>OY970830.1:2588256-5171512 GCA_963853835.1 Calendula officinalis | reverse complement strand
TAAGAACACGAAAGGAAAAACAACTATATGTTTTGAAGTTCTCAAAAGTATGGAGATTGTAAGAGTATCTGCTTTCATTAAAGGGAGACAAATTCTTGACGGCCCTTTAATTATTAGTGAAGTTTTGGATTGGTACAAAGTCAAAAAAAAGAAACTTCTTCTTTTTAAAGTTGACTTTGAGAAGGCGTATGATTCCTTAAGTTGGGAATACCTGGATTATATTTTGTTGAATATGGGTTTTGGTAGTCGTTGGCGGGGTTGGATTTGCGAATGTCTCAAATCCTCTCATCTTTCGGTTCTTGTTAATGGTAGCCCTACGGATGAATTTGATATGTTTCGGGGTATTCGCCAAGGTGACCCGTTGTCTCCTTTCTTATTTATTTTAGCAATGGAAGGTTTACATGTTATGATTGAGAAGGCGATTTCTGATAGAAGCATTTGTGGAGCTACGATTGGGACTTACAATCTTCATATTTCTCATTTATTTTACGCTGATGATGTGATGTTTATTGCGGATTGGAATTCAGCAAATATCGATGGCATTGTTGATATTTTGGCTTCTTTTAATGAGCAATCAGGGTTGAAGATTAATATGTCCAAATCTCAATTAATTGGTGTGGGTATTTCGAACGCAGACTGTAACACCGTAAAATTTGAGCCATTTTTTTTAAGCAATACGGAAGCGTTATTTTATAAACATAAAACGATTTACATATTTTATATTTACATAATGGTTCAAAAGATTATAATAATTAAAAGTACGATGTTAATTTCTATACGGCTCGACAACCAAAAATATCAGAGTTTGATCAATCAATTCCCAACAAGCCAAACACCACCAAAAGCTTTCACTAACAACCTGAAAAATATTCAACGAGGTGGGGATTAGCACAAAGCTAAGTGAATAGAATTAACAACCAAATTGTATGATAATATTAACCAAGGAACAACACATTGCATTTACACTTGTTCGACTTCCACAAGAACGAACAAGTTCTAGTTCGACTTCCACAAGAACGAACTAGTAAGTTCTAGTTCGACTTCCACAAGAACGAACTGGCAAAACAGAGGACCGGCAACCTAAATCATTGTCGGCCTAACAATGATAACCGATAGCTCGTTTACTAAACGGTACGGTAGAACTTCCTTTAAAATAACAAATAAGTTGAAGGTCCAACTATCGTAACCGAAAGTAACCGTAGCTCAGCTGAATTCACCATAGCTGACCTCTCCTATGTGCACACACATCTATATAGCACCACTATTAGGTAACCAAACTATAAGTCATAGTTGTAATATTCCAATCTAAATGCCTTTTTCCAACCTAAATGCATTTTTCCAAAATTGATATTACAACACAAGTAAGATGGTTAAAACCACTCACCTTAGCACTTCTTCTCGGTACACTCAGTAGTCTTATTTCACTGAGTCTCTTTTCCTGATAATCAAAACAATATACACCGAATTAATAACCCAAAACCACCAATTAGTAATACTTGACATTATAAACACATATTTGTGATTTGCAACCATGTTATTACTAATTACCTGCAAATTACCAACAATACACTTACCAACTCTTTCAAAGACTTTTCAAGTCAAATTCAAAGTCAAGAACATAACATGTATTTTACAATTTGTTAACACTTTTATGACAAACGGCAAATTCGATTAAACTAACCAAAATACTACTCATGATTCTACAAACAATTAATAAACATATTACTAACATCTTATAACATGTCCTGACTTTTTTTTAAATATAAGTAGACCTCCAACTTTGACTTAAGTCAAAGTCCTACCAATTGTTAACTAAAACTTAGACAACCATTTATATAATTACTAAATTCTTATAATACTTCCTATACATGATTATTACCAACATCATCCTATACATGATTATTACCAACATCAGTTCCTTATACCCAATTTAACAAATCAATCGTAGTAACCAACCTAAAATCATCACTCTCTAATACAAACTATATTTCAAGAATTTAGGGTAAAACTCCATCATCTCCTTTTTAACCAAAAATGATGATTTCTTGAAATCTCACCAATTCAAGTTTTCTTCTATCAAAAACTCATATAAACAACTAATAAACACAAAGGAATCATAAGAATCTAGCAATATCACAATCTATCAAGAAATTAATCAAAAACTTAAAACCTAGTTTATCTTTTACTCAAGAACAAGAAACCTATAGTATATAAGAATAATACTTACTTAATCTTGGTTCCAATCGAAATCAAAGCAAGAATTTAGAAGAATCCATCAACTATCTCCAAGTTTTAAGAAAATCCATTTAAAAGTGTGTTTGTGTGTTTTAGTCGAAGCAGGCAAAGAAAGGAGGAAATAGTGAGTCAAATTTCCAAGTCTATCAAACACTTACACGTGCATACTTATGATTAATCATATTTTCATTTAACATACACTATAATACCGAGTATTTGGTTCGCTTTTAATTTATTTAAAATATTTAACCAACTCAAATTTTAACAACAAAGATATTTTTGGAACTTTGGTCCAAAAGTGAACCCAAATATATAAAAATTATATTAAGACCTATCTATCTCAGTTTCTACTAATTTTTAACCCCGTGGTTAAAAATACAAATAATTCAATTAATTCAAATAAAATTATATAAAATAATAAATATTAGAATATAACTTACCGAAAGTAATAAATACTAGGCCGGGTCTCGGGGTGTTACACAGACGTAGACGCTGCTTGTATTAATATTGGGTGTAGTCGTGGTGATCAAGTGTTCGATTACTTGGGTTTGAAGATTGGTGGAAACCGTAGATCTGCACATATTTGGGACTTGATTTGTGATCGTATGCGTAAAAAACTATCGACTTGGAAGGCTAATATGCTTTCTATCGGTGGTCGTTTGACGCTTATCAAATCAGTCCTAGGTAGCTTGGGGATTTATTGGATGTCCATATTTCGTGCGCCGGCTGGTATTTTAAAAAAAATGGAAAAAATGAGAGCTCAATTCCTTTGGGGTGGTAACGAAAATGAGAGGAAAATGAGTTGGGTTAAATGGAATAATTGTTTAGCTTCTAAGGAAGATGGCAGTTTAGGCATTCCAAGTCTTGACTCATTGAATTTAGCTCTTTTAGTGAAGTGGAGATGGCGTTTTTTTAAAGAAAAAGAGGCACTTTGGTGTCGTGTTATTCAAGCTATTCATGGTGATAATGGTGGCTTCAAAATCGATTTTAATTCGGCTAATAAAAGAGGTTTGTGGAATAATATTATTGGAACTATAAAATTGTTACATGATAAAAATCTTGTTGATTATAATGCGATTAAGTATAGTTTGGGCGATGGTGATTCTATTAGTTTTTGGATGGATACTTGGAAAGGCAACACACCTTTTTGTCAGTTATTTAATCGTTTATTTCGGTTAGAAATGAATTCTTTTTGTAAGGTCAAGGATAGATGGCGAAATGACAATTGGTGTTTTAATTGGCGAAGACAAATTAGAGATGGGGCGGAAAAAGAACAACTAGATAATCTGGTTAACCTGTTAAGTGATTCTCGTGTTATTGTTGAAAGAGACAAAGTGTGTTGGAACTTGGGAGACTCATGTGACTTCTCTGTTGGTGCTACAAAAAAATCATATTAACTCTATTCTTTTTCCAGGGACGGGTACACCTTTAAATTGGTGTAAATTTATTCCGATTAAAGTTAACATTTTTATGTGGCGTGTGCTATTAGACAGGTTGCCTACGAGACAAAACTTATCTAGAAGAGGTTTGGAGATTGAATCTATTTTGTGTCCTTGTTGCAATAGGAGCATGGAATCGGTGGCCCATGTATTTTTTTCTTGCGACATGGCTACGGAAATTTGGAGAACCGTGTATCGTTGGTGTAATATGGATGAATGGGCCTGTGTTTCGTTTGATATGTGGTGGCTTCTTTGTTCGAATTTACCAGTTCGTAATTTACAAAGAATGAAGATGCATGTTATCGGTTTCACGACTTGTTGGGTGATATGGAGATTCCGTAATTCCCTTGTGTTTGATAGTGGTAAATTTCGTAGGTCAGACATAGTTGATAGCATTAAGTTGTTTTCATTTTCGTGGTTAGCTCATAGGAATCATAAGTTTCAGATTCCGTGGGTGAATTGGTTAACTAATCCGTTGTAATTTCTTTGTTTTGTTCTTGTCTAGTTTTTTGCTAGACTCGCGTGGTAATAAATGTTTTGGAGGTCTTCGGGGGGGGGGGGGGGGGGGGTGATGGCAATGTCGAAGCTTCACCCGTTGCCTTCTTTTTGCTGTTAAAAAAAAATCAAAAAAAAAGTATGTGAAAATGTGTATGTCTTTTGGTGTGTTTGTGTGTTTTCCAATGAACCACACATCTTCTATTTATAATAGAATTTGGTCCAAAGGTTTAATGGCATTCTTAATGCCATTATGACCATTATGTCATTCAATACAAAGAAAATAAAACCATTGTATTCAAATATATTTTAATGACATACATTAAAATATAAATAATATTATCAATATTATTATTTGAATACTTCCACTAACTCAAGTGACAAAAACCGAGTGGCAAAAAATCGAACCAACATGAAACCCGGGAGACGAGCGTGAATAGGTTCAAGTTCCCACTAGTTCATTTGTTTTATTTCTTTGTTCCATACACCCCACTTTGAGAGTCGATATCTCATTCATCACACTCCATTTTGGACATACCAACCATTAATTATATATAAATAAATGTATAATTATATGTGTCCAAAATTTTCCAACATCTAGTTTTTGTAATTAGCACATTCATTGTTTAGACCGCTCTCAACCATGATATAAACCGATACGTCAGTTTTTGTCAACTCAGTGTCACGTCAGCTGACACTCCAACTGGCATACGCATGTCAATTATAATACCCCTCCACTTAATATATTATACATAAGATACACACAAAAAAAATATTAATACCCACAAAAATTACCACAATTTCGTCACTTGACACTAGGGGTGTGTTCGGTTTCGGAACCGGTAAACCCGAAAACCGGAAAAAAGAAATTTCAAAGACCGAGAGCCGGACCGAATACGGTTCCGGGTCAGCTCGGTTCTGGTTCAGTGTCGGTTTGGTTCCGGGTTTTCAAGTTTTCTGCACATCCCTACTTGACACATCCCCAAACCAAAGAATTTGAACCAACACTCAGACCGACACCTATGTGCCAATGACGTCGGTTTAAGGAAGATGATTAATAACGCCCCAACCGTATAGTCGATGGCACCGTCTTATTAACATCTAAAACGATGAAATTGCCTAGCAGTTTTAATCTGTTACCTAACATGTTTTTGTAATTTTCTGACACCTCTAATTACCTCAAGGGTATTTTAGACACATTGATAATTAAAGAATTCTCTTACACACATGATGGGTCAAGAAAGTTTTGAATTTTACGGGACTATAGAATATTGACTTGTAGGGTTTCCTTTAGTCCCTACAAGAAAATGTCAAAACAAGTACAGTAGATGTCACTAAAAAACATACATATGATGATGCTATTAAGTATTAACAATCTAACAATTGTGCTCTCTTACCTAATCTTTTGTTTCTCAACACCACACCCGGCTAAACTAGTGTATGTCCCCATTAATAACATAAATAATTCTCTCTCTTTTTTTTTAAATATACTGCTATGAATATATTAGTTATATCTATGATGTGTATCCTTTCAAACATGTCGCAAAACGTTGGCACATGTTCATCGTCTTTATAATGATGGAATGGAATTTAACTTTTCAATTGTTTTTTTTTCTCTACAATTTAATAAAATATGAACAAAATTCAAGGTATACATGTGCACTAGTGCATAGTGGCGGACCCAGAGAAAAACTTGAGGGGTGTCACCGGTTGCACATATTTTTCTCAGGGGTTGTACATACACTAATAAAAAGAAAATTTAAAATTTTTAACGCTATTTTTACACTATTCGGAAAAGTTTCAGGGGTTGCACGGGCAACCCCGGGCACCATACTAGGTCCTCCCTTGCTAGTGCATACCCTGTATGTGCATCACATGTTATCAGTAGATAACCTCTTCCTTAAACGTTACTTATACGTCATATGCATATATGTTTTTCAATATAAGTTGCGTAATAGGTGCTTATTGCCATTAACTTGAAATATTGATGACTCAATCATGAAGTCAAACTTCGGTAGGAGTTCTATGAACACAAATCTGTACTAGATTTGGTAAATACAAACACTATATACGCTCTTAACGAGAACCGATTTTATTCCTTTGACGTAATTCTAGATCAATCACATTATAAAATAGTGATGTTTCGAAACTCAAATTTCATGTCAATCCCCACCAACTCTCCAAGTCAACATCTGTCCTAACAAAGTCAACATCATTAATCACCCCTAGTAATTTAATTTAACGAAGGAACCACTAAAACTTTCTGCTTTACAACTTGGCCACAGTGGTTAATGAACTTTATGTTGTCATTATTGCCGAATATTATGAAAGTTGTAGTCTTTAAGTAGATACGTTTAACACAAATACAAACACTCTAATCTGTCATGGTCCTAAATGTAATTGATCATTAAATGGAGCAACGTAAACAAGAAGAATGAATGCCTCAAATCGCAGCCATGCCATTTGCTTTTGTGCGGGTCCCACTATAACGTGTATAACATACCCATTCCAATTACATATAATAACATTTCACATATGGAAATGTTACTGATCGTCTACAGTACATGAATATGAGTTTTTTTATTATTATTACAAAATGTAGTGCTATGAATATATTAATTAATATATATGATGTGTATTTTTGCAAATTGGTCACGAAGCGCGGATACTCCTCGTTAAATCACATATATATCATATGTGCACCATCATATATCCAAAAGTTACATAGCAAAAATAGTAGCAACTGTTGAAGATCAGTGCATATATTTGGTGTGATTAAATATGTGTTTGATAGTGAATTATTGGAGAAGTGAAAGTAGAAGGACTATTTATGACAGCGAAGTCCACTACAACATAAACAATGGATTTTATACATAAGTGGGAGCACTTAAAGGAAAGTGTTATGAGAAGCAGATGGTTGGGAAATAAAGTAATTCCACTTAGTGTTTTTTTAATTTATTAAAAGTTCACTTCAATATGTGATAGTGCTAATTGCATGTCTTATTGGAGAAAGTCATTAGAAATTTAATGGAATATAAATCCATAAAGATTTCCGTGTGACACATGTAGTCAATACACAAATAGTTAACATGTCTTTCTGTGGGTGGTTTTGGTTGGGGTTAAGTTGGTGGTATTATAAGATCCTGGGTCAGTGGGTCACCCAAATTCCTCTGCCTCGTTTCAGCCCGTGCTACATAAGTTTGAGCCCGAGATCATTTTTGACATGTTACCCAACCCGTATGATCTTTTTATTTTGGTATTTTTAATTAAAAGATCAATCTTGATCAAGTTGAAACTTTGGGTTGGTGGGTTGGGGAACTATAAGATCTTGGGTTAGTCCTTGTTGACTCTTGCTATAAAAGTTTGAGCCTAAACTCGTATTGGCACGTTACCCAAACCCCTTAACCCATCCATCTTGCAACCTCTAGAAAAAGGTCACTTTGATCAAGTTAAAACTTTCAACCTGACCTAACATGTTTCAACACTTAGCAATTTCTATAAAAGCCCACCAATTTGCCACCTCTATAAATAATGTAAAACTTTGGGTCAACCAACAAAAGGAAGTGGATGAAACCACCATTGGAAAATGTGTATAGACTTGATAAAAAGAAAGTAAATGCCAGCTCATTGTTTCTATCCATATTGCTAGTGTCATCAAGCAAATATAACACATGTTTGCTAAAACCCTACACTATGAATCTACACTATGTCATCAAACAAATACAACACATGTTTGCTAAAACCCTACACTATGTCATCAAGCAAATATAACACATGCCAGCTCATTGTTTCTATCCATATTGCTAGTGTCATCAAGTGTAACTTGAATGATATATGAAGATTAAATACTAATAATAACACGACTTATACATCCATACCAATTAAACTTCAAATTAAAAGAGATTTAAGTAGAACAAAATGAAAGGAATGTAATTCACGTGGCCGGGATAGTTCGAACAGGGGTGGCAGACGTGGTCGTAACAGTAACCGGAATAATGGTGGTGGACGGTCGGCCGGCGGAAACAGCAACCACTCTGGCGGTACCGGAAATCATCAAAGACGTTTTGGCAGTGGAGGTCATGCGATGCAACCCAACTTCTCACCGTGGGCTTCTTGGTTTGCGTCACAGACAAATTGGCCATGGGCCATCCCACCATGTCCTTACCCCACTAACTCTTGGGCCAAGAATAATGCTAGCAATAGTAACAATCATGCAAACAGTGAGGGTCTTTTGGGCCGTGCGCCTAAAAATCCACAGCAAGCATATATGTCAACCCAAGGTTCGGAGTATGCACCTACCGACATCGAATCCGCCATGTATACGATGGGTCTTAATCCACCAACATCTCCATGGGTAATGGACACCGGGGCATCATCTCATGTCACATCCGATAAGGGTAAATTCTCACATTTTTTTAATTCACCCAACACTAATGGTATTTTGGTGGGAAATGGGCAATATATTCCAATTATCGGTTATGGTCATACTAAAATGAAACCTCCACATCCACCATTAGCATTGAAAAATGTCTTATATGCTCCTCACATTATTAAAAATTTAATATCGTTCGCAAATTCACAACTGATAATTTTGATTCTGTGGAATTTGACCCTTTTGAATTTTCTGTGAAGGAATACCGGACGGGGAGGCGTATCATGAGATGTGATAGTCATGGGGATTTTTACCCGGTTACATTCAAGACACCGGTTCAACATTGTAGTTTTGCAACTTTACAATCTTCTTTATGGCACGATCGGTTAGGTCATCCGGGCCTACCCGTTTTTGAATCATTAAGACAAAATAAAAGTATTGAGTGTGGTTCTAATAAACATACTTCTGTATGTCGGTCTTGTGTTATGGGTAAACATATCAAGTTACCATTTCACATGTCACCTAATAAAACTTTGTTTCCGTTTGATATTATATATTGTGATCTTTGGACTTCACCGGTTTTGAGTAATGCGGGTTTTCGCTATTATATTGTGTTATTGGATGATTTTACTAACTTTGTTTGGACTTTTCCTTTGGCTAAGAAATCGGATGTTTTCTCAATTTTTGAGAAATTTCATGCCTTTATTCACACTCAATTTGAACGTAACATTAAATTTTTACAATGTGATAATGGCAAAGAGTTTGACAATCAAAATATTCGAGATTTTTGTCACAAACATGGGATTGGTCTACGTTTTTCATGTCCTTATACATCATCTCAAAATGGTAAAGCCGAACGCAAAATTCGATCTCTTAATAATGTCATTCGCACTCTTTTGTCTCATGCATCGGTCCCACCAATTTTTTGGCCATATGCAATGAGTATGGCAACATATCTTCAAAATGTTTTACCAAGCAAAGTTCTTGATTTTCAATCCCCGGTATCTATTTTATACAAAAAACGGCCGGATCTTTCCCATTTAAGAGTTTTTGGGGCATTATGTTACCCATTTTTACCGTCAACAACAATTCACAAACTTCAATCACGGTCAAAACCGTGTGTATTTTTGGGCTTTCCCGACAACCATCATGGGTATCGTTGTTACGACATGATTTCCAAGAAAATTATTATATGTCGTCACGTAATTTTTGATGAAACACAATTCCCTTTTTCTAATGTTTCTCCAACCCCCCAATACACCTTTTTAGATGGTGACAACAATGGTTACATTCAAAATCATCTACAACAAACCTTCCCCACTCCAATACCACAAACAGATTACACCATCTCCATTTCTCCCTTGGCCCAACAACCACCCAACTCCCCTCCAAATGAGCCCATCCTTTCTCCACATGCGCCAACCCCCTCCCCACCTACTGGGCTTGTCCGCATTAGCCCACCAGTCACGCCACATGCCCCAACGGGTCCAGTTGCAGCACCCGCTCCCCCACCGATCGGAAATAAACCGGTTACACGGAGCCAAATGGGCATTTTTAAGCCAAAACCACTTTTTAATCTACATGTCCAACATTCTCCCTCACCCATTCCGAAAAACCCGGTAGACGCTCTACGGGACCCACATTGGAAAAAGGCAATGGATGATGAATACCATGCTCTTATACAAAATGACACATGGGAATTGGTTCCACGTCCTTCAAACGCCAATATTATGAGATGCATGTGGATTCTAACTCATAAAATTCGAGCCGATGGTACTTTTGAGAGATATAAGGCTCGACTTGTTGGAGATGGAAAAACCCAACAAGTTGGCATTGATTGTGGCGACACGTTTAGTCCCGTGGTAAAACCCGCAACAATTCGCAGGGTACTTAGTCTTGCTATTTCCAAATCATGGCCCATACGTCAATTTGATGTAAAAAATGCTTTTCTTCATGGCAAGTTAAATGAAACAGTCTATATGCACCAACCCATGGGTTTTCGAGATATGACACATCCGGATTATGTGTGTCTACTCAAAAAGTCATTGTATGGCTTGAAACAAGCTCCTCGGGCATGGTACACCAGATTCGCGGAGTATGTTTCCAATTATGGCTTTACTCATAGTATTTCAGATCATTCTTTGTTTATTTTTAAACAGGGGGATCAAATGGCGTATCTTCTTTTATATGTGGATGACATCATCCTCACTGCTTCATCCACTGAACTTCTCAACCAAATTATCAAATTACTTGGCACGAAATTTGCTATGAAGGACTTAGGCACCTAGCTCATTCTTGGGTATTTCAGTCACACATCATCCGCACGGGTTATTTTTATCTCAATCCCACTATGCAAGGGATATCATAGCACGTGCCGGCATGACAACGTGCAAATCCTCAGCAACACCAGTGGACACGAAACCTAAAATGAGTGCCACTGAAACCCTAAATTCTCGGATCCATCTCTGTACCGCAGCCTCGCCGGTGCTCTTCAGTATCTTACTCTCACCAGGCCGGACATATCATATGTCGTGCAACAAGTTTGTCTATTTATGCATGATCCAAGAGAAGACCATATGGCGGCTATCAAACGTATACTTCGCTATCTCCAGGGAACACCATCCCATGGTCTATACTTGTATAAATCCACTACAACTAATCTACTTTCCTACACGGATGCATACTGGGGTGGTTGCCCTGATACCCGACGATCCACGTCCGGGTACTGTGCCTATCTTGGTGATAATTTGATCTCTTGGTCAGCTAAGAGACAACCGACAGTATCTCGTTCAAGTGCCGAGGCAGAATATCGAGGTGTCGCAAATGTGGTTGCAGAAACATGTTGGTTACGCAACTTATTACTTGAACTTCACTGCCCGGTCCAAAAAGCTACACTAGTATACTGTGACAATGTTAGTGCAATTTATCTGTCTGGCAATCCTGTCCAACATCAACGTACCAAACACATTGAAATGGACATTCATTTTGTACGTGAAAAGGTAGCACGTGGTCTTGTTCGGGTGTTACATGTCCCTTCACGGTACCAGATTGCGGACATTTTCACGAAAAGCTTACCACTCGTAACAGTCTCAGCGTTCGACAAGCCCCCGCTACGACTGCAGGGGAGTAATAAAATATATGGAGTATATTCTAAATATGTACACATTAATAATATTAATTGTCAATATTGTATAGTCAATGTCATATATTTGGTAGCATATATTGTGGAGAATTGATAGGCTGTAATTGTGGAATGTATGTATATTTAAACTACACGAATGAAATGGAAGGGACACGGTTGATTCTCTTTTAGAATGCACTACCAACAAATACGAACTTATTTCATTCAAAATTGCACAATCTCAATCTGACCATATATATGCTTGATTTCAAAGACCATTGGTAAGCTATAAAAATGAATTGTAGTGAGATGATCTAACAATAAAAGACATCAATAAGAATTGGGAAAACATAACAAGAAAGTGTAACGAGACAGTATCACCTACACTAAAGTCCACCCTAAGCAGCAACGGCTGCCTTTTCTACCTTCTTTGCAGCAGCCTTTTCGGGTTTTGAAGGGGTCGGTATTTCTGGCTTTTCAATTCCTTGTATATCAGTTATCCTCAGCTTTGTCAATTCCTAAAAAACATGAGGTATACCAATATATCAATTCCTTGGATGACAGGTTTGGGCCAAAACAGGTAACTACGGGCCAGGCCATCCGAAACCAAATATTACTTTATTTATTAATATGGGTTAACAAAAACTATACTGTTATAATATTAAAAATTGATTTGGGCAACTTTTAACATGTTAGGCCCATTGGCTCAATCCTTTTAAGCTAGTCTTTTATTTGACCCGTTTTAATCCATTAGATATGAAACATAACCCGAATTGACCCGTTCATAAGTCAACGGGTCTGAATTTGCCAACGCTTTACCAAGGGAACGACCGCAAAGTACCTGTCTATGACCTTTTGTTCGGCGATAGTTCTTTCTTCTCTTTTTCTTAAATATGATTACTTTTGCATCTAAGGCCTGCAAAAAATAATACAGAAAATGAAAAGAATAAATATTTGAATGATTTATTGTATATTTGACAAATATCATTAAAAATAAATACTAAAATTATCCTTACATGCTCTTCCACGACTGCATGAACAGCTGCCTCGGGCAATGTAGGTCGACCAATCATAGTCTGAGTCTTAGAACCGAGGATGAGAACCTTATTTAAAATTAACTGTAAAAAAATACTTTTTACGTCAACTGATATTCATTCAGAGAAGAAATGTGTATGTACAGATATGATAAAAAGAATTACAAAAAATTAACATATAAATTCTAGAATCACTCAACAGATTCTAACAAATGCCTAGCCATCTGTCAAAGCCTCAAAGGGGCATGTCCACGAGGCTGCTTATGAATATTTAGTGGTTTAATTTCCTATAATGGTATTTGAATTTTGACTTTTTTGGAAGCAGAGCAAATCATTGACAACCTGAACTATTTGATGCCAAAGGCCCAAAACCATAGCTTTTTCTCATCTATAACCAGTGATGAAGTGAAATTTATTTATGTGTGACATATAAATACACGTATATAATGAATAATGAATTAATGAATTTACGCTTAGCTAACCTTGTCATGCACTTCACAGAACTTCAATTTCTCTGTGTGTATGCAATCCCCATTGCTCACCTTGAATTGATGTGCTCCAATCTACACCAATATAATCAAACCATTACATATATATAATATGAACATTTATATGCAAATCCTCGTTTAAAACATATATGTTCATAACAACCTACATAGCTCCCATTGAGTGCATATTTTGGATTGTGAAAGGATACTAATTAACTTACAAGATCAATACCAATAGTTATATAGTTAGTAATATTCTTCATCACATTCTATCAATCATCCACTAGGATCAATGAAAAACAAAATCTTGATGCCAATGACAATGAACATAGCAGAACATTGTGTTCCATTACCAAGCAAAATTCTGTTTATTTCTAGCCAAAATTGTCACTGGGAACTAACATTCAAATTGATACACTATATAAGAAACTGGAGCTAAATATAACCTGAATAACGGCAAACACAGGTTCATATGGCTTAAAAACCCGGTCCGACCGCTGGAGCTGCCCAAGCACCTTGTAACCAATAGCAGCAGCTTCACTCTCTTTCTCTTCCGGTGAATACTCTCTCTTTACAGCTGAATTAGCGACATCCTCACCAACTTCTTCATCATCGTCATCATAATCACTATCATCTTCTTCGCTTTCATCGTTGTTATCGCTGTTATCGTGTCGATCAGACGAGAATTGGCGATACGTAGTGAAATAAGTTGATGAAGAATTAAGATTAGGGCTCGAAAAAGTGAATTGAGATTTAGGGCACGAGGATTTTGGGGGTAAATTTGGGATCTGTGTTAGGCTTCTGAGGTGCTGAAGAGATGATTGCGGATTTGGATGAAGTGACGATTTGTAGATCTGTTGGGTTAGGGTTTGAAAACACCGTCGATTCGCCATTGTTGATTGAAGCTTTTTTTGTTCTCTCTGTTTTTCAGTGAGTGTTAGCCGTTAGGGTTTAACGGGTTCTAGTGTGGCTACCCAACTTACGAATAGTACATGATGCATCACTAGTTGTACTGATCGTTATATTGCACCAGTTGCACATTTCGAATAATTTTTCAGATTAAAAGGTAATACTACTATTAAAAAAGAAATTTAGTGGATTTAATATGTTAATTATTTTAGGAGTATATGAAGTAGTTTCATACATTTTATCGAAAATTTTCAAAACAGAAAGTAATTTTATGTTTTTTCCCATCATCTTTAGGGCTGTTTATTCTTATCGTGGGAGCTTATTTAACTTAGATCTTTCTTATCTAAACAACGTGTAAGCAAAATTGTGTGTTGCAATTAGCAATTGTGCAATTGTAGGCATTGCTTATGATTTATAAAAAGTGTATTTGGGTAAAATAATAATAATCTTTCTTTTTCAAACCGAAGAACAAATATTTTAACATCGTAACAAAGTAAAAAACGAACATTGAATTGTAACTTTTGTATGGCCATTGATAAATGATAAGTCAGGAGTTTCTCTGTTTCTTCATCCATTTGACATTGTCGTTCATCAATTTCATCAGTTAAATATAATTAACGTATTTAAAGTACAATACAATAATCATGATGCAATTACAAAGAAGCTCGTGTACAAATCATGATTTTTTGAAAAAACCACGTTCTTACGCTTTCTAAAAATGTTTCTTTTTTTTTTTTGTATCTTATCCTGCTCCTATTACAAAATACATACAACATATATATAATTTAACATCTCACTATCTACATTTTCCTACATATAACGAACTAATTAAACTAGAAAACCAAATGCTTATCTTATCATATTGTTATACTATTTGGTACACCTCGGCCAGTAACCCCAGGCTTTGAAGTTGGTACGAGCAATTCATAAGGCGGAACCCCTGCACCACATCTATTTGGATCAACATTCCTCCTCTTGATCTCACCTTCAATCCTTTTAACTTCCATCGAAAATTTATAAAAAGCCTCAACAATCTTCGGTTCATTTGGCCACGTGGTGAACATCTCTCCAAGATATTCCTCCTCATGTGAGTGTGCTGAGATTATATCAATTACTGCCATGTATTTTGTTAATTGAAACAAACTAGGCAAAGATGCAAGGAAATAGCCTTCTGGGTCACTGATGAAACTTTCATAATCGGGATCATGTTTTTGGGGTATAAGTTTTTGCATAAGTGGTGGCCGATTTGGGGCATATCCACTGTATTGGTACTGCCCGAAATTAAGGGCTGCATGTTGTGCTGATGAGGTCCATATTAGGATGGTTAGTATCTCAATTAGGTTGTCGGGTGTGCATAGTTTGGGCCACCAATTAGCTTCACGAAGATCATCATGGCCGACATTAATGGCTTCTTTGTACCATGATTGAAGTTCGGTGTCGGATATAACAGCATTTTCGCGAGGGTAGTAATGATTTACATATGTGTGCACTAGCTCCTGAATTGCTGACCAAATGAGTAGGCCATCGTTAGCATACGGATAGTCTTCGATTAGTAGTCTCAATCCATGAGGTTTTGTCTCATCGGCTACTGCTGCAACCAAAGTCAAATAAGACGCTTAATATAGATCTTAGACTAGTTATTTTGTATTTAATAGGGACTTAAGTGTAACATACCTCTCTAATGATAGAGGGTATAAATATGTAAACTTTCAATCTAAAATCTAAGTTTTGTAAAAAAGCTAATATCATTTTGCTCTCTAATCTCGCTCATCGTTTGTTGCTAATATGAAGCTTAATCATAGATTAAATATGAAGTCATAGCCACAATTGGTATCGGAGCCAAAACAGGAGATGATTAAGCTAATTTTGAAGATTAAGATGGGTTTTTGAGGATTTTGAACAAAAATTTGGGTATTTTGATCAAATTCAGAAAATTAAAGTTGATTTAGGTCAAAATCCGAAAAATCGGAAGGTGAAATTGAAAAATTGATCCGATAGGATTGTAGAGGACTCAAAATCGAACATTTGGCAAAAAAAAAAAAAATCATAAAAACCGGACCAAAATCGAAGAAGTTATGAAAGTTCGATCTGATTTGTTTTTGATGAACAAACTCCATTTATATCATTTTGCTATTTGTTTATTATTCAATTGTATATGTATATTATTCATACCTTCGTATTAAATCTGCAGGAAGTCAAAGCGCCACCAGTCACGATAAGCAGCACATGCCATCTCCGTGCTATATTTTCCAGGAGTAAAACCACACTCAATAATTCCTTCTATCGCGTTTATTGCAAGTGCGTGTGGGGATTAAAAAGCTTGAAAATTGGATGCAATGAGCTCAAGTGCCGGTGAGCAGCAATTATGAATGGTTCCATACACGCATGAACCCGCAACCTATACATCCAAAACATAAACTTACACTCATTTATGTGTATCGTATAATTTTGTATGTCAATTTTGTTTTACCAAATTGGCCAAAATGTATTTTAGTAATTTAACATGACAAAAGGATCGATTTAGTACTATAACTCATTAATTTGATTATATTTTCTTGATTGATCTATTTTATTATTGACCAAGTTCAAAATGTATTTTGATCATTTAACATACCAATGATGGCGAGTCATTGGAGCATACATGAGCTTTGCCTAATTGCCAGAGCCAATTGGTGGTTGCATCAACAGGAGGAGTGAGAACTTGTTTCAATGGAGTATTAATGGAGTCATTAGGAGGAAGGCTAAGCTCAATTGCAATGGGCTTTAGAGTTCCAAATGTTGTCAAGAAGAAGATTGTACGCGTTGCATATGCTTTTCGGTCTTCTTGAGCATTTATTCTTTCTAGAAATGGAAGGTAAATGTCGTGGTAATCCAATATGAACAGCTTGTTTTCATCCAAGGCCTGAATATATAATCAAATTATACAAATAATAATAACCAAAATATCTCAATGAGTTGCAGGGATATAGTACCTGTTGTACAGACATTCCATTAAGGTGGCATATAATATGTTCTTCTTTAAGATCTGATTCTGATGGTCCATATGTTGAAGAATCAAGTTTGCTCACAGGAGGAAATACCTATAGTATTATAATTATAAGGCACATAGAATTTTAAATCTAAAAATAAGACAATATCCATGAAAAAAAAGTACAGAAAATTTATTGTATTAGACTTGCTGACCTTTAACTTCTGTATGCTAACCGGGTTCATCCCTGCAAGAGTTTGGCGGCCAAGTTCGTCATCACGTATGCAGCTTGCTGATTTCCCTAAAATGTTAATGATGTTTTGTTCCATGAGTTTGAAATTAAGGGACCTAATGTATTGACTGCAGTGAAATGGGTATAACTTTTGCCTCGGGTCTCCATGTCAGCCGTTTGACCAGCCAAATCGAGGTTAGCAACGACGAGGACTAAGCCCTGGTTTACAAAACTTTCGGGCCAAAAAAAAAACTTGTTTTTGGGAGTTATTTGCTTTTTAGTTTTTTTCTTTTTTACTTTTGAACTTGTTTTAGCCCAGTTTTTCGGCCCGTTTGTCTTTTTTTTGTCCATTCGAAATTCCAGGCCTTATTTAGGGCCGATTCGTTGAAACTTTGGAATGTTTAGGTAATTTTATGAAAATTAAGTTTTATCCCAAAAATCGTGTTCTTGTGTTAGAACAACTTTTGAAGACCAAATCTACGGTATTTTTTTAAAATCAACGTGATTTTGGATTAGATGGTCATGTGTATTCTAATAATCAACGGGACCAATTCATGTTCCTGTTTTTGAGTGTGCATCAACTATTTGATTAACCAAACACTCACATGACATGTTCTTTGGTGTTTCAAACTTGAATATTTCTTCAACAGATCCACTAATATCCAAAAACTTTAACAGTCTATGAATATTCAAACTCATCTCAGCTTGTGGTACATTGCTATAAAGATTTGTAAGATCTGCAAAATTCCTACAAACTCCATTCTCATTGTGAAGAGTGGCCACCATAGGTAGAATATTGTGAAGCACAGCCTTCCATATTCCGATGAGGATATCTGTGCGCCCTGTTCCCTCCATAACTTCATCTCTTGGTACATATGTTGATGACATCATCACATTCACGGGCTTTTCCGCAGTTACATCTACATAATATTGATAGAGTATATAAACTTCCTTCGATTCAAATTAATTGAGATACAATGTTATTTCGACGGTTTTTAAGACAAAAAGTTATAATGAGAGTTAGATTAAATTAAATTAAATTATATAGTTAGTAGATGTTGTGTCCCACATAAATTACTTTTACTTTTACTTTATTAAGCGTAAATTAAGTTTGTGGGCTGGTTAAAAAAAGTCACCAGTATCTGTGGAGGGACGTCCTGTGTGACAACGTCTCGGATGTGGGTTTGTTTCACCTCCTAGAGTTGGTCTTGCAAATTCAACTCCTTTATCAGGATTCCCAAGATCGTTATATGTCTCATAATCATATATTCTGTCCGAAGCTAATCTAACTCCATTTCCATCACCTCTTTTATTTTCAAGTTCCTTAGCTCTTAACTTTTCTAGCCCATTTGGCGTTTGACTTGGTAAATATGCCTATCAAACCCATATCAATACATAAAATCAGTCTACTGTCATATAGATATAAGAAAGGGTACTTATTAACATTCAAAATTCCAAAAAAATATCCACTTTCAAATCTTTCCAAAATATATCGTGTGTCTGTATGACTCCAAACAATATTTGACAAGTGTCATCTGGTCACAAAGAAAGGTATGATCACAAAAAAAAAAAAAGAAAAAAGAACAGTCGGAGTCACACAAAAAATATTAAGTCGCACAAGTCTTTTTTAAGAAACGCGGTCTACTTTTGGTCTATTTTAGTAATTAAAATTAGGCTTGAACATGTATTTGATTAGTTATACCTTGTTGGCAAAGAATATCCTTTTTTCATTGCTGTTGTGAGCTGGTTGAATCCATGAGTTGCCTGAAAAATGGAAAAAATCTTCAATGGAGATAGTCTCCACATAAAACTCGTTATCGTAATTGTTTCTAACCAGGATGGCCCCTGGTTCCCCGAAATCTGAATCAATAAGTAGCTCAACTTTGAAGCTGAAACTACCAGCGTTACCATTATTTTTAGAAGTTATACATTTTGACCAATCTTTCACACATTCCTTGCTTAGCTTGGGCTTCATGGTACCTTTCATGGACAAAGTAACATTAATATAGTGTGTCATTACACATATATTTAGTGCATTGTATATGTAGAAATAGAATTAAAATCTCAAAGATCAATCTTACTTGGATCTAATTGAGTGCTAACAAGTTGAAAACCAACACCCTTCTCCACAGACTCGCCATATAACCATGGGAACTTCATTATTGTATTAGCGACATCGACTTCCTTGCTTATTTTGACACTAACCGTCGCTGTTACCTTTAACATTGACGACACATCAACCTTTACTTCTTCCTCCTGCAGGGAATTCATAGCCAACGAAGCTTTCACAATTTTCAATTTCTTCTTGGAAGAAGAAATGAACTTATGAACTTTAAATGTGGTTCTCTTGCCACAAACATTAATAGGGTAGATTGCATCAGTGTTTACTGTGTTCATCACCTCATGAGAAAAAGAGAATGAAGCCAACATGGTTTTCGCTCCAGCCATTTGTTATTGAACAAATATTTATTGGTGTTATGTAATTTCATTCAAGCTTTTTTCGCATTTTATAGATAGATGGTGTGCCTATGCAACACGTAAAGAACTCTCACATCTTGATGCAGACCTAAAATCTCGGCCTTATTTAAGATTTGTCTGGGACTGGAATGTTTAGTTGAAAAATTTATGAAAATATACTTTTCTTCCAAAATTCGTGTTCTTGTGTTGAACATGTTTTGAAGACCAAATCCACAATATTCTTTGAATCAACATCGTTTTTGGATTAGATTGTCCTGGTATTCTCATAATCAACGGGACCTATATGTGTTCTTAGTATTTGAGTCTACATGTGAGAATACTATGCAAAACAAAACAAAAATTCTTACTTGGGTCACGTTTTTTATTTGGAGACGCATATGGACGAAAGAGTGATAATGCCACACATGCATGTTCCCTTTTCTTCATTGGATTACTGTCCTTTTTGTGTGTGTGGCACATGTGTTTCAGCTCCTCATAATTTGGAATTGATCATTTAAGTATTTTGTATCCAATCAATGCTATTTTTACTTGGGTGTAGAAAAATCTATTGATCAACTTACAAAAACGTGTGATCCTACCCTATGATGCAGTGAATTAAGTACCAATTATTGGGCAGACAGTCGTACTCATACTCATGGATTTTCGTATGTGACTGATTTGGTGTTCATTAAACATAACAAGAAGAGATCTCAAGTAAATAAATATACTTGAATTTTAATTTGATTGTTATAAATTATGGATAACTGATTTATATTTGTGATGGTAGTGCGTCATCAAGTTGAAATTGTTGAATCTTCCTTGTTTATAAAGGTGGTGATTTTTACACCACATTTTTTAATCTATGTATGTACCATAATAGATGCATTATATATATATATACAGTATACAAGAATACTTGTACAATGTGGTATAGGAATCAAAAGATGTGGTACTTATATTAATTCCCTATTTGTAAGTCGTATTGACTATAAGTTTGACGACTTGAATATAACTAGCTAGCCAAGCAGACCCGTGAAATATATGTGTTGGTGATATAGAGTCAAAAACAGAAATACATAATGGTCATGTTGATTTTTAAAATACTCAGAACAATCTATTCTAAAACGACGTTGATTAAAAGAATGTCATGGATTCAATCTTCAAATCTGTGCAACTCAAGAACACGGAGAAACATCAAGTTTGTCAAATAAGCCTTAGAGTTTCAAATGAACCAAAAAGGACAAATTGGCCGAAGAATGGAGACTCGTAGCAAAAATCATGTTCATTTTAGTGCATCTCATTTTTACGTACAATCTTAAGTCTCAAGGAACAAAATGATATTTTCCTTCATATTTGGGCATGTATCAGTTGGTCTTGGTTGGTTAAAATGTCGTATTGAGTCTTATTTGCAACGAGTGAAACGAGGAACCGCGTTGTTAAGGAAATAGACCTTCCTTGAAACAAAGCAGGGGACATGAAGATTTTGTCTCATATCATTCTTGTGGTCCTTGATGGCTCACCTACCTCGTACGTGTAAGACGGTCCGGAAACTCAATAATTCATTCTTTATTTTTTCCATCTTGTTGGCACTAAATTTAATTATTAAATGGAATATTTGTTCACCATGGTATGCCATGTTATCAGTTCTTGACTATTTTCTTCATGAAACATCAAGCATATATCCGCGAGTATCATGCATACATAAAATTTGCATAGAAATATTTGGCACTATACATATTTAATTATTGGTGTATATTACTCAACTAAGAAAGAAAGATGCTCTTGGTGTCGATGTAATTTTTGAGAGCTTAGAGTCTTAAAGTCACTGCAAGAAATTACCCTGTCCCAACGACAACTATGGTGACGACATTTATCGCTCTATGGCGATGATATGTCGTTGCTATAGGTTTGACCAAGATCTATTTTATTCAAAGCCTTTACCAACAATATGTCGTCGGAACAAGTTCGACGGGAAACGAAATAATTTGCCACCTTCTTTTATATAAACGGTCAGCATGCTTGAGAAAGTGCAAAAAGAAAACAAACAAATGTAGAAGCTAGTGTACTGGAGAAAGACTCGAATAAGATTTTAAAAGTGACGCATTATTTTCAATTTCACGTAATTGTAAATTTTAACCAAAATTTCTTTGTTTGATATATGAGCGTTTTAGTTTTAATGATGTCGACAAATTTAACTAAGATGGGGTTTACAAATTTGACTACAATGCCGTTTAATCTTAACTGAGTTAGTTGTTGATTAGGTGGATTAATGGGTCAAAACTTCTGATTAAATGAGTTGTTTTTTTTCTTTTCATTTGAATCATATTAACAAAATGGATTGGTCCAAGTTTGAAAAAATTGAAGAAATCAAGCGTACCAACTCGGGGAGTCGGGGTGAGTTTGAAACAAATCAAACGGCTTGTTAAGTCCATTGTATTATCATTAACCTTACTCGAGTATATACGATGTGACTTTAGATATTCCACTAAAGTTGTCAAAAGGTCACATGATTTTTTGACCATCCAATCCCGTGCATGGCTCATGACTCTGTTTCACATGTGTGTGATAAATTCCTTTTGAATATAAAATTATTGCTCATATGTGGATGAGTGGATCACAAAATGAATGGATGGAAATCGTATCCTAATTTCACATGTCTAATGCATTTATGTGCATAAGATGATTACGCACGTGGATCACGAAATTGAAAAGGACTTTCCCGATATTGGTCTCACAGATGTTATTTATATCTAACATTTTTACTATGTTTATTGAAGTTATGTGACAATTTTCGAATATATTATGGGCATGCAAATTGTACCGGAATCTATCAATCATATGCACGTTTTATTATTGATTTTTTGGAAACCTCGCCTACTCTAGTATCTTGTATATCTATTTGAGTGACTTTAAATGAACTGAACCGAACCCGAACCCGAAAACGATGAATTTTCAAAATCGAAACTGAATTGATTACATGTTTATGGTTTTGGTTCGGTTTGGTTTCGGTCCGGTTCGGTTTCAGTTCCCTTTTTTTAAGCCAAATGCTCATCCTTTTTTTAAGCCGAAACTGAAAACGACGAATTTTTAAAACCGAAAACGAACCGATAACATGTTACCGGTTTCGGTTCGGTTTCGGTCGGTTTTCGGTTCAGTTCGGTTTTTTCCGGCCAAATGCTCACCCCTTATTTAAACTACTAGACAAGGCTTAGCATTGGATACTCCCTTTGGTAATGTGTCGCTAAACGGGTTTAATGATGAAACCTGTCATTTGCAAAAAACCTAGTCGGCAATTTTCTCCCACTGAAATTAACAATAGGAATTAGAACTAGCAACAGATATTTCCGTCAACGATCTGTCGCTAAAATCCTTTCAACATATTAAAATCACAATAAAAAGGATGCTTTCTCGGTAAATTAGTGACATAAATAGCAAAGAATTATGGAAATAACTCTTAGCAATGGATTACCTTCAGAACGACAGTGTTTTGTGGCTGCACATTTAACGACAGATTACCGGCGGAAATTTAGTCCCTAATTTGTCTAAAATTTTGAAAAACAATTTATTTGTCTCAAATTTTTAAGTTCTTTATTCAGATACCACATGTATATATAAATGTACTTTTGAAAAATTACATCTACAAATTTGAATTGGAAAACAAGTCTTAGTGTACATTAATCCATACTAGTTCCTTCTTTTAAAACTATAATAAAATACTTATAACTGCTCACATTGTTATGCTTTTTGGTACACCTCTACCAGTAACACCAGGTTCTGAAGTTGGTAGCTCATAAGGTGGAACACCGACACCACATCTGTTCCTAAGCCTTTTATCAACATTCCTGTTTTCGATTTCATTTTGGATTTTTTTAATTTTCATTGAAAATTGATAGAACGCCTCGATAATCTTAGGTTCACCTGGCCAATTAATGCCCACATCCTTTATCGCGCCAAGATACTCCTCATCACGTGAGTGTGCTGAAATTATGTTAAATTGTTTTCGTTGTGTCCATGGCGAACCGTTAAAAGGGAGGGAGCTGAGGGTGGAGGGTGGGGGTTTCAACCAATCAAAATACAATAAATAATAAATATGAGACCTCTTTAACATCACTTTAACTATAACACCAGGGAACCACTTTTCCCTCCCCATGTTATAGTCAAGTTATAAGCCCAAAAATTCTATAACATCCCTATAACTAACACACCACACCTTATGCTCTAATAATATCTTCTTCCCCTACCAAACAATACCACACTAACTTTACCCCTATTCTTTAACACTAGTGTTAACCCCACCCCAGGCATTAAAGACCATAATACCCTTGTTTTTAACCCTCTAGCTTCTCTTCTTTCGTTTCTTTGTGCTCTCTGTTGACTTCCCCTTTGCACTTTCTGGAGTTTTCACATCCTCTGTTTTGGTATTGGATTTGCCCTTTGACTTGTTGACTGCTTTTGGTGTCTCTTCATCTTCCTTTGACTTTCTGGAAGTAGATTTTGCAACATTATCTTTTGAAGCTGAACCTTTGGCGATTCTGCTTTTAATTAATTTACATAAGTCAAAATTAGGATCACCCGTGCTGTGCCATGCTTTCTGACCAAGTCAACTACCACAGCCACCCTTTGAATCTCGTGCCACCCAGCAACAGAAAGAGATCTGGGCTCCTCACTTATTGTATTGATTAATTATCCATACATATTATGATGCATTTAGATTTGCCATATTTGCGGTTGTAAAATGAAAGATGTGATTCGAGCAATGCTATCTATCTAAGTTAGCTTATTGTGTAATATTCATTATAAGGCTTTGTTACACTTGCTTAATAAATAACAAAATGTAATTCAGTATTGAAGACAAACATATGTAGTGTAGTGTGGTTAGTTGTAAAGAGAAGAGAGTATGTTATTATGCAAAGGATCTGAAATGTGGTCAAGGAGGTTATGGATTGGTCCTTTCCCAGTGAAAGCTGCTTGACCATAGAACCCTAACCATGCAACCATCGCGAGCCGCCCATTTTTGATCTCTTTGACCCTCAGCTCCTGGAAACCAATTGGGTCTCCAGAGAGGTTTAACGGGTCAAATGGCGCACCACCCGGATAATTAATGTCACCAGGCAGATATATTCCTAACGGCTCAAGCGCCTCTATCCCCACAGTATCTTGCATATTCTGGCCCAAACATCAGAAGAAATTGACAAATTGCTATTACAATCACTCCTTGACTTCCAGCAAAATGAAGGCCTGGGATACCAAGGTAATCCAGTGTCTCTCCCTGCCAACCCAAACACCTCAATTGACTTTAGTCAACTTTTGAATGAATGAATTTGACTTTCACTTCACCTATTGTTAGAGCATCACGTGAATTATGTCGATTAACTATAAATTAGTTAATAAACACCTTTAGATCTAATTGATGATAGAAGTTACAGCGGAATAACACTATATCAATATGATTAAGAACAATGAACTGTAAGAACAATATGTAATAATATTAAGAACACAGTTTCACAAAAAGCTTCAA
This sequence comes from Calendula officinalis, assembly GCA_963853835.1. Lineage (NCBI taxonomy): Eukaryota > Viridiplantae > Streptophyta > Magnoliopsida > Asterales > Asteraceae > Calendula > Calendula officinalis. The sequence continues at coordinate 5,146,244 of OY970830.1, read as the reverse complement.
TGTATATTATTGATTAACAATACACACGTACGTTTACAATTCGTAAGGAACTATTTATAACAGTCCTTGAAGCCTAACTATTTACCCTAGTTATTCTAGGACTTGATTTACATCGAATAATAAAAGATATACATTGAATAACATTCTATAACTAACTCTGCGAAGATCTCGGACTTGATATGCTTCCAAAACGTATACCAGTAGTAATTGCATTCACCAGTAGTAAATATGCATCGTCAGTAGTAACTCTGGTAATCAGTAGTAAGTCCAAAACCAACGTCAGTAGTAAATACTATGATCAGTAGTATCTTCAATTTGTGCATGATCAGTAGTAAGTTAGTTATAGTCTTCACCAGTATCAACTTATCAGTAGTAAGTGTTTCTGCCCCATCGGTAACAACCATAGTTTCTTCAGTAATCACTATAATCAGTACTAACTGCAGCATCAGTAATAAGTTGAACTGTGATCTGCTCTAATAGTGTGTTATGTGATTGATATATATCACATACATGCTTTATCTCCTTGTTAAACTTACATATGTAGATAAGTATAGATGTCACGTTTTTGTTTTTAGGGCGCACAAATTTATTATTGTTATTAACATTAAAAGAATGTTTAACGTTTAAAACTAGATTTCGTGTCTCTCTTTTGTGTGTGTTTTGCCTTTTGCCATCTCGTTAGGGGCATTATTAGTTTTGTGGTTGATTATTGTTTAAATTTACAACAATTTTAAGAATAGTGGACGTTGACTTTTAAACTTAATTATTATGGCATGTTTGATTATTGAAATTTATATGAATTAGAATTCAATTTCGATATAAGTTCGTATGTTCCTTGTTAAATACGAGTAAATTTCTATTAGATATTTAAAAATGTAAATTTCATTACTCTTTAACGAGTAAATTTCTATTAGATATTTAAAAATGTAAATTTCATTACTAAAGAGAGTGATTTTAAAATCATTTGAATGAGAAATGTGTAAGATTACAAATACATTATGAAAATAGGTGAATTTCATTACTAAAGAGAGTGATTTTATCTTTGTATTTTTTATAATGACAGTCTTAAGGGCCGTAATAAGATATGCATCAGAAATGTGTACATTAATCTCTAACCAACTCTTGAGTTTTAGAAATTACTTCTCCATAAATTGTTGTATAACTTTTTATGCACTTAAAAGACAACTTTTAGAATTGTTATTACCAAAACCTTTTATCTTGTTAGTAATTGTTGTTGTTATTGTTTTTGGTAATCTTTTTATTAATTAAACCACTTAGCTTTCATTAATTAATTATTTTTCTAGGTTATTTTTCAGCTTGGTAGCCAATCCACGGTAAAACAATAGTTTGAAACTGCCTTCGTATTTTGATGATATATATCAATTTAAATTGTATACACTAACAAAATGCCAGGAATCTTTGTTAGAGCATCCACAATGGTTAACCTCTCCAATGACTTATTATTTTTGTCACATCATCTAATAACCTATTAGTTAAAAACATCTCCAATGGTTAACCTTTCCAAAGACTTTTTCTTATAAATTGCTAATTTACCTTTAACTATATCAAATGTTTTATAAATACCCATCACTTATGTAATTTAATAATTTATATAGTATTACAAAACTTAACGATTTTATAAAATATCTTTTTCAAAACTACTATAATTTATAGTTATAGAAATTATTGAAATATGATAAAGTTATAAGTTATAGTTATAGAAATAATAAATGATTCACCTATAAATATATACATGAGTTTAAAATGTAAAATTGTTAAATATAGGGACTAAAATAATTATACATTGAAAGATGTTCAAGTGGTTGGGGAAGATCAAGTGGTTGGAGTGACCTCTTAAAAAAGTCATCAATTCCAATGGTAAAAAGTCATTTTAGAGGTTATTCAAATAGTATCAACCTCTTCTTCAACCTCCCATTGGAGATGCTCTTAGGTAAACAAACTATAAATACAGTACATCACATTTTGAATAAACAATAGGTGTTCACAATCAAGTCTTTTGATATTATTATTATTATTATTATTATTATTATTATTATTATTATTATTATTTATTTTGTATTATTAATTAATATTTATTATTAATTAATTATTTATTTATTTTTAGATTCGGATTAAATCTTAAGTTTGAATGAAGTCTTTTAAAATTATTATTATTATCTAAGTCTTTTGATATTATTATTACCAAAGACTTTTTAAAGTGTCGTGGTTCCTTATTTTTAATGGTAAATTAGAATTTTAATAAAAAAATTGAGTTATAATTTAAATATGAGAGTTGAATTTCACACCATTAAATATACCTAAAATTATAGAACTATTATAAGTTTGTCATTTTAAACCATAAAAAGAATAATTCCAATAAAATATTATAATTTTAAAGTACTTTACAATTATAAACTTTTTTAAAATTATTGATAAGAGGTAATTACGTGCATAAATCGTTTGTACTTTTATTAGTAGGGATTGATTCCTAAAATGCAAGGGCGGTTATTGATTATTATACAAGTTTTTTATGCATGTCTTAACATCTTATAAAAAGGAGTATGCGCTAGCAAAATAAAAATATGTACAAGGGAAGATAATTGAAACTGAGACTAACTTTTTAATACTACCTCCGTATCAAAATAAGTGATACATTTGAGAAAACATGGTTTTTGAGGAAAAATATTAAAATGTGATTTAAGATAGATTAAAGTGGGTAGTTAGTGGAGAAAGGGTCCCACTTCTTTTGAATAAAGTGAGATTAATGATGTTTAAAAGTAAAAGTAATGGTGGAAGGGTAATTTCACTTTATTAAAGTAGATAGTTAGTGGAGAAATGGTCCCACTTTTTTGCCAAATAAGGTAAGTTCTAGAAGTGTATCACTTATTTTGTTCCACCTCTAAATAGAAAGTGTATCACTTATTTTGATACGGATGTAGTATATGAGAGCATTAGGTGTGGTAACATGAGCCGGATAGCCACCTCTGCGCCACCTATGCGGCGCATTATTATTTCACATTTAAAACCTCCAAATACCCCCCTCTATCATCATTAACCAATAATACTCCGTTGGGACTTGGGACCCATCAAAATACCTCTCACTCACAAAATAGTGAAATACCCTTAAAAAATACTGCTCTTTCTCCCCCCATTGGCCTGTCAGCACTCTCTCTCCTCCCATTGGCTCGTTGGCTGCGTGGGCTAGCCGGCGAGGGGTGGGGTTTAACATGGCGGACGGTGTGGTGGCGGGGATCGGAACGTGAGGTGTCGTCCGACTTGGATAGGAGGTAAGTGACCATATCTGAAGCTCCAAGTGTTTTAAGAGGGTGTTTGGGAAAGCTTTTGAAAAGTTCTTATTGGCTTATTAACTTTTTCAAAAAGTTAATAAGTAAATAAGTTGTTTGTGTAAGACAAAAAGTACGTTTAAAATAGCTTTTTGAATAGCCTTGAAAAGGAGTTTTGGAAAAGTAAGGGATCCCTTACTTTTCAACCAACTTTTTAACTTTTCACTAGAATTAAGTAAATAAGTCAATAAGTTAAGCCAACATTACCTTTTAAAATTACTTTTGAAAACCAAAAAGTTAATAAAGACTTATAGCCAAAAGTACTTTTGAAGCTTAAAAAGCTAATCCAAACATGCCCTAAGTCTTTAACCATTTGTTCCTGAAAGAAACCTTTGGTATATCTCCATTTAATTCGACATTTGCTTTAGTATATCTCGAATAATTTATTTATTTATCAACTACTTTAGGTGCTGTGTAATTTGTGTCCAACCAAACTTATTTGAACCAAATTCAAATGCAATTAATTAAAACAAATGACAGATGCATAATAATAAAAACTCAATAAAAGTCACATATGTATTAACTATAAGTTTTAACAAGATTTTGAAGTATTAACGATCCCAAACTTGTTTTGTAGCAATCTTGAAGTATTTACGCATCTTGTCTTATTTAATTTATTAATGAATCGTTAATCATTATCTTTATTATATATAATGCTTCAGACTTCCTAGGAAGTCTTAATTTTAAGCGCCGACTTTCCCATATAAGCAGGGTAGATTTTCATCATACCCACCAGCGAGTCAGAAACTAGTTGACAAAAACGGACTTGCACAAGTACGGAAGTCAAACGTGCATGAGTTCGAGCTTTAACAAACCTTTGGTCCAAAAATTTGCACTCCAAAGGAAAACCAAGTAAAGAGTTTGACCTGCTTTCATTCATTGGTTATAAACATCACTTGCGTAGTTGTGTTTGTTCATCTATCAATGTAGGACAATTTCACACCCTTTTAATTTGTTTGATTTGTTGTTTTAAACACCTCATTTTGAGAGTCGATATTTTAATCATCACAACTATATTTTGTACATTCTTTACCTCGTTGCATGGCTCTCATAAAGTGAACGCACATATTTCAAACCTTAGTTATATATAACAAATTTATATACATATAATTAGAGTCTAAATTAGTTGGTAAAAATTCATTTTCAACACAATTTTTCCAAAAAAAACAACGATGTATAATTTAACCATAAAGTCATTTTTAATAGACGAAAGAGTTAATTGTATTGTAGCCAAAAGAGTTAACTTTGTCAATTATTATATTTACTTTTTCGGTAAGAGCAAATAAGTGTTTTGAATGTCAAAAGAATTAACCCTATTTTTTTGGTTACTGTCTATTGAATTTCAAACCTTGAACAACTAATTATTTTTACCCTTCATTAAGTCATGTCTACCACATATCTTGCTACCATCTGACACTGCCATCTTATTCATCTTGTTACTAACTCATAACATAAGTATATGTGTAACCGAACAACTTTTGATCGTCGCAGAATATAATTGAATAAAGTACCCACCGTATTACTATCTCATGTAATATGCCTTATCATGTGTCCAAATTCCAAACACGCTAAACAAACTCTATTAAAAAGTCTAAAAAATTATAAGCCATAGAAATTAGTAATAAAGAAAGTTAACAAAAAAGAAAGCAACCAATTCCTAAATAATGCCATAACTCAATAATCAATATGGAGACTAACAAGGAAAGAAATATAGAAGTAACATACTTATGGAATGAAGTTGAACAAGTACTTGTTTTGCACGAAACTTGGCCAACAAGGATGACTTCGTTACATTAAGAGGGCTTTTAACTACGTGGCCCATCTCATAGCCCATTTACTGACATCATAACAATCGCAAAATTGAGGGCAGACAAACCCCCACTCGAACACCAAATTGTCAGTGCCACCACCTTCTTGCACCACCGGCCGCCGTTGTGGATGCCGGTAAGATATCTTTAATTTGAACCAACCCATTATCTTAGAAATCGTTACTTAATAGATGAAACAAATCGTCGTTTTAAGTTGTAGCTGTATTCCGACCTTTAATCTCCCATTGCTCCGACGAACATTGTACTCCGGTGGCTTTTCCGATGGTTTAGAATATGTCTTTAATTGATTTAATTTTAATATGATCAGGTTTTTGATCAATGTATGCATATAGTTTTTGAGTTCTGATATATGTTATACCCTTCTTTTTAAAATGATGAGATTTATGCGGTTGAGGTGTTCGATGAAAGTGTTGAGAGAATGCAAGTAGATCAAAGTTTAAAGTAATCATGTGTGACAAACAAAAGTTGTATTTTTTTAATACTTTTTATTTGCTATTTGACAGTTATGCTTTAATTCATGCAGTCTTCAAGATATTGTTAATTTGGCCATATCTTTTTTCTGTACAAGTCTAAAGATTATATCTTTCTTGAAGTTGAAAATTAAATGTTTGACATTTATATGCAAAGAATACTTCCTGTTATGAATGTTTGGAGTCAATGATTAGTCAAACTTTAAGGTTTTGAGTGATCCATGATATATCTAGTATTCCAATAGGCAGAGTATTTGGGTAAAAAAAGAAAGAAAAAATATTTATTAAGGCGGTACCAAAAGCGCATAATCTTTCTTATAAAAGGTTGCACGCGCACTAAATGTACAGATACTTACGTATATATGTAATTAATTGGCATATATCTATATCTATTTACTTATATAAAATTTAATGTGATTTCAGAAAATTTATATATGCTGAATATGCTGCTAATGTTGTTGAATTTTGATGATAGATGAATTCTGTAAGCGAGATGTGGTGCTCTCATTGTGGAACAAATTGTGATACATCTTATGATTATCCCACTAATAATACGTAAGTTTTTTCTTAATTAACTGCCTTTATATTCACAATTTTCATTCTCAATACATATTTACAGTTCATCTGTTTATCTTTTCCATTCACTTTCAGATCATGTGTTGATTGTGGGAAAATTCTGTTTGAAGGTACATATTAATTAGTATTCAGTATTAAATTTTAATAATATTATTTTAATTGTTGTAATATTTTTCAACAATTACAATATTATATTCCACAACTTGTATTTTTATGTTGCAGGCAATCTTTCATCAAATGAGGTGCTATACAATAACAGAATCACCAAAGTTTCAAGACATGATAAGGTTAATACTCTGACTACTTTCTAAACAAGTTTATTTATAAAATCTATTAAAAGATCGTTCATTATATTTAAATCTTTGATTCACGTATTTCAGGGGTTTTGGTGCTCCCATTGTGCAAGGGAATGCGATATCATGTAAGTAATATTGACCATAATCAATTAATCGTCCCTCTTTTTTAATTTCATAATTTGGATTTGTTTTCATGATTATACTTTCAGATATTGTTATGAATGTGGGAAAGTATTATCTGAAGAGGTAAATTCCAAGGAGGCTAATTTTTCTCTACGAAGGGTAGGTTAATATATGATTCTTTAGTACTAAATTTACATTTTTTTTCTAATAAATATTTATTTATTTTCTTTTAAGAAGAAAGATAAGAGAAAGATAGAAATGGATGTTAAGAAGCCTTTAGAAACCAGTGCAGAATCAGTTGGTCAATTGTATAGAAAGAAGGTTTGTCATAATAAGCTTGATATCTCGTTATTGGAAACGTGTTACAAATTAATTTCACATTTTTTTTTATCTTTCTTATCGCAGAGATTAAGTTCAAAAATCAATTATGAGATACTATCTAATGATAAGGTAATCAAGTTGTGCTTTACTTAAATCTTTCTAATTTCTTTTAATACATATTCCTATGAAAACATGTCATTTGGGATTGTATGATAACGGGTCAAACGGGTCAAAAGAATGGAAACGGGCCGAACAAGTTTGAAAATATCAAAAAGTGTATCTAATACCTTATATAACATTTTATTTAAATAACTTTATCATTGAACGACTTGATATTGAAAAGTGTACTTAATGATCAAGTGTACATTGCAATTCAAAAAGGCATAGCGGCGCAGCTTGTTGCCCGTTTGCCTTCTTTATCTATGTAAAAAACGATATTTTGAAATGATATAGCAAATCAATTTTATAAAAAATATATATATATATATATATATATAAAACTTACACATCCGTTTGACTAATAGTCTAATTCTTTGTTCAAGTCAACCTTGCATGTTCATCTGACAATTTAACGTTATGATTTTCATAATAATTAAAAATCAATTTTTTTGTAATTAAAATTCATTTTATTCATATATTCTTTACTTTCTGCGCAGCAAATTCCCATAAATTCCTCGCATGTTACAGAAGACAAAGAAGATAATTATAACTATAATTTTGATTATGATGGTGGTGATGAATATGATGATCAATATCATTAGAAGGCTTGAGGTAAAAGTCAACATTTTGGTTTTTTATTTATACTCAATTTTTTTTAGTTCTTGCCCAAGGCAATGGTTGAAATAACCAGGAAAATTTTGAGACATAATATTCTTTTACAGTTGTGGTCCTTGAGTATGTGTACATTGCAACAATACTAATTCATTCATATTATTTCTGACAAACATTAATAAATGTATCGTAATCACTAGTAATTAATAACTCAAATCCTCATTTAAGTTCTTTAATTTTATATATGGTAGTTCAAATTTGGGATAGTATTCATAAGCCATAACCTCTATGTGGATCAACTGATCAAGGATTTAAAAAAAAAAACTATATTTATATGGTTGGTTTATTGGCATAGAAGACACAGTAATCATCATTAATAATAAACTGTACTATTGGAACAGTTGAACAGCAAAAGGTTTATATGAAAATATCAAAATTATAGGCTGATGATAAATTTTAGTCATAATGATCCAATAACTTTGTGAAAACTGATCTTTTGTATTTTACCTATTAACTAAATAAATATATCCATTAACTAGATATGCATATATGCGGAGCTCGAACTCGGGGTGCTCGCTGAAAAATTGCGAGTAGGCTTCCGTTATTTCATTTGCCGTTTCAAAAAAAAAAAAAGATATGCATATTGTCATACATACCAAGTATAAATTCATACATTGCTCCAAATTCAACTATTTGGTACCTGAAAAAAATCGTTAAACATAATCAATTAAGTTAATCTGAATGATAATAATTTTTTAATTAATTAGTATATAATTTACTGAAAAAAACCAGCAAGAAGTTATTAATTACAAAGCACCAAAACAAAAACACAGGTGACAAAGTTGAAAACCTCTTAACTCACGCCTTTCCTGAAAAACACCTAGGTCCACATACCTCGACAACTTCTCAAAAACGAAGCAGTTTTGTGTGTTGGATAATCCAAAAAATAAATCAGAGCCCACAAACTTTGGTTCCCATGTTTGTGTTTTGGATATTTTTTTATTATAAAAATATGAGAACTTGTTATTTGTGCTTACTATTTGTGCATACTCATTTCTAAATTTGATATGTTTCATCCACTAATTATCTCTCTTCGTATTATCCCATTTTGACACTTGTCATGATCAAATTGATAGGCACATTAGTAGACACAAATGGTAGGTATCAATACCATTACTCTATGAATATACATTTTTTTGGAGTCCGGGATGACTCGGATGGGCCAGTAGGGGTGTAATCGAGTGGAGTTGACAGTTTGACACAATGACAAATTCGAGCTCGACTCGATTATAAAACTCAAAGCTCGAAACTCGACTTGAGCTCGGTCAAGTCTTTATTTTCAAGTTCGAGTTCGACTTGATTAAATACTTCATCCGATTCAAAATAAGTGCTACACTTTGGTTTTTACGGTTTTTTAGGCAAAAGATTATAATGAAGGTTAAATTAGATTAATTGAATGGTTAGTGGATAATGGGTCCCACACTTTTTAAATAAAGTGGGGTTAATGATGTTTAAAAGTAAAAAGTAAGGGTAAATGAGTTATTTCACTTTGTTAAAGTAGATAGTTAGTGAGTGTGAATCCTACTATTTTTTGCCAAATAAGGTAATTTTTCAAAGTGTAGCACTTATTTTGAATCGGAGAAGTAATACACTGTAAAACTCGACTCGTCTTAGTTATTAATATGATGTATCAGCCTATAATAATGAGACTTTCATGTATGTATTTGTTTATTCTTTCTAAGTCTTGAGTAAAACTTAAGACTAGAATGTTATATGCACATGCATATCTCACGTTCACATGAATCACATCCAAGAAAGAAGGAAAAGATAAAGACTTGTTGCTTAACTTCTAAACATTCTCTTAATCCCAATTCAATTTTTTATTTTAGTCTTTGATTAACTACGAATCTTAATTAATTAACTTATCCGCTACATTCACTCGCACCATAACATCCATGTTACCTACTTGGTGTCCTCTTCTCACCATACAACACGTAAGACAGGTACAACACACAATTAGATCCGTGCGTACCGTATCATTTTACCGTATTTGATTCCACAACCACACACGCTAAGAATTAAGAGATTTGACATATTCGATCCCTATACTTTCCTATAAAGACGAAAAAGGTCCCTCAACACAAAACATTCACAAAACCTTTCATAATAGATGGACCTCGCAACGGCATCAATACCATTTCCCGTATAAAAGTATCTATAACTTTATGTACTCAATTCAATGAACTTTTATTTTATTGCACACTGCGAGTATATCCGTGAGAGAATTTTTTTTTTTTTTAATCGAAAGTAATAACTCATATTTAGTTAACATTAACATTAACATATTATATATAAAAAATTATATATCAACAAACAATCATTATCTAATAAAATTATTGCAGTTTAGTATAAGTACTTTAATTAGCACACAATTCCAGCATGATGTCATGAATCATGATGCAATGAGAATAGAAGTCAAACTCCAATATCCAGTTTTGCAAACATCACTTTTCAAAAAAAAAAATTTACCCAAGGCTTGTAGCCTAGTGGTATTCAAGGAGGATTTAAGGTGTTGCCCATGATCTATTGGTCATGGGTTCAAGTCCCGTCGTGGATAAAAAAAGATGGAAGGTTCGAAGGAAGGCATACTGCCCCTTGTGAATGTCACTGTCTAGACTCGAACCACTAACTTACTAACTAGTCGTTCAAAAAAAAACTTTTCAAAATTTTAATGAGAAATACTTATTATTTATGATTATTTGTGTATAATCACTTGATTATAATAAGTATCAAAATCAAGGGATGATATAAGGATATAGAATTAATGGATAACACATATTGTATTGTGGTGAGTAGTAACATAAAGTAGACATAAATAGTCAACATCAATATTATTTATTTATTTATTATTTATTCTTTTTGAAATTTAGCTAATATCAATGGTTACTTGAAACAAGATAACAATTAAAGAATAATTTAAATTCTAATCATCGTTGAAAACCTTTTAATATGATTTAATTAAATTAAAAAAATAAATAAATACTATTTTGTTAATTTGCTCGATAATATGTAAGTGGCGTGATTGTAAAAGACTAAAAGTATGTACGAGTAATTAACAATTTTTTAGGTTTGTATATAATATTAAAGGATAGTAAGTATGTGAGTGTGGAACCATCCAAAACAACATAAATTTAGTTCAAACATTTAAAACTAATTATATAAATCTATTAACGTATCAAATATGGTTTAAATCCAAGCCCTAGTCAATCAAAATCACTATCACTTTGATTATACACAACAACTGAATTACATGAAAAACACCGCCACTCCCTCCATCGTTAATAAACATCATCACTCTGGATTATATGAAAAACAATACAAGAATTATATGAAAAACACAACAAGATAAATTATAGAAAAATATTACATCGTTACACAAACACCAACTCTTGTTGCACAAGTAGAGATATGTAAGCTTTCTTTAGCTTGAAATTAAATAAGAAATAAGTGTATTGCTTGATGTCTTTAGCTTGAAATTAAATAAGAAATAAGTGTATTGCTTGATGGCGGAGGACGTGTTTTTAGATCTAATTATTTTGACGTATAGAGTAAATTTATTTCAATTCGTATTGATTTCTATGCTAAGATGTAATTATTTGTGATTCGAATTAAACATATATACAATGCAGTAAACATAATACGGAATAATATTTAATATTAATAATTATTGAAATCAGCATAACACAAAACGAGTGGTTTTCAATTGTTGGCCTTCTGGTGACTCACTTTCTAACTGAATGAAAAAGAAATACAACAAAAATAAAAAAAGTGATGATGCCAAGATTTGAGCACAAGACCTTTTGCATGCATACATTCAGCCTTACCAATGGGGCAAGGGAAGATTGTTTTGTTTTATACTCTCATCAAACAATATATAATATGTAAATACAGCAAAAACAATAATAAATTTTTTTATGAATAGTAACTTTCTATGACTATTGTATACTTATATATAAGTAATTAAATAAGAAATAATTGTATTGCTTGATGGAATATAGAAATTAATTGTATCTTTTATATTAAAATTAATTGTGTCACTTGATGACTCGCCACTAGAAGAACTCTAATTGGCATGTGAAGATAAAATTGAATAGTCGTGATGTCTTTTACTCAAGAGGTGTAGATGAGTTTTTGTTTGCTAGGGCTTAAATTTAGACAGAGTTGATATATTAATGGACTTATGTGATAAGTTTTAAGTGTTTTATCAAAATTATGTTTTTGGATGGTTTCATACCTAAGTTTAAATATGAAACAACAATACTCATTTTTTCCTAATATTAATTATTTATTCAAAAAGTGTAATGACCTTTAACTTACTTTATAATATCTTGTTGATAAGATACAACTTTTATTAATAGATTAATTCTACTTGCTGTTTAAAAAAAAGATTAATTCTACTTATTTTAAATTCCTCAAATATCTACTACAATTTAATCAAGAACTTAAACCTACAACCTTAAGCAATAGATAACATCAAATGTCAATATCACTAAATTACAAACAATTATTTTACTTACATTCAATAATAGAATGAAAATTCAATATGTTGTTTATAAAACCCTAATTTATATTGTGAATCATGTCAAACATTCAACAACATGATTTGGTATAATGGTTGCACTAAATTTTCTTCTCCTTCAAATGGCATGCTAGAGCTCCTTACAATAAATTGTGCAGTTGGGGTCCTTGGGGATTATCATTAGTCAGTAGGGTGGTCCAACACGTGACAAAAACTTCACCATATTAAATAGGTTTTCATGCTTACTTTTTTTAATAATAAATTCATTGACATTGATAAATGCCGAATTTGTGTATAGGTTAATAGCCTAGCGGTAAATGTGTTTGCCCCCAACTTTATTGACGGTTCAAGTTCCATAATAGAGATAGATGGATTTAGAATTAGATTATGATTGTCTTTAAAAAAAAAAAAAATGCAACTTGCAACAGTCTTATAAATTACCGTAATTTTGTACTCTTTTTCTTGTTGGATATTAGCGTATTAATGATTCAAACTTAAAAGTCGGTTCAAATTTTTTTAGTCGGTTGATCGATACGTATAAGTTAGGTGAACTTGTCTTCTAGACATCCAACATTGCCACCATAAATTAAATGACATTTTGTAACCCTTTAAACTTATTAACACACAAACAAAATTGCAACTAATAACAACTAACTTAAAATAAAAAATCTTCTACCAATTCCTTAAAATGTGGTGACTTGAATAATTGATTAATTTCACCACCTCAACATTTCTCTTTTCACCTTCAAGGCTTCAAATAATCAAATATCATTGGTTACATTGGCATAAGCATGAAGTCCATATAGTTTGGGATATATTTGGCCATTTAAATTATGTTGAAGGGGCTGAATGATAAAATGATATATTTGGCCTTTTCCTTTTGGCTTTCTTTTGTTGTTCCGTACCCCAATTCTGTGATGGTGACGGTAGCATTCTCTCCCTCTCTCTCTAAAAGTCTATATATATAGATTGTGTATGTATATTATTCTCTTTATTTGCTTTTAATATTATTTGCCCCAAGCCCTTGATTGTTGTTTCCTTTCTTGACTTTGTAGAAACAAAATAACCAAGGGAGGTCCCACCCACCACCACCACCAACAACCGTCCACCGTCTACCGCCGGGGTCCACCGGATTAACATCAACTCGCTACTTACCATCACACAAAGATCCGTGTAATATACTTCCACCATCACATCACCACCACCATTTTTCAATCTAACCTTTTTTTTGTGGGTTCCTTTTCTTTTCCTCTTTGAAATAACAACACCCAAAAAAATCTTGATTTTTTTCTTGATTTTTTTCTCTCTTTTTATAATCTCCCACCCTGAAAAAGATTCTTTATTTGGTGAGAGAATAAAAAGTGTGGAGATGGGTTTTGATTTGTTTTAGTAACCCTGGAAAAAAAATTATTTTTTTCTTGTTATTTTAGGTCATATATACTCTGGAAGACATCGAATTCTATACCCTTTTGGTAAGTTTTTGATTTGATAGATTGTGTTTGTAACTATTTTAGTATTTTGGATGCAAATAATTGTCTCCATCTCTTTCAATCATGACTGTTTCTTGATACAATTCTTTAATTCAAATGATACCTTACCTTTATTTAGTTTATTGATCGGGTTGTTTTAATTATTTAATTATTTAATTATATATATTTGTGCGTCGTTTCAGGCTTTGAAGGAAGGTTGTCTTTGACTTATGTCTTTATTCGATGGATTAATATTTTTTGTATCAAGATCTGTTCTTGTATAGCTTAAGTTTACCCCCAATCGATCAAAAGGTACAACCCACTTACTTTTGAATGTGTTCTTGAAGCTTTCAATTGAATTTCAAGATTTGTTGAAGATATAGTATGCAATTATAGATATGGGTATGTTTTAATTTGGGGATTATATCAACATATGGAGTTATCTTGTTCATAAAAATCCGTTCTTGATCGAATTGAAAACCTAATCAAATTCATACTAGGTTAGGTTCTTTTAGAGCTCAAAAAATGGACGGTGAGGCTAATTCTTGGATTAGAAGAACAAAATTTTCTCATACAATTTGTCATAGGTTAGATTCAGCAAGATTCGCCTCATTTGTAACCGATGTTGAACCGATTCGGCTCGCGGGTATTAAAACCCGACCCCCAAAAACCCTTTTCGACCCGAAACCCGTTGAAATCCACACAAATCCGGTTACAAACAAGTCTAGAACCGTAACCCCACCACCCAAAACCGCCGTTCCCGACACTTTTAAAGAAGCAAGATCAAACACAAAACGATTCTCAACTCCACACCCGCAACGGGTTGAAACCGAAAAAGGGTATAAAGGTAAAAAGATGTTTCAAAGAAACATGACAACAGTTGAGATAAGGTCGCCATCAAACGGTACTAGTCTTCTGAAACATTTCAATTCGGTTAAGATTCATGATAAACGGAAGATGAAAAGGGATTATTCTTGGTCAAAGTTGTTTGACCATGGTGGGGGGAGAGTTATTTCGGTTGAAACGGTTGATGATTTTATGGTTGATCTTTCTAAGCTTTTTCTTGGCCATAGATTTGCTCATGGTGCAAATAGTCAACTTTATCATGGAATTTATAAAGATGAAGCGGTTGCGGTTAAGATAATTAGGGTTCCTGATGATGATGAAAATGAAGAATTAGGTGTTCGACTTGAGAATCAGTTTGTTAGAGAAGTTAATTTGTTGTCTCGCCTACATCACCAAAATGTCATTAAGGTATACATACAAATACATACAAATATATACATATATGTACATTATGGTTGTGCTTTTGCTGTTTGCAGCTGTAATAATCAGATAATAATCAATAATCAGATAATAATCAGATAATACGTAACTACTAGTAATTTTCATCTGTGTAACCGTACTTCACAGTTTTTCGTAAATTTTGGTTCTTAATCGCCGATTTATTCACTAATTTTAGTTTTTTTTCATACGTAACGTTACTTCAAAATGTCATTATCATAAGTTTGTCATCAAATAATTGAATAATTTTTACTTTTTAACAGTTTGTTGCGGCATGTAGACAACCACTGGTTTTCTGTATAATTACTGAATACTTATCGGAAGGGTCATTACGAGCATACTTACATAAACTCGAGGACAATACGGGAAAAGAAAAAGAATATCTTCCATTGAAAACACTTATTAAAATGTCACTAGACATAGCTCGAGGAATGGAATACATCCATTCACAAGGCATTATTCATCGGGATCTCAAACCCGAAAACATTCTAATAAATCAAGATTTCCAACTCAAAATTGCTGATTTTGGGATCGGTTGTGAGGAAGCTTATTGTGATTTTTTAGCCGATGATCCAGGAACGTACCGTTGGATGGCACCCGAAATGATTAAAAGAAAATCTTATGGAAGAAAAGTTGATGTTTATGGGTTCGGGCTTATTTTATGGGAAATGGTGGCAGGAACTATACCGTATAAAGATATGACTCCAATTCAAGCTGCATTTGCTGTTGTTCATAAGGTATATATTTATTTATTTTTTAATTTTTTGGTTTTATTTTTATATTTTCTCAAATTTTGTTTTGGTGTTTTCAGAATCTTCGACCAACTGTTCCGTCTAACTGTCCACCAGCAATGAGAGCATTAATCGAGCAATGTTGGTCTTCATATCCTGAAAAAAGGCCCGAATTCTGGCAAGTTGTGAAAGTGTTGGAAGAATTTGAAAGTTTAATAGCCTGTGATGGAGATTTAAATCTTTTACAACACCCGACTTGTTTAGATCATAAGAAGGGGCTTAAACATTGGATTCAAAAACTCGGGCCACATCATCATCAACAAAATCAATATCAGCACAACTCGCCCATGCCTAAACCGAGGTTTTCATAGAACTTACCGAGCTTTATTGTAATTAAAGAAACGTGTCTTCTTCATTTTCTGTCGTTTTTTTTCATTTTTTAATGTGAATGATTAGTTTTTACCGATACATTGGTGTTAAAGATTGGTTTTGTTTAGTACATTACAGAAAACCCGACACATATTGGTCGTATTATACCCGTGAATATGATTTTGAGTTGATGACACTTTTTTGCTAAATCTTTTTATGTCAATCCATGAATGGTTTTTGGTTTGTTGAACATGTAATGCTTTATATACTTGTGGTGTGTAGTTATGTTATAGTATGTTGCCATTTAAGGTAGTACATTTTCCATAGTCAAATAACACAGATAGTTGTGCTAAATGTGGTGGCCATATTCACTTTTCTGATGGTAAACAAACCATTGAAGGTTGTACATTTATATCAACTACCAAGTACACATTGAAGGTTGTTAGATTAACCAATGGAGCACACACTAAATACAACATATTTTTCAGGAAAAGTACATACATACGTAGCCTTTAGTTGTTCAAACATTCCAAAGTTGACACGTAACAAAAGAAAGAGAAACCCCTCGAGACAACTTCAGGTATAAATAGTAGGGGGTGGCTATTCAGGTCGGGTTCGGGTTGGCGGGTTTGGGTTCACGGGTTGGTGGGTTAGAAACGTTCAACCTGAAACCGACCTATTTAAATATACGGGTCAGATATCTCAACCCTAACCTGTTTACCTTCAACCCGAACCTGACCCATATAACCTGTTTAATTAAACGGGTCAAATAGGTTAGCAGGTCAAACATGTTAAACGGGTCAAACAAGTTATATGTTGAGTATTGTCCCACATTGGACAAATAACAAACTTGTAATGTGCTTATAAAGGTTCTGGGCTACTCCTCTTACAACCAATTGGTTTTAAGATGGAACCCCACAAACTTACATTATACATGATGTTATTATCCCACAAATTCATAACAATACCAAAATAACACATTACTAAGTAGCATTTTTAGTTTTTATCTAACTATTAGTTACGTTTAAACTAGTAAACTATAAACTATATATATATATATATATATATATATATATATATATATATATATATATATATATATATATATATATATATATAGGGTTTGGATCCATAGGAAACCACTAATAAATAAAGAACATAAAGAATAAATTAGGGCCCTTAGATCTTGAATTGAAAGGCCCAGATTATATCAAATTCCATGATCACGCGCATTAGAATTTCCGGATGAAAAATAAGCATTGAGGGGTAAAATTGTAAAAGGCCCACTCTCTCACCTAAACAAGAAAACACGTTCACAGGGTCTCGCTCGTTCTCTCTTCTGTCGCTCTCGCTCGTTCTCTCGTTCTCTGTACTACACTCCTCTTTTCCTAGGGTTTTCTCGATCTCAATCAACCGATTGACGCCATCCTTAATCGAAGTTTACAACGGACATCTGAAATTTAAACGCCATTCTCAATCAACCGTTTCCAATCGACGCGATTCTCGGCTAGGGTTTATCAGGTAAATATGAAATTAGATTTCTATCATAAACAATTCTCGGCTAGGGTTTCTCAACTTTGCATTTGTGTGATTTGACGCGATTCTTCGTCTCTCAGCTAGGGTTTTAGAACGGAAAAGGTTTTTCAGCTTTTAATTTGTGTGATTTGACCCGATTCTTCGTCTCTCAGCTAGGGTTTTAGAAAGGAAAAGGTTTTTCAGCTTTTAATTTGTGTGATTTGACCGGTTCTATGTCTCTAGGTCACATAAGATTGGATACTTGAACTTGTTTATGCATTTTCATTTGTGTGACTTGATTACAACCTGTGTTTGATTAATACATACGTAAAATGTGTTACAAAAACTGTGATTAGTGTTACATAGCTGTGATTTTCGAATGTATGCTCGTGTTGGGTATTGTGATTGCATTTGCATTTTCATATGAGAATCCATCAGTTGTAGCAGCCCTATTAAATGCATTTTCATATGAGAATCCATCAGTTGCATTTGCATTTTCATACGAAAATGCACATTTTGTGTTTGGTCCAGGGTATTGCAAACTGCTAAAATGCATTTGCATTTTCGTTTATGTATCTATTAAAAGTTTATTGACACAAAATGCTAATATGCTTCCTAAATTGCAGGTAAAAATAAGGTTGTGAATGAGACATACATTCAATACTTTCATCAACAAAAACAAAATGAGAAGATCACAAACGAGAGATAGTACAAGATGGAAGTCGATGCAATCTAGGGTTAACAAAGGCAAAAGAATGAAGAAAAATAACATAGATGATGATGATTTTTTGCTAGAAACGGAAAGAAGAAAGAATACAGAAGATGTTTTTGAAGGTAATCACTCATTTGCATTTCTGTGTATGCATTTTTAGGTTAAATTCTTTAAATATGAGGTGATTATGTATGTGTGTATATTTCATTATTGGAAAAAGAATTATGTAACATATGTAACATGTGGATTACAGAAATAGAGGAAAGTGAAGAAAGAGAAGAAACGGAAGGAGAAAGTGAAGAAACGGAAGGTGATAGTGAAGAAACAGAAGGTGATAGTGATGGTTTCCAGTCACCGTGTTATGCAAATCTACCTAAAAAAAGAAAAAGAATGCCGGTACACAACGAAGTAGTAAAGGAGAAGGAAATAGTAAAGGAAAAGGATAAACAAAAGGACAAGGAAGAAAGTAATCAAAAGAAAGCAACAACGGAGAAGCAAACGAAAGGTGTGTATTCAATCCTTTATTGCAAAGAACATTTAAATTTTCAGAAAAAAGGTATGTGTGTATGCATTTTCATTTTCTGTGTGTAGAAAGTAAGAATAAAAATGAAAATGCAAATGCAAATGCAACTATGAAAATGCAAATGCAACGGATTGTATTTGAAAACAGAACCGTTTTGTAAAATTTCAGGAAATAACTACATAAAATGAAAATGCAAATGCAACTGACATTATGTAATACATGAAAAACAGTGTAGAAAAGGTATGATGAAATGAAAATGCAAATGCAACCTTCAAAAAATAATTGTTTAAAAATTGAAAGTGTTTATGTATGTGTGTCATTTCATTCCCTTATTGCAAAAAGCATTATGTAACATATGTAATATTTGCAGGAAGATGGTTGAAAACAAGACAATCACCTTACCAACTTGTTATGTTAGTAAAAGAATTATCTATTGAAAAAAGTAACAAGATAAAGGAAATTGGGTTTGGTGGAATCCTACAATGCCAAATTGATACAATCCCAGGAATGCTGAGCTATTGGGCAGTAGACCATTTCAACCCTAACGAAATGGAAATGATAATTGGAGAAAAAAGAGTGAAAATAGACAGAGAGAAAGTGCATGAAATACTTGGATTCCCGTTTGGAGAGAAAAAAGTGAAATCAGTAAACAGGGCTGGACATAACGACACACCTAAAGTGAAAGATTGGAGAAAGCAATATGCTTCAACATCGAGAGGCGTACATAATATTACAGTTAAAGATGTAATTGATAAAATACAAGAAAGTGAAGATGTTGGGCAGAATTTCAAGTTGAATATGCTTGTTTTGATAATGAATTTAATGGCGAAAGCGGTTACAAACGGGGTAGTTAATCAAAACATTCTGAAGTCGGCTACAGAAGTAGATGACATAAAGAAGTTAGATTGGTGTGGATATGTGCTTGAATGCCTAAAAACATGCAAAACAAAGTGGAACCGAGATAACCCAAGAAGTTGGTTTAGCGGACCGTTGCTTTTGTTAGTGGTAAGTATGAGTTTAATTATCTTCAAAATGTTTATATATAAAAAATTAATATTAACCTATATTTTCAATAAAATATTGTAGATTTGTTATGCTTCAATGATTGGTCTAGACAATGAACCAAAAGATGTCGATCGTCCAAAAGTTGCATTTTGGACAAACAAAATGTTGAAAGACGTCGAAAAGAAAGTTAATGGAATAGAAGAATCAACAGAGGAAAGTTTAAAAGGAAAAGATAAAAAGGAGAAAAAAGGTGGGAAAGGAAAAACAAAGAAAGTGGAAAAGGAAAGAGGTAATAAAATATAAAAATAATGTACAATAATTTATATTAAATATTTAATAAATGATAACATCTAAATTTATTAAACGCATAACATGTTTTATTGAAATAGAGCGACGAGAAGAAAGGGAGGAACATGAAGCTGAAAGTGATTCGCCAAGTAGTACTAAAAGTTATTGCGTTGAGGTAAGTAAAAGTACTTTTATATAAAATTGTAATTTTTGTTAATATTCTTTAATGTAATCTTGTTGTTAAAATGCAGGAATTTGTCTCAGAAATAAAATCGAAGTACCAAAAATTCATCTCCATAAAAGAAGAACTAACCGTGTTGATGTGGCAAGCAGAATTTAAATACCCATATGATGAAGACATAGTAAAAACTCTAACTGAACTTAGAGAGAATTTAATGGGAGATTTAAAACTTAAAGAATTTGAAACAACTTTGGAGACAACTCAGGATTTTCCGACACAACCAGTTGAAGATGATGAAAATGCAAACGTTGAAAATCAAAATGTAATTGTAGAAGGTGGCGAATATGCAAATGCAGAAGCTGAAAAGGCAGATGCTGAAAATGCAAATGCATATGCTGAAAATGCAAATGTAGAAGCTGAAAAGGCAGATGCTGAAAATGCAAAGGCAGATGCTGAAAATGCAAATGCAGGAGAAAATGAAAGTGCTGAAAAAAATAAAAAGACAGAAGATGAGAATGCAAATGCGGATAAAAATACAAGTGGGGAAAACAATGAAAATGCAGAAGTAGAAAAAGGTGAAAAAGAAGAGGGGGCGAAAGAGACAACCGAGATGTTTGAAAATGCAAGTGAAGAAAGAGATGATGAAACAATTGAAGAGATGAAGAAGAAGATTGAAAAAGGGAAGGAAAAGATACGCGATAGTTCAAATGTAAATCTAAAGAAAGTTGAAGTTGAACCGAAAATTTCTGAGAGACCTAAAAGAACAGTGAAACCATCAGCCGCCCTAAAATCGCCATACAAAAATAATATTGTAAACACATCAACAATATCAAACACATCTGAACTAGCAGTGGCGTCGTGGCTGTTTTCAGGGATCGGGGACGAAAAGTAAGTTGAATATGTATTTAGTATTATAATTATTGACGTTAAATGTTAGCTAACAAAATTGAGTTTACAGTTTGGTAGTTTATGATTGGAAAAAGGGATGCACGCTGACAAAGGTTGAAGCAGAAACTCTGAAATCAGGTATAAATGTACATGAAAAAGTTATT
This sequence comes from Calendula officinalis, assembly GCA_963853835.1. NCBI lineage: Eukaryota > Viridiplantae > Streptophyta > Magnoliopsida > Asterales > Asteraceae > Calendula > Calendula officinalis. Next base: position 5,124,806 of record OY970830.1, on the reverse strand, counting down.
AATGCATGGGTAAATGTACTTAACGAAGAGGAAATGTACACCGAGGAGTTCGTTCCAGGAAGATTATTCTGCTACGCAACAAAAAAGGTACATCAGTCATCTATAAAAAGGATATGCAATAATCAAAATATATTGAAAATAAATTAATAAATCAAATCTATTGACAGGATCAATATACCATAAATCCAAAAAATATGGAAAATAAGAAAAGCCGAGCAGAAACGAAGGCAGAGATTGAGCAGTTTAAGACAAAAAGATGCTTACAAATGAAGAAATTAGTCGAGAGCAGCTTAGCTACAAACCCTTATCTAACCCTGGATAATGTTCATTTGGTAAGTATATTATTTGTAGAATAATATTAGAAAATTTAATAAAAATGGAAAAAAGCTAACAAAATCTTTTGACAGGTATTCTTCCCGATAATCGATGGATGCCATGTATTTGTGTGTGTATTTGATCTAAGGGATATGAGCTTGCACATACTTGACAACATATCAAGGGATAAGAAAAACATTGATTCGGTTTACGGTAACATAACAGCTCCACTGGTAAGACATTGTTGAATTTACACAAAAATATGAAAATGCAATTATAATGTAAATTTGTTTTTATATACTGATGAAAGTTCAATTTGATACACATTATAACAGATAGAAGATATGAAGTTTTGTTTGAAGGAAGCAAAAGTTAAAAAAGTTGATTTATGTGATAAAATGAAACCAAGACTTGTGAAAAATGATTACAAAACAAAGGAAAATTACACAGATTCTGGAGTTTTTGCAATGAGGCACATGGAAACTTACTTTGGAGAGATGTCACCATCATGGAATACAAAAGAATGGAAGACAGGGTTTAACTCAAAAAAAGCTGATCAGAATTGGCAGCTGGAAAAGCTAAGAGAAAAATATGCTACCAAGATATTGCTTGCTGATATAAATGAGCAAAAAAATGTGGTGGTTAAATATGTCGAAAATTATCAAAAACTAACAAAGGAAGAAAGGATAACAAATGCTGAAGATGCTCAAGTAAGAATCATGAACAGGTTACGTAGTTATATAAGTTCGGTTTGATATGTTTAAGTATAAACTAGGTAATTTGTTGGCTTTTGATAAATATGGATTGCTGGATTTAGTTTGTTGGATGTGTTTTTGAGGTTGGTTTTTTTAATTGATGGTTGGTTTGTTTGTGATCATATGGAATGATAGATGGTTGTAGAAGTGGTATATATTGTTATGATTATGATTATTTTTCTTTGTATTTGTTATGATATTGAATACAACAAGTGCATGTACACAATAATTGATCACATGGTGATGATACATGAAAATGTTAAAGTAAATAGAAACTGTGAAAAAGATATATGTAATGAAAGTGAAAATGCAAATGCAACTATGCAAATGCAACTACCATTGTGGCATAACAATCGGATAAAATTTTATGGAATAACTAGGTTTAATGAAAACGCCAAAACAATGGAAATACTGAAAAGGCAAAATGCAAAAACTAGTGTTTGAAATAGAATTTTATAAGTTCACGAAAAAAGTGTATGAAATGAGAGGCGATATGTAATTCCAAGTATGAAAGTGAAAATGCAACTGCATGTACAAAAATGCAAATGCAACCTAGTATTTAAATCGAAAACATAAGTTAAAATTCAAATTACATAAAATAAAAATGAAACTGCAGGCATGAAAATGAAAATGCAAATGCAACTAAGTTTTCAATGCAGAAACATAATGTAAAATAAAAAAGCTATTGCTTGAATTCAACTGAGTATGAAAATGCAAATGCAACTGATTATTTAAAACATAATCAGTATTTCAGAATTCAGGGAATAAAATGAAAATGTAAAAGCCAAAGTATATTTAACTACATTTGGTAAGAATATAAAAATAACTAATAAAAAAATAATGTGTCACTCAAGAAAATCATGCATCTTCATATGGTTGCGTTTTTTTTCTGTGCATCTTCAACTTTTTGTCTTTCTTCAGCTTTTTTTCTTTCTGGACACGTGCGAATATTATGCGGATCACGGCTTTTACAGTGACCACACATTCTCCCTATTTTTTGTGATTTAGAAATAGCGTCTTCACGCGAACTAGTGATCCTTTTCTTCAACCTTCCTTTATTGTGAATAGGTTGAGGGGCATTAACATCACCTATCTCTGGTTGCTCAAAACCTACCATCTCACTGATAAACTCATTAGTTCCAATCTCATCAGAAGCATCAAAGTCTTTCTCGCATTCCTCTAGAAGCTTTTCTTGTGCTTTTAAAAACCTTATAAGTTTTTCCCTATTTCCAACAAGTTTATCCAATGATAGTTCCACATTCAAGTGAACTTTGCTAATAAGCTCACTCAAACCCAAATCCTCGGGTGAAATAGTAGGCTTTACACCAGGGTTCAAACAAATTTTAGGGGGAACAACATTTTTTGTCCAACGCTTACATATATATTTCCTTGGAAATTTAGTGAACTTGCACACACGGAGAACATAGAATATATGTCTACATAAGAGTCCAAATCTTTCATATCGTTTGCATGTACATGTAAATTCGTCCAGAGAAACATTATAAACAACCTACAAGAAAAATTGGTAAAATGTCAAAGAAGTCTTAAAAATGAAAATGCAAATGCGAATTTAAATGAAAATGCAAATGCAGATTCAAATGAAAATGCAAATGCATAAGGTAATGGGGGAAAATAATTGTACAATTTAACAACCTCACTATGATCAGGGAAAAATTCATCAAAGAGGCTTGCCTCCTTGACTCTATCAATAGAATCATCAAGTTGGATGGAATCAACACTAGTGTCGGAGATTTTGAACTTCTTTAAACCATCAGCATCATCATAAGATAAGGACATACATTTGTTTATTGAATAACGAATTTCACGACTAAGGTCATCAAAAACTGATCGTGTGAAAAATCTAGCAGCTTCATTCTCAATAACCCAATCATGGGTCATAATGGGAGAAGTATATGAACTTTCATGGTCGTTTTTTGATTGCGTGAACCTCTGCTCATACATAGCAGTGTCAAAATGAGATAAAAACTCAACAAGTGTTGAACTTGAATTCATCAACTGGTTAAACATATGATTTTCCGACTCGGATCTTGACGAAGTACGCATCAAGCCAGAGAACTCCAACTCTCTAAAATATGCTGGAATCCAAAATTTTCTTAACCCAAACATGTCCGAAAGCCAATTATTATCTTGAAGATTAAACTCAGCAATGGTGGCATGCCAAAGATGATCAAAAACTTCAGGTTCCAACTTATCTGTCCATACAATTCTACATAATTTCTGTTTAAAACCAGCATTACATACAACATAGGAAACCTATATAAAAAAGAAATAGTTAATACGACAAAAAATAAATGGAAAATCTAAAAATGCATAAAAAGTAATAATAGAGGATACCTTGGTAGTGAGTTTCTCCATTATATGCCACATACATAGTCGATGCCTCGACATGGTAAAGCAAGAGTCAATAGCGTTTTTCATCGCCGGATCTTGATCAGTTAATACCAACTTAGGTTGAGAAGGATAAGCTTTAATAAAAGCATTGCATAACCATTTGTAGGATGCAACATTCTCGTGACTCAACATAGCAGCACCAAACACGACACACTTTTTATGGTTGTCTATACCAGTAAATGGTATGAAAACCATATTATATCTATTAAAAAAAACAGAAAGTAAATCAGAAAATAAATGCACAGTAATATGAAAATGCAAATGCACAGGAATATGAAAATGCACAAGAATACGAAAATGCATAACTTACTTATTGGTCCTATATGTAGCATCAAAAGACACAACATCACCAAATGCACAATAATTTCTCTTTGATGTCTCGTCTGCCCAAAAAAACCCACCAAGCCTATTATCAGCATCAAGAAAGTAATCAAATGAAAAATCACTAATAGATTGCTTCCTCTTGTTCAACAAATCGACAACAATTTGGCAATCATTATTCCCAATGAATGCCAACACATCCCTCTTATAGTTTTTAGCATCAAGCTTTGTAAAACCAACTCCTTGTGCTCCACAAACCTTTGACAAAATACGATGACTAGAAGCAGGCCCAACACTTGCTTCATTCATCTTATGTAGCAAATGTTTTTTAGAAAAAGTAACCTTGCGAGAAACATTAAAATGCTTGATATAGTCGGGATGAACCAACAAGTGGTTGTGTTCTTCACTGAATTGGTAAACATGGTATTTGTTTTCAAAAAGTTTTAATCTCAAATCTGCATGGCAATCCGTCTTCTTAGAAGATGACTTTCTTTTTTTATTTTTCTGAACTTCAAAGGTTGTATTGACATCAACATGTCCACTAACTCCAACATTAACCTCATTAGATAAATGCACGTCATTTGCAACTTTCAAAGTGTCCACAGATTTACGATTATTTACATTCTTACCATGCTTAGAACACCTAAAAATCTTAAGCATAACAAGTCCACCATTCCTTGTTGAGAGAGCATTCTGGGTAGATTTAATTGGCTCAAAGCCACCTAAAATAGCATACTCTTTATAGAAATTCCAAGCATCGCCCAAAGAATCAAATTGCATACCATTAATGGGTGTTTTAGGAATGGGAACATTAGGAACCCAACACTTATCACCAAGGGCTGATATTCTTTCAAAACCAATTTGAAGAGAAGCTGGAACATGATCAAGATCTATAAAAAAACAAAACAAAATAAAACATAGTTAAACTTTAGAAAGTAAGTGCATAAGATGAAAATGCAATTGAAAGAGTAAAAATGCAAATGCAGTCACTGTTTAATATTTTAGATGCAAATTATAGGCAGTTATTTTATATTTCAGATGAACATGCAAATGCAAATTATAGGCAGCTGTTGTATATTTCAGATGAAAATGCAAATTCCAGTAATCAATTTAATATTTCAGATGAAGATTCAAAAACAAATGCAGTCAGTTATTTAAAATTTTAGACGAAAATGCAAATGCAAATTTCAGGCAGTTGTTTAAAATCTCATATGAACATGCAAATGCAAATATCAGATATAATTAGCACCAATTCACACAAGTTCAAAGATCTGCGAGTTACCTGGATCTGGATCTGATACATAAGTATGATTTGCATCTGGATCAGATTCCCTCATTCGAGACTGATTTAGGGCTCGCATAGGAGCAGCGCAACCTGGAGCTGATCGAGGAGGAGAAATCATGTGAACATAAGCTGATTGAGGACTAGAAATCACGTGACCTAGAGGTTATTGGAGGAGAAATACCTTAATCATTCATATAGGAGGAGGAGAAATCACTTAATGGTTAAGGACATACCTGTGTAAACGATTGGAGCTTATTGGAGTTGATTGAATCACGAAATTGATGAAGAAAACAAAGGAATTAATGCCTGAATCACGAAATTGAAGTTCTGAAATCACTTATTTAAGCTGATTGACGTAATTTGAAGATCATTCATATCATGAAATTGGTAGTAACAGTACCTTCATATCACGAAATTGAAGATCTGAAATCACGTATCACGTACGGAAGAAATACGTTCTTATTGTTCCATTGGATCTGAAATCATGAAATTATTAGGGTTTTATTCAGGAGAAGCAATTGATGGAGTTGTGGAAGAGAAGGGAAGAAGATGAGTACAGATGAAAATCACGAATGAGGGAAAATCAAAAAATAGAGGTTTATATGTTGGAGGAGGGGGTAAAATGACAATCATGCCCTTTAGCCCTTTTAAATGTTCTAATTAAATCAAGGCTCTTAATTGCTTCTTTTACTTCTCTAAATAAGCCTCCTTCTTTCTTGATCCATATTCTATATATATATATATATATATATATATATATATATATATATATATATATATATATATATATATATATATATATATATATATATATATATATATATATATATATATATATATATATATATATATATATATATATATATATATATATATATGTTTTTTAAATATAGTTTAATAATTAAACGGGTTGGCGGGTCGACCCATTTAAATTATCATTAACCCGAACCTAACCTGTTTAATAAATGGGTCAGTTGAGTCAAGCCGAGACTGACCCAATTATTTTTTACCTCAACCCAAACCTCTTTATTTTCGTGTCGGTTTCAGGTCGGGTTTCGTGTCGGGTCAGAAATTGCCACCCATAAATTAAATACCCACTTAGTAAATGCAAATTTTCTATCTCACAGACTTAATATATAAAAGTAATTAGAAGTGTTTTTTAACCTAGGTTCTGACTCGTTTTAAGAGCCAGTTAATCTCAGGGTGACCATCTGTTTTACAGGTAGCCTGGAGGCGGCGCAGGTGAACCTCCGTGGCCACAAAGGGGCATTTTTTGCTCTTATTGATTGAACCTGAAACCTCCTGGGAATTACACCTCTATGGAGACCAAATCCAACCACTAGGTCACCACCTTTGTGGTTAAAGCAATTCAAAATTGTTTTTTCTCTTAGAGAATCACTAATTTGCTCACTGCTACTGAGATCTTATTTGTGCTTGTTAGTAGAAGTGAAGATCAAACTTGCTTTCTAGCAGTTTTAGTTTAGATAGATTTGTATATTTATTTGCAACTAAACTTGTAATTCTTTATTATTATCCTTAAATTCGTATTATTCTATTGACCAGCTGAGCTAGTAAGGTAGATGTTGATTACTTAACTGCAATTACTTATGTATCTTATTATCTTTATTAATTTCTAAACCCGTATTATTCTATTGACTACCAGTCACCACCACCATCTTTACTCACCAACGCCACCCACTGGCCACCACCACCATTATTACTCACCACCGTCACCCGCTGCCAACATCAATATTATCAACACCACCATCATTATCGTCACCGCATTAGTTCTTTTTAACATAGTAAACAAAATATAAAATTAGGCTGAGATTGAAAATGAAGTTAAATATAAGGCCCAAGCATACTGTAACGAAACTTGAGGCCCATTAACAACTAATCCATAATTTCCCAACACTCTGAAAATAACTCCGGCTAGGGTTTTTTTCTATCGTCTCCACTCTACACACAAAAAACTCACCAAATCGGAAAACCATGGTAGGATTTGAAATCGGCGATGTTCCGTTCAACCCCGATGGTTGGGGTCCACCGGAATCCACCACCTCCACCGTTTCCATCCTCAATCACCCCGTCAATGTCCCCTTCGCCCCGTTCTCCCGTTCCGACAAACTTGGCCGGATTGCCGATTGGACCAGATCGAACTACAACAACCCCAATCGTTCCAACAATCGCAACAATAACCCGGCCGACTCCGCCTTTGATATCACCACTGACGAATCCTTCGGCGGCGGTCTCAACGCCGACGAAGAGTCCACTTTCCGCCTCGTCGACGGAAAGCCTCCACCACGCCCGAAGTTCGGTCCTAAATGGAGGTTCCAGAACAACCGCAATCAGCTCCCTCAGCGCCGTGATGAGGAGGTGGAGGCGCGTAAACGTGAAGCAGAGAAACAACGAGCTCGCCGTGACCGTTTGTATCATGCGAATAGATCTGGAGGTAATAACCCTAGGCGTGAAGCTGCGGTTTTCAAATCGTCAGTTGATATTCAACCGGAGTGGAACATGCTTGATCAAATCCCTTTCTCTACATTCACAAAACTTTCATACACTGTTCCTGAACCTGAAGATCTACTAACTTGTGGCTCGCTTGAATATTACGACAAAACTTACGATCGAACTACACCGAAGAACGAACGCCGATTGGAGCGCTTCAAGAACAGGAATTTCTTCAAAGTCACAACTACAGACGATCCGATCATTCGAAGGCTCGCAAATGAGGATAAAGCAACTGTTTTCGCGACAGATTCCATCCTCTCGACGCTAATGTGCGCTCCTAGGTCAGTTTACTCTTGGGATATTGTAATTCAACGCGTTGGAAACAAATTGTTCTTCGATAAACGAGACGGATCGCAATTAGATCTGTTATCTGTTAACGAAACATCACAGGAACCATTACCTGAAGCAAAAGACGATATCAATTCAGCTCACTCTTTGTCTGTTGAAGCTGCTTACATTAATCAAAACTTTTCACAACAAGTTCTGCAGAGAGATGGGAAAAAGGTTGGTTTTGAGGAACCAAATCCTTTTGCGACGGAAGGAGAAGAAGTGGCTTCTGTTGGGTATAGATACAGGCGATGGAAACTGGATAATGACGTGTCATTAGTGGCTAGATGTGAGGTTCAGAGTGTAATTGATGTTAATAATCAAAAATCTTTCTTGACTGTGAATGCTTTGAATGAATTTGATCCAAAGTTTTCTGGTGTGGATTGGAGAAGGAAGTTAGATACTCAAAGGGGGGCAGTTTTAGCCACAGAATTGAAGAACAATGCTAACAAGTTAGCTAAATGGACTGCACAAGCGATTTTAGCTAATGCTGATATGATGAAATTAGGTTATGTTACTCGAGTTCATCCTCGTGATCATTTTAATCATGTGATATTGGCGGTTGTTGGGTATAAACCGAAGGAATTTGCTGGACAGATTAACTTGAACACTTCAAATATGTGGGGAATTGTGAAAGCAATTGTGGATTTGTGTATGAAATTGAATGAAGGAAAGTATGTGCTTGTGAAAGATCCGCAAAAACCTCAAGTGAGAATATATGAAGTTCCTGCTGATGCTTTTGAGAATGATTATGTGGAGGAACCTTTGCCTGAAGATGAACAGGTTCAACCACCTGCTGAAAATGGTGATTCTGTTGTTGAAGAAAATGGAGTTACGGTTACAAATGATGCGCTGGATAAGGAAGTTAAACCTGAACCATAAAAGGTAGTAATTTATTTTTTTATTTATTTGTATTTTCACTATTCTATAGTTATTTTGTTGCTTTTATTTCTTGCTTGATTTTATTGGTAATCATATATTTGAACATTTATAAAGTTTATGAACTCTATTAAGTCTCCTTAATTGAACTATAATGATTTTATGAAGGGATGTAGGTATTTTTGAAGACTATGTGTTTTATCTTGTAACTTTTTTTTCTATGTTTAGTTTTGAATGAAATTTTGTTCTTAGATCATTTTATGCCACTAACACAAGTTGTTTCACTAATAACAGGTTCTCCTTTGGTTTGAGATCTTGCTCGAGTTTTTCTTTGCCGCCCTCAAAATTTTGTTTTGACAAGTAATGCAACTTTATTTTGTTTTGATAATAGACTTTGTATTTGATTTGGATTTATGATATTTGGTGTGAGGTTTTAAGTTGGAACCATTTAAATTTGAAAAGGAAAAAAATTCAAGATTTAGAATAGTTTTTAGAATTCTTTTTGTTTGTGTATATGCTATGTGTCTAACTTATTATACTATCAACGGTAAAGTTTCATACGATAATGTTAAAACTTTGTTTGGAAGTAAGAAATGGTTTACGTTTTTTGTTGGCGCTTTGAACTGAAGGATGAACGAATGATTACAATGAAAGTTAAGACATCTAGAAGGCCTAGTTATAAACGAGAATATCTTTTTTTTAAGTTAAGTTTATTGATACAAGTGGTATATTTGTTGCTTCTAAGGATTCAACATAAATACTCCTAGAAAGTTCATTTTTTTCTGAAGGTAAGTCGTAGCTAGGAGACTACTCACAAATTGAAGTTTTGAACTTAGAGCATCCCCAATAGTTAACCTCATAAAAGTTTATTAGTTTTGCCACATCAATATTCCACTAACAAAAAACATTTTCATAAATGACATCTCCAATGGTTAACCTCTCCAAAAGCTTATTCTTTTATAATATTTCTAATCTACATTTATCTATCTCAAATGTTTTATAAATACCCCTATATATAATTTGACAATTTTTTTGACATCTTAATAAATATTATATCTTTTAAAATGTCTAATACAAAAATATTATACTAATTGACATTAAATATTATATAATTTATTTGTTAAGTAATAAAAATATAATAAAGAATTTATATATAATAAATCTAAGGTTTAAATTGAAATGTTATTAAACATAAGGGGTTAAAAATGACAAACATTAAAAGATGGTTAAAAGGTTAGTAGAGAATAAGTCTTTGCAATAAGCTTTTCAAAAAGCTTGGCATTACAAAGGTAAAAAGTCTTTCAAATGCTTATTAGAATAGTAATAAGCTTTTGAAAAAGCTACCATTGGAGATGCTCTTATGCGCCATCAAAGAAAGTTTAACCTATCTTATAGCCCAAAAGCTACTCTCTCTATCCCAAATTTTCTACTAGACAAAAGACACACATTTATATGAAAATGCAATTATTGCACTTTCCACCAATAAAATCTCATATTTACCCACTTATAATTCATTTGACTGGTTGTAATTTAAAATTGACACTTATTTTGGGACAAATTAAAATAGTAAGGTAGACAATAAAAATTGGACGGAGGGAGTATATAACATTGCTATAAAACTTAAATAATAATAATAACATTTAAACGGTGTTAATAAACGACATGGCTCATATTACAAAACATATCAAACTGAGCTTGGTCAATCATCCCATCCAAAGCACTGATCAACCTGAAAAGAAACAACGGGGGAGGGATTAGCACAAAGCTAAGTGAATGAACATAATCTACAAATTATGTAAAGCACAACAAGCAAGCACAAACGTCTCCGCGATCGATAATCCACTTAACCACCTGATCACCTAACCATTGTTCCCTTTGTAACCTCTTAATTCAGGTAACCACTGTTCCACCTAATCATTGTTTGTTCGAGAAGCTCGGGGTCCTGCCGGAGCCTTAAACCATTGTTGGCCGAACAATGGTAACCGAAGGCCTGTACCCAACTCCCCGGGTAAACCCCCTTACGTGTAATGCATACAGGTAAGGTCCATTCCACCCATTAGTTGATACACTATGCCCAGCGCACTGACTTCTCAAAACCTCGGTCACCAAGTCAAACCGAGTTGTTGCTACCAATCAAGCAACCCTATTCATCTATGTGCACATAACCCATTTCGCTTAACCCAATCAGACAAGTACCAAACAACCAAGCTACTCACGAAAAAACTGCATCGAAAAGCATCACAGGCAAGTTCGCGTCGCTAACTTGAAGTTCGCGTCGCGAACTGCTGTTCGCGTCCGCGAAGTGGCCCGCGAAGAGTTCCCGATCTAGACCCAAACTTTCTGTTGATAGTTCGCGACCGCGAACCATAGTTCGCGTCGCGAACTCCTGTAGCTGCCAACGGTTCCTGCAATTTCAACAAGCATGCAAATACCCAACCAATTGTAACCAAACATAAGTTGGAGGTTAAGTCCACTCACCGTAACCTTCAATCCCGCAACTCAGTGAGCTAATATCACTGAGTCTCCTCCTCGGATCCTGTACACCAAAGAGCACCGAGTTAATAACCGGTATTTATCAATAATCACTAATATTACAATAACGAACACTAACTTTCCATCAAGTGTTATAAATACTATTTATAACTCACAAGCATGACAAAACACTTATACTTACACCATCCAAGCTACTTAAGTCATTTTACTATCAAATGGCCCAAACGGGTCAAAACCCGAACATAACTATATACTTACCAAACTCCACCATCTAACAAACACTTACTACCACTAACAAGTCATAATCATATAACAATTCATCAAGTCCATAGCTACCAACAATTCATGTATTTTACTTCCTAAAAGTTCATAGTTCATCTTTTGACCAATTAGCCAAACACTAGTTAGTTAGCTACTCCAAATCCACCAATACTTGGTTTAATACAACTAATCCATTTAATATGTTATTTTAACATATACAAGCAACAAAACCCACAAAAACTAGTTTTGACATAATCACACCAACTTGTCACAAAACCCATTTACTAGTTTGCAACTTAGACATCAAATCCATACCATCTTTTAACTAACAATTACACCCAACAAGTCATAATTAATCATCTTAACAATTAATACATACAATACATGTCAAATCTTGTATACACACTAAATATAACATTCAACACAAAATACACCAACAAAACTTAAAGAATCATAAACCCTAATTTCACTAACTTGCAAGAACTCAAAAACAAACACATCTAGGTCGAAGCTTACCTCAAGGCCTTCACAAAAACGTGCTTAGATTTAAGATTGAGCAAGAAACGAGCTAGTTATCTTCCTTGGAAGCTCAAGAACACTATGAGTTTTAATGGGTGTTTTAGAGAGAGAGAGAGATAACGTTGAGAGAGAGATGGAGGAAGATATGTGAAAAGGGAAGAAGAATAAAGGGAAATGGGTGTTCCACCCATCCCAGCCGAACACACCCCCTAGGGGCACTTGGTTAATTTTTCTTATTTTTAATAATATAATACAAAAAGTCCCGTTCGTAGTTAATTTATTTAAAATACTAAACGAACTCTGTTTTCAAAGACGAATACATTTTCGGAAACGAAATAAAGAGGAGAATCCAAAAATATAAAAATCATACAATCCTTTAAACATTTCAGAAACCGGATATTTTAATCCCTTGATTAAAATATCACAAAAGGACAAAAAGTCAAACAATTCATTTAACACTTAATCAATTTATTCCAAATATGGTTAAATAGATATTTATCAAATATCAATATATACCTAAAACTACTAGGCCGGTTTTAGGATGTTACACCAAACCCCACTGTTATGCCATCCATGAAGCTTATGTAAAAAAATTTATATTGAAATAATTTTTAAACAAGAGAAAATTCAACAGTGAACACTTGTCAAGAGAAAAGTGAATCAATAGAACGTTAACAATGAAACATTTTGATACTCAAACAACTAAGTAAGAAAATTGCCAGAAATTAATCATTAAAAATGAGCACATGCTCAATAAGATCTCATAGTTGTTTTACACTTGAAATACTCTTCACATCACCACCTGCAGATAAAGTAAAAAACTAAGATTTGGTTATCATCAACAACTCAGTTACCATGTTTGTATGTGAAAATAATTGGTACATGCTGAAAAGCTACTTGGCGAGCTTCCTTCAAGCAGAACATATTTGACATTTGGATCTAATCCCCATTCCTCAAGAAAACATTTGTACCTGCATTCAACCAAAATTTTGTTTTTAAAATCTAGATGCATGTTAAATCCATTACTAATGAAAGGAAACTGTTGACCAAATTAAATGTAAAAAAACGGTTCAACATATACAAAAATTCAATTGCGTTAATGACCTATAATTATGACCACTAATTTTAATAAAAGTTTATATAAAACTGTTTTTAATTAATATCTTAAGAATTTTTTCTTTATTTTTTACCTGTTTGACCATATTGGCAGTTTGACCAGGTTGACCAGTGTGACCCGACGACCCGATTGACAAAGGGCCATTGGCCTAGTGGTAAAGGTTCTTGAGGTCAGGGGTTCAAGTCCCATAGTGGACATTGGTTGTATTTTAGAGTAGATTAAGATTTACCGTTAAAAAAAACACCTACAGTCCAAGACAGCTGATCATGAGCAAGTATCACTCTGCATGGTGCAATTAATGTAAACCCAACACCACCAAATCTGACAAATACATGCAATTATAAAAATGGATTAGAAAACAAGTTTAAGTTTACATTGCTAAAAAAAATAAAAATACCAATATGTAACGACCCGAAATTTTGAATCAAATAAATTATAGAAAAATACGATAAATAAGGATAAATCGTTTAAAAGACGTGGAAATTGGTTTCGTGTCATTTGGACACCGTTTGAAATGGTAAAGGTCGGAACTGGGTCGGATTAAACAACAAAAAGTGCAGCCTTAGCTGCACTAGGCAGTTCGCGACGCGAACTACAGTTCACGGTCGTGAACATTGGACAGCAAGTTTGGGGTTTTTGTTCTTGGAGTTCCCGACCAGTTCCCGATCGCGAGGAGTTCCCGATGCGGGAAGTTCGCGGCGCCAACTTTCTTCACGGCGCGAACTCGTGCCTGGCAGTATAAAAACGTGAAAAGCTAGGGTTTTCTCATTCTTGAAACCCTTGAAGTATGCAGCCGTTTTCTAGAAAGAGAGTGGGCGATTTTGGTGTTCAAGGGCTCAAATCTTCATCAATCTTGTGGATCTTAACATCAATGGTAAGGATTCTTGATCCTTGATAGTTGGTGTTAATTTGTGAGCTTTGTATGGGTAAAAATGGTGGTTTGGGGAACCAACCCTGTCATCTTTGGGGAAGATGACTAATCATGGGTGTAGAACACTCATTGTAAGCTTGTAATCGATGTGTACAAGTTTGATTTGAGTTTATTGATGGAAATCTTGAACTAGGGTTTGAGATTTCACCAAGTTGGATGAACTTGGTGGTTAGGAATGTAGATATGGATTGTTTGGTGATTAGTTATGGTTAATAACTAGTTATTGTGATGGTATTGATGGTAGGTCAAGAAGACCTAAAGATTTGGTGTCATTGCACAAGATGGAAAGCAAGGATTCGTGTCAATGGACATGAATTGGAGTTAGTGTGGCTAAGGTGAGTACATGTGAACTTTTAAGCTGAGTACATACTAAAAGAGTTTTAAAAATGGATAATGTCTATCGAGTCTTTATTAATACATATTTTTAATAAAGAAAGTGATTGGAAAGATAATGAAATTTGATTGAATTGCTAATAGAACATAGTTATTGAAATTGATGATTTTGCAAGTAAGTGTGATTAGATTAAATGATTAATGAGGTTATTGAGAAAAAGTATTAGTAATGATAATGGCTGAAAGAGTATGAAATTGGCTTTTGTTAGTAAGAATTAACAATTAAGCAAATGATAAAGATTTTAAAGTAATAACGTTTATTAGTAAAACATACTAATAAAAGTAGTGTTATCACGTTAAGAGAACAAGTATGATTTGACTAGTGTTATGTATGAACTCTAGTCAATGTAAAGGTAATATATTTATGAATATGAATAATAAGAAATGAATCTTATTAGTAGATTTAAGGATAAAGTATACGATGATAATGATGAGGAAAGATAAATGAAATATGATTATGCTAAAAGAGAATAATATGATAATTAGAATAGATGTATTCTAATTTGTGTTTGATTATGAATTGGTGGGGCATAGGCCCGTATTTGATGTTCAATGTGTGTAACAAAAGTATCCGGATAATGATAACCCATTTATGGGGGAGTGAGATTACTACTTGGGGCGGTACCTCCCTGCGCAAGGGTAGTATATCTATGAGAACGATAACCCGACAATAGGGGGATTATGATAACCCGATAAAAAGGGGGATTACGATAACCCGCGAGACGGGGGATTTGGTGATCTTGGTAAGTTTGGGAGAACCCCAATTACCATGTGATCTTAATGATAACCCACATCGGGGGAGTTTGCCTTGGAATGATCCGGGGCGTATGTGATAAAAGGGGTAAGCTTAAGGATAGCTTACATGTATGTGATTATGTGATGGGTAAGCTTACGGTTAGCTTACTAGTAAGTATGAATAAACGATAAGATAATAAGTTGATAATTAATAAGTGAATAAACGAAAGAATTAAATAGTAAGGACTTTTTATTATTTTGAGAATGGGTCGAAAACCCATGTATCTCACGAGACTATTTTTGTCTCACGTACTACTTTGTTTTTGACTATGTACTCAGGTTCGAGATCGATGGACTAGAGGGTCGCGATAGAAGTGGCCTAGTGTTGATTAGCTCGGGAGCTCGTAGGTAGATCCCGTTTATTCTATGGTTATGATATTATAATGTAACACCAGTTTTAATACTCTGATAAATGTTTTTAAGGTTTTTGTTAAACCGTATTTTGGGAATAATGAACTTGTAATATTTTTATTTAAAAATATGATTTAAAAGGTGTTTTAAAAATTGAGGTGTTACAAATTTTAATAAAAGTTTATATAAAACTGTTTTTAATTAATATCTTAAGAATTTTTTCTTTATTTTTTACCTGTTTGACCATATTGGCAGTTTGACCAGGTTGACCAGTGTGACCCGACGACCCGATTGACAAAGGGCCATTGGCCTAGTGGTAAAGGTTCTTGAGGTCAGGGGTTCAAGTCCCATAGTGGACATCGGTTGTATTTTAGAGTAGATTAAGATTTACCGTTAAAAAAAACACCTACAGTCCAAGACAGCTGATCATGAGCAAGTATCACTCTGCATGGTGCAATTAATGTAAACCCAACACCACCAAATCTGACAAATACATGCAATTATAAAAATGGATTAGAAAACAAGTTTAAGTTTACATTGCTAAAAAAAATAAAAATACCAATACTCCCTTGGTCCTGCAAGAGCACAAACATTTGCAAGAATAAAAAACCAAGTGCACAAAACTCTTATTCCTTTGAAAATTAAAAACAAGTGTGCAAAACCATTAATTTAATAAATAAACAACCTTGAACATAAATTCATATCATATTCCTATCAAGAAAAACCGTACCTAAGTAGCAATGTAAATAAAGCATTTTAATTTAATAAATAAAAATATAAATAAACCTTACTGAGTAGCAACCTCACCATGTCCCTACTCACATACCAAGGAACTGGCAGCTTTTAACCATCTGGCTACCGAATCAAACAGTGTCACTCTTGATGCTTTATATGCCCTCTCGATTTCAAGGTTGATTAGAGATATCTAAGCCCTAAATGGAATAAGCAAAGAGAGCCTTTGAGTAAAAACTTTGACACATAAGCTAAAATTTCAAATCAGTTAATTAGCGGGACAAGATTTCACACCATTACTATTCCCAAAAACGAATTGCTATACATGATGAAAACAAATTTTATAGCAAAACAATAGATAAATAATTATAGAAGAAAACAAAAAAGTTCTGGTTTAAATATGTGTTGCAGGTGACTTTTATTACATGTATTCATCCATAAAAATTAAACAAATTTAACAAGAACAGTAGTTACCTTTTTTTGAACAAGTTTCCTGTTGGCAATCTGAATCAACAAGTGAGCAAAGACGTTCCACAGTGAACACAAAATTAAACAGGCGAGATGAACACGTGAGTAGACAAAATAAGTTTAAGCAGATATGAAGTAATAGTTGATAAAAAACAAAAACGGATTGAGAAACATGATCTTTAACCAACCTCACTATTTCTTGATGGTCTTTGAGTGATGAACGGTGCACTGAGATATCGATGCGGTATCAATAGCCAATAGGTTGTTCATCACACATAAAACTGATACACAAAACCACACGTAAGAAATCAAAATAATGATTATAAATTTATACAATATATCTGGTGATGGCGTGGGTTAACCAAAATGAAAAAAAAAACCCACCTGACAATAGCCTTTTGGAGTAACGGGAACGCATGCAATCAACATTTCGATTCGAATAAACTGAAAATACAACTTCTTCATTGACTCCTTGATTCACCATGTTGTACATAAGCATCATTGTATACAAAACCCTAATTTCACCAATTAAAATCGAATTAGGGATATAGTTAGAAACCAAAACACGAGTTAATTAAAGTCAATAAATAGACCATAGACGAATTACCAGTAAAAATCAGAAGCGATAGGGTTCAAGATTCAAAACTTACGAGGCCTTTAGACATGGGGATGAGGATGAAGGTGGAACTTCTAAGTTGTATTGATGATTGTAGTCCAGAATTAAGATGAATCAAGTATTATTGTGATCCATTTAAGAAAAAGTATTATTGTGATTATGTCTTGAAAACATAAAGATTAAGAGAATTCGAAGAGATTGTCTTGAAACTCGAAACTGAAAGCTGCTTAATTGGTTAACCAGGAATCGAGGCGTCGTAAGGAAATTCAATCGTTGGGTTCTAGCCAGGTGCTTCGGAGGGTTTAAATTGCTAAAAAGAGAAATTATAATCGTTCTCCAGTTAGTTCAGTTGGTTGGAATGTTGCATTGTTGTTCTCGACGTTGCGTGCTCGAAACTCTCTACCTGTATTGTTTTTCAAACGCATTTAAAGATATAAATGGAAAGTGTGTTGGCTGAATTTTCAGCCTTGCTAAATAAGGAAGTGGTAGATACTTTATAATATAGTAGAGATTTTCATATGGTTTTGAGGTTTACGATTCAACGGCTAGTAACAAGAATTACTGACGTCATAATAATTACAGTGATTTCAAATCTTTTTATCTTTTTCTTTATAACTTTTTTACCGTTGGAAAGTGGAAGGCCTGTGCAATCAATGTTGGAAAACCCTAAAAAGCAACCATTCATACTAATCGTGTAGGGGTAAGCTGCCTACAAAAAAAGTTTGCAAAACTCCAAAATCTGTTCCTTTTTGGTTTTTACACCTATAGCATTAATGCTTTTACTGACCAGTGACCACTATAACCTTGCACAATACTCGATAATATTTCTTCAATATTTTCATGCCGAAGCTCCGTTGTTCAAAAAAATAACAATAAAAATTTTCAATCTAAAAAGTAATTTTAAAACAAGTTGTAAAATCAAAAATAGATGTAAAAAGAGAGTATAAATAAAAAATGTATATATCTAATTTCAAAATTATTAGTTGTAATGTATAGGTTAATATATTAGAAGCGAAGAAACTCTTGAGGAGTGTGTTGATTTGTAGTTAAAAAATAGTGATGTGAAATGAAATCTTTTTGCAGCTTACTCAACTTTTAATTTTAAGAAAATGCTAACAAATCCCTTTATTTTATACATAAAAAATCATCGAATAAATTTATATTTTGTTTTTCAAAGTTTCAAATAGTAGGGCCCATCCACCTCTCGTTTTAAAACAAAAGCCTCGTAAAATGCCAAGAGCTACCTCTTTCAATTCTGTATAAATATCACCACCCCCATCAATACACACACAACACACACTAAACATGGGATTTAGGGTTTTGCTCTCAATGCTGGTCCTAACCTCTTGCTTCATGATAACCGTGTTCAGTGATACCGTTGATGATAACGTTAGCTGGACTCAGTCGCCACACCACGCGCCGTCGTACCAACCATCGGCAGCTCCGGCACCTCACCACCATCATCATCACAAGGTTGCTTCTCCTCCCATGTCTCACGCGCCGTCCAAGGCTCCTGTCCATGCTCCAGTTCACTCACCCGCCAAGGCACCGGTTCAGCCACCGAGTAGCTCACCGGCGCCGTTTATAGCTCCGATTCCAGCGAGGAAACTGGTGGCGGTTGAGGGTGTTGTTTACTGCAAGGCTTGCAAGTACAAGGGTGTTGATACACTCTTGGGTGCCACCCCTCTTCAGGGTATTCTCTCTTTTTCTTTAACTATTACGCATGCATGTGTTTTTAAATTATTGCATTGCTGGATTGTACGGTACAATTCAACAATGCATCAACAACTTGTACACTACAAATCTCCGTCAACAATATACAAGTAGTCAATATATCCACATTATTACCTTTTCTTTGGTACTAAAATTTAGTTATTACAGATAGATATAAGCTTATAGCATAGTTTTTTTATTTACAATTCCACAATGCGTCAATTTTTGAATCTCGAAGCATCATTATGATGTCTAAAATGCGTAGTTTTTTTATAGGAAAATGATAATAACAGCCCTAAATTAAGAAGACAAAATAACAAAAAATAACCCCCTGAATTTTAGGAATATTATTTTTTTAATTAATGTACGAACTTTTTATGTATGTTATTGACAGCTCTAACCTTTTTTATATACTGTGCATCAAATGTGTCTAAAATGCAAAAGGTGTCTACAATGCAATGTTAGGTTGTACCGTGCAAGTCAACAATACATAATGTGTCTAAAAAACAGAAGACGTCACTCTTGAACAATTTAAATTCTCTTTGTTATAACGTTTCATATTATGGGTTACTTGTACCGTACAATTCAGCAATGCATAAAAACGAGTCTTTGATTTTTGTTTGACCATGGCAGGAGCCGAGGTGCTGTTAAGATGCAACAATACAAAGTACCCACTGAGAGTCAAAGGTACAACTGACAAGAACGGGTATTTTTTCATCAAGCCAGTCAAGACTTTGACCACGTATGGGTCCCACACTTGCAGGGTTAGCCTGTTACGCTCACCCATGGCTACATGCAACGAGCCCACCAACCTACACGCTGGGGTCAATGGTTCATTGTTGGTTCCTAGCAAGAAGCCACGATTGTCGAGCCCAGATGCTCACCCACTTCCCTATGATGTCTTCAGTGTCGGTCCGTTTGCGTTTGAGGCTTCTTCCAAAACTCCGTGTGGTCATTGAAGTCTTGGGGACTGAATTGATAACTCGGTGATAGTAAAGGGGTGTAATTTGAACTTTTATGATTTTAGTTTATGCTGCTTGGGTATTGTAATTTGTAATGTGTCCTATGATTTCTATTAGAGAATTGAGAATGAAGAAGTACGTTGTTTAGAGGTATGTATTGTAATTTGCGAAAGTTAATTGGGTGTACTTTTGATGTGGTCGTTATAGAAGGGATTGGAAATAAATCTAGGTAAAGTTGGGCGCATGAATTAAATAAAGCTATAGGATCTGATGAACTATAGAGATTAATTAGAGAGTGTTTCCTTTGATTGATTACATTTTCTAGGTTAACTTGCTAACATATAAAATGCGATCAAATACTTGTGATCTGATGAACTATAGAGATTAATTAGAGAGTGTTTCCTTTGATTGATTACATTTTCTAGGTTAACTTGCTAACATAAAAAATGCGATCAAATACTTGTGATCTTGCCGAACTCACACAAGTATTTGATCTTCTCTTTGCTGATCCGCATATTGTTGTGTTCGAATACTTGCCTCTACTGCGCAAGTATGCCATTTAGCTCCTACTTGTCGTTTTTAAGACTAACACGATTATAATTATTTACAAAGTACCATTATTAAATAGATACCTAAAATCTTAAAACCCTAATTTTGATTACTGGAGCTTTCTTGTATAATTTTCTTTAAGCAAAAGTAACTTTATGGTAAAGGAAAAAGTGATTTTAAACCAAGAAAAGGTATAAAAAAAAAAATATAAATGAAATGTGTGAATACCTCTTACAACTTATAGAGTACCTTACTAAAGCTAAAGCATTTTATGGAGCGAGAAACCAAATTTTATATACACAGTTTTTTATGAAAGAAAAAAGTCATGGAGTGAGAAACCAAAATCTGAACTTTTTTACAGAGAAAGTGAATATGATTTAAATCATTTACTTTTTATATTCATATTTTACTAATTATTTATTTAAAAGATTTCAATTATTTATAATTACGCATCAAGAAGTTAACGCACCTTTATTTAACTTGCATAGAAAAGAAATAGGCAACAATACTGGTGGTAGAAGTATGGAATAGTAATGACTAATGCCTCAATAAAGGCAAGCATGAGCATGTGTAGGCAGACCATTCTTCAATTTCTTTCGCAACTTCCGATGCAAACCCATGACATCAAAATGGTAAAAAGTAAATGAAAAAATGTATTCCCTCCTTCCCAAATTAATTGTTCACTAGATAAAAGGCACACAGTTTTAAGAAAATGCAATTATTGCACTGTCCACCAATCAAATCTCATATTTACCCACTTATAATTCATATGATTGTTGTAATTTGAAATTGACAATTATTTTGGGATAAATTAAAACAGTAAGGTGGATAATAAAAATGGGACGGAGGGAGTACTAGAGATGTAGTGTTTTCTTTTGGTAAAAGGAGAAAAAATAGCTTACTTTATGCTCATCGAATAACGGTGAGAAAAAAAATCCGTTGATATCATGGAATATTATTTTATATGACAAATCGAATGGTGGCTTGATTGTAGATAGTTTAAAGACTCTTAATCTTGCTTTGTTGATAAATTAGTGGTGGCTGGTCAAAATAAAAAAAACACCCTTTGGTCTATACATGGTGATCATGGAGGTATGTTTGGTGCAAACCAAATTCCATGTACTTGACGAAATATTTTCAACATCTACAAGGTATTTGACTAGGTTAATATTCCATTGGATAGTTACTAATTTGTTAGTCATCCCCAACCGGACGGCTCTGATGCAATTGTGAAGTGAGCATTGGACGATTAAGGCGTGTTTTCTGTAAAATCAATGAAGAAAGCTTTTGATAATGATCTTTTCTTAGCTATTTATTCTGAACTAATTGGATTCCTTCAAAAATTGGGATTCATGCTAGGATAATTGCCCATTGTTAGTTGCCAACAAAAAACAACGTGAGGTGTTACCCTCCTTATGCTTGCTCTTTTGTTGTGATTTTGATGAAACTGAAGTAATCCTTTTGTATCAATTGTTCGAAGTCTAGAACTTTTTTGCTTGCTGACATATCTTCCTACTTATTAGATTAAGATAAGTGTCAAAATAAAAAAATAATATAAATCAGAAAATAAATAAATTACAAATATTATCTTATGATGCATAATAATACAAAATAGTAAAAAATCTATAAATATAATAAAAGAAGCTTTAGGGTGCCATATGACATTTTTTTAGAACCTCTACATGCCACGTGGCAGATTCTTATTGGCTCAATAATATGTTTCACGCCTGTAGCAAGCCTTCGTATTAGTGTCAATTGTTTCCGCACAGTTTTATTGTTTCGAATTTTAATTCAATTAGTTAAGGAATTAATTAATTAGTCCTTTTCCTTTTTAAGTACACCTTAATTTCTACAACATTCCTTTTTCAAATTCCTGAGTATCCGATTTTTTTTAAATTTACCACCAAGCTTTTAGGTACACCTTAATATTAGGATTCGTTTCAAATTTGCAACCGTGATTTTAGGATTTTTGTTATTCGTATTAGATACACATTACTGGTTTATGTAGGAGGATTCATATTAGCATCCGTATTCAACAGCTTCTTAGTAATTCATATTCTTCAATGGTAATTCTTATTCATGATTTTTATAATTTCTTTTTTGCATTTCAGTAATGGATAATCATATTATTTTCAATAATGCTAATGTCAATTTTTATATGAAGCATACATGGTATATGCTTAATACATCTTTATGCTTTTCAAAACGTGTTATATTAAGAATGCATGTTCTATGCTAATTTTTATGAATCATATGTATTTCACCTATATTTTTTATTCAACACCTGTTAATTTTATTTCTTCTAGGAAGTACATCATATGAACTATTCTTACCTGTTAATTTTATACTTTGACTATTATAGTCATATAAGGTTAATTAATTTAGTCATCATACTTCATATATATTTGCAATGTTCATATATATATTTTTTAATTCAAGAGATAATTAACACCACAAATCAGTTCAAGTATATGTATATGTATTTCAGGTCTGGTTATCTTGATCCGATCATGTTGGTTCACGAACTCGGGTTCAACAGGAACAGTTCGGTTCTCATGTCTACTAACTTCTGAAGTCGGGCATGGGATAATTCGGGTTTGGTCCATAAGGGTCGATTCTGGACCTGATCTCATACCTATTGTGAATACTTAAATACAAGCTACTAAAAGAAAAAGCGGAACGTGTAAGAACAAACAAGGTGGGGATTGCCAATTGCCATTGAAATGATGAAAAAGTGGATTAATTATTGTGTAAGAGCAAGCAAGGTCGGGCTTGCCACCATAAAAAGAGAAGTGGAATAATATGAAAAACGAAAGTTGAATTTGTTGGAAATTTTGAAAAAGAGTATCTAAGTTTCTAATGTGACTATATGCTATTTGAAATTTTGTACTTCATTAAAGTCTTATTGTTAAACCATGATTCTCACTAGGCTTTTGGCTGACCCAAAATATTTATTAAAAAAATAGCAACTAAGAAGAATGATCATCGTATAGAAGTGTAGATTACAACAACTAGCAACGTAATTGAAGAATATAATAGGTTTTGCTAATATGTACCCCATGGGCATAAGATAATGAACGTTTAATAAATCAAAATTTTCTTAACTAGAGTGAAAAACTATTATTGAGTCAATTATGTTTTTAACGTTACCATAATTGAAAATGAAGTTTTTTTTATATTAAATGCATAGGAATAAAAGATATTTAGCATTTGTTATGATGTGCCCATTAGACATCTTAAAGATTACGACAACCCGTAATTTTTCACGGGTTATAACATAGTATTACTATGAAACAATAACATTACTCTTTAAAATTTATTACCTACAGTCTTAATATAGCCCACGTCTCAATCTTATGTCAAGTGTGGATAAAATCTAAAATAAGAAAAAGAAAATAATAACAAAGTTTGGACTTATTTCTAGTTATCACTGGGCCAATTCACTATTCTGGCTTAGGCCTAGTAAATTAGTCCATTAGTTAGTAATATACGGGCCCCTCTCTCAAGAAATTTATTTACTTCAATGTAACATTATAAGCCCAAAATTGAATTGGTGCAGTAGTAAGCCTCAAGAAACATCTCTTGGGTCAAGTGGGTGCCAATTAAGGTGTGTATTAACGCTTGCAGGATTGGCAAACGCTAGATTTCCGTTAAAAAGGAAAAAAACTAACCCACCTCCTTTAGAATGCATATACACTTCTCTTGTAAAACAGTAATTAAAGTAGAAAAGTGTGATATCTGTTAGATGGGTTAGTTGTCATAAGAATTAGTCTAAGTCAAACCATAAAAGTCTTTTTTATCAACGGATTTCAGTCACCTGCTATAGAAAATATTGAATGCTCGTATTTTCAAATAGCGAATAAAACAATTTGAATACGTATTTATACATGTCCATTAATAACGTACAATATAAAATATGTGTCATGAGAAAATAATATTAGTTTTTTCTAAATGTATATATTAATTTAAACCTAAATGCAACGTATGTCAACAACGAGACTTGAACCTTCGACTACAAGGATGAATGACTATACACTATATCGCTAAGCCGAAGGTCTTTGGGTGAAAATAACGATAGTAGTTTGTACTTAACATAGAAGCGGGTGGGGTGGGGTACTGGGGTGGGGTGGGAGTGGGGGGAGTGAGATTTTTCCATAAGTAGAATTTTTGTTTACAGTTTTACGTTTAAATGTTACTAGACGTCTAAAAATAGTAATTTGAATGTGACTACGAAATTGAAAATATTTTAGAGTATAACTACAAACAAAAAAGAATAAAAACAAGAAGATGTTACTGATCTACAATTTGAGTTAACCACATAGATAAAATGTGTAATTTAAGCTATGAGTTATTTTAAATAAGTTCAAGATTAAAAAAGTATATGCCTATATAATGCATTATATGTTCCTCCTTTTTTCTTTGAAAGGTATAACTAATTATCTACAAGTGGTATGAAGAATCAAATGATGATGAATTAAAATGGGCGATTTCAGTTATTTTACCTAAAATGGTTGTTAAGTTAAATGAGTAAAATTTGGAAACATGGCTAAAAATAAACATGACTGAAAGTGTTAAATAATTACAATTCGCTCAAAATGTTCATACGAAGTATTATTTCTACAAAATGTGGTTTGTAATAACCATAACGATTTACAAAACCTAAAGTTTGTGCATAAACAGGCTATATTCAATGCGTATTAAGTAACAATATGGTTGACTAGTTATGCCATTGCTCCCTCTTAAGATCAATTATTTATATCTCTAATAACACATTTTTTGAAGAGATTTGGTTAAATTGTGATTGATTAATATAATAAAATAAATCATATAAAATGATAGTGAGTGTGTGGCTGTCATATATTTAAGAATATGAGTAAAACAAACCAAAACTCGTAGTTTTTATTAAAACACTTAAAAAACACATACTTCCCAATCATATTAAAATATTTAGACAATAAAAAAAATCCATACACACACGCATGTGATTTTAACATCTTCACCCTCACTCTCCTTATATAATTTTTGGTTTTGACAATCTTATTAATCAAGTAAATAGATACATAAATATGCGAAAATATTAAACATCAATACCATTTCTCTTTTACTTTTAGAAAGAATTATTGCGTCTCTTGTAAAATTATAAGGATATTTAGCACATATTTTATTGTTGATACTTTTCCAATTTAAAATCTTGTTCTTTAATAACTACTACAACTTTGAATATAATTCATTAATGTTATGTGTTGTTATATAATATTTTAATTGAATATGAAACTGAAATTTTATATCATTTTCTTTGAATTGAAGTTGTAATTAAGAAATGCTAATGACATATTTATAATCATTCAATTTGGGTGATTATATTCAATACACAATTATGAATTATTCATACATATTTTTAAATAATATTGACAGCCATAAATATTGACATTAACGTTTCTCTTGTTTAATAATGGTAAATATTGGATTAATTTAAGTTGCAATGTTGAAAAGTTGAGATGTAGTAATAAAAGGGGCCTGAAAAGTCAATATATAGACTTGAACTTTGTTTGACATTTTCGTCTTAGTGGGTTCACTACAAGTGCCTGCATTTTTCCATCGCCACTCTTTTCAACAGAGTGTGCGTCACACGCTCTTCACTACTCGTGAGTCGTGAACTTGACAATATTACTCAAGCCTCAACATTAAGAGCAATTTGCAAGAATGATGCTATTCTCATATAGATTGTATAAATAATGCTGGTTTTGGACCCTTTGCAAAAATAATATTATCCCCTAATGTTATACCCAGATCCCCTAGTATCTCCTTCTGCCATACCCGGAACCCCTAAAACTGAGAGTCCATGTACTTTTCTGTACCATTTGACTGAAAATGGGGATCCCCTAATGCTATACCCGGATCCCCTTGGGGTATCCCGTAATGCTATTCCCAGATACCTAAATTATTTACACTTTCCCTCCAATAAATTATAAAGAAAAGTCAAAGATGTTTTTTCTCCATATGGGGATCCCCTAATGCTATTAGGAGTTGAATTTTCTGGAAAATGAATGTGTGAAGAAGGAAATGACTAAAGAAGTATTGATAAAGAAGGTTTAAACATTTCAAGAAACTTAAACATTATTGGTTGAGGGTTTTTACATAGGTTGAAGATTTTAACAAAGAAATGGAAAGATTACATGGGGAGGGGTGGATTCGATGCAGGTGGAGAGAAAAGAAAAGTATCTTTGACTTCTCTTTATAATTTATTGGAGGAAAAGTGTAAATAATTTGGGGTATCGGGGAATAGCATTAGGGGATACCCCAAGGGGATCCGGGTATAGCATTAGGGGATCCCCATTTTCAGTCAAATGGTACAGAAAAGTACGTGGAGTCTCGGTTTTAGGGGATCCGGGTATGGCAGAAGGGGATACTAGGGGATCCGGGTATATCATAGGGGATAGCATTATTTTTGCAAATGGTCCAAAACCAACATTATTTGTGCAATCTGTACGAGAATAGCAGCATTCTTGCAAATTGCTCCAACATTAAACATCTATGTATTCAAACTAAATAGAAAGTGATTTTTATATCATATAATTTAATTTATATATTAAAATACTTGTGTTATGTGTTAGTACAGTTAATATTAATACGTGTACAATGTAGTATAAATATCAAAATATATGATGTAGAAATTAATTCCCAAATTAAAACATTTAACTAAATGATATTTATCCCATCAGTATCATCTTTCTAATTGAAAGCTTCAATTTATAATTGACATATCTAATATTTAGAATTGAAAAATTGTATTGGTGGCTACTATTTATGACTACTTATGTGCCTAACCATTTAATGAAAAATGTCAAAATCAAGAGAAGATATACGGAAAGAGAATTAGTGGATTACACATGTCAAATTTAAAGATGGGTAACCACATAAGTAGAGACAAATATCATTATCTTTAGAATTAGATTAAATTTACCGTTTGAAAAGAAAAAAAACTAAAACGTTTATATTGGCAAAATTGACCTGACGAACACATAAAGTTAAACTACAAAATTTTTAATGATTTAACGCATCATAATTTTTTACAAAATGCAGGTTTAAACAACCGTTATTCATTAAATAACGTTACACTTCAAGTCGGTTTTGAGTCGGTGTCGACTGACCCGGTCAAACTTAGGTGTAGTCAACTCTCTTTAGATGCGAGTGAGAATGGTAAAAGGGTACAGATCCAAAGTCCACATTTCCTACCAAACCAAAACACAAAGCAACAAATTCAAATGCAAAATGCCAAACAATCAACTCATCTCATAATCTCATCTTTCCTTCTTTTTCTTCTCCACAAACCCTTCTATCTCTCTCTCTAGATTTCCTCCTACTTTCGCTCTCTAGATTCATTCACAAATGGAGAACATTTATTCACCTAGACCCCTGGATACCAAAAACCCATCTCCAAATAGTCATAGCCATAGCACAAATTCTACCACCAGCACCACCACTAACCACCACCATCACCACCCTTCGCCACCTCCAACCCCCATCGCTAGATCCGACCCGAACAACCCCTACCCAACAACTTTCGTTCAAGCTGACACAAATTCCTTTAAGAAAGTTGACCAAATGCTAACCGGATCCTCAGAAACTGTCAAACACGCCGCCGCTACCCGATCCGATGCGCCGATCCGAAACCCGATTCCGCCAATGAAAACGGGTTTGAACAAGAAACCCACCTCAAAATTATATGAACGGAGGAACAGTATGAAGAATTTTAAGATCAGCCCGTTGGTACCCGGGTTTGTAAACGGGTCTGGGTTTTCTGGGTCTCCACGGAGACCGGGTACACCGGAGATTCTTTCGCCGGGAATGCTTAATTTTCCGTCTTTGGTACTTAGTCCGGTTACACCTCTTATACCGGACCTTTTTAGGTCTCCGGTGACCGGAGATAGTCCGAATTTGAACGTTGAAGCTGAAGATAAGGCGATTGCAAAGAAAGGTTTTTATTTGCATCCATCGCCGGCGAGTACTCCTAAGAGGGAATCGGAGCCCCGGCTTTTACCTTTGTTTCCGTTGACGTCACCTAGGGTTTCAGGTTCTTCTTGAATAATGAGTTTTTTCAATTAATTTCCAATGTAACGATTTTTATTATAGTTAAATTTTGCATAAGAAATTGGTCAAAATCTGGGCGAATTTGGTAAAAGAAGAGACATGAAACCTAGAAATTTGACCAACCCAGAAAAGATGCAACTTTACTGCACAATGTACAAGTCAGTGTTGCAGTAGTGTACTGAAAAAAAGAATTCACCCAGAAATGATTTTTTTTGCTCCTTTAATTCCACGAGTTCCTATCTTGTTCTCAATTTCAAGCCCTACTTCAAAATGTGTTCTATCACAATCTCATATCTATGCATAACATACTTGTACGCCATGCTTTATAAACAATACAAATTACAATGTCACATTTCATGTGTGCTTGAGAAAGGGTGGCAATGGATATTTTGGATATGAGTGATGAAGTTGAAAGTTTTTCTTGTTATTTGTGCTTAATTTGTCCAATTGTTAGATGAGCAAATCCAATGCAGAGGTACAGATCCCTATGCACAAAGTACAACTCAATTATGTAATTACGGATTACCTTTGGAGTAAACAGAAAAGTAAAACCTAAAGTAAATATAATGTATTTTTTCATGTGCAAGTATCGTACATTTTACATTAAGCGTTGTATGTTTGTGACGTTTGAAAAAAGAGACTAAACAACAAAAGGGGTTGATTAGAGTGAGTGGAGTTTTTCTTCTTTTAGAGAGAAAGGTACGGTGGCGAGCCACCCTTCGCCAAGTCTAGGTGGCACAAGTTTGGCGAAATTTTTCCTCCGCCATTGTGCCGTTCGTTACCTGCGTTGTGTTGTGCGCCGGACCACTGGCGGAGATGGCGTGAGAGGGGAGGAGTTTTCAAGGTATTTTTTAAAAGTATTTTGTGAGTGAGAGGTATTTTAGTGATGGTAGAGGGGGTATTTGAGGGTTTTGAATGTGAAATGTCAAATGGTGATGTGGCGCATAGGTGGCGCAGAGGTGGTGAAGTGGCTTAAGCCACCACACCTAATGCTATTAGGGTCTACTTGTCAACAAAGTAGTAGAAGAGTGGGCAAGGAATCTTGACTAGAGAAGATGTATTTTCGAAAAGTAGTTATGAAAGTTGTATTATTTACTTCAAGTTATATGCTCATTTAGATATTGTCATGTTCAGAATTTAGTTCTTGTTTGATTATAATTTATCCGAATCAATCTAAACTTAACTCTTGATCCGGAGTGAATAAAAAAGAAATACTTAACTCTGTCCAAACTTATCTCTAACTCAATTCTAACTCATTTTTTATCATTTAAGTTTTAACACAGTTAGTTAAAAAAATAATTGAAAATTATGGTTTCGGTCAGAAATTCTGACTTAATCAACAACTAACTCAATTAATAATTAACTTATTCAGCACAATTTATTCATCAAATATCAAACAGACCCTTAGTTGGTGCTGGATACATTTGACAAATGCTAAACCAAAGTTGGACTTGTATATCTTAGTTGATGCCTGATGGAACTAGTTCTAGATAAGCATCCACAATAAAATATAGATGTGGAATATAAGTGGTAAAGTCGTCCAAATTCAAAACCAAAGTCAACAATGCCTTTTAATTGGTACCTTTGAAGTTTGGCAAGGAAATCATGTGATGGGTAGTTCTTTTAGACATATCTAAACACTCTCAAGTCCAATTTTTGACCTCAAAACACATAAAAGAGACCAAAGCATAATGAATAAAGACATGAGAAAGTGAAATGGTAGGGGAAAGTGGAAGTTTTTGATGATGAAAAGCTTGAAAACAAGTGATGCAAAGGCATGAGTGGTTGACATGGACCATAAAACTCATTTTGGTGAAGTGGTGGTCCATTTCGGTGCATTGATCAGAACCTACAATTTTCAAATTACGAGTTTAAAAATAACTTTTTTTACATATATTTTAAAAAAAAATACCAGTTGTGATTTCATAAATTAGACTGGGGTGTATAGTCTACATGACCACAAAAAAATTATTGTCATATCAGATAATACTTGAGCAACAACAACACATGTGCTCGTCATATGACCACGTCCATCACATGCAGAATGGGACAGTGTACCATGTGGTTCATTGCCTCCTCAACATTCGCTTTTCTCAATCTGCTTGTCTGCGGCCATGAACGCTGTGGTCAATGTTCATATTGGATGTCGTCACGCTTTGGGTGCTCATACCATCAACCTTATGAAAATGATATTGTTTTTATATTTAATTTGTTTGACTGATTGATACGATAACCTATGTAGTTGTTTGGTTATGATCTGAGTGGAGATTGGACCTTAAGGGATTGGTGGGTCACTAGATTTGAAAACTTTCATATGGTATGTTTGGGTCATCTTCAACTCTCCGTCTTAATTAGTAGTTGTTGATATATATCCATATGGTTGGTGCTCATTGTTTGACCATCTATGTCAACATGCTAATTTATGCTGATATCGACATTCTATCATGTAACGTACGACTTTTAGTAGAATATATAATAATCTGGTAAATTTATAAAGATAGATGATATTTCTTTGTATGTATTATTTTAGTTATTTTTCTAGCTATTTGATTAATAATATATATATCCAAATCAAATGATTAAATTAGAAAATAGAAGATTCTACGTGACAATCATTTTAAAGATAAGATGATGATTAATAATATACATATCCAAATCAAATGATTAAATTAGAAAATAGAAGATTCTACGTGACAATCATTTTAAAGATAAGATGATGAAATGGAAAGATTATATAAAAACCAATACAAATTTTCATTTCTTAATTTATTTTTTCATTATTATTTCTATTTAAATCGGTGTATGAGATATTTGTGCTATCGAACAATTGACTGTTAAAATGATATTCTTTGCGACAATACTTTAAAGTCAACGACACCTTATTTATTGGCCACTCGTGATGAAAAGTCAATATTGTTGCTTTTAATCCATTTAGAACTTTTGCTTTTGGTATGGAAGAAGTGTTGCATACATCTAGTATTCTTTTTACAATTCTTGATACAACCACTTTAATTCGTTACCAATATAAAACCTAGTGCCCCAAACTGGAATAGAACCGAATTTATGAACCTCAACTTTCTAAAACCAAAGGGTATAAACTAAAGAATATATTGAACCCAATAGACCTTTATCTAAGGAGGTTAATTTCTATACCATAAAAATTATTCTACACATCAAAATCACTGTTTTACAATGTTTGTATAATTTTTTTTAAATGTTGTACAATATTATGGTGCATGAAATATATATGTGGTGTAGAAATTACCATCATTAATCTAAAATATATCATCCATCCAAAAGAACTCATAGCCTAAATTTCATGATTAACATCTATAGATGGCATGAAAACAAAGATTTCACCTTTGTGGATCTTCATGAGTTGAACAAGCCCTTGAACAAATTGTTCATCGGGGTGGCGGTGGGGAGTGCTTGTAATGAGGTAAAAGGGTCATAGGTTACATCGACTCTTACTTAATTGAACAAGTTAAAACTTAATGGATACCATACAATTATATGGTGTTATTTTGTGTTATACTTTGTGAGTATTTGCCTTGAAGTAGACTAGGTAACAGGTTTTTGGTACTAAAAGATCAAATTTTACCTACATATATATGCTAATAACAATATGTCATGAAATGTCATTGCACATAAAACAAAATTAAGAGAGGAAAATGATATTATAAATTATTTGATTTTTATATTTAAGATTTAAAATAAAGTTAACAAGCTATCCATAATTGGGCTACAAAATCCATGGACTCGAAATCAAAGAGTTGTTGGGCTTATATAACAAGGATGAAATGTCATTCCATTAACAATCTAATGAATAGGATAGTGGTATGTCAGTATGCGAGTGAGACTGATCGTAGGACGTGATTTGGCAAACATGACTAAATTCCTCTCTTTTTTTCTAGCATTCGGTTATCCAGACGTGTGATGGAGTTCGTTGTGTGCTGTGCATTAATCGCTTGTACATATGTATTATAAATAATATATGTACTAATAAAATCAATTTTAAGGTTTGATCATGGGTTGTTTTCACCATTATGAGGGTTTGTCCAGATTTGTCATGTGTTTAGTCTGAAAAAAGAAAAATAATGTGTCGCTGATGTGGTACCGGAAGCTTTGGTGTTCAATCATATCCAAGTATATGCTTTCTTCTTGAATAACAGATCGAAGAGGAGTAATTTGGCAGACAGGTGGATGATCCACGTCATGCTTCCTAGTGTTTTTATTTTGTTTGGTGATTTCCTTTGGTTAGGTTTTTGTTGTATGTTGTGTTTTTGTACATAACTCAATTGTAATTTTTTTATTCTAGCTTCTTGTTAGTTAAATTTTCATATTTTTTCTCAGTTATTTTTAAAGAGGTAATAGTCTTGCTGAAACTCTCTCCCGAAATTCTCTTCTACTATTAAAAATATGTAGTCAAAATCAAACCACACTAAATTGCATACCCTTTTAATCCCATTGTTTGACTCACCCAAAATTTTACTTTTTCATTAACATATGTATAAAAATAAGTTAAATTCCTATAAATTCATATACAAGACTTTAATTATAGTAATCAACATAATATTAATAAAGAAAACATATCCCAATAGCTATCATTTTGTCTTGGTCCATGCAAAAATAATAAAAAATATTTGATGAAGCTAACAAGTTAGGGGGCGGATATGATGATTTATTATGTGAAAATGACACCAAAAATATATAAAACAAAAGCTTTTATGACGAATATTGACAATGAAACTTAATTTGGTTTACAATATTATTTGGAATGGATATATGGTTGATATGTTTTGATTATTCAATCATGTAGGGTTTTTATTCTTCCTAATATGTTTTTTTAAAGGTTAGCAATTGGATTAAAATGACCCTAAGAGGAGCTAAAAAATAATACAACAGAAAATAAAACAAATATGTGAAGTTACTTTCAATTTTTTTTGAACGATAAATACATACTTCTTAAATTTATATTATTTTTGTGTATGATAAAACTTAAACTCATAATTTTATGAAATACCATATTAAGTATATAATATTTTCGTTCCGATGAACAGTGAAATTATAATTAAATAACCTTTTTATTAAAATATGCCGTCATTTTCTATTATGTGTATTCCAAATGCAATCACCACATACATAAAATCTCAGATACAAAAAATTGGTATTATTCTCTATTTTTCTTTCCAATACATTGTTATCTACTACATCCTATTATTATTAAGAATACATAATATTAATCCCTCAAATTATTTATTGTATCTAAATCATGCCTATCCAAAAAAGGAATAATATTTTATTTTAGATAACATAATTTAGATAAAAGTATGCAATATTATTATGCTATTGGAAATGATTTTAAAATGAAATATTTTTGAATCTATATTTTTTTTTAATAGAGAATGATATTTTCATTTTTTTACTAATATCGATAAACAAGCACGCCGGGTAAAAACATGCTACTTGGATAAAATTGAGCTACGAGCCCTTGGATGGTCACTTTCAAATAAAAAATGTTATCCAAATGATATTATGAGACAAGAAAACACTAGAGAACAAAATCCATTTAATTTTGACCTTTGGTATAGGGCAACGCATATAGTTTCCTTTTGTTATTGAACTTCCAATTTGATATTCCTCTTAATAATTTTCAAGCCTATCTTCTAACACATGTAGCTAAAAACTATATATATATTAAAATAGGATTTCAAAATATGATCTATCGATGTTACCGAAAATTATGTGTCAGTTCCTTAAAACTTTGAAATATTTAATCAAAATTTAGGCTCTAATAGGAATTTTCTAAGCTTAGATACGTGCTAATGATTTTTTGGGAAAGCTTATTTAAAATCATTTAAGTTTATAAGTTTATTAACTTATTTAAACTAATAAATTGTTACTAAAATATTTGGTTTAGTTTATATAAAATTATTGTAAAATTACTGAAAAAAGGAGTTAGTGAAGAAAATAGGTTGGGAAGAAAATAAGAAGGGATAAAATCATGTAGAAGGTAAAAATGTAAAATATTGAATAAGCTAATAAGCCCAGGAATTTAGCTTCTATAAATGTAAAATGTAAAATATTATGTCTCAAATTCATAATAATGTAGTATAAATCAACAAATCTGTTTGCTTGATTTAATATGTTCGCATGTGAAATTTTATAAATTGAATAGTTGGACCACATAGTTATAAATTAATCACTTCTTAAGAAAGACCCGATAAGTCAAGTGTTGATGCATTATTTAATTAAAGATATATACTCCCTCGGTCTCAAAAAAAACTTTCAATTTCATTCTAAATTTTTGTCCCATGAAAATATTTTCATTTCCCATATTTGATGGGCTCCATACAATAAAAAACTATTATTATGAAAACTCCACCACTAATATCCACTAACTATCTTTCTCTCTCCAATCCAACCTTATATTTTAATCAAAAGTATTATCAATGACCCACCACTAATTATCACTTAAAAACTTGTGCAAAAGCCAAATGAGAAGTTTTTTGTGAGACGGAGGGAGTACTATTTATACACCTACTTAATTAGTTTGATACTACTTTTGTAGCAATATAGCCGGATATGCTTTTAATATCGCCCTTTTATTAAAATGGATTTGGCGGTTTGTATTAAAACCGGATATGGTATGGGTAAAAGTGATAAAATCTATTTATGGTGAAAATGGTAGTTTAAATGTGACTTCTTGTCGAGGTCTAGGTGCTTCCCCATGGGCTTATATTGTGCGTATGATGAATAAGTTCAAAGGTAGAGGGGTGGACTTTTTGGCCCATTTGAAAAATCGGGTGGGGGACGGGAGAAATACCCGGTTCTGGAAAGACACTTGGGCCGACCCAAGTCCCTTGTGCGACGTCTATCCCCGGTTAGGCAGGCTTGATGTTAATACCGATTGTAAGGTGGCGGATAGAATTGTTAATGGGTCGATTGTTTGGTCGTGGAGTCGGACTATTAGAGGAGGTAGAGAAAGTGTAACATCCCGAGACCCGCCTAGAATTTTAAATTACGTTCGGTAAGTAATTCTAATTGTTTATTATTTTGCATAATTTATGTGATTTATTTAGATTTTATCATATTTTAACCAAGGGGTTAAAATTAATATTAACTGTTATAATTGAGCATGAAAATGATAATTACATTTTTTAATTAACTTTTGAATTACAGTTCCGAATATATCTCCGTTACCCAAATCAGAGTTCGTTTATGTCTTTAAATTAATAATCGTAAAAATTAGATGTCCAGTACGAATCTGTTAATTAAATGAAATTGACAAGTGTTGTGTGTGTGTGTGCACGTGTGTTGTGTGTTGTTAGGAGGTTTACACCTCCTTTCCATCTCTCTTTCTCTGTCACGTCTAAAACCAAACACACACACTTAGTGTGTGTTCTTGGTAGAAATTTGAAGATTAGCTTGAATCTTTCCTCCTCCTTCTCTGATTTTCAAATTCTAGGGCAAACAATAGGTAATTTATCATCTTCTTGTTGTGTTCTTGAATTGCTAGTGAAGAAAAAGTTAGGGTTCTTGAGCTTTTGGTGGGTTTTGTGAATTCTTGCTTTAAATCCGAAATTGATTAACCTTATAGTGTTTGTTGATGATTGTTTAAGTATTGCATGATTAATTAGAAGAGAAATCATTGATTTGTTTGAAGTTTCATAATCCACCATTGTTGGTAACCTTGAAGAAGAAGGATTTTTTATCTAGTTATTGAATTTATGAAGTTTTGGTGTTTTATATGTTTATTTGGATTAAATAACATATTGGAAGTGATAATTAATGTTTATGTTGATGGTGATTTAAATTGGAAGTATTTAGCATGATTAAATTAGTGTTTGGATGAATTTTGGTGAAAAAGTCCGTAAGTACAATTTTTAACAGCTTTTTGTCAGAATTTTGGCGACTTTGTAAAAATCATATAAAATCAACCGTAACTCCGTTTTGGGCGTGCGACCAGTCGTTTCGAAGGTCTAAGAGTCTACTTTATTTATATCATATTTTCATGAACTAATGTGGTCATAAAAGTGACCAGATTTCTGAGTTAGTACAAGAGGTCGGATGTTTCTTTTTCGGTCAAACATGTATTGAAAACTTTGTGTGTTTCGATGTATTATATGTAAACATGAGGTTTGTCATAAAATGGTAATGGTATACTTGATGAAATGATAATTATGTGTTTGTAAATATAAGAAGTTAATATAATGGTTTTGGCCCGTTTTCTAGAATAACTAGTTATATTAAGAATTGTTAACTTTGGTCAAAGTAAAAGGTTAACACTTACATTGGATAATTAGCTAATCAAAATGGTTCATATATGTTTATATAATGATGTGTAGATGTTAATTGATGTACCGGTTACGGATTGTGGGAGTATTATGATAAATTGTTCGGTTTTGACCCGTTTGGGCCTATATGCTAAATTTGGATTAAAAATGCATTGTTTGGTGTATTCTTGACCTTAGAAGTCTAATTATGATGAGTTGGGAAATTGTAGAATTACAAGGCATGAATTAGGTAGTTTCAAAGTTAGTTTATGAGTTTTGACCCGTTTGTGTATTATGTGTCAAATTGGTAATTTATATGACTTTTGACTTGGTAATTGTTTGGTATGCTTGTAGAATGACTAGTAATCATGTAAATGATTGATTGTGTGCACTTTGACATGTTGGAAATGATAAATTGTAGTCTTGACTTGAATATGCACTTTTGACCCGTTTGGTTACATTATGTCAAAATAGGTTTACTTGCTAATTTGTTGGTTGACTTTGACTTGTAGAAGTCTTAGATGAGTGGTAATAAATTATTGATATAATGCAAGTAATAGTAGAGATATTAGAATGGGATATTGGCTTTGAATTTAAATTGGTATCTGTTATCATTTGGCGATTTCGGGTTACTAATTTGGTTTATATTGTTAATACAGGCAAAGGGAAGGAAACTCAGTAATATAAGATCACTGAGTTTGACAATTGCGGTACTCAGGTGAGTGGATTTAGCCTTCAAACCTTAGATGGGCAATTTGGTTAGAAATTGGTCAATTTGGTAAAAAGGTGCAGGATCTGGTATCTGGGGAAGTTCGCGACGCGAACTTGGGGTCGCGATCGCGAACTCGAGGCAGAGATTTGGGGTTTGGGTCGTGAGAAAGTTCACGGATCGTGAACTCAAGTTCACGACGCGAACTTGAGTTCGCGAACGTGAACTTTCTTGGGGGCAGTTTTCTTGGCTGCAATTGTTATTGCAAGTCCACCCTTCGGTATAAATAATTCGGTAATTAATTAAGTGCACTTTTGGGGAAGAGGTCAGTAATTGGAACATTCTACTGGGCATAAGTTTACTATTGACAAGGTGTACCGCCCTTAGAAGCACTGGTTGTTCTAAGGGGGTACACACTGTCTTTGAGTAAAGGGCCATCGGTTATCATTGTTCGGCCAACAATGATTTAAGGCTTCGGCAGAACCACCGTTACTCTTCAAAATTAACTAATTGGGATAATGAAATTTATCATCGGTTGTTTGATTATTTTATTGGTTTAAGTTCATTCACTTAGCTGTTAGCTAATCCCCACCTCGTTGACTCTTTTGCAGGTTTATCTTTTGGGCGGGTCAAGGGGTGTTTTAGGAATGGTTGACCAACACTCTGATTTTTGATATTGAAGTAAATGGACCGCCGGATGTTTTAACAATGTTAACTACTTATAATATTTTGGGTTAAATTGTAAAAGGCCTGTTATATTAACTGTTTTTATGATGGTTGTTTATACGCTTCCGTTATATAGTTTAAAAAAAAAAAAAAAAACCTGCGTTAATTTTTGCGGTGTTACAGAAAGCGCCCAGGTTTTAGGATTGGAAAGCCTTCTGTAAGGTTTCTCGTTGTCAGTTGATCCGGATAACTGGGTTTGGGATATCGGGAGTGACGGAGTGTATGAAGTTAAACATACACGAAGATGGTTGGATAATCTCTTGCTTCCTTCGAATGTGCTGCATACTAGATGGAATACACTTGTCCCTCGGAAAGTGAATATTTTATTTTGGAAGATCAATTTGAATCGGGTGTCTTCTAAAGTCAATTTATCTCTAAGAGGAATTCCGTTTGAAGATCTTAAGTGTGTGATGTGTGGAGATGGGATTGAAGATACAAATCATATTTTTTGGAGTTGTGAGGTAACAAAAAGTGTGTGGCGTGCAATTGGGAATTGGTTACAAGTGGTAGATACTAACGTTGAAGACTTGGATGAATTGCTTCATAATATAGACAATTGCTCTTTAAGTTCTCGGGCGAAACTTATAATTGACGCAGTGATGTTAACGACTTGTTGGACTATCTGGCGGTATAGAAATGCGTTAACTTTTGATAATGGAGACACCCGGAGAGATATGCTTGCTGACACGATAAAAGAAGTTGCTTACCTTTGGATTTGTAACCGTATGCATAAATTTAAAATTAGTTGGACCGAGTGGTTAATTTTACCATGTAATAGTTAGGGCCTTTGTATTTGTTTTTCTAGCTTTTTGCTAGTTTTTTTCTTATTTATATTGAAAGCTGTTTCCAAAAAAAAAAAAATAATAATAAAAAAAAAAAAATAGCCAACCTCTAAGAGATATTTTGCCCGTCTTTCTGCAAGTTACAACCTAGACCTATTGTCATCGATGCAATTTTCTCAAAAATATTAGCATCATCGAAGGAGTTACTCATTATATATTCGACAATTTTCATTCAACTGATGATTTTACATCTTAGGTGCAACACACAATTAACCATAATCATATTCTCTGTATAATTGCATTATTTATCATTATATATATTCCGCTTTGTTAGTAGATAATATAATTTGTATAAGATTAAAAAAATGTGCTTAGTAAACTTCTTAGTTGAACAAATTAATCTACTTAAATAATAAAAAATAAATTGAATTTTTAACATTTTTTTTTAAAAACAAAAAAAGATTATTAGTGGTCCTGAATTTGAAAATTTGGGATTAAAACCATGTCTTAAATCACATGTTTGTCTTCATCCTTTCAAATCTCCATCTTGAGGATTTACGTAAAGAGAAGACCATGATGGGTGATCTCTACGGATAGTAACCAAACAAATAAAAAGGTGGTTTTGGTCTGTATATGTGTCTTGCATTTCATAGTCATATTTGATACCGAAATTAAAAATAACATTTAA
Source organism: Calendula officinalis (assembly GCA_963853835.1). Classification (NCBI taxonomy): domain Eukaryota; kingdom Viridiplantae; phylum Streptophyta; class Magnoliopsida; order Asterales; family Asteraceae; genus Calendula; species Calendula officinalis. The sequence goes on along the minus strand of OY970830.1, from coordinate 5,084,829 downwards.
TACTAGATATTAAATATTAAATATAGATATAGATTGAAATTAAGTTTAAGAAATAAGGGTCAAATGTAAAATTTGACCTTTCAACGTGGATATACACAATTTCTGCATTTTTTGTTCACAAATACACCAGTATGCTAAACAACAATTGCAACCCCTAACACTGATTTATATGCCTATTGGAGTTGAAGAGTACTCATTTTTTTTTGGAAATCTATAACATAAAATATTTTAAGTATTTGCTTATTACAATGACTAGTATGTAGATTAAATGTATTAACCTAGGTCCAAAAGATCTTGTTATGATATCTTAGTATATACGATATAGTATCAGGTAACTAGAATAGGAAAAACTGTGTCCGTTTACTTGTTTATTAATATTAATTTAGATATTCAAGAAATAACCAAAAGATTACTTTTAACTATTTGTCAAAATATTGAACTATTTGATTACGAGAGTAAATCAACTTCAAATTATAAAATGGTAAAAAGTTAAGACACGTGTGTTTACTGTGTTTTCTATACGCAAATCGATACATACGAAGTATTTACTTTAGATCTGTGTCGTGACTTCAACACTTCGTTTTAGAGAAATTTAAAATCGTTTTGTTCCATGTGCATAGATCCCAAATTTAATTCCTTAGAAACAACAAAGATTCTCTCACATTGAATCTAGACTATCCACAAAGCGAATGATCACCTTATAATTAATCAACTCACAAGATGAATAAGAACACAAAATTATCGTCTTTTGCAACTTGAAATGTGACTGTCAATTTCACGTTTTTTACATACGCTGATTCCACAAAGAGATGTTTATTGAGTATTTAGCTTTAAGATATCTTGTGAATTTTTAATTGCTGTTAATTGAATATTGAGTTTAACTGGAAAGTGGAAATAATTGAGTAATATTGTTCATAACAAATAAACTCTCGACTAAAAATTAGTGGGCTAATATGCGAGCTAAAAGTTATACTTCATATTCTTTTATAAGAAAAAAAAGTTTTTCTAAATTTCTGAAAGAAAAAAATTAGGTAGTTCTACAAAAAATTTCTACATTACTTTTAAATTTTATTTAAGATTAAAATAAGAAGTAATGGTACTGATTCCTACCATTTATTAGTACTCATAGTCCTACTTATTAGATGAAGAGATGTGTCAAAATTAAGAGTTTATATTTAAAGAGAGAATTAATGAATTGAACATGTCATATTATCAAACTAGTCTATTACCCATGATAAATCACGGATGACTTTTAAAAAATTTCCTAAAAATAAATCAGTAGGCTTCCTAAAAAAAATAAATAAAATGCAGATTATTGTACAAATTTTTTTATGCGTGTCTTGATGTCTTATTGACAGCCCTTAGGATATTAAACATTTTGGTTAACTTTCGACCCTCCTAACCCATTTGAACCGTTTGTATCTTAAAAAAAAGTACAAATTTTACGCAATGTCCCGTTGGGGATAAGGTACAACCCAAACCCACCTATATTTAGATAAATGCCACTTTCAAAAAAATAAAAATTACATTATAAATTAAATAAAAAATGGCGAAAAAACCTTCTGAGTGTGTTGGTCAACAGGGAAACTGAAACTACAGGTAGTTGAGTTATATCTCCTGCAATGAAAATGGTTCATTCTCAGCACATGATTGCAAAGGATTATTTAAAAAGTATTAGAAAAAACATAAGTCAATACCAGTTTGAAGAAATGCTCGAGTCAACCCAAAAAAATGACAAATCAAAATATATGATTTACATTTTAGAAATTACATTAGGAGATCCATAAAAAATTACATTAGGTCGAAACCAGCAGCAAGCGACTAATGGTGCAATCACAGATTCCCAAAGTATCCTTCTTCCCCTGTTAACAAAATTATACTCCGTATTAAAGTTGCAGAAGAAAGAAATGTTCATTTTAAGATTAAAATAAATTGTATTTGCGATTGTTGACATTATGAGTAAATATTATGCTTAATGAATCATCAATCTGCATAAGAAACTTACGACAAAACAGCAGTTGTACTGAGTCTGGTGGTTCTTGTCTTGTTTGGCCACCTAACCTTACCGACACATGCCAAAGAACCTGCTGATAGCGATTGGACTCTTAGATGAAGCCTGAAGTGAAAAACAATACCTCGTGGGAATAAGGTTCACAAAAAACAAAAAGCAAATATCAGATAGTGATTATTAGCAGCAGAATAAATTGCAAACTTCAATTGCAGGAATTCAGATTTATCTATAATCAAACAAAAACCAAGAATTACACCCGAAACTTTTTTGGTGATATTTACCAAAAGCATTTATTAATTAAGTGATCCAAGTAAATACCTTTGACACTCGAGGCATAGGGTTAAAAAACAGGGAGGACAACTCACTGCACCAGAATAATGACATTTTATATATTCTTTTGAATCCACAATTGGTCTTTATCAATTATCATCAACATCTGGATCATAAAACTCAGGTTTAACCGTATAGCTATTATACCATCATCTGAAACTGATTTAAATAACACTTCAGTTGGATTATATGCCAAAAATAACAATAAGTTTGTATTCTAAGTAAAATTGGAATGTTGCATTCCCACGAGATCAAAGATGTGTACATACATACATGTTCCTACCTCAAAAAGTTTAGCTTTCAAATCATGGAGTCCAACGTACAAAAAATTATAAACGTCATTAGACTATGCAATATAATTATCTAAAAATGACCCAAATTTATTTAAAAATATTAAATACCTAATTTTTTCAAGTGTAAGTCGAGATTCAAAAATTATTGACACTGCATCGTTGGGTTGTTATTGAAAAACTTGGAAAAAAGCTTCGTAATAATAAGCATTAAAATTTAAATAAAAAAACGAAGTTAAAGGGCTATTTTGCTGGACCGTTATCCATCATAAATCAGGTAATATAAAGCTTACGATGTCTGTTGAGAAGAAGTGACATGAGGTGCACCAGGCCCCGTATAAAATCAAAGTATGATGGATTTAAAGAAACAAATAAAAAACTGTAATTCCTAAATAAAGCACAATAAATTTGTTTAGGATTCATCAGATTTCAATTTGTCTACAACCCCAATTACAAAACCTAATATTTCACGGTAATTGTGTATAGAAACAAACTTGAAGATTCAACGACTGAAACTGGATTCCGTCGTTGGCGGGTAATCAATGTTGGTGATGTGCAACACGCAGACGATGTGTAAAGAATCTCCACAATATTAGGAAACTAAATATTGAAAATAAATGATGGCAAAAGATTACGGGAATTAACCCGATTTAAATTTTGAAAATTAACAATCTGCACAATATTAGGAAACTGAATATTGAAAATAAATGCTGGTAAAAGGAGACATAGCAATGAGGTGGCATCTAATTGGCAATGAGGTGACATCTAACTGGCTCTGATTAATGACGTCATTATGACGTGGAAAGAGTGACGTGGCTTGATTTCAAAAATACTTTCTTTTATTATATATATAAAGATGAGTAAAAAATATTAGTAGGAATAAATGTTCATTTCTCTAAAATAAGTTCTGGAATGTGCCCACCACTACTATAGCTTCACCATTGGGTACATAGAATACTACACGCATTTGAAAACATAATTTGGGAATTAAGTTATTTGAATGTAGGTGGGAATGGGTCCTAATTATAAACCTAACCACAACTAAATTTTAATGGCGTGGGCTCACAAGACTCTCCTAAACTTCTTGACTATATATCCTCTCTCTTTATCCTCCATATAATTTGTATATATATGTATACAAAAAATATAAAAATATATATTACAAAATGAGTCACAGATTTTTTTTAAATAAATGGTAGTATTAACAGGACGATTGGACTATTTAAAGCATAAAATTACATGCTTGAGTCTCGTTAGTGCATATAATATTCATCCAATGACTGTTTATTTGTTAATATAAACACATACATGATGAATAAAACAAATCATTAATCTTAAGATTTTGAATCAAAATCAGTAATTTAAAATAGGAGTGAGCGTAATCTGAAAATCCGATCGAAACCGAAAATCATGAAACTATAAAATCGAAACCAAACTAAAAATCATAGTCGATGTTGGTTCGATTCGGTTTCAGCCAACTTTCGGTTAAATTTGATTTTCAGCCCAAATATTCATCTATAATTTAAAATCAGCTAAAAATAATAGAATTAAAATGTCTTTCTAATGACAGGATAAAAAATTTAAAATATATCGTTAAGAGGAAAAGCAAAGCGAGGGCATTACCCATCAGACTAGAAGCAGCTGGCTTTTTTTTCTGGGTAAATTAACAGCAGCAAGATTCATTCTTCTACAACACAGACCAATAAAATCAAAACAGTTTGCCAAACCACCAAACAAATTCACTTTTTGTAAGCTAATCATTCAAATACTTCTGTTTATGTATGTGTTTCTTCTTTACAATTCGATAGAATTTAGCCTTTTCCTGTTAATTTGAGGAATTGTTCAATCTGTTTTGTAGAATCGTGCAGAATCTTCTTCAGGTAACGTGCTTCTTCATATCCTAAAAATTCACCTTCTTTTACCTGATTTTTGTAGTTTCGGAAACTTTTATTGATCATCTAAAGTGTTCTTCTACACGGATTTTCAATTTTGTGTAATAATTTATTGTTAATTTCGCGTCATCCTCTGTATTTGATTATGCGCTCCAAGTGTTTGATAAATTGACTGACTGAATCGATCATTTAAAGAATTACGCTAGTGTCATAATTAGGATTATCTGGTTTCGTGTTTGTTACAAATATCTGTTCTTATGTGATGATTATCGTTTTGATTTCAGTTTTCTTCTTTTCTATGCGTTTGAATGAGTTGATTTTATCTTTGAAACGATAATCATGAACGGAATTCTGCCTGCAATACCCAAAGATCAGAGGGAAAAACAGACTTCATTTCTTGAGGTAACACACTACGACAGTATCATTTTAACTGAATTTTTGAAAGATAATTATCCAAATTTAACTTTTTTTCTAATCTCAGGTTGTTAATACTGAAAAGCTACTATGGGCAACAATTCAACACAAAGGTATATTACATCCAGAAGTTGAAGATCTCTACCATAAAGCACGCTCTAATTATGAAAATATCATCCTTATTAATCATCAAACAGTTGATCTTCAAGAAATTGAGTATTCATTATGGAAGCTTCATTACAAACATATAGATGAATACCGGAAAAAAATCAAGAAAGTGTCTGCCAGTTCAGAAACCACAAACAACCTTAACAGTTATCTGGAAGGATTCAAGTTATTTCTATCTGAAGTTGCAGACTTTTACAAGGACCTAATTGCAAAATCCAGAAAAATTTGTGGCCTTTCAGGGGAAAAAATTATCTTTCAAAAAACTCAAACTGAACCCGTAAATTTGAAAAAATGTCAGTATATATGTCATCGGTTTTTAGTTTGTTTAGGCGATGTTTCAAGATATATGGAGCTATGTAAAAAGCCCGATGTTCAGAAATGGGCTGTTGCAGCTACATACTATTTAGAAGCAACAACAGTTTGGCCCCATAGTGGAAATCCCCAAAATCAGGTATTATTAACTTCATTTTTAAAGTTTAGCTGAAAATGTTGTGTCTAAATACTAAAATAATAATTAAATTTGGAGCTATTTTGCAGTTGGCATTATTGGCAACATATATTGGTGATGATTTTCTTGCATTATATCATTGTATTAGAAGTTTGGCTGTCAAAGAGCCTTTTCCAGATGCACGAGATAACATTATGTTACTCTTTGAGAAGGTAACAGTGTCAAACGGGCCGGGTCGGGTCGGTTTGACCTGTAAATACATTTTGTTCCTCTTTTAAACTTTTATAAATAGTTAATGCGTATATTATAATTATTATTACCCGTGGTCACCTTTTACCTAATTTTTTATTTTTTTTGACCCGTTTTAGATAATACACAATATAAATCGACCCATTATTTTGCAGAACAAATCATCAAAATTGCAGTCTCTTTCTACTGATGCGCACATTGATTTCTCTAAGCCATTAAAAAGGCTATCATCACAAATTAAGTCATATTCAAGCATGGATTCGACAAATATCAACAAATTAGGAGCAAATGAAAATATTCCAACTGCAAAAATCGATTTATGGCCTCTTTTTGTGAGAATGATAAGTTTCTTTGTGGTTAAACCCGGGTAAACAATTTGTTTATACTTTATACTGCATAATCTGTTGTAATTAAATAACTAATCTTTAATAATTGGAAACTTTTTACTGTTTATGCAGGTTTGAGGACTTACCTCACACATTTGCATCAACAATGAAGGAATTAGAATCATTATTAGCATTAAATGATGTGGAATTAAGATCCTCATTAGAACCATATGACCCGTTCAACCCATCAAGAAAAGGCCCGTATCGGGCCATTCAAGCTGTCACAATCCTCATATTTGTAATTCACAATTTAATCAAAACCCCCGAATTAAAAGATGAACAAATTTCCACTTGTACAACATGGGCATGGACTTGTACATTTACTTTCATGGGCCATATTATTCAAAGGTGTATTACTAACAATAATCAAGAAAACTGTTGCTCGTTATTGCCAGCTGTCCTCGTGTTTCTCGAGTGGTATCTTTGTATGATGGATTATGCAGAAACTTATGGTGAAGATGAAAAAGTGTCGAATGCTAAATCGTATTTCTTTGGTGCTTTGGTTGATCTTGTGAGTGGATTTCAGTTGAAAGAAGACGAGTTGGTCAACAAAAGTCAACCCGCTTTGTGGGAAGACCATGAGTTAAGTGGGTTTGAGCCCGTTTGCCAGTCAAATGACTTGTTAGATTTCAGTACTCATTCCGAGAATAAAAGTAAATTTGAATCTGGAAATTCGACCCGTATAAATCGAATCCTTCATGCTTGTATCAAGATAGCTGAAAGATTAACGGGCTCATCTCAAAATTTTATCTTTTTTGACAAATCATCAAGAAAATTCTCAAAGAAAAACGAGATTGAGATCATGGAGGAGGAATCAAGTGTTGCAGAAGAGGAAGAAGTGATCCTTTTTAAACCACTCGCTAGATATAACTCTGAACCCATTGACCGGTCAACGGAAGCTTCCGAAGACAGTATACGCCGCTCGTCTTCACTATTCTCTGCACAAAACGGGTCAAACGGGCTCCACGGCCCACCTTCCCTTAGCGGGTGGGTTCTTAACCGAGAAAGTTTAAATCTTGAAAAAGAAAAAGGATCAAGAAATCCAAATAAGCAAGAATTAGCCCCTATTTCAGAAATCCCAACATCATCCTTATCTAACTTATCCATAACTGAATCTTCTTCATACATTGCTCCTGTTCCTTCAGCCCCATTGTTACCCGAAGACCCGGTTTGGGTAAAAGAGGAACACGGTATACTCGGTGCACCTCCACTCAGCAGATTACCGATTCCTGGTTTTGTTGATGCGTATCGGCCCCCGGTTTTTGGGTTAAGTTCTTCTGAGTGGCTTTACCGGTATAATAACAATCTGAGTCTTGAGACTCCCAACCCTAGTCAGCATTGGCCCGTTTTGGGTAGTAATTCTCGGTTTGATGTAATTGATAAGTGGGGAAACCCGTTGCTTACAAACCGAATGGTGTATTTTGAGAGCCCGAATTATCATAATCAAAGACCGAATGTTGGTGAGATAAGGGCAGAAGAAGGGGGACCACTTTTGCAGCATTTGAAAGAGAGGGAATGGCAGTTGCAAAGTGAGACTCCGTTTAGAGGTCATCCGTATATGGGGAATTGAAATTCCAAGTTTATGAGTAATGATATGATATATGAATGTATTTTGTATATCTATCTTCTTGCATTGAAGATTTGTACAGGACAGTTTGTAGTACAAGTATAGAGTGGTTTTGAAACAAGTGTGTATTGTTCTTATGTACGTGTGTATTTGAATGTAGGATAAAGATTGCAAACGAGTACAATCTTATAGATTTATTCAAAGTTCGAAGTCATACCATTTTAATTATAGAACCACAATTAAAACATATTACGAGTAAGTAAAATTTTCAGCCAAATTAAAAATTTATCTCCAATTTACAAGTTATGCGTTCAATCCACAAGTTATATGTTCAGTTTTTCCTTTTAGCTCTATCCTTTTTTAATATTTCATTAGAGTTATATTGGTTCAAATAAATTTTTAAATAGGTCTCTAAATTTTTTGAGCTTTATGCGACTACCTTGATAAATCAGGAGATTGGTGCTTGATTACAATTCTCATTTTACTTTTGGAGTTATCTTGAAAGGGGGTGAGAATGTTAAGTTATTGAATTTTTTGTAGGCCACAAAAATGTGTATCTTATTTTATCTATACTGATTTTACATAAGCACTATGATGAGGAAACTAGTATTAAGTTTTTCCAAAATACAACATTTTAATTTTAATTTATAGCACGTTGACAACTTATTTTGAAAGAAATTTACATCATTTACATGTTCTTCTATTGAAACACGTATAAATTTATTAATTTATTTAGCAATTAATGAATTTAATGCTTTAAATAATATAAATTAACTCTCAATTACAAATTTTATTTATCTATTATCTATTTTTAATTTATACGCAATTACCATTTTCCTATTTATATTTAAACTTAATAATCTCTACTACTTATAAAGCATTTAGGACCTTTCCCTATATAGCCGGCTGAAAATTCAGCCAAAAACTTTCCTTTTTTTGTCTTTAGTTAGGTTTTTAAAAATGATGCCCTAAACAGGGATCGAACTGAGGACCATTGACATAATGCAAAAGCATGCTAACCATCTCAACTACAAGGTAGGACATTATTTCTTTCTGCACCAAAATATATATTCTAACGCCTTTCCCCGTCATAACCCTAGACGTCTCCTCGATTCTGTACTCTTACCTGCCACAAAACGATTCAATTATCATGCAACCCTAGGAGACACCTCGATTCCTTAACATCGGTGTATTCAAATGCTGAAAACAGACACAAACCCAAACGCTTCAACCATCGCATGCGTCATCTTCCCTAATGGTGCCACCATTGCAGGCGTTGTCTTCCCCAACGCTACCACCATCGCGGACCGATATATTTCTAGAGACGCCACCAATGGCGGCTTCTCCCGTTCTCCGACCCTCACGACTCCTTCCTCCTAATAAAAAGGTACTTATATCAATTTTCGTCATATATGTTCCAGGAACCTGATTATAAATTATGGACATTCTTGATTATGTATCTTGAATTGGAAATCTGTTGGTAGATACTTCAAATTATAGATTTTGATTATCTGTTCTATGTGTATAAAAATCTATATAATGTTATTCTTGATTTTTTAGAAACGTGATTATGACTAATGAAAGTTCTTGATTTTTGATCTAGGGTTTGTATCTTGAATTTTGGAATATTACAACCGGGTTATGATTATATGTTCTAAATTTATCTTTTTCACTGCCATTTTTGTCATTTTTGAAAGACAGAGATCAAATGAAGAAGAAGAAAAACTGACCAGAAACTAAAATACCTTCAACTCCTTTGCATAATGTGGTGAAAGGAACATTCATCTTTGTTAAATTACTAAAATTTTACTGTAACTATAAATAGCAATATTATTATTTAATAGGATTTATATAAGTTTTAATTTTTTTTTTGGAATTTATCTTTTTTGTAGGTAAAGTAATAAAATCTTGATGCAGAGTCTTAATTGATCAATGAGTGAGCAATAGTGAATTATAATCTTGGCAGTTTAATTATGAATCACAAAATTCAAAAGACTTTGAGAAGCGATTGAATTTAAATAATGAATTTGAACAATACAAACTTAAAACCCCAAAAGAGATTGAATTTGAGATGCGACAACTTCTTTGGGAAGTTGGTGAAAACTATAAACATAATGCAAGGTATTATTTTTTTACTAAAGTTATTTTTTATTTTATCTATGTTATTTATTTTTAGTCAAAAAATTATGTTTTGAATTCATAGGTGAACTAATTAAGATTCAAGTATGGTAGAGTCAACAGAAGGCCAAATTTGAAGTGGAAATGAGAAAAATAGAGGTACTAACACATGTGTATTTTTGTGTTCACTTGGCAAAACAGGAAGTACTTGTGAACAAGTCAAGAAAAATGAGGTACTCTCTTAAGGTCAACATTACATGGTACATCAGAAGATGCATGCAGCTGCAGCTCGCATCAAAGCAGGTTTGATATGGAACCAATTGCATAAATGATGCAGTATGCATCCAAATTGTACAAATAATGCAGTTTTTTGAGGCTTTGCAAAAATAATGCCATCCCACGTTCAAAATCCCTGATCCCCTAGTTTCCCCGCTTTCAAATCCCGGATCCTTACTTTTTCTTCTGTTGTACCTGTGTACTTGTCTGACGCATGAAGGATCCCCTAGTTCGAAACCCGGATCCCCAAGGGATCCCACACTGCAAATCCCGGATCCCCTTGGGGTATCCCGAGGCTCTTTCTATGTTTTTTTTATCTTAAAAGATTCTTAATTTTATTTTTAATTTTAAAAAATGGGTTTCTCTCAATTCTTTACAAATTCAAAAACCCATTAACTTTCTTACGAATTAAGCTGATATGAAGCTTGATCATTCAATTTATTGTCAAAAATCTTGAAAAAAATTGAATATTTTTGGAGGGTAAAAATGTTATCTTTTAGTGGTTTAGGAATTGGTTTAAGTTTTCTCTTTGGATTTGTGCTCTTAGCTTTTGTTGCAGAGCTTTACTAACTTCTATGGTGGAAGAAAAAAAGACAAGATATTGAAAATCAAAATCTTTCTTCCTCTTCTTCTTTTTCTTTTTCTTCTCGTTATACACCTGCTCTTTTTTCTTGTTTCAAAAACCCTAATTCTTCAAGAATCCTCAAAACCCAACAAAAAGATTTGCAGAATTGTGAAGATGATATCGATAATCAAGCAAAACAACAAGAATCCACCCAAAAAGATTCACAATTGAAGGGTTTAGAAGATGAAAGTTTGGATCTTGAACTCATGAGGCTTCATAATTTATGTGGGCCACCAAGATTTTTATTTACAATTAATGAAGAAACTAAAGAAGATTTGGAAACAGAGAGTAGAAAATCAAAAACATTTAGTGTGAGTGAGATAACCCAAGGGGATCCGGGATCTCAGGTGTGGGATACCCCTTGGGTATCCGGGATTTGCTGTGTGGGATCCCTTGGGGATCCGGGTTTCGAACTAGGGGATCCTTCATGCGTCAGACAAGTACACAGGTACAACACAGAGTACAGTAAACAGAAGAAAAAGTAAGGATCCGGGATTTGAAAGCGGGGAAACTAGGGGATCCGGGATTTTGAACGTGGGATAGCATTATTTTTGCAAAGCCTCAAAAAACTGCATTATTTGTACAATTTGGATGCATACTGCATCATTTATGCAATTGGTTCGTTTGATATGATTCTAGATGAAATTATTTAACATGTTTGATTTGATCGGAGAAGTCAAGGATACTGATGAGGTAGGTGTTTCTGAAATTAAAACTCATTTCACTTTTGCAGGGTTACCATTCTTTACGGGCAGCACATACATTAGCTTCAATTTCCTCCAAATTGAGCCCTTTCATTTATGGTACTGTGAAGAAAATGAAAACCATCGACACAAATACAATTATTCCAAAGATAAAGAGAAGTATACCAGGCTCAAGCAATGCAATGTCTGTGGCCACAAACAAAATTACAAAAAATTACAGTTGGTTTGTTTTTGGGTCATTTAATGTTAAACGTGTCGGTTCGAGTTTTGTTCAATCTATAAGGGTTATTAACACAACAGACGGGATGTGTAATTCAAATTGTGGATCTGTAATTTAGTATTTAGTATTTTGATTTTTTTTAATTTTTATATAACCTGGTTTTGTAATATAGTGTTTGGGTAAATATGATTATTAAAAAAAATATAAAGTTAATCAATTGATTATATTATTCTCTTTATGTAGCCTTCGAAGATCGATATTTTAAGTTTAATTATCTATTGTTTTTTTTTTTTTGTTGCGGTTGTTAACTTTGTCATCAATTATTTGATTTAAATTCTTTTAGGCATGCCAACGACCTTATAGGACTTGATTTGAGGAGCTGTCAACATTAGAATTTTATCTATTTTTGCTTTAACTTGGCTTTTCTTTTTCCTTTGCATACAATTGTAACATTTTTAGGATTACCAAATTCATTTATACAGTTTTTGTTAGAAAAAACAAAACATGTAATCGAACGACATTTGTTTTGCCGCAAAATATAGTTGGTAGGTACCCGCCGCCGCATTGCGCGGATGCCCGTCTAGTTGAACTATGTCTACAACTCACATAACTAATTATTCGAACTTCCACGTCCGAACACCCCTGTTTCTTCTCTCTGTTTTCGTAGTCAAAATCCCCAAAAAGAGTTTTCCAAACAAAAATTTCAGCAAAGAGAGTTTTCCAAATAAAAAATTCAGCAGAATCGATTTGCTCGGAGTCTTGGAATCTGGGGTCACTAGGTTCCTAAATCGTTCGTTTATTTAGAACAAAGAATCAGAAATACCCAAAAATCGTAATTTATACAAATTAAACCCTAATTTCCAAATCAATCGCATTAGATCAACTCCAAAACCCAACCCGGAATGGAATCGACGAAAGAAGAGGTGTCATCAGCAACCGCCGTCTTTCTTGGAGCATTAGCCCCTGGTGTTAACGTTCGTACAGTTTCTGAATCTTTTAATTTTTTTTTTTTACAAATAATTAGTGATGTTTGTTGATTTGATATCAGGGTCCCACTTGGAATGCATTAAAAGGAGCTTTTTTGATGTTGGGTGTTTGTCTTTGTGTAATGTTGGGCTTAGCTTTCTCTTCTAGCGACTCCACATTGGTGCTTCATGTCACTTTTCTTGTTTTAATTACTGGCATATTGTTCTTTCTTCTTAGCAGGTAAAGTTTGCTCATTAATTTACGATCTATGATTGCTATGATGCTATTTATTGAATTGATAATCGGAATAAGGAAAAGGGGTGTTTGGGATTGCTTATTAGACCTGCTTATGCCTTTTGAAGTAAGCATGAAAGAGATAGTGTTTGGATTTGAAATAAGCAGCTGTCTGAGTGTTTGGCATTTCTGCTTAATTAGGTAAAATTAATCAGAATCAGATAAGAAGTATGAAAAAGCAGCTCGTAATGACCTAAACTCCTTTTTCAATCCTCAAATAAGCAGTTTGCTTAATATCCAAAACACTCAAAACTGCTCATATCAAAATGCAATAAGCAGACTTGATCCCAAACGGCCCCAACTCTATGATAACGAGGGAGCTTTTTTATTTATTAATCTATTTTTCTAAATTAGATATTTTTTTGAAAGTCATAATCTGTTGACAGTTGATATTTTGTTGGTGTTTGTGCAGCTTTCTTGCACAGACCGGCTTGGTTTCAGTTGAACATCAAATGCAGGAGATAGGCTTAGCACCCAATCAAGCAGACAAAACAAGCGAAAAGACCAAATAAAAACATTTAACTTTTTTAATACATGATTTTTGTACAAGTATTTGTGATGCCTCAATATTATAAATTCAATTCGAACATATCTCTGTAATCGGATTAAGATTTTCGGTCCATGATTCTTATAATGTGAGTTTATATAAATTCCGTTTTGTGCATATTGTATGCACGAAGTTCATTTCCTTATAAACATAAGGTGTATATTCTTCTTAGGAAGTTTCTGAATTTTATAAAGAATTTTTTATAAACGCCATCTCGTTTCTGAACTTTTAAGAACACAAGAAACCTTATGTTTAACATATGCAATGAACATGTAACTTATCATTATTTATAAGTAATTTTACAAGAACAACATATCAATATACTAGCTTGTTTATAACAAAAGGTGAAATAGGGCAATATAGTTTTATCAATTAGACATGTGGCAACGGATGTGTGGATTCTCTCATTGGCATGGGGAAGAAGGAAGCAAAAGTGAGAGAAGGTATAAGAAGTGAGTTGTACAATGTGCATATAATTTTGTACTTTGTCAAAGTGACGAAGGAAGTGAAGAGGTATTGCTTACAGCGGTGTGTCAGTTTAGAAAATACTGATGTGATGCTGATATGATAAAATTGACGAAAGGAAAAAAGAGTGAGTTGTTGCAATATTCCTTATATATTTTGTCCGGTATATGAGACAGGGTCATATAGAAATTTTCTTAAAATAAAAAGTTTTAAAAATTGATTCATTTTTTTCTTTCATCAAAATATGCATATATTTTTTCGTTTTTCAAAATCAATGCATTAATTTTTTTTACCGGTTACACTTATTATTTTTGAATTGATACACCAATTATTTTGTAAATTGTAATGCATCAAAGTGTAAAAAGAGGTGCATCAGTTTGGAAAATGAAGCATCAAACTTCATATTTTTCCTATATTAAATAAACTTACTACCGAAATTCGACTCATACAAAACAATTGATAATATTACATTTCGCAAAATGAAGAAGTTAACTGTACATTGAATTGATATATCGTATTTTACAATCATATAAAACAATTTAACTTTCAAACTAATGTGATAAGAAGTATCATTTTTAAGAAAAAACTTAAATTATAGGCATTTTAACCTGTAATCAAGTCAAAATATGATAACATGTTGCCTCGTATGTAGATAAGTTTGACTATCTTAATTCTTTTTCCTCTGACTTGACTTACGAATTTGATAACATGTTGCCTCGTATGCTGATATGACTTGCAAAAAGTATTTTAACTTACGAGTATTTATTAAAATAGTTTTTTCAAAAACTAAATCCTTTTTGTTTGAGGAAAAATACTACATTCCGCAAAATAAAGTTAACTTTACATTGAATTGATATATAGTATTTTATTCTCATACTAATTTGATAAAAAATATCAATTTTTAAAATTTTTTTAAATTAGAGGCATCTTAACATGTAACCAAGTTAAAATTTGATAACATGTTGGCTCGCATGTAGATAAGTTTGACCAACTTAATTTTTCCCCCCTATGACGTGAAGCTGGTATGACTTGTAAAAAGTACTTTAATTTACAAGCATTTTTAAATCAATTTTTTCAAAAACTGAATCTTTTTTGTTTGAGGAAAAATACTACATTCCGCAAAATAAAGAAGTTAACTTTACATTGAGTTGATATATCATATTTTACTCTCATACAAAATAATTTAAGTTTCATATTAATTTGATAAAAAGTATCAATCTATAGAAAAAATTTAAATTAGAGGCATCTTAACCTGTAACAAAGTCAAATTTTAATACAATGTTAGGCTCACATATAGATAAGTTTGACCATGTTAATTTTTTTCTCTGATGTGAAATTGATATAACTTGTAAAAAGTACTTTAACTTATGAGCATTTTTTAAAACAGTTTTTTCAGTACTGAATCCTTTTTTTTGAGGAAAAATATTACATTTTTGCAAAATAAAGAAGTTAACTTTACATTTAATTGATATATCGTATTTCTCTCATACAAAGGAATTTAACTTTCAAATTAATCTAATAAAAAGTATCAATCTTTAGAAAAAATCTAAATTAGAGACATCTTAACCTGTAATCAAGTCAAATTTGATGACATGCCCTCATCTAAATAAGTTTGACCATGTTAATTTATTTTTCTTTATGTGAATCAGATGTGGCTTGTAAAAAGTATTTTAACTTACGAGTGAATTTTTAAACAGTTTAATCAAAAATTAAATCCTTTTAGTTTAAGGAAAAATACTACATTTTGCAAAATAAATAATTTACCCAACAATTTTACTTTTTTATTTAATTATGAAATTCAGGGAGAACCATATGATAGTACAAAAGGGATATGATATCTACACCAAAAAACTACTTCACGTCTTCACCCATCATACTTGATAAGTCTTAAAGCAGAGCGTACAAGTATACCAAAATATATATTGTGGTGTGTAATATAATTTTTGTGGCGTAAAAACCACTTCCCAATGCAAAATTGTATAACCAGTCTGTTTTTCTAATCTGATTGTTAATGATATATATATATGTTTCAGTTAGTTCATGATATAAGCCGAGTAGTTCTTCTGTATGTATGTACATTTTAATTTAATATAGTCAAACTTTTCTTAAAATTAATTTGCAAGAAAATTGTTTACCAACAATAGGAAAAATATTATACTGTTATTAATTTCTCATTCTGTGTCCCTTTGACTAGCAATTAACCAACTAATTACCGTATACACATCATGAGATGATGCAAACGATTCAAATGAATTAATTAAGTTATTTGAAAACAAGGAAAACCTGGATTGCTTTTACACACATTCTTGGACTTGATAATAACATGGTCAAACCCCTAAAGTCCTATAAATAGACATAAAATAAACTCAAGAAAAAGGTCACAAAAATTAAGATATAAACAATAAGCAATATGAACGAAAAGGAAGCCGGAAAACGGGCTCAACAGTTGCTCCGGGCCCCACCCACATTTCCTCCTCCAAGTTGTCCACGGTGTTCCTCTGGAAACACCAAGTTTTGTTACTATAACAATTACAGTTTGGCTCAACCACGCTATTTATGTAAGAGTTGCCGCCGCTATTGGACCCATGGTGGAGTTGTTAGGAGCCTTCCTAGTCGTAAGCGGGGTAGGCCACCAACCTCGGGTCCTTTGACCCCGCCATCACCAACTCATGGGCTTCATGGCACATTTGGGCCACCAATTTCTGAAAACTATGTGCAATCTTTTGGTGGTGGTGGTGGTGGGCTTTTTAACGAAACACCTAATTACAACTATAGCCCGGATGGTGAGTTAGATGGAGTCAACTTTCCAGTTGGTGCGGTTAATTTAGGCATTGCTGGTGGAGATACACCAGCTACATCAACCCGGATGTGGTCTCAACATTCCGGGTTGGACTCTTTTTATGATTATAATGCTCCTGTTATTCAAGGGTCACAGTTTCAACAACCACCTACTGCGTGGAAAGGTCAAAACATGACCCGAATTAACAACAACAACAGCACACTCACACCTAGCCCCTACAATTCCCTTCCCGTTACTAGGGACCCGAACACAATCGCAAATGTAGCCGGCATCAATAATTGGGCTGAGCTTAATTATATGCACTATGGGAATGACCCTTTTCAAAGCTAAAAGTCACCATTCATTACCTTGATACCTCATTTTGTTTTCAGAATTAGACATCCTTAATTGCTTTTTTGGGTAGAAAAATAGAGGTTGTTACCTAGGGAGAGAAGAGGAGGGGGATCTTAATATCATATCTAATTAATAATATTAGTTATTACAATGATCTTATAAAGCTATAATGTAGTAGAGATTCTGTTAGAGTAATACTAGTATATTGTAATCATAGACTATATGGAACCAATATTTTGTTATGTTCCTATTATTTACATATACTTCAGTCCATTAGGATTTATTATGATTATGGTTTCCTATGATTGCTATTTATATCATTTTTAACTCCTTACTAGAGTTTACTTTATCATACCCCAAGTTACACTCATATTAGCGCCACCATTGTATCTTATATACAATTGTCATACCGGAGTGAACAGTAAAAAGCATGCACCAATTGATTAACTGTATATTTCTATAATACTAAGATACAATTGTCATACCGGAGTGAACAGTAAAAAGCATGCACCAATTGATTAACTATATATTTCTATAATACTAAGATACAATTGTCATACCGGAGTGAACAGTAAAAAGCATGCACCAATTGATTAACTATATATTTCTATAATACTGATCCTAACAATAACTAGATTCTAGCGCAACTGGTAAGCTCCTCCCATATCCATCCTATAGGTCAGCCGTTCAAGACCTGTTGCACGCGTTTTTCATGTATCTCTTTTTTAAATGACATCAAACTATTTTCGTCGATTAATAATTAATGGAATAGAACAAATGACTTTACTTTTCCATATTTTCTATTAATTTATTACTGAAATTTTATTATTTACAGAACTTAGATTTATTTGTATATACATATTTAATACTACCTCCGTATCAAAATAAGTGATACATTTTCTATATTGGGTTGGAACAAAATAAGTAATACACTTCAAAAACTTAACTTATTTAGTAAAAAAGTATGACACATTATCCACTAACTATTTACTTTAATAAAATAAACTTACCATTTTACCTTTACTTTTACTTTTAAACATTATTAATATCACTTTATTCAAAGAAGTGAGACTCATTCTCTACTATCTATCTATTTTAATTTATCTTAAATCATCTTTTAATCTTTTACCTAAAAAACCGCAATTCTTCAAATATATCACTTATTTTGATATGAAGGTAGTATATAATAATAATATAATTATATAATAATAATAGTGACAGCAACAAATCTAAAATTCATATTAACTAAAATGTATATTAACCTCATTTGATTTTTTATAATGTATCAATGAAATTTTAAATCTATCATTAATATTAACACTATCATTTAAATTTGTTATATGCCTATTTGAAATACATACATTCCATTGTTGTTATATAAAAAACTATCTAAATGAATAATAGGAGTCTACCGCAAATTGTAGTTACAACTACACTTGAAACAACTTTAGAATTTGATAGTAAAAAATTAAGATTTTAAAAAACCGCTGCGGAGCGCGGTTCACATTTTTACTTGTTATTTATACAATCTTGGGGCTATTCCTGCACCCGCGGGCTATTTCTTTCAAAGGACTATTTCTCTAGGCTATATGCGTAAGAGTATCTAAAAAAAATAACTGGTTAATTGATAAATGTCTGTTTTTAAGGCCCAATAGATTTTAATTGGGCTTGTCGCGGATCGATCAGATCTGGAATTTTATTTGATTCAACTCTCTGAGCTTCAAAACTTGTTGCAAACCTATTCTTCAATGACAATAGGCAGCCCTAAAGATAAATTATCATGACTCTCAAAACTACACCAAGAATATCATTCGTTAAATCAACGATAACTAAAAGAATTATTCTAGTATTATGTGAATCAATAAGTTCAATTTGTTGTTTATCTCGTTTTTAGTCTACAACACTATATGAACAACGGAGGGGAATAAATTAAAGGTGGTGATTCGTACAAAGCAATATTTATAGCAATTTAATCCCAAATAACAATTATGCCCTTTATATCATTTAGCAAATTTTGCATTTCACCCGTCCCTTTAAAGGCATGACTGTTATTTGATATAAAATTGCTCTACATGGATAAAATTACTCTGTACGAATCACATCCCATATATTAAAAGGCACTGGCACTAGAAGACTAGCACCAAAGCAACACACAGTTGCAACTAATTAATCTCTGGAGTTAGAACAAGCATGCAAAGCAGAGGAACTCCGACTTGAACAAAGACAACTACACCAATCAAGCCAGTATTTTTACACCTACTCGAATCCAAACGAATGCATGAAGTTTGTCTTTATTAGATTGAAGATCATGTTGTTTCTATGCCGCCAACCGAAATATTTTTTGGTCCGATGATTCCAATTCTTCATTCCGCTATTCCTATGATGTCATGAATATATTTAAGTAATCTATTTTTAAAGCTAGCATTTGAAATTTTTTGGTGATATATATCCTAAGACAATATGCCTATAAAAATATAACAAAGGCACAAGATATTTCACAAACAAATGCTATCCGCCAAAACAAAGATCGTCACATAATCAGGCATGTGGATATATAAAGAGTAAAGTGGCACTGTTAGAACACCTTAAAAGGGTGTGATGCACGTGAAACAGCAGCCTTAACTTCAAAAAGAGTTCACTTTAAAGAGAGTGCACATGCATTAGAGCTCAATTTCCAAAGCCTTTCCTTCTATGCTACTTACTATTTTTCACAAAACATTCCAAGTTTAACACATGGATTTATCTGATGATGAAATCAACGACAAATTATAACGAAATGATATATGCATGGAAAAAATTGGTTCGTGTATAAAATTTTACGTATATAAAATTTTAAAACTTTTTTCGGTATGCAAATCACATTAATATCGATCTATATATGTATTAGTTAGAGCTAGCAGCAATTATGATAATTAAGGAGGCTCTTTTCGATTTAGTTATGATTTAATTTCCTCTTATAATTATATATCTAACAGGAGTATACATCTCATAATTAACTGGATCCAATGTTTATGTAACTCGTGCTTATTATGAAATTTGTAATGTTTTCCTTTGCACCCTAGCTACTCGTTAGGGCTGGTTTTATAAAATTTTCAGTTATATATATAAAAGCAATTATGATACAGACCTCGTAGAAAAAATAAGCCCCAAACACACTATTTGGTTGGTTATCTTAAAAACCAGAAGGAATATGATTCTCCAGCCAGCATGCTCGGACTTTAAGGAAACCAGTGGAGGTCACAATCTTAGCTTTTTTTCCTGTAAAGGGCACACCACCATTTGTACCCGTTTATTTGTACACCCAGTTTTTAATATTCCTTAATTAGTTGATCTCCAATTAGACTTAACACGGCCAATATTACAACCTTAAGTTATGAGCTTGAGTGTAATTAATTAAGGGATATTAATTAGACATCTTTACACGTCACATTTTACCATCCTCAAGTTGCAACTTCAAGTATAAATCAAACATATGGATTAGTATGTCAATGTTTTCTAACAGTAAATAATCATATCTTATAAATCCATATGAAGATTATTAGTTACTATGTGAACAAGATAGCTAAATTCAAATACCCAAGCAATTAATCAACGTACATATATATCTCCTTCACAATTGTATACCAATACACCCAAACAAAAATAGAACCTTGAAATGAGTTCCAAAACTTATGCTTTCAGTAAGCCCCTACCATACACCCCAAGCATGATCTATAAAAATATATATAGGGTATAATATAATCACTTTTATACAACACAAAAATACAAGAACAAACTCACTAGACCAGAGATGTTAATTGCCCCCGATTTCTTCAAGGTAGATTATTCTGAGGTTCCTTGATCTCAGCGTGAATTCAGAATTAATTTTCCAACCTTGATCATTTGGAAGGTTGAAATCATTTTTACCAGTATAAAAAAAGAGCAATATATATGGAAAAACAAGAATTTGGATAGTTTGCTAGATATCAATGAAGGAACCGAGCAGATATTGCTAGTTGGATCTAGCCACTCTCCACCAGTTGTGGTCCATAGAAAAGAAATTGGATCCGATAATTCTAGTCCTTTAAAATGATCATTATCATTCTGGCCACTAAAATTATTGCTCCAGTTTGTTCCGGCTTCTGTTCCTTTTATGTGATAATCGGGTGCAAACTCCATAAATCTTGGTTGTTGTTGAAGACTTGAAGCTAAAAGAGATGCCATCATGGGATCGCTAGAAGTGGAACCACCATTAAACATGGAGGTATAGCTTGATGAAAACCCTAATCCAAGAGAAGAACTCATGATATTAGGGTGAATAAGATCATACCTAGAAACAAAGGGTTAATAATATTGTTGTTATTTGAGGGTGTGGAGTGATCAAGATTAGGGTTAGGATTATGACCAATATTGGTAGTAGTTGTTGTGGATGTTTTCTTGTTCTTCCTGCACCCGCCACCCACAGGAACATTTCTCAAAGTGCCACCCCTAGTCCAATACCTCTTGCAAGCTTTGCAGAAATGTCTTGGTTGTGACAAACTGTAGTTATTGTAATAGCAAAACTTGGTGTTCGATCGTGGGCACTTCAAGATCTGTTGTTGTTGATTTTGGGGAGCAATTGGTTTTTGATCAATAACACGACCTGAAGAAGCCATCAATTAATACTTTCTTCTCATCTAACTAAAAATGATGAATTTTTTTTGAAAAAAAGGGAAAATTGAAAATGTTGTTGCTCAAGGGTGTAGAAGGAAATCAAGAACAGGAAGAGAGATAGAGATAGATCCTCCTTCCAAATGCTAGAAAACAAAAGGGTGAGTCACATTCTGTTGTCATAAGAATGTATAATTGAGACAAATTAGAGTGTGAGCCTGTGGCCACTCAATAGGACTTGAAGAGATGAGTTGGAGGATTCTTAAATTCTCTCTGTTACATTAATTATCCACAGCTTGTAAAATTGTAACAAACATAATCAGACAAAGAACAGGTACATGTGTTGTATTTCTTTTATGGATTTTTCATATCAATGTGCATTAAATAAAATAATTATTTCCTGAATATGTATTGAATAAAAGTAATGAATTCTAAATTCTACGGAGTACAATTTTTAAAGATGTATTAAATACAAAGTGGTTTGTTCAAGAAGGTCCAAGAATTTTATCAAGTCCCAAAGGATAATTATTGACCTTTAGATCAAGAAAAAGTCAAAGGTCAAGATCAACACTTCAACCACCACCACCGCCGCCGGCGGCGGACGACGGGGATTGGCGGTGGTCGGTGGCGGTGGCGGTGGCGGACGGCAGCCGGAGGTGGCTGTCGGCGGTGGTCAGTGGTGGTGTCTGGCGGTGGTGGCTGTGTATTCAATTTATGGTGAATCACACGTGTTTCGTGATTTGAAACACATGTGATTCCAAGTAATATGATCGTCTATGTTTTAGAACCTCTATTATTAGTGAATCACATGTGTTTCACCTTTTGAAACACATGTGCTTCGTAGTTCGTATGCTCCCATGTGTTTTAGAAACTCATGTTTTTAGTGAATCACATGTGTTTCGTGACTTGAAACACATGTGATTCGAAATAATATGCTCGTCTGTATTTTTGAAACATTTGTTTTTAGTGAACATGTGATTCGTAGTTCGTATGCTCTCATGCCTTTAGAACTCTTGATTTTAGTGAATCACACGTGTTTCGTGACTTGAAACACATGTGATTCGATGTAATATGCTCGTCTGTATTCGGCGCCGGCCGGCCGGCGGTGGTGGTCGGCGACGGCCGGAAGTGTCAATGGCTAAGGGATTTGATCTTAACCATTTTGATCCAATAGCTAAGATTCAGTCCTTGAGACTTTAAAATTTTAATAGACATCCTTGAATACAACTCTAAATACGAATTTTTGTTTAAATTGAAATAATTGTTTCAATTTGTTGAATGCACCCCCCTAAAGTATGCGCTAGAAAAAATTTCTTTTATGTTGGGAGATTAGGAGAGATGCATGTGATCAGGAAATTAAGTCTTACTTTAATTAGTTCCACGTGAACGTTCGTAGTTTAAGATGGTCATATTCATAGGATTAGGGTTCCAATTAATTGATCACATTCACAATTCTATTACAGTATTATTTTAAAGAGTGGTCCAAAGAAAACGTAATCGAGTAGTAAAACTTTTATGGTCAGTTATATCACAACTATATAATTATCGATACTTCCATGTTTTTAATTAATGAATCTACTTCCTCAGTTCAGAATAATTGATGTACTTTCTTTTTTTCAGATTTTCAAAATAAGTAATACGGAGTACATTTTAATAAGGGTAACGGGGTCTATATCATTTTTAATATAATGAAATAACTAATTTATCATTACTTTTAAATACCATTAACCTCATTTTATTCAAAATATGTAAGACTCGCCCCAGTTATAATTATCCAAATTAAGTTAATCTAACTATCTTTATAATCTTTTATTTCAAAAATCATAAAAATAAGAATGGATCACTTGTTTTGAAACGAAGAGAATATTATTTTGTGTTCCTTAAGAAATTTAATAAGCTCGTGATAATCTACTTGGTACTTTATTGGGTGATTTATATACATGTATTTCTTACACTTCAAAAACAATTTCATGATTATCGGTCACGTACGTCGAGTTGCGATTGATAAATTAATGTAGAACTTAGAGTTCTCAGTTTGATGTTAATAATTCCCGAAGGCGTATAACAGGTCTATCAGCATTAGCCATGCAACTGCAACATTTATTTTGGATTCTATGGACACTGAATATCAATAGAACGCACATAAGTGTTTTTATTTAGCTTTTTTTGGGTCAAAAGTTATCTCAGTACAGAGAAAACGATTTGCAAACACCATTAAATAAACCAAAAAATTGGTTAGAACAACTTCAAGAACACGACACTACAAAGAATAACCCAGCAAGAAATCATTTTCACTCTGTAGTCGTCACCATAACAGTTAATTAAGAGAAGAATAACTAAATGATATCATTATGCCAATTAATTAGTTGCAATAACTTCAATTATATATGCCATTAATAAGAGAGAGTTGATGCCACCTAATATAATTAGCTTGGCATTTACATGGTCATGGTCCACATAATTACAAATTTACAATTTTATCAAGTACACTACTAGAAGCTAGTATGAAACAATTATTTAAAGAGTAAATTATGGAGTAATTGATGCCGGATTAAAGAATGCTTGGATAATTAACATGTGGTTTATTATCTATCACTAATGGAGTTTTGCCTCAATAATTATGAGCTCGATCGAATCGTATTATGTAAATCTGTATTATTTTTACAGATTGCATCGCTAACTGTTCTGCTTTTTTTAAGACAAAGATTTTTAATAAACAACATAATAAAGGGATCACAATGTACAAAAACCCACTGAAGTGCGAACCAGAAATACAATCGAGAAACGATAAAAATCAAAAGAGAATAAAAACAAGAACTAGAAGAGCTAACTAAATAAGTGATTTCTTCGACACAAGGACTTGTATAGGATCCCGATATACAATCAAATTACTAGGAAAAATGAGATATATCTTTAGCTCGTGTATAACAGTCATAATTACAAAGTAGACATTAATATCATCATTATAAAAAAATTAAGAAAAAAAATAAAAAGATGCAAGTCACTATGACATGATTATTGGCAGTAATCATTATAATGGAAAAGGGCTCCTTCCTACAAAAACTTGGACCACGCTACGTTTTTGTATTATACCATTTAGGCCCAATTTATGCTACATGTAGTCATGTACTATATACTATCATCACATCAATAAAATCAATTCGTAATTCCATGATAAATATTTAACTTCATACATTAGGTGGCATTTAACAAAATATCTCATTTGATTTTTTGAGTATCATGAAATAAACCAACAGTTTAACTTCATAAAATTACATCTGATTGCACAAATATGTATATATCAAAAGCTAACCATGATCGTTAAGTTTATTTTTATTTTTTTAAATAAAAGTCCGAACGTGCGACACAAGTGTCACCCCAACATTAGATAAGTCAACATAGTCAATTGAACCATTTAACAAAGTTTTCACCTTTCACAACTGAATCATACTTTAAACTACCTATAATTAGCAGGAATAATCTTTTTATATGGAAAAAGACTACCACAAGAAGTTGATATATGCTTATAAAAATTAAATATATTTAAAAAAAATAATCCAAATAGAGTGTTTTAAAACCATTAAACAAAGTTAAAGATATTAAAGTCTAGAGTACAAAAAAAAGGTAAGCAGGGGCACACAATGCCTGTGTATGCATCTAAAGGGTACACAAGTTAGCTTTCACGATCAGTCGACATCCATCTTTAAATCCAAGATAAAAAGTTTGTTAAACAATAACAAAATCTTCAAATTCACAAATGAATGATCACAAATAATACAACTAACTATAATCGACATCCATTATGCACCTTACAAGTTAAAATTAGTACCCTATGTTAACTTCAATGTGGTCCTCACACTTTTGTTTTCTTTCAATCTCTCCACCTTATATTCTTCTATATTCCATCTTTCTTCTATATAACAATATTTACTCTCGTTTTTTAGGGTATGGAAACAACAAAATCAGGAAGAATGATTAAGAGTATGAACAATAAGTTGAAAAATGAAATGTCAGATGATGTTGAAGATCAAGAAGATGAGAATTTTGGAGAAGGAAGAAGAAGGTGTTGGGAAAGAGAGGATCTGATAGTGGTGGGCCTGTACGACCGTGTTGCCAGGTGCACTAATGATATGAGTAATTGTAAGGCGTATCATAGGCGGCATAAAGTTTGTGAAATTCATTCTAAAGCTCTGATTGTGATCACTGGTGGTGGTTTTGTCAGCAATGCAGCAGGTAAATGAAGTTATTTTTATAATTATTTTATTTGAAAGTTACTTTTTAAGGATATGGTTTATTATAGTTTAGGTTTTATCTGTATTAGTTTTGTGCATGATTTAGCAGAATTTGATGATGCAAAAAGGAGTTGTCGAAGGCGTTTGGCTGGACATAATGAACGCGCTCAGAAAATTCCTGATTATATTACTAATGGCAAAAAGAGGCCCAACCAACTAGTTATAAAATAAGGGTTTATTTGCTATCATGTTGCTCTCTCTCTTCTGTCAGTTAATTAACTTCAAGTGTTTCTGTGTGAGTATATATGAGGAAATTTATTAGGCTGTATCACAGCTTTTCATATTCATTGTAACTGTGTGATTAAGAATATTGTAATTCCACTACAATGTTTACTTTGTGAAATAATCATTCGACACATTGAAGCAATCCACAAATGCACAGAATAAAATAGAAATATCTAACGCATGTTAGTAATTAACATGAACACCAACTGTCAGATGTGATCGAAGAAAGGCCTAACTGAAACCCCTTGAGCAGCAATTTCTAGGGCAGCTACCAGTTCACTCAATATATCTTACTTCAGAATCGAAATTTGCATTTGATACAAGTCATAAACAACAAAATAAACAATAATGAAACAGGATGAAAGAAACAATTGATAGGTCTGAAGTTGTGAGGAATTGAACTAACCTTGATACTGCCAGGAGAGAGAAGAAAAGGTTAATCGAAACCTCAAACTCATAGTAAATTGCTACTAATGAATGGATCAAAATACATAATTGTAAAAGAATCTGCTTGTGTTTCCATCAATTTAACATTTTTGATCGATTTCCGGGTCAATTCGATAGGTTCGCCCAGATGTACGTGTTGACGCCGTCCTAGTTCTTCGTTTTCCAAGTCCTCTTTATAGCTTATCTTAGAGAAGATTACATAAATAGTCCCTCCAGTGTTGACAATGCACAAATTATTCCATTTTATTTTGCAGTTTTTGCTTTAAGTATTGTGAATTTTGTGGTCATATAATATCGAAATGTATTGTGTCATAGCGAAAGCAAAATTTTGAATAATGGAAAATTGTATTGTTTGTTTAGTTTTACTATTGATTGGAACAATATATATTTGTTTAGTTTTTTTCTCAGTCTTCAAAAATTAATTGGAACATCCGGACTAAACTGGAATGACATTTTTTATTCATTTGATTAATTTTACTATGAGTTTTTCTAACATGTGCCCCCTAAGCACATGTTTAGGTGCAATAAATGACTCAAAGTTTCTTAATATAATCTTATAAAACATTAATTAAGCTCATATGTTACACTTTCAAGACATGTACTGAATGTATTTTTTAGTTTGAATGGAAAGTTGATATCATTTATTGCACTTAAACATGTACCTAGGGGCACATATTAGAAAAACCCTTTTACTATTTATCTATGAAGACTGAAGAGAGTTGATCATACTGCTTAGGCTGTTGCCGATGATGGCGCAACAATTATATAGATATCACTAAGTATTGACCTTTTGTGGGGCAATTTCTTCTTGATCAATGAATATTCAACGTAGTCAATCAATCACTTTTCACAAATTTGTAAAAGATCTTTACTTCTACGAGGATATGAAACCAAAGTTGACTTAATAAAAATGTTTACGTTTTATACTTGTAATTATTTTATATTTATTTTGTTATATACGATAATACGATTAATTAACTCATGTCCATTTTACCAAATATGAACTATTTTATGAGAGTAAAATACAAGTCATTAAAATTTTGGATTTGTTAATGACCGCCGTTATGACTGTCTCTAACGTGTATAAAACGGTTGTACATTCATTGATAGAGTAGTGTTCTTAAAATTCAAGGGACGTTTTTACTCTATTTTTGTCTTCTTATTGACAGTCCTAAGGGCTGTCATTATCATTTTCCTAAAATTTTTGTGTTTTTATATAAAATTTTATTAGGCACATACTTACCAAGTTACCGATTTTTTTAACTTCAATTTATATCATATTATCCCATGATTTTTTCTTATTTTAGACAAACACTAATGTTTCTTAATACTTGCATATGATTGGTAAAAATCAGTCTATTAATCGGGTCAATGTATTTGACAAATCCGTTTGATTAAAATAGATTTGAGGAGAGTATGAATCACTGTACATAGTCTAAGACAAACAATATCTAAAGTATAATCATTTAAACAAGACAAAAAATGTATAAATAAAACAAAGGTGATTTTCTTATCACAACTTTTAATATATGTATCACATTTAATTCTTAATATAATTATATAATTAATTGCAAAATCTATACTATATGATATAATCATAACACTTATGATACAAAAATCAATTCTCAAAATAAAATTGAACTAAGTTGATATTTAATAAAATCCCAAACACCTTCTTGTTTGGACTCATAGAGTCAAGACTTCCAACTAGGGGTGAGCACAAGAGGGTACCCGCCGGTTCCGACCGGAACCGGAACTGCCGGTTCCAGAACCGGTTCCGGTTACCCCGCCTCTAAATTCATAAAAAATTAAATAAACAAGAAGATAAATCAGATAAATCACACAAACTAGCAATTACATATATCGTTTAACGATTATAAATACCGTTTAACGCTTTTAAATATGGTTGAACGAGTTCAAAATAGAAATAGGTGAAGAAAAATCACTTTCTATTACTTGACTTCCATATTCAACGAGTTTAAATATGACTTAATCAGTGATAATAAAGATAAAACACATTTTATTTAGACTATTAAGTTTGTGAGGTATTTTACATTTAGGTAAACCTCTTATATTTAATGTATATTATCTTATATATTATTATATTTATTAAAAATATACCGGAAAACTTCCGGTTTCAGGGTATCCACCGGTTCCAGGTTTCTTAATTTTGAGAACCGGAACCTCTTAGGCGGTTCCATGATTTTAGGAAACGGAACCGGAACCTCCTAGCAGGTTCCTCGTCCGGAACCTCCGGTTCCGAGACGGTTCCGGTTCCAATTCCAATTCCGATTACCTCTTTTTCTGCTCGCCCCTACTTCCAACTCATTTCTCTCTCCAGATTGTGAAAGTAGAAAGGGATGTTAGATTAGAGAGAGAAACTTGACTGTGTGTGAGAAGGAGAGGGAAAGTGAAAGATTGCAAGACGACGATGCTCACATCACTCTCACTCATCATCTTTCTCCTTGTTTTCCTTGCAGCTTTCGCACCTTCTTACCAAGGTTACATTTTCCTCAATTACATTCTTCTTCTATGAATATCTACCACCAATCACTGATTTTTTACTTGTTTGTATATTAACTTTGCTTGATTAGTGTATTTCATTCTAATTTTGAGCTATTAACTTCGTAATTGATTTAATTTGCCATTTTGTTGTATCCGATGCAAATCCAAAACTGGTTACTTCTCATTAATTCCAACTTTGTGTGATTAAAATCAATACTTCGTATGAGATTTCAACCTCCAACTAAACATTTATTGGCCAGCAAACAAATTAGCTGAAAAAGTCAAAGTTTTGGGTTTGTAGACTTTGTTCTGTTTCAAATTAGGGCAATTGGTGATGATATATCAAATTCCTACCTTGAAGTGATCACTAGCAGCAATCAATTTTTGTCCCATAAAACTTGTTAATCTAAACATCTTTAATGCTGCATTAAATCTTCATAGTTCAAATAAAAATTGTACTCCATATTTCGTAAGATTTGAAGTGATCTACATATTTTTTAGCATAAATTATAATTTAAATTACCATAAATGCAGCACCATATGCTCTAAGAATAAGTTGTGGAGCTCGTAACGATGTACACACTGCACCAACAAATACATTTTGGTACAGAGATTTTGGATACAGTGGAGGATATTTTACAAATGCAACCCGACCAAGTTTAATAACACCACCCCTAAACACCCTTCGTTATTTTCCTTTATCTGAAGGCCCCGAAAATTGTTACCATATACAACGGGTCCCACATGGCCATTATTCAGTTAGAATCTTTTTCGGGTTAGTTTCAGACCCAACTTTTGACACTGAACCATTGTTCGATGTATCCATTGAAGGAACCCTAATTTACTCATTACCATCTGGTTGGATTAATCATGATGATGAACAAGTTTTTGTTGAAGCACTTGTGTTTCTAGAAGATGGGACTGCTTCCATTTGTTTTCATAGTACGGGTCATGGTGATCCAGCTGTAGTTTCAGTTGAAATTCTTCAAGTTGGAAATAATGCGTATAATTACGGGTCGGGTTGGGGGCACGGAACGATTCTTAGAACTCATAAAAGGTTAAGTTGTGGTGCTAAAAGTCCAAAATTTGATGCTGATTATAGTGGGAATCATTGGGGTGGAGACCGGTTTTGGAATTCAATTGGTACTTTTGGTCAAAGTTCTGACCGAACTTTGACCACGAAAAACGGTATCAAAATATCACTAAACGTACCGAATTATTACCCGGAAGCACTTTATCAAACCGGGCTTGTTAGTACTGATAATCAGCCCGATTTGACTTACACGATGGATGTTGACCCGAACCGAAATTACTCGATTTGGTTGCATTTTGCAGAGATTGATCCTTCCGTTACAGGGGAAGGTCAACGGGTATTTAATATTTTAATAAATAGTGATACCGTATTTCAAGATATTGATATTGTTAAAATGAGTGGTGGTATAAATAGTGCTCTTGTGTTGAACACAACGGTTCCTGTTAGTGGAAGAAGTTTGACTTTGACTTTGCAACCTGTAAAAGGTAGTCATACCATAATCAGTGCCATTGAAATCTTTGAAATTGTCAGAGCTGAGGCTAAAACTTTAATCGAAGAAGGTACATAAATTTATAGCATAAAAAAGGATTATTAAAATAATTTAATAAAAATATTTGTTCATTTGTAGTAAGAGCTCTACAAAAATTAAAGAGTGCGTTAGGTCTTCCTCTTCGTTTCGGTTGGAATGGTGATCCGTGTGTTCCTCAGCAGCATCCATGGAGTGGAGTTGATTGTCAATTTGATAGTGTTAAAATTAAATGGTTTATTGATGGATTGTAAGTTTTTATTTATTTATTTATTATTATTTTTTTACAATATGGTCATATGATATTTTACACACATGAAATTTATAATTGTGATGTCAGAGGTCTTGACAACCAAGGTCTAAGAGGATATTTACCAGATGATATATCCAAGCTGAGTCATCTACAAAATATGTAAGTTTTAATGTCTCCATTTAATTCATTTCAGTAAATATTTTCTCATTTTTTTATTGTGCATTTGCAGGAACCTGAGTGAAAATAGCATCCAGGGGTATATTCCGTCTTCACTTGGAAAAATTACAAGTCTTAAAGTATTGTGAGTATAATTTACCTTTTTTATTATTATTATTTTTATTTAAAAATTGTTAAAAGTATTTGGATGTAAGCTACTTGATGAATGTGTTGTGCAGGGACCTTTCATACAATTTCTTTAATGGGTCAATTCCTGAAAGCCTTGGTGGTTTGACATCAGTTCAGATATTGCAAGTTGCTCTTTTTTTTCCTTTTTTTCCGCAACCAAAAAGCATATATATAAATATATGCAATATTATCCATGATATATATCCTCCTATAAATGAATATATATTACAGTTACATATAAACAATATGTAATGTTATTTGATTTTATGTATATTACAAATTATTGTAGAAATCTCAATGGCAACTCCCTTTCTGGAAGAGTCCCAGCTGCACTAGGAGGAAGACTCTTGCACAGAGCAAGCTTCAAGTAGGTCTAAATAATTAGTGTGTTAAATATGATATATTTTTTTAAATTTTTAATGATTTAATTTGTTTGAATAAAATGATTTAATTTTTATACACGACACGAGCTTTGATAATCTTAAAAGGGGAAGTTGGTATTTAATATAAACTGGGAATAATGTCTTTTTTTTTCTTTCTTAAATTTACTTTGAATTTTATATAGTGACCTCTCAATGAAATACTCACAAGTAATATTCTGGACCTTGTTGCTATATATATTTACCTACTTCCCTTATTAAAATTAAAAAACGAACATTTTTCTCCTATTTAAATTTGGTGATTATGTCAAATAAATGTGCCTAAATCTTGATTTTGGACACGTACAGTTTTACTGATAACAAAGGTCTTTGTGGGATACCCGGATTACCAACTTGC
The DNA here is from genome assembly GCA_963853835.1 of Calendula officinalis. NCBI lineage: Eukaryota > Viridiplantae > Streptophyta > Magnoliopsida > Asterales > Asteraceae > Calendula > Calendula officinalis. The sequence continues at coordinate 5,052,694 of OY970830.1, read as the reverse complement.
GGGCCCCACCTTTCTGCTGGTACAAAAATTGGAATAGCATTAGGAGCATGTGCATGTCTTCTTCTCATTGCCACTTGCTTAACATGTTGGTGTAAAAGGCGTCAAAACATCCTCCGAACTCAACAAATTGCTGGTAAAATTTATAAAATGTATTAATTTATCGAGTATATTATATATTTAAATGTTAATGATTCATTATTGTTAACAGCAAGAGGTGCTCCTTATGCAAAAAAAAGAACTCATTTCACTCGTGACGTGCAATTAGCAAGGAATAGTAACGATCATGAAAACGCTAGGACTGCAGCTGAAAACGGGCCTATTCTGCTTTCTTGATCACTAATTAAAGTTGAAGATTGAAATCATATACATACACACGAATGTAAGCATATCGTTGTTACGGGTTAGTTTTAAAATTGTTGAATATGTAGTGAGGTTAGCTATTTTCAACCAGGTGCGGTACCAGACAAATTTTTAAAGGTGGGCAAAATTTTGGAGTGCAAGTCAGGTTTTTTGAGTGAGATTTTATTTAAAGTCAAATCATAAACCAAATCAAATTAGTTTTAGTTTGAAGAAAGTCTAAACGTAAACTAAATTAGTCAAAATCAAAATTCACATGGTAGATTTCGTATACACGATTTATGTTCTTAACTCATATTCGTATTCAGTTTTGTTATAACGTTCAAGTAAAGTTTCTAAAATGTTCATATATAGATGATGTAGATTAATATGTCACTGGTTAAAATATATGTGTAATCAAATAAATGATAAGTATAATATTTTTAAATCAATAAACCTAGAGAAAATGAATCAAATGAAAAGAAAATTTTAATAGGAAATAGAGTAAAAGAAACGTTAAAATAGGAAAGAAAAAAAAGATTTAAAAAATATATATGCATATGGAAGGGACTCAAATTAAATGTTATATGTTTTGAGATACATGAGTTAGCCACTGAGCTAATATATGATGTGTATTAGTTATCGCTCATATTTTATGTATATTTGGATGAACCAAGCCAAAAAATGAACCGACCCCTAAAAAATTTATACTAATCGGAAAAATTTTGGGTGGGCAGATGCCCACTCCTTGTTACCACCCCTGTTTTCAACCCTAGGAAGTTGTAGTTGAAGCTGGTAGTTGCTTTTGGGTTCTTCATTAAGTATACAAATTTATAAAAATGAGGATGTGATTTATTTGCGTACAAAAAAAGTCCATGCTCAATTCACACATGACCCATCATGCTCAATTCACACATGACCCCCATCAAGCTTTCAGTCACACTTTGGTTATGACTTTTACACCCCTCAAAAAGAAACTTTTATAACATATGCCCCCTCAGTTTGTAAGACTAACTTTATCTTGGTCCCCTCCACACTTCTCCATCTCAATCAATCAATTATTTGCGTCTCGGAATCATGTAATGAAAAACGAATCAAATGTTAAAGTATAAGGATTTTGGCAAATGGCCACCTACTTTACTTGTGTATCCTCCACACGTAATTGTCGAGACTCGATCCTAGCCATTGACTTCCATCCTTGCCTAAGATCAACGATGAAAATCGAGTCATTGTATCTATAAGGATTGAAATAAAGTTTACAGTTTTTTATTTTTATGTATCTAAATAGTTATCATATCCTCTCATGACATTTATTTTAGGTCATGCTCCGTTTTTTATACAATGGAGAGATATCTACTCAGAATTCAAATCATTTTTTAGTAACAACTAAAAAGGTAATTTCTCAAGGCTACTCGGTATAGGTATCATCACATCATGGGCAGATGATGTGGAGGTGCCTTCGACAGCGTGGTTGAAAGAGAAACCCCCCCCCCCACCCCCACCAAAACACACACACACACGTCGTTGGGGGTTTCGTGGTCCGACGGTGGTCACAGGCCCACAACCAAGCTCAATTACGCCGTGTGGTAGAGGATTTCTTTATATTTGGTTGGGGGCTCTTTATACATATAAGTATGGGTGTTGATCGGGCATGTTTTTCCGGTTTCAGGTAGTTTTAGTCGACAGGGGAGGACCTACTATGGAGCACGGGGTTTCCCGTGCAAACCCTGAAATTTTTTCTAATAATGTTAAAATAATATCTAAAAATTTTAAATTTTTTTTATTAGTGTAGGTGACACCCTTGAGAAAAAAATATGCAACTTGTGATATCCCTCAGTTTTTTTCCTGGATTCGCCACTGCTAGACGGGTAGTTCATGTTCTTTTTAATATAAAAAAGTATCCAATACAAAAACCAAATCAAGTCAAGTATTTGGGGTATAGATAGACTGGGTATGCATATATCCAATAATACTTGAAAATATGTGTTTAAGGTTCTAATTAATCTTCTTTAATATATAAACCAAAAAATAAACCACGTTCATCATTAAAATACATGTATCAAATTTCAAACAATCAAGCGTCTTTTAAAAAGGAACTATTGTATTATGGGGTTATGAGTTATGAGTTATGAGAGTCGATGACCAAAAAAGAAGAAAGTGGAGCGTGCTTTAAAAAATTCAGACATTGAAGTATGTCTACCTACTTAAAATATTACACTCGACGTACTCTATTTTCAGGTTATCTGATATCTAAATGTTCATACCTGATAACCAAATTATTCGACTCGATCTACCCGAATTCATAACAAATTGGGCGGCTACTCAACAACCTTAAATGTAAGAGACCTGTTAACGCCAACCTTCGGTTGGTGATTCCCTAAACCGAAGGCATCTTACCGTTGTCAGGACCCTTCCGTTTGATGCCTTCGGTTTTAAAATTTAGTTTGGGGAAGAGAAGAGGCTATGCTTCGGTTGGTGAGGTGAGGCCCAAAGAGGTCTTTTGTGTGTATGTATTTTATGTGAGTATATTTTATAATGATGAGGTTGTATTATTAGCATGAGTATTTTAATTAATATCAATTGAAGAACAAGTTAACGTAGTGATAATTTAACAAAATTAAAGATGTTAATTTGTGTAATGGTTTGGAGTGGTGTTGGTGAGACGTGTGGCTATGACATCATCAGTATTGATCATCAACGCAGGAAATAGGCGCGTGATGTAAAAAAGAACTGATGTTACCTAAATCACCGGAATGAGTGGAAACAGTAACCCCACACGCTCACATCTTTCCAACATCCGCTTTTTGACGCCGTCGTCCTACTTTTCAAACCCATCACTTTTTTATTTCACTAAACCCCCCTTCAGTTTCTTAAACTTACATTTTCATCATACTTTTGGTCTTTTCATAATTCTTAATATTCCTTAAAAAAATACTGTATTATTCCCTTCGTCCCACAAAAAACTTCTTATTTGTCTTTTGCACAAGTTTTTATGTGATAGTTAGTGGTGGGGTCATTAATAATACTTTTGATTAAAATATAAGGTTGGATTGAAGAGAGATAAATAGTTAATGGATATTAGTGGTGATGTTTTTAATAATAATAGTTTTTAATTGTGTGGAGCCTATCAAATATGAGAAATGAGAAGTTTTTTGTGGGACATAAATTTAAAGTGAAATGAGAAGTTTTTTGTGGGACGGGGGAATATATAACATGTTTCCATGCAATTTCTAACTATAATAATTTTTAATCAAGCACCAAAAAAGTTAAAATGTAATTAATGTTGGTATATGGGAGACTACACATACTTAACTTACACTATACACATGATTAAGCATCAAACAAGAATTAAAATAAAACTATCTATTAAAAAATAGTAATGATATTAGAGTTTATTTTTTGTGCTTATTTATATGTCTATCTATTTAGTTAAGGGGGTGATAAATGTACCACATCTTTTAATGTATCTATCACAATTGATGTTTCATATGTTTGTACAGTTTGCAGTAATAATTGTACTCTGTGGTATATAACTCAAAAGTTGTGGTGTGGAAATTAATTTCCATTTAGTTAAGACATGTAATAAAATCAAATAATGATATTAAGCTATCTAGTTAAGACATGTAATAAAATCAAATAATGATATTAGAAAAAGAATTAGTGAATAATACACGGGTGAATATCAACGTAAAGTATGAACAAAGGAATATCAATATCATTTTTCATTAAAAAAAAAAAAAGCAGCAGAAAAACGACAGACGTTAAAATATAGGAATACATTGTTGCTCTCCATTTCACAACCAAATAGGTGGAGGTTCATTCAAATCTATACCCAACCCACGCCGAGATCCCTCTGCCACCGGGAACTCACTGGAGCCTCCATTAGTGGCCACCAATACGGCGGAGCAACGCCCACCTCCATGGTGATGGTTTCTTAGTACACCGGTACGAAGAAATTCAAACTCAGGCGGCGGAGCCACCCACCGGATGTGTTGTTCCGAGGGGAAGTTGTTGAGGTCTAGCGACAGAGACGGAGGTGAAGACGGTACGGGAAAGTTCGTTTTCGCTTTAGGACCACGAAGAGATCGTGCAGCGCCGTCGTAAGCCATGGCAGCTTCCTCCGGCGTGTCAAAAGTGCCTAACCAAACACGGGTTTTCTTCCACGGATCACGTATCTCCGCCGCGTACCGCCCCCACGGCCGCTTCCGTACGCCCCTGTAGTGTGCCGGAGACGCCATTAAAGTAAATCTTGAATCTTGGAAGTATAGTAGGTGGTGTTTTAGAGAGCAAAAATGTGGGATAGAAAATCTTGGAATGGATGTGTGCTTGTGGGTCAAATAAAAGAGTGTGAAAAAGCGGCAGTGGTGGCCCACGGATCACCCGTAATCGACGGCTGGACGGCACATTTACAAGATAAGGGGTTGCTTATTACATGGCGGCAATGCTTGACTGACTTGTAACGTGTGCATTAAAACATGTATATGCATCTAGGTGTATAGATATTTACACTGGAATGGGATAGTCTGTTTTTTATTGCCTCCCTTAGGTTAGGGAACAGAGATGATAGAGATTAGAGGGGCCCTAGGATTGTGTGTGATTATTCTTTGATTCTCTTTTGATGGAGTCTTTCTTTACATCTCAGCCGTTGATTTCTTCAAGGGTAAATGATGGACGAAATAATTTTAGGGGTGTAAATGAGTCGAGCCGAGCCCGAGCTCGACTAGGTTCGAGCTCAGCTCATTTAAGTTTTAAGGAGCTCGAGCTCGGCTCGTTTCGAGCCTTATATGTAAAGCTCGGGCTCGGCTCGTTTAGGTTTTCGCATGTTCGGGTTCGGCTCGATTAGGCTCATTTAAGCTCTCATATACTCAAAATATATAAACTTTTTTATTTAATTATAATATTTAATATATTATGTAAGCACTTCATTTTTATATTATGTTATATACATATACTAGCTTCAAAGCCCGCCCGAATGGGCGGGCATGCTTCAAGAGAGATATCGGAAAATAATAAAATAGTGATACTGTTGAAATAACATAAAAATCCATAATTAAAATAATGACAAACAATTTTTGTTACATGAATAAATGGTATACGAAATTTATAGACGAAATAAAACTTTTTTGTAAACAACATTTATTGTTAAATTATTATAATTGTCATTTTTGTCGAAACAAATAATCTTCAATCCTTTCTTATTCTTAACAATTATAAAAAACCTTTATTTATAACCTAATCATTAAATAATCATATTGTTTTTATAGTGATTGAGCTTCTTTATTTAAACACACCATAAATTTGAGTTTGCTTATATGTGAAAACATGTTTAATATTACCTTATTACTATAGACAAATAGTAACTACTCCAAATACTATCTATGTCTACTAAGGGACTTGAATCATCAGCCTCAATGAGGGGCAAATACAAAAGTGCTAGGCCAAAGACCTTTCGGTAGTTTATACTTTTAGCAGATGCAACTAAATTAATACTCCATCCGTCCCAATTTTATTATCCACATTTCTATTTTGGTTTTGACCCAAAATAATTTGTCACATAGTGTAATTAATGTACATTCCAACATTTTGATTAGCATAGTGTAATTAATGTACATTCCAACATTTGGAGTACTAAGTTTCAACCAATTAAAAAATGTTTGGAAGGAAAATTCTAACAATGATCATTCATAGCACATTGTGGTGTGTTTGGAAGGCGATAAACGATGTGGTGTTTAATAAGGTCCACAAGCATTACTCGGTGATTACGGGCGATATCGTTGACACATCCTTTTTTTGGTTGAAACATAGGAGTAACATTTGTGGTATTTCCCCGTTTTCCTTGTCTTTGTAATTTTCTTTGACGTTTTAGTTTCTTGCTAAGGTCGGTCTTTTTTATATATATTTGCCGTTTCCAAAAAAATTAAAAAATGTTTAAATGAGAAAAAAAATTAATTTGTCACGGTATAATTAATGTACATTCCAACATTTTGATTAGTATCGTAATAATATGGTTTCGTGATGATAACTAATGCATTAAATACATTTTGATTGACATTCTAATGAAATTTCTCTCTCAAACTATTCCGTTATGGAATCAAAGCTACTGGTCACCATCGATTAAATATATACTGCTAAATGTTGGAATTACTTTTATTTCTAAAGTGAAAGAGTTTTGTTAACTATAACCCTAAACTTAAAATCATAATTATTTTAAATCATTAAAAGTAAAAGGATTATTTAGACTATATTGTTACACTAATATTAACAAAATTACTGCAAATAAAATATATAAAAATAAAACCTAAAAGATAATGTTAATCGTTGTTTTGGTAAAGTATTTTGACTTTTAGAGTCAACAGGTGGTATTCACTCATAACCATAAGTTCATAACCATAAGTTTAAAATTTTATAAAAATAATAAAATAATTAACTTTAAAAGTTTCCACTAAAATATTAAGTCAGATTGCCTCAGTTAATTGACTAATAAAGTTAACTTTTCGGTATATGAACATAAAACAAAAATATAAAACATAATGTTAATTGATGCTAATATTAAAAATGCTAATTTCTGCACATAAGTATGTTGCGCATGAAGTTAGCGTGCTCCACATAAAACAACTAATTGCTACATTAAAAGTCACGTTATTATAAGGAGGCTGTTGCAGATTCAGTTTACCTGATTCAGGCTACTTCAATAATAAAACAATGCTGAAAATAGTAACAAAAAAACATAAATATGTACATGAATTAACTAAACAGAACAGAAAATAACCTGCTTGTGCAGAAGAAAAAAATTAAAAAAATTTACGGCTGTTGCATATGAAGAAAATAACCTAATTAGTTGTTTAAATAGCTAAAACTAATTTAAAATTTAAGCAATCAAATTCCGGAAAATAAGTAGATAATTATGGAATTGAAAATAACTAATTAAATATGGATAATTGAATAGTAAAGAGAATAATAACATAAAGGTCCGAAAATTTTGGTGCTATATAAGTGATAATTAAAATTTTCCTAAATTAAATAATTTAAAAACAGAAATCGAATATTTCAAAATCAAATAATTCAAGAAGTTTGGGAGGAAATCGTGGGCCAACCAGTGAATTACACGTGGCATTATTAGCCAATCAAAGAGCTTGAAACGGATGAGGTGTCAAATTTGAATCATGTGTAGGTGCATATATAGGGGAAGATATATATAGTATACATACACACATAAGTATAAAAATATATAATATATAATTGTATTTTTCTAATAATTAATATATATGTGCTCGTTTAGGCTCGCGAGCCTAATCAATCTTAGTGGATCAAGCTCGGGTTCGGGCTCGTTTAATAAATGAGCTCTTAGTTAAGCTCGAACTCGGCTCACACTCGTTTAAGCTCGGCTCGTTTCGAGCTTTTAACGAGCCAATCCCGAGTAACTCACGAACGGCTCGGCTCGTTTTCACCCCTTACCAAATATTAGCCAAGAAAAAAATTGTACATCACAAAAAAAAAAGGTTAATATGTGTGTGTATACTTCAATTTGTTGCATATATAATGGTTAATACTTCTTTGCCGTATCAAAATAAGTAAATCATTTTTTTCGGGGTGTATTAAAATAAGTGAATCACTTCCCTTATTCGGTAAGTTTTTATATTTAAAATTACTCATTTAGCCTTACTTATTCCTCTTTAAACATCAATAAAGGTTTGAGGCCTCGTTCATTTTTGTCATCTTCCTATATTTGGGGTCCATCCATTCTAATAACTCTATTTAATTTCACTAATATCTTATTACCTTATTTTGCCTAAAAAAAGAAACTTTAAAGTGATTCACTTATTTTGATATGGAGGAAGTATGATCTTAATCGTTTCCGAATTTTGAAATTAAAACCGAACCATCTTTGTTAGCTGATAAATAAATCACGTAACACGTATCTAGTGAACAACACATTTATTTATTTTAGACTAGAAAGTTTTTAGTGTTCTTTTAACTCTTTTGTATCGCTCTCTAGCTTATTGCTAGAGGCAGCTTACTTTTAATATATATTTCAGTTGGGGTCGGGAGGAGGTGATAACATTACTGAAACTCTCTTTTTTCCCTTTTGTCTTTAAAAAAATTACAAGGAGACTGCATTTACTACATTTATGATTTTCGATTTCCTAAGAAACAGTGTTAAATTGGTCACCAAAACTTTTTAAAAAGGTTAAAAATTGTCTTTGAAAAAATACTAAATATATAAGAAAATTGTACTTTCATTACTGAATAATAATTCCTAAAATATAATAGTTGATTATTAATTGAGTTACAATTTCATATTTCATATTTTATTATTTCAAAATGACAACTATTAGGTTTGTTGTTATTATTATTTTTTTTAAATTACATAGATTCAATTAAAGTTGAGAGAAATGTAATTCATACAATTTATATTTATGTATATTGTTACTCATTACATCAATATAATTGTCAAAACTAAAATATAATATAAAATAAAATAATTAGTTAGACTACACATATTTTCTTGGAGTGAATAAAAATATAAATGAACACAAACTATAGCAACATAGATGTAACACCTCAATTTTTAAGACATCACTTTAAATCATATTTTTAAATAACAATATTACAAAGTCCAATATCCCAAAATACGGTTTAACAAAAAAAAATCATTAAAAAGTGTATCAGAGTTTAAAACCGGTGTTACAAGACAATATCACGATATAAATATATATCTTTATTCATTATATCATTTCGTATCTCATTTTCTAGTCATTTATTTGTATTTGCTAATAAGCTTACCATAAGCCTATTCATCACCTAGTCACAAATTTGTAAGCTATCTCCAAGCTCACACCTTCTTCATCACATGCGCAACGGACCTCTCCGAAGTAAACTCTCCCGATATGGACGTCATAGGTAAAAACTATCAAGGTAATTGGGAATCCCCCAAACTTACCAAGATTCATAAGCTCTCCTCGTTTCTGGGTCGTCATGCTCACCCAAGTCTGGGTGTCGTAAACTTGACATTCTACTCTTTGCGCAGGGAGGTACCACCCCAAGTAGACGTCTCATGCTCCCTCATTTCTGGGCGGTCTTATTCCGGATATCTCATTCATCACATATGAGCATTAGCTCCATTCATCATATTCAACATCAATTAGAATACACCTATGCTAATTATCATATCATTCTTATTAAATTATCTTTCTCACTACCGACTTTACCAAGTCCTTTAATAAATAAAACATATTTATTATTTATCAAAAATCATATAGCTTTAACTTTACTTTGACTAGAATACTTATCTCTTACTAGTAGGCATGTAAACGAATCGAACGAACACGAACGGGGCCTTGTTCGTGTTCATTTGTTAAGTAAAAAATGTGTTTGTGAACGGTTCACGAACACTTATCGAACGAAATTTTGTTTTCGTGTTCGTTTGTTAAGAAAATTTTGTGTTCACGAACGGTTCGTGAACGAGGGTAACAAACATAAACGAACATAAACAAACACAAACGTACAAGAAACAAACACAAACGGACATACACAAATACAAACGTACACAAACAAACACAAACGAACATAAACAAACTCAAACGAACACTAATAAACGAACGTACACAAACGATCACGAACGGATGTTCACGAACGGATGTTCACGAACGGATGTTCACGAACGTAAACGAACGAACGGCCTTTGTTCGTGTTCGTTTATTTAACTAAACGAACACAAAATCTTGTTCGTGTTCGATTTTTTAGCTAAACGAACGAACATAAACGAACTCCCGCCGAACGGTTCGTTGAACGTTCGGTTTGTTTACAGGCCTACTTACTAGTCCCTTTATACTTATTCTCTTAGCAATTAAATCACTACTCTTATTAGTATAACTTTACTAATAACTACTTGTTATTTAAAAATCATCATCATTAGTTTTATTAATGTATTTATTAATAAAACTTCATATCATATACTCTTAATCATTATTTTTATTAATACTTCTTATTAATAAAAACTCATTAACAATTTATATAATCATACTTACTTATCAAAATCGTCAATCATATAGACTATATTTTAATAGCATATTAAACACATTTACTCTTATCTTTCTAACCTTTATCTTTACTAAAATACTTATTAATAAGGACTCAATAAACATCATTTTATTTCAAAATCATTTTGCTATGTACCCAGTTTAAAAGTCATATGTACTCACTTTAGTCAAGCTTGATCCTCGTGCACCTCTTGACCACAACTTTTACTTTCCAAGACATGTAAACTTCAAGTCCTTTAATTCAAGCCCTAATATCAAAACCAATTCAATGATTTACATCAATCATCAACAATTACAACTTATTCTAGCACTAGCTAAATACTAGCACCATTTTCCCCAATTTGACAACTTATAAAACTCTAGGTTTCCATAGATCTTAAGATCTTCATAAATCCATGTTATAAACACGTTTTCCTTGTTAAAATGTTGTAGTTCTAAGTTATATAACTTCCAATTCATCAACCATGAGAAACCCTCAAACTAAGGTTTGCATACATCACCATTTTCGCCTAAAAACACCATCTATAACAAATAGGAGTAGAGATTTACCTTATACTTCAACAATAGAGCAAGAATCTTCAGGATTGAGTGTGAAAATCGGTTCCAATGGCTTTTTTCTACTCAAAACGCACACACACACACTATGAGAGAATATGCTGGGTTTTGGAATGAGGGCAAATGACCAAAATCCCGATTTAAGGTCTGCCCAGCTACAAATCGCGTCGCTAACCCAGATTTCGCTTCGCTATCCAAAACCCGCGTTAATTTGCGTCTATTGACCGCGTCGCGATCTCTAGCGCGATCCCGAATTCACGTTTCACCCATCACTATTTCGGTCTGCTGTTTACTCCGAGAACCAGTTTGCGTCGCGAACTACCAAATGGTGTCGCGATCTCCCTACATCAGTTATTCTTAGTTTTTCAACTTGATATAATCCAACTCTTGACCCCTTTTCCGAATATCCCGGGTCTATAACGGTCGTTTACCCAATATGACACGATCTGGGTCTGATTCAAGATATTATTCACATTATATTTATAATATTTCCATTTAATTAATTATTCGAAAGTTCCGGTCGTTACAATAGAGATGTAATATGGGTACCCATGTAAGGCCAGTGCCAACGGTACGTCTTTGAGCCCGTCGTGGGCACTTTTGTTGCCGTCAGCCACCGACGTCGTTGGTACGATGGCGTCGTGGCTCCTGTCGTTGAAGACGTGTCGTGGTGAGGACATTTTCTAGATCCGTCGTTGCAGGCGGAAGAAGAAAGGGGGGAGAGAGGAAGGGGGAGAAAGAGAGGGGAGTTTTGGGAGTTGTACTTTGTGGATAAAAACTTATACATTTTGTATTTTTTAATAAGAAAATGATAATGACAGCCCTAAGGGCTGTCACTAAAACGTCACGACACGCATCAAAAACTTGTACAATAATCAATAACCGCCCCTGCATTTTAGGAATCATCCCCACTACTAAAAGTACAAACGATTTATGCACGTAACCACCTCTTATTGACAGCCATTAACAAAACCCCTTTTAATATAAAATCTTTTTTTCTCTGTTTTCTTTTCACTTTTTTTAATTTTAAACATTTTTTTATATTTGTTTTAATAGGTATAATATATTACTTTTTGTTCAAAAAATTTATATTTTTAAAATTTTTAAATTTTAATTAAAAATGATGATGTAGAAAGGATGTGTTAGCGATGGGTTAGTGATGGGTTACGGTTGGAACGACCGTGTCAGTAGCATTTCAGTAATGATGAGATGATGTAGCGCTACTGACGGGTTTAATAACACATCACGGTTGAGAGATGCCTAATGAAACCCTCTGTCTTTATCTCTTTTTCTAGAGTTAAAAACTGCCACCGTACACTTCTTTATTCAAAAGACCCATGATAGTTGGATGAAATAGTAACTTTTCTGCAAAGAAATATTATTTTTCTGATTTATTTTAATAGCTTTTGTCACTATCAGCGCTTATTGGATGATGACATATTGTAATTAACAAAGGTGAATTAATATTTATCCTTCATCATATAACTTCAAAACAACAAATGATAAATAGATAGTAATTATTTAAGTTTTGTATTTTAGTAGTATTGATATAAGCAGGGGTGAATGTAATATGAGTCACACAATGACACATGCTTCTACTCAAATCTTTATTTGTGACGTAATTTTTTTGGAGTTTTTTTTATTATGGTTTTTTGATATTATGATTGTATTATCGGATAGAAAATATACCACATATCCCAAATAATATTAAAAAGAAGGTATTAGCAATAGTCCAATTAAGTCATATTATATATTTTTTAAGTATATGTCCCTTGATCTTCGCCTTTTTTTATCCCCGTAAGGTGCTACGACTGGAGGAAATTTCTATCCATACAAGTCAATCCAACCTAAGTTATGCTACGTCCTTGGACATAATGTGTTGTTCATGACCTATAAATTATGAATTTAAGTTTCGATATGTACAAATCAGAATAGATTAGGTTTCATTCAAAAGCAAATCGTGATAAAAACAAATTCAGGTATTATAATTTACAGGACTAGCGTTGTTAGTATTACAATACAACACAACTTTTCACTAAAAAATTAGTTTCACTTTTTTCTATCCACGCACAACTTAATCCAACCTAATTTTTCACATTAATTAGCAACACAACCCAAATTAAACCACTAATTAAAAAGATATGGTTTTTCACCAAAAAAATAATAATAGAGAGGCATACAAGTAACTTTCATACGTTGTAAAATCTTATTCTTTTTTTCTTTATATGAATCATTTTGATTATAAGACTATAATTTAGCATTTTTCAAGATATGATTTTTTTAAGGGTTTTGCTAACTAGTGCCCTTAGGGCAATGGTTAAGAGCAATTAAAGTAGTTAATGTACAAGTATTTATGCATACCCACTACTAGGTGGTTAGTGAAATTTAGGGGGTGGTTTTTTATGTAATTAATTGTACACAATTTTTAAGCATTGAAATGTTTTTAACCATTGCATTAAGGGCACTTGTTAGCATTTCTCTTTTTTTAATATCCACAAAATATATTGCCGAATTAAGATAAATTAGCATACGAGTAATGGTATTTATATCTATCATTTAGTTTTACCAATAGTCCTACCCATTTCTAAATTTGACATATGTCATCCACTAATTATCTTTCGTTATATCATCTCTTGATTTTGACACTTGTCATGATCAAACTGGTAAGACTATGAATATGATTAAAAGATAGGAAAAAATATTATTTTTCTTTAGCATACAAGTAACTATTTATGTTCGTTTTATGGTATCAATATTTTTCAAAAGTATAAAAAAGCAAGTTTCGAAATTGGGAGGTATGATACGTTAGGCTGATCGGTATGGAGTGGGTGGCGTGGTGTGGTGGCTGATGTGTGGTCTAACTTGGAACACCGCCCCCGCCCACGGCGTGGGGGTGTGGCGTGGCAACGGGCACGGGAGACAACGGCGTGATGAGAGTGGGAATAGAGTTTTTGTTGGGTGATGTGGAAGGGGGTGGTGTTCAATGTGCTTACCATGATGTGGTGGGTTGCCACATAGGCAGGGGCGTCTCCGAGATTTTGAGGGTCATGTGCAATTAGACAAAAATGGGCCCCCTAAATACAAGTTTTTATAAAAAATTTGGACTTTCTAATATTTTTCTATTAAATTATTAAGCTGCCTTAATCTTTAAAATTACATATATAAGATATATACTTCCTCCGATTTAAAATAAGTGTTACACTTTAGGCTTCACGATTTTTGAGGCAAAAGATTATAATTATGGTTAAATTAGATTAATTGAATGGTTAGTAGATAATGGGTCCCACACCTTTTGAATAAAGTGATGTTAATGATGTTTAAAAGTAAAAAGTAAGGGTAAATGAGTCATTTCATTTTGTAAATTAGATAGTTAGTGGGTGTGGCTCCTATTATTTTTTACCAAATAATGTAATTTTTTAAAGTGTAGCACTTATTTTAAATCACTCATATAAGGAAAATGTAGCACTTATTTTGAATCAGATGAAGTATAAAAAAATTGAGCCCCTAAAAAATTTGGGCCATATACGACTGCACCTCCTGCACCTCCTCGAAGATACCCCGCACATAGGTGTCCCATACCGCATAGTCTTATATTTGAAATGTAAAAAAGAAAAAAAGTTATTAGCGATAGGTGAATTCTAACTTTTTCGGAAGGTGTATCATGTATGCAAAAAAATTGTAAGAACAGAGATATTTATTGTATGAATTTTAAATATGGAAAAAAAATTTAAACTAAACTAATTAGCGAAAATCACACACAAGATATAAAAGTTGTAAGTATTTTAATAGCAAATTTTAGTGCAGATTTAGAATTAGTCAGAAAATATATAATGAGACATGAGTCGTGTATATTTTATTAAATATATATAATAAAGAAAAAAAAACCAAGAACAGCGATGGTGGTGGGGATGAGAGCAGCCGCCCCTTGATAAGACATGTCAAAGTGGGTTTGCACTTCTGACGTATGCCCTTTACCGGCCTCCCAATTTTATACCCATTTCCTCTAAATGAAGTACTTCCTCCGATTCAAAATAAGTGCTATACTTTGGGTTTCAGTAAAAGATTATAATGATGATAAAATAGATTAATTGAATGGTTAGTGGATAATGAGTCTCACACCTTTTGAATAAAATGAGGAATGATGTTTAAAAATAAAAATTAGGGGTAAATGAGTCATTTCACTTTGTTAAAGTAGATAGTTAGTGGGTGTGAGTCCTACTATTTTTTGCCAAATAAGGTAATTTTTCAAAGTGTAGCACTTATTTTGAATCACTCATTTATAAAAAGTGTAACACTTATTTTGAAGGAAATATTATATTTCTCATAGGGTGAGTCTAACTCTACCAACTCTTTTCACTACTCCAAAGTGACTGAAATGATAATATCAATATCTCATCAACTATTTTCACATTAAATCAAAATGACATATTAATTAATATCTCATTGTACTTTCCTCAGAAGAAAATAAATTTATAATTGCATGTAGAGAATATGTTGGTATGTAAAGTATCACCCTTGTAGGCAGTTAGGTGGTGCCGCAATTTCGCCTACCTCTAATATTTTACTTTTTTTCTCAAATAAAATAAAATATTGTTTGAAGTAAATTACTAGGATAATCTTCGTAACTTGTTAAAGAGTAATGGTATTCTTTCTATCAATTTAAGTCCAGAATATTCACTAATATAATACATTGTCATTTTTTGTCCCTAAGCATAACATGTGTTTAAATGGTACGTTAAATCTGATTATATGTGTACAAACGAGGATAATTTAGTCATTTTACACATATATCATTTTCTCTCTTCTCTCACATCTCATCACTCCCACCACCGTCTTCTCTAGACACTCAATTTAACATATTATATGACATGGGGAGACATTTAAGAGCCAACCGCCAAATAAAGATACTAACCTTACTGGGGATAAATTTAACCCATGACACAGGGAAGAAAGGACATGAACGGACTAAAAGTGAATCGATAGCTTTCCTAAGAGAATAAACAGAAAATGTACTTGAAGATTTAAGGGCCCATTTCCACGTATTAGGAACAGAGGCGTTGCCAGCAGGCAACAGCCTTTTGAAACTTGCAGGAGGTAAGGATATCGAGTTTAGCGAATTCGTATTGAATATTAAGAATGTTGTTCCAGACTCCAGGGAATTTATCAATCGGATCAAATGAAGAACACTAGAAATGAAGAGAAGAGATAACCTCCTTCCATAATGTAAGATCGTCCCGTTTAAATCTCTACCACCATTTACCAAGTAGGGCAAATTATGAACTTTGAGGCTCCCTATACAGATTCTTTATGACTCTGAATTATATTCCAAACGACCCAAAAGAAACTAGTGCGGATAAAGTCACCTTTGTTAATCACTTTAACCGAGAATTTCAATAACGTACAAGAAATAATAGGTTATTTTTTTAACAGCAACAAAAAACTTGAGACAACGAGAGCTTCGGCATTGCCATCACCCAAGCGGCCCCAAGCAATAAAATAAAATCTAGCGAGAAGCTAGCAACAACTTACAACTTAAAAGAATTAGAAACATGACATAGGCATATTACACCATTCACCCCATCTATTAGCTACTTACATTTAGACCTATTTTTAATCCAAAAAAAAAAAAAAGAGCTTGCACTTGACTTATAATTAAGGGATAATTGCTTTTATATCCTTGTAAAATTCATAAATTATTTCTATACCCTCCTCAAATTCATAAATTATCTCTATTTCCTTCTAAACTTTATAATTATTTTCATATCCTTCCAAATCTTTAAAACTCTTTTTTATGTCCAAAACCCTATTTTATTATTTATTAAATCGTAATAATATCAATAATACAGGCAAATAAACACGATTTCTAATACATAATCAACAGATATATTGCATATTTATTTAATAATTATTGATATTTTAATGATTTAATAAATTTTAAAATAGGTTTTTGGACATAAAAAAAAGTTTTAAAGATTTAGAAGGATATAGAGGTAATTATAAAGTTTAAAAGGATATAGAGATAATTTGTGAACTTGAGAAAGATATAGAAATAATTTATGAATTTTATAAGGATATAAAAGCAATTATTCCTATAATTAAAGCATCTTGAGAATAGCCACGCCTTGAAGATGGGAACACCTTATCATTTCGAAGTTTCCATATCATCCATAGCAACGTGTATATCACAGACATGAAAGCTTTATAATTATCACCTTTTAAATTAGCATTTTCACCCCAATGAAGCAAATCTTTAAGCTGCTTAATGTTAGAAACATTAAAGCCCCACCATCTCCCAATCTCCTTAATATTGTGAGCAGCCAATTCATAACTAATGAATAAGTGTTCTTCTGATTCTTCCTCTTTACCACAAATAGGGCAATCAGTAGATAAAAGAACCACTCCTCTTCTTATCAGATTCAATTTTGTTGGCAACCTGCAATGCCCTACCTTCCACGCATGAATATCAATTTATGACGGAACCCACTTGGATGAGAAGGATTTTAAACACGGTTTATTCTTTAAATAAAAATAATCAAATGCCTTTCTAGTTGATGCAACAGAAAAGCAGCCCGAAGATTCAAGCGGTCAGGAAACCCGCACCACAGTCGTATCAGGAGCCAATTGGGTTTGAAACCAATTTTGGATCGGGATATTTACCTTATCAAAATCAACAGTGATCTTTAATATGTTTCTCCATAAACCTGCATACTTACCGATTGGCTTTTTCACACATAATAGGTAACAAGAACTTATTTACATGACACCAACCTCTTACCAATTGATTAAGTCAATGCTTTCCAACCATATAATTTATTTTGGAATTCATAAATGACACTACCCTAGTGTTCCACCCGGTTCATAAAGGCATCAATCGGCAATCCCAAGTATTTGAAATGAGTGAGACCAACTTTACATTTAATACGTGGTGCAACATGATTCACATATTTGTAAGGACCGGGTCCAAAAACCCGCCAATCAAACTATCAAAATTTCAATAACTGTCTAACTACAATTAACCATTCAAATCCGCTAATGACTATACAAAAGATAACAAATGAGCCGAGATCTCACTACCAACAATGTCTATGGATACAAACCAACTAACTACAATCAAAATACAAAACTACCCAACTCCCGCTTACCTAAATATATACCAGAAGCAGATAGTATCTTAAAAGTTGATAAGAGGTTTAGAAGATACTACTTTAACTAAAATTCACCTTTACTCCGGATAACACGTAAAACAAAGTAAGAATGCACAAAAGATTTATAGCATTACCCTACGACGATTCCTCAAGAAAAATAGTGTTATATAGAACTGCAGATGAGACACAACTGGGCCATTGTGCGGTAGACGGGCGCCATGAAAAACGCCCCTATCGTTAGCTTGGAGCGTCACATCATGCATGTCTTCTACGACAATGATAACAGAAAAAGGCCCCAACGGGTCCCTTTGTTTAAGCCCCCTTTTCAATATTAAACTCAACCATAGGAAAACCGTTGAGGGAAACCGAGGATCTAGTAGAAGAAAGGCACGAACTGATCCATCGTCTCTAATTAATCCCCCATTTGCAACAAAGTTGAATGCATGAACTCTCAACTCAATGAATCATATGCTTTCTTAAGATCCACTTTAAAAACTATTAAGAGTTGTTTTCTTCATTTACACCATGAAATAACTTCACTAAAAATGATTAGACGATCGAGAATATTACGAGTTTCAATGAGTTGATCATAACTTATTTCAAATCGATCATCTTATTTAAAACTTGTCACGATGACACCACTAACTCGGAATATTTGAACATACGATAAAAAAAGGAAAAAATGGATTATTGATAAATATGATTGGTGGTGCAAGGTGTTTCCACGTGGGTAAGTGTTTCAGTTGCAGGAGACAGACCCAAAATGGCCCCCATTCCCATTGCAAAGGACCACTTTTCACTTCGACTCTCCATGGACCCCCATCTCCTCTAAACCAATCATGTTTATTTTGAATATTAACTAATTTAGAAATCTTAAAATTAATAGTATTATACGTTTTTTTTTATACTACTCTTGAAAATTCTTAATACAAATATTTACTTTTTTATTCCTATATCCTATTTGGTCCTTTCTAGTTTCCACACATTTCTATTGTAGCACATTGCTAAAAAGATGTGCAATTTACATGGTAAGATTCACATTTAACTACCATCCTTCAAATCTCATGTCATAGGATAAACTTAAAAGAAAAAAAATATGCAACTCGATCATATTATAGCTACTGATAATATAAACTTCAAGTAAATAAGCACATTATAAATATTGGTTTTTCTTAATGATACAAAAAAGACAAATTAGTTGACGATGCCGTTATTGAGCACCAAGAGGAAGACAAGTAAACACATGATCTCAAGAGGGTGTTTGAGATTGTGTTTTGAAAACGCAATAATCTAAAATTAGTGTTTGGAAAACAGTAGGTAATAATAAATTATTTGCGCTTTGAAGCTTCTGAAATGGAGTTTTGAAAAAGTAGGTTGGTAGGTGCTTATTGTGTTTTGAAAACTAATTATTTAAATTTTACATATTATCAAAACAAATAATCAATTTGTAAAAACAACATAATCAAATTCAAACACTATTTTTCAAAATCACATTTTATAATCACTAATTATCTAATTATTTGTTTTTAAAACCCATAATTTATTTTCAATAAGTAATCCTAAACACCCCTAAATCCCGTGGCTGGCATCTGCCGGCGATAAGACAAAACAAAGTAAATTATGGCGAACAGAAAACGTAAGACCACCGGTGACGACAACATAATCTCACGTGAATAATGTGGGCCTACCTTATACGTGTCATATTGTCACGTATGAAATATGCGGTCCCCTTGACTAGATATATCTCCATTTCATTACTTTTACATATTTGATCTTAAGGACAAAACTAAAGAAATTATTCCATAATTCCTCGACTTTAATTATCCTCTCAATATACATCGTATCCGCGTTTTGTGTGAAGTGTGAACCAAATTGAATTTCTTTTAAATAATTGAATAATGGGGGCCTACTTATACGTGTAACTTGTGTTGAAGTATGATGAAAAAAGACATATAACGATGTGTTTTGTTAAAGCTACTTTTTAATATTTTTTATAATTTTTAAAGTACTCATCCTAATTATTGATTAATAATAATTAATGGTTAAAATTAATCACATATTTTTATATTTGAAGAGATATTTTCTCATTTGACACTAACATAAATTTTAATTTATTTTATTACATAATAATCATATGTGATTGTATATTTGATGACATGTGATATCTTTGTATCACATAATGTTTGGGCCCTTTAAGGCCGTTGTGGGATTATTGAACAACCAATACGATCTTATGAGGTAGATAGGATATGAAGAACACATGTATTGTTGCATAATATTGCATATATATCATGATCTTGAAAATCAAAATGTTCAGTAAATGAATATAACGAGTTGTATGTTAGTACACAACTGAATGTGCAACGTATCTAAGTTGAAAGATGTGGCACAATCTAAGAAAATACGAAGACTAACGTGATAGAATTGTGTACAAAGACCTTAAGCATGATATATTGAAACATTTTCGAAAACAAAAATTGGAATGTTGTGTATTTGTAGCTACCTTTTTCATACAATTTGTTTTGTTTTTTAAGTTTAGTTGTGTGTGAACGGAGATGGTGTATGTGTGAGGTGAAGCTAAAAGTGAAAGCAGAATTAAGAGTTGGTCTATCCACTCCTCTGGTCCCACCACCTGCTACTGCCTTCAATCACCGCACCCCTTCCTATCAGCCGTCGTATTCCACCTACTTCTCTATACAAATACTGAAATACACCCAATTATTTATTATTAATACCAGTGGCGGTATCAGACAAATTTTTAAAGGTGGGCAAAATTTTGGAGTGCAAGTCAAGTTCTTTGAGTGAGGTTTTATTTAAAGTCAAATCGTAAACCAAATCAAATCAGTTTTAGTTTGAAGAAAGTCTAAACCTAAACTAAATTAGTCAAAATCAAAATTCACGTGTTAGTTAATTCGAGCATTATATTTTTAAACCAATAAACCTAGGTGGAAATGAATCAAAAAAGAAAAGAAAATTTTAATAGGAAATAGAGTAAAATAAACCGTAAAACAGGAAAGAAAAAAAAAGATTTTAAAAAAAATATATATACATATGGAAGGGATTTAAATTAAATGTTATAAGTTTTAAGATACATGAGTTAGTCACTGAGCTAATATATGACGTGTATTAGTTATCGCTCATATATTATGTATATTTGGATGAACCAAGCCAAAAAATGAACCGACCCCTAAAAAATTTATACTAATCGGAAAAAATTTGGGGTGGGCATCTCCTTGGTACCGCCCCTGATTAATACCCTTATATTCAATAGGGAATTAATTTTGCTACCACACTTTTTGAGGTTTATACCACACTGTACAAGTATTTCTGCATACTGTACAAATATGTGATGCAACTATTGTGGTAGATGCATTAATATATGTGGTAGAAAAATCACCCCCTCATTCAATACCTAAAGGTGTCAAAACCTGACACGATACGATAAAAATATACGAAGCGAAATGAAATTGGGACGAAATTGAAATTTGAATTTGTGTTCGTGTCGTGTAAAACAAACACAAAGTCGTGTCCAGGAGCGGATGTGCTATTGGGCACACAGTGGCACGTACCCCTGCTCAATTTTTTTGCGTCACATAATTTTTGTGGAATTTTTTTTTGGTATTACGGTTTTTAGTATTATGATTATACTATTGATTAAATACATACCCAATACCCCCATAACAATATTTAAAAAACTCTAAGTATTAGCAATAGTCTAAATCTATATAAAAATAAATATAAAGTATGTGTCTTGTAGGATTTTAGCTTTTATTATTATAAAATGTGTAGTTGGCTTGTATGATGAAATTAGTTTTTTAGAGACTTATTGGTATATACAATAAAATATGGTGTTTCTATAATAGAGTCCCATATATTAAACTAGTTTCATAACCCGCCCGATGGGCGGGCCAGCTGTAAAAAATATAATATATAATGATGAAAAAAATGTAAGAAATTATATGGTCAACTATTATTAAAATGATGATTAAAGGTTTTGTTGTACATGAATAATCGGTAAAAAACGAAATTTTATTGTATAAGACGTTTGTTGTTGAGTTTGTATAGTTACCATCTTGGTCGCAACAAATAATTTTCAAGCATTTGTTTCTCTTTACTCTTGATACATCAACATATAGCTGGTCATGTGAGAATACTGATATTTGGACAAACAAATCAACCCGTGACAATGTTCGCCCATGGTTTTTTTAATAGTCATTGAAAAACGTACTTAAATGGGAAATTGTCTTCGGCTCAATTTGAAAGCAGCATAGTTTTGTCGTAAGGACTAATAATCATACGTGGGATAACACAAATTGTACAAACTTTGTCATGATCTTACCTTCAATTATATTAGCCTAGTTCTATTGCATAAATCTACTTTCTGATCAATGTTTTGCATACACATTACACGAGCATCTATCTTTAACTTCAATATATGATACGTGACACCTGACATTTTTATAGTATACAAGAATTATGTGGTGTAAAGATCGAGGCTAAACATAGTATCATCAACAATTTCATGTGTGAGTGTTGATAATAATATGTTTAGACTATAATATTTTTGGATCATAATATTTTTAAACATTGATTATTATAACTTTCGATCATAATAAAATTGGTTATAATAAATTTGGATCGTAACATTTTGTGATCATAACATTTTGTGACCATAATAAATTTAAATTACATTTTTAGATCATAAGATTTTTTCGTAAAATATTTGAACCATGACATTTTTTTGTTCAAAATTTTATGTCTATACTCATTTCGTAAAAAATTAATTTTAAAAACTTTTATTTTCTTAAAATGTTTGTGATTATAACATTTTGTGATCATAATAAATTTAAACTACACTTTTAGATCATAAGATTTGTTTTCGTAAAATGTTTAAACCATGACATTTATTTTTTTCAAATTTTTATGATTATACTCATTTCGTAAATTATTTAATTTTAAGAACTTTGTTTCCATATAAAGAAGAAGTTAATTGCCTATTATGCCCTTTGAGTCAGCGTCCATGTCATCATTAAGAAGCAATGTTATTGGTACATGTCATCAAATTAAAATCATGTCCTTGCTCCATATATAGGTGGGAAATTCGTTTTTGTTTGGGTCGCTGCCCGAGCTCCGCGAGGGCGTCCCCCACCACATCGCGCAGTCAGCGGGCAGCGGGATCCCCACAAGGGGCCGCATCTCCCTTGATCTTCGTTTTTTTATCCGCACAGGGGTGCTACAGTTGGAGGAAATTTCTAATCCCGCCTCTGGTCGTGTCGTGTCGTGTACGTGTTTAGAGATTAACACGAAATTGACACGATAGTTATGATTTTGGGAACGTTTAGAAATTAATGTTATATTTTTGTCGTGTTTATCCTGTTTGTCGGGTTTTTAGCATCTAAATAATAATAAATTTGTTATTCTTGTTATTTATGTTGTGTTGTCATGTTTGTCGTTTTTATCATGTTTATCATATTTTTAATTGGTTCGTGTTCGTGTTAACAAAATAAAACACGACTTCATATCGTGTTGTTTTCGTGTTAAACTAATTTGTGTCGTGTCGTGTCGTGTCGTATTACCCAATCAAATGGATTAGCGTCATTCCGAGTAAAACGTTTCTCAAATTGCAAAAAATTAAAAGTGCGTTACTATTTTTGAAAATTTTGATAGTTCGTTATTGTAATTAAGAATCAACTAATAATATGTTACTATTTTATATAATTTGCCCAGATTAATATGACAACCATACGGTCATTTCACACGTGGGTGCTATGACATCTGTAGCTCTGTATTGTAAACCTGAAAATACGAAAATATCCTCAGTCAACAAAAGAATACAAAAGCAGGTGGGCATTTATTTCAACTTGTCGTAGTAACCATATACGGAGTACTATAATCTTCTGCCTCTTTACTCCTTGCTTCCAAAAGTCTATTCTTTATTTCAAAATTCTTTTATTGACTAGTTTGACTCTCTGTTTTTAAAAAATTAATTATTGTTAGATTTAATATATTTGTTGATTTATTACTGGTAAACACCCATTTTTATTGAGGTGTCACTTTTTTTTTAAAGTTAATTACGGTTTACTTATTTTCCTTAAATGAACCTTTTAACATATCTTATATATATCTTATATATAATCACATATATATCTTGAAGTGGGATCCGGTGAGGACTCCAAAAACGACGAGGACTAGCAAGGACACCTCTAACAAATTTTAAAAAATTCCGAAAAAAATATATATCTCCCCATGATTATTACTACATTTGACAAAAAAAAAAAATTTAAAAAAAAATTATGATCCACTTTTTTTGTGGGTGATAATAATGATCCATATTTTTTTGTGGATCATTATTATGATCCATTTTATTTTTTTGGATCATTTTTGAAATTTTTTATTTTTTTTGGATCTCATAGGCTGCAATTTTTAAGTTTAAAAAAAAAACTTTTTTGAAAAAAGTTTATTTTGGATCATTTTTAGGGTTTTTTTAGTCCTCGCAGTCCTTACCGGTTTTTGAGTTATCACCGGATCCGGACCCTAAATTTCTTTTGTATGTGAGGAAAAAATAAAATAAACCCTACCTTATTTGTTATTATATTTTTTAACATGTTAATGCATTTACGAAAAATTAAAAAATTTCAAGACGAGTTGATTTCAAAAGTGTCGATATACCTTCACATAACTTGAGCTCGAAAATTGAGGCCCGTCGAATACCGAGCTCTAATTTAAGTTTTCAAGATCAAACTTGACGGGACTTGGACCGGTTCGATTACACCCCTAAAAATAACTACATGAGTGATATGTTAGGAAAACTTTAGCCACTAATTTACTCTATTTAGCCGCAAATCTACGAGTAACTACATCATCAATGTGCCTTGGAAGTGTAGGTTATGGTTATTAGCGATAGACATATTTCATCTTTTAATTTGATAAAAAAATTGCTAACTAAATAATACTAGCATTTCAATTGTTAGAAGGGTATCCATGTAGTGTGTTGGTGTGTATCATATAACTAAATTTTGCGGCGACTAAATGATGGGTGGTGGTAGGGGTGTAAATGAGCCGAGCCGAGCCCGAGCTCGACTAGATTTGAGCTCGGCTCGTTTATGTTTTAGAGAGCTTGAGCTCGAGCTCAGCTCGTTTCGAGCTTTATATGTAATACTCGAGCTCGGCTCTTTTTGGTTTTCGCATGCTTAGACTCGGCTCGATTAGGCTCATTTAAGCGCCCATATACACAAATTGTATAATTTTTTCTATTTAGTTATTCTATTTAATATATTATGTCAGAATTTCATTTTTATATTATATTATACACATATATATGTATAATATATATATATATATATATATATATATATATATATATATATATATATATATATATATATATATATATATATATATATATATAGGGTTGAGTTATATTGAGAACCCTGATTTTAAAAAGAACTTTGAGAACCCTATGATTTTAATCCTAGCCATTGAATATTCAATCTAAAGGCTTGAAAATCGAAATGGCATAATTGAAAATACTTGCCAATTTCGTCCTAAAACATTAAGGGAACGAAGGGTATTATTGTAAAACAAGAGTTATTAAATATTTATTTTTTTTAAAACCTGAAAATGTCATGCACGATTCCCTAAAATTATGTAACCTCCCCCTATGTTTAAGTGAATCATTATTTGCTATCCAAAAATAGGTTGGTGCATTTGAAATTGGAGATAAGACGACGATTTTGAGCCACCAAAATCAGAAAAAATTGGTACACGATTACATCCTTATTTAACAGATTGATACACATTTTCAATATATATAGCTAATATCTTGTGTTTCTTCAATCAATTTCTTCAAAAGTTTAGGTTTTACAGAGGGTTTTAGTTGGAAGCTACGTCAACTGGAAATCGGCTAAACATGTCAGGTAATTGTTCGATTTCTATACAATAAAATGCTCTGACATGTGTGTATTTACTGTAATCGAAGTTTGATTTTGTAAAAAACGAGTAGGTTCCGATTAAGATACAGCGAGAAAGGCGTAAAATTCACTTAGCGATGAGCAAAAAATGCATGCGATTTAGGAATTTTGTTTTTAATATAAAAAAAATAGCTGATGGTACTGATTTTAGGAGTCCTTAGTTGTTTTTCATAATCTGATTTGAAAAAAAAATTGGTCAAAAAATGGTTCTCATAAACTGAATGTTTTCCCCGTATTTTATAAGAATCCTACATTGGTTAAACAATGTGTGTGAAAGTTGTTGAAAATTACATTACTGATTTGTTGATTGATGAAGGTGTTACGAGAAGTGCAAATAAAGGAAGAGAGCGACGGAAACAGAGGACGCTATACATGCAAGTTCAATTAAGAAGAAAGGTAAGTATTAAATTACATGTATGTTAAGTAAGAAAGAAATATCAAATCAAATTTGTTAATATGGATAATGTATTCGACATGTGATTTATGTTATATTTGATTGTATATGAAATGGAAAACAATTCTTTTTAAAACATGTATGAAAATAATTACTAAAAAAACATATTGTATGCTTGTGTTATGGTATAGCTGAGTAGAGATAAAGTGTAAAACATTAATGTGTCGTATGACCTAATGCTGCAAGGTCTCCATACATACAAAGAGTACTTGACTGTAACAAAACGTTAACTGCTGAGGAAGATAAATTTGCACGATTCTTGCAAATCAGTAAAAGAGGAGCTAAGTGAGTATTAAACATATTTACTTAAAACAGAAAATATTTAATGTTTTACATATATGCATATTATATTTAATGTTCGAAAAATATATGTACAGCAAAAACGTTTTTGTCGCGGCTTGTGGCTACTTCATGATGTTAAATGAAATTAACAGCTTAACTGGAGGGCTATGCTGATAGCAGTGTGCTCGGAAGTTGGAGTATCGTGCTCAATCATATGGAGATTTACAAAAGTAAAGAATCATTGGTGCAGATGTTTCTTAAACCAATGGCATTGGTAAGGTTTACATATATGATCTTTTATGTGTTAAAACAAATATGCTCCACAAGTAAATTTTATGATCGTTTGTCGCAGGACGACTGTAACTACCTGGCAAAAGAGGAAGATGAGCAACTAAAATATTTTATATCTTATGTGGAAGATTTCTACGATAATTGCAGCCTACACAGAAGGGCCCAAAGCCCCAAACGCCACAATTGGTTAGTAATAACTCGAATACTATACATATATGCAATAATTAAAACGTACATGTATGTTCTTTTATATGCAACGATTGTACTTTCGTTTATGTGATTAAACATATACAAATTTTAAAACTTGAAATTGCAAATATTTATACCTGTTGTAAACAAGGAACAACAATTCCTAATGGTGCTTGACCTGAGATCGGGTAGGGCAATCATGATGGATCAGAAAACAATAAAAAATGATGCTGGGAGTTTAAAATTATCAAAGTCTCTAAAAGGAAGCAATATCCCCATCGCACATCTAATAGTAAGTTGAATGAAGTGATCTATTTTTGAAGTAATAAAATAGGTATGTTTTATTATAGTGCTAACTAACAATCATGTGAATGCAGAAAAAAATATTTAGCCGGTATGCGGCATACATTGTTCATGCTAAGGCAGATTCATTTTCCCGTTCTGAGTTGATAATAGGAGACTTTAAATGTCAAAGCAGCAGGTACAATAACACATGTGGAATATATGTTATGCGATGGATGGAATCTTTCTTTGGATAAGATATGAAAAAATGGGATTGTGGACTAGATGGTGACAGTTCAAAGCTGGCTAAGCAAATCAAGATATTAAAAACAAGATATGCAGCAAAGATTCTTCTTTCCGAGTGCAACTTTAAAAGGAATGAGATAAGAGAAAAGGTGGATGCTTTCGTTTAAGATGATATGTTTTTTCTGGTTTTTGGGATATAAATGTGGAACATTTGTGTGTTTTTTTGGATGTTAAACATATATGTTTGTTAGGTTTAAGTTGGTTTGGTTTTTCTGATAAAATACATATGTTTATGGTATTTTTAGTGATTTTATGAAATATTTGTTTTTGTTAAGAATGTCTGTAATTGGTTGTTTAGTCTTTTTAATTTAAAGGATATGCGAGTGGTTGTTCTTATGTAATATTATTTTATGTGTAGTTATGAAACAATGTATGTTACATGTATGTTACATATAACATAAACTAGTTAATAGTAAAGTAACATGTATGTTACATGTATATATGTTACATGATTTATAGGTACCAAGTGCGCTAACGTAACCAAATGTGAAGATTAATTGAAATCTATAAAACATTTTATATATGTATAGATAAGTGTAAAATACCCTTATGAGCACATTGTAAAATAATCACATAGATTCCCGTTGTGAAGAACTTTTTGAAGGTATAATTACATAGATTCCAGTTGTGTATAGATATGTGTAAAATACCCTTATAAGCACATTGTAAAATAATTACATAGATACTATTTTGTAACATATACTATACCGATTCCAATTGTGTAACATATACTATACCGATTCTAGTTGTGTAACAATCATGCATTTTGTAAACATTGATGTAGAAAACATATATGTTTAGGAACACCAAAATTAAAAAAAAAGTAACTTCTAGTGAAGTTAAATAGAATCAGAAAATGGTTGTATGTTCCCACAAAATGTTAAACACATATTACGGTGATAAGAAACAGTAGATTAATTGTTTTTGCAATTAAGAAAAAGTGAATCCAAATCTCAAGACGGAGAAAACAAAAAAACGCCTAAATTCAAACATAAAGAAATCTTCATTCGTCATCCGAAACTCATTCACTATCACTTGAAGACTCGTCGGAAGAATCATCTGTGTCATCAGCATCATCAATTTCTCCATCAATGTGGAGTTCTTCAACAACATGGTGTCGGTGGCGAACATGTTCTTCTTGAACATCATTTTCCTCGTCGATTACGATTTCAGCAACACTCTTTAACCTTTTAGAACCCTTGTTGCTGGATTTCGGAGGATTCTTAAATTTAATTGTACCCAATTTTTCGACCCTTTCGGAGAGATTATAACATCATCATCACTAGTATCCGAATCATCCGACTATTGATCTGCGAAATCATGATAAAATAAATAAGGGATTGTGAGTTATGAAAACAATAAATGTACAGGCAGTAGATTACGTTCTTTTTTTGGGCAAAAAATATGGAATGAAACACAAATGCACGGTTTTAAACTTTAAATCTGAACTGAACAACAACAAAATCACGTAATACCAATGAAATCAAAATCATACGGTTTTAAAAATATACGTAACCATTAAACGAATAAACAAATTAAAAATAATAACAAACAAACATTAAATCATTTAAAAAAAATTGCCCCCGTCATTTGACTTTTCTTCATCAGGCTGTTCTTGCAAAATACTATCCATGAGATGATTTTCGACTTCCTGCATAGATACATCTACAAGCTCATCATCTTTTGAAACATTATGAGATGAACCTATCTTTTCTACTGTAACCATTGTGTATGATAATAATCGTGAATGAATTATAAATAAAAAACCAAAAAAACCATCGTCTTCAACAATACGAATGATAATCCAGAATAAAATTCGACAGTAATAGAAACGAATAGAATTAGGGTAGAAGATGATATGGACGTGATTCGGTTACAAGGAATAAAAAGTATATGATGTTATCAGATCCATGATTGTAGGGATACTTCATATAACTACCAAATATAGGTAAATCGGATTTAATTACAAATTGTCTATATTACCCCCATCGAAAATAGCTGTATTTAATAAATGAAAAATAATCTACTAATTTGTGATTGGTTAATCAGGGTTCTCAGAGTTCTTTTTAAAATCAGGGTTCTCAATATAATCCTTCACTTATATATATATATATATATATATATATATATATATATATATATATATATATATATATATATATATATATATATATATATATATATATATATATATATATATATATATACATAATTATATTTTTATGATAATTAATATGTATTTGTTCGTTTAGGCTCGCGAGTCAAATGAGCTTTTTGTCTGAAGGTCAAGCTCGGGCTCATTTAATAAACGAGCTCTAAGATAAGCTAATGCTCGGATCGTACTCATTTAATTCGAGCTTTTGTCGATGTTTTAACGAGCCGAGCTCGACTAGCTCACGAACAGCTCGACTCACTTTCACCCCCTAGGTGGTGGAAATGATGGTGGTTCGTGGTGGTGGCCGCGGTCCCGCACATGCTGGGTGATGGTGGTTATTTTAAATTTTTAAAATGTAAGAGATTAATTAATATATTTATAGTTAACTAATAAACATATGGTCTAGTAGCTCATTTAGTTCAGACATTGCTTTAATAGCTTAGAAGTCGCAAGTTCAAATCTTGCATGATACATATTTTTTATGAACGCAAATTTATCCCAAAATATTAAGTATGTTAGCTTAAAATTAAGCTATTAAGTACGGTAGAATTGGCATTCAATGAGTACTTAAAATTTGATAACCACTATAAAGATAATTTTCAATCAATTCTTTAAGAAAAAATTATTTATTATCAAAAATTTTAGATTATTATAAAAACTATTTCTTCCTAAAAATCCAAAACTTTTAATAATTATCTAATTTTTCTTAAATGATTGGTTGAGAATTATCCCTGTATTCGAGTTATCACAACATCCTACCCAATGTTTTAAAACACGGGTTATTACTCGGCCCGGTTAGATGACCGGGTCACGGGTTAATCGGTTCAACCAACGGGTCAACCCGGGTGAACTAACAACATATAAAAAAATATTATATAAAAAATGTGTACATCATGCAGTTTAATTTGTTTATTATTAAACATTTAAAATAAAATATTAAAAATTGAGTCAATTAACAACATATAAAAAAAATTATATATAAGAAGTGTGAATCATGCAGTAAAGTTTGTAAATTTGAAGTTAAATTGATTACAAATCGGGTCAACTCGGGTCGCCGATTTTTCATAATACTAGGCCGGGTCGAACCGGGCTGATTCTAAGCAAAACCTGATCACGGTTGAACCGACATTTACACCGGGATGCGGTTAAACTGGCCGAGTCAACCCAGGTTCAAGTCTCGTTATGAAATCAAAATGTGTAGATTAAATGTTATTAAAAAAACCATATATGTTAAATTAAAGTGGGTTACATGTAAACCTAACTAAGGTCATTTCAGTCTTTGAAATTAGTCCAAGTGAAACAAAAAACGCAGCCGTAAGTGGGCGACATTAACATACGTGTCAATCATGCCGACACGAACAACTCAAATCTCGTGTGCCGTTCGTAGTACCCGATGGACAACATATATCCGACGGCGTTAACGCCGGAAAACATGAAACAAACAAAACATGCATAGATTCATAAAACACACGATCAAATACTTAATCTACAACTGAATATCGGAAAAAGTAACCGGAAATTCGACTGAAGAAAAATTACATCTGTTTACCGAACAACAATTCGCGAAATTACACTGCGAAGTTTCTCGACATGTTGCAAAAAACGGAGATCGGATTTTGTATTACTGCCGACGGTAACATTATTCCATCGGCGACACATCATCGCACCAGTAAACTACGTTGTCATACACCTACTCGAATTAGTAAAAAAAAATGATACTCGTATTACTAATACTGTATGAAATTTCTGATTTCATGAAAAATTCGAAATCATGACTATTCAGCCGGCGGCGGAAAGTTCAGATCGATTCCGATACGTTGAGGCGGCGATGACTGTGACAGTTTCAAATCAAACACCGTTGACGAATTAGAATCATCGCTTTTTGAAACTCTGGCGGTCTGCCTGAAACATACCATTTGGTTCGCCGGAGGGGAGTAAAACCCGGCACCGGGGACGTGGACTGTAGAGTAAAAGTGTTGATTCTGGAGGTTTTGGTAAGGGAACTGGACGAGGAACGGCGGAGGTGCGGCGTATGAGAGGTTAAGATCTAAAACCGGAAGTGGTTCCGGGTCACGACTGGATGACTCCACGGTACTGGTTTGACTCGGACTTCGTTGACTCGGACTATTTTGTAGTTTCAAGAAATTAACATCAACAAGTGTCGGAAAATTAGTCTTCGCTTTAATACCACGAAACTCACGCGCCGCCGCGTCGTATGCCCTAGCCGCCTCCTCGGCCGTATCAAAAGTTCCCAACCACACCCGGCTTTTCTTGCCCGGATCACGGATCTCCGCCGCGTACCTCCCCCACGGCCTCTTCCTAACACCTCTAAAATGCGGCTCCTTCGTACTCACCCCGCCCATGACGTTCCCGTTAGTTTTTCCGGCTCCGGCGGATCTCTCTTTCGGTGCCATGAGTGAAAAAGGAAAGAAAGTTAGGGGTAATTTTGGGTATCGGATGAAGTTTGGGAGAAAATAAGGTGAGATTAGGTTTGGTTATATAGCAGGAGCGGTAATCGGAGGGTTTGACTGAAAGGTGGGCGGAAGCACCAAAAGGCGTGTGGGGTAACGTGGCGCAGATGACAATGGGGGAGTATTTTAATTTTAATTTAATCTAAATAAATTAATATATACGGCGGTGTTAATTAATTAAATAAATATACGAGGATTATACGACAATATTATGATCCGATAGCGGCTAAAACGAAATCGGCGCGCAGCCGCACATGGGCTATTGTTTATCCCACGCGCTGTGTGTTGTGTGACTTGCACAGTTAGCAAAACTTGCTAAAAGTTACATATGTTGTAGAAATAAAGGGCCCACTTAAAACATAACTCAGGGCCCAAAATTTATAAACTTTGACTACCGGTTGGATAAATTGGGAATTTGCTAATGTGGTTTAGAATAAGCCGTTGGGCTTCATTCGGGCACAACTTTGAAGAATCGATTGAAGAACCTGGTTTCCAGCATAAAAAAGTGGACGCAAAATTGATTTAAAATATAAAATTATGGAATGGGATAGGATAGGATGCGAACGTCGAATCTGTAATTTTACAACAGGCCATGGATAGAGAAAAATGGTTTAAGGAACTAAATAAATTGGATAACTGAAGGTGATGAAAATACTAAAAAATATTATACATTGATTAACAAAAAATTGTGAAGCGAGGTATTTATTGGAATGGAATATGTAACACTTATCCAAAAGTAATATAAAAAGTGCCTTTATATTTTTAGTGCATTTTTAATTATATATCTTTAATTTTAATAATAAAAAGTTAATTTAGTTTTATTTGTGTTTGTTATTAAATAATGAAAAAATAGTGGTTGAGTGGTCCATAATAGAGCTTTAGACATGGTTAATATTACTAAGTGAAACTTGTTGTAGTGTTTATTTGGCAGTTTGTGGTGCAGTTGTGGGTGGTTTCACATCTCTCTTAGCTTCTTCATCTTCTTCATCATCAAGAAAGAAGGCGTAATACAATAAATATTAATACGCGTTTAAAATCTGCAGCAGTGAATATACGTCTGAAGTGTGAACTCATTATCTTTTTCAAGCAACAACCATGAAGGAAGAGACGGTGAATGTGAAAAAAACTAAAAACAAAAAACAAAAAAAACAAAACAAAATTGGAGTATGCCTTGGTGTCCGTTCATTGTTCACGAACTTATTAGTATAAGAGTTGTTCACTTAAAGTTGTTCTGTAATCCTTAAAATGTGCAATTAAAGCCTTAAAGGTCTATTTGCATTTATTATTACATTTATTTATTTATAACACCAAAAAGGAACCAACGGATAAAACTTCGGCATAGTCATCTTCCTACCAAAGTAACCCACGAAAACTACTACATAAATAAAATAAGTTTTGTTAATTACAGTCTTTAGGGTTGTCTCTAACGTGCATAAAACGTTTGTACATTCATTGATGAAGTAGTATTCCTAAAATTCAGGATGCGGTTTTTACATTATTTTTGCCTTCTTATTGACAGCTCTTAGAGTTGTCATTATCATTTTCCAAATAAAATTAGCAAGAAACTAGCAAACACAATACAACCAATGTGATGGATAGTACACAAAACTAAGAAAAAAAAACAGCCCTAACCAAAACAAAACAAACATAACTATAATACAACAAATCAACGAGAAGACCAAAAACAAAGAGAAGCACCAACCGTATAGACTACAGTTTAGACATCCAAATAAATACAGCCAAAACCTCCTGACTCAGAGCGAAAATGCATCTGGCCCAACACCTGATGTGCTCGATCTAGTTATAAAATTATGTCTCCTAAATACCACTAATCTAGATTACCACATTCATAGGCAAGTATACCTAATCGTGGGTAATATAGGCTAGGTAAGTATTTCGGGTTATCGAATCCACAGGGAACAGTTTATGTAATCCAAGTAAAGAAAGTTAAAGAATTAATCAAGAAAAGATTTTTGTTCATGTTTTGATTTATATGAAATGTAATTAATATTTGAAATGACAAGAAATGCAAATTTGAACAATTGAAATGAGATTTAAGGGATATTCACTATGTATGGATTCATCTAGTTCTAAGTATGGTTATTAAGCACCGGCTAGTTTAATGTTCTAGAAGTCACGGTATTAGATTTCTCTCAATCCCATTTAATAAACTAATTACAACTAATAGGAATTTCTTCTCTCAAAAGCTATAACTAATCACACTTCTATTTGTTGAAATTACCGTCTTGAATTAACTAAGACCTCTAACCTAGAATTTTCATTACTAGGGTTGAACTTCTTGTTTAATCTAACTTATTGGAATCTTATCTCTAATCCCTATTTCTAGTGAATTACCAACTAGGTCATAATGAAAAGTTGGGGAAGTAATCAATTGAACCAAATGTTGTCAATATCTAATTTAATCAATTACCAACGATAAAGAAACGAAAACTCATAAATTAAACCAAGAAGAGTAATTAAACATCAACAATTATTTTGAACACAAACAAACCCTAAAATTAAACCATACTTAACCCTAGAATTATCCAAACATAGTGAATATAAAGATTACTAGCACATAGACATGCTAGAAATCAACAAACAAGAGTTAAAGTATAGAATTACAACCATAGATTTAATCCAAAATGTTTGAGAATCAATGATTGCTATAAACTTGACTAATCTCTTGATAAACTGCTTCCAAAATCGTCCTTAACTGCCCAAAAACACACTTCCAGCCAAAGATGCCTGACATTTCCCTTTGATCTGGTATAAAACACGATCAGAGGCGCATAGTTCACGGCGCGAACTATAGTTCGCGTCGTGAACTTCCTGTTTCGATGACATAACGATCGGTAACTCTCGATAACGAACGCGAAGACCATACAGGGACTTTGGTGACTGATCGTGAATAGTTCACGATCAGTTCACGATCGTGAACTATTTTTGCCTTATAATTTTGTATTTTTCTTCATCTTTTGGCCCGTTTTTGGCACCTCTTTCGATATATCACCTGAAATGTAACATAAACACATAATTGAGTAATATCACATGTATTTGCTTCTAAAACGTACTCAAAATTGACGATATTGACGGGTTTGAACGTGTCTAAAAACGTCAATATCAAAATCCCCACACTTAAACTTTGCTTGTCCTCAAGCAAATCATCCTGAAAAATCTGTTAGTAAGACACCAATCCAATGCATATGACAAACATCTCAATCACAATCAATGCCAATTTCAGAATTTAGCTTAATTTAGCAAATAAAATTTTACCTAGACTTTATATCCAATTTTGTGTACCAAACTAGTTAACTTTTCATAAACCTACTAATTTTTTGGCTACCTTAATTATACCAATTTTAATTTAGAATCTCTTCATTCTTACATAATCTACAAATATCATCTTTATGAAAACTACCCAATTAGTAGGGTTAAAATAAGAAAAATTAGTTTAAATATCATTGGGTAGCGTAAACGCTTTATTCATGTATGCTTTATTCAAGCTTATTTATTTTTGCTTATTTTCTTTCTTTCTATTTTTTTTTTCTTTTTCTTTCTTTTTTTTTTTCTTTTTTTTTTTTTTTTTTTTTTTTATATATTTTTCTTTATTTATTTATTTGTTTGGTGGGAAGAACCTCAGCTCGAATGCCACCCGCGTAACAGACTTTCCACCAACATGTCCAGATCAGTTGACCTTAGAATGCTAGGTTTGAAGGACCCCTCGGGCTTACTTGTCTGAGTGACACCCGTCCGGTTGTTTGTTCTTCCACAATATTTAATTAATAACTTTTTAATATAATTTTGTTTATTATTCACAATGATGTGCACCGTAAACTAAAGGCCCTTATCTTAACCTAATGTCATTGGGAGCTAGTAAAACTAACCTTAATTTTCTTAAAGACGATTCTTATATATTATGCAAGGCATTTCCAATTTTCTACGTTAAAATTACCATAATCAAAGAGCTAAAATTCTTAAATCTATGAAAAGCCACAAATATTGCAACATAAAAGCTAGCTAAAATTCTATCATTTAAATTAAACTTTGTCTCCCAAAATTATTTTCAAAAGCATCGAGATGTGTCATAAAAAAAATTTTAACCATTAAATCGGTTTTCTTACTCGGATGATTATTTTCGAAGATTTGACAAATTTTAAATGGTGGATTTCTTTTTAAATACACCCCCTTCCCACACTTAAGTGTTTGCATCGTCCCCAATGCAATAAACTTGACAAAATTTAGGAAATCGAGGTCATAAGAAAGTATACGACCTGAGGGTGTGTTGTGTACATTCCCGGTGAAATTTTGAAGTCCGCAACAAACAGTTTACAAGAGTCCGCAACAAACAGCAATCACGACGAACACCTAAAAACAAACAAACAAAAACAATAATACGTTTTTTTTTTTTTTTTTTTTTTTTTTTTTTTTTTTTTTTTTTTTTTATTTTCTGCCTCTTCGCCTTCATTGCGGTGGTGGGTACGGGCGGTACCAAGAATTGGAGTCTTGGTACCAAGCATCATAATCGGGGTAGTTCGGTGGTGCGGGGTAGCTCGGTGCCCACGTGGGTATGTTGGAATGATCAAAGGGTGGGGGTCGGGGAAATTGATTTGGATATAGATTATAGTTGGCAACATCGGTTTGCCAACTCACTTGTTGCCCGACCCGCATCTGATTGTAGTACGACCGTTGCATATGATTTTGGACATTAGATTGCAAATGGTCGTTTGATGATCGAACATAGGCGACATCGACTTGCATCGCGTCCATCCTCTCGACCATTTGATTATACGAGAAGTAAGGATCGAACGAGGATTGACCCGAACCGGATCCCGATGCGCCCGAATGCCCGAATTGGGGACCCGTTGGTCCCGGTTGATCAAAGTGTTGACCCGCTATTGGTCTTTCGGGACCCGGTGCATCGTCCATATCTACATCATCATCACCATCATCCTCACTACTCTCACTACCACTTCCCGGATGTTCCACACCGGGATGTTCATTCCAAACATAGTCACCCCCAAATTTCACAATGACGTGCATACCCAACAACAATACCTCGTCCATTGACCCCATCGGTCGGTATGTCATGCTCTCCCAAACTCTGTGAGGAATGGCAGTTGCGGCCCGTGCCAAACGAGTGACATAGTGACCGGCACCCATCGGACTTTTTCCTTTTAGCCCCTTTCCCTGTGTACTCAAAAATTTGGCGATCACGAATGGAATATTCGTTATCGCATTCTTGTCGATGAGTTGGTGGAGCAACCACATATCGTATTTGTTAACTTTTTCGGGCCCTTGATTTCGGTGGCGGATTGTATATGCAATCATTCTATGAAGAAACCGATGAGTACCGCTTCTAATGCTTGACTCTTTTGTATGAGCCATTCGGTAATCACCAACCCCGATTTGACGCCAATATTCGTCAACATTTCTAACCTCATTCGTCGCACACCACTTCATATAATGATGAAAACTTCTGGGTGTGGTTTCTTCTACGGTATAAATACCTAGGTTAATAGCAAATTGAATGAGGTTACATTCTACCCATTGGTTAGCTACTCGGTATTGGATGCAAGGGTCTTCGGGGTTCTTCATGGCTACACGGGGTTCGAATTTTATAGTAGAATAAAACTCGAGGAGGAGCTCATCATAAGTTGGTTCATTGATGAGGAGAGCTCTCTCCCACGCCCTACATAAAAAACGTACATTGCCATCGTGATCCTTATGATAACGGACTAGGTAACTTTCAATATCCGCCCTTCGACCTACAGCGTCTAACAATTCCAGGTCAACACACCTTCCCACAACTACTTTTTTGTTTGAGAGTTTATTTTTCCTACTCTCACTTTCTCGTGCAAGACCCTCTCGAGGTGCATTCTCAAAGTTTAGGAAGATGTGTTCCCTATTAACTCTAAGAATGGCAGGGAACCCATCTTCTAGGAGTGCGGGTTCGGGGATAGGTGAAGGTGCCCGTGCACGTGCGCGCCCGCGGCCACCGGTCGATGTGGAGGCAGCTGTCTTTTGTTGTTTCTACATCAAAGACAATAATCACAATGTTAAGAATATAAATATGAAAGAATAGTAGGGTGTCTAATTATGTAAAACATGAATGTAAATGACGTTACCCCTTCCCACACTTAGTTTTAAAAATAAGAAAATTGAAAATAAAATTAAAGATTTGACATTGTTAATTAAATTTTATTTCAAATTGATTTTAAAAAAAAACTAAGTGCTATAAACATATTAACATTGTAAAAACAGTGTCTTTGTAACATCCTTAACATAACTTTGAACAAAAGACTTGTCATTTGGTGCCCAATTTTATCCAACCCGAGTTGTTAGACTTGCATTCAAAGGAATATAACTAAGTAAAAAAAACAATATGCTAGTTTAACAACTAAACCCGTACCAAGATGCTTGTAAAAATCCGAAATTAAACTCAAGTCACAAACATTTCCCCCAATTTCATCAATGTAGGTCTTAAAAATCTACTAATCTTAAGAGGTTTTGACTAACTAAGCACAAAGATTGCAGATTTCAACTAGGGTTCAACTACAAATCAACTATTAAGCATAAAGAGCTAAGATTTAACTCAAAAAGTTCAAGAACAAGTCAAAAATTTCGGACCTATACCGAAATAATTGAAGAATCTATGAAGAAAAGTAGAAGAACTAACCCTTGGACCCATGGAGATGAAGAATTGATGAAGAAATCGGAAGTTTTGGAAGAAATATGAGTGAAAACGGGTAGAAAATGGGGGAAATCTGCTCTGCCGTTCGCGATTGAAGTGTTAGGGTTAACGATTGTGCGAACTGGAAGAAAAACGAAGAATATATAGCATGCAGAGTTCGCGTCGCTATCTAGTTACCGATCGGGAACTTTGCTTGACCAGAATGGGTCGAACCGGGTCGACCCGAATCCGAAACGCGAACCGGATCGCGAACTGATCGTTAAATCTTAGCGATGAAGAGCCCAACTCTCTGGACGGACTTAGCGATCGGGAAGAAAGTTCGCGGCGCGAACTTTCCTCCAACCCCACACTTACGAAAAATTTTTTACACGAGCAGATTTTTACAAACACCAAAAGATTTATAAAGCAGAAAAATAAGATACTAACAAATAAAACGAAAATGCAGAACGGAAAGGGAATTAACCACAATACACACGGGTTGCCTCCCGAGAAGCGCTTCAAAGATTATTGAGTCTAAAGCTTGACTCGATGCTACTCTTATGTCACTTACGAGCACCAACCGAGATGAAATGAATCACCTCCTCTTCCTCCAATTTCTCCTTCTCAAAATTACCATTCCCTTCATGATAAAGTTTCAAACGGTGACCGTTTATGCTAAAACGGCCACTATCACAAATGAGCTCCACATACCCGGAAGGTTTTTGTTGGACAACGGTGTAAGGACCGGCCCATTTGGATTTAAGCTTTCCGGGAGAAAACTTATAACGAGATTGATAAATTAGGACTTTATCTCCCGGTTTGAAACATTTGAAGGTTTTCAATTTATTGTCATGCCAACGTTTTGTATTTTCTTTGTAAATTCGAGAATTCTCGTAGGCATGAGATCTTTCTTCGGTAAGAACATTTAATTGGAATTTGCGGTTGTGACCCGCCATGATTACATCCATGTTACATTCTTGAAGAGCCCAAAAGGCTTTGTGTTCAATTTCGATCGGAATGTGACATGCTTTCCCGTAAACCATACGGTACGGGGTGTAACCGGTAGGCGTTTTAAACGCGGTTCGGAATGCCCAAAGAGCATCATCTAACTTTTGAGACCAAATTTTTGGATTTCGATCAATGGTTTTCTCAAGGATCCTCTTAAGTGCTCGATTAGTGTTTTCAACTTGTCCACTTGTTTGTGGATGATAAGAAGTTGAAAAACGGTGATGGACACCATATCTTTGCAAAGTTTTCTCCATTAGGTGATTGGCAAAATGAGTGCCCCGATCACTAATGAGAGCACGAGGACATCCGAACCTACAAAAGAGAGCTTGAACGAATTTGACTACGACCCGGGCATCATTTGTTGGTAATGCTTTTGCCTCGGCCCATTTGGAGACGTAGTCGACGGCTACAAGAATGTACTTATTACCATGGGAGCTCGGGAATGGGCCCATGAAATCAATGCCCCAAACATCGAACACCTCACAAACTTGAATGCTATGTTGAGGCATTTCGTCTCGTTTTGAGATGCTACCCGTTCTTTGGCAAGCATCACAAGCCTTGACCAATTTATATGAGTCTTTAAAAATCGTTGGCCAATAAAATCCCGCATCTAATACTTTCCGGGCGGTGAGGTTAGGTCCGAAGTGGCCCCCGGTGGGTCCCTTATGACATTCGTTGAGAATGACATAAGCTTCCTCACCGTGCACACATCGCCTATGAACAAAATCAGGCCCGACCCGGAATAAGTAAGGATTCTCCCAATAATAGTACTTAAGATCGGAGAAAAATTTCCCTTTTTGTTGATGAGTCAAACCCTTTACAAGGATACCCGCCGCCAAATAATTTGCCATGTCGGCGAACCACGGGTCATCAGACACTTGTAAAGCGTTGACTACTTCAAGGAATTCATCGGGAAATTTATCATTTATCCCATTTTCATCACATTCCTCCAAATATGGATTTTCGAGGCGGGATAAATGATCTGCTGCAAGGTTTTCCGCCCCCTTTTTATCCTTGATCTCAATGTCGAATTCTTGCAAGAGGAGAATCCAACGTATGAGTCGAGGTTTGGCGTCTTGCTTAGCAAAGAGATGTTTCAATGCGGAATGATCGGTGTACACAATGGTTTTCGACAACACAAGGTAGGGTCGAAATTTGTCAAAAGCGAACACAACCGCAAGTAATTCTTTTTCGGTGGTTGTATAGTTCACTTGAGCACCATTGAGTGTTCGGCTAGCATAATAGATTGGTTGAAAGTGATTGTTCTTTCTTTGCCCCAACACCGCACCGAGTGCATAATCACTCGCATCGCACATCAACTCAAATGGTAATTCCCAATCGGGAGAAACCATGATCGGAGCCTCGGTAAGTTTTTCCTTTAACAAATCAAAGGATTCTACACATTCGTTTGAGAAAACGAATGGTATATCCTTCTCAAGTAAATGGGTCATGGGTCGGGTGATTTTAGAAAAATCTTTGATAAACCGACGGTAAAAACCCGCATGACCAAGGAAACTCCTCACGGCTTTCACATTCGAGGGCGGAGGTAGCTTAGATATGACATCTATTTTAGCTTTATCTACCTCAATTCCCTTCTCAGAAATTTTATGTCCTAACACGATGCCTTCTCGCACCATGAAGTGACATTTCTCCCAATTAAGCACTAAGTTGGATTCCTCACACCTTCTCAAAATCCTCTCAAGATTTGCTAGACATGAAGTAAATGAGTTCCCGAAAACCGAGAAGTCATCCATGAATACTTCCATACAATCCTCTATCATGTCTTGGAAAATAGCCGTCATGCAACGTTGGAACGTGGCCGGAGCGTTGCATAAACCAAACGGCATTCTCCTATAAGCAAATGTACCAAAGGGGCACGTGAATGTGGTTTTTTCTTGATCTAGGGGGTCGATTGGGATCTGAAAATAGCCGGAAAAGCCATCGAGGAAACAATAAAAGTTGTTTCCCGCGAGTCGTTCCAACATTTGATCAATGAACGGTAAAGGAAAATGATCCTTACGGGTGGCATCATTTAGCTTGCGGTAATCAATACACACGCGCCAACCCGTGACAGTTCGAGTAGGGATTAGTTCACCCTTCTCATTTTTGATAACTGTCATACCCCCTTTTTTCGGTACAACTTGTACCGGGCTCACCCACGGGCTATCGGAGATAGGGTAGATGAGTCCCGCATCAAGAAGTTTAAGAACTTCTTTTTTAACCACATCTTTGACATTCGGGTTCAATCTCCTTTGCCTTTGTACACTTGGCTTGAAATTTTCCTCCATGAGGATTTTGTGTGTACAATAGGCGGGATTTATACCCGGAATGTCAGCCGTTTTCCAAGCAATGGCTTGTCTATGAGTTTTAAGAATTTTAATAAGATCGGCTTTTTCGGTGGAGGATAACTTAGATGAAATGATGACCGGAAGACTAGAATCACCTTCTAAAAAGGCATACTCTAAATGGTTTGGTAAAGTTTTAAGCTCTAGAGTAGGTGGCTCTTCTAAAGAAGTTTTAATTCGAAGGTTGTCTTTAGGGTCAATTTTCTCAAACACGACATCTCCTACCTCGGATTCCTCACCATCTACATGAAGCAAATCCTCGAACTCTTGGAGATCTCGGATTGTTTCATCGGAATCAATAGTGAAATCACCTTTTGTGGTGACATCATTACAATCGAGGTCGAGAAAGGAAGTAACCTCCTCATCGATACATGAATCGATAACATCAATGAAATAACAAGAATCATCGGATTTGGAGGTATGCTTCATGGCTTTCTCTATAGAGAAGGTGACCCTATCATCATCTATTCCTAGACTTAGTTGTTTCTTAGACACATGAAACATGGCGTCCGCCGTGTTCAAGAAAGGTCTACCTAGAATTAGCGGGACTTTGGGATCCACATCCATTTCTAGGACAACGAAGTCTACGGGGAACACGAATTTATCAACTCTAACAGGAACATTTTCTGCTATACCAATGGGATATGTGTATGAAAGGTTTGCTAATCTCAAGATCATCCTAGTCGGCTTAAAATCGGTTAGTCCTATTTTTGTAGCTATCGACAAGGGCATTAAACTAATACTAGCACCTAAATCTGCTAGACCATTGCAAACCGGTAAATTATTAAAGAGACAAGGGATTATGAAACTCCCTGGGTCCTCTAGCTTTGGTGGCATCTTGGATTCTATGATCGCCGAGCATTCTTCACTCAACACAGCTGAAGATGCTTCCTCCATTTGCACTTTATTTGACACCAAATCCTTAATAAACTTTCCATAATTTGGCATACCTGCCAACATATCAACCAAAGGCACGTTAATGCGTACCTGTTTAATCATTTCAACAAACTTACCATATTTTTCTTTGAGTTTTTCCTTTCTCAACCGTTGTGGGAAAGGAACTTTAGGTAGGTAAGAGTTTGTTGTTGCTTCCTTCTTTGATTCATTCTTCTTCGGTTCATCTTTTTCTATAATCTTCTCAACAAGCACTTCCTCTTCATTCATTGGTGTCCCCTCTTCTACAAGTACATGTTCACTAGAATTATTAGTAGTAATTTTAACCATTGGTGAACTTACCTCTTTACCACTTCGTGTGGTAATGGCTTTGACATCCCTTGAGTTGAATTCTCCCTTGGGATTCGCTTGGGTAGAAGGGGGTAAATTGCCTTGAGGTCTTTCGGTTAAGGCTTGGGCAATTCTACCAATATCTCTTTCTAAGTTTTGAATGGTGGCTTGTTGGTTTCTAATACATTGTTTCATCTCTTTCGAGTCTTGTTTGGTTTCTTCATTTGTTTTGGCTTGGCTAGCCATAAACTGACCAAACATGCTCTCGAGAGACATGTGCTCTTCGGGCTTAGAACTCGAACCGGGTGTGTTAGAATTATTTCGAGGAGGGTAATTTGGTTGGTTATTTTGAGGGAAACCGGGTGGATGTGATGGTCTAGGGGGGAAATTACTGTTATTGTTGTTGTAACCCCTATTGTTGTTGTATCCTTGGTTTCCTCGTTGATAGTTTTGCCCGTAACCTTGGTTTAAATAATTGACCTCCTCCTCGGTCATCATCGGTTGGTGTTGTTGACATTCCTTTGCAAGGTGGGGTCCACCGCATTTCTCACACCCAACCTGTATCGCATGTAAAGAAGATGTTATTTTATCTAATTTACGTTCTAACATTACCTGGTTATTCTTTATGGCGGCGACTTCATCATGTTGTCTATCGTCAACCGCATTGATCGAACCCGTTTGCTTTCCGGCTCTTCTATCGGTGGCCCATTCCGCATTGTGCATGGCCATATCCTCCAAAAGTTGGTATCCTTCCGTAGGGGTTTTATACATGAATATTCCACCACTCGATGAATCAAGGGTGGATCGTGCATTGTTGGACAAACCCCTATAGAAGAGATGGACGATATCGCTCTTCTCAAACCCATGATTTGGGCATCTCCTCAACATTCCCTTGAAACGTTCCCATGCTTCCGTTAATGTTTCCCCAGCTTCCTGTTGAAAAGCCATAATATCAGTTTTTAATTTATCCGCTTTCGCGGGTGGAAAATAACGGTGTATAAATCGACTTCGGAGTTCTTCCCAAGTCGAAATGGAGTTTGGCTCAAGGGATTTAACCCAAATTTTTGCCTCTCCAATTAGACTAAAAGGGAAGAGTCGAAGTCGTATCGCATCTTGCGAAACGTTAGGAATCCTAAACAATTGGCATATGTCATTAAAGCACTCAATATGGTG
Source organism: Calendula officinalis (assembly GCA_963853835.1). Classification (NCBI taxonomy): domain Eukaryota; kingdom Viridiplantae; phylum Streptophyta; class Magnoliopsida; order Asterales; family Asteraceae; genus Calendula; species Calendula officinalis. The sequence continues at coordinate 5,007,795 of OY970830.1, read as the reverse complement.
ATTTGGGTCATTTGTGAGTCTACCATCATAACCCAAATCACGAACCATACTTAGGAATTGACTTTTTATTTCAAAATTTATGCCATTTATTTCCGGAAGTCTAATTGCCGGAATGGCATCCACCGGGGCATTTTGCCTCGTTTGCCACATCGGACGTTCCGGTGGTGGGTCTTGATCACCCATTTGGTTATCAAGAATCGGCTCTTGATTAACTATTGGTTCTAAATTAACAGGAGTTTGCTCCTGATTTTCAGAACTTTGGACTTGAACTTCAAAAAGCGGATTCTGATTTTCAAGACTCGGTTCCCCAATATTTTGAGCTTTCTTTATGGATGCGTTGTATCTTGCTTCTAATTGACTCCTCTGTCTCCTTCGAAAAAGTTTCTCTGGATCAGAGGATGGTGAGGGTTGATCAGCTTTAGCCTTTTTGCCTCTAAGAGTATTCTTATTGCTCATGCACCTGCACAACTCAAAGCAAAGAGTTAACACGCAACTGATAAACAAAACAAAAGGAAACAGAAATTACAAATTAAGTAACTTATTTAAGAATAAATTCCTAAATAAGGATCAATTAACTAATTAACTTTCAAAAACCTAAAAACATAAAACCGCTCCCCGGCAGCGGCGCCAAAAACTTGATGTGCTCGATCTAGTTATAAAATTATGTCTCCTAAATACCACTAATCTAGATTACCACATTCATAGGCAAGTATACCTAATCGTGGGTAATATAGGCTAGGTAAGTATTTCGGGTTATCGAATCCACAGGGAACAGTTTATGTAATCCAAGTAAAGAAAGTTAAAGAATTAATCAAGAAAAGATTTTTGTTCATGTTTTGATTTATATGAAATGTAATTAATATTTGAAATGACAAGAAATGCAAATTTGAACAATTGAAATGAGATTTAAGGGATATTCACTATGTATGGATTCATCTAGTTCTAAGTATGGTTATTAAGCACCGGCTAGTTTAATGTTCTAGAAGTCACGGTATTAGATTTCTCTCAATCCCATTTAATAAACTAATTACAACTAATAGGAATTTCTTCTCTCAAAAGCTATAACTAATCACACTTCTATTTGTTGAAATTACCGTCTTGAATTAACTAAGACCTCTAACCTAGAATTTTCATTACTAGGGTTGAACTTCTTGTTTAATCTAACTTATTGGAATCTTATCTCTAATCCCTATTTCTAGTGAATTACCAACTAGGTCATAATGAAAAGTTGGGGAAGTAATCAATTGAACCAAATGTTGTCAATATCTAATTTAATCAATTACCAACGATAAAGAAACGAAAACTCATAAATTAAACCAAGAAGAGTAATTAAACATCAACAATTATTTTGAACACAAACAAACCCTAAAATTAAACCATACTTAACCCTAGAATTATCCAAACATAGTGAATATAAAGATTACTAGCACATAGACATGCTAGAAATCAACAAACAAGAGTTAAAGTATAGAATTACAACCATAGATTTAATCCAAAATGTTTGAGAATCAATGATTGCTATAAACTTGACTAATCTCTTGATAAACTGCTTCCAAAATCGTCCTTAACTGCCCAAAAACACACTTCCAGCCAAAGATGCCTGACATTTCCCTTTGATCTGGTATAAAACACGATCAGAGGCGCATAGTTCACGGCGCGAACTATAGTTCGCGTCGTGAACTTCCTGTTTCGATGACATAACGATCGGTAACTCTCGATAACGAACGCGAAGACCATACAGGGACTTTGGTGACTGATCGTGAATAGTTCACGATCAGTTCACGATCGTGAACTATTTTTGCCTTATAATTTTGTATTTTTCTTCATCTTTTGGCCCGTTTTTGGCACCTCTTTCGATATATCACCTGAAATGTAACATAAACACATAATTGAGTAATATCACATGTATTTGCTTCTAAAACGTACTCAAAATTGACGATATTGACGGGTTTGAACGTGTCTAAAAACGTCAATATCAACACCTTACAACGACCGAGGGTTGGAACACCACATGCCTTAGTCAAGGCATCTCCTACCCAGATTAAGCCTTGACTTCGATCTATGCTTAATCCAAAATACGATTAAGACTGCGCCTCATTGACAATAAAGATTGATTGTGATACTGCCTGATTGAAAACTACCTTATTCCTCCGAATCCAAGTACAACACAACACATAAAATAAACCCGAACAAAACACATGTTATAACATATAATAAGGTTCATATTAACCTATATAATTTAAGGCGTGGATTTAGGCGGTCATTTTTTTAGTATAAATTATGTATGTATATTAAGTTCAAAACAATTATATATCTATTGATTTAATGATATTCATATGTCAAGTTTGTAAAAAAAATATTACATTTAAATTTATAATTATATATCCCATCATGTTTTTTAATAAAAATTTCGAAATTTATAACGCACTTCAAAAAAACACGTGATAACGTGTTTTTTCTTATGCCACAATTTACATTGTCGTCATGAACTGTTTCGTAATGATGGAGTCGCGTCTCACCCCTTCGCACTGTTAGGACACATTTTTTAAAACCATGTTTAGAGACATACATAATTGTCAAGAATGAAACTATTTTTATATATACTTCCTCCGATTCAAAATAAGTGCTACACTTCTACTTTCACGATTTTTGAAGCAAAATAGTATAATGATGGTTAAATTAGATTAATTGAATGATTAGTGGATAATGAGTCCCACACCTTTTGAATAAAGTGGGGTTAATGATGTTTAAAAGTAAAAGGTAAGGGTAAATGAGTTATTTCACTTTGTTAAAGTAGATAGTTAGTGGGTGTGAGTCCTACTATTTTTTGTCATTTATAGAAAGTATAGCATTTATTTTGAATCACCCATTTATGAAAAGTATAGCACTTATTTATTTTGAATAAGAGGAAGTATTTTTTTTTGTACGATAAAATGAATTATGTACTTTTGGAGAAAAAAGTAAAAGCGCGTGACATATGAAAGTGAAGTTCCGAGAAAGAGGTGTTGGGTGTGGGTGGTGTTAGAATAAGTTGTAGGCGTTAAGAAAACCGTCACCAATAATACAATGACACGTGTAGTTAACTAAGAGGGGGACAAATCACAAGCGTGTTGGACAATTATACACTTAATTCTAATCCGACAAGTCCGACCCAGGTTTGTTCAATTACCACTACCAGCATAGCATCCCCTTTTTATTTTCTTTAAAAAGTTTTTGTTCAATGACATCTAATCTATTTATTTTTTTTCTATAGCAAAACTTGAACCCATGACCTATATGTTATTATCAAACTCCAATATCATTAGGCTACAAATATTAGGTTCTTTAAAAAGTTTTAGGTTATTTTTAAGTCGTTTTAAGTGTTCCGTTTATTAAACATGTCAATTTAAAGGAATAGATTAACAATCGACCAGATTAATTATTATAACATTATAAGTATATCCGTACTTTAATAGTTATAAATTTAATTGAACGAGTTATATAGGTTGACCCATCCACCTGTTTAACTCATTCAAATCGCTAGCAAGTTTTAATAGTTCAATTAAACGTGTTATATGGTTGTGTTTTGTTTGAAAGCGTACTGATGATGACTGAAATATATGACCTTATTTATATAAACAAGCCGAGTTCAGATTAAAGATCCAATTTTAACTAGGGGTGTTCACTATTCGGATATAACCGGATTGTCCAATTGGACATTTTGGATCGGACTATTTGGATTGGTTATTTGGTTTTTTGGATCGGTTTGGACTTGAACCAAATTAATAGTTTGGATTTCGGATTGGATTTGGTTTCCATTGTGAAAACCGGATTGTCCAAAAAAACCGAATAGTAATTAAGTTTCCATTGTAAGCAATTATGATACTCATTTTCTTTACATTTCTTATGGTAAATTGATTTATATACTAACACTTGTTCCATTTTATATTGTATCAGTTGGCGATTTACCATTTTTTTTTTTGGAGTTTTTGATAAAGTTGATGTCAAGATTTTTGAACATACGATTGTAAATGTCACAAACTATGAATTAGACTTATTTTTATGTACAACGTAATTTATCATTTTGGAATTTTACCTATCGAACTTAATATTATTTATGTTATATACTTTTGTAGTATTTTCAAAATTTTAAGGAAAAACCAAACGGATAAAACCAAACCAACCAAATTGTTATTTGGTTCGGATCGGTTTGGTTTTCGAATTAGTTTGGACGGTTCGGTTTGAACTTTTGAAAACCGGACTTTATTTGGTTTCACCTATTTGGTTCGGATAAAACCAAACCGTCCAAATGAACACCACTAATTTTAACTATTTGGACCATTTATGAACTTCTAATATGTTTATGCATAGTTCATATTCGTTTATATAAGAGAGATTCTATTTATTGTTGGTGTACGTGATATAATATGATAATTTTGTAAACTTTTTTTTATTAGATTTAACATTGTGAAAGCTTTTGAATTATTTTTTAGATGGATGAATTATGTTGTTATATTAGTTGTCAATGTGATATCACATTATTTTGAGCACACTAACATGGTGTAGTAAACATATGCATCATGACTAATTAACTTGGTATTCTCCAAACTAAACTTCAGAAAAGCTTATAAATGTAAACAAAATTACTCTGCAAATGAATAAAAAACACATCACATATATAGTCTCTTAATGGTACATCATTATCACGTACGTCGATCTTATCCTTGTACATGGAATCGCCACCTTTGACATTGATGTCCTGATGATCAATAACAAAATCCATCTTTTTGTCTGTTGTAAATGACTAGCTAGGAGTCAGTTATTACTTATTATAGCCATGTTAAAAGTCCAAAAGTCCTAGAACATACCTGTAACATGACAACCACACATTGTGTTATTAAGAGAAAGCTCCAAAATTTAAAACTAGCTGAAGTAGCTTTTAAAAGTTTGTTTTGAAAATTACTAGAACACCTTTATATGATTGTGTCTACATTCCTACCAGTCTTTTTATATGATTGTATGATTAATTAGCAAAAGTTTTGAATTTAGTTTTTAAGTCTTGATAAACATTTAGGTGTTGTTTATTTTTTTAGAGCAAAAAGATCTACTGTATGCGGACCACATCTGCCAACTGCTGCAGCTTCTGGGTGGACCAAAGGTCTACAGTCTGCAAGAAAGCTGTTGTTTATTTTTTAACATCTGTAGACTCGCTTAAATAAATCGAAATTTAATATATCATTCGTCTAACAGCATTAAAATAATCCATATAACAATATAGTATATTGTTTGGAGGATATGTGTTTTTTTAAGTTTGGAAGACCTAAGAAGCTAATGCCTAAAGCTTCTTGGAGAAGACCTTCTGCAGACATAAAAAGATCTGCGAGTTTCAAAAAAACAAACATCTGCGGGAGGCTTTTCTGCGCGTAGTCTGCGCCGCGAAGATAAAAGACTCCTGAAAGACTTTTTGTCAGAAAACAAATAGCACCTTACATTCATCTTCGTGTTTTAATACTATCCCTAATATGAAAGCCCCAAGATAAAGGTAAACACCTTAAATGAGGATTTGAGTTATTACTAGTGATTAAGATATGTCAATATGTTTAATAAAGATTGTCGCAAACAATATGAATGAATTAATGTTCTAGCAAATACACCATACGTACACAAGGAGTCAAGGACCAAAACTTTAAAAGAAAATCATGTCTCTAAATTTTCATAACCATCGCCTCAGGCAAGTTTAAAAGAAACTGAGTATTAATAAAAATTAGAAAACCAAAATGATTGACTTTTACCTCAATCTTCATTCCAGTCAACAATCTAATAATATTGATCATAATGTTTAATCACCACCATCACAATCATGATTAGGGGTGCCCAAAGGGTTAACCCGACCCGACTCAAATCCGCGCCCGATTATGCTAATCGGATCGGGTCTATTCGGGTTCCATGTTATTATCGGGTTTTTTAAACCCGACCCGACCAACCCGATTCGTTATCGGCTCGGGTTTCGGATTAGAATTTCTCACCTTTGACGGTTTAGGGTTGACCCGATTAGACCCGATTAAAGTTTGAGTATTTTATTTTCTATAAAAATTAAGATATTTTTACTATTAAATCAATTAATTAGCAAATTATATGATAAAGTATTTAATAAAAATCAATTAATAATTACAAGTGTTAAATAAAAACTCATAAAATTCAATATATTAAATAATTTCTTTAATTTTTACCAAAAATTCCTAACTCAAGTGTAACCCGACCAACCCGATCGGGTCAACCCGACAAACCCGAATCCTTATCGGTCGGTTTTCGGGTTAGGATTTTTTTAACATCAAACCCGACGAACCCGACCCGATAAGAACCGGGTCGGGTCGGATTGACCCTTTGGGCACCCCTAATCATAATAATAATTATCTTACTTGTTTTCAGTAACTAAATCTCCCTCTGTGTGTTCTTTACCAACATCATGCGAGCAATTTTTTGGGAATTTGCTGCAAAGAAATTAAAGAATGTAGGACTAAAAGGGATTCTAATTACAAAGAAATCACTTTTTAATTATGATGAAAATCAAAACAGTTTCTACATTAAATACACGTTTGTTGGCGTTAGGCGTTACTGTTGACACTGGTCTTAGTCAAACATACATGAGGTTTGTAGATATCTTTAACTCTATATTTAAATACACGTTTCAATATCAAGTTGTTGAAATAATAAAGTTATGTAGATAAAATGTTATATGAGGTCCTAAAAACACTTTTTGAGTTTTTGAAACTTGTTCGACCCATTTCCATTATAGCTAAAACCTTCTTTTTACCCGTTTGATCCGATATCATACAAACCCAAATGACATTTTTTATAAGAATGTGTATTAAGTCAAGAATTGTAAAGAACAACTTGATTACCTTATCACCTAATAGTATCTCATAATTGATTATTGAACTTAATCTTTGCAATAAAATAAAATGGGAACTTAATTTCTAACAAGTGTCCAACAACGAGATATCTAACTTATTACAACCTTCTTTGTAAACAATTGACCAACTGATTCTGCATTGGTTTCTGCAGGCTTCTTAATATCCATCTCTATCTTTCTCTTATCTTTCTGCTTAAAAGGTAAATAAATATTTGTTAGAAAATAATGTAACCTTTAATTTATATGAATAAACAATGTTTGAAAAGTAATCAAAGTACTAACCTTATTATGTCTTGAAGTCTTGAGGAGATTGTTCTTGTATACTAACTCATTTAATGCAACATTTTCTACAACATAAAAAGACAAGTTGTGGAATACAATACCGTAATTGTTAAATAAAATATTACAACAATTAAAACAATATTATTAAAATTTAATACTGAATACTAATTATTATGTACCTTCAAATAGAACTTTCCCGCAATCAACACAGCATCTGAAAGTGAATGGAAAAGATCATTAAATGAACCGTAAATAAGTATAAGAGAATAAAAATGCGAATAAAAAGGCAAAAAAGGCAATGACTTTAATTAGGTTAAGAAAACTTACTTAGTATTGGTGGGAAAATAGTAATATGTATCACAATTGCTTACACAATGAGAGCACCAACTCAACTCGCTTCCAGAATTCATCTATCATCAAAATTCAACAACATAACTAGTAGCATATTCAGATAAGGCATGCAAGCATTTATAAATGTTTATGAAATCACATTAAATTATAGATACGTAAAGAGATATATGCCAATTATATACTTAACTATCTATACATTTAGTGCGTGTGCGGCCTTTAATATGATGGATTATAAGATTATGCGCTTGTGGTTGCCGTAATGAAGATATATATATTTTTTCTTTTTTTACACAAATAATCTGCGAGTTCGAATACGTATATATGCATAAGTAGCTACTATGATACGTCATGGATCGATAACTCAAAACCTTAAAGTTTGACTGACTATTCATTGACTCCAAACATTCATAACAGGATGTACCATTTTCATATAAATGTCAACCAGTTGATTTTTAACTTCAAGAAAGACATAATCTTTAGACTTGTACAAAAAAAAAAAAAACTACGGCCAAACAATAAAGAGTATTAAATAATACAACTTTTGTTTGTCACACATGATCACTTTTGTTGGAGCAAAACACAGATCAACTTATTACTGATGCTGCAGTTAGTACTGACATAATTAGTACTGATGGGGCAGAAACATTTACTACTGATGAAGTTGATGCTGGTGTTCACTATAACTAAGTTACTACTGATCATGAGAAGATTGAAGATACTACTGATCATTGTAGTTACTACTGACGTTGATTATGGACTTACTTCTGATCACCAAGTTTACTACTGATGTTACTTATTTACTACTGGTGATTGCAGTTACTACTGATACGCGTTTTTGGAAGATATCAAGTCCGAGATCTTCGTAGAGATAGTTATAGAATGTAATTAAATGTATATCTTTTATAATTCGATGTAAATCAAGTCCTAGAATAACTAGGGTAAATAGTTTAGCTTCAAGGACTACTATAAGTATGTTCCTTACGAATTGTAAACGTACGTGTGTATTGTTAACTCAATAATATACATTGAAGCTTTTTGTGAAACTGTGTTCTTAATATTCTTGCATATTGTTCATACAGTTCATTGTTCTTAATTATTGATATAGTGTTGATCCGCTGCAACTTCTATCATCAATTAGATCTAAGGTGTTTATTAACTTGTCTATAGTTAATCGATCCTGACAAGTGGTATCAGAGCTTATTGGTTCTAGATCTACTATTTGTTAAGAACAACAAAAAGTTTTAATCTTTAAAACACACACATTATTAATCATGACTGATAATAATGAAAGCACTCAGGCCAACAAAATCCCTATGCTCACTCCCAATAACTTTGGGATGTGGAAGAATCGTATTAAGCAATACATGCTTATTACAGATTATTCTATGTGGGAAGTCGTTTGTGAAGGAAACAAAACTGGTCAACTTCAAGCAAGCAGCTCTGTAACTGAGGCAGACAAACTTAAATGTGAGAAGGAGAAGAAAGATAAAGGCATCGAACTCAAAACTCTAAGCACTCTCCTACTGGCTATTCCTAATGACTATCAACATCTCTTTGTTGAATATGATGATGCTAAGATGCTTTGGGAAGCACTGGAGAAGAGATTCGTTGGGACAAAGAGTACAAAAAGAAACATGAAGTCTGTTCTCAAACAAGACTTTGAAAATTTCAAAGGAAAGCCCAATGAAACACTCACTCAAGTGTTTGACAGATTCAACAAACTAATTGGTGAACTCAACCAAGTTGGTGTAAAGATGGATCAAGAAGATGTCAACATGAAGTTCCTAAGGTCTCTTAGTGAAGAATGGGCCATGTACACAGTGGTGTATAGACAAAGAGATGCTCTAGAAGAAAAGGAGTTAGATGAACTCTATAATGATCTCAGAGTGTTTGAAACTGAGGTAAATCACAAAAACCCTTCTATTTCTTCTAACAATGCTGCATTTGTGTCTAGTACAGGTCAAGGACAAGAATCCTCCACAGGAAAGGCTGCAGATTCTGAGGATACTGCAAGAGAATCCTTCTTCACTAGTCATGTGCATACTGCATTGATTAGTGATGACTTGGAACAATTGAATCCAGATGATCTTGAGGAGATGGATCTTAAATGGCAGATGGCTATGCTGAGCCTAAGGACCAAAAGATTCTTAAAAAGAACTGGTAGGACAAGCCTCAATTTCAACAAAGGTGACAAAGCAGGATTTGACAAGACTAAAGTCAAGTGTTACAACTGTAACAACCTTGGTCACTTTGCAAAAGAATGTCCTCAACCAGACAAAAGATCAAAATCAACTGCTCTTGTGTCACAACAAGGACAAGGCTATGACTGGAGCTTCCAAGCAGAAGAGCATACTCAAAATCAAGCTCTCATGGCCTTTAATGACAACAAAACTGAGGTAAAATCTAAACCTTGTACTCCTGAATGTGCTAAAATTATTAAAAATCTAGAAAAAGAAAACACTAAATTAAATGAAGATCTAGCAAAAGCAATCAGAAGAAATCATGAGTTTGATAGTGTAATTGCTGATCAAGAACATCAAATAAAGGTGTACAAGATGATTGATCAACGGATCAAGGAAGAATTGCTTCAAGCTGTGGATGAGAAAGAGTTCTATGAAACAAAAAATAAAGAACTAACAAGTAAATTAGAAGAATGTCAGCTTGAAATTGAACAAAATAAATTAACAATTAAAAAGTTTGAAAGAAGCACTAAAATTCTAGATGAATTAACTAATAATCAAACTACAGAAAAAGTTGTTCATGGGGTGGGATATCATGCTGTACCACCTCCACACAAATTCATTCCTCCACTTAAAAACAGTTCAGAAAGAATCATTAATGAATTAAAAACTGCAAATCAAACTGAATCTAATAATGAAACATCTGAATCAAATGATTCTTCAGATGATGAGCAATCAATTGAATTTACAATATCTCAAACTGAATCACCAAAATCAATTGATACAAGTTTTCACACAGCTCAAAGTCCAAATGATTCTCCTAAATATAATGCAGAAAATATACCCAAAATTCTAAAAAGAGGAAACCAAAGAAATAGAAACCAACTCTTAGAACAAAGAAAAACAATAAAGGCTCAAGAAAATAAATTAAAATGTGTTATTTGCAATAAAGTGAATCATTTAGCAAAGGATTGTCACTTCAATCCAATAAATTGCAAGGAGTTCAAGGAATTTAAAGTTTTTAAAGAAAATGCAAAAACTCAAAGGTTAAAAGATACTACTGGTCCTTCAGTAGCAAATACAATCAAAACTCCAATTGCTGAAACTACAAGATTTGGAAGAAGTGCACCAAGATTTGTGCAAAACAGAAGAGTTGGCAGCCCAAAGAACAGCAATTACTTCAAGAACAACGGAAAATCCAATCAAAATAAACAATATTTTAAATTTTCCAACACCAGTAGAAACTCTAACAAATTTACTACTGGTGCTAACCCTAATTATAATACTGTATGGTACCAGTACATGAATACTACTGGTAAAAACCCTAATTTCAAAAATACTACTGCTCCCAAAACAAATTTCAAAAACACTACTGGTGTTAACTCTAAAAACACTACTGGTCATTCTAAACATGGTAAGTACCCAAATAATACTGGTCCATCAGTAGTAAAGTATTCAAAAGCTAAAAACAATGGGTATCAACCAAGATCAGTAGGAAATTCTCACACCAGTAATAACTCCAAAAGGACAGTAGTAAAACAAAATACCAGTAATAAACAAGTATGGGTACCAAAAGTCTTTAGAGTTAAATCCCCAACAGCTCATTTCTCAAAGGATGAACCCAAGACATATAAAGCTTGGGTTCCCAAACTTAACTAATCCTTTACTCACTTGTGCAGAGCATTCAGATCCCAGAAGAAGGAAGAACATGGCATATTGATAGTGGATGCTCAAGGCACATGACTGGAAATCTGCAAATTCTTAAAGATTTCAAGTCATTTGATGGAGGATATGTGGCATTTGGTGAGAATCCCCAGGGAGGTAAGATTACAGGTAAAGGTACTGTTACTAATGGAAAAATTACCTTTGATGATGTATTTTATGTAGCTGAACTAAAATACAATCTTGTCAGTGTGTCTCAAGTTTGTGATAAAAAGAACAAGATTCTGTTCACAGACATTGAGTGCATCATTCTTTCTCCTGATTTTATTTTAGATGAAAAATATGTTGTTTTAAGAACTCCAAGGAGAAACAATGTGTATTGCCTGGATATAGGGGGAGAACTCATTTCTACAAATGAGGTCAACTGTTTTATATCCAATGCAAACACCACTGAATCAGAACTTTGGCATAGAAGGATGTGTCACACAAATTTTAAAAACATGAATAATTTAGTAAAAAGAAATCTGGTCATTGGACTACCTCAAAAACAATTCATGTGTGATCATCACTGTGTTGCATGCCTAAAAGGTAAACAACACAAGACTTCTCATAAGTCCAAAACTGTGAACTCTATTTCTGTTCCTTTACAGCTCTTACATATGGACCTTTTTGGACCTACAAATGTAATGAGTATTGGAAAGAAACAATATTGTCTAGTTATTACTGATGACTTTTCCAGATATACATGGGTTTTCTTTCTCAGGACAAAGGATGAAACAAGTGAACTCATAAAGAACTTAATTATCAAACTGGAAAACACATCTGATCAAAAAGTGAAAGCCATAAGATGTGATAATGGCACAGAATTTAAAAATGCTAACTTAATTAACTTCTGTGATCTTAAAGGTATTGACAGGCAATACAGCTCACCTAGAACTCCACAACAAAATGGTGTAGCTGAAAGAAGAAATAGAACCATCATTGAAGCAGCAAGATCAATGCTAGCAGATTCAAAATTACCAATCACTTTTTGGGCAGAAGCTGTTAATACTGCTTGTTATGTTCAGAACAGAGTATTAATAATGAAGCCACATTTTAAAACACCATATGAACTTTTTAATAAAAGAAAACCTTCTATAAGTTTCTTAAAATCATTTGGTTGTCCTTGTACTATTCTGATTACAAGAGAACAAATTGGTAAGTTTGACTGCAAAGCTGATGATGGAATCTTTGTGGGATACTCTACTCAAAGCAAATCATACAGAGTATTCAACAAAAGACTAAGGATAATTGAAGAAAGCATCAATGTATCCTTTAATGAAAATGTACCTAATGAACAAGGAAATGGTCCAGATTGGCTATTTGACATAGACAATCTAACCAAATCCTTTAATTCTAATATGAATTTCAATGCAGGTAATTCAAATTGTCTTAATCAAAAAGAAGGAACATCATCTGTTAATACTGGTCAAGAAAAGATGAGATACATAATTGTTGATACTGCTCCCATAGTTAATACTGATATCAGTAATAACTCAAATATTGAAAGCAGTAGTAACTCTGAGAATGAGGTCAGTAGTAATTCCAATACTACTGGTACCAGTAATAGTACTGAAAATACTACTGGTCCCAACAATAACCTAGATTCTCATGATACTACTGACACCAGTAACAACAACAATACTACTGATCCTAATGAAGATAATTCCAGTAGTAACTCTGACCAAGATGATGATGAACCAAACATCCATGACAATGAAGAATCACAAGATGAACAACTGCCTGAGACAAATGAGTCCAATCTTGGAAATCAACTAGTGGTTGATAAAGCTACAACTACAAGGACTCAGAAGAACCATCCATTAGACCTTGTTCTAAGTGATGTTAACTCACCACTTCAAACAAGAAGCAAATTAAATAAAAGCTTAACTGCAAATATGTGTAACATTAGTTTAATTGCTAATGAATGTATGTATGAATGCTTTCTGTCTCAGGATGAACCAAAGAAGATCCAACAAGCAATGAAGGACTCAAACTGGATTGAAGCAATGCAAGAAGAACTCCTTCAATTTAAATTACAAGCTGTTTGGACACTTGTACCTCTACCCAAAGGAAAAAGAGCCATTGGAACAAGATGGATATTCAGAAACAAGAAAGATGAAAGAGGTATAGTAATCAAGAATAAAGCCAGACTTGTAGCCCAAGGATATACTCAAGAAGAAGGAATAGACTATGATGAAGTATATGCTCCTGTTGCTAGAATTGAAGCAATAAGAATATTTCTAGCATATGCTTCATTCAAGAAATTCAAAGTCTATCAAATGGATGTTAAGAGTGCTTTCCTATATGGGAAAATTGAAGAAGAGGTATATGTTTGCCAACCTCCAGGTTTTGAAGATCCAAAACATGGTGATTATGTGTTCAAATTAGATAAAGCTCTATATGGCCTACATCAGGCACCAAGAGCATGGTATGACACATTATCATCATACTTATTGAAGAACAACTTTAAAAGAGGAGCCATTGATAAAACATTGTTTACAAAGAAAGTCAAGGATGATATACTACTGGTACAAATTTATGTAAATGATATCATCTTTGGCTCAACCAATGATTTACTATGCAAAGAATTTGAAGAACTGATGCAAATTAAATTCAAGATGAGTTCCATGGGTCCAATGAACTTCTTCCTTGGACTCCAAGTCAATCAAAGAACTGATGGTATTTTGATAAATCAATCAAAATATGTCAAAGACATCTTGGAAAAGTTTGATTTGAAAGACAGTAAAAGTGCTAGTACACCAATGGAAACACACAAACACCTACATCCTGATGTTGAGGGGGAGGATGTAGATGAACACTTATATAGATCAATGATAGGCTCTTTGATGTACTTAACTGCATCAAGACCTGACATTATGTATAGTGTTTGTGTGTGTGCAAGATATCAAGCAAGACCCAAAGAACTACACTTGCAGGCTGTTAAAAGAATATTCAGATACTTGAAAGGCAAACCATCACTAGGTCTATGGTATCCACATAATTCACCATTTGAACTCATAGCCTACACAGATAGTGACTATGGAGGTGAATGTCAAGATAGAAAGTCCACTACTGGTGGATGTCAATTCTTTGGATCAAGACTAGTGTCATGGCAATGTAAGAAGCAAACAAATGTATCAACATCTACTGCTGAAGCAGAATATGTAGCTGCATCTGCTTGCTGTGCTCAAGTTCTATGGATTCAAAATCAGCTTCTAGACTTTGGTATCTCTATCCTTAAAACTCCTATTTTTATTGATAATCAAAGTGCTATTAGTATTGTGAATAATCCAGTAAAACATTCAAAAACTAAACACATTGAAATAAGATTTCACTTTATAAGAGATTGTAATGAAAAGAAATTAATCAAAGTAGTTAAAATCCATACTGATGATCAATTAGCAGATCTTTTTACAAAAGCATTTGATGTAGGAAGATTCAACTTCTTGGTTAGCAGTATTGGAATGATTTTAATAACTTAAAATCTCACTTAAAATCATGTGTAAAGTTAGTGTTGTAAAATATTATTTTCTTAAGTGTTTTACTACTGGTATTGCTGTACTACTGGTGTGAAAGTGTATGCACAAAATACTACTGGTAATTCATTACTACTGGTGTATTTTAGGTTTACACAAATACTACTGGTAAGTCAGTACTACTGGTATTCTCATATACTACTGGTCTTGTATGTTAATGGTTACTACTGATGTCTATAGTTACTACTGATGTCAAAATCCTTAGTCATTACTGATGTTAGTAGATACTACTGACGTTTTACTACTGATATCTTATTTGCTACTGGTCTTTCATAAACACAATTACCAAACTAACCCCCATGAAAATAACCGTTATGTTATGATTCGAAGGCTATTTTCGTAGTTTTGCAGGTTAAATCGAAAGATATAAAAGGCGGCATACGATTAATTTAGCATTATCTTCACTTCGATTTGCTAAAACCTCTCGATAAACCCTAGTTTACGATCAAAACCCTTCATCTGTAACAAAATTCTTGCAAAATCTCAACAACAATGGCAACTTTACAAGCTCTCGATGTGCAAACCGATCTAAAATACTCAGAATTTCACAATATGGTTGCATTCTTAAAGAATCCCGACGGAACAAAAGATTTCCGTCCGATCGTAAAATTTTTGAGAAATTCATATATACAGTTTGCCTTAACTGTAAAACCAAAATCATATCAACAGCACTTGGTGGATTTCTGGACCAATGCTGAGCGAACAGAAGGAACAACATCATCAATGATAAAATCTAAAGTAGATGGAAAGCACATCACAGTAACAGAACAATCAATCAGACACCATCTACAATTACACGATGACTCAGGTATGTCTACTCTTCCTAAGGAATACATTGCTGAAATTTTGAATAAAATGGGATATGAGGGAAGACTGAATATAGTTACTTTTCAAAAGGGTCTTCTCTCCCCACAATGGAAATTTTTAATACATACCATTCAGCACTGTATTTCTCCTAAAAGAAGTATTTGGAATGAGTTTAATAAGGCAATAGCCTCTGCTGTTGTCTGTTTATGCACAGACCAAGTATTTAATTTTTCTTACATGATATTTGATGGTATGTTGGGAAATCTTAGTTCTTCTAAATTTTTAATGTATCCCAGATTTCTACAACATATCATAAACTGTGAATTACAAAACTTGTCAACTCCTAAAAACATTTTTATATTACCTGAGTTGAACAAGAAAGTTTTCTCAAATATGAGAAAACAATTTAAATTTTCGGGCAAGGAAACCCCTCTGTTTCCTAACATGATCAAAGATCAACCCAATATTGGAGAGGGTTCAACCATTGCTACAACCCAAGTTGAACCTCAACCCACTCCATCACCCCCAAATACAGCCCAAACACCAATCCAAATAGCCACTCAATCACCAACCCAAACAGAAGTCCTGAATGTGTCCCAGGAACTTGATATAAATCTGCAGAGTGCTACTCTTCACTCTGTGGAAGACCTACCAGACAAAACCAAAAACATTTCCACAATTTATAAAAGAAAGAAACTTTCTTCAAAGGACACCAGGGGACAAATCGAGTCACACCCCAGGCTCAAAGAGTTGTCCTCCAAGGAGGAGAGAGGACATGAGGGGAGGGCTTTCACTACTGATGCCCCAAAGGTGGGTGCACAGGACAGTGAAAACATCATTAGGACCCAAACCTCGGCAACTTTGAGTGATGACTCTTTTGAGGAATTACTCAAAGGACCCCGGTGCCAAGAAACCACAAGGGGGGGGCATCTCTGCTTCTTCTAGGAAGAAGAGAATGTCTAAAAGACCCAATGAATCACCAAGCAGTGATGAGGGCAGATCTGTGGAATTGATGGAAAGGAAGGAAAACCTTAAAACCAATGTACCTGTAAGTAAGCCCGATGATCTTGCTAGATGGAGTGAGGGCAGTATTAAAATCACCCAATTGACGGCTAAAGTGGATTCCTTGGAATCCACTGTACAAGATTGTCTCAAGTACTTAACCAATCAAGGAAAAACTATGGCTGCCATGAAAAGGCATGTAAATACCATCAACAACCGAATGCGGTTCTATGAACACAGGCTTTATCAACAAGCCAAAATCATCAGACAATTGAAGAAAAAGATTGATGATAGTGAGGCTCCACCAGTTGAGCTCACTAAGGGGGAGAAAGATAATATACAGACAATGATTGATGAATCTATAGCAGCAGCAGCATCCTCCCTTTTAAACTTAAAAGAAACAAATGTTGATGAAGGCCCAGAGATGATGGTGACAGAAGAAGAGCCTATGACTACTGCTACAATGGAAGAACAAGTTGAAAAGGAAATACCAGTAGTAACTTCTACTACTGATATCATAGCAGTAGTGAATGACGAAAAGGCAGCAAACACTACTGATGCCCTATCAGTAGTAATCTCTGAAGACATGCCAGTAGTAACTAACTTGGTTACTACTGATGACATTATTGAGCTGCCACCACTACTAGAACCTAAAGTGATACTTCCACCATCTCCAAAAAGAAAAACAACACAAATGGTGGTGAAAGATATTGATGATGATGTAAATTGGTTGGAAGTTGATGAATGCTCCCTGCCTCCACATCCTAAAATACTTCCCATATCACAGATACACTACTATGGTCCCAAATTTGTTATTGAATCTGAACCAAATATGAAGAAAGACAATTACATAGGAAAGGGAAAGGAAGTTGCTGATGAAGACCAACCTAACAGAGCACAAGGTCATGAAATGGTCAACAAAATCAATTATGCCAAATCAGCCAAACAGGATAAGTGGAAGGTAAAAAGAGCAAAATATTTAAAGAAGGTTGAAGTCTCTCTAGCAAATGAAAACAAAAGGTTAGCAGAAAGGGCTAGAATATTGAGACAACCTTTCACAGAAATCAAATTGGCAGATATAGCAGATATATCAAAACTGCCACAATTTCAACAGAAGATCAAAACTAAACAAGTTGCTGAAACAAGAAAGGAATTACAAAGAAGAGAACTGGAAAAATTTAGGCAACTTGAACATGAAACAATAGAACTTCTTGAAGCACAAGTACAAGAATGCAAAGAGCAAAAGGCTGATATGCCAGAACAATTTGCAGAGAAGAAGAAAGAAATGATCACATTCTTGAAATCAAAAGGTTACAACACAAAAGCCTTTGGAAGAATGAAGTTGATCAATTTAATTGAAAAGTACTGTGTAGAGAAGAAGAAGGATCTTACTGAACAAGATATTAATGAGAAATACACCACTAAACTGGAACAGATAGACTCCAAAGAAATGAAAGAAAGAAAAACAATATCTGGAGAATCATCTGGTGTATCCTCTCAAATATCAAAGAAAAGAAAGACAATTGCTTCAGAACTTGATCAACCAAAGAAAAAATTACAAATGGTTCAAGTTTATGATCTCCCCATTGCTATCTTACAAAATAATCCAATCATCAACTGGAGATATATAGATGATATGATTGAGATTGTCAGAGAAGATAAAGTCACTCAAAGATTCAGAGCTTGGAAACCTTTGGTCATGTCCCTAACCAGAAGTGACATTATCAAGATGTTGATCATTGGTAAACCAAGAATGACTAAAAAGTTCTGGAAGAATTCAGCTGCAGGTTATCTTACTGAAATGATTGATGCTGCTTTCTATCCAGAAAATTATCCAGAGAAGTATGCAGATTCAGAGAATGTTCAAGCTTGGAATGTGCTACCAACTGTCAACATGTACTTCTTCGAATATACAAGTAAGAAATGTGACTTATTCCTTTATGAGAAAGAGTATACTCATTCTGAGAAGACTCTCTATCAACTATGGTGCATGAACTTCATTAAACCTCATGATGCTATGCTATTTCAAAATAAAATGAATGAATTTGTAAAGAAGATTAGCAAATACATTATTGCACAAAGGAATAAACAAAACCAACAGACATTAGAAGGTGATAAAAGAAGAGCAAAACTGTTGGAAGAAAAAGAAAAAGAAAAAAAGAAATAAATGGAAACTTGATTGATTAAATCATAATCAATAAGTTTAGGGGGAGATTGTTGGAGCAAAACACAGATCAACTTATTACTGATGCTGCAGTTAGTACTGACATAATTAGTACTGATGGGGCAGAAACATTTACTACTGATGAAGTTGATGCTGGTGTTCACTATAACTAAGTTACTACTGATCATGAGAAGATTGAAGATACTACTGATCATTGTAGTTACTACTGACGTTGATTATGGACTTACTTCTGATCACCAAGTTTACTACTGATGTTACTTATTTACTACTGGTGATTGCAGTTACTACTGATACGCGTTTTTGGAAGATATCAAGTCCGAGATCTTCGTAGAGATAGTTATAGAATGTAATTAAATGTATATCTTTTATAATTCGATGTAAATCAAGTCCTAGAATAACTAGGGTAAATAGTTTAGCTTCAAGGACTACTATAAGTATGTTCCTTACGAATTGTAAACGTACGTGTGTATTGTTAACTCAATAATATACATTGAAGCTTTTTGTGAAACTGTGTTCTTAATATTCTTGCATATTGTTCATACAGTTCATTGTTCTTAATTATTGATATAGTGTTGATCCGCTGCAACTTCTATCATCAATTAGATCTAAGGTGTTTATTAACTTGTCTATAGTTAATCGATCCTGACAACTTTAAACTACTTGCGTTCTTTCATCGAGCACCATAAATCTCACCAATTTAAAAAAAAAAAGGGTGTAACATATATGGGATCTCAAAAACTATATGCATACGATTGATAAAAAAAACCTTATCATATTAAAATTATATCCATCAAAGACATATTCTTAACCATTGGAAAAACTGCCGGAGTTCAATGTTCGTCGGACCAATGGAAGATTATAGGGCCAAGTACATCTACAACTCAGAACAACTATTTGTTTCGTCAATTAAATTAAACATAACTTACCACAATAGATGTTCTGGAATTTTGTAACAATACTCTTGATTTTGATTACCATCTCCAAGCCACTCACACCAAGTTCTATTGATTTCATTTGTAAATCCTTTTTCTTCATAATACTTGATAGCAATTTCTCCAACACCGATGAAAGTTGGTTGTAAATCAGAAAGTACACCTTTAAGGAGAACACGTGGAATAACCAAACGATAACCATTTTCATCATCTACATTCTCATTTCTGTCTGCAGCAACAATGTTCTTCTCATGGAAGAAAAACATTCCATCATTAAATGGCCAAGGATTCTGTTTTAGCAAAATCAATTTAGCAGATTTATACATCTTCCTATGGAACCACCCAATAAGATGATCATCTACCACTGAAGCATAATAACATCGACTGAGACACAAAACGCAGAAGAATATAGGCTTCTTTTCATTATCTCCCCTAAGCTCAATATATGAGTGGCCCTTTGATCTAACCTCAATTAGTTTCTTCCTTGCTAATTCCTGTGATTCTTCTTACTTGATCCCTCCATTTAATTTCAGATTCAAACCCTAAAATTCACAACACCAGGTTACAATTAAGGCATTGAAAACTAAAAACAAAAAGTACCTAAAAACTAGATGATATACAAGTATGCGTAGAAGAAATCTGATATAACCGTATGAGGATTGTTCTGTGTAGAACGTCTTCTTCTTGGCTATTGACCTCCAGGCAGAATTTCATGCAAGCACAAACAGACTTGTGAGTAAATGAAATGCACTAGATGATCACGTGAGTGGCAGGTGAGTTTGTTACAAAGAGAGGGAAGCATCATCATTGTTTAGTGTGTGATTTCCGGTATGTGTGTGTGAGAGAGGGGAATCAAAGGGATTGGAAATGGAACGTATGACCAGAGGAATGAGAGCATGTTCGGCCGTGTATTGTAAGGAAGCTAGGCCACTGCTGTGGACCGTTGATACAGAATTGAAATCATCCAAGAATATGTTTGATCGTGTACCAGCCTTTTGCACGAATTTTGAACCATCTTTGCACCTTTTTTGAACAACATGAGCTCTTGCCATTGTTATTGTTAGACTACTCCCATTGGGACTTTTCACCACAATATAATAATGAAAAAAATTATTGGGGGTCATCAAAAGAGGTGACCTAGGTTGGTGGAGGAGACCAAGGTCACATGAGGGTCACCAATTATTTTATTCTTTCTTTTTATTTTTAATGTGAGGTGTAATATTATAATTGGTTGTTTTGATTTTAATAAGTAATAAAAATTTAGGTTGCGTTGGGTTGTTAATAAGTGTGAAAAATAAGGTTGGATTGGGTTGTGTATGTGGAAGAGAGAGATATTATTTTTTAATGAAAAAATTAAGTTGGATTGGATTGTTAATGGGGATAATCTTAGCAGAAGAACTTCGAGGGACAGATAGAGAATATTTATTTAAGATGGAAGTCATATTATCCGTTGGATCCAATGATATAAAGAAAACGTGGCGCCAAAGAATGTATCCCATTGGAGGAAACTATCCCTTGATCATTTAATAACGTTTTAAAATAAAATAATACTCCTTTTAACCCATAAAAAACTTTCCATTTCACTTTAAACTTTTGTCTCTAAAAAATTTCTCATTTCTCATATTTGATGACCTCCACATAATAAAAAACTATTATTACTAAAGACCCAACCACTAATATCCACTATAACTATCTTTCTCTCTATAATCCAACCTTATATTTTAATCAAAAGAATTATTAATGACCTTACCATTAACTATCATCTAAAAATTTGTACAAAAGTCAAATGAGAAGTTTTTTTTAAGACGGGGGAGTATATCATAGACTAACGGTGCACTACATTGTTTTTCGACTTATTTTGTTTTAACCGCTTATATTTCAGTAAACAAAACCTTATAAAGAGCTATTTTAGTAATCTATTTGACACGTAATTTTTTTAAACAACATATTTGTGGGTTTATGTAGTTTCCATGTCATGCCACTTTCTCAAATTCATAAACCTTTTAACTTTAGAGTAAGGTTGAATATGAGGTGTTTTTTAACTAGAATCAAAACTCGACCTACAAATTTTGGTTTTTAAGAATTGTAAACTGTTTGGTTTTGATTCTTTCGCTTTCAGTTTTTTGATTTTCTGGTTTTTCTTAATAAATCAGTTCGGTTTCAATTATCTTTTTGGCTTTTTTATTTTCCTAAAATTTACAAATATTGGTTGCGTGTGTGAATGGAGATGGTGTGTCTGTCTGTGGGGTGAAGTTACGAGTAATGGCAGAATTAAGAGTTAATGTAAGGACACGAAACACGTGGCATTGCACCAACTCCTTCCACCGGCTAGTGCTTCAATCAACACACCCCTTCTTGTCAGCCGTCGTATCCCACCGGCTTCTCAGTCCATTTACTCTTTAGGATAAGACAACACAAAGTAAAATGATGGCGTAAATTCAGAACTATGCAAATTCTCGTTTTTTTCATACATACAAATAACTTTCATACACTGTAAATTCTTAAATTTGTGTTTCTAGATTATACGTTACACTTTTAGGCATTTTTAGATCATTTTATTTTACCAAGTATGGCAATTTCAAACAAGATGGCATAAGTTCATTCAAAATATTCCTCCTTTATATATATAATATTATGTAATAAAAGTTTATTAAATATTATATAAGATATAGTTATAATAGTAATTAAAACGTCGTGTCATCGCACGTTTATAAAATTAATTATACTATATAAACTTTAGTAAATGAAATTAAATAGTTTTAATTGTCATAGAATATAATTATATAATAGTTTATATATATTATAACTAAAGTTAAATACATTGTCGCTTATGTCATTAGTAGGCTCACCCATAGTCTAAGACATATAAAGGATGAAAAGGAGAGATATGATCTCGAACGGGGTCGCGTTTTTAACACGCCTTGCGCTGACCTTCCCGCCGCTTCCCTTGTCTTAGAATGGAGCTACCGAACGGGCATAATAGGATGATGTCAAGATTAAAAGTATAATCATAAAATTAAACAAATCCTTCCCGTTTAATATAAATGTGAACATCGTGTGCTCTCCATAAGATGACACGCGCCCACATCATAATCTGATTAACGGAACTCGTGTGGTTAACCGGTACGTTAATTATGAGATTATTTTGTGAGTGGAACGATTCTCGCGATACCCAAGCGAACTTGAGCCGGGAATCTACGTGGGTGTCTTATGGTTGTTTCACCTTTTAATATATGATCCACGGCATCCCTGTCATATAGATTAGAAAGAGCATTGATTCGAGATTAACATGCCATTCTCCTAAGAGAATGAATCTCAAAGAACTAGAGCTTTCATAAGATTGAAATTGACAATAGTTTGCCTACAACACGAAATTATTCGGTGTGAAATACGGCATCCCTCTTCACATCAAATAACTAGTGGTTGTATCCTAGCCTTATGAATAAAGATTGAGAAAATTATTATAAGGATTATTAATGAATACGCTGACAAAGAAATTGTTTCTTTTGTAGATGTCTGCCAACAACAATAACAATAACAACAACAATGTCCCACTTCCTCCTCCACCACCACTTCCACAACCACCTCCACTTCCGATTGTGCTCACACTACCACTGTAACATCCCGAGACCCGACCCTTAATATTTTATTACTTTTGGTAAGTAATATCTTATTGTTTAATATTTTATTATTTTATATGATTTTTTTTGATTTAATTGAATTAATTGTATTTTTAACCATGGGGTTAAAAATTAGTAAAACTGAGATATTTAAATGTTAAAATGATTTTTACATATTTGGGTTCATTTCTGAACCGGGGTTCTAAAAATATCTTTGTTGTTAAAATTGGAGTTAGTTAGGTCTAATTAAATTATCTGCGAACCTATTATCCTATACTGTGTTTAAATGAAAATACCTGTGTTTGAGTGAGGGGTGTACGTGTTATGTGTTAGACATCTGTCAATTTACTCCTTAATTTCTCTAGTCTCTCTCTCTGTCTCGACATCACACACACACTTCACACACACTTGGGTTTTCTTCCAAATTGGTGTTAATTGCTTGAAGATCTTGCCTATTCCTTGTGATTTTCTGAATCTAGAAGCTAATCTAAGTAAGTTTCTTCCTTCTTTAGCTAGGGTTTCATGTTCTTGATGTAGAAATGAACTAGGGTTCTTGAACTAGTGGGTTTTCTTGAAATTCTTGTTGATTCTTGATGGAAATCCGAAATTGATGATTGATTTGGTGTCTATTTGAGTTCTTGCAAGTATTGTATGCATTGTTGTTAGTTGTAGTGCATTTGGTGAAGCTTTCATAAAGCTCCATCAATGGTGGATTGGGGAAGAAGATGGAGATCTTCCCTAAATTGGTGAAATGTGAATTTTGATGTTCTTGATGTTGTGTTAGGTTAGTTATGCATGTTAGAATGGTAATTGTTAATCTTGAAGATCACTAAATAGCTATTGTGAAAATGCATAATTGATGGTAGTGTTTGGCTAGATGGAAATTTGGTCATAACTAGCTAAAATTGTGAATTGTTGACTTTGGTCAAATCTGGGAATTGACTTTTAGTCTTGTATGGCTTGTAAACTTTAATTATCAAATTCATGCTAGAAATGTGTTAGTTGAATGAATTGTAAGCTCAAGTGTGTAGGTTTCATGTCTTGACCCGTTTGGTTGCTTAATTGTGAAATTGACTTAAGTAAAGTCAAAATTGGTAACACTTGCAATTGGATGCAAGAAGTATGTTAGTTATGTAAATTGGATGTTGATCATGTAGTTTAATTCATTGGATTATGTTGTGCAAATGTCCGACATATGATTCTTGTTTTGACCCGTTTGGGCCTAAGGTGCAATGTGACCAATTGGCATAACGAATTGACTTGTTGAAGTTTAGACTTTAGTATTGTTTATATGTGCAATTGCAAGTAATTGGTTATGAGATGTTGTTGCAAGATTTGACTTTAAGCTTGTATTATTTATTAAACATTTGGTGATTTCGGGTAACTAATTCGGTATTCATTTTGTACAGGAAAAGGGAAGGAGCCTCAGTGATATAAGATCATTGAGCTCGGCACAAATAAGGAAGCTAAGGTGAGTGGACTTAACCTTCTTTCTTGTGTGATGGACAAAATTAGGGAATGGTAGGGTCTTGGAGAAAAAGTGCAGGAATTGTGTATCTGGAAGAGTTCGCGTCGCGAACTTATGGTCGCGATCGCGAACTCGGGACAGAGAGTTTGGGGTCTGGTCGTGATGTAGTTCCCGAATCGTGAACTCTTAGTTCGCGACGCGAACTATGAGTTCCCGACGCGAACTATGTCAGGAGCAGATTCTTGGCTGCAATTCTTCTTACAAGTTTATTCTTGGTCTAGTGGTCAATGGTAGTATGTGCACATGTTTTTTTTAGAGGTTAGCTATGGTGGTTTTCGGCTACGCTTCGTTACTCTTGGCAGGGGCGATCGGACTCCTTCGTATTCGTTATGTAAGGAGGGATCACCGTGCCTCTAGTAAAGAAGCCATCGGTTGACTGTTGTTGGCCGACAATAGTTGAAGGTCCTCGCCCGACCGCCGATCCTCTTTTAACGTCCAATTGCTTGTGGAAGTTTGGACGGGTTTCCTTATTGATTTCCCTCGATGTTCTAATTTGTGGTAGTTATGCAAATTGACGTTTATTTCTATTCACTTAGCTTTGTGCTAATCCCTCATTTGTTGACTCTTTTCAGGTTGTGGATTAGGCTTGTTTAGAGTCGGGTTTTGGAAGTATGACCGCACTTTGATTTTGTATACCGGGTCGAGCCTGTTTTAGTAACACCTTAAAATGTTTTAAATATTTAGTTAATATGTAAAGTTTTTATGTTGTGTAATAATTTAGGATGTATGTCTTCTTAAATCGCTTCCGTATGTTTATTTATTTTAAAAAAAAAAAAAAATGGCTCTAGATTGTGGTGTTACAATTTGGTATCAGAGCCCGGGTTTGGCAATGGTTGCACATTTAGGTGTACCATTCCCAAATCTTGGCTCGAGTTGGTCAAACTTCCATAATTTTGGGAGTGGATTAGTCGAGTGAATATGAATTGTGTGTTAGTAGTAGTTAGTAGTTAGGTACTAACGATTTAAACTAATAGTTTGTGAGATGTTGTGTTTGTTACAGATATGACAGATAATGATCCCAATCCGCCGATAACCATGCCGAACCCCGAACAAGGAATCATTGGTACTTCTCGGGATACAAATGAAGACAGGGAAGATTACATTATAAGAATGGAAAGTCGTTTAGAACATCTTCAGAATCTGGTTGATAGCATGAGTCAGAACCAAAATAACCAACCCCCAAATTTCCCTCCCGTGTTTACTCCATCAATGTCCGTTCCCTCCATGCAAATTCCCACAACTCCCGCCTTTACCATGACGGTTCCCCTAATGTCAACCACACCCGAACCTAATCCAATAATGTCACAACCACAATATTATTATGTTAACCCAAGCCAAGGTTTACCCCAATACCAATTCACCAACCAACCTTACCCATTCGGCATGAAGCCAAGTTGCACTTTCAAACAATTTCTAGATTGTAAACCCCCTGAATTTAGTGGAAGTAGGGACCCTAATGTCACCATGAACTGGTTAAGAGAAATGGAAAGAACATTAGATGCTTGCGGGTGTGATGACCAACACCGGGTCATGTATGCCACACGAAAATTAGTAGGTGGGGCTATGAATTGGTGGGATACTTTAATTGAGCATCTACCTAAGGAAGTCAAAAACAGTATAACATGGGATCAATTTAAAGAACAAGTGTGCAAGCGTTATTGCAATTCGTTTGAGATGGATAGAATTCGATCGGAATTCTTAAATTTGCGGATGACTGAAAGAATGACAGTTGATGATTTGATCGAGCAATTTAATGAAAAGCTGAGGTTTGTACAACAATGGGTTCCCGATGAGCCATCAAAAATAAAGCATTTTATTGGTGCTTTACGACCTGAGTACCGAACCACAGCAAGGCTTGCTACCACACTTTCACAGGCTTTTGATTTGGCTAAAACTGTTGAAGGTGATTTAAATTCTCGTGATTGGATGACCCAAGATAGACCCGGGTATCAAAAGTTCAAGTCCACACAATCGGGTTCTCAACAAAGCAAGAAAGGGAAAGGAAATCAAAGGTTTACTAGTCCGAATCGTAAACAGTCGGGTGGAAATTCGGGTCAAAGGACACAGTGGTGTGTTAGATGTAGATCTTCTCATAGTGGGGCTTGTACGGCCCAAACGATGTGGTGTGTCAGGTGCGGTCAGTATGGGCACGAGATGAATGATTGTAAATTCCCAAGAAGTGTTTGCTGGAATTGTCATAAAGAAGGTCACCGAGTAGGTGATTGTCCCTCGGATAGAAGATCGGGTTCGGGTTCTGGGTCGGTTGGGGGATCGGTGGCATCATCTCCTCAAAAGAGGAAGAACCGTCCTACATCAGAGGGTCGAGCTTTCAAAATGACGGTTGAAGAGGCTACCACTACTGATGATGTCATCACTGGTATGTTCCCGATAAATAACATTGATGCACGTGTGTTGTTTGATTCTGGAGCTAATCGCTCATTTATTTCTGTGAATTTCCATGCTAAATTAAAATTGCCTACATCTGTGGTAACTACTCCATTGGAAGTGGAAGTAGCTGATGGTTATGTGGTGCCAGTCACAACATCTGTGACTGGGGCAAATATTAATATTGATGGGGCGTGTTTTAATATGTTTTTACTCTTAATGCCAATATCTGGTTTTGATGTGGTCCTTGGAATGGATTGGCTTAGTTTAAATAAAGCACTAATAAATTGTGATAAGAAATTGATTTCATTTCCATTGCCTGACGGGACACACGTAGTGGCCCGTGGGGATCGGGTTAATACATCTCTCCCTATTATTTCATTCATGAAAGCTAGAAAATCTCTAGCCAAAGGATGTGAATCGTTTCTTGCTTATGCTATTGATGTCAGAAAAGAAAAGCAGGTTGTTAGAGACATCCGGGTGGTATCGGAATACCCGGAGGTCTTTCCCGATGAGTTGCCTGGGTTACCTCCTATTCGGGAGGTAGAATTCAAAATTGATTTGGTTCCGGGAGCCAGTCCCGTAGCCAGGGCTCCGTACAGATTAGCACCGTCAGAAATTCGGGAAATGATGACACAGATACAAGAGTTATTGGATAAGGGTTTCATCAGACCGAGTTCTTCGCCTTGGGGTGCACCAGTTTTGTTTGTTAAAAAGAAAGACGGCACTATGAGAATGTGTATTGATTACCGTGAGTTGAATAAGAGAACGGTTAAGAATAAGTATCCGTTACCGCGTATTGATGACTTGTTTGACCAGTTGCAAGGGGCTTCATACTTTTCAAAGATCAATTTAAGGTCGGGTTATCACCAAGTCCGGGTTCATGAGACCGATATCCCAAAAACCGCATTTCGAACGAGGTACGGTCACTACGAATTTCTAGTCATGCCATTCGGTTTGACGAATGCTCCCGCTATATTCATGGATCTTATGAACCGGGTATGTCGACCGTATCTTGATAAATTTGTAATTGTTTTTATTGATGATATACTAATTTATTCCAAAACCGATTTGGATCATGAGAATCACCTAAGACAAGTTTTAGACACCTTGAAACGGGAACAACTCTATGCTAAGTTTTCAAAGTGTGAGTTTTGGCTCCGGGAAGTTCAATTTTTGGGGCATGTTATTTGTAAAGAAGGGGTGAAAGTGGACCCGTCTAAGATAACCGCGGTGATGAATTGGAGTGCCCCGAAGACTCCATCCGAAATTAAAAGTTTTCTAGGTTTGGCCGGTTATTATAGAAGGTTCATCAAGAATTTCTCAAAGATTGCTAGTCCGTTGACAAAGTTGACACGAAAAGATGTTCCATATCGGTGGGGTGATGATCAAGAAAGGGCGTTTCAATTGTTAAAACAATTATTGTGTCAAGCTCCAATACTAGCCTTACCCGAAGGCTCAGATGATTTTATAGTTTATTGTGATGCATCTTATTCGGGTTTGGGGTGTGTACTAATGCAAAGAGACCGGGTGATTGCTTATGCCTCTCGTCAATTGAAATCCCATGAAAAGAATTACCCGACCCATGATTTAGAGCTCGCGGCGGTGATTTTCGCATTAAAGTTGTGGAGGCATTATCTTTATGGAACCAAATGTGTTATATGTACCGATCACAAAAGCCTTCAATATGTTTTCTCACAAAAAGATTTGAATGTAAGGCAACGAAGGTGGTTGGAGCTCATTAAAGACTATGATTGTGAAATTCGGTATCACCCGGGGAAAGCTAACGTAGTTGCCGATGCCTTAAGTCGTAAGGGATCATCGGAGGTGGTTCAGTTTATGCGTATGGAAATCGTGTCCGATCTTGTCGATAGGTTGAGAATATGTCAAATAGAAGCCTTAAAAGACGAAAACTTGAAATCGGAAATTATGTTAAAGCGGAAAGATGAGTTGGTTGATGATTCGCGAAGGTTGAAAACGTTTCGGTCACGAATTTGGGTACCGTTACTCGGGGGATTACGGGAATTAATATTGGAAGAATCGCACAAATCACGATTGTCTATCCATCCGGGTTGTACAAAGATGTACAATGATTTGAAAGTTTTGTATTGGTGGCCCTCTATGAAGTTAGATATTGCCCGATTTGTTGAAAAATGCCATGTTTGTGCTCAAGTCAAGGCCGAACATCAAAAACCGTATGGGTCGTTAAAACAGTTAGATATTCCCGAGTGGAAATGGGAGAATATTACAATGGATTTCGTCACGAAATTACCTCGTACCCAAAAGAACCACGATATGATTTGGGTAATTGTCGATCGATTGACCAAAAGTGCTCACTTTTTGGCCACAAACGAAACCGCGTCACTCGACAAATTGGCTAAGTTGTATATTGATGAGATTGTTTCCCGACATGGTATTCCGTTATCTATTGTCTCTGATCGGGATCCTCGATTTGTTTCCAATTTTTGGAAGAGTTTGCAAAGAGAATTAGGTTCTCGGGTGAATTTGAGCACGGCGTATCACCCACAAACAGACGGTCAGACAGAAAGAACCATTCAGACTTTGGAAGATATGTTACGGGCTTGTGTAATGGAATATGGTGGGTCGTGGGATTCTCATTTGCCTTTGATCGAGTTTGCTTATAACAACTCGTATCATTCGAGTATTAAGATGCCACCATATGAAATGTTGTATGGTAGACGGTGTAGAACTCCCACATGTTGACTCGAAGCGGGAGAAAAACAGTTTGCGGGTCCCGAGATTGTTCAGATAACGGCCGATAAGGTGGCGATTGCACGTGAAAAGTTAAAAGCCGCTCGGGATAGACAGAAAATGTATGCGGATCCACGGCGTCGACCCGTAACTTTTGTTGAAGGTGAACGGGTTTATTTAAAGGTTTCTCCGTGGAAAGGTGTTATCCGTTTCGGGAAACGGGGAAAGTTAGCACCGAGATTTATTGGCCCGTTTGTTATTCGTCAAGTGGTGAATGACCAAACCGTTGCACTTAATCTTCCTCCTGAATTGTCGGGTATTCATGACACGTTTAATGTGTGTTATTTGAGGAAGTGTAATAGTGATGAGGAAATACCGGTATTACCGATTGCAGATTTAAAGGTGGATTCGAGTAAGCGGTTAATTGAGGAGCCGGTTGAAATTTTGGATCGTAAGGTAACAAAGTTGAGAAAGAAACAGATACCGATGGTTTTGGTTAAATGGAGACATAGTTTGGGTGCCGATATGACGTGGGAAACCGAATCGGATATGAAGAACCGTTATCCGAATTTATTTGATCAAGGTGAGATTCCGGGGACGGAATCTCTTTAAGGAGGGGAGATTTGTAACATCCCGAGACCCGACCCTTAATATTTTATTACTTTTGGTAAGTAATATCTTATTGTTTAATATTTTATTATTTTATATGATTTTTTTTGATTTAATTGAATTAATTGTATTTTTAACCATGGGGTTAAAAATTAGTAAAACTGAGATATTTAAATGTTAAAATGATTTTTACATATTTGGGTTCATTTCTGAACCGGGGTTCTAAAAATATCTTTGTTGTTAAAATTGGAGTTAGTTAGGTCTAATTAAATTATCTGCGAACCTATTATCCTATACTGTGTTTAAATGAAAATACCTGTGTTTGAGTGAGGGGTGTACGTGTTATGTGTTAGACATCTGTCAATTTACTCCTTAATTTCTCTAGTCTCTCTCTCTGTCTCGACATCACACACACACTTCACACACACTTGGGTTTTCTTCCAAATTGGTGTTAATTGCTTGAAGATCTTGCCTATTCCTTGTGATTTTCTGAATCTAGAAGCTAATCTAAGTAAGTTTCTTCCTTCTTTAGCTAGGGTTTCATGTTCTTGATGTAGAAATGAACTAGGGTTCTTGAACTAGTGGGTTTTCTTGAAATTCTTGTTGATTCTTGATGGAAATCCGAAATTGATGATTGATTTGGTGTCTATTTGAGTTCTTGCAAGTATTGTATGCATTGTTGTTAGTTGTAGTGCATTTGGTGAAGCTTTCATAAAGCTCCATCAATGGTGGATTGGGGAAGAAGATGGAGATCTTCCCTAAATTGGTGAAATGTGAATTTTGATGTTCTTGATGTTGTGTTAGGTTAGTTATGCATGTTAGAATGGTAATTGTTAATCTTGAAGATCACTAAATAGCTATTGTGAAAATGCATAATTGATGGTAGTGTTTGGCTAGATGGAAATTTGGTCATAACTAGCTAAAATTGTGAATTGTTGACTTTGGTCAAATCTGGGAATTGACTTTTAGTCTTGTATGGCTTGTAAACTTTAATTATCAAATTCATGCTAGAAATGTGTTAGTTGAATGAATTGTAAGCTCAAGTGTGTAGGTTTCATGTCTTGACCCGTTTGGTTGCTTAATTGTGAAATTGACTTAAGTAAAGTCAAAATTGGTAACACTTGCAATTGGATGCAAGAAGTATGTTAGTTATGTAAATTGGATGTTGATCATGTAGTTTAATTCATTGGATTATGTTGTGCAAATGTCCGACATATGATTCTTGTTTTGACCCGTTTGGGCCTAAGGTGCAATGTGACCAATTGGCATAACGAATTGACTTGTTGAAGTTTAGACTTTAGTATTGTTTATATGTGCAATTGCAAGTAATTGGTTATGAGATGTTGTTGCAAGATTTGACTTTAAGCTTGTATTATTTATTAAACATTTGGTGATTTCGGGTAACTAATTCGGTATTCATTTTGTACAGGAAAAGGGAAGGAGCCTCAGTGATATAAGATCATTGAGCTCGGCACAAATAAGGAAGCTAAGGTGAGTGGACTTAACCTTCTTTCTTGTGTGATGGACAAAATTAGGGAATGGTAGGGTCTTGGAGAAAAAGTGCAGGAATTGTGTATCTGGAAGAGTTCGCGTCGCGAACTTATGGTCGCGATCGCGAACTCGGGACAGAGAGTTTGGGGTCTGGTCGTGATGTAGTTCCCGAATCGTGAACTCTTAGTTCGCGACGCGAACTATGAGTTCCCGACGCGAACTATGTCAGGAGCAGATTCTTGGCTGCAATTCTTCTTACAAGTTTATTCTTGGTCTAGTGGTCAATGGTAGTATGTGCACATGTTTTTTTTAGAGGTTAGCTATGGTGGTTTTCGGCTACGCTTCGTTACTCTTGGCAGGGGCGATCGGACTCCTTCGTATTCGTTATGTAAGGAGGGATCACCGTGCCTCTAGTAAAGAAGCCATCGGTTGACTGTTGTTGGCCGACAACAGTTGAAGGTCCTCGCCCGACCGCCGATCCTCTTTTAACGTCCAATTGCTTGTGGAAGTTTGGACGGGTTTCCTTATTGATTTCCCTCGATGTTCTAATTTGTGGTAGTTATGCAAATTGACGTTTATTTCTATTCACTTAGCTTTGTGCTAATCCCTCATTTGTTGACTCTTTTCAGGTTGTGGATTAGGCTTGTTTAGAGTCGGGTTTTGGAAGTATGACCGCACTCTGATTTTGTATACCGGGTCGAGCCTGTTTTAGTAACACCTTAAAATGTTTTAAATATTTAGTTAATATGTAAAGTTTTTATGTTGTGTAATAATTTAGGATGTATGTCTTCTTAAATCGCTTCCGTATGTTTATTTATTTTAAAAAAAAAAAAAAATGGCTCTAGATTGTGGTGTTACAACCACATCGACCAAAGTCGTCTCTCAATAAGGTTTCATCTCGAAATAGCATTGGAGACTTTGACTATGTGGACTATCTTGGAAATTCACGTGCTGCTCATGAAAACATGAAACTCATCAAGAAATGCAAAATGCAAGATGGAGAATCTGTATGTAGCTTCATCGAAAAGATGAGAGGATACATAAACAACTCAGAAAGTCTGGGTTTGCCTATCTCTAACGAGTTAGCTATAGATATGATCTTACACAAGCTGACTCCCGAATATTCTTCGTTCGTATCAGATTACGAAAAGAATAAGAGAGAGACCACAATCATAGAGTTGCTTAAGGAATTAAAAGTTGTTGAAGAAGACTTGTTAACTACTTGCGACTGTGATTTTGAAACTCCAGTCTTGAGCATTGAGTCTAAAGATGCTGAAGAAGGTGAATCTTCTCGTCCTAAGAGGAAAAGAAAGGCTAAGGTGGGTAATACCCAAAGAAAGCCTAAGAAGAAGAGAACCTCTTCACTAGCACCCAAAGACTGCATATGCTTCCATTGCAATGAGGTGGGTCACTGGAAGAGAAATTGTCCAAAGTACCTTGATGATTTGAGAAATCATAGGATCCAACAGTATGGAGTCCTAGGTACGTTTATGATTGAACTCCACAATACTTCTATGTCTAATTCTTGGGTTCTAGATACAGGGTGTGGTACTCACATTTGCACTGATATGCAGGGACTTAAGAATGGTAGGAAGTTGAAGCATGGAGAACTTAATCTGATCATGGGAAACAGAGTCTCGGCTGCTGTCACCAAGATAGGAGATTATGAGCTCATGCTTAGCAGTGGATGTTCTTTACTTTTATTAGATGTTTGTTTTTCGCCTTGCATGACACACAACATTATTTCATTTTACGCATTGTTTAAGGATGGTTTTAACTTCGTTTTTGATAATGAGAATGGTTCTATTTTGGTTTATAAAATGATGTGTTTTACTTTAAAGCTATTCCTTGTAATGGTATTTATGAAAATGTTGGTTGCGTAAACAAAAGTAATATAATATTGAACGTTGATTCATCCAAAGGTGTATTGGATAAGTCATGTCTATGGCACTGTCGCTTAGGACATATAAACAAGAAACGCATAGCTAAACTCCAAAAGGATGGAGTGTAAGAATCATTTGACTTGAAATCAGATGATGTGTGTGAGTCTTGTTTACTTGGCAAGATGACAAAGGCGCCATTCACAGGGTCGTGTAAAAGAGGCAAAGATTTGTTGGACCTCATACATACTGATGTGTGTGGACCGTTCAAATCTAACACTAGACATGGTGAACGATACTTCGTCACATTTACTGATGATTTCAGTAGATATGGTTATGTTTATCTGATTAAACATAAGTCTGATACTTTTGAAACGTTCAAAGAATATCAGAAAGAAGTAGAGAATCAACTGGGCAAGAAGATTAAGATGCTCTGCTCTGACAGAGGCGGAGAGTATCTTAGTCAAGAGTTTATCGACTATCTAAAGAGTTGTGAAATAGTATCTCAACTCTCTCCTCCACGAACTCCACAACTCAATGGAGTGTCGGAAAGGAGAAATCGAACCTTGTTAGACATGGTGCGATCAATGATGAGTCGATCAACACTTCCAGTGAGTTTCTGGGGATATGCCTTAGAGACCGCAGCACATATCGTGAACCTTGTACAAACTAAGAAGGTTGCCAAAACTCCCTCTGAAATGTGGACAGGGAATCCTCCCTCCCTCAAACATTTGAAAATCTGGGGTTGTGAAGTTTATGTAAGACATGAATCTCACGACAAGCTAGATAACAAATCAGAGAAGTGCTACTTCATTGGCTACCCACGACAGTCTTTTGGATATCGGTTTTATAGTCCGAAAGAGAACAAAGTGTTCATATCTCGAAGAGGATTCTTCCTTGAGAGAGAGCTATTATCCAAAGAAGACAGTGGGAGCAAAATTGATCTTGAAGAGTGTCAAGAGTCAACCAATGAAGATGTAGTTGAACCTATAGTTGACACTAGCACTCAACCAGAGGATGAGATTCCTGTTGAAGAAAATAATGTAACTCCTACCGTTCCACGTAGATCCTCTAGAACTGTTCACCCTCCTGAGCTTTTTGGTGATTATTATGATTACAATATTGCTGAAGGTGATGCATCTACTGGGAATAGTTTACCAGTTGATGACGATGAGCCATCGAGTTATAAGGAAGCTATAGAAGGCCCTGAGGCCGAAAAGTGAAAAGTGGCTATGGAGAGTGAGATTCAGTCCATGTATGACAATCAAGTATGGAACTTGATCGAGACTTCTCCTGGCATTAAACCGTTGGGTGTAAGTGGATCTTCAAGAAGAAGATTGACATGGATGGGAATGTGCACACCTATAAGGCTAGGTTGGTTGCAAAAGGTTATACTCAAACTCATGGGATTGATTATGATGAAACCTTTTCACCAGTAGCCAAGATAAAGTCTATCAGAATATTACTTGCCATAGCTGCATTTCATGACTATGAAATTTGGCAGATGGATGTTAAAACCGACTTCCGTAACGGAAGACTCACTGAGGATGTCGATATGGCACAGCCAGAAGGTTTTATCAATAAGAAATATCCTGATAGAGTGAGCAAGCTTGAGAAGTCAATCTATGGATTGAAACAAGCCTCTCGTAGTTGGAATCTTTGCTTCCATGAGAAAGTCAAGGAGTTTGGTTTCTCTAGAAGTGAAGATGAGTCCTGCGTTTACATAAAAACTAGTGGGAGTGTTGTAGTCTTTCTAGTACTGTATGTGGATGACATACTCCTTATTGGAAATCACATTCTTACACTGCAAGATGTGAAGTCTTGGTTGGGAAAATGTTTCGCAATGAAGGACCTAGGAGATGCAGCGTACATACTCGGTATAAAGATATACAGAGATAGAGAAAGACGTCTAATAGGATTGAGCCAGAGTACATACTTGGATAAAATACTAAAACGTTTTAGTATGGTTGATTCCAAGAAAGGGTATCTACCCATGAATCATGGCATTACATTGTCTAAGAGTCAATGTCCCAGTACTGAGCAAGAACTGGAGAAAATGAGTCGAGTCCCCTACGCCTCGGCGATTGGATCGATCATGTATGCCATGATATGTACTCGTCCAGATGTCTCATATGCTTTGAGCATGGTGAGTCGGTTCCAGGACAACCCTGGCAACGATCATTGGACTGCGGTGAAAACGAATCTCAAGTACCTAAGGAGAACAAAGGATATGTACTTAGTGTATGGTGGGAAAGACGAACTTGTTGTGAAAGGTTATTGTGACGCGAGTTTCCAAACGGATAGAGATGACTCGTGCTCACAATCTGGGTGGGTGTTCTTGTTAAATGGAGGAGCTGTCACTTGAAAGAGTTCCAAGCAGAAGGCAGTCGCTGATTCTACATGTGAATCTGAGTATATTGCTGCCAGTGAGGCAGCAAAAGAGGCCACATGGTTAAAGAATTTCATTGGTGATCTTGGTGTCGTAACAAGCATCAAGGACCCATTGAAAATCTTTTGTGACAATGAAGGTGCAGTCGCTTTGACTAAAGAATCCAAAGATCATAGTCGAACCAGGCATATACTCAGAAAGTATCACTATATGAGAAAGCGTGTTGAGGAAGGTGACATCATAGTGACTAGAGTATCGTCGGAAAAAAACCCGGCTGATCCTTTCACTAAAGCACTGAGTCGTGCCAAGCATGATGCTCATGCGAGGACGATAGGAATTAGATTTCATATTGACTTATCTTAATGTGTTATTCATTTGAAATTTGCAGTGAAAATTAAATTGTATGAATTGATGATTTATATATGGAGATTAAATAATTTGCAAGTGTTCTATCATTCATATAGTATTTAATTATTCAATTTCAACCTTTTGCATATTTAGAACCTATTCCAAAGTAATCTAAGAGAATACTTAAAACGTCCACAGTCAGTCGTTCTCATGGGAATGAGAACTGAATTAAGATGTCATGGGAGAGTTAGTAGATTGTTCAAAGGTATGAACATTGCATGGAGATTGCTGCTACTCTCACGAGCATTTAAAAGGGGTATTTAAATGTTGGACAAACCCACGCTCAGAGAATTACCCCATGGACTTCATCATGGGTAATTGTAAGGCGATAATATCGTATGAGTCTTCAAACCAAGATGCATCATTTCCTTAGTACGATTTCGTGATGCATTGGTCTAACTCCAACGCTATTCGTAACTGGTAGCTATACATATTAGTTCCATGCGTCATGTGATGACTATGAAGGAAGATGGTGTAGTTAAGGTTTATTCGTTCCCTCTAATCAAAGTGATAGAGGAGATATCTATGGGCCCCCTGTTGATTTGATGTGACACTAAAGTACCTGCGCAGGTCATGACTAAATTGAAAGTTCAATTATGTAGTCAAAACGTCATCACAAATCTCGAATCAGGAAACATAATCGTAACTAGAGTGATTGACAAGTCCATGTCACTAGTTACATGATATCGCGCAACGAAGGACATATGATCACTTATCATAGGACTGTTTCTGATAGTTCAGAGTTCAGCAGCTGCACATGCTATGCACACTCTAAAGGATACACTTATGCATACCGTTTATAATTGATGAGAAGTCCAAGTGGGAGACTGTTGAAATTGGTGTCCAACACATCAAATAAACCGGTATTCCGGTTCGGGTATTTTAGAGTCCTATTCGGGTTGCCCTCGAGGAATCAACGAAAACGAGAAAAACGTAGTGTTTAATTAATAGTTTAATTAAACGGACTAACGGGCTAGACGGGCTAATCTAGTTGATGAGTAATTAACTAGATTATGGTATCGGGCCAAGTATTAATTAATAGTTTAGTTAATACTTGTGGGCTTAATTAATAGTTAATTAAAGTGGGATTTGGAACAATTATGGTATTACCATAATTAGGTTTTGGCAAGTATATATATTAGGGTTAAGGGGTTTAACCTAATAACTAATCACTTGATCCCCTTGCCTCTCCCCTACTTCGGCCGAGCACCACCACAGCCACCGTCCGTCCGCCTCCCAGCCACCGTCGACCGCCGCCGTACGCCGCCGCTACCGTTCGAACCGAAAGAGTTTTCGGGTTCGGGTTTTTGGTGTTTTCTCAAGGTGCTTTATACTACGGTGTGGTATATCGTCCTGTTCGTGATAACCCTTGGGTGTGAACCAATAGAGGGATTCTCTCTTGGATCCTAGCATTGGTGTGATAACCTGGCTCGTACTAGATCGCAAGGTTTGCAATCTCCTGGTGCTACGAATGTAAGTTTTGAATTTATTGTATTTAATTAGTTATTAAATATCTAGTTGCGTTAGAATTGTAAACCTAACGGTCTAAATAGTTTTAATCGGGTCAGTGTTCTACCAAGTTGTTTTTGATTTCCGCCTTAAACAAATTGTGGCTAGATGCATAGAAAACCCAACAGTATGGACAATGGCTTTAAAAAAATATGTAGCTATGTTTTTTTGGGTATAATAGTTTGAAGTATTATACAGTAGGTAAGGATAATTACTAAAATTGTGTAAATTTGTGATTTTAAACTTTGATGGCTAAAAAATGTTGTACTTGAAATAGATTACCCGGTTAAGTTATATTACAAACCAAGAGGGATTGAATTCGAGAAAATGAACAAGGATGTTTGGTTTTAAAGAGTAAAAGTAAAAAAGGTTTAAATTTTGTGTGGGTTTTCATAGTATCAAAAGTTGGTGAGTTTTTTAAAGGGAAAAGATGATGGGGTGTACAAGGATGGGACAAAACTTTTGAAGCGGGTTGACTTTCAAGGAGATAAGAGTATCATTTGTATTTTATTTCTTCTGCTCAACTATTTTGGTATTTTACTTAGGCTGTTTGTTTTTTTTACTTATTAAGTTCTGTCTGGTTAAAGTGTCTATTTGAATATATTATGTCTGTCTGGATAAATTAGTATTCTCATTTGTTTTTCAAGCTGAACGAATAGTCTTAATAATAAAATTTGACAATTTTTTAATTTTCAATTTCTCATTATTATAAAAAAAACATAATTAGGTGATATATATAACTATAAATTGAAGTTTTTAATTATAAAAAAATTATATATAAGTAATAAATTTAAAATTTAAAATAAAAATTTTATTTTAAAAGAATAAAATTATAAATTACACATTTTTTTTACCAGACCATATAAAACATGAAATTTTAATTAATATAAATTGCATAAATATAAAAAAGAAAAAAAAAAGTTATGCCTTAATGGGGAAAGCATCATCTCATGGTTTTTTCGGTTAAGTCATGCCGTCTGGATTAAGACATAAACAAACAGTGTCCTTATGACTTTCCCCATATAGTTATTTCCTCATTAAGTCGATTAAATCGAAATCAAACGCCGCCTTAGTGTATTAACTTAACGTAAAAATTAGATATATAGACATGAGGCCAGAGGAAGAAAAAGAACTAGGCACCATCAAAAAATAAAACAAAAACAAAAATAAAAACAAGCAAGGTCAAAATGGTCTTGTGG
Organism: Calendula officinalis; assembly: GCA_963853835.1. Taxonomy (NCBI): domain Eukaryota; kingdom Viridiplantae; phylum Streptophyta; class Magnoliopsida; order Asterales; family Asteraceae; genus Calendula; species Calendula officinalis. The sequence goes on along the minus strand of OY970830.1, from coordinate 4,968,194 downwards.
TTTTGTTGTGAAAAATGGAATTGTGTCCTCCTCCGCTGTTTTTTCCCACGGTTATTTAAACTTTTTTAGCTCCGTTGTTGATTCCTAATCAATATATTAGGTTTAAATTTAAATTCAGATGTAAAGCACAAGCTCACCTCGCTTGGTTTGGTTGAGTTTCAACATGAATCCAATTGTTGAGACTTAAATTTCGTTACTTTAATCAGATATTTTGACTTTATGAGTTCTTTAGTTTGATATACAGGGTTTCTACATATGAGTCATACCCTTTCTTCTTAATGTGATGACACGTATAACCACTTTGATTACACGTGCACAGATTGAATCCAACTTTGATTCAATTGTGATGACCCCTTTCTTCATTGTTTACTAACAAGAATATAAGTAAGTAAGATTGCAACACTAATATCTCAATGTGATTACAGAGAATCAAAGCATGACGCTACAATCCCAAATGCGCCAGATCACCGCCTAAAATATGGACGGTTACACATTTTTTTACATTATGCAAGTGTTATATTATAATTTTGGGCTTAACATCTAGAGTTTTATGTAGGAAAATGATGTGGCATCAAATCCATCAAATGCTAGCAGTGTTGGTAAGTTTCTCATATTCATTTTAACATTTAAACTAGGGTAAATTACAGTTTTTGTCCCTGACCTATGGTCGATTCGGGGTTTTTGTCCCTAATGTTTTTTTGTCGGTTTTTTTGTTCCTTAAGTTTTTCAAATTCTGGAAATTTGTCCTTCCGTCCAATTTTGACCGTTAAGTGACGATTTTTTTTGTTAATTCCCCAAATTACCCCTATTTTAACTCTTTTTAAGCAAACTACTTGTACCTTATGCTTCAATAATTGTACTTTATGTTCATCTTCCTATCTCCTTCAACAACATCAAGAACACCTTCATTATCAACCATCTTCTTCAAGAACACCTTCATTACCAACAAATCAAACCCCTTTTTCGTTCAATTTCTGCAAACATAAACCCTAAATCGGAACTTGCAAATCGTTTTTATGAATAAGAACTTGCAAATCGAAACTTGCAAACCCTAAATCGGAACTTGCAAACCCCCACATCTCCATCTGCAATCGTTGTTTTATTTACAGATTCAGAAGCGGAGAAGGTCTGGTGAGCGGCTGGAGAAGACGACGAGAGAGCTTATAGTGGCGGTGATGGTGGTGTCGTACGGTGGTGTACAGTGGCGGAGGCTTTCTTATTATCTTCTTTCTCATGAATTATGATTTTTTTTTTCTTTCTCACGAATTATGATTTTTTTTTTCTTTCTGATTCATGTCCATAAAATTTACGATTGATTCAGTTTATGTTAATCGGTAATGATTTAGTTTCCGTATATCAGAAAAGCCAAATAAAAAGTTGATCAATTCGATTTTTCCAATGAAGATATTTATACTTCGTACTAAATAGCGTCTAGAATTTGGGATTTTCAGATTTCAATCGAAGAGAGTTAATAAGCTTATGATGAGAAACTATTTTTTCAATTTATTTGCTTATTATTGCTTTTTAAAAATTTGATCTTGATTTAGGATTAGGGTTCATGGATCAGTTGGGGGTTGGGGAAGAAGATGAAGAATGGTGAAAATGACTATAATGCCATCACATGCCTTGCATTTTTCGTCACTTAACGGCTAAAAATAGACGGAAGGACAAATTTCCAGAATTTTAAAAACTTAAAGGACAAAAAAACATTAGGGACAAAAACCCCAAATCAGCCATAGGTCAGGGACAAAAACTGTAATTTACCCTTTAAACTATATACTATATGATAAGAATATTGAAATGTTGTATTTTTTTTATTTCTTGTTTGATGATTTCAAGGAACTCTGATAACATAATACTTAGATCACATGTTTCGGTAGAAGACCCTAAAGTCAATGGGTTGATGTGGAGGTGATCGATATTAAAGGCAACATTGCTACAATTGTTACTAGGGCAACATTGCTACAATTGTTACTAAAAATGAGAAAATTGTAAGTTCTTTCTTTTACCAAAATAAAATCTACGTTGGATCGTGTATATTGCAGAGTAACGTTTCAGTTGACCCGTTTGACTTTTTCACCCTACCTCATCAATCTAATCTTTGTATTGAGCGGTTTTGGAGGTTATGTATGTTAAAATACACTTTAGGTTGGAGCTCTTTCTTTTTTAATTATTTTTACTTGCCCATTTGACCCATTAAAGATTATAGAGTTAATTACACAAATGGTCCTTTAAGATGATACCAGATTGCAAGTTTGGTCCTAATCTTTTAATTTCGACAAGTGTAGTCTTTTATGTTGACAATTTTGTCACGTTTGGCCCTTTAGGCCAAACGGTGTTAATTTTTTCTGTTAGAGCCCCCAATGTGCAAAGCACATGAGGGTATTTTCGTCTTTTCCCATTTATTTTTTACAAAAAAATAAAAATAAAATATATGTACAACTATCCATGCATTAGGTACACACCCACTTGAACATATGTATTTCATCTTCTTCCCCAAAATCAAAACCCTAAATTGTTCATCATCTTCTTCAAATTGTTCAGTAATTGAACACACACCTAACACACACTCGATCAACTTCTTTCTTCACATCCCACCTAAATCGACCACTTCTTACATCACACATAAGTACCCGACCTGTGTTCACATTGATGTTAATTTCATGATAAAATGAATTTGTGGAGAAAGGATACTCAGCTTATAAGCGCTTTGTGTTCGCCATGGATGGACTCTATGAAGAATCAAAACACAAAAACCCTAGGATAACACATTCACTAACTTCAAGTTTCACAATAACCAGATCTCCATAACCACACACATTTGCAGCTAATTCCAAGCTTTCACTTTTGAAAACCCTAGAAGATCTCAAACCCTAGAACAATATAACGCCTGGGAGCTTTCAAATTTGTGAATAATCTCTGCTGACAATAAAAATTTATGTTAAAGAACAACTTAGGGCTTCAAGAATTAGCTAAGAGAAGTGAAGTTATTCGCATTTGGATTCAAATTTGAAAGCATAGATTAGAAGTGAAGTGAAGTTATTCGCATTTGGATTCGAAGCAAAGTCAAAGAATTGCTCAAACAAACCCCAATTGATAACGAATGAGATTGAAGCAGTGAGTTTCGAAGCTTGGGGGTTTCGATTCAGAAGTGGGCTTCGAATCAGATGTGAGTTCGAAGTTTGGGGGTTTCTTGAGGTTCGATTTGCAGAATCAGAATCAGACAAGAGAGGTTTGATTTGTCGGTTTTGTGCATTGCTTGATAATGGAGAAGAAGATGGAGAGAGAGGAGATTGGTTGTACATTGAGCAACTTTAATTGTACAATGATAAAAACATTAGACTTTCTAATTTTTTCTATTAAATTATGAAGTTGACTTACAACTTTAAGATTATATATATATATATATATACTAGCTACAAAACCCGTCCGATGGGCGGGTATGATGTAAATTTTAGTATGTAGAAAAATATCCAAAAAATTTATATACTTCTAAATGACATAATAATCGATAGATGTGATGATGATTTTGTACAAAAAAACGGTAAATGAAGAAATGTTACATATAAATGTTACATATAGTTATTTGTTTCCTTCGCTGATTGATCTTTTAAATATTTATTTGTTTCCTTGTATGTAGGATCTTTTAAATAGTTATTTGTATGTACGATCTTTTAAATAGTTATTTGTTTCCTTGTATGTAGGAAGCCGTATATGGAGCATATGAATGTAGACCGTAAGCCGTACCAGATTCGTTTGCCGTATATGGAGCATATGAATATGAATGTAGACTGTAAGCCGTACCAGATTCGTTTGTATTAATGCAAATGACGTGGACCAATCAGGGAATTCCAAGTGGCATTATGGACGAATAGGAATGCTTGGAATTGATATGGTGTCAAACCCTCTTCAAATTTAGGCCTCATATATAGGGTAGGATATATATATATATATATATATATACTAGCTACAAAACCCGCCCGATGGACGGGTATGCTGTAAATTTTAGTATGTAGAAAAATGTCCAAAAACTTTATATACTTCTAAATGACATAATAATCGATAGATGTGATGATGATTTTGTAAAAAAAAGGGTAAATGAAGAAATGTTACATATAAATGTTACATATAGTTATTTGTTTCCTTCGCTGAGTGATCTTTTAAATATTTATTTGTTTCCTTGTATGTAGGATCTTTTAAATAGTTATTTGTATGTAAGATCTTTTAAATAGTTATTTGTTTCCTTGTATGTAGGAAGCCGTATATGGAGCATATGAATGTAGACCGTAAGCCGTACCAGATTCGTTTGCCGTATATGGAGCATATGAATATGAATGTAGACCGTAAGCCGTACCAGATTCGTTTGTATTAGTGCAAATGACGTGGACCAATCAGGGAATTCCAAGTGGCATTATGGACGAATAGGAATGCTTGGAATTGCCATGGTGTCAAACCCTCTTCAAATTTAGGCCTCATATATAGGGTAGGATATATATATATATATATATATATATATATATATATATATATATATATATATATATATATATATATATATATATATATATATATATATATGGTTGAGTTATATTGAGAACCCTGATTTTAAAAAGAACTCTGAGAACTACTCCCTCCGTCCCTAAATAAAGTTCTCATTTGCTTTGGGCACAACATTTTAGGTGATAATTAGTGGTGGGGTATTTGGTATTACTTTTTATTAAAATATAAGGTTTGATTGGAGAGAGAAAATGTTTTAGGAGATAGTTAGTGGTGAAAGTATTGATAATAATATTATTATATTAGGTGGGTCCCTTAAGTTTGAGAAATGAGAACTTTATTTAGGGACAAAATTTGAAGGAGAAATAGGAACTTTATTTAGGGACGGAGGGAGTATTTAATTTCAATCTTAGCCATCCAAAAATCAATCTAATGGTGTAGATTATAAAATGACATATGTGTAATTAGTAACCTAATTTTGGACAGATTTTTAGTAAGCAAAAGGGTATTTTGGTAAACATTAAAAAGGAAAAAAATCAATAAAAGCAGCCAAAATATCACGCACGATTGCCGAGATTTCCTAAACTTCCCTCCTAAGATTACGCAATTGATTCCCATATTCAAAAAATCATCTGATTATTTTGAAAAAAAGGATATGCGAATTTTTTGAAACATTGTTTCCTTTTTTGAAAAAATTCCTAAAATTTAGGATTTTTTTTTTGAATTTTTTTTTGTTATTTTGACATTTTTATCGAACCAGTTGTGCATATATGTTTTTTTAAACTAGTGTTATATATAGGTTGTGCATATATGTCAAGACGGTTTTGCATATATGTTATTTCTGGTAATTAATTTACATCCGTTTATAAACCAGTTGAGAATATATGTTTGAGACAACATAGATGTATAAATAGTATGAGAGAAAATAGTTTAGGGTTTTCAAGTATTGGGGATATAGAAGAGATATACGAGTAATAAAATCTTTCCATGAATGGAGGAATTGAATGTAACTTCCAAAAATACAAAAACCGTTTTAAATAGATTATGCCTATAATACCTCTGCCAATTTTTTTTAATAGAATAAAAGCAAAAGAAATTACTAATTTGTGATTGGTCAAAGTTCTCAAATAGATTATCCCTATAGTGCATTAGTGCTGTTGTTGGACAGATTTTGTAAGTCAGCGTGGGCTCACAAGTTGGGAATGAATATAAACTTATAAAGGGTCTAAATTGAATCAATCAAATTAAGATAGGAAAAAACTGTAACATTGTAAAATCTCAAGGTACTCCAATGTCGATAATACGAAAACAACAAAAAGTGGTTAGGGTTTATCGATTGATATTTGATAGACGAAATCACCAACAAACTGAGCTTCGATTTTTTCATTTCAACGGCGGAGATGGCGACTGTCAATGAAACGAAGGCGGCGGAGATAGAAAAGCAACTACCGCAACAGGGAGGAAGAGAAGTGGTGAAGAGGAAGCCGGTGTTCGTGAAGGTAGGTGAGCTGAAACCTGGAACCAACGGCCATACACTCGCCGTCAAGGTCATCTCATCGACGACGGTTCTGGATAAGAAATCACGCAGTACGTCGTCGTTCAGTAGCCGACCCGGCGCTGCTAACACTCGCATCGCTGAGTGTCTTATTGGTGATGAAACCGGCACTATTCTCTTTACTGCTCGTAACGATCAAGGTCTCTCTCTCTAACACACACACATTCACGTTAATCATCCTTGATTTGATTCTGATGTATGCTTGGTTACATTTATACATGTTAATTTCTTAGTTATATATCGTTTCAATCAATTTACTGTTTAAGTTTCTGATTTTTGTTGAAGCTATAGATATCCATTGCTAGGGGACATGATTATGGACACGAGTTTGTGTTTCTAGATTATTCGTTGCATTTTTAGGCATATTCGATATTTAGCACTTTTTGAATTCTGAAACTTTTGAATACTTCTTTTTTCTTTCTGGTTTATGTTCTGTTTTCATGTGATTGTTAGTATTCTTTTAATGCTAACAATGATTAAACGTTGACAGTTGACTTGATGAAAACTGGAAATACTGTAATAATCCGAAATGCAAAGATTGATATGTTCAAAGGTTCGATGAGACTAGCAGTTGATAAATGGGGACGAATTGAGGTAACTGAACCTGCAAGTTTCACTGTTAAGGAGGATAACAATTTGTCTCTTGTTGAGTACGAGTTGGTTAATGTTGCTGAATGATGATGACTGCTGTTAATTGTTATGGTGTTGGTTTGAGGTATAAATTTTCTGGTGAATTTTGGTATAGGACTGCTAAAAGGGTCGTTTTAGTCTTTCTTGTTGATATTAATTTAACATGTAATAGAACTAAAGTCTAGTGGCCCCTTATTAGTGGTTAATCTTTTGTAAAAAGATCATCTTTTGGATTATCTTGATTCCTCATTGGTCTTTTTAGTTGGTTTATCAGATTGTGTTATGATTAGTAATCTGTTAAGTATCGTCTTTTTTACTTGTTTTGTGATTTTGGTTTAAATGCATACAGTTGTTTGTATTTGATCGACGGATCAGATATGTTTATCAACGCCCACCTCAAGATTCTGACATTGCAAAAATTTGTTTTTCGGTTTGTAAAAGTTTGTCAAAATCTTTGTGTGTGTAGTTATAGGACACGTATATACTCATTTTGAGTAGCAAAACATTAGGAGCGAACAAAAATAGCATAAAAATACAAGGTCTAGTGTAAAAATCAAGGGAAAAGAGTATACCCACAAGGATTTCGGTTCAAGTTTTCTTTTAGGAGATGGTTGTTGCTTCAAAGGTTTGATTCTTCTTGCTACAATCTCAGTGACCTACTACAAAGATGTGTGTGTGAGTTCTTGAGAAGATTGTGCTTAAATGGCGGAAAGAATGGAAACTAAAGAAAATATCATGATTTTAACCTACCTTTGGATTTGATTGTTCTTGCAAAGGAGGCAAGAGATGCTGGAGAATTCTTCAAGGGAGGGGAGATAAAATGAGATAATGAAGGTGTTTAAGCTTATTTATTTATGTATTTATTACCTATATATACAATTGTCATACCATAAACACTATTCATAAGTATTTGGTTGGTCATTGTCATACCATAAACACTATTCACAAGTATTTGGTTTGTCAAATTTATTCATACTAGCAGGTACCCGCGCAATGCGGCGGCGGGTACCCTATAAAAATAATTATTAGCGGAAAAATGTTCGTGGTGTACAGAGTAGTTTTAGTGGTACAAAAATCACCTCCTGGCAAGTAAATTGCATTGTTGTTAGAATATACCATCTTTATTATAAAATGAAAAAACATTACAAAAGCCCATTAATGCTTTAATAATTTTTAATTGATGAATGATATCAACACAAAAATGATTTATTAAAAATGTAGATAATGAAACAGATTTCAAGGATCCATCCTTTGGTAGTACTGTTTATTTTTACTGAATTCTTATTGTTTGTAATTGTATTTGTTATTGCATTAGGTATTGTTTTACTGGAGTCTGATCATGCAACGACAAGCTAGCAGCAGGCAACAACCTTATGTAGCAGTAGCAAGACAGAAAATTTAACATGTGGTTCCAAGGGGTCCAAACAAGTTAAAATCGATTAGAAACAGTAACGAACCAGACCGACCATTCCCTAATCTGATCAGTTCTCAGTCCGTCGAAAAGAGATCTTTTGGTTTCCAATTCTTAACGGTTGCAAGCAGTTTGGGCCAGTTTTTGGACCACACACATGCCTATTCTGTATAAATTTGGGCTGTAGCAAAAGAGAGGGTATTTTATAAGATTTTAATTCTTTTTTTTTTCTTCTGATAGTAACATGTATAGGTATTTTTCCCTAAAAAAAACATCACAAGACATAACCATGACTTCATTCCAAATTTCAGTTTTTAAAATATCACCATAACATATTACAAAGCTTCAGCATTTTAAAAACCCAAGTTTTACAACACTACTTAATTGAATAACATTTTCCATAATTTAGTTAATTTTTATATCAATTAGCACATCAACTAACAAATGACACAACCTCTGCTCTATAGTTTGGGCATTACCATATACAAGTAAAAAAAATGCAACAGTAAGAATTATGTCTTTCTCCATGAATCACTGGCCAAATGTCTTTCAAACAGGCATATCCAGCAATTCGGGTTACCAGACTGATCGCAAAATGGCATTTGTTAAGTTTGATGTTTGTTAAGGGCAAGTCTCGACCTTGGTTTGGTGTTATTAACCATGGTAGTAAAGAATACACAGCGACCCGATAAATGATAAACAGGTTAAAATTGCCTCGACCAGTCACAAGGGATAGAATATATAACATAGTTGGTAATACCTAAACTAACATTGTCGATATGACAATACCAAAAATAACTGAAAATACGTAGTTTCCTTACCACACTCGCAATGAGATAAGATCTTCAAACACGACCTGCTACACAAGTCCTACAAAAAATACGTTTTATCTATTGAGGATGAAAATAACTTCTGAAAATCAAAATTATTTATCAACAATTCAAACAAAACAAATACTTGCAACTTAATAATAAAAATAATTACAGAAAAAATTGTCACTGACCTTAGATTCGGACCATGATAAATCAAGCACATCATCCGCACAAAACTTTCAAAACTAATATAGTAAAATTACAAAATTGGTAAAGTGAATATGTTTTTGACATGAACCAAAAAACCTTAATTATATGAAAACTGGGGGGAAAACAAAGATAAATGCTTCAATTTATGACACATACCTCAAATAGGGCGATTTCTTATGGACTGGTTGTAGATTTCCCTAAAACAATGTGTTGTATTTATACGGTGAGAAATAATCATCGAAGAATTGAAGAGTCGATTGAATATGACTGGTTGTATTACCTCGGTTCTATCATTGTGGCAGAGAAACGAAGAGACGATGAACGAACAGGCTGGTCAGGGGTGAACGAACCGTCGTGGTAAATGGGTAGAAGGAAATGGTCCGAACAGTTAAATGATGGGCCACATTTAAATGATAACAGGCCACAATGATGGGCAGAAGGATTAACCGGCGTGTGAAGTGTTATATTAATTTTTTTTAGGAACTGGAATGCAGCCGAAGGCTTGGCCAAGTAGTATTGGTGTTATTATTTGAAGGGAAGGTTGGGGTTTCGAATCCTGGTAGATCCTTTTTTTTTCTTCCAGAGTGATTAATTCTATAATTAGCAACTGTGTTGGCTGAATTTTCAGTCTTGCTAATTATAGAAAGGGTAAATGCTTTATAATATAGTAAAGATTATTATATTAAATTAATATTATTGAATGGAAAGCTTATAATTTTATTGTGGAATGAAAAATGAGTCCAATTTCAATATAAGGAAAGGATGTTGGGATCTTTCACCAGTGAGGCAGTCACCCACCACTTCCACTCACAAATTTTTTGTGAAGAATTAGTTTAAATTAAAAAAAATACCTAAATTCTTAAGTTTTGAAACTAATTCCATAATTCTTTATATATATAAGCATAAGCAATCTATAAAATAAAATCCAAACCTAAAAGTGATGTAGAAAAATAAATTAATACCACATTATATCTTTATTTTTTAAATCTCACAATTAGATGGATTAAGAATAGATTAAAGGTACATAAACTCACAACGAAGTGTGAGCATTGTTACGCTCGTGAATTACAGTTTCGATAATGTCTCTGTTATGAAAACTAGAAACTTTTATTATTTTATAAGAATACTTGTTAGGTACAACTCTGGACTTGTGGAAAGCAAAAGCAAAATAGGAGTGCAGGCATAATGTTTGTGTGTGCTCGTACAAGGCATGGGAAAGGAATGGAAAATCAACTTTTGACTTTCCAATTTGGGAGATATTATAGGTAATTAGCGGATACTTGTTTTATCAAACGATTTATTATTTTAACTTATTATTTATTCGATAATTAATGAAGCTTAATTATTAGTTGATAAATTTCATTTACGAATAATTATTTGGTTACTTTGAATACTCGTGTTTATAGTGCATATTAAATTAATAGTTTCCTTGTTTTGAATACATGTAATGTTTCGTTCATTATTATTTTTTGTATCGGTTATTTCGGATGTGATATTTTCATTATAAAAACATAACATTTATATTTTTTATTCAATTCATATCTATTTTAAGTTATATCATCAACTCACTAAATTTACGGTTTTAACTGGATAAAATACTGACAAACTGGCGTGTGCATATTTAGATGTGTATTACCTACACATAATACAAGTTTTTGCTATACACTAAATGATAAATAAATAATTTCATTTAAAATGTTTTACAAAAGTGTTAAGTTACAATCGATGCCGGGTTGACTACCCGTTTTCAAGGATAGTCACAGTTGGATATCATGTTATAACGAAAACAATGTTATTACGATAATAATCTACGTCTTTTAACATTATGAAGTTGTATACACCATGTTAAACTCGGGTTTTTTTAACTCGTGACTTGTTCCCCTTTTATGGTAAATATTAGTAGTGTAAATTATAAAAATTGTTTCCGTTATTGGCTGGACATTTTTTTCGTGAATTTTTTTGTCCTTGAGGCTCTATTCTTTGTCTTATTACACCTAAAATATCAAAATACCATTGTTATTATTTTTCTGATTTTTTTAGTCATTAATTTTTTATTTTTTATTTTTTTCTATTTCATTCCCTCTCTCCTCCGGTCATCATCTCTTGCGATTATGCAAAAACAATGCCATTGGACGGGTGCCAACGGCACCATCTCTTTTCCGCCACTATTCCGCCAGTTGAGTGGCACCATTGGCACGGACCCATTAGTTATCCCGCCAGTTGGTGCCTCGCCAGTTTGGAGACGAGAGGGAAGGGTTGCGCCGGTTGTGTGGTGGGGCCCAAAGGAGTATTTTGTGTGTGTGAGTTTTGTAATGGTGGGTCCAAAAAAATTAAAGGGAAGTAGTATTGTTGACATGGGTACGTCAGTTAGTGTGGTTGGAGGGTGAGCTGACGTGGCGCTGATTTGGCAACAACTGACAGTATCAGTTTGTTTTACCATTGGAAGCGATCTTATGAGCACATCAACTTTATTAGACTAATTGCAAAACACAATGATCATTAACATTTAACAGCACATCAACTTTATCACAAAATCAATTTGTTCCATAGCTACAAAACAATATGGCAAAGTCGAAACTAAGCATGAATTGGATTTCAAGTTTATAAAAGTACAAACGTCAAGAATCAATGATCGGTCATTATGATTACAAAATCCAGCAACATCTTGATATCAAAAGCACAGCATCTCAACACATACACAATCATCCATCTACAATCAACAAACAATTTACTAGAATGAAAACCTTAAAATAGAACGATATATGCTAATTCATCACCCCCGAAAAGTGAGTAATTACAGCCCTAAACAAATAAAATTCCATGTCAAACAATATATGCTTGCTACATTCTAAACCAGATCAAACTGAACAAAACATGACATTAAGTTGATACATATTATCATCAACATCTTAAAGGTTCATGTAGGGTTATAATCAAAGATGAAAAACAATGAAAGCGAATCCAGACTTGCTTCTGGAGATCATTCAGTAGGTCCAGATCCTTCCAACAATTCATCATACATCGTCGTTCAGATCTGATTAAAAGTACTGAATCAACATCATACTTGTATAACAACTTTTATGAAATTGAGCACGTAAAGACCAAACTTAAGAAATGATTCCCCTGCTGTTTTAATATTATTTGTAAACAATCAAGGATATTCAAGAGCATATGATCTCTAATTACTTCCCAAAAATAAGTTATCTAATTTGTTAAATTCAAGTAATGATCAAGTGAATTTATCAACTAAACTGTATAATAATAGTCGCAAAAAAATGTTGTAAATTGAACATTTTTATCAACTTTCATGATCAATGTTATCAGTTAATTTATCTAATGTTAGCATTATAAGCACATGTCTACGGAAGAATCACTTATGAAAATTAGTTGCATAACCTAACAACATAAATCGCATCACTTAACTGTTCAAAATTTCTTTCAGCAATTCCTAACTCCCAAGAGCCACATAACATAGTTCCATCAACCATCATCACAAGGAAAACATAAGAAGATTGAATATTGCATAATATATAGCATCAAAATACGTCAAAAAAATGAAGTGAACAAATTTAAATACCTTCAAGAGTCCAACCACAGGTTCGTGGAGCAGCAGAAAGCATTGATTTCAGCAATGCGGAAGCAGTAGCTGTGTGGAATGGTAGCATTGATTCAACAGACACACAGCTCATCTCAACTGGTGACCTATTTCAAACAATTTCACATTCTTTTATATCAATTTTGTATGTTAACTGGTCAAAATTTAGCTATATAATCTAGAAACCTAGGTAATTTATAGACGATTTTTTTTGGCGATCAAATCATTAATAGGCCAGAAGCAATCAACGATACCTATGCTCGAATTGGAAATATAAAATTCAAATTTCTATCTTACGACGAATACGAAATAATAATTTAACGAATAATCACAAACATACAATAAGCGTAGAGATGTATCATAGAAATGACCTGAAAATGCGATGGGAAAGGGGTTTCTGAGAGGGGATATGGAAGGGAGAACGTGCCGCCGATGTTGCATTCGGCTTAGCTCCGGCGGAGATTCTAGTTGCTGCTGTGCGGACGGAGGTGAAGGTGGTGGCGGAGCGGATGACGGACCTAGCTGCCATGTAGTTCGGCGAGACAAAAATTGTATCGGGGTTTCGTATCAGTAGTGTATATGCCCCCCTTGTTTTTCATTATTTACTACATTAAGTCCCTCGACTGTTCTTTATTTCATATCCTCTCCTTTTGTTGTATCCTTGAGCACATAATTTTCGATTTGTATACTACTATAAAGTATAAACACCTAGTTTGTCAGATACGCTTTTTTCTTCATTTTTCTCAAACTGAATATTCATAATGCACGATTTAGTTATGGATAAGATAAGATTAGGCAACAAGAAGCTTTGTTAATACACCTAATTTGGACACCCTTTTAAAGAAAAGAGAAATAGCCCATTGAAATTGGTTGTGTTTAGGGCATAAAATTGGAGGATAATCCCAATTATGGACATGTCTAATGTGGCTTTTGATGGTTCGGATTTACCATTATGGAAATGGTGGAGAAGAACAATTTATTTTTCTACCAATATTATTTTGATCAAAAGGGTTAAACAATTATCAATTAAAAGTAAAAAGTTTTTTTTTTTATCTTATACGAGTAATGATATTGCTTCTTACCATTTGTTCATACTTATTTTCTTATTCATTAGATTAAGACACGTGTTAAAATCAAATGATAATATTATAAGAGAATTAATAAATTGTGCATGTCATCTTATCAAATGGATAAGAAAAACAAATGATATGAATAAATATATCTCTATATTTTATATCCGTCGTTATTTATTGAAGTATTAAAACTAAAATTATTCAAAAGGCCCAAGTTAAACAAATATTAGGCCCATATTTTTGCAAACTACAGCCCAATAGCGCCTATAAATTTTAGCGAAGAACTTGAAAATGGAACAAACTATAGCAACTTGATCGCACTCTGGCTGTACCATCATCGATTATAGACTTATAGTAAAATCGTTTTCAGATTTAGAACATGTTTGGAAAAACTTATTTAATAGGGTTTTAAGCTTATTAACTTAATAAGCGATAATAAATTTTTATTTATAATTGCTAAAATAAGACCGACATGTAAATATGACATGAGACCGGCACAAAAATAAATATGTTAGGGTTGAAACAACAAATTTTAGTTCAGTTTTAGGTCGACACAATTGAACCGTTTATTAAACGGGTTAGATTCGAGTTGATGATAATTTAAATGAGTCGTTCCACCAACTCATTTAAATATATATTTGTATACTTTAATATATATATTAATATACTTTAATAGTTTACAGATATACTTTAAAAATAGTTATATTTAAAAAATGAATATATTTTAGTAAGTTTAAATATACATTTAAAAAGTCGACATGTTTGCTACATTTAACATCAAACTTGTTTAAACCGTTTAATTAAACGTGTTATATGCATCATTCAAATTGAAATAAATATGTTAGAATTGAGATATCTGACTCGTTTATATAAACATGTTAATTTCAAATTGATTAGTTTTAATCTTTCAACTCATAAACTTATACTTACAAATACAAATCCGATCTGAATTATCATCTAACTAAAAACTATATTAAGATACAGGGTGATGGCAATTAATTTTGCCAAACAAGTCATGTGGAATAGTTATAATAAATTAATATAACTAGTCAAAGTTGAGATTTGTAACATAGGGGCCCATTTCAGGTTAAATAGTTGTCACAATTGAGTATGCTACCACGAACAAAGACCCAACACCTACTTTCTAAATGATATATCTTTGCACTTTCACCCCCTCAATCTTCTGCTTATGTTACACATATACCTTATTTTATATATCCTTAACAAACACCACATAAGAAAGGTTCAAATTTCAAAGTATAAACTAAAAGCTTTTAACTTTTTGTAGTTAACCTAAATACAGTTAAAATGTTTCGGTATAACATATGATATATAACTCGAACTTCTAAAATGTCTTATGACTTGTCAAATATCTAGACGATTATATATATAGTTAAGATTATTTTTTAATATTTGATTATTTAATTAGATAGTAAAAGTTATAAAACAATCATAAGCCATATAAGTCTCTCTTCAGTGGTACTATTATTATTAAATAGATTTATAGTTAATCATAAGTTAAAGTATATCAATATTAGTTTCTAATTAATCTAGAATAATATTTTTATTAAAAGCATGTTCTTAAAAAAGGTGAAACCTATGAGGTAATATATACTACCTCCGTATCATAATACATACATTATAAATTTATGATTTTTAATACAATA
This sequence comes from Calendula officinalis, assembly GCA_963853835.1. Taxonomy (NCBI): domain Eukaryota; kingdom Viridiplantae; phylum Streptophyta; class Magnoliopsida; order Asterales; family Asteraceae; genus Calendula; species Calendula officinalis. The sequence continues at coordinate 4,952,744 of OY970830.1, read as the reverse complement.
TATTATAATAAGGGTTAAGATAAATTGAATATAAAGGACTAGAAACGACCTGGCCATATAGTAAGAGGTCTAAACGGAAGTTACGGAACCCAATTCCATCCATCACTATGTAGATGGGCCGCACCCCCACGTGACCATTTGCATGCATGAAAACGACGTAGCATGGCGACTTTCTGATCTCCAAAGAACCAATACTCCTATTTAAGCAAATTCCCATTTTATCACTTAAATTCACACCCCATAAAATAATGGATTTTTCACAACCCAAAAAACACCCACAAAAAAGCAACAAGAAGAGGCTCACAAATGAACAAGTAAAGCTCCTAGAAACAAGTTTTAACTTCAACAACAAGCTCGATTCGACTCGAAAGAGTCAATTAGCTCAAGAACTTGGTGTCCCAGCCAGACAAATTGCAATTTGGTACCAGAACAAACGAGCCCGTTGGAGGAATCAAAGCCTAGAGACAGAACGCAAGGCACTTCAACATCGACTTGAACGTGTTGCAAGTGACAAAAGCCCGCTCGAAAGAGAGGTTGAGAGACTCAAAGGTGAGTTAGAAAAGGCTAAAGAAATGTTGGTATCATCAAAAACAATGAATTATTCATCCTTTTCAAGTTCTTGTGATGAAGTTGGAAGCTCAAGCTTGCTCGGTGATCATGGAGATTTCTATGTTTGTTTTGATGATCATCAATATGATCACAAATCGATCAGTCATGATCTTTTTTCTAGATCAATGTCTTGATCAATTTGTGTCATTGTGTGTAATTAAGTTTATGCTCTTTGGAACAATTAAAAGTATTCTAAAATTTGCGTAATACTATTTTCTTTTTGATAAAAGGTTGTGACATGGTCTAATTGTGTGAAATCGTCAATCTAAATATCTATTGTTACGAAATAGACGCCGCATATTTATTGTACGACGCGAAAATATGACACAACCCTAACACAAAATAAACGGGTTAAGGTTACGAAGAAATGAGGCGTACGTAACTGGTGGTCAGGGCCGGCTCAAGGGGTGTTCAAAATGTGCATGTGAACATGGTCCACCACAATAAGGGGCCCAATATTGTTCTTACATATGTATTAGTAATTTATAATATAATTTTTTTTATTGACGCAAGTAATATTAGGTTATTGCGGGATTAACAACCGCACATAACAACAATGAAAATTTAAAAAAAAAATTATAACAATCATTTACGTTTTAGGGCCCATTTTTTTTAAAAATGTACCAGACCTCCAAAAGTTCCGGACCAACCCTGCTAGTGGTTTCGGGTTGCCCTTCCTAACCCGGTTCCTTCCACCACCCTGTTTGTAAAGATATATAATTACAAAATTAAATCATATTTCCAAATATCTTAACAGTTTTAGGGTTTATTATCTTTATTCTATAATATCTACCATCATGTACGTGCTTTCGAAGTGATATAGTTTATGAGCCAATATTTATCGGATACAATTAAGCATTTTGACTGTTACTTTCCAATAGGTATCGTGTAATTTTTTATTCGAATTTGGTCATGAACGGCTTGACACACTAAGCTCTTTGACAAACATCTCAACTCAGGGTTAGAGTTCATCCTTTTGCACAATTTCGAATAAAAATTAGTGCTCAATTAGTTTGACGATTCGAGTTTAGAAAAATAATATTCGGCTCAATTAGCTAGCCGGAAAGCACGTTTAACTATTCGAATCGAACGAGCTTAATAAACCGAGCAAACCTAGTTTATATAAGATTTGTGGGTTCTAGACCTTGAAATATATGTTGGTAATGGTATTTGAACCTAAAATTTCATAAACAAGTTTTACAAATTTGTGACTTAGTTTCATTGAAAAAAATATTGAATCATTGTTGGAATTTATTGTGATAAATATGTTTTTTCACCAACTTTAAACACATCTAACTAGATGTATATTAATTATATATAATTAATGGTTGGTAGCTTTATGTTCTCCCTATAAGTTACACAACGAGTTAAAGTAAGAGCATCTATAATGACTAATGAGAGCTTATTCAAAAGCTTATTATTATTTGAATAAACTATTGAATAACTTTTTGTCATTGAATATAAAGCCTTTATTTACTATTTGAATAAGGACTTTACATTCTCTGACCCTTTATTGGAGCGGCTTTCTATGAGTTATAAAAAAAAGATTTTGGAAAAGATAACCATTAGAGAGTCTTTTTATGATTAACTTTTTGGTTAGTGTAAAGTTGATGCGTTAAAAGCAATAAGCTCTTATGAGGTTAAATATTGGAGATGCTCTAAATCCAAAATGTAGTTGTGGTGAATGACATATCGATTTTAACAGTCGGATATTTGAAACAAGAAATCTTGTGTTAGGAGGTTGTCCCACAATGGAAAAATACCAAACTAACGTTGAGTTCTAAGCTCAAGCTTACCTAATATCAAGTTCACTGGATCCCAACTTAAGCTCACTTGAACTCAACTCAAGCTCACCTGATCCGATCCAGAAAAAGTTATTTCATATTGGTATTTAATTCAAAATTCATGTGTTTGATTTCTTGTTAAATAATAGTGAATTAGTTTAATGTTCTCATTAATCATGAGTTACCATTTAACACGATAAAATGAGAACATTGGGTTCATTTGGAGAAACACACTGAGATACTTTCAAACACCAAAAAGCTCACAATACTCTATGTGGTAAGTTGTTCGGACATTAGATGATATTCAGTAGTACAACACTACTCAGTTGTTGTACCCGGTGAAATAGACAACTGATATATTTTAAAAGGATTGTGTTAAATCATGAGACTCGACCATGCATCTCATTATCTACTTCTTTCTTCTACTTCATTTGTATTTGTAATTGTATTTTCCTTCCTTGTATTGCATTTTATTTGTAAAAGTGTTATTATCTCCTACAATATATATTTTTTTTCTCTCGCTAATAACGATTAAAAATAATGGTTAAATTTCCCATTTTGATTATTAGCATTGATTCAAAAAAAGTATTTAACTGAAAAGTTTATGTAAATTAAATATTATAATTATTAATTAAGTTTATTAAAAAAATTAAATTCATTCTGTTAAGATTTTATAATATTAAGTATATAAGGTTGTTTCTTCATCTTGATTTAACTTCAATCCATGTTGAGTTTTACTTGATAAATTATTAAATCATTTTTCGGATTAGATTTATTATTATAAGTTAACGAGATTCCCTTGACATATTGATTTTCTCTTAAAACCGTGAGAGTTATCTTTGTGATTATTAAAATTTCAAGATAGCTTTTGCTACTTGGTTTTTCTCAAATTATGAAAAAATAAAATTCTTTGAATTTTATTATTTATAAATTGGTTTTGCATTTAAAATTTTGCTTTTAAATTGTGAGAGTTAATTATTAACATTTTGGATTATTAGTTGATAAAATACAAGATAATCTTTAGTTTTTTGAATTAATACTTGAAAATAAGATACTTGAAATATATATCTTAGGACTAATTGTGTTTCTTTGTGAAACTTATATTTTTTTGAGGCTAATTACTCAAATTTGTAATATCATTTTGCAAAAATGTCAAATGTTGTGACTATACTTAACCGAGAGAATTCCCGTTAAGTTAATATGGTAAAACACATGAAAGAAGATGTGCACATTATGGCCATGAATTCTGAATTGTCGAAGTGATTTAATAGGAACTGATTTAAGTAGATTGTATGTCGATTCGGCTACAACCCGTCACGTGTGTGTTAAAAGTATGTTTATCGCCTTCAAAAAACCAAATAAACCAACAATTACTTTTTAAAATGATATTGCTAATATGTGCACTAAATGAATATGCTATCAAATATTTTTGCCCTTTGATCATTTATTTAAAATGTAGTCCTTCCGTCCCTAAATAAAGTTCTCATTTCACCTTCAAGTTTTATCCCTAAATATAGTTTCTATTTCTCAAACTTAAGGGGCTAACTTAATATAATAATATTATTACCAATACTTTCACTACTAACTATCTCCTAAAATACTTGTGTTCTCCAATTAAACCTTATATTTTAATCAAAAATAATACCAAATACCCCACCACTAACTATCTCTTAAATAGTTGTGACCAAGAGAAACGAGAACTTTATTTAGCTACTGAGGGAGTAATAAATAGACAATGTGCAATTGATAGCGTATCCTAATTATTAATTAAATTTATCACTATATAATAACAAAATTCCCATAACATAAACCTAAAACTAAAATTAATTTTTAATGGTTTTGCTAATAGTGAAACATTTATGATAATATTTAATTTTTGTATATTCCCAAAAGATAAATCTCAATCATTGATCAATAAGATTTAGGGGTTGTTTGGGAGAGTTTATTTAGAGGGCTTATGAGCTTTTAAGCTTATTTAAGTTTAATAAGCATTACTAAGTGTTTGGTTGAGCTGATAAGCTTATGCTTATAAGTTTATTTAAGGGGTTTTAAGAAAGCTATTTTAGAGGAGATTATGAGCTTATTTATGATTATTACCTCCTTACCCCCTCATTTCATCAATCAAACATTTTTTTATATAAGTTCAACTAAACCAAACAATTGAGCTTATTAACTTATTAAAAATGTCATTTTTAGTCATTTTACAATAAATTTATATAAGCCCTCCCAAACACTTTATTTAACAAAAGTTTATTAACTTAATTAAGTGTAACACATCAATTTTTCAAAAATAATTTAAACTTTTAAATATTCCAAGTTTAATACAAAAAACCATAGTAATAAAATGTAATTCCAATCAAACATTCGGAATGATTAACAATGTGCCAAAAACCGGTGTTACAAATATATCGAGACTAAAGTCTAAGGGAATCAAAATTGTACACCGAGCTTAATCATCCAATGTCAAAACTACGGCCCGCCTACTCTTTTGCTCCCGAACCTGAGTACATAGACATAAAAGAAAACGTAGTACGTGAGACAAGATTGTCTCGTGAGTAACATGGGTTTTGGACCCGTTTATAAACATTTGCAATTAAATAATATTTAAGTAAATATCACATTGCACATAAATCAAACATAGTCCCGAGCTCATCATAAGCTCACACATACGCAACGGGTCATCCCGAAGCAAACTCCCCCGATGTGGGTTATCATCAAAAGATCTCATGGTAATTGGGGTTCTCCCAAACTTACCGAGATCATCACTCCCCCATCTCGCGGGTTATCATACTCCCCCTTTTTATCGGGTTATCATAGTCCCTCTATTGTCGGGTTATCGTTCACATAGATATACTACCCTTGCGCGGGGAGGTACCGCCCCGAGTAGTAATCTCAACTCCCCCACGAATGGGTTATCGTTTCCGGAATTTGACTAACATATAATTGGTCAACACATATGGGCTAGTGCCCCATTTCAATCATCATTTCATCATATCAAGATCACAATTCATTTCATGACATCTAAGCATATCAGTCAATTTCTTTATTAATTCATACATTAAATAAAAACTCTTTTAGTCATTTTAATCATTTAAAAGTCATTTGCTATGTACTCAGAAAAGATCACATGTACTCACCTTAGCAATGCTATCCAAAATTGTGTTAGCAAACACAAATCCTTACTCCTTGAATGAAGGAATATTCACCAAATCCTTAAGCCTTTAAGACCTAATCATCATTTACACAAATAATCTAGTTATCAACCATAACTAACCATAAACAATTCATAACTATACTCATGACCACCAAGTTCATCCAACTTGGTGGGAATCTCAAACCCTAGTTCAAGATTCTCATCAAAATTCCCAAATCCAACTTGTACACAATGAATACAAGTCTACAATGAGTGTTTTACACTCATGTTTGGTCATCTTCCCCAAAGATGACATGGTGAGTTGTCCAAACCACCATTAATGTCCAAATAAAGCTTTAAATATCAAAGAGATGCATAAACTATCAATGATTCTTACCTTAGATCAACAATCTCCAAGAAGTATGAAGATTTGAGCTCAAGAACTTCAAAAACCGTGCACTTCTTCCAAAATAACGGCTGGTAGGGTATAGGGGGTGTAGGTGTCCAAACCCTAGCCCCAAACTCGTTTTTATAGCAGCTGCACAGTTCGCGTTCGCGAACTCGAGTTTGCGCCGCAAACTTCCCCGGTCGTGAACTTCTCGCGATCGGGAACAAGCCGCGAACTTCATGCCTCAAAACCTTGAACTCAGTGTTCCATTCTCGCGTTCGCGAACCAATAGTTCGCGCCGCGAACTCCCCCAGGCAGCTAGGCTGCAACTTTTTGTTGTCCAATTTATCCCGGTTTCGACCTTAACCATATCAAACGGTGTCCAAATGATACGAAACCAATTCCTACGATCTTTAAACGATTTATCCTTATTTATCATATTTTTGTACAATTTATTTATTTACAACGGTCGTTACATTAAGCTCATAAGCTTATAAGCTAATAAGCATAAGCTTTTTTATTAAGCTTTCCCAAACACCCCCTAATGGTCAAGATTAATCACATATTTTATACATGAAGGAATATTATGGTCATTTGGCACTTACAAAAATTATTATTATTTTTTATTGTTTTATTTTTTTTTCTATTATTATTTTATTATTATTTCATTAAATAACAATATTATTTTGATAATCACATGTAATTTTATTGTACAATCACATGTGATTGTATATTTGATCACATGCGATGTTTTAGTCTAATCACATTAGATTCAGTATAAAATCACATTGATTATCACATCATGTGTTATTAACGGAAAAAGTAATTTAAAAAATATACTAATAAAATTTTAAAATTTTTAAAAATAATAATTCTTAAAAAATTAATATAAAATTTTTTTTTTTTGATAAAAATGACCAAAATACCTCTTAATGTATAAAATATGTGATTAATATTGACTAATAATTATAATTAAGCAGTTGTTATATTTATCCCCTAAGACTACATAAATAATAAAGTATTACCTTAAATACATCTCTTTGTTAATATGTGCGCTAACAATATATGCTAGCCAATTATAGAAGTCGTTCTTTTTCCTGTATTTAAAATGCAATAGTTAAAAAAGCGTGAAATTAATTGTGTTTCTTAATTATGAATTAATTATATAAATGCAGCTATATATAATAACAATATTTCCTTAGCATAAACTATCATGTTAGAAAATATAAATAATTAATTTAAGTATAAAAAGAATATAAAAGTTAAAATTTAACCAAATTGTTGTACTAAAAATTTGACATAATAAATTAATATTAAATATTGATTTTTTTTCCTATACATAATTATATTATAAAATTTAAGTTTTTAAATAAACATGAGTAATAAATTAAAGTATAAAAAGATATTATAAAGGTTGAATTTTTTGTAATAAGTATGAGTAATTAATTGAACTACAAAAATATACTAAAAGTTATGAAGTTGTATCAAATTGACATACAAAAACTTTTAACTATCATAAATATAATATGGGTTTGACTAACTCATATCCTTAGGGCATGAGATAAAAGACATTTAATAATCTTGAACATTCTAAAAAATGCATAAATAATCATTAATGAAGTTTATTTTTTATTAATTCATGAGATTCATTAAATGCGGTTTAATTGTTTAAGGAATTTATAGTTTATTAAGTGGTTCTTATCTCATGTCCTTATGTCATGAGTTATAAAATCCCATATAATATTTAGAAGTCACTTTTTAGTCATATATGAGAGAACTAAATTAAAATATAAAATATATAATAATTAATAAGTTTACAATCTTTTCATACAAAAAGTTTTAACATAATAAATAGTAGTCTTTTATGTATTTTATAAATTAAAAAATCATCAAATTGATATACCAGGAGTTTTGAGATGTGAATTCATTTCTACACTATAAGTTTTAAGTCATATACCATAAAGTACAAGTTTTATAGCTTACTGTACAACTGTGTTTAGCAATAGATGTGGTGGTTGCTTTAAAAGTTGTGATGTAAAAATCACTCAAAAACCGTGAAACTCAAAGTATATCACTTATTTTGAATCCGAGGAAGTATCAAATTTTAACAAAAATGTCTAGCTCCGTATATCGTAAAGCTTTTTATACTTATTTTTTGCATTAGAATGACATTAATTTATCGTCATTAAGTGTGTTCAACCTTTGTCACATATTTAAATATCGATTGAAAGTGTAAATCAAAATTTCTTAAAAGTTTTATTTTATACTCCTCTCGTCCCATGAAAAACTTCTCATTTGCCTTTTGCACAAGTTTTTAGGTGATAGTTAGTGGCGGGGTCATTGATAATACTTTTATTTAAAATATAAGATTGAGTTGGAGAGAGAAAGATAATTAATGAATATTAGTGGTGGGCCTTTAGTAATAATAGTTTTTTAATTTTTATTGTGTGGAGCCTATCAAATTTAAGAAATGAGAAGTTTTTTCTGGGACAAAAATTTAGAGTGAAATTAGAAGTTTTTTGTGGGACGAAAGGAATACATTTTATGCGTAATTATCATAATATGAAAATGAAATATATATGCCCGCAACAACGCGCGGCTGACACATTACCTTGTTATAAAATAAGACTTATTTTAACTCTCTAACAAACCGAGAGTCTAAGAAGTATGACCAACACATCCATTTTTTCACTTCTATATGTGCATCGCCAATGGCGGAATTAGAAATTTTCATTAGTAGTAGCACCCTTGCGAAGATCAAAAAGGCGGAGATCAAGGGGGTTGCGCTCTCTTGTGGGGTCCTAGGGGCAGCGCCCCTAGTGGCGTTCAAGAGGCAATACGTTGAAACAAAAACGAATTTTACATAAATGACTCTATCACATAAACATCATGTTTGATTATATATACATCAAATCTTCAAGAACTAATTTTATAAACCTACAAGACAACTACTAATTTTATAGGCTTAAAGCTAAAAAAAACTACAAGGCACACACTTTGGATTCTTTTTATTTGGTTTAAGTTTTTTTTTTTTTTGGCTTTGAGTTTAAACTATTGGTTAATACTTGAACTTTTTAAAGATTGGTTTAAAGTAAATATGTGCACCAAAAGCACATCCTAACAAATGTTAAAGGTCGTTTTTGCCCTTTTGTTATATGAAATTGATAGCATATCCTCGTTATTAATTAATTATATCAATGCAACAATATAAATAACAAATTTTCCATAAATAAACCTACAATTAAATTTTTAAATGATTTTGCTAATACGTGCATTGACAGCATATGCTAGCAAATTTTAAAAGCCGGTTTTCATATTCTATTATGTACTTAAAATGTAATAAATAAAGAAACCATGAAATTGATAGTGTTTCTTAATTACTAATTAATTATATCAATGCAACCATATATAATAACATAATTTCCATAGCATTAACCAACAATTAAATTTAAAGTTTTATTAATATATACATGAAAGACCCATGATTTAATGTGCCTAAAAGTGAGTTTTGACCTTCTATTAATTTTTAAAAATCTTCCTTTTATAATATTAGAAAATTAATTACTTACTAATTTCATTTTATATTAATTAGGAAGATTCTTGTTTATCTAACACTTGATTTAATGTGCCTATAGGGCAAAACTTTTTAAAAAAAATTTGGACCATATTTAATATTTTTCATTAATTACAAGATGCGAATAAAATTTTCAGTGTTTTAATTATTAGTTAACATCGCCTATTTAAGATTTGAGTCTCATTGGACATGAATCATCAACTTAGATTTTTATCAACCACTTATATTGTATAAAAATCTACAAAATGAGAACTCCTAATCAAAAAGAGTCCTCCAATTATATTCTTTTTTATATGCCAAATCAGTTTTTTGAGTGTATGTAACCATACATATATTACTTTTAGTATGTGTGCATGCACTCAAACGCTTTTATTGTTAATATATCATTTCCCACATAAGTGTAGGCTCGAATCGGACGTCATGACAATGTGATTCTCAAGTAAAAGATTGAGAAAATTTGCTTGAGAATATAGCCATGAAAGAAGCTATTCGGAAATCGATTTGTAACATATGTTGTATGCGAATAATTATAGCAGTCACATTTGTTGAAAACCACAATTTATTTATAAAGAGTTCTAGATTAAGAGAGGATCTTAGTCGATTGACTAGACTCCTCTCATAATCAACAATATTTCTCATTAATATATTGTGTTTCTTAATAAATTTGTCTCCTACAGCTTCGTTCATTTCATTTGTTGCATATCAAACTTTTCATAACTTTTTTTATCGTTATATTATCAAGTCTGAGTTTTTCATTCATTTGCTTTAAAATTGCATTGTCGTGACGTTCCATTTGAGCCTAAACAAATGTGGTAACAATCTTAGAAACATTTGAAGACCCATAAAAAAGTAGTGGGTCGGTGATTTTCCTAAGGGTATACACCAAGTAAAATTCTTTTTCTTTTTCTTTCTTTGGATGATATATTACGTGTAAGTTTATTTTATTAATGCAATTTTTATATTTAATGTAAGTTTTTTTTAATTAACATAATATTGTTTTTACTTAATTACGAGTAGTATTTATTTTATAATTATTTCGTTTAATAAAAAAAGGGTAGTATGATGATGATGTGGCAAAAGTAAATATATGTAGTTGGCATGATTGTGTTACTTTTATTGTAGGAAGATGTGATGTTGTGTTGATGTGATGAAACTGAAGAAATGAAGAAGCGACGATTGTTGGTAGAGGTTTTAACTTTTAAGAGTTTCGTTTATAAAGTAGGTTAAACTTTCATCTTTTAATCACCAAATTTGAAAAATTACACTCTTTGTCCCTTAAATTCAAAAACAACGTTTATTTTCCAAGTTAATTTAATGAAACCAATTAATTTTGAGTGTATGTAATCATATATACGTTATCATTTAGTGTGTGCATGCACTCAAACGCTCACATCTACATGTGTGATATTATATTGTTAATATCATTTCCCACATTAATGTAGGCTCAAATGGGGCATCATGAAAATGTGATTCTCAAGTAAAGGATTGAGAAAATCTACTTGAGAATATAGCCATGAAAGAAGCTATTTGGAAATTGATTTGTAACATTTGTTGTGGGCGAACAATTGTAGTAGTCACATTCGTTAAAAAACACAATTTGTTTATCAAGAATGCTCGATTAAGAGATGATCTTAGTCGATTGACTACTTCTGGTATACCGTAGTTGATGGACGAGACTAGTCATTCGACTAGGCTCCTCTCATAATCACCCATTTTCCTATTGATATATTGTGTTACTTAGTAAATTTGTCTCCTAGAGTTTCGTCCATTGCATTTGTTGCATATCACTTTTCAAACTTTTTTATCGTTATATTTTCAAGTCTGAGTTTTTCATTCATTTGCTTCAAAAATGCATTTTCGTGACGCTCCATTTGAGCCTAAACAAATGTAGTAACGATCTTAGAAATAATTAAATCCCCATCAAATAGTTGGGTAATGATTTTCTCAAGGTATACACCAAAGTTTTTAAAAATTCGTTTTCTTTTTCTTTCTTTGGATAGTATATTACATCAACACAAGAACAAGAAGAGGCTCGCAAATGAACAAGTAAAGCTCCAAGAAACAAGTTTCAACTTCAACAACAAGCTCGATTCACATCGAAAGAGTCAATTAACTCAAGAACTCGGTGTGCCAACTAGACAAATTGCAATTTGGTACCAGAACAAACGATCCCGTTAGAGGAATCAAAGCCCCTAGAGACAGAACATAAGTCACTTCAACATCGACTTGAACGTGTGTCAACTGACAAAAACTGGTTCGAAAGAGAGGTTGAGAGACTCAAAGGTGAGTTAGAAAAGGCTAAAGAAATGTTGATATCATCAAAGACAAAGAATTATTCATCTTTTTCAAGTTCTTGTGATGAAGTTGGAAGCTCAAGCTTGCTCGGTGATCATGGAGATTTGAGATTTCTATGTTTGTTTTGATGATCATCAATATCATCACAAATCGATCGGTCATGGTTTTTTGCTAGATCAATGTCTTGATCAATTTGTGTCATTGTACGTGTAATTAAGTTTATGCTCTTTGGAACAAATAAAAGTGTTCTATAATTTGCGTAATACAATTTTCTTTTTGATAAAAGGTTGTGACATGGTGTAATTGTGTGAAATCATCAATCGAATGTTAAGGAATAAGGGCGGAATTTTTGATACGACGAGAAAATATAACACAACTCTAGCACAAAATAAATGGATCAAGGTTGGGAAGAAATGGGGCGTAACCTGCCGGGTTCGGGTTGTCCTTCCTAACCCGATTCCATCCCACCACCCCGTTTGAAAAGATAATTACAAAATTAAATCACATTTCCAAAAATCTTAACTGTTTTAGGGTTTGTTATCTTTATTCTATAATATATTCAAATTATTATGTAGTTACTAATTAAGCTTATGCGCCAATAATTGTTCGTTTGGAATTTTGAGGCCCCAAACTACAAGAATTAATTTTGCCTTTTCAATTATTCAATTATAGATACGACTGAGTCGTCGATGTAAATATCCAAAAATTCATGAATAGTTTCATACAACAGATCCCTTATATATACAGAGTGTATATATTTTCATTATCCATCTTTGAGCCTTTGGGTTAAAGAACGGGTCCACTTCAATAAACAAAATTGTACATTTGTTGTGCAGAAGAACCTATTCATAAAAAATCAATTTCAACCATAACAACAAGTGCACTCAAGTATATTTGGACCATTAATAATCTTAGTCCAAGCATAAGTAAATGTTTCATGATTGGTGATAATTTTAAAATTTAAAGCCTTGCCAACGGGTGTGTCGCTTGCTTTGTCGGTTTAGTAATAGCCCGTAGGTAAGGTCCCGGTTTATCAACGGTTACTGAAGTCTGAAGGTTACCAACAGTAACCATTGGCACCAGTCTTACAATTCTGAAAATACAAATAAGGTCAGTCTAAACCCCTTGAAAAATCTATATGAAATACATAAACATATTTATAAGACCACTCGCAACAATGATATCAACTAACATTTTAGTTTCTGCCAAATCAGCGTCATGTCAGTTGATACTCCAACCGACACACATTCATGGCAAGAATATCCATTCACTTAAACTTTTATACATAAAACATACACGGGTAAATACCAACGCCTATTAAAATTACCTTTAACTTCGTCTATATACACTTCGGCTTAGGAAAGGGAACAACCAACACAAGCCAAACCGAAAGGCCGTGCCAACAGTTCACCAAAACTGATGTGAGTCAGTTGGCAACCGAAGGTGTTGTTGGCACCGGTAAAGTAACTAGTTACTAATATTGTTTTACATTCATTAGCGCACAATAATAACATTTGTCAACCAACATAATCAAATGTCCTTGTCCCCTACTAGACCATCTCCCCACAATCAGGACAGCCAAACAATTTCATATATTTCCACCTAATATTCTATTTTATGGTCAATTTATGTCTCCACATAACACTATTTAATAAGGGTAAAAGTGTGAAACTATGTGATATGACAACTCAAGATGTTTAGATACAAAGAATCTTGATCACTTCAATAAATGGATTAGATCAACCGTATAGGTTCATGCGGACCTACATTTAAATAGACAAACGTCAAGTAAATATAGCACTATATCTACATGAATACAACCTCTTTTTGTTCTCACATGTTGATAGACTGACTATAAGCGGACTACCTTGGAGCCCCAAGGTGCCTATGCTAACTCTTAAATTTAGCCCATAAGTGTAAATATTTTAGCCTACAACACAAAAAATAGGAGCCCAAATGATAAGCCCACAAGCTACAACCCACTTGTCACTTTAATAAAAAAGAACAAAATCACAACATTTCTAGTCGCTTCCCACTTGAAGTCGTATGTCGTTTTCTGCCCCCTTTTGCCAACTACCTGATGGAGTCCCGTGAACTCCTTAGTGACCACCAGTACCTCCGATGAAGTTCCTTTCACCCTAATAGGCTCATATCATAATGAAACAAATAATACTTCATGTTATTATTAGATTATTTTATCTTTATATTATATGTCATTATATTGAAAAATATGAAATTAGAAAGTATGTTACAGACTTGCCACTATGAGTTAATATTTAGTTATTATATGTTGTTCAAAGTTGAAATCTTTTCATTGTAAGGTTTTATTGACAAATTTTTTATAAGAAAGTTAGATGTTGGAGATGAGTGGAGGCCCTTTAAAAAGGTATGAGAGGTGATTCTTACATAACAATTTTTATCCATGTAGAGTAATTTTATATCAAATGACAGTCATGCCCTTAAAGGGATGAGTGAAATGTAAAATTTGGTAAAAGGATATGAAGGGCATAATTGCTGTTTAGGATGAAATTACCCTGTATAATTAATATTGCTCTATACGAATCACCCAAAAGATATGACTCTATGTCGATAATAACTTATGGCTCAGGTAGTCAGGTGGGTAACTTATTTTATTTAGATGTTCTTTATCTAAATTTCAAGTTAACAATGAAATACAAAATTTTGCTAGCATTATAATTTAGCTGCTCATTTTAAAATCTAAGTAACTCGTTTTAATTTAGTTGTTCTTGCTTCATTACTATTATATAAAATGTAATGATTTGTTTTCAAAAAATACATAGAACAAAGATAAATTCTTTAAAATGTATGTAATCTATAGGTTAATGAAATGTTTAACCCAGCATCACTAACACGATCTCTTTGTAAGTACCTTCTTGGTGGTCTTAGTATACGGGAATTTTCAACTTCAACTGTATCTAAATAATCAAGAATATCATGATCTTGCGTCACATCAAAAACCGACATAACCGCTAGATAATCCGTGCATTCCTGGTTGAAATGTTCGTTTGGATCCATTAAATCGGAGTTGAAATTTAAGAATCGGAGAAAGAGTATTGGAGAAAGAGTATGGTTTAAATTAAAGAGAAAGAAGAAAAGAGTAATGTGATATTGTAGTTTAATGAGATAGAGTATGCATGTATTTTTAGGAGTGTTAAATAAATATATAAAATTATTTTTTTTGAAAAGATTCGCACGCTCCCCCTGGCCCCACCATGCGACGACGAGTTACTTATCTCGTCTGTAGGACGACGAGCGATTTTCGACGAGCCTACCGACGAGGTCATGCCAACGGCGTCGGTGGGCGACGAGTTTCACGGCTGCTTTGACGAGGTGTGTTGACTAACTGTTGGCAGAGATCTAATTGACTAATGGTAAAGACTCATGAATAATTATATAGAAGTTCGATCCATATCCGTGTAAACATTATAGATGGATAAAGGAATGTTCGGAAACGACCACAACAATAGTTAAGTCATGTATATCACGAGTAAAGCTCAGCCACACTAAGGAACTGACTATAAGAGCATCCGGTGCAATCACCCAAACCCACCCTCGCCATCTCGCCACCTCAGCCTCGCAGGCTCGCCACCACACCGCACGCCACGTTGACCCCCACCTCTCGCCGGCTAGCCCACGAGGCCAACGACCCAATCAGAGCGTGCCACGTGGCGCTAGCCGTTGCCAACGGCTATTTTGCCGAATTTCAAATTTTTTTATATATATTTTTTAAATAACCTAACCAATTATAAATACTCCTTTCATATACAACATTTTTTCTACACTTTCTACACTTTATCTTCAAACTCTCTCATATTTTCTACTCTTTCACTTACAAAAAACCACAAAAAATGTCTCAACAACCAAACGATTGGGTTTCCGGTATGTTGGGAATGGGGGTATCGGCTCGGGTTCGTCCAACCCGTCTACACCATCGTCTCAACAATCCGTTTCTTCCACCCAAAATTGGGAAATGCCGGTCTATGGTACCCAATATCCCATCCTAACACCCGAACAAATGGCTCAACAACAAAAATATTGGGCGTTGAACCAACAATTTCAACAACTTCAACAATCACAACCATGGTCACAACCACAACCCTCACAACCACAACCCTCACAACAAGATGCGGCGGCACGCCGAAAGGGCAAAAAAGTTGCATCCAACCAAAATCGGACGGTGATCCGGTGGGACGACGCACAAGAAAGGTTACTAGCTGAGTGTTGGGTTAGCGTTTCCGAGGATTCCGAGACGGGAAACGACCAAGGAGATGATTGTTTTTGGAACAAAGTCGTTTATGAGTTCAATAAGGGTGCTGACGTGCCGCATACCAAAGACGCGATGACGGGAAAATGGGTGACTTTAAACACAAATTGTCAACGTTTCAACGCCGTCTATAAACGTTTACAACGTACTAGTAGGAGCGGAGAAAATGAGGTTGATTTTTTGACGCGTGTTCGACAAGCGTTCCGTGACGAGTCGGCGTCAAAAAAACCGTTTAATAATGAAGGTGTTGGGGACATTTTGCGAAAATGTCCGAAATGGGACGCCCCTGACCCCATTTCGCTCTCAGATCACGAGGAACTTTTCGGGGAAGATACGAGACCACGTCCGGCGGGAAAGTCTTGTAAGGCAAAAAAAAGTAGGTCGGAAACTTCAACCGACACCGGGGGAAGTGCGGCGCCGGACCTTGGCGAGACGATGATGGCCGAGTTTAAGCGGAAAAGTGAAGCCGCTCAATCCGTATACGGAAGGTCAAAAACGCGGGACAATTTATTCATGACGTTGGAAGAATTGAGATTCCTCGGCACTAGCACCGAAGGGATGGCGCGCGCGGATAAGGCGAGAATCATCCGGCAAAAAAACGCAATTCGCGAAAAATACACCGTACAAGACGAAGACCTTGACGTCGAAGATAACGTGTAGTTTGGTATTTTATTATTCGGTATTTTATTTTATTTCTTCGGTATTTTTTTCTTTTTTCGGTAATTTTTTCTTTTTTTTTCCGGATTTTTTTTTTATTTTTTAGGTATTTTTATTTGTATTATGTAATTTTTATTTTAATGAAGTATTATGTTTTAAAAAAAAAGAAAAAGAAAAAGAAAAAGAGGGTGAGGCCCAAATGGCTTAAGTGATGGTAGATGGGTATTTGGGGGTTTTGAATGTGAAATGTGAAATAGTGATGTGTCGCATAGGTGGCGCAAGGTGGCAATCTCACTTATGTGACCACACCTAGTGCTCTAACATGAACACTCTTTAAAAATATATAATAATAGGACCTTTTCTATCTTTTTAACATTAAAGTAGGTAAATATTCAAGGAAATCCTTAATTTTTATATAGTTTTAAGTGACAAATCTCAACGATTTATAAATATCTAATTGTCAAAATTAATCACATATTTTATATATGAAGGGGTATTTTGGTTATTCGACACTTATATAAAATTAATCCAAATTTTTTTTCTTTAAAATTATTTTTTTTTTTAAATTATTATATTTTTCGTTAAATAAATTATATTATGTGATAATCACATTTAATAATCACATGTGCTTATATACTTAATCAATGGAAAAAAAATTAAATTTTAAAAATTAAAAATTAAAAAAATTAAAAAATTTTACGTAAAAATGACCAAGATAACCATCCATATATAAAATATATTATTAATTATTATTGATCAAAAAATGATACTTTATCGTGCAATGCATTCCAGTTTTAGTGTGAGAAATTCGATAATTCACATTCGTAATTCGTTGCTTATGTTTTTGTTGGTATTTTGAAATACAAGGTTTAACCATATGACATCCAATAAAAATATGTGAAATGCCAATTACATTTAGTATAAAAGGTAGGTGTAACCATATGTGTAATTAGTGGAATCTACAAAAAAAATTCAAATAAAAGAAAGAAACTTTTTAAAATAACGATCCTTTCTTCGATAAATCTTCAGAATAATTGTTTCTAAAAGAAAACAAAAATCCTCCCAAATTATTCAAACATTTAAAATGTCAAAACATCGTGTTCCAACAAATCTATAACAAAAACAAGTAAAAAATTTAAATTTAAAGTGAAGGTAAGATTAGAAAACAAGCAATCATACCGAAATCTGTTGAAGGGATTTAGTCAATTTCTTAACTCCATTACGATTAATGGGAATGTGCATACGTGTCACGATCCGGTCAACAGCATCACGTGACATCACTAATGTGTCATGCAGAAGGATATCATAAACATTCAAACCCTGCAACAGATGAATCATTCAATATATGCACAAAAAAAGAAAAAAAAAAGAAAAAAAGAATTGGTAACTTACAATAGAGGGAAGAACATTGACATAATGTAGATTTTGAGTAGCAAGCTTTAGGTTTTCATCAATGGGCCCACCATCCACCAACAGAACCTTTTTAGTTTCTTCCATTTCGTTAACATAACTCACAATATTCTTTGTTTTGTGAGTCGGCAGCTTTAAATCATCAAATACAAAAAGCTGCACATTTCAATTTTCTCATAACTTACGTCTTCACATATTAAATTAATAATAATATAATAATTTAGTGAGAAAAGACTTGCCTTCCCTTCAGCTGCACGAGCAGATAATGCAATTTTGAGCCCTAATCGTCTCACCTTTTTGTTGAGCTTAAATGCATGGTTTTGGCCCATGCATAACAGCACCAGTCCTAAACTATTGTCCATAATTTTCAAACATTTAAAATTAATAATGTACATGTGCCAAGATGGGCGAAATGGTAATTTCACAAAAAAAAGTTACATGGGGCCCACGCAATGTTCCATGTCTTGCTCGACCAGTACCCTTTTGACGCCATGGTTTTCTCCCCGTACCGCTAACCTCACTGATAGTTTTTGTTGAATGGGTTCCCTATAAGGTACAAAAAATGTAAAATTATAATTTATAAATTTGAAAATTAAATGTTAAATTAGAGTATACAATAATTAATTAATTAATTGATACCTGTTGTCGTTTTGCAAGCTGCCATCTTACAACACGGTGAATAATATCCTTCCTAATTGGTAGATCAAAAACATCACCTGCTAATACCATCAGTCCTTTATCTTCGTTTTTAAAATTTGTCACTGGGATCACCAGGTCTTGTAATTGCCCTGAATTTTTATGTTTCAATTTGACACATGTTAAATCAGTTTGAGTTAATAATTCATAATTAAATTGAATAGCTTTAACTAAACATGTAAGAATCAATAATACCTATAGCACGTTCAGGAGTTGTAATCTGTTTTTTGGATAGTAATTCAGATGGGAATGAACTTTCACTTGATTCTGCATTTGTACAAAACCCTCGATTGCCCATTAACTGCATTAAATGAAGAAACTAAAGTTAAACTAAACTAAATAACTATTTGTTAAAGATGATATTTAATGAGTAAATTACACGGAAGGTCTCTGTGGTTTATCACTTATTACAGCCACAGTCCCCGAACTTCGTTTATTACACCAGACGTCCCTGGTGTATACAATTTGTTACACCCATAGTCCCTATTGCCCTTAACTTTTTCTAAATGACGAAAATACCCTTTTGGGCTTTTGTAATAAAGCGAAGATAAGGGACCGTGAACGTAATAAGTGATAAACCACAGGACCATCTGTGAAATTTACTCTATTAATTGATTTTTTTCTTTTCTATCTTGAATTCATATTCTTCCGGCACATTCAGACTCACCACACACCTCTATCTCTTTGAATTCAAACCTCAATCAATAACCATTATCGCCGCGTAATCAACCCCTGCATCCGGTTGCCTTATCCAGTTGTTCCGCCGCTGATGACGTTTTATCGACCTGAGTATGCAAAACACCAACTCCTCTGACGACGTGCATCAATTGTCTGAATCACCGCGTGTGCAAACAACCAAATCCTCTGGTGACGTGCATCAATTGTCTGAATCAATTATGATAGATAGAACGTCATCGGCTCGGAACAAATGGAGAAGGCAACCGGAAGCAGGGGTTGATGATTGATCGACTTTTCAGGGGGTTTGGTGGCGCGACGATAATGGTTATTGATTGATGTTTGAATTCAAAGAGATAGAGGTGGGTGGTGAGTCTGAATGTGGCGGAATAACATGAATTAAAGAGAGAAAAGAAAAAAAATCAATTTATAGAGTAAATTTCACGGATGGTCTTTGTGGTTTATCACTTATTACATTCATAGTCATTTATCTTCGATTTATTACAAAAGGCCAAAAGGGTTTTTTCGTCATTTAGAAAAAGTTAAGGGCAATAGGGACTATGGGTGTAACAAATTGTATACATCAGGGACGTTCAATGTAATAAATGAAATTCAGGGACTGTAGGTGTAATAAGTGGTAAACCACAGGGACTTTGCGTGTAATTTACTCATATTTAATAAAAGAAAAGATTTACCTTTCTAAAGATTGAGTATACCATAGAAGATTGTGCATTACTGATGTCATGATCATGTGACGAGGCTATATGCAGAATAAAAAAGAATAAGCCCACAAAAAGATTAAGTTAAATGATCAACTGATTAATTAAAAGAGACTTTAGCTGATGAAATCATGAAATAGGTATTCCTTAGCATTAGAAATAATGTGAAAAGATGGGCGTACAATGTGCTGATATATACCGCAATGGAGTTTATAACTTGAACTCACGGAGTGTAACAGCCTTCTAGAACAAGGTAAGGCCATGCTAGTAACAGCAAATTAGAAAACCTAATTGTAGTTTTAGAGACCTGTAAACACGTTTGGAAAAAATGAGCCCAATGGTATAAACATCATAGCTTAATGCTACATTGCTACAACAATTAGCACATTGTTTTCAATTTATACTATCAGCAGCTTGTATATTTGTATCTAATAATACCAATATAGTTGAATCACAAAAAAAAAGGAAGCAAGAAACATACGAGCTAAACAGGATCATCTATTAATGTCCTACAGTTTTATAATTGATAGAAAATGCACCCAATCTTGAGAGCTAAAAAGAAGAAAAAATCATACACCGAATTGTGATTATGTAAGATAAAACCTAACAGAAACATCAACAAATGAAAATTTAGCATTTTCAATTGTGAGAAACTTACTGGAAATGAGACTACAGGTTAAGAAATTAATGAAATCTATAATACCTAGGTCGGAAACCCCTCTCAACCGTGTGAGGGTTTAATGCGATTCCGGCGTTGAAAAGTCAACTGGAGGTGTGAAAAAACGGAGTGAATATAAGAGAGGGAGAGATAGAGGTACCTAGTCCGGCAATGGCGGAACCCCAAGCTGCCGATTTGACGGAGAAAAGAGACGAAGGTCTTTGTAGAAGAGGGTGTTTTTTGTAATTTTTAGAGAACAGCAGGGGTATAATTGGAAATCTATTTCTGAAAAAGCTCTTTTCCCAGCGAAATGATACCAATTCATATCATCGATCGTCAGTGAAATGAAGCGTATAATTTGTTGATCTCATATTCAGTTAGACATTTCATCAAACACTTGGTGTGCACCTTTTTTGTACAGGCAAGAGCATATTATCAGATCGGCCGATCGGGACGGAAGAGTAATGGTTCTCCCGCTAGTGAAGCTTGGAACACTTTTATTGAAAACTGTTAGTAAACCCCTTGCTAGCAGGCTCAAACAACAGGCTGCCATTCACCCCAAATTTCGAACTAAAATCATCAGTTTGGCTCAGGTATACAACTCTTTTACTACTTAACATTTGTACCGAGTCTTCGTTTCTGTATCTATTTTGTAATTGATTGTTTGAAGACGGAACCTTTGGAGTCCTTCTATCTATGATTGAAATGATAAGATTATAGATTGTAGAACTGAGTGTTAGACTGTTAGCATTAGGTTTTAGGGTTTATTTTTGTGCCTTACTGTTTTTTGGTTAGATACCAAAATCGTAGAATGTAGAGTTAGTTTTCACATTATATTGGTGGCAAATTTGCTCTTTTGGTGAGTTTTGGGTGGCCAATAACCATGTAACTGCTACTGGTAATCCTTATGTAATCTAGCATTGTGAGTCTGTGACACCTACTTGAAATTAATTTGTGCCAGATATACATTTTGTGTTATCATAATTCTAATTTTAGAACCTTCTGGTTTAGTAAATTCTCAAAAACAAGTATAATGATCTCCCAGCCTTTTTGTTTCATCATGTCTGAAAATTAGCTAACTCCTTGTTTCCTTTAGTTTTAGGATCCTAATCAGTAATTATCTTTTTTGAGGTTTGTCTTCGTATAAGTTCATCTTATGAAACAAATACCTACTTTATAGATTAATACCTTTGGTTTGTGAATCAATATTTGAAAATGTTGCTTGATTTCTGTTACAATATATTTCCATCTTTAGATTTGCAAATAAATCAGTTTCATATTATGTGGTGTTGTGTGAATGAAACAGGCAAACCATCGGTTAACAACAAATATACAAAGGCGAATCTATGGGCACGCAACAGATGTTGAAATTCGGCCCTTAAATGAGGAAAAAGCTGTTCAGGCAGCTGGTGATCTTATTAGTGAACTCTTTGTTTTTACGGTAAATATCTCCTTCAATTATCTTCTTCATGCTGTGCAAATTTTGATTTAATATAATTTTTGAAAATATTAAATAGGTTGCAGGAGCTGCCCTTGTATTTGAGGTGCAAAGAAGTGCTAGATCAGAAGCCAAAAAAGAGGAAATCCGCAAACAAGAATTGGAGGTATTTCTATATTTTATTTTTATTTTTATTTTTATCTATCTTTAAGTCAGG
Organism: Calendula officinalis; assembly: GCA_963853835.1. NCBI lineage: Eukaryota > Viridiplantae > Streptophyta > Magnoliopsida > Asterales > Asteraceae > Calendula > Calendula officinalis. Next base: position 4,930,206 of record OY970830.1, on the reverse strand, counting down.
AAAATGTACTTATATACATTATAACATACTTTTATTAACAAAATTAGTGTATTTTTTGGCTATAGGTTATGAGACAACGGGACGAAGATTTAGCAAAAGAATTGGAATGTTTGAAGCAAAAACTTCAAGAACTTGAACAACTTGCAAAAGGAAAAGGACTTGCTGGTGTCTTCAACTTCAAAAATCCCGTTTCAACCAATCAAAAACCTTAATTTTGACCGACCCTATTACTTTGCACTATAATAAGTAAAACAATTATACATCATGGGTATTGATTGAGATCTTTAGATGGTAAACCTTCATTCTTGATTGCTATTAGTGCTAATACTATTGATTTTTGACCCTTAATTGTTTCATTCCCAAATAAAGATCAATCCTTTTGTGTGCAGTCAAAAGAAAAATTGGTCGGTAGGTATTATTTGTGGATACCGATATTGTATAGGTGGGCTTTATCGTTATTGAATATTGTTATATGCTCATATGATATGACTAGCTTCAAAGCCCGCCCGAATGGGCGGGTTAGCTTCAAAATATAAAATGAACTTACGAAATCAAATAGTCAATTGTTATTGAAATGATGAATAAACCGTAAAAAAGGAGCAATAAATCACTCAAAAATCCTGTGTCATTTCCAACTGCAATGTCCAAACATTAAAACTAATAACTTCAAATACGTTTCTATCTTTAATTTTAAGGGATTTATCATACGTGTTCTAAATATTACAAAAAAGTATAAACTTATCTTTTGTAGAAAAAGTTTTAAAATACCATTCCAGCAGACATGAGTAGTTCACCCAATTGCTTCCATTTTGACTCTCTACGCCAATAGGACAATATCCTGTATGCATCAAGATCAGACGCAGATTACCCTCAAACAGCAGCTAAAACACCGATCACCGGATCCGAATCCATTTATAAGTAAACGGGTTAAATCAGACTTAGCATTGAGTCCGACATTGATTAATTAAAAACACAACCCGAATCGAACTATTTATAAGTAAACAGGTTGATACTATATTTTGGAGAAACAAAAATCTGCTTACCAACGCAGATTACCCTCAAAATCATTTCATATAATTTGGAGAACCAAATATCATCAAAATCTACTTACCGAATGCTCCAATCGCAGATTCAGATCATGTTTTTAAATACCATTTGATGCTGAAAATGGTAACACTAAACAACCTTCTAGAAATCCTGATTTCTACTTTGTAACGTCTGCTGAATTTGATTAATCACGGTTTATGGATTCCATATAAACCTTAATCAAATTCAAGAAACAAAAAACTTCTTCAACTGGTATTCTTTCCTGCAAATATTAACCAAATTCAGCAAATAAAAACACAAACCAAGAAACAAAATATCACAAAATTTTGTGATAAATTACCAAATCCACAATCTCCTTCAACACAGCTTCAAGAAAGCTTCAAGAACTTGGGCTTTCTCGGGCGGGCTTTGAAGCTGAGATGAAAATATAATAACAAAAATATTAACAAAAAGGATTGAAAATGAGATGAAAAACACAAATTTTATAAGTAAAGCGGTTTTAGAAGTTTTTTATGCATTGAAATACCCTATGGACGACTTTCAACCCATTTGACATATTTCATATCTTAATTAAGCCATTTACCCTAACCAATTGACCCGTTACACTAACCAATTGATTGACCCGTTACAGATAAAACAAAACCCCAAATGTATTTAAATTTTACAAACCTTATTAATTAGTCCGTCATCAATCACAGCATTGCTAATCTTCTTAAAACAGCTCATAAAGTGGATATATTCGCTTACACTAAATACAGTACACTGTACACAACAATAAGAATATTGTAAATGCTCGAGATCTAAGCTGAAGGCCACCTTGGCCCAGAATAATTGGAAATGCACCATGAATTAGGTTTAAAGCATGTTTTGCATGTCTTGACCTGAGCAAGAGCCACAATTCAGGTAAAGTCAAAGTAGTTGATGGTCTCAGAAGATCCAAATTAAATGACTCACAAAAAGATAAGCTTGCTAAAGCGTATTTCAAATGCCCCCTACAACCCATATAAAAATTATTATTTAAAACAAATCACTGAACTTCAATAAAAACAAACTAAATTCAGGTAATGTTTTACAATACCTGTGCAGAGCGCAGAGCGATCATGGAGCAGTTGTAGCAGTAGCTTGAGTAGCAACATTCCAAATGATATTACGGACCTAATCCAAACACCTCCTTAATCACAATTGACCATAAAATTACCTTCAACTTGAAGTTGAAATTCCATGTTGATGGAAAAGATCGGAAGAAAACCCAGTAATCCGTATGTAATTGTCCAAAAAAATCATATTCAAGAATTAGTATTTTCAGAGTACTACAAACTCAAAACCAACAATCAAACTTTTAGAAAATGAAATCATAAACAAAATCCATAATCGAATTCCTCAGAAACCCTGAAAATCTGATTTAAACACGAAATCCATAATCAAATTACACAAAACCCCTAAGAACCTGATTTTAACACAAAATCCATGTCCGCGATCCAAAATCTAGGACTAAAAACCTAAAAATCGATGAAGCAAATGAAGACTGATAATGTGGACTTGAGGTGCCGCCGATGGAAATGTAGGGTTTCATATGGGAGGAGATGTGATATAAGCGGCATCGTGTACATGTGGAATAGGAGATGCATTACACGTGGAATAGTGGCCAATCAAATTGCATGAAAGTGATTAGGTGTCAAGGGTTTCATATGGGAGGAGATGTGATATAAGCGGCATCGTGTACAGGTGGAATAGGAGATGCATTACACGTGGAATAGTGGCCAATCAAATTGCATGAAAGTGATTAGGTGTCAAAATGTTGCCAAATTAGGCCTCATATATAGTAGGGAGATTGTTTGAGAAAGAACATTTTTTTTTGGCACAAGATGCTTATTGTTTTCAATAGTTGTTAAAAAGATAACGTTTTGTGCTTTCAAGACTTTTTTCCTCTCAAATGGAAGATCAAGAATCGACCCCAACGAATCTAATGAATGGTAGTGGGAGAATGGGTGTCCCTTTATGCCTTTCTTCCTCTAGTCTTCTTCACTTTTCGCACCTATGAAAAGGGAAAAACAAACGTCACACGATAAATAAGTTATATTTTTTAAAAAGAGATCTATTTTCCAATAGATTTAATTGAATTTTGTAAAAAGATTCTCATATATACACAAAAAGGTTAAAGAAAATTGACATGTGATTCTTGAGGTTATTGCATGGTTTGTTTCATGCTATAAACCCACATTTGTGTTTGGATGAACTTGATTTGCCCTTTTCAAAAGTTACTAATCATTCAATGACCAATCAAGATGGGATATCTCATCATAGAAAAGCCATGTCAATCACCCAAGATTCGGTTGATTTTTTCGTTTCATATTGGCAAAATAACTTACTTTATATACATGTGTTGCGCAATGTTTCATTCTTTCAATGTTAATACTCAAGAGGTTAATTGACCAACCGAAATGGGCCATGTCATCATAGAAAAGGGGTACATGGTCGTAAGAGGTAACAATCATAATCAAATTTATGTCTATCAAGGAGCATGCGCTCATACTTCGTGATAGATTTACAAGAAGACATATCATTTCTATAAACTAATATATTAATAACGATAATAGCAAAACTATTCATGAACTACTAATGAATAATATGTTATTACAAGTAATTACATACACGTAAAATAAGGAATGAAATGAATAATGAACATATACTATAACACTTTGTTGTTGGGGGCAATAATTGCAATAGACATCCTTGCTATTATTGTCACAATGAAGTGGTCAAGCACTTTGAGGGTGTAGAAAGTTGACACTCAGATTCTTATATATGCATCTATTTTCCCTTTTTTTATTCTAAAATTTATCTAATTATTAATACCAAAAAACGAAAATTTTAAGTTATGATTGCATACTTTTTAATAGCAATTTTATGTGATTAAAAAAATATATTAGTTAGTTAAAAATGTTTAATGTAACATGGAATTCCATGATCTAAGGAATGGAGCTTACAAACATAGTTTGGCTGCCTAATTATTCATGTAAATTGCAAAGTGTACCCTCTAATGTTAAATCATAATTTAGTAACATAAGTTTTATATTTGTTCATATACTAGCCTATAACCCGTGATAAATCACGGCGGCTTATAGAAATTTTCATAATCTTTTTAAGGGAATTAAATACTTAATATAGAAAAAAGAATAATTGTGTAAATTGTTTTAAGATCATTCACAAGATAAAAAATTTGAAGTTAATACTTTAAAAATAACTCTTACCGATATTTCTTCATGTTATTATTTGTGCCTTGACCACATGTTCACCGAGATTCATAATCATAGTTCTAAAAAGCCCGCCTTGGCTTCGCCATGTCTCGAAAAGGCTTAAGGCTTGACCATGCCGCCACGTCTTGGTCCAAAGCTTGGACGTTAAGGCTTGGCGTATGTTAAGGTCCAACTTGACTCATTTTTACCCGTCATGAGCTGTGTTTTTAAGCGTATTAAAGATATTGAGTTATATAAGCATATATATATATATATATATATATATATATATATATATATATATATATATATATATATATATATATATATATATATATATATATATATATATATATATATATATATATATATATATATGTAGAAGTGGGATCCGGTGAGGACTCAAAAAACGGTGAGGACAACTCAAAAAAATTTCAAAAAATTCCGAAAAAAAATATATAACTCCCCATGATTATTACTACATTTGACCAAAAAAAATTTTGAAAAAAAAAATTATGATCCACTTTTTTGTGGATCATAATAATGATCCATATTTTTTGTGGATCATTATTATATTTCATAATTTTCTTTTTTGATCATTTCTGAAATTTTTTATTTTTTTTTTGATCAAATTGGCTGCGATTTTTATGTTTAAAAGAGAAAATATTTTGATAAAAGTTTGTTTTGGATCATTTTCGGAGTTTTTTTTTTGTCCTCGCAGTCCTCACCGGTTTTTAAGTCTTCACCGGATCCGGACCCTATATATGTAATATATAATTATTTAGTTATAAGAATCGTTATATAGGTCGAAAATGAAGAAAACAATTGATTAACTATGTTATAAATTATAATTTATATACGAATTTGCCGCCTTAAGTCACGCCTTGAAAAACGTCATGTCTCACCATGGCTCGCCATGTCTTGAGGCTTGATGGTGCCGCCACGCCGCGTCTTGCGTTATTTAGAACCTTATTCATAATACTTAGTCTTGTTCTGTTGCAAAACTTAGTCGTTTGATCAATATTTTGAAGTAACATTACCAGACAGGAGGGACATGATGAATCCTTCTTCTAGCAAATCCTTTTATCCGTCGTCATCATTTCCTTTTCTTAAGTTTTCAAACGAACTTTGTTGGGAATCAAGCTTAATGACCTCAATATACTCTTTGTCTTTGTCTAACAACCCGTATGCAAAAGTATTAAGATAATGTGCACAATCAACATCCTATAATGACGATCCAGTATCACAATCTTATGTGCGCCGAAATTTAATAATGTAAATGCATATTAATTTCAGGCCCTCGTATAATTAATTAAAGGTTATGGGTTAGACCTATTTTTAAAACCTTCTTTTATTATATAATAAAGAGAATAGTAAAATTCGCCTTAACCTTAAAATACATTATTTATATATAAATATATATTATGATTAGGGTTAAAGGTAGATTTTTAATCAATCAAAAAACCATAGTCTCCAAAACACTCCCTTTCTTCTAACATGTGCTAGTCAAAATTCGATTTTGAAACAGATTAACATTAAATATTATCATATCATATATGTGTATAAATGTTAATGGTACTAAACCATTTTAAAATATCCTACATAATAATAACACCTCAATTGTAATCCGTAGTTATCTTTTAATTATGTGATTACTACAATACTACTAAATTTTATGAGTTTTTAAAATTAAGATTGAATTTAATTATTTGATTACTTTTAAAGATGATGTGGTTAGGAGTATTAAGCCTACGTGACAATTACATGGCGTAAAAGATGACGTGTTATTATAATGGGGTAAAAACCTTCTTTTAATATAAAGCTTCTTTAAACACAATATAAAGTAAACCCCTTGAAAATTAATTAAATCTACCAATTTAAATTAGATACCGCCTACCGATTTAAATTAGATACCGCCTACCGATTTAAATTAGATACCGCCTAATATTATCCTTCTCTTATTTTAATTTAATATATTTAATATAAAGAATTTTAAATTTTAACTTTTTAAATTTAATATAAAGCTTCTTTGTATATTAATGATTTGTTTAAATTTTAACCTACGTATTGCATAAGTTGTTTTCTATAAGTTCGTAATTTTAGGAATTTTTTAATGATCTTTTTGATAAACAATATCAGAACATTCGTGAAGCATGGGAAGCAAACGTGGCTTGTAGACATGGCAAATATGATGAGGTGGCATTAGGTGGTATTATGACATGACATTATGACGTGACAAAAACCTTCTTTTATTATATATAGAGATAATTAGATGACAAACATTACTATATAAAGCTATATATATGAGCTCTTTATAAAATCATAATAGGTAAAAATAGAAGTTCTTTTATTTAGCCAAATTAATATAATATCAGGTGCAACAATCTGGTGATAATCTAGTGGTAAATATTTTCGAATAATATCATAAAGGTCACGAGTTTTAACCTTATCTAGGTAAACATTACCTGACGACCAGAGAAATATTCAAAAACGACCATGAAAACAGTTAGATCACGTACATCACGAGCAGAACTCTTTCACCTCGAGGCACGTGTCATAAACAGGAATACTCCTTATAAAAGATTATCGATTGTGTTGGTAAATTATCATGCGTATATACTTGAACGCCGCACATATGTAATATCGTTGTGCTATTTTTGTCCAAAATTTTATGTTAAAATAACATCTAAATTATTTTAGATGTTTTATTAGTTAATAATTTAGGAGAAAAGTATTTTCTTGTTTTATGGGGTTGTGATTAGGAGTATTTTGCCGCGTAGGTATGTGATGGTATGATACGCACTTTTTTTGCCTCCTTGGAGGTTAAAGCAAATCTAGAAAACCCAGAATTCGCTATCCCTCAATTCATACTTCTTTTCGGTGTGCGAGAGAGAATAGCAGAAAAATAGTATCAAATTCTCTCTTAAATCTCCATCATCTCTTAACTCTCACCGATTTTAGGTATCACAAAGGTATTATCTCCATCAATTTCTTCAAATCTAGTTTGTTTTTAAACCCTACGTTGCATCATTCATTCGTTAACACTTTTGTTATATCGTATGTAAATATTTTTTGCTATTCCTTCTCTTTAAAGTTTACGATTACGTTGTTTGATTCTGTATACCGGAGTGTTTTTGCTGGATCATGATTTAGGGTTTGCGATTAGGGTTTTGAGGTCGAATTTATTATGATCTGTACGGATTTCGATTGTGTGATACTGAGGTTTTATTTTGTGGCGATTTTGCGTTTGTAACAGGTGATTACTGAGAAGAGGAAGAATTAGGGTTATATCATATTGAGTTTGAATGGGGAAGAGTAACAAATGCAAGTCTGGATCCCACCAGATATTCAAAGATAGGGCTAAAAACCGTGTGGAGGACCTCCACGATATGTTCACTGGTCTGCAAACTGCAAGGAAGGAAAGCCGTAGTATCGATGTGGCTGTGCTTGAAGAACAGGTTAATCAGATGCTTAAGGAATGGAAGAATGAACTTAATGAACCTTCACCTGCTTCTTCTTTGCAACTGGTATGATATCTTTTTGAAATATGATTGTTTGTTCAATGTACAGTTTTCATGGTGGTATTATTGTTAATTTATGTTTTTTTTTGAAGCAGGGTGGAAGTATCGGGCCTTTTTCTCCTGATATTAGTAGGCTTTTGCAGCTGTGTGATGAGGAAGATGATGCAACCAGTGGGTTAGCTGCCCCAAAACCTGATCCTGATGGCCATACAGCTGGTGAAAATGCAGCTTTTAATTCATTGCAGGATTTTACTGTTGCTCAAACATCTCAAGATCAAGGCTTCCAATTGGTTGATCAATGCAAAGGTTCTGCATCAGGTGTCAACAACATAGGAGTACAGCACAACATGGGGCACGTGAATCAATTTGATGGTTTTTCATTTGATATACCACAAGACTTTGAACAGAACTATATCAGCGGGTTCGATGGTATGGGCCTGCCTCAACAAATGACACCGGGATTTCTGCCCACCATTTGCCCTCCACCTTCTGCTTTCTTGGGCCCAAAATGTGCTCTTTGGGATTGCCCTAGGCCCGCTCAAGGCTGGTGCTCTGATAGGCCCGTTCAGGGGTGGTTTTCTGATTATTGTAGCAGTTTGCATGCTGAATTTGCTCAAACTGAAGGGCGGTTAGGGATGACACCTGTCATTCGACCCAAAGGGATTGAGTTGAAGGATACTTTGCTTTTTGCTGCACTTAGTGCCAAAACACAGGGGAAGGATGTTGGTGTTCCAGAATGTGAAGGAGCTGCTACTGCAAAATCTCCATGGAATGCACCTGGTTAGTTTCTGAAACTGGGAAAACATGCAGGTTGGATAATGGGTCAAAACGGGTCAAATTTACTACTGTTCAAAATGGGTTGGATCCGGTTGGGCTAACCTGTTAACCCATTTCTATATTAGCTAATATTTGAATAAATTACATAAATCATCCCTGTGGTTTGTATGAAATTACGAATTTCGTCTCGTGACCTTCTTTGTTACACAAATAATCCTAAATTTTGAAACTTGTAACATCAACATTATCTGAAAATTTAATAGCCTTTTAGCTTGGTCCATTGGTGTTACAAGCTTCAAAGTTAGGGACTACCCGTGCAATTAAAAAGGTCGAGGGAGTAGGGACTAAATCATACCAACCACAGGGACCATTAATGTAATTTTCTCCTAATTTTGTAAAGTTTACTCTTTTGACAACCCAAATCGACCCGTTCTGTTCTTTTACTTTCCTAAATTGTGATTCAGTTAACATGATTATGTTGTAATCTTCACATACTCTCTTTTACTTGATGATTTTTTTGTCAGAACTCTTTGATCTGTCAGTTTTCGAGGGTGAAACCCTAAGAGAATGGTTATTCTTCGACAAACCGCGAAGAGCATTTGAGAGTGGAAACCGAAAACAAAGATCACTCCCAGATTACAACGGGCGCGGTTGGCACGAGTCAAGAAAACAAGTGATAAACGAATCAGGGTGGCTAAAAAGATCATATTACATGGACCCACAACCCATGAAATTCCTGGAATGGCATCTTTATGAATATGAAATCAGCAAATGTGATGTTTGTGCTTTGTATAGATTGGAATTAAAACTTGTTGATGGAAAGAAAAGTCCAAAAGGGAAAGTTGCAAATGATTCTTCTTTGGTTGCTGATTTGCAAAAACAAATGGGGAGACTTACTGCTGAATTCCCATTGGATAATAATAATAAAAATAATAATATTAATAAAAGATCTGTTAAAGGAAGAGGGAAAGCCAGTAACAAGAATGGTGCAACCGTGTATCCTGGTTCGAACACGAATGATGGTCTTGAGTATGGACCGTTTGACTATCTTGTAGATGACAATGGTGGCTACTATTAGAGGTAATTGAAAAACAATTTGTCTGAGTTATTATTATGTTATGTTTTGTTACCTAATATTGAAGTCAAAGTAAAAGTCAAAGTGAAATGTTGGTGTTGGTTAATAGATGTGCTTGATTTTTATGGGGGAGCACGATTCTTCTAACGATGGTATATGGAATTTGAAGACAAATTACTTTTTTGTTTTCTTGAACCTGCTTTTGCTGTTATGATACGATGGATGGTAAACAACATTAATATTGTGTGGTTGTTGCCATAATGAGGTTATATGTTGTCAGGATTTTGGTGCTAATTGATTAAAGAGCATACGTCTTAATGCTCAAATTAGCAGCTATGCTCACCTGGTATATATTATATGAAATTATGAATTGCTGTTTTTTTTTCTGCTACATCTTCAGCACCATTATCCTGTTTGGAAAGCATTTCATGCTAGTTGTTCGGTTTGAATTAATATGTCGAATTTAAATGAAAATAGTAAATGAAAACACGATCTAATAAGTTTCAGAGATTGGTGTTATGAAGAATATTAACAAATTATAACTGGAGGTATGGTAGCTCTCCAACACCACACCCAAAATATCATTCTCCCAAAATATCAATCTTTTCCTCAGTACCACATCCAAAATATTATGTTACTACCCATTGCCACTTTTTCAATTTTAAAACTAAAATACTTCCTCCTATTCAAAATAAATGCTACACTTTTCTTATATGGGTGATTCAAAATAAGTGCTACACTTTGAAAAATTACCTTATTTGGCAAAAAATAGTAGGATCCACACCCACTAACTATCTAGTTTAACAAAGTGAAATGACTCATTTACCCTTACTTTTTACTTTTAAACATCATTAACCTCACTTTATTCAAAAGGTGTGGGACTCATTATCTACTAACCATTCAATTAATCTAATTTAACCATCATTATACTCTTTTGCCTCAAAAACTGTGAAACCCAAAGTGTAACACTTATTTTGAATCGGAGGAAGTATAAAATTGCAGAAAATTCACGCACCATGGATGTGCTAACCATCGCGAGGTCCGGGCCATGACTGTGGTTGTGGATAGCCCGACCACCATGGTTGACTACACCCCACACCGTTTGCTCTAATGGTATACATCTGGTGGTGTAATCTAACTGAGAATAAATTTATTTCCATTTTATTTCGTTTTCTTGAGATTCTTTTACCCAAGTTTCAAATGTTGGCTTCACCAATGTTCTAACGACTGGGTTGGACCAGCCGGTCAGACCGCAAAGTATGTGTGGTACTGGCCGGATGCAGCCGGTTAATATGCAAGAAGTGGTCCAGATTGAACCGTCGTGTTTTTTACTGGACTAGGCCTATGAAACCAGGTTGGGCTGGAACTTTTTACTTTTCAATCCTAAATGCTAGGGGTGTTCACTATTCGGATATAACCGGATTGTCCAATTGGACATTTTGGATCGGACTATTTGGATTGGTTATTTGATTTTTTGGATCGGTTTGGACTTGAACCAAATTAATAGTTTGGATTTCGGATTGGATTTGGTTTCCATTGTGAAAACCGGATTGTCCAAAAAAACCGAATAGTAATATATAGTAAATTGATTTATATACCAACACTTGTTGGTTTCCATTGTAAGCAATTATGGTTTCTCTTTTCTTTACATTTTTTATAGTAAATTGATTTATATACTAATACTTGTTCCATTTTATATCGTATCAGTTGGTGATGTACCAATCTTTTTGGACTTTTTTGATAAAGTTGATGTCAAATTTTTTGCATATATGATTGTAAATGTCACAAGATATGAATTAGACTTGTTTTTATGTACAAAGTAGTTTATCATTTTGGAATTTTTTACATATGAACTTAATATTATTTATGTTATATACTTTTGGAATATTTTAAAAATTCTAACGAAAAACCAAACGGATAAAACCAACCAAATTGCTATTTGGTTCGGATTGGTTTGGTTTTCGAATTAGTTTGGACGGTTCGGTTTGAACTTTTGAAAACCGGATTTTATTTGGTTTCACCTATTTGGTTCGGATAAAACCAAACCGTCCAAACGAACACCCCTACTAAATGCTATTTGATGTGGTAAATTTCAATCTTGAAACTACAGTATTCATAAACCTTAATAAGAAATTGATAAGAGTATTGCATTCTAAATTATAATTGTTTTCTTTCGGATCTCCATAACTGGTAGACAAACAAATTCATGATATATACTGAAATATATTATAATCTGATCCGGCCGTTTTAAAAGTATCAGCCGGTCCCATCATTCAGAACCTGGGTTTTAAGACATTGGTCTTCACCAACACTCAATACTCATCCTACTTCACTTGATAGTTGATGCTCGTCCTAAGAGTATCTCCAATGGGAGGTTGAAGAAGATGTTGATACTATTTGAATAACCTCTAAAATGACTTTTTACTATTGGAATGAATGACTTTTTTAAGAGGTCACTCCAACCACTTGATCTTCCCAACCACTTGAACAACTTTCAATGTTTGATTTCTTTTAATCCATATGTTTAATAATTTTACATTTTAAACTCATGTATATATTTATATGTGAATAATTTATTATTTCTATAACTATAAATTATAATTTATCATATTTCAATACTTTTTAAGGTCAAGCATTAAAATATATTTGTAAGAAAATTTTATAATAATGTTAAGTTTTGTAATGCTATAAAAATTGTTAAATTACATAAGTGAGGTGCATTTATAAAACATTTGATATAGATAAAGGTCAATTAGTAATATTAGTGAAAAAGTCTTTGGAAAGGTTAACCATTGGAGAGGTTTTCAACTAATAGATTATTAGATGATGTGGTAAAAGTAATAAGTCATTGAAGAGGTTAACCATTGTGGATGCTCTAAGATGAAACGGAAACACTATGCCTTGGCATCTATCTTTCAAATATTGAATAAATTTCTTTTTATTCGAATTACTGCTTCACATTTAGGGGGTGTTTGGGAAAGCTTATTAAAATGGCTTATGCTTATTAGCTTAGAGCATCCTCAATGGTTAACCTCATAAAAGCTTATTAGTTTTGCCACATCAACATTCCATTAACAAAAAACATTTTCATAAATGACATCTCCAATGGTTAACCTTTCCAAAAGTTTATTCTTTTATAATATTTCTAATATATCTTTATCTATCTCAAATGTTTTATAAATACCCCTATATATAATTTGACACTTTTTTGACATCTTACAAAATATTATATCTTTTAAAATGTCTAATACAAAAATATTATACTAATTGACATTAAATATTATATAATTTATTTATTAAGTAATAAAAATATAATAAAGAATTTATAATAACAAATCTAAGGTTTAAATTGAAATGTTACTAAACATAAGGGGCTAAAAATGACAAACATTAAAAGATGGTTAAAAGGTTAGTAGAGAATAAGTCTTTGCAATAAGCTTTTCAAAAAGCTAGGCATTCCAATGGTAAAAAGTCTTTCAAAGGCTTATTAGAATAGTAATAAGCTTTTGAAAAAGCTAGAATTGGAGATGCTCTTATAAGCTTATTTAGTTTAATAAGCTTTTTTAAAATTAAGTGTTTGGATGAGCTTATTTAAATTTATTATAAAATTACTAAAAGGGGAATATTTTAGGAAGAGACAATCTAGGCTTAGAGGTAACATAGACGAGGAGAGAAGAACGATCTGGGAGAAGAATTTAGGGTAAAATGGGAGGGATGGTAAAATGATAAAAATCCTTAAAAAGCTTAATAATCCCTTTTCAAATAGCTTTTTTAAAAGGCCATTAATAACCTTAAGCTTATAAGCTAACCCAAACACTTAAGGGTGCTTATTAGATTAAAAAAGCTAATAAGCTGTATTAATAAGCTCCCCCAAACACCCCTTAAGAGAAAATCATTTTTCCGCCTTACGAATGAACTTTCAATTTGTTAACCAAAACAATTCAATTTGTTACTTGAAAATATGATCTCAACACAAAAGCTCGTTATTTACAAAAAATCTTTTGACAATAGATAACAACGGGTTGGGGTCAATTTCCAACCTAACCGGACCGAGCATCGCATTATACATCTCAAATTGATGACAACACTCTGGAATATTTACGAACTAGTTTATTTTTCATAACTATCATATAGTTTTAGCCATTAATATGTTCCAAATCTAAGTTGAAGTTACAAGCCAGTAATTAAGATCCCAGGTTCATAAAACAATATTAAAAATCGCACATCATACATAATAATAACACCTACTAAGTGACATCCAGTTTCTAAGCAATAGGGACCCCATCTTCATCAACATTGTTAACACGTTCACACTCATCAATCCATTCGCTATATCTGCGCCCATGTTTTATTTATTTTTTAATATTTTTGTAAATAATTAATGCGGTAAATATGATTAAAACAACCCCATTCATAAGTAAATGGGTCAACTTCTATAAGAAGCGTAAAAAAGTATTCTACTTACATGTCTATTGGCTCGGTCAAAGCTGCAGGTCAAAAAAACAAATGAAACGGTTAGAAACAGTTGCTACCACAATTTCTATTTAACAATAAATATCTATATCTATATAAAAATTGTTGTACCAGTTATAGTAGTGCTGAAGTTTTCTTGACAAATTCTGCAAGATGCCTCACCAATCAAGTCCTTCATATCACTGAAATTACATGACCACCAAATATTAGCTCATTCAAACAAAACTTTTAGATATATGACTTCAATCCATTTTAAGAATAACTGAATTAGAAAAATAAAACTTTATTTTCAGTAAAATTTATATAGATGAAGCAGATTATTATAGACTTACATGCGACATTCAACACTGGTTCCATGGTTACAAAATGGGCAGCTAAAAACAGTGTCAAGTTTATCCATCCGCTTCCTAGGTGGAGGCTTTGCTCTTGATTTCCTCTTCCCCATAGTAAGATTTGTGGATCTTAAAAAACAGTTGTATGATGGAAATTACGGTTAGGGGGAATATATTTCAAAATTATTTCATATCCAAAATAAGATAACTCTAAAAATATATTTCAAAATTATTTCAGCGTTTTTTTTCTCGTTATTAGTCCTAATTAAGGTAATTAAGCAAGCTTAAGTTTAAGAGGTAAAACACTAAAACCTGCTATGGTTCCAATTCATACATGGATAATCTCTTCAAACCTCTACAGGAAAAATATCAGGCCCTAATACTTTACCTAAAATTATCATTCTTGTTGCTAATTTCACCTCCAATTGTTCGATTCAATACACAAACCTTCTATTAGCGTCACAAAAAAATTATAATTATAACCCTAAAATTACAAAACTTCCCTAACATGATAGTAGAAGTATGAAATTAGCGCATAAAAATTATCAAATACTAGTCTGTACATATATTGGGTGAAAAAATTCAAGATCTTTCAACAATCAAATATTAAGATATGTAGAAAAAGCGTGAAGACTAATTTTGTAAATTTGAACTTACTATGACAGACCGAGAGAACCAATCTACCAAAGCTTCAATCTGCAAGAAGAAAATAATGACAATATAGTGAGAACGACAAATTAAAAGCTCTGATATACCAATTTCTTTGGAGAAATCGAACGATATTTATACCTGATCGAATCTACTTTAGTTGAGGGACGAAGGATTTTGCCCTAGAAACCGATAATTGTTGATATCGGGGAAATTGGGTGGAAATATATACGATGCTGTATTGATGTCGGTTCGCGATTTTGACATCAAAATACACTAGCAGGGTACCCGCGCAATGCGGCGGCGCGTACCCTGTTACTATATTTCGAGGCGAGCAGATGTCCGGTAGCAATACGTTGTCTTTGATACTTTACCATTTCGATTGCAGTGATCATCTTCACATTCAAAGCACCAAGAGTAAATATTTTTGGCAGTTTGTTGATCATATTAGCAATTTTCAGTTTTAAGTAAACTGACTTTTCAATTTTCTGCTTTAACGGATACATTAAACATTAGTTGACGTTTGTGAAGCTTATTTTGTAGCTGCTTGGATCAAGTGTTTTTTTCATACGTCAATAGAACACCATTCCACATGCCACAATACTTGTATATAAAAATAAGCAACGAACTGAGAGAAATGTTCCTAATTCCATCTCTCGTCTTGTCACTTTGTACACACATTTACATGACATTAATGACAAAGATTTCAACTAAAAGCTCACCCAAACGCTATATGAATTTTGTATCTAATCTGTTAAACGAGTACATGTATTCTCTTAAGAGTGTTATTAGTTACAAAATGATGTTTGTTTAACATCTTTACCAAAGATCAAGCATGTCTACTACTGGATAATTAAATAAACAAATCATATTACTGATTCAGAGTTCTTGTACAGGAGAAACAAACAAAATTACCTTTTAAAAGGACTAAATTTCAAAAAATCCATACGGATTGTCATGTCAATTATAGTACATACAAACATCTGACCTTCAAATCTGTGAGTTTTACTTGCTTGGATTTTGTGAGCGTGAAAGAATTACACTGTCTTATAACTCACTGAAAACAAACAATCAAGTACCAAATACATAATTTCAGATCAAAATGGCTGAATTTTCAAAAAGCTATTTACGGAAAGGTCCTAAATGCATTATAAGTAGTAGAGATTAAAGTGTCATATATATGTGTTTATAAAATTAGCATTGAATTAATTCAAGAAGCATGCGGGAAAGCCTACGTAAAATGCTTTCGCTTGATGATGAACTCAGCATCCCATTGTATAATGAACTCAGTCTAGAAGTCAAAATCTGTCAGGTTTTAGGAACCATCAAAATGGGCCGGGTCGGATCAATGTTCTTTTATTCTTTTTTTTTTTTTTTTTTGGAAAAATGTATATAGAAGCCAACCAACTATTCAACATTTTTCATTAAGGCCACCCAAGTATGCATCTGGCTAGAAAAACAGTAAACAACATAAGTGAAATTCAAGATTTTTAATAAAATCACTATTCCTAACTCCATCATAAGTGAAATCAGTGCCCCTATCTTTACAACCCTATTGTCTTTACAATTTTTTGCAAAATCATCAATTAAACTCAAAGTATATCCATTAATCATACTACCTATTATTCTTGAAACTTGAAAACAATAATGACTGATGAAATGGTCAAATTGAACCAGGGTTAAAAATGGTCAGAACGGGTCAAAATGATCAAGACGGGTATGTTGATTTTAGTTGTGGTGGGTTGACCTGAAAAATCGTTTCGTCCATTTTTTAGATTTTTAATAAATGAGCAAGCTCATTAACTATCCTAAGAATTTTAATTGACATCAGTCAGAAAACTGTAATGTTGAAAAAACATTAAAATCAGTTGAAAATGCCTGTGAATATCACCACATGTGCTCACAGTGCTTCTAACTGGCTGCAAAAAAAACCCAAGGTAATGAAAAAAATCACATAATTATCTGTAGTACCTCAACATTGCTATCACCGGTTAGAATCTCTTTCCGCTTCTCACATAGGTGTTGTTTGTTTTTTGCAAAAAGATCTTTCTGAGGTCTTTTGTCTTCGCCACGCAGATGACGGGCAGAAAAGGTGTTGTGCAGGTGTTTGTTTTTTAAAAGCCCACAGACAAAATTATGTCTGCCCAAGGCCCTTTTCCCACAGACTTGAAACATTGCTTTTTATGTCTGCCAAAATTAAAAACAAAACAGCGTGTTTACAATCTTCACGTATGTCTCCTCTCGTCTTCTCCAAAAAGCCCTAACCAACATTTCAGCCACACTCACTCATCGTCTTCTCCCCCTCGCCGGCGATTTCTCCCGTCACCGGATGACTTCTCCCCTCACCGGTGGCCGCCGCCGCCGTCCACTTCTCCACCTCAACTGTCACCTTCGCCGTTTCCTCCTCACCACTGGTCGTCTTCCTCACCGTCGCCGTCGAGTTCTTCCGTCACCATCGCTGTTGAAGCCATCACCAGTCACCGCCGTCGTCAAAGCCCTCGTCGGTCAACGCTGTCCTCCACCGTCATCGAAGTCCCAAGGTCAGTCGAAGCTGTTTTGTCTTCCCATCGCCGTCGAAGTTTCTTTGTCCGAATTGATAGTTCTAGGTTTGGATTGAGGAGCTGTATGAATTTGTTAGTCTGAATTGTGGAGCTTTATGAACTCCAATTTTAGGTTTTAGCTTTAGAAATTATACAGTTTCATCTAAAATGCAAAATTTGAATGATATATTTCATCTAAAATGCAGGATTTGTTATTGGAATTTAGAAATTTGTATGATATGAACCTAAATTTCAAGTTTCTATCATCTATTCACGTTTTAAATCTTTTGCCTGACTCTTGCGTTTTGTATTGATTGAATCTGAACTTCATGTTTATGCTTTCAATATGTTAAGGAATTTCATCTTATGTCGTCACTGTGTTTT
This sequence comes from Calendula officinalis, assembly GCA_963853835.1. Classification (NCBI taxonomy): domain Eukaryota; kingdom Viridiplantae; phylum Streptophyta; class Magnoliopsida; order Asterales; family Asteraceae; genus Calendula; species Calendula officinalis. The sequence continues at coordinate 4,912,173 of OY970830.1, read as the reverse complement.
TTATGAGATAAGAATTTCATTATGTTAACGCTTTTCATCCTTTGTCTACTGTGTTTTCATGAAATAAGGCTTCATATTTGTTACATTGATATGTATATTGTAAGGATTATTTCAATGTTTTTAAATTGAAAGTATTTTAAATCTCAGTTAATTTAAGCAGTCTGCAGATGTAAGAAAACAAACAACAGTTTTGTTGCAGACTGCAGACCGTTGGTCCATCTCAGAAGCTGCAGCAGTTTGCAGATGTGGTCCGCAGACAGCAGATCTTTTTGCTCTAAAAAAACAAACAGCACCATAATGTCTTAACCTACATTCATACATAACATGTAGCTTAACATGATTGGTTCAAATAACTATGCACCATAACTAACACTGTAACGACCCGAAATTGTGAATAAATAAAATATGTAAAAATATGATAATTATGGATAAATCATATAAAACATGTGGAAATTGGTTTCGTGTCGTTTGGACACCGTACGAGAAAGTTATGGGCGAAATCGGGTCAAGACACTTGATGAAAAGTGCAGCCCTGCTGCCTTAAGGAGTTCGCACCGCGAACTATAGTTCCCGATCGGGAACTTGCTCCAGGGAGTTTGGCCATGGGACGCGATGTAGATCGCGTCGAGTTAGCGATCGTTAAGTGTTGCCAGATATGGAGAGTTAGCGACGCGAACTATGTTCGCGCCGTGAACTCTGGACGACCAGCATTAAAGTCGGGATTTGGCTCATTTATTGCATATCAAAACCCTAGTTTTCTCTCTTGGCGATTTTCGAGCTTAAAGGCTGGTATTGGTTGATTTCTTCACAAATCATTGGTAGATTTCACTCCTAGTGGAAGATTAAAGGTAAATCTTCACTCTTTCATCTTTGTAGCTCAAGATCTATGGATCTTGAAGCTAGGGTTTGAAACCCTAGTTCTTGGGTTGGTGATTAATGGTTAAATAAATGGTGTGTATACTTAATAGATGGTAGATTAACAAGGGAATCAAGTGTATGGTTAAGATTTGTAAGAATCTTAAGGGTTGGTTAAACCTAGGGTTTGGTAATCACCATATTTGGGGAAAATGGATTGATGGGTGTTATCTAGAGGTAGATGAACACATTGGTAGTAGTAATTGATGTTGATCATATTGTGATAATTGTATTAGGCTTTTGGTGAAGTCTTGGGAAGTTGATTGGATTGAGAAGCAAGAGATTGGGTGTCAAGAACACGGTTTGAGCATCATATTGCTAAGGTGAGTAGGTGTGGACTTTACTGAGTACATAGTCTATGAAATACATTTTATTACTTGTGTTATAGTCTAATTGCTTAATTGTGTAGACTAGTAGTTGATAGTTAGTTATACCAATGATAGTATTGAACTAACTTGTTTGATGATAGACGTGATAGCCGAGAGCTAGATTGACATAACCATCGAGTTATGATATGGTGAGATGATGTGATGATTCGGGGGATCCCCGGTCATGAGGTATGGAATGGGGAGCATTTGGGCGGATCCCCATCGGCCCATTCCATGATAGTAGTCTTGCTAACTGGAAGTAGTCCGGCGAGTAAGGCAGGTATTGGTAGATTGGGCGATTCCCTCTTGCCTTTACCTTGAAGCTTGTTAACGCGGGGGATCCCCGGTTAATAAGTTAATGTGGTTCTAGTTGGTTGGGGATGTCCCGACAACTAGGTATGATTGCTAGGAAAGCAAGGTATTAGAGTCACAATAGGGTGACTAGATAGATGGGTGATAGCTTATGAGTTGTTTGTTTGTTTGATTGTGATTCGGTTATTATTATTAACCTTGGGGTCTAAACCCATGTAGCTCACGAGACGTTTTTGTCTCACGTACTCCTTGTTTTGTTTTGCTATGTACTCAGGTTCGGGATCGAAGGCTTAGGTACGCATGGATAGAGATGCGGGGCCTAGATTAGAAGAGCACTAGATTGGATTTAGTCTTAGCTTGGTTATGATCTATTTTGTAACACCTACTTTTATACTCTGATTTCATACCAAGGTTTTTGTAAATCCAAATTTGGGAATGTTCTTCTATTTATAAAATGTTTTATTTTGGCCAATATTTGGCATTAAATTTGAGGTGTTACAAACACAACATCAAATCTTTGAGCTTTTCTTGATTAAATTATTTTGATTAATAGAAGTATAACCAGATCAACAAAATCCTATAACTTTTTTGCGTTTATTTCTCTATGCACATGACGTCAAACAATGTGCATAGATACAAAACTCAACACAATATGGAGGACTCTCACAGTATGGATAAATTGAGCAGCTGGCTGATGATTGACAGACTTCTACAAACGCCAAATTTCAACTTGAGAATAAACGGAAGACAATTACAGTATAAAAATTCAGTCAAATTCAATTCGAGAACTATCATGATTAAAACCCTAACGAAAAAATCCAATACAAATTCACAGTCAAATTCACGAATTCAATAAAAATTCACAGTCAAATCCACAGACACCCTAAATTCAAATTCACAGTCACCCTAACGATTAAACGGGTCAAATTCACATTAAAAAATAATAACAAAAATTCACATTCAAATTCACAGTCACCCTAACGAACATCTAACCAACAGAAACAGTATTACTTACCTCAAATTAGTTATCATTGCTGGAGATTTCAAATCCGAAAATCTGTATTTCGAATCGGGATATGCGTTTTTCGAATCGTATGGAATTGTAAATCAGTGTTCGGCCGATGTGCTATATTTATATATCTGTCTTTCGAACCAAGCTTTAAGAAACCGAGGAGCCGTTTGCAGAAGGAAGAACGTGGTTGAAGCAAACGAGGAAATTGTAGAATCGAGGAGCCTTAATACGACGGACGAGAGAGATGTAGGAATCGAGGAGGCAATCGTTTGCCCATCAGCAGGCCTCCTGGCATTTTTGAGTAGAAATCGAGGAGGCAAACAATGGTCGAATATGAACGTCTGTGGTGGCGTGATGGGTTAGCCAGTTAGGGAATAGGGATTTAATATGCTGCTACGTTATAGGCTAATCACTGCCCGTGTATTTAGTGTTTAATAGGTATAAGTTTAGAAATGAAAACAGCTCCTCCTTTAGTTCAGATGGTTTGGGTCGTACTGGTTATGACCCCTTGGTCGCAGGTTCGAAACTTGTCTCTATCTTTTTTTATGAATGTAAGAGATTCTATAATTAGAAATTATTTGGCTGAATTTTGAGAATGCTATTTAGGGAAAGGTCCTAAATGCATTATAAGATAGTAGAGATAAATGGTCCTTGTACTATTCTACATCCATTTATGTTCCTTAACCAATAATTTTACATTAATTTATAAGATTTGTGTACTTCTTTGATCATTGTTGGGAGTGTTTGAAGGATTAATCCAACTTGAATCGAATCCGAAACCAATTATACTAGTCGAGTTGGGTTATTCACAGTTTATGTTGATATCAATGTTTTTTTCTATTGATCTGACAAACTCGATGTTAGCATCGGGTCAGATTTCATGTTAGGTGCTTACCATTATCGAGTTCCAGTTAACCTGACTAGACCTGATTAAAGTTTAAAAATTATTCCCCTTTAAATTTAAAATACTTTTACCATTAGAGGTACGAATATGATGTTAAAGCCATATTAAAGCCTTTTTGACTTTTTAACAAAGCTTAACATGTATGTTAAATGTGCCCTTCCTCATTTTAAAGCTTTAACATCAAGTTAAATGGGGTGTTCAGGGTAGGCATTGGGATGTATTCACTGCAATATACCATATAACACTCACCAAGTCACCATTGCCTCCAATTTTGATGATTTTATTATTGCTTCATATCGAGACAATCTTGACTCATTATTTTCGGTTTCGGTTTGGTTTGGTTCGGTCTTCGGATGAGGATGAACGTTTGAGCTAAAAAACCGAACCGCATTGAAACCAAACTGAACCAAAACCAAAATCATGTAATCGGTTCGGTTTCGGTTTATAAAAATTTATCATTTTCGGTTTCGGTCTTATCGATTTCGGTTCGATTCAGTTTAGTTTTTAGATCACGTCACCGCTAAGAAATATCGGAAATCCTCATACAAAAAAATATAAGTTTATGATTTTAAGCCTGATCCAAGAAATTTAATTGTGTAGACAAAATATTGATTCATAAAAAAGATTTAGTAAATAAAAAACATAATTCTTTTTAATTGAAAAAAGAATACCCTTGCCCCCCACGCTTGGTAGATTCTTGCATTTACTCCACGCACTATTTATACTAGGGTTTTTTTTCTCAATTCTCCATGAAAAATTACCCAAATACCCACCCATTCACCGAAGCTTTTTGAAGTTCTACAAATTCCTTGCATTCTTCTTCTTATTCATTGAATTTTAATTAGTTATTTGTGCGAATCAATCAAGCATGGGGAGAGGGAAGTTTAAGGGAAAGCCTACTGGTCGTCGTCAGTTCTCTACTCCCGAAGAGATGCGTATGTTGCTATAATCCCTTTCTATTTATGTTAAATTATAGTTTTGCGTTCTTCGATTTGTAATTTTGTATGTGTATCTTTTGTTATACGGAGTGGATCCTCACAACGCCGTTTTGAGTTTTTTTTTTGGTTTCTGCGGGCCTCAGATTTAGGGTTTTGTGTTTATATATTTGATTGCTGAAATAGGTGATTAAATTTAGCAAAGATTTGGATTATGGAAGCTTGATTTTGATTTGGTGTTTTTTAGGTTTATGTCAATGGTTTAAAAATGATTGTGTGCTTGGTTATGCACTTATGCTTAACTGGTAGCGAGTTAATCTTCTTACAGAAACTTATAATTTTGATATGGAAATAAGAATTTGGTTATAAGACATCAATGTGTGATTATCAAAGATGGCAAAGAAGACTAGCTTTTCTACTGTAGTTATTGATTTGCTTCTTTTCACTTATTGTCCTGTTCAAAGTATCTGTTTTGTTTGTCAGGGTCCAAATTTGATATTACTTTATCTGGTTTTGTTGTATATTAATTAATATGATTTTGTTTTCTTAAATTTTATTGATAATTTCAGTTGCTGGCACCTCTTCTCGTCCTCGTACGTTCAGAAAGGTAATTCTACATATAATTATGTAACAGAATTGCTTAATGTAAAATACAAGTCAGTTAAGTTGATTAGTACTTGATTTATTAGGAAGAAGCTGAAGCTGAAATTGAAGAGGAAAGATCTGATGCAGAATCTGAAGAGTCATCTGAGGACGAATCTAATGTCAGTCAACTTTGATTTTCTTTTTAAGTTTGTATGGACTATTACAATTTGTTTATATACATTTTTATTTGTGTAGAGGAAGAAAGGAACCCAAGGTATTATTGAGATTGAGAACCCTAATATGGCTAGGCCCAAGACTTTGAAAGCAAGAGATGCTGATGTAAGTTATATACATATACAAATTTATGACTTGACATATTTTTCCTTTTTACTTTTGACTTACTGCTGATTTGTCTTGCTGTTCAGCTGGAGAAAACTACTGAACTGTCAAGACGTGAAAGGTTTGTAGTTTTTTCATTTTTATTTATTTTTTCTTTTTTTGATATATGATGGAACGAGGCTGCTTTTAATTGGGTCAAATTGGTGGTTTTTAATATTGTGTGTGTGTGTTCCAGGGAAGAAATAGAGAAACAGAGGGCTCATGAAAGGTATATGAAGTTGCAAGAGCAGGGGAAAACAGATCAAGCAAAGAAGGACTTAGGTCAGCATTTTAGATATAATTTATTTTTACATTTATTATATATGTTTTTCTGTATATAATAGAGATTTTAGCTTGTATGTATCTTTGAAACTGAAGTTTAGTTGATGGACTGTTTTGCAGAACGTTTGGCTCTTATAAGGCAACAGAGGGCAGAAGCTGCTAAGAAACGAGAAGAAGAGAAGGCTGGTAATGCTCTAAATCTTTATTTCTTTCCCGGGTGGGTTTTGGTCAAAGCAACGAATAGGGTTGGGTTGACCCACAAAAAAACACTTCTTTTTAAGGAAAATTAAAATTGTAATAAAAATGTATCTTGTTGAATGAAGCAGTTTAGGAGATTTAAATTTTTAGTGATTTGAGGTGTAAAGCAAAATTAACAAGTCTGCTGTTGACATTAAATGAATATTGATGCATAATGTTGTTTCTGTTTCAGCTAAAGACCAAAAGAAGGCTGAAGCAAGAAAATAAGAAATGATGGTCTGAAACTGGTAGTTTATTATTTCATATGGTAATAGTATGGGTTTAGTTGGTTTTTTTAAGTAAAGATTAGTATGTTGGGAATGGATCTCATTTAATTTCAATTAACAACGTTATTTGATACTTACATACCATGCTGCTCTATTCTAAAGCTTTTTTTTTGCCTTTATAATTAGTTATGCAGTAAATAATTCTTGCAATAAATAAAACTCTTGAAGCAAGAATGATAAAAAAAAAATAACTTTTTCAAGGCATGTGAGGTTCTTGATTCAGCTTATTTGTTCTGTTTGGAGCCAGATCCTTTATTCACTGTTTGGTTCCAAACATCCATAAACATGAAAATGGCACTCATTTTATTACAGAAATTACTTTTTTCAATACCTCTTATCCTTCTCCTTAACCTAACAGACCAATTAGGTTAGGTGTAACAACTGCAATTTTGGCAGATAAACAGGCTGTTGAGGTTAATCGGATGAGGATTACTATTATTGTGTGATTAGTTACGGTTTGTAAATTGTAGGGTAAATTTGGGACTAAGCATGATCAATGAGTGAAAAGGACACCTCAGTTCTTGCAAAAGTTACATAAACCAAAGCGAAATATAAATAAAAATTTTGATTTTGATCAAAAATACAGAGAACCTTCTAGTCTGATCTGAATTTTCGATTTAGACGATTAACTTATGTCTAGCGTGACCAATTATTAATTCAATTTCATTTCTGAGCTTTCTCTCAACTTTTACTGGTATTATCATGATTTATGCGATCTAACTGTTACCGTGACTATTTTTAAAACTTTTGTTGTTACAAGTTTACCAGGCGTATATATGAGAATCATAGACTAAGGAAATGAGCTATACGGATCCTAGAGCATGGTTGAATCGTGAATGGCCCGTTCTCGCAAATGTATATCTTAAACGATTCAACAATGTTGTCGCATCTAAGAACCGATTTAGTTGCAAAAATAACAGAATTGAAAAATATCATTAAGAAATTACTAAACCTCAAACACTTAACATAATCTTCACCAACAAATAAACAATCTACAAAAACACAAATTATTCAACTCTAACTAGAGCAACACCCTGAATTCTTAGGACCAGCTACATCTTCTTTACCTCCAACATTAATCGTTTGTCCTCTCGGTAAAACCGTGAGATCATTACTATTAATTTCAAGCGCTTTCTTGCTCACAACATGATAAATCTGAGTCAACACTTCTGTAAAAGCATTCTCAACATTTAAGGAATCAAGAGCCGATGTTTCCATAAAAAAGTTATTTTCTTTCTCGGCAAACGCCTTTGCATCATCCGTTTGTATTTGTTGTAAATGACGTAAATCGGCTTTATTCCCGACAAGCATAATCACAATGTTTTGATCCGTGTGATCTCTAAGCTCTTTAAGCCATCTTTCAACGTTTACAAATGTTGCCTGACGTGTAATATCGTATACAATAAGTGCACCAACCGCACCTCGATAATATGCACTAGTAATTGCACGATACCTATATATTATTCGTTACATAAATGATATAATCAGAATATTGTGACAAATGACAAAATGTAAGATTTTCTTTATAGAATGATTTAGGAAATTAAAATACCTTTCTTGACCGGCGGTATCCCAAATTTGGGCCTTGATGACCTTGTCATCGACGTTGATGCTACGTGTGGCGAATTCAACCCCGATTGTGGATTTCGATTCGACGCTGAATTCATTTTTTGAGAAACGTGACAAAAGATTGGTTTTACCGACACCCGAATCGCCAATTAAAACAACCTTAAACAAGTAATCATAGTCATCATCTGCCGCCCCCATTTATTTTTCTCGTGGTTAATGGGAGATTGAAACTTTGTTCATGGAGATGATGAGGAGGAACGTGAAGAAAAAGATCGAAAATAAGGTTATGATGATGATTTTCGTTTGTTTTTTGATGTCACGATGTTTATGATGATTGTTGAAACAACTGTACCTTTATAGATTAGAGAGAGATGCAATTTAAATAAAATAGAGTTAGTATGGTTTGATGTGTTTAATTTGAATGTTTGTTGTTACAAAACCTAACTCAACTCGATTAAAGCTACAATTATGGCGATAGTTAGTTTCTAATTCTTCCCATCAACCTAACTCAACCTGATTAGAGCTAAAAATATGGCGATATTTAGTTTCTGTTTGTTCCCATCCATGGATTTAATCAACCCATAGCTTTGAACTTTAATATAATATAGACACGTGACCATATTGACGTTTAGTATGTATAAATGTAAACTTTGGTTAATGAAAACTATGAAGGTTAATTTTACAAAATTATTAGATGCATAAAAAGTTTGTAATGAAAGAGAAATTCTTAAAATGCAAAGGTTGGTTGATTAATATACTTGAGAACCAAACAAAAAACAGGGGGCTCAACAGAAACCTAGCAAGTCGCTAGATTAAAACTACAAGGAAGTTAATCGGTGCGAGAGTTACAACACCACTCTAACTAATTTTTAGGAACATTTTTTCCTCTATGAGGTTTCCAACATAAAAGAAAAAACTTTATATTATCATTCAAAGTAGTTTCTCTAGTTCGGTATAGTGGATGTAGCCCGATCTTCTTGATCGATTGAACCACTTAAAATTATGTTTTTTTATTTAGTATTCTTCTTTATTCTGATTTGCTATTATTTGAGTAATTGTGTTCTAGAATGTCGGATTACACGGTAAAATCTTATCGTCATTCCAGATTTAGATTCGTTTGACAACTGCAGATGGAGGTTGGCTACTTGAACTATGACATTTACATAATACGATTTGGGGTCATATTTAAGACTTGATTTGGGGATTTAGCCATTATCTAAAAAACATATCGCTTTTACCGCAAACATAAACCCTAAAAACTGGCAGAAATTATGAGGAAGGGATGATGATATCATCAAAACCTTATTGTATAGTATCTTCAAGCATGTTAATTTATTGACAGCTGCCGTTTGCCTTGCATGCATCATTTATATGTGATGATATCAGTTATATATGTATTTGTTTCTCATGTGGGTTACCTCATGACACACCATAATTTTAGTTGAGCAAAAGTTGCACCTTGTCCATTCTATATTAATTATTCAACATAATAAAGATAAAACACATTGGAAAATGATCGATCGCGGAGCCTTAATGCCTTATAGATCATAAAGCCTCCGGATTGATATGATTTGCTCTAGATCAAGAAAATATACATATTAAGTCCTTACATATTTATATATAGCTAAAGTTTGAGAAATTCACACCACAATACTAGCTACTAGCTAAACCGACTCGACAGAAATTAGAGAGCAAGAACACAAAAAAAGATATAAAAAAGGATTAATAGATAGCTCTTCCAGCTCTTGTGCTTCATTTTTCCTTAAATCTGCATTAAACAAACAAAAATATACTAATAAATACTTGAATCTCAAGAACAGTAATGGTTTTGTGTGAGTAAAAAAGTTGGAGAATGATACGAAAATATTATATGTAGATCCTAGAAACAAACAGTAGTCACTAGCTAGTCACCTAAAGAAATATGCTTTCATAATATTATTGATGTGTGACATATCAAACTGTTACCTCATGCAGAAGATATTCTTTATACGAATATATCAAAATATTGATGAATAAAGAGTGTATATAGCCCTCTAATGCTTTATTGTAACAATTTTTAAGCATACGTAAATATGTGTAACATAAACTTGTTTGAATAGTTGTGTCAATTATTAAAAGCCTTGAACTTAATAACAAGAATGAACAAATTGCTTAGTTATTTAGGAAATTGAGTACATTTTAAAGTTTATAATCTATATATATTTTCAAGTGTGAACTTTATGCTATATATAAGCGTTGATTGATTTTCTTTGCACAACTATAAACGTGAAATTTTAACTATTTTGAAACACTTGTAAACTTTATTAAACAATTTCGAATAAGTGTGACATAAATTAATCATTACATGCTCTAACACATTTTATTGAAACGAATTTATCACATATTTTATGCAAAGTGTATACAAGATCAAAGGGATGGAAATCGACGGTGGAAGCATGATCATATGTGAAGGAGCGCACCTGCAGATAATAAAACGAACCATGCTGGAGTGTAACCCCCCACTCATTAGTCACCACCGTCTGGCCGGAGGATTCTACCAGCACCGCCGAACGCCTCCTTCACATTAAACGGTCCAACAGCCAACGAGAAATGAAGACTCCTGTAGTTGAAAAGAAACCGAAACACACGCGTGAAGCTAGAGAAATTAATGATGGAAATGAATGAAGTACCTTGAATATGATCATTTATAGTTGATGGAGCAATAGTACGGTGGTAGTGGAGGTGGTGAGTCAACATTTTCATTATATTCTCTTCTTCTTCTTCAACCTCCTTGTTTTTACTTGGAATTCCATATTCATGATTCATCATCAAATCAGTAAGCAACATCCCAGAGCTACTCACAACCGTCGGATCATCATGATTTTCTTGATTCATCATACTGCCGGAAAAAAGAAGGGTTCTTGAAAGAACTGATCACTGTGGTGGTGGTGGTGGTTGTGATGGTGGTGGTTAAATAGGTTTGCGGTTGTTGGTTAACCGAAACAGTAGGAGAGTTTGAAAAGAACTCAACCGACTTAGCTGAAGACTTGTGACGCAGAAGAGGTGGTTGATGGCCGGCTGAGATTGGTGGTTTTGGGTTTTAGCAAGGTGGCGGTTCTTGTGTTTGCTTCTAGATTTCCGCAGTAAAACACGTTTGCGTCACCGACTTGACCGTACTCTTGCAATGATTCTTCTTCCCTTGGAGGATTCACCAATCCTGAGTTGAAAATGGATTCAAGGATCCGGATTTGTTCGGGTTTAGGGTTCCATCTTGGCTTTGGTTCTGGGGTTCTTTCATCACATTCTGCCATGTTTAAATATTAGTTTCAATATATGACAATGATTATAATAATTATATTAAAAGGTTCCATTTAGTAACGTATGCAACATCCTTGACTCTTTTTCCTCATAACAAAATGGAAACAACAACTTATATATTTCATCACCATTTCAAGATTATTAGGAACAGTTTCGAAATTTTCCGGAAAAAGAAACACACCAATTTAAAACCAAAAACATTGATAGATTTTAAACCATTTATATCCTCAACACACATGATTATTAATTAGGTGCCAAAAACAAAGAAGATGATGATGAGGGTAATTGTGTAATTTACCAGAAGTGTAAGGAGAAGATCTGTGGGTGGCAGAAGAGATGGGATGGTTGGAGTGCCATTGGTGATCTGGATGATGAGTGGTGATGAAGGTGGGCTTAGATTTGAACATGCTAGGCCAGTGCCTATTTGATGAAGCCATATGATATGATGAATTGATTGTGTGTGATGATTGATCCAACTTGTTTTCACACACTTTAATTCAATTAAGTCAGAGACAAAAAAGTTATCTCCTTCTACTCATACTCTCTTCTTATAGCCATAGACTTCTCACCTACTCCTGCATTTCAGTTCACTTTCAATTAATATAATTCCAAATACAATAATTATTAATAAAATACTCAACTTATTTAATACACAAATTATATCGTAATTGTTCGTGAGAACCAAAACCTTCTAACTTAATCACTTTTCTATAACTTGTAATAAACATAAGAACAAAACAACCATATGACAAATCAAAGTTTAATAAAGAAATTATGAAACAAAGCAATTACAATGATAAGGCGGTCGGATTACAAATCCATAAGGTTACATTTTCTTCTTTTTTTCAGAAGGGCTTATTTCTTTATCTCAACCTTGGTATGGGAAGGTTGTAGAAAGATCAAAGAAGCATCAATGTGTGTGTGTGTGTGTGTGAGAGAGAGAGAGAGAGAGAGAGAGAGAGAGAGAGAGATTAAATTATGATAAGTTGATGAAAGAAGGAGAGGGAGAAAAGGGTTAATGTTTAACTTTGTTTAGTATATATTAAAAGGCAAAAAGGTTGGTGTTGCAGGGAAGAATAAATAGGGGAATTAAAAGCAAAGGAGAAGGCATGTTAGGGTTGGAGTGGAAAAGTGGTGGTGGTGGTGGATTTATTGCAAGTCGGGTTTATTTCAGGCAAAGTTATAATATGGGTTCTTCTTGGATTGACTCGAGGGGCAATTAATCTCCTTTTTGCATCTTTCAATGACAGATGAAAACTTATTCACATGGATGAAAATTGGAGTGAAATTCTTTTGAAACAACAATAAATCACAACGGAGCTAAGTGGTAGTATTTTATCACTAGCTTGTAATCTTTTGGTTTGTCACTGTTGGTTCAATATTGAATAACATTAGAAAAACTAATAAGTTTGAACTAATTGCTTGATGGCCAATGATGGCCAGCCTAGCTGGTCTGAGGCACTGTGTTTATATCCATGTGGGCTGCAGGTCGTGAGTTCGAATCCCTTTGAGAGCGTTGCATTAGCGTAATTTAACACATACCTCACACGGGCACATATGGGGAATTTTTCTTGGAAATCCCTTTGGGGGATGGGTTTGCCCGCTTATGCGGAGCTCAAACTCGGGGTGCTCGCTGAAAAATTGCGAGTAGGCTTCCGTTATTTTATTTGCCGTTTCCAAAAAATTACTTGATGATCATGAATATAATCAAGTTCCAAATAATGTGGTCGGACAAGTACAATAGTGTATCTAGCCATCTAGGGGTAAAGCTACTTGATTATAAAACTCAAAACTCGAGCGCGATCAAACTATTAGTTTTAAGCTTGAGCTCAAGTCGATTAAATTATCACACTTTTAAGCTCAGCTCCACTCAACTCAGTTTCAGGATAAAGTGTGTATTGATTAACTCGATACTTTCAAACTCGACTTAACTAGACTCGGTAGTTTCAAACTCGACTAGAAAATAAAGTAATTACGAAAATATGTACTTATATAAATGGTAAACATGTAAAAAAACAAACTCGATTAGGTGTGTGAAGCTCACAAGCTAGGTATTTTAGTACTCGCGCTCGACTTGAATATCTACTTTAGTAAGTCGAGTTCGACTTAAGTTAATTTAATCAATTTCAAGTATATTTCGAAACCCAGTAACTTACAAGTTGACTTGACTCATTTACACTCCTAAAAGTACCTTTTGGCTAATGTCCTTGTGAAACTTTTTTTTCTTACTTTCTTCCTCCAATATACTCGTATTATTTTAGTTAGAGCAATGGGTGTTGGCTTAAAGTTCGCCATTGTTCACTGGTGCCACTCCAATTTGTGGTCACCTTTGGGATGGATGTACCATGGGAGAAAGTGTATGTACAATATTCGTTGTTGTATATTACTCCCTCCGTCCCATAAAAAAATTTACATTTCATTTGGGCACAATTTTTTATGAGATAGTTAGTGGTGAGGTCCTTTGTAATACTTTTGATTAAAATATAAGGTTAGATTGGAAAGAAAAAGTGTTTTATTGGTGGAATGATTGGTAATAATATTATTTTATTAGGTGGGCTCCCAAATTTGAGAAATGTAAACTCTTTTGTGCGACAAAATCTTAAGGAGAAATGTAAATTTTTTTATGGGACAAAGGGAGTAATATCTTTAGACTATAATACTAATATTTATCGATGAATTTTATAATTTTAAAAATATTAATCATCGTTGTTTTTTCCTTTATAATTCATCGATGAATATTATTACAAGCTAAAAAACCTAATTTACAACAAATATTGAAAAACTGCTTGCAGAGCGATCTTTGATGACAATGCTAATAAGAGTATATACCAGGGAAAAGTGTGCCAAATTCCAGCTTCAAGCGTTCTGCATGCTCATAACATATTATAGAAAATGAGGCGTGGGAAAACGACACCAATTCTGTTCAATAACACCAAAACCTAATTTTTCAGTCAAGTAAATATTTCTATTTTGGAAATTGAATTCTTTAAGTAAGTGTCGCAAAAGGGTGATGTCACAATATTATTTAAAAATATCCATAAAGTGTCGCAATATGAGTTTGTAACATAATGAATGTCGCAAAATAATGATTTTCGTATTTGGGTTCTAAAAACTTCATATTCTACCCAAAAGTATCGACAAATGTCGAAAAATAATTATTTTGGGTATAGCGTTTGATTCTTTCTGGGAAATTAAATCTAGTTTTTCGTTGTAATCCTTTAATAAAGAAATCTAGCTTTAGCTCTATCGGAGTTGCTCCCTGTTGTGGCTCTTTATTTTGCTAGTTCCTCTTTAGCCTTTTAGTTTATATTGAAGTTGTTTGAAAAAAAGAAAGAGTTTATTTCACTATTTTATACCATTCAATATGCATAAATTTTATAGAAGTTAATGTTTTTTTTTTCTTTCATAAAAGAAAGTAATACACATTTCAAGATCTTTGCCAATTATATCGATGCCTTAGATTCAATCGTTTTTCTGGATTAAATATAGGTCGAATTTAGGCCGGACAGCTCTGATTGAGGTTAATGGTATAGTGATTTGTTTTCTTCATGTTAAGTTTGTTTGTTTTTTTTTTTTTTTTTTTGTTTTTTTTATTGCGCTTGTTTTAACTTCTTGCTAATTTATTTTTAATGAAAGTACTTTTTTGCTGTTGAAAGAAAACAAAGGTATTCGGATTGAGATCTGATTTGGATTTAGTCAGCTAAAGATCCCCTTCAATTCCCAATTCCATTGGATTTGGTGCGATCTATTGATATATATGGATTCTAATTTTTAAAATTGTTTTTTGTTCAAAATATATAGTTCCAAAATGTCTAGTATTGTAAAGCGTGAGCTAGCCGCATTTGAAGTTACTGGGAAAAACTATATGCAATGGACCATCGATGTTTTACTAATTCTTGAATCGATGGGCATTCATGAAACTATAAATGAAAACAATGAATGCTCATCCCAAGATAAGGCAAAGGCACAAGTGTTTCTTCGTAAACACATTGATGACATGTTAAAATTTGAATATCTCGATGTCACCGATCCATGTGTTCTTTGGATGTCTTTAAAGGAAAGATTTGATCATCAAAAGGAAGTTATACTTCCAAGTGCCAAAGATGAATGGCGAAATCTGAGGTTCCAGGACTTTAAAAAAGTAACTGAGTATAACTCTGCTTTGTTCAGAATCTGTTGCCAACTTAAATTTTGTGGGCAAACGATTACTGACGAAGATATGTTGGAGAAAACATACTCCACATTCCATCCATCAAACATTAACTTAATGCAACAATATCGATTGCAAAATTTCAAGAGGTATTCTGAACTGAATACTTGTCTCCTTGTTGCAGAGCAAAATAATGAGCTCTCAATGAAAACCATGAATCTTGTCCAACGGGATCAGTAGCAATTCCTGAAGCAAATGCTACTAATACTAATGGTCCTAGAAACAATACACGTGGACGAGGACGTGGTCGTGGTTATGGAAGAGGCCGTGAACATTTTAATCGAAACCCAAACCATAACAATGGTCGTGGAAAAGGCAATTATAATAATCGTGGTCGTGGCCGTGTTTATAAAAATACTGATTATAATGCCACTAAAAAGAACAATGTCAAGCCACAAGATAAGGCCAAAAGGGGCAAGGTATGATGATGGTAAGTCAAAGAATGCTGAGAGTTGTTGTTATAGATGTGGTTGCGCAGACCATTGGTCTAGGACATGTCGCACACCTGCACATCTTTGTGAACTTTACCAAGCTTCCTCAAAGGAAAGGGAAAAGAAGCAAATCTCGTTGATAATGTTGAAACTAACAACATGGAATTCAACATTGATGATATTACCAACCTCAGTACTCTCGATTTCTGCAATGACATGGAAGACATAGATTAAGGAAATCAGTGGTTTGCTGTAGCCTGTTTTTACTTGCTTTCTGTCTTATGTAATATATTTCCCTTCAGCAAATAAAGTCTGTCGTTTGTAATATATTTCCCTTCAGCAAATGAAGTCTGTCTTATGTAATATATTTCCTTTCAATAAATGAAGTTTCTTTATAATAACCTCATTGTTTGTTTTTCATATGTGAAGTTCAATATGAGTTCAAATGGAGCACAACATCAAGGAAATATTGGAGATCTTTTAATAGCAGATAGTGGTACTACACATACTATCTTGAAATCGAAGAAATACTTCTCCAAAATAAACCCAACAAAGGGTTCAATACGTACTATATCGGGTCCTGTAGACTTGATTGAGGGAACTGGAAAAGCTAATTTCATATTACCTAATGGTACAAAATTCCAAATAGATAATGCCTTATTTTCTCCAAAGTCAAGCAGAAATCTATTGAGTTTTGGTGATATATATCTTAACGGATATGACACGCAAACCAAAACAATAGATAATAAGAAATTTATGCTTATTATAAATGACAATCGAGTGCTGGAGAAATTACCAAAATTTGATTCCAATTTACACCATACATATATAAATAAAGTAGAATCAAATATGGTAGTTAAAGAAAAACATTGTGATCCTGGGATATTTAGTTTATGGCATGACAGGTTAGGTCATCCAGGATTAACAATGATGCGAAGAATAATTGAGAATACACATGGTCATCCATTGAAGGACCAGAAGTTCCCTCAAACAAGTAATATGAAACCGTGTACGTCTTGTTCCCTTGGAAAATTAATCATAAGACCTTCACCGATGAAAGTTGATAAGGAATCACCTAGATTTCTTGAAAGAATTCAAGGTGATATATGTGGACCAATTCATCCACCATCTGGACCATTTAGATACTTTATGGTCTTGATAGATGCATCTAGCAAATGGTCTCATGTTTGCATATTATCATCTCGTAATATGGCATTTGCAAAATTCTTAGCTCAAATCATTAAACTTAGAGCACATTTCCCTGATTATATAGTTAAAAGAGTAAGACTGGACAATGCTGGTGAATTTACTTCCCAAGCATTCAATGACTATTGAATGTCTGTAGGGATTGTTTTTGAACATCTAGTAGCTCATGTACACACACAAAATGGTTTAGCTGAATCATTAATTAAACGTCTACAGCTAATAGCTAGACCATTGATAATGCAAACCAAACTTCCTGTTTCCATATGGGGTCATGCAATATTACATGCTGCATCATTAATTCGCATAAGGCCAAGTTCATATTGTGACAATTGCTAAATATTTCAGGTCGAATACCACTTTATTACTTAGAATCTTTTGATATATATTAATTATAATACTATATATGACGTGAGCACATTCGTAAAGATGCGTTATTTTGATTAATAAAAATATGACAAGAAACCATGCAAACAATTGAAATTTGGCAACTTAATGTAAAAAAAGAAGATAAAACCTTCTATATGAAGATTAATTAGATATTGTGTGAACCATCCTATATCATGTCAATATATATATATATATATATATATATATATATATATATATATATATATATATATATATATATATATATATATATATATATATTGTGTTATTTAATCGATGAATTATGAGCCATAAAGAATGGGTATAGCTATTTACATAATTATGAGGTTTTATAGGCAACCCGAAAGTGCTAGTTATGTTAAAAGAAATATATATATAACTACATTTCATATTATTAAACAGTATCACATAGTAATATGACAAGTCGATGACAAGTTAAATTGGTACCTTAATCGATAAATGATAAACGTGATTATATAATGTAAGATATATTAATGATACTTAGCGAGACGAATACAACAAAAATATGTATATATATAAATAAATACATAAATAAAAGATGCATGAAACTTAACTGGTAAATAAATGAATAAATGAAAATTTCATACAATTTAAGTCTTGTATATCAGCATGCACAACACATATGGAGAAGTAGAGGTACACGAAAGTCTACAAGTCTACAAATATTCTCCTGGCATGTGATCTTTTATCTGATCTCTTGTGATCTCATCTCCACTTGACATGCAAGTTGAACTCTTTATAAATCTTCTAAAAACCCACCTGATCAGAAGAAATATGGCTTATAAAAACCACCTCCGAGCACCATAACTAGCTCCTTCACCATCAATCTTGAGCACCACCATAGTTTCACCAGCACTCCCATCAACCAACATCATCATCTACATCCACCTTATACCCCCGACACCTCTCTCGAGTGAAGCCTAAGCCCGCCACTTACACCACCAAAATTACAGTCCATCACCATCATCTTTATTGATTACTATCATCATACTTGTTTTTATAACCATCATCACCAGGGACCATCGATACCTCTCTTTTGTTTAAACCCGAACCAAAACAACACTTTTCTTTTCACGATAATCCATCGAGTAACACCACACCCGACCATCTTAACCCACTGCAAACCAT
Organism: Calendula officinalis; assembly: GCA_963853835.1. Classification (NCBI taxonomy): domain Eukaryota; kingdom Viridiplantae; phylum Streptophyta; class Magnoliopsida; order Asterales; family Asteraceae; genus Calendula; species Calendula officinalis. The sequence continues at coordinate 4,893,709 of OY970830.1, read as the reverse complement.
CACGACCTTCCACGATCACCACCCGATCGTTGAAAAGTTGCTGACTTTTCATTGTTATACAATTAAGTAGACCGAGAACATCGTTAAAATAATTTGGAAACAAGAGATCTGCTAAAACAAAAGAACTCCAAAAAGGGTAATTATATTTAGTGACATATTGAAGTCTTTTCTTGACACGTCCTCTCAATACAAACGCAGACGAAACGAAAGGCACGCTACGAAAGTGAGTTTACGGCCCCACTTTTACTCTTTTTTTATTTTCGGGGGAGAATACTGATTATATATACTACTAATTATTCAAATATATATAACTAAACATGTAGATAAAGTGTCATATACACAGTACATACATGGGAAATCTTAAATGACGTTTTATATATATATCAATAAGAATCATCTCTAATAGTAATGATATTATTAGCAAATCCTTTTTCCATCCACATAAATTATAAGAAAAATACTACTAAAATGATTTGTGATGGTTACAAATATATACATGTAGGACAACATGGTTATACTTTTGGACCATTTTTATACTAATACATTTTTAAGTTACACATGTCAAAAATGTCGGTAACTTATGAAAGTAGTCAGTATGTATATAATTATAACTCAAGTGTTTAAAAGAGACATTTCCATACAAAAGACCTCTGCTTATAACCGTTAACTTTGGTAAGGCGCGAGTATTATATATAGATCTATATGGGTTGACGACCCCACCTATGGTTGCTAGCTACAACCTTGATTTTTATAGTCTGGATAGGTGATAATGTCTCTAAACATTTACAACGTTTTATGGGGCGTTGGGAGAGGCAACAACAAACAGTCGTGGATAGCTCGGTTATAGGAACTCTTTACATTTTGAGGAGTGATTAAATTCAATTTTTTTTATATGATATACATATTCTACTAAATGTATAACAAATTAAAACCTGTGAACTCACTAACATTACGTTGACGTTTTTTTTTAAATATCATGTATTCTCAGGTAAGTGATCAAAGGAAACACATTGGGGAGAATAAAGATGATGGCATCCTCATATTTCGATATTTGTTAAAACTACTGTATTGTCAAAAATCGTTTGTTACTTTAATTAAACCTTGTGGACTTAAATTATATTGTGATGTAAGGACCATATTTTTTTTAAGAATAAATGTAATGTATGAAATATGATATCTATGTTAAAGTCACTACCATCTGGCGTTTCCGTCTGTGGCCGGGGGTGTGACACATATAATGCATACTCTCCCTTACAACTTGCTTTTGGTCAAGAACCAAATATTTCCCATCTTAGAGTCTTTGGATGTGCAGTATATGATCCTATTGAACCTCCACAACATACAAAGATGGGTCCCCAAAGAAGGTTGGGTATATATGTTGGATATGAGACAAAGTCTATTATAAGATATTTTGAACCTTTAACAGGTGATGTTTTTACAGTACGTCTTGCTGATTGTCAATTCAATGAATCGGTTTTTCCACCATTAAGTGCAGAGAAGAAAAACCAAGAAAAGGATGTCTCATGGAATGAACCTTCTTTGTCATATCTTGATCCTCGCACAAAACAATGTGAAACAGAAGTTCAAAAGATAATGCATTTCCAAAAAATAGCTAATCAATTACCGGATGCATTTACTGATACAAAAAGAGTGACTAAATCATATATTCCAGCTGTTAATACTCCAGCTCGAATTGAAATTCCAAATAGGCAATATGATAATAAAATCACTCAAGAATCTAAGACACGCTTGAAGCGTGGAAGACCAATTGGTTCAAAGGATAAAAATCCTCGAAAAAGAAAACCAACAGAAAATGCAATTGATCATGAGGAAAATGTTCCTGAAGAAGCACAAAACAATCCTCCGATCGAGGAAAGTAATGTTGTAGAAAATATTGATGAGAAATTTTCTTATGCTGTCGCATGTGATATTATGAATGATGATTCTGAACCACAATCTGTTAATGAATGTCAAAATAGACATGATTGGGTTAAATGGAAAGAAGCTATACAAGCTGAACTGAATTCTCTCAATAAGAGAAAGGTATTTGGACCTATTATTATGACACCTGAAGTTGTGAAAACATTAGGGTATAGATGGATTTTTGTACGAAAAAGAAATGAGAAAGACGAAATTGTAAGATACAAAGCTAGACTTGTAGCACAGGGTTTCTCTCAATGACCTGGAATTGATTATGAGGAAACATATTCTCCAGTTATGGATGCAATCACTTTTAGGTATTTAATCAGCCTTGCAGTCTCTAAAAATTTAGAGATGCGTCTTATGGATGTTGTTACTGCTTATTTATATGGATCACTTGATAGTGATATATATATGAAAATTCCTGAAGGATTTAAAAGGCCAGAAGCATTGAATACAAAACCTAAAGAAATGTATTCTATTAAACTACAAAGATTTTTATATGGGTTAAAACAATCTGGACGCATGTGGTATAATCGTTTAAGCGATTACTTGACAAGTAAAGGTTACAAAAATAATACTATTTGTCCATGCGTATTTATTAAAAGAACAACATCTGGATATATGATTATAGCTGTATATGTTGATGATCTAAACATCATTGGAACGAATAAAGATATTCTTGAAGTTATTGAACTTTTAAAGAAAGAATTCGAAATGAAAGATCTTGGGAAAACCAAGTATTGTCTTGGTTTACAAATTGAACATTTGCCTAATGGAATACTTGTACATCAATCGAATTATACTGAAAAAATCTTGAAGCATTTCAATATGAACGAAGCCAAATCTTTAAGTACTCCAATGGTTGTTAGATCACTAAATATTGACAAAGATCCATTTCGCCCAGGCGAAGAAAATGAGGAGGTTCTTGGTCCAGAAGTACCATACCTTAATGCACGGTACGGTTAATTGTACATATAATAAAACTTAAATACCTGGTTCAATGTGAAAGATCTAAAAGTTACTAAAAATTTACCCGAAATAATATGTTTAAGTTAGGAAATAACCACCATTAAATCTAATTAAAAAAAACGTGATTAAAATATTTATTCGGTATTCATACTAATATCCGCATGTACACGATACGACCTCAATGAACCTATTAAAATCTCTAAAGTAAAAGAATTATCTCGTGCCCAATCCTTGCTCTCCACGTGCACATTAATCCTCTCCACATCAAACTTCTAAAATTTAATATATGATACTATTATTCAAGCCAATGCCATTTATTACCGCATATAGACGATCTGTCTGATCTACCACAAACTTTAAATTCTACTCGAGAATCATCCTACATTCCGACCATTCCCAACCGAAGTACGGAAATTTCTTTGTCTTTCCGGCTATGGACTAGCGGTTTATTATGAGTTATACCACAGTGGACCTTCTTGGAACAAAAAGAATAATATGACAATAAATAACGAAGCAAATATTCTCATCTTTTATTAATTACAACTTAAATAAGATGTGTAATCTCTTACTTACACTATGCAACAGATACATGAAACATGGATTAACTACTAGAAGTGGGATCCTAATTATATTACTAAATATTAGTCAACTAAAACAAAACGTGGCATCACTTAACCGTGTAAATTTAATATTTACCAAATTAATTTACCACTAAATTGTGTAACTAATTCAAATACCGATATGTAACATGTACACCCGAAGTGTGACCCGGTAAATAAACGATCAACCTAACAGCCCCAACCTTAACCTCTTCGATCTAAAAGATAAAAGATTCGACTAGAATGGAAAACAAGAAACTCTATTTTGAAACCTAAAGTAAAAGCGTGTACTACATTAATCATAACCTACCCAATGGAACTGAAAACTTCAGCGTATACTGCGACGTGTCTCATCAAGGAATATGTTGCGTCTTAAAGCAAAATGAAAAATTTATCGTCTACATGTCTCGTCAATTAAAAATCAAAAAAAAAATAAATTAAACTATTCTACTCATTGAAATTGGTGTCTTTGTATTCATATTAAAAATGGGAGACACTACCTGTACATTACTAAATGAACAATTTTCATCGATCACAAAAGCCTCCAAAACATATTCAGCGCAATAATAATTGAACATGTGACAACAACGATAGGTCGAGTTGCTAAATGAACATGACGGAAAAATAAAATATCACCTCGGGAAGGCCAAACGTAGTGGCCGATGCACATAGTCGGAAAAGAACGAACCACACCACGTCGAGTGCGAACACTAAATATGTTTATACAAATAATTTTTCGCAGACTCTTAATCTAGTAGTACAACATTTTAAATTTCGGGACGAAATTTCATTAACGAGGGGAGACTGTGACAACCCTCACAATCGGGTACTTGACCCAACAATTATTATAACCCAACTTGTCTTACCACAATCATCTCAATAATAAAATCATTCATTTGTGCATATAAGTCTAGGAGGAAACATGCATTTGTGTCGTTAGTGCACATCATTAATTAGACACGTGTCAGCTGTCTACATTTTGTACAGTACACTGTAATTTTGCGAGTTGCTGACTCAACGTAAACTCAAATTGAATCCAAAATTATAAGCATTTTATAATTTTAATGACACTTTGGCTCAACTAAATAAACTTATACGAATTCTTCTTACGTAAAGTACCACACACGATATAATATAATCAATGAAAGTTATATACAAGTACATGTACCCACCAAATAATCAAATTTTAAACTCCATTTAATTCCAACCCTATCACACACATGCATACATCCATGCAGCTAACCATCCTCATTTTAATTAAATTATAACGGTAATTAAGTCCCAACTTAATTGATATTGATCTTAGATTGTAATTAAGTCCCCATTTTAATTACTATCTAATAATCATTTGAATTAAACCCACGTAAATCTACCTTACCACATCCCATGTGCTAAGCCATTACCTCCACCAAACCCCACTTTACCCGGTCAAACCCCTCACTCCAACCATCCTTTACACATTTTTCTTATGATTTAATCAACCATCATCATCATCACTTCTATCTTTAAACCATCTTTTGTCACTCTCGATTTCAACCAAATCACCATCAAACTACTTGAACTTAAAAGCTTTACACCTCTACGACCGTAGCCACACTACATAAAACTACCAACTCTCAAATGTTCTCTTTACACGCATCAAACCAGAAAGCATCTCCGGCGAGCCCAACATTGAATCTTACGTTTTCCGGCAAGCATCTCGCTCCCTCTCCGGTTGCAAATAGTGAACCAGTCATCATCTCCGAACTCTCTCCTCCGTCGCTGCATTAATCCGGCGATAGCAACAAACCCGTCGGGAGCTTTCTCGGCTCTCTCTATTACAAACATCACCGGCGAACAGAGCAAAACCTACGGCGTCCTTTATTTCTCCGTCGACCAACGTTTTTCCGGCAATCCAGGACTTTCCCCCAATCATCTTCCTCGGTCTATCTCTCTCTATGTGATAGGTATAACCATCTCGACCTTTTAATACCGTTTTGCATAATGCATAAATGAGTTTAGTTTTCTGGGTTTCGTTACCGTTGTACTTCTCTCGTCTCCGACGAAGGGCGGTTTTGTGTTGTATCTTGTTCACACCACTGAGTCCAGTAACCAGACACTTTTAATAGCCCAAGTGTGTTTTAATTAATGTTTAAATCGAGACATCTAATTCGAGCCCAGTTTGTTTGAAAACCAACAAACCGATTTGTTATTAAAAGAAAATCAGATTCTTCTTTAACTATTTTAATTATATATTTGATATTCAGATTTGAAACTTATTACGTAGTTAGTATTCAATTAATTAATTAACAATTATTTATTTAACTATCTAAATTTATTTAAATTATTATCTAATTTATCACAATTCGTTTGCAGTCAAGTGTAACTCTTTTTAAAACTCGGTTAAGTCAAAACAAATATATTTAATATACAAGTTCAATCCCATCAAGTTACCAATGCAATCGCTCATATCTAAATTCGAGTTGAGGGAAACATTCATGCATCATATAGACTAGGTGTGTCCTTTTGGACCGTCACTTATTAACTATACATATGCGTTTAGGACGCTAGGAAACTTTGGTTGGAATCTCAAACTTTGGGGATTACTAAATTTGGAAGCTTCGCTAAGGTGAGTTTCACGGCCCCACTCTTACTATTTTTGTAACTATTTTACCTGGGGGAGAAAACATATACTATTCAACTATTTTGCAATAAATAATCCTTGTGTAATCATTGTTGTAAACACGTACCTACCATGAAGGACAAACGGACCATATTACGAGTCCACGTTTAACCGTAATCATTAGCTAATGTGTTAGCCAAGGAATATAGAGATAGTACTATCGGGATTGATCCCCCGCTCATGGCTAGTTATGCGCTAGCCTAACCGTGTTTGAGCTTTATATTCTAACAATTAGATTTATGGTTTGATTATAGGCTCCTTGATTATACTTTAACTTGAATGTCCTGCAAACATGTCAAGGGATTATACATTGCACCTAAAACTATTTTTGTACATGATTTGTACACAACGATTTTGATGATACTCTTATGGATTCACAAAACCTGTGAACTCACCAACCATTGTGTTGACACTTTTTCTAATATGTTTTCTCAGGTAACAGAAATTGATTCGACTTTTAAGCATCGCATAAGTTATGGATCATCATGCATTTTCAAGAGAATGAGTCTAAGATTTAGACATTAATGATTTTCGAAACATTTGGGTTTTGTAAACAATTTTTGGAAATTTACTATTTATGCGTTGTTTTACTATTATTGATGTGTGATGTTACTAATTAGTCGCACCTCGTTCTTCCGCAAAACCAATTTTGGCGGGGTGTGACATTTTATCCTAATGATTCAAAACAAGGATTGATTGGTTATGCAGATGCATGGTATTTGTCTGATCCTCATAAAGCAAGGTCTCAAACTGGGTATGTCTTCATGAATGGAGGTACTGCAATTTCCTGGCGTTCTCAAAAGCAAACACTTGTTGCCACATCTTCAAATCATGCCGAAGTAATAGCACTAAATGAAGCAAGCAGAGAATGTGCATGCTTGAGATCAATGACACAACTCATACTAACTTCATGTGGACTGGAAAAAGATAAAGTCTCAACTTTAATATATGAAGATAACGCAGCATGTGTCAATCAAATGAAAGAAGGATATATCAAGAGCGACAGGACAAAACATATTCCTCCAAAGTTTTTCGAATACACTCAAGAGCTTATAAAGAATCATGAAGTTGAGAGAAAGTATGTTCAATCCAGTAACAATGCGGCAGATCTTTTCACGAAGGCACTTCCCACTGCAATCTTTAGAAAGCATGTATCGGGTATCGGAATGCGACATGTGCATAACATGTGAAGAATAGTGATTACATAAATAAGGGGGAGTAAACTATGCACTGCACTCTTTTTTCCTTCGCTAAAGTTTTTTCCCACTGGGTTTTCTTTAGCAAAGGTTTTTAACGAGGCAGTAGTAGTTGGAAAATGTGCCATCCAAGGGGAGTATTATGAATATGCAAGACAAAACCATTAAATGGATTGCCACATTTTCAACCTTCATGTCATCTCCATCAAATCCATGTCTAGTAAATTACCTTTCATTTGTATGTACATGTAATTCAAGGGTAAAACTTTTAGTATAAATACCCCATGAAATGAATGAATCAAATGCACCTCAACACTTTCATAAGTGTTTACATACTTCTCTTCCTCTCTTCTTTCTAGTTATTATTCTTCATCTTATGTTCTTGTTATAGATGTAGAAAGTTCTTTGATGAAGTGCTAATAGAGTCATAATCATATCTAATTTATAACAAATATGTCATTATTGCATCTTTTTTAAATGAGTTTTATAATGTATGTAGAATATATTATTGTCATCCAATTTGACCAGCCGGCTCATCCGGTCTAACTAGTTCAACTAGGGGTGAACATGGTACGGTACCACATATATTTTCCTCATACCGTGTACCATACCAACTATAGTTGGTATACTAATCTAGCTACCAGTACCATACCAACTATACTTGGTACCAATTTGTTTGGCTACCAACAATCGTGGTTGGTACGAATTGGTAATGGTATATACCAAGATCACAAACTTATTTCGAATTATTACTAAAAACAATACATTTTTCTATACTATTATATTTGGTAATGGTATACGTTAAATGTTATATGAACACTATATACGATAAAGTACAAATTATGTAGTATTCTTGTCATAATACACTAGCTTGTGTAGCATAATCTTCTGCTTCACACGCTTAACTATTAACAATATATACAAACATAATAACAAAAATATAATATGTTAAACGGTTAGGCTAAGAAGTAGAAAGTTGAATGTTTTCATGTTATGCTATCATAACTTTTATTAAAAAATAATACATACGTAGTTTACCATTCTCGAATTCTTCTAAATAATATATATATGTTCTTCTAAATAATGTATATATATATATATATAGAGAGAGAGAGAATATGGATCAAGAAAGAAGCATCCTTATTTGAAGAAGCTAGAAAAGGGTTGCATTTTCGTAAAATATACATATACATACATATATGTACATATACATAAATATTTAGACCATAGATATATATATTTTCACATGTATACCCTCTATATGTATATATATACACACACATATATACGGTATGTATATGTATTTTCGTAAAGGAAAATGCAAGTTCCGATATGAAAATGCAAATGCAAGTTACGTAAAATGCATGTCTATATATATATGTGTGTATATACATATATATAGTGCATGAATATGCATATATATAATATATACGGTCTAATTATATATGTATATATACATATATGTTTGTATATGCATACATATATGTATAAGTTACGAAAATGCAATCATTTTCTAGCTTCTTCAAATAAGGATCATTTTCTATGGATCATTACCATATATATATATATATATATATATATATATATATATATATATATATATATATATATATATATATATATATATATATATATATATATATATATATATATATATATATATATATATATATATATATATATATATATATATATATATCTACTATCTATAATGCATTTAGGCCCTTTCCATAAATATCATTCTGAAAATTCAGCCAAATACTTTCTATTTTTGGAATTTAATACTTTTTGCTAAAAAATATTATGTCCAAAGGTTTCGAACCCAGGACCATCTGTTTAGAATTGAAACGTCAAACCAACTGACCTACTAGCGAATTTGTTAATTTTGTTGAACATCTATCTATTAAACTACTATACGGACAAGGCTATCTGGGCTTGGGCAATAAAGAAACGGCATCATAATTTTAGCAGGCCCATGTAGTGGCAAAATGGGCAATCGGTTGCGTTCAATAACTCACGCAGATGCAGAGGCACCAAAAGGAAGTTGAACAATTGGAGTTATCTTGGCTTGCATCGATTACTTCAAGCCTCCTCGATTCTACAATAACCTCGGTTGCTTCAAGCCTCCTCGATTCTACAAATTCCTCGGTTGTTTCATGCCTCCTCGATTCTATAATTACCTCGATTGCTTTTAGCCTCCTCTACTTTTTTGTTTTCAATTGTGGCCAACTACCTCCACCATATCTGTTTGCATCTCCTAGACTTATTTCAAAATAGGTTAACTTTTGTTCATATTGTGTAAATTTTTTTGATTTTGAAGATATGGATCCGTTGTAAGAAACCCTAGCCGCAAATTCTGTGTTGGAGCTTGACCAGAGTGTACTGGACTCGATGCGTGTTAGAATTTCTGAAGAACTCAAAAAGCTTGATGAAAAGTAAGCTTTGTTTTGTTTTCATTTTATACTGAATCCATGTTTAGCTGCAAGTATTATATCTATATATTCAATGGGATTACATTTGAAGCATGTGTTCTTATTTATGGAATTAAATTTAATCATATTGCTGTAATTGTTAATTATACATGTTCCATAGTTGTTGTAGATGAATTTTTTATTGATACAGTCTGGCAATATGATATATGTTGTATATGATCAAAATGGTGACTGTAGCAAGGTATTTTTTTTCATATAGTGAGATCAAAATGGTCGAATCTTTATTCGTGCCTTAGTGGAGTTTTTTGAAAAACTTGGCATGAACTATTTTCTGATAGTCACGGTGATTTGATTTCAGAAACTCCCTCAAGTTAAATCACGTAATTTGGGCAGTACGAAGGATTATAATGTTGATATGATTCCAGAGGTACAATTTTTTTCCCTATAGCTTCTTTTTCTCATTAATTGATTACAAACCTATAATTTTCAGTTTGAGGGTTTAAATATTTAAATGTTTCTAACAAGTGTTCTGTGTATTTTTTTCTAACCAGTTTTAACATGGTGTGGTGATGGTCTTGGTTCTGGACCTGCCCAGTGTCGGCTGGTTATATATTATTAATTATTATTTGTACTTCAAATTGTCGGGATAAGCAAAAGTTGCATTCATTACAGTTTAATCTAATTACTTTGTCAATTTTTGTGTGTATTATTTTTACCAGTTGTTTGGGTGGAATGAACGGAAGGTTATCACATGTATGAATGTTTCTTGCTGTCGTTTTTACCTAATTGTATGAAGCCAAAAGTAAGGTGATTGATTGTAACAAGGTTTATATTACTGACCATAACCATCAACACCACCACAATTGCTATCGCAGGCATTCAACATCACTATACACTATCATCTACAACCTTCACTACCACAACTACTATTATCACTATAGCCACCACAAAATATAGATGTAGGGTATCCGCCGCCGCATTGCGCGGGTACCCTTCTAGTATATATATATGAGTATATAAATTATTGGTTGGTACGGTATTACCATGGTATTTAAATTTTTATACCATGACTATTTGAATGATATGGTACTACCAACCAAACATATTGGCTACCAATTATACTTGGTATGGTTGGTAGCATGTTGGTTGGTTTTGTTCGGTACAAATTTGACACCCCTAAGTTCAACCGTATTCAACACACTAGCTAGTCCAATGCAAAAAGCGATTTTAAAACATTGACTGAATGTTAAAAGATTTATTTTTGTCTAAATTATCGGGTTTTTTAGGTGTTTTTTGACGATCTCAGAAGTATGTTAAATGAAGGTTATATGACTGATGGTAAATTTAGGGTGTTCATTAAAATCTTGTAAAAGAGACATTTTTGTCTTTAATACTGATTTAACTTAGAACAACACCTTGTATTATGATATATTATGATAGTTAAGTAAATGGAAAAAAGTTACACAATTACTTTTAGAAATGAGTGGTGATTTGCTCAAGGAATAAATTTAATTTTGCAAATAAATTTTAAAAAAGTGGACAATCTTATCATTAAATTTAATATTTTTATGTTATAATAAAATTATGTTTTAAAGTAGAATTGTTCATTTGATTTATATCTTCTTCTCAAAGTAAATCTATTATTTAAGCAAAATCATTACCTTTTCGGATAAAATAGTCACTGCCAATTGAGTTCCCTCTTTTTACATGTGTCATCCCTATAAATGTTAAAGAAACGCATAAAAGGGGCAAGATGACATTGATGATAACGTCAAGAAATTGACATAAGACCCAAATCAATCTTGATAAATAGTGATTTGATACTTCATGCTTGTACGGTTGTACCACTACCTATGCTTCCACGGCCGGGTTTCCATACAAAATGTATTTTAAATTTTTCGTGAAAATCTCTGCAATTGTTAGTTTGTAATGCATATTAAGAGTTAATTACACAAATGATCCTTTAAGATGATACCAGATTGCAAGTTTAGTCCTAAACTTTTAATTTCGACAAGTGTAGTCCTTTATGTTTACCGATTTTGCACGTTTAGTCCTTTAGACCAAACGGTGTTAAATTTTTCTGTTAAATGACCAAATATGCAATGCACTATTTTTGTCTTTCACACTTCATCTTCTTCCCCCACTTCATCTTTTCCTCCAAAATCAAAACCCTAATTTGAAATGTGAACGTGCAACTATATAAAGACATACATCACCCGCCACTTGATATAACTCGCACAAACCTGATACCTTGAAAAACCTTTCCTTCTGCAAAGCTTATAACCACTTAAACTACACTCATAATTCATAACAAGTGCAATGAATCTAGAGAGCAGGGCGATGAAGCATGGGTCGCTCCGGGAGTGAATGGGATCTTAATTTGCTTCTGTTGCTACCATGTTGTTCTCCATTGTTGTTTTATTTTGTTGAATGATTCTAGAATGAATGGGAAGAATGTAGATTTAGTTTGAGTTTTCGTGTAATTTTATTGTCTGTGAATTAGTTTTCTGTTCTAGTGTCGTTTGAATTCGGATTTACTTGCGATCTCAGAAAACCGTGGTGTTTCGTTCTACATGGGTTTGAATTCCATCATGTGTTGATGATTACGTTTGTTTATTAGTGTTGCTCTGTGTGAAAGGAAGGGTAACATCAATTTGGTGTCCGAAGAAAATGATGACTGAATTTGTAAGGACGTATAGCTATGGGGATTTGGGGATGAAACTGAATAAATTAAAGCCTGAAGTTAAATGTAAACAAAAAATTGGGTTTTCATTGGGAGAATTGAATGAGAGGCTAAAGAAATTGAGGGAAGTTGATGGAGTATTTTAGGATTTCAAATTAGGATTTTGATTTTGGGGAAAAAGATGAAGTGGGGAAGAAGATGGAGTGCGAAAAGACAAAAGTATCCTTATGTGCATTGCACACGAGGTCACTTAACAGAAAATTTTAACACCATTTGCCCTAAAGGACCAAACGTGCAAAATTGATAAACATAAAGGACTACACTTGTCGAAATTAAAAGTTTAGGACCAAACTTGTAATCTGGTATCATCTTAAAGGACCATTTGTGTAATTAACTCTTATATTAATGTAGAAAATAAACAAAAATTAACAAATAAACCAGAACTGATACAAACTTTCCTAATTAATACAAATGCTTAAATTAATGCATATTGAATAAAAGTGTAATGTAGTATCATAAAAAAAAAATATTTACAAATATATCATTTATTGAAAATTTGAATGATTTCTCACTCTAAAAATATTAGAAAGTTTTACAATTTTTTTCCAAAACAATTTTTTCATACAACTAAGTGTCACACGATATCTGACATCTCCAATGGTCACTTGTCCAAACTCAAAAGGATATATCTTGAAGATCCTCAATTTACTTAAAAAAAAAAATTCACAAAAAGTTCTCATTTCTCAAATATTAGAGGCTCACTTAATAAAATAATATTATTATCAATGATTTCACTACTAAAACACTTTTTATTTCCAATCTAACCTTATATTTTAATCAAAAGTAATACTAAGGACTTCACCACTAACTATCTCCGAAAGCTTATAGAGAAATAATAACTTTTTTATAGGACGAAGGGAATACATAGGACCCGCCATCAACTCCTTAAGTGTACGTATTTACCCCTACAAGAATAAAAAAATATTCATGACTTATGAAAATAGTTTAAAATTCGGTTCTTGCTTATAGTAGTAGGATTTTTTTGAGTGGTTTAAAATGTTAGGCTTCTTAAAAAAGAAAAGACAAAACATATATAGCTAGGTGTATGATAAGTGATGGAGACGGGCCATGCCATGATGTAATAATTCCTCTGTATGCTTCCTGGCTGTAGCATGCAGTTTGAGTACAAGGGTTATGGGAGTTGAAGATCTTCTCATACATACATACATACATGCCAATATCTGACCCGGATTACTGGATTATTTTAGATGAGATGTAGTGATCCATTGTCGTTATGGTATTTTTTTCGTTTTTGTTTTGTTTTGTTGTTTTGCTAGTTTGCTTTTGTTCAATACTTCTATAAAACTTCTTTTGCCATTCAAAAAATTATATATGGCCTGACCCGAAACTCGACATTAAGACCGACATAAAACTAAACAGTTTATGGTTGAGGCAAACATGTTTTAGGTCATTATTTTGCTCGACTCAACAAACCCGTTTATTAAACGAGTTATGTTTGAGTTGATGATAATTTATATGCGTCGAACCACCAAGTTAATTAGTTATAAATACATGTTCAAAAATACACAAATTTATACTTTAATAGTTTATAATTTAGGGGTGAGCACCGTCTAGAAACCGAAACAAACCGATAGAACCGAATCTGAAAACGATAAATCTTCAAAACCGAAACCAAACCGATTACATGTTTTCGACTTTGGTTCGGTTCGGTTTCGGTCCGGTCTGTTTCGGTTTTTTTAGCCTAAATGCTCTTCCCTTTCCGAAAACCAAACCGAAACCGGAAACGATGAATTTTCAAAAACGAAACCGGACCGATTACATATTTTCGGTTCGATTTCGGTCGGTTTTCTGTTCGGTTTTTTCGGCCCCAATTGCTCACTCCTAGTTTATAAGTAGATGTATTTGAGAAAAAAAATATCCTCCGCCCTAAAAATTATTGTCCACCAGATAAAAATATGTATATTAAGAAAAGTATATTAATTATATTTTGTCACCAATTAAATTATCTTTTTATCGCTTAAATTTTTTTTTGAGTAGTTGGAATGTACTTATCTCATGGGCCGTCGGTGATTGAATAGTTATCAAAACAAGTTAATAGAATTGGCCCAATATTCTTTCGATTGACCCAATTTAATACATCATATACTTCGTTTGATGCAAAATAAGTGATATACTTTGGGTTTTATAATTTTTTAGGTAAAAGATTATAATGATAGTTAAATTAAATTAATTGAATGGTTAGTGAGAAATGAGACTCACACCTTTTGAATAACATGAAGTTAATGATATTTAAATGTAAAAGTAAGGGTAAATGAGTCATTTCACTTTATTAAAGTAGATAGTTAGTGAGTGTGAGTCTCATTAGTTTTGCCAAATAAGATAATTTTTTTAAAATATATTACTTATTTTGAATCAACCCAAAAAGAAAAATGTATCACTTATTTTGAATCAGAGGAAGTATACAAGATAAGATAACTCACCCCAAAAGTTTAGTTTTGTTTTTGTTTTTTTTTTAATGAATAATTTTTATGTTTTACTTTTAGTTTTTGCTTCTGTGACGCTTTCACCATGTATCCGAATAATTAACAGAATTCTAATGTATCGTGATAGTTTAGTAAAATAATATTTCGTGAGAAGGTGAATGTTTCACGAAATATTCAATATCTCACTATAAACTCCGAAATATCATGAGAAAGCTTAAATTATCTTCATGAGAAAATCAATTTAGAAAAAACCATTTTTTTAAGGATAATCGAATTACCGAAATTTCACATACACTGCTATATAATGCAGAAAAAACCTTCGACCAAAAGTTATAATTGTAAAAAAGAAAAACAAATAAAAAGAAAAAGACAACAAACCCATCACTGGGTGGTGTTGAATGAAGCTTCTTTTTTTTTTTCCCTCCTTTACAATTCCGTTGAATTATAAGGAATGATAAATCAACCGCATCTTTTAATAGATATATTACAACTAATGTTTCATATGTTTATACAGTTTACAATAATATTTGTACACAGTACACTGTAGTATATAAATCAAAAGTTGTGATGGTAGAAAATTTAGAAATTAATTCCCTTGAATTATACCAAATTTTAGAGTTAATTACACAAATAGTCCTTTAAGTTGGTATCCTATTGCAACTGCGGTCCTAATTTTTTAAAAATGACAAATATAATCCTTATTTTAGAAACTTTTATTACGTTTGGTCGTTTAAGCCAACGGATGTCAATTTTTTCTGTTAAATTCTCCATGTACAATACACATGAAGATATTTTCGTCATTTCCAAAACACACACAAATTTTAATATTTCTTTTTTATTTCCATTTTTTTCTTTCTTCTTATCTTCCCGACTCATCTTCAAATAAAAACCAATAAATTTGCTGTTGTCGTTGTTGCTTCACCCCCGCCATTTCACATCTCCGATTCATTGCTAATAATCACGATTTCACATCTCAGAAACGCTAAACCCTAAAAAACACATTTTTGGATGAGATTTCACTTTCCGGTAGCCGTTTTGCAGATTCCGGCCGCCACTCAGAGGAGTTTTGCCGGATTCTGGCACTGTTAAGGGTGATGGTAGGGTGCGAAATGATGGTAATAATGGTATGGATAAGGGGAGTAAAACCCCCAAACCAATTTATGTTTATGATCGGGGTTTGGAGTACGAATCTTCAACAATTCATGCTGCAGCGCCACAATTGGTTAACTATATAAGGATCTAAACCCCCAAACAACCGGAGAGAAACGTCGGAGGCGATGGTGCAATGGCGTAAGCGGCGGTGGTTCAGTGGCTGGCAGATGTGACGGAGGCTCAACGGCGGAGGCGGCGGTGGTTGGTTGTCTTCAAAGTTCCATGTATGTTTGTTACTGTGTTTGGTGTGTGGGTATTCAAAGTTTGGGGAGATGGGTCTTCATGTTTCAGGGAGAGAGATGGGGAAATGGTCCTCAAAGTTGCAGGTTTGAAAGGTTAGGTTTGTTTTTAAGAGGAAGATGGTTCAGTGGCACATGAGGGGACTTAACAGAATAGTTTAACACCCTTTGGCTTAAAGGATTAAACATGACAAAAGTTTCTCTATCATTGTCATTTTTAAAAGATAAGGACCGAGGTTGCAATATGGTACCAACTTAAAGGATCAATAGTCCTTTTACGTCATTTTTCATGTAATACTTTTTCCGATTCAAAATAAGTGACATACTTTGGGTTTCATATTTTTTAAGGCTAAAGATTATAATAATAATTAAATTAGATTAATTGGATGGTTATTGGGGCATGGGTCCCACACCTTTGAAATAAAGTGGGGTTAATAATGTTTAAAAGTAAAAAGTAAGGGTAAATGAGTCATTTCACTTTATTAAAGTAGATAGTTAGTGGGTGTGGGTCCCACTATTTTTTTTTCCAAATAAAGTAATTTTTCAAATTGTGTCATTTATTTTTGAATCACCCCAAGAAAAAAAGTGTGTCACTTATTTTGAATCGGAGGAAGTATATAGTTAAGAAACGATATTTTTAACACTTACAAAATTATTAAAAATTGCTTACAAAGATAATACTACCTCCGTATTAATAAATAATCCCTCCGTCCCACAAAAAACTTCTCATTTCATTTTGACACAATTTTTAAGGTGATAGTTAGTGATGAAGTCATTAGTAATAATTTTGATTAAAATATAATACTAATTTGGAGAGAAAAAGATAGTTAGTGGATCGTTAGTGGTGAGGTCCTTGGTAATAAGAGTATTTTATTATGAGGAACACATCAAATGTAAGAAATGAGAAGTTTTTTGTGGGACATAAATTTAGAGTGAAATTAGAAGTTTTTTTGGGACGGAGGGAGTATTTAAAGTGGGTATTTAGTGGAGAATGAGTCCTACTTTTTTTGAATAAAGTGGTATTAATGATTTTTAAAAGTAAAAGTAAAGGTAAAAGGGTAATTTCACTTTATTAAAGTAGATAGTTAATGGAGAAAGAGTCCCATTTTTTTACCAAATAAGGTAATTTTTAGAAGTGTGTCATTTATTTTGATCTATCCTTAAATAGAAAGTGTATAATTTATTTTGATACAGAGGTTGTATATCATAGTTTAATTACTCTTTATGGAAATTAACTTGAGAAAAGGTTTTAAACAATCTAATTTGGTTACATTTTAGTATAAACGTAATTTGGTTAAAATAGTGCTGGATGTGGAAAAACAGGGAGGTGAAATTCAGCATTCTTACAATATGGTAGGTAGTTGATAATTTGTGATCAGTGCACAACATTTTTATGCATTTTATTAATTTTTAAAGATAACGTTAAAAGTTGTTATTATACACGTATATGCATCAATTTTCTAGAAGAATCGATCTCTTAGGTTCATATCTATTTTTACAATCCGATTTATGATAAGCAACTCATATTTCTTGTGTTGATTCACCAAACTTGTCTAGAAAAGTTTGGAAATAAAAGTACAGCTAGCAAAGAGATTGTTTCCCAACTATATCGAATTATTATAATAAATGCTCACTTTCTCAAAATGAAGATATATAGTTTGATCTTGAGTTCTTGACATATATAATGTATTAAACTAAATTTAACGATGACACCATACATCATGAAAAATTATGTACTTTTTAGAATTTTATAGATGGAACATGTGTTTAGATAATGTCAAGTATCGATCCGATTTGCTCATGTCTAAAGTAATATTGCTATGATGCCATGATGGAACCGTTGGTCTAATTAGTTGGTTTTGGTTTACAAAAACGTGATAACACATGAAACCTCATCCCCTTCGCTATTGTTTAAGATTTCGTTTTCAGTTATTGATTTTATCACTAATTTTTTAGTTATTTGTCGCCAATTCGTCATAAACTTTGTGTAGCGTGACCTTACCATAAAGGCAACGTTAGATAAATATAATTTTATGTAAAATTCATATGCACGTATACTTTTAACCACTCTTCTGTTAGAACTTGAACTATCAACGGGCTGTTTGTTTTGCCACTTAATGATTCCATTAAGTGGCTGGACTTGAATAAAGATTTAGACCGTTTGTTTGAAGATCTTTTATCATCTAAATCTATAAAATGTGACTAATATAAATCTGAATTGGTAAAATTTAAGGCATAGTTTGCATCGATAAGATGTATGTTATATAAAGTGCTATAATTATTTACAAGCACGGTTAATATTAATAATATTATCTAGATGTCTAATCAAACGATAAAAAATACTTTAAAGGGTTAAAAATTTAAAATAGTCATTTTCATTATTTAAAGACAATCATTTATATGTTTGATCAAATAATAATTTATCATTCAGATATAAGTTGATCCATACTTCTTCAACATTTATAAATTATTCATCTAAAAACAAGAAAAAACCTTTAACTATTACCTTACATATAGGGGTGAAAACGAGCCAAGCCGTTCGTGAGCTACTCGGGATCGGTTCGTTAAAATCCCGAAACGAGCCGAGCTTAAACGAGTATGAGCCGAGTTCGAGCTTAACTAAGAGCTCGTTTATTAAACGAGCCCGATTCCGAGCTTGATGCACTAAGATTGATTAGGCTCGCGAGCCTAAACGAGCACATATATATTAATTATTACAAAAATACAATTATATATTATATATTTTTATACTTATGTGTGTATGTATACTATACATATATATGTATATAACATAATATAAAAATGAAGGGCTTACATAATATATCAAATATTATAATTAAATAAAAAAGTTTATATATTTTGTGTATATGGGAGCTTAAATGAGCTTAATCGAGCCGAGCCCGAACCTGCGAAAACCTAAACGAGCCGAGCCCGAGCTTTACATATAAGGCTCGAAACGAACCGAGCTCGAGCTCGAGCTCCTTAAAACTTAAACGAGCCGAGCTCGAACCTAGTCGGGCTCGGGCTCGGCTCGGCTCATTTACACCCCTACTTACATATACTTTGAAATCTGTAGACTAAAAGGTCTCTTGTTTTTTTTATAACCGTTTTATGCCTTTTTGTTGACCCCATTTAATGAATAAAAATGTAAATACATTACTTAAGCTAAAGTAGTACTAGAAATTAAATATGCAATAGTAGAGAGTCAAACCAACGACACTTGAAAGGCTATTTTAAGAATGCATGCCAAGTTAACAATCTATCAATATTGTTCTTGATTTCTTGAAGTCATATCTACTCTTCTTGCATCTCTTTCCAAAATGTCACTTTCTCATTTCAATACTTCTCTAAAACTTACAATTTTCCTAATCCATGTTCTTTTGATCTTCATATCCAATGTTAAACCACAAAGATTTGTAACAAATAGCCCACAAAACCACAATGTATCTGCAATTTTTATTTTTGGAGACTCCACTTCAGATCCTGGAAACAACAATTTCATTTTGACTCCTTTTAAAGGCAATTTCCCACCTTATGGGAGAGATTTTCCAAACCAAAAACCGACCGGAAGGTTTACAAATGGGTTGCTAGCTTGTGATATAATCGGTAAGTTTCCATAATCAAGTATTGTAATTTTCTTTTTAATTAAGGCGTTTTGAAAGAAAAAAAAAGTTGTGGTTTTTAATGTTGTGTAGCTAGGTATGTTGGTGTTAAGGATAATGTGCCTGCATATTTGGACCCTTCACTTACCATTCATGATTTAATGACTGGTGTTAGTTTTGCTTCCGCTGGATCCGGATATGACCCTCTTACACCAACGATAAGCGTCTCTCTCTCTCTCTCTAAAAAAATTGTCATTTAGTTAGAAAATATTGTCACTAAAAGTCAAAACGTGTCACTAAAGGTCAAAAAGTTTCACTAAGAATAATAAATCAGTTACAAATAGTTTTGTGTGTTTTATCCACACAAGAAAGTAAATTTAAATTTTTCATAACAAAGTGTCACTAAATTTCCTTTATAATACATATGAAAATTTGTGACATGTCGAATAAACAATATCGATTTGTTTTATTTACAGATGGTGATTCCGTTGCCGCAACAATTACTGTATTTCAGAGAGTTCAAAACTCGATTAGTTGCGAAATTTGGGAAGAAGAAAATGATGGAAATCGTTAACAACGCACTCTATGTCTTGAGTGCGGGAACAAATGATTTTGTAGTTAATTATTTTACATTACCAAGATTGCAGTTTTACACGAAATCAAAAAGATATTACATAGTTCTTATGGTTATATTTTGCCTAAATCGAATTTGATAATTTAAATGTTTTGTTTTGTTTTTTAGTTTAGTTTTAACAATTACTGGAGTTTTGAGAACTGGTAAACAAATGAGGTTTTCCCTCTTCATGTTATTCGTGAAGAGCAAAGTTTTTAACTAAGATGCACATAGTTTAACTGAATGATTTTGTGACCGTTCCATGATCTTTCCTAGACAGAGAATTTTGTTTTGAGGGTTGACCAACCGCTATTAACTAGGGTAGTAAGGTACGTTTTTTATAATATAATAAAGGGTTTTAATAATGACAGCCATAAGGGCTGTCAATATAAACGCATCAGAAGCTTGTACATCTATCTATAACTACCCCTGAATTTTAGGAACCACTTCCTCCCATTAATTAATGTACACTTTTATACACTTATAGACGACTATCATTATCAAAACACTATAATAAAAGATAGATGATTTGAAACAACAACTTTAAAACATAAATTAAATTCATATATATGCATTTTTAATTACTTGTTTTTTTTTCTTTTAATAACATATACTTCCTCCGATTCAAAATAAGTGCTGCACTTTGGATTTCACGGTTTTTTAGGCAAAAGACTATAATGATGGTTAAATTAGATTAATTGAATGCTTAGTGGATAATGGGTCTCACACATTTTGAATAGAGTGAGGTTACTAATGTTTAAAAGTAAAAAATAAGGGTAAATGAATCATTTAACTTTTTTTAATTAGATAGTTAGTGGATGTGTCTTACTATTTTTTGTCAAATAAGGTAATTTTTCAAAGTGTAACACTTATTTTGAATCACCCATATAAGGAAAGTGTAACACTTATTTTGATTCGGAGGAAGTATGTGATAACACTCACCAAACCGTACAAGTACATGTTATTAAAAACCTAGATAATATTAAGCAAGTTCTAACAACCGAACATGTCATGTTGAGCAATATACAATAGCTCTTGTCTTTATCAAATTAACGAGATTAATTGGTACAAGGAATTCGTGTGGCTCGTTTTCTTTCATTGTATCTGTATGTAGTCTTCTAGAAAGAGGGACATGACCAAATCCAATGCAGTTACATAAAATTAGTATTTACTGTCATTTAGAAATATAACTTTGTTTAATAGTTTGTTTAAAATTTATAATCTATTTAAATTTCTCTTGTAAATCCTTATTCAATTAGGATTTGCGGAATGAAGGAGCTTACAAGATTGGTGTTGCTGGGCTACCTCCGATGGGTTGTTTGCCGATTGTTATCACTCTTTTCTCTGAAAATGCATTATTAAATCGTGGTTGTATTGATTTCTTTTCATCTGTAGCTAGAACTTATAATTCCATCCTCCAGATCCGTTTAAATATCATGCAATCTCAACTTGGTGGTCGGTTTGTCTATCTTGATACTTATTCAACCTTATTTGATGCGGTTGCACTTAATAAATATGGTAAGTTCATTTCCTTTCAATTGTCTTTTTCGGTTTTATTATGAACGTTACTAAGTTAATTAATCTCGTATAACATTTATATTGTGTTGTTTGTGTATTTGTCAGGGTTTAAAGAAGTCAAACATGGTTGTTGTGTAATTGGCTTCTTAGAAGCGACATTTCTATGCAATACTAAGTCAATTACATGCTCGGATGCATCAAAATATGTATTTTGGGATTCTATACACCCAACCGAAGAGATGTATAGGATTTTTTTCGAGTCATCAAAATTCGTCATTGACAATTTAATAAAGGACTAATTAAACTAGTTTATTCTGAAATGATTGCTAAGACACAATTTTCCATTACTACATAATTGAGCAATTTTATGAACGATCGTTTACTGTTTTGGATACCACTTATATATAAATAAAAAGATAGTCTGTATCCCTTCCATTATTTATGGTATAATTTATTTAGTGGATTGCGCACATTTTTAATGGATCCGACCTTATGAGATTAAGTATTATTGTTGTAATAAAATATCTATAATTATAGATGAGGACAATTATAAAAAAACAAATAAATTGATTGGTATCTTGTTTTCTAGGTTAAACACTACAAAATACAGTACAGAAAAAAAGTTGTTATATTCAATTGTTAAAAGATATACTCCGTACGTCGTATTAAATATAGATCAAGAAAAAAAAAGTAATTTTCGTGAATTTTCCTAATTATGAACTGGGATTTGCTAATCATTTAAAATGATTAAAGTAGTTAGGGTTTGTTTGGTTGGACGAAATGGAATAATTAGGAATGGAATGGAATGAGCTATGTAATGAAATGAGTTATTACCATTCCATTGTCATGTTTGGTTGGTAAGTAGGAA
Organism: Calendula officinalis; assembly: GCA_963853835.1. NCBI lineage: Eukaryota > Viridiplantae > Streptophyta > Magnoliopsida > Asterales > Asteraceae > Calendula > Calendula officinalis. Next base: position 4,870,749 of record OY970830.1, on the reverse strand, counting down.
TGAAATAAAATTAATTTACAATGACATAAATACCCCTAAATATAAAAATATATATAACTCCAATTTTAACAACACTATCTAACTGAAAACAATTCTCGTTCAACTTAAATAATTGCATTTTCTTATCCAGTTAATCGAAACAACTAATACAAGTTAATAATAACAATAAAACCACTTTAAAAATATCCATGAAAGAGTAATGTATTAACTTAAAAAGAATACGATTTACTAACTACAAAAAGATGACATAAAAATTAGAAACTTAATACTGGGAACTTAAAAATGAAAATAACCAAACATTTCAAATATATAAGTCAAGCATCAGCGTAAAGCACGTCAAAAACCCATCCAAATTTGTCTTCATCACTGAGCGTGAAAAATATCACCATCAAGTCCTCATTACGTGAAAGTATACGGACAGCCTTATAACAATCATTCATGGTCAAACCGACAACTTTTTTCATTTCGGCGTGAAGCTTTTTGCGAAGTTCCTCTTTGTCCCTCTCTATTCCTAAGACTTCGGTGAAACTTTTTGTTGCTTCCTCAATTTTTGAACCAATTATGTCTGCTGATTATTTCAAGCTGTTAACAAGTGGATCCCAACTGTTGATTCTTTTTCTCTTTCGATGTAGATTCGGTTCATCTCTTACAGTAGTAGAATGAGATGTAGTTGTATTCATGTGTTGATCAAAATGCAACTCTTCTAATCCGTCACGATTACCTTGTGGATTATCATCATTTTCTTGTTCGGTATCCATCTCACTTATAACCTCAGCGGCTGTTTGAGCATCTATTCCTCCGGTACATGTACACTTATGTGTGTCCCATCCATTGCTCCTAAACACCCATGTGACCAAACCAATGCAACACGAGAGCTTGTAAGTACTTCAGAATAATTAGACAAAATAATTTGGACTTTATTAAATTAACTTACCTTGAACCATTTTCACCGATCATCAGTTGAATTTTCTGGAATTGGATCAGGCTTCTTAAATAAGATTTTTTCCAATCTTACAACGGCATTGACTACATTATTGAAATGTTTACTTACTGTCTCCCCTGATCGACGAAACTGAAACTTCACCACTCGATTTTTCACATGGTGTGCCAAGATATACAAGAAGATGGCAACTTGTTCATCTACTTGGAGATACTTTGAAGCTTTCAACTTGCCATATGTCTCAAGCATACCACAAAGCTTAATAAATGCTGCCCTATTCATTCTAAGTTGTTGAAGACATGTCTCATCCCTTACATACACTAATCTTTGCATATAATTTTTTCTCTCTGGGTTTAATATGTTGTAAGAAGGTCTAACACGAGACATATTTACACGTAAAGCAACAATAGTCCTCACAACTTCCATATACCAACTAACCAAACTAATTATTTCAATCCACAATGAACAACATGCAACTAATTTCTTTAATTTTTTCCTTTTATACAATCTAAGACGAGCCATAACTGCAATTCATGACAACAATTACCTTCAATATACATATATAAATTTTTGCTTTTAACTTTTCACAAATGGGAACTCTTGCAATTATTTCAAGATGAAAGCATAATAATATTTTTAATAAAAACGTTTATGCCTTTATCATGTATATAATATAAACTATTAAAGTATGTCAATATGTATAATTAAATCTAAGTAGCCATACCCACAACTAATGCTCTCGTAACATTAAAAACACAGGATACATAATTTATCATACTAGTATATATAAATATATAACTTTCTATATAATTACAGTGCACACATGTAAACCAATTTAAACATACAGTCAAGCTTATAGAAACTTACTAATGTAAAACATGGATGTTATACATAAGCTAACGGATGAAAAATGTAGCTCTCCCAATTTACATCATACAATGCCTAACTCCACAAAATAATAAATTAAATAGCAAAACAGTCATCAAATAATTATAATTTACCTTCCTTCTTAAAGCATATTTCATTGTGACATTTTGTCGAACACCTAATGTGCATAAATAATTATCAAACAAGAACTTCTTTAATTTGGATAGGGAGATGACATAAACTCAAATAATGATCTGAATTGAGATGAAAAGAAACATTTTAGCTGATATATGAAGAAGAAAATAAGAAATACCTTGACTTGGGAGCACAATGAAGAACGTCCATGCTTGAAATGTTTTTTAGATTTACGAAACTGGTAGATATGGTTAATAAAAGCATGGGCATAATTGTCATTTACGTTCACTTCATGGACGGAATGAAGGCAAAATGGGGGTAGTGGGTTGAATGAAAGATCCCAATTTTGAAGGAATGAGATACTCCACGTAATCCCCTTATCCTTTACCTCTTTTTAAACAAACAACTTTTTTTAAAGGGAATGGAATGACCTTTTCATTTCCTTCCACCATTCCATCATACCAAACGGACACTTAATGTATAACAAAGAAAACATAATTAATTAAAGTTGGTTAATAAAATGTATGGGTGGGTTTTTATTAGCTAATTTACAATCAATTCAAGCCACAAAAATTTCTTAACTATTACCCTTAGCGCACTTGTTAACATTTCCCATAATTATTCATTTAATAACTTGGGTAAATTAAAGTCAAAAGTCCATAGCCGAAACACGAAACCCCCAAAATTTGGAGGGAAAACGAAAGTACAATCTCTGCTTCCAATTGGCAAATCGAACCGAGTATCGAGTAATCCCTTATCTTTGGGTCCTTGATTTCATCGCACAGCACATAAAACGAATTTCAGAAAACTGAAATCAATCGATCAAAATGGGGACGAAACGGAGAAGAGGTGGGGACGGAGGAATGGAAGAGAATACCATGGCGATTCTCGATACTTCTTGTTTCAGTAGATCTTCACAGCATACAGCCGATGACAGTACGTAACATCTTTATGTTTGCTTAATTTTTGATTAATGTTATTAAAAATTAAATTTTTTGTTAATATTGTTTTGTATGTAGGGCTAACTTTTGTTGAAGCTGTTCGTTCTGGTTTCCTTGTTCCTGAAAATGCTTCTGCACCCACAAAGTAAACTCAATTCTCTTTTGTTTCAGTTTGTAATTACTTTGCCCACCAAGTGTTCGATAAATTTACAAAGATAGAGAACGCTATGTACTTGGTTTAATTTACATTACTCTTAATTATCGGTTTTCTTACAATTCCTTATTTGATCAATATGGTCCTAAGTAATCAGAAAAAGAATCATAATCCGCTTCCCTAGACACTCAAAACTGAACATTGAATAACGGCTGAAACGCACATCCAAACAACCCTAATTATTGTGGTGTTCTGATATTATAGTGTGTGTGTGTGTGTGTGTGTGTGTGTGTGTGTGTGTGTGTGTGTGTGTGTGTGTATGTATACACGCTCTTTGGTATATTGAACATAAACTACATCAAATCATGTTATCATGGTTTTATATAGTATTGTATATAACTATTGATAAATGATAACTGATATTTGGTGTAATAGCAAAATGTACAAGGCAATCTTCAAGATACTGAAAGTTGAGGATTCACTGGATTTAATAATGTCAAGCTATCAACTCTTACTTCAGTTAGAAAAGGTATTTCATTGTCATTGTGTGCTTAAACCTTTCGTTTTCTAATACATTATGAAAATAATTTTATTAATTATTATTAATCAATAAATATTGTCTTCATTGCAGCGTTTTCCTCGTGTGTATCTGTCTGTGAGTGAAAAATCAGAATTATCTTCATCTCCTTCCACTGTACATAACGAATTAGTTGTGGTGGAAGAGGTATTACTGTTAATATGCAAATAAAATGATCATTTTTTACTGTTTTAAACTATAATTTGAAAACTAATGTCCTTATTAATACTACATTCTTTGCAAATCAGGCATGGTCTCCATTTTCATGCGGTACAGATGTCTCTTCTAGTGAGAAACAAGAAGATACTGGCAAAATTAGTACATCACTTGATGCCACAGTGAGCTACAATTATCGATTTATACCTAAATACCTAATAATTATCAACTTATATTCTGGTTGTATATACATATGTATATGTGTGTGTCTGTGTATTCAGTTATATGTTTATGTTTCTGTTTATGGTTCAGGCTTTTCATCTTCTAATAGAAGATCTTGTTAAAGTGCCATATGAAGCAAATACTCAAGTACTAGACTTGAAGGTTAGCTATGAAACAAATTTGATCATCTTTAATTCGTTATGTTCTTTAAAAGGATATAGAAATATTATATATATATTCTTTAACATAATTTTATTGCAGCCTTTGAGGAATATGTTACTATTCCAGTATCTTGTGAATGTACTTGAAGGAGACTTTGTACCCCGTAATTTGGCATTTAAAGGTTAACATCACATTAATACTTTTAACATTTATGAATGATTTTCTCACAAAGTTTTTTTTATATATATTACAGAAAACTCAGATTGGAACACTTTGAGGGAGTCATTGCTTAGTATGATCTTGGTCAGTTAAACATAACTTGAAAGACATTTATGCAATAATTAAATAATTATCATCATAAACATTTACATTTTTTCATTAAATCTACATTTTAGGTATCACGGAAGATAACCTACAAAGCACTAATTAAAGATTGTTTATCTGCAATGTGTGAATTATCTCATTTTTCAATAAGCGGTATTCATGATGCAAGACCTCAAGAAACTGGATCAACAGACATAACTGCTCTTGCAATTGCTTTACCTGAAATAGTAAAGCGCACATGTAGTGCAGTTCAGAAACTTTTATTAATGGTAAATTAAAATTTTCATTTTTTTCAGAACTTTAGATTATTATTAAAATATTTAGAGTAAATTACATGAATGGTCCTTTAGGTTTATAGCAAATTTCACCAATGGTCCTTTAGTTTCAAAAATTACACAGATGGTCCTTATTTTTGAAAGGTTTTTCATCGATGGTCCTTTATGAAAAAGTCCGTCAATTTTTCAAGTTAACTAACATCACATATGATGCACATGGGGGTATTTTGGTCAATTTGTCTTTCCTAAAGGACCATTGGTGATATTTTCTATAAACTTAAAGGACCATCCGTGTAATTTAATTGAGAAGGGAGAAGACAAATTGACCAAAATACACCCATGTGCATCACATGTGATGTTAGTTAACTTAAAAAATAGACGGACTTTTTCGTAAAGGACCATCGGTGAAAAATCTTTAAAAAATAAGGACCATCGGTGTAATTTTTAAAACTAAAGGACCATTGGTGAAATTTGCTATAAACCTAAAGGACCATTCATGTAATTTACTCAAATATTTAACATCTTGTGTAATTACATGTTAATATTGGGATTATAAATTTAATAGATTATTGAGCTGGATTCATCCAAGAAGGTAGCAGATGCGGAGGGTTTGACTACCAGAGCCGATGGTACAAGGTAGTACTATTCTTTTTCTATTTTTCTTAATCATTTATATTTTATTTTTCACCAAATTGTACCTGAATTAATGCAGAACGCCTGCGTCAGAGATTATTCTGGATGAACTTACTTATGACAAGAATATATTATTCCTATTTTTCCAGGTACCAATATAAATGCTAATGCGTCCCACTTATATTAATTAATTAAAACTTAGGCTAATTTGAGAAGTTGGTGGTTTTGTTTTAGGCCTTGGATAACCCAAAACTGAAGGTGGATATGATTGTTCAGTATCTCCAAAAGTACATTCCCAAGGTAATTTAGCATTTTCCAATTAAGTGTTAAACAAATTGATTTTGATTTTTTTTATTAACCTTTTATCGAGCCATATTGCAGACATCTGTACGAACGAGAAGGTCTAATGGGTCGACAAATAACCCGACATTTGGTGGAATTTTAAAGTGCTTTTCAAATGGGAACAGCACAAAGAGCATTATAAAGAAGATTAGTACAGAAGTAGCTCAATTGCTTCTAGCACATGCTTTTCAGGTGAATTTATTTGGCATTTTTCGATAAATAAAATAATCAAATTAACATGTTATTTTTTCCATCAATGTTTTGTTCAGGCGTATATATTGTTATCATCTCAGAATTCAACTGAATCCAAGGAAGAGATTTCTGACAACTCTGTTTCTGAGATCTGCAATGATATGATTTCTGCCTTCAAATGTTTGAAGAAAACAGACAAGTATGATTATGCAATTAGAATAAAAGTATTTGTTAATGATTTGAAATTGGTTCAGGCACACAGGGATTCAGCCATTTGGGAAAGAGGCACTTTTCACAGCTGCAATTATGCTCTCAAAAGGATGATGTCATTTTGATTAATTAATGGTAATTAAGTAATGGTTAGCATTATGAGATGGAACCCTATAAATGTTATATTATATATTTATAATTATAATTCTTTTAGAGTCATGTCTTGTATTGTATCTGAAGTTTGTATTAACCATAGGAACCGCATTATTTCCAACCTTTGGATTCAAATTATTTACAATTTTTATGATGTTGTCATTGCACCGTTTTTTTAGATCATAGATTATTTTAGGGGATGCTTGGTAGATAGGTTTAGAATGCTAGGAATGATAATGGTAATGATTGAAGGTGTTTGGTAATCTATACTATTTCAGATTATGGTCCACTACCTCAAAGTGGGTAATGCATCATTATTCTTTAAATTGAGGGGAATGGATTTCATTATTTTACATTCCAATTATCATTCCCTTTCCTATTAACCATTTTCAACCAAATGCTTGTTTTTTATGAGAACGGTGGAAAAACTTGCTTGAACCGAACTAAAACCGATTATGATTTTTGATTCGGTTTTTGCTTTTGTAATTTCATGATTTTCGGGTTCGGTCAGGTCCTTAGCTAGGCGTGAGCTTTGGGCAGAAACAACTCCGAACCGAACTGAAAATCGATCGAAACTGAACCGAATCAACACCAACACCGATTATGATTTTCGGTTAGGTTTTCGATTTTGTAATTTCATGATTTTCAGTTTCGATCAGGTACGGTCCGATCCCCAGACCACGCTCACCCCCTACTTACTGTATAAGCATTTAGTTTATGCTAGTGTAACTAACACTTCTACACACGACTACACTTGGTGAATGATTATCAGTTGAAGTGACCCAATTATCTCTCTATCCTAATCACTTCTAAATCACACTAAAGGTTTAGATTTATGAATTTACAATGGTACAAATAAAACATTAATTAAACAAAATGTTTCTAACACATTAAAAAATAAATTAAATGTAGTCTATTTTTTTACAACTAATAAATACAGTTTTCATAACAAATACTTAATGATATCCATAAGTCTTACACGATAATTGCTGGAGATGTTATTTCAATGTCCTTTATGTGGTTGAAATATAGGAGTAAAATTCCTTGTAATTGAGTCGAGTGGTGTATTTCTCCTTTTATGTCCTTATCTTAGACTTTGTATTTTTGTTTTCCTTTAGCTTCTTGCTAAGGTTGGTTTATTAATCTATTTGCCGTTTCCAGAAAAAAGAACTTCAATCGATGTCTCTTATTCATGTTATTAATACATGAGTTATACAAAAACATTTAATAAAACCTACTACTTTATATTATATTAATTGTTTTTGTTTTGACCTAGGTGCTTGCTTGTTATTTATAAAATTTCAAAAATAAGTCATGACCCAACAGCTTTATATACACGTAAACAAAAGCAAATATTAACCTTAAATACAGACGTACAAAACAACCTGTCTTAGGTTCCATAACCCAAAACCTAGATTTGAAGAAGCATTCTATTAAATACGTTGACTTATTTAATGATGCAGTATTTCATGTGCATTTTTGCCAAAGCACATGAATATGTCTAATTACAAACACCCTGCATTATGTATTTAAAAAAGACTAGTCCACCAACTTGCGTCATCAAAGTTTAATACTCGTAGAAAATAAGTTTAAACTTTAAATGTACCTTTGCTTTTGGATATATATTTCATCCACTGGTACTACCCACCTATTAATAGACAAGTGCTAAAAAGTTGCAAAATTTTGGTAAACTAGTAGTTTTTTACCCCCTATTATGACAATGAGAGATTTTAATATGATACTTAATAATTATTTACTAATATCAATATATCATTTAAAAGATTGTTTTATATTAAAAAAATTCGGGCTCCAATATATTTTATTTTCAAAATATTTCTGATGACATTAGTCTTAAATAAATATATTAATTTTATAAAGAGTATTTGATACTCCCTCCGTCCCACAAAAAACTTCCCATTTCACTCTATATTTTTGTCCCACAAAAAAACTTCGCATTTCTCATATTTGATGGGCTCCACACAATAAAAAACTATTATTATTAAAGATTCCACCACTAATATCTAATAACTATCTTTCTCTCTCCAATCCAACCTTATATTTTAATCAAAAGTATTATCAATGACCCCACCACTAACTATTACCTAAAAACTTGTGCAAAAGCCAAATGGGAAGTTTTTTGTGGGACGGAGGGAGTATTATTTTATAGGGTTAATTTCATATACTTCGTATATCATTGGAAACTTCTAACATTACGTATAAATCTTTGCAAACTTCATTATACATTTTCTATTTTGGGGTGTTTTAAAATATGTGAACACTTTAAAAACTTACCATATTTGGTAACAAACCACTAACTTTCTCATTTAATATAATGAAATGACACATTTACCCTTACTTTTTTAATCAAAATGTATGAGACACGTCCATCACTAACTATCTAATTTAATCTAATTAAACTTAATTATAATATTTTGCATCAAAAACTATGAAATTCAAAATTTATAACGGAAGAAGTATCATATTTACAATTCAATTCTTAAACTAATACTCCTATATGACAATTAGAACATTGCCTAACAGTTTCATATCTATAAACAAAACCAAACCAAACCATTGACCTTATTATATACGTCCAGTACAAAACAACCTGTCTTAGGTTCGATAACCAGACACTAGATCTGAAGAAGCTTTATATTAAATATGCTGACTTCTTTAATGATGCATTATTACATGAATGTTTCATGTGCATTTTGCCAAGGCACATGAATATGTTTAATTACAAACACCCTGCATTATGTCTTTAAAATAAGACTAATCCACCAACTTGCGTGATCAAAGTTTAAATGAAAACAACTTCCAGTTTACCTTCGCTTTGGGATATATATTTCATCCACCAGTAACCTTACATCTCAACATTCATCATTTCAGATTCGTACCCCAAAATACCCTTTCACTCACAACTCAAAGTTTTGTCTTCTTTTATTTCAGGACTTCTTAATCGGTATGTTAGGAATGACAAAAAGTAAATTTCAAAGTTACATCTTAAATTGCACAAACTCAAGAATCTGTAACAAAACAAGAAGAAAATACTAATACTAAAAGTCTAGACACTGTGCAGTAAAAAGTGCAAAAATGGCCTAATTAAGAATCAAAATTGCAAAAATGGCCTAATTAAGAATCAAAGTTGCAAAAATATATTAACAGATTGATTGAAGACTGTGGATTTCATAATTCGTTCTATCAGTTTAGTTCCAATTCAATGAATATGGATGTGTGACCTAAGTTATCAAGAAAAAAAATTACGTTTTTCTGTTTGTGACAATCGGTGTTAACGACACTTCGGTTTAGAAACCAATGGTCGTCAGATGCTTCCAACCGTTGGAATGCCCCGTTGATGAGGTGTTGTCGTGTTTAGATTCGTCTGGACGTGTTTGGATTCGATGGGGTCCGTGAATAAAAAATCAATTTTATTTAAATTATTTATCCGTCGAACGTATAAAAGAATATTTTTTTTAAATAATGATAATATATCCGTTGCTTACAAAAAAAAAACATTTAAAAAATTAAATTTTTAACCATTTTCCCCAATCTTTTCATCTTTATAAATACCCAAATCATAATACTTCATTTTCACACAACATTATTAACTTATTTCCATTAAAACACTTTATTTTCACACAATTATGTTTTACCAAACAACCTTCTACCCCTAAAAAATGTAAAAAAAAGAAGAAGCTTACAATAAGTCTCCAACGACATAAGAAGTTGGTCGCAATTAAAAGCTGGTCAAATATCCGGGATTTGGAATCCCGGATTTTTCATAAACAGTCAATGCACTATAGACTATTAAAGATGGGTGAGTGGAAGTCCCGGATTATGATCAAAGACTCAAAGTTAGTTTCCTCAACTGACAGCAATATGACACGTGGCGGAGACGGTATAAGATCCGGTTCTCGGAAATCCGGATACCATATTTGTGAAAGATAAACTGTGTTCATTTGTTTACTATAAGCTGTGACTCTTTCATTACATAAACTGTGTTCATTTGGTGACAATAAAAAAACTCTTTATCAAGTTTCGTAACAAAAATTAATTACAAGTTCGTACCATGTGGATTAAGTGTCAGGATCGATTAACTATAAACAAGTTAATAAACACCTTAGATCTAATTGATGATAGAAGTTGCAGCGGATCAACACTATATCAATATATTAAGAACAATGAACTGTAAGAACAATATGCAAAAGTATTAAGAACACAGTTTCACAAAAAGCTTCAATGTATATTATTGAGTTAACAATACACACGTACGTTTACAATTCGTAAGGAACTATTTATAATAGTCCTTGAAGCTAAACTATTTACCCTAGTTATTCTAGGACTTGATTTACATCGAATGATAAAAATATACATTGATTTACATTCTATAACTATCTCTACGAAGATCTCGGACTTGATATTCTTCAAAAACGCGTTATCAGTAGTAAAACTCATCACCAGTAGTAAATATGTAACATCAGTAGTAAGTCTGGTGATCAGTAGTAAGTCCAGAAACCAACGTCAGTAGTAACTACAATGATCAGTAGTATCTTCAATCTTTGTATGATCAGTAGTAACTAAGTTATAGTATCATCAGTATCAACTCATCAGTATTAATCAATTCTGCCCCATCAGTACTAAGTGATCAGTACTAACTGCAGCATCAGTAATAAGTTGATCTGTGTTTTGCTCCAACAATCTCCCCCTAAACTTATTGATCATCTTTTAATCAATCAAGTTTCTTTTGTTCCTCTTGTTCTTTTCTTCTTTTCTCAAGAGTTCTTTGATTCTGTTGAAGCCTTTGTTCAATAATATATCTGCTGTTCCTCTTTGTAAAATAATTCAGTTTGTTTTGGAACATAACAGCATCATAGGGTTTCATCAAAGTGTTTATGAATATCTGATACATAGTCTTCTCAGAATGTGGATATTCTTTTTCATATAAGTACAATTCACACACTTTGCCTGATTTCTCAAAGAAGTACATATTGGCAGTAGGAATGACATTCCAAGCATATACATTACCTGGATTTGTAAATTGTTCTGGATAATTGTCTGGATAAAATGCAGCATCTATCATTCTAGTTAGATATCCAGCTCCAGATTCTTTCCATGATTTCTTTGTCATTCTTGGTTTCCCAATAATCAGAAGCTTGATTACATCACTTCTTGAACATGATCTGATTAAGGGTAACCATCCAGTGAATCTTTGTACAACTTTGTCTTCCCTTATGACTTCTATAACATTGTTTTGCATCACTCTCCAGTTAATAATTGGATTGTTCTGTAAAGGAGCAACTGGCATTTCAAGAACAGGTATATTTTGTTTTGACTTCTTCTTAGAGCTTTGTTCTTGATCAACAGATTTTCTTTTCTTTGATTGGGGAGTTGAAGTATCACCAATAGATGAAACACTACCAGCTTTGATTAAGTTTGGACTGATTGGGATTAAAGTTTTGGCTTTCTTTGTTTCTTCAGCTTCTTGTTCAGCCAGGTCTTTCTTCTTTGCAGTGCAGTATTTTTCAATTATAGTTATCATCTTCATTCTTCCAAAAGATTTTGCACTGTGACCTTTTGTCTTTAGAAAGTCTATCATAAGAGTCTTCTGTTCAAAGATATCATCAGGTAGATCACCTTTTGTTCTTTTACATTCTGCTACAAGATCTTCAAGACAGTTTAGATGTTCTTCTTCTACTTTTCTAAGCCTTTTGAATTCTGCTTCTTGGGCTTCTATCTGAACATCTTTAATTTGAACAGGTGCTTGAACAGGAATTTCTATTTTATCCTTCTTTTGTTCAAGAGCTTGATACTTAGCTACCTTCTCCCAATATCTCTTATGCTTCACCTTCCATTTAGACTGTTTATCAGCTCTAACAAGATTTATCTTGTTTACCATGTAATGACCAAGAGCTCTGTTAGGGTAATCTTCATCATATATTTCTTTACCCTTTCTAATATGTGCTGAAGGTGGAGGTGGAATATATTTCATGTCTGGCACTCCACTTATTATTACAGAAGGAGAAAATAACCTAAGTTCATCTTGTTGAAGTATTTTTGGATGTGGAGGAAGTGAGCACTCATCAACCTCAAACCAATTCACATTATCATCAATGTCAGGTATGATAAGTGGTTGATCAGGTGTTGGTGGTTTGGTAATGATGACATGTCTTTCTCTTTCAATTAGCTCTGGAAAATGTAGTTCTTCCTCTTCAGTAGTAACCAGAGTAGTTACTACTGGTGTAACTTCAGGAGTTACTACTGATAGGGCATCAGTAGTATTTGCTGCTTTCAATTCCTCTTCTTCATTTACTACTGCTATAATGTCAGTAGTAGGAGTTACTACTGGTGTTTCTTTTTCTGCTTGTTCTTTAGTAGGAGCAGTAGTAATTGGTTCTTCTTCTGTAACCATCATCTCTGGGCCTTCATCAACTTCTGTTTCTTTTAAATTTAAGAGGGAGGATGCTGCTGCTGCAATAGATTCATCAATCATTGTCTGTATGTTATCCTTCTCCCCCTTAGTGAGCTCAACTGGTGGAGCCTCACTATCATCTAGTTTCTTCTTCAATTTTCTGATGATTTTGGTTTGTTGATGAAGCCTTTGCTCGTAGAACCTCATTCTTTTGTTGATGGTATTGACATGCCTTTTCATGGCAGCCATTGTTTTCCCTTGGTTTGTTAAATATTTGAGACAATCTTGTACAGTGGATTCAAGAGAATCCACTTTATCCGTCAATTGAGTGATTTTAATACTGCCCTCACTCCATCTAGCAAGATCATCGGGCTTACTAACAGGTACATTGCTTTTAAGGTTTTCCTTCCTTTCCATCAATTCCACAGATCTGCCCTCATCACTGCTTGGTGATTCATTGGGTCTTTTAGACATTCTCTTCTTCCTAGAAGAAGCAGAGATGCCCCCCCTTGTGGTTTCTTGGCACCGGGGTCCTTTAAGTAATTCCTCAAAAGAGTCATCACTTAAAGTTGCCGAGGTTTGGGTCTTAGTGATGTTTTCACTATCCTGTGCACCCACCTTTGGGGCATCAGTAGTGAAAGCCCCCCCCTCATGTCCTCTCTCCTCCTTGGAGGACAACTCTTTGAGCCTGGGGTGTGACTCGATTTGTCCCCTGGTGTCCTTTAAAGATAATTTCTTTCTTTTATAAATTGTGGAAATGTTTTGGGTTTTGTCTGGTAGGTCTTCCACAGAGTGAAGAGTAGCACTCTGCAGATTTACATCAAGTTCCTGGGACACATTCAGGACTTCTAAGTTAGTGGGTGATTGAGTGGCTATATGGGGTGGTGTTTGGGCTGTATTTGGGGGTGATGGAGTGGGTTGAGGTTCAATTTGGGTTGTATCTTTGATTGAACCCTCTCCAAATGGTGTGTGATCTTTGATCATATTAGGAAACAGAGGGGTTTCCTTGCCCGAAAATTTAAATTGTTTTCTCATATTTGAGAAAACTTTCTTGTTCAACTCTGGAATTAGAAAAATATTTTTGGGAGTTGACAAGTTTTGTAATTCAATGTTTATGATATGTTGGAGAAATCTTGGATACATTAAAAATTTTGAAGAGTTAAGATTTCCCAACATACCTTCAAAAATCATGTTAGAAAAATTGAATACTTGGTCTGTGCATAAACAGACAACAGCAGATGCTATTGCCTTGTTAAACTCATTCCAAGTACTTCTTTTCGGAGAAATACAATGCTGAATAGTATGGACTAGAAATTTCCATTGTGGGGAGAGAAGACCTTTTTGAAAAGTTACTATGTTTAGTCTTCCCTCATATCCCATTTTGTTTAAAATTTCAGCAATGAATTCCTTAGGAAGAGTAGTCATACCTGAATCATCGTGTAGTTGAAGATGTTGTCGAATAGATTGTTCTGTGATGGTGATCGTTTTTCCATCCATAGTTGATTTTATCATTGGTACAGTTGCACCCTCCGTTCTTTCAGCATTGGTCCAGAAATCCACCAAGTGCTGTTGGTATGCCTTTGGTTTCACCGTTAATGCGAATCGTATGTAAGAATTTTTCAAAAAGTTTACGATTGGTCGGAAATCCTTTGTTCCGTCTGGATTGCGTAGAAAGGCACACATGTTGTGGAACTCTGAGTATTTGAGATCGGTTTGAACATTGAGAGATTGTAGAGTTGCCATTTTGCAGTGATTTGAGAGAAATTTTTTAAGAATTTTAAGACTGAAGATTAGTTTTTGATCGAAAGCTAGGGTTTATCGAGAGGTTTTAGCAGATCGAAGTGAAGATAATGATAAACTAATCGTCTGCCGCCTTTTATATCTTTCGATTTAACCTGCAAAACTACTAAAATATCCTTCGAATCATAACATAACGGTTATTTTCATGGGGGTTAGTTTGGTAATTGTGTTTCTGAAAGACCAGTAGTAAATAAGATATCAGTAGTAAAACGTCAGTAGTATCTACTAACATCAGTAATGACTAAGGATTTTGACATCAGTAGTAACTATAGACATCAGTAGTAACCATTAAAACACAAGACCAGTAGTATATGTGAATACCAGTAGTACTGACTTACCAGTAGTATTTGTGTAAACCTAATATACACCAGTAGTAATGAACTACCAGTAGTATTTTGTGCATACACTTTCATACCAGTAATGCAGAAATACCAGTAGTAAAACACTTAAGTAAATAAATACTATTGTACAACACTAACTTTACACATGATTTTAAGTGAGATTTTAAGTTATTAAAATCATTCCAATACTGCTAACCAAGAAGTTGAATCTTCCTACATCAAATGCTTTTGTAAAAAGATCTGCTAATTGATCATCAGTATGGATTTTAACTACTTTGATTAATTTCTTTTCATTACAATCTCTTATAAAGTGGAATCTTATTTCAATGTGTTTTGTTTTTGAGTGTTTTACTGGATTATTCACAATACTAATAGCACTTTGATTATCAATAAAAATAGGAGTTTTAAGGATAGAGATACCAAAGTCTAGAAGCTGATTTTGAATCCATAGTACTTGAGCACAGCAAGCAGATGCAGCTACATAATCTGCTTCAGCAGTAGATGTTGATACATTTGTTTGCTTCTTACATTGCCATGACACCAGTCTTGATCCAAAGAATTGACATCCACCAGTAGTGGACTTTCTGTCTTGACATTCACCTCCATAGTCACTATCTGTGTAGGCTATGAGTTCAAATGGTGAATCATGTGGATACCATAGACCTAGTGATGGTTTGCCTTTCAAGTATCTGAATATTCTTTTAACAGCCTGCAAGTGTAGTTCTTTGGGTCTTGCTTGATATCTTGCACACACACAAACACTATACATAATGTCAGGTCTTGATGCAGTTAAGTACATCAAAGAGCCTATCATTGATCTATATAAGTGTTCATCTACATCCTCCCCCTCAACATCAGGATGTAGGTGTTTGTGTGTTTCCATTGGTGTACTAACACTTTTACTGTCTTTCAAATCAAACTTTTCCAAGATGTCTTTGACATATTTTGATTGATTTATCAAAATACCATCAGTTCTTTGATTGACTTGGAGTCCAAGGAAGAAGTTCATTGGACCCATGGAGCTCATCTTGAATTTAATTTGCATCAGTTCTTCAAATTCCTTGCATAGTAAATCATTGGTTGAGCCAAAGATGATATCATCTACATAAATTTGTACCAGTAGTATATCATTTTTGACTTTCTTTGTAAACAAAGTTTTGTCAATGGCTCCTCTTTTAAAGTTGTTCTTCAATAGATATGATGATAATGTGTCATACCATGCTCTTGGTGCCTGATGTAGGCCATACAGAGCTTTATCCAATTTGAACACATAATCACCATATTTTGGATCTTCAAAACCTGGAGGTTGGCATACATAGACCTCTTCTTCAATCTTCCCATATAGGAATGCACTCTTAACATCCATTTGATAGACTTTGAATTTCTTGAATGAAGCATATGCTAGAAATATTCTTATGGCTTCAATTCTAGCAACATGAGCATATACTTCATCATAGTCTATTCCTTCTTCTTGAGTGTATCCTTGGGCTACAAGTCTGGCTTTGTTCTTGATCACTATACCTCTTTCATCTTTCTTGTTTCTGAATATCCATCTTGTTCCAATGGCTCTTTTTCCTTTGGTAGAGGTACAAGTGTCCAAACAGCTTGTAATTTAAATTGAAGGAGTTCTTCTTGCATTGCCTCAATCCAGTTTGAGTCCTTCATTGCTTGTTGGATCTTCTTTGGTTCATCCTGAGACAGAAAGCATTCATACATACATTCATTAGCAATTAAACTTATATTACACATATTTGCAGTTAAGCTTTTGTTTAATTTGCTTCTTGTTTGTAGTGGTGAGTTGACATCACTTAGAACAAGGTCTAATGGATGGTTCTTTTGAGTCCTTGTAGTTGTAGCTTTATCAACCACTAGTTGATTTTCAAGATTAGACTCATTTGTCTCAGGTTGTTGTTCTTCTAGAGATCCTTCATTGTCATTGATATTTAGTTCATCATCTTCTTGGTCAGAGTTACTACTGCTATCATCTTCATTTAGGTCAGAAGTGTTGCTATTGTTACTGGTATCAGTAGTATCTTGAGAATCTAGGTTAATGTTGGGACCAGTAGTATTTTGAGTACTATTACTGGTATCAGTAGTATTTGAATTACTACTGTCCTCATTCTCAGAGTTACTACTGGTTCCAGAACTTGAGTTATTACTGACATCAGTGTTAACTACTGGAGCAGTATTAACTACAATGTATCTCATTTCCTCTTGACCAGTATTAACTGATGATGTTCCTTCCTTTTGATAGTGACAATTTGAATTACCTGCATTGAAATTCATATTAGAATTAAAGGATTTGGTTAGATTGTCTATGTCAAATAGCCAATCTGGACCATTTCCTTGTTCATTAGGTACGTTTTCATTAAAGGATACATTGATGCTTTCTTCAATTATCCTTAGTCTTTTGTTGAATACTCTATATGATTTGCTTTGAGTAGAATATCCCACAAAGATTCCATCATCAGCTTTGCAGTCAAACTTACCAATTTGTTCTCTTGTAATCAGGATAGTACAAGGACAACCAAATGATTTTAAGAAACTTATAGAAGGTTTTCTTATATTGAAAAGTTCATATGGTGTTTTAAAATGTGGCTTCACTATTAATACTCTGTTCTGAACATAACAAGCAGTATTAACAGCTTCTGCCCAAAAAGTAATTGGTAATTTTGAGTCTGCAAGCATTGATCTTGCTGCTTCAATGATGGTTCTATTTCTTCTTTCAGCTACACCATTTTGTTGAGGAGTTCTAGGTGAGCTGTATTGCCTGTCAATACCTTTAAGATCACAAAAGTTAATTAAGTTAGCATTTTTAAATTCTGTGCCATTATCACATCTTATGGCTTTCACTTTTTGATCAGATGTGTTCTCCAGTTTGACAATTAAGTTCTTTATGAGTTCACTTGTTTCATCCTTTGTCCTGAGAAAGAAAACCCATGTATATCTGGAAAAGTCATCAGTAATAACAAGACAATATTGTTTCTTTCCAATACTCATTACATTTGTAGGTCCAAAAAGGTCCATATGTAAGAGCTGTAAAGGAACAGAAATAGAGTTCACAGATTTGGACTTATGAGAAGTCTTGTGTTGTTTACCTTTTAGGCATGCAACACAATGATGATCACACATGAATTGTTTTTGAGGTAGTCCAATGACCAGATTTCTTTTTACTAAATTATTCATGTTTTTAAAATTTGTGTGACACATCCTTCTATGCCATAGTTCTGATTCTGTGGTGTTTGCCTTGGATATAAAACAGTTGACCTCATTTGTAGAAATGAGTTCTCCCCCTATATCTAGGCAATACACATTGTTTCTCCTTGGAGTTCTTAAAACAACATATTTTTCATCTAAAATAAAATCAGGAGAAAGAATGATGCACTCAATGTCTGTGAAAAGAATCTTGTTCTTTTTATCACAAACTTGAGACACACTGACAAAATTGTATTTTAGTTCAGCTACATAAAATACATCATCAAAGGTAATTTTTCCATTAGTAACAGTACCTTTACCTGTAATCTTACCTCCTTGGGGATTCTCACCAAATGCCACATATCCTCCATCAAATGACTTGAAATCTTTAAGAATTTGCAGATTTCCAGTCATGTGCCTTGAGCATCCACTATCAATATGCCATGTTCTTCCTTCTTCTGGGATCTGAATGCTCTGCACAAGAGTAAAGGATTAGTTAAGTTTGGGAACCCAAGCTTTACATGTCTTGGGTTCATCCTTTGAGAAATAAGATTTTGGGGATTTAACTTTAAACACTTTTGGTACCCATACTTGTTTATTACTGGTGTTTTGTTTTACTACTGCCCTTTTGGAGTTATTACTGGTGTGAGAATTTCCTACTGATCTTGGTTTATACCCATGATTTTTAGCTTTTGAATACTTTACTACTGATGGACCAGTAGTATTTGGGTACTTACCATGTTTAGAATGACCAGTAGTGTTTTTAGGGTTAATACCAGTAGTATTTTTGAAAGTTGTTTTGGGAGCAGTAGTGTTTTTGAAATTAGGGTTTTTACCAGTAGTATTCTTGTACTTGTACCATACAGCATTATAATGAGGGTTAACACCAGTAGTAAAATTGTTAAAGTTTTTACTGGTGTTGGAAAATTTAAAATATTGTTTATTTTGATTGGATTTTCCATTGTTCTTGAAGTAATTGCTGTTCTTTGTGCTGCCAACTCTTCTGTTTTGCACAAATCTTGGTGCACTTCTTCCAAATCTTGGAGTTTCAGCAATTTGAGTTTTGATTGTATTTACTACTGAAGGACCAGTAGTATTTTTTAACTTTTGAGTTTTTGAACCTTGTTTAAAAATTTTAAATTCTTTTAACTCTTTGCAGTTTATTGGATTGAAGTGACAATCCTTTGCTAAATGGTTCATTTTATTGCATATAACACATCTTAATTTCTTATTTTTAGCACCTTCAGGTATTCTTTGATCTAAGAGTTGTTTTTTGTTTCTTTCATTCCCCCTTGTTAAAATTTTTGGTACATTTTCTGCATTATATTTGGGAGATTCATTTGGACTTTGAGCTGTGTGAAAGCTTGTATCAATTGATTTTGGTGATTCACTTTGAGATATTGTAAATTCAATTGATTGCTCATCATCAGAAGAATCATTTGATTCAGATGTTTCAGTATTAGATTCAGTTTGATTGTCAGTTTTTAATTCATTAATGATTCTTTCTGAACTGTTTTTCAGTGGAGGAATGAATTTATGTGGAGGTGGTACAGCATGATATCCCACCCCATGAACAACCTTTTCTGTAGTTTGATTATTAGTTAATTCATCTAGAATTTTAGTGCTTCTTTCAAACTTTTTAATTGTTAATTTATTTTGTTCAATTTCAAGCTGACATTCTTCTAATTTACTTGTTAGTTCTTTATTTTTTGTTTCATAAAACTCTTTCTCATCCACAGCTTGAAGCAATTCTTCCTTGATCCGTTGATCAATCATCTTGTATACCTTTATTTGATGTTCTTGATCAGTAATCACACCATCAAATTCATGATTTCTTCTCACTGCTTTTGCTAAATCTTCATTTAATTTATTGTTTTCTTTTTCTAAGTTTTTAACAATTTTAGCACATTCAGAAGTACAAGGTTTAGGTTTTACCTCAGTCTTGTTGTCAGTAAAGGCCATGAGAGCTTGATTTTGAGTATGCTCTTCTGCTTGGAAGCTCCAGTCATAGCCTTGTCCTTGTTGTGATACAAGGGCAGTTGATTTTGATCTTTTGTCTGGTTGAGGACACTCTTTTGCAAAGTGACCAAGGTTGTTACAGTTGTAACATTTGACTTTAGTTTTGTCAAATCCAGCTTTGTCACCTTTGTTGAAGTTGAGGCTTGTCCTACCAGTTCTCTTTAAGAATCTTTTTGTCCTTAGACTCAGCATAGCCATCTGCCATTTAAGATCCATCTCCTCAAGATCATCTGGGTTCAATTGTTCCAAGTCATCACTAATCAAGGCAGTATGCACATGACTAGTGAAGAAAGATTCTCTTGCAGCATCTTCAGAATCTGCAGCCTTTCCTATAGAGGTTTCCTGACCTTGACCTGTACTAGAGACAAATGCAGCATTATTAGAAGAAATAGAAGGGTTCTTTTGGTTTACCTCGGTTTCAAACACTCTGAGATCATTGTAGAGTTCATCCAACTCCTTTTCTTCTAAAGCATCTCTTTGTCTATATACCACTGTATACATAGCCCATTCTTCACTAAGAGATCTTAGGAACTTCATGTTGACATCTTCTTGATCCATCTTAACCCCAACCTGGTTAAGTTCACCAATTAGTTTGTTGAATCTGTCAAACACTTGAGTGAGTGTTTCATTGGGTTTTCCTTTGAAATTTTCAAAGTCTTGTTTGAGAACAGACTTCATATTCCTCTTGGTGCTCTTTGTCCCAACGAATCTCTTCTCCAGTGCTTCCCATAGTATTTTTGCATCATCATATTCAACAAAGAGATGTTGATAATCGTTAGGAATGGCCAGTAATAGAGTGCTTAGAGTTTTGAGTTCGATGCCCTTGTCCTTCTTTTCCTTCTCACACTTAAGTTTGTCTGCCTCAGTTGCAGAGCTGCTTGCTTGACCAGGACCAGTTTTGTTTCCTTCAAGGACAACTTCCCACATAGAATAATCTGTAATAAGCATGTATTGCTTAATACGATTCTTCCACATCCCAAAGTTGTTGGGTGTGAGTATAGGAATTTTGTTGGCCTGAGTGCTTTCATTGTTATCCGACATGATTACAATGTGTGTGTTTTAAAGATTAAAACTTTTTGTTGTTCTTAACAAATAGTAGATCTAGAACCAATAAGCTCTGATACCACTTGTCAGGATCGATTAACTATAAACAAGTTAATAAACACCTTAGATATAATTGATGATAGAAGTTGCAGCGGATCAACACTATATCAATATATTAAGAACAATTAACTGTAAGAACAATATGCAAAAGTATTAAGAACACAGTTTCACAAAAAGCTTCAATGTATATTATTGAGTTAACAATACACACGTACGTTTACAATTCGTAAGGAACTATTTATAATAGTCCTTGAAGCTAAACTATTTACCCTAGTTATTCTAGGACTTGATTTACATCGAATGATAAAAATATACATTGATTTACATTCTATAACTATCTCTACGAAGATCTCGGACTTGATATTCTTCAAAAACGCGTTATCAGTAGTAAAACTCATCACCAGTAGTAAATATGTAACATCAGTAGTAAGTCTGGTGATCAGTAGTAAGTCCAGAAACCAACGTCAGTAGTAACTACAATGATCAGTAGTATCTTCAATCTTTGTATGATCAGTAGTAACTAAGTTATAGTATCATCAGTATCAACTCATCAGTATTAATCAATTCTGCCCCATCAGTACTAAGTGATCAGTACTAACTGCAGCATCAGTAATAAGTTGATCTGTGTTTTACTCCAACATTAAGATTAAATAAATGAGTACACTTGCTCTTTGATATATATAGAGTACGTACTAATTTATCATGTACCATGTTGATTAACAATATATAATATTAAAACCTTGACCTCATATACAAATCCACATGCATTTTTAAGGATGTCCACATTGAGATTCATGTATATAAATATCCGAAAATCGTAGCAATTAATCTACTCCACTTTCTTCCCGTAAGCCAATTAAATAAACATGGCATTAATGAAGTCAATTAGAGGTGTAAGTATGTATTTGTTTGTGGTTATTGTTATGATCATTAACAGTGTAAAAGGCAGGTGGTTAGGAATATCAGATGGGGTTCATGATGAGAAAATTTCGTCAGTTGAGCCGTCATTTCTTTGGATGAGTAGTACACTTTGTGATTCCAAGAGGTGTGAGAGCGTCTATGGGTTCTTACCATGTGCCGACACTGTACCAGAAAGTATATTCTTGATTGTGATGTATACATATGCATTAATGTGTGGTGAAGATTGGTTACGTAAAGGAAGTGCAGCGTTACTTGTACATTTCAAGAATCAAAGTGTAGCTGGTAGTGTTTTCCGTGTGCTTATGGCCTTACCAAGGGTTGTTATGGTTATTGGTAATTAAATAATAATTAAATCGCGCTTTGTTATGATCATGTTTTTTTTTTTTTTTTTTTAACGGCATTTAATTTACTTCTTTTTTTTGTCCATAACGAGACTTGAATCCATGACCAACACCTTGATACATTCTCCAATACCACTAGGCTACAAGGCCTTGGGTTATTATGATTAAGTTTTAATTTGGTATTTATCTTTAGATTTTTTACATTAATTTATGTTCGTTTTTTAATTAACAGTATCGCACTTTCTACTTAGTCTGATGCTCGAAACCAGGTGGCGTTCGGAGTTGCAATGTACGCTGGATCAACTGTTATTTCACTCACCGGAATTTGGGGAGTTAACGTAATATTGAACAAAGAGAAACTTAATAACTGTCCTCAATCAAAAACGTCTAATTATTCATCCTCAAAACTTTCATTTTTAAAAGGTACGCATTTAATTACACTTGTTGACGAGGGTTTAAGTCCACTATGAACCTATGTGATATTTATGAGTATATTACTCCCTCCGTTCCACAAAAACTTTCCATTTGACATTGACACAAATTTTAAGATTATAGTTAGTGGTGAGCTCATTGGTAATAATTTTGATTAAAATATAATTTTGGTTTGGAGAGAGAAAGATAATTAGTGGATAGTTACTGATGAGGTCTTTAGTAATAATAGTATTTTATTATGTGGAGCCCACCAAATGTAAGAAATATGAAGTTTTTTGTGTGACAAAAATTTAGGATGAAATGAGAAATTTTTGGGGGACGGAGGAAGTAATTAGTATATGTCGTTCAAAAAACCTTAAAACACTTGATTCTCATGTACAGATGATGGTGTTTCTATAAACAAGGACACCCGTGATATGGCTTTGATCATGCTTCTATCATTAATACCATTTGCTGTTGTGCTTCTTCTCCAAGTGTTTAGTAATCGCATGATATTTTGTTTGCACTTATAGTATCAGCGGGAGCGTTTTGTTCCTACATTGCTTATCAGGTACTTAAAACAAATCAAACCTTGCTTAAACTCTAGACTTATGGACTAGACGACTAAAATATCATAGTTAGGATCCGATGAAAACTTAAAAATAAGTGAGAATTACAAACAATATTAGATCATTAGTAAAAAAATTTGGATCATTATTATAAAATATTGGATCATTATTAAAAATATTGGATAAGAATTACAAGCAATTCTTAACCAATCGTTTAAGAAATATTGGATCGTTATTAAAAATATTGGATCTTCGAGAAATTAGATCATTTTTAGGAAATACTTCCTCCGATTCAAAATAAGCGATACACTTTCCTTTTTTGGGTGATTCAAAATAAGTGATACACTTTGAAAAGTTTCCTTATTTGGCAAAAAAATGGGACCCACATCCACTAACTATCTACTTTAACAAAGTGAAATGACTCATTTACCCTTACTTTTTACTTTTAAACATCATTAACTTTACTTTATTCAAAAGGTGTGGGACCTATTCCCCACTAACCATCCAATTAATCTAATTTAACCATCATTATAATCTTTTGCATCAAAAGCCGTGAAACCCCAAATGTATCACTTATTTTGAATCGGAGGAAGTATAAATCATTATCAAGAATTATTGGATTATTATCAAGAAATATTGAGTAATTATCGGTCCTTACTAAATTTTGAGTCACCCGATCTCACTAATATATATTTGTATTAGTTTGCGCGGCTTAATTGATCATGAATTTTGTTTGTTATGCACAAATATAGGTTACACATCCCCAAATTCAAGCTAAGAGTGTGGCATATTTGAAGGAGGATGATTTTCAACAGTTATTTTTGATGAAATTACAAGTGCTTACAAGTGAAAGTCTCTTCATCGATGGCCAACCCAACAAAGAGGCCTTCAAAAGGTGGTTTAAAAATTTTAATTATTTTTTGTAGAAGAGTACATAAAACATAATTGTTAAGATCATGATCTTGATCTTAATATCTTTATGAGTTATGATCAATCAGAACATACATGTTGATCCAGAAGAGGATTTGCAGAGAATCCCAATACTGACCTTATATAGGATATTAGGATCTCGATTCCTTCCGATCGTGCTTGTCCTAATTATTTAATGAAATAAATTTTCACATATATATTAACTTTTTTTAAAATAAAATTAATAGGCTAAACGGGTGGAAGTAAATTTAATGCCTTAATTAGAAAGTTAGCTATCTAATTAAATCTCTGTACATCGTATTGCAAAACGTTCTCGTATTTAAAGTATGATTGTTTCATAAATTTGTCATATGCTAATTTTTTATATGAAGCCCTTTAAGTAGGATCTTTTGATCTCGAACGGAACTTATGATCTCGATCTAAATGGATAGACAAAAATAATCTATAGTAGAATCTTAGATCTTAACAACCTTGCTTGAAAGTGTCATTACACATCGTCATCATTACTAGGTTTGGCATTTTTCAAAAGAATAATAAGAAATTTTAATTTTTACCCAAAAGTGTGGGTAAAAGATACTCCGTACAACTTTTTAGTTTAATACGGAGTATAATTTTAAGAAGAAAAAGTTATGTTAGTGACACCTTAGGTTCGTCACTAAAGAAATTTTTTCTTGTAGTGATGTTGATATACCTTTCTTTTGTTTACAACGAGGAGGATGTCTCTATGTTTCACAACAGATTTGCAAAGATACATATTATATTTAAAAATATTTGAAAGTATATATATTATTTATGTACTATAATTTCCCCTAATAAATGTTATTTAGGTAATTAGCTAGTCATGTATGTACGTCTTTTATTAATAAATACTAGCTACAAAACCCGCCCGATGGGCGGGTATGCTGTAAATTTTAGTATGTAGAAAAATGTCCAAAAACTTTATATATTTCTAAATGACATAATAATCGATAGATGTGATGATGATTTTGTACAAAAAAACGGTAAATGAAGAAATGTTACACGGGCATTTTATTAAATGAAGAATCCAGCTTTTTATGCCGTAATCCGTAATATCTGAAGTCTAGTTCCGTTGCACAATCCAGCTTTTTATGCCGTAATCATAGAATGCCGGTTTTATGGAAATTATATTGAGTCGTGTATCACTTCTGAATAAATACGATTGAGTCGCTGATTGATCTTTTAAATATTTATTTGTTTCCTTGTATGTAGGATCTTTTAAATAGTTATTTATTTGTTTCCTTGTATGTAGGAAGCCGTATATGGAGCATATGAATGTAGACCGTGAGCCGTACCAGATTCGTTTGCCGTATATGGAGCGTATGAATGTAGACCGTAAGCTGTACCAGATTCGTTTGTATTAGTGCAAATGACGTGGACCAATCAGGGAATTCCAAGTGGCATTATGGACGAATAGGAATGTTTGGAATTGCCATGGTGTCAAACCCTCTTCAAATTTAGACCTCATATATAGGGTAGGATTGTAATATAATTATGCAGCATATTCAACATACCCGATGTTGATGAAAGCGGTCACTTGTCAATGGAGGAGTTAAAAAAGTTTATTATCGAGAAATTGGATGATGAAAACGATGAAATAAGTAGAGACTATGCGTTAGAAGAAATTGTAAGGCACTTTGACAAAGATGGTAATGAAAAAATAACAATGAAGGAATTCGAAGATGGATGCACAAAGTGGCTAAGCAAATGGAACGTATCTGATCATGATATTAATGGTGTACCTAATTCACATACTATCTACAACAAGGCAAGTAAATTTTACATGTGGATGTGTAAATATACACACTTGAAAATTTCTGTCGGAATGAGTTTGATCTTTCTTTAGTTAAACATTTACCAGATGGTCAGAGGGAGCTCATTATAACCAAAATACCCTTTTAATTCTTTTAAATAGTACATATTTGCTTGCTTTGATATACGTACGTACATTAATATTCTCAAACTAACAAGCTAGCTAATTTGTATCTCAGTTTGTGGTTGATAATAAAATTGAGGAGTACTCGGTTATGCCTAAAAGCTTGTTCCAACCTCTTATCAAGAATTTGACTGGGAAGGAGAATGGAGAAATTGAAGAAAAACAAATTGAGGAGTACGTAACATTAATTGGCATGCATCCATCATTCTATTTAATTAAATATATGCTCGATCATATGATCATTTAGGTAGCTAATTGTGTTACAAATCATTTAATGAATTTGTTTAATTAATATGTAGGCTTTTCCGTAAGTATGACGTTGATAAGGATGGTGAAATGAACTATGAAGAACTAGAAAAGGCGATTGTGACATTGAACATAAGGCCTCTCCTAACCCTTACCCATCACTAAACCTATCACTAGCGCCACGTCATCACATCCTTACTGACACGCTACCGACAC
The DNA here is from genome assembly GCA_963853835.1 of Calendula officinalis. Lineage (NCBI taxonomy): Eukaryota > Viridiplantae > Streptophyta > Magnoliopsida > Asterales > Asteraceae > Calendula > Calendula officinalis. The sequence continues at coordinate 4,844,010 of OY970830.1, read as the reverse complement.
GGTCGTGCCAACCCTACCCATCACTAACCCATCACTAAACCCATCATTTCCACATCATCATTTTTAATTTAAATTAAATAATTATAGAATAAATAATTATTAAAACAAATATATATAAAAAAAATTAAATTAAAAAAAAAACAGAAAAAAACTATTTTTTATAAAAAAAACATAATATGTACAAATTTTTCAGCACAATATATAAGTCCTAGAAGCACCCCCTCTCTCTTCCCCTTTCCTCTCTCTCCCCCCTTTCTTCTCTTCTTCCCCTCGACGCCTTCCCCCGTCCGTCCTCTGGTCGACGAACCCACCACGACGCCGGCCACGACGGCTCGGTGCCAACACCGTCGTGGCTCGACGCCCCCGACGCGTCCCCCCCGACGTGCCGTTGGCACAGCTCTAAGTAAACAAGATACAGGAGCCTTTGCAAAAAGTATGATTAATGAACTTGACATAGACAAGTCTGGTAAAATCAACAGGAAAGAAGTCATATCGGGGTTAAAGAAATGGACAAAAATGGCAAAAGACCATGCTTCCGCTAGCAACGATCTAGCCACATATATTCGGCGATTTGCTGTTGTAAGATATATCATCATTTCACCATTTTTAATTTTTTTTATTCTAATCACATTATGGTCTCTACAAGTATGGTATCTAAAAGTCACTTTTTTTGTAGTCAATCTTAATACTAATCCTCCAAGCAGGGGAAGACCTAGTATGGTGACACATATGAGAAAACAATATGTAACTTGTGACACCTTTCAATTTTTTCCTGGGTCCGCCACTGTCTGTCACAATTCTTATTTTATTTTAACGAAGTTAAGTAATTAAAAAAAAGAGTATAATAACATCGATGCATGTTGATTAATTTGTATGTAGGAGGCTTTGGGGATCGTGAACACCAATGAACAACCAAAAAGAAACATGTTATATATTGTGCTTGGATCTGGTGCAATTTACTTATTCGCGGGACCATTCATGCAAAGTGTCATACAATTTTCAAATGCACTTGAGATACCTTTTCTCTTCACTTCATTTGTTGTAGCACCATTTTTTATGAACACCAGATCGGTCATAATCTTTGCCTTTTCTCCTTCACGTAGAAACAACTCCAACAAGAGTGCTTCTTTAGCGTTTTTTGAGGTTTGTCACTCTCACTAGCTTTTCTAGCTACGATTACATTAACTACAATAAAAATTTCGTATGGTAACACATAGAAAAAGTATTAATAAAAGTAAAATATGGTGTCCAAGTATGTACCTACACATGAAAAATTATGAGTAACAACTAAAGACCGATATGGTGGCTAGAAAACCGGCCCAGAGGGAAGGAATTGTAGGCCCAAAGACTATGGCAAAATATTAAAATTAGGGCTCATAATTTTTAAACTCTTATTTATTTCTTTAAGTAAGTAAAAGATTATCACTTTTTTATCCTCCTATTCTGAGCGACTTTACTCTATTGCTATACAAATCATGTGAAGACGATTGTAAGAATAAATTGATATTCATTTTTACTATTACCATAGGGCCCAAAATCAGTTTTCGCCTAGGGCCCCAACAAATTCAGGGTCGGCCCTGCTAAAAAAGCGCGGGATAGGTTTTTAAATTACTTAATTAAAAAGCTTCAATAAAACCTAGTACTATATAAGGCCTCTCCCAACAGTTGGCCGTCAGTAAACCCATCAATAGCGTCACGTCAGCACATCCTTACTGACACGCTACTGACACGGTCGTGCCAACCCTACCCATCACTAAACCCATCATTTCCACATCATCATTTTTAATTAAAACTTGAAAAAAAAATATATAAATTTTTTGAAAAAAAAAGTAATATATTATTTCTATAAAATAAATATATAAAAAAAAGTTTAAAATTAAAAAAAAATGAAAAGAAAACAGAGAATAAAGAGATTTTAAATTAAAAAAAATACAAAATGTACAAGTTTGTATGCACAATGTACAACTCCAAAACCCCTCTCTCTCTCTTCCTTCCCCTTCCTCTCTCCCCCCACCTCCCCCCTTTCTTCTTCGACGGGAGCTAGCTAGACGTCGTGGTGAGGACGGCATTTTACCGACGTGAGCCAAGACGGCTCCGTGCCATCGGTGTCAACTCTCGACGGGCTGTCGACGTGCCTACGACGGCACCGTTGGCAGGGGTCTGTCACATACACTTAAGCTTAAGTATGAAATTAACAAAACTACGTAATTTTGGTTAAAATACTTAGAACTCCATCACATAAACCCAATAATGTATCAAAGCCCGTCTAAATCCTTTAAAGCACTAGCCAATTAAAATTTGTCTAAACCACCATGTGTAGAAAACTACTCTTCAAAAACCATGTTGAATTGCTGGATGTCGAAGAGCAGCTAAATAACATGATGTTTTCAATATAATTAACTCGAGGCCTATCTTTTCATAGATTCATCCAATATAATCAAAATTCAGTATATCCTAAGAACTTAATGGCAAAATGCATTTGCATATACCAATCTGACGGTAAAGTGACAAGACTTTTGTCAAAAATAAATATTTTAAGTTTTTTTTTTTAAATTTACATAATGTTAGAATGTTCTACATGTAAGCTTAATTATGTACGTAATAACTACATACTAACTATCCCCATTATATAACCTGTTATTCCAACTAAATTAAAGTAACATGTGTTTTTTTGTTGCGTTTTTTAACTTGCAGCTTTATGGTGGATTGGTTATGAACAATGTTTTAAACCCCGGGTCGACCCGACCGGTTCAACCCGGTTGACCCGGGACCCGGGGAAGAGACCGGTTCAAAAGTAGCCGGGTATTTGATGAGCAACGACCCGTTGAGACCCGGACGATTTTATTGAAACCCGGCGACCCGTTGACCCGGAATTAACCCGGAAGTTTCGTAAACGAAGTGTTCCTTACTTTTGGGCTTTTGGACTTTTGGAATTCCCACGTCTCACAGATCACGTAAATCGTAATCATGTTTTATATTTTGAATTAAAAATAAGATTCACTTTGTCTCCTCAAACGCCCTACCCTAAATGGCTAAATTCAAGTTCTCTTTTACGGTGACCACCACAAGGCAGCAACCACCGTCAACTACTGTCATTGCAAAGGTTTCTATGTTTTTATGTGTTCCGGGTTGACTCTCCGGTTCAACCGGTTAACCCGTGACCCGTTCATCACACCGGGTCGAGTAATAACCCGGGTTTTAAAACATTGGTTATGAATAACCTGATGGGGCTAACAACGTTATTGGCGATTGTTTTTATTAAAGATTTAACATGGGACTATTCGGCTGAAGTGGTAACGATTATTATGATCGGTTTGATTATGGGGACTTTTGCTCGCACGTGCAAAACATACCCTCTATGGACAAGTGTTCTGTCATTCTTCTTGTATATAATAACCATAAGCATGTTCTGTGTGTATGCTTGGGAACGGGCTTGACATGTCTTAATTGCTTCGAGTTTGAATTCTCCGTATCTTATTATGTGCAAATAAGTCGGAGATTTTTGTGTCATATTTTATGTTGTAATAATAGTGTAGGGGGTGTTTAGTAATTAGTCAATACCTAGAGTGTTTTAGGTATATAAGCATTGGACTAATATTGTGATGTAAAACACTTCTACACTTTGAAAAAATCATTATTTGAAGTAAACTTAATTCTCTCTCTACCCTGATCACTTCTAATCACATCTAATTACACTAATGACTTAGATCTTAGGGTGTTTCAAACGGATGAATGTGTTTCACAGTTTGATAAATTAGATGATCACAAATTACAAAGAAATGTCACAACAAGAAATTACCTTTTTTCACGACAACACTTATGGCCATGAAATTTATCGTCATTACGGATTACTCTATGGCGACAATTTGTCGTCGCTATAGGTTTGATCAAAATTCATTTTATACCAACAACATGTCTCCGAGACATGTTCAACGTAAAATGAAATAATTTACCCGGATTTCCAAAAATGTACTACGACATGTCGACGGACTAGATAATTTTTGTATGTTTTCTTTTATTAGTATTGTAGTAAAAACAAAAACGGCACCCTTTACTTAACACCTATCCCAACGACATCTTTTCATCTTTCATCAACTATGATGGCCATGTTATTTTATCATTAATTTATAGTAAAAATACCTACTTAATTACATTAAAAGTATATAAACAAAATTTCATATTACTTATGTAATCATTGATAAACTCACCAATAAAGATGCTTTAGTCCAAACCCACCAACAACAATCATATATATTCCTCCCTTCTTGTTTCTATCCTCCTATCTATCTACTAATCCTTTTGTTTGAATGTAATATTTAATATTATGCATAATCTAACCAAAACACTTATTTATTGATCTAATAATTAAAATATTTGAGAATTAACATTCATACCACAAAAACTATTTCTCACATCATAATTAACAAATTTTAAAACAGATTGTATAACTATGCCAAAATATAATATATGGTATAGAAATTAATTTGTGTGGTATTAATATCACTCTCTAAAGTACATATTGATAAGATACAAAATTTGTGAATGAGTATTAATTTTAAAAGTTATGAGTTACTAACAAATAACTTGATAACTTTAGAATATATTACTTTTAGAAAACAAAAAGTATTTTTTAAAATAACCCAAAAATAAAATGCATTAAGATCTTTTTTAAGCATGAAGTCTAATAAATGTGTGTCCATGCAATTTTTTAATAAATGAAACATATATTTATTTATTTATTACCAAATAATCACAATAAGATTCTTTACACAGTGCTTTTGATTAATTAAATAAACCCACCACAATGATTGTCAATTATTTGTTTGCTTGTTGGTGTAACCTCTCTAATTCAAGTTTTCCGGGCTTCATGTCACACTGTCACCGCTTCTTTTGACTTACATGCTTATTTTTTTTTTTATATATCAAACTAAATATATGATTGTTTCTCAAATATTTAAATTTAAAATATATAATATACGAACAATATCAAGAAGTCTTGTAGGTGTTCATTGATGAAATTCCATGAGAATGGCCGCCGGAGTGGGCCAAAAGGCTGCAGTGTGGTGGTGATGTGATATATAGAGCATGGCGTGGTGGAGAGGGGAACACCACCCCCCACATGTGGTGATGAAAAACGATGTAGTGTAACCACACTCACGGATGGCAACAGGTGTGGGGGTGGAAATGGTTGGGTATAATTGGTTGAAAGTTTTTTTTTTTTTTTTTTTTTTTTTGTATTTAAAATTAAATGGAATGGAAATGATATGGTTGGTGTGGTGGGTATTTCCTGAATAAATAGTGTGGTGTAGTTGTTGAGGTGGTAGATGATGTAACAGAAAAAATGGTGTGGTGTAATGTCCCATACCTCATAATCTGAAGGGTTGAACACGATTAATGTTATTATTAAACAATATAATTCTTGTAAAATAGAAATACACTTTTTAGTTTTGTCTATTAATACTGTTTTATATGTTCATTTTAATTGTATCGTAGTTGTAACACCCCGTATTTTATAACATCGTTTAAAATCATTTAAATACGCTTTTCTCAATAATAGACATGATGTCCAAAATACAATTTAACAAAAACTTTAAAACATTTATCAGGGTATACAAAAATACGGTGTCACAAAGTATATCAAAACCATAGGCAAGAGATCTACCTACGAGCTCCCGAGCTAAACATCTCTAGGCCACTTCTAGTGCAACCCTCTACCACTTCAAACCTGTACCTGAGTACACAGCCATAAAACAAACGTAGTACGTGAGACAAAATAGTCTCGTGAGATGCATGGGTTTTAAACCCAATAATAATAATCAATTCATAGATATATATAAACACACACACACACACACACACACACACACACACACACACACATATATATATATATATATATATATATATATATATATATATATATATATATATATATATATATATATATATTACATCAATACCGTCAAGTCACTCTATTGTGACCCTATCGCTTCCAATGCTTTCCTAGCAATCAAATCTAGTTATCGGGTTGCCCCCGAGCTAACTAGAAGCTCAACATATCTAACTATCGGGTTGCCCCCGAACTAGCTAGAACTCCAATATATTTAGTTATCGGGTTGCCCCCGAACTAACTAGAAGCTCAAGATACCGGCAAGAGGAAATCGCCCAATCTACCGATACCTACCTTACTCGCCGGAATACGTCCAGTTAGCAAGACTACTAACGTGCATGAGTCGATGAGAATCCACCCAACTGCCACTCACTCCACACCTCATGACCGGGAGTCGCCCGTGACATCACATCATCTCAATCTTACCATAACTCAACAGTTATGTCAATGTAGCTCTCGACTATCACATCAATCATCAAACAAGTTAGTTATCTAATAATTACTATATATATGTAACAAGTTCAACATAGAGTGAACGTACCTGTATGGTCCCGTGGACCCGATCTTTGACATCTCACACATACTTCTACATCTATGAACCCTAGGAGGTCCATACTCACTTATTTTGTAAGATACATTTCTTAATTATCTATTTCATATACTTTCATCTCTTCGCTGACCATAATACATAATTATTACTAGTCACATCTTAATCATTTTCATATGTATATTCGTTCTTTTCTTTTATTAGTAATTCTTACCAATAGATGCTCATTACTTATCAAATCATTTCCAATTGCTTTACTTATACATAATTATTAATAAAGACTCAATATACATTCTTTTACTTCATAACTTTATAATTATGGTTCATTATTACAGATTTCATAATCACTTAAGTTTATCCTATTTACTTCCAAAATCATCAACCATACTAGACATATTCTAGTATCACATTATACCTACTTTCTTACCATTTTCAGTCACTATCTCTACCAAACATTTATTAATAAAGACCCATAAAAATATCATATGTATTTTCAAAACTCTTGCTATGTACCCAGTTTAAAAGTCTCATGTACTCACCTTAGCGATAGCTAAATCCATATCGTGTTTATCGACAGGAATCCTTGCTTCCCGCCTTTGGAATGTCTCCAACTTTTAGGTCCTTGCAACCTATCAACATAATCATCACATTTCTAGTTACCATCCATAACTAGACATCATCTAACATCAACATAATCAACCCCACCCACCAAGTTCATCAACTTGGTGTAGATCCATAAACCCTAGTTTATGGTTACCAACCCCAAATCATAAATCTGACATAACCCATAGGTCACACACTTCCTATGTGTGTTTTACATCCACCATCAACATAATTAGCCAAGACTTTTGGCAAATTACCATTATCACCACTTTCCCCCAAATCAAGTTCACAAACTAATTAGGAGATGAACTTACCTTAGATCTTAGTTTATATACATAAATCCTCAAAGATAGTGAAGATCTAAGCTCAAGAACACCAAAATCGCCCCCAAGAGCTCTCAAATCGGCTGCTCTTCAACAATGGTAGAAATGAGTGAAAACCCTAGCTTTCCTGTTTTAATATTGGCCTCGCAGAGTTCGCGCCGTGAACTCCAAGTTCGCGTCGCGAACTTCCTGGTCGTGAACTCTTCGCGTTCGTGAACCAGCCGTGAACTCCGATCTATGAAAACCCCAAGTCTCTGCCCGATCCTCGCGATCGCGAGGAGTAGTTCGCGCCGCGAACTCCCTTGCCCAGGCAGGCTGCAATTTTTGTTGATCGTCTCGGCCTGGTTTCGCCCATAACTTTCTCATACGGTATCCAAACGACACGAAACCAAATCCTACGTTCTTTAAACGATTTATCCTTATTTATCATATTTTCACATAATTTATTTAACACAAAATTTGGGTCGTTACAGTAGTATAATAGTTAAATAAGTTAAGGATGGAATCGTTATGTTTTAGTAGGATTCAAAATAATTTGGACTCAATGAATAAAAAGTAACGTGTATAAAACATATGCTTAAAGATATATTTTTTTAGAGAAACGTTAAAGTAGGTTCATTATATTTACGTAATCCCGATAAACAAATCTTTATCATTGATCCATAAGATCTAATGGTCAAGATTAATCACATATTTTATAAATGAATGGGTATTTTGATCATTTGACACTTGATTTTTTGATTTATTATTTTATTTTTGATTTTTGATTTTTTTCGTTAAAAAAATATTTATTTAATGATTATGTGTAGTACTTAATCAGATGTAATTTTAGTGTGATGTTATTTATTTTGGTCATGTGTGATTGTATATTTGATCACATGTGATGTTTTAGTACACTCACATGTGATTCCAGTACGCAATCACATGTGATTCAGTATGCAATCACATTTTGTGTTATTAATGAAAAATAATAATTTTTTTTAAAAAACTAATAAAAAATATAAAAAAATAATTCTAAAATAAAAATAAAAAATGACCAAAATACCCCTCAATGTATAAAATATGTGATTAATCTTGACCATTACTTATAATTAATTATGATTAATCTTGACCATTACTTATAATTAATTAATGGTTGAGATTTATCCCTTAGGACTTCATAAAAATCAAGGAATTCGTTAAATACGAATTTTTTTATTTAATATATTCAATGTTGGACACAAATTAAGTACATTATCTATCTTACTATTATCACTTTTGATTTCGATATGTGTTTTAAGTTCGTCGCTAAGTCATGTTTATCTAGCCACATATAACATTTTTATCTATTGGTATTTTACTTTAAAAGGCAGAGTAACAGGGGAGGACCTAGTATGGTGCACGAGGTTGCCCGTGCAACCCCTGAAATTTTTCCAATTAGTATAAAAATATCGTTATAATTTTTAAATTTTCTTTTTGTTAATATAGGTGACACCCCTGAGAAAAATATGTGCAACTGGTGACACCCCTCAACTTTTTCTCTGGGTCCGCCACTGCAGAGTAATATGTTGTTTGAACTATGACCTAAAAATATTGTCATAACATGCATTTTTGCCCTGTTTTTACCTACATAAACTCTAAAATGAGGTTTTTCTAGATAATAATTGAATTAACTTTAGATGATTTATTCGTTTATTTAATTTAAAATTCTTGTGAAAAAAGTAAAATATCTTAAAATAGAAAGTCCTCAAATTTAATGAGACAAGAAGATGTCATTTTACACAAATTAAATGCTTTGAGGCTGGTGTGGGCCATGAAAAATATATCCACACACCCAACTTTTTGTTCTTTTTCAGTTATTTTCTCCTTAATTGCTCCTATTTATGGAATGACACCACTTCACTTTGCTTATTCTTTCAAGAACTATTGTGGCTTTTGCAAATATTTCTTCAGAAAAAGGATTCAAATTCCAAATTTGAAGTTTTTCTGCTCTGGTATGTGTTTGTCACTCTCATCACTAATACCCGTATCTCCTTTCTCTGTGTTAGTTTGATTTTATTTACTTGAATGTATGATGCGTTGACTTTTAATTAGTTCCACATTATTCTGATTTTTGTATGTATAGAATCATTTGATTGGGGTTTTAGGTTTCTGAAGGTTTTTTTATTTAAGTGATATTCCAAGTCAACGGAGTTTGCTGAAACTAAGTCAACTTTTTAGTTTTTATTGCAATTGTTGAACTTTTGCTTGACTTATTATCATTTAATTGCAGGTTGAATTGGTTTTTGTGTGTGGGTATTAAACTATTTATCCAAGATTTTCATTCCATTGTTACAATTATTGTAGTTTTTATACGTGGATTTACATAGTTTAAATGAACAAGCTGAAATTCATATGATACTCTGTTTTCATGTTATCAATGATTGGCTTTATATAACCATAAAGTTATAGTTAGTATAATTGTTCGAATACTCGAATAGTAGTTAAATGTCCAATACCCTTAACGAGGATAAGATGAGTCTTGAGCCAAATTTTGTGACGACAATGGGTAAATATGTAATTTTATCATGGAGATTTGATAAAAAGCAATGCTTTGTTTTAATCAAGTAACATCCTAAACTTTTTTGCAATTTAAGTATTACCAAACACAACTTAATATATAATCTCTATTTTCTATTGTAGCATATAAAAATTGCAGCTTCAACAATGGGATCTAGTGATTGGTTGAAGAATATAATTACCTTAAATAAAGCCAGGAAACTAAAATCAAACAAAACTAAGGTATGGACTACATCAAATAGCTATATATATGTATATGTGTGTGTGTGTTTGGCATTTGAATGTAATATCATTTCTGATGCTGCAGGATTCTTCACTACCAGAAGCAAATGGTTTGCATTTAAAATACCGTTTTAAAGAAGAAAAAACAAATATTATTAATAATGGTCATCGTGATGCTATTAGTGAAGATATGGCAGTTGTAAGGATTCAAGCTGCATTCAGGGCGTTTAAGGTATATAACATGTACTAATTATGATTACAAAATTTGTAACACTTGACTCTATTAGAGGTTTTTGGTTATGTTTTATCTCTAATTTGTTAAACGGGTAAAAAACAAAATTTAGATAAATTATGTTTAATTCATTAAACCACCACCAAAGTCATTATATCCTTGAAGTATATTATTATGAAACTAATATTTGTAGTCATATTTGACACACTAATAATTTATGAAAAACGATTGGTCATTTTTTGCCCCGGGTTGTAGTCAACCCAGTCAATTTTCTCTTTAGTTGAACATAAATCTTGAAATTTGCAACTTTTTTATGTTTCAAACCTTCGATAGTGACACTAATGTTTGACCTTTTTGTTGTAATTTTTTCAGGCAAGAAAATTATTTTGCAATTTGAAACGATTAGAAAGATTGCAGATGCTTATGGAGGGCAAAAAACAGACCTCGATTGCATTAAGAAATCTTCAATCATGGAGCAAAATACAAGCTCAAATAAGAACTCGTAGGCTTGCTATGGTGGAAGAAAACGGGATCAAACAAAAGAAGCTTGAGAATCAGTTAAAGCTTGATGCTAGGGTTCGTGATCTAGAGGTACGTTCATTTGACCAAAAAAAGTCAAAATCACATCCAACACATTGACCAATATTTTAAGTCAAAATTAATCGTAGGCTGAGTGGAGTGGTAACTCTCATACAATGGATGAAGCTCTTGCACGGATAAAACAAAGAGAAGAAGCAACTATAAAGCGTGAACGAGCAATGGCATACGCCTTCTCTCATCAGGTAAACTAAAATCACATTCACATACCCATTGACTTTTTTCAAAATAGTAAAATTTGTTGACTTTTCTTAATTTTGCAGTGGAGGGCGCATTCTAATTCCAGTTTAGGATCTAATGATTCTGTTCTCGCTACATCTAATTGGGGTTGGAGCTGGATGGAGAGATGGATTGCTGCTCGCCCATGGGAAAGCCGAGCTCTAGTGAAGTCAACCCCAAAAAAAGTCAACACTCCGCCAAATAAGAAAGTCAACAGTCCACTAAACAAGAAATCACCATCGACGAAAAAGTCAAACTCGGCGAAAACTTCACCTAATGATAAGAAACCATCAAGAAACCGAAGGTTATCGTATGGGTCAGCCGTTAAGCCCGAAGATTTGAAAATGAAGACCGAAAAACACATTAAAAAGTAACTCGAATTGGTTAATTATGGTTGCAATTTTTATCATTATTTTGGGTCTGGAGTGATTTGATAGAGTAGTTTTGTTGCCAATAAACTGAATTTTTATGAATATTTTGTGATGTATTGTTGACTTATATGTAATTTATGCTGTAAATAAGTGTAAGAATGCCTTTTGGATTCAACTTTAAGGTGCATATGGCTTTTGAAAAAACTGAAAAGGGGGATTCCAATGGAGTGTGAAGTGTAAAATTCTATTTTTAGGAATATAAATAATGTTTTGTGATTTTTTTGGTAAAGCTCATGGAGATACCATTTGTTTTAATGATAAGTTAGTAGTTTGACATATGTAGTAGTGATATCCAAGTGGACAGTATGTATTTCTCGAATATATCTCTTTTTTTGGTATGAGTTAAATGTAATTTCAATTGTTTAAGGAACTTTAGTTCATTAAATGTCTTTGATCTCATGCTCTTAGGATATGAGTTAACCTATTATAAACCAATAAATATTTTATATTTTCAATCCTTAAATTATAAATAAAAAAACTAAAATATGATTATATATTATATTAAGATTAATGATTTATTTATTTTATTTTATTTCGGTAAACAACATAATTCTAGTATAAAACTTAGGATCTCCATGTCGACAAGCACGGGCGTGATGGGCAGAAATTAGTCATGTGAACCATACGATACATTACCCTCGTCCCATCCACTGATCCGATATCTCCTCTAAAATTATATGGTGTAATTATTTAGGTGATATCATGATTATTAAATCAATAAATATAATATAAATATTTAATATAACTGAAATATATATACGTGGAGGATAGAAGGAACCTGAGCTGAGGTGCACGTGGTTACAAATGCTACAATAACCGGAACAACCCAAAGATCCCCACTTCCACCGTCGGCATTAAATTCGCCGCCACCTGACTCCGTTTCGTCGCCGGAAACCGCCTAACTTTTTGTCTGAAACTCCTTTATTGTTCTTTCCCTCTTATTTATTTCATAGTACAACAACAAAATAAACACATACCTATACCTGTACCTATACCTATATATATTAATTATATTCACTCACTAACGATTTGGTTTAGTAGAAATTGGGTAAATTTTATCAATCCATCGATCTGTTCGATATGGGCGACTCCACCGCCGCGGTCGGCGGTGATAATAGCTTGCCGGAGAGAAACGCCGCTGAAGAAGTTTCTAGGTTTGTGGAACAAAGTAAAGAGTTGCAGGAATCAGCATCGATCTTAATTTCTAGAAATTCGCAGGAGGATGCATCGTTACGGCAACGAGCCCTAGCGCTCGATTCAAATATTAAAATGCTTCGTTCGTTCATTGCTTCTTCCGTTAAGAAAGGCAATTTAGATTCCAAGCATGCAGAAAAAGTAAGGCTATGGTGATTTCTGTCACTTAGATTCAAAATTGCATGATTTAGGGTGGCATATAATAGATGCTTCTTTTTGTTGCAATGGAAATTGATTTTGTTTTTGTGTTTCATTGTCTGATGTTTGCTTTGCATGTTGACAGTTGGTTGAAGAGCTAAGTAGAGCAAGTTATACATTGAGTGAAGGAGATGCAGCCACTTTTCTTCCCTGCAAATCACATGGTGCTTTACTATTATTAGTTAAACCATCCTTTGCTAATTTTCTTCTAGAATCTGGCTTTTTTTGTTAATAACTTTGGTATAAAAGCCTTCATTTTTATGACTTTAAATATCTCTTGAAAGAAAAACTTACTACATAAAAGTTATTAACCAGAATTATAGCGAGTTGGTCTTTGATTTATTGAGAAATCTATATCCATTTGAATTCACAATCTAATTAGTTTTTCCTCCTAAGTCAAGAACTCAAAAGGCCTAATTTTAGGTCGAAGAAGTATTCATAATAGTTGATTGCATGCATATAGAAGTTCAGGAGTTAAGTTTGCAAGAAATCCAAAATCCAAATTAACATCAAACCTGCAGACCACTTAGTTTGACCACTTAAAGTCAAATTTAAATGCATCTCGTTGTTCAAAACTGAGATTTTATTTTATTGGTTGTGTACTGTTGGATTACAGGAAGATTTTTAAGGATGTTTCTTGGCCCGATAAACGTTCGTGCTACAAGAAAGGATGTTCAATTGAAAGTAAAGGAGGAATACTATAGTTTCAGGGTAAGAATTTCTATGTTTTCATGTGGGCCTGGCCCATTAAACCCTAATTAGATATAATTCTAATAAACATATTCAAGATTCCTTTTTTATTGTTTGGTTTAATCTGAGGTAAATTGGCAGGATAGAACTGCATATCTGTTTTTGTTTTTCCCATCTTTGCTGCTGGTTCTAAGGTCACAAATTTGGGATGGATGTTTTCCTGCATTACCTATTCAGCTTTACCAGGTATATACTTTTCTTTTAATTCATAATTGTAATATGTTATTAACATGTTTTTAGTAATTAAACTTTGTTACAAGATTGTAATTAGCGTGCCCTTTTCAGGCATGGTTGCTCTTTCTCTATACAGGGTTAGCTTTAAGAGAAAATATTTTGAGAGTTAATGGAAGCGATATACGTCCATGGTAATTCTATGTTACTTAATTAATGTTTTATTAACCTTTTAATCTGCAAATGGTGTCGGCAATTTTGACCCGTTTTGCTATTAATGGGTCGATTTGGGTTGTGTTTTATCTTAGCCCTGACCCATTTTGACATGTTTTGATGGTGCAGGTGGATATATCATCATTATTGTGCTATGGGTATGGCACTCATCAGCCTCACATGGGAAATAGAAAGACAACCGAATTGTGCCCAAAAACAGGTTTTTTTATTTATTTTTGTTGAATTTTAGGGTTTGATAACAAAATCTTGATTTGTGTATTTAAATCTATTGCAGAAAGGTATACAGTTATTTTTAAGATGGGCGATTATGCAAGGAGTAGCAATGCTCTTACAAAACAGATACCAAAGGCAGAGACTTTATACACGTATTGCATTGGGAAAGGTTAAAAGAATTAAATGGGAATATTAAATATTAGTACATTTAAATAGTTATTTATTGGATATTTTTTGATTGTAGGCGAGAAGAATGGATGTTGTGTGGGGTGAAACTGCTGGAGTAAAAGGTCAATTATGGTTGTTATTGCCCATACTCTTTATTTTGCAGGTGATTTGCTTTCATTTTTTGTTCATTTTTATAAAGATCATAAGTTTGTTGTATTAATTATGATTACAAAATACACTAATAACTAATTGTTATTTCCTCATTACAGGCTTTTGAAGCATATGTGGGTGTGCTATTGCTAAAAACTGCAGTCAATGTTGCAAAAAGCGCTAGGCGCTAGTCGGGCGGTCGACCACCTTCGAGGATTAATCGGCCCAGGCGGGGCCTAGTCGGGGCCTAGGCGGATTGGAATTTTATGTATATATATATACTATAATAATATGTATAGCATAACATAATACTTCAAATTTCAAATATTTCAAGGTTCACATAGTTTGATGTTGCAAAATAGACAATTAAACATAGTAATTCAAGTACTTAAAACAATATATTAGTTCAAATACTTTAAAGATAAATATTAAATCTTTATGTGTGTTTGTTCATATGTTTGTGACCCCTTTTCCATCGTAATACTTACTATATATATAAGCAAATAAAAAATATATCGAAAACCTAATTTTTGTTTTAAAAAAAATTGACTTTTCAGTTGACCACTTAGCTCCATTTAGAGCCGCCTAGCTCCGCCTAGGCCCGCCTAGAGCCGCCTAGGCCCGCCTAGCGCCTAATTGGCCGATTTGCCCTAAATCCAGGCGGCATATACCCGCCTAGCGCCTAGTCGCCGCCTAGGCGGCCGCCTAGCCCGCTTTTTGCAACACTGACTGCAGTGGATGGTGTTGTTTCTGAATGGCAGGTAACAATACTTTTTTGACCCATTTATATTTGACTAGTCAAATGGGTAAAATAAGAATGAGTAATGGTATTTCTTACTACCATATTCCTACCCATTTTGATTATGACAAGTGTTACAATCAAGGGATGATATGAGGAAAGAGAATTAGTGGATGACACATGTCAAACGAGTAAAATAAGGAAATAAATAATGAGGAAACGGGTGAAGCATGTTTGAAGTTGACCAAAGTGTGTTTTTAATGATTAAAACCAAACCCCTTATAAATCATTTTTTTAAAACAATTAGTATTTGTAAAAAATTATGGATGGGTCGACTCGTTTCCTGTTGGGTTTTGTTTGAATTGATGGTTTGTGTGTTGTGTTGTGCAGGTGGTGACATGTGGGATCCTTTTGATAATAATGGCAGTTGGGAATTTTGCAAACACAGTGCAAACTCTTTTACTAAAGTCTCGATTTAAAGCAAAAATGAAAAGAGGTAAAAGCAAGGGTGACTCGTCTCCAAAAGATGAATGATTACAAAACCCAAAAATATTACAATAATCAGACAAACTATATCAAGATGATGATACTGCCCTTTATTATTGAGTATATTAACCTTTGTATTTCATAAACGTTTTATTTAGCGCCAGTTTGTTATAGTTGTACATTAAATTAATAATACATATCTCATTTTTTTTGTTCATCTTTCTTGTACTTTTCTATATACCATGTTGCATGTTTTCGGTGAAAGAAAATAACCCAAATGGTAATTTTGCACATTTTACCCTCTTTGGCTTTTGAAAAGTTGTGCAAACAGTTGAGACATATGTTATGTTGTCTTAAAAATTGTAAAAACTTGTGTATTCAGGTTAATTTTTATTGTTGAGGAATCGTCCACTCCTCTTATGATAAATCTTTCCCGAAAATCTACAGAAAATAAGAAGCCAGATCCAAGAATTTTGCTTGGAAGCCAAGACTTTGATTTCTTTCTTTTAATAAAAATAAGATTCATAAAAAGAAGCCAACACAAATTTTCCAATGTTATGTGGCAACGTTCACCTGCACCGTTCTAGGTTATCGCAAACTGAGTGGTTGCTCTACTCGTAAAATGATACAAAATACAAACAAAAGTTTATCTTCTTTTAGATCTCTCTAAACTTAAAATTGGGAACACAACGAAAGATGAAAAAAGTGAACAAAACTAGCCATTAATTCTTTATTAGGACTACTTGTGCATGTATACTTGTAGGGGAAATTATCACAAACCTTCAAGTCATTATAATATTTACATAAATTACTTCATTAGATGAGAGAGGATGAACAATAACATAAATTTGTAATTTTTTTTTTTTATTAATTTATAGCCTGGCCAATTAATCCAAGGGTGGCACCTGCTTTGTGGATAGTCAAGAGTCGGCACGTATACCTTAAGGGGATTTGTTTGGCTCGTAGGAAATATATTGGAATTTATGGAACTCATATTTTGTTTTTTTAATACGAAACAATATTTAGAGTGTTTTTTGAACATCAATACATACTCTTTTAGGTATTACCCCATCCGTCCCTAAATAAAGTTCTCATTTCTCTTAGACACAATATTTAAGGCAAAAGTTAGTGGTGGGGTTATTGGTAATAAATTTGATTAAAATATAAAGTTGATTTAGAGAGAGAAAGATTGTTAGTGGATAGTTAGTAGTGGGGTCATGGTAATTATATTATTTTATTAAGTGGATTCCATCAACTTATGAAATGAGAACTTTATTTAGGGACAAAAATTTAAGGTAAAATGAGAACTTTATTTAGGGACAAAAATTTAAGGTAAAATGAGAACTTTATTTAGGGACGGAGGGAGTATTATGTAAAAATTCTCTCAGTAAAAATTCTAGATAGATTCTAGTAGTTGGGGGCTTGGGGCTGAAACTTGTTCATGGCTTCCAATAACCTTACAAGATCACACAAATTACTAGAATTGTCTCAGCGATTTCGTCAATCCAAGACTGTTTCCCCTTTCTCAAACGTTGAATCTAACAAATCTCAAAGAATCAAAAGACCCAACCGAGCTGCAGTTCTGGTATGTCTATTCGAGGAAGGAGACGAAATATATGTTATCCTAACCAAACGATCATCCAAATTGTCGTCTTTCTCTGGTAAATTCGTTCAATCTAGATGCTTGATAAAATGTCTGATTGAATTTGGATTGTGCACTCTTGCTGTTTAATGAAATATCTGAATGACTTTGAATTACTTTGGGTGTTCGATCAAATGTCTGAATGAAGTTGAAATTGTGCACTTTAGGTGTTTGATAAAATGTCTAAATGAAGTTGAATTGAGTTTTTTTGTAGGGAAAGTATCTTTGCCAGGAGGTAGAACAGATGAAGACGATACAGATGATATTCAAACGGCATTGAGGGAAGCTGAGGAAGAAATCGGTTTAGATCCTGCACTTGTGGATGTTATTACCGTTCTTCACCCGTTTGGAGCCAAGGTACTAAATTAACTTGTTCCGATGTGAACTAGATACTGAATTCAGTCTAGCAAAACTGAAATTTAGCTCCAAAATCGCGTGTTTTGTCAAATGTTTCCAACTATTTAGTTGTCAATTTGATTTGTAATTGCAGGGGAACATTACAGTAGTTCCAGTAATTGGTATACTATGGGATAAACAAGCATTTTTAATCCTGTTCCTAATGCTGCAGAAGTAGAATCCATATTCTATGCCCCTCTTGAGATGTTTCTCAAGGTTCGTTTTCTTATTTTTCTCAAACTTATTCGCAGTTATTGAATTAATTAAATTTAAAAAAATCGAGTTTTTTTTTTTTTTTTTAATTCAGAACGAAAACAGGCGACAAGAGGAGAGAGAAATTCAAGGTGACAAATACTTGTTTCACTATTTTGATTTCAAAACGAATAATAATGTGTATGTTATATGGGCTCTAACTGCTGGGATCTTAATGGAAGCTGCATCAATAGTTTATAAGAGGCCACCCGATTTTGAAACACGGATGCCTAAATTTTGGAACAGAAACAACTCCAGATTCTAACGTTGTTGGAATCAACGTGTATAATTGATTTATTTTTTTTTTGTTTTGTAATCCATATACTGAACAATAACCTTATGTATTTATCGATGGATCTCATTGATTAGCTGATTTTAGGAGTGATCATTTGGGCCGAATATACCGAACCGACCAAAACCGAAACCAAAAACATGCAATCGATTTCGGTTTTCAGTTTTATAATTTCATGATATTTGGTTTCGGTCCGGTCCTCAGATAGGTGTGAACATTTGGCTGAAAAAACCTAACCGAAACAGAAAACATGTAATCAGTTCGTTTGTTGGTTTTGAAAATGTATCATTGTCGGTTTCGGTCTTATCAATTTCGGTGAGGTTCAGTTCGGTTTTTACACCACGCTCACCCCTAGCTGATTTATTGTGATCTTACTTTGAAGGAAAACATAGATTATTGCATATCAAAACATACACATAACTCTCATTAAACCAATCTACATTTGTCAAAACGTATCATATAGACCTTAAGTCACATGTAAACAATCATCATATGTATCATAAAATCGTAAAAAAATCACAAAATTCAACTAAAAACCTCATAAAACTTCTCAATGACGATTAAACCCGAATCAATTGATTCCAAAGGATCCTTCCTTAATCTGTGTCTCAAACAATTCGGGATCACAACCGCAATATCTTCAGATGTAACTTGATCTCGCCCCTTCAAAGCAGCCAAAGCTTTTGCAGCCCGATTTGTAACAATATCACCTCTTAACCCATCAACATTCAATTCAGCACAAACTTTTGAAATCTTAACCCGAAGATCATGATCAATCTTCACAGAAGAAAGACAACTCCTAGCTGCTGAAATCTGATCTTGAAGCTTTTCTTGATCCGTTTTATACGTCTCACGAAAATCCTTCGGGTTTTTATCAAAACGGGCCCGTTCTTCAACAATCTTAACCCGAAGCTCAGCATCCCGAACCGTACCCACTTGAGCATGCATCCCGAACCTATCGAGCAATTGTGGCCTGAGTTCACCTTCTTCTGGGTTACCCGACCCAATTAGAATGAAACGGGCCGGATGTGAGATTGAAATACCTTCTCGTTCAACTGTGTTCCAGCCAGATGCAGCTGAATCGAGAAGAACATCAACTAAATGATCATCCAACAGATTAACTTCATCAACATATAAAATTCCTCGATTTGCTTTTGCAAGAAGACCGGGCTCAAATGCTTTGACCCCTTCTGTTAGGGCTTTTTCAATATCAATTGTTCCACAAACACGGTCTTCTGTTGCTCCTAGTGGTAAGTCAACCATGTTGATTTTAGTTCTTATGGTTGGAAGTTGTTCACCTTTTATTATTTTTTCTCTAACTTCCATACCCATTGATTCCGGGTCTTCTGGGTCTGAGTTAAACGGGTCAGAAGCAACGACTGTGATTTCGGGAAGTAGATCTACTAACGATCTAACGGTTGTGGATTTACCCGTTCCTCTGTCGCCCATGATCATGACCCCGCCAATTTTTGGGTCAATAACGTTTAATAAAAGGCATAGTTTCATCTCATCTTGCCCGACTATTGCAGCAAATGGGTAAACGGGCCTCTGGTTTTCCTTTGACAGCTTCTGGGCCTGAGTGATTTTGTAACAATATAATCGATGGTTTTGGAATATTTTATTTTCATTTAGAGTGATAAAAATATTAAATGAATGTGGAAGATGATTGTACCTGTTCTTGGGCTGGGCTGATTTCAGTGGCAACATTTGAGATTGAAAAATGAGATCTTCCTTTCCTTACTGGAACTCCAATTCCTCCATAAAACCTCCTACCTTGAATATGTCCTGCAATAATATTAAAGCTCAATTATGAGGTCTCATTCACTATCACCATTATTATACATTCTCCATGAGACCTAAGGTTTCTAGAATTGTCTCTCTTAATTTCGTAAGTGAATTTATCCTTAGCATGAAGAAACTCCAACAAAATCACAAACTGATCTCTGGATTCCATATAAAATCCTTCCGATTCTAAATATTAAATGAAAATGAACTTATATTATGCTTAACATATGATAACATTTTGTTTACATGGCCTTACTTACAATAATTCGAAGAGAATCCCCAATTTCATCATTAAAACCCTCAAAATCACATAAACAAACTTCTAACTCCATGATAGAATTTAATTTGGGAAACAAATACTGAAACTGAATATAACAAACATGATCATTTCTCACTTTCTCTTAGCATCCACATTGTAATCGAACGTGGAAAGAATTCAAAAGGTAAACATAAAAACCTGGATTGAAAGATAGAGCATGAATTGACGCCTTTGATGAAGAAGTAGAAGAAATTGATCGAGAGTTGAGTAATGCGGTTGCAGAAGAAGCTATTCCGAGTAATCCAGCCATGATTGATGAGTAATTTGTTGAGGTTTTAGATGAATGCTAATAACATTGGAGAATTGATGAGTGTGTTTGTCTACTGATTTCTAGGGCTTGATATGGATAAGAGGATAGATTTCGTACCATTGGCTGGTAGCACTTTTTGTGATTTGGTTTCGTGGCTCCATATAAACATGTGGATTGTTCACACGGAAAGATTTCCGTTTCTAGCCGTCGGATGATAGTTAAAAACGAGTATAAAGAGGGTCGCTGCCATTTTTATTATCTATTTATTTAGTAATTATAAAATTTTAACTCACCTAATATTTCATTTTACTCTTTTTCTATTTCTTATTTGAAAAAATACTAAAGCTTATAATTACAATACTCTTCAATATGTTTTTTTTTTTGTTTTGTGATTGTTAGTGTTTTCCTTGGTTTGAATATTATTTAGCTTTAAAATCATGTATACGAAGTATTACTTATGAAATTATGTAACTTTAGGGAGGAATTGTACTTATGAGTATTGTCTAAAAAAGCAGTATTTGTAATAACGAAAATAAAATGTCACATGGGGATTCGATCCAGGGAATATCTATACTACTTTTAAATGGGTGTTGAACATTTCTAAAATAGGAAGTCTGAATTTCAACCCTTCAATTTTTAGCAATGCCCAAACCCACTTTAAAATCAAAATTTTAAAATTGCTTCTGCCGAGATTCGAACCCAGATGGGCAGGTACCCCAGGCAGGAAGCTTACCACTAGGCTATAAGCAACTTGGTGACTATGTTGCGTACACTTTCTATACTAACTGTCCCGAACCCATTTCACGTTAAACTTAAAAATTAAAAACCCGCGCTTGCCAAGATTCGAACCCAGGTGGGCAGTTACCCCAGGCAGGAAGCATACCACTAGGTTATAAGTAACTTGGTGTTTGTGTTTCGTACATGATGAGGTTAGTAGGGATTAACTATGTATATATAGGTAAATCCCCAAATCCCTAAACATGAAGATCGCCCACGTCACTAATGAAGATGGCCCATGTCACAATTAGACTGGCTACTAATGATGGCCCACAACTCCGCCACTAATGAGCGCCTGTCAAATCATGACCGCCTGTCAAAGATTGTCAGCGCCTGTCAAATCATGATCAAGTTATCATCGCCTGTCAAGATTGTCAGCGCCTGTCACCGCCTGTCAAGTTATCATCGCCTGTCAGGATTGTCAGCCCGTCATTGGAGTGCTGACGTCCTGTCATAATGGCGCTTCATGACTGCTTTATTGCAGTCATAATAGTAAGGCGTTACACGATCATTGATGCTGTCATAATGACGCTTGATGATTGCTTTATTGCAGTCATGGGCCAACGTTCCATATACGGCCATATAAATACATGGCCTAACTCATTGTCCTGGACGGACTGAGAGGAGAAAGATTAAAGAAGCCTAAAACATAGAGTTAACATACTCTCACTTTCAACTTCGCACTCAACCTTGATCACCCTAGGTTCGTCAAGAACTTGTTGGGTCTGCACTGTGATCATTACAGGAGATCCAAGGTTGACGCCGCCTAGTCTTTGTGTTTGACAATCGTTGTTTGAACAGTACACTAAATATACTAACTGTACGGAAACGCGTTTGACTATATTAAATAAAAACGTTTACCTAATTAATTCCTTCCTTTTATAAACAACAATTTTAAAGGAATATAGATTCGAGATATTAACCTGATTAAATAAGCATGCAATTTTGGATTTAAGACATACCAGTTCCTAACCATTTATGATCCTAATTTTTGGTACACATTTTATTGGTAACCTGATTTTTTAATTTGTGAAGATGAAATCGTGGTCTGAAATCATTATGTTCTAGCTTTTAATTCCTCATATTAAAGGCGTTTAGGGTTTACATGATTGATAATAATAAATATTAGGAAATAAGTTGATGTGGCTAAATGGACGGGTCAAACGGTTTGGGTGACCGATCAAATTGGGTTTGGGTTTAGATGGGGAATTTTTAGTACGGGATGATTTGGACTAACCAAGAAGCATATTTTACTTTTCTTTTTATTTTTGAATTTTAATATAATTAATGTATTAAATATGACTCATTATGAGTTTTAAACTTTTTACGAATTTAACCTTTTTCCAGTTTTAGCTACGAAGCTTAATTTTTTAACCTATTTGACTCATTATAGAAAAGTATAACAAAAATTTTATGAGTAAATGGGTCGAAATTGGCTCATCGCATAAAAAATAAGCGATATACAAATAGAATTGTTAGGGTTTAATTTGTGTAAAATTCCAGTTTTTGATTTGAAAGTAGGACAGCTGATTAGAAATTAAAGTGAAGTGCTCTTATATCTAATTAAATTTATTCAAATTGTTAAATTTTGATTCACTGAAACTATTGTAGGGATATTAACATTTTTTGGTTTTATTAATGTAAAGGAAAAGACTTAAGAGCTCTCTTGATGTGGTTAAACAATGGAAGTGTTCATGATGCAAGCGATTATTCTACTATTCAACTAGATAGGTTCACATGTCATGATTTTCTTAATTAGCACTTTTTTTTAATAGTAAAGCTTAATATAATTTATAAAAGCTCAAAACTTATAACCAATATTGTTTTCGGTTAACCCAACCGGATTCCCACCCATTTCGACTCTTAGACTCTGTTTTGACCCATTACCTTATCTTCCCGGCTCGCCCATTTTTCGACTTCTAACAAGGAAATGGATCAAGCAACTTGAAAGTTGCCTAAAATATGTTATTAATGCATAAAACCTCTGAAATCCTTTTATCTCTAAAACATTAGATTATTATTGAAATTGTATAGTTTTTTTTAACTATATTTAACACACTAATACTTTATAAAAGTTACAAAAAAATTAATAAAAAATGGTTTGATTTAACCCAACCTGGTTGGTTTCAACTCATGTAACGAGAAGCCCTTTTTTCGGTCCTCTTTTAGTTATTAGCTTGTATTATGCAATTAGTAGTCAGATCAACCAACTTGACTTTTAACTTCGATTTGGTGATTTAGTGTATCATAATTTAGGTTCTACATTTGAAAATTTCGTTCTCGGTGCATCATTAGCTTGTTTAAATTTTAGCAAATCAACCAATGGGATTTAAATTTTAATTCTTCAACTTTTATTATGCAATTTGTAGCCAAAATATAAATAATTGACAATATGTTAAGCTCCTGTACTCAAGGGTCACTATATCTGTATTTATGAACTAATGATCTCAAAATGCATCATTAACTTGTATGGTAGAGCATGCTGGTGTCACATGTTTGTGTAACTCATGGTGTAGTTAAGAGCCAAGATCATGAAGATTTAAAGAATGCATCAAGTCAACGAAGTTGTTTCTTGCCAAGCGTGCCTCTCAACCATGAAGATTTTAAAAGCATCATTTTTCAGAAAAAGGTAAAATTGCTTTTGAAAATTTGTAACTTTGATTTTATATTATTAGTCACAAAAGCTGCTTGTAATACTTGATAGGTTGTAAATTTCTTTCTGACATTACAAGTGAAAAGTGGGCTGTGATAAAAGCTAACTAATTCCTCCGATTCAAAATAAGTGATACACTTTGAATTTCACGGTTTTTGAGGCAAAAGATTATAATGATGGTTAAATTAAATTAATTAGATGGTTTATAGGGGAATGGGGAATGAGTTCCACACCTTTGGTTTAAAGTGGGGTTAATGATGTTTAAGGACAAAGAGATCATTTTCACTTTGTTAAAGTAGATAGTTAATGGATATGGGTTCCACTATTTTTTTGTTGTTGCCAAACATGGTAATATTGAAAACTGTATCACTTATTTTGATTCACCTCGAAAAGGAAAGTGTATCACTTATTTTGAATCGGAGGAAGTATATGATTTTAACAAGAGCTAGGCTTTATAGTCCTCGACATGCCGTCGCCATAGCCTCACCAAAAGGCTCATGGGCGGCCTCATAGCATACCATTGTCTCTGCACTGCTCCCCATAAGGCGATACTCCACGACCATAACGAGCTATCTCGCTTGATGTAAAATATAGTTGAAGGGTAGAGAGTATTCGCCGCAAAACAATGAGTATCATTCATTTTTATTGTTATTGTTAGAAAAATGTGTAACCGAACAATTTGTGTTATTATATATCAAAACATGTAACCTAACAACATTTCAAAGCCAATGCTAATTCTTGTTTATTACCTCTATTTTATACACAGTTGTCATGCTTATGTACTATATTCGTTATAAAAATATGTAACCAATGGACTTTTAATCTCCAAGAATATGCAGTTCACAGCCCGCCGCATCGCGTGGGTTTTAACCTAGTTATGTATAATGCATGCATGTTTGCCCGTTGAACTATAACTGCATTTATTAGTTCTTTCCATAAGATCAAGCATACATGTTATACGTAAGGCGCACAATAGCAAAATTTTACTATTCATAGTTTAGGATAGTGGTATGGTAATTGTATATAAGGTAAATATACTTCCTCCGTATTACAATAATAAGTGATACATTTTTTATTTATGGGTGTTTCACAATAAGACCCATGCCAACCTACGTCCTAAACTCCCGTCGTGAGGGGTTTTGAAGCCGTCGGTAGAGGATGCCATTGGCACCGCTGCATCGTGAGGGGCGTCGTGAGGGGGGCGTCGTGTGGGCGACGTGCAGAGGGGGAGCATCGTGGGTTTTGTGAGGAGAGGGGAGGGGTATTTAGGCCTCTCCCAACCGTGACGCGTCACTAAACACATCACTAAACACATCCTTACTGACGGGTTACTGACGAGGTCGTGCCAACAGCAACACATCACTAACCCATCACTAACTCATCCCCCTTAAAAAAGAATATTAAAATATTAAACCTCCCCACACATTCCCCACGACGCCCCCCTCTGCACGTCCCCCACACGACGCCGCTCTCATGACGCGGGGCTTTGACGTGTTGGTGCCAACGGTGACAGAGGAGGAAGTGAAAAAAATGTTTGTGACGGGTGTTGTTTGACGCCCATTGGCATGGGTCTTAATATTATAATATTCATTTTTAAGGGGGATGAGTTAGTGATGGGTTAGTGATGTGTTGCTGTTGGCACGACCTCGTTAATAACCTGTCGGTAGGGAAGGGTTTAGTGATGTGTTTAGTGACGCGTCACTGTTGGGAGGGGCCTAAGTGATATACTTCAAAAGTTACCTTATTTGGTAAAAATGTGGGACCCAACCTCCACTAACTACCCACTTTAATAAAGTGAAATTACCCTTATACCCTTACTTTTACTTTTAAAACTAATTAATATCACTTTATTTAAGAAAAGTGGGACTCATCATCCACTAACTATCTACTTCACCTTAATCTTTTGCCTCAAACTTCGCGATCTTCCGCATGTATTGTGATATGGAGGAAGTATATAAAAAAGAAATTAAGCAGTTGTAAATTGTAATTAAATATTTTTCTCTAATTTGGTTGAGATGATCATTCTGATCGGGTAAAGTGTAAACCATGTAAAAATTTATGTCATTTTATTTCCATGCTAGTTTGTTCGTGTTGGCTTGTTCATATGTCTGTTGGCGCAATCAAGTATTTATATAAACACGTGTAATTTTTTTAACGTAATTTTTAGTTCAACATAATTTTTTAATTCAAAATTTTTTTATTCATCAATATGAAAAATATATATCTTTTTATGTTTTCTATGCTATTCTCTTGCAAGTTTATTTTACACTCATGTCTAGGGGTGTTCGTTTGGATGGTTTGGTTTTATCCGAACCAAATAGGTAAAACCAAATAAAGTCCGGTTTTCAAAAGTTCAAACCAAACCGTCCAAATTAATTCGGAAACCAAATCGATCCGAACCAAATAACAATTTGGTTGGTTTGGTTTGATCCGTTTGGTTTTTCTTTAAAATTTTCAAAATACTACAAAATTATATAACATAAATAATATTAAGTTCGATATGTAAAATTCTAAAATGATGAACAACTTTGTACATAAAAACAAGACTAATTAATAGCTTGTGACATTTACAATCGTATATGCAAAAATTTTGACATCAACTTTATCAAAAACTCCAAAAAGGTTGGTATATCGTCAACTGATACAATATAAAATGGAACAATTAGTATATACATCAATTTACTATAAGAAATGTAAAGAAAATGAGTACCATAATTGCTTACAATGGAAACCAACAAGTGTTAGTATATAAATTAATTTACTATATATTATTATTTGGTTTTTTTGTACAATCCGGTTTTCACAATGGAAACCAAATCCAATCTGAAATCCAAACTATTAATTTGGTTCAAATCCAAACCGATCCAAAAAACCAAATAACCAATCCTAATTGTCTGATCCAAAATATCCAATTGGACAATCTGATTATATCCGAATAGTGAACACCCCTACTCATGTCCATCGCCCTCGGGGTTTATTGTAAAAGTATTTTATGATATAAAGAGAAAAAATCTACACTCCATAACATGCTTAACACTTCGGCCAGGCTTTAATAGGACTCCAGAGTCCAGCCCCAAATTTATAGGGGCCTAAAGCCCATTATCTTAATCAAGCCCGTAATTTTTAACATGACTATACTGAAACGTGCACATTTCAAACCGGTTGATGATCTGGATCCGGTTTCAAAACCGAGTTGGAATCAGGTACAACGGATCGGACAGGATAAAAAACTTGGCGGTTCGAATCGAATTCGGTTTCACACTCAAACCGAATTTGATACCGGTTTAGGAACCGGATTTGGGCTCAATATTTTCAGGCATCGAAGTCTGTCGATTGTGGAAGACAGTGGTGATAGTCCGACGAAAGTCCGACCGGCAACTGGCCTGCCTTTTCTGAACGTTTACACCGTCTGGCGGCATTCACCTCTTAACTGCCTCTGCCGGAAAAGAAAGTAAAACCCCAATAATCTTCCTTTTTAGGTTTTATTCTTTTAGTTAGTTTGTTAATGGTGATGAAACTGCTACTTGGAATTCCATGAGCTGATTTTATTTTACCAGGATATAACTTTAGATACAAATTTCTTGTTGACAGGTGATGGTTGATCATTCATAATTTTGTCTAGTGATCATGGGGAATTACAAAATCTGGGAAATGCTTGGATCTATATACTTGTAATTCTGTTTAATTGGTTAAATACAAGTTTTAATTTTGTTTATTAAGCATCACATTGACAGCTTTTCGATCTTAATGTTAATATCTGCAGACTGAGGGAGGTAATCAAGGAAGCATGAACAACTCATGGATGCAAAGAGAGCTCGTATTTCTACTTTTTTATGCAGTTATCTTTTATATCATCATTATTCGTTACTCCCTCCAGCTGTCCCATGGTACCCTCTGTTGTTAATACCAAAGCAAAATTCCATTATATTTATTTCCCTAATTTGTATATGATCTGACAAATTAATATAACAGATAATTACAACAAGCTTCATGGTTTACGGCCTGGATTAATCTCGAGTCTTCTTAATGTATGTTTTCTTTTTTCACCGTAATTAATTTACAGAATTTATATCATTTATATATCTTTTTTTTCTTTTTTCTTTCAGGATTCTTCTGATGCACAATGGAGAAATTTCAGAAGCAATTTGCCGATTCTTACATTTGTTTTTGGACTTTTTACATTAATTGCTAACATTTTGAGGAAATATTATAATTTAAAGGCAGACGGGATTTCTGTCGTTTGGCTTTTGATTTCATTGGCATATTTGTCATATCTACATGGAGCATTGTATGTCCTGTACTATATTTCATGCATTAATTTATTTACCTGAAAAAAAAGGATCTAGAAATAATAACATATTTTCATTCCAATGCAGCATCATTTTTATCCTCTTAATCGCATCAGCCAATTTCCATTTAGTTAAGGTACAAAATAAATCAAAGCTGTTATGTATCTTTTACCTTTAAATTATGTTGTCACTTTTTATTAATCTTTTTTATGCAGATATATGGACGAACAAAATACTTGCCATTTCTACTTTGGGTGTTCAACTTATCATTTCTTATTTGTAACCGTGTTTATGAGGGATACTCGTTCACCATTTTTGGGTTAGTTTCTTTTAGTACCTACTAATTTGTGTTATAATGCATTAATTTATTTTCTAAATGCAGAAACCATTTTGCTTATATGGATAATTTTAGGGGTACCTTCTGATGGCATATCTGCTTTAACTTTGGTATTTATTATATTATCCCTCTTTTACTTTTACCAAAAATGAATATTTTAATATTAAAATCAATTTGTGACAGTTGTTTTGCGCATGATAAGCTTTGGGTTTGACTACCATTGGTCAGATCAACATGCTTATGCTGATCAAGAGGTATATAATATATAAAATTCATATTTATTTCCATTTTCCCAAAAAAAAAATTAATTTTAAAATATGGTCTTTCAAGTGCAGAAGCACATTCGACACTGCACCACCTGTTCTTCAGGAAAAATATGCTTCAGAATGTTACAGGCAAGTAAATTATTTTTACTAGATCAATATTAATTTATTATTTTGATTATAAGTATAAATATTTTTTAACAGGAGAGAAATATAGGGATGGACAAGTTTTCATATACTGTATACTTATGTTATTTGCTATATGCACCTCTTTATATTGCTGGACCAATTATAAGCTTCAATGCATTTGTTTCTCAGGTTTTGTAACTTCCTATTATTCTTCATTAACCTTTAATTATGCTAAACTAGTTGTGTAGATTAAATATTCAAATTAATAAAAGTAATTTGACAGCTGGATATACCTCAGAAGAATTATACACTCAAACAAGTGGCTTTTTATGGTTTTCGTTGGGTCCTTAGCTTGTTTCTTATGGAAATCATGACACATTTCTTCTATTATAATGCGTTTGCCATTAGGTGAGTTTATATTTTTTTTTTAATATTTGTATTTTTTTTTTTAATTTATATAATATTTGATTGGTTATGTATGTTGTGGAATTTAGTGGAATATGGAAACAATTATCACCTATGGAGGTCTTCATTGTTGGATATGGGGTGAGAGCTGATGGTATATTATTTCATTTCACAATTCACATTCTCAATATAATATTAAATGTAATATTTATAAATTTTGCATTTATAAATTATAATCGTGCTTCCTGTAATGTACAGGTTCTAAACTTCATGTGGCTCAAATTTTTTCTCATTTGGCGCTACTTCCGGTTTTGGGCACTGGTAAATCTGTTTAAGATGCATATCCCTTATAATTTCTAGATATATATTTTAATAAATAATTAATTGGTTATATGGGCATATAGGTAAGTGGAATTGAAGCCCCTGAGAATATGCCACGTTGTATAAATAACTGCTACAACTTGGAAAGCTTTTGGAAAAACTGGCATGCTTCATTTAACAAATGGCTTGTAAGGTACACATTTGTTTTGAACATTTTCTTTTTTCGTTTTTTCTTTTATATAAAAAAATGATATTTGTATTTTTGGAAATGTTTATAAGGTACATGTACATTCCGCTTGGGGGATCTGGAAGGAAGCTTTTGAATGTGTGGGTTATCTTCACATTTGTTGCCATATGGCATGCTCTCGAATGGTACATTTAAATTATTTATTTATTTATTATTTTTGGCTCAAAATTTAAATGTATATTAATATTATTATGTACAGGAAGCTTCTTTTGGTTAACATGCATATTCTTTATTCCTGAATTGATTGTGAAATCCGCAGCAACTTCTTTTCAGGTAATCTAATGAATACCAGAAAGGTTGACTATTTGTCAAATGTTTGACTATCTTAAGTCTTGCTTGCTTTTGCAGGCTGATAATGTTTTGAAGGAGTTTATTTTCCGTGAACTTAGTGCAGTTGCTGGTGCTATCATAATCACTTGTCTAATGGTTCGTATCTATATATGTTCTTGCAGTTCCACTGGATTTAAATAAAATTTTTAATAATTAAAGTAGAAATGATTGTATTTGACAGGTGGCTAACCTTGTTGGGTTTGTGATTGGACCATCAGGCATAAGTTGGTTAAAATCTGTATTTCTTCAAGCTCAAGG
The DNA here is from genome assembly GCA_963853835.1 of Calendula officinalis. NCBI lineage: Eukaryota > Viridiplantae > Streptophyta > Magnoliopsida > Asterales > Asteraceae > Calendula > Calendula officinalis. The sequence goes on along the minus strand of OY970830.1, from coordinate 4,813,160 downwards.
TTTCCTTTTCTACTCTTTTCTTTTTTAAATCATGATCGCGAATTGACAAAAAAATTGTTATTATTTTCAGGACTACCTACTCTTTTTGGCTTGCTTGTAACATTTTATGTTGGCACAAAGGTAAATAACCATCAATAATATCAACTTACATAATAATCGATTACAAACATTTCCTCTCTATTTAAAAAGTGTGAAATATAGTTGAACATTCAAGCTTGATTTCATTGAATTGCAGCTTATGTTCTGATTCCAAGCAAAGGACACATCAAAGTTAAAGAAGCCTTTATCAATCTTTAGTAAGTATAAACAAAAATATTAGATTTATTAAATGAAAGTTGGGGCTTATTTAAGTTGACGACCAATGTATAATCAATTATTCCATGTTACCAAACTTGTCAATCTCTTGTCGAAAACGCTTTTGCACGTAAATACAACATCACCTTAAACCCATCTTTTTTCCCTTGGGTAGCCTCGTAAAAAGAAACACTCCCAAGAAGGTTCCTAGAGAGGGGTAGAACCGTCACTGGACCACCCCAACCAAAGTCAACCGACCCAAATGCCTCCAGTCAGTAAACCCTTTCCCCACCATTAATCCCTTTTTCATAATTCAACTCTTGGAAATCGATTGAACATATTCGTTGCTCACGTTTTTCTTACTATTTTTGATCAGTTTCCCAAATGGGTTTGTTGATTAGATCTCCGGCTGAGATCTGTACGTACACAACCGTTAGCCCGCCGGTAGTGGTGGTTTCACTACCTTCCGTATGTTGATTGCGTATGCAAATTTCACCTTCTCCTCTTTTGGAGGCTTTCACCCTGTTTTATTTTAATGGAAATACACCATCAATTAGATGCCTTTTAAATTAAAAGTAACAAGTAGGAGTAGGGGTGTAACCGTTTTGTAAAACTGGACTCGATGAGCCTCCATTTTATGTTTGAGTTTGACAAAGGTATCGCAAGTTTGACTAACTCCGCTCGATTTTTTTGTTTTTTTAAAAGGCAGTGATAAGTTGATTTTAGAATAGTATAATTGAGAAATGGGGTATGATTCATTTCTTTTTCTTTATACACAAAATATATCAAGTTAATTATATAAAAAAAGGTTAAAAGTGTAATTTTGGTGGAAGTTTAATTAGGCTCTAGCGAGCTAAGTATTAGGGAATTCGAGCTCGGCAGAAAACCAATACTCAAATAGCTTGAGCTCGACCCAATAAATAGCGAATATTTTTCGAGTCAATCTCAAGTAGCCCGTAAGCCGTATCGGCTCGATTAAGCTTACCTTGCTTGCCATATAAAAGCACCCAGAGCTTCAAAAGTGGTGAAGATCAAACCGGATTTTCCTTGTAAGTAATTCTTGAACCGGTCCAACCACTCGTCTTTCACGTGAAAGCACTCTCTAACCACCTCATCGTTCAACTCTGTGTATGGCACAAAGTTGTTATCTAAAGACAAAAACTCTTCAATTGGAAACTCCGTCCTGGCCGGTTCTCTAGGTCCTAATAAACTAGACCGATCCCAAACTGGTTCGACCGTTACCTCATTCGCTCCTCGAGCAAGCTCAGCCAAAGCATTGAAAAATAGCGTCGCCCCTAGCCCATCACACAGCGCGTGGTGCACCGAGAGTATACCCGCCACAACTAAACCTGTAAGATCAACAGATTGGTTAACCGGGTTTTCTGATCACCAATTTTTCAATGAATTCCTCATCCGCATCGTCAAGGTAGTTGACTGAGGGAAATCAACGGTGGCTGGAATGACTGAAACTCCACCACCGATCGTGCAATGAAGCTCAAAACGGCCTTCGGCGGTGGAGAGAGCCGGTGTATGGGTAGTATTTGACGAGGGCGGTGGAGAGAGCGTACATCATAGGGATCGGTGTGTTGGTGGTGGTTGACGGCGGCGTAGGCTCGGACGTAACGGAATGGGACATTCATGTTGCGATCGGTATCGAGGTGGGATAGTGAGAGGATGTGGTCATCGGTGAAGGGTGAGCGAGGTGGTGGGTTCTGAGATTTTGACATCCATGCCGGTTGTTGTTGGTGGTTAGTATCGCCGGTGAGAAGGGGTTTATTCATTTTTTGTAACTCAAAATTGCAAGCCTTTATAACAAAAGGGGGTTGGACAAGGGACGTGGACATTTAGGCAACAATTCTTTTAGTAGATAAATCAGTTAAACTCAAGAAATTTCAATGCTCATAAGTCATAACTAGATAGTCAAATACCGAAATCTTTTTGCTAATTATACCTTAATTGCTAACAATAATTGCAATAATATTTTTTTTTTAAATGCGTTGTTACCAAAAATGTATGAGATCCCAATACTCAAAATATTATCGAAAATATAAAATTTTATCTACAAAAATAATTCTGTCACCATAAATATAATAAGATCATGTTAACAATTTCTTTGTAATCATCCAAACATAGATCATTGTGAAGTAATTTAAAATTAATCGCTAAAATTATCGTGAGAACCTAAGTTGTGAGGAGTATGTGAAGAGGTTAGAAAAAATCCACCAAAAATTTGTAAAAGAAATATTCTTTTCTCTAGCGAGATGGATCATGCCTATAGGAAGAGAATGGAATCATGATTCATGCTTTCATTATTCCTCTTGTTACAACTTACAAGTAGGCCTCACTACAACACACGTTATTAATCTGATTTGTAACAATAATTTTCATTTACTTTGATTTTTTAAACATAACATAAGAATTAATCAAGCTGAAGTTGAAAAGGCTGCGTGTCTTGAATATGACATATATACAACATGTGTGTGTGTGTGTTGGTTTTGTGGGGGGGGGGGGGGGGGGGGGGGGGGGGGGGGGGGGATGTAAGAAATGGACACTAAAATTTTAGCTATGCACTTATTATTAAGGGCCTAAAAACATATTGGGCCATATAAAGTTTAGTAGGAAGATGACATATGTAGCCACGACTTGTTGGTTTATGCAGAAATAGTTAATTTTACTTGTATATTGTTTTCCATGCATGTTTTTAACTCAATTAATTAATGTTTATTTGTGTTTTTATGAATTTGGTCACTAAATTCTACCCATTTAAATTATCATATAAACCACCACAAAACTATATATTTAAAGGCAAAATGGACCTCTTTCGATTACTAGCTTACCTATCAAAGATACACCAAAGAATCCAAAGTCTTCCAACATTGGTGTTAGCCTCATTAGTTTGTGTCAACTTGAGGGACCAATTTGTAACAATCTAGCAGTTAAAGTAGAGAAACTAGTTATGAATTTCATATAATCTTAAAATTTAAGCCCTAATTTAAAGGAAACTTCACCCCACTTTTTGTAATTCTAATCAGATTCACACTTATATAGTAATAATTTAATTATAATAAAAAATCAATTAATAATATAAGTTCAAGCCACTTGCCCTAAAAGGCCACTTTTAGAAAATAAAATAAAAAACAAATATTTCTTCTGAAAAATCAAAGGCACTCATGCCCGAAACTTGCTCCAAGTTGGATATTAAATACCTTAAAGTTTTTATATTCGGAAACCACTTCTGAAAACAGATAGAGCCTCTGGTTCAGGGAGACATGTTTTTTAGCCGCAACGAATAATTTCTATGTAACTAATTCTTTAATTGCAAATCATTTAAATAACTATTGTTAAGCTTACTTATTTGAAGAGCTTGTTAGAATTTAATTGAAGAGAAAATGTCATAAAATAACAGGTAATTTAAAAACAAAATTTAAATTTTATTATTATTATTATTTCATTAAAAAAATTAATAATCATATATGATTGTATACTTAATCACATTTAATTATATTAAAATATCACATATGATTATTTACTTTATCTTCACATGTGATTATACAAAAATATCACATGTGATCAAGTATATAAACACATGTGATTATCATATAATATTATTTTTTTTAGCAAAAAGAAACACATTAACAAAAAAATGAAAATAATATTAATTTTTATTAATTTTAAATTCATATGAGTGTCAAATGATAAAAATGTTCCTTCATGTATAAAGCACGAGATTAATTTTGACAGTTAATTTTCTTGATCAATGGTTCCAAGAAAATTAGAAAGTACATTAAGCACATCTATAAACTAACATCCTTTTTTTTGTATCGGTGTTTCAATCTAGTACGATCTGCTATCGAAACCTTCTCAATTTTATGTAGGCTCGTTCTGCAGATAAAATTGGAGTAGGATCCTAGGATTGATGGTAGGATCGTAAGATGGGTGAACAATCCATATTGGCATAAAATTATTTTTTGACATGTAAATTTAGGTAGGATTGATGGTATGATTTTATGATTTGTGGTAGGATCATAAGATCACCTAGCTATTCAATTTTGCAAACGGGTTATCATTTCTTTATTTTTTGAATTATTATCGAACAATAATTAATATTTAATATGTATTACAACTCCTATAAAGAGATTAAGCTAGCTATTTTAATAGGATGATTTAATATCGACTGGTAAGTTTATAGGAAAAATGGTTTATGAAAAGGTGGCGTGACATGACTTGGTGCTATGAACTTGAGGGATACTCTAAACCTGTGACATAGTAAGTTATGTTGATTAATTAGTTGGTGTAAATTAACTAACTATCAAGAAAAATTTTGGAGTATCTATTTACAAAATTTCAAGTTCGAGTTTTACTGAAGACTATTTCTCACGTGAATAAATGGTAAAGTTTATTCCTCATAGATTAAGGGTTCAAAGGAAGATATACTACCCCTTGTAAATGTTAGTGTCCTACTCAAATCACTAACTTAGTAACCTATAAATATAGAAAATAAGTTATGTTGACTAGAACCTTGACTAGTACTATAAGCAAGTGGGAAATGCTGTTGAAAAAAGTTCTTGGCCACCATCGGCCATAGTCTCCAAATTACAAAAACCACCACCTGAATTGTTTCTTGATCTTGATCCCAAAGTATAACATGGCTATAAATACAATCTCCATAAACCCCAAGTGTCATTCAATCTCAATTTAGAAACCTTTTCACTTCTGATTTCAAGATTTTCTATCAGTTCAGTACCATCTTTAATTATTTAACCGAAAAATGGAAGGTAGTTCTGGAGTTGGCGCAACGGAGCCACCGTATCATCATCATGCGGAACCCACCTTGCTCGGCGTTTAGTTCAGATCGGTGTGAAGGACGTGTTCTCCGTTCCCGGTGACTTTAACTTGACTTTACTTGACCACTTGATCGCGGAACCGGGTCTGAACCTCGTCGGCTGCTGCAACGAGCTGAACGCCGGCTACGCTGCCGATGGATATGCGCGAGCTAAAGGAGTCGGCGCGTGTGTGGTGACGTTCACCGTCGGTGGACTGAGTGTACTCAACGCGATCGCTGGCGCGTGTAGTGCCGGTGATTTGTATAGTCGGTGGACCGAATTCGAATGATTACATCGGATTCTTCATCATACTATTGGGTTGCCGGATTTTACACAGGAATTGCAGTGTTTTCGAACTGTGACTTGTGCTCAGGTGCGTTTAATTTCAAATAAATGTTTTGTAGTTTCAAGAAACATGGGTTTAATTATAATATTATTGCAAACAGGCAGTGGTTAATAACTTGGAAGATGCACATGAACAAATTGACACTGCAATCTCAACTGCTTTAAAGGAAAGCAAACCTGTGTATAAGTTGTAATTTGCCTGGAATTCCTCATCCTACATTTGCCAGAGAACCTGTGCCGTTTTTTCTTCCACCAATGTAAGTCTATCATAATTAATTGCAGTCAAATAATCAACATCTGACTTATCAGCGACTTATTAGCTCAGAGTCACCTGCTAATAATATGAAAGGTCGCTGGGATTGTCAATTTTTTTCAGAACACAAATATTCCCCGAAATAGCCGACTGAAAATTAAGTCCTGCTAATTTAGCAAATTACTAAATGCATTATATATTATAAAGATAACGATATATATACATTACCTCTACATTTAATTAAAATACTTCATTCATTAATATTCAATCTTTTATATATAACAGATCCAGCAACCCATTAGGACTAGAGGCAGCTGTTGAAGAAACAGCAAAGTTACTAAACAAAGCTGTAAAACCAGTGATTGTAGCAGGGTGCAAACTAAGGGTTGCAAAGGCTCAAAAAGCCTTTATGGAGTTTGCAGAGGCATCAGGGTATCCAATTACCATAACACCACCCCAATTTCATCGGCACATATTGGGGTGCGGTTAGCACCAACTTTGTTGGAGAGATTGTGGAATCAGCCGACGCGTATATCTTTGTGGGCCCCATTTTTAATGATTACAGCTCGGTTGGTTACTCGTTGTTGATTAAGAAGGAGAAATCAATCATTGTGCAGCCTAATCGTGTGACAATTGGAAACGGTCCTTCTTTGGGTTGGGTTTTTATGGCGGATTTTCTTGAGTGCATTGGCTAAGAAGCTAAAGAAGAATAGTACGGCATTGGAGAATTATCAACGGATTTTTGTCCCGAGTGGCGTGCCTTTGAAATATGAGAAAGATGAACCTCTTAGAGTTAATATCCTCTTCAAGCACATTCAAGTATGATTTCATTTTCTGAAAAAGCCCGATGATATATTTGGTTTATTTTTCATTGATTATATTTGTTTCGTTAACAGGAAATGTTGAGTGGAGAAACTGCGGTAATTGCCGAGACAGGTGACTCTTGGTTTAATTGTCAAAAGCTACGTCTTCCTGAAAATTGCGGGTAAGCAACATTCTGTATCGGGAGTAACTGGTTAAAACATGTTATTTTATATATGTCTCGGGTTGGGTTGATCAGAAAAACCTTTTGTCCTAACATTTTAAAAATCTTATTAACATATAGTGTGTCGATTATACAATGCATTAGGAGGCCGGTTTCAAGCACTATAAATACAATTATGCAATTTGGGCAACTTTCAAACCGTTAACGTACCCATTTATAAGTAGTGTGGCTATATATTTCCTTTTATATGGCTTTTTATAGTTATTTGTAAATCATTAACAACATATGCTTTGGTAGTTATGAATGCAATATGGATCAATTGGATGGTCAGTGGGTGCTACTCTTGGTTATGCTCAGGCTGCCAAAGACAAACGTGTGATTGCTTGTATTGGTGATGGAAGTTTCCAGGTCAGTTACGATGCAATAGTTTCATTATCAAACGGGCAAATTAGTAATTTGGGTTCATGATCTTGAGTCTGCCCGGTTGGCCAAATGGGCTGTAATTAATTTCAAAAAAAAAAAAAAGAAACATGGAATTTGACCAAGTGGTGACGATCTTTTTAACCAGGTAACAGCACAAGATATTTCAACAATGATCCGGTGTGGACAAAACACGATTATATTCCTAATTAACAATGGGGGTTATACAATTGAAGTAGAAATCCCTTATAATGTCATCAAGAATTGGGATTACACCGGCCTTGTCAATGCTATCCACAATGGTGAAGGCAAATGTTGGACTTCATCACAAATCAAATTTACTTCTTTCTATGTATATGTCCATGTGTACATAATATATGCGACACCAAAATGAAAATAAATAAATAAGTTAATGGTCAAAGTCATTTATATTTCTATTGTTTACATCTCATTTAAATAATCGTTAATATCAATTGTTGTGGTAAAACCGAGGATGAGCTGGTGGAAGCCATTGAAACGTGCACAGAAGGATTCGTTATGCTTTATCGAAATATTTGTGCACAAAGATGACACGAGCAAAGAGCTTCTTGCGAGTATCTGCTGCTAATAGCCGCCCTCCAAATCCCCAATAGTTGTTCAAAATTAGGTTTTTCAAGTTTGAAATTACTGTTCAATCATCGCTTCTATGAGCAAACAAGACCACATTTAGATTACTTAATTAAGACTGTATGTATGATATAATAAAAAGTTTGTCTACATTTGTACCTAATGATGATCCGTTTTAAGTCTTCAGTGATTGTTAATTATGAGGATGTTTGACTCACGGGATCTTAACACATATAGTTTATGAAACCCTTTATAATCCATTTCGAAAAATTAGAATTTGTTTTTACCCATAAAAAGTATGGTTTACATAACCAAATGGTCTAATTAAAATTGGCCCGTTTACGAAACTCATTTATAAGAGGATATCATAGGCATATCAATGAGGATTGAGGCCCGCTTTGTTGGGCTCGAAACACCATATGGTCCAAAGATCCGATTTTATGATATTGTCAGGCCTTTTTTTATTGCAAATCCAGTGAGTTTCGATTTGAAGCAAGTTCATGTGCTTCCATCATCAAAAAAGGAGGGGATATATCTTTTCTTGCTCAAATGTGTATAGCTATTGTTATTATTACATTCGGTGTATACGGGATGATAATTCATTCATAAAAGTTGTGACTTATCTTAAGAGGTTGGATACTTTTGACAAGACAAAATTGATAGTCATTAGAAGTCATTTGTCAATCCTTGTTACACCTAACTTTGATTGTTTCTAAGGCAAGTCTGAGACCTTAATTGATGATGCAAGCTTTTATGTAAGTATCAATCAATCAACCGTTTCCACAACCTACACACGTCACTTAAACTTAGCATAAAAGTAAAGAAGTGTCATTTGATATAATAAAAGATAATGTCTCACACTTTGTAGTGCTATTATCTTTTGTTCCGGGTCATGTAAATTATATTGATACTATTTTTTGGAAAGATTTTGCATATACAGTTTTTAGTCTCACGCCACTTAAATATGTTAACGAAAAATGACTACTAATGTAATTTTAAAGGACTATTTGTGTAATTTTTTAACAAAAAAACTTAACGAACGTTATGCTAAAAGACTATATGTGCAAAATATTTCCAAGAAAATGACTACTAGTGTAATTTTTTAAGCAAATAATCATAGGTGAAATTTGATGTAAACCTTAAGGACCATCTTTGTAATTTACTTAGAGGTGAGCAAGGTCCAAAAACCGATGTAAGAACCAAGCTTCAAAATGACCTTTTTAAAAACATAATTTACAACCAAACCATCCATAACCAAACCTAACCATAATACAAACTTAAACATAAACTACCAAAAGAAATTATACATGCCATGGACCAATTAACTACACCGGATACAAACCAACTAAACAACCCAAAATAAGTACATCAAAATACCGCAAGTCTATACCAAAAGAGAAGCTTTCCCAAGCTTCAAGCAAATCCAACTTCAAGTACCTATTCACACTTGCCCTTGCCCTTGTCTATCCCTGAAAAATGGTAACAACTAAACGTATAAGCTATAAAGCTTAGCGAGTTCCACAATGTATAATGTTATACTAAATAATTATATAAATCATCATAAATAAATAAACCAATAGTAACGGGTCAAAGTACCGGGTTAGCATGACAACATCAACACAAGCATCACATGACAATACCGGGTCAATAATGATCAAAGTAGAATTTCAGATTTTTAACAAAGTGCGTCATTCCCTCTTAGGCCATTAGGGAATGAGGCCGATGAAGGTGACCATGGCACCCCTAACCGAGTCCATGATCCAGCTTCACCACCACGGTCCATACCACTCCTCCGCCAGGTACTCCCGCGTCCACCGCCCAACATATTACACACAGTAATACTCGAGCCGCCATGGGTCCTCACGAAATGAAATGTCACTCAAGGCAATCCACTCAAACGGGTCAAGGAAAGATGAGTTTGATCATAAGGAATATCAATGTCTTTAACAACCGAAACAATACCAAAGGAAGTCAAATTGTTACAAATACCAATTGATTATATTGTTTATATATATATATATATATATATATATATATATATATATATATATATATATATATATATATATATATATATATATATAATTAAAAGTATACACATTGCACATAGGGAACTCACCTGGAATCAAGCAATTGTCCTCACAAGCCAAACACTTCCTTTAATCACAATTTATATATCACCGATTGATGCAATCACCACAATCTTCCAATTGTTTACCTAACACAAACATACACATCTCAACAACAATTCTAAACCATAATCATATCTAGGTTAAACCTTAGTCATCAATTTCCCCTAATTTGGTGATGAACCAAAACCCTAGACTACCAATTTATCAAAAATTTGAGTATAATCACATGCTAACTACAAATCTCATGGCTAGATACCTGCTATACATAACATATATCTCGAAATTTCATACTTGGGATCCAAACCCTAACTAGGGTTCTTGACCTACCACTAAATCTCTTCAATTTCTACTCATGCAAGATGATATGGATGATATATTACCTTAATACTCAACAAATTGATGAAAATCCTTGGTTTTTAAGTTGAAATCAGCCCTTGATCACTGAAAATCGCCCAAATCGCCCTTAGCTTCGTCCTCGAGAAAATTTTGGTTAAAAACGAGCTGATTTGAGTGAAAACCCGTTTTTATGTCTGTTCAGCACAAGATAGCGCCGCTATCTACAAGATAGCGCCGCTATCTTGACCCCGCGCTTTTTAGCGCCGCTATTTCCAGAATAGCGCCGCTATTTCTCAAATTTTTTCGCGTTTTACCCAACGCTAAATCGAGTCGCTGTTGGATACCAGACAAGATAGCGCCGCTATCTACCCAGATGTTGCAATTTCCAGCTTTTTGCCCCTTTTTAACTTATCTCACTTAATCAAACACCCCTAACACAGATTAATCATCAAAATGCTAACTATCAAGACTTAATTCCTTATTATTTATCATCTATTAATGAACTTTAACAATTAAAATACTTGAATTTAGAACTCGTATATTACAATTACCTCTTCCTTTTGAGAATTTCGTCCCGAAATTAGGTTTACTTGAACAAGAACGGATACTTCTCAATCATATCATCTCTTCTTTCCCAAGTGCAATTCGGGCCTTTATGATGCTTCCACTTTACTAACACTAACGAAATTTCTTTATTCTTGAGATTGACCAACTTTTGGTCAATTATTTCTTCCGGTTCTTCTACATACCTCAATTTCTCATTGACTTTGACTTCTGTCAACGGCACCGTTTCATCATGCTCACCAAGACTCTTTCTCAAATAACTAACATGAAATACATTGTGAATACCCGCCAATTCTTCCGGTAATTCGAGTCGATAAGCTTGCTTTCCGACCCGTTCTATGATCTTAAATGGGCCGATAAATCGAGGACTCAATTTACCTTTCTTCCCGAATCTCATGACACCCTTCCACGGCGACACTTTTAACATCACATAATCGTCTACCGAAAATTCTATCGGCTTTCGCCTTTTATCAGCATAAGACTTTTGACGATCTTGAGCCGTTTTCATTCTTTCTCGAACAATCCGAATTTTATTACTAGTATCTTGGATCATCTCGGGCCCCACCAACACCTTTTCTCCCACTTCTCGCCAACACAAAGGTGTACGACACTTTCTTCCATATAAAGCTTCATACGGTGCCATACCAATCGATGAATGATAACTATTATTATAAGAAAATTCGGCCAATGACAAATATTTATCCCAACTTCCCCCGAATTCTAAAATACACAACCTAAGCATGTCTTCCAAAGTTTGGATCGTTCTCTCGGTTTGCCCATCGGTCTGAGGGTGATAGGCGGTGCTAAGGGCTACTTTCGACCCCAACTCTTTTTGCATACTTCCCCAAAAATTAGAAGTAAATCGGGAATCCCTATCTGACACAATTCTCAATGGAACACCGTGCCTAGAAATTATCTCGTCTAAATACACTTGAGCCCAAGAATCCATTTGTGCGGATTCTCTCATAGCAAGGAAGTGCGCACTCTTGGTCAAACGGTCAACGATCACCCATATACAATCACGTTGACGAGCGGTTCTCGGCAGTTTAGTAATCAAATCCATGGAGATTTCCTCCCACTTCCAAACAGGAATGCTGAGTGGTTGCAAACTCCCATAGGGTTTCTGATGTTCGGCTTTAACTTGTGCACAAACGCTACATTCTTGCACAAACCTCCCAATATCCTTCTTCATTCCCGGCCACCAATAATCTAACCTTAAATCTTGATACATTTTATTCATACCCGGATGAATTGAGAACTTTGAACTATGTGCCTCTCTCAACACATCATTTCTCAATTCTCCAATCCCCGGTATCCATAATCGGTTACTAAAAACCCCGACACCTCGACCATCTACTTCTAAATCTTTCTCATAATTCACCATTCTCTCCTTAATATTCTCGGGTTTTAATGCCTCATCTTGCCACTTCTTAAGGTCATCAAGCAAAATAAACTTCAATGTAGTGGAGGACATTGCATAACACATACCCGAACGGTAAGCCTTACGGCTTAGAGCATCAGCAACTATGTTCGCCTTCCCGGGATGATACAAAATCTCACAATTATAATCTTTTATGAGTTCCATGGCACGTTGCTGTCGCATATTCAATGATTGCTGGCTAAATATATATTTGAGACTCTTATGATCGGTAAAGAGTTGGAACTTAGTCCCATACAAATAATGCCTCCAAATCTTTAATGCAAACACCACAGCAGATAACTCAAGATCGTGAGTTGGATAATTCTTTTCATACTCTTTCAATTGACGGGATGCATATGCTATGACTTTTCCTCGCTGCATGAGAACACAGCCGAGTCCCATTTTTGATGCATCACTATACACAACAAAATCTTCCTCGCCTTCGGGTAATGACAATATGGGGGCATTCATCAAACAGTCTTTCAATATTATAAAGGCTTTTTCTTGTGCTTCACCTCATTCATACTTCACATCCTTTCGGGTAAGACTCGTGAGGGGCACGACCAAACGAGAAAAATCTTTAATGAACCGGCGGTAAAACCCGCGAGACCTAAGAAACTTCGGATCTCGGAAGCATTTCGGGGCACCTCCCAATTCTTAATCGCCTGATCGAATCTTTGAAGGATCGACAGATATACCTTCACCTGATACCACATGACCAAGGAATTGAACTTGGTGTAACCAAAATTCACATTTGGAAAACTTGGCATACAATTTCTCTTTTCGAAGAAGATTAAGGATTTCACGAAGGTGCGAAGCATGATCGCCCTCGGATTAAGAATATACTAAGATGTCATCGATAAAAACAATAACCGACTTATCCAACATAGGACGACACACCCGATTCATCATATATATATCCATAAAGGCGACCGGAGCATTCGTTAAACCGAATGGCATGACTAAGAATTCATAATGCCCATATCTGGTTCGGAATGCAGTTTTAGGTACATCTTCTTTGTAAACCTTCAACTGATGATAACCGGACCTCAAATCAATTTTAGAAAAATAACTTGCACATTGCAATTGATCAAAAAGATCATCAATTCTGGGCAACGGATATTTGTTCTTGATTGTTACTTTGTTGAGTTCACGATAATCAATACACATCCGCATTGACCCGTCTTTCTTCTTAACGAACAAAACCGGTGCACCCCACGGTGACACACTCGGTTGAATGAACCCTTTATCTAGCAATTCTTGTAATTGGTTCATAATTTCTTTCATTTCCGCCGGGGCTAAACGATAAGGAGATTTGGCTATCGGAGCCGCACCTGGCACAAGATCAATTCGGAATTCAACTTCTCGATCAGGCGGCAATCCGGGTAAATCCTCGGGAAATACATCCGGAAATTCATTAACAATAGGAACATCTTTCACTGATTTCTTAACTTCTACAACCGGATTGAGAACATAGGCTAAATAAGAGTAACATCCATGGGACATCAATTTACGAGCCTTCAAGAAAGAGATCACTTTTCTATTCTTCATTTTTGCTATCACCATACACAAACAAAGGTTCTTCTCCACCTAACGGAATCTTTACCATCTTCTCATAACACAGAATACTAGCATGATACTTCGACATCCAATCCATTCCAATAATAATATCAAAATTTGGCAAGTCTATTAACACTAGATTTACTAGAAAATTATGACCATCTATCTCTAACGAGCAATCCTTATATATACGATCAGCTACCAGGGTCTCACTACCCGCAGTATCAACACAAAATGGGTTCAATAAAGATGATGGAAGCACAGATAACAATTCAGCAAATTTCATAGAGACAAAAGAATCAGATGCTCCAGAATCAAATAGTATGAGAGCGGGTTGGGAATTAACAAGGAATGTACCAGAAACAACATTCGGATCCTCCCGGGCTTCCTCCGGGGTCAACTGAAAGGCACGACTTCTAGCCCTGGGAACCTCCTCCTTTTGACTCGATGCCCCCACTCGCGGAGGTTGTTGTACCGAACCTCGACTTTCAGTAGCTCGATTTGAAGGATTTGGGCATTGACGCCTCCGATGACCCACTAATCCGCAACCATAACAAACAACATCCTTATTCGGACACCTCGATTTTATGTGACCTTCCTTATAACAACCAAAACACTTCACGGGCCCACGATCACTATTACACCGTCCTCGGTGATTCTTGCCACAAGATTGGCAATCTCGGTTAGCATCCGACTAAAATATTTCAAATGGTTAAACACAATTCATAAAATATACATAACATGATATTTAATTTAACTTCAATCTTACTTGAATAGAGAACGATTGGGATTGGCCACGAGGCCGAGATGACCCTTGAGATTGGGTCTGATGGTTAGGAGTAAATTGATTAATTCGACCGGAAGGAGACGATGTAGTTTGCTCTACTTTTTGACGTTTCGAATCGGGAGTCAACTCCCCACGAAGGCTCAAATCATGCTCCCTTCTTCGAGCATACTCCACCGCCTTAGCAAAAGACGGGATATCACGATTGCTCACAAAGTCTTGGATTTCATACCTTAACCCTTTTACAAACATTTGAATATTTTCAACCTCGGTCGGGATGTATTTCGTTACAAACTGTGCCTTTTGATTAAACAATGTCTCATACTCATCTACCGATAAATTTCCTGCCTGAGTTCTAAAAACTCCTTCTCTAACCTTCTTCTCATATCACTTGGGCAATATTGCTCAAGGAAACGAGCCTTAAAGGCATCCCACGGCATGTGATCCTTTTCTTCTTCGTCAAGGATTTTGAAGGTGTTGTTCCACCAAGTTAATGCCTTACCGGTAAACATGGCGGTGGCATACACGGTTTGATCATCTCTAGCGACATGAGAGATACGAAATACCTTCTCTGTATTTTCAACCCATAACAATGCTTCCACGGGGTTCGACACGCCCGAGAACTCCGTGGCCCCACTACTTCGAAAAGTTTTGAACGAAACCGTTCCCGACTTCTTACTCGGGGATTCATCTACTACCTTCTCCTTTTCTTTTGACCTTTCCTTCTCTTCTCGTCTACATTGTTCAAAGGTTGCCCGGACCATGTCCGCCATCCTATTCATCAACCTTTCCTCCCTCGGAGATACCACCTCTTCTTCTTCCTCACGACTTCTAGGGTTTGTTCCTTGGGTTCGAGGACCCGAAGGAGTTAATTCAGGGTGCTCCGCACTTCCCGACCCATCATTATCATTGTTACTACTTCCTTGATCCATCCCTAGCTGAAATTTATGAGAAGATAAAGAACATATTAAATAACACTCACCCTAGCATTTCTATAGACTCACACTTACATGTCCAACCTAGGGTTTGTATCCGTCCTAAGCTCTTAGCATATACACTATACCATTAATGCCTAAGTTTGAGTCTAGTACCGCAGTGATACCTAGTTCACTCAAACCAATGCTCTGATACCATATTGTAAGAACCAAGCTTCAAAATGACCTTTATAAAAACATAATTTACAACCAAACCATCCATAACCAAACCTAACCATAATACAAACTTAAACATAAACTACCAAAAGAAACTATACATGCGATGGACCAATTAACTACACCGGATACAAACCAACTAAACAACCCAAAATAAGTACATCAAAATACCGCAAGTCTATACCAAAAGAGAAGCTTTCCCAAGCTTCAAGCAAATCCAACTTCAAGTACCTATTCACACTTGCCCTTGCCCTTGTCTATCCCTGAAAAATGGTAACAACTAAACGTATAAGCTATAAAGCTTAGTGAGTTCCACAATGTATAATGTTATACTAAATAATTATATAAATCATCATAAATAAATAAACCAATAGTAACGGGTCAAAGTACCGGGTTAGCATGACAACATCAACACAAGCATCACATGACAATACCGGGTCAATAATGATCAAAGTAGAATTTCAGATTTTTAACAAAGTGCGTCATTCCCTCTTAGGCCATTAGGGAATGAGGCCGATGAAGGTGACCATGGCACCCCTAACCGAGTCCATGATCCAGCTTCACCACCACGGTCCATACCACTCCTCCGCCAGGTACTCCCGCGTCCACCGCCCAACATATTACACACAGTAATACTCGAGCCGCCATGGGTCCTCACGAAATGAAATGTCACTCAAGGCAATCCACTCAAACGGGTCAAGGAAAGATGAGTTTGATCATAAGGAATATCAATGTCTTTAACAATCGAAACAATACCAAAGGAAGTCAAATTGTTACAAATACCAATTGATTATATTGTTTATATATATATATATATATAATTAAAAGTATACACATTGCACATAGGGAACTCACCTGGAATCAAGCAATTGTCCTCACAAGCCAAACACTTCCTTTAATCACAATTTATATATCACCGATTGATGCAATCACCACAATCTTCCAATTGTTTACCTAACACAAACATACACATCTCAACAACAATTCTAAACCATAATCATATCTAGGTTAAACCTTAGTCATCAATTTCCCCTAATTTGGTGATGAACCAAAACCCTAGACTACCAATTTATCAAAAATTTGAGTATAATCACATGCTAACTACAAATCTCATGGCTAGATACCTGCTATACATAACATATATCTCGAAATTTCATACTTGTGATCCAAACCCTAACTAGGGTTCTTGACCTACCACTAAATCTCTTCAATTTCTACTCATGCAAGATGATATGGATGATATATTACCTTAATACTCAACAAATTGATGAAAATCCTTGGTTTTTAAGTTGAAATCAGCCCTTGATCACTGAAAATCGCCCAAATCGTCCTTAGCTTCGTCCTGAAGAAAATTTTGGTTAAAAACGAGCTGATTTGAGTGAAAACCCGTTTTTATGTCTGTTCAGCACAAGATAGCGCCGCTATCTACAAGATAGCGCCGCTATCTTGACCCCGCACTTTTTAGCGCCGCTATTTCCAGAATAGCGCCGCTATTTCTCAAATTTTTCGCGTTTTACCCAATGCTAAATCGAGTCGCTGTTGGATACCAGACAAGATAGCGCCGCTATCTTCAAGATAGCGCCGCTATCTACCCAGATGTTGCAATTTCCAGCTTTTTGCCCCTTTTTAACTTATTCCACTTAATCAAACACCCCTAACACAGATTAATCATCAAAATGCTAACTATCAAGACTTAATTCCTTATTATTTATCATCTATTAATGAACTTTAACAATTAAAATACTTGAATTTAGAACTCGTATGTTACAACCGAACCAAACCGAAACTAATAGAACCGAAACAAAAAATGATTAATTTTCAAAACCGAACCCGAAAACATGTTATCCGTTTCAGTTCGGTTTCGGTTGTTTTCGGTTCGGTTCGGTTTTTTCGGCCCAAATACTTAACCCTAAATGTACTACTAAATATAATCAGACACTTTTATATTATCGTGAACCATACGTATTGGCTTTATAATTTGATTAATTTATTTATTAAACTTCTGAAGTATATATATTTAACTGAAACATGCTGCAATATGTTCATGGGGCCATTATTACGATTTGCGACTGATGTTTATTGGAAGTGTGTATTAGGGTACAGTGTGCACTTGTGAGTTGTGACACTATATTTAACGATCCACATGTGCTGCTTTTGTTTTGTTATTGATAGAAACCTTCGCCCAAATTCTTTGGGTTCGTATGGCCGGGTCATAATTAGTTAATTAGCTGTCATTTAACTAAGCCTTGGTAAAATCTCTATGGAAGGTACGTTGGTAGGACTCTTTTTGAGATTTCCAATTTGTCGCACTCTTTTATAGTTGCAACTGAAATCTATTGAAATCGCATACATCATAATCAAATACTCGACTTTCGTCGGGTAGCCTAAACGGGGAATCCTCTCCATTTTTTCTAAATCTATTGTAAGTGTTAATTAGAGTATAGCATCATGTTTTATGTAGTTATAATTAAAATGAGTGGATTGTTAGTAATGAATAAATGCATATGTGGATCGTTAAATATATAGTGATCGTTAGTTTGAACGCGTACACTTGTGGCGCGATATTGAAGGTGTGTTTTACGGTCATTATCAACATATAGTAGCGTGCTATCATAGTACTACAACTATGAAGTCGATCAGTAGATATCAAAACTAGATTACAATCTTGGTGTTACTAATCTCTAACAAACAAAAGACAACATAATTAACCACATCCTATCTAAGAAGTTATCTCCATTAATCATTATCACCCTTCATTAAATATGCTTTAATTCAGGCCCGGCCCAGGGGGGGGGGGGGGGGGGGGGCGGCCCGGGCGACGGCCCAAGTTGATTTTTTCTTAGGGGCATCAAAATATTAGCCCAATACATGTATACATATTTAATTTAGCCCAAATATCAACATGCCATTTAACTATGGTAGGGCAGGAACTCAGGGAGAGAAAACGACACGCAGCAAACAGGCAGAAACGATCAAACGACGCAGATTAGAAATCGAAAATCACGCATACGGCATACGACTCTTCGATTTCTTGAACGGGTAGAAACTAAATATATATTACGATCGTTCTTGAAGAAATATAGAATCATAAATATCTTTTGAAGAATCATTGATACATATCGAACAGCACCTCAATTTTATTTTTCACCGATTCGGCGATTCCGTTCATTCACTTATCATATTCACTGATTCAATCAAGTAATGAGGTAAACATCATAATTCCACAAATTATTCACTTTGAATTTTTCACTGCGTTCAGTCAATTTTGTTTATGTTATTGTGACTTTTTGTTTCACTTTGAATTATTTAGAAAATCATGAAGTATTGCTATTTTTTACGTTTTGTTTGAACACAATTCTACAAATTATTCATTGTCCACAGAATCAATGAATAATAGAGTGAAGTGACCATCGGGTGTTTGTGTTTCAAGCATATTAGCACTACAAGAAAAACACTCTTTTGCGACGACGTATTTTGCGACGACATCTCCCTTTGCGACGACTATTGAATATTGCGACGACTATCTATAATTTGCGACGACATGTCGTCCCTAACGAAGTGCGGGAAAATTTCCCTCCTATTTGTGCAGCCCGCGTGCGAATTAATTAAAAAAAGAAATATATTTCACCTGTTTAGCGACGACATTGTCGACACAAAAGAATTTTTAAATATTTTTCCAAAATATATTAATTATTGTATTAATTTAAAAAAATTAAATTTAACGTTTGAGACGACCTGTCGTCACTATGGCGTCGTCGCAAAAATAAAATAAATTAAAACACTCTTTTCACCAAAGTCAATTTTATTAGAAATGGGCGGGATCTTCATTTTCATGTAGCGGGAACTCTTAAAAGAATATACACCAGTACACCACTCCCAAAAACTCCCATTTACCCTATTTCTTCTCCTCCAACTTCCTCCCGTTGCAACCATTCACCGCCGGCACGCCATCACCATTCCCGTCGCATACCATCTCTGTCACCACCACCACCACCACCACCACCACCACGCCATGTTTCAAGCTTAATTTCAATTCTAACCGATCAGGTAAGGTATTGCTTTTTAGTTCGGATTTTGCCAGTTGTAAGGTTTCATATATACAATTCGGTTATGATTAATTCTCTGAATTATAGGTGGTGGTGGCTTTTGATTATCAATATCATGCAACATTTCTTTGGTTTTATCTTCGGCTCTCGTAATCAATAAGGATGTTAAGATAAGATGCGTGAGCTGATTTGAGCTTAAAGGGGTTTCCTTTAATCACGATTTGTAAACATTAAGGTTTTGATACATACTTGTATATTATGATCTGTCAAGTTTTGACATTATGAGTTGCACACGTTTAGGATTTAGGTGTTTTCATGTAGGGCACATATAATTAGTACAGACTCTTGTTCTACCGATTCATCTTTTATTTGAACAAATCTTAGAGGGGTGTTTGGTATGTATATTCTGAGCTTATGCTTATTTTTAATTAATTAGAGTAAACAAAAGTAGTTATTTAATTTAGCTTTTTGAATATTGTAGAAGGCAGCTTGTTGATGGCAGAACAATTTCAAAGAAATTAAAAACTTGCAGTCTTCCATCAGTACATCAAATCAAAGATTGTGGTGCGACCCGTGAATGCCCACAATGTCATTGCAAGATTGATTACATTGATGTAACAAATCCAATAAATTAATTGAAACAATGATTCATCTTTCCATCTTATATCATATATACTTTTATATGTGAAACTATCTTTTGCAGGTTTCAATTGAGTGGCACGGGCTTCCACTTGTTGTGAAATTTGAACCTACTGATGTGGAATATTAGGTAAATTTGAGATAGCCAAAAAAGCATTTGAGTGTGTAACATTAATTTTATTGTGTCTAATCATGTAAAACTAATTTTAACTGCAGTTAGATCCAGAAAATGTTGAGGCCCTTGTGGCACTTGGAATTGTGGATTTACAATTCAATGAAGGGTGATCTTATATTCTTGGTTGCAATATATATATATATATTTTAATTTTATGGTGTTTTTCTTTTTGTAGCTTTGGTACCAGGGGAGCAATGGAAAAGTTGCAGAGAGCATTTGATATATATACATATTGGGCAACAACATAAATTATCTACCAAATCATTTCTTTTTCGCTGATCTAACATTTTATAGTTGAACAGATGACTGAAACGGCTCTTGCTGCAACTAGTCATGGGCCAACTAGGGCACATTCTTATTACAATCTTTCACGCTCATATCATAGCAAGGTTTGCATGATCATTTTCCATCTTCTTATATCTTAAAATTCAACATTTGCTCGCTAAAATTTTAAGCAATTTGGTCCCACTTTACATATGAACTTTTTGAAGCAGGCTACTCAGTCCATTTACCCTTCAAATATAGTAATTAGATATTGCAGCAATATTTGCTTGTTAACAGAGATGCAAGGTATAATATGTTTTTGTTGGGCATCAATATTATGATTTACTTGAAGAGTTCAGTCTAAAGTTAAGCAGAAGTACAGTCAAAAGTTTCTAGTGCAGTTTGAAGACTTTGCAAACTGCAACGCATTTGAGGTGTTAGGCTAAATATAGAATCTCTCATTTGGTTTATCCTTTTTAAAAATTTTAATGTTGGTAATTGATAGTTATTCAATTTTTCTTGTTGTGGATGCAGGTGGAGTTTTTTCGTTGATGCTAAAATTTCTATGAGTGTGTATGTTTTCATGTCTGAAATTACCTTTAATAAAATAAAAAGCTAACATATGATATGTTAATGTTGGTTATTATTATTGCAGGCTTGTTCAAGAGAGAATTGGCAATAAATAAAGATCAAGGTGCGTGTGTTATTTTATATATTTTTCAGGTTTTTACTAAGTAACAAAGTTAACACATGTTTTGATTTTTGATTTGTTATTTGTGATACATAGACTAAATCTAAGCTTCATATAGTTCCAGTATGGCAAACAAGTTAAAGGTGGCAAGATGGTCGGGTTGTGTAACGGGCCAAAATGGGTTTGGATGACCTTCCGTTTCGGATGACCCGCAAACAGTTTTGATACATTTTAGTGCTAGCATTTAATTTGGATTGAACTTGATTTCGTTTAAATTAGTGTGTTTTGGTACATTAATCGTCATGTATTATGTACATTATCTTCTGTACATCTAGATTTGGTTCTGTATTTGGCACGTATATACATCTAAATTGGGTTTTATCAATTTAATTGTGCTTTGGCTACATTATTCTAGCAATAAATTTGTAAATTCTGTAAATTTAAAAATAATTATAAAAAAAAAACAAAATTTGCGATGACATATGTCGTCGCAGAGTAGACGACCAAAAATTCAAACTTCTTCTATTAGCGATGACACATGTCGTCTCAGAAAATAGATATCATGAAAAATTTTATAATTATATTTTTATTATTAGCGACGACAGGTCGTCGCAAATAAAAACGGGTAATTAAACATGTATTATTTTTATTTTTTACTTTCTGCGACGACAATCGAGCCAAATCGTCGCTATTTATTGATCAGAGACGAACCATTAGCGACAACTTACTTTGCGACGACTGTCGTCTCAAAGCAGATATTTAGCGACGACTTTAGTATATTTAGCGACGACTTTTGTCGTCCCTAAAAGGTCATTTTCTTGTAGTGTAGCAACGTGCCTTCCCTTGCCTTCAATCAAGTTATTTCAAGAATCAAGAAAATCAGGTTTTATCTTTCTATGTTTGTTGTTTGATTTAAAATTAAAATGTTGCCCCGATCACAACCATCAGGTGCTCAAAATAGGAAACGTAAAAAGAAAGAACAAGAACTTCTTAACTCGATGCAAGGATCACTAAAAAAATATTTTGTTACACAAGATAATTCGAATGATCCTAAATCTAGTGAACCTATTGACAATTCTGTTGATCCTAATTTAAATGAACATATTGATATGGATATGTCTAATGATCCTAATGAATTTGTTGAAGAATTATTGGATGATTTTATTGATAATCCTAGTGACTTTGTTGATAAACCTAATGATTTGAACATTTTTGACCCAAGGGTTTGGGATGGTTTAGATGCTAAAATGAAAGATATACTTGTCAAAAAAGGACCTATTCGAAAAATAGAAAGTAATTATAATTTTCCAAAAGATGCGATTGGTAGACATTTTTCTTATGATTTTTATACCGGTAGACTTAGAAATGGTGATCCATTTGATAGAAAATGGTTGGTTTATTCAAAAGAACTCGATAAAGTTTTTTGTTTTTGTTGTAAGTTATTTAAAATTGCTCGGTCTAAAAGTCATTTAGCAAGTGTAGGGATTAATGATTGGAAACATCTTAGCGAAACATTACACGCACATGAGCATAGCCCCGACCATATGACTAATTTTAGAACTTGGAATGAAACACGACTCAGACTTAATAAAAATCTAACAATTGATAAAGATATACAAGAAATGATAAAAAAGATACCGGTCATTGTAAAGAAGTTATGACAAGATTAATTGCTGTTGTCAAATGTTTAGGACAATGTAATTTGGCTTTTCGTGGAACAAATGAAAAAATTTACGAACCATCGAATGGTAATTTTTTAAGTATACTTCAAATGATCGCCGAGTTTGATCCGATAATGAAACATCATTTTCAACTTATTCAAGATAACAAAACTCATAATCATTATCTTAGCCACAAAATCCAAAATGAGTTGATAGAAATGTTGGCATCCGAAATAAAGAGTGCAATAATTAAAAAAATAAAAGAAGCAAAATATTTTTCCGTAATTCTTGATTGTACTCCGGATTTGAGTCACAAAGAACAAATGACTTTAATTATAAGATGTGTTGATACATCAAGCTTTCCAATAAAAGTAGAAGAGTTTTTTCTTGAGTTTTTTGTTAGATACATCGGGTTTGGGTCTTTTTAATGTTTTACAAGATGCTTTAAAAACTCTTGACTTAGATATTAATTATGTGCGGGGACAAGGGTATGATAATGGGTCTAACATGAAAGGAAAACACCAAGGTGTACAAAAACGATTGCTTGATATAAACCCTAAAGCCTTTTATATGCCATGTGGGTCTCATAGTCTTAATTTAGTTTTGTGTGATATGGCAAATTCTTGTCATAAAGCAAAAACCTTTTTTGGAACATGTCAAACAATTTATAACGTGTTTTCTAGTTCTACTAAAAGATGGAGTGTTTTACTTGATTATATAGATGACTTAATGTTAAAATCTTTGTCCGCTACTCGTTGGGAGAGTCATATTGAAAGTGTTAAAGCTATTAAGACTCAAATTGGCAAAATAAAAGAAGCTTTAACAAAATTAGCCGAAGTTAGTGATGGTGGTAAAATTTGTAGAGATGCCGAATCTTTGGTAAATGGTGAACTATCAAGTTTTGAATTTATTTTAAGTTTAGTTATATGGTATGAAATTTTATTTAGAATTAATTTGGTAAGTAAAAAATTACAAGCTAAAGATATGCTTCTTGATATCGCAATTAAAAATTTGGAGGGATTGGTTAATTTCTTTGAAAAATATAGGGTAAATGGGTTTGACTTGGCTATTATTGAAGCTAAAGAAATTGCAATTAATATTGGGATTGAACCTAAATTTTCTATAAAACGTATTATTCATAGGAAAAAACAATTTGACGAGGTTCCAAATTCTGAAAGAGAACAACAAACCTCCCAAGAAGCATTTAGAAAGGATTATTTTCTTATTTTAGTTGACAATGCACTTTCTCAATTAAAATATAGATTTGAACAAATGCAATATTTTGAATCTATTTTTGGATTTTTGTTTGATGGGTCGAAGTTGGTTAGTTTATTTGATGATGAGTTGGAAAAATCTTGTTTAAATCTTGAATCTGTTTTGACACATGGTGATGAATGTGATATTGATGGAAAATATTTGTTTATGGAATTACAAATTTTGCAGGATATGTTGCCAAAGGAAGCATCAGAAGTAGGAAGTTCATGGACATCAATTCAGATTATGGAGTTTGCAATAAAGATGGATATGTTTCCGAACATTTTGCTTGCATATAAGATTTTGTTGACCGTACCAGTTACTGTAGCATCCGCTGAAAGAAGTTTTTTCAAACTCAAATTGTTAAAGTCGTATCTTCGAAGTACCATGAGCCAAGAAAGATTAAATGGGTTAGCAATTTTTGTTAACAAGGAAAGTCTTACCAATCTCTTATTTCTAGCAAGTATATATTCGGCCAGCATGTGACAGCAATACCTCCTCAATCACAGCCATTGTATTTATTTGTTTCTTCCTTTAGCTCTATGAAATCATGTATAAATACTAGCTATTCCCTGCAATGTAATACACACAAAACATAATAAAGAATTCTCTTAAACATCATGGTATCAGAGCAGGTCTCATCATCTACCGATTCCCTCTGAAAAATTCCGATCAAGGTTCTACCGAGCTGCCATGGAAGGTAACTCGGAAACAGCCTTATCAACCCAACTAGCCAACCTACTTCGAAATAGTATTCAATCTCAATCACCAAACCCCAAACTTTCAGACAATCTCCAAATCAATCTCAAATTAAACAATCAAAACTACGCATTATGGACTCGAATGATTCGAGTTGCCATAGGCGGGAAATCAAAAGCCTTATTATCCCACTTAACCTCAAACCCTCCGAGCCAAGAAAGCGAGACGTTTGAGCAGTGGGAACAAGAAGACTTAATCGTCTTCTCATGGCTAATTCAGAATATCGAACCCACGCTGGCAGGCAACCTAACCGAGTACCCTACAGCGAAAAGCTTATGGGATGCTCTGGTGGTCACTTACAGCAGCGGGAAAGATAAACTTCAGACTTTTAATCTCCACGTCAAGGCGAATGAAATAAAGCAAAACGAATCGTCTCTTGAAGAACTGTGGATTACACTTCAAGGGGTTTGGGGAGAGATCGATCGGATCGATCCTAATCCAATGAAGTGTTCAGAAGATATACAAATTTACTCCAAAATCAGGTCAGAA
This sequence comes from Calendula officinalis, assembly GCA_963853835.1. Classification (NCBI taxonomy): domain Eukaryota; kingdom Viridiplantae; phylum Streptophyta; class Magnoliopsida; order Asterales; family Asteraceae; genus Calendula; species Calendula officinalis. Next base: position 4,787,509 of record OY970830.1, on the reverse strand, counting down.
CAAAAATTGTTTCAATTTCTTAATGCCCTTGACCGCAAATACGAATCCATTAAAAGAGAAATTCTTCGACTGGAGATTCTTCCCTCTACAGAGGCTGCATACGCCACTGTCCGTAAGGAAGCCGCTCACCAGATTATTCTGGGAGCAACTAACACTGATACTCAGGGTATAGCTGCCGGACTCGTCACAGTCACCACTGAGATCGACGGAGCAGGACTTGCAACCCGAGGGTATCATCAAGGGAAGAGAAATCCAGTAATCAAAGAAGATAAATCTCACCTCGTATGTGAGAAATGCGGTATGACAAGGCACACAAAAGAACAATGCTTTCAGATTATTGGCTATCCCGATTGGTGGACAGATGGACACAAAAAGAACCCTAAAAATCTCGGACCCGAAAAAGGGCGGAAAAACGGCACCGGAAATAGCATCGATCGAAAAAACGGTACTGGATTTGGGGGTGTTACGACTGCGACGGCCGAAATCAAGGAAGAAGATGACGGAGATTTCTTCGTAACAGGTAACGGGGATAAAGGTCTAAACAACCCTATATCCCCAAACTTTAATAACGTTTTCAATATTAGCCCTCAACAAACAGAAGGTTTAAATTGGTCCCCTCAACAAACAAATAGTTTAAATGACCATATTTCAAAAAATGATGACCGTCAAATTTTAAAACAAAAAGGGCAGCCTAATGAACCCTTTTTTTTCCAAAATGTCAAAATAAACCTTGAAAATGACAAAAGCTGTACGTTCAATTCTTTTTTAAATAAAAACTCCAACAATGTTGAAGGGATTCCAAATGAGGGTGGGTCGGTCAATATTGTCGAAAACAGTAAGATACGGGAACACTCTTGGATATTTGATTGCGGGGCAACCGACACTATGACCTATGATTTGTCGGATTTTACGGCAACAAATAAACCAACAAAAACACATATTCATACGGCTAACGGGGAGAGATTACATGTAAAAACGGGCGGAATTATTGAAATCTCTCCAAAATTAAAATTATCAAAATGTCTATATATTCCTGATTTGTCCCATAAACTCTTAAGTGTGAGTCACGTCACAAAAGAGTTAAATTGTTGTGTCCTCATGCATCCCACGTTTTGTATTTTACAGGATATCAGGACGGGAGCGATAATTGGGCGTGGCACTGAGAGAAATGGGCTATACTACGTGGATGAGGTTGCTAAAAGTGGGAGTGTAATGCTATCTCATGGAACCGTAGAAAGGGAAGCTTGGTTATGGCATAGAAGACTAGGTCATCCCTCTATCAGTTATTTAAATATTTTATTTCCAAAACTTTTTCCTTTAAATTGTAAAACACATTGTGAGACATGTGTGTTCGCCAAAAGTCACCGAAAAACATTCAAACCAAATAATACAAGGGTTGACTTACCTTTCTCTTTAATCCACTCCGATGTTTGGGGTCCGGCCCCAATTATGGGGGGACAAAATTTTCGTTTTTTTGTTATGTTTATCGATGATTGCACTCGTATGACATGGGTCTATTTGTTAAAAACCAAAAGTGAAGTTTTTGAAAAATTTACTATTTTTTATAATATGATCAAAACCCAATTTAACAAAGAAATCCAAGTCCTTAGATCTGACAATGGAGGAGAGTTTGTGAACTCAGATATGAAATTATTTTTTCAAAATAAAGGCATCGTCCACCAAACCTCGTGTCCACATACCCCCGAACAAAATGGTGTAGCCGAACGAAAGAATCGCATTGTTCTTGAAATTACTCGGGCCCTTCTAATCGAGTCTCAAGTTCCAAAATCCTTTTGGCCCGAAGCCCTAGCTACCGCCATTTATCTTATTAATCGTCTTCCAACCAAAATTTTAAACTCTAAAACCCCGCTACAAGTCCTTACCGAGTATACTAAACCTCCTCCCATCCTCACGTTAGAACCACGCATTTTTGGATGTACGGTTTTTGTACACATACCCAAATCTAATAGGTCTAAACTGGACCCATGTGCGGAAAAATGTGTTTTTGTTGGGTACGGGATAAATCAGAAAGGATACCGGTGCTATAATCCTAAAACCAAACGGATGTTCACAACAATGAACTGTGATTTTCTTGAAACCGAGTATTACTACACCTCCCAACTCAGTGGTCAGGGGGAGAATGAGAATGACACCCTCAGTTGGTTGGAAACATTAGAACCTCAATCTCCAACAGATACTGAAGACAGTGCCACCCAAGAATCGACTCCCAACCTGATACCCGAGGTAAGTAATACTCTCCCTGTAGAAACTAATAGCCCGTCAGGGCAAACTGAGAATGTGCAGGAATCAGGTGATGTAGCCGATCAAGAGAATTCAGAACCAAACAATGAATCAGATGATGTATCGGATCAAGAAAATCACAGTACTGGATCGGGAGAAAATCACACCACCCAAACTGATGAACCTGAACCAGAAGGCTATACTCTGCCTCCAAGAGCAAATCGAGGTGTTCCGCCAAAAAGATATTCACCAGAAAAGGAAACAAAAAGATGCAAATACCCAATGGCTAACATAGCCAAAGGTGATCTATCCAAACAAGCCAAAGCCTTTGCCTTGGCACTATGTTCCGAGGAAATCCCTACAAACACAAAGCAAGCCTTGGAGTCAAAACATTGGAAGAATGCAATGGAAGAAGAAATGAGAGCCCTTGAAAAAAACAAAACTTGGGAAAAATGTACTTTACCAACGGGAAAAAGAACGGTTGGATGTCGATGGGTCTTTACGATTAAATATAAGCCCGACGGTACAATTGAAAGATACAAAGCAAGATTGGTAGCTAAAGGGTACACACAGACATACGGAATCGATTACTCAGAAACCTTCTCTCCAGTAGCAAAAATAAACACAATCAGGGTGCTTTGCTCAATAGCTGCAAATCAAAAATGGCCGCTATACCAATTAGACGTAAAGAATGCTTTCTTACATGGAGAACTACAAGAGGAAGTGTATATGGAAGCCCCACAAGGATTCACCAATAACTTCAGATCAAAAGAAGTGTGTCATCTCAAGAAATCTCTCTATGGATTAAAGCAGTCTCCTAGAGCATGGTTTGGAAGGTTCACTATAGCAATGAAGAAAAACGGTTACAAACAAAGCAACGGAGACCACACATTATTCCTTAAACGAAGAGGTAAACTCATAACTTGTCTAATAATTTATGTTGACGATATGATTATTACAGGCAATGACGAAGAAGAAATAACAAGATTAAAGAAGAAGTTGTTCTCCGAGTTCGAAATGAAAGACCTAGGAAATCTCAAATATTTCCTTGGAATTGAAGTCCTTAGATCAAAGCAAGGAATCTTCATGAATCAAAAAAAATATGTCCTTGATTTATTGGCAGAGACTGGTATGATAAATTGCAAGCCAGCAGAAACACCCATGATCATGAACCAGAAACTTTTGAACGAAGAAAACACAAAGCTAGCTGACAAAACAAGATATCAACGAATGGTGGGAAAACTCATATATCTCTCACATACTCGTCCCGATATATCATATGCGGTAGGAGTTGTAAGTCAGTTCATGCACCAACCGCAACAACCACACATGGAAGCAGTACTAAGAATTCTAAGATACCTCAAAGGAACAATAGGGCACGGAATTATATTTAAACCAAACGGTCACCTAGAAACACAACTATATACTGATGCAGATTGGGCAGGGGATAAAAACAACAGAAGATCCACCGCTGGATACTTTACCCTAGTTGGTGGTAACCTTGTTACATGGCGCAGCAAGAAACAGAAGGTTGTGGCCCTATCAAGTGCAGAAGCAGAGTTTCGGGGAATTGCAAGAGGAATTACCGAGATACTATGGGTTCGACATCTCCTAGCAGAAATAGGGTATGCTCCAAAGAAACCCAGTGAAGTGTTTAGCGACAATGAAGCAGCCATTAAAATTTCAGAGAATCCAGTACAACATGATCGAACAAAACACGTTGAAGTGGACCGACACTTCATTAAAGAAAAATTAGAAGCAAAAATTATTTCACTTCAGTTTGTTTGGTCCGAAGACCAACTTGCCGATATTCTAACGAAAGCCGTAAGTGGGAAAGCTCTTAATGAAGTCTTGTGCAAGTTGAATTTTGGGAATCCCACCGTTCAACTTGAGGGGGAGTGTTAACAAGGAAAGTCTTACCAATCTCTTATTTCTAGCAAGTATATATTCGGCCAGCATGTGACAGCAATACCTCCTCAATCACAGCCATTGTATTTATTTGTTTCTTCCTTTAGCTCTATGAAATCATGTATAAATACTAGCTATTCCCTGCAATGTAATACACACAAAACATAATAAAGAATTCTCTTAAACATCAATTTTAAGTATTGAAAGTCAATTTCTATCAAATGTGAACTATGATAAAGTTATTGACGTATTTGCTTCAAAAAATGCACGTAGACATCGTTTTAGATAATTTGCAATTTTATTTGTAATACTATGGATTTTTATAATAAAAACGCTTGATTTTTGTTTTGTAAATTAATGTTATATATTAAGTGTATTGTATGGTTCAAGGGGCATCGTTGAATCATTTAGCCCGGGGCATGTAAAACTATTGGACCGGCCCTGTGCTTTATCTGCATATACTTCATGTTATTCATATTAAGTGATACATTATTGGTAGTACAATTTGTTGAAATAAAAATTTATAATAAATATTAAACTATATTAAATTGGATAGCTATTGTGAGATGGTTCTATATCTTGTGAATAAAATGAATTTAATAATATTTATAAGTAAAAGTAAATGAGTCATTTTATTATATTAAAGGAAATAGTTAATGGATGTGGATCCCACTATCTTTTACCAAATAAGATAGATTATCAAAATATATTATCAAAAATATAGTATGTGTAAGCACACTCGAAATAAATCTAATGAAATATTAGAAATGGGCGTATTAAAAGGCTCAAAAGAAGAAAAAAACGGATGTATAATTTGAAGATTTAGAGTAACATTTTTAACTTTGTGGAATAATTTTACTTAGTTTGAAAAAATATTTTACTTTAAGGAGTTCTTTTAAAATTCAACTCAGAGCTCAAATTGATTGGATTTGATAAAGTCTTGTAAAAATTGAAGATGTAAAACTTTGCAACTATTTGCTGACAAAAAAAATTGTAGAAGGGGTAATTAGTTTATATGATGATAATTTAGACATCGTCTTTATCGGTGGGTGATACCTCTTTATAATAATTATTTTATTTGACACGACGTACATTATGCTCTTACGAAATTCGAATACGGTATTATAGTTATAAACGTTATTTCAATAATTTAAACTTTGAAGAAGTGGATAATAATGGGGGTTGGTGAGTTTTGTCTTTTTTTCCTTTTGAGGTGATAGAAGGGCATTATCGACAACTATTTACAAATAAGATTGGAGTAGTTTGACCATATCCGGTGTTGTTTTCTAGTTCGAGAGAAATGGTCCCACTATTGGAACATTTTACTCAACGCTCATTCTTTTCTTATGGTGTGATTTGTAAACACAATAAATATTTGTCAAAATATTACGAGTACCATGTTTTACAAAACATATACTTTTACGTCTGTATATAAATAACAATTAACTAGTATTATAACCTACAAAAAAATTGTTGTTAGTGTATTAAATAATGAATAATAATTAGAAATGTACTAAAATACAAGTTGATTCAGAATTCATATTATATTATAGATATAGCTAAAAATGTCATATCGAATATATGCCGAGTCCCAATGGAAATAAAAAATTGTTAAATCTCTTCGATATTTTGTCATGTTCAAAAATCAACATTAGAGATCGGATTATGAATAAATTACATAAATCGTTAATGTAGCTTTCATGAATATTAATTTTCATCCTTCCCAAACTTTTTTCTGCAAATAACGTCCCTGTGTTCATTTTTTACCAAATAAAGTAATTTTCATGTTAAATAGTTACAAACAATTCACTGAATGTTCCATTCATTTACAGCCTAATCCACACCAGACAACTTTTCATCGAATCTCGTGTTTTATCCCTCAATGACCCGCCTGATACCCACCCCCGGGTTAACCCGTTCATTTTATCATCTCAACCACGTCGTTTTTAATCACAGATTTGTGAGTACCCTTCACCATACGACGTCTTCTTAATTTTCAATGATTATTACCAACGGTCCATAAAGTTAAAAGAAGTTTTCGATTGGAATTTAATTAGCTCTTTTTATGAATACAAAGACTAGTTGTCCTTAATAACCGACCAAGAAGCGACCTATTAAATAAATACCAAACTAAATTCCTAAATTAGGAGTCCGTAGTATTTTTATTATTAAATTATGTCAATTATATGGTAAACTTTCAAGGAAAATTATTTGAACCTAAATGGACTGGGTCACCTACCATCAACTATCTCTATGACATGCAGAACTAATGGGCAATAATGTAAATTCACAAAACACCACTGCAAGACTCATGTCATGCTCCACGTGTACATTTCAAGCAAACGGGCTTTCATTCCCGGCCCTCTATAAATACATGGAAGATAGATGGATCACCAACCAAGCTTTCATTAAACTTGGCTAACACATTTTTCTGCTCAACTCTCTACATTCCTCAATGGCAAATTCATCAACCCTTTACCTTATTTCAACACTTTTATTGACTTGTAACCTTTATGTTAATGGGTGTTATACGTCGATAATAAGCTTTGGAGACTCGCTCGCTGACACGGGAAACCTGAAACAAATATACAAGAAATCCGATGCGGAGACGCCCCACTTTTTGTTTCCGCCTTATGGCGAAACTTTTTTTCATAAACCCACGGGGCGTTGCTCTAATGGCCGTTTAATCATTGATTTTGTTGGTAATGCATCTAAACATATGCTAATTTCTTGTTTGGAGATATGTGGTGTTTATGAAAGCTTATGTAAAGAGCTTATTAGCTTATAAATTTGTATTTGTAAGTTTATATAAGCTAATAAGCTGCTTAATGTTTTTTTAATGTGACTGAAGAATTTTTCCTTTTTTGAAGCTGGGAGTCTTGGGTTGCCGTTGATACCACCGTATCTAGGCAGGGATGCGAACGCTGATGTGACGGAGTTGGGACAAGGAGTGAATTATGCGGTGGCGGGTGCAACCGCGTTGGACAATTCGTTTCTTGACGAACGAGGAGTGTATAATTCTAGGCCGAATGCATCCTTGGGATTTCAGTTGGGTTGGTTCAAAGAATCGTTGTCTTTTATTTGCTCCACTGTTTCAGGTAAAATATGTCAAACCTATACGCACCTAAATTTACTCGTACTTTTAATATTAAAAGCACGTACATACAAAGTAATAATAGTAATAAAGGCATTTATATTATTTTGTATGGTTAAAAGATGAACCAATATTATTCACGCCTACAAATTAAACATACCTATATGATGATCGACATCTTTAATTTTTATTTTTACCTTCTCTTGTTTTTCTAATATCTTGCTAGTTTTTATATACTACTTCCGTATAAAATAAGTAATACACTTTCTATAAATGGGTGGAACAAAATAAGTGATACACTTTTAAAATTTACCTTATTTGGTAAAAAAATGAGACACATTCTCCACTAACTATCTACTTTAATAAAGTGATATTACCCTTTTACCCTTACTTTTACTTTAAACATCATTAATATCACTTTATTCAAAAGAAGTGGGTCTCATTTTTCACAAACTATCACCTTTAATCTATCGTAACCCATATTTTAATCATTTGCCCAAAAAACCGTGAATCTTCAAATGTATCACTTATTTTGATACAGAGGTAGTAGTTTTTTTAGGTTCTTTAGTTTAGGTGATGGTATTGTCAAAACTCCTTACTCGTTTCCGTATTGTTAAAAAAAATTATATATCTAATTTGTTGATTTAAATTGCTTAACTTTATCTGATACCAAATGATCTGTTGAAATTTAAAAACTATATTATTTTGATAATCATGTGTGGTACCGGATCACATGTGATTTTTATGTACAGTCACGTGTGATTGTATATTTGATCACATTTGATGTTTTAGTACAATCACATGTGATTCAGTAGACAATCACATGTGATTGTTACATTATGTTTTATTAACGAAAAATAAGTAATTTTTTTAAAAAAATTAAAAATTTAAAAAAATTTAAAAAAATAATATAAAAAATACTTTTTGTAAAAATAACCAAAATACCCTTCATGTATAAAATATGTGATTAATCTTGACCATTAATTGTAATTAATCAATGGTTAAGATTTATCACTTGTAACTATATAAAAATTAAGGACTACCTTAAATACAACATCTACGTTTGTTTCCTAATATATTATAATTTTATATTAAGGGATCTTAAGAGAGAATGACAGACGTTGCATTTTTTACTTTTAGTAATTAAAAACTAAATATTACTGACAGAATTTTGCAGCTATTTTCTATAATAGAATTTATGGTTTTTTGAAAATAAGATTTCATTCTCTATCTGATCATATTGAATCTTAAAAAAACGTTATTTATTCAACTAGTGCTTAATTAAAATATGATATTACAATGCATAATGTGATTAGTTGGATGAATAATTCAGATATTTTTTTTAAAAGCTCTGATATAATATTTAAATAATAATTAAATAAATTATATTAAAGGAAAAAAGAACGTCGATCGAAAGAAAAAAATAAAGTAGAAGAGAAAAAGCTTATCTAAACATTCAGCTTGTTGGCACCTGACCAAGATACCGTAGAGGTGCACAAACCGGATTTTTCGAAAAACCGAACCGGTTTAAAAACCGGATCGGTTTTAGTCAACCCCGGTCAAAACCGGTTTTGACAAAACCGGTTCGGTTTTTAAACCGGTTTTACCTGAAATATACTAAAACCGGTCAAAACCGGTTCGGACCGGTTTCAAACCGGTTCGGATCGGATCGGTTTTACCGGATCGGATCGGTTTCGGTTTCGGCTTAAAAACCGGTTCGGATCGGATCGGTTTCGGTTTAAAAACCGGTTTTGACGGGTTTTTTTTTGTGTATTTTTTGTATTTTTTATGAGCAAAATACGTAAAACCGGATTTTTAACCGGTTTTGTGTCCGGTTTTGGTCAAACGGCTAGTTTTCCCGTGCAACGGTCATGTAACGGCTAGTAAATGGGCGGCGAGGTACAAACCGGTTTAAAAACCGGTTGAAGAACCGGTTCGGACAAAATCCGGTTTAAAAACCGGTTAAAAAACCGGTTCTGCGAAACCGGTTAAAAAACCGATCCGCTCGACAAAAACTTAAACCGGTTGGGAACCGCCGGTTTGGAACCGATCCGCTTTTCTCTACTATTAAACCGGTTTGAAACCGATTTTAAACCGGTTTTTAAACCGGTTCGGTTAAAAAACCGGTCCGGTTGTGCATCTCTAATTGTCTTTCGGCTTGCTTAGTGGGCTTCCTTTAGTTGCGGGGCCTTTAATTCTAAAGGTTTCATTTTAGGATTATTTAATAGGGATAATGAGTGTGTGATTGTCATGCACGTAACTAAATTTATATGTAGAACCACCTATAAGTACATGATTTTGGTTAAAAAGACTCAAAAGAGTTATTTTTTACGAAAGTCTTATCACTTTCTCACCATATTAGAACACTTACACGGTAAAATAAAACTTTACACACACACATGAACATGCATTCAATATAAACATTATTTCAAGAAACATAAAAGCTTGAAACACCATTTTAACAAAAACATAAAGATTCAAAATAAGTGATGAGTTTTAGGTGGGCTATGATTCATTTGATACACTAATGAGTTTATGTATTGAGTTATAAAAAAATTTAACCAAAAAAATCTAATTTTGAGTAGTTCCACACCTAGGTTTAGGTATGTGACAGCCACACACACTCACTTTTCCCTTATATAATATCACATACGAATTATAATTTGTAATTTTCTTTTATTTTGTGATAAATTTATTCGTCTTTATTAAAATGGACATTTTTTTGGAAAATTCCAAGATAACTTGTAATAGTTGAAAGATTTCTATGTTACTTCTTTATCGCAGTAGCGGTCCTACTAATTTTGATTGTTTATGACTTTATGTTATTATATTTTGTTGAACGGCAACAAGAATTATATTTTGATTTAAAGACTAGCGCTAGATAGAAACGAAAAACAAAAAAATTAACAAAGAGAAACAAATCACAACACTATAAAGATTAATCGTTACTTCTATGTTATTATATACTAACAAAGTTTTATGTTAGCTTCACTAAAGTTACTCAGATTTTCCTTTTTGTCAAAAAAATAATTCAAGTTTCAAAACTGTCCCAATACTTTAAACTTCTTAACACTATGTGACCTACATGGAACAAATATGAAATTTGTTGGTTATTTTGAACAACTGGTAACTTTTAAAAAGAAAAGTTACTATTTCAAGCAGGTTACTCAATACTCAGTTTTAAAATTTCCACAACAGTTGAACAGTTTTGAAAATTGAACGAGTTTTAGAAAATTTTGGACAACATATGTAATTTAGCTTCAACACTACTTAATATACTACTATAAAGCTTTGGTTATTAAGTTCAACCATGTAAGAGAAACTCTAACTATTTGGTGGTGGAATAGTGTATGAGTTTGTGGTGTATGAGAATGATTTCCTATAAGTCATGAGTTTGATATCTCTATGTATAATTATTACTAGATGTTTATAGAAAAGGTTCATAAATAACAATGTTAATAGTTAGGTTGCGTATATCACAATCAAAATTTGACCACCCAGAATTTGACCACCCAGGGAAGCCCATTATAACGGAGAATATTTAAAAAAAAGATGTAACAAACTCAAGTTCTTATGTATACGTCATAGATTAACAAGAGACAACGTACCAGTATTATGAACGAAAATAAAGCGTACGTCCGTACCTATCACGATTGAATCTAGGCTATATACGAAGTAGAATTGTATATTGATGATAGAGAAAACCTTTTTATATATTTTTATAACGATTATGTTTTCTACTAACGTGTAAGTACATATCAATGGACATAATTCTTTTGTCAAACTAAGACCTAGTCGTGTCATTTTTTTATTGGATCATGGAAAATCATATGAGTTATTATTATTATCCTTTTAGTATCTTATGACTCAGCGATGCTATATTTTGAAATAAAATCATTTTATCAAATATGAAAAGCCGATCCTCCATTTGTAGTGTTGTAATTATATAGTTAAACTTTTTAAATTAATTCATTTCGGCCTTATCCTATTAACTTTTTAATTTTGTTTCTATTCGATCACTGGAAGAGACTGATAGCCTTGGAGGTTGCTTTGTACATTTTAATTTATTAACTACATAAGAAAAAAATGTTTAAAGATTTATTCTTTTATAATTTACATCTTTTTTAAATCATAATTTAGAGCATCAAATTAACCACCACAAAGGTAGTCTAATATACCTTAACTTACTCACAAAAAGTCACTGGTTCAAACTTAACTAGCAACAAAATGTTGAGGGTAATTGGAAGATTTGGAAAAGCTCCCGAAAATACTCCAATTAAATTGTGTACATCTGAATCTAAAACTCGTCCTCTTCGGATAACAAACTTGTTTATCCGTTTACTTCAACTAGTTAAGTGTCACTTTATTACTGTTTTCTTCGATGCTTAAATAGTTACATTTTGATGCTTTTTCTACTACCCATTAACTTGTGATGGTTAAAGTGTTTTATTGATTACTTATACTCCCTCAGTCCCATAAAAAAAATTTACATTTAATTTGGGTACAATATTTTAGGAGATAATTACTTGTGGGGTCCTTTGTAATACTTTTGATTAAAATATGAGTTTAGATTGGAGAGAAAAATGTTTTATTGGTGGAATGATTGATAATAGTATTATTTTATTAGGTGGACCCCTAAATTTGAGAAATGTAAACTTTTTTGTGGGACAAAATTTTAAGGAGAAATGTAAACTTTTTTGTGGGACCGATGGACTAATTTACAATGATTATATTAATCTACTTAGTTGATAAATCATTATACTCCGTACTATTTATGAATGTTGTTATTGTAAGGATTTTTGTTTCTATTTACGTTCTGTGATTAATTTAATTAACATCAATTTATTGCAGATTGTAAGCAAATAATTGGGCGTTCTTTGATTCTCATGGGAGAAATTGGAGGAAACGATTATAATCATGCATTAGAATACGGAAAATCTATCGAGGAAGTCGAGACATATGTTCCATTTGTTATTAAGGCTATTATCTTCGCAGTCAATGTAATTATATGCTCAAATACTTCGCTTTGTCGTTCTTTTGTCTACAATTGTAGATACAAAAACTTATTTAACAATGGTTTAACTTCATGATCATCTCCAAAAAAACACAGGAACTTATTGAGCTAGGAGCCAAGACACTTGTTATACCAGGGAACCTACCAATTGGATGCTCTGCTGCTTATTTAACGATCTTCTATGGCTCAAACAAGGTGCAATATGACAATTCAACCGGATGCATCACCCAATTAAACAAGTTTGCTGAGTACCACAACGAACTTCTGAAATCAGAATTACATCAAATCCGAGAGATTCATCCCGAAGTCAACATCATCTATGCTGACTACTACAACGCTGCAATGCAAATTTTTCTCTCCCCGTATAAATATGGTACACAACATATCATTTCTAGACATAGATAGCAATAACATTGCAACTTGCAATGTTACATGAAGAATGATTGATTGATACATTGTTACATATATAGCAATAACATTACAAAATGTTATTACAATTTTCGTATTACAAAAAGACCTTAACTATAGTAGTTAAAATATTTATATAGTTACGTTGAATACTTAAAAGATTCTGAAAATATTTTAGGGTTCACAAATGGTGCTTTGAAGGCATGTTGCGGAGGTGGAGGGCCATTTAACTACAACGCATCGGTAGCATGTGGTGAGCCATCATCCACTTCGTGTGCTCAACCGGATACATATTTTAACTGGGATGGATTGCATTTGACTGAAGCAGCATACAAGCTTATCTTTAAGAGCTTATTCGAAGGGTCATACACTATGCCCCAATTTAAATCCGTGTGCCCTAATTCAAGGTTACAACAAGTAGGAGGATTCTCAAGTTCAATCTAAGCAAGTGGAAAATTTATATCCAATCCTTTGAGTTAAAGTAATTTAACTAATGAAAAGGGATGAAATGTAATCGATTAAGAAATTATATGGTTTGTTATGTAGATATAAGCAATGTAATTTTGACATGTATTTTAGTAGTATTATTTTGTATAGAAGGGTTTTTTTGTTTTTTGTCAGAATTCTAATAACTAAGGATCGAACGACATTATTATATACTCTCTCCGTCCCATAAAAAACTTCTCATTTCACTCTAAATTTTTGTCCAACAAAAAACTTCTCATTTCCCATATTTTATGGACTTCACACAATAAAAAACTATTATTACTAAAGACTCCACCACTAATATCAACTAACTATTTTTCTCTCTCCAACCCAACCTAATATTTTAATCAAAAGTATTATCAATTACCCACCACAAACTATTACCTAAAAACTTGTGCAAAAGTCAAATGGGAAATTTTTTTTGGGACGGATGGAGTATATGACTTGTACACATAATTATTTTATAAATAATATTTTTAATTCTAAAAGATATCATATTTCCTAACAATGAGTATCAAAATGGTTTTCTAAACATACGAAACGTATCCGAAAATGAAAATAAAGTCTCTACAATTGAGAGTAGTCGACTAAACTGAAAAACCCTTATATCTACGTAACATTATGTCTTGTTCTTTCGACATGATAGAACATTTGCAATCCTGTGTTTTGATGCATACCTAACAATATTCTTTTCTTAATAGTTTTTATGGTAGGTAAAGATAGCTCAGTTTGGGGTTGCATATTCATTCTTCTGCGAGTCAGAGTATTATGGGCATGTTTGGAAAACTTATTTAGAGGAATTTTTAGCTTAATAAGCCTAAATAAGGTTGATTTTTCAAGTTTATTTAGGCTTATTAAGGTAATAAGCTAGCTAAAAAGTCCTCTAAATAAGTTTTCCCGAACATACCCTATAGAATAGCTTGAGGAGATAATGAAAAGGAGTTTGTCATCTTAAGATTAATCGGCTTGCAAATCGAATTAATAGATATCTGATTCGTTTACCCAACTCGTTATAACAATAAGATTACACAACTATTATGTTTTAATAGAATATTAGCTAATAAATACATCATTAATACTTAACATTAAAAAATTAAATAAACCAAATGCCTACTATAGATTAATACAAAAAAATATTTCTTAAATGAAACAAATGCCTAATTTAGGAAACATGCATGAGAGGATAAAGATATCAAGATTACCGTATATGATTCTTTATTTTAATTTTTAATAGGTAAAATGGTTGTCTACATGAATATTGTGTATATAGTTTTGATTGTCGGTAAAAACTCAACCAATCAATGAATAAAAATGGATAATTGGATAATTTAAGTGGAAAGTGAAAAGCATGAGTCATGACTCATCGATTTTAACAGTAAGTTATAATCTATCGATGCTTAAAGAGGACAACTAAATAAACTACAAATACGGAAAATATAAATTAATATTTTTTTTCTAAAATTAAAAGGGGGAATAAATGGATTGGATCGGTATTGATCCACACCCGACCCTTTTAGTAATATGGTTAACGGGTACGAGGCGTTAACGGGGAACCGAATCATCTTGTTGCATGTTCGGATCAAATCGATCAATACCGGCTTCATTTAGGTAGATCACCAATAAAAAAAAGACGGATCATAATATAGGGGATTGTGTTATAAGGTATTGTCTGTTCCACCACTATGCCAAGAACATACATAATACCAAGACAGTTTCCTAACTACAAAACTTTTTCTTTACCCGAAATATTATAAAGCTTTCTCTAATATGGAATTGTTAATTACAAGTGTATATATGCTTGAAAGCTATTATTGAACATATTAAGCAGAATACGTTCAATAATGGTTATAATGAAAGCTTAGAGATTTTTTCCTTGCGAGTTTCATTTGTGTGTATATATAGTAACTTTTTCAAACATATATTCAACGAGAGTCACACGGATTTCTTTTGCTTATAAGTTTCATTTGTGTGTAATTCATTCACTCTCCTTTTTATATTAATTTGATAGCATTACAAAACACTAGGTTAAGGCTATACCAGTAAATAAGTTAGTTATCATTAATGCCCAAAGATGGAATGTAACTAGAGTTTCTACTATCATTATTACTACTTAGACTAACAACATAAATCTTTTCTTGATCTTTATACCTTGTACTAATATTTTATCTTGTTGATAATTGTTGTTACTTTTCTTGATCTTTATAGCTTGTACCAATCTTTTATATTGTTGATAATTGTTGTTGAGCTAACGTCTTGATCACAAAATGAATGGAAGATGTTGAGATTTATCTTGAAACACTTGATTTTCAATGATATTTTGAATCTTTGGAGTTTTTATACTCCGGTCGAACAAACAAATATTTTTAATGGGAGTTGAATTTAACATTTTGAGTTTTGATCCCCAATAAACAAAAAAATATACTACCTCCGTATCAAAATAAGTGATACACTTTCTATTTAGGGGTGGAACAAAATAAGTGATACACTTCCAAAACTTACCTTATTTGGTAAAAAAGTGGGACACATTTTCCACTGACTATCTACTTTAATAAAGTGAAATTACCCTTTTACCCTTACTTTTACTTTTAAGCATCATTAATATCACTACATTCCAAAGAAGTGGGACCCATTATCCACTAACTATCCACTTTAATCTAATTTAAACCACTTTTTAATCTTTTGCCTAAAAAACCGCAATTCTTCAAATGTATCACTTATTTTGATACGGAGGTAGTATATAATTCGGTTTTTCAGAAGTCATTTGAATAATCGTTAAGTCTTTGATTTCTTTATAATTTTCAATCTTTACACATACTTTTTTTTTATTTACTTCCACATAACTTGTGCATATATCCTATGTTTCTATTGAGTAAATTGGGCTATTGCCTTGATATCCTCCATAAGTCATATTCTTCTAAATTTCATCCTGTAGATTGAGTTTATCATAATTTTCTAAACGCATTTATTCATATAAAGAATTTGTGTAATCTCTTCTCACTTACATGATGAATATGAATTATCTTTGATTGTAAATGTGAAATTCTTTGAGGTGAATCTATAATGTGAGTGTGAATGAAGTTATTATGGAACTACCATTAAAAATTATGTGTAGAATAATACGTGTGTGAGAAGATTTAATAAATCAAACAAAAATATAATATATTTTAGGGACTAAGTTGTAATTTATGAAAAAGATAAATTAGTCTTATAATAAAATTTAACATACTTTGGTTATGTTTGGACTTTTAAGAGTGTGAACATCAAGCCCAAATGTAACAATAAACAAGATATCGGGATTGTTGTAAGTCAATTAGCTAATTCTTATTAGAGATCGGAATATGATACAAGTGATTCATAAGATAAAAAGACTACTTATGAGGTGTTGAATGGAATCAACCAATTAACAATATATGAGTTACAATTGGGATGATTTTGGTAACTTTAAGTGAATTGTAATATTCCGTATATTTTTTGTACTTTACTCTGTTTAAATTTTTAAGAAGTCGACAAAAATGGGGGTTGGTGAGTTTTGTCTTATTGCCTTTGGAGTAGTAGAAGGGTATAATTGACAACCCCATTATAAATAAGATTTGACCCTATGGAATGTCCGGTACCAAAGAACTTGTCCCACCAGGAGAATATATCACTCCAAATATTTCTTTCCCATGTTATTTTAAATGCTATACATAATTTAAATGTTATTTTAATTTTTAACCACTCAAAATACCATTGATATGAAATTGGCTAACAAATGATACGGATTCTATTGTTCGGTAATGCTTGAAGAATTAGTGAAAAAACTAATTCCTCTATGCAGTAACAAATACCAGATATATGAAATGATTTTTAATTACACTAACATAATCATTTTTCTCGTATAATCATAACTAATAAAAAAAATTATATATATAATATTAAGTATTACAATGTATTGAGAAGTAAATGTCAAAAATCACAATATATTTATACATAATAAAACTATATACTTCGTATAATATTGTTAATTCTTATCCATTAGTGCCAACTTCCGAAATTTTGACTTATTCCACATACGTGTCTTTTTGCAATATTATATAGCTTACTAGTGATCATATATAGAGGAAAAACTACATCGAATTAGGATTTAGTAAACTTCTAAAAATTTGTTTTTTGTTTTTTTTTTTTTGTTTTTTTTTGAAATGACAAATCTAATCTACTCCTAATTACCACCTATGTCCATGACGGGACTCGAACTCCTGACCTCAAGGGTAAGAGACAGACATCATACCACTAGGCCAAAGGCCCTTTGTTACTTCTAATAATTTGTATCAATTATAGTGTAACCTTTGGCAGCAAATTAATTCAAGCTAAATGGACCGGGTCACCTACCATCATCCAACTAGCCGTATGGAATGCACAACTTCACAAGGGCAATAACGTAAATTCAGACAGCATCACTGCAAGACTTATGTCATATTCCAAGTGTACGTTTCAAGCAAACAAGCTTTCTTTTCTTTTATATATAGATAGAAAGATAGATGGATCACCAACCAAGTTTTAATCTCATCAAACTTGGTTAATTAAACCCATTTTTTGTTCAACTCTCTCCATTTTCCATGGCAAGTTCATCAACCATCTACCTTATTTTAGTGTTGTTATTGATTTGTAACTTTTATGCCAACGGGTGTTACACATCGATCATAAGCTTTGGAGACTCGCTTGCTGACACTGGAAACTTGAAACAACTTTCTCGTAAATCCAACGGCAAAGCACCCCATTTCTTGTTTCCGCCTTATGGTGAAACGTTTTTTAACAAACCGACCGGACGTTGTTCTAATGGCCGTCTAATAATTGATTTTATTGGTAATGCATATAAATACACATTAATTTCTTGTTAATGTTATTATTTCTTTTAAATATGTGAATAAATAAGTTATTTTTGTATGTTTTTGAAGCTGAGAGTCTTGGACTTCCATTGATACCGCCCTCTCAGGGGATCAGAACCGTCACGGGGTTAGGACGAGGAGTGAATTATGCGGTGGCGGGCGCAACGGTTTTGGATTCCTCGTTTCATGAAGCAAGAGGAGTTGTTAATTCTATGACTAATGCATCTTTAGGAATTCAGTTGGGTTGGTTCAACGAATCTTTGCCTTCTATATGCTCCACTGTTTCAGGTAAATATGTCAAAACTCAAACCTACATGCACCTAAATATGTTGGTGATTTTTTATTTACTTTTTCCATTTTCTTTGATATTTTTTATAACATCATTGGATGAATGATTCAAATCGTGGTGTAATGGATGTAAACTTTAATAATTAAGTAACTCAATATATTAAAGGAAAAGGCAAAGTCAAAAGACGAAAATAAAAGTAAAAGTGAACAAATTACAAACCTCTTTATACAAGTGGGGAGCTTAGTCATGCATCACTCTTTAACAAGTTTCCAAATATCGTGGCGTAATATATAGTTGAAAATTTTAACAGACTATTCTTGAAAATGCTAATCATTTGAACGACGTGAGAGGTGGTATATTAAACGTTAATTTTAAAGTCTCGTATAGATATAACTTGTGTAAAGATTTAATTTTGAATGCGTAAAAGCTTATTTTAAAGTTACAGTTTATACATCACATCACATCACATATTACAAATATTTTAGATTATTAACTCGTGGCACTGTTGTATAGACCCAGATCACTAAAACTCCCAATTAATCAATGTATGAAAAAATACGCCTAATAAAATCTTTCTAACACTCTTGTCAGGTTGCAAATTGTAAGTAATCGATCGGGAATGTTCCCACCCAACAACTTTTTGCCATTGCGAAGCCCGCTTCCTTAACATTTTTTTCCTTTAAAAAAAGAGGATTTCTGTGTATAACAGTCGAGTTTTATTTGTGATTTACGTGATCTAATAATTTCTTTGACCATTTTATATTCTTTCCCTGACCGTTTTGTAAATATATTTATCAAAAGAAAGAGATAAATTTTATAATTTCTAGAAGATTATTTTGTAAGCTATTGTTTTTTAGGCATGTTTCACATGCACACGTATGCAATAGATCATCAACATGTGAAGTGAAGTCTAAAGATGGTGACTTTTATGTGGACTCTACCGTGACTTTAAAGAATAGTTATGACTATTATGGAGCAATTAATAGGCTAACCATATGCCTGAAAATCTAGATGAAGCTTTTTATAGGAGGATCGAATATATAATAAAGTCAAATTTAATTTAAACAAAACTAGATTAGATTAAGAAATATGATTGATCAGAGCTGGGGTTTAGCATAAACTTAACCATATTATAGTCGAGTTATAAGGTTTTTTGTCTTATAATTAACATTAATCCCAAAATCATAATTTACAAAAAAAGAAAAAAAATCTTTTGCTGGTCTTAAACCATCTGCGTCGGGGGCCTTTGGCACAAGTTTGGTGCGATGGCCGGTGTCCTATGGGCTATGGTGGCACTTAAATCATTTTTTATATGTGTTCACTTCTATTATTAGTTTAGATTAGATTATATCGATTACCGATCAACATTTTATGAATTCTAGTACAAATTATTGTAGATTGTAAGGACTTAATCGGACGCTCTTTGATTCTCATGGGAGAGATTGGCGGAAACGATTACAATCATGCATTAGTTGCTGGGAAATCTATGGACGAGGTTGAAACATATGCTCCTTTTGTTATTAAGGCAATCATTTCAGCAGTGAATGTAAGTATATATACAAATTAATATACATCTTCTTCATCATAATAGTCTACAATTTTAAGTACAAAAAAGTTTGTTTGCCAATGGTTTAACTTTATGTTATGTCCAAAAATACAGGAACTTATTGAGCTAGGAGCCAAGACACTTGTAGTACCTGGAAACCTACCAATTGGATGCTCGGCTGCTTATTTGACCATCTTCTATGGATCTAACAAGGTGCAATATGACAATTCAACTGGTTGCATTACCCGATTAAACAAGTTTGCTGAGTACCACAACGAACTTCTCCAAACAGAGATAAATCAACTCCGAGAAATTCATCCTGATGTAAACATCATATATGCCGACTACTACAATGCTGCCATGCAATTTTTTCGCTCTCCATACGAATATGGTACATATTACATAACATGTCAACTTTTTATATGTGAATCCATGTATCGTTCTTCGAGATATAACATTACAACTTGCAATGCTATAAGTTCCAAGAATGATATGTGCACTTTTTTTGGCATGAGAGGTGATTTTATCACCACATACATTACTTCTTCCACCACAACTACTACTTTAATATGTTGTACAATTTGCACAGATGTACGTTGTTTTGTGTAGAGTGATTTATATGGTGTCAAAATCAGCTCTCATGTTGTTATGGTCATATATGTGCAATGCTCACAAGATTTAATATTGTAGGATTCACAAACGGAGCTCTAAAGGCATGTTGCGGTGGTGGAGGGCCGTTCAACTACAACACATCGGTAGCATGTGCGGATCCATTATCGACTTCATGTACTCAACCCGATACTTATGCTAATTGGGATGGATTGCACTTGACGGAAGCCGCATATAAGATTATTTTCAAGAGCTTATTTGAAGGATCGTACACTACCCCCAAATTCAACTCCTTGTGCCCTGCTTCAAAGTTACAATCAACAGTAGGAATTCTAAGTTCTATTTAAGAAAGTGGAAATTAATTTCTGGTTTTTTTTTACAAGCCTTTGAGTACAAGTAATTAAACTTGAAATTTTTTATGTTTTGGTATCAGTTAAGACGCTATACCGTTGGGATGTACATATAAACAGTGTATTATGACAAAATTTTAATGTTATTATTTTGCACACATAGGGTTTCAAAGAACTTGTTACTCAAAATTTTAATGTTATTGTTTTGGTATCAGTTTATTGCACACATAGAGCAATAATATGTTACTCAAATTATTATTTTACATCAAGTCAACAACGTTACCGAATCCCACATAGGCAAGGTATAGAGAGCAGGAGTGGATGTAGATATTTATACAATTAACTGGACTACTTTGACTAGATCGTCTTTCCGAATTAAATAAACTGGACTCATAAACTGGACTTAAGCATCTTGCTTCAGAAACCACAACTATATTTGTGCCTTACTCGACTCATAAATCTTGGGCCACACATCTTAGTTGGGCTGAATTTGAAGTGTAGTGTTGAGTCCACTTAGACGGATTCTCAGGCCCATGATATAGTGCAGTTGGACTATAATTATGTTTCGTGTTTTCCCTGCTTATACGTGCGTTAGATTTTTTATTTGGTAACTTTTACGAATGGACATTTAGAGCTGCACTACTTTTCTAGCGGATTACCGATGGGCAAAAAATCTGTCGGTAATTATTTTTGACGGAAACAAACAAGGCATCGGTACTCTGTCTCTAAGACCGCTGCCAACCATACGTCGGGGGATGCGTCGGGAGGCGTCGAGCCACGACGGCGTTGGCACCGAGCCGTCGTGGCCGGCGTCGTCATGAACACGTCGTGTTTTCGACGGAAGAGAGAAGGCGTCGGGGAGCGTGTGTGGGGCCGAGGGAGCGTCCTATTGAATTCAAAAATCAAATTTTTTTTTTTCCTTTAACCTATTTTTTACCTATAAATACAACACCATCCCATTCATAATTTTACACCACTTCTCCCACTTCTTCATTACCTATTTTCCAGATTTTGGAAATGAGTCGTAGATCGAACTCCTCCCCGTCAAATGATCACTTCCAAAATTTGTTAAACACCCGTATCCCGTCACCAGCATATTCGTCAAATGCTGGACAGACTAGTCAGCCCAGCCCGAGCAACGTCGCATCTGGTTCGGGTTCGGGTTTTATGCCGTTCCACTCCACCCCCGGCGGTTTCTCGAACCAAGGCGCTGTTCAACCCGGTTTTCAACCCGGTTATCAACCCGGTTATCAACCGGGTTATCAACCCGGTTACCAACCCGGTTACCAACACGGTTTCCACCCCGGTTACATTTTTAATTAATGTAATGTTTTTTTATTTAATGTAATGTGTTTTTATTTAATGTAATGAGTTTTTTTATTAATTAAAATGGTGATGTGGAAATGATGATGTGGAAATGATGGGTTTAGTGATGGGTTAGTGATGGGTAGGGTTGGCACGAACGTGTCAGTAGCGGGTCAGTAAGGATGCGATGACGTGGCGCTAGTGATGGGTTTAGTGATGGGTAAGGGTTGGGAGAGGCCTAATGTTCTTTAAATCCTTAAAAAGCAATATGACCAAATATTTTGTGACGGGTTTGGTGTTGAAAATTGCGATGGAGAACTAATATTATCCATGACATAAGGCGCCAGTAATCCGCTTTGTCGTCCATATTTTTTCATTTTGTGTGCCTATTAATATAATTTGAAAAATAATTTAGAATAAAAGTACTTTCCATAAGTCATGTCAATAAATTAATATGTACTAGGAATACAATAGTTAGGTATTGCCAAATTTTATTTATATGAACACAATGGAAAATATCTTGGGTTTTAAAAATAGGAAAATGAAAAAGATAACCCGAAGTTAATACATGAATGAGGAACTTGTATAATACTCTCTCCGTCTCAAAAAAAAATTTACATTTCTCCTCAAAATTTTATCTCACAAAAAAGTTTACATTTCTCAAATTTGGGAGTCCACCTAATAAAATAATATTATTATCAATCATTCCACTAATAAAACACTTTCCCTCTCCAATCTAATCATATATTTTAATCAAAAGTATTACAAATGATCCCATCACTAACTATCTCCTAAAAGATTGTACCCAAATGAAATGTAAACTTTTTTATGAGACGGAGGGAGTATTCAATAAATAACTCATGGATTTTAGCAATAAGTACAAACTATTTATATATGTAATTATCCGTTAAAAACATCACTTAGATTGCAGTTAACAAAATCCTTTTTAAAAATGACATATGTTTCTTTTATTTATTCTACTTATCTTCCTATTTACGGAATATTTGATAAAAAATGTCAAAATCAATGAATTATATAAAAAATAATTAATAAATTAAACATATTGTTGATGAATATGTGACAAATAGTGACATATATAATTTTTATTTAAGAGAATTGATATTTGTGTCTATAATTTGTGTCCATCCATAGTTTACTTACTTTAAAACTTGACATGTGACATTTATTAATTCTCTCTCTTCATTTCATTCCTTGATTTTAACACTTATCATGATCATACATGAATAGACATATTTAGTAAGCACAAATATCACTACTCTTTATTTAAAAATAAAACGAGTGATTTCTTTTGTTGCTCATTTAAACATGAATATTGTCGGCTAGCTAACAAGATGTCTTTCATATCCGACCGCTAAGGAGTGTTTCTTCTTCATCAAACATGTTGTCCTCCATAGCATTCTTGATAATTTTGAAGCTATTATCAAGCTTTAACTTGTATGCAAATGGATGTTATACTTGAATCATCAGTTTCGGTGACTCCTTAGCCGATACCGGTAACCTAAAACTACTTCCCAATCAAAAGCCTTTTCATTTCTTCTTTCCACCTTATGGCGAAACCTTTTTTCACACACCCACCGGTCGTTGCTCCAATGGTCGCCTCATCATCGATTTCCTTGGTAATCAATTCCTCTCTCTATTTATGTATATGTGTGTGGATAATTTAATTTGATTTCTCAATTAAGAATCGTTTTGATTACGTTTTTGGGGGGGTGTTTGGGGCTTTTTCTTAAGTAATTACTTGTTTACTGTGTTTTTTAAGCTTCATACCTACTTTTCAAATGTTTGGAAGATGACATAATAAATATTAATATATTAATTTTATATTGAAAGAAACACTTTACTTAAACAATAAAATTAGTGTTTCTAAAAGTAATTTTCTAACACTTTCTAAATATTTAATCATAAATTAACACGCTTTATTACGTATTCGGCGTTTGGGTATTCAGTAACTGTAATTGAGGTTAATGGTCCTCCAACTATTAACGTGGCTCTGCTTAGGTCACCCAAGATAAAACTGCAAGATAATCACTATTTGGATATTATCAAATTGTTCAACTAAATACTCTAATTCGGATTGAATTATTTGGTTCAATTTTTTATTGGTTTGGGAAAAAACCAAGTCCTTATTTTAGGTTTCAGATCGGTTTGGATTTCTTTCTAAGAACCAAATAGTCCAAATTTTTGGTTTAGATCAATTTGATTTTTAAAATAGTTTGAAAAATTCAGTTTTTTTTATAACCAATAACTAATTTATTTCACTTATTTTATTTGGATAAAACTAATCCAACCAAACAACAAACACCTGTACGTAAGGTAAGGTCACCCCATGAAAACATCGACATACTAAACTTTTTGCAATTTTAAACCAAATAATTGAGTGTGGGACTACTTATAATAATTAATACTTCACTGAAGAAGAAAATAATAACTCCGGTATAGTAGAAGACTTCTGAACACCGACTACATAATGCAAAATAATGTAAATAAATAAAAAATTTATATTACTGAAATGATTATTTAATTTGTGAAGCTGAAAGCATGAGGGTACGGCCATCTTTGAGTGCCAAGGGGAGTCCAATTGCGACGAGGAGTAAATTATGCATTGGATTCTTCATTTCTTGCAGCCAATGGGGTTCATAATCCTTTAACAAATGCATCGTTACGAGTTCAATTGGGGTGGTTTAAGCAATCATTTCATTCTATTTGTGCCAATGTTCCAGGTAACATTAACAAAAATATTCACTAAATGATCGGTGGTCCTGGTTTATGTTAAATCGGTCCTTTTGGGTTAATATGTACATTTGAATTTCCAATTTTTTACCTTTTTGAGATATCCGAAGAATGTCAAAATTAATTTTAATTGTAGATTGTAAACCTATAATTGGAGATTCTTTGATTCTGATTGGAGGAAACGATTACAATCATGCATTACTTTCTGGAAAATCCATTGACGAGGTTAAAAAATATGTTGTTGACACCATCGTTTCAGCAGTCAATGTAAGAACACATACATCATTAAATTTTTTTAATTTAGAACCAGGAATTACATTTTTTAAACTAATTGAGAATTGAATTTGTGATGAGAGTAGCTTGATTTAACTTCACGATTTCTAGTTTGGAACCACATGTAGGAGAGCTAGGGGCAAAGACAATACTTGTACCAGGAAACCTACCAATTGGATGTTCTATTTAACATTCTACTACGGCTCTAAAAATATGGAATATGATCTGGGTGCTTGATCTTTTTAAATAAATTTGCTGAAATGAAATTCTCCAAAAAGAATTGAAACAAACCCGAGAGCGTAAGTCAACATCATCTACGCTGACTACTACAATGCTGCCATGCAAATTTTCCGTTCTCCAAACAAATATGGTACAATTCTTCCTAAAATAACTGATACAATTTCCATTTTTTTTGCAGTTTCAAAATAAGCTTTGATAATTTACCTTATTTGGTAAAGGTACCACTAACTATCTACTTTAATATAGTGAAACGACATATTTACCTTACTTTTGTCTTTAAACATCATTAACCTCACTTTATTGTAATATATGTGTGACTTATTCACCACTAACTATCCCATTTAATCTAATATCACTTATTTTGAAAAGAAGAAATTATATAACCTTTTGTTTTAAACATGGTCACAAAATCCATATATCTATGTAGGATAAAATTGCATAAATGGTGTGTTACAGGGTTCACAAATGGAGCTTTAAAGGCGTGTTGTGGAGGTGGTGGACCATATAACTACAACTCCCATCATCAAACTTATGTTTTGATCCACGTACATATGCTAATTGGGATGGATTGCACTTAACGGAAGCAGCATATAAAGTTATCTTCAAGAGCTTATTTCAAGGGTCATACACTATGCCCCACTTTAACTCCTTGTGCCCTAATTTTATGTTTCAAGAGACATCGGGAGTATCAAGTTCTATGTAAGGCCCGTGCCACCGATACTATTGGCATGTAGGGCTCAATGGTGAAACTCGTTAGGATAGCTGACAAAGTTGTATTATATAATTTCACACTAGTTTGTCAATGAACTGTATATTATAATATACGGTTTGTATGATATATTATACTCCCTCCGTCCAAGTTCTCATTTCTCTTGGTTTTAGGATATAGTTAGTGGTGGGGTATTTGGTATTACTTTTAATTAAAATATAAGGTTTGATTGGAGAGAGAAAGTGAAAGTATTTGTAATAATATTATTATATTAAGTGGGGCTCTTAAGTTTGAGAAAATGAGAACTTTATTTAGGGACAAAACTTGAAGGAAAAATGAGAACTTTATTTAGGGACGGAGGGAGTAATATAATGGGAATTAGTTTTCCTACCACAATTTTTTATTCCTCTTCCACAATGTACATATATTCATGCAAACTGTACAAGTATATAAAGCAGTTATTGTGGTACAATACTTAAAAGATGTGGTATGAAAATCACCCCCCTTAATATAATATGTGGTGGTGCTTGTTTGTGTAACACCATTTTGCTTAATTAATCACTTTATAAGCATGGCTTACATATGCACAACAAAGTCCATTAATAAATTATGCTTATTCTAGTCCTACTAATTTTTAAAGAAAAATGAGAAGTAAAATGTATCAGAAAATGCCATATTTACTATATAACATTTACGGTGGGATGAACACTGGCTTCTCCATCGATCTTCTTCCAGCACCTGCTTCAATTACGTCACCATCCTTCCAGCACCTGCTTCAGTTACCTCACCATTTTTACGCCACCTCTTACTTCTGTCCTTTGCCAATTTCTGCCACGGGCTCCTATCTACGAAACCTACCATAGCCATGTTACTCTGTATACAAAGCGAAGGTCAATCTAACGCATTCGTTGCTGTTTTTGCTCCTCCGTCTTCTTCTATGTCAGGTAATTTCATTCTGGTTTGCTCACTTTTGAATTAGGGTTCCCAACATTCTTACTCTTTCTTCGTCGGCTAGGGTTTAATGTTGTTCTTTTACACTTTTCATTTTTGATTTTGGGTGTATCACTTTTGAATTAGGGTAATTTCAGTCACCTATTACTCCTTTTTCGAATTTTGGGGTTCAATTTGTGGAATTGAGTTTCTTCAGTCAACAATTTCCATGTTACTAATGCTAAAGCTAACTTTGATTTACTACTATTAACCTTGATTCATATACACCCCTGCTACCACCTGTAAAGGTAACTTTCCTTCGACACTTCTTTCTTTTAAGTTTTGTTTGTTTGATTTTTAGGTGTGTGCTTTCAGATTTTGGAATTAGGGTTCCTTTGCCAACAGTTTGCATCTTCTTTTATGTACGTGTCTGCTGCTATTAGTAAAGGTAACCTTCGTTCATCATTCATTTCTTTAACTTTTCTTTAATTAATTTGTTGGTTTGTGCTTTCATATTAGGGTTCATAATTTTGCACATATTCAGATTGTTAAAAGGTTCAATTTGCATAAATTTGCATCAATTAAAATACCCAATTCAAATTGTTAAAAAGTTCAGATTGACAACTCTTTTGATTTCTAATTTTTGCAAAACTATTGTTTCACATAGCAAGTCTCAAAGCTGGTCAATAACCTATGATAATATCAATGTTATGATTATATCAATTGGTTTTAAGAAGGATTTTTTAATTGAAGGGTATCAAACAACTTTCATTTTGTTTAGGTTTTTTTTATTATTTGCAAATTTAGAGAATTTAATGTTAAATTGGGACATTACTCTGTTACAATAACAACTTGAATCATAATAAATTTTAAACAAAAACTTAATGCCGGAAATTAAGGGGAAACTAACTACAAAGAATAAGGAAATATGAGGTTTTTTCTTATTTGCCAATTTAGAATATTCAATGTAAAATAAGGAAGATTTGAACTTAAATGTCAAAACTATTCATCATTTTAGTAAGTTCATTTGTAGTTGATCTTAATCTGCAAATTATAAGCGACTTCTATCTTTGTAAAATGCTAGGTTACTCATTTGTAGTTAAACTTCCGCTGCAAATTCTGTGGTCCAATGTGTGAATTTAATTTGAATCACTAACTACTAAAATCTGCACAAATAAGTTCATGATATATCTAATTTCTTTTTACTATTATATCTTCACTAACAGATGCAAGTAATTTGGCATATTGATTTCTTAATTACATCAGGAGGTTCAAACATCTTTCTAGGATTTGAGATTAATGTAACATGTCAGAATCAGATTTTAGATGCAACACTTCTATCTACCATTGTGCATAATATGAGAATAAGATCAACTTAGATCAAGACTCTTAAACTTTTATTTCTCTCCATATGATATATGAGTCCTGATTCATTTTTGCTAATTTAGTATATTTTTTTAAATCATTTATATAATTGGTTATGTGGTTTTGTTGTGCAGATTAAATTAGATTTTGGGAAGACATATTAGTAAAAACTAAAGTATAATATTAGAAGCTGAAACAAGGGATCCTTTACCGAGCCTTTTGGTTTTGCACAATTGGCCAACGTCAACATTTAAAACTTGCCTGTGGTCTTTGGTAATTTTTTTTACACGTCTTTTGGTGTTACTGGGTATTCCTTACCTCATGATCAAATTTGTTAGTGAAAATTGTAACAAGGGTCAAAGCATAATCTAAACAATATTTTGAATGTCATGTAAAAGTCGGCATACAATATTTTAGCTGTAATGTAAAAATTAATAAACAATCTTTTGGTTGTAGTACAAACCATCTTTTGCGTATCGTATGAAAAACCCCGCGGCAACGCGCGGGTATCGCCAACTAGTATATTAACATAACATAGAGAGTAAAATAACTGTGGAACATGATAACCATAAGATTCCAAAAAAAACCCAAAAGTAAGATATGTATAGTTGCGAGCGTTTGTTGGGCCCGATTTTTTTCTCAGAGTCCAGATATATGAAATGGGCTGGTTTTTGCATAGCGAGCTCTGCTATGTATTTTATACTCCATATTTATTTCTATTCGTATTTAAAAATTGACGTAATACTATTTCCTTGATTTTAACACAAAATCTTGTTCGCATATTTTAGTTTAATTAAAAAAATGAACATAAACAAATTCACGTCCATCGAACGGTTCACAAATAATTCGTTGAATGTTCGGTATGTTTACAAGCCTAATCACAGCTAACACGAGCCTGCGATATGTGGTCACACACTGCCAGTTGCGTGATTGGGGAATCGATGGTGGTGATCATGAAAGAGAGATGTGAGGAGAAAGTTTCTTTCTTTTATTTTTAATTAAAAAATAGTATTGGTGGGTATGGTCCATTAAAGAACGACTCTAATATTAGCTCATTATTTGTACAAAATTCGGATTCTTCTCACTAATCATAAATGTATTTCTAAAGGGAATTCATTTTTGTACCATCGTTTTTAAGGTCTACACCACAAGATATAAGTTTTGCAGCATATTGTACAATCACCTAAAGTAATAATTATGGTATACCCATTAAAAATTGTGGTGTATTTGTCAACACCTATTTTTTTTAGAAAAAAAGAAAATAGGTGTATTTATCAGCACCTATTTCTAAAGTGGTGTTAAGTAAAAAAGTGACTCCAAACGTAAATGAATTTCCACTATTCGTAAAAAATTCTACTTCTCACTAATCATCTCTCTCTTCACTCCTCTCACCTTTTTCATCTTGCCTTTTATCAACACCAGCTTCTTTGGATGAGCCGCCATTGCACCTTCGAATGAGAGTTTTCTTGATCAGAGTTTTGTTTCTTTCAATACATTTGGGGGCTATTTGTCACGTCGTAATTTTCCATAATAGAATTCAATTACGAAGGGATTAAATTCAGAATGAATTTATTACATTCGTAAATTAATTTCTTAAGCGTTTAGTTACAAATTTTATATCTGGAATTCAAATTCATAATTATGCAATTTTTTTGTTTCTTTAGATTTTTATTTCTTTTAAATTTTATTTTTTTATTTTTTTAATTGTTTTTAAAAATAATTTTTTTTAATTTTTTTTAAATATTTTAATTTTTTTAATTTTTTAATATTTTTTAATATTTATTTTTATTTAAATTTTTTGAACGATTTTAAAGTCCGAAGTATAAAGTATTAAAATTTGTTAATTCACTAAAGCAGCGTAATTGAATTTATAGAGTGTTGGGAAGGATTTCAATTACAACGAATAACGTATGAATTGAATTACGATAGAAAAATTCATCCAACATCATTCCGTAATAGAATTGAATTCCAATTACGAAAGATTACGGAGAATTACATCAAAACAAACGGCCCCTTAATGTTTTTGATAGAATTTTTTGGTACATTCATGAGAAGAATCTAAGTCTTTTTTAGTGCATGTTGAGTAAGTCTCATTCAAGGAATCATAAACTGGTTTAAGATAACGTCATTGAAATTGATATATTTGTCTTCGAAATTGATATGTTTAATTTTCTTGTATGTTTAGTAGAACCTAAGGGCATGCTTGGTAGGATGGAATGGAAGAGAATGGAATTGAATAAAAGAATGGAAATGTAGAGAAAGAGAATAGGTGTGGAGATATGAAATCAATTCTCATGTTTGGTGCAAATGGAGAATGAACAAGGAAATGAACATGAGAAATAATTCTCTTGTTTGATTATCTTAAATAATGGAATGGAAATGAATTGATTGATTTTTTGTACCAAATTGATTAATTTTTTTTAGTTAATCTATATATCAATTTAAACAAAGGTACTTCACTGATAATTAAAAAAACTAGGAAATTAACAAAAACATATATTAAGCTAGTTTCCAACAAGATTCCAAACTTGTTTTACATAATAATTAAAAAAGGTACCAACAACATAACAATGCATCAAAAACCCAAACTAAGTAGGGATTACATGTACCAACAACATAACAATGCATCAAAAACCCAAACTAAGTAGGGATTACATGTACCAACAACATAACAATGCATCAAAAACCCTAACTAAGTAGGGAATGCAGGTAGCAACAACATAACAAAGCATCAAAAACCCAAACTAAGTAGGGAATGCAGTCTCAAAAGTAAGCATCATAACAAGGACCTAATCCAAAGGACCTTCCCCAAGCATTTGAATGTAGACAACTTTATCTTCTTCAATTGACCGTAAAAATATACGGGCTTTACTTGCATTACAACCGATGATGTGCATCCCTCTAAGACGTTGTTGTGCTGTGATGCCTGATAATTTTTGTATTTCTGTGATTACATCCTCCAAAATGTCACTAGCAATGTCTTGATTAGCACTTGCGAGAATTTTGTCACCCAACGTACCAATGGAATGTTCGATTCTCTTTGTTAAGTCGTTGGAACAATCTTTGAAAGTGTCATTGAAGTCAACACTCTTGCTTCGTTTTCATTTGTTGTTCTCGTTTTCCATAGGTGATAAAGGAACATCGACATCAACTTCAATGGGTGAAACCGGTGTCTCTTCAACAATATCATCTTCTCCAAGATCAACGGCTCGAGAGCCGGTTGCCCTATCCTTACCAAAGATGGTACAAAGCTTTTCATAGAATGGTAACGGCTTTCCTCTAAAATTAGCAGCATTCTTATGAGTCTACAAAATTAAAAGATAAATTAGTATTCAAGGATGATGATATTAAAACACATAAGAGAATATACCAAGATGTAACCATCCCACACTTTGTCTTCTGCATCAATGGAACATGATCCAGAATTCCAAGAAAAGCCAAAGCCACTCGTGTTTGTGCCAACTAACATGTCGTGCACAATGCTGAAATTTGTCTCCAATGTCTTCATCCTTGACTTGATATGA
This sequence comes from Calendula officinalis, assembly GCA_963853835.1. NCBI lineage: Eukaryota > Viridiplantae > Streptophyta > Magnoliopsida > Asterales > Asteraceae > Calendula > Calendula officinalis. The sequence continues at coordinate 4,755,602 of OY970830.1, read as the reverse complement.
GGCTCCGCTTTTAAGCCCGAGTTAGGAAGGCTTATATCCAATAACTGTTGAACAGCCTTAAGATATCCGGGTTTGAATCCATTGTCAGCGCCTGAATATTTACCAGACACATGCAATTGCATGAGTGCATCAATTAGCTTTGCATCTTCATCTGAAGTCCATCATCTTTTGTTTCTTCCAGCACCTCTAACAACATTTGAATCCGCCATCCCTACAATAATCGGATTTTAAGCATATAAAATCACAGCTAACTAAAGTTTTGTACAATAATCGGATTTTAAGCATATAAAATCACAGCTAACTAAAGTTTTGTACAATAATCGGATTCTAAGCATATAAAATCACATCTAACTAAAGTTTTGTACAATAAATAGGACAATGAACTTGATTTACACGACAAAAACCTAAGAAGTGAATAAATCCACACAAAACAAAATCAAAGAACAAAACTATTTGTATTTACCATTGTAATGGCTCGATAGGGACGTGCAAAACCAAGAAAACGTACCGGAGAAGACGTACCAATATTTACCAGTGTTGTAGAAACGTACCGTAGAAGACTTCGTTGATTTGAGACTTAAAAAGAGTAGAAGAGGAGATGGCGATGCCGATTTGTCACTGAAAATCCAAAGGAAAAGGTAATCGTCTTCAGAGAGAAAAGGGGTTAGGGTTTAAAACGTGTTTTCAATTTGGGGTAAACTGTGCTTTGCACATGACTTTCTATTTTATACCCCTTTTTTTATATATGCACTTCCCATTCCTGCCGAGAATGGTCCCTCCGTTAATTTTGGCATTCTCACCCATTCTCTTCTTTTTTTAGAGAATGAAAAGGGTGGAAAGGGAATGAGTTTTCTATTCTCATTTTTCATTCTCGGTTGCAAACAAACATGGGAAATGCAATCAATTCCATTTCCTTCCTTTCCATTCCATCCTACCAAACATGCCCTAAGTAAATATATGATATTACACTAATGTAACATTTGGTGGTGCAGTAGACCAGTAGTGGGCTTCACCAGCCCTATGTTCTATTAAGGGGTGTATCTAAATTATATTGCAACAAAAAGGTTAAATTGATACGGATCTAGAAGCTTCCGGTTCTATCCAACCATCCAACCATGTTTTTAGGATTTATCTTTTAAAGTTTGTTTTAGCTCTTATCTTTTAGTTTAAACTTTTGTTTTAATCTAGTTTGTTTCCTTATCAAACTAGAACTCGTTTAGGTTATATTATATATAGGATTGTATTGAATAAGGTTGGATTTAGTTGATTAATAAAACGTTTCTTGTGAAACTCAAAGAACTCGTGTTCTTGTTCTTCGTGATTTCGGTTGGCCGAACACGCCCTCAAGCTAAGGGTTTTAGCTTCCATTTGTACGATTCCGTATCAAGTGGTATCAGAGCTCTAGGTTTTCAGGATGTCAGGCCGTGAGGAAGATCGTCGTCAACACCGTAGATTCGCCGCCAGAGGCAACGGCCATGAACAACGTGACCCACGAGATGTCGCTGAGATCGAAAGGCTACAACAACGGATTCGCGAGCTCGAACTAGATCAGTTTGATCAAGACGATTCGGCCAACAAGTTCATCAAGATGTCCGGCCGTGAGGAAGATCGCCGTCAAAACCGTAGATTCGCCGCCGGAGGCAACGGGTTTGAACAACGTGACCCACGTGACATCAAAATCGAACGATTGCGGCAAAGGATCCAGGATCTTGTGCTCAACCAACCCGTTTACAAAGTCTTCGCCACCTTTAAGGTTGCTGATATGTCCCCATACGAGCCCGATGAAGATGATGACTCGAGGACGAGTCATTTTTTTAGAGGGGGAGGATGATACGGATCTAGAAGCTTCCGGTTCTATCCAACCATCCAACCATGTTTTTAGGATTTATCTTTTAAAGTTTGTTTTAGCTCTTATCTTTTAGTTTAAACTTTTGTTTTAATCTAGTTTGTTTCCTTATCAAACTAGAACTCGTTTAGGTTATATTATATATAGGATTGTATTGAATAAGGTTGGATTTAGTTGATTAATAAAACGTTTCTTGTGAAACTCAAAGAACTCGTGTTCTTGTTCTTCGTGATTTCGGTTGGCCGAACACGCCCTCAAGCTAAGGGTTTTAGCTTCCATTTGTACGAATCCGTATCATAAATGTTTAAGTATCCCTTCATCATAGCCAATCATTTGGGAATTTCTTTTAATGTTGACCCTAAGTCCCTAACAAGATGATCGTATGTGATAGTGTCATCACACTTGTTGATGACCGGCCATTATCTTTTGGACTTCAATTCGTTTGCTTCTTATTTTGGATATATTACAAGTAACGACACTTTTAATTATTTGCCAAATGTTGATTATAAGATGAGTCCATAAATAACATTAAAATATTGTATGGTGCAGCTAAAAGACTTGGCTAAAATTATTGGCGTGTAAGGAAGGCTACAATTGGTGAGTGGGTAATGAGTAATGGTTGGACGGTGACCTCGAGTGAGCCAAAAAAACATAAAGAGGTCACGGGAACCCCGACCCCAGTTTTCATTGGACGAGTCATGGTTACACCACATTCACGGACCCAACACCAATGAGAACTCACACGGTGCACCACACTCACTCACATACGAGTAGATGCCATATATAAAGGTTTTTGAGTTCTTACACTTATTGTTTTTACCTAATACTTGTAGTCTAGTATTAATTGTGTAAGGTGTAAAGTACTATTCATGATATGTTGGTTATGAGCAAGTTCAAGTCCAATACGTTGTGGATGTATTGGAGTAGATTAGGTGCCGTTATTTTATTTTTTATTTTTTTAACAACAAATATTAATTTACTCATAAATATCATATATGTGTACTATTGAACTTGAAGTCCCGAGGATAGAGAGCAAACGCTATACCATTAGGCCAAAAATCCTTTGGTAGTTCTGACATTTATTTGGTCGTCTATTTTGGGAGAAAATGGTTGATCATTGATTAATAATTATATAAGTTATATTGCTAAATTTAATTTAAAGTTAACCAAATAAACCAATATACCTTCTAACATAAATTATTAGATGCAATAACAATATTTTTCACCAAAATAAAAGGGAAATGGGCTACACAATGTAGTTTTGGACACTGAGCATAATCTTAAAAGTTGATCCCCTAACGTAATTTTTTTACTTCCAAATTACAAAAATTATTCTGTTAAATTAAACGTGTCACCTCAAACTCTAAGTTATATATTCAATTTTTACTTTTAGGACCGTTAGAACGTGTCACCTCAAACTCTAAGTTATATATATTCAATTTTTACCTTTAGGCCCGTTAGTCAGCTCATTTTTAATATTTCATTAAGTTTACCTTGTTTCAATTGAGAACTTTTTGAAAATAAATCCTTAATTTTATGGGACCGGGATGGGTGCATTGTTCCCGTCCATTGGTCTAGGGACGGGCCACAAAGAAAACAACACAAATTTATTCTCACTTCATACCCCTTAATGACACATTCATTTCTTCCTCTCTCTGTCTTTACATTATTGCAAACTCGCCTGCGTTTGTTAGCACAATCCTTTTACGAAAGTGTTATGTGTAACATACGTTTGATTAAGGAAAGAATAAAATATACATCACTAGGATAATGTAAAATACTTAAATGTGATTGAGTTTGTGTGGTACCAACCATTTGAAATTTAATTGAACGGTTTAACAACTTTTCTCGAAGAGCTATAACTATCAAGATCGATGGATTACAACAATTTCAAGATCTCACTCAAAAGAATCCAAAGACCTTTTTAAGTTGTGAAATGATACTCTCATGAGTTTACAACTCCTTACGACTTGGGTACTCTTGGTCAATTTCTACTACAATATCCCCACCTATAACCAAAAAACTTTTAAGGGCAATACCTTCATCGATAGCTGACCATATGAACCTTTTAGGCTGATAATGACTAACATAGTAATTATTATTGTGTCATGTGAAAATTGAGCTCGAGATAAGGCTCTTCATGTGTTACTTATCAACTTCGGTCCCCTTTAATCTTTATAACCTTTAGAAACATACCTTACACCATAAACCCTGTGTGGGAGGTCTTCATTTCCTATTTGGTTCTATTTATAGCAACCCCTTCTACTTTTTGCCCATTTCATAACTTGTTCCTCTTGTGGTGACTGAGACGTAAGTGGAAAAAATAAAAGTCAGGTTTCAATGGGAAGAAATAAAAATAGGAATCTGATTCCTATAGAACTTTTGTTTTATTAATACGGAATAATTTAATACTTAAAAGACAAATGTGTCATTTCTTTAAGGGGTGAAATGCATAATATAGTAAAAAAAAAGTAATGACATAATTATCATTTAACATGAAATTGTTCTGTATAGATAAATGTGTCATTCCTTTATGGGGTGAAATGAGTAAAAGGAAAGTAATGACATAAATATTACTATGTACGAATGAATTCTCATAAAATGGGTTTATTCGTTTCCATTTTGGGGTCTCAGTTTACTACTCGTATTATATATCAACAAAAGGACATAAATCCATGTAATATGACAAACATTCACATGGACACACAAAACTGCATGCATGAAAGTTATGGGTCTCAAAAGTCATGTGCTTGGATAAAATTATGTCAATAAATTCACACTTTCTATAAGCTTTACCAGATGTTTGAAAGTGATGCTTCGTATGTATGTCTTATTTATTTGTAAATTTCCAAAATACTAATCACATCTCCATTACTCCAGCCATGTTCTTTCAACTGCCAAACAAATGCTCGATCGAACACGAAAGCCACAATTATCTGAATATGATATTACTTATAACTTTTAAATTTTCTCAATGATCGCAATTAATTAGTAACCTTATAATTTAATCTTGCTGAAGTGGCACAAAGGATTTCCTTTTATATGCCCTGTCATTGTCCACATGGATATTTCACGTTTACTTTGTTGCTGACGTGTAACTTTTAAAATTTTAATAGAAGAAAATATATTCATGTCCAAACCCAACTCTATCCAGATTCTTCCACATAGGCCATATCTAGAGCCGCAAACGAAACAACGTTTAGTAAATAGTTTGTAAATCGTTTGGGGGAAGTTATTTTGTTTATATAATAAATGAAGACATGAACAAGATTTTTAGTTCATTTACTCTCTTTTTTTTAAAGTGCGGAATTTATATAAAATCAGGTGGTCACTTATCATCACTACAGGTCCTCTCTAATTCTGATTAGGGACGAAACACCAAAAGTGGTCTCTATCTTGTGACCAAAGCAGCGTGGTCATAATATTTGTGACCAAACACATGAAAATGATAAATGCGTTAAACTAGTAAGACCCCTGCCAATGGCAGTAGAACCCGTCAGTAGGAATTCGTCCTTGTGGCGACGTGAAGAGTATCCCGTCAGTGGGGTGTGTGTGGGGGTGGGTGGGGTGTTTGGCCGTTTGGGTAATATTTTTTTAAATGAGTTAGTGATGTGTTGCTGTAGGCACGACCTCGTCGGTAACCCGTCATTAAGGATGTGTTTAATAATTGTACCCTACGCGGGATTGTATAACTTAGTGATATTTAAATTTTAATAAGTTATTTTTGCAAAGTGTTTAATTTATCCTTTTGGTCTAAAATATCAATTTACAACTAAAAATAAAAAGATCATTCTAAAAAGTCATGTTTTATACTCTCTCCGTCCCACAAAAAACTTCTCATTTCATTTGGGCACAAGATTTAAGGTGATAGTTAGTGGTGGGGTCATTGATAATAATTTTGATTAAAATATAAGATTTGTTTGGAGAGAGAAAGATAGTTATTGGATAGTTAGTGGTGAGGTTATTAATAATAATAATATTTTATTATGTGAAGCCCATCAATTGTGAAATGAGAAGTTTTTTATGGGACAAAAATATGTGGTGAAATGAGAAGTTTTTTGTGGTACGGAGGGAGTAACTTTTTAAAAGGCAAGGAAAAACTGTTTTTAATAAATTCTTATAGATTCCCAGATTTTGTTTGACTTATTGCCTTTTCATAAAATTAATAAATCAATAACCACAAATTCATATTGAAACCTCATCTTAAATCTTAATTTAAAGACATACACTGATATAGGTGTCATTTATATTCCTCTGTAGTTTGTGCAGTTTGGCTGCCTTGTGGCTTATATATTTTCAAGAAATTATATTGACGTGTAATATTTGTATTATTTGTGACTACTCACTTGATCATGATAGGTGTCAAAATTAAGAAATACTATGAGGATAGAGATTAAGTGGATTACATATATTATCTTGTTTTGAGTAATAACACAAAGTAGACACAATATCATTTCTCTTTATTTCAATATATATTTAAACTCTTCAAGAAAAATACAAATAAACATCAATCCATACCGTAAAGTAGGAATGTTTTAACTTTTTTTTTTTAACTAAATCAAGAATTTAGCAATAAGGACACGTTTAAGCCCAGATATACACAAAATTTAAGGGTTAGCAATCCGACCGTTAGAAGACCCTGCAACCATCCTATTTATTAAATGCATATACTTCCTCCGTATCAAAATAAGTGACACACTTTCCATTTTGGGGTGTATCAAAATAAGTGAAACACTTTAAAAACTTTCCTTATTTGGTAAAAATAGTGGGAGTCATACCCAATAACTATCTACTTTAATAAAGTGAAATTACCCTTATACCCTTACTTTTACCTTTAAAACTCATTAATATCACTTTATTCAAGAAAAGTGGGACCCATTCTCCACTAACTATGTACTTAATCTATTTTAACCTCTACTTTAATCTTTTACCTCAAAAAACGTGTAAACCAATTTGTTTCACTTATTTTGATACGGAGGAAGTATAAACAATTTTAAGCCAAGATACAAAACCCTCATAAATACCAGACATACTCGCACAGTAACGCTTCTACCCACTCTCCTTAAACTCAATAATTTATTTCACATTTTAAACTATCATCCCAACATCAAAAGAGAATATTGATTAAGTTGACAGTTAATTATTTGATTATAAGTTCAAACTCATTTAGAACCATATATTAGCCTAAATAGATATACGAGTATTATTCTATAAACAATTAACCGTTGATTATTGTTTAAGTTGACAGTTAATTATTTGATCGACCAAACTCGTACTTTATAAAAAAGTAAAGGTAAAGGTAAAAAAAAGGTAAACAAGCCAATAATATATGCTTCATTTCTAATTTCAAAATATGTTTGGCGCCTAGCAACACAATACTCCCCCAGTTACTTTTTTTAAGATATTTTCTTTATAACGAGCTTTTTAAGATATATTTTTCTTATGATATATGCAGCTTAATTAATTGTCACTGTAATAATCTTAGCACAATTTTCTAATCATCTGTTAATACATACTCCATTTTAAACGCAATTGAAGAACCTTTAACGTTTTATCGTGGTTAGTTAATACTCGTAATTAATTAATTTCTATTATTAAACTTTCCTTAAATATTTGAAACCCAACAAGAAGCAGAAGACCGTTCCTCGTAATTCGTGTCCTCTTTTTACTTTCACTACCTTCCAACATTACCCAACCAGTCATCCAAACACTCTCTCTCTCTCTAACAAGTAACAACGACTTCTGTGGAGAAATCTCTTCACTTTCTCTCTATCAACACAACACCCTACCCATAATGGAACCATAATTTCAGCAACACATTGTAGCTAGATATACATCCCAAAATGGTAGCTGGGAAAGTCAAACTAACAATAGGCTTACAAAGATCACCGGCAAATTCAAAGCCGGAAGTAAAACAACAACAAAGGCAACATCCGTCTCCATCTCCATCTCCAACTACATCGCATGGTTCCTCCGGCAGCGCAGGAAAAGTACCACAGAAAGGAGCGTTTTCACGTTCATTTGGTGGCTATTTCCCTAGGTCCTCAGCTCAGGTGCAGCCACGGCCGCCGGACGTGGTGGAGCTGCTACATTTAGTGGAGGAGCTCAGAGAGCGAGAATCACGGTTAAGAACCGAACTCCTTGAACAAAAGTTGCTCAAGGAGTCCGTCGCGATTCTCCCCATTCTCGAGAACGAGATCGCTAGAAAGGAATCGGAAATCAGTCGATCTTCGAAAAAAATCGAGTGTTTGGAAACAGAGAATGAGAGATTGAGACAAGAGGTTGAAATGCTGCATTTTAAATTAACTGAACAGAAGCAGGAGTTTGAAATTAAAATTAAGGATTTGCAATTGCAATCGCAATCGCAGTTGGAGACTTCTGCTTCACAACGGTTTCAATTTCAACAGTTGATAGATATCTCAGGGAAATCTAATATGATCAAGAGCTTGAAACGTGGCCATCCGTTCAATAATGTTCAAATTAATCGCAATCATAACGATATGGAAATCAAATGTTTTACAGAATCGAGCTCGAAGGAATCGATTCTTTTAGAAATTGATAATTTACCGAGGCTTTCGCGGTGTGATTCGTTAGATATGACGTCAGATTCCGTTATTGAAGTTCGTTCTCGTGTTCCTAGAGTTCCAAAACCGCCTCCACGACCGTCAACGTCATCTTGTTCATTATCTTCTTCGTCGTTTTCTCCTTATAGCTCACTGAACAGCTCGCCGGAGAGGGTTTTAACAGAACAACAACCTCCAGTGCCGCCTCCTCCTCCTCCGCCGGTGACAAAACTAGCTCCACCTCCACCGCCTCCTCCTCCTAGGAACACCAAATCTGCTGCTCCGCCGCCGCCTCCTCCTCCGCCCAAAGGTCTAAAGCCGTTACCGGCGAAGGTGAGGAGAGTACCAGAGGTAGTCGAGTTTTATCACTCTCTCATGCGGCGAGAGTCCCGGCGGGATTCCTGCAACGGATCTTCTTCAGCCGATGTTCCATCGACGGCCAACACACGTGACATGATCGGAGAAATCGAGAACCGGTCTACGCATTTGCTCGCTGTAAGTAGCTATTGGTAGTATAGACTAGGGTAAATGTCAGAAATTGTGAACTTTTTTTTTTCGGATTTTTAGTCCCCGTACTCTTTAAAATTCTGGTCTATCGTCATTCTGTCCAAATTGGATGTTAATTAACGGAATATGCCAAAATAATGAGGGTATTTTCGTCTTTTAAAGTTTTCTTTTATTTCTATTTTTCTATATTTTGCCCTTCGACCAGACCTAAGCTACACGCCTACACCCTATAATTAACAATTTTTTGATAGTAAAGATAAGACTATTTAGATTTGGAATGCGCAAAGACTGAAGGATAAAATCGATCTTTCCATCATGGACCTCATGTTTCCATCCTGTTAGGGTTGTAGCTTTTTCTAGGGTATGACTATCATTCAATTCAGGATAAAAAATTATATAAATGTTAAAATGACAGGTCAATAAAATTTTGGACATCTATAAAATTATTTACTTCGTATTAGTTATAAGGTTTTGATAATGAGAGCTTTAAGGGAAGACTGTCATAACACTTATATTTGGACTTATATATTAATCCTCATGCTCTTATGGCATGAGATAAGACACATTTAGTATGTGTGTCTATATCCTTAGGACATGAGTTAGACAAACCCATTAAAAATTATATTTCGACCTAAGGCATAAACTAGTGTTTATATTTTAAAATGCCTATCAAATATTCAAATTTATCATTTCACATTTATAGGCCTAAGGATTATTTACTTCAAAACTTAGTTGTCCAAATTCTCGGGCTTGAATTTAGGACATGACATCATTTACTTATTCAAAAAGTGACATTTTGTAGAGGGCTGGGGTAAATTTCAGAACGATAATTTTCATCAGTTGTACGTTTTGCATCAAATATAGTACACTGTAACTGTGCTACCAAATCTAACTCCAAAATTAACATTTACTGTTTTAAATTCAAATTCTATGATATTCCTTGGTATTTCTGATAAAAAGTTTATTGTAGTTTAACACTTTTTTTCTTAATTTATATGTTTTGGTGATTAAATGATTACAGATAAAGACAGATGTAGAAACACAAGGTGATTTCATAAAATTTTTAATCAAAGAAGTAGAGAATGCATCGTTTACGGATATTGAAGATGTTGTGCCTTTTGTTAAATGGCTCGATGATGAACTCTCTTACCTGGTAAACTTACTTTATTCATCAACAATTATAATCCTTAATTCACAAATCAAATTAATTGATAATTTTAATTATGATTTATTCCTTGAAAAATGATTTCAGATTGATGAGAGGGCAGTTCTTAAACACTTTGAATGGCCTGAACATAAAGCAGATGCATTAAGAGAAGCTGCATTTGGTTATTCTGATTTAAAAAAGCTTGAATCTGAGGTGTCATCATTTCGTGACAATCCACGTCAGCCTTGTGGGCCTGCTCTGAAGAAAATGCAAGGATTATTTGAGAAGTATAAATCTTCATATTTATTTAAAAGGTTATATATATAGTATGAATTTTATATTGATGGTTTGTTTGGATACAAACAGATTAGAGCATGGAGTGTATAATTTATCACGAATGAGAGAATCTGCTTCAACACGATACAAAGTATTTCAAATTCCAATGGGTTGGATGCAAGAATCTGGATTTGTAGCTCAGGTACTTTTTTCTTGTTTTTGAAATTCATTTGTTAAATTCATTTTATTTTTATTTTTATTTTTATTTCCAGCGTGTGTGGTCCATAAATAGTTGATAGCATTTGGTGGGGATTTAAGGTTTCTGTCCCTGCCCACTAGTAAATTATAGGGGTGATGAGTTTTTAGCCATTTTTATAAACCGATAATAATGATTTAAATGGTTAAAATACAAAAAAAATAGATTAAAATTAAGTGGGTTGAATAGGTAAGATATAATTTTTTTTTTATCAGACAAATCGACCTAAATTCTTTACTTGAAGAATTGAATTATTATTGTAAATAAAAAACAGTATACAGATTTTGTTACAAAATGCCAAAACGGTTGCAAAGATTTTGCTCAGCTTACAAGGTCCCTTACCTGCATGCCCACATGTGAGAGTGAAACCCCACACTACATAGGAAATGTATTTGCTTGGATTCCTTTAGGGTTTTACACTTGTACATCATGCATCAAAGCTTGTACATTGAGAGTCTTTGAATTTTTTTAGGTTGGACTAATATGAACCCCAAGATTTTCCATGTCACGCTTCGATTTCTGTTTTAACATTTCCATCACTTTTTGCCACCCACATTTGGTACACATATTCTAGCTAGATTCTACAATGGGAAACAGTGTTTGCACAGTCCAAGAGAAATGTTTTTTATATCATGTTGGAATCTGCTATGACTACTTGTACCTTATGCATCATTTGTAAAACGGGCCCCTGTAGTTCTCTGTTTTCATGCTGTGTGGACTCTTGTATTTGAATTCATTTGACCCATAATGTTGTCACTTATTTAGTACGTGTCCTTGTTTTTGAATTTAGAAAACATACAAAAAATGGACAAAAATAACAATAATTTGCATACACGTAGATCAAACTGGCATCGGTTAAATTAGCAATGAAATACATGAGAAGAGTATCTGCAGAACTTGAAACAGTCGGTGGTCCAGAAGAAGAAGAATTAATCGTTCAAGGTGTGCGATTTGCATTTCGTGTACATCAGGTAAAAAATTAGTAATTTTGACTTTTGACCAAAAAGTCAAGATTTTGATTTGGTTTTTTTTTTTGACAGTTTGCTGGGGGATTTGATGTTGAAACAATGAGGGCATTCCAGGAATTGCGTGATAAAGTGAAAACGTGCCATGAGCAATGCCAAAACCAACAGCAGAAACTGTTGTGTAGGTCAACTGCTTGTTAGACATTCTTTATCTGTAAGCAAACTCAGCTTCAGCATTTGTTATTACCTATTATCGGGTTTTTTTTTGCTGTAAAGAAGGGACTCTTTTGGTGTGAATACAATGACCTTGTATTTTCATTTGTCGAATTCATATTATTTTACTTTCAATATCGTAATTAAATTAACAGTTGATCAAACAATTTGCGTAAAAGTCGGGTACTTTAATTTCATTATGCACTTTAGGATCAATAGAAATATATAATGACTAAGTTGAGAAAATGAAGGAGCTGAGTACTTTTGGAATGGTTAATTTATATACACTGGTATTAGTTACTACACTTGGATAATTTTCTGTAAATTTAGTTGAAAATAGGCATGTATTGCATAGTGTGAAGTCAAAAACTGGTCTATTGATTTTTAAAGTACCTTTTTTGCTCTTAAAATTTTGTAGGGGCCGAATGAAATGTTAGCCCCTACCATCACAAATATACTATGGAGAAGTCTTTTTCAAAATAAGTTGTCATGGACAAGTGTAATGGGTACCTATTTAAAGTTGCAGTATCCTTATGTATGTGATGTAACCTAACATTTGCTACTTAAAACCTAGTTGTCCAAAATGATAATTTCAATATGGTCATTAGTCTCACTTAATTGCAATTTCTGTAGATTAGCATCGTAGTATTTTATGCATGTAGTAAGTTGACCAATAAGCTTAGCTAAATACACATTAGTACATTTCATACATGTATGATAACAAATTTATCAGAAATTATTCAGTTTGACTAATAAAAGTCAACTGTTCCATGTTCCGTAGTTGGATAACCAGCACCGAAAACCGTCTTTACATTGGATGGTTTGGTGTTTTAATGATCCCTACCTTATTGACCGCAACTTCTGTAGTAGGTATCCCGTTTATAATTTCTTACAAATCGTGACTTTTAAGTGTCTATCATATTATAATAGATCAATCTCTAGAGCTGAACCACGGATGAAACGTAACATTTTGTCATAACTATGGCCAAAATGTAATCTCGTACAGTTTTGGGGTCAAAATGAAATTTCCAGAAACTGTAAAACTACTTCCACTATCAAAAGTTAGAACTCTAGAGTCCAGACGCTTAAATGTGGTCAAGAGAAAGTTGATAAGTTCATGGATTGTAACGGGTTCTTAACTTTCTAACCATATTTGGGCCCACTGAGCGGCCCAAATCTTTTGGCCCAAAAGCTTTTGTATGAGTTCCTCGGTCGTTGCAAGCTACATTGGATATTGAAAAGTGAAGTATGTTTTCCCCTAGTAAGTATCTCCCAACTTCCATGTATACTAATTTTTATTTGTTGATTAATTTGTTATGTGTGATATATTTTTTTTTTTGTTGGGTGAGCATTTGGATCGAAAAAACCGAACCGAATCGAACCTAAACTAAACTGAAAACTAACTGAACTAAAGCTGAAAACATGTACTTCCTCTGATTCAAAATAAGTAATACACTTTGCCTTTCACGGTTTTTGAGATAAAAGATTATAATGATGGTTATATTAGATTAATTGGATGGTTAATGAGGAATGGGTCCCACACTTTTTGAATAAAGTGAGGTTAATGATGTTTAAAAGTAAAAAGTAAAGGTAAAGTGGTTATTTCACTTTGTTAAAGTAGATAGTTAGTGGGTGAGGGTCCCACTTTTTTTGCCAAATAAGGTAATTTTTCAAAGTGTATCATTTATTTTGAATCACCCCAAAAAGGAAAGTATATCACTTATTTTGAATCGGAGGAAGTAATTGATTTGGTTCCGATTTTAAAAATTCATGATTTTCGTTCGGTTCAGTCTTCAAATAAAGATGAGCATTGGGGCTAAAAGAACATAACCAAAATTGAAAACATGTAGCTGGTATGATTTCGTTTTGAAATTTTATCATTTTCAATTTTAGTTCAATTTGATATGTAGACTACGCTCACCCCTACTTGAAGAGATGAGTTGGAGGATTCTTAAATTCTCTCTGTTACATTAATTATCCACAGCTTGTAAAATTGTAACAAACATAATCAGACAAAGAACAGGTACATGTGTTGTATTTCTTTTATGGATTTTTCATATCAATGTGCATTAAATAAAATAATTATTTCCTGAATATGTATTGAATAAAAGTAATGAATTCTAAATTCTACGGAGTACAATTTTTAAAGATGTATTAAATACAAAGTGGTTTGTTCAAGAAGGTCCAAGAATTTTATCAAGTCCCAAAGGATAATTATTGGCCTTTAGATCAAGAAAAAGTCAAAGGTCAAGATCAACACTTCAACCACCACCACCACCGCCGGCGGCGGATGGCGACGATTGGCGGTGGTCGGCGGCGGTGGCGGACGGCAGCCGGAGGTGGCTGTCGGCGGTGGTCAGTGGTGGTGTCCGGCGGTGGTGGCTGTGTATTCAATTTATGTGAATCACACGTGTTTCGTAATTTGAAACACATGTGATTTCAAGTAATATGATCGTCTATGTTTTAGAACCTCTATTATTAGTGAATCACATGTGTTTCACCTTTTGAAACACATGTGCTTCGTAGTTCGTATGCTCCCATGTGTTTTAGAAACTCATGTTTTTAGTGAATCACATGTGTTTCGTGACTTGAAACACATGTGATTCGAAATAATATGCTCGTCTGTATTTTTGAAACATTTGTTTTTAGTGAACATGTGATTCGTAGTTCGTATGCTCTCACGCCTTTAGAACTCTTGATTTTAGTGAATCACACGTGTTTCGTGACTTGAAACACATGTGATTCGATGTAATATGCTCGTCTGTATTCGGCGGCGGCCGGCCGGCGGTGGTGGTCGGCGACGGTCGGAAGTGTCAATGGCTAAGGGATTTGATCTTAACCATTTTGATCCAATAGCTAAGATTTAGTCTTTGAGACTTTAAAATTTTGATAGACCTCCTTGAATACAACTCTAAATACGAATTTTTGTTTAAATTGAAATAATTGTTTCAATTTGTTGAATGCACCCCCTAAAGTATGCGCTAGAAAAAATTTCTTTTATGTTAGGAGATTAGGAGAGATGCATGTGATCAGGAAATTAAGTCTTACTTTAATTAGTTCCACGTGAACGTTCGTGGTTTAAGATGGTCATATTCATAGGATTAGGGTTCCAATTAATTGATCACATTCACAATTCTATTACAGTATTATTTTAAAGAGTGGTCCAAAGAAAACGTAATCGAGTAGTAAAACTTTTATGGTCAGTTATATCACAACTATATAATTATCGATACTTCCATGTTTTTAATTAATGAATCTACTTCCTCAGTTCAGAATAATTGATGTACTTTCTTTTTTTCGCAGTTTCAAAATAAGTAATACATTTTAATAAGGGTAACGGGGTCTATATCATTTTTAATATAATGAAATAACTAATTTATCATTACTTTTAAATACCATTAACCTCATTTTATTCAAAATATGTAAGACTCGCCCCAGTTATAACTATCCAAATTAAGTTAATCTAACTATCTTTATAATCTTTTATTTCAAAAATCATAAAAATAACAATGGATCACTTGTTTTGAAACGAAGAGAATATTATTTTGTGTTCCTTAAGAAATTTAATAAGCTCGTGATAATCTACTTGGTACTTTATTGGGTGATTTATATACATGTACTTCTTACACTTCAAAAACAACTTCATGATTATCGGTCACGTACGTCGAGTTGCGATTGATAAATTAATGTAGAACTTAGAGTTCTCAGTTTGATGTTAATAATTCCCGAAGGCGTATAACAGGTCTATCAGCATTAGCCATGCAACTGCAACATTTATTTTGGATTCTATGGACACTGAATATCAATAGAACGCACATAAGTATTTTTATTTAGCTTTTTTTGGGTCAAAAGTTATCTCAGTACAGAGAAAACGATTTGCAAACACCATTAAATAAACCAAAAAATTGGTTAGAACAATTTCAAGAACACGACACTACAAAGAATAACCCAGCAAGAAATCATTTTCACTCTGTAGTCGTCACCATAACAGTTAATTAAGAGAAGAATAACTAAATGATATCATTATGCCAATTAATTAGTTGCAATAACTTCAATTATACATGCCATTAATAAGAGAGAGTTGATGCCACCTAATATAATTAGCTTGGCATTTACATGGTCATGGTCCACATAATTACAAATTTACAATTTTATCAAGTACACTACTAGAAGCTAGTATGAAACAATTATTTAAAGAGTAAATTATGGAGTAATTGATGCCGGATTAAAGAATGCTTGGATAATTAACATGTGGTTTATTATCTATCACTAATGGAGTTTTGCCTCAATAATTATGAGCTCGATCGAATCGTATTATGTAAATCTGTATTATTTTTACAGATTGCAGCGCTAACTGTTCTGCTTTTTTTAAGACAAATATTTTTAATAAACAACATAATAAAGGGATCAAAATGTACAAAAACCCACTGAAGTGCGAACCAGAAATACAATCGAGAAACGATAAAAATCAAAAGAGAATAAAAACAAGAACTAGAAGAGTTAACTAAATAAGTGATTTCTTCGACACAAGGACTTGTATAGGATCCCGATATACAATCACATTACTAGGAAAAATGAGATATATCTTTAGCTCGTGTATAACAGTAATAATTACAAAGTAGACATTAATATCATCATTATAAAAAAATAAAGAAAAAAAATAAAAAGATGCAAGTCACTATGACATGATTATTGGTAGTAATCATTATAATGGAAAAGGGCTCCTTCCTACAAAAACTTGGACCACGCTACGTTTTTGTATTGTACCATTTACGCCCAATTTATGCTACATGTACTATATACTATCATCACATCACTCCAATAAAATCAATTCGTAATTCCATGATAAATATTTAACTTCATACATTAGGTGGCATTTAACAAAATATCTCATTTGATTTTTTGAGTATCATGAAATAAACCAACAGTTTAACTTCATAAAATTACATCTGATTGCACAAATATGTATATATCAAAAGTAGGGATGCAAATTTAACCCGCGGGTTTCGGTACCCGCGGGTACCCGAGTCTTACGGGGCAGGTATTACCCGTCTAAACGGGTAACGGGTCGGGGATGGGTTTAAATTTCATACCCGAGAGCGGGTACGGGTCGGGTACGGGTTTTATAATACCCGCACCGTTTATACCCGACCAGAATATATATATATATATTAATGTGTAATTGTTTTAGTACATGTTTAGCCCACGAGTCACTACTCAAACTTAACCCAACACTTAATCTCTTATTAGCCCAATTTAATAATGGTTAAAATTTGGCTCGTCTCCCGTTAGTCCATTACGTATTGAACGGAATAAGCCTGAACGAACTAAGAGTTTTAAATGTTTTACCTATTTTGTTTAATTTTTTTATTGAACGGGTACCCGTCGGGTTACCCGTACCCGGCGGGTATTTTTATACCCGAACCCGACGGGTATTTGACCGGGTACGGGGCGGGTACGGGTATAAAAATAACGAGTCGGGTACGGGTACGGGTTTTGCAGTACCCGCTATTACCCGTACCCGTTTGCACCTCTATTGCTATGTTCAAGTGGTGTGCATGTGGAAGAAATGGGACGCAAAGATGATAAATGTTATATAGTTACTGCAGCCGTATACGTTGGTTACTAATCACTCTTTTATCTTGCAATATGAATTTAATAAATTGATATTTAAAAAAAAAAAATTATTTTAATTTTATTAAAGAGAATAAGATTAAAATTGGCATGATTTTTTGCCTTTCACATTGCCAATATATATATGGTTATACATGGAACAAGTTACATTAAATGAAACCAAACACTCTTCTAATGGCAATCTACCACTCTTTCTTTTTTGCTTATTTCATCTCATTGCAAATGTTGTTCATAAGCTTTACAAATGAACAATCTTACAAACCTTCATTAAAATGTAATCGTTGTGTATAGAAATAAATCATCTATCATGCAAATTTACCGATGTATCAATTGAGGAACGAAGCGTACAAGAGTTGGTTCCAAGTGTCGGGTAACCCAGGCACGCACCAATGGCTACAATCAACACCCGAATCACTATACGATGATGGATGGGCATCTTTCCTAAGTTGAGATAGTGTTGTGATATCGAGCAGTGTGACGGGTTTCTTTATGCTACTTAAAACTTTGTTTAAAACAATTTGGGCTTCGGGTAAGCCCGCTGGGTATGATCCTCCTTCTACCGGTTGCAGTTCTCCATAACAGTTTCTTGACGATGATCCCCATTCCTTTCCCCTAGTTTCATAAAATACTCTGTTAAACTTAATTTAATAAACCTATAAGCTAATAAAAACCTAACCAACTACCCCTATGTCTCAAAAACATATTAGTTTGTTACCTTTTAATTAGACAAAAGTATATTAGCCCGAATAGAATTTTGATATGAGCATGTTATCCTTTTTACGTAATTTTCTCTTAAATTGATGATAATGAGTTGCTAGCAAATTTACTTACATGTAATGCGTAGGAGAGATCCCTTGAAAGAGCACTTTAGTCTTCAATGGGTCAACATTAAGATCGACCCATTTTCCCCATGTTGACATACCCTTGTAATATGCCACTAGGCGGTCCATATCCTTCACGATAGTCGATCCATCTCGTATGTAATCAAATCTGTCACATAATTTAAATAAAACATCTTATATTATATATTTGAAATTGAAATGATATATTATATACAATAAGACCGTAGCTAAAAGTAAGGAAAAAAATGAAATCGTACGGTTGTAGATCTCCTGTGTGGGTCCACCAATGCCACGAGTTGAAGACAAGAACGTCCATGTCTTTCCATGTATCGCCTCCATTTATAGAATTCAAATTCAAAACCCTACCAATGTTTTGTTTCACAATGTCTACCAAATATGGTGTGCGGTACAAGTATATCGTCGTGTTGAAATCCTACGAATAAATAGATTAAACGTCATATAAATTTTAACAATAAAGATATATTAAATCGCCATGTATGTGGGAGATAAGATGTGACAGTTACACTACTACCCATAGAGAGATTTCGTACATAAAGTTCTCCCGGTAAAAGTGTGAGTGATGGCATATATATGTATACACGTACGTGATATATCTTATAATAAACTATTAATTTATCTAATATACAAATGATATACTAAAAGAAGTAATTTGGAATTATAATAGTGAGGGTTTGTTTTTATGCTTGCAAGTTGTAACAATGCTGAGGTTGTTCACATGTGATGTTATTACCCGCTACAAAAATCCAAAACTACACCTCGTTTTGACGCATATATCACTGTGTATGGAATCAACTTTTTTTGCACTTTCTTATCACCTTCTACATTGGGAACATGTTTTTAGAACCCGTGTATTTGGTTTTTGGCTTTTAAGTTTTGTCAACAATATTCAAGTTTATTTTTAGATATTTTGATCTGATTGAAAATGATCCTACTTTGTACTATACTTTTCCACGTAACAATCAAATCACACTATAAGGAAATTCAATTAGAAAAATAAATTAAAAACATATAAACAATGTCACTATATCTAAATTTTTGTGACTAAATATACTGATTATTTTATAAAATAATCATACTTTTTGTTTTTATTTTTTTCTTTTATCAAAAATCATAAACATATTGTATATGATTTTTGATAAAACAAAAAAAAAAGTGTGATTATTTACTACTTAGAAGATTTATTAAATACAATTTTCTGTTTAAATAAAATTTTTAATGTTCATTAATAATATAGTAGCATATGTTCATATAACGTACATTAAAAAAAACATTATAATACCTACATTGTTGAATATAACAAAAAAAATAGAAAAAAAGAAAAACTATAATGACTAGACATGAACAAAAAAAAATTTAATTACCAAAACATATGATTAAAATAACATTAACAAAAGTTTTAGCATTTATTGCATTAACTCCAATTTCAAAATATTATACCATTGTTTTGTTGTTTGTTTTAGTGAACGTGAGATGAAAATGACCTGTCAGACACAAACAAACATACGCAAAATTGTCTATATAGTTGACGCCCACCGTAACCACCACTTCCCCCACCACCATGCTTTCTGCAGCAGACGGTGGTCTTTTGGGCCCTACGAAAAGTGGGTCCGTTTGAAGGTAAAAGAAAAGGAAATTATGCATATACTTTCTCCGATTCAAAATAAGTGACACATTTTTTTTATGAGTGATTCAAAATAAGTGACAAAAAATAATGGGACCCACACATACTAACTATCTACTTTAACAAATTGAAATGACTCACTTACCCTTACTTTTTACTTTTAAATATCATTAACATCACTTTATTCAAAATGTGCGGGACTCATTCCCCACTAGTCATCCAATTAATTTAATTTAATTATCATTATAATTTTTTGCCTCAAATACCGTGAAATCTAAAATATGTCACTTATTTTAAATCGAAGTATATATATTTAATGAAGATAATAATATTTCCTAAAAAGAATAAAAAAAGGAAAAGAAACCTGAAAAGCGAGGGAAGTAAGAATATCTCTGTGCAGAGAAGTGTTTCTGGAATTGGGCACCGACGCATGAAGTAAACAGGCCAACGATTCCCACTGATTCAGACTCAGTGAGTCACCCACAAACATCACCTTTTTCCCTCTCCATTTATTTAACAAATCCACGCCATTAAACCTACAAGGTGTTAGGAATATTATTATTAATATTCATATATTGATTTGATTAGTCAAAACTATTAAACTACAAGGACCTAAGTCGGTAATATGAAGTTCAAGATTTGAAAAAGATTTAGGAGATAATGATAATTGTAAAAGATATAGTATATCTTTATTTGTTTAAAAGATTTAGTTATTATCTTTTCCTTGTAAGTCTTAGGTTTTCTAGTATATAAAGAAACCTAATGACATAGAATTAGATGTTCTTGTAACCCACGTTTTAACGTGTTTGTGTGTAAAACCTAAGCCTCAAGATCGTTTGATCCTGTTTAACGAAGAACCGTTCTATGTATTTATATATAGAATTGAGGCTTTTAATGATGAAAAACTTGTTTAGCTATACATATATGTTTAACTAATTCCGCAATTTTATGTTTTGTATATGCTTATTCCAGATAAGAACTAACTATTCTTGAGCCTAAAGATCTATGTTTATGAAGAGTTATTCAGCTCTTCACAATTGGTATCAGAGCATTATTGGTTCTAGATCTACTATTTGTTAAGAACAACAAAAAGTTTTAATCTTTAAAACACACACATTATTAATCATGACTGATAATAATGAAAGCACTCAGGCCAACAAAATTCCTATACTCACACCCAATAACTTTGGGATGTGGAAGAATCGTATTAAGCAATACATGCTTATTACAGATTATTCCATGTGGGAAGTCGTTTGTGAAGGAAACAAAACTGGTCAACTTCAAGCAAGTAGCTCTGCAACTGAGGCAGACAAACTTAAATGTGAGAAGGAGAAGAAAGATAAAGGCATTGAACTCAAAACTCTAAGCACTCTCTTACTGGCCATTCCTAATGATTATCAACATCTCTTTGTTGAATATGATGATGCAAAAATACTATGGGAAGCACTGGAGAAGAGATTTGTTGGGACAAAGAGCACCAAGAGGAATATGAAGTCTGTTCTCAAACAAGACTTTGAAAATTTCAAAGGAAAGCCCAATGAAACACTCACTCAAGTGTTTGACAGATTCAACAAACTAATTGGTGAACTCAACCAAGTTGGTGTAAAGATGGATCAAGAGGATGTCAACATGAAGTTTCTAAGGTCTCTTAGTGAAGAATGGGCCATGTACACAGTGGTGTACAGACAAAGAGATGCTTTAGAAGAAAAGGAGTTAGATGAACTCTATAATGATCTCAGAGTGTTTGAAACTGAGGTAAATCACAAAAACCCTTCTATTTCTTCTAACAATGCTGCTTTTGTGTCTAGTACAGGTCAAGGACAGGAAACCTCCGCAGGAAAGGCTGCAGATTCTGAGGATACTGCAAGAGAATCCTTCTTCACTAGTCATGTGCATACTGCATTGATTAGTGATGACTTGGAACAACTGAATCCAGATGATCTTGAGGAGATGGATCTTAAATGGCAGATGGCTATGCTGAGCCTAAGGACCAAAAGATTCCTAAAAAGAACTGGAAGGACAAGCCTCAATTTCAACAAAGGTGACAAAGCAGGATTTGACAAAACTAAAGTCAAATGTTACAACTGTAACAACCTTGGTCACTTTGCAAAAGAATGTCCTCATCCAGACAAAAGATCAAAATCAACTGCTCTTGTGTCACAACAAGGACAAGGATATGACTGGAGCTTCCAAGCAGAAGAGCATGCTCAAAATCAAGCTCTCATGGCCTTTACTGACAACAAAACTGAGGTAAAATCTAAACCTTGTACTCCTGAATGTGCTAAAATTATTAAAAATCTAGAAAAAGAAAACAATAAATTAAATGAAGATTTAGCAAAAGCAATCAGAAGAAATTATGAGTTTGATGGGGTGATTGCTGATCAAGAACATCAAATAAAGGTGTACAAGATGATTGATCAACGGATCAAGGAAGAATTGCTTCAAGCTGTGGATGAGAAAGAGTTTTATGAAACAAAAAATAATGAACTTACAAGTAAAATAGAAGAATGTCAACTTGAAATTGAACAAAATAAATTAACAATCAAAAAGTTTGAAAGAAGCACTAAAATTCTTGATGAATTAACTAATAATCAAACTACAGAAAAGGTTGTTCATGGGGTGGGATATCATGCTGTACCACCTCCATATAAAATCATTCCACCTCTTAAAAACAGTTCAGAAAGAATCATTAATGAATTAAAAACTGAAAATCAAACTGAATCATCTAATGAAACATCTGAATCAAATAATTCTTCTGATGATGAACAATCAATTGAATTTACTATATCTCAAAGTGAATCACCAAAATCAATTGATACAAGTTTTCACACAGCTCAAAGTCCAAATGAATCTCCCAAATATAATGCAGATAATGTACCAAAAATTTTAAAAAGGGGGAATGAAAGAAATAAAACACAACTCTTAGACCAAAGAATACCTGAAGGTGCTAAAAATAAGAAACTAAGATGTGTTATATGCAATAAAATGAACCATTTAGCAAAGGATTGTCACTACAATCCAATAAACTGCAAAGAGTTAAAAGAATTTAAAGCTCTTAAAGAAAATGCTAAAACTCAAAAGTTAAAAGTTACTACTGGTCATTCAGTAGTAAATAAAATTAAAAATCCAATTGTTGAAGATCCAAAATTTGGAAGAAGTAAACCAAGGTTTGTTCAAAACAGAAGAACTGGAAGCCCAAAGAACAGCAATTACTTCAAAAATAATGGAAAATCCAATCAAAATAAACAATATTTTAAATTTTCCAACACCAGTAGAAACTCTAACAAATTTACTACTGGTGTTTACCCTAATTATAATGCTGTATGGTACCAGTACAAGAATACTACTGGTAATAACCCTAATTTCAAAAATACTACTGCTCCCAAAACAAATTTCAAAAACACTACTGGTGTTAACTCTAAAAACACTACTGGTCATTCTAAACATGGTAAGTACCCAAATACTATTGGTCCATCAGTAGTAAAGTATTCAAAAGCTAAAAACAATGGGTATAAACCAAGATCAGTAGGAAATTCTCACACCAGTAATAACTACAAAAGGACAGTAGTAAAACAAAATACCAGTAATAAACAAGTATGGGTACCAAAAGTCTTCAAAGTTAAATCCCCAAAAGCTCATTTCTCAAAGGATGAACCCAAGACATATAAAGCTTGGGTTCCCAAACTTAACTAATCCTTTACTCACTTGTGCAGAGCATTCAGATCCCAGAAGAAGGAAGAACATGGCATATTGATAGTGGATGCTCAAGGCACATGACTGGAAATCTACAAATTCTTAAAGATTTCAAGTTATTTGATGGAGGATATGTGGCATTTGGTGAGAATCCTCAGGGAGGTAAGATTACAGGTAAAGGTACTGTTACTAATGGAAAAATTACCTTTGATAATGTATTTTATGTAGCTGAACTAAAATACAATCTTGTCAGTGTGTCTCAAGTTTGTGATAAAAAGAACAAGATTCTGTTCACAGACATTGAGTGCATCATTCTTTCTCCTGAGTTTATTTTAGATGAAAAATATGTTGTTTTAAGAACCCCAAGGAGAAACAATGTGTATTGCCTGGATATAGGGGGAGAACTCATTTCTACAAATGAGGTCAACTGTTTTATATCCAAGGCAAACACCACTGAATCAGAACTTTGGCATAGAAGGATGTGTCACACAAATTTTAAAAACATGAATAATTTAGTAAAAAGAAATCTGGTCATTGGACTTCCTCAAAAACAATTCATGTGTGATCATCACTGTGTTGCATGCCTAAAAGGTAAACAACACAAGACTTCTCATAAGTCCAAAACTGTGAACTCTATTTCTGTTCCTTTACAGCTCTTACATATGGACCTTTTTGGACCTACAAATGTAATGAGTATTGGAAAGAAACAATATTGTCTTGTTATTACTGATGACTTTTCCAGATATACATGGGTTTTCTTTCTCAGGACAAAGGATGAAACAAGTGAACTCATAAAGAACTTAATTGTTAAACTGGAAAACACATCTGATCAAAAAGTGAAAGCCATAAGATGTGATAATGGCACAGAATTTAAAAATACTAACTTAATTAACTTTTGTGATCTTAAAGGTATTGACAGACAATACAGCTCACCTAGAACTCCACAACAAAATGGTGTAGCTGAAAGAAGGAATAGAACCATCATTGAAGCAGCAAGATCAATGCTTGCAGACTCAAAATTACCAATTACTTTTTGGGCAGAAGCTGTTAATACTGCTTGTTATGTTCAAAACAGAGTATTAATAGTGAAGCCACACTTTAAAACACCATATGAACTTTTCAATAAAAGAAAACCTTCTATAAGTTTCTTAAAATCATTTGGTTGTCCTTGTACTATTTTGATTACAAGAGAACAAATTGGTAAGTTTGACTGCAAAGCTGATGATGGAATCTTTGTGGGATACTCTACTCAAAGCAAATCATACAGAGTATTCAACAAAAGACTAAGGATAATTGAAGAAAGCATCAATGTATCCTTTAATGAAAATGTACCTAATGAACAAGGAAATGGTCCAGATTGGCTATTTGACATAGACAATCTAACCAAATCCTTTAATTTTAATATGAATTTCAATGCAGGTAATTCAAATTGTCTTAATCAAAAGGAAGGAACATCATCTGTTTATACTGGTCAAGAAAAGATGAGATACATAGTTGTTGATACTGCTCCCATAGTTAATACTGATGTCAGTAAGAACTCAAATATTGAAAGCAGTAGTAACTCTGAGAATGAGGTCAGTAGTAATTCAATTACTACTGGTACCAGTAATAGTACTGAAAATACTACTGGTCCCAACTATAACCTAGATTCTCAAGATACTACTGATACCAGTAACAACTTCAATACTTCTGATCTCAATGAAGTTGATAGCAGTAGTAACTCTGACCAAGATAATGATGAACCAAATACTAATGACAATGAAGGATCTCAAGAAGAACAACTACCTGAGGCAAATGAGTCCAACCTTGAAAATCAACTAGTGGTTGATAAAACTACAACAACAAGGACTCAAAAGAACCATCCATTAGACCTTGTTCTAAGTGATGTTAACTCACCACTTCAAACAAGAAGCAAATTAAATAAAAGCTTAACTGCAAATATGTGTAACATTAGTTTAATTGCTAATGAATGTATGTATGAATGCTTTCTGTCTCAGGATGAACCAAAGAAGATCCAACAAGCAATGAAGGACTCAAACTGGATTGAGGCAATGCAAGAGGAACTCCTTCAATTTAAATTACAAGCTGTTTGGACACTTGTACCTCTACCCAAAGGAAAAAGAGCCATTGGAACAAGATGGATCTTTAGAAACAAGAAAGATGAAAGAGGGATAGTGATCAAGAATAAAGCCAGACTTGTAGCCCAAGGATACACTCAAGAAGAAGGTATAGACTATGATGAAGTGTATGCTCCTGTTGCCAGAATTGAAGCAATAAGAATATTCCTAGCATATGCTTCATTCAAAAGGTTTAAAGTCTATCAAATGGATGTGAAGAGTGCTTTCCTGTATGGGAAGATTGAAGAAGAAGTTTATGTTTGCCAACCTCCAGGATTTGAAGATCCAAAACATGGTGATTATGTGTTTAAATTGGATAAAGCTCTATATGGTCTACATCAGGCACCAAGAGCATGGTATGACACACTATCATCATACTTATTAAAGAACAATTTCAAAAGAGGAGCCATTGATAAAACATTGTTTACAAAGAAAGTCAAAGATGATATACTACTGGTACAAATCTATGTAGATGATATCATCTTTGGATCAACCAATGATTTATTATGCAAAGAATTTGAAGAGCTGATGCAGATTAAATTCAAGATGAGCTCCATGGGTCCAATGAACTTCTTCCTTGGACTCCAAGTCAGTCAAAGAACTGATGGTATTTTGATAAATCAATCAAAATATGTCAAAGACATCTTGGAAAAGTTTGACTTGAAAGACAGTAAAAGTGCTAGTACACCAATGGAAACACACAAACACCTACATCCTGATGTTGAGGGGGAGGATGTAGATGAACACTTATATAGATCAATGATAGGATCTTTGATGTACTTAACTGCATCAAGACCTGACATTATGTATAGTGTTTGTGTGTGTGCAAGATATCAAGCAAGACCCAAAGAACTACACTTGCAGGCTGTCAAAAGAATATTCAGATACTTGAAAGGCAAACCATCACTAGGTCTATGGTATCCACATGACTCACCCTTTGAACTAATAGCCTATACAGATAGTGACTATGGAGGTGAATGTCAAGATAGAAAGTCCACTACTGGTGGATGTCAATTCTTTGGATCAAGACTAGTGTCATGGCAATGTAAGAAGCAAACAAATGTATCAACATCTACTGCTGAAGCAGAATATGTAGCTGCATCTGCTTGCTGTGCTCAAGTTCTATGGATTCAAAATCAGCTTCTAGACTTTGGTATCTCTATCCTTAAAACTCCTATTTTTATTGATAATCAAAGTGCTATTAGTATTGTGAATAATCCAGTAAAACATTCAAAAACTAAACACATTGAAATAAGATTTCACTTTATAAGAGATTGTAATGAAAAGAAATTAATCAAAGTAGTTAAAATCCACACTGATGATCAATTAGCAGATCTTTTTACAAAAGCATTTGATGTAGGAAGATTCAACTTCTTGGTCAGTAGTATTGGAATGATTTTAATAACTTAAAATCTCACTTAAAATTATGTGTAAAGTTAGTGTTGTAAAATATTATTTTCTTAAGTGTTTTACTACTAGTATTGCTGTACTACTGGTGTGAAAGTGTATGCACAAAATACTACTGATAGTTCATTACTACTGGTGTATTTTAGGTTTACACGGATACTACTGGTAAGTCAGTACTACTGGTATTCACATATACTACTGGTCTTGTGTGGTAATGGTTACTACTGATGTCTTTAATTACTACTGATGTCAAAATCCTTAGTCATTACTGATGTTAGTAGATACTACTGACGTTTTACTACTGATATCTTATTTACTACTGGTCTTTCATAAACACAATTACCAAACTAACCCCCATGAAAATAACCGTTATGTTATGATTCGAAGGCTATTTTCGTAGTTTTGCAGGTTTAATCAAAAGATATAAAAGGCGGCAGATGATTAATTTAGCATTATCTTCACTTCGATTCTCTAAACACCTCTCGACAAACCCTAGTTTACGATCAAAAAACTCTTCATCACTAACAAAATTCTTGCAAAAACTCAAAAAACAATGGCAACTTTACAAACTCTCGATGTGCAAACCGATCTCAAATACTCAGAATTTCACAACATGGTTGCATTTTTAAAAAATCCCGACGGAACAAAAGATTTCCGTCCAATCGTAAAATTCTTGAGAAATTCGTATATACAGTTTGCCTTAACTGTAAAGCCGAAGGCATATCAACAGCACTTGGTGGATTTCTGGACCAATGCTGAGCGAACAGAAGGAACCACATCATCAATGATAAAATCTAAGGTGTTTATTAACTTGTTTATAGTTAATCGATCCTGACAAGTGGTATCAGAGCATTATTGGTTCTAGATCTACTATTTGTTAAGAACAACAAAAAGTTTTAATCTTTAAAACACACACATTATTAATCATGACTGATAATAATGAAAGCACTCAGGCCAACAAAATTCCTATACTCACACCCAATAACTTTGGGATGTGGAAGAATCGTATTAAGCAATACATGCTTATTACAGATTATTCCATGTGGGAAGTCGTTTGTGAAGGAAACAAAACTGGTCAACTTCAAGCAAGTAGCTCTGCAACTGAGGCAGACAAACTTAAATGTGAGAAGGAGAAGAAAGATAAAGGCATTGAACTCAAAACTCTAAGCACTCTCTTACTGGCCATTCCTAATGATTATCAACATCTCTTTGTTGAATATGATGATGCAAAAATACTATGGGAAGCACTGGAGAAGAGATTTGTTGGGACAAAGAGCACCAAGAGGAATATGAAGTCTGTTCTCAAACAAGACTTTGAAAATTTCAAAGGAAAGCCCAATGAAACACTCACTCAAGTGTTTGACAGATTCAACAAACTAATTGGTGAACTCAACCAAGTTGGTGTAAAGATGGATCAAGAGGATGTCAACATGAAGTTTCTAAGGTCTCTTAGTGAAGAATGGGCCATGTACACAGTGGTGTACAGACAAAGAGATGCTTTAGAAGAAAAGGAGTTAGATGAACTCTATAATGATCTCAGAGTGTTTGAAACTGAGGTAAATCACAAAAACCCTTCTATTTCTTCTAACAATGCTGCTTTTGTGTCTAGTACAGGTCAAGGACAGGAAACCTCCGCAGGAAAGGCTGCAGATTCTGAGGATACTGCAAGAGAATCCTTCTTCACTAGTCATGTGCATACTGCATTGATTAGTGATGACTTGGAACAACTGAATCCAGATGATCTTGAGGAGATGGATCTTAAATGGCAGATGGCTATGCTGAGCCTAAGGACCAAAAGATTCCTAAAAAAGTACATCACTGTATCTTCACCACCCCATATAGCCACTCAATCACCAACTCAAACAGAAGTCCTGAATGTGTCCCAGGAACTTGATATAAATCTGCAGAGTGCTACTCTTCACTCTGTAGAAGACCTACCAGACAAAACCAAACATATATCTACAATCTATAAAAGAAAGAAATCTTTAAAGGACACCAGGGGACAAATCGAGTCACACCCCAGGCTCAAAGAGTTGTCCTCCAAGGAGGAGAGAGGACATGAGGGGAGGGCTTTCACTACTGATGCCCCAAAGGTGGGTGCACAGGACAGTGAAAACATCATTAGGACCCAAACCTCGGCAACTTTGAGTGATGACTCATTTGAGGAGTTACTCAAAGGACCCCGGTGCCAAGAAACCACAAGGGGGGGCATCTCTGCTTCTTCTAGGAAGAAGAGAATGTCTAAAAGACCCAATGACTCACCAAGCAGTGATGAGGGCAGATCTGTGGAATTGATGGAAAGGAAGGAAAACCTTAAAACCAATGTACCTGTTAGTAAGCCCGATGATCTTGCTAGATGGAGTGAGGGCAGTATTAAAATCCAACAATTGACGGCTAAAGTGGATTCCTTGGAATCCACTGTACAAGATTGTCTTTATTATCAAACAAATCAAGGAAAAACTATGGCTGCTATGAAAAGAAATGTCAATATCATCAACAAAAGAATGAGACAATATGAACTTAGGCTTCATCAACAATCAAAGCTTATCAGAAAATTGAAAAAGAGGATTGATGATAGTGAGGCTCCTCCAGTTGAGCTCACTAAGGGGGAGAAGGATAACATACAGACAATGATTGATGAATCCATTGCAGCAGCAGCTTCCTCCCTCTTGAATTTAAAAGAAACAGAAGTTGATGAAGGCCCAGAGATGATGATTACAGAAGAAGAGCCAATTACTACTGCTCCTACTAAAGAACAAGCTGAAAAAGACATACCAGTAGTAACTCCTACTACTGATATAACAGCAGTAGTAAATGAAGAAAAGGCAGCAAACACTACTGATGACCTATCAGTAGTAATCTCTGAAGACATACCAGTAGTAACTACCTTAGTTACTACTGATGACATTATTGAGCTGCCACCACTACTAGAGCCTACAGTGATACTTCCACCATCTCCAAAAAGAACAACAACAACACAAATGGTGGTAAAAGATATTGATGATGATATCAACTGGTTAGAAGTTGATGAATGCTCCCTGCCTCCACATCCTAAAATACTTCCCATATCTCAGATACACTACTATGGTCCCAAATTTGTTATTGAATCTGAACCAAATATGAAGAAAGACAATTACATAGGAAAGGGAAAAGAAGTTGCTGATGAAGACCAACCCAACAGAGCACAAGGTCATGAAATTGTCAACAAAATCAATTATGCCAAATCAGCCAAACAGGATAGGTGGAAGGTAAAGAGAGCAAAATATTTAAAGAAGGTTGAAGTCTCTCTAGCAAATGAAAACAAAAGATTAGCAGAAAGGGCTAGAATATTGAGACAACCTTTCACAGAAATCAAATTGGCAGATATAGCAGATATATCAAAACTGCCACAATTTCAACAGAAGATCAAATCTAAACAAGTTGCTGAAACAAGAAAGGAATTACAAAGAAGAGAACTGAAAAAATTTAGGCAACTTGAACATGAAACAATAGAACTTCTTGAAGCACAAGTACAAGAATGCAAAGAGCAAAAGGCTGATATGCCAGAACAATTTGCAGAGAAAAAGAAAGAAATGATCACATTCTTAAAATCAAAAGGGTATAACACAAAGGCATTTGGAAGAATGAAGCTGATCAATTTAATTGAAAAGTACTGTGTAGAGAAGAAGAAGGATCTTACTGAGCAAGATAGTAATGAGAAGTACACCACTAAACTTGAACAGATAGACTCCAAAGAAATGAAAGAAAGAAAAACAATATCTGGAGAATCATCTGGTGTATCCTCTCAAACATCAAAGAAAAGAAAGACAATTGCTTCAGAACTTGATCAACCAAATAAAAAATTACAAATGGTTCAAGTTCATGATCTCCCCATTGCTCCCCTACAAAATAATCCAATCATCAACTGGAGGTACATAGATGATATGATTGAGATTATAAGAGAAGATAAGGTCACTCAAAGATTCAGAGCTTGGAAACCTTTGGTCATGTCCCTAACCAGAAGTGACATTATTAAGATGTTGATCATTGGTAAACCAAGAATGACTAAGAAGAACTGGAAGAATTCAGCTGCAGGTTATCTTACTGAAATGATTGATGCTGCTTTCTATCCAGAAAATTATCCAGAGAAGTACACAGATTCAGAAAATGTTCAAGCTTGGAATGTGCTACCAACTGTCAACATGTACTTCTTTGAATATACAAGTAAGAAATGTGACTTATTCCTTTATGAGAAAGAGTATCCTCATTCTGAGAAGACTCTCTATCAACTATGGTGCATGAATTTTATTAAACCACATGATGCTGTGATGCTCCAAAACAAATTGAATGAATTTGTTAAAAGAATCAGCAAATATATCATTGCACAAAGGAATAAAAGGAACCAACAGACTTTAGAAGGTGATAAGAAAAGAGCAAAGTTGTTGGAAGAAAAGAAAAAGAAGAAGTAAATAAGAAACTTGATTGATTAAAGGATAATCAATAAGTTTAGGGGGAGATTGTTAGAGCAAATCACAGATCAACTTAGTACTGATGCTGCAGTTGGTAATAATTATGTTTATTACTGATGGGGCAGAAACATTTACTACTGATGAAGTTGATGCTGGTGTTCTCTATAACTTAGTTACTACTGATCATACAAAGATTGAAGATACTACTGATCATTGTAGTTACTACTGACGTTGGTTTCTGAACTTACTACTGATCACCAAGTTTACTACTGATGTTACTTATTTACTACTGGTGATTGGTTTTACTACTGATACGCGTTTATGGAACATATCAAGTCCGAGATCTTCGCAGAGATAGTTATAGAATGTAAATCAATGTATATCGTTTATAATTAGATGTATATCGTATCCTAGAATAACTAGGGTAAATAGTTTAGCTTCAAGGACTATTATATATAGTTCCTTACGAATTGTAAACGTACGTGTGTATTGTTAACTTAATAATATACATTGAAGCTTTTTGTGAAACTGTGTTCTTAATATTTCTCATATTGTTCATACAGTTCATCGTTCTTAATTATTGATATAGTGTTGATCCGCTGCAACTTCTATCATCAAATAGATCTAAGGTGTTTATTAACTTGTTTATAGTTAATCGATCCTGACAACGTTCATAGTTAGTCATTTTGTAACCGAACCATGAGGTCAAAGTTTAAACTAGAGAGATAGAGAAAGAGAAAGAATGCACCTTGGGAGGTCGCAAGAATCTGGTTTCCAAGCATACTTAAGATATTGAGTGTCGGAACGACCATGTTTAAGACAATCAAACTCAGAATCAATGAAGGGACAACTTGAAGCATCATAAAGTGGATATGAAGTATCTTCAATCCATCTTCCTTTGTACAAATCACAACCCAACAACCCTCTTCTTCTTGCTCTTTCCCTTCCCCTCAATGAACTACTAACACTAAAATTACTACTACTACTACTAAATGTTGATGATGAGAGTACTTGTGTTTCAGCATAAGTTTCAACCACCAACAGCTGCACTTGAAGAAGTAGTAGTAGAAGAAGAAAGATCTTACTTTCGTACCCAAAACCCATATCTTTATCGGATTTTGGTGAGGAGGAATTGATTAAGAAATTGTGTGTACATAAAGCTGTCTTTATGCTATTTGGTCTCTCATGCCATCACCCACATTCATTTTTATATAACGCAAAATTCCCTTGATTTAAAACTTATCTTAAATATAAATTGAATTTTCCTAATATATTTATCATGGTGCATTAAATAAAGGAGTTACTTCCATTTAAAAGAAAATCATATTTAATATATTTTAAAGTTATTTCCATTTAATAAAAAAAATCATATTTAATACATGGTAAAAATTAAAATTCATTAATTCTATTAAAAACATATTTAGTAAATAATTGATTTACTAAATGCAAATAATGTATATCCTTAGTAAATACCTTATAAAAACCCATATAAACTTAATTTAGTAAAATTTATAAACGGTAACCGTATAACTTTATGTAATGAAATAATATTTAAAAACGTGTGTTTTTTAATAGTACTTATGGTTGAACTACATGTGATTTAATTGAAGCATCAGTTTAATTATAGTTAAAAAGTTAACAATATATTACTTTGTGTAACTTTTTTAAATATTCCATGTTATTACACTATAAAGGTTTTTATAAAGAAGCTGAACTATGTTCTAACAAATATTAGATTTCCATAAACCCAAAATAATATATAAAAATATACAGAGTATAACACAAATCGGTGCTTCACATGGTAAGAGACACCAAATTTGATTTATAATATATTTGAATCTTGGCTGGACTCTATTATTGTGTTTGTAACATGAGTGGTGGCGTTTTTTAAGAAATATTTGACAAAAAGTGCTTATTTATGGAAAAAAATCAGTGTTCGGCTAGCGTAATAGTACTCCCTCCATCCTGCGAAGAAGTTTTCATTTCTCTTTGTTACAAATATTTATGTAATAGTTAATAGTGAGATTCTTTGTAACATTTTTTATTAAAATATAAGGTTATTTGGAAAGAGAAAGTGTTTTTAGGATTAGGAGATAGTTAGTTGAGAAGTACATGATAATAATAGTATTTTATTAAGTGGACCCTCATATTTGAGAAATGAGAATTTTTTTGTGGGAAAAATTTTATAGGGGAAATGAGAACTTTTTTGTGGGACGGAGGGAAGATAAAAATGCTAGAACTTATTTGGCCTCTCTAAGATAGAGTCGTTCAAGGAGGTCCATCATTTTTACGAAGTCCCGAGGAACAAATCTCAACTATTAATCAATAAGATCTAAGGGTTGAAATTAATCACATATTTTATACATGAAGGGGTATTTTGGTCATTTGGTACTTAAAAAAATTTCAATTTTTTATTTTTTATTTTAAATTTTTTTATATTTTATTTATTTTTTTATTATTATTTTCGTTAAAAAACAATATTTATTTGATAATTACGTGTAGTATTTAATCATATGTGATTTTAGTGTAAAATCACATGTAATTATATATTTAATCATATTTGATATTTTAGTTCAATCACATGTGATTCAGTACACAATCACATGTGATTCAGTATGTAATCACATGTGATTCAGTATGCAATCACATTATGTGTTATTAATGAAAAAATAATAATTTTTTTAAAAAAAGTTTATAAAAAAATAAAAATAAAAAAATAAAAAATAATAATAATTCTAAAATAAAAAATAAAATAAAATAATTTTTTTTAAATGACCAAAATACCCCTCAATGTATAAAATATGTGATTAATCTTGACCATTAGATCTTATTGATCAATGGTTGAAATTTGTTCCTCGAGACTTTATAAAAATGATGGACCTCCTTGAACGCAACTCCTCTAAGATTATCTAAAATAAAAGTATTTAGAATTTAAATTTTCTTAATTACAAAATATATTTTGCCGAAAAGTTTGAAATTGCTACAATATTCAAACAACAT
Organism: Calendula officinalis; assembly: GCA_963853835.1. Classification (NCBI taxonomy): domain Eukaryota; kingdom Viridiplantae; phylum Streptophyta; class Magnoliopsida; order Asterales; family Asteraceae; genus Calendula; species Calendula officinalis. Next base: position 4,721,046 of record OY970830.1, on the reverse strand, counting down.
GGATAAAATTGTGTGCACAAAATGGGTTGTACCATAATTTACATTTCTATTTTTTATGGATAAGTTAAGTTAGTTTTAGTTAGTAGTTTAAGTCGGATGGTGACGTATATAAGGGCACTATATTTTTCCTCGAATCCTTCATCTATGAAAAATAAAGCCTACCACTTATCCGAGGAAAAACTTTTAGCAACCTCGAGCTCAAGATGTTGTGAATAAAACCCTCCAAAGTTTTTTGGTTGCCACTTATCACTAATCTTGTAAACAGTTGGTACTTTACCTTTTCATAGTATTAATTTTCATTCATAAATTTATCAGCTTGTTAACATTTAATGAAAACATTTTTCCTTTTTTTTTTGTGAACGGCACCTAATCTACACCAATTGTCCACTATGAGACTTGAACTCATGACCAATAGGTCATGAACACCCTATACAATTCACCATAACCACTATACTACAAGCTTTGGGTTAATGAAAACATTTTTCTAATATATGATATAGAAATATATCAAATAACATTAATAAACTAAAAATAATTTGACTTGCAACAAAGTTGATAATTGAATCTTACCAATGTGGCTAAACATCAATGGTCCTTGAAACCTTCATGTGATTAGTGATAAGTTTAGTTTTCCTTAGTGAATAGATAGTGGAGTTTATTCCTCATTGGTGGGTTTGAGGGAAGACTGCCATTTGTACATATCATTGTCTAGACTCGAACTACTAATTAATTAATTGACTGTTTAAAAATATTACTTATTATGAAATTATTAATTTAAATCGAACGGCTAATGAAAATCAATATTCTTCTTTTTCTATTATTATGGGACCACCTTTTTTTAATTTTCCGACAATTTAAATATGATAAAATACACCGTGGATTTGTTTAACAAATACGAATACGAAGTCTTAAAATACAAATAAACAAACCATTATTTTCCTTTGAGAAATCAAAAGCGATATCCACTTTTTACCAACTGTTTAATTTATCAGACAAAGGACTAATTATTGTTTTATCTCTTTTATTAATCAATTTACAAACAAGTTGCCCATCATTTCATGAGATTTTGAGGGATACTTTAGTAACTCCATCATATAATCGTGAGATTTGATCATATCTAATTTATCATGATATGTGAACTTTTCGTGATTTAATAATCTTATTACATTATATTTATTAGGGTTTTGATAATGACAGTCCTTCGGGCTGTCACTAACAATAGATAAAAATTGAGCAGTTTGGATTTTGATTGGTGGAGGAGATTAAATCTTGCTAGAAAGAAAGAAGATAATATGACTAATGAAGTTTCAAGGGGGTAAATTGTAAATATTATCCATTGTTATTGATAGCCCTAAAGACTGTGATTATCAAAACCCTATTTATTACTCCTTCCGTCCTAAATTAATTGTCCACTAGACAAAGGGCACACAGTTTTAAGAAAGTGCAATTATTGCACTGTCTACTAATCAAATCTCATATTTACCCACTTATAATTCATATGATTGGTTGTAATTTGAAATTGACAATTATTTTGGGCCAAACTAAAATAGTAATGTGGATAATAAAAATGGGATGGAGGGAGTATTTAGTACCGGTAAAACAAATCCGGTTACCTGAAATTACGTTGGGTTTGGGCATTTTCTATAACCTGGTGGGCCGGATTGGTCTACATTATGGATTTTTTAAACAGGTTAATACGGGTTTAATTAAAAGAGTCTAACGGGTCCAGATGCTTGTAGTTTGTTTCAAAACGTGCATTTTTTTATAAAAGAAAATATTTTTAAAAAAATATTTTTCAAATTACCAATTATTAACTAAATTTTAAGTTTTGCTAAATTAAAAAAATTTCAAATGATTTATATATAGGGAAGATAAAGATGGCTAAACAAGAAATACAATTGTAGTTTGCAATTTGGTTCTTAAATATTAATGGAAGTTGTTTTTTTTGATGTTTTATATTAAGACATGTGCCAATGGTTAAGTCGGTAAACTCATTGGTAGGCATTGAATTAGTCGGTAGCTCATTACCATTGGCACACCCATCTTCCTCGATCTCATCGATAGCATCTTGTCGGTAGGCGGAAAAGTTCTCTAAACTCTTCACAAGGCTTTGTTAACGTACTTGATTCATACAAAATAATTTTTATGTCACTAATTTAGACGATCCTCGTGAAAAATAACAAAGCCGAACATTATGAAAAACTAATAACAACTAACACAAGAGTTAGTAACTGTTCCATTCAAAGTTTCCATGACCATGATTATTATTCAAGTAGTTTACCTTTTTTAATACATAAAAGAAAAAAACAAAGTTTGAAGACAATACAATTTTTATTTTAAGAAGGAAACAATCTTATTTTTACGTGTCAGGATCGATTAACTATAGAGAAGTTAATAAACACCTTTAAATCTAATTGAATATAGAAGTTGCAGCGGATCAACACTATATCAATGTAATTAAGAACGATGAACTGTAAATAATATGCGAAAGTATTAAGAACACAGTTTCACAAAAAGCTTCAATGTATATTATTGAGTTAACAATACACACGTACGTTTACAATTCGTAAGGAACTATTTATAATAGTCCTTGAAGCTAAACTATTTACCCTAGTTATTCTAGGACTTGATTTACATCTAATTATAAACGATATACATTTAATTACATTCTATAACTATCTCTGCGAAGATCTCGGACTTGATATGCTTCCAAATACGCTCATCAGTAGTAACTGCAATCACCAGTAGTAAAGTTGTAACGTCAGTAGTAAGTCTGGTGATCAGTAGTAAATCCAGATCTATCGTCAGTAGTAAGTACAATGATCAGTAGTATCTTCCATAAGCCTTGATCAGTAGTAACTAAGTCATAGAAGCTTCACCAGTATCAACTTCATCAGTATTAATCAATTCTGCCCCATCAGTACTAAGTGATCAGTACTAACTGCAGCATCAGTATTAAGTTGATCAGTGAATATGGTCCAACAATCTCCCCCTAAACTTATTGATTATCTTTTAATCAATCAAGTTTCTATTTACTCCTTCTTCTCTTTTTCCTTTTCTTCCAACAGTTTCTTTCTTCGTTTATCACCTTCTAATGTCTGTTGGTTTTGTTTATTCCTTTGTGCAATAATATATTTGCTGATCTTTTTCACAAATTCATTCATTTTATTTTGCAGCATCACAGCATCATGAGGTTTTATAAAGTTCATGCACCATAGTTGATAAAGAGTTTTCTCAGAATGAGGATACTCTTTCTCATAAAGGAATAAGTCACATTTCTTACTTGTATATTCAAAGAAGTACATGTTGACAGTTGGTAGCACATTCCAGGCTTGAACATTTTCTGGATTTGTAAACTTCTCTGAATAATTTTCTGGATAGAAAGCAGCATCAATCATTTCAGTAAGATAGCCTGCAGCTGAATTCTTCCAGTTCTTCTTAGTCATTCTTGGTTTACCAATGATCAACATACTTATAATGTCACTTCTGGTTAGAGACATGACCAAAGGTTTCCAAGCTCTGAATCTTTGTATGACCTTATCTTCTCTGATAATCTCAATCATATCATCTATATATCTCCAGTTGATGATTGGATTATTTTGTAGGGGAGCAACAGGAAGATCATAAACTTGAACCATTTGTAATTTCTTCTTTGGTTGTTCAAGTTCAGAAGTAACTGTCTTCCTTTTCTTTGTAGTTTGAGATGATACACCAGATGATTCTCCAGTTATTGTTTTTCTTTCTTTCATTTCTTTGGAGTCTATTTGTTCAATTTTGGTGGTGTACTTCTCATTGCTATCTTGCTCTGCAAGATCCTTCTTCTTCTCTACACAGTACTTTTCAATTAAGTTGATCAACTTCATTCTTCCAAAGGCCTTTGTGTTGTGACCTCTTGATTTCAAGAATGTGATCATTTCTTTCTTTTTCTCTGCAAACTGTTCTGGCATATCAGCCTTCTGCTCTTTGCATTCTTGTACTTGTGCTTCCAGAAGTTCTAATGTCTCATATTCAAGCTGCCTGATTTTTTCTAATTCTTTTCTTTGTAGTTCTTTTCTTGTTTCAGCAACTTGTTTAGTTTTGACTTTTTGTTTAAATTGTGGCAGTTTTGATATATCTGCTATATCTGCCAATTTGATTCTTGTGAATGGTTGTCTTAGTATTCTAGCCCTTTCTGCTAATCTTCTATTTTCATTGGCTAGAGATACTTCAACCTTCTTTAAATATCTTGCTCTTTTAACTTTCCACCTATCCTGTTTGGCTGTTTTGGCATAGTTGATTTTATTGACCATTTCATGACCTTGTGCTCTATTAGGTTGGTCTTCATCAGCAACTTTCTTTCCCTTTCCTATGTAGTTATCTTTCTTCATATTTGGTTCAGATTCAATAGCAAATTTTGGACCATAGTATTGTATTTGTGACATAGGAAGTATTTTAGGATGTGGAGGCATGGAGCATTCATCAACTTCTAACCAGTTGATATCATCATCAATATCTTTTACCACCATTTGTGCTGTTGTTGTTTTTCTTTTTGGAGATGGTGGAAGTATCACTGTAGGCTCTAGTAGTGGTGGCAGCTCAATAATGTCATCAGTAGTAACCAAGGTAGTTACTACTGGTATGTCTTCAGAGATTACTACTGATAAGGCATCAGTAGTGTTTGCTGCTTTTTCTTCATTTACTACTGCTATAATATCAGTAGTAGGTGTTACTACTGGTATTTCTGTTTCAACTTGTTCTTCCATTGTAGCAGTAGTAACAGGTTCATCTTGAGTTACCATCATCTCTGGGCCTTCATCAACTTCTGTTTCTTTTAAATTTAAGAGGGAGGATGCTGCTGCTGCAATAGATTCATCAATCATTGATTGGATATTGTCCTTCTCCCCCTTAGTGAGCTCAACTGGTGGAGCCTCACTATCATCAATTTTCTTCCTCAACTTTCTGATGATTTTGGTTTGTTGATGAAGCCTTTGCTCATAGAACCTCATCCTCTTGTTGATGGTATTTACATGCCTTTTCATGGCAGCCATTGTTTTTACTTGGTTTGTTAAATATTGGAGACAATCTTGTACAGTGGATTCAAGAGAATCCACTTTATCCGTCAAATGGTTGATTTTAATACTGCCCTCACTCCATCTAGCAAGATCATCGGGCTCACTAACAGGTACATTGGTTTTAAGGTTTTCCTTCCTTTCCATCAATTCCACAGATCTGCCCTCATCACTGCTTGGTGATTCATTGGGTCTTTTAGACATTCTCTTCTTCCTAGAAGAAGCAGATATGTCCCCCCTTTTGGTTTCTTGGCACCGGGGTCCTTTAAGTAATTCCTCAAAAGAGTCATCACTTAAAGTTGCCGAGGTTTGGGTCTTAGTGATGTTTTCACTATCCTGTGCACCCACCTTTGGGGCATCAGTAGTGAAAGCCCTCTCCTCATGTCCTCTCTCCTCCTTGGAGGACAACTCTTTGAGCCTGGGGTGTGACTCGATTTGTCCCTGGTGTCCTTTAAAGATTTCTTTCTTTTGTAAAGTGTGGAAATATTTTTGGTTTTATCTGGTAGGTCTTCCACAGAGTGAAGAGTAGCACTCTGCAGATTTAATTCAAGTTCCTGGGACACATTCAGGACTTCTAAGTGAGTTGGTGATTGAGTGGCTATATGAGGTGGTGTTTGGGCTGTATTTGGGGGTGATGGAGTGGGTTGAGGTTCAATTGGGGTTGTATCTTTGATTGAACCCTCTCCAATTGGTGTGTGATCGTGGATCATATTAGGAAACAGAGGGGTTTCCTTGCCCGAAAATTTAAATTGTTTTCTCATATTTGAGAAAACTTTCTTGTTCAACTCAGGAATAATAAAAATGTTTTTGGGAGTTGACAAGTTTTGTAATTCACAGTTTATGATATGTTGTAGAAATCTGGGATACATTAAAAATTTAGAAGAACTAAGATTTCCCAACATACCTTCAAAAATCATATTAGAAAAATTAAAGACTTGGTCTGTGCATAGACAGACAACAGCAGATGCTATTGCCTTGTTAAACTCATTCCAAGTACTTCTTTTAGGAGAAATACAATGCTGAATAGTATGTATTAAAAATTTCCATTATGGGGAGAGAAGACCCTTTTGAAAGGTTACTATATTCAGTCTTCCCTCATATCCCATTTTATTCAAAATTTCAGCAATGTATTCCTTAGGAAGAGTAAACATACCTGAATCATCGTGTAATTGTAGATGGTGTCGAATTGATTGTTCTGTGACTGTTATGTGCTTTCCATCTACTTTAGATTTTATCATTGAGGTGGTTGTTCCTTCTGTTCGTTCAGCATTGGTCCAGAAATCCACCAAATGCTGTTGATATGATTTTGGTTTTACAGTTAAAGCGAACTGTATATATGAATTTCGCAAAAATTTGACGATTGGACGAAAATCCTTTGTCCCGTCGGGATTCTTTAAAAAGGCAACCATATTGTGAAATTCTGAATATTTGAGATCGGTTTGCACATCGAGAGCTTGTAAAGTTGCCATTGTTGTTGAGTTTTTGCAAGAATTTTGTTTCTGATGAAGGGTTCTTGATCGTAAACTAGGGTTTTATCGAGAGAATTTGGTGAATCGAAGTGAATATAATGTTAAACTAATCGACTACCGCCTTTTATATCTTTCGATTTATCCTGCAAAAAGACTAAATTGCCCTTCGAATCATATCATAACGGTTATTTTCATGGGGTTAGTTTGGTAATTGTGATTCTGAAAGACCAGTAGTAAATAAGATATCAGTAGTAAAACGTCAGTAGTATCTACTAACATCAGTAGTGACAAAGGATTTTGACATCAGTAGCAACTATAGACATCAGTAGTAACCACTAACACACAAGACCAGTAGTATATGTGAATACCAGTAGTACTGACATACCAGTAGTATTTATGTAAACCTAATACACATCAGTAGTAATGAGCTACCAGTAGTATTTTGTGCACATACCTACACACCAGTAGTACAGAAATACCAGTAGTAAAACACTTAAGTAAATAAATAATAATTTACAACAAAAACTTTACACATGATTTTAAATGAGGTTTTAATTTATCAAAATCATTCCAATACTGCTAACCAAGAAGTTGAATCTTCCTACATCAAAGGCTTTTGTAAAAAGATCTGCTAATTGATCATCAGTATGAATTTTAACTACTTTGATTAATTTCTTTTCATTGCAATCTCTTATAAAATGAAATCTTATTTCAATGTGTTTGGTTTTTGAGTGTTTTACTGGATTATTCACAATACTAATAGCACTTTGATTATCAATAAAAATAGGAGTTTTAAGGATAGAGATACCAAAGTCTAGAAGCTGGTTTTGAATCCATAGTACTTGAGCACAGCAAGCAGATGCAGCTACATATTCTGCTTCAGCAGTAGATGTTGATACATTTGTTTGCTTCTTACATTGCCATGACACCAGTCTTGATCCAAAGAATTGACATCCACCAGTAGTGGACTTTCTATCTTGACATTCACCTCCATAGTCACTATCTGTATAGGCTATTAGCTCAAAGGGTGAGTCATGTGGATACCATAGACCTAGTGATGGTTTGCCTTTCAAGTATCTGAATATTCTTTTGACAGCTTGCAAGTGTAGTTCTTTAGGTCTTGCTTGATATCTTGCACACACACAAACACTATACATAATGTCAGGTCTTGATGCAGTTAAGTACATCAAAGAGCCTATCATTGATCTATATAAGTGTTCATCTACATCCTCCCCCTCAACATCAGGATGTAGGTGTTTGTGTGTTTCCATTGGTGTACTGGCACTTTTACTGTCTTTCAAATCAAACTTTTCCAAGATGTCTTTGACATATTTTGATTGATTTATCAAAATACCATCAGTTCTTTGATTGACTTGGAGTCCAAGGAAGAAGTTCATTGGACCCATGGAGCTCATCTTGAATTTAATTTGCATCAGTTCTTCAAATTCTTTGCATAATAAATCATTGGTTGAGCCAAAGATGATATCATCTACATAAATTTGTACCAGTAGTATATCATCTTTGACTTTCTTTGTAAACAAAGTTTTGTCAATGGCTCCTCTTTTAAAGTTGTTCTTCAATAGGTATGATGATAATGTGTCATACCATGCTCTTGGTGCCTGATGTAGGCCATACAGAGCTTTATCCAATTTGAACACATAATCACCATGTTTTGGATCTTCAAATCCTGGAGGTTGGCACACATAGACCTCTTCTTCAATTTTCCCATACAGGAATGCACTCTTCACATCCATTTGATAAACTTTGAATTTTTTGAATGAAGCATATGCTAGAAATATTCTTATGGCTTCAATTCTAGCAACAGGAGCATATACTTCATCATAGTCTATTCCTTCTTCTTGAGTGTATCCTTGGGCTACAAGTCTGGCTTTGTTCTTGATCACTATACCTCTTTCATCTTTCTTGTTTCTAAAGATCCATCTTGTTCCAATGGCTCTTTTTCCTTTGGGTAGAGGTACAAGTGTCCAAACAGCTTGTAACTTAAATTGAAGGAGTTCTTCTTGCATTGCCTCAATCCAGTTTGAGTCCTTCATTGCTTGTTGGATCTTCTTTGGTTCATCCTGAGACATAAAGCATTCATACATACATTCATTAGCAATTAAACTTATATTACACATATTTGCAGTTAAGCTTTTGTTTAATTTGCTTCTTGTTTGTAGTGGTGAGTTAACATCACTTAGAACAAGGTCTAATGGATGATTCTTTTGAGTCCTTGTAGTTGTAGCTTTATCAACCACTAGTTGATTTTCAAGATTTGACTCATTTGTCTCATGTAGTTGTTCTTCTAGAGATCCTTCATTGTCATTGATATTTGGTTCATCATCATTTTGGTCAGAGTTACTACTGCTATCATCTTCATTGAGATCAGTAGTATATCTGGTTACTACTGATCCGATGCTCATTCGCTGTTTACTACTGATCCATATTAAATACTACTGATCAGTAGTAAATGAAGAAAACACTACCGATCAGTAATAAAAATGAAATTTTTTCAAGGATCAGTAATATGCATGTTACTACTGCTGCGTTGACTGATAAATTATTCAACAGTATTGACCGAAAAAATTTTGAAGAAATTTTTTTTACTGATTTTTTTTTCGATACATCATACTTTGGAAAGCATGACACACACCATGCTCATTCCATACTACGGTTTATTGATCGTATCTGATAATAATGTGAAACGAATCACATTATTCACACACAGGTTGAAGGCATGATGAAGATAAAGGAAAGTTTTTATTTGCTACATATTTGATCTTTATCAATTGATTACAGAAGATAATTGATTATATTTTATTTGAAGATGAAGTGGAAAGTCTTACTACATAAGATGTTATGTATTGTTGTAACTGCAATTCAACCGAATCTTAACGAAAAGATCTGTTGAAGACTAAGATAAGCAAGTCTCTCATACAAGATATGATGTTGCTGATTACTATATTTAGACGGAATGTGATGCTTAGTTTGAGTTTCTACTTCAACTTCAAATAGAAAATAGTTGGTTTTCAATGTAATTGATATAGCCTTGAAGAACACAAGAATGATAGCACACTTTTAGGGGAAGAAAAAGTGTTGATCATTCAAGGGGAAGTTCAAGTTTCTCGGATTGATTTGATTATGTCAAAAAGGGGAAGAGACTTGAAGATTCCTAGCTAATTCTATAAGTTTTGTCAAATCAAATAGGGGAAGATTGTTAGGAATATTATTATTAATATTCATTAAAGATTTGATATGTCAAAACTTGGAAACTACAAGGACCTAAATCGAAGATATAGAAGTTCAAATTTAAATAAAGATTTAGGAGATAATCATAAATGTAAAAGATATAGTATATCTTTATTAGTTTAAAAGATTTAGTTATTATCTTTTCCTTGTAAGTCTTAGGTTTTCTAGTATATAAAGAAACCTAATGACATAGAATTAGATGTTCTTGGAACCCACGTTTTAACGTGTTTTGTGTGTAAAACCTAAGCCTCAAGATCGTTTGATCCTGTTTAACGAAGAACCGTTCTATGTATTTATATATAGAATTGAGGCTTTTAATGATGAAAACTTGTTTAGCTATACATATATGTTCAACTAATTCCGCAATTTTATGTTTTGTATATGCTTATTCCAGATCAAGAACTAACTATTCTTGAGCCTAAAGATCGACGATTATATAGAGTTATTCTAAACTCAGCATTACGGTATATCTTTAAGCCGTTGGATACGAGGGTATTATCGCACAGTCCTTCTGAGTCATCGCGCCATCATCATATATCCACCATCACCCCAACATGAGTTCTTCACCAACCAATACTTGATACCATCGATATACGTTCCGTACCCAACCAGCATGGTCTAAATTCGACCCACAATCTCCGGTGCTCGAATAATGCATGAATTCCTCACTTTCTGCAGCTATTGCGACTGACACAGGCTGTTTGGACACAGCGACTGTTTCATTGTTGGGCGGAACTATTTGATAACCAGTGATATTGGCCGGCTGCATGAATGTTTTGTTTAGTGATGTTTCATCTGCTGCATGGTAAGGGTAATGTGTTTATGCCTTTGTTTTCTATGATGAACTCGAAGGCGCTTTCTTTATCTCCACCAAAACATCCTGCACTTGCATAATCTCGGTTACAATCCACAAGCTCTTGCTCGGATAATCAAGTCAAATTTCCTGTTGTAACACGGCAGCGCAAACGCCCAACAGCTTCCTAGTAAATTAAAAAAATGAAATAAAAATAAGTTTTTTTCAACGATCGAGTGGAAACCTAGTGAGTGTTTGAGTACATTACAGAAATATGCAGTTCATGTGGTATTTTGAAATTTATCTTTGATTTATTTTTTCGTGATTTTTTTTCTTATTTTTCCTTGATTTTTTTCATCCCGTCCAAGTCCGTCTAATATGTTTCGTCACATCACTTGAAGACATTTGGTCATTTTCCTTTTTACTCTGTCTAATTAAGTTACAGAAATTGTCCCTATGATCTTACTTTTTTTTAAGTAATTTTGTCTTTGAACTATTAACATTTTAGTTTGTTTGAGAGAATAGAGAGGGATAGGAGGGACGGAAAATATGTAAAAGAAAAGTTTAAGGACAAAACATGGAAAATGTAAGATCATAGGAATAATTTCTATAATTTAGACGGTGGGAAAAGAGTGACCAAAATGCCTTGACGCACGTGAGGTGACTTAATGGACCAATTTAGACGGATAGACAAAATCAAGGAAAAATAAGGACCACAGGAGAAAAAAAAATTAATGATAAAATCATAGAATTTAGAAGACCACAAAAGACAATTTCTATAATTTAGTGTTTGTTTTAAACTTGTCAAGTTGGTGGGATTATATTACCGCAATCGCCTTGATCCTTGACTTGAGTCCCTTGATCCTCCAGTCCATGCTATCTGGCACGTCACTCACATTTCCATACTTAAATGCTGTTGGTTGACGTGATTTCAAATTATAAGGCGACTTGTAGCCAGTATGAGAGGCCATGATTTTGTCTGGTCTGAAAATTTATTCATACTCAGTTTGTAAGACCGATTTCCTAAATCGTTGAATGATTCAATGTATTCCATATTTTTCTTAAATATGTTTCGACGTATTTCCTTTTCTGCATTATCATTGTATATATTGAGCGGTCGTGTTTTTCTGATATGTTTTAGTGTTCGTGACGTTACTTGTGACACCCACATCCCAAGAACTACAAGGCCAGAAAGCAATAGTATTTTAAAACCCATACTGTTGTTTTGACTAATGGTGAACAACTTTATGTTACAAGTAATGGTTCAGGAGGTATTAAAAGTACCAAATTAAAACGTATTTTTCGTCATCTAGATTCTTGGAGATTATAGAATATGCGGAAGAAAAGAAGCCAAGTCGTACTAAGTCAAAAAAATGTGGGTTTAATTTCATCGGCATAGAAACGATCTCAACTTTATTTAGTACACCAATTTCTTGTGCTATTGTTAATAGCATTATTTGACTTTAAATTATTTTGTTGATATCCTGTTCGTATATGTGTATCGTTTGACTTTTTATTTATGTCTTGACCTCGCATCAGCATAGAAACCATCTTTTTTTATTATTCCAGTTCATTTGACTTTTTATTTATATACATTTATTTTGGATTCTGGCGTTACTTAATATGATAGGTAGTAAATAATACAGCCTATGATATGTGTTGGAAACATAGCTGACATATACACTCCTTTCTTGGTTTAGATAATATAAAACTAGCTAGAACAATCCGTCGTCTCTTATTATTGAATAATTTAGCGAACACTTGGTTGAGGCAATTCGTCGAACACTTGGCGTGCATATAACAAGCAAGATGATTTTAAATGAAGAATCATAAGTTTTATTGATATGTTGGTATTGGACCTGAACCCGGTTTTGATAATATGGTATGAATCTTTTGGCCATGCCAAGGCGTGTTGGAATTTATGTAGCATTGTAGGTTTAGTGAGAGTGGAGTTGCAGTTGGTGGAATTAATATTGGTAATTTTAGTGTTACTTATTCCAATTTTAGTATAATGGAAATAATGTGTATGTTTTGGGTTTCATACTTTGTTCTAGTACAAGTCAGGAGGTGCGGAGAGCACACTTGTATAAGTCAAAGATGATACTGGTTTGTTTATAGTTCAAGTTATCAGCTGCAGCGACTAGCTGCAGCGACCAGAATCTGTTGATTAGCGACTAGCTGCTGCTGCAGCGACCAGCTGCTGTTGCTGCGACCAGCTTCAGCGACCAGCAGATGATTCGATCAGCAGCTGATTCGATTAGCGGCTGTTGCGACTAGCAGTTAGCGACCAGCAGCGATCAGCTGTTGCGATTGACGATCAGCTGATGCGACGGGCAGTTTCTTAACTGCAGAAAACCGTGTATAACCGCTCCTATTTTAGTGGAACCGTTCCTAGATTTTGGGAACCACTTTGAACTTTGATTTAAGAATACAACACACGTATTATTGCAGGAGGGAGACAACACACAAAATAATATTCTCTCTTGACATATTGTTAAATATGAATTCTCTCAAATCATCCATTACTGTAAATTAGAAATTGTGCCTAATTTCTAATTTGATTATTAGGAATTATCCCAATAGTTAGAATTCCGTGATACCCATGCATAGGGTCGAAATATCTAATTCAGAAAGTGATATTCATGATTCCTTAGTTAAATCCAGATTTCAGAAACAACCCTATTAATCCCAACAATCGAATTAGATATTTTCTACTGTTTCTGTAATCATGAGTGGGAACGATAATGTGAGAGAGATGACAAGTAAATTCGGGAAATTGGAGAAATTTCAGGGAAACGATTTTAGACGATGGCAAAAGAAGATGCACTTTCTTCTTACTACTTTGAAGGTGGTCTATGTGCTGAGTACCCCTCAACCGGAATTGGTGGAAGATGAAACTGTGGAACAAACCAGGAGGCGTAGCAAATGGGAAAATGATGACTACATATGTCGCGGTCACATTTTGAACGGTATGTCTGATGCTCTATTTGATATTTATCAGAATGTTGAAAGTGCAAGGCAATTGTGGGATTCACTTGAATCCAAGTATATTGCGGAAGATGCTTCTAGTAAGAAGTTCTTGGTTAGTGATTTCAACAGTTACATGATGGTTGATTCACGGTCGGTTACGGAACAATATAATGAATTGCTCTGGATCCTTGGTCAATTTGCTTTACACAAATTGAACATGGATGAATCTATCGCTGTTTCTAGCGTGATTGATAAACTTCCTCCATCATGGAAGGACTTTAAACATACTCTTAAACACCAAAAAGAGGAGTTGTCAATGGTACAACTTGGTAGTCACATTCGGATTGAGGAATCACTCTGGGTTCAAGATGGTGACAAAATCAAAGACAAAATTAATGTTGGACGACCTTCTGTTCACATGGTTGAAGATAAGAAAAACAAGTTTAACAACAAGGGGAAAGGAAAGAAACGAAAGTTTGATGATTCGTTTAAGTACAAAAAGAAACCTACGTAATTGGTTTGTTGGAGATGTCAAAAAGTGGGACATCTGAAACGAGATTGTCGTGTGAAACTTGGTAATGATGGTGCTAGTACTAGCAAGGGTGGACAAGGTGGGTCTAAGGACCATGGTCCACCAAAAGGTCAGATTTTTGTTGATCTTTATCATTCTAATAATGTTTCACTAACCCCTGAAATTTCCTATGTACAGGAGGATAAAAGTGACTCTTGGTGGCTTGACACTTGTGCTACTAGTCATGTGTGTAATGATTCAAAATGGTTCGAGAAGATGGAACCGGTTGATGATGGATCGGTATTACGCATAGCGGATGAAGGAGTCAAGCCTATTGTAGGAAGTGGTGTTGTTAATTTAATGTTTACTTCAGGAAAAACAATTTCTTTGTTTGATGTATTGTATGTTCCTAAGGTTCGAAAGAATTTTGTGTCTAGTGGTTTGGTTAATCGATTAGGGTATAAACAAGTAATCGAGTCGGATAGATATGTACTATCCAAGTTTGGTGTGTTTGTTGGATTCGGATACTATTCCGAACGTATGTTTCGTTTAAATGTGGTTAATAAATTTGCACCTTGTGACAATTCTGTTTTTATGGCTTCTAATGATATATTAGATAATTCTATGTTATGGCATGCTAGATTAGGTCACGTTAATTTTAAAAGAATGCAAGAAATGTCAAAGGTGGGATTGATTCCCGCGTTTGATGTTAGTTCTGAAAAATGCAAAACATGTATGCTTACGAAAATAACAAAACAACCATTTCCAAATGTTAATAGAAATTCATCAATACTAGAATTAATACATAGTGATTTATGTGATCTTCATTCTACACCTTCATTAGGTAACAAAAAGTATTTTGTCACTTTTATTGATGATTCAAGTAGGTTTTGTTATGTATACTTGTTACATTCTAAAGATGAAACTTTAGATAAATTTAAAATTTATAAATCCGAAGTGGAATTGCAATTGGGTAATTCAATAAAATGTCTTAGGACGGATCGGGGAGGGGAATATATGGATCCCCATTATTTCCAATCGATTGGTATCATTCATGAAACCACAGCTCCCTATACACCACAACAAAACGGTGTTGCCGAACGGAAAAATCGAATCTTGAAAGAGATGGTTAACTCGATGCTTTCTTACTCGGGTTTGAGTGAGGGATTTTGGGGAGAGGCAATGCTTACCGCATGTTATGTCTTGAATCGGGTTCCAAATAAAAGGAACATAACAGCCCCGTACGAGCTTTGGTACAAAAAGGCTCCGAATTTGAGCTATTTTCGAGTTTGGGGTTGTCGAGCCGTTGTTAGATTACCCGAACCTAAAAGGAAAACTTTGGGGGAAAGAGGAATAGATTGTATATTCATTGGATATGCTGAAAATTCCAAAGCTTATAGGTTCTATGTTATTGAACCTAATGATTCGTATCGATAAATACCGTAATTGAGTCGCGAGATGCGATTTCCGATGAGATGCGGTTTTCATCGATTCAAAGGCCTAAGGACCTGATTACTAACAGTAATAAAACTCAAAACTCAGTAGGTTTTGATGGTGTTTCAAACCCCGAAACACAAGAGGTTCGGAAAAGTAAAAGAGGCCGAATACTGAAAAATTTCGGTGACGATTTCCAATTGTTTTTGGTGGAAGGATCTAGGGATAAAGTGAAGACACAATATCCTTATTCTTGTCTAGTTGAGACTGATCCAAGGACCTTTAAAGAGGCCATGGAGTCTCGTGATGTTGCCTTTTGGAAAGAAGCGATAGATGACGAAATGTCATCTATTTTGGAGAACAACACTTGGGTGTTTACTAATTTACCACCGGGTTCTAAACCATTGGGTTGTAAATGGATATTTAAAAAGAAAATGAAGGTTGATGGAACTATTGACAAGTTCAAAGCTAGGTTGGTCATACAAGGGTTTAGGCAACAACCCGGTATTAATTATTTCGACACGTATGCACCGGTAGCACGTATCTCAACCATTAGATTGTTAATTGCTTTGTCGGCCATTCATAATCTGATTATTCATCAAATGGATGTCAAAACAGCCTTCTTGAATGGTGATCTTGACGAGGAAGTCTACATGAAACAACCCGAAGGTTTTGTTATGCCCGGTAATGAGCATAAGGTGTGTAGACTTGTTAAATCGTTGTATGGACTAAAACAAGCTCCTAAGCAATGGCATCAAAATTTTGGTGAAGTTATTTTGTCTAATGATTTTGTTTTAAATGAATCCGACAAATGTGTTTATAGCCGGTTTGGTTCTACCAGCGCGGGTGTGATAATTTGCATATATGTTGATGATATGCTTATATTCGGTATGAATCAACATCAAGTTGATGAAACCAAGAATTTATTATCATCAAATTTTTCCATGAAGGATATGGGGGAGGCGGATGTAATTCTTGGAATAAGAATTAAACGGTTAAACAAAGGAATTGCTATAACGCAATCTCACTATATTGAGAAAATCTTGAAATGATTTAATTATAGTGATTGTTTACCAGTTAGTACTCCTATAGATCCTAGTATAAATTTGATGCCTAATAAAGGCAATGCAGTATCACAACTTGAATACTCGCAAGCTATAGGTTCTTTGATGTATGCTATGACGAGCACTAGGCCTGATATAGCTTATGCCGTTGGAAGATAGAGTAGGTACACTAGTAATCCTAGTACTCAACATTGGCAAGAGATTCAAAGAGTATTCAAATACTTAAAAGGAACCATGGATTATGGTTTGTGTTATCTTGGATATCCTTCGGTTCTAGAAGGATATTCAGATGCAAGTTGGATATCCAATTTAGAAGATCATTCTTCTACGAGTGGTTGGGTATTTTTGCTAGGAGGTGGTGCAATATCCTGGGCATCCAAAAAGCAAACTTGTATCACGAACTCAACAATGGAATCTGAGTTTGTTGCATTAGCCGCGGCCGGTAAGGAAGCGGAATGGCTAAAGGATTTGGTTTATGAAATTCCATTGTGGAAAAGGCCGATAACATCAATTTCCATCCATTGTGATAGTGCTGCCACTTTGGCTAGAGCTTATAGTCAAATATATAATGGCAAGTGTAGACACTTAGGTGTAAGACATAGCAAGATTAGAGAATTAATCTTGGATGGTGTAATATCGGTGGAGTTTGTAAGATCGCAACAAAACTTAGCGGACCATCTTACTAAAGGATTGGCTCGGGACTTAGTGCACAAGTCGGCGATCGGGATGGGATTAAAGTCTGTATAATCCTTATTTGTGAGACACCCAATTCCCCTCTAATACAGTGTTAGAGGTTGAATTCAATGCGGAAAGCTCACACGTTTGGATTGGAACACACATTATTATATCATCCCAAGGTTAGTGTGTTCGGACCTGTAGTTGGCTAGGATGAATTAATTTCTTAATAATTCCTTTGATAAAATGTAAGCAGGTACATGAATAAAGGAATTACCTATATGATCGTGAAGTATAGCCGTACTTCATAGGGCTTAGGACTTGGCCTTTATACGATCAAGAATGGATTGGAACACTCGGCTTAATAATAGTGTTATGTATTTGTGTTTTAGATGGTTTTTAAATTTATGTGTATATTATCTTCAGGTATTCAAATGGGTTGATGGGTTCAATTCTTAGAACACCCTGATTCTCGAATATTTGGAATGTGTAATGTACTAACATAAAAATTCAATCGATTCGACATTTTCATTTATGCATAAATTTGGTTTATTCTATTCAAGTTTTGTATTATTTCATGGTTACACTAAAATGGGGGAGGAATGTTGGTAATTTTAGTGTTACCTATTCCAATTTTAGTATAATGGAAATAATGTGTATGTCTTGGTTTTCATACTTTGTTCTAGTACAAGTCAGGAGGTGCGGAAAGCACACTTGTATAAGTCAAAGATGATACTGGTTTGTTTATAGTTCAAGTTATCAGCTGCAGCGACTAGCTGCAGCGACCAGAATCTGCTGATTAGCGACTAGCTGTTGCTGCAGCGACAAGCTGCAGCGACCAGCTGCTGTTGCTGCGACCAGCTTCAGCGACCAGCTTCAGCGACCAGATTCAGCTGTTAGCGACCAGCAGCTGATTCGATCAGCAGCTGATTCGATTAGCGGCTGTTGCGACTAGCAGTTAGCGACCAGCAGCGATCAGCTGCTGCGATTGACGATCAGCTGATGCGACGGGCAGTTTCTTAACTGCAGAAAACCGTGTATAACCGCTCCTATTTTAGTGGAACCGTTCCTAGATTTTGGGAACCACTTTGAACTTTGATTTAAGAATACAACACACGTATTATTGCAGGAGGGAGACAACACACAAAATAATATTCTCTCTTGATATACTGTTAAATATGAATTCTCTCAAATCATTCATTACTGTAAATTAGAAATTGTGCCTAATTTCTAATTTGATTCTTAGGAATTATCCCAATAGTTAGAATTTCGTGATACCCAGGCATAGGGTCGAAATATCTAATTCGGAAAGTGATATTCACGATTCCTTAGTTAAATCCAGATTTCAAAAATAACCCTATTAATCCCAACAATTAACGAGTGATAGGAATTTGAGATGTTTCTTGAAGAAGAAATTGATGATTTTAGTAGAGATATTTTGGCCATTCTTCATTGTATCATTGGCGAAATTTGAACAGGATTTCAATTTTCAATTCCTAAAGTTGTTGATTTCTGTCGTCTTCATGAAAGTTGAGATGTACTGGTTTGATCTTCCGTTGGGTAGTTGGGCCCAGAGAAGATGACATAATTCGGCCTTTTAAAGCCCAAATCACTTATGTTCAGTTGAAGTTATTAACAGAAACATTTACACTGTGTTACATACTTTTTTATCAAAAAAAAGCAGGTAAATTTTATAAGAAAAAAGAAAAGATATTTTGAATGATATATTTCTATTTTTCAGATATAGGAGGCAAATAAATATTTTCAGTTAATGAATGGCAAAAAAATTTATACTCATTAGTACATTTACTGGACATATATTTTCCCTTTAATGTACAAACTGTATTATTTAGTATGGTAAACTCTTTGAACTAGAACTAACGACCAATAATTTGAACTTTGTACTTGAATTTGAATCTCCATTTGCACGACGACTAATGGTTTCCATATTCCTATACAAACTTTGTTGAACCATCTTCTTCATTAATTTTTTCCCTTCACCCGCATCCTCTTGATTCATAGGCGAACTAAACGATAACCGTCTTGATTGTGGCCCGGAATGAGGTCCCACCTTCATTTGTCTCTCGTCTTTAAACCATTGCAACAACTTTAGAGCTCTTTTTTGCGATAATGGACTCCCTAACAACGCAACTTTAAGAAGAATGGGCACAATTCCTCCATCCTCCATTTTCATTCTTTGGAAAGAGCTTTGATGAGCTAATATCATTAAAATGTAAGCCGACAACTCTTGAGATCTTGATTTATCATCCCATGTCAAAATCTCTATCAAACATTCGGGCACCATTGGACTACTTTCTAACGCCTTTTTCCCCATCAAAGTCACTACAAGATTCCCTAATGTCGCGAGAGCTTTCTCGGATGCTTCTTTTGTAGATGACAACTTCAAGAGAGTGTGTACTATTTCATCGGTTGCCAAAGATCCGACATTATCTATCACGGTTGATAGATTATAAATTGTGGCCAAACACAACATTTTGATCTCGACACTTGAATCTGATTTAAGCATATGTAGCACTAGCGGAAGTATCTTTGATGAATCGATAGGAAATTGGGTGTTCACCAGTGAAGATAACGACATGATGAGTTGTGCATATTCATGTTTGGCTAACTCTTCAACATGAATATTCTCGGACAACTTTAGTAAGATTCCTGCCTCCACCATGAGAGCCTTGTTCCTAGCAAACCAAAAACAATGAAATAAATAAGAATATTTTAAAAGAATGGAAAAAATTATATAACATACACATATATACATGTATAATGGGGCCTTTGAAGTATATCTAAAGTTCTTTCGTGAAAAAAACTATATTCTTGTAACAAGTTCATGATAATTATTATAGTTAATCTATAAAAAGACAACATGATCTTATAAATTATATCTATAACAAATTGTCTGCCTAACGACTGCTATTATTCCACTTCCAACTCAATCCTAGCTACCCTCGTGGATTCTAGTGGAAAGTCAATGCAACCTATGGCCTATAATTGAAAATCAAAATCAAACTTATTAAACAAAAAATAAATAGTTTATCAAAATATGCTTAATAAATAATTTCGCTTTGGCCTAAAAAGGTCAAAATTGGCCACTAGGTTCCCATATGTAGAGTTAGCTCTAGTCCCATTAACCTATTGCCACTTGATCTCAATGTAGCCAAAATTCCACACTAATTAAACATGCCTGAACTAACACTCTGTTTAATCAATAATTAATTTTCTTTTTAAATTCATTAAAATTACTGAAAAATATTTTGCTAGAATGTATCATATTGAATGAACTAAAATATTCATTTATAAATATAATTAAACAGTAATAGTCATTTATTTTGTTTGAATTTGTCGGTTTTACCCTTACGTTAATTAAGAAAGTAAGTTTTTTCAATGAATTTAACCAGAGTTACCTTATTAAGATGTGATGATATAACACATCCTAGCAAACACTAAAAAAAATACATATATGGTGCCGTTAGGTCACATCTTAATAAGTTAAAGCATCACATTTTAATAAGTTATTTTCAATTCTTGCTATGTTTAAGTTTTAATAATTAGAAAGAATTGAAACTTACGTGCAGGTGCCGTTAGCGAGCTCAAGTAAAGCTTGAACAGCCAACCTCCGATGAGCGGCCGTATATTCCGAACCAACCATGGCCACTAACGGCGGAATAACACCAAGATCCGCCATCATCTTCCGCCGCCTCAAGTCATCTCCGGCGAGCCTCTTAATCTCTCTGGCCGCCGCAGCTTTATCTTCACGGTTCCCGAAGTGAAGCCTCTTCACAGACCTCTGCAAAATCCCATTACGATCATCACAATCATCATCACCATGATTAATACTTTCACTCATTTCTCCTTGATCCACAATCAAATCCGCCGTCCGATCTTCACCGGAGGCCGGCTGATCACATCGCTTGCTGGCAGTGGTCGTCTTGTTAACGAACCGCCGGATTCTTGAAAAGAATTTGAGCTTCAGAGAGACTCGAGACCAAGCTGATGACGATGAAGAATCAGCCATTTTTTGTTTGTTGTTTTCTTGAA
This sequence comes from Calendula officinalis, assembly GCA_963853835.1. NCBI lineage: Eukaryota > Viridiplantae > Streptophyta > Magnoliopsida > Asterales > Asteraceae > Calendula > Calendula officinalis. The sequence goes on along the minus strand of OY970830.1, from coordinate 4,699,780 downwards.
AAGATTACATACAAACGAGAAAAGAGAAATTTGGATTTGAACTTTTTGTGGGTTTCCTACAATTCCCTTTAAATATAATTAACTTTTTTTAAGGAGGGAAAGAGAGAGATGACTTCGGGGCACATGCAAAGGGGTTTCTTTGTGTATAACATCCACGTATATATATCCTTCGATAGTGATAACGGGAGATTAAAACGTGTATTCCTAAAATGCCCTTGTGAATCGTGTCTAATTTTTTAATCTCTCCGAGATAGGTTGCTACGTCATCTTGTCACATTAATATAACTAAATAAATACAGTAAATAAACGATAATTAAACGAACTTTTTTTAAGTTGAGCTCAATTACGACTTTAGGATTGGACCTAGACCATTTGCATAGCAAATCTAAAAGAAAATTTTAAATGTATCACCAGTTGCAATTTTTTTTTTAAAGAAGTCTTACATGTATTAGAAAAATAAAATTAGTTCCTTCTATATTGTTCAGAAAATCTAAAGAGGTACACGGATTAGCTCGTACTAAATAGTAGGTATGCTTCTGACCATTTGATTATACATCCCCATGTTATGTATTAGTTACGGGTCATACAAGATAAAATCTCATCATTGATGATAACATGAAATTGAAGATAATTTTAGACATAGACCAAACTTAACTAATATCAAAACCCTTTCATAATTTTGTCCATGTATAGTTATCGATGGCTTATGAGTTATGACTTGACTACATAATTACAAATAATTATTTGAAAACTCAATAAAAGTTTGAAAATTAACAATAAATTTTTCTTAGTCTCTGGGTCAAGAAATGAAGGAATTATATTGAATATGTTCAAATGTGAATTCAATATCACTTGTAAACTAAAATGCCTTTACATTCTAAGTTTTGTTTTTATTTTTCTTAATTACTCAAATGAAATCTACAAAATTATATACTTCCTCCGTTTCAAAATAAGTGATACACTTTCTATTTTGAGGTGTTTCAAAATAAGTGATATACTTTGAAAACTTACCATATTTGTTAAAAGGTAGTGGGGTCCACACCCAATAACTATCTCCTTTAATATAGTGAAAATAGTCAAAAGACACATTACCCTTACTTTTACTTTTAAAAATCATGAGTAAATTACAGTTTTTGTCCCTGTGGTTTGTCCGATTATGCGTTTTTGTCCCTGTGCTTTTTTTTTCTTTTTTTTTTGTCCCTGAGGTATGCAAAATTCCGTTTTTTTGTCCTTCCGTCCATTTTCTGCCGTTAACTTACGAGGAATGCTAAAAAAGTGAGGGTATTTTCGTCTTTTTCATTTTCCCTTTTTATTTTTTCTTTATTTTCTCATCTTCTTCCTCTTATTCATATCCTTAAATGAAAAAGACATGAATTCCTTTTAATCAAGACCAAATTCCTTTTTCAAGACCAGATTCCTTTTCCAGTGTAAACCCCCAAGAGTATCGGCTTTCTAGTCGTTGGCTGTCTTCTCCGGCGTCAACCACAGTCGGCTTTCCGGTCGTCTTCTCCGACATCATCGATTCGATCTGATTTTCTCAGTAACCACTACCATCGTCGATCTGATTCGTAGCTATTTTGGCTTTTGCACCACCATCATCGATCGATCTGGGTTTTGTTCCACCACCGTCATCGATTCCAGCCAATGAGTCCCCACCGTCGCAGCCTCCGTACAAAATCATACTCATCTGTACAAAACCCTAATTTTAAGAACCCTAATTTGAAGAATCAGATTGAAGAAAGTCAGGGAAAACCCTAATTTTCCCATTTCTAAATCTGTACAAAACCATAACTATACTCATCTTCCTTCCATCGATGAAGACAGTTTGTGGGGTTTGAAGAATTAGTTTGTGTGTGTTATTTCTCCAAAATCAATTTTTTGTTGATTATCCGTGTGTACTTGAATATTTCAGAAAGTGGATTATCCATTGAAATTGGATATATTTGATCTTTGTTCAGATGAACTTCGCAAAAAGCTGGAAGCTCCTCGTCAGGTTTGTAAATTACAATTTTTGAATTGGAGAGATCTGAATTAATTTGAGGTGTGTATGGGTCGTTTTTTGCAGATCTAGAATTTGGGCTGGAACAAGAAGATGAATGTTGAAGAAGATGAATAGAGAAGAGATGAAAAAACAGAGATAAAAAATGAAAAAAGAAAAGGAAAAGCAAAATGACCAAATTACCCTCACAAGTTTAGCATGTGCGGTAAGTTAACGGCAGAAAGTGGACGGAAGGACAAAAAAACAGAATTTTGCATACCTCAGGGACAAAAAAACAGAAAAAAAAGCACAGGGACAAAAACGCAGAATCGGGCAAACCACAGGGACAAAAACCGTAATTTACTCAAAAATCATTAAAATCACTTTAATCAATATATGTGGGACTCATCTTTCATTAACTATCTAATATAATCTAATTAACCTTCATTATCATATTTTGCCTCAAAAACCGTAAACTCCAAAGTGTATCACTTATTTTGAAACGGAGGAAGTATTAAAGTTCCAAAAAGCTGAAAAGAAACAAGCACACCCCGGTTGGCTTGCTGGGTATGGCATTGGGCTCTAATGCCCTTTTTCCCCTTGATATCGACACTCACATGCATGAGCCTAATCAAGTTAGGTTTAACTTGAAACGACTGTCATGTTGATAGAAGTTTGTTTGGTTAAAAATGATTACAAGAAAATATTTAGATTTTTGTCTTGGGTTGTGGTTTGTTATTTAGTTTAAAATATGTTCCCTTTCGTCTTTCTTGTAGTTTTTTTTTTTTTTTTTTTTTTTTTTTTTTTTTTTTTTTTGCGATGTTTTTGTACATTTTGAGTCCTTTTAATGAGTAGTAAATAATATATTTGTCTTTATAAAAAGAAGAATCTTGATTTTTTTACATCTAGTTTCTACCGGTTCAATTTGCCTAAATTTGTTTGTTGGGTTGTTATATTCCAAAATTGTACAATACGTTTTATCAATCCTCCAAACTCATAGATTACCCATAATCGGTTTGGTCACCGCTATCAAATCAATTTTCTCTCTTCATATATCAAAGACATGATAAATCATGACCAAACTTCCGTAACGGTGAACAAACTCATAACCAACCATTTTAACTGTCAAATTATAATTATTGGGATAACATATAACCACAATTTCCGTCCGTTAGCCCGTCTGATGACCATCTTCGTGCTCCAAATTTCAACCACCAAATTATAATCACAGTCCTAATTAAAAACAGAACCCTTCAATGCCAAATAAATGGAAATCGCATATCCAAATCATAATCGAAAACAAAATCAGATTTGATATCAAAATCCCAAATCACAATCAAATTCAATTTAACGCAGATCCATCCTCCAAAGTGTAACCTGAATCCATTCGACAAATCTATTTTTAGCAAACACACAAACGCACAAAAAAGGCCCTAAATGATTTAAGCAACCACGCACTGACGCACACACATGTAGAAGATATACTTTACACATATGATATGATTTTATTCAAATATTTGTAGCAAAATCATGTATTTCGTACTAAAAATCCATTATTTATTTGTTAATCTTCATCGCCACCACTCCCTTACTTCCAATGTGCCTAAATTCAAGGGCACCCCACAATTACCAATTACCAATAGACATATAAAACAATTTGTGGGAATTTAATTAATTAAATGAATATATTGGTTAGTGAGATCGCATTAATGACAAGGTTGGATTTGTGGTGTAACACAAGAAAATATATTAGTTAACTGAATTATACTTTGTATTACACGTGCTACGAGTACAGAAAATATTTCACGTTACATGTTTACATTTGATTTTCTGTTTTATAATTAATGTTGAGGATCACTGTTACGTTTATGGCAACGTTTCACGTTTGTAGCCAGGTCATTTTTTTCCAAACCAATACATAAGTAGTTGTTCATTTAATGGCTAAGATCATGGTTGCATCGATAACAACACTTACACGAGTGTAGCCAGGTAATTCAATCAGATCAGTATATACATAATACACTATTGAGAATCTCCATTGAAAAATGGTGTTTCTTTTATCTCATTTTTGTAGATTCTATTCTGAAGTTCTTAAGCTTTGGACGTGAATGTTAAAATTAGAATTTCTCCATGCAAAATAAAATTTTAAAATTTTGCCAGCTAATTACTAATCTGACTATCATCCACTTTGCGGGTAGCTTGGTGTCGGTGCAGATGGCTGAAAAAGGATGGCCTGGCTTTGGATTTAAGACTTGAAGATTCTACATATAATAGGACATTAATTCATGGGTTTTGTAATGATAGCCCTAAGGGGACGTGTGGTGGGGCTATAGATATCCACACCGATCGAGCCCTCTTACACTAACGTACTTTAATTCATCTTAATTTTCATTATATTTTTTTGTCTAAGAAAATGTGAAATCAACAATGTATTACACATAGCGTGATACGAATGAAGTATAATAAATAATAAATGAGCAAAAAATTATATTTCATATGTATTTTTTGACGTTTTATTTTTGTAAAATATAAAATGCAATTACGCCAAATATTGATCGATGAGTCATGAGCGAAGGCTTAGAGTCGTTCCTTCCGTGCAGGACCTAAGCGGCTAAGCCTTGAAAGTGCACCACTAACACGCACGACCCCGGCCCAGATCTATCCACTTTGAACTTTGAATTTGACTTTGACTTTTATTCCACTCAAACATCAATATCCACTTCAAAATTTGTTTCATCCATCCGTCTACAATAATTTAGATGTTTGATTCAATATAGAATTTAGTAAAAGGTTAACTAAAAGATAAGTTAAATAACTGAACTTGATAATACAAAAAAAAGCAATAGATACTACAAATAAATGAATAATATAATTCTATAATTGAGGTTAATATTGTGATTACCTATTCATATTAAATTAGTTTTTTTTTTAAACAACACCTAATCTACTTCAATATATTCAGGACGGTACTTGAACACATGTCCATTGAAATATTAATGTGATCTTTAGAATAAGATGTCGTCATTGGTTATTTATGTCACCTATTAAAAATTTTCCCCACGAACAAATCAAAATTTTACGCCGTTTTGATCTATAGAGACGGGTTTGTGTGGCAAGGATGGCTTTTCCTTCGTCTTTCTTGATAATTAAATATCGATTTAAGCCATATTTGCAGCATAATAAAAAGGCTGTTCTAAATCATATCATTAAATATTGTTTAGCATATTACGAATTAAATACCGATTTAAGCCATATTTACTCATTAAAAATCCAAAATTCATATTCGTTGATATAAGGATTTTGACAATTCTAGACGTCAAGATATTAAAATATATGTTTTGTATAAATATAAATAAATATAGACACATATAATATAGAGGGATACGTAAACGTGGGCATAAGTATATCCGCACGGACCGCACATAAATATCGAGATAAATTGTCATTATTAATTTACATGTGTTTTTTTATAAACAAATGTCAATAAACAGAGCCATGACACAAAAGGGTTCCATTTGCAAGTTGCAACCACTCGCAACGAACATTACCTAATAATGGATTGATGACTTTGTTTTGATTATAACATCCATTAAATAACATATTATCGCATTCATATGATTTTAATACTTATATTACAAATATGAGAAACTCTTTATTTGTCTAGTGATAAGTTGACATGTAACTTAATGTGTTGTAAGTTTTACTGTTTTGTTTTAAGTTTGTTATTATTCAATAAATATTAATTTCAAAACTTAATTAATGTTTGAGTAGCAAAACAAAAAAATATATATTATACGTGCGAAATATATATTGGAATAGTATTATTCATTATTAATTTTAATCAAAAACTTTGATTGCATTTTTATAATAAAAATAGAATATTATGGACCAAAACTCAATGGGGGTAATGCTTGAAACAAAACTCTTTACATTGAATAAGGATTGGTGCTCCAATGAGGTGTACCACCTCAGTCCTCCATACTTCATCCTCAATTATCATGGCCATTGTTGAAACTGGTTCTTCAGAGGTTAGGACGGTAGCCAACCTTCCCTTAGGATGCGTAGCTAGAACCTGAAATCAACCGAAAGGCTAGGGTCAGTTGCTCCCCGAGGGTGATCCTCGTGAGAACACTCCGACGCCCAAGTTAGAATTTATGACGTGAGGTCGTATTCTGAAGTAAGACGAATTGAATGTGAGTGTTTAATGACGAGTAGAGTGAACGTACCGTGTATCATGCACTTATCGGGTGCCATGTGAATATATTTATAGCCAAAATATTTAAGGCGGGAAGGAGGGGGCGCCCTCCTTCGGACCGGTCCTCTGTAGTGTCTTCCGGTCCCAGCGGTCACATCAAGATCTTTTCTCCCTTGTGTTATGAAACATCCATGCCGACGCCGCCCTGGGAACTTGGTCGCATTTAATGCACGCATGGCCCGAAGTTACTTTACCGTGATATCCGTTCCACCCTAGATCTCTACCATAGGGATTCGTAATCCCTACCCGTCCGTCCTCCGGTGGCCACGGGTCTCTTCGGGTCGGAGTGATACTTGATATACCCCATTAAGTCCCCTAAGTCAATAGGAAGGTTTATTCGCAGAGAAACCTCGTTTTTACTTCTGAAACTATTCAACCGTCCCATCACGGACATATGACCGTTGTGGTTTGCGACCATTACGTCTTACCTCTCTCTAGCGATTAGTAGGGACTTTTTGAATTCCCTTCCTATATGTTCCCTCTTTCCGTTTTAATTCTTCACTTCTCTTTTTGCCTTCCCAAGTTCTTCTTTGTTTGTTCTTCCCTTTTTACTCAATTTCGACTACAATGAAGAAAGACAAAACAACCAAAGACAAAGGTGAGAAATCTGTTCAAAGGACTGCTGCGAATACTTATTCCAATCTCACTCCTCCTGATCTTGCTGCGATCTACGATGAATTTCACATCGATCGGTGTTACCGCCTCCTTCTTCCTGGTCCGACTGATACTATTTGTACTGCTCCAGACGGATTCGAACCGATATACATGCAATACCTTCTTGGAGGGCTGAGGTTTCCCATTGACGATTTCATTCTTACACTTCTTCAGGATCTCGGGCTCCATCTTGCCCAACTTTCTCCTAACTCGTTTCACAAGATTATCGGTTTTATAATGGCTAGCCGCTCCCTCGGGATTCCCTTTTCAACCAAGGTGTTCCGCCATTTATATGTTGTTACCGGACGAGGGGATTGGGCCGTTTTTACCCTTCTCCCCGGGCGGAGTGAGCGTATCACCGGTTTAAGAGACTCAATTCGCGATTGGAAGTACGCGTTCTTCTTTGTTGATCGCCTGGCTTTCAACGACGTCTCTCTCTCTTGGGGCAAAATCACAGGACGAACATCCAAACTCGCTCTAGAACTGTCTGAAGAGGAGAATCGCTATGTTACCAACCTGTCCACTGTAGATATAGAGTGGGAGGATCCCAACGAGGTCTTTCTTGGGATGGCGGATTTGAGTCCCCATTATTTCGTTCGTCAAGTTCGACCGTCCTGGAAAATTGACGGGAATGACGTTTCGTTATTGCGTCGCTTAAAGATGCCCAAACCACCGCAGGGGACTATATCCGTTGCCGAAGGAGCCATTACTCCCTTCCTCCCCCTTCCGAAGATATCCTCAGCTCGGAAGGCACCCAGATGCCCCGGAGCGTGAAGCTGAGGTAACTTCTGAAGTTGCAACCCCAATCGTGGAGTCCTTAGGTTTCAGGACTCATGATACCATGGTTCATGATTCGCAATCAGACCTCTCAGAACCCCGGAAGGTAGGGTCCGTACGAACCCTTTCGAAAAGAGCTCGAGAGACTTCTGCTTCCTCCTCCATTAAACGACTAAGGACAGAAGGTATTGATTTAATTTCTTTCTACTTTGCTTACTCTTGTGCTTTTTTTTTTTTTTTTTTAAATCTATTTTATTGCAGAGAAAATCTCTGACACTTCCGTTACCACTCTGTCTCCGGAAGATACCCCGGTGATTGTTTCGTTCACCCCTTCGTCATTGGTTATTCCAACCGTTGCAACCTCAGGGACAGCTTTATCGTCGACCGTATCGGGGTTGACACCATCTTCTTCAGCGGTAGCTCTGTTTGAGAGTCTTCTCTTTAGCTCTGGTTTACAATCATCCCCTGCTGGGAGAACCACTCAACCGGTTCGGCCTCTCAGGCCTCAATCGTCTCTACCTAATTTTCCTTTCCTGCGTAAGTAACTTAGATTACTTGCCCTTCCTTCCATTATTATTTTTAACGAACTTCCCTTTTTTCAGCTCGGGAGGTCCGTACCACTATTGTAGGTTCCGTTCCAGAAGTGTCTACTGTCGATCTTTCAGGCTCAGCTGGTTTTCTGAGGGTATCGAAGCCTCAAGAGCATAATTTACAAGCGACAATCACCCCTACCCCACCGATTGTTCACGCTTCTGTGGCCCCTCTTTCAACCACTCCTGACTTTGCTGATGCATCGGACGAAGGAGTTTTCTTGCGTGCCCGGTCGAATTTACTTAGTGCCATGGAGCTCCTATCTGAATTGCAGATGCGAGGTATTCGGAACAGGCAATCTTTGCTTCACGATCGTGATGAATTTGGTCGGATGGAAGAGTTGATGAGTCGATTAAAGCTTTTATATCAACAGGAGACCGAGGAGAAAAAGCGTCTGTCAAGTCAAAATGATCGCCTTATGGAGGAAAACAAAGAGTTGCATGCTGGTATAGGGGATATGAGACTTTCTTTGGCTACCAAGGATACCCGTATTATTGAATTAACTGATGAACACGGCTCTTTATCCTCTCGGATCGCCGAACTAGAGATGTCTCTTATTGAAAAGGACGCTCAACTTAATGAAGTTGTGCAGTGTCATGCCGATCTGGACGCCCAGAATGACACATTGAAAGAGAAGTTCGCCGTTCAGTCGCATGAACTTGGAGCGTGTCGTGAGGATGTGAATTGGTTACTCCATAAGGGTATATCTGGTTTATGCGGAGTACTTCTGAATTCCGCAGAGTTTGTAGGTCGGAGTTCTAAACTTCAGATGGAGAGTGTCAAGTTTGGTCAATATCAAGGTTGTTTGGATACTCACAGGGAGTATTCCGAGGTTTTAAGAGATGTGAGGCTGGTCCATGAATATCCAGAAGCGCAAGCTAACATCATGACCCTCTTTAGTGAACTTGTGACTCCGGATTATTCCCTCCTCCGATCGATTGAAGCTGGTGCCATCCCACTGGGTGAGGTGAAGGAACTTGTGGAGAAGTCATTCTCCGGTCCGGAGGATGTAGGAGAGAGCTCAAACCGCGGAGAAAACCCCCCTGCATCGTCAACTGGCGTTTGATTGTTGATTACTAGAATGTGTACTTTGCTTTTGTTTCAAATGTTTGTATCGTACTTTTTGTTTCGAATGTTTGTATCGTGGTTGTATTTTCGAACGTTTATATGTATATGCCATGTTTCTATTTTCACAGGGGCGTCCCCCCATTCAGAAACTTCGCATAATTTACGTTTGTTTATTCGTTGACTTGGTAATTCGTTTTACCCGAAAACAGGCCAGTCAAACCCCTCCGGGGCTAAACCGCTTTGCTCGTAGCTACGATATCGAATAGTTAATTAATATTAGTTAATGACGGTCACGACATCACTTAACGTTACGTCGAAAGATCCTTCTCGGAAGGTATTTAAATTAACTCGCACACACCGTTGGGTACATCATTGATAATAACAAGAAAAAGGAACGATAAAAAAGAAACAACACATTAGAGCCAAAAAACACATCCGCATCGTGCGAGTGAAACAGGATCTTTTTACTTTCAGAAGTGGAACTTGCGTAGGTTCCGCATGTTCCAGGTTTGCGGGACAATCGACCCGCCCATGGTTTCCAACACATACGACCCATTCCTTCTTGCTTCCCTTATCCTATAAGGGCCTTCCCAATTAGGAGATAACTTACCCGGTTTATAATGTAGACTAGCTTCATTCTTTCGGAGCACCAGATCTCCTACTTTACACATCACTTCCCGAACCTTCCTGTTATAGTATCCTTCCGTCCTAGACTTGTACGCAGCTTGCCCCAAGGCGGCATTTTCCCTTCGTTCTTCCACAAGATCCAAATTGTATCTCAACGCTTCCTCGATCATTGCCCTCCAAACGGAAGTTTTCTACTCTGGGGGATGGCAGAATGACTTCCAAAGGAATGACTGCCTCCATCCCATACACCAAGCTGAAAGGAGTTTCCTGCGTGGCACTTCTCACTGTGGTCCGGTATGCCCATAGGACACTATGGAGCTCGTCTACCCACCCCCCTTCTGCTCGATTTAAGCGGGTCTTTATTCCCTTCAGGATGGTTCTATTAGTCACCTCAGTTTGGCCATTAGCTTGAGGGTGAGCTACAGAGGTAAAATTTTGCCGGATGCATAGTCATGCACACCACTCTTTGAAAGGATTGCTGGCAAACTGCTTTCTGTTGTCGCTAACAATAGTGTTCGGAAGACCAAAACGACAAATAATTTGCTTCCAAATGAACTTAACGACGCTTGCGCCTGAGATGCAAGATAATGGTTTTGCCTCGACCCATTTGGTAAAATAATCTATTGCAACCACAAGAAATTTCAAATCACCGGGAGCCTTCGGGAAAGGTCCGACTATGTCGATTCCCCATTGGCAGAACGTCCATGGGCTATGGATGCTCGTAAGATTCGCATGTGCTTGGTTTGGGATGTTAGAGTACGCCTGGCATTTTTGACATTTCTTAACGTATTCCTGGGTGTCCTTTGACATTTGAGGCCAGAAATACCCCATTCGGAAGACTTTCTGGGTCAAAGCCCTCGATCCCGTGTGTGCCCCACATAACCCCTCGTGTACTTCCTCCATGGCTTTTCGGGACTCTCTTTTCCCCAAACATCGTAGCCAAGGGGTTGAATACCCCTTCCGGTACAATACTCCAACCTTCATTGTATACCTTCCTGCATTCATCCTTACCTTTCTTGCTAAACCCTGATCATCCGGAAGCGTTCCTTCCGTTAAGTACCGCATTATGGGTCTCATCCAACAGCCTTTGTCTTCCTCTATTTCCGTTAACTCCTCGCCCGTCATCTGCTCGATACTTCTTTTTGAGAGGACCTCTACCAAAACTTTTTTAGTAAGGTGATGATATAACATGGAAGCCAGCTTACTAAGGGCATCTGCTTCTTTGTTTTGGGTGCGAGGTACCTGTGATATTCTGAACTTTCCAAATTCTGCTATCTTTGTCCTTACCTGCTCTAGGTAACGCTTCATGTGGCTTTGCTTTCTTTGGCCTCGTAGGATCCGTTAATCTGATTTACCACCAGCATTGAATCCGCAAATGCTTCCAGTTCGTTTATTTCCATGCTCTTGGCTAGGTTTAGACCTGCCAATAATGCCTCATATTCGGCTTCGTTGTTCGAGCAAGCGAAATCGAACCTTAAGGCGTATGTCACTTTTTCCTCATTCGGTCCCGATAAGATGACTCCTGCCCCGCATCTGTCCATTCCCGCAGCTCCATCCGTATACATCTGCCATAGGGTGTGGGTCCCTTTAGGAAGTGTTCCTTCCGAGACCACTTGTTCCGCCTGCATACTTTCCCCCATCGGCTCCTCTCCGTCTGGCATTTCTAGTAGGAAGTCTGCCAAGGCTTGAACCTTGATGCTGGGTCTGGGTTTGAACGCCATGTCATATTCTCCTAATTCGATTGCCCATTTGGTCATGCGTCCCGACCGTTCGGGCTGGAGCAATATGTTCTTGATTGGTTGATTGGTTAAGATTGTTATCGAGTGGGCCTGGAAGTACCTCTTCAGGCGCCTGACTGAGTATATGAGGCTCAAGATTAGTTTCTCGATGAGAGAGTAGTTCAGTTCCGCCCCCTGTAACACTCGACTGATGAAGTAAACTGGGATCTGTTTCTTTTCCCTTTCGGCCAGGAGGACCGAACTGATCGCTTCTTCGCTAGTAGAAAGGTACATGACAAGTGCCTCTCCTACCTTGGGGCTAGCCATGGTAGGGATGGTTCGCAGATGCTGCTTGAGTTCCCTGAATGCTTTCTCGGCCTTCTCTGTCCATTCTACCTCCCCTTTCTTGGTGCAACCATGCAGCGTTTTGAAGAAAGGGATGGACCTTTCCGCAGACTTGGCTAGGAACCGTCCGAGCGCGGCTAGCTTTCCATTCAAGGCCTGTACATCCTTCACCGTTCGTGGAGTTTTTGCCTTCAGTAAGTTATTTATTTTTTCTGGGTTGACTTGTATCCCGGATGGGGTGACAATATGACCCAAGAATTTCCCTTTGCTCATCCCAAACGAACACTTCTTCGGGTTTAATTTCATGTTGATCTTTTGCAACTGCCGGATGGTCTCTTCCACATCTTTGATCAAGTCTCCGTCTTCTCTACTTTTGATTACCATGTCATCAACATACACCTCTAGGTTTCGTCCTATCTGTTTTTCGAAAGCTCTATCGACCAAGCGTTGGTATGTGGCACCAGCATTCCGTACCCCGAATGGCATCTTAATGTAGCAATATGTACCTCTAGCTGTGTGGAAAGCTGTCTTCTCTTCATCTTCTTTGGCCATCTGGACTTGGTGATAACCCTTGTAAGCGTCTAGAAAGGACTTCCATTTGTATCCTCCCAACGCTTCTACCTTCTGCTCAATTTCAGGAAGAGGGTAGCTATCTTTGGGGAATGCCTTGTTGAGATCTTTAAAATCCACGCACATCCGCATGGACCCATCCCCCTTCTTTACCAACACAGGGTTAGCTACCCACTCCGGGTACTGAGTACTTCGCAGGACGCCCGCCGATACCAGGTCGTCCACCTCCTTGTTAATTATCCTGCTTCGGTCGGCTGACATTCCTCTTTTCGACTGCTTGACGGGTACGAACGCTGGATTAATGTTCAATTTATGCTCTGCGACGTTTCTCGATACACCCGTCATATCCTTAGGTTCCCACGCAAACACATGCTTGTTTTCTTTCAACAGAGCTTCTAACTTCTTCCTTACTTCAAGTGGGAGATCGCTACCCATCCGGACAGTTGCTTCCGGAAAGTCTGGATTTACGACTACCTGAACCTCTTCCTGCTCTATCCAGCTATCCTGGTGTACAATGCTCCCACACTCCGTCACTGGCATGGGCATACTCTGAATGGTGAGTATGCCATCATCTGATGGGAACTTCAGCAAACCATGGACGGTGGAGGCTATGACTTGCAATTGCCACATTCCGGTCCGCCCTAATATGACGTTGTACCGGGACGGAGCCTCTATGACGATGAATTCTGTGACAATAGTTTTGTTGCGCCACGTGTTCCAATCAGTCAGTACGAGGGGAAGGTGAATCTTTCCTCGCGGCCATACGGACCTTCCAGAGAATCCAATTACCGAAGAGGTAGCAGGTTTGAGGAAAGCCTTGATATCCGGGGAGAGCTTGTCGAAACAATGATCGTACATAATGTTTGCCGAACTTACTCCGTCAACGTAGATGCGACGAACCATTGTTCGGGCAATAGCTCCGCAGATTACGAGCAGCTCCATCCCTACATACCCTTCTGGAATCGGTTCGTCCCTTCCAAATTCTATAGTTACTTCTTTCCTTTTTCTTAAGGGGATGACGGAAGGTACTTCCCCTTCTATTGCGAGTATTTCCGTATCATAAACGGCCTCCTTAACCTTCGGGGCTTCCGCCTGAGCCTCCTTCCCCTTTCCCTTCCTTTGAGCTTCCTTTTCCCACTTATAACTTTCACAAGTGGCCGTTGCGTGACCCATTATTTTGTGAAATTCACAGTAAGCGTTAGGGTCTCTTGGGTACCTCTTTCGGAGTGATCTTCCTTCCTTGTCTTCCTTTGACTCATTCGTCACGAACGTTTCCTGGCGGTATGGTTCGTACCTTTCAACTTGGGATCTTCCCCCGGTCCCCCTTCCCCGGAAGGTCGTCCTTCCTGGAAGTGGCGACCGGTAAGAGTTTTTGGATCTCTCAAGGTTTCGGTGAGGGGCAGAGCCGAAAGTCCCCTTCCTTTCTTGTGCCTCGAAGCGTAACTTCTCAGCGCTCTCCTCCTCTTGCTTTAGCACCTTATTGACGACGTTGATCATATCATCGACTTTATAGAAGTCTTTTTTCGATAACTCCCTGAACAGTTCGCCTTCCCTCAATCCGTACGTGAATGCAGCGATGATGAGGGAGTCCTCCCGCACGGGCATCTTTCGGCTTTGTTCATTGAATCTCTTGAAATATGATCGATTGGATTCTCCCTCCCGCTGTCTGCAGGCCATTATCGACTGGGACCGTTGTTGGTACTTCTTTTGTTGTATGAAGCTGTGACTGAACTGTGCTACCAGATCCTCGAAGTTAGAGATGCTCTTCTGAGGGAGGCTCGACAACCAGTACCGCGCGGACCCTTCAAGGGTCCCCGCAAAGTACAAACACCATAACTTTGGGTCCATGGGGATCATTTTCACAGCCCAACGGAAGCTGGCTACGTGATCTTCTGGGTCTCCTGTTCCGTCATATGATTTCACTCGGGGTCCTTTCAGACCTGGCGGTATAGGCATCTCGTTGACGTCATCCGTGAACGGAGAGCGGAAACCTCTCTCTTCCGAGGACCCTTGGTGACCACGAACCTTCTTTTCCCTCCTTCGTGCGGGACGCCTATCTTCTTCTTGCCTTTCAGGTCGGAGGGCCTCCTCCTTCCGGGCTCTCCTTGGAGGGGTAAGATCTTTGTACACGACTTCCACAGATTCGTCATCGCTGGAATACGTCAAGCTTCTTTCCACGCCGAGCGTCTCCCCCTTGGTTTTCGCTCTAGTTTTCTCCATTTGTCTCATCTTTCGTAATCTGCAGAAAAGGTTGTAGTCCTCCAATTCTTCTTCTGTGGGCTCATTTCCTCTATTTTCTGGCGGTGGGCATGTAGAGGCCGATGCAGGAGTCAGTACTCCCCCCACCGGTTCCATGAGTCGGACCGGCGTCGTTTGGTGACGATCATTCGACGCTGCTTCTTGGACCATTTTGTTCGAGATCCCACGAATGGCGCCAAATGTTGAAACTGGTTCTTCGGAGGTTAGGACGGTAGCCAACCTTCCCTTAGGATGCGTAGCTAGAACCTGAAATTAACCGAAAGGCTAGGGTCAATTGCTCACCGAGGGTGATCCTCGTGAGAACACTCCGACGCCCAAGTTAGAATTTATGACGTGAGGTCGTATTCTGAAGTAAGACGAATTGAATGTGAGTGTTAAATGACGAGTAGAGTGAACGTACCATGTATCATGCACTTATTGGGTGCCATGTGAATATATTTATAGCCAAAATATTTAAGGCGAGAAGGAGGGGGCGCCCTCCTTCGGACCGGTCCTCTGTAGTGTCTTCCGGTCCCAGCGGTCACATCAAGATCTTTTGTCCCTTGTGTTATGAAACATCCATGCCGACGCCGCCCTAGGAACTTGGTCGCATTTAATGCACGCATGGCCCGAAGTTACTTTACTGTGATATCCGTTCCACCCTAGATCTCTACCATAGGGATTCGTAATCCCTACCCGTCCGTCCTCCGGTGGCCACGGGTCTCTTCGGGTCGGAGTGATACTTGGTATACCTCATTAGCCATCAACTTCTTTTTAACACTGCTAATATCCATACAAATCGTGACTCAATGAGAGACTCAAATTTTTTTTATTTTGAGCAGTCTCTCTACCCCAGATATTTAGGTATATGTATGATTTCTATAAGGGGTTCTGTCCCTCGACCCATTTAAAAGTAACACCACAAATAAAAATCTTGTCACTTTTTTTCTAAATTACCTTCTCTATGTTTTTTAAATGACTTCAATGTTATTTTTAATTTTCAAATATTTTTAGAGAGAGATACAAGATACATTAGTAGTTTCCCATTTGTGAACCGTGGAGAATACATACGTGTCAATTGTCAAGAACACTCTTTAGTTTAAACGTTTTTAGTCTCCAATTCACTTGCAACGCAATGACCAATGAATGAGTTGTATACAAAAAGTG
Source organism: Calendula officinalis (assembly GCA_963853835.1). Taxonomy (NCBI): domain Eukaryota; kingdom Viridiplantae; phylum Streptophyta; class Magnoliopsida; order Asterales; family Asteraceae; genus Calendula; species Calendula officinalis. Next base: position 4,683,792 of record OY970830.1, on the reverse strand, counting down.
GTAGCTTAAAGGTGGTCAAGTTGCAACTTACGATACCAAAGAGCTTGAATTTCAACCGCGATCAATGACGCCAGGAAGCTTTTTCCAATGAAAAACAAGTTATTCCGGAACTTCCTAAGTAACCCAAAAAAGGCATGCCACCAAAGCCTCTAGCAATCGTTTCTGTTTAGCTAACATACCACCATCCCACAAATTGCATAATAATTTATTGAGTGAGTAATGTTGCCCAAAATCAATGTTGCGCCAATTAAAAAACCTCATTCCACACCTCTTTTACTTCTTTTTTTGGAAACGGCTTTCAATAACAAACAAAAAACTAACGAGAAGCTAGAAAAAAGTTCAACAATTACAAAGAAAAATAAGTCATTCTAACCAACTAATTCTATACTTTTTATTACCTCTTTTACTTTAGAACTGGAATAAAAAAGAAGTTCAATGGCTTCCAAATTCTCTTCATGAAACAGGCAAAGGGTTATGCATTGTAACTATTTAACACAAACAATTCACTTTAGATGGTACCCATTTATTCCAAAAACTTTTTAATCCTAGTATAGTCAACGGATTCGGTTGAATACTTCTCTTTTTCTTCTTGATAATAATTGCGCACCGAAAAACTTCTTTTTCTTGATTGGATTTAGTCTAGTATACTCAACTGATTTGGTTGAATACTTCTCTTTTTCTTCTTTTCTTTACCAAATTCCACATATGATTTTGTCAACAGGCCATGGATAATGTTGCTTTTTCAAATTTATTAACAAAGTCCTCTTAAAAGATGTAACAGATTACATAGAATGATACTTTTATTATTCTAATTATATTTAGTGACAAGTATTAACGATAGACAAACAATGTAATTATATTGGTTTTAGGTAGACCTGGCAATGGAGCGGGTTTTGACCCTGATCCGATCCGAATCCGCATGAATTAAATGGGTTTGGATCATAGTTTGTGATTCGTTTACCCGCTAATGACCCGTACCCGTTAACCCTTTTACTAAAAGGGTCGGGTATGGATCAATGCCGATCAGATCCGTTTATAACCTGCCCCGCATTTAAACTTAGAAAAAATAATTTATATTTTTCATATTTATGGTTTATATAATTGATGTCTTTAAAAATTAATAAAAATTAAGAGTTAGAGGTTAGAAATCATGGTTTCAATTTTACAACTTTATTCATTGACTTACTGTTGAGTTGCCGACTAGCAAAATTATATATATAAGGTTTTTCTATAATGTGACATATGTTAACATGCATTTAATGAGCCAAATTTTCTTTAACTAACGTAAGTTGACATTCGTGAACTATTAATTTTATGTGTTATACCATATATGCTCTCGCTAAAACTAAAAAATGAGGAAAATTAAGATTTAATATAAGGGAAAAATAGATATTTAATATTTCTTATAGTATGCCTTAAGGTATATATTAAGCAAAACTCATATATAAAATATTCAAATTGACAACCATTTTACAAATGAAAATCAAGAATCGTGTATGGTAAATGGGTCGGGTAAAAGGGGCGGGTATCCGCTGATTCGGTGGATAAGGGTATGGGTTCGATTTTTCAAGACCCTGCGGATCTCGGATCGGGTTTGTATCATCATTTGAAATTTGTTAAAAGGGTTTGGATCAAGGTTGATCCGCTCCAAACCCGCTCCATTGCCAGACCTAGTTTTAGGCTTAGCAACCGGTGGCTGTCGAGGCCAGCAAATAAATAACCCAATATTCAATACAAATAATAGTGTATAATGGTAAAGGGATCGAATCCACGGAGACTGACTCAATTTAAAGTTCTATGCAATCTAATTATAAAAGTGATTTTTGTAACAACAATGAAATAAAAAGAGGGGGGTTTTGAATTTTGTTTGTTTTATACTAAAATTTGACAAGTAACTAAAAGTTGCAATTAACAAGATGATTTAAATCAATAGGAGGTGGAATGGTCAACATTGGGTTTCATCACATGAACAATTAGCTATCTTATCATCAAGGGACATGGTGCAATACTTGCAATTCACTTTAATTTGGCTATAGCAATTTAAAAGCTTAAATCACCTAGATTCTTCTTATTTAGTATAGAGGTTGAAGAAAGCTCCTAACACACCTTCTTAATCAAAGTTATGAATCAAAAGAAGCATCTAATTCACAAAAGTTGACTAGCATTACAATCTAAGAACCACCAAATCCAAGAGGAGTCAAAAGTTACACTACCATGTTGGAGAATACAATTCCATGGTTTGAGAGATGCTACTAACATTCATGAAACCAATTGTTACTTGTTGTTTGGAGGATCTATTACGTAATCAAGAAAACAACTAACATAAATCATTCAAACATTTGCACTCATGATATACAAACACAAGAAAGATATGGAAATTAACCTAGGATTCATATTCATAAAATGTTCTAAGAACAAGTTCATGAAACCCTTTCAAAGATTTACTAGCAATTCATGGATTTATACCAATGTTTACCAAAATGGAGTTTAGCCACACATTACAAGGATTAAATAGAAAGATAAAATTGTACCAAACATCAAAGAAATGAAATGGATGGAAGCAATCTTCAAGAATCCTTCAAGAAACCCTAGAAATGGTGTTTTGCTCCCAAAAATCGTGACTGTCCAGATGTGTAAAGTTGTAGTGCAGAAACCTTATCCATTTCCCCCATATAGTCAAAAAGGAGAAAATACTCTAACTATCAAAAGTAGGCGTGAGCAGAAAAAGTGGGTAACCGGAATTGGAACCGGCGGTTCCGGTTCCTAACATTTTGGAACCGCACTAAGAGGTTCCGGTTCTCAAAATTTAGGAACCGGTAACCGGTGGATAACCGGAACCGGCGATTATTAGGTCTATTTTTGTTAAAATATTATATATATGAGAAATTAAATGTCCAAATTTAACAATATGAGAAATTTTGTATAATTTTGAATGAGTTAGTCCTTAATTATTCTAAATATAGTGTTTTAACAATATAATAATTAGGCAATCATATGTTTAAGTGTTTAAAATCTATGATTATTCAAAGATTAGTAGATAAATGATAAAAAAAAAAATAATTAATATTTAAGCTTTGCATCTTATTTTGATTTTACGATTTTTGAGACAGGGAACCCGGAACCGGCACCGGAACCGGAGGTTCCGGTTCCGGTTCCGAAAATTGAGGAACCGGTACAAGAGGTTCCGGTTCCGAAAATTGAGGAACCGGTACAAGAGGTTCCGGTTCCGGTTCCAGTCAAAACCGGCGGGTACCCTGCTACGCTCACCCCTAATCAAAAGGTTAAAAAAATTACCGATCTTTTGTGTCACTGTAGCTTTACATATGAACAGATAGATTTATTTCTATATTTCTCAACTTAGGAACTATTGGGCCCGGTCTTCGAAGGGCCCGACACTAATGTAAGGCCCATTGGAAAAGTGACAGGCCCAATGGTTACGAACCATATAATGCAATCATGACATAATACAAAGAATCACAACATTGTTTAATATAATTATATAAACATCTTAATATTCAGAACCCCATATATTTACATATACAAAATACACAAATAAATCGCAAAGACCACAAATACACAAAGCTTTATACAAACTTCATCCTTTACCATTAAAAAAAAACATGTGCGAAACTAAGTCAAACTCGGTCAAAGACAATACCTCCTCCTCTTGTTAGGCAGCATTGTTCTTGGAGAATATTCAAGCGATATTACTCCTTCTTCTGTAACAGAAGTAAGAGCTTCATGAACAGATTTAACAATATCTTCATTTGTAGTGAATTCAAAAATAATTTCCACATGGTCTCCTAGATTTGACAATTCTGCCCTTTCTATGTTGACTTTTAGGTTAGAAAGGGCTCGTTTTATATCGGTCAACAGCTCGAATCGGTACTTGCAGCAGAAAGAAACGTGGAAAGTCAAACATCCGTTGACTGCAGCCTGGTCAACTTTTTCAATTTTGACTTCATCGATATCTTCTGGCATGAGTTATGAGTAAACCTCTACTGGCATGTCTTGCGTTTGTTTCCAGTTGTTTCACTTGGTGGATGACTTCAGCGAGTAAAGTGGCTTTGTCCACCTGTATAAAATTAAATTAAATCTTGGTTTTAATCTTCAAGAACACACTCTGACTTGTTAATTCTTTTTCTTAGTCTCGTTTTTTAATTTAAACATTTGTATTGATCAAATATATATAAAGATAAATTTGATAGTAAACGATATCATTTATCATGTAACAATGCAGGTGAAGCCAAAGAAAGATGCTCTACAAACACCCAAACATTTGTTGAATTGTTGACATCCAACAACTAAAATTAGAAAGTCAAACAAACATTTTAACATGTTGTGAGGATGTAAGTTGAGGATGTTATGCCAATCTTTAAGATGATGTTTTGTTTGGCTAAAACAAAAAAGCTAATTATAAATCATACAACTATACAAGTCCCGTTGTGTTGTCTATAGATCAAAAGTTTGTTTGTTTTTTCGTTAAAAATATGAACTTTAAATATTGGATATTTATCAATTCAATTCTTAGTTTGTTTTTGTTAAGTGACATTTTTATCATCTAAAAACATCATGGATGTCTTATTTTAACAGAATTATTTTATTAATCAATTCAATTAATTATTGCTATGCACAAATGACCTCCTTTAAATTACATTGAAATTGACAAGAAAGTTGAATAAAAATCCAAATTCGAAAATGTTGATCGATAGTGCCAAATTATTAATTATATCAACCTACTATATATCCACGGGTTCCACATCAGTGATAAATGTCGCTGAATCGAATGTAAAATGCAATTGCTCATATTATCGAAAATGATGGACTTAGAATCAACAATGTATATCTAATTTAATTTAATATATGCCTCTAAGAAAAAAGTGAAACTACGAGCTAATTGTATGCAACCATTAAGTTTATTAAACTCGTAAGCATCTCCAGGCCCAGTAAAACAGTGGGAGCCCAAAGACGTTGGTAACCTGGGCTCAAGTGGTGCAAGTTTAAAGGGTGTGGGTATGCATCTCGTAACCTTATGATAACTGGGAACTGCCAAATTAAAATATCACATTTAACAACCAATTTCTTTGACCCCAAGTATTAATCTTTCTCGGAAACATATATAATGAGTTGATTTAATCGTCCAGGAAATAAAACTATGATACGAACACACAATAAATTCTTTTTTCCAAGTAAAACTCTAGTCTTTTTTTTCATACTCATATTTTTACCAATTTGATCATAATAAGTGTCAAAATCAAGGAATGATACGAAAAGAGATAATTAGTAGATGACACAGGTCAAGTTTAGAAGTAAGTAGTAGACTATAGACACAAATTGTAAACACAAATATCATTTCTCTTATATTTTATATAAACATATTATTATAAAGTATGTACATGTGTGTATATACTTTTGGTGGTTGTTGTGGACTTGTTAATTAGTATGTATGTAAATACGATAATGATATTTAGTCATACCATTTCGTCCTACTTATAGTCCTACTTATTAGATGAAGATATCTGTCTAAATCAAGAGATGATATTAAGAAAGAAAATTAGTGGAGTACACATGTTATCCTATCAAGTGGATATGACCATAAGTAGAACCAAATAATAGGACTAAATATCTTTTCTAATGTGAAGATGTTCACTGGTCTTATCTTATCATTTTCTTGTAATCAGCGAAAAATTAGGCCAACCAGCTCGATCGGATATATATATATATATAGACTTTCTATCTAAGTAAAGTACAAAAAAGACTTTGTTTTGTATCCATCCATGGAAAGTATACACATTCACACTAATAGTTTATTAAGCAATAATTACTTCATTAATATCCATTAATTAATTAACAGTGGTCCTAGATAGCCAGACAGATTAATTAATTTTTCTAATACATATATATCCTCAATTAAAAGTCACCGGTGGTGTTCCTCCGCCTCTTTGCCGGAAAAAGATGTTGAAAATTGCCATGTGCCGCCATATGCCACTCTACCATCCCATCAAAGTGCATACCACTAGTTGAAGCTGTATCATTTAAATATTGAACATCGGAAAAACTGTCACCGAGTATGCCGCCATGGCCACATGGCGGTTTAGCTTTCCGACGACCAGCCCCAACGGGCACGTTACGAAGGGCACCGCCAGCTGTCCAGTATCTTTGACACCCTTTACAAAAGTGTCTTGGTTGATTAACATTGTAGTTGTTGAAATAGCAAAACTTGGTTTCCATGCTTTTGCATCTAGGGCATGGAATGATCTTGTCCGATTTTCTATTCACTAGGGTTTGATCATCATTATCATCATCATTCACTTCTGTTTTGTTTACCGGTTCTTCTTTCATTTCTCTCATCGCTTGTACGCTAATCATCTTGCCAAATAACTTGATACCGGTTGAATCAAGACCTTTATGCACATCCGCCATAATGAATTATATTAAGATAGATAATGAATACAAGGATGAACAGATAACTAAAAGGAGAGAGAGAGGAGTAATCTTTATGCGTAGAATGATTAATTATAGAACACTCATGTTTGTTGTTACAACAAGAAAGAAAGTTCTATTTGGTTGCTAGCTAGAAGGCAGTGTGTGGCATATATATATACTAGATGATAACCCGTGATGAATCACGGGTATCGAGACCAAATTTCTCAGTAAATATTATGTAATCAATCACACAATGAAATGTATATAAAAACAGTAAATTTAAACAGACAGTGATTTACGTGGAAACCCAAATCGGGAAAAAAACCACGGGCTGATAAAGCCGAGAGTCAATCCACTATAATATTGCAATGTTTACAAAACTTGACTAAAACAAAACGTACCGAAAGAACATAAGTGAATACAAGTTTGGGTAAGAAAATCCCCACATTTGATAACGACTGTCCTTGACTTTAAATGAAAACCACGGGTGGCTTATAGAAATTTGTTAATTGTAGGTATAAGGATTAGAAATTCTATCTTTAAGACACATGTAATAATATTTTCATACTGCTATCCGGATTTATCTGGTATCAACACTAATTTTCAATTTCCACACCCACCTATGAATATTAATTTTGTTGATATTCAAACTTTAAGAATGTTTGTCGAAGCATCAACATTGTGATTTAAATTTTGCTTTAAAAGATCTACTTATACGACAGTTAAAAATCAAGTACACATTCCTCCAAATGCAAAATGTTGGGATGTAATAGTTCAGTTGTTTCTGAAGATTTGTGTCTCTGTGTCCAGGCATCACCAATAGTTGTTCACGCACATATACATCAATCTAAATTAACAACTTTATCATATTTAACTTAATGAAGAAATCTGATTCGAGATCCCTTAAGTTGCTTGGCCACATCTCTAGCTGATGATGCACATACTTTACTCCAAGTTTTCCTCCAAAAGTGCACAAGATGTTAGCATGAACACAAAGTATAAAAGACCATGGAATGGATTTAAGGCATAAACAACAAAAATAGAGCAAGAGTAGACCACAGTCATATGAATTTGGTTGTTGCGGTAACTGCATAAACAACAGCAACAAAAAAAATCTCAAGCCAACTTCCGTACTGAATGAATGAATCAATGAAGTCAAAACAGGTAGGGTCGGGTCAACCTACCAAGTTAGGAATATAAATTTATAGTTTATCTTAAATAAAATACATTAGTTGAGTTTCACACGGTTTTGACCCGTTTCATTTTTAAAACGTTTGAGATGATTGATCCATCTGCAATTTAGAAACCAAATCCAGTTAGTTTTATGTAAATGAGATCTTGAAAATCATTGTGCATGAAAACACAAGATTGGTCAAAATTACCAAATAACTACATTTATAGTTTGATCTTTGAAGTCCAACTTTGACTTTATAAATACAAATTTCTATTGATTTTGATGCAACTTGATATCATTTACCAGTTTTTCCTAACTGTAATATTTGCTACAATGATCGAAATTTTCTACAAGAATGACAAACTCATTAACTTTAGAGATGTAAATCACTCCCTTTTGACCTATAAAAGTCAAAATCTACTCTTTACGACCCCAAAAAAGTCAAAAAATATATATAAGCTTAAGCATCTATTAAACTAAAATCTAGCTTAAGCGGATTGATCAGTTTTGGCAAAATGAGCAAATAATTATGTATGCTGCAATAAGAACTTCAATCTTCCTTTTCCCTTGTCCTGTCATTGTAAAATATCAGTAAAAAACCAAATTAAACTTTTTTTATATTGAATATAAAAGCTAAAAAATTATTATGTGGCAGTAAGATTTTCATAGATGACGTAACATATCAGCATTAACAGAAGCATTTTGTTGATCCAAAACATCTTGTACCTTTTGTCTCTTCAACCTCTGCCTTTTCTTTAACCTGGCCTTTCACGACTACTGATTTTATTGTTGGACTTATCATTAGCATCCTGCAGGTTAAAAATGTTAACTTGTTAATTGCTTCAAAAGGGCGTTTTTTTTTAAAATTAAAAAATCAACAACAAATCCTCCATGTTAATATAAAAATTCGTAAATTTATTACTTTTATTTTTCCACTCAGAGACATTATAATTGACACCTGGTATGCATATCTGGCTTCTTTGATTATGTAGTTTCAATCAATTAAAATTAACATTCCAAATGGTATCCTGTTTGATTTGTACCAGTTAAAATTATTTTCGGTCTAGAAGATGTTTGAAAAATAAATTTTAATCGAATCTTGTAAAAATACAAAGTTAAACAATAACGATCTTACCAATCGAATATCGATTAACACAAGACAATAGCAGCTTCTTTTTTCTTGGTTTTTGCTCGTTATGCTCACTTATGACATCCATTATGAACACAAGTGACCCCATGAAACAGATCAATGTCCTTTTAAGTCAGTATTATAGTTCCAGCCATCGAATTCATTACTACCCAACCCATAAGGCAATAAATCATATTTTGAAGAAACCTAGAAAGAGAAGAAATTGAAGAAACCGTAACTTAGCCCTTTGGAAGTGTCAATTAACCACCGAGCTCGTAATTAATATTTATCGTGTAAGTTGAAAAGGAACTGCAATCCCTATTATTTTGGAGGAGTGGTTGTGTGGCCAGGTATTTAGGAGTAGTGGGTTTATCGTGATAATCATGCAGTTTAAATTCTAACGAATTTTGAAAGGGCTGCTGATTAGGATTAGTCCAGTCAGTATAGCTGGCATGGACAAGATGAGGTGGCAACATTTCAAAAAAACATTCATTTAATATATATAAAGATAAAGATATAACAAGAGAGTGAGAGATAGATAGATATGAGAAATACGAAAAGGGAATGAAAGTAAATTAAAAGCACTTGGGGGTGGTTTTGTGTAACTTTAAACGCATGATTGTGTGTGCTTTTTCACCTAAAAAGAGAAAAGGGAAAACAATACCATATTTAGAGCAGCCAAGAAACCAAAAGATGTAAAAAGGGGGAGCTTTTGCTCCACATATATTCTCATTGGTGGGGTCGTTTTGACAAACACATAGGTAGGTTGCGTACAAAATGTATTTGGAAGTAAAGCATAAAAAAGATTATATAGAGATAAAGATTAAACACCTTTTCATTTGGAATTTTTTATTCCAAATTAATCCACTTGCTTTATCATATTATCATTAATTTATGCAACAAAGACCCTTTTCAAAAAAGAGAAAAGATCATGAAAAGAGAAAAGATCATACTTCCTCCGATTCAAAATAAGTTATACACTTTGTATTTCACGGTTTTTGAGGCAAAAGATTATAATGATGATTAAATTAGATTAATTAGATTGTTAGTAGTGAATGGGTCTCACACTTTTTGAATAAAGTGGGTTAATGATGTTTAAAAGTAAAAAGTAAGGGTAAATAGGTCATTTCACTTTGTTAAAGTAGATAGTTAGTGGGTGAGGGTCCCACTTTTTTTTGCCAAATAAGGTAATATTTCAAAGTGTATCACTTATTTTGAATCACCCCAAAAAGGAAAGTGTATCACTTATTTTGAATCGGGGGAAGTATATACAATAAAAAAATACGTTGCTATATGCAGAGTATATTTTTTTTGGAAACGGCAGATGAAATAACGGAAGCTACTCGCAATTTTTCAGCAAGCACCCCGAGTTCGAGCTCCGCATAAGCGGGCAAACCCAGCCCCCAAAGGGATTTCCAAGGAAAATAACTCATATGTGCCCGTTTGAGGTGTGAGTAAAATTACGCTAATACGACGCCCCAAAGGGAATCGAACTCACGACCTGCAGCCCACATGGATATAATCCCGGTGCCTCAGACCAGCTAGGCTGACCATCATTGGCCGCTGCTATATTATTATTATTAAACACTCCACCACTCACTATCCACTAACTATCATTCTCTCTCCAAATAAATTTTATATTTTAATCAAAATTATTACCAATGACCTCACCACTAACTATAACCTTAAAACTTATATTAAAGTGAAATGAGAATTTTTTTTAGGACATCTAGTATAATACAATTCCCATAGCTTATAGTGCACTATGAACAGTACTTGCTAACATGCGCTTTTTAATCTCCCACCTATATATGGAGCAAGGATATGATTTTAATTTGATGACATGTACCAATAATATTGCTTCTTAATGATGACATGGACGCTGACTCAAAGGGCATAATAAGAAATTAACTTCTTCTTTATATGGAAACATATTCATGTCTTCCCTCGCTTCGTTTTTCGCCCATAGCTTTGTTTTTTTATTTGTAAATAAAAAATTTTAAGAAAATCAAAGTTCTTAAAATTAAATTCTTTACGGAATGAGTATAGTCATAAAAATTTGAGGAAAAAAAAATGTCATGGTTGTAGATTGTGAATTTAATGATTAATTCATAGATTAAGCATAAAAAGTGATAATATAGGAAGATTAAGATGGATGGAATATTTGAACACTTTGCTATTGATGCGGGCTGCTACAATTTGGGCGAATGTTATGCAAATTAGGTTACTACTTACTATATATACCTAGCCAAAGTTTTGACTAAATACAAAATGGTCCTTAGACTATTGGTTACAATAAATGTGACCCAACAATGGTTCAAACATTTTACGAAAAAAATCTTATGATCTAAAAATATAATTTAAATTTATTATGATCACAAAATGTTATAATCTCAAAATTTTAAGAAAATCAAAGTTCTTAAAATTAAATTATTTACGAAATGAGTATAGTCATAAAAATTTGAAAAAAAAATGTTATGATTCAAACATTTTACGAAAAAAATCTTATGATCTAAAAGTGTAGTTTAAATTTATTATGATCACAAAATATTATAATCACAAAAATTTTAAGAAAATAAAAGTTTTTAAAATTAAATTCTTTACGAAATGAGTATAGACATAAAAGTTTGAACAAAAAAATGTCATGGTTCAAACATTTTACGAAAAATATTTTATGATCTAAAAATGTAATTTAAATTTATTATGGTCACAAAATGTTATGATCACAAAATGTTACGATCCAAATTTATTATAATCCAATTTTATTATGATCAAAAGTTATAATAATCAATGTTTAAAAATATTATGATCCAAAAATATTATAGTCTAAACATATTATTATCAACACCCACACATGAAATTGTTGATGATACTATGTTTAGCCTCGATCTTTACACCACATAATTCTTGTATACTATAAAAATGTCAGGTGTCACGCATCATATATTGAAGTTAAAGATAGATGCTCATGTAATGTGTATGCAAAACATTGATCAGAAAGTAGATTTATGCAATAGAACTAGGCTAATATAATTGAAGGTAAGATCGTGACAAAGTTTGTACAATTTGTGTTATCCCACGTATGATTATTAGTCCTTACGACAAAACTATGCCTTTTAAATTGAACCGAAGACAATTTCCTATTTAAGTACGTTTTTCAATGACTATTAAAAAAACCATGGGCGAACATTGTCACGGGTTGATTTGTTTGTCCAAATATCAGTATTCTCACATGACCAGCTATATGTTGATGTATCAAGAGTAAAGAGAAACAAATGCTTGAAAATTATTTGTTGCGACCAAGATGGTAACTATACAAACTCAACAACAAACGTCTTATACAATAAAATTTCGTTTTCTTTTTTGATTTATTTTTACCGATTATTCATGTACAACAAAACCTTTAATCATCATTTTAATAATAGTTGACCATATAATTTCTTACGTTTTTTTCATCATTATATATTATATTTCTTACAGCTGCCCGCCCATCGGGCGGGTTATGAAACTAGTACACGTATATGGGTATAATATTTGCTTTCCACGTGAAGGCCAAAGTTTAGGTTAGCAGAATTGGTAAGATACTTAAACTCTATTAGCCAGGTCGGATGTTCGCTGACTACATTTGGAAATATGATACTACAACGAGTATGTATTCGCGATTTGTAACGAATTTGTAAAAATACCAATCATATTTATTGTTCATAGCACTATTACTATTTTTATTAATAAAATTTTATATGTTAATACTGTAGATAAATAGTAATAAATAGTAATATTTACCGGAAAAACCTTATTGTAGCTAAGAACTAAATTGGAAAGTTATTAATTGACAAGGCGTACGAAACCAAGATATTTGGCAACGAATTTTTAGGACACCTCATGTATTAATTTTGTAGCAACGTTTACCCTCCTTTATATACCATCATCTATATCGGGTAACAATTGACTCTTTATATGTGTGATGAATTATTTCCATAATAAGTCGGTAGCTAATTTATTACACACAATAATTTCCTATTCGAGTAATAAAGGTGGCATGGAAGTTTTAAAATTGGTTGACGTATATGTTACTTATCCGAGATACGTTGTATGTTGACAGTTCGATCGACTCTAATGCGCCTTATATCCAGTGTTTTAAAACCCGGGTCGACCCGGCCGGTTGAACCCGGTTAACCCGGGACCCGGGGAAGAGAGCGGGTTGAAAACATACGGGTTTTTGCTTAGTAACAACCCGGTGTGACCCGGCGGTTTTCTACCTAACCCGGTGACCCGCCAACCCGGAACCCGTTTTTGACCCGGCTTAATAGTGTAACTCACGCAAATTTGCCACACAAAACACCGTCTGCTCTATGACAAATTTCCATATCTTTATGAGTGTTTTCTTATAAAATTTACACCAACTTTTAACAAAATCATCACAAGAACCCTAAGAATTTCATCATATTCCAATTCAATAAAATCAATATGCACTGTAGACATACACATAAAATTCAATTGTTTGCAAGTGTGATTATGTCGGGTCCGGAAAAAGGGTCTCAATTTACCATAAATGGGATTTTTATGTGCTAACTTAATTTTTTTGGCAATTTTATATAATCTTTTTTTTTTATATTGATTCGGGTTGATCCGCCGGTTGAACCGGTTGACCCGTAACCCGGTCATCGTACCGGGTCGACTAAAAACCCGGGTTTTAAAACATTGCTTATATCCGAATAATGAGAGTGACGTTTAGATACAATATGATGGTGGCATTGATCCCTAAAAGTTGGATGCTTGTTATGGTTAATGCTATTCCTTTTATTTCTTTTTGGGCATCTAAAAAAATTTGATCATGACTTTCTTGTCATCTTTTCATCACCTTTATCAATAGTATTTGCTTGTTGACATGTTAGCTTTCACTTGTGATTTACTTTTCAAAGGCTTTTTAAAAGCCAAAATAGATATAAAAATTTTCCAAATAATTTTAAATTAGTGTTAAAAAAATTAATTTTTTATAGTGTACGTGATACCCTAAGAAAACAAATCGATTTTTTTTCTGGATTTGTCACTGGCAACCAACTAGTATGGTACCAGCGCATTGCAGCGATGTGTACCCTATAACTATATTTTGCAGTGGCAATTGTGATTGTGGTGGTGGCGATGGTGGTGGTGGTGGGTGATGGTGCATAGTGACAGTGGTGGGTTGCGATGGTAGTGATTGTGGTGGTGGTGGACTGGTGGTGGTGATGGGTGCTGATGGGTGATGGTGGTGGGCTTATGATCAATAGAATGATATGAATTTATGTATTAATAAAAATAATATGCTATATAAGTAATTGTAGTTAAGTAATTAACATCTGACTAATAGCTTGGTTAAATCTTCTTAGTAATAAAATTAAGTGTTGATAATTATGAATGTCTGAAATGTTATATATATTGTAAAAATATTGTAAAATATTTGGCTGAGTTTCAGCGATTTACGAATGCAAAAAAAAACATTTCATTTCTTAAACTTATTAATCATTAATCCAGTGCATCACCTCAGATCCGATCATCTAATATCTAGTGGGCTTAATTGATCCAAATTGTGAATATCCAAAATTGGGTCTCCCATGGAATGCAGTGGTCCATTACCTCACATCTAATATTTAGTTCACTTGATTGATCCAAATTCTGAGTAGCCAAAATTGGGTATCCCATGGGCCATGGACACCTTATTTAGTCCTTACCCAGTTACCCAGTTATAACAGTTTTAAGCATTATGGTGTATGGAAAATGATTCTCTTAAAAAGTTATATTTCCTCCATATCAAAATAAGTGAATCACTCTCCTTTTTAGGATGTATCAAAATAAATGAATCATTTTAATAATTTACCTTATTTAGTAAGTTTTTATATTTAAATTACATCTTTACCCTTACTTTATACCTTTTTAGACATCATTAAAAGTGTGGGACCCCATTTATTTTTGTCATCTTCCTATAAAAGCAATAAAATAGTAAAAAATGTGGGTCCACATACATTCTAATTACCCAATTTAATTTCACTAATCTCTTATTACCTTATTTTGCCTAAAAAAACACAAACTTTAAAATAATTCACTTATTTTGATACGGAGGAAGTAATTCGTTTTTAAACATAGATGGTCTTAGATTAAATTTAATTATATTCCATAACGAACAAAATTTAATCTGCATTGCCGAATCTAAAATCTCGTGTTTTGGATTCACAAGTTAATACTTACTCCGTTTCAAAATAAGTGATACAAATTAGCTTTCATGTTTTTTGAAACAAAAGATTATAATTAAGGTTAATTAGATTAAATTGGATAGTTAGTGAGTGATGGGTCCCACATATTATGATTAAAGTGAGTTTAATGATGTTTAAAAGTAAAAGTAAGGGTAAATGAGTCATTTCACTTTATTAAAGGAGATAGTTATTTTGAAACACCCCTTAGTGGGTATGAGTTCCACTATATTTTACCAAATAAGGAAAGTTTCAAAGTATATCACTTATTTTGAAACACCCAAAATCGAAAGTCTATCACTTATTTTGAAACGAAGGAAGTATAATATTTAACAAAACTACATCGTAATTAAAATTGTATTTTGGGGCGTTTTATGTTTCTAACTCATATGTTAATTATGAGGATAAATTTATTTTATGAAAATGATAACAAGAGCCATAAAGATTTTCATTAAAATGTTAAATATGCATCATAAATTTATAACATATCCTTAAATTTTCAGAATTACCCAATATGTTCGTATCTATTAATAGGATTTTGGTTCACACGACCTATTGCAATAAAGGTTTGTCAAAAAGCGTTTGTAACTAATCATGTTTAAATATAGGCCCTCAAAGAATTCATTCCAAGCCCTCTCGAGTCTCGCCCTTCCAAAAGTGAGAATGGCAGAATCACGAATTAGAGAATTTCGATAAAGCCTAATTTCCTTCGGTGATTTTGGATTTTATGTATTTATAAATAGCCAGCTACTATTAACAAATTATATAATCATTTGAATTTTATGTACAATTTATTTAACTAAGAAAGAAAAACAGGATGAGAATGAAATTATTTTTATATAAATATTTTAATTTTGTTACTGTTTATATGCTACAATTGAAAATCCTTGGGGCTTTTTATAGAATCATATGTTTGCTTTGAAAATCCTTGGGTTTTTTTTAATTGTTATGTATTTTTGTCTCCTTTTCTTTCCCTTTTTCTTTTCTTTTGAGAAAAGTGATTTTTATTTTTCTCCCTGATTTCTTCCTGTCATTTTCTTTCCGGTTTATTTTATTATACGAAGTCAGATTCTAATGCAATCAAGCCAATTCTACCAAGAACATTTTAATTAGTATTTCTCATCATGTTTAAATCTATAAAAAAAAGTTTTCAATTTTTAAATTTTTTTTTTTGCAATATGTAATTATTTATAAATTTATATGTTATTATTTTTATTAAAAAAAATAATTTTTTCAAAAATAAAAATTCAAATTTCATAACTAACAAAAAAAAAAAAAAACTTACAAGTCTTAGCGCATTTTATTGTATGTCACGTCTAACACCACCATCATGGTTTATTTCGTAATGGTGATGTCACTTCTCGCGGCTTACCGTCACAATGACACGTTTTTAGAACCTTGGTTTTAGTAGACGATAGTCACCATACATATAAAGATTTCTACTATGTTTTGGAGACCAACAAATTTACTAAAAACCTAAATGGTGCATTTTATCCTCTAATGGTAGTTCCCTTTAAAATCAAACGAATAATAAAGGCAAAAGTTTCATACATCACACTTGACTTTCCAACCCACATGATCTCTCTTTTAAGATATTCAAAAAGACCATACATGCACTCTTCTCAAAAGGTGAAACCCCCCCCCCCCCCCCCCCCCCCCCCCCCTCTCCCCCTTCTCTCTCTCCCTTCCTCTAACTAAATTTTGCCACATTTCAACACTTTCTTTCACCCAACCATTTGCCCTCCTCCTATCAAGGACCCTACCCTTCTCACCCACTTTCACTTAACTCATTGATCATACGGTTCAACCAAGTACTGCCACGTGTCATCTGATCATTTATCCACGTGTCATAAACTAACCCTTAGATAAGAAGGTCCCATTTTGTGTCTACATGGAAATTTTAATCATGGACTAGCATGAGACACACATGAGCCTCCAACACTTTCCACTCCAAACCCGAAACCTAACATTATTGAACCTAATGGTGACAGGGGCAAAGAGAACCCTCAATTATGGTTCCAAAAGCAAAAGTACAGAATAAGGTGCAATTATTCATCCCACATACTTCATTTCAAACGAAACCCACTAAAAGAAAGGGGAAAGAAAAATATGAAATTATTTGGTAACGAATAAAGAATAATACTTCTAGAATATACACGTATTCCATCGTTATTGAATCTTGATATCCATTTCATTTAGCTTGAAGTTTTGCTTTTTTAATGAAAATTATATTAAATAATATTAAGAAGCAAAACACATATAAAGGCATAAAGCTACTAGAATTGTTTAGTGTGAAACTGAGTAGAAAGTACCTTAGGCTTATTTATCCACAATCCAATTTTTTTTAATAATCGAAAATACACACATATAAGGCAAACGGTGCCCATTTTTTTATACAAGTAACGATAACTTTTGAACCATCGAATTTGGTATTATTATTCGTTCAAAAAAGGAATTCGGTATTTAATAATAAAAAATAAACAATTCTAATTCCTTTTCATAAAAAATGATGGAATAAGAAGATAATTTAGAGTGCCCACTTTTTAAAACTAGTACTATATAATATTATCATCATTTGGTAACAAAAACAATTATCTTTACATCCTCATTTCCCTCCCCAAAATAGACTTCTCTTTCTCCCTTTGCCAACTCTTTTTCTCCATGATAGAAGTATAGTTGAAAGAGAGAGATCGAGATGAAGAACACCATAAGATGTTGTATTTCATGCATTCTTCCATGTGGGGCACTTGATGTAATTCGAATTGTACACTCAAATGGACACGTGGAGGAAATAAGTGGCACGGTTCGGGCAGCCGAGATCATGAAACTACACCCGAGGCATGTGCTCAAAAAACCGTCTTCTCCATCTTATACCGAGGAAGGGATTGTCAATTGTCCCAAGATCATCATATTGCCGCCAGATGCCGAACTCAAGAAAGGAAATATTTACTTCCTTATGCCCGTTCCGCCTTCTTCCTTGCCCGAAAAGACTCGTCCCAAGTCGTCTTCAACTACAAGGAAGAAAAAAAATGTTTTACGAAATAATAATAATAATTCGAGCAACAATGAAAATGGTACTTTATTAACGAATATCGTGATCTCAGATCGCTACTTGACCGAGATTTTATCGGAAAAGGTGAAGGATCGGAGGAAAGGGCGTATTGGTGTGTGGAGACCTCATTTAGAAAGTATTTCCGAGGCTACAAGCGATGTGTGAACTAATGTTGGTTTCTCTTATCCTTCTTCTTCATCTTCAACCCTTTTTAAGAAAAAAATCAAATTCATTTTTCATATTCGTATGCAGCTTATTCAAGTTATTCTTGTTCTTTTCTTTTTTCTAAAATTTTTGTACATACCAGAGGGGAAAAACAAGAAATAACAAGTAATGGAATGCTAAGTTTTTTTTCTTTCTAATTTTTCTGTTTCTAGATATCTCACATATTCCTTTTAACTGTCTGAAAAAATAATGAAATTCCTAAAAGGCTCCAAATTCAAGTCATTAAGAGCAAGAAAATTACTCATTTATGTGATACTAGACTACTCGTAAAATAGGTGGTCGTCTTGAGATTAATTAGTCGGCAACTTCGTGACCGACTTGTATTTTATTCTACGACTTCTATTAACAGTATATATTTAAACAACAAAAACCATAAATAAACAATTAATTATATACATTAAAATCGAATAAATTATATAAATAAGTTCTTTAAAGTTCCTCAAAGTTAATGGAATGATAGTCCCCACACGGCTTTTGGCCACTTTCACTAATAAGTGGGCATGTAAGTATGTAACAAGGAGTTGGTTCTCCATGACACGAAATGATTATTAATTGATTGATTTTTTTTTAACGGATAACAGCCTTAATTCTATATTTATTTGTCAAACATTCATATTTGAATCCACAATCATATGGGATATCATAAATACTGAATACCGCTAGCTATAAGTTTTTTAGTTTATTGATTGATTGAGTGATAATATTTTGTTTTAAGATATGGTATTACTTCCTACTAAAATATTTTTATTTAGAGAAATACTACTAAATCTTGCTACTGTTTTCAAACTCATTGATTAAAACAAGTGTCAAAAGTAAAGAATGAGGTTATGAAATATAATTAGTGGATTCCACATGTCAATAATTGTATAAGTAACAATATAAATTGATAAAATTTAGTAGAAATCAATATAATTGTTCTTCTACTTATTTTCTTGCTCATTTGATAATACAATACAAATGTACAAACCTATTTGGGTTGCTTTACCTTTTTTTTCCCATATTGAAGCCACTAACCTTCTCGATTAATTATTTCTCGTACACATCATTTTTTTGTGCCATATTTATTTCCGATTTTGTAATTATCCAATTTAAGCTTTCTATTGTAGGCCAAACTGAAAACCAAGTATTATTAGCTTAATTTTAATTTGTTCATCATAACTCATAATAATAAAGAAAATGGACAAACCTTGAAATGTGTCTGCTTAATATCACATGGCTAAGATTTTGTTATTGTTAGCATTGCGTTGTAATTTACTTTTTGGAAATAATAGAAACCAACTTGAGTAATTTAATCTCCAATAACTAAATTAGGAAAGCAAACGAAAAAGAACTGGTTATCATATTCTTTTTAGTTACTAGGATATATATATGGCAAATCACGTTATTAAACTTGATGTTCTCACCGCTAAATTTGATAAAATCAGGGATCTTAGTTATTGTCGCGACTTGCCGTTTGACCAAATTACATAATTTTACATTGTTCTATAGAAATGTATTTAAGATAGTTTTTAATTTTACACTGTGTTCCATAGAAATGTATATAAGATATTTTCGATAACATAATTCTCAAAAATATATACATATTTTATATTTGATGTTATTTTATATGGGATTTGCTAACCATTGCCCTTAGGGCAATGGTTAAGAATGGATAAAGTGGTTTTTGTACAATTAATGATGCATAATTAATCAAAGGTGGTTATTAAAATGCATGGGGGTGGTTTTTTATTAGTTAATGTACAATGATTTAAAGCCAATAAAATTTTTTAAACATTGCCCTAAGGGCAATGGTTAGCATTTTCCATTTTATATTAAAAAACGAAGTATAAGTTCCAAAATACTTTCGATAGTATAGCTCTCAAAATATACCAAAATTCATGTCAAGTAATCAATGTAAATAGTACCACTCAACCATTTTTATAAATATAATAAGTTGTATTGCAAATGTTTGTAAACTATTTTTAAAAAAAGTCAATAAAGCAGGCTAAAAGAACTATTCATCAACTTATAATTGTTTATAGATAATAATCGGAACATTTTCAAAAAATAAAATAAAAATGTAACGGAATTTATAGCTTTCTTTCCTTCCCATCCTTGCGCTCTCCTTCTATGGCCCATCACCAGATTGTTTTCGTAACTGTGATTACGATTTTTTACTTAAATTTAACAAATTTTACTAAGGGCAAGTTCAATATGCATCAGGGGACATTTACATTAGAAGGATCTCTCTCTCAAAGGTTCCAAAGTTTGGAAAATGGAATTTGTCGCTAAAACTATGCCACGAGGCACGAGTAACGTGATGACCTGGGCTATCCACGTGATATGTCGATTGGTAGGGTAAAAAAACATTTTGATTTAATTATATCAAACGTGCACTATAAGTCTATAACATCTTCATTTAATTATATCAAATGGGGCTGTAATGGCTTTCTATTAAGCCCATCACTTATTTTTTCATCGGCCCATATGTGACCTTTAAAAGGTTATATATAGAGGTGGTAGTTTTATTTTTGGACAATAGTCCACTATACCTGTTTATCAGTTTATGTTTAATTTTAAACTGGAGTGCGAGTCTTTTTTGTTAAAAAAAGATCAAATTCATTATGTGAAAATGAATTGCAAGTCTTCAAAAAAATCTGAAATGTATAAAAACCTCATACATAAATTATTTTGCTGTTATTTTTGTAATAACATAGTTTTTATAACTTCCCATTTATTTTATTTTTGTTATTTCATTAGAAACCAAGAGACATCGTCGGAGTGGCTGCAAAGAAGCGAGAAATCACCAAGCATCGTATGTCATGGGCGAAGACAGTGGTCAAGGAGTATATTAATATCTTTTATTTAATTATTTAGAATACGAGGCAACATGGCCCGTGCGATGCACGGGCTTTGTTTATGAGGAGTTTTTTCTAAGGTAAATCGTATACATTGTACTGTTGTTACGGACAAAGTAATTAAAGCATGATCGCTAACATGTTTCGCTTTGATTGAAAAATTAAATAAAAACTCACATTTGAAAGAGGTAGGATTCCTCATCTCTTTCGGAAGATAGCTAGGAAATATAAACTACAATTTTTTTAAAAGTACTTAGTCATACAAAATCATATATAAAAATCAATAATCTGATTAGGAGTTATTAGTCACTCACATATTACACATATTACTCGAGAATGTTTGATTAATTGTATATTATTAATTCTACCAAATATCAGATTCTAGCCGCACTCAATTCACCATCCAAATATAGAATTAGCAATATAGAAAAGGAACACATAAAATAGTTCTAGTTAACAATTCTCCACAATTGATTAGGTGGGTTTAGTGTGTGCTTTTTTAAATCGCTTAAAAATTGCAATAAACATTGCACCCATAAATATCACTTATGGTCCAAACCGTGCGTACGTACTTCTACAATAATGTGTCCAAAGCGGAAGTAACTTATGGTCTAACATCAATATTGCTAATACAAATATAATACATTAAAATAATTAAGTTGAGGTAAAAAATGTACCACAATTATCTGATTGAAATCGAAGTTCGTATCTAAGACAAAAACAATATAAAAAACTCTTTGCGTGTAACAAAATCAAGAGTAAATTACTGTTTTTGTCCCTTGGGTTTACCCGATTCTGCGTTTTTGTCCCTATACTTTTTTTTTTTTTCTGTTTTTTTGTCCCTGAACTATGCGAAATTCCGTTTTTTTGTCCTTCCGTCCAAATTTAGCAGTTAAGTAACCTCACATGCAAAACATGTGAGGGTATTTTGATCATTTTTCATTTTTACTTGTACCATATGCTTAACGATTTGTACTTCTTCTCCAACTCAACTTCCCTTAATCATTTTCCTCAAAATCAAGAACATCAGACATCACAAATCTGCATCTTCTTCTCCAACTAATAAGCAAACAACTTCACATATCACTTTTAAATCTTTAAAATGTTTCAACCTTGGATCTACAACTGAATTCATATCATCTTGCGTTAAAAAAAACCCTAATTGCAGAACTTCCGTAAATCCCGCTCTTTGAAAAACGCAACTCCAAAGAGACGACCATAGAGATCTGCACCACCGCCTCCGACGAGCTCTGCACCACCGCCTCCGGCGAGATCGAAAGGATCTGTTGACGCACATGTTCGTCATCAATGGGAGCGACGGATCTGTAAATGGCATGTTGAATAAAGGAGTACTGGTGGGGTTTTTTTATTAGGAGGTTGAAGGGGTTTTTGTAAGAGGTTGAATGATAGAAGAAGAAATGGGGAAGAAGATTCTCAATTTGACAATAATCAGAAATCAGAAATGGTTTGCGGTTTCTGATGCAGGGGAGCTTGAATGAAGAATTTCTGCAAGTGGTTACGGAAGTTGAGCGGATAATGTGATGATTTTGCAAACTTCGGATCCACCTGGTGATTATTGGAGGTTTTGTAAATCTTAGAGGAAGATGAACCGTTGTTATCATCTCCAAGAAAATAATTTCTTCCTGAGAAGAAAAAAATAATTATTCTTTTGGGGGTGATAAGTGTACGTGTGGAAAAAGAAAGAGAAAAAAGAAAAATTAAAATGGAAAATAGAAAGGACGAAAGTACCCTTAATTTTTTTGCATTTCTCGTTAGTTAATGGTGAAAAATGGACGGAAGGACAAAAAAACAGAATTTGTCATAGTTCAGGGACAAAAAAACAGAAAAAAAAAGTATAGGGACAAAAACGCAGAATCGGATAAACCCTAGGGACAAAAACAGTAATTTACTCCAAAATCAAAGATCAACAATAATATCTTTCAAGTGAGCACTGAATTTACTACTATTATTTAACATAGAATTTACTACTATACATTTTATAATTTTTTTATAGTTTATAATATGTAACTTTTAGATAAATGAAAAGACTGTTATTTAATTGAATTTACTACCATTATTTATGTTATTGTTTAATTGAATTTACTACTATTATTTAACATAGAATTTACAACCATATATTTTATAAATTTTGTTATAGTTTATAATATGTAACTTATATTTAAATGAAAATATAATTATTTAATTGAATTTACTACTATTATATATGTTATTATTTAGTTTTAATTTACTACTATTATTTAACATAAAATTTACTATTATATATTTTATAAATTTTAGCACTACATTTAAATATTTATGTAATTAATGCTACTTCAAATTTGGAACTTAATTTTTATTTAATTGAATTTACTACTATTATTTATGTTATTATTTAATTTAATTTACTACTATTATTTAACATAGAATTTACTACTAAATATATTATAAATTTTGTTATAGTTTATAATATGTAACTTCTAGGTAAATGAAAAGACTATTATTTAATTGAATTTAGTACTATTATTTATGATATTATTTAATTTAATTTATTACTATTATTTAACATATAATTTACTATTATATATTTTATAAATATTTAGCACTACATTTAAATATCTATGTAATTAATGCTACTTCGAACTTGTGACTCAGTTTTTATTTAATTGAATTTACTACTATTATTTATGTTATTATTTCTTTTAATTTACTACTATAATTTAACATAGAATTTACTATTATATATTTTATAAATTTTTAACACTACATTTAAATATTTATATAATAATGCTACTTCAAACTTGGAACTCAATTTATATAGATGATTTATTTAATATCTTAACCTATATATGAGGCTACATATGATTTTATTTTGCCAACTAATCACTTTCAAGCATTTTCATTGGTCCGCAATGCCACGTGTAATTCCCTCATTCATCCACGTGACATCCCATATCTCTCCTTCTACTCCCTCCACTCCGTCTCTCTCCCTCTGTCTCCCTCTACACAAATTTTTTAAAAACCCTAAATTTTCTCTACACCAATCTTGTGTTTACATATGTGATTTTGTTCGACTTGTGCATAGCGGGACCTAAAATTTTGAAACCCTAATAATGTAAATTGCTTATTGGTTGTGTGTGCGCTTCTAGATCGCATTTTGAATGAGGAAGAGAAGGGGACACACATAAATGGTGAAATTTTGTATGCACGATCTGTTCGTCAACACTCGAAGTGTCCGTTTTGAGCCGGTAAATTTTCTGTATTTTCGATTATATGTTGGGTTGTGGTCGTTTTTCAAGATTCTATCCATCTCTATTGTTGGTTGGTGGTAGTTGCCATTTGTTTCCAAAGAACCAGTAGTAATTCCACCAAATCCCCAAATAGGTCAAAATGTATTATTTTTAGTGTGGGTCAAACCAGACTAGGTTAGGCTCACATGTAATTATGTAAACACAATTCTTGAACAAATCTTGCATGTAAACAAATCTGAATTCTTTTACTCATTCAGTAGTTCAAAAATGACTTATCTCAAGAAACGTGCTTTATATAAATCTAAATGTTTGCTTATTTAGGTTTGAAATGTGTGTCTGATTATGTTTGAAATCGTTATATATTTGACGTATTATGACAGTATCTCAACTTGACTCTACTTTTAAAACTGGATTTAGAAGAATTTTATATAAATGTGATTTAATTATTTTTTTTTGTTAGTTCAAATGATCTCTGATTAAGTTACAATTGATGAATCAGCTTCCTTTTTTATTCAGATGGCTTCAGCATCACTTCCACTCGTGTCATTCTCTCCTTCTGATACCCTGTCTTTCCAAGACAAATGCAAGGTATTATCAGCTACTTTTTTCTATCTCAATGCAAATAAATGAAAAATATAAAATCTTGATCATCATTAAAATTAACAATTTAAAATTATGGAATAACATTAACAATCTAAGAACGGTCATGTTGTAGATTATTCAGGACAAAAAACGAAGCCTGCAAACTCTTTCAAAACTGCCTTCTTTGGAAAGGAGAAACAACCTCTCTCCATGAAAACAAAGGTATATAACTATATATATTTGTATTGTTTACATGATTTCATATACGTGTATTTATTTATTTATTTTAATTGCAGTGTGATGGTAGAATAACAATGGCTGTAACTGTAAACGCTTCAAGATTTGATAACATAACAATGGCTCCACCTGACCCGATTCTTGGAGTGTCTGAAGCATTCAGAGCTGACACAAGTGAAATGAAACTTAATTTAGGTGTTGGAGCTTATCGTACTGAAGAACCTCAACACTATGTTCCTAAAGGTTTTAAAAAGGTACTTATGAATGGGTCATGTTTTATCTGTAACGGGTCAAATTGAACAAATTTAGCTAAAAATGTAATTATGTGTTGTAGGCTGAGAATCTTATGCTGGAAAGAGGAGAAAACAAGGAGGTGCTTTTCTACTTTTTTTTTTTTAAATTCTAAGATAATTTAATTAGAGTTATTAATATTAATGTAAATTTTAATTTCATTTACTTGATTTACCAAATGCAGTATCTTCCAATTGAAGGGTTGACTGCATTCAACAAAGCCACGGCTGAATTGTTGTTTGGAGCAGATAATCCAATCCTTCATGAACAAAGAGTATGCTTAATCAGTCTTATTCCTTTTTATTTAATTTAAAATAATTTAGAACTAATGTTTTTTATTTTCATCTAATTCAGGTTGCCACAATTCAAGGTCTTTCAGGAACTGGATCTCTTCGCGTTGCTGCAGCATTTATTGAACGATATTTCCCAGGAGCAAAAGTCTTAATTTCATCACCAACTTGGGGTATAGATTTTAGTTTATATTTTTAAAAATCTTTCGGA
The DNA here is from genome assembly GCA_963853835.1 of Calendula officinalis. Lineage (NCBI taxonomy): Eukaryota > Viridiplantae > Streptophyta > Magnoliopsida > Asterales > Asteraceae > Calendula > Calendula officinalis. The sequence continues at coordinate 4,657,863 of OY970830.1, read as the reverse complement.
TATAAAAAAGTGATTATTTATGTAAAATAATCATGTATGTATGTATGTTTGTATGTATGTATGTATGTATGTATGTATGTATGTATACAGGTAATCACAAGAACATTTTTAATGATGCTAGAGTTCCTTGGTCTGAGTACCGGTACTATGACCCGAAAACAGTTGGATTAGATTTTGAAGGAATGATCACAGACATTAAAGTAACGTTTACCGTATTTTCATAATTGTTTGTTAATTATTACACAAATGGTCCTTTAGGTTCGTACCATATTACATATTTGGTCCTTTAGTTTCATAAATTACGCTCGTAGTCCTTATTTCTGAAACTATTGACACGTATGGTCCTTTACCTAAACAAACGTCAACTTTTCCCATCAAACAATCATACGGGTTTTATGGGTTTCAAGTTGGTGAAGGGAAAGGGAAAATGACAGATTTACCCCCTCGTGCATTACATGTGACCATACTTGACGGGAAAAGTTAACATTTGTTTAGGTAAAAGACCAAACGTGTCAATAGTTTCAGAAATAAGGACAACATAAAGGACCATTCGTGTAAACCTTAATAATGTTTGGATCCTTAAAGTTTTATTAATTTGGTGTTTTAACTTTTTTTGACAAAGTCATATACTTTCTCTCTATTACAGATTGAAAACAGAAGAGATGGTAGTTAGTGGAGAATATTCAAAGTTATTCAAGGGGCTGCAGTATATGTTAATACTAAAAGGCAATCCTATCAGATGATGAGTTAGTGTTTGGGATGGAATAGTTGATCTATTTTCAGGTATAAATCTATTTCTCTTTTGTAAAGTATACATGAGCTTTTGCTGGTCACAATTGAAACATTTATTGGTTGCTGCGTTTTCTATGTTTTATTCGAGGGTCTTATTACTGATGCAATGGTTTAATTTAGGGGTTGTTCATTGTTATTTTGTTAAAGGATGCTTAATGTGGGGCTGAAGCAACTAATAAGGGACAAATTTCGGCCAGAGTGAAGTTTTATCTTTCTGCTTTTTTCGGATCCTAAACATCTAGATTCTAGATTAGTATTGTATTACATTTTTTGTTGGATGTTAGTGTCCATACATGAGGCACCTAAACTGATGTCTGCATGTGTAAGAAAATTATCATTATTGTAATGGTGTTAGTATTTAATACGTATGTTTTTTTTTCATTTTAGGCTCATTTGACCCGTTTGTTTATAATATAAAAGATACTTTCTCTAAAATTATTGACCATCGATCAATGAAATTTACTAAAATTAATTTTCTTATCGTATATGTTATATCATGCAATTAATGATAAACATATCATTACAACTATCGATTCTTATGTCATTTTTAAAATTATTAATATTTGTTGGTATTTTTCTATAATATAAATCTTGAAGCATGCCCGCCCAGTCGGGCGGGCTATGAAGCTAGTTATAATATATACAACATCAAATCAAAACCTATTAATTGAATTAAATGTAAAATAACAAATAAAATGAACAACAACTGTAACATTTAACACGATAAGACATCCATCTTAAATAATGTGTGATAATATTACACACAATCTCATATACTATAACGATATTAGATCATTATATAGTATCATCTTTATACAAAATGTACAAAAACAACGAATAATAATTTTATACATATACAGAAAAGGTTGTGTAACATACTCTCTATAAAACAAAACCATTAAGAGTTCATCCCTATGACATTTTTTTTACTTCAAAAAACACAAAAATATAAAGTTTATGTTGGATTGACAATTAATAGCGAGGATAAATAACAAAATCCCTTAAGGTCTTGGTTGTTGATTCTACTTGTTAATTAGATGTTTCTTTTTTATCCATCTTCCTAAATTTCACCTCATGTGCAAATGTGAAATTAGCTCCCCATTATATTGGGATAAAACCATGAGTTCCTATCATAAACTTGATTACAATATAAACAATATTAGCAACACCACAATTGGATTATCCAAGAAAAATAATATGATAAAACATAAACTTAAACAATAAAGATAATACATAAGCTTACAACTTTATTAGATGGAGGTCTCAATCCATTGTAAGGAAAAATATTTCTTTTGATTGCACCTCAAACTTGATTACAATATAAACAATATTAGCAACACCACAATTGGATTATCCAAGAAAAATAATATTTAGAGATAAAACATAAACTTAAACAATAAAGATAATACATAAGCTTACAACTTTATTAGATGAAGGACTCAATCCATTGTAAGCAAAAATGTTTCTTTTGGATGTACCTTTAAAGTGTTCAAATTTTTTCAACATGAAAATGAGTATTTATAGATTCTAATGTGTAAAATTTATAACACTTGAAAAGTCCTAATTTATTGAATTTTTTATTATTGTCATTATTTAATTAATTTCAAAACTCTTAGTTTTACAATTTAGTGAGTTTGTTAAATTGTTATTAAAATGAATTTATCACTATAGTTATAACTCTTGATTTTACAACTTTTGAGCTTCTCAATATTTATTAACATGATTTATTTAATATTAAAACAAAACAATATCAAAATGAAACTTAATTTTTAATATATGGTAATAAATGCAACTTCACCCATGAAACTCATTTTTTATAGATATATAGATACAGAATATAGATATAGATGATTTATTTAATATTATAATAAATATAACATCAAAATGGAACTCAATTTTTATATTTTAATACATATACAAAATAAGTAAGTATAAAATTTAACAACCATCAAATGAACAACAATTTGTGACCATTAACATGATAAGATATCCATCTTAAATAATTGTGATAATATCATACACAATCTCATATACTATAATGATAACTATTAGATCATTATATAATATATTTTTATATACATAATGTACATAAACAACCAATATGACATCAAAAAGGAACTCAATTTTTATATTTTATACATATACAAAAGAAGTAAGTATAAATTTAACAACCATCAAATGAGCAACAATTTGTGATCATTAACATGATAAGATATCCATCTTAAATAATTGTGATAATATCATACACAATCTCATATACTATAATGATAACTATTAGATCATTAATATAATATAATTTTTATAGAAAATGTACATAAACAACGAATAATAATTTTGTACATATATACAAAAGAGTTTGTGTAATTTTAAACGAAAACAGCTAACATACTCTCTATAAGACAAAACCATAAAGAGTTCATCTATATGATTTTTTTTCTTCAAAAAATACAAATAATAAACATTATGTTTGATTACCAATTAATAGCGACGATAAATAAAAAAAAGTCATTAATACTTGAGTATTAAATAAAAAAAGCCCTATAGATCTTTGTTGTTGACTCCACTTGTTAGATATTTCTTTTGGATGTACCTTTAGAGTGTTAAAATTTTTGCAATATGAGAATGACTATTTATAGATGTTAATGTGTAAGATTCATGTAATTTGAAAAGTCTCTTATTTATTGAACTTTTTATTATTATAATTATTTATATTTATTTCAAAACTCTTGGTATTACAATTTAATGATTTTATTTTTAAAATTGAGTTTATATATTAATTATTATTAATATTAAATGCATGATATTAATTACAACTACAAAATTGGAACTCAATTTTTATATATATATATAGATAAATTTCTTTGTTTCTTTTATCTTTATTATAAACTATTTGAGATGTTCTTTTCTTACTGAATATATTTACTAAATTAAGTGTGCATATTACATATTATTATAATCTTATGGATCCGCATACATATTACTTAAAACATGGATCAATCAAATCCCTTGATTCATTGAAGCTGGTGGCAGACAACCAAAGTCACCCCCCCTCAACACCAGAATTTGTTTACTCATATGCCGAGTCTTGCAAAAAGCAAGCTTTCCATATAATGATGATTTACAAACAATTATTTTATAACAAAATTGTTACATAAATAACCAAGTTTTGAACAGGAAATCATGCGTGATATCAATTATGCAGATATGTTGGACTTAACCATAGCTCGTAGGTTGCATGAAACTATGAGAATTTTTTTCCGTTCGCAATGAACCCCATTTCTCACAACAAAAAACTAAACATATAAAAAAAGATTGGCAAAATATAGTTATATAATTAATTTGTGCCATTTCATATGACCGAAACTCATTTTCCAACAGTTACTTAAATAGTTATTGTTTTTAGCCTAGCAATATGATGTTTGTCATCTATCCTTATGGTTAAGGTTTAAGTCTAACATATGTGATATTTATAAATAAATTAAGATTTGTCGTTAAAGAAAAAACTTAAATAATAAAATTATAATTAATCAGTTATCTAATTATTACACATTTAAATAGCAACAATATAGGTAGCACTATATATTTTTAATACGTTCAATCATAATTAATTTCGTAATTGTGATTATTCATTCAATACTCTGTACTTATTTTCAGCATGCATGTCAAGAAGATATACCAATTGAAGGAATTGAATTTAGGAGTAGATTATGATTTACAGTTAAAAGTAAAAAAATTGAAGGAATTGAATAAAGCGTGCAGCTTTTAATCACACATGAAATTGGCATCAAGTAGTTAAGTTGCGTAGACCTGAATTGTATTGTGGTTGGGTCTACACTTCACATGCTTTGCTGGTCAAACCCACATCCAGGGTCTAAAATTAACAATCCTCAAAATTATAAGGGTGTGAGTGCTAAATTAAAGGGCGGGTAAATTAAAGGCACTAGTCGGTGGTAGGGTGTTGATCGGGTATATTTTTTGAATTTTGGGTAGTTCAGGTGCAACTTATGAGTATATCAAATAATACCTGAAATTTTGTGCTTGAAATTATAATTAACAAAATCGAAAGAGGAAGTAGCAAATCGGCGGAAGAAAGAACAAAGGAGGGTATTAGTATCATGAAAGTCGGCAATCATAAAAGAAGGAAGTGAAGTGTCTTCCTAAATTTCAGAATTGATCGAGTGATTAGACGAAAAGAAACACCCGTCAACATAAAGTAACTGACAAAATAACCGATTAAAAATAACGGATATTTGGGTATTCCTCCACTAAAAATATTACCTTATATCCTAGCTGTTTGTTTTTGGGTTAGCCGGTACCCAAAAGTTTCTACATTACACCTGAACTTCCTGACCCGATGTATCCGAATTCAAAATTTGTTAGATGGATAGAATGAGTTTAAGTTATTTTCGATGGTACGATTTGGTCGGGCATTTGGTGGTCGTTGTACGTAACCGTCCCATATTTATATCAACACTTATGCCTTGTTCCATTTCCATATGCCAAACTTCCAAACCAAAATAGCCAATAAAGATACTTACATAAATGGATATTATATAAATTCAATTCTGTTGACAACACTTATGTGGATCCAAGTTTATCGAAATTTAAAGATGACTAGTAGGTTATCCGCGCAATGCGGCGGCGGGTACCCTATGACTAAATTTGACGGTGATCAAGTAGTGGGCGGTGACGACGGTAGTGATAGTCGCTACTGGTTGTGGTCGTGCGGATAGTGGCTGCTGGTTGACTGGGCGTTTTAAGTTTTGCGTTATGTAGGATGTTTTTTGGGATAAAACAAAGTATCAAGTAGATCAATTGGTTAACACACAGTCCATACACGCAAAAGGTCTTGGGTTCAAATCCTACAAGCAATATTATTTTATTTTTGTGGTGTTTAAGATGTTACCCAAAATGAAAATTATAAGTTTAAGTTTAAGGACATCTATACTTAGTAGTCCTAAACTCTTTAATAAGTAGTAAGATTAAGAAGTGTTGAACGGACAAAAAACCTTAACACCGGAGCATATGTCATGAGTAGTATATCGCCGGAAATCGCAGGCGGGTAAAACGTCGCATGTTTTGTAGCATCGTGGTGGAGGCGTTATGTTGATAGATGAACAAAAGCTTTCTTCTTAAGATATGCGTTATGGGTAGTATAGTTAATTTAGGAAGTAAATTAATTGGGTGGTAAATATATTCCGAAAAATTAGTACTGAAAAATTAGTATAGTCAATAAGTGTTGAATAGTCAAGATGTTTCCGGAAAATTAAATTTTAACGGAAATAAAAGAGGGGGAAAATGCGAGCATTATCAGTGATATGTAGTTTGTTTTTTTAGGATAAAATAAAGTGTCATTTAGAGCAATTGGTTAACACACAGTTAGATTTCACAAGAGGTCTTGTGTTCGAATCCTAGAAGCAACACTTTTTTATTTTTGTGGTGTTGAAGAAGTTACTAAAAGTGGAAATGTCCTTTTTTTTTGAACGGCAAATCTAATCTACTCCTAAATAACCACCTATGTCCACTATGAGACTCGAACCCTCAACCACTAGGTTGGAGGGCAAACACCTTACCGCTAGGCCATTGGCCCTTTGGTAGTTTAGTTTAAGGAGTTGCTATGTTTAGTAGTCCTAAATGCTTTATAGATAGTATAGATTTGTGGTGTTGAAGAAGTTACTAAAAGTGTAAATGTCCTTAAGTTTAAGTTTAAGGAGTTGCTATGTTTAGTAGTCCTAAATGCTTTATAGATAGTATAAATATAGATTACGTAAACGTACGTAATTGGACTTCTAATCTACCGAAGTTGTTAAATTTGTTCAAAATATCCAAATGTATACATAATTTGGGTACCAATAAGTCAAATTTTTGAAAGAAGTCCAAAGAAAAATATTTACACAATATACACGTAAATTGCAATGTAAACACTAAGTTTATAGTCCATTAAAGCTTGAGACCAGTAAAAAGTACACAACAATTCATGATAGCCATAACATTTTTTTTACAGCAAATATAGTTTTAGCAACAACATAGTACACTACTACACTTTTCTCACTTTTTTCTAAATTTGATATGATATCTACTTATAAGTATTAAATTATCTGTTGGAACAAAAACACAGATCAACTTAATACTGATGCTGCAGTTAGTACTGATCATACTTAGTACTGATGGGGCAGAACATATTTACTACTGATAAAATTGATACTAGTGAAGACTATAACTTAGTTACTACTGATCAAGGCTTATTGAAGATACTACTGATCAATAGTAGTTACTACTGACGTTGATATTGGACTTACTACTGATCACCAAGATTACTACTGATGTTATGAATTTACTACTGGTGATTGCAGTTTACTACTGATACGCGTTTTGGAAGCATATCAAGTCCGAGATCTTCGTAGAGATAGTTATAGAATGTAAATCAATGTATATCTTTATAATTCGAATGTAAATCAAGTCCTAGAATAACTAGGGTAAATAGTTTAGCTTCAAGGACTATTATAAATAGTTCCTTACGAATTGTAAACGTACGTGTGTATTGTTAACTCGATAATATACATTGAAGCTTTTTGTGAAACTGTGTTCTTAATACTTTTGCATATTATTTACAGTTCATTGTTCTTAATTACATTGATATAGTGTTGATCCGCTGCAACTTCTATAGTCAATTAGATCTAAGGTGTTTATTAACTTCTCTATAGTTAATCGATCCTGACAAGTGGTATCAGAGCTTATTGGTTCTAGATCTACTATTTGTTAAGAACAACAAAAAGTTTTAATCTTTTAAACACACACATTATTAATCATGACTGATAATAATGAAAGCACTCAGGCCAACAAAATTCCTATACTCACTCCCAACAACTTTGGGATGTGGAAGAATCGTATTAAGCAATACATGCTTAATACAGATTATTCCATGTGGGAAGTTGTCCTTGAGGGAAACAAAACTGGTCCTGGTCAAGCAAGCAGCTCTGCAACTGAGGCAGACAAACTTAAATGTGAGAAGGAAAAGAAGGACAAGGGAATCGAACTTAAAGCTCTAAGCACTCTCCTACTGGCCATTCCTAACGATTATCAACATCTCTTTGTTGAATATGATGATGCAAAGGTACTATGGGAAGCACTGGAGAAGAGATTCGTTGGGACCAAGAGCACCAAGAGGAACATGAAGTCTGTTCTCAAACAAGACTTTGAAAACTTCAAAGGAAAACCCAATGAAACACTCACTCAAGTGTTTGACAGATTCAACAAACTAATTGGTGAACTTAATCAGGTTGGGGTTAAGATGGATCAAGAAGATGTCAATATGAAGTTCCTAAGATCTCTTAGTGAAGAATGGGCCATGTATACAGTGGTATATATACAAAGAGATGCTCTAGAAGAAAAAGAGTTGGATGAACTCTACAATGATCTCAGAGTATTTGAAACTGAGGTAAACCAAAAGAATCCTTCTATTTCTTCTAATAATGCTGCATTTGTCTCTAGTACAGGTCAAGGTCAGGAAACCTTCACAGGAAAGGCTGCAGATTCTGAGGATACTGCAAGAGAATCCTTCTTCACTAGTCATGTGCATACTGCACTGATTAGTGATGACTTGGAACAATTGAATCCAGATGATCTTGAGGAGATAGATCTTAAATGGCAGATGGCTATGCTGAGCCTAAGGACAAAAAGATTCTTAAAAAGAACTGGTAGGACAAGCCTCAACTTCAACAAAGGTGACAAAGCTGGATTTGACAAAACTAAAGTCAAATGTTACAACTGTAACAACCTTGGTCACTTTGCAAAAGAATGTCCTCAGCCAGATAAAAGATCAAAATCAACTGCCCTTGTTTCACAACAAGGACAAGGATATGACTGGAGCTTCCAAGCAGAAGAGCATGCTCAAAATCAAGCTCTCATGGCCTTTACTGACAATAAAACTGAGGTAAAACCTAAACCTTGTACTTCTGAATGTATTAAAATTGTTAAAAATCTAGAAAAAGAAAACACTAAATTAAATGAAGATTTAGCAAAAGCAGTCAGAAGAAATCATGAGTTTGATGGTGTGATTGCTGATCAAGAACATCAAATAAAGGTGTACCAGATGATTGATCAAAGGATAAAGGAAGAATTACTTCAAGCTGTAGATGAAAAAGAGTTTTATGAAATAAAAAATAAAGAACTAACAAGTAAATTAGAAGAATGTCAGCTTGAAATTGAACAAAATAAATTAACAATCAAAAAGTTTGAACGAAGCACTAAAATTCTTGATGAACTAACTAACAATCAAACTACAGAAAAAGTTGTTCATGGGGTGGGATATCATGCTGTACCACCTCCATATAAAATCATTCCACCACTTAAAAACAGTTCAGAAAGAATCATTAATGAATTAAAAATTGAAAATCAAACTGAATCAAATAATGAAACATTTGAATCAAATGATTCTTCTGATGATGATCAATCAATTGAATTTATAATTTCTCAAACTGAATCACCAAAATCAATTGATACAAGTTTTCACACAGCACAAAGTCCAAATGAATCTCCCAAATATGATGCAGAAAATGTACCAAAAATTTTAACAAGGGGAAATGAAAGAAATAAAAAACAACTCTTAGATCAAAGAATACCTGAAGGTGCTAAAAATAAGAAATTAAGATGTGTTATATGCAACAAAATGAACCATTTAGCAAAGGATTGTCACTTCAATCCAATAAACTGCAAAGAGTTAAAGGAATTTAAGATTTTTAAAGAAAATGCAAAAACTCAAAAGTTAAAAGATACTACTGGCCCTTCAGTAGTAAATAAAACAAAAACTCCAATTGCTGAAACTCCAAGATTTGGAAGAAGTGCACCAAGATTTGTGCAAAACAGAAGAGTTGGAAGCCCAAAGAACAGCAATTACTTCAAGAACAATGGAAAATCCAATCAAAATAAACAATATTTTAAGTTTTCCAACACCAGTAAAAACTTTAACAACTTTACTACTGGTGTTAACCCTAATTATAATGCTGTATGGTACCAGTACAAGAATACTACTGGTCAAAACCCTAATTACAAAAATACTACTGCTCCCAAAACAACTTTCAAAAATACTACTGGTGTCAACCCTAAAAACACTACTGGTCATTCTAAACATGGTAAGTACCTAAATACTACTGGTCCATCAGTAGTAAAACATTCAAAAGCTAAAAATCACGGGTATAAACCAAGATCAGTAGAAAATTCTCACACCAGTAATACTTTCAAAAGAGCAGTAGTAAAACAAAACACCAGTAATAAACAAATATGGGTACCAAAAATGTTTAAAATTAAATCCCCAAAAGCTTATTTCTCAAAGGATGAACCCAAGACATATAAAGCTTGGGTTCCCAAACTTAACTAATCCTTTATTCACTTGTGCAGAGCATTCAGATCCCAGAAGAAGGAAGAACATGGCATATTGATAGTGGATGCTCAAGGCACATGACTGGAAATCTGCAAATTCTTAAAGATTTCAAGTCATTTGATGGATGATATGTGGCATTTGGTGAGAATCCACAGGGAGGTAAGATTACAGGTAAATGTACTGTTACAAATGGAAAAATTACCTTTAATGATGTATTTTATGTAGCTGAATTAAAATACAATCTTGTCAGTGTGTCTCAAGTGTGTGATAAAAAGAATAAAACTCTTTTCACAGACATTGAGTGCATCATTCTTTCTCCTGACTTTATTTTAGATGAAAAATATGTTGTTTTAAGAACTCCAAGGAGAAACAATGTGTATTGCCTGGATATAGGGGGAGAACTCATTTCTTCAAATGAGGTCAACTGCTTTATATCCAAGGCAAACACCACTGAATCAGAACTATGGCATAGAAGGATGTGTCACACTAATTTCAAAAACATGAACAATTTAGTAAAAAGAAATTTGGTTATTGGACTACCTCAAAAATAATTCATGTGTGATCATCACTGTGTTGCATGCCTAAAAGGTAAACAACACAAAACTTCTCATAAGTCCAAATATGTGAATTCTATTTCTGTTCCTTTACAACTCCTACATATGGACCTATTTGGACCTACAAATGTAATGAGTATTGGAAAGAAACAATATTGTCTTGTTATTACTGATGACTTTTCCAGATATACATGAGTTTTCTTTCTCAGGACAAAGGATGAAACAAGTGAACTCATAAAGAACTTAATTGTCAAACTGGAGAACACATCTGATCAAAAAGTTAAAGCCATAAGATGTGATAATGGCACAGAATTTAAAAATGCTAACTTAATTAACTTTTGTGATCTTAAAGGTATTGACAGGCAATACAGCTCACCTAGAACTCCACAACAAAATGGTGTAGCTGAAAGAAGAAATAGAACCATCATTGAAGCAGCAAGATCAATGCTAGCAGACTCAAAATTACCAATTACTTTTTGGGCAGAAGCTGTTAATACTGCTTGTTATGTTCAAAACAGAGTATTAATAGTGAAACCACATTTTAAAACACCATATGAACTTTTTAATAAAAGAAAACCCTCTATAAGTTTCTTAAAATCATTTGGTTGTCCTTGTACTATTCTCATTACAAGAGAACAAATTGGTAAGTTTGACTGCAAAGCTGATGATGGAATCTTTGTGGGATACTCTACTCAAAGCAAATCTTACAGAGTATTCAACAAAAGACTAAGGATAATTGAAGAAAGCATCAATGTATCCTTTAATGAAAATGTCTCTAATGAACAAGGAAATGGTCCAGATTGGCTATTTAACATAGACAATATAACCAAATCCTTTAATTCTAACATGAATTTCAATGCAGGTAATTCAAATTGTCACTCTCAAAAGGAAGGAACATCATCTGTTAATACTGGTCAAGAGGAGATGAGATACTTAGTAGTTAATACTGCTCCCATAGTCAATACTGAGGACAGTAATAACTCAAGTTCTGGAACCAGTAGTAACTCTGAGAATGAGGACAGTAGTAATTCAAATACTACTGGCGCCAGTAATAGTACTCAAAATACTACTGGTCCCAACAATAACCTAGATTCTCAAGATAAAACTGATACCAGTAACAACAACAATACTACTGATCTCAATAAAGACAATAGCATTAGTAACTCTGAGCAAGATGATGATGAACCAAACATCAATGACAATGAAGGATCACTAGAGCAACAACTTCCTGAGACAAATGAGTCCAATCTTGAAAATCAACTAGTTATTGATAAAGCTACAACTACAAGGACTCAGAAGAACCATCCATTAGACCTTGTTCTAAGTGATGTTAACTCACCACTTCAAACAAGAAGCAAATTAAATAAAAGCTTAACTGCAAACATGTGTAACATAAGTTTAATTGCTAATGAATGTATGTTTGAATGCTTTCTATCTCAGGATGAACCAAAGAAGATCCAACAAGCAATGAAGGACCCAAACTGGATTGAGGCAATGCAAGAAGAACTCCTTCAATTCAAGCTACAAGCTGTTTTGACACTTGTACCTCTACCCAAAGGAAAAAGAGCCATTGGAACAAGATGGATCTTCAGAAACAAGAAAGATGAAAGAGGTATAGTGATCAAGAACAAAGCCAGACTTGTAGCCCAAGGATACACTCAAGAAGAAGGAATAGACTATGATGAAGTATATGCTCCTGTTGCTAGAATTGAAGCCATAAGAATATTTCTAGCATATGCTTCATTCAAGAAGTTCAAAGTCTATCAAATGGATGTGAAGAGTGCATTCCTATATGGGAAGATTGAAGAAGAGGTCTATGTTTGCCAACCTCCAGGTTTTGAAGATCCAAAACATGGTGATTATGTGTTCAAATTGGATAAAGCTCTGTATGGCCTACATCAGGCACCAAGAGCATGGTATGACACATTATCATCATATCTATTGAAGAATAACTTTAAAAGAGGAGCCATTGACAAAACTTTGTTTACAAAGAAGGTCAAAGATGATACACTACTAGTACAAATCTATGTAGATGATATCATCTTTGGTTCAATAAATGATGTATTATGCAAAGAATTTGAAGAACTGATGCAGATTGAATTCAAGATGAGCTCCATGGGTCCAATGAACTTCTTCCTTGGACTTCAAGTCAGTCAAAGAACAGATGGTATTTTTATCAATCAATCAAAATATGTCAAAGACATCTTGGAGAAATTTGATTTGAAAGACAGTAAGAGTGCAAGTACTCCAATGGAAACACACAAACACCTACATCCTGATGTTGAGGGGGAGGATGTAGATGAACACTTATATAGATCAATGATAGGATCTTTGATGTACTTAACTGCATCAAGACCTGACATTATGTATAGTGTTTGTGTGTGTGCAAAATATCAAACAAGACCTAAAGAATTACACTTGCAAGCTGTTAAAAGAATATTCAGATACTTGAAAGGCAAACCATCACTAGGTCTATGGTATCCACATGATTCACCCTTTGAACTCATAGCCTATACAGATAGTGACTATGGAGGTGAATGTCAAGATAGAAAGTCCACTACTGGTGGATGTCAATTCTTTGGATCAAGACTGGTGTCATGGCAATGTAAGAAGCAAACAAATGTATCAACATCAACTGCTGAAGCAGAATATGTAGCTGCATCTGCTTGCTGTGCTCAAGTACTCTGGATTCAGAACCAGCTTCTAGACTTTGGTATCTCTATCCTTAAAACTCCTATTTTTATTGATAATCAAAGTGCTATTAGTATTGTGAACAATCCAGTAAAACACTCAAAAACTAAACACATTGAAATAAGATTTCACTTTATAAGAGATTGTAATGAAAAGAAATTAATCAAAGTAGTTAAAATTCATACTGATGATCAATTAGCAGATCTTTTTACAAAAGCATTTGATGTAGGAAGATTCAACTTCTTGGTTAGCAGTATTGGAATGATTTTGATATATTAAAATCTCACTTAAAATCATGTGTAAAGTTATTGTTGTAAAATATTATTTATTTGTTTAAGTGTTCTACTACTGGTAGATCTGTATTACTGGTTGTAGGCATGTGCACAAGATACTACTGGTAGTTCATTACTACTGGTGTGTATTAGGTTTACATAAATACTACTGGTAAATCAGTACTACTGATATTCACATATACTACTGGTCTTGTGTGTTGGTGGTTACTACTGATGTCTATAGTTACTACTGATGTCAAAATCCTTAGTCACTACTGATGTTAGTAGATACTACTGACGTTTTACTACTGATATCACATTTACTACTGGTCTTTCAGAATTAAAATTACCAAACTAACCCCCATGAAAATAACCGTTATGTTATGATTCGAAGGGCATTTTAGTCGTTTTGCAGGTTAAATCGAAAGATATAAAAGGCGGCAGTCGATTAATTTAGCATTATCTTCACTTCGATTTGCTAAATTCTCTCGATAAACCCTAGTTTACGATCAAAAATCCTTCGTCAGTAACAAAATTCATTCCTGTTTCTTTCAAAATTCAACAACAATGGCAACTCTAAAATCTTTGAATGTTCAAACCGATCTCAAATACTCAGAATTTCACAATATGTGTGCCTTCCTAAAGAATCCCGACGGAACAAAAGATTTTCGTCCGATCGTCAAATTCTTGAGAAACTCTTATATACAGTTTGCTTTAACTGTAAAACCAAAATCATATCAACAGCACTTGGTGGATTTCTGGACCAATGCTGAACAAACAGAAGGAACAACCATATCTATGATCAAATCAAAAGTAGATGGAAAGCATATAACAGTAACAGAACAATCAATCAGACACCATCTACAGCTACATGATGATTCAGGTATGTTTACTCTTCCTAAGGAATACATTGCTGAAATTTTAAATAAAATGGGTTATGAGGGAAGATTGGATATAGTAACTTTTCAAAAGGGTCTTCTCTCCCCACAATGGAAATTTCTAGTACATACTATTCAGCATTGTATTTCTCCTAAACGAAGTACTTGGAATGAGTTTAATAAGGCAATAGCCTCTGCTGTTGTCTGTTTATGCACAGACCAAGTATTTAATTTTTCTTACATGATTTTTGAAGGTATGTTGGGAAATCTTAGTTCTTCCAAATTTTTAATGTATCCCAGATTTTTACAACATATCATAAATTGTGAATTACAAAACTTATCAACTCCTAAAAACATTTTTATACTACCTGAGTTGAACAAGAAAGTTTTCTCAAATATGAGAAAACAATTTAAATTTTCGGGCAAGGAAACCCCTCTGTTTCCTAATATGATCAAAGATCAAACAACTATTGGAGAGGGTTCAATCATAGATACAACCCAAATTGAACCTCAACCCACTCCATCACCCCCAAATACAGCCCAAACACCACCCCAAATAGCCACTCAATCACCCACTAACATAGAAGTCCTGAATGTGTCCCAGGAACTTGACATAAATCTGCAGAGTGCTACTCTTCACTCTGTGGAAGACCTACCAGATAAATCCAAAAATATTTCCACAATTTATCAAAGAAAGAAAATTTCTTCAAAGGACACTAGGGGACAAATTGAGTCAAACCCCAGGCTCCAAGAGTTGTCCTCCAAGGAGGAGAGAGGACATGAGGCGAGGGCTTTCACTACTGATGTCCCAAAGGTGGGTGCACAGGACAGTGAAAACATCACTAAGACCCAGACCTCGGCAACTTTGAGTGATGACTCATTTGAGGAGTTACTCAAAGGACCCCGGTGCCAAGAAACCACAAGGGGGGGCATCTCTGCTTCTTCTAGGAAGAAGAGGATGTCTAAAAGACCCAATGAATCACCAAGAAGTGATGAGGGCAGATCTGTGGAATTGATGGATAGGATGGAAAACCTTAAAGCCAATGTACCTGTTAGTGAGCCCGATGATCTTGCTAGATGGAGTGAGGGCAGTATTAAAACAAAACAATTGACGGATAAAGTGGATTCTCTTGAATCCACTGTACAAGATTGTCTCAAATATCTAACAAATCAGGGAAAAACCATTGCAGTAATGAAAAGACATGTCAATACCATCAACAAAAGAATGAGGCTATATGAACACAGACTTCATCAACAAACAAAAATTATTAGAAGATTGAAAAAGAAAATTGATGATAGTGAGGCTCCTCCAGTTGAGCTCACTAAGGGGGAGAAGGATAATATTCAAACGATGATTGATGAATCAATTGCAGCAGCAGCATCCTCTCTCCTAAACCTAAAAGAAACAACTGTTGATGAAGACCAAGAAAAGATGGTTGTTGATGATGAACCTACTACTACTCCAATGGAAGAACAAACAGAAAAAGAAACATCAGTAGTAACTCCTACTACTGATATAATAGCAGTAGTAAGTAAAGAAGAGGAAGTAAAAACTACAAATACTACTGATGCCCTATCAGTAGTAACTCCTGAAGTCCCACCAGTAGTAACTAATTTGGTTACTACTGAAGAGGAAGAACTGCAACTTCCTGAACTACTTGAAAGAGAAAAACATGTCATCATCTCCAAACCACCAACACCTAATCAACCACTTATCATACCTGACATTGATGATAATGTGAACTGGTTTGAGGTAGATGAATGTACACTTCCTCCACACCCTAAAATTTTATCAGAAGATCAATTACATCTGTTTTATCTAAAACTTCTGATCTTGGGTGTACCTGATATGAAATACATTCCACATCCACCATCTGCTTGCATTGGAAAAGGAAAAGAAGTCTATGATGATGATTATCCCAATAGAGCATTAGGTCATAACATGGTAAACAAGATTAATCATGTCAGAGCAGAAAAGCAATCCAGATGGAGAATAAAACATAGGAAATTTTTGGAGAAAGTGGAAATGTATCAAGCACTAGAGGAAAATAAGAACAAAATTCAAAGTGCAATTCCTGTTCAAATACCTGTTCAAGCAGAAGACATTCAGATAGAAGCTCAAAAGGCAGAATTCAAAAGGCTCAGACAAGTTGAAGAAGGGCATATACAATGCCTTGAATATTTGGTTTCTGAATGCAAGAAGACTAAAAGTGAATTAACTGATGATGTGTTTGAACAGAAGGCCAATATGATTGAATATTTGAAAATAAAAGGGCATAGTGCAAAGTCATTCGGCAGAATGAAGATGATAACTATAATTGAAAAATATTGCACTGTTAAGAAGAAAGACTTGGCTGAACAAGAAGCTGAAGAAACAAAGAAAGCCAAAGCATTAATCCCAATCAGTCCAACACTAATCAAAGCTGGTAGTGTATCAACTACTGGTGATACCTCAACTCCCCAATCAAAGAAAAGAAAAACTGTTGATCAAGAACAAAGCTCTAAAAAGAAGTCAAAATCACAAATTGTACATGTTCTTGAAATGCCAGTTGCTCCCTTGCAGAACAATCCAATCATCAATTGGAGGGTTATGCAGAATAATGTGATAGAGATAATAAGGGAAGATAAAAATGTGCAGAGATTTACTGGATGGTTACCTTTGATCATGTCTTGTTCAAGAAGTGATGTCATTAAACTACTGATCATT
This sequence comes from Calendula officinalis, assembly GCA_963853835.1. NCBI lineage: Eukaryota > Viridiplantae > Streptophyta > Magnoliopsida > Asterales > Asteraceae > Calendula > Calendula officinalis. The sequence continues at coordinate 4,640,590 of OY970830.1, read as the reverse complement.
GGAAAACCAAGAATGACAAAGAAATCATGGAAAGATTCTGGCGCTGGATACTTAACAAATATGATTGATGCTGCTTTCTATCCAGATAATTATCCAGAACAATTTACTGATCCAGGAAATGTCTATGCTTGGAATGTAATTTCAACTGCTCAAATGTACTTCTTTGAAAAATCTGGAAAAGTATGTGAACTGTACTTATATGAAAAAGAATATCCACACTCTGAGAAGACAATGTATCAGATATTCACAAATACCATGATGAAGCCATATGATGAAGTAATGTTTCAGAACAAATTAAATTATTTTACAAAAAGAAACAGCAAGTACATTATAGCTCAAAGAAAAGCTCAAAATCAAAGAACCCTAGAGAAGAGAAGGAAAGAAGAAGAAGAACAAAAGAAACTTGATTGATTAAAAGATAATCAATAAGTTTAGGGGGAGATTGTTGGAACAAAAACACAGATCAACTTAATACTGATGCTGCAGTTAGTACTGATCATACTTAGTACTGATGGGGCAGAACATATTTACTACTGATAAAATTGATACTAGTGAAGACTATAACTTAGTTACTACTGATCAAGGCTTATTGAAGATACTACTGATCAATAGTAGTTACTACTGACGTTGATATTGGACTTACTACTGATCACCAAGATTACTACTGATGTTATGAATTTACTACTGGTGATTGCAGTTTACTACTGATACGCGTTTTGGAAGCATATCAAGTCCGAGATCTTCGTAGAGATAGTTATAGAATGTAAATCAATGTATATCTTTATAATTCGAATGTAAATCAAGTCCTAGAATAACTAGGGTAAATAGTTTAGCTTCAAGGACTATTATAAATAGTTCCTTACGAATTGTAAACGTACGTGTGTATTGTTAACTCGATAATATACATTGAAGCTTTTTGTGAAACTGTGTTCTTAATACTTTTGCATATTATTTACAGTTCATTGTTCTTAATTACATTGATATAGTGTTGATCCGCTGCAACTTCTATAGTCAATTAGATCTAAGGTGTTTATTAACTTATATATAGTTAATCGATCCTGACATTATCTTTTGTCAAACATCTACTCTTTAAATTGAATTATAAAATGAAAAAAGCAACCTCCCAAATCCCATTCCTCTCTTTTTGGTCTTATATGAACCCCACCCATGATACTCCCCCCCCCCCCCCCCCCCCCCCCCCCCCCCAACTCTTTCCCTCCCTCAAGTCTCGCCATCATTCGAGGCCACAGATTTCTCCAGGAAAACCCCAGTTTTCTCCACTACTGGTAAGCGAAATATTTACTTTTTATTTAGTATTTTTCTTAAAATTGTTCATCCCCAATTAAGACAATTTGGGTCAACATTCATGGTATGCAAACTTAATCTACCTGTCTAGATTTAACTTCCCATTTTCAAAAAATAAAAAAAACCTTATCCTGAAGAATTTCAGTTTTGGAGCTTCCCCTGTTTTTCAATAATAACTACTTTATATCCAAGAAATACACATGAACAGATAACATAACTGTTTCATGTGGTTGGAAATTTAGTTCCTTATAGTTTTCATATGTAGTAAATATTATTGGTAGTAGATGGGTTTGTTCTTTTACCATATCTGGAAATATATGTACTTCTCTCTATTCTTGTGGATGAGAATCCAAGAACACAATGCATCATTTTATTGTTTTAATCTTTTATTTCGAAAATGTATACTTTCAGAATTAGAGCAATGCAATTTAATGATAAAAGGTTGTAAATTTGGGTAATAACTTTTGAATTTCTTCAACACCCAGCTGAAATGGCATAATTAAAATTGATTTTAAATCTAAAACGTTTATGGGTCATAATGTATGTCCACAAAGCTATATCGCTTTCATCATGTCTTGGGCTTCCCCTGTTTCCTTTCTTATTAAGCCAAGTATGGGATTCTGAATTTTCCTCTGTTTTCTTCTCACATTTCTACAAATTTTGATGATTCGCATTAATCTGGATCAATTTCTCATTCTTTCTCTGCTTTCTTGTTTAATTTCCAGTTTATATAATCTGGTGAACACCTTAAAAGTCCCAATCTTGAAGATCAAAAGCTCGGAAAATGAACAAAAAACAGCTCGATTTGAACGCTCCTTTACTCTCCGTTAGAAGATTATCAACATCTTCTTCGAATTTAGATAAGTTACCAAACAATTCAACTACAAAATCAAAAACAACTCGACAACAATCACTTCCGGTTTCAAGATCACAATGGGAACCCGAACAAGAAGTCACAAAACCCGCAGCAATTCCGTTCATCTGGGAACAAATTCCCGGGAAAGCAAAAGGTCGAAAAAAAACCCGGTTCACAAAACCCCCAAAATTCTCAGAAATTTCCTTCAGAAACAACCCAAATTGATGAACAATCACCAGAGGATGTACATGCTGATGCAATTTCAACACTTTCTAATTCTTTTTCGTGCAATTATAGTGAAGAAAATAGTGAAACAGAGTCATCTAGAACATTCTCTTCGGATATACAAACTCGTGACTATTTAATGAACCGGTTTTTACCAGCAGCAAAATCAATGATTGTTGAAACCCCACAATATGTTACGAAAAAGCAAGAAGCCCCTGTTATTGAGCCTCCTACGTATGTTAAGAAGGTTTATAGTGGAGAATTAAGGCCTTTATTGCTCGAAAAATATCCAATTAATTCGGTTTCACCTTATAATCATGAAAAAGATAAAGAAAACGATGTAATTGAGGAGAAAAAGAAACCGAGCAAAAAGGGTTTCGGATTTTTTCTTCCTCAAATTTGCACAAAACGTTCTTCGTGTCTCCCGAATCAAACGCCAGGACCGAAAGTCAAAATTCATCGGAGTCAGTCTCCGTTTGGTGATTCACCCGGCCCAATTCCTCGGCTTTCTAGAAGAACTTCTTATAGTGGACCGTTGACTGCAAGTCTTGAAAAGGTACGATCTTTATAAAAATCTTGTGAATTTGATCACGAATTTTGCTAAAAATATTTTGTTTTTTTGAGTTTAATTGATGGGTAACAAATCCGCATATCATAAAATTATAAATTAGCTCTATTTTGATAAAATATCTGTTTTCAGCAAGCTATGGATGCGGTAATCAAGAAATGGGCTGAATCTCGATCAAAAGAAATGCACGAAACTCAACAAAAACGAAATCCCTTAACTCGTTCGGGTGACTCATTACCGTCATCTCCCCGTTTATCCCGTAGTTGTCGAATATCCCCATACCGTAACGAATCGCCTCGATCTTCATTCCATGATGGGGCCCGATTTCTTGGAGTTCCAAAAGATGTACAAAATCAAGTTGTTAAGCCCAAAGCTTGCCCTTCACTTAATGTGAAAAGTCATTTTTCTCCTCGTTTGATACACTATACTACTCCTTCGGTAGTGCCCGAGAAAACATTGTACATAGATTGGATTGACAAATCCAAAAACCGGACACCAAATGGTACCAAGATTGAGGTAAATGGTGAGGTGGATGGGTTGGTTCGGGTTCCTCCACTGCCTAAATCACCCTCGGAATCGTGGTTGTGGCGTAAGATGACTCTAAGGAGCCCGTTTCCAAAAAAGCTGCAACAGAATCCTGTTGAAAAGAGTCCTAAAAGTGGACCGAAATGGGAGACTATTGTAAAGACTTCTAATGTGCATCATGATCATGTTCGGTATTCGGAGGTAAAGTCATTTATTTGAGTCCTTGAGGTGGCAAAATGGGTAGGTTGGGTAACAGGTCAAAATAGGTTTTGGTAAAAACATGTATTATTTGGTACAAATTCATGTTTGATTGACTGGAAACACCTTTTGTCCAAGAGTTTTACAATTTTCTTTAAAAAGTAGTTTGTCAAGTATGATCATAACAAAATTCGACATGTTTGAGCTGCTTCCTAACTTGGTTGATTTAACCCGTTAGAGATAAAACAAATACCAAATCGGCCCATTCATAAGTAAATGGGTTGGAATTATTTAATCCTGTTTGGCTTATGAATCTTGTTGGTTTATGTTCAGGAACTGCTTAATGTTTCCAAGTACACGGAGATCTCGTTTTGAGGTTAACTTGTGAAAAATGTGAGGCTGTTTTGTTTTCTGATGGCCCCTTCGTTGTTTCCACAATTGCGGTTTTGGTTTTTTTAATCTTTGGTAGTTTTAGAGGCGATGATTGAATCAAGTGGATTGGATTGAATGCTGGTTTTTTTGCATCCATATATGTGTTTTTTTAACAATTGATGTTGTTCTATTTATGATGAACACATTGTTCTTCTGGGGATTGAAGTCTGTAACACAAGCCAAACTGTTTGAGTTTTAAAGGCAATGAACAAAGTATTGTGTATCAGTCGCCAAATGTGAGCATCTCACTTTTTTACTAGGCGTTCAACTTCTGCCTCTATTTTGTTATTATATTCGTAATTTTTTATATATATCTTGCATACATTTGTCCCATATAATTTTGCTTTTCTCAGTAGATAATATTGTTAGGAAATACCTATGCATTCTTCTTGGAATCGTGTGTGTTCACTTTCTCAAATAAAGTATTCCGATCCTTGGGTATCATGAAACCGATATTTGGAATAAGACAAAGGTGTTTCAACGTAGAATCCAGGCAAGAATTTAATTAATATGAACTTAGACATAATATGTTTATTTTCGTTAGTTGCAACTAGGCACCATTATTTCTAATTCAATTCAAATTCAAGGTTTGGTCCAGTTAACTGGGTCCTTTGAAATTGGGCCTGATAGTCCTGGACCCGTCCATCTTAAGGGCTAGCTGTAGACTAACCAAAATGAATTCTTTACAAGAGTTCACTGGCCTGTATCAACTTAAACTAGTACATTGAGAAATTTGGTGAAATTAAAAAAACGTTAAACACATCCTATTTGGACCATAACATCATTGCTAAATTATCCTTTGACCCGGCATGCATTGACATAAAAGCAAAGATACTATCACAATTAGATACATTAAAAAAAGCAGTTTAAGTTATTGATACTTGAACCTCTTTTAGACTTTGCTTTCAAATTAACTGTTTGTGTCATGAACTGCCGCAATTAATTGACAGTAGTTGGTCACTGATCGATGCTCAATACAAGTGAATCTTTGTTTGCAAATACAAGTTGTATGTGTTAATAGTAATATTATGACACGTAAATCTATAAATATAAATATTGTTTTCAGAAGAATTAATTTTATAATTTAAAAAGTACTAGATACTCAGCTTGTTGATCGTTTGCCTTTTTTCATCCATGTAAATTGTAAATAAAGTCTTTTATTTATTTCAAAATGTGTGACCTTTGATCTCAAAAAAAAAAAAAGTTGTACGTATTTGCTAGAGCCATCTTATCGTTTAAATAATTCTCGCTTGATGAATGACCCTTTGGCTTCTTTGACTATTATAGCCGCAGTTATCATTCTATTTCTCAAATATTGCGGCCCTTCTTGATTTTTTCCATTTGTAAAGCCCTATCTATATCTATCTATCTATCTTAACGAATAACTAATTAACTATATATTCTATTCACTTGTTGCTGCGTATAAAACCAATTTTTATTTTTATTCACAAAATATTTTTTGAACTCTTTTGCGTAAAAATAAGACCGAAATATATAAGTCAAGATTCCTTTCTTTTAAAAACTTACAATCAAGACTGAAGCCCTAATGATAGAATGAATGTGAACACTTAAAATGGTTGTCTCTGATGTTACTGTCAACAATGAACCAACTACCACGTGCAAACTGCAAGCTGCCTAAACCTAACTTTTGATCTTTTCTCCTTTCCTATTCTTAATTGAGGGAGGACGTGAAGATCTTAAACACTCACCTGTTTTCAATATCCAGCCGGAACTTCATTTGTTAAAGTCATAAGTTGAATTTATTTCGCTTTTCACTTTTGTCACCTTCTTTACTACGTATTAAAAACGTATCCTGATTGGTCAAACTTAGAGATGTTTAGTTATCCATATCTCCCTTTTTGTAGTTTTTTGTAACTAATTTTCATCATCTTGAAATACTGTACAATTCTATGAGTATATATTTGCTCTAGCAAAATATATTAGCAAAAACTACTAGGAAAAATATGCACTAAGTAGTGTAAGTAAAGGGAAAAATATGCTCTATGAGTCTTTTCCGACAGATTTCTGACAAAAAAATTCCATCGGAAAAACCTTGGTTGGGCAAAGAATACAATAAATCACTGATTGACAAATAAAATGTTCGATGGGAGTATCTGTCGGAGATCCGTTGGTAATATAAAATTTTGAAACAAATATTCTCTCCGTCCCATAAAAAACTTCTCATTTCACTCTAAATTTTTATCCCACAAAAAACTTTCCATTTCTCATATTTGATGGGCTACACACAATAAAAACTATTATTACTAAAGACCCCACCACTAATATCCACTAATTATCTTTATCTCTCCAACTCAACCTTATATTTTAATCAAAAGTATTATTAATGACCTCACCACTAACTATCACATAAAACTTGTGCAAAAGCCAAATAGGAAGTTTTTTGTGGGACAGCGGGAGTAGTATCTAAGTATCTGAGAAACAAAAATAGCGACGGATTTTCAACCTAGAAGTTATGGAGAGAAAGGAAATACCGACGGATTACGGATGAAATTTCAACATTTTTTATAATTTCAACAATATATTTTATAATTTCAACATTTTCTTGAAAAATACATTATAAATCCTCCGGGATACTGTATTCATTTTCACTGTCACCATATATTTTTTTAATTGTTTTAAAAAAGAATCCGTCGTAATAATTTGATGATTTACCGACAGAATTTCCGATGGATTTTTTATGGATAACTAAAACAAGCTAATATTGAAAAATTTCCAACGGACAGTAGGAAATTTTGCTATCGTTGCTACGATTACCAACAGATAAATGCCGTCGGTAATCCGTCACAAATATGTTGAAGATTTGTTTAACTTTATTCTGTCTATTAAGTCGATTGGAAATCTTACAAAATTGCCAATGGATAATTTCTGTTGGAAAAATCCGTCTTGATTTTATGTCAGTCAACTGCATAGCTTTTAAAATCCTTCTGTTCTTTTTGTCATCAAAATTCCGTTAACAAAGTATATCTCACAAATTGACAATTAACAAAAACTAAATAAAGGAAAAGGCTTTTAGTTGAATAATACATTATCAAAGTATATCTCTCAATTGTGCACTATACACATGTTCATGATTCCGTGCTAAATCATAAAGCTTATATTATGTGTAATATAAATTACCTACGAAATTGATAAAATGAATGTTGATATATACCTGATTCAATAAATCATGGATATTCAAACAATTAAAAGGCAAGAACAAAGAATCGGCTCTTTGATAATCAACAATATACCGCATAAATTACTTGTCCAATTTACATGCCGACTAATTAAACTAAGGCCAAAGAAAAAAATCGAATAGCAAATTAATCTTGTAATTTAATGGCATTGAAGACAAGTACTTAGAAGATCTCACTGGCTAGCTCCTATATATGTCTAATTCACGAGCGAGCTTGGTCAGATCATCTCAAGTACTCGTCTCCATGTAGCCTACTCTTACATATATATGCAATTGCATGTACGTACGTATATATATAAGCTATTTAAATAACTTACTCTAGCTAGCTAGGTTGCTTAATTAATTATGTCTCTTTTAAAGAAAGAGAAAGCATTGTATTGATTTCAGGATCAGCACCAATCTCTTCCTTATTTTGGCTCAACCTAAGCTGCAAATCAGGCTTCCTTTCCCTATCCTTCCACTCCTTTTCTTTTTTTAGCTAAATAAAAAGCATGAATCATATATATGGAAACTTGTTAGCTAGTAATTTTGGATTTTAATATTATTAAGTGATCAGGTCAAGAGAAAACGTTATGATACCTCGACTACAAATGATGCTTCAGATTGTAAACTCGATATTTTTGTAGAATTATAGAATGTTGAATGCACGTTCCTTTCTCTATCTCTACAATACCATTGACGTTGAGAACCATTGACTGGATTGGAGGATGTATTGTTGGCGCAATTAATACTTGGTAACCATTTGTCGTTTCTTTGATCCTGTGGTAGCCACTTCTTTTCCTCGAGAAATTGGGTAGGTCTCATATGCCCATATCCAGTTGAGTGGCTGGATTTTTGGAATACGTTTGAAGTCTTGTCTTCCATTTGACTCATAATCTCTTTCATCATATCACGTCCAAATTCTCTTCTGGCCGCGGGTGAGGACATTAGACTTTGATTAGATATCCATAGTTGGTGCCTTTGGATCGAAAGAAATAGATCATAAACACATAAAATATGTAGCATGTCAGGAAACTGAAAAATTAAGGAGAACATGATCTTTGTTCACATTTGCCACTTCAACTGGCCATGCCATGAGGTGATCACAATGCCCTTATTAAAGAATCCTAGCCGTGGTTAAATCAATTGTAATTATTTCTTTTGGTTTCTATGTTGCTAGTTAATTTGCCTCATTTATTAATTAATTTATACGCGCGTATACATAATTTTTAAACTACAATTAATTGTAGTTGAAATTTTATCTAACTATAAAAAGTGGAGATGTTTCTCATAAAGTACTGGGCATGCAATTAATTAACTGTAAAAACTAGAATGCATTCATCATACCTTGATAGGAAATGCTGGACACCACGTGTTTGTGGAAAATCAGAACGACTTGTAGAGTGATGATTACCCTCTTCTAAATTGCTTGCTCCACCATCTGCTAGTTTCAAGTGTTGGAAGGGACTACTTCTGGAGTACTGCAGGTTACTATATATGTGCGCTCTTCCTTGCATCGTCATTGTAGACCTTTGAGATAATACTGGATATATAAACGATGTAATTTATTGTATTGTATTGTATTGTATTGTAAGTATACTTGGTTAATTCGGACTTAGGGAATTGTATTAATTTTTATGTGATACATGCGTTTGTAATATATTAGAGCCTTCGGCTTTTAGAATCTTAAGGATGTGATGGTGCAAGTAATTAAATACACTTCTTATAGTTTTTCCTAGATCAAGACATGTCTTACCTTGCCCAGAATCATCAAGCTTCTTGCTTCTATACATCTGGCATTAATTAAAAGAAATTCTTAATTAGACTGAATTTGGGTGAAATCCGAGGTTATAATAGGAACTTAATGACATTTTGGATTTTACTTAATTACCTGCAAATGACTTTTTACATGAGCGATGCTTAGTCCTCTTACATTCATTAGCTGGAGAACCGACTTGGGGGTTGCTTCTGCAGTAAAGCCAAAAACATTTCATGTTAATTTTGACCAACTAACATAATTAATTTAACAAACGTTTGTATAACGATTCAAACCTCACCAACTAAACATTTAATTAATTCAGATATATATTTTATGTTTTCCATTTTTGGATTCAAGCTAAGACTAAAGATGCAATTCAACTGATTAGGTATTGCATGTGTGTCCTACTTGTGATACTTAACTTTGCAACAAACTATAGAAAAAATTAAATTACTTTCAATGTCAAGAGTTATCAAATTCTTATTGTCAAATCCACTAGTTGAAACACTTATAGGAGGAGGATTTTTAGGTACATCATGGCACAGTATAGTCAAAACGAGTCAGAACTCATGTTAAATAAAACCGCAAAAAGAAAATAATTTTTTCGATTTGCTAAACATATTGAACTATTTAAAATTAGAACTTACTTTCTTGTCCACCAAGCCTTTCAATAGCATTGACAAAAGTGTGATGGAGTTCAGGAGTCCAACGAAGCCTAGGCAATTTTGAGCGAACGTATTGCCTAACCGCACCTTTTCTATTCTTTGATGAACTTCCTTCGTCAGCCTTCTCGTCATCCTCGATGGATAAATCATTATCTTCTTGGCTACTAGCTTCTTCATTCAAGTCAAAAGGCGTGACATGCTTATTTATCGAAGATAAAGATGATGTGTTTTCTCCATATTGATCAAAATTAATTTCTTCATTACTCTCTAGTATATCAAAAGATCCTGACATGGTTCACCTATATCTATCTAGAATCAAAATTTGAAGTTCTAAAGCTGAATTTCTCCTGCAATTAGCTATTAATTAAGACCGAATTATGTATACAATGTGGTGTGACTAGAAAATTACTAATCAAATCAATATCAAATATGAAGGTGCCTCTAGATCAATTACTATAGGCACAAGATTTAGTGAAGTGAATGATAAACAATATATTTAAGACCAGTTTTTTGTTTAACTCTTTCATGTTCAAAATACGTTGTCCAGTAAGGAATCATGATTCAGATCAACTTACACCTATCTAAGCTTTTGATGCTGCTCGAACCCTAGCTAGTGCCTTCTTCCAAATGATAATCTTCCTTCTTTTCCGGTCGGTATGATGATCGATTTCAAAACTTGAGCAACCCCTAAACAATTTGATGGAAGTCAGCTAGCCTTAAACGCAGTAAAAAGTTTCTTTTATATATGTAATTGACTATTGCAGGTAAGAAAAGGCTACTTAATGATAAAATTCAAAAGGGTGACAAGATCTCATGCTTAGATACATATTAATATAAAGAGAATATTAAACACATAATTAAATAAATGATTGAACATCAAAAGATTGTTGGGTGGTTAAGGAACTTGAAGAACAAAAACATAAAAAAAATACAGACAAACTGGATTGAGAACAAGAACTCATCAAATCGTAAAATAATATTATATACTATATTATTCATAGTTCATATCAAATCAAAAGAGGAAGAGCAAATTCTTTGAAAGCATGAAGGACATAATATTCTTTAACCGGCCAGCTGTACCTTCATGATCGATAGATTCTTAACAAGTTACTGAAATCAACCAAACAAATTTATGAAGATCATCTACCTGAAGATAGAGAGAAAGTTATATTTATAGATCAAGTATGTTCTGTATTATGGTAGATGTTGGGATGTTATGGTCTGATTCAGAAATGGAATAAAACCATCATTTTTCCAAACCAAATTCGGATGTCAATAATATTTATATTCTCTGAAGACTTTTGTTTCATGGGGCTTTTATTCTTCTTTAAAAATCAACACAAGGTCGGTCGGGCGCTCCACTTGCAAATAATGCAACCGTACGTACATGTAGTAAAATTTCTAATTCGATTTAATTTTTATTTTTAATGGACTGATGAGTGAGGTCCTTTCTATCTGATTGAATTAAATTATATCATGTGATTCCAATAAACATCTTTCTTCTTCTCTACCTCTGTCTTTGACAGTTGTCTTACCCTAAAATCAAATCTATCTATCTCTCTCTCTCTCATCATATTATCTTAATTGTTTGACCTTTGTTAGAGACTCTTGTGGTGATTAATACAATTAACAAACTAAATTAATGCTCTTCTCCTATTTAGTCAATGGAATTTAAGAAAAAATTAATAGAAGGTAACAGGTGGTTTAATAAGAGTTACACAGTTAGTATATAAAGAATTATGTATGAATAATTTGAAAATCTGTTATGAATCATGCAAGAAACTAAATCGTTCGTTTTAATATTATTACTAGAACGGCCTAATTCAAATAGGTGAAAAAATTAAAAATGTATCTAAGAATTAGCTTGATTGATATTGCAATTCACGCACCGATTAGCTTTCTTTGTATTTTTTAATCGATGTGTTTTATATAATACGCAATCGTTGAAAAAAAAAAATATTTTTGTTCTAGTAGAAATTTATGTAGTTAAAAAAATATAAAGTAAAGAAAGTATGAATAGCATACTTCAAAGAAATGTTTGTAACTGTTGCAGCTCCAAAAAGAGGACCATTTCCAATCAATTCCAAGGATCCATAATTTCAATTTCTTCCTACCTAAAACAATGACTTTCTTTCCATTTCAGTAAACCCTAAAATCTATGTCCCTGTGCGTTCATTCTGTTGCAGATATTCACGGTATATATGTCAGTGTTGCGTATGCTTTTTGGACAAAGATAACATTTTCTCTCAAGAAGTCGGTCAATTTTGGAGGGTCTTCTACATTTAATTAAAAGGTCTGTTCTAACTTCTATTTTTTTATAGAAAAAAATTAATCGATCAATATGCATTGTTATTATTATTATATATTTATATATTGCTGATTGATAAAGGAATATTTCCTCATGCATGCACAATTTGATAATATAATACTAATCATTGATAGCATCATTATACTTTGATTACTAACTTTGACTTCAACATACTATAAAAATAAATATAGTTTGTAAAGGAATCTTTGAGTTTTGCACATCAAAATACCAGTATACATATTAAATAATTTCTTCCTAAATATTTAACCAATTTCTCATGTACACACTATATACTTCCTGTGATTCAAAATAAGTAATATACTTTCCATTTTTGGGTGATTCAAAATAAGTGATACACTTTAAAAAATTACCCTATTTGGCAAAAAATAGTGGGACCTACACCCACAAACTATCTACTTTAACAAAGTGAAATGACTCATTTACCCTTACTTTTTACCTTTAAACATCATTAACACTACTTTATTTAAAAAATGTGGGACACATTCCTCACTAGTAATCCAATTAATCTAATTTTACCATCATTATAATCTTTTGCATCAAAAACCGTGAAACACAAAGTGTATCACTTATTTTGAATCGGAGGAAGTATAAACAAAAGAAGTATTTTTCATTTACATACCATGTTTAATATATAGCACTCGATATGTCCCCTCGATCGGTATCGTCTTTTTTAATAACCTAAATCTGACTCGCTCTGTGAATCGACTGATTCCAGAGTGACCACCCACATCGTGAGTAGCCAAGAGTCCAAATTCACCCTTATGATTAAATTCAACCACGAAAGTGCCACTCTTGTGATTTGTCCCTTGGTATTAAAGACAATGTGCCCGTAACTCTTTCGGAAGCCTAATCCAGGACACTGACTAGCTTAGTCAATAAATTAGGAAAAGGTAGGCAATTCTTTGGTATCGGAGTCATTTTTTACTAGATTAATTCGATTAATATATCATCTCTAACCCATTTAGAATGTCTTCATGAAAGAGATCATAGAATAAGGTATAATTGTCTAAGACCGGTAATCAAGATAATATTTCTTTATAGACTAATCTTACACTTCGAAATTCATTGATATTTCTCCATCTTCCATTCTAGTGTATTAATTTGACCTGAATTTGGAGTGAGATTAAATATAGAAATGGATAAGCAATTAAACATGATCTGACAAGTGACAGGAGATCAAGATAATTCACCCTTCCGTTTGCTATTGAGCAAAGTCAAAAATTGCTGTTTGGAGTTGTAGTGGCGAATATCCGGATGAGTTTACATTTAAATTCATTAAAAATTTTGCAATCCTGTGGATATCCCAATTGGATGCAACTTCTCTACATTTAAATTCATTAAAAATTTTGCAATCCTGTGGATATCCCAATTGGATGCAACTTCTCTTTTATGGCTCTTATTCCGAAAAATATTGTAAACAGAAAATAAAAATAAAAAATCGGATATTTCGGATATCCGATTTAAAATCACTATCCGATACCGAAATTTCGGATACCCGAAATTTCGGATACCCGAAATTTGGATATTTTTTTAACACTCTACTTGTATCCCACTGACCGTATATTGTATTACTGCCTCTAGCACCTTGCTAGAGCACTCCTGATTTCTATAAACGTAACAATTTGCCGTCCAAATTTTTTTTAGAAAAAGGTAAAATTTCCGGTGCTAAAAAAAAATCCCCAATTTCTTCGATTCAAAAGTACCATAACCACTTTATACTTCATCATTCGAATTTATCATATGACCCATTGTCAATCAAGCAACCCAGTGTTATATGGCAATTGATATCAAATATCATGAAGATTAACGTTAGAAACTCCATATATATATATATATATATATCAATCTTCACAACTTATCTTCAAGATCCGCAACTCAGAAAATTTATCTGATGTTACATCAATTTACTTTTGATGGAGAAGTTAATCGAGTTAAATTTATCTGCAACGAATTAAATACCGGTTGTATAGACTAAGAGGTAAAGAGAGAACATCATGATTTTATTATCATGATTTTGACCTCTTTTTATGTATGGTCCTTTTCCTTTCAAGATTTATCAATTTATTAAATTAAATATATAAGACAAAAAAAATTAATGAAGGCTAGGGTTCAAAATCTCTGGAAAATTTTCAATTAATAGCAAACTATCAATCCAACTTGCTGATTCAAACAATTCCATAATGGTAGAACTGATAAAAACCAGTAAAGAAACAAACTAGACCGGACTAAGGTGCTGTTTGGTAGCATCTAAATGATTAATATCTGAATAGTGCAGAGGTCTGAATGATTCAGACTTCCCCTGACATCTATCCGATTAAGAGACAGAACATGTTGAATTTTTTATTCAGAAACTGATTGAGAGGTCTTACCAAACGATCTGAACCTGTCTAATTGAGAGGCTGACCTCTTAACTGAATCATTAAGAGACTTACCAAACAGCACCTAAAACAGGTTAGCTTGACCACTAGATAACTGTCTAATACTGAAGCACGTCCCATTTTGCTGGAATCCCAGGGATTTATAAGGCTTATTTCTTGAGCTACTTTCCTTCCCCTCTCGATGTGGGATGCAGGAAGAGGGAACATATCAATTTTATTCTCAATTTTAAAAAAAAACTAACTTATATTCTAATAATATTTTTAAATTTAGTGTAATTACACATTTAAATATAGAGTACAATCTTATGGTTTTTATAGATCAATTGTCTCTATGGTCATTAAGAGATTCAAAATGAAATATAGTATAAGGAATATTTTGAATGTACATTAATATGCATATCTATATGTTCGTCAAGTCAAAAAGTACAGATTTTTATTCTTATAAATTTAGAGTTATCTTCAAAGAAGTCCACCAAAATTTTAAAGTCTTAAGGAACAAATCCTAGACATTTAATCAAAATGATCAAGATCAAATTACGGTGTTTCAAACACATGTGTTTCAAGTCACGACCATCACTAACAGTGAAGGTGGTGGTGGTAATGAGGGTGGTGGTGGTATTGATGTATTGAAACACATGTGATTCACTAAAACACATGTGTTCCAAAAATACAACGAGCATATTACTTCGAAGCACGTGTGTTTCAAGACTCGAAACACACGTTGTTGGGTCTCATATGTTGTAACCAATAGTCTAGGGATCATTTGTGTATTTAGTCTAAACTTGAGCTAGGTATATATAGTTAGTTGTAACCTAATTTCCACAACCTTTGCCTAAATTGTAACCTTCTCATCCATAGCAAAGTGTTCAAGTTCTTAAATCAATCTAAATCTTCCTAATTTCTACTTGTTATTGCTTAATCCATTGATTGTTCTTTGAAATCATAATCTACAATTGGTATCAGAGCATAATTTCACCATGAAAACGATCCATTTCCATTGCTTGCTGTCCAAATCAGAAGATCAAAAGGGTTTTTGAAGTTTTTGAAGAAAAAGGGTCAAGAAATCAAAATCCGAATTTAAGGTATTACTGCTAGTTTTTATGGGTTAAATAGCTTCATCTCTTCATTTTATTAAGCTTAGAATCAGATTTCATCCAATTCCAATCCATATTGATGATGAAATTGTGATTTTAAGAAAACTCCATTAAAGCTTGAAGAACCTTGAAAATTCAAATTTTGGATTAGATCCAAGTTGTTTTTGATTAAGATTGTAGTAATGGATTGAAGGAAAAAGGTTTTGGGTCAGTTTGCAAAAAGAATCAAAGAATTTGGGTAAGAAACGAGCATTTTAGGATCAAATTAGTGTTTATTTTTGGTTGTTCGTAACTGTTCTGCTTAAGAACTTGTTCGGCCCGAGAACAGTAACAAGTTCGGCCCGAACTCATCCTTAAGTTCGGCCCGAACATCAAAACAACTTCGGCTCGAACTTCACCCCGAACTTCGGCTCGAACTTCGGCTCGAACTATACTCGAACTTCGGCCCGAACTTCAAATCAATCTTCGGCCCGAACTATACTCGAACTTCGGCCCGAACTTCAAATCAATCTTCGGCTCGAACATCACCCGAACTTCGGCCCGAACTTCAACACGAACTTCGGCCCAAACTTCAACACAATCTTCGGCCCGAACTTCAACACGAACTTCGGCCCGAACTTCTACAAAAGTCTTCGGCCCGAACTTCTTTTTTCGAACTAAATTTTTGTGCGGTCGTTTTTCTTCCAACAAGAAATGACTTCCAAGGACGCCTTGTCTATTGGATCAGACACAAAACCACCTGTTCTCTACCGAGGAGAATACGGTCAATGGAAGAAACGGTTTCTCCATTTCATCATGAGCCTTCATGCCGGTCCAGATATCCTTGACTCCCTTACAACCGGACCCGCTAAGTTCTATCGTGCAGTGGCTCCAGCCCCAAACACTGAACCAGCAATACCTGGTTGTGTGATTGAAATTCCCCCGACGGAATACACCCAAGAGCGGAAGGATAGGGCTAGAGCTGACGTGTATGCACACTCTTATATGCTACAGGGCCTTACGAATGAAATTTACAGCAGCCTTGATAGTTTCAGCACTGGTAAAGAGCTCTGGGATGAGATCCAAAAGCAAATGGAAGGTACTGACCTGGGTAACAAAGCCAAGATGGTATCCACTCTTAACACCTACGGTCAATTTAAAGCTATTCCGGGAGAAGAACTGGAGCAAACCTATCACAGATACTGCAACATGCTCAATGAGCTCAGAAAGAACAATCTAAACAAAGGGAAACTTGAACTTAACATCAAATTTATTCAATCCCTGCTACCGGAATGAGAAATGTTTGGCAACAGTGCTATGCAGCACAATGACTTAAGTCTCATAGATGTTCATGAATTATACGAGTATCTACATCAAAATGAACTTATGGTGAAAGGAATCGTCAAAACTAGGCAAGATACTGCTGACGCTCTTGCAATGTTGGCCAAACAAAACCAGGCTCTTAACAAAGGAATCAATGAAGCAATGATTGCAGCACAATCAAAAGAAGTGGTACAAGAAGAACCAGAGACTCTGATCCCAGCGGGGACAAATGATGAAATAGAGTCGGTTCGTCAAGCTATAGCTCTCATTTCAAGCTATAACAAAAAATACTATAACAAGCCAACAAACAACAACCTCAGATCTTCCTCAAACTTCAAATTCAACTTCTCTTCTCAAACCCCGAACAACAAATTTTCATCTTCCTCCACCGAGCCACCCAAGAAATGCTACAACTGTGGCATGACGGGGCACTTCGCTAAAGAGTGCAAGAAGCCAAAGGTGAAAGACTCAGAATACTTCAAGCGGAAAATGCTCATGGCTAATCAAGTTGAAAATGGCAAGGTCTTACTCGCTGAAGACCTACAGTGGTTGGAGGACTCCGATGATCAAGAGGAAGAGGAATGCACTGCCAGCCTGGCTCTTATGGCAAGATCACACGAATTAAGAGCTGAACTGGGCATCCCCGAAAACGATGAAAATGAGGTACACTCTTCTTTCTTTGACTCTTTATTATCTGATTCAGACACTGATGAATCAGAGAATTCCTTGTTTAATGAAAAACTTTTTACAAAAATTGATGAGAAATCACATTTGACAAAACAAATAACTGATTTGGAATCCGAAAAAGCACAACTCTTAAATGATTTGAGTGAGTTAAGTCAATCTTCTCTTCAAATGATTTGATGACCGTACTCCAACATTAACATCAACGATCTAATAATGAAATGAAAATTACTAGATCGTACTTTCATGTCATCAACGGTCAAGATGAATTAAACGACAAGAAGATTAGACCGTATTCCTACACTACCAACAATGTTACAGAAGTCAAATGATAAATGTGATGACCGTACAGTAACCTTATCAACAACGGTCAAGAAATCAAATGATAAACAATAGGACCATTCTTTTACGTCATCGACAACGGTGAAGGAATTAAACGATAAAACAATAGACTGTATTCCTACATTATCAACAACGGTCTGGGTTTAAATGAGAAAATGTGTTATATATTGATTATTACAAAAGATGTATAATCTTTATTCAACACATTTGTATCAACGGGCTTCGTCATATTCAACTTATATTTTCTCCTTAAATCGAAGATTCTTCTTAATTCAAACTCGCAGAACTTCACAGTTACATGATGAATCAGATAAATCTTATTCATCATGAGGGGTAGAAGATACATTACATAAATTCTTTTTATAAAGAATTTATACTTTCAGAGAAAAATTCTACTAAAGCACAATCTGCGGGAACAAATTTAGGAGTTTCTTACAATATTATGGAGATTATCGACACGTTAGCCCAGTTTACTCCACATTAATAAGATATATGCACCAGTTAAGGGGGAGTAAACAAGAAACCAAAGATCTATGAAGATATCATACAAGTTTCATAGTTGAATCAGGAAATTCATTCACCGGGGAGTAAATTTCAAAACGTTTAATCCAACTCCCGTGAAGTATTAATTGTTTGTTTGAGGGGGAGCGTAACCGTTATCAACATGTTAACCCTAAAAACAATTATCAAGAATCATTGATCGACAAAAAGCCACAATCTTCAAGAAAAGACTTCCGCTGTTAATCTCTCTATCATTATGAGTCTTACTTTTAGTTGATCAATATGTATCTTCAGTCAAAAGTCTTCAAAATACATTTTGTTGGTTGAAAAGCTACAAGAAGTATTCACTTTCACATCCAAAGAAAGCTCAAATTGTTCCTGATTCAACATTATTCAACGACATATCTACCAGGTGCAACTTTGGCTCAAGATGAAGACTTCGAAGATACGTCTCCCAGACTATTGTTACAAAGGGGGAGATTGTTGGGTCTCATATGTTGTAACCAATAGTCTAGGGATCATTTGTGTATTTAGTATAAACTTAGGCTAGGTATATATAGTTAGTTGTAACCTAATTTCCACAACCTTTGCCTAAATTGTAACCTTCTCATCCATAGCAAAGTGTTCAAGTTCTTAAATCAATCTAAATCTTCCTAATTTCTACTTGTTATTGCTTAATCCATTGATTGTTCTTTGAAATCATAATCTACACATGTGTTTCACTAAAAATATGAGTTTCTAAAACACATGAAGCACATGTGTTTCAAAAGGTGAAACACATGTGTTTCAAGTCACGAAACACATGTGTTTCACTAAAAACATGAGTTTCTAAAACACAGGGGAGCATACGAACTACGAAGCACATGTGTTTAAAAAGGTGAAACACATGTGTTTCAAGTCACGACCACAACCGCCGGTCACCACCACCATCGGCCGCCACCTCTGGCCGCCGGCCGCCGCCGTTGGCCGCCGTTGATCGTCGCCGGCCGTCGGAGGTGGGTGGGGTATTGATGTATTGAATCACATGTGTTTGTAGTGGTGGTGGTGGTTTGAATCTTGATCTTGACCTTTGATTTTTTCTTAATCCAAGAGTTATTAATTATCTCTTGGGACTAGATAAAATTAATGGACTACCTAAAACAAACCACTATAAACTTATCCTTTTTTGGGCAGGTCCTACCAGTTGGGTCAGTTGAACGTTACAGGGATCGGTTCAATGACCGGTCTGGTTTTTAAAATCATGCAACGAAATATTAATCCAGAAAATGGTGCAATACTAATCCAGATTTCTTGCAACGAAATATGACGTTTCCAAAACTTGAAAAAGCATTACTAAAACAAGAAATATGGATACCAATTCTTTGAAAGATTATTGTCTATTCAACATCAAGAATGTCAACTCTCCATGGATGGTGATGACAGCACCTTGTGTGTTTCTATGGTACGTAGACCGGGATTTGATTGAGTTCATCTATCATCTTAAAAAATTCCAGGAACACGTAGTATTACAATATTTCAACCAAATTTTGGCTGCCTCCTCCTAATTAATAAAATACATAAAATTCTACTACAAACACACATGTCAAGCTTTAACCTCATTTTTTGTGTTGATCGCTTAATAAATTGTATAATTAAATTATAAAAGCATGATTTCTTGCCTCTTTGAAGGGAAATTAGGGGAACCAAGGAGTTGCTCAAGTAAAATTAAAAGCGTATACATGCATCATTCTCCTAAAATTCAAATCTCAGTCATTTTATTAACTTTTTCAAATCATTTGTAATTATTAAAAGAGCTCAATTTTATCCGATCATATGAAAAAAACATTTCTTCTAATAATCACGTAAAACCACGATCTAAATCTACAACAATAATATAGAAAAGGAAATCTAGGTTGGGGGAGGGGGGCCGTTTTTGGCATTACATGTTTTATACTTCTATAAGCTTGATCAATGAAGTGGGGTTATTATTAAAAGTTGAAAATGATGGGTGCAATTTTAGAAACAGGTATAGTCAACAATTATTTTTATTTTAGTCATAATTGTGGTCCAAACAATATTTGATTTCCATATAAAATGCCACCAAAATTGGCGTTACATATAACATACTAGCTACAAAACCCGCCCGATGGACGGGTATGCTGTAAATTTTAGTATGTAGAAAAATGTCCAAAAACTTTATATATTTCTAAATGACATAATAATCGATAGATGTGATGATGATTTTGTACAAAAAACGGTAAATGAAGAAATGTTACACGGACATTTTATTAAATGAAGAATCCAGCTTTTTATGCCGTAATCCGTAATATCTGAAGTCTGGTTCCGTTGCACAATTCAGCTTTTTATGCCGTAATCATAGAATGCCGGTTTTATGGAAATTATATTGAGTCGTGTATCACTTCTGAATAAATACGATTGAGTCGCTGATTGATCTTTTAAATATTTATTTGTTTCCTTGTATGTAGGATCTTTTAAATAGTTATTTATTTGTTTCCTTGTATGTAGGAAGCCGTATATGGAGCATATGAATGTAGACCGTAAGCCGTACCAGATTCGTTTGCCGTATATGGAGCGTATGAATGTAGACCGTAAGCTGTACCTGATTCGTTTGTATTAGTGCAAATGACGTGGACTAATCAGGGAATTCCAAGTGGCATTATAGACGAATAGGAATGCTTGGAATTGTCATGGTGTCAAACCCTCTTCAAATTTAGGCCTCATATATAGGGTAGGATTGCATGTTCGATCATTTTTACATAATACTCCCTCCGTCCCTAAATAAAGTTCTCATTTCACCTTCAAGTTTTGTCTCTAAATAAAGTTCTCATTTCTCAAACTTAAGGGACCCACTTAATATAATAATATTATAATCAATACTTTCACCACTAACTATCTCTTAAAACACTTTCTCTATCCAATCAAACCTTATATTTTAATCAAAAGTAATATCAAATACCCCACCATTAACTGTCTCCTAAAATGTTGTGCCCAACACAAATGGGAACTTTATTTAGGAACGGAGGGAGTACTTTCCTTTTAATTGAAGAAATTAACGAGTGCAATATCAAATCTAATAATTTGAATCAAACTGGACTTTGAACGGACTAGAATCGAGAAGTGAGAAACCTTTTTTGGGTTTGGATGAATTGAACCGGACCGATAATCGTCTTTGTGTAAAAATTAAAATCGAGGATCATATCAATAATCCTTTCATATTTATTTTTACTTTTATTAAGTATATTTTTACAATTTTTTTTATTAATTATATTTATTTTTACTTTTATTAATTATATTTTTATGGGTTTTGTTAATCACAGCCCTTAGGGCTATCTCTAACATGCATAAAATGATTGTACATTCATTGATAGAGTATTCCTAAAATTCAGGGGCCGTTTTTATATTGATTTTGCATTCTTATTGACATCACTAGAAGCTCTCATTATCATTTTCTTATTTTTATTAATTGTAATTAAATTGACTTTTTTTTTACTATTTTCATGTACAAGTCTATATGCACGGTGTACACGTCTTTGCCTAAATGAGGTTTCTCCACAGTATCTCAATCGCAACTTCTCTGATCTCTCTCTGTTCCACACTCGTTTTCTTCATCATCTGTTTAATCAAAAGGTTGAATTACAAATTCAATTAGAATCAATTGATTGATTTTGTTTTCCTCAATTGTGGCGGACACTCACCGTCGCCGGAACCCTAGTTCCATATATATTGAGGAACGGTGTTGATTTCCCAAGTTGTGTGTCGGCAACAATGGCGATGATTGTTTCGGATCCTTATCTTCAATTGTTTCATCCTGCTGAAGCAATTAGATATTATAATCTTCATTCTCACATCGATGGCGCTAGTTGTCAGTTAAATATCGGTTCAGGTGATATATGGGATCTATCTCTCATTCACGTTGCGATTACTGTCGATTTTGAGTATTTAAGAGGTTCGATTGCCGCTGTTCATTCAATATTACAAGAGTTGTGGTGATTTGGAACGAAAGTTGTGGCAGCGGTGAAGAGCAGATGGAGGATTCCGGCGAGTGGGTGGAAAAAAGTATTCCATTTGAGTTCGATAGTGATGCAGCACCAAATACATAGTGATGCAGCACCAAATACAGAGGAACAAACCTTTTCATTTCTACGATCGTGTAAAAAAATGAGCTCTACTGAATGACACAATTTTTACCTCGATCTCCATTTCAGACTAGTGACGCGTTAAAAATTCCATATTGATGAGGGTACGTAGTGGTATGCAACTTTATCGCCCAAAATTACTAATTTTGGTGACTTATTTGCATTTTTATTTTTATTTTTATTTTTGTCTTTAATTGCTTGACTTTGTTTTATGGGTCAAAAAACATTGTTTTATTGGAGTTATTTGTATTTTAATGTTTTTTATTTAACTTTTTGACTTATCTGCCCGTTTGTATTTTTTGGATCCGTTTGTATTTATTGGATCATTCGAAAATATAGATCTTATTTTAGGTTTGTTTGACACATTGGGAGTGTCAGTTTATGATCTTATGAAAGTACCTGAATTGAACCAATTTAACATTGAATCAACTCTATTATTTTGTGATTTTGAAATAGATTCTCTTATGTTTTTTATGAATCAACTGAACTCTATATTCTTGTTTTCACTCTACGTTAAGTGTCACCCGGAATAGCTACTTGTGGACACAGAATAAACGAACAAATAGTGGGGACAATTGCAAAACCTTCCATTTGTTAACATGTAACTTATATTCTGAATTATATATTGTGATCGAAAGACAGACAGACAAGCGTCCAGCTTCAACAACCACTATTGAGTATCGACTATTCACACACAATCCAGTCAAACCAATCACTTTCGATCCAAAACAAAAATAAATATATGGATCATATGATCCGATGGATCACGCATGGGTCATCTTCAAACTAATGTATGAAACTATTGCAACCACGTACACTATACACCTGTCACCATAACATGGTCTCACCTGGTTCTCTATGTGTTTGATGATCCTTGCATCCTTTTCAACAGTTTAGCTTGGTCAACATATGAATGGTTCACAACCACACTATTTGTTTTAAACTAATTAGCAGATGTTATCAGACACATGCAAGGTTAAAATATTTAATCTAAAAGTGATCTTACATAATTCAGAGAATGTTTTTGATTACTCACACACTCCCAAATTCTAAAAATTATTTAAGATTCATTTCTTTCACATCCACATATAATTCTTCATTATATATCTCCTCACTACTCACAAATAAGAGTCTATTGTTTCTTCCTCTGTCCTTGTGCTTTTCTCAAGGAGAAATATTTTCTTTTTGCACCTCTTCCATTGGAGACAAGGTCCTAATTATTGTAGCCCATTGACCCCATTCATTCATTGTTAATTAAACCTTGAATTTCTTGTAAATCTTTATACATAAGGATTGTTTCTAATCTTTTTGATCAAATCTAAGAGGGAGGAAATTAAAGTGTAGATATGGAAAACAAGAAGGGGAACATTTTGATGCAACGGTACGAGCTAGGAAGGTTACTCGGTCAGGGCACTTTTGCAAAGGTCTACTATGCCCGAAACTTAAAAACGAACAAAAGTGTTGCCGTGAAGGTGATTGATAAGGAGAAGGTGATGCAAAATGGTTTGATCGATCAAATCAAACGAGAAATCTCCGTCATGAGAATGGTTAGGCATCCGAATGTGGTCAAACTTTATGAAGTTATGGCTAGCAAGAGTAAGATTTATTTTGCAATGGAATACGTTAAAGGAGGTGAGCTTTTCAACAAAGTCGCGAAAGGTAGGTTGAAAGAAGAAGCCGCAAGAAAATATTTCCAACAATTAGTGGCGGCTGTCGATTTTTGCCATAGCCGTGGTGTCTACCATCGCGATCTCAAGCCCGAAAACCTCCTCTTGGATGAAGCTGGAAACCTCAAAGTGACGGATTTTGGATTAAGCACTTTGGTTGATTCTAAAAGGCAAGATGGGCTTTTGCACACTACATGTGGAACACCGGCTTATGTTGCACCCGAGGTTATCCACAGAAAAGGTTACGACGGTGAAAAGGCGGATATTTGGTCATGTGGGGTGATCTTGTTTGTTTTGCTTGCGGGTTATCTTCCATTTAGTGATGCTAATTTGATGGGAATGTACAGGAAAATCATGAAAGGCGAGTTCAAATGCCCACATTGGTTCCCACCAGAGGTAAAGAAACTGCTTTCAAGAATTCTTGATCCCAATCCAAAGAGAAGAGTGACACTAGCTAAAATCATGGAAAATCCTTGGTTTCAAAAGGGATTCAAGAAAACTGACACTCGGTATTTGCCAAGAACTGTTCTTGACGATGAAAACGTGTTCAAATATATAGATAGCCCGATTGGAAGTTGTACCGATCTTAAAGGACTCGAAGAGAGGGCAGTTAGAAAAAGTCCCTCCATGAGTACTTTAAAGCCTACTAGCATGAACGCATTTGATATCATATCACATTCTCAAGGGTTTAATCTTTCGGGTTTATTCGAAAACAATATTCCTAGTAAGAAACCCGAGGCCCGATTCACGACCAAAAATTCGGCAACAACAATAATGTTGAAACTGGAACAAGTAGCTTCAACAGAACAGTTTCAGATCATGCAAATGCCAGATGGAACGGTTAGGATGCAAGGGCACAAAGAAGGGAGAAAGGGGCAGTTAGCCATAGATGCAGAGATATTTGAGGTAACACCGAGCTTTCATATGGTGGAGATGAAGAAGTTGGCCGGAGATACAATAGAATATGAAAACTTTTGTGACCAAGGTTTGAAGCCTTCGTTAAAAGACATAGTTTGGACATGGCATGGTGATCAACAGACAACAGAGACAACTACCACACACCATTCATGATCATGAACATAAGTTTTGCTTTGGTTTTGTTAAAGAAACACATCTGCATGAGGCTTTATGTTTGTGCACATGTAGAATTTGAATTTAGATACATGCAATTCTTATGTAAATTCATGAACATCCTTCGTTTATATGATGAGTTAATGCAATCGTATAATCTTTCTGTTTTTTGTGTCATATAATAATAATAATTAAGTGGCTTATACGTTAGTTATCAATTTTGTTTATTTTATAAGAAATCATAAACTGATACATTGAGTAAAACCATATGTACGTATACACGTATTTGTGTGTGTATGAATGAATCAAGTAATCAACACACTAAATGTGAGGATATATTTTAGTTGTTTTTTAAAATAGTAGTATTACTATTACTGGTTGTTATGGACTCTACTAGTAAGGTCCGATTTCATTGGACTCAAAGTTCGGCCTAATTTGAATATTAAATCCATGTTGGTGCGTAACAGCGGGAAGCTCCCTGTGTTTATTCGCTAAGATTGGTTTTTTTTAGATTCCCTGGCCTTTTACGGAACTTGGGCCTGACTATATTTGGGCCGGATTAGTTGCTTTATTGTAATTTAAAGATGGCCCTGGTGCTTTTAATCGGGCCTGTTGTATATTTTCTTAGGTTCCATATATGTACTCTTTGAAGATAGTTGTAGACTTGTAGTAGCGGTCTGTGGCTTATAGACCTTTATGAATCGAGTTTTGTTATATCGCTTTGTAGCGACTCGTTTCGTTTTTGTTCCCCTCTTATGCATCTGATTGTTTGTTGATGTGTGGGGTTGTTCTTTGCTTTGTTTCCTTTCTTGTTTGTTGTTTTCGTTCGCTAGCTTCTTGCTAGTGTCCTTTTTAATCTATTTGCCGGTTCCAAAAAAAAAAAGTGGGTGGATGATAATGGTGAGAGATGGATGTTGATGAGGTTTATTGGTGGGTGATGGTTAAGTTAGAGGTGATGTGTTCAATCAAGCCTACCTTGCGAGAGTTGGGTGATTCTTTAAAACTCACTGAACAAAGATACTCCCGTGACTCACTAGCTTTTAATCGTACTTTCCATTTATTTATGGTGTGTGAACAAAGATACCCACGTCCAATATTTATTGACTCAATCTAAATTATTTAAAGCATTTGATATTATTTCTTTCAAAATATTCATAACTTGAAATTACTATTATACTCCTATAATCTTAAACATCTCATGCCCAATAAGACATTATTGATCACCATATAAAAATTGTTGTTATACATTTATACCTTAAAACATTTAACATTGTCTCTATCATTTACACCATCACTACTTTTTTCCTCGATCAATAAATATGTATATCTCCCTCTCTTTTACGGTCTTTGACAACAGCCACATATTGTCAATGACTGTCTTCACTTAATTATTGAGAATTAATTTTTACAATATATTTTTTTATACGTATACTTAGGGGTGCTTATCGGGTCAAAACCGAACCGAACCGATAGAACCGATAACCGATAACGATGAATTTTCAAAACCGAAACCGAACCGATAACATGTTATCGGTTTCGGTTCGGTTCGGTTTCGGTTCGGTCCGGTTTCGGTTCGGTTATTTTAGGCCAAATGTTCATCCTTTTCCGAAAACCGAACCGAACCGATAGAACCGATAACCGATAACGATGAATTTTCAAAACCGAAACCGAACCGATAACATGTTATCGGTTTCGGTTCGGTTTCGGTCGGTTTTCGGTTCGGTTCGATTTTTTCGGTCCAAATGCTCACCCCTACGTTAACTACAGTTTACAAGTATTACTGCAGACTGTACAAACATATAAAACAATTGTTATGATGTATAGGTAAAAATATCTGGTGTAAAAATCATCATCTTTAATTATTTTGAGCACCCTACACTTATTTTATATAATTAATCAAAAGTGTATTTCTTTCTTGAAATAATATGTATACGGATTATTGTCACGTTTAAATTTCATGATTCAACAATTATATATTCCACTTAATTAATTATACATTAAGAAATTGGCAAATATATAAGGGTCTGGTAAATAATACTCCGTATATAATACACATATTCTTTTTGTCCTCAGAGTTATACTTAATAAAAATGATAATTATGATAATGACATGATGATAAATGATAATCACAATTTGTTAGCATTAATATTCGAAGGATATAATGTAAAATAAGTATCATCCTCGCCTTAATTTTAAAGAGATGAAAATTGACTACTGAACGATAAACCACCACTAATCATCTCTCGGATGAGGTCACGGATTTTTTTATTTGAACCAACGAAGTCAATGGTGCTGAACTTTTTTCTCATTTAAATTTATACCTAATAGGATTCCATATAAAAAGTTGACATTATGAGTCGTGACATGTGATATTTAATTTAACGCCATTTATAAATGGCACTAGCTATAATAGTATAATACCAGGCCTACTTATGGTGGAATTTGCCAGATTATTATAGCATGCAATGATGTTAACTAAATATTTAGGAGGAGTTTGGTTCAAGATTTAAAATTTTAGGATATTTCATTTCATTTGGTTTATAAAAAATAAAATAAAATTGGTAATTTTGATATTTATAATAATTAATATTTAGTATTGAATATATAAAATATCAACCTGTAAATAAAAAATTGTTCTGGTGATATTAAAGATAGAATCTTGTCATTTTTTAGTAATTATATTTTTCAACTTTTAATAAAGTTGTGAAATTGACTGAACAAGTAACAACAACCACAAATATATTATTTGGATTTATATAATACTTTGGGGCAAAATAGGTAACTGAAACTATTTATTATATTTTTATAATAATATTTTTAAGTTTTTTTAATCTAATATTTTGTAGATTCATTAATTATATATTTAGTAAATATAAATAAATGCAATGTGACTTACAACATGGATCATGTATAAATATGTATCCATATTTGCGAGATTTTTGTAATTGAGTTAAAATAGTATAATTGATAATTGTAGCATTAAATATTTCTTTTATTCTTAAAAGAATGCAAAAATATATTTGTGTCTTCTAGCCATTTTAGTATATTACCATAATTGGTTATTTAATATATTAGCACCCTACAATTTTGAAGTGAAATCTTGTCCACTATGATATTCAACTATTTAATTGGTAGAAGAAGGCCTACAAAATAAAAATAAGATTTTGTTGTCTTGGTATATTTAGATATTTAAAGCAAAAAAAATATTGTCCACCTTTTTTCTCACAAAAAAACAGCACATCCTCTCGGTACTAATTATTTTAATAGCAAAAAGTATTCATTTTAAAAATTAGCAAGATATTATAATAACAAAGCACCAGTGAGAACTCGAAACAAAACCACAAAACCTAAAACGCAAGCACTCGCAAATAATAACGAACAACCTCTACCACGCATAACATCAACAAGGAAAACCGAATGGATGAAGTCCAAATCAGATTTTTTTTAAGAGATTAGATAATAATGGGATTGGAATTAGAATATGCATTGTAGGTACAATAAAATGAAGAGTTTAATGTTTTTATTGATCTGCTTGATTACTAGATAAAAAAAACATCATTGCTATAAGTCACTAAGGTGCTGTTTGTTTTTTCTGAGCAAGAAGATCTGCTGTCTGCGTACCACATCTGCCAACTGCTGCAGCTTCTGAGCCGGACCAAAGGTCTGCAGTCTGCAAGAAAAATGTTGTTTATTTTTTAACATCTGCATAATAACACCATTGAATAAGCGTATATGATTTGTACAGGCTACAGCTAAAACCTAAAAATGTTCAATCAAAAAGACGATTGCTAATTGGTAACTTTACATAGATGACTAATAATCAATTTAGACAAACCCCAAATTTCTTCAATGAACATAGATTCATCTTCGTCATCTTCCAAATAAGACAAAACCCTAATTTCTTCAAATTGCAACAGAGTTCCATCATCATCCCCCACTAGAAACCCTAATTTCTTCTTCTTGTTGGAGCTTCGACTAGCCGGAGAAGGTGACTGGACGGAGAAGGTGCCTCGCCGGAGAAGGACGTGATGGAGACTGGATTTTCCGGAGGAGGCTTATCCGGCAACAACACAAAGTAACAGTCGGATCTGACTCAAGAAAACTCAAGAACATCGCAGGAGAAGATGACAAGATGGAGCACCATCGCCGGAGAAGAAGAAGCAAATCGTAGTAGTTTTTCTGTGGGTTTTTTTGTCCAGCAACAACAAAGCAACAGGGGGTCGGTCTTGGGCAGAGAAGGAGCGTTGGAGAAGGAGGCTTTGCGGAGAGGGTGACTGGTCTTCACCGGAAGGAGTGACTGGTCGTCGCCGGAGGGAGTGACCGGTCGTCGCCGGAGTGATGGATTGGTCTTCGCCGGAGAATAAGAGTGGAGGTGGCGGAGTGATGGATTTGGGGGTAGGGTTGATGAATTTGGGGTTATGGTTCTGTGATATGAGATAGGGGTGTGCATGGGGCGGTTTGGGGCGGTTTTAGGCTCAAACCGAACACGATCCGCTAATATCGGTTTTATGATTTTCAAACCCAATGGTTTCGGTTTCTAACGGTTTCGGTTTTAGCGGGTTGTAGCCTTTAACGGTTCGGTTTCGGTTTTGAAACCGAATCCACCTAGTTTAAAACATTGATAGATAATTTCATGTACTAATCTTCATTTTTCCAAAATTACATACAAATTTCAGTAATAATTTCTAATTTATAGCATTAACTTCAATGTCTAATAATGTATTTCAACAATGAATACCATTTTCCAGCCCAAAATTCAAATTATAAGCGTATTTTGTAACATATAATAACGATATAAACATTAATGAACCATGGTAGATGAACTTTTAAATATTTAAATATGTCGACTTCTATTTAATAAATATAAAATTAAAAAAATATATAATATATTAAATATTAGCGGGGCGGTTTCTTAATGGAGCGGTTTTTGGTTAAAACCGAAACCAAACCGAATCCATCGGTTTTTTCAAAATCTAAAACCAAAGCGCCGGTTTTGAAATGGTTTCGGTTTTAACGGTTTGGTTTTGTCGGTTTTAACGGTTTGGTTTCGGTTTTTTCCGTTTTTATGCTCACCCCTAATATGAGATATGTCTGTGGGTGGAAAAGCTAGTGTCCAAAGCTTCCCCATGCAGATCCTGTGCAGCTATAATAAGGTCTGCGAGCTTTTAAAAAACAAATATCTGCGGAAGGCATTTTCTGTGCGTGGTCTGCGCCAGGAAGATAAAAGACCCCAGGAAAATCTTTTGACAAAAAACAAACAGCACCTAAGACAGTAAGACTAAATTAAAAGCATAGTTCATGATATTTACCTTAAATTTCACGTAGGTTCTTTTTTACTGTAAAAATTGATAATATCCGGAAACATTTTATACATACGTTCCTTAAGCCTAAGGCACTTACTGAATTATGGATCAAATCATGCTACCTTCTTTTAATTGGACTTTGACTAGAGATATGAACACTTTTAGTTACTTGTGTGTTCAATGGCTTTTAATCCCAAACTTGTCTAGCCTAATTTTTCGTAATTTTCCATCCCTAACTCCTTGTCTAGAACGTGATTTTATATATTTTATATCACCTTATTGTTCAAATAAAATAAAATAGATATTAAGCTCAATATGGCCAAACAGAGGATACATCGTTTGAAAGCTTTAATTCTGATATCCTAAATCCTTTATTGTTGGAGTAAATCACAGATCAACTTAATACTGATGCTGCAGTTAGTACTGATCATGGTTACTACTGGTGACTACTATGGTTGATACTGATGGGGCAGACTTACTACTGATGAGTTGATACTGGTGAAAGACTATAACTAAAGTTACTACTGATCAAATGCACATATTGAAGATACTACTGATCTTAGTAGTTACTACTGACGTTGTATCTGGACTTGCTACTGATCACCAGACTTACTACTGACGTTACATATTTACTACTGGTGATTGGTATTACTACTGGTATACGTTTTGGAAGCATATCAAGTCCGAGATCTTCGCAGAGATAGTTATAGAATGTAATTCAATGTATATCTTTATAATTCGAATGTAAATCAAGTCCTAGAATAACTAGGGTAAATAGTTAGGCTTCAAGGACTATTATAAATAGTTCCTTACGAATTGTAAACGTACGTGTGTATTGTGAATCAATAATATACATTGAAGCTTTTTGTGAAACTGTGTTCTTAATATTTTCGTATATTGTTTTACAGTTCATTGTTCTTAATACATTGATATAGTGTTGATCCGCTGCAACTTCTATTATTAATTAGATCTAAGATGTTTATTAACTCATTCATAGTTAATCGATCCTGACATTTATGATGTCTACGTTTTGGAACAAAAGGTGAAAATGTTTATTTGTTTGTTTTTTCGTTTTTAGCTCTTTCCATGTTTAATATATGCTAGTAATTTAGCCGGTTTATTCTTCTGCTAGCTTATTTAATGTTTTTTGTAACATGATGCGGGTCCGACGACTTCTTAATTGGTTTCTTAACTTTTTAGGAACTCGTGCGATGGCTTCTTTGTCTTGTTACACTCGATGCATGCTTTATTTTTATAATTTGTCATTGTCTCCTGACTCTCCTCGATAAAAATATCAATTGAAAAAAACAACTTTAAGTTTTAAACCAATAGAACAATTATTATCCCCTGTTTGAAAACCGTCGTTTTAGAAGCCTCTTTTAAAATTTACTAGTTTATAATCCGTGATAAATACAGACGGTTTCAATTTAATTATCTACCTTTCTATTTTGATATATCCTAATATAATTATCTATTTATAAGTTTCAACCAACTAAAAAACATTAAATAGGAAAGTGAAAATTTAATTAATAACATAATATAATTAATGTAGTTTAGTAAATTATTTATTTTTGTCTAGTAAACAATAAGTTTAAAGCGGAGGGAATAGTATAATACTCCCTCCGTCCCACAAAAAAATTCTCATTTCTTTTGGGCACATGCTTTTAGGAGAAGGTTAGTGGTGAGGTACTTGGTAATACTTTTGATTAAAATATAAGGTTGGATTGGAGAGAGAAAGTATTTTATTGGTGAAATTATTAGTAATAATATTGATGAAAATAAGAATCGTATTGTATTATGTGTTGTTTTGTTGTGCTTATTACAGGGATTATGCTCGGTATTTAAATACAAGAAAAAAGCTATACATGGAATGATATTAATGGTCAATATTCTCCTAGCTGTGATGAAGAGACTAACGGCTAGTATGGGCTGGAAGATTGGTAACATTCTTGGTAAATATACTTGTTTCCTTTGGTGTTTTGTAGTCTGTTCAACACTCCCCCTCAAGTTGAATAGTGGGATCACCAAAATTTAACTTGTCAAGAACTTCTTTCAAGGATCTTCCATTAACAGCTTTAGTTAAGACATCAGCTAGTTGGTCTTCAGACCATACGAATGGAAGTGTAATGATCTTGGCCTCTAGTTTTTCTTTAATAAAGTGTCGGTCTACTTCTACGTGTTTTGTTCTATCGTGTTGTACTGGGTTTTCACAAATTTGAATTGCAGCCTCGTTGTCACTGAATACTTTGCTGGGTTCTCTTGGAGGAAATCCTATCTCGGTTAGAAGGTGTCTTATCCATAGGATTTCAGTTATTCCCCTTGCGATACCCCGAAATTCTGCCTCTGCACTAGACAACGAGACTACCTTTTGTTTTTTGCTTCGCCATGTTACAAGATTCCCGCCAACTAGGATAAAGTATCATGCAGTTGATCTTCTGTTATTTTTATCTCCTGCCCAATCTGCATCAGTATACAACTGGGTTTCTAGGTGCCCATTGGACTTGAATATAATTCCATGACCCACTGTTCCTTTAAGATATCTTAGGATTCTTATGACTGCTTCCATGTGGGATTTTTGAGGTCTGTGCATGAACTGGCTCACAACACCTACTGCATATGCGATGTCTGGGCGAGTATGTGAGAGATATATGAGTTTCCCAACCATTCGTTGGTATCTCATTTTATCGGCAAGGTCTGCTTTTTCTTCTTCGTATAGTTTTTGGTTTATGATCATTGGTGTATCAGCTGGCTTGCAGTCGATCATACCGGTTTCTGCTAATAAGTCGAGAATATATTTATTCTGATGCATGAAGATTCCTTGTTTTGATCTTAAAACGTCAATTCCTAGAAAGTATTTGAGATTTCCCAGATCCTTCATTTCAAATTCTGAAAATAAACTTCTCTTCACCTTTGCAATTTCTTCATTGTCATTCCCTGTAATAATCATATCATCAACATAAATTATCAGACATGTTATCAATTTCCCTCTACGTTTAAGAAATAAAGTATGATCAGAGTTGGTTTGTTTGAACCCATAGCTTTTCATGGCTATGGTAAATCTCCCAAACCAAGCTCTGGGAGATTGTTTTAAACCATAAAGAGATTTTTTAAGAAGGCACACTTCCCTCGCTTTGAAGTCGCTCTTGAACCCATGTGGGGCTTCCATGTACACTTCTTCCTTTAGTTCTCCGTGAAGAAATGCGTTCTTCACATCAAACTAGTGTAGAGGCCATCCTTGATTTGCAGCTATGGAGCAAAGAACCCTTATAGTGTTGATCTTTGCCACAGGAGAAAAGGTTTCTGAGTAATCAAGACCATAAGTTTGTGTATAACCCTTTGCCACCAATCTTGCTTTGTATCTTTCAATGGTTCCATCTGGTTTATATTTGATCGTAAATACCCATCGGCATCCAACAGTTTTCTTCCTTGGTGGTAGAGTACATTTTCTCCAAGTTTTATTTTTTTCTAGAGCTTGTTGCATTTCTTCTTCCATTGCATTTCTCCAATGTTTTGATTTTAGTGCTTGATCAGTGTTTGTAGGAATTTCTTCAGAACATAGGGATACTGCAAAGGCTTTGGCATTTTCAGATAGGTTACCAGTAGCTATATTTGCCATTGGATACCTACACTTCTTTGTCTCTTTTTCTGGTGAATATCTGTTAGGAGGAATGCCTCTATTTGATCTCGGAGGTAAAGTGTATTGTGGTGGTTCTTCCTTTTGAATATGATCATTTGTGACTTCTTCTCTACCGTTATTGTTTAACTCCTGCGTTTGATAATTAGTTTCACTAGGTATAGGAGAAGAAGTACTTACCTCGGGTATCAGTTCAGGAGTCGACTCTTGGGGGCACTGTCTTCAATATCTGTGGGGGCTGCTATTGACGATGTATCCTCAGCTGAATGATTATCTATTGTTGTTTCTACTGTTTCAAGCCAACTCAGGTTGTCACTATGATTTATATTCTCCCCCTGACTACTGAGGTTGGAGGTGTAGTAGTATTCTGTTTCGAGAAAGTCACAATTTATAGTGGTAAACATCCGTTTGGTTTTTGGATTATAGCATCTGTACCCTTTTTGATTCACTCCATATCCAACAAAGACGCATTTTTTCGCACATGGGTCAAGTTTGGTCCTTGTTGATTTAGGTATATGTACGAATACCGTACAACCAAAAATGCGAGGTTCTAAGGTTAGGTTGGATGGTGGTTTAGTATATTCAGTGAGAACTTGGAGGGGAGTTTTAAATTTTAAAATATGAGTTGGAAGACGATTTATTAGATATGCTGCTGTAGCAAGAGCTTCTGGCCAAAAAGATTTAGGAACTTTGGATTCTATTAATAGAGCCCGAGTAATTTCTAATAAAATACGGTTTTTTCGTTCAGCAACACCATTTTGTTCTGGAGTATGAGGACAAGAGGTTTGGTGAATTATCCCGTTTTGTTGAAAAAACATTTTCATGTCGGAGTTAATAAATTCCCCACCATTATCCGATCTAAGAACTTGAATAGATTTTTGAAACTGAGTCTGAACCATTTTGTAAAAAATAGTAAATTTTTCAAATACTTCATTTTTATTTTTTAATAAGTATACCCATGTCATACGAGTACAATCATCAACAAACATTACAAAAAAATGATAATTTTGTCCACCATTAATTGGTGCTGGACCCCACACATCTGAATGGATTAATGAAAAAGGTAGGTCAACTCTAGTATTATTAGGTTTAAAAGTTTTTCGATGACTTTTGGCAAACACACATGTCTCGCAATGTGACTTACAATTTAAAGGAAAAAGTTTAGGAAATAAAGTATGTAAATAGTTGGTGGATGGGTGACCTAATCTTCTGTGCCATAACCATGCTTCCCTTCCTGAAGTTCCATGAGATAACATTGCACTTCCATTTTCAGTTACTTCATCCACATAATATAGTCCATCTCTTTCAGTGCCACGCCCAATTATCACTCCCGTCCTGATATCCTGTAATATACAAAAAGTAGGTTCCATAAGTACTGAATAATTTAGTCGTTTCGTAACCTGGCTAACAGATAAAAGTTTGTGTGACAGTTCGGGAATATAAAGACATTTAGACAATTTAAGAGTTGGAGAAACTCAATACTTCCCCCTGTTTTAACATGTAACTTTTCCCCATTTGCAGTTTTTATATAGGTTTTCGTTGGTTTATCAGTTGACGTGAAATCTAATAGGTCATAGGTCATGGTGTCCGTTGCCCCACAATCAAAGATCCATAAACCATTTTGTTCTTTTTGTTGAACAATATTTACCCAACCCTGTCCATTATTTAAGTTTTCACAATTTGTAATACTCTTATTTAAAAAAGGAATAAAAGTTGTAAACTTAATAAAATTGTTAACTGATGCCGATTTAATATGTGGGTCCCCATCAAAAATTGAAGATGTGAACCCATTTTTGTCAAAATTATTTACTATTTCGGATTGTTTAGAAAAAATATCTTTTTTGGTATTAACAGAAGACTTAAAAATATCACATATTTGTGAGGGATTTTCGGTATTAACATGTGGGGCTTTATCCAAATAACTCAAACTTGTGTGTGTTTTGTGTAAATTGAGAAAAGAGAAAGGAGGGGGTTTCGAGTCCTTTTCACTCTCAACCCCGGTACCTGATTCGACAAAGAAACCCTCGTTCCCTCCGTCATCGTGAACTGCGGCGGCTGCTACGCCCCCAAATCCGGAGTTCGAACCTGATTTCCGGTCATTGTGGTTCCGATCGATCTTTCCCTTTTCTGTTCCGCCCCGCTTGGTGCCCTTTTTGTGCCCGTCATTCCACCAATCGGGATAACCGACGATTTGGAAACACTGATCGATGGTGTGTCTGGTCATGCCACATTTTTCACACACAAGGTTTGGTTTTTCATCTCTGTTTGTTGAATTCCTTCTCCCTTCCGGTCTGCGATAACCATGTGTCGCAAGCCCTGAGCCTTCGGGTTCTGTGGTGGCGACGGCAAGACCCGAGCCAACACCCTGCGCCTCTGGATTAGTTGTTCCCAGTATAATCTGGTGAGCAGCTTCCTTTC
Source organism: Calendula officinalis (assembly GCA_963853835.1). Lineage (NCBI taxonomy): Eukaryota > Viridiplantae > Streptophyta > Magnoliopsida > Asterales > Asteraceae > Calendula > Calendula officinalis. Next base: position 4,604,022 of record OY970830.1, on the reverse strand, counting down.
GTACGGTGGAGTATGCAGCCTCCGTAGAGGGGATAGGGTCCAAATGGAGAATTTCTCTCTTGATGTTTTCATATCTGCTGTCGAGAGAATTTAAGAATTGAAACAATTTTTGATCGGAACGGATTTTTGAGTATTCTTTAATGTCCTCTGGACATTTCATTGGATTGGGATCGACTCTGTAGATTTCTCCCCAAATCCCCTGTAATGTAATCCAGAGTTCTTCAAGTGAACTTTCATTTTGTTTGATGGCATTGGCTTTAACATGAAGGTTAAAAGCCTGCAGTTTGTCTCGCCCGCTGCTATACGTGACCACCAACGCGTCCCACAAGCTTTTGGCTGTGGGGTATTCGGTTAGGTTGCCTGCAAGCGTCGGTTCGATATTCTGAATGAGCCAAGAGAAGACTATTAAGTCTTCCTGCTCCCACTGATCGTATGAATCGTGTTCACGATCCGGTGGGTTTGATGTTAAATGTGATAATAAAGATTTTGACTTTCCGCCTATCGCGACTCGAATCATACGAGTCCATAACGCGTAATTCTGATTATTGAGTTTGAGATTTATCTGGAGGTTATCGGAAAGTTTGGGATTTTGATTTTGAGGGTTGATATTGTTTCTGAGAAAATTAGCTAACTGTAACGATAAGCTTGCATTCGAGTCGCCATCATCAGGCATGGCTGGGCTCGAAGGGTATTATCGTTGCTGCTAGATGAGGGTTTGGTAGATGATGAGCTATGCCTGCTCTGATACCATGATGAAAATAAGAATCGTATTGTATTATGTGTTGTTTTGTTGTGCTTATTACATGGATTATGCTCGGTATTTAAATACAAGAAAAAAGCTATACATGGAATGATATTAATGGTCAATATTCTCCTAGCTGTGATGAAGAGACTAACGGCTAGTATGGGCTGGAAGATTGGTAACATTCTTGGTAAATATACTTGTTTCCTTTGGTGTTTTGTAGTCTGTTCAACAAATATTATTTTATTAAGTGGACCCCTTACTTTTGAGAAATGAAAACCTTTTTATGGGACAAAATTTAGAGGAGAAATGAGAATTTTTTCGTGGGACGGAGGGAATAGTTTTTAAAACGGGGCTAGTAGGCTTCATGTTTGGTATAAAGTTTGGGGAATGGGGAATGGAAAATGGGAGTGTCAGTGTTTGTGGGAGTTGGGACTCTGGGAGTGTGTTTGAGGAAACCCCTTAAATTGGGTTTAACGGAGAATTAATATTTATTCCCATAATTTGTTTATATTCATCTTTTTACATATTTGATAGAATAATATTTGTAATTCACTAATTTTCTTTCTTAATATAATTGTAACACCTCAATTTTTAATACCAAATACTGGCCAAAATAAAACATTTTTATAAATAGAAGAACATCCTCAATTTGGATTTACAAAAACCTTGGTATGAAATCAGAGTATAAAAGTAGGTGTTACAAAATAGATCATAACCAAGCTAAGACTAAATCCAATCTAGTGTTCTTCTAATCTAGGTCCCGCATCTCTATCCATGCGTACCTAAGCCTTCGATCCCGAACCTGAGTACATAGCAAAACAAACAAGGAGTACGTGAGACAAAACGTCTCGTGAGCTACATGGGTTTAGACCTAACAATAATGGTAAGTATAATATAACATGTAAACATAGAACAAGTAACTCATCCATCTAACTAGTCACCCTATTGTGACTCTAATACCTTGCTTTCCTAGCAATCATATCTAGTTATCGGGTTGCCCCCGAACTAACTAGAACCACCTTGACTTATTAACCAAAATCCATCGCCATTAATAAGCCTCAAGATACTGGCAAGAGGGATTCGCCCAATCTACCAATACCTGCCTTACTCGCCGGACTACCTCCAGTTAGCAAGACTACTATCGTGGTGGAGTCGATGGGAATCCACCCAACTGCCCCTCACACCACACCTCATGACCGGGGGTCCCCCGCATCATCACATCATCTCACCATATCATAACTCGATGGTTATGTCAATCTAGCTCTCGGCTATCACGTCTATCATCAAACAAGTTAGTTCAATACAACTATCGGTATAACTAACTATAAACTACTAGTCTACACAAATAAGCAAATAGACCACAACACAAGTAATAAAAATGTATTTCATAGGCTATGTACTCAGTAAATTTCCACACGTACTCACCTTAGCAATAAAGATGCTTTAACCGTATTCTTTCCGCCGGTTCCTTGTTCACAATTCGTCCACTTCAACACTTCACCGAATGTCTTTAATCTTCCACTAGGAGTGAAATCTACCAAAGATTTGTGAAGAAATCAACCCAAACCAGATGCTATGCTCGAAAATCGCCAAGAGAGAAAACTAGGGTTTTGATATGGCATTAAATGAGCTCAACCCGTCTTTAATGCTGGTCGTCCAGAGTTCACGGCGCGAACAAAGTTCGCGTCGCTAACTTTGCGTGCTCGGCCATACTTAGCGATCGCTACCCAACCGCGAACTACATCACGCCACCTGACCAAACTCTCTGGTCCTACTTCCCGATCGCGAAGTAGAGTTCGCGTCGCGAACTTCCTTAGGCAGCAGGGCTGCACTTTTCCAACTTTGTCTCGACCCGGTTTCGCCCATAACTTTCTCGTACGGTGTCCAAACGACACGAAACCAATTTCCACGTGTTTTATATGATTTATCCATAATTATCATATTTTTACATATTTTATTTATTTACAATTTCGGGTCGTTACAACTATCTACCCCTTAAGAAGATTCCGTCATCGGAATCTCATCATAGTTCACGAAATCCGGGTACCTCTTCCGAATCTCGTCTTTGACTTCCCAAGTCAAATTCGGCCCAAGTGAATGCTTCCACTTGACCAACACCAACTCGATCTCCTTATTCCGAAGCTTCTTTATTTTCGTTTCTAATATAGCCTCGGGCTCTTCAATCAACCGGTTCGGGCCGTCAACCCGCAACTCTTGCAACGGAATGATATTTTCAACTTCCCCGATAAACTTCTTCAAATAACTCACGTGAAAGGTGTCATGCACACCTTGAAGCTCGGGTGGAAGTTCCAACTTAAAAGCTTGAAGCCCGACCCGTTTCAATATTTTAAACGGTCCAACATACCTTGGACTTAACTTTCCTTTCTTACCAAACCGCATTACACCTTTCCAAGGTGACACTTTCAACATGACCATATCACCGACATCCAAGTCGTATGGCCTTTTCTTCAAACCCGAATAACTTTGTTGTCTATCTTGGGCGACTTTCATGTTGGTTTGAATAATACCGATCTTCTCATTCGTCACTCTCACGATCTCGGGACCCGTGAGTTTCGTCTCTCCCGCTTCCAACCAACAAGATGGAGTTCTACATTTTCTTCCATACAACGCCTCATAAGGCGGCATCTTAATAGTCGAGTGATAGCTATTATTATACGAGAACTCGACTAACGGTAAATGTTCATCCCATTTACCACCGAAATCTAACACACACGATCTCAACATATCTTCAACCGTTTGAATCGTTCTTTCACTTTGACCGTCGGTTTGTGGGTGATAAGCCGTGCTCAACCGCAACTTTGTACCAACCTCTTCTTGTAATGACCGCCAAAATCTCGAGGTAAACCTCGCGTCTCTATCGGACACAATCGATAACGGAACCCAGTGGAGTCGAACCACCTCATCAACATACAACTTAGCCAATTTCTCAAGTGGCAACGTTTCCCGAATTGCTAAAAATAACGCACTCTTGGTCAACCGGTCAACTATGACCCAAATGGCATCGTGACCTCTACTCGTCTTCGGTAACCCTACTATGAAATCCATAGTTATGTCTTCCCACTTCCCGGCCGGTACAACTAATGATTGAGCTACCCCATACGGTACTTGATGCTCGGCTTTTACTTGTGCACACGTAGCACACTTCGAGATATACTTGGCCACTCTCGCCTTCATTCCGGGCCACCAATAAACCCGCTTCATATCTTGATACGTCTTTGTACTTCCCGGGTGAATCGAATACTTCGACTTGTGCACATCATACAACAACTCTTTTCGGACACCCCCGAACTTAGGAACCCAAATACGACCGCCTACGGTCTTCAACCCTTGTGCATTTTCGAGAAAATGTTGGTTCTTACCTAACCGTTCTTGTCTTAACTCGTCTTTTCCCATAACCTCTCGTTGGGCATTCTTGATTCTTTCGATGATGCTCGAGACAACTTCTATACGGGATAAAATTCCTGGGTTCGGATTTTCATAAACTTTTCGGCTCAAGGCGTCGGCTACTACATTAGCCTTTCCCGCGTGATACACAATCTCACAATCATAGTCGGCAATCAACTCGATCCACCTTCTTTGTCGCATATTAAGGTCTTTTTGAGTAAACACATATTGTAAACTTTTATGATCCGTGTACAACGTACACCGAGTACCATACAAATAATGCCTCCACAACTTCAAGGCAAATATAATCGCCGCCAATTCCAAGTCGTGTGTCGTGTACCTTAATTCCGCATTCTTCAATTGTCGCGAGGCATACGCGATCACTTTACCTCTTTGCATCAACACACAAACGAGCCCTTGATTCGAAGCATCACTATAAACCACAAAATCTTCCATACCATCCGGTAACGTAAGGATCGGCGCGTTACACAACTTTTCCTTCAACAAATTAAACGCCTCTTCTTGCTTCTTCTCCCACACAAACTTCTCACTTTTTCTCATTAACTTCGTGAGTGGAATTGCGATTCTCGAGAAGTCTTGTATAAATCTCCGGTAATAACCGGCTAACCCAAGAAAACTTCTAACTTCGGTAGGAGTCCTCGGAGGCTCCCAATTTGACACCGCTTCAATCTTGGACGGATCAACTTTAATACCATCACACGTCACCACGTGACCTAAGAATTGTACTTCCCGCAACCAAAATTCACACTTCGAGAATTTTGCATACAACTTCTCCCGTTTCAACACGTCTAACACAAGTCGCAAATGACCTTCGTGTTCTTCTTCGGTTTTCGAATAAATCAAAATGTCGTCAATAAACACAATCAAAAACTTATCAAGGAACGGTTTACAAACCCGATTCATCAAATCCATAAAAATAGCCGGCGCGTTTGTAAGACCAAACGGCATCACTAGAAACTCATAATGACCATAACGTGTACGAAAAGCCGTCTTCTCGGTGTCGCATTCTTTCACCCGAACTTGGTGATAACCCGACCTCAAATCAATCTTCGAGAAATAACTAGCACCTTGCAATTGGTCGAATAAGTCGTCAATTCTCGGCAACGGATAACGGTTCTTAATAGTTACCTTATTCAACTCTCGGTAGTCAATACACATTCTCATTGAACCGTCTTTCTTTTTAACAAATAACACCGGTGCACCCCACGGTGACGAACTCGGACGAATGAAACCTTTATCCAACAAATCTTGCAATTGGGTCATCAATTACCGCATTTCGGTGGGAGCTAAACGACATGGAGCACGAGCAATCGGCGTCGCCCCCGGCACTAAATCAATTTTAAATTCGACTTGTCTCTCCGGTGGCAAACCGGGCAAGTCATCGGGAAATACCTCGGGGAAATCCCGAATAATTTTGACACTATCCATTGACTTCTTTTCCTTTCGACCATCTAATACATATGCAATAAACGATGCACAACCTTTCGATATACTTTTCCTTGCCTTAATAGCGGTAATCACATTAGGCATGTGATGTCGTTTCTCCCCATACACATACACTTTCTCATTTTCGGGTGTCCTAATCGACACTATTTTCTTTCCACACAAAATCTTGGTTTGGTGCATACCCAACCAATCCATACCGATAACCACATCAAACGCCCTAATTCCCATGGGCAACAAATCCACCTTAAACTTTCTACCGTCTATTTCTATTTCACAATTCCTATAAACACATTCAACCATAAACGTCTTCCCGTCGGCTACTTCTATCTCATAAACCTCATCTAACATTTCGGACGGAACATTCAATTTACAACCGAATTCATAAGACACGAACGAATAATTGGAACCCGAATCAAACAAAATATGAGTTGGCAAGGAGTTAATGAATAAAGTACCTGACACCACATCGTGTGCCTCCTTCGCCTCCTCCCGAGTGAGTTGGAAGGACCGCCCCTTCACCTTTGCCGGTTCCACTTTCTTTTGAGCCGTGGACACCATCGACTCAATTCCCTTCTTCGGGCATACATTGCTATAATGCCCTTTTTCGTGGCATGAGTAGCACTCCACATCGGCCGACAACTTGGCCTTACAATCCCGGGCTAGGTGCCCCATCTTCCCACAACTATAACAAGCTTTTGACTCTCCTCAGCATATGCCGGTATGATTTTTCCCGCATTTCTTGCACGTGCCAACACTTCCTTGTTTAGAGAAGCTCGAGGTGAACTTCCCCTTTTTGAACGAACTAGAGCCGCTCTCAGCCTTCCTTTTCTCGCCCACATGGGCCCTCTCGGCAACACGTGCCTCATTTACTTCCTCAACACTCCGGGCGGCACTAATAGCCTCATCGAGTGAGACCGCCCTCTTAACCTCCAACTGATAATCCCACGGTAGCCCACTTGCATACCGAACCACACTCAACCTCTCATCCGAGTAGGTTTTAGCAACAAACGGGAGCAATCCCGTGAACTCTCTCGAGTACTCTTCAATCGACATATCACCCTTCTTAAGGGTCACGAATTTCTCGTGCATCTTTTCCAAATCCCTCTCGGGACAAAACTTCTTTTTCATCCTCGTGGTGAACTCATCCCACGACATCTTTTCAACCACCTCCTTCCCGAGGGTCTCATACACAATATCCCACCAAACCATGGCATCTTCTTTTAGCAATTGTGACGCATACGTCACCATGTCGGCATCCTTGCACTTGCTACTACCGATGACCCTCTCGGTCTCTCGGATCCATCTCATGGTTACCTTCGGGTCCGAACTACCCGCATACACATTTGGCTTACAAGCCATGAAGGATTTAAATGAACAACCTTCTTTCACAATGGGCCTAGCCCTAGCATCACTTTGGCCACCCGTGGAGGACTTTCCCTCCCCGGTGCCACTACCCCCGGTTCTCTCTTCCGATTTAGCCTCGGATTCACGGTCTCCACCCGACCTTTCACGGTCTCCAATAATACGGTGCACTTCTTCGGCCACCGTTCCCTTGATTTGGTCGATAATAGTTTGGAGATCCGCCATGGTCACCGGAGTTCTATTAGCTCCGACCTCTGATTCATCAACCCGATGCATCGACGGTTGACTTTCTTGCTCAACCTCCCTCTCGACAGGAGGTACTTCCTCCTCCCGGCCCTCCGGGGCTTTACCACTCATACGTGTGGTCACCATTTCTTTCAATCAAGACTATACGAAAGACATTAAACATTTAGTACCTTGTGTACAACCCATTAGTCGCATAAGACTCAATATCCAAAATCATATCAAATTCATCGGTCCCCTAGGTTCAACCCTAAACTTAATATAAAGTCTCAAGGTCAACCTATGATCTCAAGGAATCTTATATTCCTAATGCTACAGTCTAAGACTAGGATGGTCATCCAACCTAATTCACTTAAACTATAGCTCTGATACCAAGTTGTAACACCTCAATTTTTAATACCAAATACTGGCCAAAATAAAACATTTTTATAAATAGAAGAACATCCTCAATTTGGATTTACAAAAACCTTGGTATGAAATCAGAGTATAAAAGTAGGTGTTACAAAATAGATCATAACCAAGCTAAGACTAAATCCAATCTAGTGTTCTTATAATCTAGGTCCCGCATCTCTATCCATGCGTACCTAAGCCTTCGATCCCGAACCTGAGTACATAGCAAAACAAACAAGGAGTACGTGAGACAAAACGTCTCGTGAGCTACATGGGTTTAGACCCAACAATAATGGTAAGTATAATATAACATGTAAACATAGAACAAGTAACTCATCCATCTAACTAGTCACCCTATTGTGACTCTAATACCTTGCTTTCCTAGCAATCATATCTAGTTATCGGGTTGCCCCCGAACTAACTAGAACCACCTTGACTTATTAACCGAAATCCATCGCCATTAATAAGCCTCAAGATACTGGCAAGAGGGATTCGCCCAATCTACCAATACCTGCCTTACTCGCCGGATTACCTCCAGTTAGCAAGACTACTATCGTGGTGGAGTCGATGGGAATCCACCCAACTGCCCCTCACACCACACCTCATGACCGGGGGTCCCCCGCATCAGCACATCATCTCACCATATCATAACTCGATGGTTATGTCAATCTAGCTCTCGGCTATCACGTTTATCATCAAACAAGTTAGTTCAATACAACTATCGGTATAACTAACTATAAACTACTAGTCTACACAAATAAGCAAATAGACCACAACACAAGTAAAAAAATGTATTTCATAGGCTATGTACTCAGTAAATTTCCACACGTACTCACCTTAGCAATAAAGATGCTTTAACCGTATTCTTTCCGCCGGTTCCTTGTTCACAATTCGTCCACTTCAACACTTCACCGAATGTCTTTAATCTTCCACTAGGAGTGAAATCTACCAAAGATTTGTGAAGAAATCAACCCAAACCAGATGCTATGCTCGAAAATCGCCAAGAGAGAAAACTAGGGTTTTGATATGGCATTAAATGAGCTCAACCCGTCTTTAATGCTGGTCGTCCAGAGTTCACGGCGCGAACAAAGTTCGCGTCGCTAACTTTACGTGCTCGGCCATACTTAGCGATCGCTACCCAACCGCGAACTACATCACGCCACCTGACCAAACTCTCTGGTCCTACTTCCCGGTCGCGAAGTAGAGTTCGCGTCGCGAACTTCCTTAGGCAGCAGGGCTGCACTTTTCCAACTTTGTCTCGACCCGGTTTCGCCCATAACTTTCTCGTACGGTGTCCAAACGACACGAAACCAATTTCCACGTGTTTTATATGATTTATCCATAATTATCATATTTTTACATATTTTATTTATTTACAATTTCGAGTCGTTTCAATAATCTCTTAATTTTGACACATGTCTTAATCTAATGAATAGAAAGATAAGTAATAACATATGATAGTAAACAATACCATCTTATTATCAAATTCATATCCATTTTTGATTCCTACGTAAAAACGAAACGCGCCCTTAAGCTTTTATAGCTAAAATATTTTATTTTCATTCATATAATTCATTTAATTTGTCTTAATCTAATGAGTAAATACATAAGTAGATATAAATAATAAGGACTGATACTATTTCTCAATTAAAGAACATAATGAAACAAAGTTATCTATGATTTGATATCTTAATTTGGATTTTGAAGGTTTTTTAATCAAACAATTATATTTGGAAGGTCTAAAAAACTAGAGTGCTAAGAAAACATAGGGTGTGTTTATTAATTGGTGTCTTTTGAAATAAAGTTTTATAAAGCGATTCAAGATATTTGTTTGATTTTTTTTTAAAAATCAAATATATATGTATGAAAATTATGGGTGTTCGTTTGGACGGTTTGGTTTTATCCGAACCAAATAGGTTAAACCAAATAAAGTCCGGTTTTCAAAAGTTTAAGCCGAACCGTCCAAACTAATTTGAAAACCAAAACGATCCGAACCAAATAACAATTTGGTTAGTTTGGTTTTATCCGTTTGGTTTTTCCTTAAAATTTTCAAAATACTACAAAAGCATATAACATAAATAATATTAAGTTCGGTATGAAAATTTTCAAAATGATAAACTACTTTGTACATGAAAACATATTTAATTCATAGCTTTGGACATTTACAATCATAAATGCAAAAATCTCGACATCAACTTTATCAAAAACTCCAAAAAGATTGATACAACGCCAAGTGATACAATATAAAATGGAACAAGTGTTAGTATATAAATCAGTTCACTATAAGAAATGTAAAGAAAAGGAGTACCATAATTGTTCACAATTGAAACCAACAAGTGTTAGTATATAAATCAATTTATTATATATTACTATTCGGTTTTTTTGGACAATCCGGTTTTCACAACGAAAACCAAATCCAATCCGAAATGTAAACTATTAATTTGGTATAAGTCCAAACCGATCAAATAACCAATCCAATATGCTGAATTGGACAATACGATTATATCCGAATAATGAACACCCCTAATGAAAATGATGAATTGAAACTCCACATTGGGCCTTCCTTTTTTCTCTATCTCTCTCCTTATTTCTTTCATTTTGTTAATTTAAAATTTTCTTTTTCATATATAAAACAGAGATATTTCTTATGTACTATAGTAATCAAATATTTTTTATTTCCTAAATAAATATTATTTTTCATATACACCGTACATGTCATATTTCACCTTTTTAGATCGCTAATATATTAAGAACGAGCTAGAAAAGGTAGAAAAACAACAAAAACTAAAAATAGTGAATCGGAACTAAACACCCCAACAATTAATCAACCAACTATTCACCAACAGTTAATTAGCAATTTCTTTCTGATTATCGAGGAGAAGATTACCCCGTTTCTCAATTTCCAAATAAACCACAAATTGCTGTGCAAAAAAAAAACATGTATACAATTACCATTTACCATAGAAGCCTTAAGTTTGTCGCCTATAAATTTTAAGATTAACATCATTAAAGAAGGTGCTAAAACAACTCAAATGTGAGGCTTCAAACACCTGACCACCTCCCAAGTCATATTCACTTATCTATAATGTTTTAAACATCGGTTCGACCGGATAGTTGTACCGCCCTGACTAGAAAATGGAAATATATTGGACCCAACTGACTGGGTTTAAAGTATGTTTATGATTGGCTTCTAGCCAGGCGGATTAACTATAAACCCGATTTTTAATTTTATTTTTAACTTTTAATCTCATATTTTAAAATGCATATTTTATATCATTTTTTTTATATGTTTGAAGTTTTATTTTAACATATAGGTTTTGAGGTTTAAAATTCAAAGTTTCTAATTAATGTTAAGTATTTAATTTAATTTTTTTATAGATTACGAACTCAAAGTTGTTGTATTTTATTAAGAAAATAACTTTTGGATTTGTTATAACATGTGTTTTGTATATTTAGTTTTTTTTTTATATATTTTATATATACTTTTTACATAAACAATTTAACATAAATAGTCAATAGTAATTGTAATCCAGTTGAGCCACTCCAACCGGGTCAACCATTTTAAAGACATCGTCAATTCGATTCAAAATCCAAGTTTTAAAATCTTTCCTTATCTGTGAACGTTTTCTCCTACTAAATTGTCAAAATGAACTCTCATATTCACTGCAAATTATTCAAAGGGTCAAATGACATTTAACCAACACCAATTTTTTACAAAAAGTTGAGGAGAATAAAATACACAAATCACATATATAAAATCTTTTTAACAATTATACACAATCCACGTAACAATTTGACGAACTCGAGCATATATTACATAATCACCTAATCAAGATCATTTTTCACAGAATTCTAATCCAGTTAAGTGTCACCCACGGTTAATACACCGAACTTTGGGTCATTGGGTGCGGTCAAACAAGCAAAACCATATTATTATTACTCGTATTTTTATGGGTTTATTTATTATTGGAAGGAAAATGTTAAGGGTCACCGGAGACAGCCTCCGGCAACATCAAAGTACGTAATCCGGGCCTGAGTTCACGATCAAAAAACTCGTCGTATTCCACTCTATCGCCGGCTTTCTTTTTAACTTCAACCACTCTTAAATTCGGTGTTAACTCAAATATCTCAGCTGCTATAGTCAACGGACCGTTCACTCCTTCCGTTGACCCTTCCAAACTCACCCGGAAATCCTTTTTCCGAACAGTAAAACTCACCACTTTCGCAATCTCTTCAAGCTTCGAAATTATGTTCGGAATCGTAGCACTGGACACGAACCGTGACTCCTCACCGCCGTCCTCAAACAGCCCCGTTAAACTAAACCCACGAGAGAAAGAAATCAAGTCAAACGCATTCAAACTCGCCGGTCTAGGCATCGCCGTTAGCCGCTTCCGGGAATCGAATTCCGTCGGTGATTCTGGACAAGACGAATGATCGGAGGAATAATCAATTTCATCTGCTTCGGTTTCTCCCTCCGTCACACTGAACAATTTATCGTCTTCAAAATAAAATTTAATATTCCGAAAACCCTTTTTAAACCACCGGTTTTCCATGATCTCCGGTATGGTGATCCGGATATCAGGTTTGATATGAAGGAGACGTTTAAGTAACCGCGTTAATTCCGGCGAGAACCACCGGGGACACCGGAATTCTCCTTTGTAAATCTTTTTATACATAACCATAACATTTGGATCATTAAATGGTAAATAACCAGCCATTAATACAAATAAAATTACACCACAAGACCAAACATCAACCTTTGCTGCTTCGTACCCTTTCCGGCCTAAAACCTCCGGTGCTACATACGCCGGCGTCCCGCAAAACGTATGAAACAAACCGTCGCCTCGAATTTGGTCGGAAATTGCACTGAGGCCGAAATCGGAGACCTTTAAGTTACCATCTTCATCAAGTAATATGTTTTCGGGCTTTAAATCTCTATGGAAAACTCCACGTGCGTGACAAAACCCTACAGCAGAAATTAACTGTTGGAAATAATTTCTAGCGGTTTCTTCTTTTAATCTACCTTTAGCAACTTTATTAAATAATTCACCCCCTTTAACGTATTCCATAACGAAAAAGATTTTAGTTTTTGTTGCCATTACCTCAAAGAGTTGCACGATGTTTGGGTGGCGAACACGTCGGAGAATTGAGATTTCGCGTTTAATATGCGAAATTAAACCGCCTTTCATAATTTGTTCTTTATCAATTACTTTAATTGCAACGAATTCGTTGGTTTTGACGTTGCGAGCAAGGTAGACTTTAGAGAAGCTTCCATGGCCGAGAAGTTTTCCGATCTCAAAGCGGCCGAGGAGGAGACCTTGGCCTTCTTTCCTGGTGGTGATGGTGATCTTGGGTGAGCTTGCTGCCATGGCCGTGACGATTTAGAAATTGAAATTGTGATGACTTGTATTTTGTTAGGTTTTGGGGGTAGATTGTGATCTGGTCCGGTGGAGTTTTGTTTTTGTTGATGATGTTTGTGAGGCGTACAGAAACACAGGGTTTGTTTGTGTACTCACAGATGCTTATACTTTATATAACAAGTATCGAACGTCATACCCAATGAATGTCCGACATGTTACATGACTGAATCAAGTAAATTATTGTTATTATATTATTTTATACAATATTTTTTAGAGTAAATATGTTTTCCTACTTTTTAACCATTTTAATTATGACAAGTATTAAAATTAAGGAATAATATGAGGAATGAGAATTAGTAGATGATACATGTTAAATTTAAAAATGAGTAGACATATGAGCAGGAAGAAATTATAGGAAAAAATATAATTTGTCTATATTTTATTAAAGATTTACGTACTAACCATAGGTAATGTTAAGGATTAGTTAATTGGTTAATGTACAAATATTGAACATAACCACTATTGGATGGTTTGTGATTTTTAAAGGGATGATGTTTTATAGTTTAAGTATAATAACTTTAAGAATGTATTTTTTTTTCTTAACCATAGCCTTTGAGCAATGATTAATATTTTTCTTTTTTATTATTATATGTATATGTATATATATAAAGTTATATTTGAACATTTGCTAGAAAAAACACTAAATTTTGTGGTATATCCTTGTTATGAAGGTTTTTATAAATAGTAGTAGTTTTTTTAAAAGGTTTTGTTGGATTTATTATATAAAATATGACTAATGTATTGGTATGCATGGTAAGTTATAGACCTCGTCAATCGCATTTAACATGCAAAAATAACATACTATCACTTATGTTAAACGTATGTTAAAGGACAAATGTTAAAGATTTGGTAGTGTAATTTTGTGGAGTTATATCTGAAAACTAATTAATTATAAATTTGAAATCCGACAAACATACATGGTAGAGTAAAATTGTATCAATTCTTACTAATTGATTGATATGTGAAATCTATTAATTTTATTTCTTAATTTTTTAAAATATTTATATTGATTAAATGAATAGTAAAATTAGATAAAAAATAATAATATTATCTTTTTATTTAAATTGCTAGAGTGAGCGAAATAATTATGCAAGAATCAAGGGAGCACAAATGTATAATGTTGTAGGTTAAAATGCATTGGTTGAAAATGCAAAAATAGTAGAAATACAGGGAGCCTAGGTGTAAGTCGGTGAATCCGTTGACAAATGACAAGCACGTCGACACTTGGAAAACGTTCACTATCTCATGACTCATTCTCAAGTCCGCAAGAGTTGTAGAATAAACCTTATCCACTATACAAAAGAAGAACCCATAATTAAATATTTAAATATATAATATTAAATGTTTAAAAGAGAGAAAAACATTGTTTTTATGTAAAAACTCGGTCAAAACTAAAGGTCTTTTCAGTTATTAAAAGACGTGGTGTATGGATATTTTTTCTTTTGGTTCGCGTAGAGCTACATAGACGGATGTGTACGGGTAGTCGGGTACGTATACATTCTTTCTAAATATTTAAGAAAAACGGTCTATGCATATTTGTTAGGATTGATTTGCGTACATACACTTATCGGAAATGTCTTTAGTAGACAATAAACTTGTAATCTGTCATAAGCAATGTTTTAAAAATCCGATTGAACCGTCGGTCAGACCACGAAATGAAAAGGAAGATGGTTGGAATGAGCCCGTTAGATCGATAACTATAATTTGGTCAGAACCAGCATGTTAGACATATAGCCTAGTAGAATCGGCCGGTCGAATATGAAAAATCTGATTTTTCAAAAATAAACTAAATAAATAAAATAGATATATAGGTTTTTATACGGATTTTGAAACTCAAATGTATAACAATGTTGTTATATGGTTCAGTATTATGACACATAATTATGTTAATAGTGAATAAAGTCTGATTTTTAAAACATTAGTCATAAGTCGTAACATTAATGTGCTAAAGTTTAGACCTTTAAACGTGGATTCTACCCCCTTCAGAAGTTCATTGTATTTGCTTGTTTGTTGCTACAAAATTAAAGTATTTATAGTAGGTTTTTTTTTTAATACGTGTCATATTGTACATGATAATAAATTAAATATTTTTTATATTCTTGTATTTAATTTATAAAAATATTTTATGTTTAATTACAGTAATGATAAAATTGGTTCAACAGAAGAACATTAATATTTTATGTTATTTTGGTTCATTAACTGTAATATGAGAAAGAGAATTAGTGAATTACACGTCATCTTATAGTGAGAAGAATATGAAATAAACACTAAGGCTATGCGGTATGAGACTTAATGTGGTGTGTGGTGTTGTCCCATGTGGCAACCCACAACACCACACCAAAAAAATGAACACCACACCCGTTCCTTCACGTTGCCGTGGCCATGGATCCACTACGCCTTGCCTCCACATGTGGAGGGGGTGGTGTTCATACTTTTCTCCACGGTGTGGAGCCTTCCACCGCACCTCCACTTCATCAAAACCGCCACGCCGTTAGACCCTCTCCGAGTAACCTATTAATATACATCAATATAATTCTCATTAAAAAAAACCATCTATAGTATTAATCGTTTTCACGCTCTTTCTTATGAGGTCCATTCAATCCCGCTGTTCACTTTTATCTATATTATGTTTCTTCGAAACAGGTAAACTAATAATATCACATCAAAATCATAAATCGGAAAACAAATGAGTGGTGAATCAAGCTTCAAAAAAGGGTTGTTGTTGACATGTTTTCCGATGACTAGACAAATAGTTGACTCTTCGAACAATTGAAGAGACCATCACTATTGTTGTAGCTAATAAATTATTGTACATTCGACAAATATTGATAAGAAATCCGTAAATTGCATAGATGTATATATATTTTTAAATTAAACTTATAGAATATTAAAGAAATTTTTAAGGTGTATATGTTTTATCTATGAATCCATATATATTTGGGAGACCTTATATAACTAGTCAAACACTCAAAGTAGATATTACAATTCTAATAATCTAGTACCAGATAATGTGGTATATGTGTCTTTTAAGAAAAATGTGGAATTTTATTTTATTATATCAATATCCTTATATCTAAACCTTATCTTTATGAGATGCAAACAATGAATAGACATTGATTATGGTCTAAGATCACTGTTAACCATAACGCAACTAAAGTCGTTAATTTTGTCAAATCAGTACTATGTCAGCTCACACTCTAACTAACATTCAACTGACGTACTCATGACATCAATATACATTCTCTTTATTTTTTGGGCTTGACCAAACATCCATATCCCCTCTTCCTTCAACCGATGTATTTATCCCCTTACCCCTCCAACTGACGAGGTGTGCCAATGGAGGGAGGAAGGAAACATCGTCGATTACCCCCGCTGGCATCGGTCAAACACTACCTCACACACCTAAATCTATCTTATGGTATGTTTGTATATTATGTTTTAATACTTATCCAATATGGTAAATGAATTAGCTTTTATAGTGTAATCATAACCTTCCGATAAGATATGAAACATTCAAACTACTTTTTTTTATCAAATTAAAAAGACCAATAAAATATATAAATAAAATTGAGTTCAGCCTTTTCTGAGGAACATTATACTAAGTATAAAAGATCGTTGGATTATTTAAAGAGAAATGGTATTACTTCCTACTTTTTCTTCCTATTTATATGTCTATCAATTTGACCATTACATGTGTCAAAATTAAATGATGATATGAGGAAAAATAATTAATGAATTACACATGTCAAGTTTTAAAATAAATAGGTATATGACTATATGAATAAGAAGAAATGGTAGGAAATATATTTCCTCTTATTTAAATGACAATCTAGCTTGAATTCAAGATTTCAAGCCCACTTAGACCACTCCCAAAGTCCCAATGGTAAATGCAACTGACGCCGTCAGTTGCTGTCAACTCAGCGCCACGTCAGCAGACAAACTAACTAACACTAAACTGACGTAGTTATGCCAACGGCACTCCGTCACTTCACCAAATTTGGGCCCCACCATTTACTTTTCTTTTTCTAATAAAAATATACAACTAATTATAACATATAACTAATAAAAATGAATTACATTAATTAAGAAAAGATATTACATAAAAAATATATTAATTAAAAAAAACATTGCATAAAAAAGACATTAATTAAAAAGAGTACATGTATAAATTTAATTTTTAAAATTTTTTTAATTAAAAAAGACATTACATAAAAAGAGTATATTAATTTTTAAAATTTTTGAATTTTTTTGAATTTTTGAACAGGTACTTTTTTTTGAAAATAAAAAAGAAAAGAGTTTTTTTTTTTTTTTTAATTTTAAAGGCTAAAAGGTCAAGGGGCCCACCACCATTTCCGTTCCTTCTCTCGTCTCCAAACTCGCGTGGATCCACCGGCGGCCAAACCGGCGGGGGCATGCCAACGGTGGCACAACCGGCGGAAAACCGACGGTGCCAACCGACAGTACCGTTGGCACCCGTCTTAGTATTGGGTAATAGGACGACAAAGTATTGAAGTAGTACCAGGCAGTGTACCACCAATCCATTTTACCTTCCAATATAAAGTTTTATCTGCGTTACTAATCTTAACCTTACATTTAAATAAGGAGCGAAAGTCCATGTTGTACTTCATTTTGTTGTTGTTGAGGTTAATTAAGTTTCTCCATAGGCCTTTGAGAAGCCCATAATCCTCCATGCTCACCATAGTCTAACAAAACACCTAGGGATCATTATTGTAATAAACACCTACCTAGACCAAGGGACCATTTTTGTAACTTTTATGAAAGGGTAAATTCGTCATTCTGAACTTCCATCTAACAAAACCCTAGTAGATCTGACGAATAAAACCCTTGCGTGCTTCTTCTTCCACCATCTCCACCGCCGTAATCTTTACTTCAGCAACAATGGTACTGATAGCTCACCAAACGCTGAATCAACGAATGGATGAATGATTTCTTTGTATTCTGCATATAATTAATATTATTTTTTCGTTTTTGATGATGAATGAAATCTAAAATTGTAGGCTTCAGAGAGGAAGCAAGCGAATCCAATGAGAGAGATTAAAGTTCAGAAACTCGTCCTCAACATCTCCGTTGGTGAGAGTGGCGATCGTCTCACTCGTGCTGCCAAGGTCCATTCTTTCTCAGCCCGTGTGTCTTTTTGTTAATGATAATTAGGGTTTGAATAATTTACATATTTCGGTGTTCTGATTTTGGTTTGTTGTTTCGATTAATTGTTAATTAGGTTTTGGAGCAACTCAGTGGCCAGTCCCCTGTCTTCTCCAAGGGTAAGATGCATTTTATAACCTCTCATTACTCTAGCTATTGCATTCTCCTATTTATTCATATATTTCAAATTAAATTAAATGTAGGTGAATTTCATTTCAGAAGCCCTTATGCTTGATTTTGTTTTTAGACTATCCCAGCTTGTATTCTTTTAGCTGTTGCCAACACGGCATGACATCTCATTGAAAATAGGCCAAAATGCATTTTAGTACCCGAAGGTGCAGCATGATAGCCTAAACTTGACAAAATGGTCGATTTAGTACTCTGACGCATTAATTTTATTACATTTTCTTATCTGACCTACTTTCATTTGAGATTTTGACGGACTAAAAAATGTACGTTCATTTCAAAATATTGAGATTAGAACGTAAGAAAATAAGACTAAATTAGTGAGCCAGGGTACTAAATCGACCATTTTGTCAAGTTGAATAGTTCAGGTAGTAGAAGAAGACCCCGTTAGCCAGGGTACTAAGATGTATTTAGGCCTGAAAAAGTGTTCTCCGGCATAACATGTTACTTACAGTTAAGTTAGCCAGGGTACTAAGATGTATTTAGGCCTGAAAAAGTGTTCTCCAGCATAACATGTTACTTACAGTTAATGTAGTGGTCGGTTTACACTCAGCAACTATTTATTTATGTTTTTATTATTTATATGTTGGTACAGCAAGGTACACTGTGAGGTCATTTGGAATTAGGCGTAATGAGAAAATTGCATGTTATGTGACTGTAAGGGGAGACAAAGCAATGCAGCTTCTAGAAAGTGGGTTGAAGGTCAAGGAATACGAGCTTCTTAGACGCAACTTTAGTGACACTGGTTGCTTTGGATTTGGTATTCAAGAACACATCGACTTGGGTATCAAGTAAGTCAAGATTATTATTAATATGGTTTATTATTAAAAATTTGACATTTGTGATTGGTTATATAGGTATGATCCTTCTACTGGTATCTATGGTATGGACTTTTTTGTTGTTCTAGAACGACCGGGATACCGTGTGGGGCGTAGACGCAGGTGCAAGGCACGTGTTGGTATTCAGCATAGAGTTACAAAGGACGATGCAATGAAGTGGTTTCAGGTGAAATATGAGGGAGTTATTCTCAACAAATCTCAACAAATTGGAGCTTAAGTAGTTAAGTTTTGTGCTCTTTTTGGGGTAACTTTTATATGTGTAACGTGCGCCAGATATTATATTATGATTCTAGTAGTGAAAGTATGAGACCTTGTGGTGTTTTTTACTCTAGTTCAACACAGTTTTGATTTGCTTTCGTGCAGTGACTCAGGTAATGTATTCAAAGTAATGAAAAAAAGTTGGAACACTAAAAACAACCCAGCTAGAAGTTTAGGAAAAAACAAGATTACAAAACAGGAAAAGTGGAAGGCGTACAAATCCAATTTGTGCAATTTAGTTTATTTCTCGAATTAATCCAAAAGAAAACCATTCTATAATAATCAATCAACAGAATCTGTTTCCTTTTCGAACACCAACTCATTTCTTGACTTCCACATTTGCTATAGATATGTAAGAATGGCAGCTGTAAAATATGGAGCTTTATCTCCCGAAAAATTGTTTGTTTTACCCCACATAAACAGCAAATTAGGAGTGAGCGCGATAACTATGAATGGCCACCCCTACCGAGGACCGGACCGAAAACTTTAGAACTGAAATTACAAAATTTACAAAAACGTTAGAACTGAAATTACAAAATTTACAAAATTAAAAACCAAACTGATTACATGTTATCGTTCCATTCGGTTCAGTTTTTTCGGCCCAAATGCCACCCTAGCGAATCTAAAGAGTTTGCATGGAGGGGGGATACACCACCAGCAATCAATCTTGCAAAAAAAGATAATTATAAAATGAGAAATGTGAAATGGAACTGCTTAAATAAAAAGAAGCATGTTTAAGGCTAATAGGTATGGATACCACCAACCACACCAAAATTTTTGTCACATTAGATGCCACCTATGCAACCATGTAACATCACTTGTTGCAAAAAAACCGATTACACCACCACAGTCATTTGCATGTGAAAAGAGCTCATCAAAGCACCCAAAAATACCACCAACGGTCACCACACAGGCATGGCTCTTCGTGGCTGTGACCACAACTCTTTCACGGGACCCCCCTACAATGTAGTGGGGGTGGTGATCACATCCCGTTCATGGTGTGAAAGGCTTGCCAACAAGTCAATCATAGGTTTTTTTTTTTTTTTCATACCAAAAGATATGATGATAACAAATGTCATTATTTCTGTTATTTTATAGTATTCTTTTTTTTTCCATTTCTATTTTAAACAATATAAATGAAAACAATAAGATTTGTTATTGCCTTATTGTTTGGTAATCGAGTACAGCCACAATAAATCGTGAATCAAATTAAGTAACACCAGTTTTCGACTATTTTGTTAAAACTCAAACCACAAGGACTTCTATGCAATTTTATCAAGTAGCTCACAAACTCAACCCTGAAGGGCTACTGCGTCTTCCTGCATTGGACATAAAGATTTAGAGTAAATTACATGAATGGTCCTTTAGGTTTATAACAAATTTCACCAATGGTCATTTAGTTTCAAAAATTACACCGATGGTCCTTTTTTTTTAAAGGTTTTTCACCGATGGTCCTTTACGAAAAAGTCCGTCTATTTTTTAAGTTAACTAACATCACATGTGATGCACATGGGGGTATTTTGGTCAATTTGTCTTTCTCCTTCTCAATTAAATTACAGGGATGGTCCTTTAAGTTTATAGCAAATTTCACCAATGGTCCTTTAGGAAAGATAAATTGACCAAAATACCCCCATGTGCATCACATGTGATGTTAGTTAACTTAAAAAATAGACGAATTTTTTCGTAAATGACCATCGGTGAAAAACGTTTCGAAAAAAAGGACCATCAGTGTAATTTTTGAAACTAAAGGACCATTGGTGAAATTTGCTATAAACCTAAAAGACCATTCATGTAATTTACTCAAAGATTTACGATGCTATTGATAACCAAAACCACAACAATCTTCTTATGCGTTTCCCCAAATCACCAAATTCATAGTCAAAATCATATTAATCGCCGTAAAAAAGTCAAACTTCATTTTAAACCACCTGCAATTTCTTCACAACAACATCTGTCTCCAATTGCCAATACTAAGGGGGTGTTTGGGAAAGCTTATTTAAAGGTGCTTATGGCTTATGAGCTTATATAAGCCTTAATAATCCCTTTAAAAAGGGATTATTAAGGCTTATATAAGCTTATAAGCCATAAGCCCCTCTAAATAAGCTTTCCCAAACACCCCTTAATTCTCGTACAAGAATTCCGGCCACTTTATCACTGACTTCACCATTTAATCACCAAATTACTGATCACAATGCTGACATTTCCAGATTCTGTGAAATGGGTAATCTTCAAAAAGCCATGTATCTGATTTCTAATTCTGAAAAAATCCATCTGAATTTAAAAACTTACTGTGACATACTCCAGCTTTGCGCCGAGTCAAAAGCTCTGCATCATGGAAAAAAGGTTCATAAATGGATATGTTTTACCGGTACTGAAATTGATTCTGTTCTGGGTTCAAAACTCGTGTTTATGTATGTCAGTTGTGGGGATTTAATAGAAGGGGGGCGAATTTTTGATAACATTTTCAATCACATTCCGAAAGAGAATGTTTTTCTGTGGAATTTTATGATGAATGCATATGCAAAAATTGGTGATTATGAAGAGAGTTTGTGTTTATTTAACAGAATGCTGGAATCAGGTGTTGAACCTGATGCTTATACATTCACTTGTATAATCAAGTGTTTCACAGCTATCGGACATAAAAGTTTAGGCGAAACGATCCATGGTTATGTTTTTAAACTAGGGTTTGGATTTAATAAAACTGTTGTGAATTCCATGATTGCTTTATACTTTAAGCACGGAAACATTGAAAACGCACACCAACTGTTTGTTAATTTGCCTGACCGAGATGTAATTACATGGACTTCGATGATTTCTGGATACACGAGAAATGGTGAATTCGATAAAGCGATTAATATATTTCTTGAAATGAAAAATAAAGGTGTTAAACCGGATACTTTCACTATCACAAGCATATTGCACGCGTGTGCTTCTAGTTCTTCATTAGAGAAAGGTAAAGAAGTGCATAATTACATTAAAGAAAACAATATTCAATCTTTACCTGTTTCTAATGTGTTAATGGACATGTATGCTAAATGTGGAAGCATGGACGATTCATATTCGGTTTTCTCAAGAACACGTTTTAAAGATATCGTTTCATGGAATACCATGATTGGTGGTTACTCGAAAAACCGTCTTCCAAATGAATCACTCGAGTTCTTTATAAACATGCAACACGAAATCAAACCCGATAATGTAACAATGACATGTGTCCTCCCCGCTTGTGCCAGCCTGGCAGCTTTAAACAAAGGCCGCGAGATCCACGGGTACGTTTTAAGAAACGGGTCAGATTTAGATCAATATGTGGTCAACTCACTTATTGACATGTATGTCAAATGTGGGGAGTTAATTCTAGCAAAAACATTATTTGATACGACAATTATGAAAAATCTTGTCACGTATACGGTTATAATTGCTGGATAGTGCATGCATGGATTCGGTCATGAAGCTTTATCGACTTTTGAAAATATGCGTGAAAATGGTATAAAACCTAATGAAGGCTCGTTTACTTCTATACTTTATGGTTGTAGTCATTCGGGTTTGCTCCAAGAAGGATGGAAATTTTACAACATTATGGTACATGAGTACAAGATTGAACCGAAATTAGAACATTATGGTTGTATGGTGGATCTTTTGTCACGAGCAAGAAAATTGTCAGAAGCTTATAAATTTATTAAAAACATGCCTGTTAAACCTAATGCAACGATTTGGGGTTCTTTACTTTGTGGTTGTAGATTTCACCATGATGTGAAATTAGCCGAAAAAGTTGCAGAAAAATTATTCGAATTAGAACCAGAAAATACTGAATATTATGTTCTTTTATCGAATATATATTCAGAAACAGAAAAATGGGAAGAAATAAAGACATTAAGAGGTAGAATAAGACAAAATACGGATTGTAGTTGGATTGAGATTATGGGTAAAGTTTATATATTCATTGCAGGAGATCAAATGAATCCGGAAGCTAAAAAGATTGAAACTTTATTACAAAATTTGAGAATGGTAATGAAAAAAGATGGGGTTTTGCCGAAATTAAAATACGGGTTGGTTGACAAAGATGATTGTGGGCATAGTGAGAGTTTAGCAATGTGTTTTGAAATACTGAAGTTTCCAGCTGGCAGGACGATACGAGTGACCAAGAACGTTGGAATATGTGGAGAGTGTCATGAGATTGCGAAATTCATTTCCAAGAATGTTGGAAGGCAGATTGTGTTGAGAGATTCAAATAGATTTCATCATTTTAAAGATGGGTTTTGTTCTTGCAGAGGTTAATGATAGCTATGTAGATGTAGTAGCTATGGTTGTTTAAATCATTTGTTAATTTGTAGTACTCTTTGATAATATGTTGTATAACATGTATAATCAATCTTGTTTGCTCTGTTGTTGTCACTAGTCACAAAAATGTCCAAGTACATGGTTTACCTACATATAAAAAAGTGTCAGTAATGGTTCTGTCATAAACTGATAAAAGAGTGTGAGAATACATATTGAGCTTTTTAAACTAACACATGCTAATTTAGTTTCACCCTTATTTGACCTCTGGATTATTCTTCAGTGAATATATACTTTTTTTAAAACCTTAAATTACCTTTATACTTTAACTTCAGAAAAGTGTTAAGATTGCCATATCGAATATGATTTGATGCATTTTCTGTAAGCGAGTACCGATCCACAAAATGAAGCTGGAGATTGGATATCCTGAAACTCACAGCAGCATATGCTGCAAACAGCTACTACCAAAAGACCATTATAGTCTCCATTTTTTCACTTTCATTTTTGTAACGTGGTCCATAGTTTTTGTTCTCTTTCATTATATTTACGACATTATCACCGAAATTAGAAAACAAGTAACTAATTAATATAAAGAAGTATTCTATCATAATATTTCTCTATGGGAAAAAGGAGATTATATTTAAAAAATTAGTACTTAGTTAGTTTTCGTTATACAAACACAAGCTAAATGTCCATCAAGATAAACGCTAACTAAACATTACTACAAAGTTAAAAAATAAATGTCCTTTAATTTTGTCACAAAGGTAATTAATTATATAAAAAAGATTCGTCGCAAAAGCTTTTAGTATGACTCGCTAAGTTTAACATTCTTCGTAAAATCCGTCGCAAAAGCTTTTAAGAGAACGATTTTCCGTAGGTAGTTTTCAATCGCAAAGTCTTTTTTGCGACGAAAACTACCATCGCAGTTGCCTGATGCTGTTGAAATGTTAAACGGATCGAATTTTTCCATATGCCAAGCTTATATACCAATCTTTTTTTCCATCACATATGGTTTGTGCTTGGAATATCCAATTTGCATGGAAAAAACTTGACCTATATATAGTTTTGAGTAGAAATACATTCTTCAAAGTAAATTTAGTATGTATTGGTGGGCAATTTCCCATTTGGCAGCTGCCTACTTAATTCATTTAATTAATTGCTTCTGTTTATCGGAATTATAAAGTGATAATAGTGTGGAAACTGCCAAAGGCCCAGCAATACATCGTAATACACATAAGCAGCTCTTTTATTTTATAATCTCAAGGAGCCAAGAACTGACACCCTAAACGATGATGTTCAATTACTGTAGTTCAATTCGATTTTGAATAGGTGCAACAATTCGATGTTGAATTGGATGGATTGGCCGGTCTTACCGTCCCAAATTAGCTTGCTCTTTACTATTGTAATCCTTTATGTTGCGACTATCCTACTAATCGCAACATAAAACTTAAATATTGTTCATTGCAACAAATTATATAAACAAATACATTATATTGTTGACAACTATGTATTTTCAATTGAATCACAGATTGGTGATAAAACTTTGACTTTTCAAGAAACTAGTGTTTTGTGATCCAATATAACAAATGTAAAATTAGTTGATTTTTACAGCACATAAATCAACACATATCATAATGTACATTTGTTATAGCAAATTGTATAAGATGTTAAAAAAAATAATAGTATGAGAAGTAATATATACGGTAAAAAATGAATTTCCATATGTAAATGGACAGTGACAAAAATAATCAAGGAACAATGGTTTTACACCAGATTTTCATTAACCAAATCACCATATTTAGATACATAAACTTGACTTTTTATCTCCTAAACATTGAGTCATAACTACTTGCACTAAATAATACTTAAACAAACTTTCCGTATTCTTTTTTGGAAACGGCAAATATATATATAACTCTCCGTATTCAATTCTAAGACTATTATAGCACCAATGTAACTTAAGACAAACTCTTCATATTCCTAAATTACGGCAGTTTTATATATTAGTAAGCATCCTCCGTTAAACTTGAAAATTGGTTAAACCAAAACTTGTTTTGAATCTAGCTAAAATTGTTTTAGCACTTCTATTAATATATCAAAAAGTTGATATTGGGACTTAACGTATGTAAATCAGTGAGGAAATTGGTAATTATATAGCTACAGTTGTTAAAATCCTTTGTTAATTATTAGTACTGTTTCAGCCATAAAAAATACTCCCTATGTCCCAGTTTTATTGTCCATGTTTCCTTTTTGGTTTGTCCCAAAATTATTGTAAACTGTGTGATTTTTGTATGTAGACAATAATTTTGGGACTGAGAGAGTAATATTTAACAAAATTTAATTAACTTTTGGTGGTTATAAGCAGATGCACAACCCAGATGGTAAAACAACTGGATGCGGATGCATGAGATCGTATATATACCGATGATGCAACTCATTGATATTTCAAAATATAATAGCTAGCAACAATATAAGATACCCTCTGTAAGTCACACCAAAAAAAAAAAAAAAAAAACCGAGGGTATTACTGGTTAATAAAAAACTTAGGGAATATTTTGTGAGGATTACACTAAAAAAGAAGTTAAATTTTTTTTAATACTATTCAAAATTTTTTGAATAATTACATGATTACCCCGTAGTAGAGTCCGCCCCTACCCTCTTTGGTGTGGAGGGGGTGTGAAAGTTTGGGTAAGTAGGAGTTAAAAAGGGGGAAAGGTCATGTTGAATGAATTGAACTTGTCCATATGCCAAACTTATACCAGTATAGCTTTATCATCCTGCCTTTTCATTTCATTACAAATGGTTTGTGCTTGGAATATCCAATTTGCAAAAGAAAAACCATCATCTATAAATAGTTTTGAGTAGATATATACGCTCTTCAAGTGAATTTAGTATGTATTGGTGGCAATTTCCCATTTGGCAGCTGCCCACTTTATTGGTCCAGATTTACTTGAATCATAAATTGATAATAGTGCCAAAGGAGATTTGTCCAGCAATTCATTGTTACACAAAGTAATGTTTCCTTGAGAGTAGCTTATATCTGTCTTCTGTTTGTCAATGACTCTATTTTAAACTTCTGTAGATGCTTTTCGATATTCACTTACGTTCTACTTTAGTTAAAGTTGTGTATTATGTATATGTACATACCTTGATGTAAATCTACATCTTATCGATAAGCCATACTCATAAGCTATTGCAATATCATAATTTTTTAAGTAATGTGCTTTCATTTGACCCTTCTTCAATCGTCACACTAGTTTAGTTTCCCAAGTGAAACTTTCACATTATATATACTGAAAGTATTTGGTCTAAGAAACATGTTAAATATGTAAGATGGAATACATACAATATTTGTGTATCTGTAATTGGATTTTCAAACTGAATATGAATAAACTTGAAGTGAAAACAGAACACACCTATGACGAAGGATGTTCATGACAACTAATTCATCGAAACATATATATGATCAAACATTGGTGTGCGAAAACCACAAGGACTGTAATATGTATCCTACTAGTTGGATTTGGTTTCCTAAAGCGAACAGAAGTTCAATCCTTATGAGCAAAAAATAAATATCCCTTGTGACCGCAGAGGTCCACCCGTGCTGACTTCAGACCACCCGCTTTTACGGGTGGTCGCCTTGAAATTAGTTAGCTGGCAAAGTGAGTCGGAACATAGTTTAATAAAACATTGCAAATTTTCTGTAGAGTATATAATGAACATAATGGCAGCAATTGTTGGACATAATTACACAAAAAGACTAACTTTAGTGCATTGTAGGAGTACTAATTCATAGAAACATTTGATCAAACAGCGGCAATTTTTCTGTAAAGTGTCATGACATAATCGAAACAAATGTTGGACATAATTAGGTTATTAATTAAAAAAATGACAAAATGATTTTATCGTAGATAAAAATTGAATAAACACCTGTGCCGGTGACAGTTTTACTGTTGGAGCATACGTAACGGTTTCTGAAACGATGCCACTGTAACCGTAGAATTAGTGGAACTGAGAACGATTAGGGGCAGGTGGCAACATTTCAAGGGAAACGGTGAACCAGATGAAGTCAAGGGGCAAACGGCTGCCGGTTGACTTATCTGAAACGGTGGGTTGTCCGATGGGGAAGAGTGAAATAAAATTGACATAATTAGGGGAAAATGATGATACGACACGTCAGCAATAAATGAAATTTAGTCATAACCAACCGTGGTTTATTAGGAGTAGGGATATGTTCCTCATAGTCATAGGAATATACTTGTGAACTTCAGAAAAGTGTCAAGATCTCCATTTGATTTGATGCATTTCTATGAGCGAGAATGAAGCTGGATATCCTGAAACTCACTGCAGCATATGCTGTACGTACGTACCAAGTATTTTAATTTGTTCATTTAACAAAATGAAAAGATTATAACGGTTGCAATTCTTCACTTTCTCTTTTTCTAACGGAAGATACCAAAAATGTTCTCTGTAATAATATATGCATAAGATGAGAACTCTTGGGATAATTAGTTATATTCAATAAATTTAATTTACTTCTTTGTTATACATATGCCAAACTTTTACCCATCCTTTTCTTTTCTTTACAATATGGATGGTGCTTGGAATATCCAATTAGAATATAAACAATTGTGATCTATAAATAGTTTGGAGTACAAGTAGATTGATCATCAAGTAATTCAGAATGTATTGGTGGGCAAGCTCTCATTTGGCAGATGCACACTTAAGTACGTGCTTCATGTATACTAAAATCATACAGCGGTATTAGATAGTGTGAAAACTGCCAAAGGAGATTTGCCCCGCAATTCATCCTAATATATAAACCGATGTTTTCACGAGTAAGCCATGTCATTAGATATTGTTATTTGCTATTCTTATAGGAAAATGCAAATGAATGAGAAAAGTTTCATATCAGCAAAATGATTATTACTTCCTAATTTTTTCTTCGTTAATTTTTTTAGTGCTTCTTAAATCTACTTCAATTTTGTCCATAACAGGACTTGAACCCATAACTTTGAGCCATGAGCAACACTAAACGTCAATATCACTAGGTTACAAGCCTTGGGTTTTTTCTTGTTAAATGCCGCATTATTCTTATGACGCCAAAGAACCTACAAAGTGGATTGTATGATCGCATCGATCCTAGAGAAAAATTCTAATTAGTGACTAAAAGGATTTGGAATAATTGCATAAAATTGGTCACTTATGCCGTTTGATGACCAAAATTCAGATGGTAACTTTTTGTCACTAAAGGTCCATCTTAATTTTGTTTAGTGACCATATACGAAGTGGTGACTAAGCAGTGACCAAACAGAATGGTCACTGTTCTGTTACGACCATTTTCGTCAGAACCAATGAAATTCGTCAATAAAGGGAATTAGTTAATGACAAAGGCAGTGACTATAAAAAGTAAGTCACTATTTGGGTTCAAGTAACATCCTTAATTATAAGTGGCCAAATGTATGGTCACTTGTTATTGACTGTTGAATTGAGTCACTTATTGTAACTGAGTTGTACTGCAATTTTTGTTCCAACAAAATTAAAACGGGCTAATCTTAATTAGACATTAACTTCATTTGCAATAGTTACAATTCTTTGATCTAAACTAAAAACAAGCACGTCATTAATAAGTCAAACTAAATATTATTAAACACGTTTTACATAACCAGAGAAACGAAAGAATAACATAACACGTTTCACACCACTGCCGAACGACTAATCGGCCTAAGCAAATTCGAATAATCTTTATATAAAATATTATAATTTTTATATTATACGAGGCAACATGGCCCGTGCGATGCACAGGCTTAGTTCACAATAAATAACATTTTGAAGCTAAATCGTATACATTGAAATGGTGTTACGGACAAAGTACCTAAAGCATGACCACTAACATGTTTAGCTTTGATTGCAGATAATCTACTAAATAAGCAAATAAGTGTGTCGGATGAAAGGGTAAAGTACAAAATATCATCATTTTTATTATCGTAACTTAAACAATGTTATTCATAACATAGAAGTTAGACTACAAACAACATTCTGCTTTATCTTTTATAAGAACGGACAACGATATATATGTATTCAAACAATGTTTGGTTAATTAGTAGTTCTTGAAAAGTAATGTGTAAAAAGTTTATTAAAATGGAGATAACTCAACTTGTTTGAATTATAAATTTAATATTTAATGAAATTATTTTATTATTTAATAAAACTATTAAAAATGGTCAAAATTTAATTTATTATGTGCATTCCTTTTTAACCCGAAATTCTGATTTCCCTTTTTAGTTCTAAAATTCAATTGGTAGGTTAGAAGTTGTTCGAGTTATCAACGGTGAGTTGAATTAAAAAAAAAAAAAGATTGACATCATCATTGATATGAAAATGGATAATTACGTTGCAATTGTAATGGAATTTATGTGAAATTATTACTGAAATATATTATCCATTACCATTTCTATTAAAAATTAGCACAAAATGAAGTCAAACAATTCTTCAAAGACGTAGGCTAAAACCACCCATCATGTACCTAACTCAAAACAGAAGTGTTCATACATAAGTGTACCTTCAAAGTTATGAGCAGATGGATTGGAAGAAGCATTAACGCCTAAACCATTCATATGAAACACTTCGTTAATAAGCTTTGCCAAAATATATAGATAACTACTTAAATTAATAGACAAATAATTTTGCAAGAAAAAAAAAATGATTGAACAATTCCATAAGGTTTTAATCAATAAATTTCCAGGTTGTACGGAGGAGGGTGATTTTCTTCTATCTTACTGGATGTTTATAACCTTGTGTCTTTGCTTCATCTCATCTGTGACCAAAAAATACATTAATTAATACAACTTTTACTAAATTTCGAATTGAAAAACTTATGCTTGTTCAAATCTACTTTGATAGCAAATCCGTTATATTTAAATAGCGTGCACGCGCGTGTAATTATCATTTTCAACAACAAATTATAAGTTCAACCACACTTGCATTTTGACCATTGGTAAACTAAATAAACAAAGACCGTCAAACACAATGCACTTTCAACTTGAGGACTGATAAGTAATCAACAAATAAGTAGTCAACAAATAACAACAAAAATTAAAGAAAATGACTATTAAACTTAATCATGATCATGAAGATGAGATTCAACACCTCAATGGTTAATGGAATAAACACAAACAGATTGGTAAGATTGAAGACGATAGCATAGACTAAAGATCGTAGCTCATACTTCTCGGAAGTTGACGAAGACTTCCATAGATGTGTATATCCAAAACACCAAATGGCCACCCGTACAACATATTCCAACCAGCATGATTACGCCGGAAGCATCTTGCCTTGCAGATTTCAACGGATTTGAATGGGGAGGTGAAGATGTTGCAGATTTTGAAACGGTTGCAAAGGCGGGAATAAAGGATGAAGATATGCACGATTGTTGAACATCTAGCAGATTTGGGAATGGTTGTATTCGAGGGTTATATGCAGGTATAAAGTGTGTATTCGAGGTTTAAATGTTGAACATCTAACGTTTTTACATTTAATGTTTTTGGAACTCATTTTTTAAGTAGATATAGAAACTCGTTTTAATGGATACCAGTTTGTGTAACGTGTGTAATAATGACTACCGAATTAAATGCAAATTCGTTTTTGGAACTCATTTTTTAAGTAGATATAGATGACAAAGTTCACATATACAATACTGTTAGAAATATTCTAGATAATATTCATTTAGATTTGATGTGTCAAAATTTGGAAACTACAAGGACCTAAGTCGTTGATATGGAATTCAAGATTTGAATGAAGATTTAGGAGATAATGATAAATGTAAAAGATTTAGTATATCTTTATAGAATTCAAAAGATTTAGTAATTATCTTTTCCTTGTAAGTCTTAGGTTCTCTATTATATAAAGAGACATAATGACATAGAATTAGTCGTTCTTGAAACCCACGTTTCATCAAAAACGTGTATGTGTGTGTTCTTTAAGCCTCAAGGTCATATTATGATCCTGTTATAAGTTTAAAACCGTTCTACATATTTTATGTAGAATTGGGGCTTTTGATGATGAAAATAATGAAAAACCTTGTTTAAACAATACAAATATGTTCGTTTAAATTCCGCAAGTTTTATTATTTGTAGTTGTATATTCCAGATCAAGAACTAACTATTCTTGAGCCTAAAGATCGATTTATATAGAGTTGTTCTAAACTCATCAGGTGGTATCAGAGCAAGGTGGCTCCAGATCTGGAATGAAACAAGGATCAACACCAAAGCCGTATAAGGTTTTGCAATTCAGGTCATAATATATTATTGTGTTCCCCCTTTGTTCGTACATAGGCTCTTCGTGATTTCTTTACAGATTTAAAAAGTGTACATGACGAATTGGAACGATACAAGAATTTCTTTGATATGGAAGAAATAGATGTATTAGTGGAAGAAATTCAAAATTTAAGAAGTCAAGTCTTACGTAGACTCTTCACAAAAACAAAAAAGAAAAAAAAAAGAAAAAAAAGAGGTACTTCATGAAGAGGAAGGTGATCTCAGGGTTCCGATAATGATGGGACCTACTTTGCAAGTGTTTGAACAACCAATGAAGATGACCGTTTGGAATATGGCTAGTACCAAGAATTACGTGTTGAAGATGAACTGGTACAACTTTGTTCAAGATAACGAGCAGGCTTTAAAGAAAGGTAAAAAAAAATTAAGTTAATACTGATGTTGCACGTTTCTGTTGATCACCTCTATAACGTTTCTACTGATCACCTCGAAGTTGTTACTACTGATCAGTATTACTACTGATCGCGCGTAACTCTTTACTACTGATCAGCATTAAACAAGGGTACTGACCCGAAAAAGTTATTAATGCTGATTAAATTTTATTACTGATCTTCATGAGTACAAAGTTACCATGATTTCTTCCTCATAAACGATACATCATACTTTGGAAAACATGACACACACCATGTTCGTTCCATACTACGGTTTATTGATAGTATCCGGTTTAATCACTTATTATTATTTATTCTCGATAAAAAGATGATGAAAATAACTCGTGATATTAATGTGAAACGAATCACATTATTCACACACACAGGTTGAAGGCTTGATGAAGATAAATGAAGAAGGTTTATTTGTTACATATTTGATCTTCATTAGTCAATTACAGAAGAAGATATATTTAATTTTGTTTGAAGAAGAAGTGGAAAGTCTTACTACATAAGATGTTATGTATTGATGTAACTGCAATTCAACAGAATCTTAACGAAAAGATCTGTTGAAGGCCAAGAATGTCCTTCATACAAGATATGATGTTGCTGATTACTTGATTTAGACGGGATGTGATGCATAGTTTGATAATCTACTTTAACTTCAAATAGAAGATGATTTATTTTCAATGTAATTGATATAGCCTCGAAGACACAAGAATGATAGAACACTTTCAGGGGAAGAAAAAGTGTTGATCATTCAAGGGGAAGTTCAAGTTTCAGATTTGTATTTGATTATGTCAAAAAGGGGAAGAGACTTGAAGATTCTGAGCTAATTCTATAAGTTTTGTCAAATCAAATAGGGGAAGATTGTTAGGAATATTCTAGATAATATTCGTTTAGATTTGATGTGTCAAAACTTGGAAACTATAAGGACCTAAGTCGTTGATATGGAATTCAAGATTTGAATGAAGATTTAGGAGATAATGATAAATGTAAAAGATTTAGTATATCTTTATAGAATTCAAAAGATTTAGTAATTATCTTTTCCTTGTAAGTCTTAGGTTCTCTATTATATAAAGAGACATAATGACATAGAATTAGTCGTTCTTGAAACCCACGTTTCATCAAAAACGTGTATGTGTGTGTTCTTTAAGCCTCAAGGTCATATTATGATCCTGTTACAAGTTTAAAACCGTTCTACATATTTTATGTAGAATTGAGGCTTTTAGTGATGAAAATAATGAAAAACCTTGTTTAAACAATACAAATATGTTCGTTTAAATTCCGCACGTTTTATTATTTGTAGTTGTATATTCCAGATCAAGAACTAACTATTCTTGAGCCTAAAGATCGATTTATATAGAGTTGTTCTAAACTCATCATACAATACTTCAAAGTTCAAATCAACAATCCTTAAGTACAATTTGTAAAAAAATTAATTTCAACAAAAAAAATGAGTTTTAGCTATTTTGACCGCCTAACCCGAGTTTTATCGCCGTTTGACCACCTAGCGCCTAACATGACTGATTATGGGTTAAACGCGAACAACCAAATAGAAACAAAGACAAAATCACCAATCCTTAAAACGAGCACCGCTTAAACTTGATAATACCCTCCTAAAACAACTCATCACCGCCAAAACACGCCACTAATGAAAACACCTAACTATCGGCTATCGCAACACCTGGCGGAATGTTGTGAATTGTAATGTAATCTTTTTTCACCGTATTTGTTCTATACTATAAGAAATGCTCGAAAACAAATTCCCATATCCTAGAAGATATATGACTTTCTGTTTAGTGATCAAATATATCTTATTTTCACTGTACTGCTTTAATCCCCCTAATCTTAAAGTAATGTGCTTTCAATTCACCATTAGTTGACCCCTGGATTTTATTCTTGAGACATATATTTGAAAGCTTTAGCTTCATAAAAGTGAAGCTGGATATTCTGCACCTCACATCAGCATATGCTGCATACAACTGCTACCAAGTATTGCAAAGATCACACTGGTTTTTACAAATTGTATTCAATTTCTCTTTTTTTTATATCGGTGGTCCACGGTTTTATTCTCTCACCACGAAGCTACCACTCGTCTGACATACGCATTGTCACCCCAATCAGAACACTCGAGAAAATATACAATACAGAGTTTTAATTTGTTCTTGGTTATATGCACATACATACCAGATTGTTTTATGCAACTCATATATCTAATATATAAGATCATTGGTATATTATTACCTTATGAGGGTGACAAACGGGTTGGTTTTGGGTTAGTGAGTTTGAGTTGGCAGGTTGAAACCTGAACCCGACCTTTAAGAATTTTGGGTTAGAAAAATCAGACCATAACCTGGACGGACACATGCGGTTCGCATTGTGAAAGGAATTGCCGCGGTTCGCATTGTGAAAGGGTGAGAGAGTGCAAGTTGAAAAGAGAAGAGGCCATTTAGAACCGAACTTTTCTTTTCATAGCAAAATGGATGGTTCTTGGAATATCCAATTAGGATAAACAATCGTCAATTATAAATAGTTTCGGGTAGAAATATGGTCTTCAAGTAAATTTAGCATGTATTGGTGAATTATTGGACAAGATCTCGTTTGGCAGCTGCCCTCTTAATTACTTGTGCTTTACAACATTGTAAGGAAACTGCCAAAGGAGATTTGACCAGCAATTCATCGTAATTGAAGATATGTTTGCAGAAGTAAGTTATCATTTTCCGTTAATAGTTTCTTTTTGTCATTCGATTACTCTTCATTATAACCATTATTTAGTCATTTTATACTTCCTCCGTATCAAAATAAGTGACACAAATTGGCTTACACGTTTTTGAGGTAAAAGATTAAAGTAGAGGTTAAAATAGATTAAAGTACATAGCTAGTGGAGAATGGGTCCCACTTTTCTTGAATAAAGTGATATTAATGAGTTTTAAAAGTAAAAGTAAGGGTATGAGGGTAATTTCACTTTATTAAAGTGGATAGTTAGTGGGTATGAGTCCCACTATTTTTATCAAATAAGGAAAGTTTTCAAAGTGTGTCACTTATTTTGATACACCCCAAAATGGAAAGTGTGTCACTTATTTTGATACGGAGGAAGTATTATATATATGTAGTGAGAGCTTATGAGCTTTTAAGCTTAATAAGTTTTTGTGAGTTTATTTAAAAGCTTTTAAATAAGTTTTTTTAGGTGGATTATTTGTTTATTTAGAAGCTTTTACGTCCTAAGGCCTCTCTCAACAGTGACGCGTCATTAAATCCATCAGTAGCGCCACATCACCCTCATCCTTACTGACGAGTTATTGACACGGTCGTGCCAACAGTAACCCATCTCTATAATATTATTATAAAACAAATAAAAGATAAAAAAGAATCTTGTATAAGTTTTGATGCACATGGTACAAGCATTTAAAACCTAAACCCCCTTCCCTTCCCTTCCCTCTTCCCCTCCCCCTTTCCCTGCCACACCCCCATTGACGCCTCTCTCCTCCCCGTCGTGTAGAAGACGTGGGCTACCGACACATGCTTGTGACGTCACACTGCCAATGGCGTCGGCTACTGATGTCCAACAAAATGGTGCCGACGTGAGTGTAGAAGACGCGCTGGCACGGGTCTAAGCCTCTAAGGACTAAGCAGGTGTTTAAGAGAAAATAATTATGTTGTTCGTTGGCTAAATTTAATAAATGGAAGTCGATCAATTTCCGCATCTTATTAACTGTGTCTAGAGATGCACAAGTAAACCGGATTTTTATCCGGTCCGGTTTTTTAACCGGTTTCAAACCGGTTTCAAACCGGTTTCATGGTAGGAAAAATCGGATCAGCCTCAAACCGGCGGTTCCCAACCGGTCTAAGCTTTTGTCGAGCGGTTCGGTTCAAAAACCGGTTTCGTATAACCGGTTTTTTAACCGGTTTAATCTTAGTCCGGTTTTTTATCCGGTTTTTTATCCGGATATTTATCCGGTTTTATATCCGGTAAGCTCCATCTTATATCCGGTCAGCTCCAGCAAAATTTCACCAAAAAACTAGCCGTTACTTGGGACTTGGGATCGAAAAATAGCCGTTAGAAGCAGAACCGGTCACAAAACCGGTTTAAAAACCGGTTAAAAAACCGGTTTAAAATCCGGTTTACGAGCAGCCCAAAAAATAGCCGTTTTATTACCGTTTTTTTGACCGTTAGGACAGATTTCCAGCCGTTTTTTTGTCTTTTAGGGTCCCCAATACACCTATAAATACCCCTTAGGTGTTAAGGATCAATCACCACTCAAAACACTCTCATTTCTAGCTTAAAAACTCACACCACACTCAAAAACGCAAGTAATCTTTGCTATGGATTCGGAATCTCAACCTTCGGTTGGTATGGGTGAATCTTCTACCGACGTTATCGTAGAGAAGATACTTCCTACAAAGAGAAATCCGGAAATTTGGTGCAATTTCGACTTATGTTTGATGTCGGATGGATCGAAAAAAGCTCGGTGCAAAAGATGTAGGCGTTTCTTTAAAGAAGATGGAAATACAAGTTTGAAGAATCATAAGAATAAAAGTTGCACCGTTGTAAAAATGGGCTCGACGAGTGGCCAAACAACCATGGGAAATGACGGCAATATACAAACTTTCGACGCTAGTAGGCTTCGTCAACGAATGGCGAAGTTGGTGGTTCAAGAGGCGTTGCCCTTTAACTTTTTCGACAACAAAAGGTTGACGAGCATGATCCAAGAAGAGTTGGAAGCACGCTATTCCCATGTAAGTCGTACTACCTTAAGACGTGATGCTATAAAATTATGGAAACTTGCTAAAGATGATTTAAAAAAAGGTTTTGAAAATTTACAAACGGGGGTTAATTTAACTAGTGATGTTTGGACCGCCCCAAATTCTACACACGACTCGTACCTTTGCGTTACCGCTCATTGGATTGATCCCAATACTTGGGTAATGATGAAGCGTACGATTGCGTTTGAATTATTTGGGACTCCACATACGGGGGAAAATTTGTACCAAATTTTAGACTATGTTATAAGAAGTTATAAATTAGAGTCTAAAATATTTTCTATGTCTTTTGATAATGCGTCCAACAATACAAATGCGGTTAAAAAACTAATTCTTAAATATAAACCGATTTGTAACGGTATGTTTTTCCATAGTCGGTGTG
Organism: Calendula officinalis; assembly: GCA_963853835.1. NCBI lineage: Eukaryota > Viridiplantae > Streptophyta > Magnoliopsida > Asterales > Asteraceae > Calendula > Calendula officinalis. The sequence continues at coordinate 4,566,425 of OY970830.1, read as the reverse complement.
TTGCACATATTATTAATTTAGTTGTGCAAGATGGGTTACATGCTATTGAACCCACAACAACCGCTTTTAGAGTAATGCTAAAAGATGTTTTTGGTACTACCGGTTTAAGACATAATAAGTATATGAAATTTTGTGTCGATGCGGGGCAAGATTGGTTAGGTCCAAATTGGGACGTACCTACGCGTTGGAATTCCACTTGCCACATGTTTGAGTGTGCTTTGCGTCAAAAATTATCTTTAAGCATTTTCCATAATATGTTAGCCGATCGAAACCGTGTTGTACGATTTGAGGAGTCTAAGTGGGAAACGATCAAACAAGCTACCGAATTACTTTGTGTTTTCAAAAATGCAACAACTTATTTGTCGGGGGTTTACTATCCTACAAGTCCATTGGTGTTAAAACAACTTTACTTAATGTGTTCAAAAATAAATGACTTTGAATTTAGGGGTCCCCCATTTACCGAAATGGTGGTACCGATGAAAGAAAAACTTAGAAAATATTTTACCGAAATGCTCCCCGTTATAACAATAGCCGCTGCTTTAAACCCCATGATAAACACTTCACGGGTTGAGGTGTTAATTACCAATATTTGTAGCGATTTGAATTTGTGTGACCAAGACGTTCATTTTGCGGAAAATGCCATTAACCATTTCAACAATTGTTTAACGAACATGTTTAATGTTTACTTGGAAAAATATGGTCCAACAACACACATTCATACCATGATGCACGCGGGGGCCTCTGGTTCGGGTCATAGGGATTATGATGAAAATGTTAGATTCTACAACACTTTGAAAAATGAAAATAGCAAACGAGCTCGTGATAACACCACTAGTAGCGAGCTTGGGAGGTATACACTAACCGATTTCTTGTCAACTATAAGTGTAGAAGAATTTCCAAACTTTGAGATTTTGGATTGGTGGAAAGGAAAGGGTATCCAATTTCCAATTCTTTCCGCTATGGCTCGTGACGTACTAAGTGTTCAAGCTTCTACGGTAGCTTCGGAATCCGCTTTTAGTTTTAGCGGTAGGGTTATATCAAACAGGAGATCGAAACTCAATCCTTTGTCGGTTGAAGTTATAATTTGTTTGAAAGACCATCTCGATGCAGCAGAACGTTTACAAGATATTGCATCACTTGAGAGCGAGTTGGGCGACGTGGAAGTTCGATTACATAACTTGGAAATAGAGGGACATATGTCGGTACCTCTAACACAAGAAGAACTTGCATTCGACATGGAACTACGCGACAATGTCATGCGAGATGAAGAATGAAGAATGAAGAATGAAGAAATTGAGGCGGCGAATGACGACGAAGACATGAAGATTGAAGACTAGTTATCGTTTGGTTTGTATTATGTTTATGTTTAAATTTATGTTTAAAACTCTTGTATTTGGATTAAGAACTCTTGTATTTGGATGGTTTCGTTTAATTAAAAGTCGATTTCTATTGTCTTTTTACATATTTTCTCCATAAAAAATACAAAAAAAAAAAAAAAAAAAAATTAAAAACCCGTAAATCCGGTTTTTAAACCGAAAACCGATCCGATCCGATCCGAAAAACCGATCCGATCCGAAAAACCGATCCGATCCGATCCGGTAAAACCGATCCGATCCGGTAAAACCGATCCGATCCGAACCGGTTTTAAACCGGTTCAAACCGGTTTTGACCGGTTTTAGATATTACGAGTAAAACCGGTTTAAAAACCGAACCGGTTTTGTCAAAACCGGTTTTGACCGGGGTTGACCAAAACCGATCCGGTTTTTAAACCGGTTCGGTTTTCCGAAAAATCCGGTTTGCGCACCTCTAACTGTGTCCTTCCTGGAGTATTCAAGCAAGCAGGCCCAATTGTTTGGGTTTCCGGTCAGGCCCATTACGACACCAATTCCTGCAGCTCAAACTACTCTGTTCCTGCCAAAACCCAATGGGCCGCTTCCAAGCCTGATTAAAAACCAACGGCCCAACAACGAGAGATCTACAAAAAAAATGTTAAAAACACTAGAGTTTAGACTGTTTAGTATATACTTCCTCCAATTCAAAATAAGTGATACACTTTAGGTTTCACGATTTTTGAGGTGAAAGATTATGATGATGATTAAATTAGATTAATTGGATGGTTAGTAAGGATTGGGTCCCACACCTTTTGAATAAAGTCAGGTTAATAATGTTTAAAAGTAAAAAGTATGGGTAAATGAGTCATTTCACTTTGTTAAAGTAGATAGTTAGTGGATGTGGTCCCTTTTTTTTGCCAAATAAGGAAACTTTTCAAAGTGTATCACTTATTTTGAATCACCCCGAAAAAGAAAGTGTATCACTTATTTCGAATCGGAGGAAGTATTGATCTCGGAACTCAGTCACCAGGAATGGCCAGAAGCAAAGACTGGTAAATGATACTCCCTCTGTCCCAAAATTATTGTCTACATTTGAATATTACACAGTTTAAGAAAAGTGTATTTATTACACTGTGCAACCAATGAAATTTTATCTTTACCACTTAAGTGTTTTTTGATTGGTTGAATTTTCAAGTGGACAGTCATTTTGGGACATTTAAAAAATAAAACATGGACAATAAATGGGACGGGGGGATTATATTTTTATGGTCTTTGATCAAACCCAGAAAGCCATATTCAATTAAATACATAACTATGAAGAAATGCCAACACCTTACGTAAAGCTCAATTGGATATGAGGACCATGGTCTTAACACGAGAGTAGACAATTAATTTCATCATTCAAGCCATGTTAGCATAAGTTTTAGTGTGCAATAACAAAAAAGAGAGAGATTAAGGTGGTAAATGCAATTTATCAGCAATATGTGGTGTCTCTTTGTGGTAGCTAGCCGCCATACACGTTTTGTAAACAAGATAAACTAGGAGAATTATTGGTGTGGTCTACCTTTGGAAATATATATAAACTCATTGTTACCGACTTTATTCAGTTATTGTAATTCAAATAGACTTTAGATAGACTGTTTGACCTTTTAGTGGTAAGGGTGTTGATATTCTCACAAGTGGCCAGAGAATTAAATATCGCTTTGGTGTAAATTTTGGGGTGTCACATATATATATACGAAGTATATATATATTCTAGTTAGGGTGCGTACATATGAGTTGTAAACCCACTCTCCCTGAGTGAGTGAGGTCTAGAAATCGGATGAAACCTAAACCATTAGAACGGAAACCGAAAATGATGAATTTTCAAAACCGAAAGTCAAACCAATTACATGTTTTCGTTTCAGATCAATTCGGTTTCTGATGGTTTTAGGTTCCGTTTATTCGGCCCAAATTTTCACCCTTACCATATAACATGACTATAACACAAACCCATAAAATATGATCTCATGTAACATGTTATAAATATCATGGGTTACACATATGATTAGCGACCAACCTAGAAAGCAAATATCCGCCAATATAATTGTTGGAGCCAATTTGACCAACCTAGAAAGCAAATATCCGCCAATATAATTGTTGGAGCCAATATAACTTCCAATAACTATTGGGTCATGATCTCTATATACGATATATACAAACATAAAACTAATTAGCAACAAAACGTCACCTATAGTTTTATATGTAGTACGAAATCACATCTCATTCAGAGATGTTTGGATCACTAGAATTAATAATTTATCATACTCAACTAACATGTTGAGGTATATAAAAATTAAAAATATCTTCAGTTGGCAGACAGTAAATACTATAGATTAAACAAACCGACGGAAGAAAAAGAAGGGATTAAATGCCAAGGTTATAGCGTTGAATGAAAAAAATATAGAACAAGATTAAGAGGTCCCTTTCAAGTTGGAGTATAGTATTGTATCATTCAAACATACTATTGAAATTAAGCTACCCCACTAGGTTCAAACTCAGATCGGGTAGGTACCTAAACATCTAGATACCTGAAATTTTAGATAGTTAATTTTAGTATCCGAATTCAATACTAGAAATTCAGATTTCCAAAATCTTAATTTTTCAGAGATCCTGTCTCGGATCTCTGATATTCGAAAAAATCCAATTATCCAAATATTTTTTTATATATTCCGAAAAATATAAAAAAAAATAGAATTTTATTTTTTGATATTGTGGATGCCGGGAAATTTTGAAAATTACTATCCAAACCCAATATCCGAAATTCGGATTCTAAATTCGCGTTTCCGCAATTCCAAACATATTTCAGATATCAGATCTTTTTTCCGGATATTCGATTACGGGATATATTTTGTAATACTCTAGCCCAGCCCTCTTGGGCTTTGTATATATTTTCACATCTTCTTGCACGTCCTCTATAAAATATCCAATTGCCCATCTGTCAACATTTCGGACCCATATAATTAATTTGGACCACCCCATTCTTTCATCACCTTCCCCCATTTCTCTTCCTTCTTCTCTCTCTCTCTCTCTCTCTCTCTCTCTCTCTCTCTCTCTCTCTCTCTCTCTCTCACACACACCTTCTCTCATTGATCCATTTGAGCCAATTATCACGCTAGCTATTGCACATATATAGGCACAAACACAAAGGTAAATATCAAGAAGGCCTCCAAATATCACTGACAATTCTAAAAAGTGTTCGGAAAATTATTCAATCATGGAACATGGATATAGTTCAGTACTGACGGTAGATCACGAAGATCACTCGCCAGAAAATAGCGAAGATTCACCGTCTTCTGGCATGTTTAATGACACAAAGACCACTTCAAGTTCATCCCCCAAGAGAAGGTTAGTCGAATTTAGTCTGCTACTCACAGAAATACAACAAATTTTTACATGACATTTAGTTTGATATAAATTCATCGACGCAAGAAGAGTTATTTGTTTGGAATTTATGGACGAAAAGCAAATTGGAGTAACATATATTGTTGGGTATTTGTTACAGTAAACGTTCGTTACATAAACGAGTGGTCTCGGTTCCAATAAAAGATATTGAAGGATCTCGGCTAAAGGGTGAGACGAATGCGCCGCCTTCGGATTCTTGGGCATGGAGAAAATACGGCCAGAAACCGATCAAAGGCTCGCCTTACCCTCGGTAAGTTTACACTTCAAATTAAATTTATTTATATTTGAAAAATATTGATGATAAGTTCATAGTAGCGCTTAATTATGGTTATCATCGGAATAACTACATGATAAGTTCATATTATGTTCTTTACTCGTACATAATCATAAAGTAAAAAATGTGTATCTTTTTATATAAACATAAAATTAAATCATATTTTAGTAGAGTAAACTAAAATGTTTAAGTTTTTTTTTTTTTTTTTTATCTTTTTAGTATTACATTGCCTCCTCTTAACGTTTAAAAGTTTTTTTTTTTTTTTTGAAGATATTTCAATTCCCAGATTACAACGTTTGCTCGCTTTGTTTATTGTTCATTTAATCATTTTAATAAATTATCATCGTATTAATTATTTAAAAAATAGTGTATTGTCTTCGAATAAACAAATTGCATATAAAATTAAATATAAAAATCGATCGATGTGATGTTTACAAGATGCTAATGTCAAGACAAACGAGGATAAAGAAAGTAATAATTGCTATTATTTTTTTGGCAGGGGTTATTATAGATGTAGTAGTTCGAAAGGATGTCCAGCAAGAAAACAAGTAGAAAGGAACCGAGCGGACCCCACTATGGTCATCGTGACCTATTCATGCGATCACAACCACTCTTGGCCGGCTTCAAGAAACAACAATCACCACCACAACTCCACCCTATCACCACCACCAGCCGCCACCACCATCCAAGAAGCTATCTCCACCGATAATCTAGAGGACGATTCCCCACAGTCGACCAAACAATCTATAAACGAGTCCGATGAAAGGTTCACGAGTCTTGAGGTGGGACCCGATGCTCCTTTTATATCAACAAATGATCAATTTGGGTGGTTTTCCGATTTGGACTCCCCGTCATCGACCGTGCTAGAAAGTCCATTGATGGTTGGGGACATAGTCGAAGTTGCTGACATGGCAATGATATTTTCGATTAGGGAAGAAGATGAGTGGTTATTTGCGGATCTTGGCGAGTTGCCGGAATGCACGACGGTTTTCCGGCCAAGGGAAATATTAAACAAGGATGAGCACCACCGGAGGCCGTGCAACTTGGCCCCGTGGTGTGGGACAAAAGGGTGATTATAGAAAATATTTAGTCACAAATTTGTCTTTACCGTGGGCAGTTATTTGTAAAACTCCATGGATTTGCGTACAGTGAGCCTAAAGATACCGAAAGAAACAATTTTATAATCTTGAATATTTTTTCCCTGATTTAATCTTTGATATTCCTCGGTTTACGTGATCTAACGAATAAAAGTTGGAGAAAAATATTGTTTCTATTGGTGAGAAATTTGTGTTGATGTGGGAGTTATTAAGCATTTGTTTGGACATTGTTTCTGACGTTAATTTACTTTGCATGGCACTTTAACTATAAATGAAGGGATATACCATCACATGCCTTTTTATTTATTTATCTATTTATTTAATATTTATTTAATTAGTTTTTATATATGTTGTTGCCATGTGTTCGAGGGATACTACTTGTGTTAGATAGTTTTTTGTTGCTTAAACTTCCCCTTTTAACTTTTTCAATGAACTTTTAAAAATATTAATTATGTAATTAATGATATAATTGGGTGAATTAAAGGTCTATTATTTAACATACAACCCGTAGTTTGAGTTGCTAGGTTGGAACTAAAACTGATAAAAATGGGAGGGTAATCCGTAATCGTTTTGTAATACAAATATCTAACCAAATTCAACACGTTCCCTAACAAAAGTACAAATTTCCATACTAGGTTATATTTATACTCCATCCGTCCCATTTTTATTGTCCACCTTACTATTTTAGTTTGTCCCAAAATAAGTGTTACTTTCAAATTATAACCAATCATATGAATTATAAGTATGCAAATATGATATTTTATTGGTAAACAATGTAATAATTGCATTTTCTTAAAACTGTATGCCTTTTGTCTAGTGGACAATTAATTTGTGACAGAGAGAGTAATTTATAGAGGTCTAACTAGGGTAACTTTTCATACTAGGTTTGGGCGCTTTCAAACTCATGTTCCATGTCGATGGCTAAACCATGCAGCAATTATCGGTCTCCACAACTCAACAACGATGTAAAAAGTATTTTTATGTCGGGGGATTTGGGTGAATTGTGATTACAATGCACCGGATATATCTCTAATTAAATCATGTTAGAGATTAATTACTATCCTAAACCGTATTTGCCCCTAATCACACGAGGTTTCACAAATCTATTTACGATAAGACATAGACTACGTTCTTGAATTCTGATAGGACCAAGAACTAGAGAAAACGTTAAGTTACAAATGAATTACTTAGAGAGTGCGGTACAGTAACGAGTGAGATGAGGTGGAACCCCATTTTGTGCCACATAGGCTTCGCCACTGTACCATATGTTAAGTGAGTGAGCACCTTCGCCGGTGAACTCACGGATGAGAGAGAAAACCAATGTGAGAGGTATTTTTTAAGTGTGGGGTATTTTGGTGGGTGACAAATGGGTATTATTGGTTAGTTATGGTAGAGAGGGTATTTGAGGTTTTGAATGTGAAATGTGAAATAATGATGTGGCGCAGAGATGGCGCTGATTTGACGTTTTGGCTTGAGCCACCATACCTGATGCTCTTATATCTTGTTTATAAAGAACACCTAAGTGTTGGTCCACAATGGACTCTACCCCTAGATAAGAGTCTGCAATGGGGCGCGACCCACTTAACCATCACCTCTTAATCTGTTTCAACTTAACATACATAATCACATTAAAATTTCTAACACCTGTTATATTTATTTTGAGTAAATTAAGTAGAAACTATCTAATAAAGAAATGAATGTCCCGCAAAACTAATTTATGCAATTGACTAATTTGAGCTAACGTAGCTGGATTTGTTTATTTTCGGGGATCTTAATTGGTAGGTTGTTATACATTATTATAAATATCATTGTCAATCGCATTATTGTATATATGTTATTATTATTTTCATGATCTAATTGTTATTAAGCACAAATAGAAGAAAATTAATGATTAACCACTATCAAAGAAACCATTAGAATATATTTTAAGTAGGGCTGTCAAATCGTGCTATCGTTTCGTGTTGCTGGATAACACGACACGACACGACACGAATTCGTTTAACACGAAAACGACACGACACGAAGTCGTGTTTTATTTAACTAACACGAACACGACACGATTAAAAAACGATAAACACGACAAACACGACAACACAAAATAAATAACAAATTTCTTACTTATTACATGTTAAAAACACGACAAACACAACAAACACGATAAACACGACAAAATCATAACTATCATGTCAATTTCGTGTTAATCTCTGAACACGAACACGACACGACACGACTTCGTGTTTGTTTTACACAACACGAACACGACACGAACACAAATTCAAATTTCAGTTTCGTCCCAATTTCGTTTCATTTCGTGTATTTTTGTCGTGTCGTGTAAAGTTTTGACAGCCCTAATTTTAAGCACCAAAATGTAGTTGGTAAAGATACTTCAATGAAGAGTCCCCAGCTGGCCTCTAAATTTTTTTATTAACAAATAGATAATAATAAATAACACGATTAAAAAAATGAACCAAAACTATATACCACCAAATGTATTAATTAATTTGATGCCCTTTTGCATCATAATGACTTTCTCGCGAATCTTTGAATGCGTCATCAGGATTATGACTATTGTTTACATCGTCAATTAATCTTCTTCCTTATCCTTAAGTGCTTCGGAATAATTAATAAATTATACCAAGTGGAAGCTTAATTGTAGATCTTAAATTCCTCTAATAACACTAAAAAAAAGTGTTATATTAAATGGTGAAGTTTTTAATAATTTTGAATCATATAAGTTCATCATGGGTTCAAGTTTCGTTATAAACATATTGAATAGATTATGTGTCGTTCGGAAAAAAAAAAATTGGTCTTTTCAAATACCTCGTTAGATTTTAAAACAAAACACGTAAGATTAATTTGGGATGATGTGATTGTGAAGTTTATATCAGTCATTTTGGAAGCAATCTCTCTAAGAGTGGGTAGTAGTATGACTGTTTACATTTTAAATTCTCATATCTTTATTTGAAGATATTGAATATAGTTATTATCGTTGCTGCTTACTAAGAATCGAATTGTGTTTCCTTTTTCTATGTATAAAGTGAAAGCAGCCCACATGGTTATTTAAATAATTAAGTTTGCGTTTACATGTCTTGAAGTTAACTAGTAATTATTCAATTCAATAATGTCAGAAGGGACATTTGAGTGGTAAGGAGGTCACTTCCTCGCGATTTTATTTATTATTGTCTTTTGTTGTTATATGAAATGATCTTCTCTTATTTATTAGGTTACTATGTATCCTTAGATGGTATCAAGTGTACTTTTTGAAGTACTTTGGTACTTCTATTGGTTACTTTTGTTGCATTTTATTCATGTTCCTTTTACTTTTTTTTACAGCGTTTTTTGGAACATCAATTTTCAAAACTTTATTATTATAAACTAACCGGGGAATCCGTACAGTATGATGGCAATGAAAAAGAAGAATGTGGTGGTGATCGACGACTACTGATAATAGTTGACAGTGGTGTCCGTTGTTAGCCTTGGTGATTATCTACGATTAAAGGAAGCCAAAAATGAGAAACTAAAATTTTGTTAAAAAGATGACAAATTGTAGAAATTGTGCATAACCAAAATAATTTTCAAATATAAGATTGCAAAAATGCTGAAACTTGTAGTTACAAGAATTTGTATTTTTGTTCTAAGTGTCAATAATGAAGAAAAAAAGAAGTGGAATCGATCAAAAAGCTTTTAAATCTTGTTTGCAAATTGCATGAATAATTTCAACATCTTACACTTTTCACCAATACCATTAGACTACAAGCTTTGGGTATAATTGACATAAAGATCAATTAGTATTTCAAATTTACTTGAAATAACCCTTAAGTTTTTAGGAAAAAAAAAAAAGTAACCAACAAGAACAATTCTGTTGTTTCCTATTGCTTTGTTATTAAGTATACTTTTTATCTCAATCGGTACAGCGTATTCAAATGCCGACAAATAGGTTTGTAAGTTCAATTCATTAGTAGTCGAATATTCAAGTCACTACCCTCTTGTTAAATTTTACTGATAATACCTAAATAAATTAAATTAGGCAATGTATATAAAAGTAACTTTATTGGTCAAAAAATATGCAAACATGTTAGGTAGATTTACTCTTCCCGGTTAAATTGAACAGGAAAAAACTTATTTGTTTACGTGTGTTTGTATCAGGCGAATAGAGAAAACTGAAAATCTCATCTTGTGTTCCAAATTCTTAAGTATGCAAAGCTTATTCCTTTACATATTTTTAAATGACTCATTTTGGGGCAGACGATATCATCTTGTGTTCCAATCTCTTTCGACTCATTTGACATTTTTAACAGAATTAAGCCGTTTGAAATGAAAGTTGCTTTTATTCGTAGCCTGTATGTAGCAGTGGGCCAGTGGCAATATTGGCCCATATGCATATGATTGTGTCAATTGGGTCATATTTTCATAAGCTTTAGGATTGTTTGGGCTACATGAATTACCTAAAGGGGCCCATCTCCACTTTAACAATATCCAAATGGTCAGATTAATGACAACGGGCCAGCCTCCTCCTTCCCAAATGCCAAAATCAACAGAAGATTAGGTCAATATGTGGTAATTCCAATTTCAGGGCTTTTTATTTATAATTTTGAATTTATAATCTGTATGTATGTCTTATGTTGCTTTACCTTATATGTATGAATGAATGTATAATACCGTTTTCATACATTGAATCATTATCGCCCCATTTTCATAAAAAATACATTCATTTCAAGAAAACCGCAAGAGGTAGATCATAAACACTTAAATCAACGCATTTTTATGATTTATTCCGATATAGATAAATAGAAATCGTTACATCTGTAATATTTCCTTTGTTACATTGGTTAACTATTCTCAATATATGAACCAGTGGTCCAACAAAAAAAGGTAGAGGCAGAAATTTTCCCAGTTGCTTCATAACTAAACTAGTAAAGTTTGTAAACGAAATCAACGTCTTCACTACTTAGATTATACAAAAAATTTAACGAAAGTACAAAAATAAATAATTGTTCAACTGAACCATCGTGTAGATCCGGCCCTAGGGATTAGAGTTACTACAACTTTGATTTCACGGTTTTTCAACAGTGAATAGAGGTAGGTGGTGCCCTTTATGGCTCGGGCCTGACCCACGAAAAATGCCTTTCGCCAAAATATGAAGATGAAACCCGTTTACAACATTGTGATCCGCTCTTGTTGCTAACAAATTAGGCATTTCATCTGATGATGTTCTCAAATCGCCTATTTCACCTTCCAAGTGACCCAAATCTGTTTTTTGAATCGGTTGAAGAAGAGATCGGGCAGCATATATATTTGGTGTCATGATCACAATGCCCACAACCATTAAGAACACTAACGAAGGAGATGGTTTAATGGAAATAGCCATTTTTGTAATGTGGTATGATTGAGGGTTGTGAAATTATTCAAAAAGGTATATCAAGAAGTCTTAAAGTACACGTTTCAAGTGGATCCATCAATTGGTCTATAGATGCCGACTAAATTTGTGATGGGCATCATTGTTGATGTAGATAATAAGTTTAAAAGTTTGTATTCTACCAATATAAGATGTTGGAATGTATTTTCCATTCACCTGTGGTGTAGGTTCGACCGTTTGAGTTCCGCTGTGAATAAAATGATTTAGATTTATAAATAGTTTAAGGGTGTATGTGTTGTTTAAAAAAAATTAAGTAAAAATTCTTTTCCATTATTTAAAGTGCTGACATGTCAATAATTAGGTCAAACCTGTGTTTATGTTTCTGTATGTCTTAAATTCTTCTCCATAGATGCCAATATTTCACCCTTTTTCTTAAAAAAGTTGTGTAATTTCAGTTATTTAAAGAGTTTCTATTTTCATATTTATATTTGATATAAGTAAACATGAATTTTATCATTAATTATATCAAAATTGGTTCTCATTTTAATATACATACCAAACAATTACAAATTTGATTAAGTTATAAAAACCTTGTCATTTATTTGAGTTAAGTTATGTATATTATTGTTAAGAGAATTTAGCATATTTACTTTATAGGCGATTAATATATGGTAACGCTAAATTAGCAACATTGCAATAAAGAATATACGTAAATCCTTACATTTAACATATGCGATTTGATTAGAAAGTAAGTCACATAACAAAGCTTTAAGATTATACTCCCTCCGTCCCATTTTTATTGTCCACCTTACTATTTTAGTTTGTCCCAAAATAATTGTCAATTTCAAATAACAACCAATCATATGAATTATAAGTGGGTACATATGAGATTTGATTGGTGGACGTTGCAATAATTGCACTTTCTTAAAACTATGTGCCTTTGTCTATTGGATAATTTTTGGGACGGAGGGAGTAGTTAGTTTTGCTTTAGGTACTCGAGCCCAATATGTGGTGGGTGTCCAAAGTATATGACATGACAAAACCCAAATGTAATAGAGCCCAAATTGTGGCGATAATTTAAAGTAAATCAAGTGTTTTGCGAAGGCAACAAGACATCTCTATATATGTGACTCTGAACCTTTTATTTTCTCTGGTCCGTAATGAGTGATAGATCTATATAAACAACACTAATGATACTTACTCTCATCATATGCAGATTATAAAGATAAGAGATGTAAACAATCATACTTCTTATCGAGATTTTAAATTGCTAAAAAGTAATTAAATACATTTATGTCCATGTTTTTCACTTTATATCTCTAGGGATGGCAGACCTTTAAAGCTACAGGCATTTTTGTCATTTCACAATTTACCAATAAGTTTGCTTTGTGGGGTATTTGCTAAAATTAAACCAACATTGTATTTTGGTGACTTCTAAAGTTACTTTAATATTTTCATATGTTATCCACTTGGACCACTTATAATCCATGTTTGCTAAAATATAATATTAACAGGATATATGACATTTAAATAATACGTATATATGACATGTAACATAGAATTAAGAGTCGATTATGCTCTTTATATGCCTTAACAAATAGTTGGCTTTTGTTTTGGAGTTTCACGCGGAGTGAGAAATATACTCTTTTTTATTCTTAGGCGAAATCGTGAGAGAAAAATTGATTATATTAAAATAGACAAAACTCTAGTTACGAATTGTCGTTTTAAGCGTTCGACTAGTCAAATTGAAGATAGGGACGAGGACTACGTCCTGGTAAACAAGCATATGTGGTTTACGGAACTTTTGGTCCCAAAAAGTTGTATTTTGGGTGCTATTTTCATTTTAAAGCTTTTTGTTTAGTTTTTGGAATTTGTCATAGGCCTAGTTTTTGGCTTGTTTATCTTTTTAGACTCGTATAAAAATCTATGTCAATTCCAGGGTCTCTTTGAGTTGATGTAAGTTTCGATTTTAATTTTTATGAAAGTTTATTTTCTCCCAATACTTTGTGTACTTTAGTTGAACAGATTTTAAAAATTAAATCAATGAGATTCTTTGAATCAACATTATTTTATAATAAATTATTCTGAGTATTAGGAATCATCGAGATAGTTCTTGTTTTTTAATCTCCATCAAGTATTCATTGTCAATTAGTCAAATTATATTGTTCACTAGTTCACTATTTTAGACGCAATCTCTTTTCGAGATCATTACATCATTGTGCTATTTACAGGGCCGGCTTAGAGTTTGTTGGGATCCTAAGTGAATAATGCTTTGGGAGCACTATCATAATTGTAAGAATAAATAGCAATGCAAAATGTAATATTACACTACATATCATTGCCCACTTTTATATCAACTCCACTTTTAATCTATGTATATTATGTATAAAAAAAATCTTATCATGGGGTCTTTAATTAAAAATGTATTGTGTTTTTTAACAGCTGGTTAGTTTTAGTTACTGGTTCGAGTCGGACAATGACATCCATAAGAGTTAGTATGTATTCCTCGAAACCCCGTCTATGTAGAATAAACCCCACCGCCTATCTACCTCAAGAAAAGTCTGCAACAATACTCAAACTAAAAACCTTGTAAAGGATCGATAGTTGTATAGCAATTAGTTGTAAATATTATTAAACAGAGAAGAGTCGATCATGACAGAAATTGAGGGTTTTGTTGATAGGTGGATTAGGTTGACAAAATGGTTGGGTTGGAAGAGAGTCGGTTCCAGGTAAGGTATTTTGACGATATTGGTGTCATATTTTGACCGAGGGTACGACCGTAATTTTCTGCTGCTTTCAAGAGTGTCTCTTTTGTCTCCCCTCTCCTACGGTCCTACCTACTACTCCTTATTTAGTTATTCCTAATTTCCAACCAAAATTAGTTGTTACAAGAAACAATTTGGTTTATTCCGTACGACTTTTGATTTTATGTATATTAAATCCCGGTTGTTATTAATTCATTTCTGCTATTAGTTTATTTGTTTTATGATTTGTTAAAAGGGTGATCTACACGCAACAAAAATTGATACGTAGTATTATATTTTGACAAATTTACTCTTGTATTCTAAAATGAAAAACTACACTTTTTCCGTTTCAAAATAAGTGATACACTTTGAAGTTTACGGTTTTTAAGACAAAATATGATAATAAATGTTAATTAGTTTAAATTGGATAGTTAGTGGAGGATATATCCCCACATATATTAATTAAAATGAATTTAATAATGTTTAAAAGTAAAATTAAGGGTATATGTGTCTTTTCACTATATTAAAGGAGATAGTTTGTGGGTGTGTATCCCACTACCTTTTTTCAAATATGGTAAGTTTTAAAGTATATCATTTATTTTGAAACACCCCCAAATAGAAAGTGTATCACTTATTTTGAAACAGAGAAAGTATTAGATATTCATATTTTATCTTCATACACACTAAAATGCATTTTGTCATATTTTCAATCCACTAAATTCCCATATTTGAAATCACCAATCATCACTACACCTTTCATATACATTTTTAAATGCAAATTGTTTTTCCACTTATAAAAGATTGAATATAAATTAAAATAAAATTAAAAATATTTTTATTTTGAACGACTAATAAATTAGAACTAATAAGAAGTTGGAAAAAAAAGAAACAAATAAAGGCATTGCATCGTGTTAGAAACAGAAAAATATTTCTCCTTTTTCATTTTCTTTGTAATTGTACCATTCCCTTAGCATAGGGGCGGACCTATTAAAGGTTCCGTAGTGATACGGGGCACTACTTAAAAAAATTTCTCACAGAATTATATTTTAGATTATTTTTTTTGTATTATGGTGGAGTGTTTCTACCAAATTATAAAACCTACCAATAGTCCAAATCAATCTTAAATAAACTAAAACATCAATTAATAATCCAAACTCAAAGCTAAAAAAATAAATAAAAAGAATCCAAAGTGTGTGTCTTATAGTTTTTTAGTTTTAGGTCTATAAAATCAGTAATTTTCTTATAGGTTTATGAAATTAATAATTAGTTATTGAAAACTTGGTGTATATAATCAAACATGTGTTTTTGTAATACAATCATTTATGTAAAATTCGTTATTGTTTCGACGCGCTACCCCTTGGTCGCGCTATGGGCGCTGCTTCTAGGACCCTGCAAGAGAGCGCAACTCCTTTCACCTCCGCCTTTTTGATCCACGCAAAGGTGCTACGACTGACGGAACTTTATAGTTCCGCCTATGCCTTAGCATCTTGCTAAGTTGAGTTTCAAAAGTATAATTTTTTCCGTTTCCAAAAAAAGAACACCAAGCAACCCAACAATTAATAATCTTACAATTTGCTATTTTTATCTAAAAATAAGTGAAACATTAAATTTGACTACTAATTAGAATCTCATTCTTCCTCAGATAAAAATATAAAATCTTCTCAAATCTCATTCATCCACTCCAACAAGAACCAAGTATAAGTGTATACATATACTAATATTTTTTTAATTTTAATCTTGTTATGTATTGCGCGGAAAAGAAGTTAGGTTATTTTTCAAGGATCCGGCGGTGTATGTATCATTTCTAATTCTACTTTTTTTTTTCACAGCAAAAAGAAGACAACGGATCGAGCTACGGCATTGCCATCACCCCCCGAAGACCTCCACGAAATATATATCACGCGAGTCTAGTAAAAAACTAGACTAAAGAGTACAATTATAAGGGAATTTTCAACCAATCATCCCATGAGGTCTTAATTTTATGCCTTCGATGGGAGATCCACAAAAAAGAAAATACTCTAATACTATCAAACATGTCCGACTTTTTTATACTACCCTTATCAAATAACAAGGAATTGCGATATTTCCATATTTGCCAACACACCGTGTACCCAATTACCATCATCTTCATCCTTCGATCATTTACGTTAGCAATTTGTGCACATATGAGCCACCACTGATTTCCGGACTTACAATTCCACTCTTCCATGTCCACACTTTTGACTATTCATAATAAAATTGTTACTCATTTAGGTCATGTGCGGACATACTTAAATCCAATCAATTTAGTAGAACAAAACGCATAATGAACGATATGAAAGATAAAATACAATAAGTTTTTACTTATTTCATCTTAAATACTTTTAGTAATTTATCATACGAAAAACGTGTAACATAATTTCCTGTAATTGATTTACAGAAATAATCCATGTTTGAACTATTATATTCTCTTCTTATATTAATAAAATCGTTTTAATGCAAAAATGATTTTTCAATATGAACATTTAAAACACCGAATGAGTTATTGATTTGGCATCTTTCGGTGGTTGGAAGTAAATACATGTTTCCCACGACTTTATTTACACAAACACACCCTATCCAACCATCTTCAATTATTGACACCACACGCCACCCAACGAAACACAATCATTTATCACTTTATCTTTCCTTTTAGGGTTAAATTATATTTCACGAAAAAACGCAATGTTTTTTTGTAATATCCTTTTACTTTTTTACGTATTACATTTTGTCATTTTTTACTTTATATGAACCAATTTTAATTTTTTTAAGAATACTATGTACGTATAAAACATAAGCTAGAATGTTACGCCAGATAACCGATAGTGAGAATTAGTTTGTGACGTCTTTAATTTTGGTGGTTATTAAATGTGAATGGAGTTGGCCGAAAGTGAGAGACCGTTATGCTTGGTATTATTAATAAATGAAAATGCTAGTTATTTATTCTTTATAAAATTATACAACAATAACTAATACTGTACTTAGTCTCGTGATATACGGAATGTAAGGTACTTTATAAAGTTAGTGAAATGTTCAAAGTAGTCCATTAATTTTATCTAGTCCCAAGGGACATTTATCAGTCTTTGGATCAAGAAAAATTAATGGTCAAGATAAAGATTCAAAACCACCACCACCACTACAAGCACATGTGCTTCTCTGGCGGCCGGCGGCGGACGGCGGCGATCAGCGGCGGAGGACGGGGGCCGGAGTTGGCCGCCGGTGGTGGTGGTCGTGACTGGAAGCACATGTGCTTCGTGACTTGTTTTGATTTTTTTTTACGTGTAGTGAAGCACATGTGTTTTATGACATCAAGCACATGTGCTTCGTGATTCAAACACAAATGACTTGCTTGTAAATTACATTTGTTCAGTAACAAAAACACATGTGCTTGGCTTTATGAAGCACATGTGCTTGGCTTTATGAAACACATGTGCTTCATAATGATATGTTCGTCACTTGTTTTGATTTTTTTTCTATATAGTGAAGCACATGTGTTTCATAACTTCAAGCACATGTGCTTCGTGATTCAAACACAAATGACTTGCTTGTAAGTTACATGTGTTCAGGAACAAAAACACATGTGATCGGCTTTATGAAGCAAATGTGCTTGGCTATATAAAGCACATGTGCTTGGATTTATGAAGCACATGTGCTTCATAATGATATGTTCGTCACTTGTTTTGATTTTTTTTCTGTGTAGTGAAGCACATGTGTTTCATAACGTCAAGAACATGTGCTTCGTGATTCAAACACAAATGACTTGCTTGTAAGTTACATGTGTTCAGGAACAAAAACACATGTGTCTAGCTTTATGAAGCACATGTGCTTCATAATGATATGTTCGTCACTTGTTTTGATTTTTTTTTCGTGTAGTGAAGCACATGTGTTTCATAACGTCAAGCACATGTGCTTCGTATGCTCCCTTATGTGTTTAGAAACTCATGTTTTTAGTGACTTGAAGCACATGTGTTTCGTGACCTGAAGCACATGTGCTTCGAAGTAATATTCCGTGTTTTAGTGAAACACATGTGCTTCGATACATCAATACAACCACCACCCCCATTAGCACCAGCACCTTCACTGTCAGCCTCCACCACCACCGCCGGCCGCCGCCGGTAGCCACCGGCGGCAGACGGCGGTGATCGGCGGTGGTCGGCGGTGGCGGACGGCGGTCGGCGGACGGCGGCCGGAGGTGGCCGCCGGCGGTTGCTGTAGGTGGCTGTTAGGTGGGTGATTTGATCTTGACCATCTTGATCCAATGGCTAGGATTTGTTCATTGGGACTATGCAAAACCCTTGGAACTACTAGAATACACCTCTATAAAGTTATATTGATACTAAATAATAGGATCATATATTCTAATTACACAATCTAAGTTGGTTAAACTGGGATTAAACATTTAAGTTGGTTAATTAATTAATGAATATTGTAATTCACATCTTTATATATATTAAAAGAAGGTTTTTTTGAAATCTTTAAAGCCATGTCATAATAGCACATCATATCTTATGCCATGTATGAGGCCACTTGGCACTTAATTAAATGCCAATTCATTATTGCCATCTAAAAATCCACATATACAACTTTAAGACACCTCACTTTTAATGACCTTTATAAGAGCCAATTCCTATATTTTACTAAATGTAAATGTAAATACTTTAGTGATAACCACCCATCACATAAAAATCTTCCTATATGTAATTCCTATATTTTACTAAATGTAAATGTAAATACTTTAGTGATAACCACCCATCACATAAAAATCTTCCTATATGTAAATCTAAATGCAATGCAATGCAATGCAATGCAATATTAAGGTTGTAACTGTCCACATAAACAATGTTAAATGTAAATACGTGTACATCTTTTCTGTTTCATGTTATACGATTGATCACTTGGTCACATAAATTGACTTTTAGACTTTTAGTGACCTTTATAAGAGTCAATTTCTATATTTGACTAAATGTAAATGTAAATACGTTTACTGATAACCGACCACCACATAAAATACCTTCCTATATATAAATGTAAATGCAATGCAATGCAATATTAAGGTATTAACCGTCCACATAAATAATGCTAATTGTATTTACGTATATATCTATTCTATTTTCTGATATACGATAGATCACTTGGCTATATTTTTTGATGAATGCTATTGTTAAAACTGACGGTTACATTAAGTTCTAATTTATGATAAGCAGTGTTAAATGAAAATCGAATAAATTTATTTTTGGTACGTTGACTGCATCTAATGTAATTAAAGTATTTATTATCCATTTAATGTACTTAAATATGAATAGTTTTGAATAACAATGAGATTTTAAATAATGTAATTTATAGTTTTAACACGAATTCCATCTCATGAAAAAGATTTCAACTTGACAAAAGTGCAAGAGTAATGGTAGTTGGAATTATGAATTTTAGTAACATTGTGCAACGATTGTTATGTATATATTGTCGATCATTTACCAAAGAAATAGTGAAAGCTTATGCCGAGATCACTTTTTTATATGTGTCATTGTGTGCGAAGTAAGAAATAAATGAGCAACGGAAACAGGTAAACCGATTCCCTTAAAAGTGTGTTGCCTTCTCGAATGAGTAGGGACGGTTTACTAAACATAACCCTTATCAATCATTGTATTTTGGGTGTATTTAATGTACTTAAATATGAATAGTTTTGAATAACAATGAGGTTTTAAATAATGTAATTTATAGTTTTAACACGAATTCCGTGTCATGAAAAAGATTTCAACTTGACAAAAGTGCAAGAGCAATGATAGTTGGAATTATGATTTTTAGTAACATTGTGCAACTATTGTTATGTATATATTGTCGATCATTTACCAAAGAAATAATGAAAGCTTATGCCAAGATCACTTTTTTATATGTGTCATTGTGTGCGAAGTAAGAAATAAATGAACAACGGAAACATGTAAACCAATTCCCTTAAAAGTGTGTTGCCTTCTCGAATGAGTAGGGACGGTTTACTAAAGATAACCCTTATCAATCATTGTATTTTGGTTGTATTTAATCCAATCGGGTCAAATAGAAAAGGTTGTCTATAGTAAAACGGGCCAAACAGGTTGAAAGTCGCCCAACGTCTGTTTTAAATGCCGATAACCTACTTACCTGTTTTATTCAAAGATTTCATTATGATTTAAAAATAGCAAAAATGTGTTGGCGGGTTAAGCTAACCTGGTCCAGCCCGTTTTGACTCGTGATAGAAAAAACCCTTTTAAGATATTCGTTTTCAATTTTTTTATATTTTTATAATTATACATAAGATTATACTTTAAATATGGGAAAATTCAGTTTTACCAAAAATTAGTCAAACAAACAATAATGCCTTTAGTTTACAGTGTAACATTTTTTATATGCACGAGAACAAATCAAAAGTATACTACAAGAAAATTACGACGTTACATATGACTAACTTCTATATAGTGCCTCATGTTATGTTGCTTGAGTAATTAATTTTTTAACAGATTGGTAGAGTTACCAATTAACCTATAATTGTACAATTTAAAAATTGACTCTTAAATGCAAAATTTTAATATGAATAAAAGTTTTTTCAAACATCTATAAGTTTGACACGTTTGTTGTTCCTTTTTTTATATGTTTTTTTATTTTGTTGACCATATGTGTAATCTTATCATATGAGCAAAAGAACACGACCTATGTAGGTAATTGATGAGGTTAAATTTAGTTAATTCATTTTAATTAAATTTTCTACGTTCCATATTTTTTTTCTAAAATTCAGGACATTAAAAGTAGGTGAATCTGCATGTTTCGTTCTCGGTCCATTCGGGTCATAGTCAAGCTTTTAATCCACCTGATTTACCGATGTGTTTGAAATTAAAATCGTTCTTTAGGCAATGTGAGAAAGACAATACCTCTTCAATATTAAACTTATTATTGTCAACACATGTTTTTTTTTATATTTTCTACTTATATTTGTAAACAATTTTATAAGTCGCCCGTGATTTATCACGAGTTATACGCTAGTATATAATTGAAGGATTGAATCTTTGTGCTGTTAATAGTTAATACCACAAACGCAAGGTAAAGTAAAGCACAATTTTAAATTAAAATCATTTCTAATAATCTAAAATTTATATGTAAACACAATTACATATTCATTTAGTTTTTATTTTACGCATGCTTTATATGGAATAGAAGAAAATCCATGGGTTTTATCTATACTATATTATAAAGAATTTACCTCTTCCATAATTAGTAAGGCTGAAAATTCAGCCAACACACTTGCTATTTATGAAATTATTTTCGTTTTAAAAAATATGCACAGGGCTAGACTCGAACCCAAGTTCTACAGGTTATTACTAAATGACCTTACTAGCTGAACCACCAGGCAACTTGTTATTTATCAGCTATGCTATGAATGTTAATCAGTTTTAATTTCCTAACTAAACAGCCGCTTGGGGGGTTTTTCAAAATTCAAATACTCCTCGAGATTCGAATCGTCCATGCAACTTGGGAATCGGAAATGGACAGCTTAGGTTTTTCAAATACCTTCGCATGATTCCATGGCTTCTACCATTGTAGCTGGTTGGTTGGACGGTATGTGTCAGGATCGATTAACTATGAAGAAGTTAATAAACACCTTAGATCTAATTGATTATAGAAGTTGCAGCGGATCAACACTATATCAATATATTAAGAACAATGAACTGTGAATAATAAACGAAAATATTAAGAACACAGTTTCACAAAAAGCTTCAATGTATATTATCAAGTTAACAATACACACGTACGTCTACAATTCGTAAGGAACTATTTATAATAGTCCTTGAAGCTAAACTATTTACCCTAGTTATTCTAGGACTTGATTTACATTCGAATTCTATAGATATACATTGATTTACATGCTATAACTATCTCTACGAAGATCTCGGACTTGATATGTTCCATATAAGCTCATCAGTAGTATTCTGCAATCACCAGTAGTAAATAAGTAACGTCAGTAGTAACTTTGGTGACCAGTAGTAAGTCCAGATACAACGTCAGTAGTAACTACTATTGATCAGTAGTATCTTCAATAAGCCTTGATCAGTAGTAACTAAGTTATAGTCTTTCACCAGTATCAACTTCATCAGTAACAAGTTTCTGCCCCATCAGTACTAAGTATGATCAGTACTAACTGCAGCATCAGTAATAAGTTGATCTGTGATTTTGTCCCAACAATCTCCCCCTAAACTTATTGATTATCTTTCAATCAACTAAGTTTCTCTTGTTCTTCTTGTTCCCTTCTTCTTTTCTCAAGGGTTCTTTGATTCTGTTGTCTTCTCTACTCAATGATGTATTTGCTGTTCCTCTTTGTGAAATAGTTTAATTTGTTTTGGAACATAACAGCATCATAAGGCTTCATCATTGTGTTTGTGAATATCTGGTACATAGTCTTCTCAGAATGATGATATTCTTTTTCATACAAATATAGCTCACAGACTTTCCCAGATTTTTCAAAGAAGTACATTTGTGCAGTTGGAATCACATTCCAAGCATAGACATTCCCTGGATCAGTAAATTGTTCTGGATAATTGTCTGGATAGAAAGCAGCATCAATCATCTTTGTTAAGTATCCAGCACCAGAATCTTTCCATGATTTCTTTGTCATTCTTGGTTTTCCAATGATCAGTAGTTTAATGACATCACTTCTTGAACAGGACATGATCAAAGGTAACCATCCAGTAAATCTCTGCACATCTTTATCTTCCCTTATTATCTCTATCACATTATTCTGCATAACCCTCCAATTGATGATTGGATTGTTCTGCAAGGGAGCAACTGGCATTTCAAGAACATGTACAATTTGTGATTTTGATTTCTTTTTAGAGCTTTGTTCTTGATCAACAGTTTTTCTTTTCTTTGATTGGGGAGTTGAGGTATCACCAGTAGTTGATACACTACCAGCTTTGATTAAAGTTGGACTGATTGGGATTAAGGCTTTGGATTTCTTTTCTTCTTCTGCTTCTTGCTCAGCCAAATCCTTCTTCTTAGCAGTGCAATATTTTTCAATTATAGTCATCATCTTCATTCTTCCAAATGACTTTGCACTATGCCCTTTTGTTTTCAAATACTCAATCATATTCGCCTTCTGTTCAAACACATCATCAGTTAATTCACTTTTAGTCTTCTTGCATTCAGAGACCAAATATTCAAGGCATTGTATATGTTCTTCTTCAACCTTTCTGAGCCTTTATGATTTTTCTTTGTTCTAAGAGTTGATTCCTATTTCTTTGGTTTCCCCTTTTTAGAATTTTTGGTACATTTTCTGCATCATATTTAGGAGATTCATTTGGACTTTGTGCTGTGTGAAAACTTGTATCAATTGATTTTGGAGATTCAGTTTGAGAGATTGTAAATTCAATTGATTGATCATCATCAGAAGAGTCATTTGATTCAGATGTTTCATTATGTGATTCAGTTTGATTTTCAGTTTTTAATTCATTAATGATTCTTTCTGAACTGTTTTTAAGTGGTGGAATGATTTTATATGGAGGTGGTACAGCATGATATCCCACCCCATGAACAACTTTTTCTGTAGTTTGATTGTTAGTTAGTTCATCAAGAATTTTAGTACTTATTTCAAACTTTTTAATTGTTAATTTATTTTGTTCAATTTCAAGTTGACATTCTTCTAATTTACTTGTTAATTCTTTATTTTTTAATTCATAAAATTCTTTCTCATCTACTGCTTGAAGTAATTCTTCCTTTATCCGTTGATCTATCATCTGGTACACCTTTATCTGATGTTCTTGATCAGTAATCACGCCATCAAACTCATGATTTCTTCTTACTGCTTTTGCTAAGTCTTCATTTAATTTAGTGTTTTCTTTTTCTAAGTTTTTAACAATTTTAGCACATTCAGAAGTACAAGGTTTAGGTTTTACCTCAGTTTTGTTGTCAGTAAAGGCCATGAGAGCTTGATTTTGAGTATGCTCTTCTGCTTGGAAGCTCCAGTCATATCCTTGTCCTTGTTGTGAAACAAGAGCAGTTGATTTTGATCTTTTGTCTGGCTGAGGACATTCTTTTGCAAAGTGACCAAGGTTGTTACAGTTGTAACATTTGACTTTAGTTTTGTCAAATCCAGCTTTGTCACCTTTGTTGAAGTTAAGACTTGTCCTACCAGTCCTCTTTAAGAACCTTTTGGTTCTTAGGCTCAGCATAGCCATCTGCCATTTAAGATCCATCTCCTCAAGATCATCTGGATTTAATTGTTCCAAGTCATCACTAATCAGTGCAGTATGTACATGACTAGTGAAAAAGGATTCTCTTGCAGCATCCTCAGAATCTGCAGCCTTTCCTATGGTAGTTTCTTGACCTAGACCTGTACTAGAGACAAATGCAGCATTATTAGAAGAAATAGAAGGGTTCTTTTGATTTACCTCAGTTTCAAATACTATGAGATCATTGTAGAGTTCATCTAACTCCTTTTCTTCTAGAGCATCTCTTTGTCTATATACAGGGCCGGCCCTGAGTTTATCGGGGCCCTAGGCGAATACTGATTTTGGGCCCTTATTGTAATCGTGAAATAAAATATTAATGCAAAAAGTATGAAAATATATATCGAATAAATTATTCAGTTAAATATGACGCGTCTATGAAAATACTTATTAACATAACCAAACTAAGTTTATTTTGCAGATCCTTTTCTTCGACTTTTCTTTTCATCTTCTTATTAAATATACAAAATTAATATGTGTTCAAAAATCAAAAGTTAAATAAATACTCAAAACAAGAAAATATGTTATCCAGTAATCTTCACATTATGCACATGAGCACAGAAGAAGAGGAGTGATGATCTAATTTTGATTTTCTCATTTCTAAAAAATATGGGCCCCTATTTTGAAAATGTGCTATAGGCGTGGGCCTACATCTACTTTGCTCAGGGCCGGTTGTGTCTATATACCACTGTGTACATGGCCCATTCTTCACTAAGAGATCTTAGGAACTTCATGTTGACATCTTCTTGATCCATCTTAACCCCAACTTGGTTAAGTTCACCAATTAGCTTGTTGAATCTGTCAAACACTTGAGTGAGTGTTTCATTGGGCTTTCCTTTGAAGTTTTCAAAGTCTTGTTTGAGAACAGACTTCATGTTCCTTTTGGTGCTCTTGGTCCCAACGAATCTCTTCTCCAGTGCTTCCCATAGCACCTTTGCATCATCATACTCAACGAAGAGATGTTGATAGTCGTTAGGAATGGCCAGCAGGAGAGTGCTTAGAGTTTTAAGTTCGATTCCCTTGTCTTTCTTCTCCTTCTCACATTTAAGTTTGTCTGCCTCAGTTGCAGAGCTGCTTGCTTGACCAGGACCAGTTTTGTTTCCTTCAAGAACGACTTCCCACATGGAGTAATCTGTAATAAGCATGTATTGCTTAATACGATTCTTCCACATCCCAAAGTTATTGGGAGTGAGTATAGGGATTTTGTTGGCCTGAGTGCTTTCATTATTATCAGTCATGATTAATAATGTGTGTGTTTTAAAGATTAAAACTTTTTGTTGTTCTTAACAAATAGTAGATCTAGAACCAATAAGCTCTGATACCACTTGTCAGGATCGATTAACTATGAAGAAGTTAATAAACACCTTAGATCTAATTGATTATAGAACTTGCAGCGGATCAACACTATATCAATATATTAAGAACAATGAACTGTAAATAATAAACGAAAATATTAAGAACACAATTTCACAAAAAGCTTCAATGTATATTATCAAGTTAACAATACACACGTACGTTTACAATTCGTAAGGAACTATTTATAATAGTCCTTGAAGCTAAACTATTTACCCTAGTTATTCTAGGACTTGATTTACATTCGAATTCTATAGATATACATTGATTTACATGCTATAACTATCTCTACGAAGATCTCGGACTTGATATGTTCCATATAAGCTCATCAGTAGTATTCTGCAATCACCAGTAGTAAATAAGTAACGTCAGTAGTAACTTTGGTGACCAGTAGTAAGTCCAGATACAACGTCAGTAGTAACTACTATTGATCAGTAGTATCTTCAATAAGCCTTGATCAGTAGTAACTAAGTTATAGTCTTTCACCAGTATCAACTTCATCAGTAACAAGTTTCTGCCCCATCAGTACTAAGTATGATCAGTACTAACTGCAGCATCAGTAATAAGTTGATCTGTGATTTTGTCCCAACAGTATGATTATATTCTCTCCTCTTTAGGTTTTCAACTAATTTAGGCTTATTGATTCATGTTTACTTTTTATTTTCCCCTGTTTTAATCTCATTTACGGATGCTTTTTTCTACTTTCTTCAGTTAATTACTTCATATGAGTTTACAAGTGTCTGTCACACTTACAATTTCTTATATTAACTGTTTTTGCTGCTTCAATTCTTCTGCCATACATATGTGTTTCATTTGTTGTTTGGATTTGGATCTGAGAGCTGGCTAATTGAAAACACCAGATCTGAAATGGAGGAAAGCAAATTGTATTCATGAACCATGTTTCGATCCATATTAACTGTTTTTCAATGGTGGAGTTTTAATGTTGTTGTCACCATCATGAGCAAATGGATCTTTCAGGTATGTCTCTTTTTCTATTATGTGTGTATATAGTTATTTTGGTAGGTTTTGTTCAATTTCCTTGCACGTATGTAACTCTAGCCTATAATCTGAATTTGAATAT
Source organism: Calendula officinalis (assembly GCA_963853835.1). Taxonomy (NCBI): domain Eukaryota; kingdom Viridiplantae; phylum Streptophyta; class Magnoliopsida; order Asterales; family Asteraceae; genus Calendula; species Calendula officinalis. The sequence continues at coordinate 4,539,483 of OY970830.1, read as the reverse complement.
AATCCTCGTGCTATTACAAGTCTCATTTAATTTGTGGTTAATGTGTAATGTTATGCTTTTTAAACTGTATCAGTTAACTAGAATATTGATCTAGAATGCACTTTGTTATATGATGGTTCATGCAATGACCTCCAGCACTATGTTGTAATATTTTTGTTCAAAAAATGTCATTATATATGTTTCAAAGATTACTTCATTTGATTTGTTCAATTTAGCCACTTGTAATATTTTTATTCTGACAAATGTCATTATTGGTTATATTAGCAATCAAGATCATCCAAATCTCTCCCCGTGGGACTAAAAATGACACCACCACTAAAAGATGAAGAAGAAGAAGATGATCAAGTAGAAACATGTTGATCATGTGTAGATAACTATGCACATGAGGAATTTTGGATATGTTGTGATATTCGTGATTTCATGGAAAATGTGTTAAAATTACCCCTGCAAAAGCTGAGCATAATAAGGACTACAAATGCCCAACTTGCAAAACCAAAAGGTGGTTTCATGGTGTTATATACGTACATATTATTTTATCATAATTTGCATTTAATAATCAAGATCATAGGTTTAAATCCCCTTCCCCCTTTGTGTTTACTCTAAATATTTAAATTATTTCTTGATTTTTTAGTCAATAAAGTATTGTATTAATAAACCCATTGTCTTTAGTTCTTGATAATGCAATGTAATTCTTCTATTTGAGGCTTTCATGGTACAACATGCAAACGCTTCAACGTTTTTCCTTTTTAAAAAAAATCTAACAAAACTCATTAATTTGTGGTGTACCATTGAACACATGATGATATCTATGCATAAGATTTTCACATATATAGTAAGATGTTAAAAGTAGAATTTGTATTAAAGATTGTTTATCAATTTATTTTTTCAAGACATCCTTTAAGAATTAGTCCCATTTTGAAGTTTTGAAATTTACTTGTTTGATTTCAAAATTTGAGAATGTACATAGCTCCTAATTGGGAAGTGCACTATCAATAACTTAGTTGCTTTAACCAATATATGTATATACTGTATTAAGGTTCCCTGTACGTACAAAAGCTAAAAGTCGTTATTTTTTCAACTCAATCAGAAGAGTATGAGTCACTTAGAGGTCAATATTCAAAAGTTTGAGTCGTTTAAACATGAAATATGCTAATATGATCTGAATGTCAAAGAGAATTACTGCCATCGGAATTGATATGTTGACTTTCAAAATAAAGTACGAAAGACGACATGTTGCTATTGGGCAACATTTGTTTGTCGCAAAATATAGTTTTGGGGTACCCATCGCCGCATTGCGCGAGTACCTGCTAGTTAATAACAATGTTAAGTTTGTATTTAAAAGATTATTAAATGCACTGGCGGATCCACTACCAAATAAGGGGGTACAAGGCCCCCGCTTGGTGGGTAACTCCCATGTGGAAAAAAATTTGGGTGCAAGGTCCCCGCTCAAAGCTTTGTAAAAACTCAAGTTAACTTTGATTTTAAATTCGCCACTGATTATATGCATATTGAAAATACCTTAAATGAAGGAGACAGTTGTTAAGTAATACACAATTTTTTATACATATCAAAAAATTTTATTGAGAATTCCAAAAGTTAACATTATCATTTTTCAAAATAATAATTATACAATGAGAATTGTATTTTTGTATGTATATTGCCGAAAATTTTTAAGAGTATTCCAAAAATGGCATTTTCCATATTTTTTATTGGGGCCTTACCTGGAAAAAACGGTGTTTCAAAATTCAAAATGAGTTGGCAAAACCACGTGCTGTCTCATTTAAATGGTGACATCATTCATGACAAATATTGCAGTCCATTTTGCTCCTTAATCTGCTAACTTTTTAGCTGGTATGACACGTGGCAGCGCGTCGAGCTGTTGGATGGGCCCGGCGGAACAGGATACTAGAACTCTCCACAAGTAGGCATATTCGGATTATTCGGGATATACTTACCGTTTCTTTTTATTCAATAAATTACACTAACATCACCTAACTATAGTCTCATTACAAAACTTTCCCTTTTACTTTTGAAATTATCGCCAATGCTTCGATTCTGACTATAAAGTCACCGTTGTATACTTGTATCCAATGATATATTCAAAAACTTATTTTCGTAAATGGTTTATACTTCCTCCGATTCAAAATAAGTGATACACTTGGGGTTTCACGGTTTTTGAGGCAAAAGATTATAATGATGGTTAAATTAGATTAATTGGATGGTTAGTGGGGAATGAGTCCCACACCTTTTGAATAAAGTAAGGTTAATGATGTTTAAAAGTAAAAAGTAAGGGTAAAGGGGTCATTTCACTTTATTAAAGTAGATAGTTAGTGGGTGTGTGTCCCTTTTTTTTTGCCAAATAAGGAAACTTTTCAAAGTGTATCACTTATTTTGAATCACCCTAAAAAGAAAAGTGTATCACTTATTTTGAATCAGAGGAAGTACATAAATATACGATTTTAAAATTATTTTCATGAATCATTTATAAATAAATTGTTGGGGGTGGGGTGCAGCGACAAGCTACTATAGTCACCAGTTGGTGCAAGCTGTTGAAGCGAGCAATTTTCTACTTCATGATAACTGTTTATAATTGCTCGTAATTTCTTGAATTGCTTATAACGTTTTGGAACTACTTCGATTTCATTATATATAACAAAATTAATCTTTTGTTTAAAATACACAAAAAGATACGTACTTTGACTGTTTGACATATAATTAGGGCTGTCAAAACCTGGCACAACACGACAAAAATACACGAAACGAAAAGAATTTGAGACAACATCGAAATTTGAATTCATATTCGTATCGTGTAAAACAAACACGAAGTCATGTCGTGTCATGTTCGTGTTCAGATATTAACACGAAATTGACACGATAGTTATGATATTTGGAACATTCTGAAATTTATGTTATATTTTTATTGTGTTTGTCGTGTTTTTAGCATGTAGTAGGTAACAAATTTGATATATTTGTTATTTATCTCGTGTTTGTCGTGTTTATCATTTTTTAATCGTGTCGTGTTAGTAAAATAAAACACGACTTCGTGTCGTGTTATTCTCGTGTTGAACGAATTCGTGTCGTGTCGTGGTACCCAAAAACACGAAACGATAACACGATTTGACAGTCCTATATATAATCCAAATATGAGTTATGTAAAAAAATCACCAAAATGTGAATTAGAAGTGTGCTTAATTTCTTGTTTAATTCTCATTAATTATTTTAATAATTAGAATTTCATGATACCTAAATACTTCCTCCGTATCAAAATAAGTGAATCTCTTTGAAGTTTATGTTTTTTTGAGGTAAAATAAGGTAATAAGAGATTAGTGAAATTAAATGAGGTAATTAGAATGGATGAGCCTCACACCTTTTTGTTGCTTTTTATAAATGGTGAAAGAGTCAAATATAGGAAGATGACAAAAATAGATAGGGCCCCACACCTTTAATAATATTTAAAGAGAGATAAGTAAGGGTAAATGAGTAATTTTAAATATAAAAACTTATTAAATAAAGTACATTATTAAAGTGATTCACTTTAATAATTGCTACAATATATGTTATGGATACATTATAGTTCATATTAATATGCATAGTTTTTAATTATCTTCAAATATGCTAACTAAAATAACGATAAAATCGAAATTTCTTAACATCGTTACTTGATGGTAACTATAAAGCAAATGCAAACATTTAAACATTATTACTATTGTATAAATACCTAACAGGGTTCCAAAGTCCAAACATTATGTCATACAATCTTGACCCAATAAGCAATAACTCTCACATAAATTGTTTGTGTCGGATGGATTCGGAGAGTACTATACTAATCAAGCTACAAATTAGTTTTTTTATGTTTAGACCATTGTAATGTATTAGCAAGTCAGTAAAACAATGAAATAAGAATTGTATTTAATTCTAATAAAGTCAACTTCATCTGTCTATTGCTAGATATGATGATGGTATACTTACGTTATCTCAAGCCCAAAATAGTAAATTGTTTCAATAGCTTCAAAATTAACTTAAATACTATGCTTATATGATATTCTAACTTCATATCAATGTGGATAAGTGGTTATACTTTTTAATATTAAAATTATTAATATTAATCATCATGATTCACACAAGCTCTTTTAATATGTATTTTGCCCATGGTTCGTTGCTTTTATCACAATGTAAGGCTAAAAAGTAAATCACGACGTCAAAATATTAAGATCTCGTAAATCAAATTTCATGATTCATATGATACAATTTAAGTAATCGCTATTGTTTCACATGAGAAATTTCCAAGCAAATAAGAGTTACACATGAGCTATTATTTAAACGTGCTATTGCTTTGGGAAATGGAGTGATATGTAAAGCACAAAATGTTATTCAAATATTATAACGTATATTTTAATATATTTATATAGGGTTTTGATAATGACAGCCCTAAGGGCTGTCACTAAGTGCATAAAATGTTGTACAATGGAGTAGTTCCTGAAATTCAGGAGTCGGTTGAAGATTAAAATACAAGTGTTTAATGCATGTCTTATGACAGCCCTTAGGGCTGTCATTATCAAAACGCATTTATATAATCTACTTTAAAATCTATATAATTTGGATACACACATCACCTCCTCCCGAAAAAACACATGTAACCTTGTAGATAAACTCTTGCTATTTACGATTAGGTAGTACCCTAATTATAGTAATTCTTAAGATCCGGAGAATATGGCATGGTAATACTTAGCATTGTGACAATTTCAACATAATCATTAAACTCAGACTCAAACCATAATCGCAGACATTTCTGGAACACCTCTAACAGAGGGATAAATAGTCAATTTTAAAAGAACTTATATTACATAGGTACCTACTAGTAATTATATAATCATTACATTTTTATCTAGGAAAGGAAAATAAAAAATCCAACAAATATTTGTGATGAATATTCATAGCGGATAAACGTCCTTTTCGAAAATAAATCTCATTATCTTTTTCTTTTTGATGATCTAGACATTTTCGTCTTGATATCTCAACTTTTAAAACATTAAATATAAAAAACAAAATACAAAAAACAAAATCAAAATAATGGATATAATTTTGAGAAGATATGCGAACACGTGAAGACCAAGAGCACTGACACGTCCTCCTGTCATAAACAAGCGCGTGACGCAAAAATTCCAGTTGGCATCCCTACTTTCTTTGCTGGCCGACCTTTATCCCCTTTCATTTTTATTTCCTTTTTTTTTTTTAATATTTATACAAATAAATATATTTAAAATAATCACCATAACCCCCTTTCTCTTCTCTAACAGCTTTACTCACAACAACAACACCCTTCAAGATCCATCACAGATATAGGATCAAACCCTAGATTTTGTTCTTACCTCAAGCTTTCATTTTCTTCTGAAAATTGATCTCTGAAATCCTCCAATCGTTATCTTTCACAACAGGTTGGTGTTATTCATTTCTTGATTAACATTACGTAATCTGTTTTTGTATGTTCTTCATCTGTATTTAGGGTTTTGGATTGGGATTATTTCATATATGTATATAAAGAACATAGATTGGTTTAATTTGGATTCTAGAGTTGTATTTGTACTTGAATTGATGTTTTGTTGACTAAGAGATGCTGATTTTGACTTCGATTTTGAGCTTGTTACGATTTTGTTAATTTCGTGGATCTGTGAGTTTATTTTTATGTGAAATTGATTGATTTGTGATATCCATTTTCGTAATTTCAGATCATTTTGATTAATCGGACTCGGTTTGGATCAAAATTTGGGGTTTGTGCTCGAGAAAATTGAAATGATTTCGAAATCGTACGCTAATCTGTTAGATCTAGCAAATGGAAACTTTCCTGCCATGGAAGAACCTCGAAAGAAGATGTTCTCCAGAACAATGACTGTTCCTGGGGTTCTATCGGAACTTGATGATGATCAAGCTCGTAGTGTTACATCTGATGCTCCTTCAACGGTTTTAGGGGATCGGTTAATTGTTGTAGCCAATCAATTGCCGATAAAAGCTACACGTGTAACTGATGATAAAACTGGTGAATCATCATGGAACTTTAATTGGGATGAAAATTCGTTATATAAGCATATCAAAGATGGTTTACCTGAAGAAATGGAGGTAATTTATGTCGGTTCACTTAGGGCTGAAATTGACCCTAGTGAACAAGATGATATCTCACAGATATTGTTAGAAAGATTCAAATGTGTTCCTGCTTTTCTCCCTCCAGCAGTTTTAGACAAATATTATAACGGTTTCTGTAAGCAGCATTTGTGGCCTCTGTTTCATTACCGCCTGCCATTTTCAGCTAGTCATGGAGGTCGGTTTGACCGGTCTTTATGGGAAGCTTATGTTTCTGCAAACAAAATCTTCTCACAAAAAGTGATTGAAGTGATAAACCCTGATGATGATTATGTTTGGATCCATGATTATCATTTAATGGTGCTCCCAACATTCTTGAGAAGACATTTTAATCGGTTAAGAATGGGTTTTTTCCTTCACAGCCCGTTTCCATCTTCAGAAATCTACAGAACTTTACCCGTAAGAGAAGAAATCTTGAAAGCATTACTAAATGCTGATCTTTTAGGGTTTCACACGTTCGATTATGCCCGCCATTTTCTTTCTTGTTGTAGTCGAATGCTCGGGTTGGAGTACCAATCAAAACGAGGGTACATTGGGTTGGAATATTATGGAAGAACAATCGGGATCAAGATCATGCCAAGTGGGATCCACATGGGACAAATGGAATCTGTATTAAGAAAATCAGAAAAACAATCAAAAGTTCGTGAACTTGAGCAGCAATTCGAAGGAAAAACGGTTCTTTTAGGTGTTGATGATTTGGATACATTTAAAGGTGTAAACTTGAAGGTTTTAGCAATGGAACAAATGCTCAAATTGCATCAAAGTTGGGTCGGGAATGCAGTTTTGGTACAAATCTTGAATCCAGCCCGTGGAAAAGGGCCTCACGTGCAGGAAATTGAAGATGAAATAAGAACAAGTACTGCAAGAATCAATCAAGAGTTGGGAAATTCAGGATACAAACCGATTATTTTAATCGATAGACCATTATCTTTAACCGAAAAAGCTGCTTATTACACAATTTCTGAAGCTGCAATTGTGACAGCTATACGGGATGGTATGAATCTAACACCATATGAATACGTTGTTTGCAGACAAGGTATTTCCGGTTCAGATCCTTCAAATTCTCCCCAAAAAAGCATGTTAGTGGTCTCTGAATTTGTGGGCTGTTCACCTTCTTTAAGTGGGGCCATACGGGTCAACCCGTGGAATGTTGACTCAACTGCAGAAGCCATGTATGAAGCGATTTCGGTTTCGGATTTTGAGAAACAAATGCGACATGAAAAACATTATAAATATGTCAGCAGTCATGATGTTGCTTATTGGTCTAGAAGCTTCTTTCAAGATTTGGAGAGAACTTGTGCTGACCATTTTAGGCGTAGGTGTTGGGGAATCGGGTTGAGTTTCGGGTTTCGGGTTGTGGCCCTTGACCCGATGTTTAGAAAGTTGACCACTGATGCAATTATGGATGCTTATGGTCGGGCTCATAATCGGGCTGTTTTGTTGGATTATGATGGAACTGTTATGCCACAAACTTCGATTGATAAAAAACCGAGTGTGGCAGTTATTTCCATTATTAATAGATTATGTAATGATCCTAATAATATGGTGTTTGTTGTTAGTGGAAGAGGTAAAGATGATCTTGCTAAATGGTTCGCCCCGTGCGAGAAATTAGGAATTGCAGCCGAACATGGTTACTTTATAAGGTATTAATTATTTTGTTGTTTTTTAATTTTTAATTTTAGAAATAATAAAAAGTATGTGACATACACACAGGTGGCCAGGTGAGAAAGAATGGGAAACATATGGAGGGCAAAATGGTAATTTTGGATGGATGCAAATGGCAGAACCTGTTATGAAATTATATACAGAATCTACAGATGGATCGTATATTGAAAGGAAAGAAAGTGCACTTGTTTGGCATTTTCAAGATGCTGATACAAGTTTCGGGTCAGCACAGGCTAAAGAAATGTTGGACCATTTAGAAAGTGTGCTTGCTAATGAGCCCGTTGTTGTAAAAAGTGGTCAATACATTGTTGAAGTCAAACCACAGGTATTGCTTACATATATTTGTCAATTTTGGCCTGACCCGTTACCCAAAAGGACATTCTTTGGGGTTTATATGTCTCTTTTTACCAGAAAACGGGTTAAAGGTGTGAACTTTATAATCTTGGTTGAAATTGGAACTGACCCGTTACCCAAAATGGCTTTCTTTGGGGTTAATATCTTTTTTTTTCACCCAAAAATGGGCTAAAGGTCTGGACTTTATAAACTTGGTTCAAATTGGAACTGACCCATATTAATAATTGCCTATTTTGCTACATTTTAATGTTTACATTCCAAGAAAACAAGAATTATTAATTTGTTGATATTATATTTATAGGGTGTGACAAAAGGTTTAGTTGCAGAGAAGATCTTTACAAGAATGTTTACGGATAAAAGGCATGCTGATTTTGTACTTTGTGTTGGAGATGATAGAAGTGATGAAGATATGTTTGTAATGATTGGTGATTCAATAAAAGCGGGAATAATTTCTCACAATAAATCAGTTTTTGCTTGTACAGTTGGTCAAAAACCGAGTAGAGCTGAATATTATTTGGATGACACAATTGAAGTTATAAACATGCTTGAAAATCTTGGAGATATTTCAGGGTCGGAACAATCTGAAGAAGAAGAAGAAGAAGAAGAAGAATATTCCGGAAGCTCGTCTTGAGCTTTTTTCTTCTTGTTCCTTTACTTTGGGGTTGACTTTGACCAAGTCAAGATTCAAGGTGGAGGTCTGTACATTCTGATCCAAAAAGCAAGTAAAGGCTTTTTTTGATTTTTAATAGGTTACAAGGGGAGTTTGTTTGCTTTGTTCTTTCTTTATTGGAAACATGGAAGATTGAGGGGCATAATTGCAATTGTTGGTACATTTAGTGGACATAGTCGATGTTTTTCTTTGTTTCTGTCTGAATGAACAAACTCTTTGATGTAAATCATGATAGACTTTACTACCATTCATTACCTATATGCCTTCTTTGTTTCTTTTTGGTTCAAGGGCAAACTCGTAATTTGGCTCACTGTTTACCTTGTTTTTTCTTGTTTCAAAAATATCATAATAATCTTGATGCTTCATCATCTTCCAGCATTCAATGTTTCACGAAATATCATTTTCACTAGACATTAAACGAAAAAAAATCTATGATGGAACGTGACATCAAAAGATGATAAGATTATATTGGGAGTTCTAGAAACATACCGTTATATGTTACGCGACTCAATTTCAATACGTATCAAAACGATTACCAAATAGGATATGATGTAACAGTTCACCAATATAGTTCGGAGAGATATCTAGCATCTAGCTTTATTTTCATAACTAATATAACTGCTAAAGTAATCAAAGTTTTAGCGATATATATTTGTGTCGTACGTGTCTAGAATGTTCTAAACAACACCACCAACTACATAATCAAGTTTTAGTGATAGTTATATTTTTGTGTGTATATGTCTAGAATGTTCTAAACTCCTTTCAAACGAGAGATATGGGTCTCTACAATATTGTTGTAAACAACTATGAGTATTTACATTAGTGATTTCGACAACTTTTGATTATCAAATAGAAGAATGAATTCAATTACTTTAAGGGGAAATATGTCCAATCAAAACGGCAATTTATATATTTCCTAAAAATAGTACTTGTTTGACGTTTTGATAGTGGTAACGAGTGCATTATGAACATACTTTTTCAGTCTTTTCCGTTTGGATGTTGGGTGATGCACATATAGGTCAAAACATAATAAAGTTCTTCACTACCTTTCGTTACCTGTATATTGCTTTATTGACAGGACTTCTGCCACTACTTTATAAAGTATAAAATTATGTAAAGTTTGTACCACTTGTTATTTCTAGTGATAATGCAAACTATTTGATAGTTTTCATGGGTAATGAATGACATTATGTATAGGATTTGTGGTCGTCGTGATTTAAGTGGTGTAGTTAACCAATGACCATGCAGGCCACATTTTTGAAATGATCAAAATTACGGTTATATGAGTGTGGTTAAATGAGTAGTTATTATCTGGAGCGGATGCGATAATGATTAACAATGTATCAATGGCTAATTTTGCTATGTCGTGTTGTGGATATTTTTTGCCAAGAAACATGCTTATTATTGTCTACACCTCATGTTGACACTCAAATCTTTAGGATTTTTAGTTAAAACATAGAAGAGTAAGGCAAATGAGCAGTAAGTTGTGCCACAAACTTTTTTTTTAGATTGCAAAACTAATTTTTTTTGAAAACTTACTATGCATAACTCATCATACTCTTTTAAGAATTTCCACCGCCTTAGATGCAAGAAATCCAAAAGAATATCAAACGCGTTGATTTTCAATGTACATTTTCTCATGATTTGTCACTTTGCACAATGCGTCTTCCAAAGCAATATATGTCCCCTGTAAAACCCCGACTACTCAAACTCTCAAGAAGAAAGATTCTGATTAGATCCACACACGCATATTTCCCTTCAATCTATCTGAGAACCAAAATATTAGTTCGATCCACCCGAGAACCAAAATATTAGGCATGCCAATATGTTTCCCTCTGTTAGGACCATTTGTATTGTATCAAATAGTTTAGGGACTAGAAATGACAAGTTGTAATAGTTTGAAGCTAGTCATTAGTCTTAGCCTTTGGATTTATGCTTAATTAGATGGTTATTAAGCATGTTTAGTCATGAGGTATAAATACCTTATGTTTAGGCTTAATTTGTAAGCTTTCCTTTCATTAATTGAATTACTCTTTTGAAAGCTCCAACATTCCCTCCATCTCTCTCAACTACCTTACACACACTCAAACACCAAGAACACACACACTTAAGCAATTCTTCAATTTCTCACCTTGAATCATCATGAATTAGCTCGATCTCAGTTGTATACGATCTAACAAGTGGTATCAGAGCAAAATCTCTCTGTGAGAAGATCCAAAATCGAGCTAGATTGATCAAGATCTGAGAAAAATTAAAGAAAAAGTTTGTTCGTCATTGAAAATTTAATGTTGTAAAATTTTTGTTGGAATTGAAGATTTAATCATGGATTAGTGTTTCTCCAGTGTTTCTAAACACAATAGAATCAATTTCAGATCAATTCCATCAACATTCGATCCTCAATTTGATGATTTTAGAGAAAAAGTGAAAAAGTGAAAAACTTACTGTAAATCGAAGATTCGAAGCTTATATGTAATGGGTTGAAGAAATTGATCGGTACAAAGTGTTAGCAATTTGATTTTGAGCATTTAGCAAAAAGAATCAATGAAATCGGTCAAGTTCTGAGCGAAATCGAATCAGAAGAGTGAAGTAGAAGCGTCTGTGTTCGTACGTAGAGAAGTTCGGCCTTATGAACATGTCGAACTTGTTGTTCGGCCCGAACAAGTAAGTAGTTCGGCCCAGCTGCTTGTAGAAGTTCGGCCCGAGAATTGTACTAGTTCGGCCCAGATTCGAACACCTAGTTCGGCCCAGATTCAAACACCTAGTTCGGCCCAGACTCAATTCACCTAGTTCGGCTACACACAGTCTTCGGCTTCCTCTTGTTCGACTGGTTTAGGAGTTCGTCCATGTATTTTCGACTGATTTGGGACTTCAGTCAATTCCAGCAACAATTTAATCCAAATGCTATTATCAATCCGATCACAGACTACTATTAACAACAATTGATCTTGATTCGATTAGGATTTGAGTTCTTGCTTCCGGCCACTATCTATCTAACGACATCACAACAATCATCGATCCCAGAATTAATCAAATTCAGTTCATCGACTTCATCTATTCAGATTACAGAATCATCGATTTCCTTTCTGACGATTATTTCTGACGATTCAATTCATCGATTTCTAGTTTTGGCGTTCGTTCGACAGTTCTTGATTTCAGAGTTCGGCTTAACACAATTGAATCAATAAATCTACAATCTTGATTCAACATTATATAAACATACAATTCCGAATTCAAACCAATTTCAATTTGATCTCTCTCAACCTGCTTCGTCCTGCGTTCAAAGGATTGTTCTTGACGTTTTGTTTATTGTTCAAAGGAGTGTTCGTATAATCACCAGACTTCGGCCCTAATCACAAAACGTTATTTGTGGCCCAAAAATATTATTTGTGGCCCAATTTCATAATTTCAAACTGTACAAAAAGTTATTAGTGGCCCAAGTGATTCACTTTTGTCAGTGATTCACTTTTGTCTCTCGGCAAAACAATTTGATCCAAATTAAATCAATATCCAATACAACTCAATTAACCCAAGAATCAATTTTTAAAACTACTCCAAAATAGAAATTGTTTGTTGACTTCGTGAGAAAGCAGTGGAGGTTGGTTTTTAAAAGAAACTCAAAATTAAATATATTATTTTTAATACAAAGGGTGTGATACTAAAGTGTGTGTAACATATTGGTGCATAATTGATTTTGGTGTATTGGCCTAATTCATCAAAAACTTGAACTCAGTCCATATTCATATAATAAAAACATCTAAGCCCAAGTTGTTTCGATTTTTTTTAAGGCAAAAGCAAAGTCCAGATTCATTCGACATTTTTTTTAATCACATTTTAAAAACACGCAAAATTTTTAACCAAAAATCCTAATAATCGCAAAGCATGGAAAAATCTGCCTCAACCACATTTGATGATATGGAACAAGACCCTCAGGCAGTGCTAAAGGCTATGTCATTTATCTCAAACTATAAGAAGAAATATAATTCAAAGCCTAAAAACAATAATCTGAGATCTTCATCCGACATTAAACCTGATCTAAATGCTACAATCTCAAATGAAAAGTCAATTACAACACCTTCGGATGATACAAAGAACTCAATCGTTCGTGATTCAGAGTATTATGAACGTAAGATGCTGATGACTAAACATATTGAAAATGAACAAGTGTTATTAGCTGAAGATGAAGAAAATTCAGCAAATTTATGCTTCATGGCACGTGAAAATGCTGAAAATTCTGATCGTTTTAATGAAGAGGCTAACAAAGAAATAGAGGTAATCAATTCTTTCTTATCTCATTCTTCACATTTAATTGATTCTGAAAATTGTTTTGTAACAAACCAGAATTCTGAAATTGAGACTTTAAAACAAAACCTTTTGAATGAAAAAGAATTAAATGCTCTACTTCAACAAAGTTTAGCTGATTTAGAAAACGAAAATGAACAAATTGTTGATCATAATACACAACTTGTTCATCTTATTAAACAAAATAAAAATTTTGAGAAAAAGAATCTGACGTTACAAAATCGAATTTCAGAATTAACTGTTAAATATGAGACTGATATTCAACATTTGTCTCATACTATTTCTGAAAAAGAAATTGAAATCATTAATCTCAAAAGCACACAAAGTTCCACATCTAGTGCAGAAAATGATAAATATTACAAGTTATACATTGAAGCATGGAATGAATATCAAATCACTAAAAACTGGTTGGAACGTAAACAAAAAGAATTTGATGATAATGAGAATCAATTTAAATCTTTAAACACACAAATAAAAGAATTATCAGAAACCCTTCATGAAAAAGACATTCAAACATCACAAGAATTAAATAGCAAACAGAATGTAATACATCAACTACAAAATGATAAAATTCAACTTTCTTCCCACATCAAAAATCTTGAAGAAATAATTGCTAAACGAGGACAAACTGATCAAACTATTCACTTAAACAAGCCTAAAGATTTCAAATATTTCAATTCACGAGAAGGTCTGGGGCTAACAATCCTAAATATCTGAAGATGGCTTGTAATGTGCTTCCAACACTGTATGATTCCAAATACATACATGTTGATGTTTGGCAGAGTTTCCTTCGCATAACAGATGAGGAAGAAGAAATTGAAACGTTTAACAGAGCAAATAAGGAAAATGCACAAATTAGTTTTAACTATGCTGAATTAAATAAAACATATGAAACTAAAAAGGCAAAATTTGAAAATGATGATTATTTTCCAATTATAAAACCAGAAGAATTTGAAATTAAAGGAAATGCCGTTCTTCAACAAAAAGTAACACCAAAGATTTATGTTCCTTCTCTAATTCTAGAAAAGAAAATTTGTCAACTGGAAAATGAAATCGACAAAACGCATAAGGCATTTGACAAAGAAAAATCAGTTTTACAATCCAAAATTTTTGAATTAGAAACTAAAATTGATAAAACACATAAATCTTTTGATGAAGACAAATTAAAGTTGCAAACGACAATTAAAAATTTAGAATCTAAATCATCTCATCTTCAGAAGTTTAAGAAGCCTAGTGCATCTTTGATATTAGATTCTCCTTTAACGACAAAGAGTAAATGTAAAAACTCAAGAATGTTTTCTCCTATAATGGCATATCGTGATTTATATACAATCAAGCAAACTGAGATTAATAGAGGAAATTCTAATCCTAAACCGAAATCACAAGTAAGTTCCTCTACCAAATCTAAGCCTAGGAGATCCACGGTTCCACCAAACTCTGATAAGAAATTGCATGCTCTCAAACAAGTTAATAGAGGAAATTCCGCACCTAAAACTCCAAATAAATTAGGTTCCTCTTCTAGACTTCAACATTCTCAAATGTATAAAACTAAAACATCAACCGTGTTGAAACATTCGACCGCTTTAAACAACTTTTCCAAAACTAAATTGTTAAAATATTCGAGAAAAGATTTACTTTCATTGGCACCATCAACAACTTTTAATCAAGTGCCAAACACAACTCCTAAAACATCAACGATCTTAAAAGCAAAATGGGTTCCTAAAACTCCAAAATCTCAAATAATTCCTCGGAAATTATTTGAAAGTGAAACATCAAGTTTCAATTTTTCTTGGAATTCTATATCTTTAAATCAAATTGATACAACTTATCGATGGTTTAATTCTCAAACTAACACTGTCGGACCCAAACAAAAATGGGTACCAAAAGTTGTATAATTTGTTTTGCAGGAAAATGGTTTATGCACACATCAGTGTATAACCCGTTCTCAATCATAAATGACTTATACACATTTCAGTGTATAACTCGCACTTCAACTTAAGGACTTATACACATTTCAGTGTATAACTCGAGCTTCATCAAAAGACTTATATACACATCAGTATATGACTCAAACTTCAAAGCAATGGCTTTCAAGTACATAAACTTGAAACCCGCTTTAACCAGTTTTACACATAAATGTAAAAACTCTTTCCCACCCTTCTAAAACTATATATTTTTCATCACTTATATTTTGTCGAGGGGGAGAAATTCTAATTCTACGGGGAGAATTAATATTTCCAGGGGGAGAAACTTTCTTATATCAATACTTTTATACCCGTTTGAATTTTTTTTAATCGAACAATTTTTTATCAAACGACGATACCCTCCCATGGTTTGCCAGAACCGGCCTTACCTTCCAAGGGAATTATTTTTTAGCCAAAATTGGTAAATGTGAGGGTATATGTCTAGGGTATAGATTTAGGTGAGTGCAAGGTGATGTGAAAACATGATAATATCAAGAAAACACACCATTGAGTGCTTCCAAACCGTTCTTAAACCGGGCAACCTCACAAATTTGTGATCATTCATGTGTTGAATGATTCACCAGACTTAACTGGCCCAGTCAAGCATTTGCACTCCACCACCAACCACTCAGATTCCTCTTAATAGGAATTTGTTTCAATTCATCAGGGGACGTAGCACATAATCTATCGACTGCTCATTCGGAGTATGTTGGTATTGAAATTTTAACCTTCTGCCCCGGGTTACGTCTTCAATTGAATGCACAATGTGTCTAGATCTCACCGACAAATATTTCCAATTTAGGACACATACACTTTTATAAATGAATCTCCGTGTATTCATCGGAACACTCATAGTGGCATCACAATCTGGTGTTTCACGAGGATTGAGTGAAAATCCTGCTAGAGCTAAAATTGCGCCAACTCTAATCGCAGGTCACACATTTGAATCAATGGTTGTGCAAACGACTATCGATTCATACCGTGTGTTAACGGATACTCTATGTGAGTCCGGTATTTCCTCAATTGTTCAAGTTGCTGTGCCTAAACTTTTAAATCATAAAGGCAACAACTTATGCCGGAAACACATTTTCCGATGAAAAATCCATGTTATTCTTACAAAGTAACATTATAAATGCTGATAATTTGCACATGAGCGTTATAGTTCACTCTCAAATTACTCCTATGATCTGCTATAACCGGCATGATCTTCCCCAGGAGCCACCTACAATATAGGACAATATGTAAGGGTACATAGGTCTAGGTGAGCAGAATCAAGTATCATGGGATCTTGATTGGGGTGCGCTGAGATAAAATTTGAGAGGGGGAATGTAGTATGGGGTGCAATTCAGCTATACATGGTAAAATGAAATGAGGGAGTAGTCGAAAAATGAATAAGTAAGCTTGAGTGAGGAGGGTGTGACAGGGTTAAAGAAAACGAAAAACCCTTTCCAAACTGATAAAAAGCCGGGTAGCCACGTCTCTATCAGATTGCATGTGTTGCTCTCTGATATTGAACAAGACATCATGGAACCCAG
Source organism: Calendula officinalis (assembly GCA_963853835.1). Classification (NCBI taxonomy): domain Eukaryota; kingdom Viridiplantae; phylum Streptophyta; class Magnoliopsida; order Asterales; family Asteraceae; genus Calendula; species Calendula officinalis. Next base: position 4,522,861 of record OY970830.1, on the reverse strand, counting down.
TGATGCAATGCACAACCCCCCCCAGCTACTCAAGTATTTCTTAAAAAGTACTTGTTTCATTTCCACGGAGACTATCTCATATGCTATCGACATCTCACTTGGAGATTGTTGATATTGAAATAGAGGACAAGCCTCTCCAGTCCTCGCCTTCGTTTGTCCACTAATTGAGTCTAGAACCGAAATACACTTTTAGGACACAAGGCATAATACCAAGCTTATCTTTGTGATAAAGCCGGAACATTCATAGTGATACCAACGTTCTTGGTATTCCACGATGATTGAATGGAAATCCTACCAGTGCTAACATCTATTCCAACACTGAACGTAGGTCACACAGTTTGTGTAACTATTGTGTTAACGGGTAATCTATGTGATCCCGGTTTGCCCGACTTAATTCGATCATTGCGATTAAATGCCAAATGATTTGATCGGATATCTACGTTATTAATATCGGTTCGGTTTTTGATAATACAATATGATGTATATTGATTCATTCAAAATATGAATATATCATTATTCATCATATTTGTATCCGTGGGCTTCGAAGATTTTCTTCATTTCACCTCGACGAACTTCACATTTTTCATGATGATTCCGATAAATCTTAATCATCATGAGGGGGAGAAAATTTACTAAGAAGTTCAGTTTATGAAGAAAATGCTTACAAGACTTACGAAGATATATTAGCCCAGTTTACTCCACTTCAAAAAGACATATGCACCAATTAAGGGGGAGTAAACAAGAAACCGAAGAAGATTTATTAAGAAATAATTGTTTGTTCGAGGGGGAGCGTAAACTTCATCAACATTTTATCCCTAACAACAATTATTAATACTCACAAATCGACAAAGCCACAACTTCAACAAAAGACTTCCGCTACAAAACAACTCTATCCATGGGTCTACATTTTAGTCGATTTACATGAAATAATTTGTGAAGAAAAAGAAACCGTCTCATCTTCAGAAATTTCTCACAAATTCTCAACATTTCCATTACAAATCTTAAACCGTCAAATCTATTCAAACCATAAATTCACATTCATATCCATACAAAAGCAAAACTGTACAAATCTTTTGTATCATAAAAAATACATATCATCCACATTCATTCAAATCTTAAATGTATATATCATTCTTTCCTATATACAAATATACACACACACACACATTCAAAACTTTTAACTTTCAAATCATTCTTTTCACACTACAAACCATCATTATCATATCCTCACAAATCTCTATCCAAAATTAAATCTCCAACATATCTAAATCCAAGTCAACTCCTTTCCTAACTGATGTTTCATTTCTCGAATCTTCAAATCTTGACAAATATCAGTTTTTGGCATTTTGTAGATCAACAACCTTAACGATAAAAATTTAGTTTCTACAAGGGAAGACAGGGATGAGATACTAAAAGTTCGAAAAGAGCAAGATTGGATAATGATCAAGACAAATTAAGTCAAGACTCCATGAAATCTTTTGAGATACTTTATATTGGTTGAAAAGCCGATTAAAAGTGTTATTCTTATCTGATTATCAGAATCTGAAACTAATACTACATCAAAACTACTTAAACGATTAATTCAGTTTCAGACTTTGCTAAGAGAAGAAGATTTCAAGAACAGGCTAATTCAAACTATTGATACAAAGGGGGAGATTGTTAGGACCATTTGTATTGTATCAAATAGTTTAGGGACTAGAAATGACAAGTTGTAATAGTTTGAAGCTAGTCATTAGTCTTAGCCTTTGGATTTATGCTTAATTAGATGGTTATTAAGCATGTTTAGTCATGAGGTATAAATACCTTATGTTTAGGCTTAATTTGTAAGCTTTCCTTTCATTAATTGAATTACTCTTTTGAAAGCTCCAACATTCCCTCCATCTCTCTCAACTACCTTACACACACTCAAACACCAAGAACACACACACTTAAGCAATTCTTCAATTTCTCACCTTGAATCATCATGAATTAGCTCGATCTCAGTTGTATACGATCTAACACCCTCCTTTACGGATATAAAGTGATAGGAGTAAAAAGAACGTCTCACACGAGAGTAAAAGGACAGTATACAACCGAACATATATTTTTTTTATTAACGTTCATATGAGTTACTTTGAACATATACATAGAGTAGCTTCATAACCCGCCCAGATGAGCGTGCTAGTTTTGAGATATGCTTCTCCATAAGTACGAAAAACATATGAAATTATATAGTTAATTATTATTGAAATGATGAATAAAACGTTTTGTTAATTGTACAAAAAAAAAATTAAAGACGATATAAAACTTATTTGTATACGGCGTTTGTCGTGGAGTTAGTATAGTTATCATCTTGGTCGCAACAAATGGTATTTAAATATCAAATAAGAAAAGCATGGTTTGTGACAAATGTCAATTTAAAAATATGGTTTTACCAACACAGTGATGTATGGTTTAAAAGGGGGAATTTATGTATGGTTGCTTTAAAAGTATGGTTTTTTGCCTAATATATGAAGATATTAAAGTATGGTTTAATTGTTAGCAACACACTTAATATATTATGGATTTTGATTTTAAACACATAAACTAATTTATGGAGAGAAGTAGTTCCCAAAATTCAAGGGTAATTATAGATTAATGTAAAAGTTATTAATGTATGTCTAATGACAACCCTTAAAACTTTCATTATCAAAACCAATATATTATCTTGCTTTAAAAGATTAGTTCTTTTAACCAACACTATTTTACCAACATAACTCATGTTTTCTCCATACAATCAAATACTTATTTTGTTTTATTATATGTAAGCACCATCGATACATATAAAATATTCTTCTGAATACTTATGATACAAATTATCTCCAAATTTCCAACAAAATTGAGCCTTAAATAGTAACATGAAACTTCAGGTATTTAACTTAATTGCATGATTACATCTGATATTTGTAAACAAAAAAGTCTTATAACCACCAACATAAAAGTAAGGATAAACTAACTCAGTATTCTGGTTACAAACAAAAGTAAAGTAGTTGCTAAAGGTGTTGTCTCTAACAGTAACAGAAACGGTTAAAAAGAAGTTAAAAGCCAAATAAACCAAGCTCACTGGCTTTCTCCTTCTCAAAAGTCTCAAAATACTGGTATATGATGGTAACTGCCAACAGAATTCCAGTACCAGATCCAATGGCTCCCATGAAATCTGCCAAAACAGTCAACGCACCAATACACATTCCTCCAAATGCAGCTGCTGTTGGAATGTACCTGTTCAACTCCTTCTGAAGATTTGAGTCCCGATGACCTGGCATCACCATCTGTTGCTCCTTCAGTTGCTTTGCAACATCTCTTGCTGAAGATCCAGAAACTTCTATCCAAGTTTTTGAAAACAGGGCACATGCAGTTAGCATGAACACCAGGTAGAACAGAGCATGGAACGGATTTGCTGCCATGTCAGCTAAGCTGTTAAACAAATTCAGTCATTATATATTAGTTTCAGTTAACCACTGATTTTGGCCATTTTGACCCGTTTAATACTAACCCATTTTGACCCGCCCGTTTTGCCAACTAAATAAAGATTAAAAAAAAGGAGGATGCGATTGTATTACCTTGAAGGAGCAGTAACATAATAAGCAAGACCACCAACTGGAACTGATTGACCAGAGTATTCAGATTCTTTCCACTTTCCCAATAAGTTGACCAAGAAATTCCCACTGTACTTTCTGTGTAGCAACTGAGAGATGAAATAGAGGTTGGATACAAGTGCAGATTGAAGAATAATTGGCATATTGGAAGTGTAAAACAACTTAATGGGGTAAGACCCTTGTTGTCCACGGGCATTTTTGGATCTCACGGGCAAAACAACACGGAATCCTTGGAAATAAATAACAATCAGAAAGATCAAAACAGTGGCAAGCAAATTGGTCACATTTGGTAGATTTTGCCGATAAAAAGCTTCCCGTAATGCCCTAACTTTATCCGATCTAGTGATTAAAAGATGAAATAATGCAATAACTGCTCCCTCAAATTCAGCACCACGACCACTGTTGATAGTTGTAGGACTGAATGCTTTCCAGATAATACTTTCACTGCATCATTAAATCAATTTATCAGTTAGGAAATATAAGGATTTAGTATTATGAGAATATATAAGGATTATTGATTTATTACCAGATATTTGTAGCTATGAATAATGAAATTCCAGATCCTAGACCGTATCCCTTTTGTAACAGTTCATCCAAACATATGACAATAATTCCAGCAAAACATAACTGAACGATTATAAGAATTGCATTGCCAACACCAAGTTGACCAACACTACCGTACATTCCTGACAAAACATATGCAACAGCTTCACCAACAGCAATCAAGATTCCCAACAACTTCTGAGCACCGTTTCTGGAAAAAGTTCAAAACAAATAAATGAATAAACAAAAGAGGGATGATGATATTAGATAAAGATTATAGAAAAACAGATGCTTGTTGCTTACAATAGTGCACGATCTTCACGAACATTGTTGTCAACTTCAATGATTTTTGATCCAGCTAATAGCTGCATAACTAATCCAGAAGTTACAATTGGGGTGATACCAAGTTCCATAACGGTCCCACGGTTTGAGGCCAAAATAACACGCATCCAGTAAAAAGGGTCTGCACCTGTTGTTGAATGGATGCCATACAGAGGAAGCTGACTGCACACCAGAAAGATGAAAAGAGAGATCACAGTGTAGATGACTTTTTCTCTGAATGGAACTTTTCTGTCTGCACTCTGGACTTCTGGTAAGAAGGAAAGAAATGGTCTCACCAGGTGTAATACTCGAAAACCGCCTCCCATTTTGACAAATCAGAACTGCAGTTGGAAAAAGGAACTATAAGTAAAAAGGAAGTAATCATTATAACATATGGTAGATTGGTAGCATAATTATGTATGGTTATAAGGTTTTCCTAGGATAAAAGAGACCAAATAAACTGAAAAATTAAACATAGAAGAAATCTTAATACACAACCAAGCTATTTACACAAATTACTCCTATTTCGAGAAAAATATTCTGATAGAATCTATCCACAATTGATATAGGGACATGAAACTTCCTTGCACTATTTGGTAAACTTGAAGAAATATATGCAGTCACAAAAAAAAGGTTTAGCACCATATAATATCAAAAACATCCGTTCATAGAGCTCCAGTTATTCCTAAATTCTGTTTCTTACAACTGCATTACATTACGATCTAATTCAAAGGCAAAATATCAGTATTTACGATTTCAACACATTAACATTCTAAATCTTCTCGCACCATCGACATGCAAATCACTGAGGAATAAAAAACAGCTGGAAATCAAAGATCGAAAACTAATTATAGCTTCATCGACTGAAGTTCATCGATAATCGATCGATCTCAAATAACAAATCAAATGTATGCATGCAGATTTCCAGATCCAAGTCATAAAAACAGAAAATTAAACAAAGGTAAGACATATATCAGCTTAAGAACAGGATTACACGTCTCAATTGAACAAATCATTGCAGATCGGGTAGCATAATAGCTGATCTCAAACATCGTGATTGATCTCGAAATTGAGATCAAACACAAAAAGCACACAGACGTTTAATATGGAGCAGATCTTGAACAAATAGAATGAAAACTTACGCAATTTCAATAACTAGAGATTTGATTGAAATTTGGGGAGCGACCCCTAGGGTTTATACTGGGCGGAGTAGATTAGGATGAACGAGCTCTAGATGTAGTTTGTATCCACTACGGAATGCTATTTCGGTTCCATGATAATGTTACAAAGAGCACCCTTGGTGTTTGATAGACATTTTAAAGAGTCCCCTTCAAGTCTTGAATTTTATATTAAATACGAAGTATTTCAGTTTTTAAGACTTTGAGAGTGTTTTTGTTTAGCTAATTTATGAAAAAATATTATATTCTTTTAAGTCTTCTAAAATGAAGTCTATTAGCTTAATAAGTTCTTTTAGAAAAAAATACTATACAAACAATTAATTTAGCACAATAAGCTCATAAAGTGTTTATGTAACCAAAAAACTTAGACATTTTGGTAGCACGATAATTTTATATGACTATTTGAAATTTAAAAAAATATGTTTTCCTTAATTTAGATGTGTTTTTAATCTTGAATTCTAGCATAAGCCTTTTTTGCTTAATAGTAGAGTTGGTTATTTTCCTATGCAAACAACTTATATAACGTAGCTCATTTTTTGGCACATTATTATTTGTAGTTGCTTTATAGAAAAGAAAAAAACAAGGAAAGGAATCAACCTTTACTCATGATCAAGCACTAACACACAATCATTGACATTGACATACAAAATAAAATAAATAGCAAGTTCAAAGATCTTTTATAATTTTATACTAGTTTCAGTGCACTTATGCATGGTGGTCAACTTTGTGGTTTTTTTTTTGAACGGAACTTTGTGGTTAATTTCAAATTATTGTAACTTATGGGTAATCGTAAAAACCAAGTCAACTTTGAGGATTCAAAAGCAAAAGGGTGAAAGTGGCTTGGGTGACACGAGTTTCAACCAATTATGGTGCGCCATCTGTGAAAAGAAATATTCCGCGTGTTTCGGTTTCTCGTCTAATTTCAGTAATTTGACTTCTGCTTGTATTTTCCTTTTCTTTTTTGATTTTCCCTATTTGCCCATAATTTTTCAATAATTTAAAGGAATTTAATATTAATTTAATATCTACAATATTTATCAATAAGCCATAATTAAGAGGTATCATTATTATTGATTATTGATAAGTATACAATCGTCAATTTTTTGAAACAATTATTAAAAAGATTTGTCTAACTTATAATATGAGATAAAATATATTAATTAAACAAAATATTTCATAACATATTGAAAAATTCATTAAATTAAATCTAATTTTTACTAACCATTAAACATAATTTTTAATATAAATAGAATTTATAAATTCAGTTAATATTTTCTTATCTAATTATTGTATGATATAAGTCAGAAAAACCAAAATTAAAAAGCAAAAAGCCCAAAAGATGAGAAGTTGGTTTTATGTATCTGGGTCTAGCTGGGCTGGTAAATGAGTATCCTAACCTATATATGAGGCCTAATTTTGAAGAGAGTTTGACACCTTGGCACTTGCAAGTAATTCTATTGGTCCATAATGCCACCCGGAATTCATTCATTGGTCCACCTCATATGTAACCTATATATGAGGCCTAATTTTGAAGAAAGTTTGACACCTTGGCACTTGCAAGTAATTCTATTGGTCCATAATGCCACCCGGAATTCATTCATTGGTCCACCTCATATGTGCAAAAATTCGGCTGTCTTTGAAACGAAATATTCCTGCATATAAGGCAACTCCCAAAATTAAAGGCAAACATTATGGAATTTATTTACATGCTTGATATTTAGAGTTTTATTAAAAGGAATTACTGGACTAAAATAGGTTTAATATCCCATAGATAATTCATCGATTGAAAAATTCCTAAAATTCCTAAAATTTTGTTCCCATTGGGTTATATTTCAAAAATTATTGCCTTATCATGATCTTTACCATATTTGAATAATGAATAACAATTGACCCTATTTATACATGTATTCTACAAATCAATTGCATTCTTACGATAAGCAGAGGCCAGAAATCTCCCGAACACGAACTACAGCAGGTAAACGAGCTTCTTGATACTCCTTGATTTTTAGGTTGAATAATATCAATTCTACTCCAGTTTTTGTTCTGCATTCAACAAAAACGATAATGTTTCAATTCCAATTCGAAACATACTGTTTTTAAACATGTTAACTTACAAGTATTGATTTATTCTAATTCGAAACATATTGTTTCAATTCTAATTCGATTCCATGGTCACTGATTTATTCTCCAAATTTATAGTAACAATCAATTAAATTTATTTAAATTACTTTGCAGGCAACTTCTTTCGCAGAACCACCACCGAAGATCATCTTCAGATTCAAGGTATTTTGAATTTCCTGCACGTTCAATGAAATAACATCTTAAATTGTTTTAACAGTTCAACTTTTTTTCTTAAAAAAATCAATCAACAAAAAACAGTATGCACCAACAGTATGACAGTTTGACGTCTAAAGTCAAACGGTTAAAATTACTTTTCACTTCTAAAGTCAAATTTATAATAAAATAATTTAATCTTGGACAGTTTGACTTTATAAGTCAAACTGTCTAACATGTTATTAAAGAATCGATTTTTCTGTTTTTTTAAAATACATTTATGTTTGTTTTTTCTGTTTTTATAAATTCAAGCACTTTATGCACAAACAATATGACAGTTTCACTTTTTAAACAAAGTGTAATAAATTTATAGGAATTGTTTTTATAAAAACAAAGCACTTTACTGTTAAAATAACTTTATTGAATGCAAATAAAACTGTTTTTTGGGTGATTTGACTTTAAATATAGTACTATTAAACAACAACACCATTGTTTAAAAGTCAATATATTTAATAAAAGAATAAAATCTTGGACAGTTTGACTTCTAAAGTCAAATTTATAATAAAATAATTTAATCTTTGACAGTTTGACTTTATAAGTCGAACTGTCTAACATGTTATTAAAGAATCGATTTTTCTGTTTTTTCAAAATACATTAATGTTTGTTTTTTCTGTTTTTACAAATTCAAGCACTTTGTGCACAAACAATATGACAATTTCACTTTTTAAAGAAATTGTAATAAATTTATAGGTATTGTTTTTATAAAAACAAAGCACTTTACTGTTAAAATAACTATATTGAATGCAAATAACACTGTTTTTTGGGTGATTTGACTTTGAATATGGTGCTATCAAACAACAACACCATTGTATTAGGAGTCAATATATTTAATAAAAGAATAAAATCTTGGACAGTTTGACTCCTAAAGTCAATTTGTCCAATATGTTATTGTTTTAATATAAATTTATTAAATGTATTTAAAAACAAAACATTAAAACCGGTTCTAAAAGTCAAACTGCTTTAATTGATAAAAAAACCATGGGTAAATAGTTGAAAGGATTTATACGAAAACAGTAAAAACAGTTCTGAAACAGTACAAAAAATTGACCTACTAAACCCATTATTAATTTTTATAACCTTATTTTCAATTAATTTTTTTTAAAATTTTTATCAATTTAATTTAATGTTTGCTGGACCGTTTTTACTGTTAGAGTATAAAATGCATTTATTATTTTATTTTTTACTCATGAATTATTAATTCAAACAGTTTGACTTTTAAAGTCAAACTGTTGGTATTTTTGTTGGTATTTTTCAAAGAATCGTTTTTATCAATTCAAGCACTTTATGCACAAACAATATGACAGTTTGACCTTTTAAAGAAATTTTAATAAATTTATTTTACTGTTCAGGACCTTTTTTAATGTTTTTTTTATATAATTTTTTTTAAATTTTTTATCAATTAAACCAGTTTGACTTATCAATTAAATGTACATATTAAAAAAACATTAAAAACGGTCCTGAAACAGTTTGAACAGAAAAGTAAAGCTGCTTTAATTTATAAAAACATAAAAAAAATAGTATTAAAAAAATAAACAATAAAAACGGTCCTGAAACTGTAAAATATATTTATTAACCACAAAATTGTATGTATTCCTATCCATATAATTAAACAAATACATTTCATACGCTCGCAGATTCTCACATTAGTTCAACACTTCTTCGAGAGACAAACAATTAATAGATAAGTTTTCTTCCTAATTTTTTCCTATATTAATATGACTTATTCAAAAAATTTCAGATTTATCATAATTGACTCGCATCTGCTAACGATTAACTTTCAATTTCTGATGTCAAATTCGTGCAGCAATTAAATAAACTATATGCACTTGGTGCCTGTATGCAGCTTAAAAGTGTTGTTTAATTCATTATGCACCATATTCTAAGAGGTAACTTTCATGAAAATATGTTAAGAACTACAATTAAATTTTTATCTGTCAAATCATTTAACAGGGAAAAACTTTTTTATGCCATAACACTAGGGTATCATATTAGTACGTGTAGACTAAATGCTAATCTGCTTAATTTCTGATCTTACTTAATATAAAAATGTTATCGAATAAACTGATTCTATTTTAAAAATTGCACAAAAAAAGTCTGACCTGAGATGCCCATTTTTCGACCAATAGTGTTTAAAATTTGTAGACTAAAATCAAGTAACTATTTTACCAAGCTTCATTCTTACATAGAGTACATTGATAAGAACAGTGAAGATCGATCAATTTAACATTCGATGCTATGAAGATTATAAAGCCTAATTGTCGTAAGTGAAATTATTAATTTGAAAATGTACCAGTCTAGGTTTTCCGATTAACAGCATAGTGAATCTGATTACACCACACTACCCACCAGTCGTGCGACCACCACCATCTCCGGCAACAACAACGGTGTCTCAATCATCGACTCTGGCTTCTTTCTCTATTTGCGACTGTCGTATGTGTAATCCCCAATTTTGAGTGACTGTTTTCTTTACAGATCGGAGGACACATCTAAAATGTGTTTTGGGCCGGACACCCATTCAAGGCCAATTGGACACATAAGAAATTACCACACAGGTCCAAATAGTTTGACAATTTTGTTGGGCCCTTCGGGTTGATTATAATGCTACAATTTAATGAAAGCACATAAAAATAAACGTGCTTTTGAATAACCATAAATACTTATCCACTTAATCACGAAATAAGTTATTGTCCTACTATTACTCCTTCTATGTTGTAGAATAATTTATTATTTGTTTTATTTTCAATTAAATTTTTAATTTCATTTTTCTACAGATATTATATAGGGATAAATTATATGGTGATGTCTAATTCCACCACTAATAAATCAATGGTAGACAATAAAGAAAAAAAGGAGGAAAAAGAAAAATCACACTAGAGAACAATGAGAATCAGCCAGAAAACATTAAACACATCGTAGTTGATGCTCAAATTACATGATTATTGCTCTTCGTCCAACACACCATTTGCTGGATAATCTATGGCAACACAACTTTTTTCAAGATAGAGCCATTCTTGCTCCCACGCACGAAATGGTGGACGTAATAAACGAGCGGATGCTGTCTTTAATTCCCGGAGAAGAAAAGACATACGAGTCATCGGACTCGGTTTCTGCTGCAGATGAAGATGATACTATGTTTAACCTTGATATTTACACTTATGAATTCTTGAACTGTATCAAAATGTCAGGCGTCCCGCAGCATATCTTGAAGTTAAAAATCGGCGTTCCGGTAATGTGTATGCGGAATATTAATCAGAAAGCTGGATTGTGCAACAGAATGAGACTTCAGATATTACGAATGGGGGTAAATATAATCGAGGGTAAAATCATATCTGGCGGCAAGGTGGGTACAATTTGCGCTATCCCTCGAATGGTTATTAGTCCTTCCGACAATAAGATGCCTTTCAAATTGAATCGGAGGTAATTTCCTGTTCATGTATGCTTTGCTATGACCATTAATAAAAGTCAAGGTCAGACGTTGTCCCAAGTTGATTTGTTTCTGCAAAAACCGGTATTCTCACATGGCCAGCTTTATGTAGCTGTATCTCGAGTTAAGAGCAAGAAAGGATTAAAGGTCATCTGTTGTGATAGAGACGGCAATTACACTAATTCAACAGCAAATGTCGTTTACAAAGAAGTCTTATTTCGTCTGTAAATTTTATGTAACATTTCTTCATGTATCGAATTTTGTTATAAAAACCTCATTACATCTATCAATTATTATGTCATTTTTAAAATTATTAATCTTTGTTGGTATTTTTCTACATAATAAATCTTGAAGCATCCCCGCCCATCGGGCGGGTTATGAAGCTAGTAGTTATATATTTTGGCTAATAGTATTGGGGGTTTTTCGTTTCATTTCAAATCACTACATGTACAAGTGTACAACTATAAAACATGCCCCAAACATTGCCCAAGAAAACATCATTAATGACATGTAGTTGCAATAAATAGTTATTTAGAAGGAAAAAAGACACTGTTTTTATCAAATTTTTTGATCAAGTTTTCACTTTTGATATTTGATCAGGTTATCATCGAATAGTTTCTCTCTTAAGTTTTGATTTGCATAATAGAGATGTATTCTAAGAAGTCCAAAGGTTTTGCATAGTTTCAAGGGACAAATCCTAGCCATTGGATCAAGATGGTCAAGATCAAATCACCCACCTAACAGCCACCGCCGGCGGCCACCTCCGGCCGCCGTCCGCCGCCGGCGGCCGCCACCGACCACCGCCGGCCGCCGGTGGCGGCGGTGGTGGCTGACAGTGAAGGTGCTGGTGGTAATGGGGTGGTGGTGGTATTGATGTATTGAAACACATGTGCTTCACTAAAATACAACATATTACTTCGAAGTACATGTGCTTCAGGTCACGAAACACATGTGTTTCAAGTCACTAAACATGAGTTTCTAAACACACAGGGGAGCATACGAAGCACATGTGCTTGACGTTATGAAACACATGTGCTTCACTAACAAGAAAAAAAATCAAAACAAGTGACGAACATATCATTATGAAGCACATGTGCTTCATAAAGCCAAGCACATGTGTTTTTGTTCCTAAACACATGTAACTTACAAGCAAGTCATTTGTGTTTGAATCACGAAGCACATGTGCTTGACGTTATGAAACACATGTGCTTCACTAACAAGAAAAAAAATCAAAACAAGTGACGAACATATCATTATGAAGCACATGTGCTTCATAAAGCCAAACACATGTGTTTTTGTTCCTGAACACATGTAACTTACAAGCAAGTCATTTGTGTTTGAATCACGAAGCACATGTGCTTGACGTTATGAGACACATGTGCTTCATTAACAAGAAAAAAAATCAAAACAAGTGACGAACATAACATCATAAAGCCAAGCACACATGTAACTTACAAGCAAATCATTTGTCTTTGAATCACGAAGCACATGTGCTTGACGTTATGAAACACATGTGCTTCATTACTTGAAACACATGTGCTTGGCTGTACATATACACTCATTTATTTTCAAAACACATGTGTTTCAAACACATGTGCTTCCAGTCACGAACACCACCACCGCCGGCGGCCACCTCCAGCCGCCGTCCGCCTCCGCCGCCCGCCGTCCGCCGCCGTCGCCCGCCGCCCATCGCCGCCGGCCGCCACCGTCGTCCGCCGCCCGCCGCCGGAGGTGGGTGGGGTATTGATGTATTGAAGCACATGTGCTTGTATGGTTTGAATCTTGATCTTGACCTTTGACTTTTTCTTGATCCAATAACTATTAATTATCCCTTGAGATTAGCTAAAATTCTTAAAGTACCTTGAACATTTGCTTTTTGATAAAATCAACAAACCCCACTTTTTTTTTTGAACGACAAATCTAATCTACTCCTAAATAACCACATATGTCCACTATGTGACTCGAATCCTCAACCACTAGGTTGGAGGGCAAACACCTTACCGCTAGACCATCGGCCTTTGGTGCTCCTATCTGCCCTCTTTCTGCATCCTAAATTCCTAATATGTCACTCCCAATTATTGATTACTGTTAATGCACACCTTCTATTTCGTAAACCCTAAATTTCTAGGATCTTCGGAAACATATCCGAATCCAATTCCGTTCTAATTTTCACTCGCGTGAAACATTTACAGCTCGATCGCCGGTGCTATCAGTATGGGTTGTGCTGGATCATCGCCTGCAAAAGGAGACGGTAACGATCTCAATTTCTTAGATTCTTTTAGGTTTTCGATTATTCGTTATTTTAATTTGATAGCTAATATGCTGCATGTTCGATTGTGGAAACTAACTTTGCGTCTAAGCATGAACGAATTTGACTCTATCGACTTATTGATTAGGCGTTAGGATCTAGGGTTTAACTTATGTTGATCAATCTTTGATTGTTTTGCATCTAACCGCAGTTCTAATCTTACCTGCTTGATTTGGGGGTTTTCCATATGATTAAACCAAATGATGATATTGGCAATGATGATTTTGCAGTCAACCATAATTTCTTGTGGTGTCTATTGTGTTATATGTTGTTCCAGTTGTCTAAATGCTGTCATTTACATTTTCTTTTCTGACTACACATATATTTCAAGATTAATGGTTATATGTTATCAGATATCTTGAAATGCGTCAATGGAAAGTAGAGATTCCATTGGTTTCTTGGATACCTAATCAGAAATTAATGTTAACTGTTAGTTATTATAAACCCATCTTGATGTTATCTTCTTAATTTCTCTTTAGATTTAGTGTATCTCTATTCTCTATTGTCTACAGTATTTAATGTAAACATTTATTCTAAGTTTTGTATATTTGTTGGCATTTCAATAAATTTGTTAATTATGTAGAACGTTGGTTTATTATTTATGCAGAAACTATCAAGAAAATAACAAAACCAAAACCATGGAAGCATTCTGAACCAATTACAGGGGAGCAACTTAAGCGTATGCGTGATGAGTTTTGGGATACTGCTCCACATTACGGAGGTCGAAAAGGTAATTTTAATTTTTTAATAGATACAATTGCTTTGAATAATTAACATATAAATAAAAATTAATTTATATATCAGAAATATGGGATGCACTTCAAGCTGCTGCAGAGGCTGATTTAACTCTTGCACAAGCAATAGTAGATAGTGCTGGTGTCATCGTTCAAAAGGCTGACTTAACCGTCTGTTATGATGAAAGAGGTATCAATTATTATCTAATTTATATATTTTTTTGAACTTTTTAATAATTTGGCCATTTGGGACATAATGCAGGTGCAAAATATGAGTTACCAAAGTATGTTTTAAGTGCCCCAACAAATTTGGTTCGTGACAGCTGAAAATTAAAATCGCAAACGCTTTTTTTTAGCATAAAGTTGGTAAATCATGTACATGTTTTAGTCTTCTTTTTGTGTTGACAAAGAAAATAAACTTTGTTCTTACCATTTTCAACACGTTGTTTGCTACAGATGGATGTCATTATGAGTATGTTTGTGCCATTTCTACCAAAAGCTTTATTAATTATAATTCTTTAGGTAGAAATGGGAAGGATTAGTTACTATATTGTTTGTTAATTTGACAAAAACTATCACAATCACCATTCAGTAACTTTATTATGTGTTTACACGTCACATCTTTAATAGAAAACGTATAGTTATAATATAAGGGAAATGACAATGACAGGCCTAAGGGCTGTCAATAAGAGGCTAATATCTATATAAACCAACCCCTGTATTTTAGAAATTACTTGTTTATCAATGAATATACAATACTTTTATTCTTCTTAAAGACAGCCCTTAGGACTGTCACTAACAAAACCCATAATATAAATATAAGAACAAAATATTAAAAGAAGGTACAAGATACCGTTGGGGGAAAATGTTTTGGAGGTTATTGAAAGAGGGGTATAGCCGTTGTAGGTTTGGACATTTTTGTATGTTGCATTTAGAACCATGTGCAATCAGAATCAAATATAAAAGTTACTTTAATATGCTTAAATATTTGACCCCCTTTATTATGGCTTCACCCACTTTCCCTTTAACACCATTTTGCTTTTAATATTATGAAGGGCATCTTTAATATGATTGTTAAACTCATGTTAAAAAGTTAAAGTGGCTTTAATATGTCTCACACCTTGCACTCTAACATATCGGGGTGTTGGTTATCTTAGTATTTTTAGATTAGATGGTTTTGTCAAGATAATATCGAGTTAGATGATGTATTTTCAGTTTATGTGTGCATACTTTTTTTGTGTATCCATATTTAAACGGGTAAATTAATGGTTTTTTCCATGTTCGGGTTATTCGGTACATGTGAGTTTTTAGTTCAGATATACGCGATTTAACTGGAAAAAAATCTGTTGCTAAGGTTTGAAATTGGGATCTATGATTTTAATAAAACTTTGATCATTTAAAAACATTACAAAAGTTATTGGGGTTTTACTTATGGGTTGTATGATTCATTTTTGTTGGAAAAAGTTTACAATGTCTAGTTCCAAAGGAACAACCACTTGGGTTCTTGCATAAAACTTTTGTGTACAATCTTACCCTTTCAGTTTTCACTTGTTTCTAGCCTTTTGCATTTTGTGTAGTTCACTTGCCGCTACGCATGAAAGTTGACAAGAAAAACAAAGTGAGCACATATCACTATGAACATTTGAGTCAATATTTTAATTATTTCTATAAAGTTATGAATACCAATAACAATGAAAATGATACATAATCACTTCAAATTATGAGTATAAAAGATGTAAAATGTAGGCACATACAGTGGCGAATCCAGGACCAAAATCAATCGAGGTCCACTAATAATTGACCAACTAAAAAGTAAATATCACAAAACATTAAAACTAAGTTAAATATTACAATAAATGTCATAAACAAACATATTTTTAATATTATTAATAAACAAAAAACACATAACCTTAACTTTTTTTTAGTTTGCTGTGATTTTAATGAAGATACATAAGAAACATTGATACGAGTAGGATATAACATTTACTATTGACAAGAGGAATCAAAGGATCTTTGGCCTAGCGGTATGATGTCTGCCTCTCAACCTTGAGGCCAGGCAGTTCGAGTCTCATCGTGGACATATGTGGTAATTAGGACTTAGGAGTTGATTAGATTTGCCGTTTCAAAAAAAAAAAAAAAAAAGAAAGAAAAGAAAAACTATTGACAAGAGGAAAACTACGATTTTAACATTTATTTTTATTTTTAACAATACATATTGAATTAGTTAATTCTCAAAAAATAAAGCCATTAAACAAAATACGTCCTTATATAGTTAGATTTTTGCCTTTATTATTAGAAAATTAATATTTATACCCAAAAAGTATTTTATACCATACTATATAAGAAATAAAGCAGACTGTATAATATGTCAAAATATAAATTATAGTATAAGAAACATACATATGGTATCGATCCCTTTATTATTAAGGAAACAAATAATTTTCATCGGAATCCTGCAACTAAAATTATTGATTCCAAATTCAAAAAAGGTGGTGATAAATACACCACAACTTTTAATGGGTTTACCATAACTATTATTTTAAGTGGTTGTACAGTACGTTATAAAATTTATACCCTATAATATAGACATTGAAAACTGTAGTATGAAAATGAATTCCCATTCAAAAAACTCAAAATTATTTGATTCAAATAATTAATTCACACATCACACTATCAAAACACACAGAGTAAGCTGGTTTATGAGTAGGGATGCAAATTTAACCCGCGGGTTTGGGTACCCGCGGGTACCCGAGTCTTACGGGGCGGGTATTACCCGTCTAAATGGGTAATGGGTCGGGGATGGGTTTAAATTTCATACCCGAGAGTGGGTACGGGTCGGGTACGGGTTTTATAATACCCGCACCGTTTATACCCGACCCGAATATATATATTAATGTGTTAATTTTTTAGTACATGTTTAGCCCACGAGTCACTACTCAAACTTAACCCAACACTTAATCTCTCATTACCCCAATTTAATAATGGTTAAAATTTGGCTCGTCTCCCGTTAATCCATTACGTATTGAACGGAATAAGCCTGAACGAACTAAGAGTTTTAAATGTTTTACCTATTTTGTTTAATTTTTTTATTAAACGGGTACCCGTCGGGTTACCCGTACCCGGCGGGTATTTTTCTACCCGAACCCGACGGGTATTTGACCGGGTACGGGGCGGGTACGGGTATAAGAATAGCGGGTCGGGTACGGGTACGGGTTTTGCAGTACCCGCTATTACCCATACCCGTTTGCATCTCTATTTATGAGCAAAGTGTCAAGTTCCCAAGCACTATTGTCAGCATCAAACAAAATTAGAGCATGCCCAATGGTTAAGCAATCAATAGCTTATTACTTTTACCACATCAATATTTTTGTAACCAATAAGCTATTCTTAAATAAGATCTCTAATGGTTAACCTTTCCAAAAAGCTTTTTCTTTACAATATTTCAAATTTACATTTATCTATCTCAAATATTTTATAAATATCCCCTATATATAATTTGACAATTTTTTAACATCTTACTAAATATAATATTTTTAAAAATGTCTAATACCAAAATATTATAATAATTGACATTAAATATTATATAATTTATTTATTAACTAATAAAAACATAATAAAGAATTTATATATAATATATGTAAGGTTTAAAATGAAAAGGTATTAAACATAAGGGACTAAAAAATACAAACATTGAAAGTAGATTAAAAGCTTAGTAGAAAAAAAGTCTTTCTAATAAACTTTTAAAAAAATTTATTATTCCAATGGTAAAAGGTTATTAAAAGACTTATTGTAATATTAATAAGCTATTGAAAAAGTTACCGTTAGCGATGCTCTTAGAGCATCCCCAATGGTTAACCTCTCAAAAGTTTATTACTTTTGTCACATCAACATTCCACTAAGCAAAAACCCTTTCATAAACAACATCTCCAATAGTTAACCTTTCCAAAAAGCTTTTTCTTTTACAAAATTTCTAATTTAGTTTTATCTATCTCAAATGTTTATAAATACCCCCTATATATAATTTAACACGTTTTTAACATTTTACTAAATATAATATTTTTTAAAATATTTCATACAAAAATATGGTAATAATTAGCATTAGATATTATATAATTTATTTATAAACTAATAAAAATATAATAAAAAATTTATATATTATATATTTAAGGTTTAAAATGAAAAGTTATTAAACATGGAGGATTAAAAAGATAAACATTGAAAGTAAGTTAAAAGCTTAGTAGAAAAAAGTCATTGTAATAAGCTTTTAGAAAAGCTAAGTATTCCAATGATAAAAATTCCTTTAAAAACTTATTGTAATAGTAAAAAGTTTTTAAAAAAGCTACCATTGGAGATGCTCTTACATCACCCATGCTCCCCTGCTCTGCTCTGCCTTTCTCTCTCTAAAATACCCCATTTTCTCTCTCTAAACCAGCATCTACACTCTATATTACTAACGAACACTAGACCCATTTTAGCCCTTATGTTTTCAAACCCCTTTAATTTGCCCACACACATTAAAAGGTGTAACTGTGTGTGCCACCGAAAAGCCCTCGTGAAGTTGGCGCAAAAGATCTGAGATTTAATGAAGAAACGGGTCACCAGCAACTTTGCCTCTAATTCAGGTGAATTAAGTCATTTCCTGTGAAATCAATCATTCATTTTTGTTTTAAATTGATCAGATAAATCAAAACCCAATTCAATTTGTTCACAGATTCATGTACTATGAGTTCATTGATTCTTGTGAAGCGGGTGGGTGTTGGGAGCTTTAAAGATTGCATTTTTATGTGTTTCTTGAATTGGGTGGTTGTCAATTTCATTGTTATAATCCCGGGTTAGCGTAAAAATTGATTCTTTTTAGGTTTCGTCAAATGGGTTTTAGTAATTTTGTGAAATCTTGCAGAATCAAATCATGACGAGAGTTGTTCGTGACCGGATTCTTAAAGATGCTAATAGTGATATTAGTGATCATTTAAGAAACCATATCCATTTAACAAATTGTATTCATTTAAAAAACCATATGCACAAAAACAGCCCAATAATGACCGATAGGTCCCTTATTCGAGGCCTCATTGTTCTTCAAAGATCACGGTCATTACGGGATCCCTCGATGAGCCCACCACCATTTCAATCCCCTCCCGCCAATGAACCGCCACCAAAACTCGCCGGAAAAGATTCCGGTGGCGGCAGTGGTGGTGGAAGGCGGTTGATCGGTTTATCTGGCAACTCATCATCAAATGTGGGAACAAGTGGAAGAAGTTTTAAAGACGATTCACCATTAGATGCTGCTAATTTGGCCCGTGATATTTACCCGGGTAGTTCCGATAATAAAAGTAATCAAAAAGGGCGAAAAGGTAATATCAAAACTCTTTCCCAACAATTAAATGATGTCACAATTGATAGTGACAATGTAGCTTCATCACACAATCGTACTATGCAGTTATACAGGTCAAAAAACGAATACAGGTCGAGGTCCTAGATCTGGGATATCGTTTATCTCAGTGAGATATCGGTGGGATATCGGTTTTTTTATATTGTACTGTAAAAATTATATATTATATATATAGTTATATATAAAGAGTTAAAGACATGTACATAGCATAAAAAGTCCCAAAAGGTCCCAAAAAGTAGTCAATATTGTCTAAACCATAAAAAACTAAACAACAAACATAGCACAAACAGAATTTAATTGCAATCCACAGGTTCGGCATCCGAATCAATATCGTCTAAAGCATCAACTTGTTTTAATGGGCTCAAAAAAACTAGGTTAGATATTACTCCCTCCGTCCCACAAAAAAGTTCCCATTTCTCCTTATAATTTTGTCCCACAAAAAAGTTCCCATTTCTCAAATATGAGGGACCCACTCAATAAAATATTATTATTACCAAAGATTCCACCACTAAAACACTTTCTCTCTCCAATCTAACCTTATATTTTAATCAAAAGTATTACCAATACCCCACAACTAATTATCTCCTAAAATCTTGTGCCCAAGTGAAATGGGAACTTTTTTGTGGGACGGAGGGAGTATTAAAATTGGTGCCCAAGTCAAGCAACATATCCAAAAAAAAATACAGGAAAAAAACCGAGATCCCGATTTCAAAATATCGGTGAGATCCCGGTCAATATCGCCGATATTCTCGGTACCGATATTTGGGACCTGTATTTGGGACCTGTATTATTTTGATCTCCGAGATCCGAGATCCCAGTGAGATCCCACCTATATTAACTGCCCAGCAATCGTATACATGTAAGAAACGTTGACTACAATCGGGTCAAAAGACGGAAATTCTGTGGTGGAAGAAACGTTTCACGGGCTGTAAAAAACGAACCCTCAATGGCTTCAAATTTCATACCTCAAATGGAGGAAACACAAGTTGACTTTCACGGTCAACAAAATTTCACGACTGGCCCGAAAAACAGTTGTGGGATACCCTTTAATTGGTCGAGAATTCACGATAGAGGAAAATCGTTTCTTGATATTGCGGGAAGAAGTTTATCATGCGGTTTATCTGACTCAAAGTCAAAGGGTGGTCAAACTCAAATGCTGGTTTTGTCTGACCAGTCAACTTCATCAACAAACGTCGAGTCATTACGTTTATTAATTGATAATAATTCTCAAGATTATCCAGGTGAATTGGGTTTATATGCTGATAATTTATTAAATAGTGAAACCGATTCAGATCTTGCTTCAGAAGCCCGTTCTCGAGATCAAGCCCGAAAAAAACCGTCACCAAAATTTCACCCAAAAATACACACCAAAAATGTTCCGAGATCTCGTGGGCCAAAATTTAGCAGTACAAGCTCTCTCAAATGCAATCGCCAAGAAAAAAATCGGGCTACTTTACGTATTTCACGGGCCCCACGGGACCGGGAAGATTTCATGTGCCCGAATATTTGCCCGTGCTTTGACTTGTCAATCTTTAGACCACCCGAAACCGTGTGGCTATTGCAATTCATGTGTATCACATGATTCGGGCAAGAATCGAGCTGTTCGAGAAATCGGGCCCGTAAATAATCTCGGGTACAAAAGATTTATACAACTTATAGAACATATGATTGTTTCAAAATTACAATCACGATACCGAGTTTTCATAATTGATGATTGTGACACTTTACCTCATGATTGTTGGAATGCAATTTCTAAGATTATTGATCGGGCTCCAAGACGTGTTTTACCACATATTATAATTTCCAGGTGTCAAAAGTTTTTTTTTCCAAAATTAAATGACGCGGATATTATTTATACGTTACAATGGATTGCAACAAAAGAAGAGTTTGAAATCGATAAAGATGCTTTGAAACTTATTGCTTCAAGATCCGATGGATCGTTGAGAGATGCGGAAATGACACTTGAGCAGTTGAGTTTACTTGGTCAAAGAATTTCGGTTCCACTTGTTCAAGAATTGGTATTTTGTTTCCTTATTTTATTATTTATTGAGTAAATTACAGAAACTGTCATTGTGTTTTTTCGAATTCTGCGATTTTGTCTCTATACTTTTTTTTCATTTTTTTGTCCTTGTACTTTTAAATTTCCCTTATTTTTGCCCTCACATGTGAGGTTAGTTAACGGCCTAATTTAGATGGAAGGACAAAAATAAGGGAAAGTAAAAAGTACAGGGACCAAAAAAAATATAGGGACAAAATCGTAGAATTCGAAAGAACACAAGGACAAAATATGTAATTTAATCTTATTTATATAAGTATAATAATAATACTATATCTTAAATAAGGATAAAAAAAGTTTTTCTGGTTCGGCCCATCCTGACCCGACACTTTTTGACCCTTATTTAAAATGGCCCGTTTTGACCCGTTACCCGACCCATTGACGAGCTCATTTTGCCAACTATGGTACAAAATCTTTCATCCAAATTAGAAATGAAGTGAAAGTAAGTTGTTATTTGTTACGTTTTGCCTTTAAAATCATTAAATAATTATACGCTCATTTTACAGGTTGGACTTATATCTGATGACAAATTAATTGACCTACTTGATTTTGCATTATCAGCAGATACAGTAAATACAGTTAAACATTTAAGAGAAATTATGGAATCAGGTGTCGAACCATTAGCTATGATGTCACAGCTTGCAACTGTAATAACCGACATTCTTGCCGGTAGTTACAATTTCATGAAAGAAAGACCAAAAAGAAAATTCTTCAAACGACAATCTCGTAAGTATTATTATCCTTCAAGTTTCAAGATTTTCAAAAAAGCCACACTTTTTAACATTCTCTTACATCTTTAGTCCTTTCCTTCAGTATCTAAAGAAGATACGGAGAAATTAAGGTTAGCATTAAGGACATTATCTGAAGCAGAAAAACAGTTAAGAACATCGAATGACAAGTTGACTTGGTTGACCGCTGCTTTATTGCAACTTGCGCCTGATCAACAATATGTTTTACCATCATCTTCTGTTGATACTCATACTAGTGTTCATCATAGTCCATTAGGGTTACAAAATGGTGGGTCCCGCAAAAGTAATTTTGATCATGGTGAGATTATTGAAAGTCAAAGGGATTTTATAAAAAATGGAGGAAATTCTAGTGGGAAAATGAAAGACGGTAATTATCGGCAAGAAATTGAAGAAATATGGTTGGAGGTAGTTGAGAATATTCAAATAAATAGTATAAAAGAGTTTTTGTATCGTGAAGGAAAGATGACATCACTCAGTTTTGGTGCAGGTATTTTTTTTTATTATTTTACCTTTTTTGTGCTTTATTCACCATAAAAATTAAAAATCGCGTCTTTTTATTTGTTTTGACATTTATGAAATCGCGTCTTTTTATTTGTGTCATGCTATTTTTTTTTTTTTTTTTTGAAATGATTAATTAATTTTGCAGCTCCGACGGTTCAACTTATGTTCACATCACATGTGACAAAATCAAAAGCAGAGAAATTCAAAACACACATTTTGAAAGCATTTGAGCGTGTTCTTGGATCACCCGTTACAATCGAAATGAGAAGTGAATTAAATGAAGATTTATATGCAAAAAGAAGTGAGATTATTGAATTAGAGGTTTCTCCTAAACCTAAATTACATATTCATATTCATAATCACAATATTAATAATAATAAGAATTCAAGTGTTGGTTTTCAAACAAGATTAGGGGGACAAAGTCAATCGATGAGCTTAGTCAAAGGTAAAATATCGCTTGCAAATGTAATTCAACAAGCAGAATCACAACGAAATGGTTGGTCAACACGTAAAGCGGTTTCCATTGCTGAAAAACTTGAACAAGAAAATCTGTAAGTCTAACTTTTATTTGCAAAATTTGTTAATATTATATATTGTTTTATGTTTTCTGTACGTATTATTTTGGTAAATGTTGTATTTGCTGTACTTTATAGTATTGGGTATTGCCGTATTGGTTTTCTCTTGTGAATTATGTTACTTGAATGACTTTTGAAATCGAAAAAATTTGTTTGACTTTAAAAGTCACTATATGGCATGGGATATAGAACAAAGGTATATTGAGAAAATGATTTCGCCAAAATGCGTTGATAATTTCATAAAAATGCATGAAAATGCTAAATTTTATGACCAATAATATGATGAACATTTAAAGTGATTTGTTTTATTTTAATTGCAGAAAAATGGAACCGAGATCAAGAAGTTTGTTGTGCTGGAAGGCATCTAGAGAGGCCCGTCGAAAGGTAACAAGCACTGTTTGTCCACAATATTAGCTTTTATTTAAATAATTAATTAGTGTGTCAAATATGATTACAAAAACTATATTATTAAAATAAAAATCTATTTTTTTATAATAAATGATATAAGAGGTTTTGTTAATCAAAATTACACTTTGGCCTACTTTCTACTTTCTACCCATAAGTAAATGGTTATTATTGGATTCACATATATTTAATGGTAGCATAATGCATGAAAACTAATTACAAAAATCATGCA
This sequence comes from Calendula officinalis, assembly GCA_963853835.1. Taxonomy (NCBI): domain Eukaryota; kingdom Viridiplantae; phylum Streptophyta; class Magnoliopsida; order Asterales; family Asteraceae; genus Calendula; species Calendula officinalis. Next base: position 4,498,498 of record OY970830.1, on the reverse strand, counting down.
TATGCAGATTTCTCGATTAAAATTTAGACCAAGAAAACCACGGGTGTTGCTTAGATTCGTTTCTTGTGGGAGGTGTCTTTCAACTAGATCACCGAGATCGTGTAGAACAGGTTAAATTTTTCCATATTTAAGCATTAATTTATCAGTTAATTAGTTGTTGATAATAAGAGTCAACAATGGTAAAGGGCAATTGTGTATTATTTCTATTATTTTATAGCTTTTTCAATGTTCTCTGTAGGTATTTTGTAGTTGTAAACATTTGTATTCTTTAATGAATTTGCAACCTTTTTTTCTTCCACAAAGAAAACCCGATTTGCTAAAATTCAAAAACTTTAAAATTAGTGTGGGGACCACTCTACTTGGTCAACAAAGAAGATTGACTTTTTGACTAGTCAAGACTGAAGAACACAGATTTAAAAAGTTTATGGCTCATGGGATCCAAATAAGGTGATGAAGACATGGGCTTTTCTATTGGATGAGAGTCAAAAGCTGTTTTTACTTTTGATTATTTTGGGTACTTATGATAGTATGATAGTGAAATGTACCTTCCCTGCCTCAAGGCCTGTAAACGAACCAAACGTTCAACGAATCGTTCGCGAACCGTTCGGCGGGAGTTCGTTTATGTTCGTTCGTTTAGCTAAACAAACGAACACAAACAAGATTTTGTGTTCGTTTAGTTAAACAAACGAACACGAACAAAGGCCCGTTCGTTTGTTTACGTTCGTGAACACCAGTTCGTGAACACCCGTTCGTGAACACCCGTTCGTGAACACCCGTTCGTGAACACCCGTTCGTGAACACCGTTAGTGAACACCGTTCGTGTTCGTTTGTTTGATAGTGTTTGTTTAAGTTCGATTAAATATACAATATTAGTTTTCTACAAACTATTTTCTAGTTTTGGCAGGAGAAAACTTCCACGTAATTATATATATGCTGCTTATAATAATAGTTAACTATAATTAAAATTATAAAAGGTAAATATATAAACTCCTAACCCTTCGATCTCACATCTCAGATTCTCACCAGCTCTCCACACTTCGCTAACCCTAGATCTCAGATCTCAAATCTGCGCCGCTCGCCTCTCGCCGCTACCGGTCTCCTCTCTCTGGTGGTTGTTCTCCGGCGCCCTCGCCCTTTGCCTATCTCCATTCTCAAGATAAACTTCTAGCTTTTGTATTTTCGATTTCAATATGTAATCGCCATTGTTGCTTCGCCTGCCTCCATCTCTGTCTCGATGTAAACCAGGTCTGAGGTCTCCATTGTTGCTTCTAGCTTTTGCATTTCCGAAATTATGGTAAAATTGTCACATATTAGGGTAAAATTTATGCTTTCTAGTTCTGTCATTTGTGTATTATGTTAACTGCATCTTCTAACTAAGAAAATCATTACTTTCTAATTTTAAAGGTTATCTTGTGTTGGATGGTTGATATTAACAATGTTGGATGGTTGATATTTGCAATTATGCAACTTATTTTGATATCAGGTGGTTTTGGAATTTTGTATAAACATGTTTTTATGCATATTATTTGTTTGCGTTCGTTTGTGTTCGTTTGCGTTCGTTTGCGTTTGTTTATCCTGCACTTTGTTCGTTTGTGTTCGTTTGTGTTCGTTATCCTTGTTCACGAACAGTTCATGAACACTAAATTTTCTTATCAAACAAACACAAACATAAAATTCTGTTCGATTAGTGTTCGTGAACCGTTCACGAACACATTTTTTCCTTAACAAACGAACACAAACAATGCCCGTTCGTGTTCGTTTGGTTAGTTTACAGGCCTACGGCTGCCTCCTTTGGATTCACCTTGACCACAAGTATTTTTGGGGCTTATATGAAAAAATGTAAAAAACCTTGTATTTTTTTTTTTTATAATTCATACTCCCTCCGTCCCACAAAGAAGTTTACATTTCTCTTGGGCACAAATATTTAGGTGATAGTTAGTGGTGAAATCTTTTGTAATATTTTTGATTAAAATATAAGGTTATTTAGAAAGAGAAAGTGCTTTTAGGAGAAAGTTAGTGGTAAAGTTCATAAAAATAATAGTATTATATTAAGTGATCCCTCATATTTGAGAAATGTAAATTTTCTTGTGGGACAAAATTTAAAAGGGAAATATAAATTTTTTTTTGGGAAGAAGGGAGTATTACTTTTGTCAAGTTTTATATGGATAATAATTGAATGACAGTTGTTAGGACTAGTTTTGTAATAGTTTTGATCTTTAAAGTCCGTTAGTTAACTTGTCCTTTGTATAAGGTTGTATCTTTGACTTTCAAGTCAAGCTTTCCACACAATTACTGAATACACATTTTGGGAAAGTTTCATTCATCTCATTCTCTCTCTTTTACACACACTTACACCAAGAACACACACTCACTCAAATCTTCTATTTCTCACTTGAATCTTCATGGATTAGCTTGATTATAGTGTCATTAGGTTCTACAATTGGTATCAGAGCAAAATCTCTCTTAGAGAAGATCCAAAATCGAGCTAGAATGATCAAGATATGAGAAAAAGTGAAGAAAAGTTGATGTTCGTCATGAAAATTAAATGTTGTAATTTTTTGTTCCAAATCGATGGATTGAGTGCTAAATAGTGTGTCTCCATTGTTTCTAAGAAGAATAGAATCAATTTCAGATCAATTCCATCAACAATCGACCTTCAATTTGATGATTTTGGTGAAAAAGTAAAAAGTTGAAAAACTTACTGTAAATCGAAGAATTTGATCTATTGTGTTATGGATTGAAGAAAGTGATCGGTACAAAGAATTAGCATTTGGATTTCGAGCAATTAGCAAGAAGAATCATTCAAATCGGTTGAGAATTGAGCATAATCGGATTGAATTGGTGAAGGTTGTTGACTGTGTTCGAACGCTCGAAGTGTTCGGCTTCATGAAGATCATGAACAACTTCGGCCTCCCTAGTTCGGCCCGAACTACATAGCTCGGCCCATTAACTTCAGAGTAGTTCGGCCCGAGATTCATAGAAGTTCGGCCCATTTCGAACTATTAGAAGTTCGGCCCATTAAATTCAGAGTAGTTCGGCCCAACTGTTCAAAGCAGTAGTTCGGCCACCAAGCTCGGCACCTAGTTCGACCTCTTCAATTTTCACCTAGTTCGGCTTCTTCAAACGTAATCTCAAAACAGTAATCTCAACAAACAAATTCGTAAATCAGATTCGTAAAAAATTCAGTAATCTGATTCAATATCAATCATCTTGTAAATCAAACAAATTGATTCATAATCACTTCCGATTTCAAAATCAAAATCAAAATCGATCGTTTTTCATCTGGATTCAATTTCGGCTATATCAAAATCACAATTACAATCTGGATTCAATTTCGGCTATATCAAAACTGATCGATTAAATTTGGATCTTGAAAATCTATTTTGAAATTTTGAAAATCCGTGCTTCGTCAAAATCAATTCGTATTTTGCCCAGAAAGAAGTTCAATCCAAACGAATCAACACAGAATCCAGACTTCGCTCATATTTAAAATCAATCAATCGATATTGATTCGGATTAAGATCAATCTGTTCATATCTGTTCAAGTGTTCGGATTCGACTTTGGTTCGGCTTTGTCAAAATTAAAATCAACGATTCGGCAGATTGAAAGTTTCATATCAACGAGAAGATTTTTGATTGATTCCGTCGATCTTAATTTGGATAGTGATATCGATTTTAACAAATTGAATACTCAATGTCGATCTTCAACTTGCGTTGTCTGCTTCCGAACTTGTTTTTCTCTATCTCGTCCAGAACAATTTAAGCCCTATCAGATTTTATTTTAACGGCCCAATCACACTTTAAAGCTCAAAACGCAAGATAAAGCCCAAAAACGTTACTTCTTACTGCAACAAATACGTGACCCAATTTCAATTGCTTTTAAGCCCAATTAAGACATTTTTTTTTTGGCCCAATTTAAACTTACTGCCACAAGACACTTATAATTTTTTTTTGTTGTTTAAACGAACTCAATTTTTTTTATCTTAAAACAATTTTTTATTTTATCAATTTTTATTTCTCATTTTTAACCTTCACAATTTTAACATTTTTCTTCTTTACGTCATTTTTTCTTTAAAAACACCAAATTTCTAAAACAATTTTTTTTAAAACAATTTTTAAAACAAATTTAAAAGAAATTTTAAGGCCCAAAGTTAAAACGTCAATTATTCTATCTCTTTAAAATGTCAAAGCATTTTTTTTAAACCCAAAGTCTACACATTTTTTTAATTTTATCTAAACCCAAAGCAATCAAATTTAAAAAAAAAAAAAAATTAAAAAGAAAATTTTCATTAGTTTTTAAACACGAAAACTTTTACCCAAAATCCTAATCGCAAAAATATGGATCCAGACCTTGCCAATGCGAGAAAAGCTGCCGAATATTATAAACAAATGGAAAAACCTACACCAGCTATCAATGATGATTTGGATAAAGAACTTCAAGACGTACTACGAGTTATGGCAAAAATTTCAGACTATGCGAAGAAATATAATTCAAAGCCTACAAACAATAATCTGAGATCTTCATTCGACATTAAGCCTGATATATCTGCTACAATCTCAACTAAAAAGCCAACCGTCACACCTTTGGATGCTACAAAGAAATTAATCGTCCGGGATTCCGAGTATTATAAACGTAAAATGTCGAGGGCTAAACAAATTGAGTATGAAAAAGTGTTCTTAGTTGAAGATAATAAATGGATGGAAGATTCAGATCCTAAGGATGAAAAGCATATGGAGGTTACTGATCGATTTAATGAAGAGGCCAACAAAGAACTTGAGGTAATCAGTTCCCTCTTTTCAAATTCTGATAATCTTATTGGTCCGGATACTTGTTTTGTTACAACTCAGATTTCTGAAATTGATTCTTTAAAACAAAACATTTTAGATGAAAAAGATTTAAATAATCAATTTCAAGAACGTTTAAATAATTTGCAAAATGAAAATGAACAACTTGTTCAACAGATTAAACAAATTAAAAATGTCAAACTTGAGAATCTGGAGTTACAAAATCAAGTATCAGAATTGAATGTCAAATATGATAATGATGTTAAGAATTTGTCTCATACAATTTCTGAATATCAAATAACCAAAAATTGTTTGGAACGTAAACAACAAGAGTTTGATGAAAATGAACAACAGTTTGAATCATTAAATTCACAAATCAAAGAATTAACCGAAAATCTTCATGAACAAAACATTATTTCATCAAATGAAATGCTAAACAAACAAAATATCATAAACACACTCAAGCATGAAACAATTAAATTGAATTCACATATCAAACATCTTGAGGAATTGATTGTCAAAAGAGGACACACTGATCAAACCATTCATCTTAACAAGCCTAAAGATTTCAAATATTTCAACTCTCGAGAAGGGCTAGGAGCTGACAATCCAGAATATCTTAAGACCGCGTGCAAAATGGCTCCTACATTATATGATTCACGATATCTACTCAATGGAATCTCGCAGCGTTTCATTCGGATGACTGACGAGGAAGAAGAAATAGAGAACTTCAACAGAGCTAAAAAGGAGAATGCTCAAATTAGTTTCAATTACACTGAATTAAATAAAACATATGAAACTAAAAGGGCTCAATTTGAAAATGATAATTATTTTCCCATTATAAAACCAGAAGAATTTGAAATTAAGGGAAATGATGTTATTCAACAAAAGGTTACACCAAAGATTTATGTACCAAATCTAATTCTTGAAAAGAAAATTTGTCAATTGGAAACTGAAATAGATGAAACACATAAGGCGTTTGACAAAGAAAAATCAGTTCTACAAACAAAAATTCATGGATTAGAAAATAAAATTGATGAAACACATAAATCTTATGAGAAAGAGAAACTAAAGTTGCAAGCACAAATTCAAAATTTAGAATCTAAATCATCTAATCTTCAGAAACTTAAGAAGCCTAGTGCATCTATGAACTTAGATTCTCATTTAACTGCAACGAATAAAAGTAAAAACTCAAGAATGTTTTCTCCTGTCATGGCATATCGTGATTTTTATAAAATCAAGCAAACTGAGGTTCATAGAGGAAATTCTACACCTAAACCGAAATCACAAGTCAGATCCTCTACCAAGCCTAAGCCTAGGAGATCCACGGTCCCGCCACACTCTGATAAGAAACTGAATGCTCTTAAACAAGTTATTAGAGGAAATTTCGCACCTAAAACTCCAAATAAATTAGGTTCCTCTTATAGACTTAAGCATTCTCAAGTGGATAAACCTACACCATCAACCGTGTTGAAACATTCGAGTGCTTCAAAGAAAATCTTTTCCAAAACTAAATCGTTAAAATACTCAAGAAATGATTTACTTTCATTGGCACCTACTATGACTTTTACACAAGTGCCAAAAACATCTCCTGTTTATGTTTACAAAACATCCTCAATATTAAAAGCAAAATGGGTTCCCAAAACTCCAACATCTCAAATAATTCCCCGGAAATTATTTGAAAGTGAAACATCAAGTTTCAGTTTTTCTTGGAACTCTCAATATTTAAATCAAATCGATACAACTTATCGGTGGTTTCATTCTCACGCTAACATCGTCGGACCCAAACAAAAATGGGTACCAAAAGTTGTTTGATTTGTTTTACAGGATAATGACTTATACACGCCTCAGTGTATAACTCGCGTTTCAAAATAATGGCTTTCAAGTACATCCGCTTGAAACCCGGTTTTCAATGACATCATTGGTTGAGGGGGAGACTTACTATATTCACTTGTCAAGGGGGAGAAAATTGACATTCTTATGTCAAGAGGGAGCATAACTGCTTTATGATTTTTGAAAAACAACTGTCGAGGGGGAGCATTCTTTATAATCGCTAAATCCTGTTTCAATGCTCCTTTCAATTTTTTTTTTGAATTATCAATATGGGGTATCCATTTTTTGTAATATCCGTAAACGATCTCATTACCAATCTCACTTGGTACTGATTGCATCTGTTTATTACAAATTTTCTTATTCTATCTTGATAATAATTTTTTTTTAGCTCAAACAGTTTTTCAACCTCCTACAACTTTACAATAACACAAGCTTATCAATGTTGAGTATTAGCTTTTGCAATATTCGTAAACGATCTCTTTACCAGTCTAGGTTGGTACTTATTGCATCTGTTTATTGCTAATTCTCTTATTTCTCATTGCTACCTTTGTGTTCCTTCATTGTTAAAATTCTTTAATTGTAAATCAATTTTTCTCTTCTTACATAAAGTTTACATTTTTCAAAATCAATACTCAATTACAAATTTTTTTTTTACTCATATTGAGATTGTTGACATCACAATATCATAAATTCTTTATTATTCTGTGATGCTCAGCATTCCAAAATTTTTTATCTCACTTTGTGCTCACAATGATGTGTTCACAACGTAGGATACAAATTTTTGTCATATTCGTAAACGATCTCTTTACTAGTCTCGATTAGTAAAGATTGCATCTGTTTATGACAAATTTTTCGTCTCTTGCGTTGTGGCTCAATTTTTCACAACCCTGATTTTGCACAACATAAATTTTTCATTTTTAAATGACTTGTTTGTAACACTCAACACAATTTGCTGTTAAATTCGTCGATCTCTTTACTAATTTCAATCAGTACTGATTGCATCTGTTTTTAACACCATCTTGGATTGATTGTTCTTACTATTTTTAAACGATTTTCATTCTTAAACGCTCCGTGGAGAAATCATGTTTCATCTTCTCAAAACTGCTCAGATTCAATTCTGACTTTCTCCAGTTCTCACACACTCAAAATCGTTTTGAATGCACATTGTTATGTCATTGATCTTTGTATATCCGTCGATCTCTTCTCTACACACGTTCAGAGAAGATTGCATCTTTGTAAGTGGTATACTTCACTGATCTTTGATATAACCAAACAAATTGATTTCTTTTAAATTTCAAATATTTGATTAACAATGTCTCTAATCATCGTGTTTGTCATATCCGTAAACGATCTCTTTACTGAAGTTCTTCAGTAAAGATTGCATCTGTTTATGACTTCACGTGATCATTGACATTGCTATTCTTCATTTCCAAATATTTTTCTCAAAACATTCAAAGGATTAAATCAATTTGTTGAGTACTACATGTTTCTGGTTCTCATTCCGATCTTGGCTCTTGATTTTCACCGACACACCATTCCTCTCTCCGTTTCCAAAACGCAACGATTCAGCTTTATCATGAGGACCCTTATCATGATCCTCATGAGGGGGAGAAAAAGAGCAAGAAATAGTTAAAATATCGGATGTATAACTGAACAACGTCAAAAAGAACCACAAACATCACGTCAAAAAGAAACTTCATAACACATGTACTCAAATCAACTGCAAAATCAGAAACGTTTTAGATCAAGTGATTAAGAGAAAGAGAAAATGATAATCAGTGTACTAGATAGAAAAACAAGTGAAGAAGAACAAAACCGAATCATCAACATAATCTCTCTCCAAAACCTCAACCAACTCACATCTAAAAGCTTAACCGTTCAAATCATTCCTACCAAACCAAACACACACACACATCTAAAAGCTTAACCGTTCAAATCATTCTTTCTAAAAAATCTCAACCACGTATATCACAAGCTCAACCGTTTAAACCATTATCCGTACAAAAGCTTAACTGTACAAACCTTTTGTTCCATATCAAATACAAATTATCCACATTCACCCAAATCCTAAATCTACATATCATTCTTTCATACATACAAAACCTACATACATACACATCCAAAACTTTAACTGACAAATCATTCAAAAACACTATCATTATATCCTTATTCTCCTCTACCACAAAATCCAAAAACAACCTCTCCATTATCTGAAAACCCAGTCAAATCCTTACTTAACTGATATTCTCTTTCCTAAAATTTTCAAATCTTTAGTAAATCAGTTATAGGATTTCCTCACTCAAACAGTATCAACGAAAAACATATCCACTTTGAGTATCTTAAACTTCCAGATTTCTGAAATGTTTTAATCTTGAAATTCAGAAAAACATTTTCTTGCCAACGACAGATAATGAGAAGAATCTGAAGTTTGAAGACTGGGATGACGTGTTAAAGATCAAAAAGGGGGAGATTGTTAGGACTAGTTTTGTAATAGTTTTGATCTTTAAAGTCCGTTAGTTAACTTGTCCTTTGTTAAGTGGTAGGAGTATATAAGGTTGTATCTTTGACTTTCAAGTCAAGCTTTCCACACAATTACTGAATACACATTTTGGGAAAGTTGCATTCATCTCATTCTCTCTCTTTTACACACACTTACACCAAGAACACACACTCACTCAAATCTTCTATTTCTCACTTGAATCTTCATGGATTAGCTTGATTATAGTGTCATTAGGTTCTACAACAGTGACATTAAAATAATAAATGGACATCTGAGCCTTCCGAGTAGGGGTGAGCATAAAAACCGTCAAACCGAAACCAATCCGTTAAAACCGCCAAAACCGAACCGTTAAAACCGAAACCATTTCAAAACCGACGGTTCGGTTTTAAATTTTGAAAAAATCGATGGTTTCGGTTTGGTTTCGCTTTTTACCTAAAACCGCCCCATTAAGAATCCGCCCCACTAATATTTAATATTATATATATTTTTTACTTTTATATATTAAATATAAGTCAATCCATTTAAATATTTAAATGTCTAACTAGTGTAGAGTCCATTAACTTGTTATTCCAATTGACTTTTAGAGTCTATAAACAATTAGGGTCCATTTAATATTATGATTATATGATACAAATTACATGTGATTTTGGATCTTTTGGCGGAAAATGATATTAAATGTTTAAATATATTGTTAGACACTGAATTTAATCTTAAATATTAGATATTGTTGCTTAAATTTTTACATAATGTTTAGAAAATAAAAATTATTGCATGAAATTATATATTAATGTTGAAAACCATGTGGTTTCGGTTTTAAAACCGAAACCGAACCGTTTACGCCCAGAAACCGCTAAAACCGAAACCGATAGAAACCGAAACCATTGGGTTTGAAAATCCTAAAACCGAAATTAGCGGATTCGGTTCGGTTTGAGCCTAAAACCGCTCCAAACCGCCCCATGCACACCCCTACTTCCGAGTTCCAACCACACAACGCTACGGGGTATTTGACTATTGACTTTCTATTTCTTTGACTTGAGCTTAAAATAAAAAATAATCAGAAAAATAAAATAAAATAAACGAGCTTCGTGCTAGAGGCAAACAATTATTAATACTTCAATCACGAGCTTGAGTCCATCTAAAGAATTATCCGACTACGAATTTGAGCGTATCTAAAAGAACACAACAATGTTTAACAACATATAGTAAGTTAATGCATTATAAATTTGTACATTTTGTTTACTGCTTGTCCTACTGTAAATGATTAAATATTGATCTCTAATAAAAAGATCACTGAGTTTACTGTACGTGTTATTTTACCAATCAATAATTGGTTTTTATATATAAAAAGAGAACGTACTATAGTACGACGAATAGTAGTGATTGGAAAAATTACAATGTCATTAAATAATAAATGGACATCGGAGGAAAAGACCACCACCCCTTGCGACCACATAATGCCACCGTCTCCAACGGGGTATTGATTTTCTATTTCTTTGACCGTTTTCGCTAACATTAATACAACTCCCATCTTTGACTTACTATGACCTTTTACTTTTCCTTTGTCGGGTTCATACAAAAATTATGGTGTATGTGATCTATATGAAACTACGATTTTGTCCAATAACTATTTTTTTCCTGCTTACTTTTCTAAAATGAATGTAACAACAGTAACAATATCTAATCTCCTTAATGAAAATGCATGTGGGGTAGATGTAAACAGCAGGTAGAGATACTGCTTTTGCGAGACATTCGGCAATAAACAAGTGAGAATATGTATGTATATATGTCTATAACATATATGTTTATATGGTTCTCTCTTTCTTTTATTATTGGTCAATATTTGTAACTATTACTAGTATATGAATAAAATTTGATTATATATTTTTGCAGTTAGTTAAAATGTTACTAATATCTTAATATCATTAGTAAATAATGTAAGAGAATTCAGCATAAATTTCTACCCAATGTATCAAACTAGCATGGTGATTGCCGCGCGTTGCAGCGGATTTTAAAAAAAAAAAATATTTTTCAGAAGTTTATGAAAAACTATATTTTTTACAATTTTTAATACAAACTTTTCTCTGTTAAATACATGTAATATTAAAGTTTATGATGATATCTAAAATACAATTTAAGTTTAATATAAACTTTTCAAAACACTTTCCTTCTCTTATAAAAGTGTAGAGTGTTATAACTTTTAGACACTTTCTTCCTTTTATGCACATTAACCCCAATCAAATGCTGAAAACTATAGAATTGTGAGTATAACACGTCTATTATCAAATACATGTAATATTTGAAATAATAAAATTTTAATGTTTATAAAAAAAAATTATATTATTTTTGGTGGGAAATTTATTTTTAGATAACAATTTACTTTTATTATAAAACATAAATACTTTTTTATTAATAAAATATATATATTTGAAGGTTGCTTCAAGTTCAAGAATTTGAGTGATAAAAACTTTAAAAAGGGCACTGACAAATAAATAACAATTGTAATACGTAAACATCTAATGTTTTCATTTCTTTTTGGTGTATTTTCTTTATAATGCCACGCGTATTAATAAGAATAATTTTAAAATGGTAAAATTTAGAAACTAAAAGAAAACAAACAAATTAGAATAGTAAAATGAGATTAAAAAAAAAAAAAAAAAATGAGGAAGGCAGTCAGTGGGTTCGAACATGGGTTTCTCCTGTGGAAGGCATGTGCACTTGCACTTTGGCAGGAAAGACTTTTGTATCTTATGTCATATAATCACCTATATATATATATATATATATATATATATTAAGAAAAGCTTCAGCCAATAGAAACTAAGTGAACAGTAACTCACTTTCCCTATTGTATAATAGGTAGAATTTTATCATGTTGCATGTAAAAGTCAAGTCTGTACGTGGGACGTCAAATCAGAAAAATCAAAGATGCATTTGCGTCCAAATCATGTAATAGTCACCCTTTACGGATGACTATGTCTAATTTTTATGATAAACATATAGTTTATAACTGATCTAAATAACATGACATAGTCAAAATAAATGTATTTCGCACGTCAACAAGACATATATAATTAATGTCCTAGCAAAAGCTAACAAGGGCGGGCCACACGTTTTAGTAAATGCCGAATAGGAACACGAGTTATATATCAACCGTGCAAATAATTTGAACGAATGTGTTGATCATTGTGACATTATGCTCTCAGTTCTTGATCACTCAACAAGTCGTAGCTAGCAAATGAGACGATTACTAAACCAGTAAATTAAATCTATATTATGATTAAAACTCATTGCCACTTTGCCCGGGCTCGTTTTTATATTATTTACGCTGATAAAAAAAGGAAATAAAAACCTATATTATGATTCCAACAATCAATGTCACTGTACACAATAAACCATTCTCTCTACATATACCTCTATCTAAAATTCGACCTGCTTAGTATTTTATTAACATCCTTGATGCCTTTTGTTATTTTAATTTAGTTGTTTTTCTTAACAGCTCTTAAATTATTTTGATTTTGTCCCCTTAAAACTTGAACTCATGAGTCATGATCATAATCCATGTGTAATATTAAACATCAATATTACTAAACTACTAACTTTTGATTGTTTTAAGAGTTAATTACACAAATGGTCCTTTAAGATGATACCACGTTGCAAGTGTGGTCCTAATCTTTTAATTTCGACAATCTTAGTCCTTTAAGATTACTGATTTTGCACGTTTGGTCCTTTGTTGACAGTGCCGTTTAAATTGGACGTTAAGCACTATCACGTGGTTTGCACGTGAGGGTAACATACGTCTTTTTGTTCCTTCTTCACTTCAAAAACATCCACATGAATACAAAACCATCGTTTTTACGCCAAAAACCCTACGATCAAAAACCTCCCAATCCTTCTAAAACCCTAACGATTTCAAGCGAGCATTATAGTAGCAGACGAAAATGGAGATGCCTCCGTATAGCATTCGAGAAGCAGGGGTCCAGTATGACCTTGACGCCATTTATGGTTCGTTATTTCATACTTTATTTTGCAAAATTGCGTAATGTTTAGTACTGATGTAACAAAAAGCACATAATTTTGTCCAAATATCTACTATTCGACACTGATTATGAAGTTTTCACTACGTTTTTTGTGCTAAATTCGTTTGATGATTTTTTTGTCTTAAACAGAGGGTTTTTCAAGTCACTTCTCCATGAAGTTACATCACGGTGGGGCTTTTGAAGACTACCCAAATAGGAGATATGTGAATGGTAAAGTAACCTACGTGGATGCTATTGACATAGATAGATTTTCTGTACATGAGCTAAATGATGTAATTGAAGACTTAGGTTATGATGGTAGAAGTCTTATGTTATACCATTATAAAAGACCAAATATGTCTTTAGATGCTGGATTGCATTCCTTAGCAAGTGATCAAGATGTTCACAGTCTAAGTGTCTACATTGCCGAAACCAAATTGATAGAAGTGTATGTTGAACACGATAAAACCAATGTAGAGCCATATTATGGAACACCTCACAAGACAGTCGTTATTGAGGAACTTACTGAGCAAGAACCTGTTACCATTAATAAACCATCATGCTCTAAGAGATTAATGTTAGAGGCTGCTACCATTGAAGAACCACTGGTTGGTATTCAAGAACCTGAGGCTGCTACCATTCATAATACTCATACTGAAGAACCTGAGGCTGAACAAAACATTCATAATACTCATACTGAAGAACCACTGACTTCCATTTTTGAAGAACGTTTTGATGCTAGTGAAGACAGTGATGACAGTGAAGATAGTGATTTTATTGTGGATGAAGATAACATTCTCCATGATGTTGAAGTCGATATGAGAGACTTCCATTTAAGCGTTGAAAGTAATAGACACTTGTGATGGGCCACTAACTCCAAATGCAACAAAATTGTTTGAAGCAATTAAGACAGAAGCAAGTAAGAACACTGTGGCTTGGAATGGGGGCCAAAAATACCAAGTTAGTGGACCACGGGGGGACCAATGTGTTGTTGATGTTAGTCTTAGAGATTGTTCATGTAGAAGGTGGAAATAACAGGCATGCCATGTAAACATGCCGTTGCAGCTATATGGAATATGGGTGCAAATGGTATGGATGTTGGATTACCAGAAACTTGGGTTGATAGAGTATAGTGGTTAGAAACATGGAAAAGTGTATATCGTTTCACTATTAATCCAATTACTGGAAGAAATATGTGGCCTAAATCCAGGATACCAACAACATTGTTACCACCAAAGTTTAAAATTCAAATAGGCAGACCTAAAAAACAGAAGGAAGACTGCAGATGAAATTCAAAACAGAAAAAATAGTACAAAAGTCCAAACAGTTACTTGTGGTAGATGTGGTAATGAGGGTCATAACATTAGGAAGTGTACATGGCACATTGTTGCCGAGCTAATCAACACTAGGCCACTTCTAACGCGACCCTCTAATCCATCGATCCTGAACCTGAGTACATAGCCAAAAACAAAATAGTACGTGAGACAAAATAGTCTCGTGAGATACATGGGTTTTCGACCCATTCTCAAAAGATTTATAAAATATTATTTATAACATTAAAAATAATTATCCTTATCATTTCTATTTAATTCATAATTCATCTTCCATTCATTTAACCGTATGAACTAATAAGCTTACCGTAAGCTTACTCGTCATCTAATCACATACTTGTAAGTTATCTCCAAACTTACACTTTCATTAACACATACGCGACGGACCTCTCCGAAGCCAACTCTCCCGATATGGGACGTCATAGGTAAACTATCAAGGTAATTGGGAACCCCCATCTTACCGAGATTCATAAGCTCTCCCCGTTCCCGGGTCGTCATGCTCACTCATCATTGAGTGTCGTAAACTGTGACATTCTACTCTTTGCGCAGGGAGGTACCACCCCAAGTAGACGTCTCATGCTCCCCCATTTCTGGGCGGTCTTATTCCGTATTTTTCATTCACATATGAGCCTCAGCTCCTTTCATCAAATATGAGCATCAGCTCCTTTCATCACTTATTAGAATACATTTATTCTAATTTATCATGCTATTCTCTTTATTATTTCACTTTAAATATTGACTTTACCAAGTCCTTTACTAATTTAAAACATATTCATCTTTTATCAAAATCATATTACTTTGACTCTTCTTTGACTAGAATACACGTTTATTACTAGTCACTTATTACTTATTCTCTTAGTATTTCAATATCTACTTTTATTAGTACAAAATACTAATCGATACTCATTACTTAAAAATCATTGTCTCAAGCTTTATTAATACGTATTATTAATAAGCCGATTATCAAGCTCTTTTAAAATCATTATCTTTATTCATGCATCTCATTTGTAAAAACTCATTATTTACTTTTCATTATCATAAACTCTTTCAAAATCAACAATCATTTAGACATACTAAAATATTCTATTACTAGCATTTTCTCATCATATCCATCATATCTTTATTAAAAACGTTCATTAATAAAGACTCTTAAAACATCATAGTTTCCAAATCATTTGCTATGTACCCAGTAAAAGTCTCATGTACTCACCTTAGCCAAGCTAATTCCAAATCGTGTCTAACAACACGAATCCTTGCCTTCCAACTTGTGAAATGTCACCAATCTTTAGGTCTTCTTGACCTACCATCAATATCATCATATAATCTAGTTATTATCCATAACTAGCTACCAATAAACCCATAACAACATTCTTAACCACCAAGTTCATCCAACTTGGTGAAACCCCAAAACCCTAGTTCAAGATTTCCATCAATAACCCAAATCCAATTTGTACACATCATTTACAAGCTTACAATGAGTGTTCTACACCCATGATTAGTCATCTTCCCCAAAGATGACATGAATGATTCCCCAAACCACCATTTCTACCCAAACAAAGCTCATAACTAGCTAGATAACATCAACAATCAAGAAATCTTACCCTTGATGTTTAGATCCTTCAAGATGGTGAAGATTTGAGCTCCAAGACTCCAAAAACGTCCACTCTCTCTCTAGAAATCGGCTGCACACTTTGGAGATGTGAGAAATGAGCAAAAACCCTAATTTTCACGTTTTTATGCAGATCTGACCAAGATAGCGCCGCTATTTCTAATCCCGCGTTAATTCGCGTGGGAGATAGCGCCGCTATCTCAGGCGCTATCTCGAAATCGCGTTTTTCCCCCACGCTATTTCGGATCGCTGATCCAACGTTGCACAAGATAGCGCCGCTATCTAAGATAGCGCCGCTATCTATACCTGGCAGCTAAGGCTGCACTTTTTGTTATTCCTTTCGACACGGTTTCGACCGTAACTTTCTCATACGATGTCCAAATGACACGAAACCAATTCCCACATTCTTTAAATGATTTATCCTTGTTTATCATATTTTTCCCATAATTTATTTTATTCAAATTTCGGGTCGTTACAACTATCCATCCCTAAAAAGGATTCCGTCCTCGGAATCAACTCAAGGATTTCCAATCCTCATTCCACTTCCAACTAATGATTCAATAATACTTATGCATTTAATCGCCCACTCGACCCGTTATACCCAAACGGGTCCAAGATCCAAACTTGAGTTCCTAATACCCGAGCGGGTCAAAATTTCACAATTTGACCTTAACCTTTCTCATCATTTAACCAAACTCCTTACTCCCATTGGGGTGATATGACCCAATCATTACTAATAATCATTTGACCAAAATGATAGTCAACCCCTCGCTTTGACCAAATTGTGAACATTGTTCCATCTTTGACTTAGCACAAAGTCAACCATTTCTTGACAATTTCCTTTCCCACTAGTGATCCATTAGCCATAAATTCCTTAACAATCGTCCTTACCTTCATGGTCCAACAACAATCATACTCGGTTCCTAAATTCAACTCGAGATACCCAACGGTTTAAAGTCGACCCTTTGACTACCATTGTTTCCATTAATCCATTACCCACTATCTTACACATGAAGATGATACATTATGCTCTTATCCTTGACTAATCATTTTAAACGAAAGTCAGAACCCAATTTTTGACTAAAGTCAACATTCCACTAGTTGACCAATCTTGACTTATGATTAAAGTCAAACTTACCTTGCTAAATTCCACATATTCTTTATTACTAAGGCATCGCTTCTCAAGCTCTACATTTCCGTTTTCATATTTAAATTTCCTTTCTCAATTGTTCCCTTTTTCCTTGGTTTCTATTCCCACAATCGATTAACCATTTCCATTTGAACCAATACCAAATATCTAGTACTTTTTATCCTTCATCCAATTACTTATACCCTTTATAATTTCCTTCAAATATCCTTATACCATACTTAAATTTCCCGATTACCGGTTCTAGAGTCTCAATCATATCCAATTGTGGTCTAACCACCCATTATACCTCTTTCACCACTCATTGGTTATTAACAAACTTTGCTTCCTAAAAGCATTCCGTTTTCATAAACCATGAACTCGTAGGCATCTCCTACACTTACTTATACTTAAACACTACCCGTGTTTTCAACACAAGTTCTCACTTGCCATAAGAATCATAATAACAACTAACCATACGGTTCTACATACGTCAGATACAAACATCATATCCCTTATATAACAAATTATACTTTAACTATCTTATCGAGATGATCGGAAAGCCTCCAATCCATCACGATCCCAAACTGTCACAATGATCAGAAAGCCTCCAATCCAAAGTGACTCATACAATACCATTTCATCTTGCATACCATTCATGTATGCCTCATTCGCTTAACATCATGCTATCATTTTCTTTCACAATCAACCACATTTTCTATCCATATTTTCACTTTTCCACTTACACCCAATACCACACGGTATGCACAAATTCACTAACCAATTTATTTATCAATCGACCTTTACTAAACATGCTTTCTCAACATTAATATTTTCCGATCTTTCATTTACCACCGAGGTAACCACTAACACCCTTTTAATTATCCATATTTTACCGATTCACACGGTCCTTATGAGTCAACCCATTGACTCCCATCGATTCCCAACCTTGAACTATCTCATTTTTTTTTTCATTTTTTTTTATAAACTTTACCAATAACAAACTATTCACCCTTGCCATTGCATACGTCAACTATGACTTGAATATCTGCACTACTTATCAGGATTCCCACCGAACACTAAAGTTCTATTTTCAAAATCATTATTTCTATAGCTTTCCATTCATACTTTACCAGTCTTACCGAAACTTAGTACTTCACTGTACTACTACCCTTTCTTTGAGCACAGTTACTATTCTTATGATTCACCTTCCGATAATTTATAATGACATAATCCTTTCTATTCTTATTTCCCGCGACATACCGGTCGCCAACCCATAACTATACGCATAATAACTCGGGGAGATTATCTCCCAAACTTATTTTTCACATCATATATTCTATCTAAAATTATTTCCATACTTATATCACATAAGCACCAATTTGTGCGACATAAAAGCAATTGAATTCTAATTATCTATCAAAATTTCATAAATGCATTACCTGAGGCGGCCCCACGGGTTTCCTTCACCCGATTCCTGTTGGCGGTTGATGCTGACGTGTCGGTCCTCTTCCTTGGGCACGCACTACTAAAGTGTCCCACCTCGTGACAAGTGTAGCATTCCACTTCCTCGAGGTTCCTTACTTTGCAATCCTTTGCTCGGTGTCCTACTCGACCACACTTGAAGCATATAGCCGAATTTGCCTTACATTCCCCATGATGATTCTTCCCACAACTTTGACAACTTCCAATACCACTATGCTTTGACGAACTCGACCCCAATCCTTCTCTCTTTGTTAATCCCAAGCTACTACCAAACTTCTTCTTTTCTTTTCCTGATGCCGACTCTTGTGCCCTTCGCCGAAACACCCTTTCAACACTCCGAGCGGTACAAATGGCCTCATCCAACGTGGTCGCTCGCTTGACTTCCAATTCAAACTCCGGTGGTAGTCCATTCGCATACCGAACCACCTTCATACGCTCCGTAGGATAGGACTTGATTACAAACGGAAGTAATCCCGTAAACTTCGTGGTGTATTCTTCCACCGACATATTTCCCTTCTTGATGAACATAAACTCTTCTTGTAACTCTTCTAGATCTCTCTCGGGACAAAACTTTTCCTTCAACCTTCTCGTGAACTCCTCCCACGACATCTTGTACACTTTCTTTCCCAAAGTTTCATACATGGTATCCCACCATGTCAACGCTTCATCCTTCAACTGTCGGGATGCATAAATGACCATGTCTTTCTTTAAACACTTGCTACTTTCTAGCACTTGCTCGGTTTCCCGAATCCAACGCATCGTGACCTTTGGTTCCGAACTTCCATAATACACTCCGGGGTTGCACGACATGAATGTCTTATAGGTGCATCCTTCTCTTTCCTCCGAATCGGAATCGTCGGTCTCTGCAGTCAATGACTTCTCTGTACGGGTCTTGCTACCCGAAGACTTACTTCCACCGCGAGATTTAGAATCATCTCGCCCATCCACATTCAAACGGTTATCGATAATCCGGTTCATATCCACATTCACCTCATCCCTCATCTGATGAAACAAATTTCTGATCGCTTCCAAAGTTACCGGGGTTTGGTTTGCATTCAAACCGGAACCTTCTCCAATATTACCGGGATGAGTCGGGATTCGATTTGAATCCGTCTCATGATCTCGTGGAATCTCTCTACTTCTTGGGTTCACCATTTTCTATATCAACATATTAAACCATCAAAATTCAATGATTATCTTATTAGTCAAACATAACCCATATAGCCCAAAACATTATCCTATCACTTAGGGATCGACCCTAATATACCCATACTTTACTGTCTCAACGGACTGATCAAAGACATCCTATGGAAAACATATGGTCCTACTTAGCATAGCTTAAGACTAGGGAGGTCAAACCTACCTAATTCACTTAAACTATAGCTCTGATACCAAGTTGTAACACCTCATTTTTTTTCAAAACACCTTTTGAACATATTTTTAAATAAAAATAATACAATGTCCAATGTTCCCAAAATACGGTTTAACAAAAACCAATAAAAGTTTATCAGAGTATTAAAACTGGTGTTACAAATACAATATCATAACCATAGGATAAACGAGAACTACCTACGAGCTCCCGAGCTAATCAACACTAGGCCACTTCTAACGCGACCCTCTAATCCATCGATCCTGAACCTGAGTACATAGCCAAAAACAAAATAGTACGTGAGACAAAATAGTCTCGTGAGATACATGGGTTTTCGACCCATTCTCAAAAGATTTATAAAATATTATTTATAACATTAAAAATAATTATCCTTATCATTTCTATTTAATTCATAATTCATCTTCCATTCATTTAACCGTATGAACTAATAAGCTTACCGTAAGCTTACTCGTCATCTAATCACATACTTGTAAGTTATCTCCAAACTTACACTTTCATTAACACATACGCGACGGACCTCTCCGAAGCCAACTCTCCCGATATGGGACGTCATAGGTAAACTATCAAGGTAATTGGGAACCCCCATCTTACCGAGATTCATAAGCTCTCCCCGTTCCCGGGTCGTCATGCTCACTCATCATTGAGTGTCGTAAACTGTGACATTCTACTCTTTGCGCATGGAGGTACCACCCCAAGTAGACGTCTCATGCTCCCCCATTTCTGGGCGGTCTTATTCCGGATTTTTCATTCACATATGAGCCTCAGCTCCTTTCATCAAATATGAGCATCAGCTCCTTTCATCACTTATTAGAATACATTTATTCTAATTTATCATGCTATTCTCTTTATTATTTCACTTTAAATATTGACTTTACCAAGTCCTTTACTAATTTAAAACATATTCATCTTTTATCAAAATCATATTACTTTGACTCTTCTTTGACTAGAATACACGTTTATTACTAGTCACTTATTACTTATTCTCTTAGTATTTCAATATCTACTTTTATTAGTACAAAATACTAATCGATACTCATTACTTAAAAATCATTGTCTCAAGCTTTATTAATACGTATTATTAATAAGCCGATTATCAAGCTCTTTTAAAATCATTATCTTTATTCATGCATCTCATTTGTAAAAACTCATTATTTACTTTTCATTATCATAAACTCTTTCAAAATCAACAATCATTTAGACATACTAAAATATTCTATTACTAGCATTTTCTCATCATATCCATCATATCTTTATTAAAAACGTTCATTAATAAAGACTCTTAAAACATCATAGTTTCCAAATCATTTGCTATGTACCCAGTAAAAGTCTCATGTACTCACCTTAGCCAAGCTAATTCCAAATCGTGTCTAACAACACGAGTCCTTGCCTTCCAACTTGTGAAATGTCACCAATCTTTAGGTCTTCTTGACCTACCATCAATATCATCATATAATCTAGTTATTATCCATAACTAGCTACCAATAAACCCATAACAACATTCTTAACCACCAAGTTCATCCAACTTGGTGAAACCCCAAAACCCTAGTTCAAGATTTCCATCAATAACCCAAATCCAATTTGTACACATCATTTACAAGCTTACAATGAGTGTTCTACACCCATGATTAGTCATCTTCCCCAAAGATGACATGAATGATTCTCCAAACCACAATTTCTACCCAAACAAAGCTCATAACTAGCTAGATAACATCAACAATCAAGAAATCTTACCCTTGATGTTTAGATCCTTCAAGATGGTGAAGATTTGAGCTCCAAGACTCCAAAAACGTCCACTCTCTCTCTAGAAATCGGCTGCACACTTTGGAGATGTGAGAAATGAGCAAAAACCCTAATTTTCACGTTTTTATGCAGATCTGACCAAGATAGCGCCGCTATTTCTAATCCCGCGTTAATTCGCGTGGGAGATAGCGCCGCTATCTCAGGCGCTATCTCGAAATCGCGTTTTTTCCCCACCGCTATTTCGGATCGCTGATCCAACGTTGCACAAGATAGCGCCGCTATCTAAGATAGCGCCGCTATCTATACCTGGCAGCTAAGGCTGCACTTTTTGTTATTCCTTTCGACACGGTTTCGACCGTAACTTTCTCATACGATGTCCAAATGACACGAAACCAATTCCCACATTCTTTAAATGATTTATCCTTGTTTATCATATTTTTCCCATAATTTATTTTATTCAAATTTCGGGTCGTTACAGGTATCATCTTAAAGGACCATTTGTGTAATTAACTCTTGTTTTAATTTAGTCGTTAACAATATAGTAACTTATCATTAAAATCCTCACCCGTACATTATAGTAACTTATCATTAAAAGGTAGTGAATTTAAAGCTTACTTAAAACATGTATGTTATATTATATACTCCCTCCGTCCCACAAAAAACTTCCCATTTGGCTTTTGAACATGTTTTTAGGTAATAGTTAGTGGTGGGGTAATTGATAATAATTTTGATTAAAATATAAGGTTAGATTGGAGAGAGAAAGATAGTTAGTGGATATTAGTGGTGGGGTTTTAATAATAATAGTTTTTTATTGGGTGGAGCCCACCAAATATGGGAAATGGGAAGTTTTTTGTGGGACAAAAGTTTAGAGTGAAATGGGAAGTTTTTTGTGGTACGGAGGGAGTATTATACTTTATTTGTATTTCGAAGAAAAAAACTAACATGATCTTTTAAAATCTCATTAAAAATAATAATTATTGCATTATTTTCAGAAATCCAATGTAAAAATTAAAATATTCCTTAAATTAAAAAGTATACACTTGAGATTAATTATAATATTCATTTAAATTGTACTACGCTATTGGCTATTTCAATCTAATAAAAAATTAAATGTCGTTATAGAAATACCTGGATAAAGAAAAAAAATGACCATTATCCTAGGAATAATGGTAATTAGGCTACAATTTAGACCTATTTATAAGCCTACTCATTAAAAAAAGATAAGTGTTAAAATTAAGTAATAATATTAAGAGAGAAAATTAATAGAATACACATATTATCTTATCAAGTAAGTAGGCATATAAGTAGATATAAATGATAAAGGACTAAATATCATTTATCTTTTCTAGATAAAACTCATTTCCTGACCCCACTTTTAATTTCCTTATAAAAAATAGATTTATTTTCCAACAACAGCCTACAAAATCTCATAAATTCTTCTGCAAATTTAACAAAAATAATCAACAAAACCCCATAATTTTCAAAAAAAATCACGGCACAGTTTTACATAAGACGAATTTCTTGTTTTTCTTTGCTTAAAGAAATGGCATCAGCTGCCATATTTTCATCCTTACGCCGGAGCAGGTCGCCGACGTTAGAAGCGTTCATTGCGCCAGTGGATCTTGAAAACGACGTCGTTGGGTTGCTAAACTCCGTAACCGCCGTCTCACTGGACATTATATCTTCATTCTCCGGCAAACTCCCACCGTTTCAGAAAAAGAATTTCAAATCTTTGCTAAGAAATATCGAATTGTTCGTCGTCTTATTGGACTCCATCAAGGATTCCACTTCCGATTTGCCGGCAACCGCAATTCTATGCTTTAAAGAATTGCACCTTATGCTTTACAAGTCAAAAATTCTGCTTGATTACTGTATCCACTCCAGTAAGTTATGGCTTTTACTTCAAAACCATTCAATTTCTGGTCATTTTCATGGTATTAATCAAGAAATCAAAACCATTTTAGACGTTTTCCCGTTGTCCCAGTTGACCTTTTTAACCGACGATGTCAAAGAACAATTAAATTTGTTACGAAAACAATCAAGACACCCTAAATTGTTGATAGATGAACGTGACGATGCATTACGTTTACAATTATTCAAGATGTTGGATGAAATTGGGAAAGGTGTAATCCTATCCGAAAAAGAATTCCATGAGTTTTTTGTTACAAAATTGGGAATTTTTGATGCTAGAAGTTGTAGAACTGAACTTGAGTTTTTGGAAGAACAAATTATGAATCATGAAGATGATATTGAGCCTTCAGCTTCCGTTATTAGTGGATTCATAGCTATGATTAGATACTGTAGATTCTTATTATACGGATTCAAAGAAGATGAAGTGGAATTAGAAGTCACAATGGGGAAAAGATTCAAAATTTTGAAAAACAGATTGTTAATTTCGAAAGAAATCGCTGATACTTTTATATCAATTCCGAAGGATTTTTGTTGCCCGATTTCATTAGAATTAATGATGGATCCTGTTGTAATCTCAACCGGTCAAACCTATGACCGTGCTTCGATTTTAAGATGGATTGAAGATGGTCATTGCACTTGCCCGAAAACTGGACAAGTTCTTGATCATAAGAAGCTGGTACCGAATCGAGCTTTACGAAATCTAATCATGCAATGGTGCACAGCTCACCGGATTGTTTACAGTCCGCCGGAAAGCTTGGATTTCACCGGAGAATATTTTCCGGCGGCGGTTGAAGCAAATAAGGCCACCATCCGGCTCCTTATTCAAGAACTGGGTCACGGGTCAGTTTGTGGTAAAGCGATTGCTGCCCGCGAAATCCGGTTTTTAGCCAAAACGGGTCGAGAAAACCGAGCTTTTATAGGTGAATCGGGTGCAATCACGTATTTGAAAAATCTTCTTTCTTCAGGAAGTGTTGTTGCACAAGAGAATGCTGTGACAGCAATGTTGAATTTATCGATTTATGATAAGAATAAAAGTTGAATTATGGATGAAAACGGGTGTTTGGGATCAATTGTTGAAGTTTTAAGGTTCGGGCATACGGTTGAATCCCGAGAAAATGCAGCAGCTACATTATTCAGTCTCTCTGCTGTTCATGATTACAAGAAGAAAATCGCTCAAGAAAATGGCGCAATCGAGACATTATCGGTTTTATTAACCGAAGGAACGATTAGAGGGAAAAAAGATGCTGTTACTGCTTTATTTAATCTATCAACACACACGGAAATCAACAAACAAATGATCGAATTTGGTGGTGTTCGAGCTTTAATCATGGCTTTGGGATGCGATGAAGTTGCTGAAGAAGCCGCCGGAGCATTGGCGTTGATTGTCCGGCAACCTGGCGGTGCTCTGGCGGTTGGTGGTGAAGAACTGGCGGTGGTGGGTTTGATTGGGATGATGAGGTGTGGGACCTCCAGAGGGAAAGAAAACGCGGTGGCGGCATTACTCGAGCTTTGCCGGAGTGGCGGTGTTGATGCGACTGAACAGGTGTTGAAAGCTCCGGCAATGTCTTCAGGGTTTGTTGTTTACTGGGACGAAACGGGCCCGGAGGAAGGCGGCATCTCTGGCTCGGGTTTTTCAAAGATGTCATAAAGCTTCATTGCATTTTGGTGGGTTGGGTGTCGGGTATGCGTTAGCTGGAGACTCTACCGGAAACCGGGATTCCGGTGAGACAGTTACGTTGTCGATGTCTGTTTCGGTTTCGTAATTAGTGGAATTGGATATAAATTGTTTTGTTTGCATACGATTCATTCCTATGTTGCAGAATTGATATTATTTGTATCATCAAGAATTTGTTTGTTAGAGCTCCGGGTGTGGGATCCGTTATCCCTCCGCCAAAACAAAAAAATTGCTAATAACTTCGTTATGCCATACCACCCTCCTCGTTATATGCTCGCCAACCAGATTTCGCCGTGCCCATAACGAACCTCCATAGGAAGAAGCTGGGGGTGGGGGTAGGGTGGGGGGCTGTCCAACCAATCAAAATACACCAAATAACAAATGTGGGACCCCTATAGGCTATAACACCACTTTAACTATAGTACTAGGGAACCATTTTTTCCTCCCCAAGTTATAGACAAGTTATAAGCCAAAAATTCCTATAACATGCCTTCCACACATTGTGTTCTTAATATAGTTAATACTATATGATTAAACATGACATGTAACACAATGCAAAAACCCCAACGTATCCCACCCATTAAGGAGACCGAGGATTGCATTAAGTTACCCAAGCAACCAATGAAGGTTGCTGTGAATGCTTGTACATTATGCATAGTAAGTTATAGATGTATTAATAAAATTAATTTTAAAATTTGGTTATGGTTTATTAATCCCTATGAAAATTTGATCGGAATTTTTCATGCGTGGACCGGTTAGAAGTATTTGTGTCAAAAATATTATTGGGGTAATCTAATAAAAATTAAGACGACATACAAAATGACATATGACAGACAAAAAAGCAGGATATGCAAACTGCAAATAACTCTCACAGTCTCATTTGCTCTCCCGCCAGAGATATTGATTTTGAATTTTGATCATTTGATGTACGAAGTATAGAGTTAAAAAGTCAAGAGGATCTCCGGCAAACCGGAATATCCGCCGCCGTAAGAAGACTCCGGTCACCGCCGCCACCAAAACAGCCTCCGTCGTAGTCGCTACCATCAACAAATCGATCTACACCTACCACCGACGCCTCATCAAAATCTTTTCAAAACTTGTACGAATTGCGACTCCAAAATGTAAATCTTCCGTCAAAAAAGGCTACGAACTCCTCAAAAAATTCTCAATCTCCGGCGACGACCAAATCGCCGCTCGCTCTTCCAGGAACAAACGATTCCTCTCCCTCCATTAATACCCCCCAATCAAAAAACGGTGTTTCTCGATCTCGATGAAACCCTTATTCATTCGGTTGCTAGTACTGGATTAATTGGTCCGAGAAACTTCGATTTCATAGTGAAGCCGTTGCTGGAAGGAGAAAGAGTTGATTTTTACATTTTAAAGCGTCTGTTTGTCGATGATTTTCTTCAATTTCTAAGCGGAATTAATTTCGAAATTGTGGTTTTTACTGCTGGAATTGAGGAGTACGCTTCGTTAGTATTGGATAACTTGTATTCTAAAGGTTTGATTTCACATCGTTTGTACCGGAATTCGTGTAAGGAATTTGATGGGAGATTCGTTAAGGATTTATCAGATTTAGGGCGAGATTTGAATCATGCTGTGATTGTTGATGATAATCCAAATTCATACAGTTTGCAGCCAGAAAATGCAATTCCGATCAGGCCGTTCATAGATGATCTTGGAGATGACGAATTGATGAATAAATTCTTTGAAAACTGCAATGGATTTGAAGTTTGAGGGATGCTGTGAAGCATTATGTTGGTGGAGAAGTTGGGAATTTGAAATCTCAGAAATTGGTTGAAGAAGAGATTTTTGAGAACAGTAAAAATTCAGTCCTTCAAACTCTGGTTGAAGTTTGAATTTCATTCGCTTGTTTGAGTTCACCTTTTGATTTTGTTTTAACTTTATGATGTTAAAGTGTCGTTGAAGAATTTGATTGAATGCTATTCAACTTATTTGACAAATGGAAATACAATTGTAGTCTAGGATGCACGGATACGTCACTTAGGGTGCCGCTCCCGTATCGGAAACGCCTAGGATACGTATACGCCTTGGATACTTGCCGGAAACGTTTCTCCGATGCCGGAAACGTTTCTGCGCCGTTTCTACGGCGTTTCAGGGGACGTATCCGTGTTTTTCAAAATTGTGTGATGGGTTATTTGAGTCTAATGAAGGCTAATGGAGTAATGGGCTTTTTGATCCATAAAAGATATGTCAATTCCCCTAAGCCCTTAAACCCGTACCCTCGTATCGTGATCAAAATTACGGCAATTCCCCTACTCTGTTTCAGCTTCATTCGTACGTACATGCTCTGCTTCATTCAATTCGCTTAAACTTCAATTCGTCTTCTTTGTTTAACATATATACATATTTTTTATATTTTATATTTTCCGTATCTCTGCCGTATCCGTATCTTGAATTTTTTATTTTTGCCGTATCCCGTATCCGTAGCGTATCCGTATCCCGGTGCCGTATCCGTATCCGTGCAACATAGATTGTAGTTGATAAATTACATCTGCAATAAAAGAATGGCAATTGACTTCAATTTGATAGTATTGGTAGACCAAAATGGTTTGTATGCAACTGTTCTTACCACATCAGGAAATTTACGTTTATACATAAATCACGAGTTTATTCAAATATTAAACATAAAGAGTAAATTACACGGATTGTCCCTGTGGTTTGACAATTGTTTTGGATTTGGTCCCTAAGTATCAGAAATTACACCCGTGGTCACCGTGATTTGGATTTCGTATTGGTTTTGGTCCCTAATACTAACAGCCGTTAAAATTTGCTGTTAACTTTCTTTAAAAGACTAAAATACCCTTGACCTTTATCTTTTTCATTTTCTTTACTACTTATAAAGCATTTAGACCTTTCCATAAATACCTTTTAGAAAATTCAGCCACTTTCTTTCTATTTTGAAATTCCAAGAAAACAGGAAAAAAAGAACAAGTCAGGGTTCGAACCCAGGAGGTAAAAAGAACAAGTCAGGGTTCGAACCCGTGACCTCCCGATCTTGAGTCATGCAACGAACCAGCTGCTCTAGGAGCTACATGCATTTAAGATTGAAAACACATACCAATAAATTGTTTTAGAATTCGGCCTTGTGGAATAAATTCACACGCCCTTTCAAATACTCCCTGTTACAGACATTGCTTGCCTCGATCTTTGTCTCCCAGCCTCGAAAATTGCAATCACGTTAAAGATAACACACATTGCTTCCCTCGATTTCTCTATCAACCTCGATTGTGCGATAACCCCTTTCAAATGCCCACATCGATTTAAGAAATCAGCCTCTTCATCTTACGGGTTTCGGGTTTCTAAACCCTTATAAATACAAAAGGAATGAGCTAAATTGCAAGTTTCTTACCCGCAAAATACGAGTTTTCATTCCGCTTTTTCCAGATTTACGTAATAGTAATCGAAATCGTATTGACCGAGTTTCATCTGATATAATCAGTCTCTTCCTGATTTCCTCCTTTCCCACCATATCCGATCATCACCGATTAGCCACTGCTGAAGAATCCATACAATAGATTGTATCCGCGGAAATCTAATTCTTATATTTTCATCTTTTACCAGGTACCCGTTACTTTCCGATTTAGTTGATATAATGTCATTCCTTATTTTCTACAATCTAGGGTTTCTTAAAGAAAGTCACAATTTGAGCGAATGTTTTCTAATACGGATGGATGTGTGAATTTACTGTTTTTTGAATGTCTCCCCATTTACTTGTTTCGTGTTTATATGATTTGTTGCTTTCATGAAATCGTATTGTGTCGATTAAGTTTAATATTAGTATTGCTGTGTGATTGTAGTTTGCAGGGCTCTCAAATCATCAAGTCATCAACAACTTACAGACGTTCAGAAGGCCAATATACTGCAGAACATGTTGTCAGCAATTCTTTTCACCAAATTTAATATGAGAAGGTTTTTTCTCACCGACCTAAATTATAATTATCATTATTTTTTTCTAATTAAAAAAATAGTTAATAGCTTTTAACATATGGTTTTGTTTAGGCTGATGTTGCTGAATAATGATTAATGTATTTGTTTAGGCTGATGTTGCTGAATAATGATTAATGTATTTGTTTAGGCTGATGTTGCTGAATATCATAAGCTTAAGCTTGAAATCTTTAAACTTGAGAAGTAGATGGTGGAAGAAATAACAAGGCCAGAAAGAGCTCTATATTAGGTTAAAGAAATAACAAGGCCATAAGCTTAAGCTTGAAATCTTTAAACTTGAGAAGTAGACTGTTTATAAGGTTTGAGAAGGTGGATCAAATTGGAGTTGGGGTGGTTGTAAATGTGTTGAAAAATCCGGGCTCACCAGCGGCTCCCCTTGACACTTTGCTTTATTGTTCTATTGTTCTAGGCTTTTTATGTATTTTATATATTGCCTTGAAGTAAGCTAAAAGTAGAACCAGTTATTGTATACATACACTTCAAAGTGTATGTTATCTATTCAAAACTGAATAAGCTATGGCGGATCAAAAATCTGCGAATCCTGACAACCTCTAAAGGTGTTACAATTGTTGATATTTAATTTGTGATGGAATATGTGTGTATATAATATCACATTAGAAACTGATATTGTGCAGTTAGAGTTGTTGTTGATGATGAGATAATTGAATTGCTCTTATCTGACCTGTTTGTTTATAATTTTTTTTTGCAGGATAAGGGACTCAGTTTATTTGACTAGAAGAATTGATCTTCTATCCCTTCTTCTGATGCATTCTACAATTTAATTTTTTGTTATTGATATTAGATATTTTACTTTTTGATGTTGATCTGATGAGTTTTGGAAAAGTGTTGGGTGTAAGGTTTAAGTAAAGATCTGATTCTTTTTTTTTCCATCAAAGTGGCTTGATTTGATACATTGGTTTATGTTATAATTTTGTTTCTACAAATTATATATTTGATCAGAAAATTCTTTTATGATATGTTGGAAGATTTGTTTACGTTAATTGAGTTTATTCTCATCTATGGAGATGTTTTTAGTAAAGAAAGCATATACTCCTATACCATTAGTCTAAAAAAGACTTAATATGTACTTTGTAAATTTTGAAGGTTATATAAGTAACCCAAAATCCCCTAATTGATTTTCATTAAGGGATCTGGAGATATATAAGTAACCAACGAGCATAAACTTGAATATAAATGATCAAAGTTAGACGTAATGGCAAACAACTAAACCAATTCTTTGTGTCAAATGGGCAATCCTATATTTTCTTTTCTTGTGATGTCTTGCACTTATTTACTTGAAAACTCGGATGCCATTTTAGAGGTTTGCAACTGTCTAGAACCAATCTTGAACCGTATCATTTTAAATTAATAATACTTCAGCCAACATACTTATTATTTCAGAATATATTTATGTTTACAAAATACGGCTAATACATGATTCGAACTTTAACATCCATGTTATTAGCAACTCTAACCAAATTACCCATGCATTATATTATCTTTACTAATGTATTAACTCATTATAATATTGACCACCACCACGCTCACTACTAACCACCGCAACCCACTACCATCATCACCACCACTACAATCAGTATCGTCGCCATTAACCATCATTAGCACCACCACCCACCACCATCACTATTGCCGTCACCTACCATCACTACGCACCATCATCAATATCGCCACACGGTACCCGGCGCTGCATTGCGCGGGTACCTGCTAGTTATATCTAATTTTAATTTATTTAACTCTTCCTCTCTCCTTTTTTTCTCATCTCTCCATTTCCCTTCCTTATCAACCCCAAATCCTTTCCATTCATCACTCTCTTCTCCAATCGATCGAATTATTATTATACTTCTTCCCCAATTTTGAAAAGAGTCAAATTTCTTACTTCTATGCATCTATCATATACAATTATCGCAATCTTAATTTCGCATCGCATCCTTTGTTTTGATGGATCACCTTAATTTCGCGGAGTAGCTTTCCATCCACCGGTTTTCCGTTTATTAGCAACTCTGCCTCTGAAATCGACGCTTCCATTAGTGACTAGATCCATGGAGGACGTTGATGATGATGCTGATGCAGATAAATTGGAAGCTACGGTTTGATCGTTGCTGTCGAGTAACTGATAGTTCATGGATTGAATTGTAATATGAATGATTAAAAAGAGATTTTGGATATGGATTGAATTAAATTGGTACATGTGAGAAACGGATTGAATGTTTTTGTGCGGAAAGTATATTAACGATTTAGATTATGTCTGGATACAGTGAATCAATCAGATGATTTCAGCCAATTTTCGAGTCAAATTCACAAGTCAATAATAGGAAAATTGGGGACATCTTGATTGAAACTGTAGTTTGTTGTAACGTAGATATTTTGAGACCTTTATTTCCTCTTTATACTGTGCTTATTAAGAAATGGTTTAAAAGAAAAATACTTCCGTTTCAGTCAGATCAGATGTTTTGATGGATCACCTTAATTTCGCATCGCATCCTTTGTTTTGATGGATCCATGCGAAATTAAGATTAAACGATGTGGATCACCTTTGTTTTGAAACTAGTAGAAATCACCCGCGCGTTGCCGCGGGGGATTTTCATACAACATCCAAAAGATGATTTACATCAGTTTACATTTCAGTTGTACAATGTCTAGTTAAATGTACGATTTGTGCTGATTGTATTCAAATAATTTTTATCTTTAGTTATTATGTATTTCTGTATCCGTTAATTTTACTTTATGTATGAGTATATCCTACTTATATCAACCTAAAAACTTCATGGTAAAAATAAATCATATAATTTTTTATTATAGAAATTTTTGGCCTCTTTGAAACCAATTTTGTTTATAGAATCAAAATAATAATAGTAATAATATAAATAAAATATGTACATCTTAAATATTAAAGTTCAAGTGAATAAATTGCCATTTTAGAATAAAATTAAAAGTCATGGCACTAAAATATAATTAAAGCAAAATTGAAAGAAAAAAAGTTAAAAGAATTAATGGTTGGACAAAATTAGGAAAAATATCAACAATATGGTGGAAAGTAGGATTCGAACCTGGATAATTTAGAAAGTACACATTCAAGGAATAGTTGGTCGGCCATCTTGGCAGATACCAATTTTGAAGTGTTTTTCTTCTTTTAATAATATATTATACTATATGTATTGTTTGGCATAAAAAGATAGAAGTAAACAATTGCGGCTGACAAAAATTATATAATATTTCAACAGTCTGGTACTATTCATCTTGTTTGTAAATGTATATATATATAATATAATGGCCGAGATGAGAGAAAAGAAGAGAGAAAGAGTTAAATAAATTAAAATTAAATATAAAAATGAAAAAGATAAAGGCCAAGGGTATTTTAGATATTTAAAGAAAGTTAACAGTAAATTTTAACTGTTGTTAGTATTAGGGACCAAAACCAATACGAAGTCCAAATCACGGTAGGGATGGAATCGGGTCCGGAACCGACCCGGATGGACCCGGACCCGAAATACCCGAGACCCGATTTAGGAGGATTAGTAGACCCGAGAACCGAACCGTTTTACATAATACGGTTCCGGTTCGGTTCCGGGTTCGGTTCGGGTAAATCGGGTATATACCCGATTGGAACCGAAGTAGTTTTTGTAGTCGTTTTTTGGTGTTTTTATCATGTTCATTAGTTTATACATGTAATATTATAATGATTTACAAATAATAATTGTTTAATTAATATGAACCAAATACTATTAATAGTATTATACCACGATAAATTCCAAATACATAGTTAATTAATTTTGGTTCCGGGTCTTAGACCCGATTTGTTCCATACCCGATGTACCCGGACCCGATTTACCCGGACCCGAAATACCACCCGATTTCTCGAAAATCTGGGACCCGATACCCGAACCAATTTTTAGTAATCCGGTTCCAAACGGTTCCGGTTCGGTACGGGTACGGTTCCGGGTTTTTGGTTCTATGTCCCATCCCTAAACCACGGTGACCACGAGTGTAATTTCTGATACTTAGGGACCAAATCCAAAACAATTATCAAACCACAGGGACCATCCTCCATGTAATTTACTCAAACATAAAACACACGATCTAATCAAAAAGGCTAAACAATCACTAAACGACAATAAAATCAATCGATCTACAGATGAACAAAAATTCAGAATACAACGAAATCACTGATCGAACAACACGAATTTCAATCAATAAAACCCTAGCTACTGAATCTAACAAAAACTGAGGTTGATTAGCAAATGAATATATGAGAAGGCAATCGCAATGATTCAGATTTCGAGAAGCAAGTGTCGTCAAGGAGATCACTCTGACACCATCGGCAATATGCGTTTCTCACACACTGCGATCTCGACACCATTTCTCCACAATCTTGGATCTGGTTATCATCCATCTTCTTCTTCGGGTTAACCGATCCATATGAAGTTGTTGACAGTAGAAGGAAGATAATCAGAAAAGAGATCAGATGAGTAGGCCTGAAAAGAGTTGCTCTAATCGTCATTTTTGGTTTCGTAGAAACAGAAAGAAGCGGAATTGAAGAGTTTGTTATGTTTTGGAGTTACAGAGGGACAAAGTAGAATTTAACCAAAACATAAGGGGCTAAAAGTAAATTTTGGAAGTGAAAATATTTGGCCCATGCAGGTCTCGAACCTGCGACCTTCGCGTTATTAGCACGACGCTCTAACCAGCTGAGCTAATAGGCCATGTTGAATTAATTACTGGTTATGTTTTATAAATTAAATTGTACGTATTTGGTATTTTTTAAGAAGAAAACTTGCATATTATTTTCGAAACTTTTTTTAAAGAATATGAAAGGTTAACATATGTAATCTCCTCAATTCAACATATAATGGTTCTTCTGTTATACATTTTAAGATAATGAAAACTCAACTGTTGTGTTATTTGTAATGGTTCTTCTATTATACTCCCTCCGTCCCTTAATAAAGTTCCCATTTTTATTAAAATACTTGTCCCAAAATAAAGTTCCCATTTCTCAAATTAGAGGGACCTACTTAATAAAATAATATTATTACCATGTACTTCACCACTAACCATCTTTTAAAAACACTTTCTCTCTCCAAATAACCTTATATTTTAATCAAATTTATTATCAAGACCCCACCACTAACTAACTCCTAAAAACATGTGCCCAATTGAAATGAGAACTTTATTAAGGGACGGAGGGAGTACATTTTAAGATAATGCCACCAATAATGAATGCAAAAACTAATAAACTAATTAAAATGAGACCTATATAAAGTGACCATAATAATCCCCCAACCAATTCGAAGACGCAAATTCCATGTAGATTCATGTTTTCTAAACCACCTGTACATTATCTATTTGACCCAATTGCTACACATATTCAAAATTGATGAAATTTTCTGAGTGTATAATGTTTTGCAAGTCGTATACTTGTCAACGGATCAATCATCTATATCTATATTTATACTACTTTAAAAAGCATGCTTGACATTTCTAAAAGAGGAAGTCTGAATTTTCAACACTTCCATTTTTAGCAATGTTCAAAACCCTTTAAAATCAAAATAAAAGTGCCTTACCCGAGATTCGAACCCAAGACCTTATGGAAAACAAGTAACGTGATAACCACTGGGCCATGTGGTATTTTGTTATCCTTTTGATAACTTCCATTAATATACCAGTAACTCCGCTTTTAGAAATAGCTCATAAGAGTCAACTGCCTACATTAAAATTTCGCATTTATTGTCCTTCCAAAATTATAAAACCGTTTACAAACTAAACACACATTGATTTACATTTTAAATTCAACGTTTTTTTGGATGTACGTTTTTTTAAATAATAAATACATATTGAATATTAAATAGGCAGATACTAAATATTTTGATTTACGTTTTTTAAATATTAAATACATATTGTATTCTACGTTTTTTTAACCTATATATATACTCCATCAACTAACGATGGAGTTGTTGTGCAGCATACAAACGAATAGAAACTAAAAATGTCTTTAATCACCCAATATGGTGCTTCAGTGCTTCAACCACTTCCACGACCTACACAAGAATTAGAGGTAACTCGTCTATTTAACTAAATTCAGACTTACAATTACTTACTGTACAATCATAAATTCTGTGTTAACTAAAATTTTGTTTTTCCTCTTTCAAAGGATTTTGATGGATACGAACCTGTTGAAAACTTTGAAGACCTCTGGAATCCACATTTGTGGTACAATGCAAATGTGTTCGCGTTGAATATGTTTGGCTTGACCACAAACATAACAAACTATATTTGTTCCTGCTTGACAGATTTGTAACTTCCTACTAATTAAGATACTATTTTTTGTTTTTGGTTTTAACTACTAATCATTTATTTTTAGAGACACAAATTCGCAGCCATTATCCCCCCTATCTTATTTTCAAGTTGAAAAGAAAACAGTTTCCGGTTCGGCTAACCTTCGCTATGACAATCAACAAAGCCCAAGGACAAACAATTCCAAACGTCGGCGTTTATCTTTCGGAATCAGTGTTCTCGCATGGGCAACTTTACGTTGCCTTGTCAAGACGAATTTCACGGCAGACGACAAAAGTATTGGTAACTCCAGCAAAACAATTTAATGTTGACGGCGTTTACACAGCAAATGTGGTGTATCGAGAGGTCTTACATGATGGATAATATACGTGATAATTCTTCCCCATGTATGATTTTTTTTTTCAAAACATGTAATTTAACAAATTTTAAACGCCGATAAGTTTTCAATGTAGTTTTATACATATTTCATTCCCAACTATCAGTCATTTGTATAATAATCGTTATACAAAAACATGTACACGAACACCATCAACATCGTCGCGGAATAGATGTATCAGTGTACCCGCCGCCTCATTTGCGCGTGTACCCTACTCTATATCAAAACATGTAACCAAACAACATTTCAACGACAATGCTAATTCTTGCTTTTTACCCCTATTGTATACACAGTTTATGATTATGTATTGTATTCGTTATAAAAATATGTAACCAATGAATTTTTAATCGTCAGGTTTATATAGTTCGCAGCCCGCCGCATCACGCGGGTTTTATCCTAGTAAACATAAAAGAATAATAAGTTAATCACATGGGAAGTGTGACAGAGCTAATGAATAAATTTATCTAAGTGTAACTCACTCTCAAAAGCTAGTTTGAAAAAGGAGGTGACAACTAGACTTATAAACTATCATTCAATTCTTAATTTGGCCGATGTGGGATCGTAACATAGGTTAGCCATAGGGTTGCAAAATCCAACCCGACCCATTTAGAATCTAAAATAAAATTACCGTGTGGAGATATAATTTTCAACCCATAAGTAGTAAACGAGTCAACACCCGTCATATAAACAGATTGGATTGGATTGGGTCTAGTTTTAGAACCCATTTAACATTTAAGTTGAACAATATACTACTATCATTCTATCAACACCAATCGATACCCAATGATATAAAAACGGCATATAAGTACGTAATCCTTAATTACTCGACTATGTTGTGAGAAATTTGAGTATTGGGATAGAGATCATGCGTGCTAGTAGATGTTTGTTGACTAATAGAGTCCTGCGTCTCTTCAAATTTCCCCTTGAAACCTGAATTCATCTTCAGATGCAACTAAATTCATATCATTTTCCTTAATTTTCATACGACCTTCCAACATATTCACCACCTCCGACATTGTAGGCCTCAGAGTGGGCGACTGATTCACCGATTTTCATCATTCCCAACGCCTCTGTTTTGCTGAAATCAATCCCTAATCTTGGATCCACCAACTCTAAAAGACGTCCTTGTTCTTCCAGAACAACAGCCTTACAAAACACTGCCAATTAGGGAATGCTGAAATTGTAGTAATTTAAGTAAATTGATCCAGTTTTACCCAATCAAGAAGAGAAAAGTGATCTTCGTTTGGCTGATATTTCATATTATTCTTTCCAGCAACGATTTCCAGTGCAAGAACCCCGAAACTGTAAACATCTGCTTTGTAGGTTAAGTAGCCCCATAACGCATATTCTGGTGCCATGTAACCTCTACATAACAAAAACAAAATTAATTAAACATGGTTAAAAAAATTAAATACAATTAGAGCTGACAGACTTAAGGGTTGTCTGAATATTCTCTTTTGAAAATGAATAATTAATTAAATTATAAACCATGTTTATCTTCATTGGTCAAATTTGTTCCATCTTCTCACGGAATATTCAATTCAGCAGATCACTAATTCAACTATTTTTTTTACCCAAAACAGAATATTCATTTTTAATAACAGTTGTCATTATCAAAACTCGTAATTAAAATTAAAAAAACAGACTTACAAAGTTCCAGCAATTCTAGTACTAATGTGAGTGTTTTCTTCTTCACTTAGTCTAGCCAGACCAAAATCCGAGATCTTTGGAGTAAGGTCAGGAGTACATTTGTAGCCTTGATATCCCTATGAACCATTTTTAGCACCATGCAAGAATGCCAACCCTTTTGCAATTCCTACACAAATGCTTTGTCGTGTAGCCCAATCAATTTCCATCATAGTGCCTAATAAAAAACGTACAAGAATAATTAATAAAATTTACAAGTACAAAATTAATTCTTATAAAGTTACGTACCAAATAGAGCATGTGCTAGAGAATTATTCTCCATGTACTCGTACACAAGTAATCGATGATTTCCCTCCACACAACAGCCATGTAGGCGAACAACATTAGGGTGTTGAATACCGGCTATCATCCCTGTTTCATTCACAAATTCACGGGCTTTGATTTAGAAGAGAGTTGCTTAACAGCAATTATAGTTCCATCTAGTAGTGTACCCTACATTAATTAATTAATGTTTTTCAAATATATCTTTTATATGGAAAAGATGTATATAGTATTAATTAATTGCCTTGTAAACGGCTCCAAAACCGCCCTCTCCAAGTTTATTTGAATCCGCCCGTGGCCGCTTCTATATGTAAATACACCAATATTTAAATCCAATTCTCTTAGATCTGCAAGGAAACAATTAATATGTAGCCAACGAATTAAATGAGATATATTCTTATATATATGAAGTATTAATCAATTACCTACCTCTTTTCCTTGATATTTGGTTCCCTATTATATAACCCCTCTTCCATGCAATACCAACAAGTATGAGAATGAAGCACATTAATGCTGCAGATACAGATCCAACGGCTATGAATGTACTTGTTTTGCCATGATCATGAGCCGCTATTGGAGGGTGGAACTCTATATGGAAATCAAAATGTTACTTAAAACTAACTATACATATTTGTATAATAAGCATATATATACCAGATTTCATAGAAATGGCAGATATTAGAGGGCCATAAAGTCCTCTCTTTGGGACTGCGGTTGTACCTTTCCCAGCAACCGAATTTCTAATGTTTTATTAGTTACTCGAACATTTTTTTTTGTTTTTATTCAACCCCGCCCGCTTCATTCTTGATATCAAAATTCTTCAAATAAATTACACCCTGCTAAAAGCAAATTTCAATCAAACATCTTCTGAATAATTTGATGAAAGTGGTTATGTATACAAAAAGAAAAACCTGGACATAAACATCAAAAACACGTCTTCCAAGACCCCTGTAAGATCGATTATCTCTAAAAACTATCTCTGCAGAGTAACTGTATAATTTCCATTTCCCAAACAACGGCCATAGTAAGTGAGAGATAGTGGAGAATGACGAGCCGTTGTGTAAAGTTGAGAATTATTCATAGACGCATTATTTGCAATATAATTATAAAAATCATCCCATTTAATTCCTGTGACACTAATTCCCCAATTATCATTATTTACACGAAGAACATGTGAAGGTCCAGCTGGATCTTCATCTGCTTCATATATTAATTTCTCTTCGATGGTAGCTTTTGGCCCACCACAATTGATATCAACTGAATAGTAGTCTACAACAATATAATTGAAACAAAATTAAAACGGATCAATTTTTGCTTTTTTATTTTAACAAGGAAATTAAATGACACACCACCCTTGGAGCAGATGCTAAGACACTTTGCTAGCTCTCTACATTGAATCATATATACATGGGAATTAAATAAATAAAATTCCATTTAATATGAAAAAGTTGAAATAGAGTATAGTCTTACGAGTTATTTTTGCTTGTGTAGCTTCGAAATTAATTCCTAGTAAACAAAGAGGTTGTAATATTATTACTTAAAAAGTTGTGTGTGAACAAGAAAATAAAAATAGCATTTGAAATTAGCTGAAAACTTACAATGATTTTTGGCAATCAGGAGGTACGGTTTTTTCATTTAAGCGGTTGTAGGAAAGATCGACCACAGAACTACATTTAAACAAAATTATCCAACAAATACAATTTTATGCCAAATTTATAGCAAGTAATACTATACGAAAATGAAGCATAAAAAATATTACGGATTTAGTCTTCTAGTTAGATCTGGTATATCGCCACCCAAATCATTGAAACTCAGATCTCTGTGTTAGTTCATATATAGATGTACGGATAGAATACAAAGAGAATGTTTTAGTATGATACTTTAAGTAGGTTTTGATCAATGATTAATGGAGAGAACTATTAATTATATGTGATTCAAGTTGGACATTTGTGATAAATAGGGAGGAATTGTACCACTTATATTACAGCTTCTCAACATCCTGCAAAATCCACCAAAATTAGCACGGAAAATAAACAACTTATAGATTTTTAAATCCTCTTACATCTTTTGCATCTTTGTCATGCTACTTAGATTTGGAAATGGCGAACCTTCTCCACTTAGATCAGAGATTCTTCTGCTAGGATTACGTTAAGACATGACGATTAATTAGTACTTAATTAGTGTAATGAGTAGAAAATATGAAATTAAAATACTTAACTTACAGTTCAGTTAAATTTTCTAAGAGGGAAATGTTTGTTGGTATTGGTCCTTCCAACTGGCTACCTTGGATCTCTCTGATTAAAAAAATATATAAAAAAAATATTGTAGAAATTAAGCAAAATAAGGGGATAGCTGGCAGTTTTTAACCCGACACGAAACCCGACCTGAAACCGACATGATAATAAACAGGTTTGGGTTGAGGTTAAAAAGTTTTGGGTCAATCTCGGGTCGACTCAACTGACCCGTTTATTTAATGGGTTAGGATCGGGTCAACGATAATTTAAATGGGTCGACCCGCCAAATCGTTTAATTATTAAAATCTATTTAAAAATATATACACTTATACTCAGTTTATAACTTACTCATTCAAACGTAACTAATAGTTAGTTAAAAACTAATATGGCTACTTACTAATTTGATATTTTTGTTACTCCCTCCGTCCCATTTTTATTTTCCACCTTACTATTTTAGTTTGTCCCAAAATAAGTGTCAATTTCATATTACAACCAATCAGATGAATTATAAGTGGGTAAATATGAGATTTTATTGGTGGACAGTGCAATAATTGTACTTTCTTAACACTGTGTGCCTTTTGTCTAGTGGACAATTAATTTGGGACGGAGGGAGTATTAATTTGTGGAATTATAACAATATTTTGACATGTTCGACCCATTTAACATGTTTGACCTGTTAACCTGTTTAACCCGTTTAATAGAATATGGGTCAGGTTTGGATTGAAGGTAAACAGATTTGGGTTGAGAAATCTAAATCGTTTATAGAAACATGTCGGTTTCAGGTTGAGCGTTTCTGACCCGCCAACCCGAACCCGACCCGAATTGCCGCCACACCTACTTACAACATCTCAAGTTTTGTACAACTCCCAAGGTTTGGGATTTTCCCACTGAAGTTGTTGCTACTCAGCCGGCTGCACAAATTCAGAAAATTATCCAAGAAAGTACTTAATGTGATCGATATATAATTAGTTGTTGTACAAATAAAAAATTAATTAAGAAGAGTGCGGTGTCCATACAGTTCTGTCAAGTTGGTCAGACTATTAAGCTCCATCGGCAATTCACCACTGAGATTATTAGCACTCAGGACCCTATGATTTTGGAATAATTAATTAAGCCATTGTGATAATTAAACATGTACTAATTACCATAATTATTAGTAAACATAGGAGGGCGTTACATAAGAGTTAAATTGATTAGTTGTCCAAGCTCTGCAGGAACTTTTCCGGAGAACACGTTGTTTTCTAGACGCCTGGTAATCATTTATCCATAACAAATTTAAAATAATAAGTAAAAAACAACTTACAAAAAATGTAATATAATAACTTATTCAAGTAGAGAGAATTGACATACAAATATCGAAGTGAGGTTATTTTGCCTAAAAATGTTGGAATGCTTCCTGACAAGCGGTTACCCGTAACGGCTCTAGATAACAGTTACTTTTAATCATTAAGAATCATATAAAAATATCAAATGAATAGATAACAGTTATTTTTATATCATTAAGAATCATATAAAAATATCAAGTCCTTTTTAGGACAAATTGGTGTAGATATTTTGCCCTTCAAAAAAAAAAAAAATTAAAGATTCAGAAGCAGCTCACAAAAAGTCAAGCTTAGTTGACGCCCATTCACTTGGTATGGTGCCATTTAGATAATTGAAAGATAAATCACTGTAATCAAGTTCAAAAAAAAGAAATGTTTAGGACTTAAACATGTGGTAATTAAAAACATAAAATTTTATCTTACATATGCTTGATTGAAGGTAACTTTGCCAAGGAGAACACCTGCAAGATCCTGCCCTTTGACAGATCTGTTCATGTATAAGCTAAAATTTGACTTCAAAGTGACCGAGAGAATTTAAGCATATTATTTCCAACTAAGCTAGCTTACTTATTTTGTTTTAACCATTATTAGTTGAAAGTAATTAATTAAGCAG
Source organism: Calendula officinalis (assembly GCA_963853835.1). NCBI lineage: Eukaryota > Viridiplantae > Streptophyta > Magnoliopsida > Asterales > Asteraceae > Calendula > Calendula officinalis. The sequence goes on along the minus strand of OY970830.1, from coordinate 4,456,309 downwards.
AATGAAGCATACATACATATCGGTAATGTGACAAACGCCATTAGAGCAATAACAAACAACAGTATTATTGTAAAAATGATCAGGTTTGCCTGCCAAAGGTGTTGTTGTCCAATTGGGATTTCCATCACATGGATTCAAGCTAAAATTCCAGTTCTTTTTTCCTAATTCATTAGCTATTTCTTGAAGGGCATTCACTGCAAGATAACAACAAAAACATGTTCACTTATTAATCCAACAACATGTTAAGATCCAACTGAAAATATATAAAAACTTTCCTTCGTCCTGAGGAAGATGTCCGGCTTGTTGCTGAATACCAGTTACTTGAAAGAAAAGAAATTCTAAAAAGATGAGCATGAGAATGAGAACAAACACAAGTCTCGAAATTATTGGTTTGAATATCATGTGACATCTAAAGTGACTAATTAATAATCGTGTGATAAGATTAGTTTTTGTAACATCAAACCATGCAATAAGTAATTAAACTTTGTGTTGGAGCAAAACACAGATCAACTTAATACTGATGCTGCAGTTAGTACTGACATAGTTAGTACTGATGGGGCAGAATATGTTACTACTGAAGAAGTTGATACTGATGATGCTATAACTTAGTTACTACTGATCATGCAAAGATTGAAGATACTACTGATCTTAGTAGTTACTACTGACGTTGGTTTCTGGACTTACTACTGATCACCAGATTTACTACTGATGTTACACATTTACTACTGGTGATGAGTTTTACTACTGATAACGCGTTTTTGAAGAATATCAAGTCCGAGATCTTCGTATAGATAGTTATAGAATGTAAATCAATGTATATTTTTATTATTTGATGTAAATCAAGTCCTAGAATAACTAGGGTAAATAGTTTAGCTTCAAGGACTATTATAAATAGTTCCTTACGAATTGTAAACGTACGTGTGTATTGTTAACTCAATAATATACATTGAAGCTTTTTGTGAAACTGTGTTCTTAATACTTTTGCATATTATTTACAGTTCATTGTTCTTAATTACATTGATATAGTGTTGATCCGCTGCAACTTCTATATTCAATTAGATCTAAAGGTGTTTATTAACTTCTCTATAGTTAATCGATCCTGACAAGTGGTATCAGAGCTTCTTTCAAACTTTTTAATTGTTAATTTATTTTGTTCAATTTCAAGTTGACATTCTTCTAATTTACTTGTTAGTTCTTTATTTTTTATTTCATAAAATTCTTTCTCATCCACAGCCTGAAGCAATTCTTCTTTTATCCTTTGATCAATCATCTGGTACACCTTTATTTGATGTTCTTGATCAGTAATCACACCATCAAATTCATGATTTCTTCTCACTGCTTTTGCTAAATCTTCATTTAATTTATTGTTTTCTTTTTCTAAGTTTTTAACAATTTTAGCACATTCAGAAGTACAAGGTTTAGGTTTTACCTCAGTTTTGTTGTCAGTAAAGGCCATGAGAGCTTGATTTTGAGCATGCTCCTCTGCTTGGAAACTCCAGTCATATCCTTGTCCTTGTTGTGAAACAAGAGCAGTTGATTTTGATCTTTTGTCTGGCTGAGGACATTCTTTTGCAAAGTGACCAAGGTTGTTACAGTTGTAACATTTGACTTTAGTTTTGTCAAATCCTGCTTTGTCACCTTTGTTGAAGTTTAGGCTTGTCCTACCTGTCCTCTTTAAGAATCTTTTGGTCCTTAGACTCAGCATAGCCATCTGCCATTTAAGATCCATCTCCTCAAGATCATCTGGGTTCAATTGTTCCAAGTCATCACTAATCAATGCAGTATGCACATGACTAGTGAAGAAGGATTCTCTTGCAGCATCTTCAGAATATGCAGCCTTTCCTATAGAGGTTTCCTGACCTTGACCTGTACTAGAGACAAATGCAGCATTATTAGAAGAAATAGAAGGGTTCTTTTGGTTTACCTCAGTTTCAAATACTCTGAGATCATTGTAGAGTTCATCCAACTCCTTTTCTTCTAGAGCATCTTTCATTGTCATTGATATTTGGTTCATCATCATCTTGGTCAGAGTTACTACTGCTATCATCTTCATTGAGATCAGTATTGTTATTGTTGTTACTGGTATCAGTAGTATCTTGAGAATCTAGGTTAATGTTGGGACCAGTAGTATTTTGAGTACTATTGCTGGTATCAGTAGTATTTGAATTACTACTGTCCTCATTCTCAGAGTTACTACTGATTCCAGAACTTGAGTTATTACTGACATCAGTATTAACTATTGGAGCAGTATTAACTACAATGTATCTCATTTACTCTTGACCAGTATTAACTGATGATGTTCCTTCCTTTAGATTGTGACAATTTGAATTACCTACATTGAAATTCATATTAGAATTAAATGATTTGGTTAGATTGTCTATGTCAAATAGCCAATCTGGACCATTTCCTTGTTCATTAGATACATTTTCATTAAAGGATACATTGATGCTTTCTTCAATTATCCTTAGTCTTTTGTTGAATACTCTGTATGATTTGCTTTGAGTAGAGTATCCCACAAAGATTCCATCATCAGCTTTGCAGTCAAATTTACCAATTTGTTCTCTTGTAATTAAAATAGTACAAGGACAACCAAATGATTTTAAGAAACTTATGGAAGGTTTTCTTTTATTGAAAAGTTCATATGGTGTTTTAAAATGTGGCTTCACTATTAATACTCTGTTCTGAACATAACAAGCAGTATTAACAGCTTCTGCCCAAAAAGTAATTGGTAATTTTGAGTCTGCAAGCATTGATCTTGCTGCTTCAATGATGGTTCTATTTCTTCTTTCAGCTACACCATTTTGTTGTGGAGTTCTAGGTGAGCTGTATTGTCTGTCAATACCTTTAAGATCACAAAAGTTAATTAAATTAGCATTTTTAAATTCTGTGCCATTATCACATCTTATGGCTTTCACTTTTTGATCAGATGTGTTCTCCAGTTTGACAATTAAGTTCTTTATGAGTTCACTTGTTTCATCCTTTGTCCTGAGAAAGAAAACCCATGTATATCTGGAAAAGTCATCAGTAATAACAAGACAATATTGTTTCTTTCCAATACTCATTACATTTGTAGGTCCAAAAAGGTCCATATGTAAGAGCTGTAAAGGAACAGAAATAGAGTTCACAGTTTTGGACTTATGAGAAGTTTTGTGTTGTTTACCTTTTAGGCATGCAACACAATGATGATCACACATGAATTGTTTTTGAGGTAGTCCAATGACCAGATTTCTTTTTACTAAGTTGTTCATGTTTTTGAAATTTGTGTGACACATCCTTCTATGCCATAGTTCTGATTCAGTGGTGTTTGCCTTGGATATAAAACAGTTGACCTCATTTGTAGAAATGAGTTCTCCCCCTATATCTAGGCAATACACATTGTTTCTCCTATGAGTTCTTAAAACAACATATTTTTCATCCAAGATAAACTCAGGAGAAAGAATGATGCACTCAATGTCTGTGAAAAGAATTTTATTCTTTTTATCACATACTTGAGACACACTGACAAGATTGTATTTTAGTTCAGCTACATAAAATACATCATCAAAGGTAATTTTGCCATTAGTAACAGTACCTTTACCTGTAATCTTACCTCCCTGGGGATTCTCACCAAATGCCACATATCCTCCATCAAATGACTTGAAATCTTTAAGAATTTGCAGATTTCCAGTCATGTGCCTTGAGCATCCACTATCAATATGCCATGTTCTTCCTTCTTCTGGGATCTGAATGCTCTGCACAAGTGAGTAAAAGATTAGTTAAGTTTGGGAACCCAAGCTTTATATGTCTTGGGTTCATCCTTTGAGAGATAAGCTTTTGGGGATTTAACTTTAAATACTTTTGGTACCCATACTTGTTTACTACTGGTGTGTTGTTTTACTACTGCCCTTTTGGAGTTATTACTGGTGTGAGAATTTCCTACTGATCTTGGTTTATACCCATGATTTTTAGCTTTTGAATACTTTACTACTGATGGACCAGTAGTATTTGGGTACTTACCATGTTTAGAATGACCAGTAGTGTTTTTAGGGTTAACACCAGTAGTATTTTTGAAAGTTGTTTTGGGAGCAGTAGTATTTTTGAAATTAGGGTTTTTACCAGTAGTATTCTTGTACTGGTACCATACAGCATTATAATGAGGGTTAATGCCAGTAGTAAAATTGTTAAAGTTTCTACTGGTGTTGGAAAATTTAAAATATTGTTTATTTTGATTGGATTTTCCATTGTTCTTGAAGTAATTGCTGTTCTTTGGGCTTCCAACTCTTCTGTTTTGCACAAATCTTGGTGCACTTCTTCCAAATCTTGGAGTTTCAGCAATTGGAGTTTTAATTTTATTTACTACTGAAGGACAGTAGTAACTTTTAACTTTTGAGTTTTTGCATTTTCTTTAAAAATTTTAAATTCCTTTAACTCTTTGCAGTTTATTGGATTGAAGTGACAATCCTTTGCTATATGGTTCATTTTGTTGCATATAACACATCTTAATTTCTTATTTTTAGCACCTTCAGGTATTTTTTGGTCTAAGAGTTGTTTTTTATTTCTTTCATTTCCCCTTGTTAAAATTTTTGGCACATTATCTGCATTATATTTAGGAGATTCATTTGGACTTTGAGCTGTGTGAAAACTTGTATCAATTGATTTTGGTGATTCAGTTTGAGAGATTGTAAATTCAATTGATTGATCATCATCAGAAGAATCATTTGATTCAGATGTTTCATTATGTGATTCAGTTTGATTTTCAGTTTTTAATTCATTAATGATTTTTTCTGAACTGTTTTTAAGTGGTGGAATGATTTTATATGGAGGTGGTACAGCATGATATCCCACCCCATGAACAACTTTTTCTGTAGTTTGATTATTAGTTAATTCATCAAGAATTTTAGAGCTGATGCAAATTAAATTCAAGATGAGCTCCATGGGTCCAATGAACTTCTTCCTTGGACTCCAAGTCAATCAAAGAACTGATGGTATTTTGATAAATCAATCAAAATATGTCAAAGACATCTTGGAAAAGTTTAACTTGAAAGACAGTAAAAGTGCTAGTACACCAATGGAAACACACAAACACCTACATCCTGATGTTGAGGGGGAGGATGTAGATGAACACTTATATAGATCAATGATAGGCTCTTTGATGTACTTAACTGCATCAAGACCTGACATTATGTATAGTGTTTGTGTGTGTGCAAGATATCAAGCAAGACCCAAAGAACTGCACTTGCAAGCTGTTAAAAGAATATTCAGATACTTGAAAGGCAAACCATCACTAGGTCTATGGTATCCACATGATTCACCATTTGAACTCATAGCCTACACAGATAGTGACTATGGAGGTGAATGTCAAGATAGAAAGTCCACTACTGGTGGATGTCAATTCTTTGGATCAAGACTGGTGTCATGGCAATGTAAGAAGCAAACAAATGTATCAACATCTACTGCTGAAGCAGAATATGTAGCTGCATCTGCTTGCTGTGCTCAAGTTCTATGGATTCAAAACCAGCTACTAGACTTTGGTATCTCTATCCTTAAAACTCCTATTTTTATTGATAATCAAAGTGCTATTAGTATTGTGAATAATCCAGTAAAACACTCAAAAACTAAACACATTGAAATAAGATTTCATTTTATAAGAGATTGCAATGAAAAGAAATTAATCAAAGTAGTTAAAATCCATACTGATGATCAATTAGCAGATCTTTTTACAAAAGCATTTGATGTAGGAAGATTCAACTTCTTGGTTAGCAGTATTGGAATGATTTTAATAACTTAAAATCTCACTTAAAATCATGTGTAAAGTTTTGTTGTAAAAAGTTTTTTTTAAGTATTTTACTACTGGTAGGTCTGCATTACTGGTATGAAAGTGTATGCACAAAATACTACTGGTAGTTCATTACTACTGGTGTATATTAGGTTTACACAAATACTACTGGTAAGTCAGTACTACTGGTATTCACATGTACTACTGGTCTTGTGAGTAAATGGTTACTACTGATGTCTATAGTTACTACTGATGTCAAAATCCTTAGTCACTACTGATGTTAGTAGATACTACTGACGTTTTACTACTGATATCTTATTTACTACTGGTCTTTCAGAAACACAATTACCAAACTAACCCCCATGAAAATAACCGTTATGTTATGATTCGAAGGATATTTTAGTAGTTTTGCAGGTTAAATCGAAAGATATAAAAGGCGGCAGTCGATTAGTTTAGCATTATCCTCACTTCGATCTGCTAAATCTTCTCGATAAACCCTAACTTACGATCAAAAACCCTTCATCAATAACAAAATTCACTTCTGTTCTTCACAAAATTCCACAAAATGGCAACTCTACAATCTCTCAATGTTCCAACCGATATCAAATACTCAGAGTTCCACAACATGTGTGCCTTTCTACGCAATCCAGACGGAACAAAGGATTTCAGACCAATCGTAAACTTTTTGAAAAATTCTTACATACGATTCGCATTAACGGTGAAACCGAAGGCATACCAACAGCACTTGGTGGATTTCTAGACCAATGCTGAAAGAACGGAGGGTGCAACTATACCAATGATCAAATCAACTGTGGATGGAAACACGATCACCATCACAGAACAATCTATTCGACAACATCTTCAACTACACGATGATTCAGGTATGACTACTCTTCCTAAGGAATTCATTGCTGAAATTTTAAACAAAATGGGATATGAGGGAAGACTAAACATAGTAACTTTTCAAAAAGGTCTTCTCTCCCCACAATGGAAATTTCTTGTCCATACTATTCAGCATTGTATTTCTCCAAAAAGGAGTACTTGGAATGAGTTTAACAAGGCAATAGCATCTGCTGTTGTCTGTTTATGCACAGACCAAGTATTCAATTTTTCTAACATGATTTTTGAAGGTATGTTGGGAAATCTTAACTCTTCAAAATTTTTAATGTATCCCAGATTTCTCCAACATATCATAAACATTGAATTACAAAACTTGTCAACTCCCAAAAATATTTTTCTAATTCCAGAGTTGAACAAGAAAGTTTTCTCAAATATGAGAAAACAATTTAAATTTTCGGGCAAGGAAACCCCTCTGTTTCCTAATATGATCAAAGATCACACACCTATTGGAGAGGGTTCAATCAAAGATATAACCCAAATTGAACCTCAACCCACTCCATCACCCCCAAATACAGCCCAAACACCACCCCATATAGCCACTCAATCACCCACTAACTTAGAAGTCCTGAATGTGTCCCAGGAACTTGAATTAAATCTGCAGAGTGCTACTCTTCACTCTGTGGAAGACCTACCAGACAAAACCCAAAACATTTCCACAATTTATAAAAGAAAGAAATTATCTTTAAAGGACACCAGGGGACAAATCGAGTCACACCCCAGGCTCAAAGAGTTGTCCTCCAAGGAGGAGAGAGGACATGAGGAGAGGGCTTTCACTACTGATGCCCCAAAGGTGGGTGCACAGGATAGTGAAAACATCACTAAGACCCAAACCTCGGCAACTTTAAGTGATGACTCTTTTGAGGAATTACTTAAAGGACCCCGGTGCCAAGAAACCAAAAGGGGGGACATCTCTGCTTCTTCTAGGAAGAAGAGAATGTCTAAAAGACCCAATGAATCACCAAGCAGTGATGAGGGCAGATCTGTGGAATTGATGGAAAGGAAGGAAAACCTTAAAACCAATGTACCTGTTAGTGAGCCCGATGATCTTGCTAGATGGAGTGAGGGCAGTATTAAAATCACCCAATTGACGGAAAAAGTGGATTCTCTTGAATCCACAGTACAAAACTGTCTTGAATACTTAACAAACCAAGGAAAAACGATGGCTGCAATGAAGAGGCATGTCAATATCATCAACAAAAGAATGAGATTATATGAGCACATGCTTCATCAACAAACCAAAATCATCAGAAAATTGAAGAAAAAGATTGATGATAGTGAGGCTCCACCAGTTGAGCTCACTAAGGGGGAGAAGGACAACATACAAACTATGATTGATGAATCAATTGCAGCAGCAGCATCTTCTCTCCTAAATTTAAAAGAAACAGAAGTTGATGAAGGCCCACAAATGATGGTTACTGAAGATGAGCCTGTTACTACTGCTACAATGAAAGAACAAGTTGAAAAGGACATACCAGTAGTAACCTCTACTACTGATATTATAGCAGTAGTAAATGAAGAAGAGGAATTAAAAGCAGCAAATACTACTGATGCCTTATCAGTAGTAACTCCTGAAGTTACACCAGTAGTAACTACTCTGGTTACTACTGAAGAGGAAGAACTACAATTTTCAGAGCTAATTGAAAGAGAAAGACATGTCATCATCTCCAAACCACCAACACCTGATCAACCACTTATCATACCTGACATTAATGATAATGTGAATTGGTTTGAGGTAGATGAATGTACACTTCCTCCACACCCAAAAATCTTACCAGAAGGTCAATTACATCTATTTTATCCAAAACTTCTGATGATGGGTATACCAGATATGAAATACATTCCACCTCCACCATCTGCTCATATTGGAAAAGGAAAAGAAATATATGATGATGATTATCCAAATAGAGCTTTAGGACATCACATGGTAAACAAGATAAATCATGTCAGAGCAGAAAAACAGTCCAGATGGAGAACAAAACACAGAAAATTTTTGGAGAAAGTGGAAATGTATCAAGCAATAAAGGAAAAGAAAGGGAAAGTACAAAGTAAAATTCCTGCACAAATACCTGTTCAAACAGATGACATTCAGATAAAAGCTCAAAAGGAAGAATTCAAAAGGCTCAGAAAGATTGAAGAAGAACATATTCAATGCCTTGAATATTTGGTTTCTGAATGTAAAAAGACTAAAAGTGATTTGACTGATGATGTGTTTGAACAGAAGGCCAACATGATTGAGTATTTAAAAACAAAAGGGCATAGTGCAAAGTCATTAGGAAGAATGAAAAAGATGACTATCATTGAAAAATACTGCAAGGCTAAAAAGAAAGACTTGGCTGAACAAGAAGCTGAAGAATCAAAGAAAGCCAAAACTTTAATCCCAATCAGTCTAAATTTGCTCAAAGCTGGTAGTGTTTCAACTGTTGGTGATACTTCAACTCCCCAATCAAAGAAAAGAAAATCTGTTGATCAAGAAAAAAGCTCTAAGAAGAAGTCAAAACAAACTATACCTGTTCTTGAAATGCCAGTTGCTCCATTACAGAACAATCCAATTATTAACTGGAGAGTGATACAAAACAATATTATAGAAATCATAAGGGAAGACAAAGTTGTACAGAGATTCACTGGATGGTTACCTTTAATCAGATCATGTTCTAGAAGTGATGTTATCAAGCTTCTGATTATTGGGAAACCTAGAATGACAAAGAAATCATGGAAAGAATCTGGAGCTGGATATCTAACTAGAATGATAGATGCTGCATTTTATCCAGACAATTATCCAGAACAATTTACAAATCCAGGTAATGTATATGCTTGGAATGTCATTCCTACTGCAAATATGTACTTCTTTGAGAAATCAGGCAAAGTGTGTGAATTGTACTTATATGAAAAAGAATATCCACATTCTGAGAAGACTATGTATCAGATATTCATAAACACTTTGATGAAATCCTATGATGCTGTTATGTTCCAAAACAAACTGAATTATTTTACAAAGAGGAACAACAGATATATTATTGAACAAAGGCTTCAACAGAATCAAAGAACTCTTGAGAAAAGAAGAAGAGAACAAGAGGAACAAAAGAAACTTGATTGATTAAAAGGTAATCAATAAGTTTAGGGGGAGATTGTTGGAGCAAAACACAGATCAACTTAATACTGATGCTGCAGTTAGTACTGACATAGTTAGTACTGATGGGGCAGAATATGTTACTACTGAAGAAGTTGATACTGATGATGCTATAACTTAGTTACTACTGATCATGCAAAGATTGAAGATACTACTGATCTTAGTAGTTACTACTGACGTTGGTTTCTGGACTTACTACTGATCACCAGATTTACTACTGATGTTACACATTTACTACTGGTGATGAGTTTTACTACTGATAACGCGTTTTTGAAGAATATCAAGTCCGAGATCTTCGTATAGATAGTTATAGAATGTAAATCAATGTATATTTTTATTATTTGATGTAAATCAAGTCCTAGAATAACTAGGGTAAATAGTTTAGCTTCAAGGACTATTATAAATAGTTCCTTACGAATTGTAAACGTACGTGTGTATTGTTAACTCAATAATATACATTGAAGCTTTTTGTGAAACTGTGTTCTTAATACTTTTGCATATTATTTACAGTTCATTGTTCTTAATTACATTGATATAGTGTTGATCCGCTGCAACTTCTATATTCAATTAGATCTAAAGGTGTTTATTAACTTCTCTATAGTTAATCGATCCTGACACTTTGCCAATGGATCCACTGTGACAATAACATCAAACATGACCAATTCCAACAGACAATTTCGTACAAAAAATTAATTGAATTGATATAATGCAAAGATGTCATCGGTCAAAGATGTCTCTAAATTTCCACGAGTCAATGTCACTTAAAGCCTTTTGGGTTTTTAGTGGGGTCGATCGATAATAAATTATGAGCGAAAATATCAATCAATAATAGTTATATCATTATATGATACGGTATTACCCTTTCCAGCTCGGTTATACTTAAATAATTAAAGAGGGTCCCAAGTTCCTTTAATAATATCTCGGTTCACAAGTTTCATATCTAAGAAATACTCAATCCACTAGTTTACTATATATATATATTTTTTTAATTTTCTTTTTAACAGCAAAGAGGGAACCAAGAGCAAGTAGTAGATAGATGTTTGTTCAAGCTAGTCCTACACTATATATGAGGCTACATATGATGAACTCTTGCCACATCACCTACATGCTCGATTTCTATTGGATGTTAATTCCACGTGTAATTCAGCTATTCGTCGACTGATTCCTCACAAAACCCTGATCCCTCTACGTCTTTTGCCAACTGCGCTCCTCACAAATCGACACAACCGCCTCCTACCTCATAAGACACCGCACGTCGGCCAACCGCCACCATTCACCCCCTTTCTCATGGATCTCCGGCGTAGGCTCCCTCCTAAACCTCCTTCCGCCACTAAACTCACCCACCAGAAATTCATTCCCGACGATGAAAATCGAGCGACGTCCGTAACGAAACCCACCGCAGTTGATCGCTCACCCACCAGAAATTCATTCCAGTTCCGTCTCACCTGAAAGTGAGTCGATTTGATCATCATACACACACGCACACGCGCGCAGAGGTTAAACCTTCAACAATGGCTGCGATTGATCCAAATTGTGCGTTTCTCAAGGATGTTAAGCGTATCGTTATCAAGGTGACTGCTGATTTCATTGATTCTCATTTTTTTAAGTGGAATCGTATCGATTGCTGTGTTTGATTAGTGTTTTTGGAGTTCATTGAGGTTTTCGCGATGCTTAACCCCTAAATCGTATGATATGTAGTTTTCAGATTGCATCCGGCCTCCTGTTGTAATTCAATGTTTAATTTTGTGCATGTTAATAGCAATCATGCCAGGGTATCGCTGAGCTAATTACAACTTAAATGAGTTCACCACTGTAGATTATCTGGTGAAAATGCAATGAAATTTGATAATAATTGTCAATGATTTATGCTTTTGGTCTCATCAATCCTCAAAAGAATATTCCTAAAGGATATTGGCATAAATCTAATACAAATGGCTGCAAATTTATGCTTTTCTGTTTCAAGGTTGGGACAGCTGTTGTGACCCGAGATGATGGAAGACTTACGCTTGGAAGATTAGGAGCTCTTTGTGAGCATGTAAATTGTTATCAAAACTTATTTGACTAACTTTATGATCATTTCTGTTTTTGTTTTGTTTAATTCTGAATATTATAAGAAAATTAAGGGCATGTATTGAATACTTATTATGATTAACTTGTACCCAAAATGCATATTCAAATACTAAATTTACACCAAAATACCATTTCCTTATTTAATTTACACCAAAATACATTTTAGTACCTTGAACTTGACTAACTAGGTTTTCTACTACCCCCTAACTATTAAAAGGTGCAACATGGTACCCTGAACTAGACATAATGGTCGATTTAGTACCCCGACTCATTAATTTGATCGCGATTTCTTACTTGATTTACTGTTGTTGATTCCAAGATTTGTCATCATACGGAGTTTGATTTTTACTTGTGTAGCCATGCTGGCATTCAGGCAAAACTATTTCAATTCAATTGAAACTATTTCAATTCAATTGGTTTGGCTGATGAGCATATGTATTTAGGGTTAATACTTCAAATATGTGTTTTTGCGTGTATATGTGCATGCATATTATCTTGTATTGTTTAGGTCTTTTTCTAGATAAGCTTGAATAATTCCTAAAACATGATAGATACACATGTTCCACATTTTAGAAAACAAAGATCAACAAACTCGATGTGAATCATGTCTGCAAACATAGGGGCATATTCACATTATATGATATAATAATATAATATGATACAGAACGTTTTTACATTCTGCAGCTATGACTTCTTAATGCAAAGGCAACAAACTCAGGAGATAGCTCCAAAAAAGGTGATGGACATTGTTAGACGCTTAGAAGAAGGCCTGTTCAAAACTGCAACCAGCAAGGTTTTTCTTTTTCTGTTTTTTGAATAAATTTACATATTTTGATTTTTGACAGAATATAACTATGTATCATTTTTTTAGGAGGAATACATGAATTTAGAGACATTAGAAAACCGTTTACATATATTAATCAAACGCCTCCCTTTAAATAATCAAAATCAACATTATCAGCAACAAGGAAATAGTAATACTCCTGTTATGATTCCAAATCCTGGTATGCCTCAAACTGGGAGCTCAAGTATAATGGTTCCAAACCCTATGCACAACAACACATCTGATTCAGGTTTGACTAACACTTACCAACAGTCAACATCAAATTTCCCCAATAATCCAGGTGGCAACAGTTTAATTTCGTCAATGGGTGCACAAAGAATGGCTAGCCAAATGATACCTACACCTGGATTCAATAATAATAACACAAATAATCAATCTTACATGAATATGGATTCATCAAACAGTGTTGTTGGGTCATCAAATATTGACTCTACAACTGTTTCTCAACAAAAGCAACAAGTTGGTGGTCAAAACAGTCGCATATTGCATAATCTTGGGGCCCATATGGGTGGTGGAATTAGGTCCAGTTTGCATCAGAAAGCTTACGGGTCGATAAATAATGGTTTAGGAATTATGGGAAATAATATACCAATGACAAATAATTCAAGATTTTCAGAAAGCTTTGCCACAGCTTCTCATTATGGAAATATTTCCAAAATAATGCCACAGCATTTTGATCAACAAATGTCACAAGGTACTCACTCACATGTGTATATATGCTTACAGATATATATATATATATATATATATATATATATATATATATATATATATATATATATATATATATATATATGTACTCACTCACATGTGTATATATGCTTACAGATATATGTATATATATGTATATATATATATATATATATATATATATATATATATATATATATATATATAATTTTGTTTGTTTATTAATTATTGTAATCTGCAGGTGATGGTTATGGGAATAATAGTACATTATTTCACTTGATATTTGTACATACTAAATTTTGAAGCATACCCGCCCATCGGGCGGGTTATGAAGCTAGTTCTAGTATATATATATATATATATATATATATATATATATATATATATATATATAGTTTCAAATAACTACTCTAACCATTAATTAGTAATGATTTATGGTCAAACTTAATTACATGTTTTATATATGGATTGATATTTTTTGTCATTTAATACTACATACATTTTAATCCATTTATTATTATTTTTTAATCACTTCTATTATTTTTTTGTTAAAAATAATTATGATAATTAAAGATTAAAATTAATCATATTTTATATATGGAGGGATGTTTTGGTCATTTTTATAAAAAAATAATTTTTTAATTTATTATTATTTTTTAGAAATTTTATTATTTTTTCTATTATTATTTTTAAATTTTTTAAAAATTTAAATTGGTTTCCATTAATAACACATAATGTGATTATCACATGTGATTATATACTTAATCACACGTGATTATACTAAAACATCAAATGTGATTAAATATACAATCACATGTGATTGTACAATAATATCACATGTGATTGAGTATATAATCACATGTGATTATCACACACATGATTATCAAATAATATTATTTTTTAATAAAAAAATAATAATAAAAACAAATAAATGAAAAATAAAAAAATGAATTTTTTTTAAGTGTCAAATGACCAAAATTCTCTTTCATGTATATAATATGTTATTAATCTTAACCGTTATATATTATTAATAAATGTTTGAGATTGGTTTCTTATAATTACACAAAAACTAAAGACTACCTTGAACATTTACCTATACATTTAACAACATTCTATAAAAAGATATTACTACCTCCGTATCAAAATAAGTGATACACTTTCTATTTAGGGGTGGAACAAAATAAGTGATACACTTCCAAAACTTACCTTATTTGGTAAAAAAGTGGGACCCATTCTCCACTAACTATCTACTTTAATAAAGTGAAATTACCCTTTTACCCTTACTTTTACTTTTAAGCATCATTAATATCACTACATTCCAAAGAAGTGGGACCCATTATCCACTAACTATCCACTTTAATCTAATTTAAACAACTTTTTAATTATTTTGCCTCAAAAACCGCAATTCTTCAAATGTATCACTTATTTTGATACGGAGGTAGTATAAGATATCGGCTGTTTTCCTTTCGTACCCAAGCAATAACACATGCGTGGAAAATGCACTTAAGAGATCAAATATTTAGAGCCAACTTCATTGGAAAATTCAGATATTCTTTTTGAGGTCACGATCACCTAAAATAATAAATATAATTTTGTGGATTAATATATAAATATATGGCAATTCGAATTCGTGTGTCAATCATAAATATATGGCGAATCGATCACTAATAGTATCCACAAATCACAAACACTTGAAACGCATAATAGAAAATTTGGTGACAAGGCAAGCTAGGTTATATGGTGTGAAATCCGGACTTGCCAGCTCCATTAACTTGAATATAAATATGTGAAATTCCGGATTTTACACTATTTGCCTTTACTACATAATCAGAGAAAATAACCAAAATGTTAAAAATTGGGAAAATGGGGCCTAAACTGGAGAAATTGGATTTGTGGATCAAACAGTCGTTGACAGTTTGTCACCACATCCGTCTCCTCATGAGCGAAATTGGTGCTATAAACTCATTTGGATTATTTAAACCGAATGAAATATTATTGCCCAACATTTTTAAGTAGTGTAAATTAAGAACATTCTCCTTGATTGAATATGAGACTAGATTCTTCAGATATTTGACTGTTTGGGTAGAGGTCGTTCAAGCTAGAAGAATAATAGTTTGCGGTCCCACATAAGCATTCTCATCCAGCTTTCTGGCCTCTGAGTTTTTGAAACCAAACTCATCTTCCGATGTCATTAAATTCATGTCTGGTTCCTTAACTTTTGCACAATTAACATTTCACATATTCAGCATTTGTTCTCTCTAACTTCTCTCTACATTTCTCTCTCTAAAACCCTAATCTCCATCTTCATCTTTCTCACCAAAATCATCATCTAACACCACCTAATGGATTTAATCAGTGTTAGTGTGATTTTCAGATCACCATATAATCTTGTTACAATTTAGAACCATGTTCTTCTATTTATTGCATTTTCAATATGTAATTAAAGAACAATATGATGAAATATATATAGATCATCTAATAATGAAAAAATAATACTTCTATAAAATTTAGAAGTTTAATTAACTGAGAAAATCATTAAGGGGCGGAAATGTATAGCATATATTTCTTACATATTTTGCAGATCAGTTTGTTTACTTAGATCTGGTATATTACCAACCAAATTGTTGAAACTGAGATCTCTGCGTAAGTATATGGATATAGATAAAAATAATTATATTCAAGGAGAAACGTTCAAGAAGGTTCATCATTTTTACAAAGTCTTGAGAAACAAATCTCAACCATTGATCAATAAGATCTAATGGTCAAGATTAATCACATATTTATACATGAAGGGGTATTTTGGTCATTTGGCACTTAAAAAAATTTTCAATTTTTTTAATTTTTAATTTTAAATTATTTTTTTTTTAAATTTTTTATTATATTTTTCGTTAAAAAAAAATTTATTTGATAATTACGTGTACTACTTAATTACATGTGTTTTTAGTGTAAAATCACATATGATTGTATATTTTAGGAGTGGCAATTTTTGACCCGACACGAAACCCAACCTGAAACCAACACGAAAATAAACAGGTTTGGGTTGAGGTAAAAAACATTTGGGGTCAGTCTCGGGTCGACTCATCTGACCTGTTTTATAAACAGGTTAGGTTCGGGTCAAAGATAATTTAAATGGGTCGACCCGGCAACCCGTTTAATTATTAAAATATAATTAAAATAATATATATATGTGTACTTAATTTATAGTTTACTAGTTCAAACGTAACTAATAGTTAGATAAAAACTAAAAGAGATACTAAGTAACTTAATGTTCTGATATTTTGTTATAAATTTATGGAATAATAATAACATTTTGACCTATTTAACCCGTTTAACATGTTTGACCTGCTAACCTGTTTAACCCATATAATTAAACGTGTTATATGGGTTATGTTCGGGTTGAAGGTAAACAGTTTAGGGTTGAGACTTCTGACCCGTTTATATAAACATGTCGGTTTCAGGTTGAACGTTACGTCAACCCGCCAACCCGAACCCGTCAACCCGCCAACCCGAACTGAATTGTCACCCCTACTTCCCTAGTATATTTAATCATATTTGATGTTTTAGTTTAATTACATGTGATTCGGTATGCAATCACATGTGATTCAATATGCAATCACATTACGTGTTATTAATGAAAAAAATAATAATTTTTTTTAAATAATAATAAAAAAAAATTTAAAAAATAAAAATAAAAATAAATAAATAATTCTAAAATAAAAATAAATAATAAATAAAAATAAATAAAAAATATTTTATTTTTTTAAAATGACCAAAATACCCCTCCATGTATAAAATATGTAATTAATCTTGACCATTAGATCTTATTGATCAATGGTTGAGATTTGTTCCTCGGAACTTCGTAAAAATGATGGAACTCCTTGAACGCAACTCTATATTCAAGAGACTTGTCTAAATTAGCAGGTTTCCGATATGATAATTAAGAAAAACTAATAGATCGATGAGGAAGAACTATTACAGATGCTTCAATTGGGACATTTGTGATAAATAACGAGGAATCACCCCAGATATATTACAGCTTCTCAACATCCTGCAAAACCACCGAAGTTCTTGAAGATAAAACAAGCACTACTGGAAAACCATCCTGATTATCGGTATTCGTTGATTGAAGAATTATACCTAGTATTTGTGTAAATGAACAGGTTCAATTTTGTGTTTATCTTGTTTTTGCATGTTAATAGACCTTTGATATCTTATAATGACTTACAATCTTGTCAAGTTTTTGGTCACGCTACTTAAATTTGGAAATAATGAGCCTTCTCCATTTAAATCAGAGATTCTTCTGCACATGGATTAATACATAAAGACATTTAGATTAATATATAATAGTAATATAAAGAAACTGAGAGATGGATCGAATTTCCCTGTAACTTACAGTTCTTGCAATTTGGTCAAGAGTGATATGCTTGGTGGTATTGGTCCTAGCTTCCAGCCCACTAGCATGCATCTCTCTGATGAATACCAGAGGGGTATAATGGTCATAATATCCAGTATCAGATAAAATAATATTATAATAATTAGTAAAGACTTAATTACAGCTTCTCTAGTTGTTTCCAGCTTTCAAGGCTTGGGATTTTTCCAGTGAAGTTGTTACTACTTAGACGGCTGCACAAGGGTGAGAATGATTATATATGAATTAATATATGAAAAATGTTAACTAATTTATTAAAAATATTATACAGTTCTGTCAATTTGGTGAGCTTATTAAGCTCCACAGGCAACTCGCCAGAGAGATTATTTTCTTTGAGGATCCTACCATTTAAAAATAAGCCATTGCCCATTAGTAACACATTTTATAATTTATCTATAATCAGAAATACTTGTAAATATGCAATAAAAGGAGTACAGGTTAACTAAATTTTCTAGTTTTCCAAGCTCAGCTGGAACACTACCATAGAACATGTTGCACTCCAGACTCCTGGTATTCATATATCCATCAAACATAAATCAATATAAAACAACTTATGCAAA
This sequence comes from Calendula officinalis, assembly GCA_963853835.1. Lineage (NCBI taxonomy): Eukaryota > Viridiplantae > Streptophyta > Magnoliopsida > Asterales > Asteraceae > Calendula > Calendula officinalis. The sequence goes on along the minus strand of OY970830.1, from coordinate 4,437,934 downwards.
AGACTAGTTTACCGACACATATATAAGTGAGGTTATGTTGCCCAAATACGGCGGAATATTTCCAGACAAGCGATTCACAATAACAGACCTACAAGATGAATTCATATAAATACCAACCGATGACATTAGAGTATATATATAGAGAGGGGGGGGGGGGGGGGGGGGGGTAGCTCACAAGTACTCCAGCTTGGTTAATGAAGCCCATTGAGGCGGTATGGTGCCATTTAGGTAATTACGAGACAAGTCACTGCAAGAATGTATATATATATACTAATTCATAATGATGTTTTAAAGCATTGTATATGAAACAATATTTTTTATGCGTAGTATTTGGGTTGTGATACAAATTAACATAAGTCTTAACTTACATAATTTTGATGTAAGGTAACTTTGCCAGAGATGGTCACCATCAAGATCCTGCCCCTTGAGATATCTGTTCATATATAAAGCAAATTAAGCATAACTTCTTCTTAACTTTACGTACATTTTCAAAAATTAATTTGTAGCTAGCTCTTAAATGATTTTATTCATTTGTTATAATTCAATTAAAGTAACTCCAAAATGGAAAAATAAAAGAATATTGCAACATACATAGCAATAACGTGACAAACACCACCAGGGTAGGAGCAGTTACACAAAAGAGTGTTGTTATAAAGAGAGCCTTCATATGGTTTCGGAGTTTGCCAGTCGGAATTATTATGATCACATGGGTTTAGCCTAAAATCCCAGTCCCTTTTACCCACTTGATCCGCTATTTCACGAAGACCATTCACTACAATATAACATTAAACAACATAATTAATTAACTCCATAAATATGAATTAAAAGATATAAAAATCGCAACCCGTGTGTATCATGGCTCATCCCTTTTAATTAAAATTATTAAAATGTAACCACTTGGTACTTAATTTAAAAAAAAAAACTTGCCTTCATCTGGAGGAAGATATCCGGCTTGTGCTTGAACATGTGTTATTACTTGAAAGAACAGAAACATAAGCGTGAGAGTAAACAGATGTCTTAAACTTTTATCAAAACTAATCGACATTATTATGATAAAGATCGTTATGCCTATAGAGAGTGACTTATAAACGCAACGCAAGTGAACTTATCTAGACGTGGTGGATATCGCTCCACATTTAAAGATAAGTGCAATAATTGCATTATTATTATGTACCATGATACTGTGCAAAAAAAGTTTATATATATTGATGCTTACCTGTATTCCAGAACATTAAATTAATACAAGTCGCACATTTTTCTGCAGTGACCAATAATAATCTTGAAAAATCAACGCATCGAGTGGTTTACATATGGTCGTCTCTAGTAGCCATCAGCACATACAGTAAGTTCAAGCAAGTAAAGTTTACAAACCCATGTGGGTGATGTGGCTTTCACCGGGTTACGTTGGGTGCTCGGGCCGTTATCTCAATCGTGTCGGTTTTTTCCAAGCAACTTTTGGACGTTCCTTTCCCTCCATTGGTGCAATTATTATAACAAAATACCAAATTTTTCTATAATTAATTTTTAACAAATATTTATTCAATTAAAAAAACTCATGGAGTTTTTCTTCTATTCAACAATCATGTGCCTAACAATAGTCTTGACCTTAATCTATTTCACCTTCAATAAAACACTAGTATACGTCCACGTACGATAACATATACGTTAGATAAACGTACAACCCGGTAATATAAATCCTTCTTATGGGCAATTTGATTTGCTTTGGACTCGATCTAGGTCGACACGTTTGATTTCCTCAATTCAGTCCCTATATCAGACTCCGTCCAAACCATTTTTTCTGATCCGGTCCAAATGAAACAAGTCGTGGACTCAGTCTCCTTTCTTGCCCTAACTCACTCAATCAGCAACTAACTCAGTTAGCAACTATTAAACAACCCTTTAATCATAATCAAAATCTCAATTAACATGAGCACCTCATAATCAATATCTTTCACTAATTTATCAAGGTTGCACGAACCTGCAAAATCATTTTATACACTTTTGATAATGTTTATTGTTCATAGTTTACTGTAAAAGCATCTTAATCATCCTCTCGATCTGCTTTTGCCCAATGAGAATCTGATTAAGGAGATGATTTCAATATTACCAAAACTATTAGGAAAATGATAATGACAGCCCTAAGGGCTGTCAATAAGAAGGCAAAATCAGAGTAAAAACAGCCCTCTGAATTTTAGGATCACTACTCTATCAATGAATGTACAAACCTTTTATGCATGTTAGAGACAGCCCTTAACAAAACCCAAACTATTATACCCACCACAATCATTATTTACAATATTAACTGTACAATTTACTTTGAATATTGTCCATTATAATACATGAAAGTAGTTTATCCTGTGTCCGAAATCAACTCCCATTGGATGAACATCCTTTATTTTCATAGGATAAAATAACGGCTCATTGTGACAGGCCCATCATAATTATTAAGGCCCATCATAATTATTAAGGCCCATAAAAAAAGATATTATCCCCATTCGGCTGCTCCTCCAAAACGATAATTAGAGGTGCACAAACCAGTTTTTTTTGGAAAACCGGTTCGGTTTAAAAACCGGATCGGATTTGGTCAACAAAAGTCAAAACCGGTTTTGGGCAAACCGGTTCGGTTTTAAACCGGTTTTTGGGTAGCAAGGGTGTATCCGGTTGAAACCGGTTCGGATCGGTTTAAACCGGTTTTTTTAATTTTTTTAACCGGTTTTAAGGATCGGTTTTCTAAAAAACCGGTTTTCAAACCGGTTCCTCCACAAAACATCAAACCGGTTCTAAACCGGCGGTTTAAAACCGAACCGGTCCGACAAGGCAAAAACCGGTTTTAAAACCGGATCGGATTTTAAACCGGTTTTTCTGTATAATGGTCCTTGACATGAGATATCTCATTCGGCCCATGCACAATAGCAGATTTCAGGTTACCACCAAAATTATCTCTACACAACTTAAACATGTAAACCATTAATAAAGTATATGTATTACTCCGTATAACTCATAGGTAATAACCAAGGAAGCCCTCCACCATATGCTCATATATATTTATTAAATAACTCGATTAGTTTAACCATAAAATAAAAAAATGTCAGCCTTTTGACATTATCATATTTTATTATGAGTTGTACCGTGTTTTCTTAACGAACAATTCTACTTAATTTATTAGGGTTAAAAGTCATAATTCTAGTTATATGGAAGTGATTGATCAATTAAGATTTTAAAGATATACTCCCTCCGTCCCACAAAAAAGTTCTCATTTCCTTTGGGCACAAGTATTTAGGAGATAGTTGATAGTGGGGTCTTTGGTACTATTTTTGATTAAAATATAAGGTTAATTGGAGAGAGAAAGTGTTTTTAAGAGATAGTTGGTGGTGGGGTCCATAATAATAATATTATTTAATAGAAATGGGAACTTTTTTGTGGGACAAAATTTATGATAGAAATGAGAACTTTTTTGTGGGACGGAGGGAGTATAAAGTACTAGATTTTACTATGTATATAAATATTTTCATTTAAATAAAACAATTTGATTATTTTTTTGGAGGGTCTATAGCGGCATAGCCTAGCTCATATTTATTTGACCTAATCAACCAGATTGATTGTTTAATACTTCATATAAAAAAAATTGTATGGAGAAAATTGTCAATGACCAGCAATACTATCCGAGCCATACATCCTTCTCCAAAATTAATGTGGAAATCAACCATATATTCCAATTTAACTCAACATATATCCGCTCATTTTCAAAACATGATTATATAATACGGGTTTTCTAATTATATGATGATTATGTGTATAAATGAGCTTAAATATTTCTAAAAATGTATTATAACATACTATTACTTAAATCCAGTTTTTACCATGGTATTATAAGTGTAATAATATAATGGGAGGTGTTTTTAATAGCACATAAACATAAACTATTTTAAGTAGCAGAACATATATTTATTAAAGTAAATTGTATAATACATTAATGCAATTATCATGCTTTTTTAGAGTAGTATAATGGTATTATTTCCTATCATTTATTTCTACTTATCTTTCTACTCATTAGATTAAAATATGTGTCAAAATTAGTGAATAATATAAGAGATAATTAGTCATTTATCAAGTGGATAGGAATATGAGTAAATAATAGGAATAAGAGCATGAGAAAGTTTATTAAGGAAGATTTTTAACTTATTAACTTAATAAATCTAAATAAATTCAAAATTTCAAGCTTATTTAGGCTTATAAGCTAATAAGCTATAAAGCTTCATTAACAAACTTTTCTAGATATGCCATAAATATAATTTCTCTTAAAGTAATCATTATGATGTTAAGATCGCATCCCAAATAAAGTAATACTAATCATTATGATGTTAAGTGTATGCTTAACTTAATGCAATTTGATCTGTAAATACAAATAGGAATAAAGAAAGAAAGTAACCAATTAATAGGTGTAAGAGTAAATTACACGAATGGTCCATGTGGTTTACACATTGTTTTGGATTTGGTCCCTAAGTCTCAGTAATTACACCCGTGGTCACTGTGGTTTACACTTCGTATTGGTTTTGGTCCCTAATACTAACTGCTGTTAAAATTTTTTGTTAAACTTTTTAAATTGACAATTTTACCCTCATCTTCACCGTCTCTTTCCACACCCACTGTAATTTGGCCACAATATGAAATCAAACCACCGTCATACAGGCACAGCCACCGTTACCGGCCACCTCCCTCCGTAATCGATTAACACATAATTACAACCTTGAAATCAAACTTTATAACACTAAAACCCTAAATCAAAATCAAATTACACATAAGTTAATCTTCTTCTTCCCTCGTTTATCTCCTCTCTTTTACACAACAATAAATCGAGTACATAAAATTGAGTTTTGGTTTATAAATAATCTTTAACTTTCAATAGCAAGAAAAGAGGTCAGAGAATCTTCTTCTTCCATTGCTCCTTACCACAAAACTAAATTCTAGATATTTTTATTTTTGAAAAAATCTTCCAGTAAGTTTGGGTTTCCCTCAATCGCAAGAAAAGAGGTCTTCTTTGCATCGTATATCATTGTCTCTCAGATTCATGCTTATTGGTAAACCATTATTGGTGGCGGTGGATGCTTCTTCCTACTCGAGTGTCGCCGTCAAAAGTCGTAACTTGATTTCACTTAAATCATATGTTTTTTTGCATCATCTTCATTATCAACAAATTCATCATCTGCATGCCTTCTCGATCCCACCGCCATTGACGCAATCAGACATGAAAGTTCGTGATTAATCGAAACTTCAATTGAAGCAATCATAATTGATGTAACGGCCACCACCATAATTGAGTTTTGCGGAGGTAGAAACCACGGAGCAAGAGGCTGTGATAGTGGAGCTCTGGTGGTCTCGTGTGTGTTTTGTGTGCAGAGATGGAGATGGTGAGGGTAAAATTGTCAATTTGAAAATTTTAACAGAAAATTTTAACGGCAGTTAGTATTAGGGACCAAAACCAATACGAAGTGTAAACCACAGTGACCACGAGTGTAATTTCTGAGACTTAGGGACCAAATCCAAAACAATATGTAAACCACAGGGACCATTCGTGTAATTTACTCTAGGTGTAATCTAATCTTGACAATTAAGCAATAAAAAAAAGTCAATGTGTTGGCTGTTTTTTTGGGGTTTTACGCGCATTTGGTTTATTACTTTCACTCTTTAATATTCAAAGTATTATCTTCCTCCTGCTTGCGGCTTCAACACTAATCATCAGCTACTCCCAAATTGACGGCTACAACTAGGGCTCAAATTCCAATTTCTGTCTTCCGTGTTTTGTTTCTCCTTGTAATTAGGATTTGTTCGTATTATAATCGAGCTATAATTGAATTCAGAAGCAGAATTTACAGATTAGTACCATTGGGGATAACTTTTGTAGTTTGAGCTGGTCTTCATATAAATTGATTGGGGTTATTAATGGATTCGAAGCCACAAGTGAGGTTTACATTGGGGAAACAGTCGTCGATGGCGCCGGATACGAGTTTGGATTCGGATGATGAATTGGAGGCGATTGATCCTAGGGTTAGGTTGATGTTTTTCTCGAGCGAGGGTGATTTGGAAGGGATTAAGAAGCTGTTGGATTCAGGAACTGATGTTAATTTTAAAGATATTGATAATCGGACAGCTTTGCATGTTGCAGCTTGTCAAGGGTTTAGTGATGTTGCTGAATTGTTGCTGGAAGCCGGTGCTGAAGTTGATCCCCAAGATAAATGGGGTAGTACGGTATGCATTTCTGTTTCTATTCCCTAATTTCATTCGTTAAAATTAGTGTTATGACGTTTTGTGGTTTATATATGTATGATACTAATGTGATAGAAGAGATTAAGCTTATTCATTTTCCAAATAACAGTGATTATGGTCACGTTTGATGATCTATTTATCATATATACATATCCTTGATTCTAGTTTTAGTTTGATTCTGAATGATAACTTGTGTCCTGTGTTATCTGTTATTTTTAATAATCTGATGTTGCTTTAACAGCCTCTTGCAGATGCAATCCATTACAAGAACCATAATGTGGTCAGACTTTTGGAAAAACACGGTGCCAAGCATCTCGTAAGTTTTTTTATAATTTTATTTGTTGATAATATTGTTATTATTTCATCTCTTTCTTGTCTCCTTTTATGTGTATATATACTTTTTTTTTCTTTAAGTCTCTAAAAGTTCTTTTTTGCTCTTAATGATGCAAATACTTAGATGGCTCCCATGCACGTCAATAATTCGCGTGAAATTCCAGAATATGAAATAGATCCTAAAGAACTTGATTTCACAAACAGCATTGACATTACTAAGGTAAATCATCCATATGTATACATGTGTGTGTGTATTTGGGTGTATGTATGTGTTTTTCTGTATTCTTCATACAAAACAGTTTTTTTTTTCCCCCCTGATTAATACATGTTTTACTTTAACAGGGAACCTTCACTATGGCTTCATGGCGTGGAACACAAGTTGCTGTTAAAAAACTTGGCGATGAACTTTTTACTGATGATGATAAAGTGTTAGTCATTTATCAACAATCTATCAGTTATTTTTGTGTTTTTCTATTTTCAATATTTATTTATTTTTTAATTTTGATTTGTGGGTTTTGTGCAGGAGGGCTTTCAGGGATGAGCTTGAATTGCTTCAAAAAATACGACACCCAAATGTGGTTCAATTTCTAGGTGCTGTAACTCAAAGTAGTCCAATGATGATTGTAATAGAATATTTACCAAAGGTAATATCTGCAATCAATTTAATTATTCATAAACCATAACCAATTACTTTTCATTTTTTATATTTACATAATTTACTTTTGTTTTATCAGGGCGACCTTAGGGCATATTTAAAAAGAAAAGGAGCATTAAAGCCATTAACAGCTTTAAAATATGCCATGGATATTGCCAGGTATTTTATATTTTTTCTGAAAATTGATTATAAATTTGATTTATTTGTGTGAAGTCAACTGATTGGGTGATTATTTAGAGGGATGAGTTATTTGCATGAGAATAAGCCAGAACCAATCATTCACAGAGATCTTGAACCTTCGTAAGTCATATTTTTTAAATATATCTATTATAATATTTATTATTTGCATTGAAATTTTAAATTTTTAATCTTAATTATAAATTTTGATAAGAAAACAGAAATATTTTGCGGGATGATTCTGGGCATCTGAAGGTTGCAGACTTTGGAGTGAGTGAGGTGTTGAAAGGTACAAATGCAGCCAAACACAAGAAGCTGATGACCTATCAAGACACCACCTGTGAGTATTGTTTCCTAATATTATTTAATTAAAATTTAAAACTATTAATTATATACAATTAATTGTGTTAATTATGCAATGTTGCAAAAAGCGCTAGGCGCTAGTCGGGCGGTCGACCACCTTCGAGGATTAATCGGCCTAGGCGGGGCCTAGTCGGGGCCTAGGCGGATTGGAATTTTATGTATATATATACTATAAATAATATGTATAGCATAACATAATACTTCAAATTTCAAATATTTCAAGGTTCACATAGTTTGGTGTTGCAAAATAGACAATTAAACATAGTAATTCAAGTACTTAAAACAATATATTAGTTCAAATACTTCAAAGATAAATATTAGATCTTTATGTGTCCTTGTTCGTATGTTTGTGACCCCTTTTCCATTGTAATACTTCCTATATATATAAGCAAATAAAAAATATATCGAAAACCTAATTTTAGTCTTAAAAAATTGACTTTTCAGTTGACCATCTAGCTCCGTTTAGAGCCGCCTAGCTCCGCCTAGGGCCGCCTAGAGCCGCCTAGGCCCGCCTAGCGCCTAATTGGCCGATTTGCCCTAAATCCAGGTGGCATATACCCGCCTAGCGCCTAGTCGCCGCCTAGGCGGCCGCCTAGCCCGCTTTTTGCAACACTGTAATTATGGTATTGTTTTAACTTTTACAGCAGGTCGCTATGTTGCTCCAGAAGTGTTCAAAAATGAAGATTATGATACCAAAGTGGATGTTTTCTCATTTGCTTTAATTTTACAGGAGGTAACTTAAGAAATTGGATAAAATTTTCAGCTATAACTTCAATATTTTTGTTTTGATTGGCTAATTTGTTAATATAATAATAGATGATAGAAGGGTGCGAACCATTTATTAAAAATAGTGGAAGAGATGTCCCTAAACTCTATGCTGCAAAAGAACGCCCTCCGTTTAATGCTCCAACAAAGAGTTATGCTCATGGTCTTAAAGGGTATGTATTAATTAACAATATTTAGTTTTCTTTTTATGAATGTAATTATATATTTATATGTACAAGATCATGAGAGGTAAATCCAGCTTTAGATGAAATTTTAGTCTGGGGATTAGAAAATTACCAAAATACCCTCCATAGGAGAGATGCACACATAGGCCTAGGCCCAGTACTCCAGTGGTCTCTTTAGTTTTGTTGAGCCTAATATCTGGTCCTAAAGGCTGCACCCCTTGAGCCCAATACACAAATAAAAAATTTCCTCGATTAATTATATATGTAGTTTCTGATATTCTAATTTGTTTTTATGAGTTGGATTATTTTTATATGAAGGTAAATTTGTATTTTTCTACTAATATGTTAATAAGGCTCTCTTTTTTTAATTATTCATATAACACTGTTTCGTTCATTTTAAAACGGGTTTTGTAAAGTTGATATGTATCATTCTTTTTTTAATTGAAGTATTTTATATGTAATAATGATTATTATTCAATAATAAATAATTGAATACTAAAAAAAAGACCAGGCCTGGTTAGGACCTGGGGGCCCAAATCAGTCATTTTCTCCAAGACTATGTTTTTTGTAGGACATGGCTTTATGTACCTTTGCTAAAGAGAATCTGAAACAGGGGGTCACATAAGATGATCAAATTATAAAACCCGAACAGAATGAGAATATGTCCAAAGGGACAAAAATGTCTTATTTGTATTTAAGGAAATAGATTCGATAAGCTACAGATTCTATTTTCTAACTCTTTTGCTCCATAATTTAACAGGTTGATTGAAGATTGCTGGCATGAGAATCCAAAAAACAGACCATCTTTCAGCCACATAATCATTCGTTTGGAATCAATCTACAATTCCATAAACAATCAAAAACATTGGAAGCTGAAGGTCCTTCTCTCTCTCTACACACATGCTTTTGTTATATAAAATTGTTTTTTTTATTTTATGTTTACATATTTGATTAAGTTATAAATTTATAATGGTGGATGCAGGTTCAACCGTTGAGGTGTTTTGGGCTAATGTGCAAGGGGGAAGATGATACCGATACAAGTAGCCACAATCGGTCATCTCGGATTTAGACTCTTTGCCTTTAAGCAAAACAAATGTGCAAATAATTCTTCTTTACATTTTCTAGATAGAGATTGCTTAAAGAAATGTAACAATTTGCATATAAGTTCGTTTTAATGTCAAGTTCTGTTTTGTATAAGTTTTTTACTTGTGAAACTGCATTTAACACTTGCTTGAAGATAAGCATTAAGTATGACATTTGGTTGTAAAGATTTGTTACAAGATAATAATAATAATTGTCATGAAATGAGTTACAAAATTATAATTCTTACTTACAAAAATGTTTAAAAGTCATAGTTTTATTTTTGTAAGTTGTAATTTCAAGTCATTGTTCAAAGATATGACATTTTGGTTTTATGCGATGGAGCATTTAGAAGGGGGCCGTTGCTGGGTTCTCACTGATTGGACAAGTAACCAATTTAGCCTTCTATTTTAAGATGATGAACACCCCATAAAAAGAACCTACTATTTGTCATCATAATGTTAATATGTTATAGCTTTCCCTCCAAGGTTAAAATATTTTTTTAGTAAAGAACTATAAGTTTATGGATAAAGTAAAATGCGATTATAAAAATAAATATATGGTTGTGTTCTATGTAGTCCATCTTAAAACACAGTCCCAAAGAATAAATCTTAGTCATTAAATCAAAAAATCCTTTAACAACCACTATTATCAAATCACATATAATTAAATACACGGACTATCCATAATGTAGGTGACATACAAAGTCACCCTAGTTGGAAAATCAATACTACACATTGAATAATATTTTAGGAAAGATTGAATCATATCGATGGAATTTCACTTCTTTGTGAAGAATTTGAAATGAAGATATCGATCCATACTTACACTCATGATGTTCTTTACCTTATTCTTGCTAGCAAGTCATCCCATTTCAAAATTCTTGCAAATGATTACTTCCTTAATCCGATATATGCATCAGATAAAAAATGGTGTTGTTGTGGTTATTTATTACATGTACACCGATTATACGACATTCATTTCCATTTTCTGCATATTTCTTGGTCCCTTCATCTACCAAGCAATCAAGTTGACTCTTAAATAGCTCAAAAGTAGGACTCGGGTACTTTGCCCTGCGTTTCTTATAATTTCATCTCATGTTCTTTTTCGATTTACGCTCTAACTTTTTTATTTAATAACGAGGAGCATATGGACGCGTTCCGGGAAGAGTTTGCAAATATACACACCATATTTATAAAATAAAATTTAAAAGTACTATTCATATACCGTACATTTCCCATAGTAAATGTTAGTATATATAATATGATATATGGCACAATCTTTGACTGTGTTAAACCTAGTGCTAAATCCCCTTCTTCCGATACTAATATACTCCGTATGTCCTAAATAAAATAGGGAGTTAGTTTATACACAATTTTCTTTAATTCACACATATAATTACAGGTACAACGTGTTTACAATTATAATCGTATTTTTGGAAGCAATCGCTCTACCTTCGGATATATATATGAGTGTTTATATCTTATCTCCAACATACGTACCCTTTCTGTGAAGGAATTGAGTATCGCTATCGTCGTATTTACAACTATAATCATAACATACACTTTATAAAGTGTATGAATAAAAAAGTAATGTTATCATATCTTGTATTACCAATATTAGGTAATGGGTTGAAGTAGGTTACAAATTTCAACATCATATTTGATCCATTTGAGCTATGCTTTTGCTTTGTGGTAGTGGTCCCTTGCTTTTATAAGGATACTGGATCCATATATTCTTACGGAAAGAAAAAAGGGAAGTGTTTAACTAGTTTGGAAAATGCTAATTTCAAGAGAATGTAACATACTTTTTTCATGATAGATACCACATATTTAGCGGTATTTCTCGTTTATAGAAAACTTTTAAATTAGAGAAATGCTATGTAAATTTTAAACTTACCTTTAGACCTATAAATCAACATATCTATTAATTTTAATCAGGCATGGATGTCATACTAAATAGCATTGTACCAACATAAAGTAACGAATATTATTATACTTCATATATTTATTATATAAGTGTTTTAACTTAAACATATGAATATTGGCCAGTTTATATTACATGCATGTTTCCTAATTCAGGTTAAGAAAAAAGTTATTTATAGAAATTAAGTAAAATATTGACAAACAAATTAAACTACTTCTAAATAATGATAAACTGGCAAAATTGATGAAAAAAATAAGGGAAAAGAAAAAGAAATAATAAATGTCACCATCTTATTGATTATGTTGATTTGTAGGGTTAAAAATGAGCATAAATAGTATTTCTCAAAAATAAAATGTTGAATGTTTCTTTTTTTTTTTTGGAACGAATGTAACATTAACATAGTAGCTGTAGCAAAAAGAGAAAGTTTACACGATGATTGATGATTGATGTTAGCAGAAATGTCACATGGGCAACGTTAATTAACTTACCCAAAGGAGCTTAGGGTTATGATTATCGAGTCAACAACCTTATATAGAAAGGGTATATCCGTATATATGGAAAAGGTTTTAGACTTGATTATAAATTAAGGGAGAAAAAACACATTGACAACCTAAAGCATTAACTTTACTTGATTGGTTATGACATCAAGAATGTGTAGATATATCTTTTTGTATGGCATATAATGAAAATCGTTGATTGGTTTACTACTTGTGAAATGTTGCCTCGTCATCACACTACTTAGATGTTTCTGTATTACTTTCAATGTTTTAAAAAACCCCTTTTTACATTCTAGACCGATGTTTTAGATACGGTTGAAGCAAATGTTTTAAATATAGTTGAAATAGTTAGATTAGTCTGTAGATTGAATCGGATTACAATGCTGTTAACTATTTATATGCAGTAGTTATGTATATAATATACAAATGCTAAAAAACAAGAAAAGTATAGAATATATACCATAAAAGTATAAAATTTTCCAAAACATATTGACTTTCAAATCCTATATGAAAAAAATCCGTAAGTTTATGTTATTTGCTGATATCTTTTTTATAGAAAAACTGATTTAATCTAGATCAATCAGCCGATTCAACTAGATTTTTATGTTCAATCGGCCGGCTTGGACCAAGCTATAACTATCCATTTAACCGGATCATTCTAACCGGTTACCTTTCTATTTTCCTGTTCGATCGGTCCAATCAATCCGTTCAAGTGTATTTTTAGAACACCGATATTGCACTAATTTAAGTACCTTAAAGTATTTATAAAACACCAAAGAGCATGGGATATAAACATAAAACACGGAATGTTACAATCATCTTATCCAAATTTAAACCCTTAAATCTTTTATACTCCCTCCGTCCCACAAAAAACTTCTCATTTCACTCTAAATTTTTGTCCCACAAAAAACTTCTCATTTCCTATATTTAATGGGCTCTACACAATAAAAAAAACTATTATTACTAAAGACCTCACCACTAATATCCACTAACTATTTTTCTCTCTCCAATCCAACCTTATATTTTAATCAAAAGTATTATCAATGACTCTACAACTAAATATCACCTAAAAACTTGTGCAAAAGCCAAATGAGAAGTTTTTTTGTGGGACAGAGGGAGTATAAGTTAAGGATAACTATACAATTTTGAACCCATAGTCACTAAATAGTAGATCTATAGTGTTGATTAAAATCTAGTTAACCAAAAGAGCAATGGTATTTAGGTCTACTATTTAGACCTACTCATAGGATTACTCATTAGATGAAGACACATGTCAAAATCAAGAGATAATATTAGGAGAGAGAATTAATGGAGTACACATGCCATCCTATCAAGTGAGTAAGCCTATGAATAAGTCTAAATAATATGACTAAATATCATTTCTCTAACCAAAAAGCGACAAACAAACTCATGTTTTTTAAACAAAATACCATACATTTGTATTGATTATTATGTTAATTAAGTTAATTAATACATCCAAGTCCAAAACCATGTTCCATCAATGATGTTAGAGGGGCATTTGTTAGCTTTCACAAACATGGATAATGTCCATTCAAATCACCACATTTACTAGCAAATCAAGTGGGATGTCAAACTCCATGTTTACAAATTACAATGTCTTCTTGTTTGGCAAGGAATAGTGACAACTCATTCCTCATCAAGTACATACCATATACCATTGCTTTTTACAACCCCAGCCACATACAAAAATTTCCATGCCCATTAATGAAATTAAATATTTAAACCATAACCACTCATCAAAGCAACTTTTATGTTCCAAGATATGGTATAAATGACAAATCCATGACCTAACCTAGTGATTTTATGTTAGTTTTTCAAGGTTTTCCAGATCCAAAATTTCCGCCATTACACGCAACCTCTTTTAATCCGATGACCTACCAAGTAGCAGATTTGAATGAGAAAATTGTAACCCTTAAAAATGAAAAACTAGAATATAACATAAGAAAATCAGGATATTTGTTCCAAAAATTACCAAGTTTCTTATGCCTCAAAGGTTAACATGACCATTAGTCATATACTCATTCCGTCTCTAGATAAAGTTCTTATTTGTTTTCTAAGTTTTGTCCCTAAATAAAGTTCTCATTTCTCAAACTTAAGGGCCTCACTTAATATAATAATATTATTACCAATACTTTCACCACTAAGTATCTCCTAAAACACTTTCTCTCTCCAATCAAACCTTATATTTTAATCAAAAGTAATACCAAATACATCACCACTAACTATCTCCTAAAAAGTTGTGCCAAGAGAAACGAGAACTTTATTTAGGGACAGAGGGAGTAATATATACCCCATTCGTCCCACAAAAAAGTTTACATTTCCCCTACAAGTTTTGTCCCACAAAAAAGTTTACATTTCTCAAATATAAGAGACCACTTAATAAAATACTATTATTTTCATGTACTTTATCACTAACTTTCTCCTAAAAACACTCTCTCTTTCCAAATAACCTTATATTTTAATAAAAAATATTACAAAAGACCCCACCACTAACTATCACCTAAATATATGTGCCCAAGAGAAATGTAAACTTCTTTGTTGGACGGAGGGAGTATATACTAAGGCAACTAAGTATATCAATATTGCATTTTAACCCTATAATATATACTCCCTCCGTCCCACAAAAAAGTTCTCATTTCTCTTGGGCACTAGTTTTTAGGAGATAGTTAGTGATGGGGTCAGTGTGAATAAATTTAATTAAAATATAAGGTTAGATTGGAGAGAGAAAATATTTTTAGGAAAAAGTTAGTGCTGGGACCATGAATAATAATATTATTTTATTAAGTGGACCCCTCAAATTGAAGAAATGAGAACTTTTTTGTGGGATAAAATTTTGAGGACAAATGAGAACTTTTTTATGGAACGAAGAGAGTACTAGTTACAATTTATATATTCCAACAATTATTATGTGAAACCATAATCTTTGAGCTGAGTCTTCATCCACATTATTTGATCTAGATAATTAGGAGCTTGTTGTAGCAACATATTCAACTTGTGTGGTAGATAAAAGGAAACACATTTTTGTTTACTCTCACTGTAACACCTCATTTTTCAAAATAATATTCAAACACATTTCATCCCAAAATAAGTAATAATGTATCGGTGTCAAATACTGACTTTACAAAAACTAAAAAGGTTTCTTGTTTGAGATCATCAGAGTTTACAAAAACGGTGTTACAAAATATATCTAAGCCATAGGATAAGGACTTCAACTATGAACACCAAGTTAATCTCAACAACGCCTCCTCTCTAAACAGGCCTCCTAAATCTTCGATCCCGAACCTGAGTACATAGCAAAACACAAACGTAGTACGTGAGACAAAATTGCCTCGTGAGATACATGGGTTTTAGACCCAATAAACAACTAATCACATAATATCATTTATATAATAATATTAAAGTTAATTCCATACGGGTCACTTCATTTCTTTCATCATTGGCCAATGTCAAGATAATCGGAATGCCTCCAATCTATCAAGACTGTAACACCTCAAATTTAATGCCAAATATTGGCCAAAATAAAACATTTTATAAATAGAAGAACATCCTCAATTCGGATTTACAAAAACCTTGGTATGAATTCAGAGTATAAAAGTAGGTGTTACAAAATATATCATAACCAAGCTAAGACTAAATCCAATCTAGAGTTCTTCTATTCTAGGTCCCGCATCTCTATCCATGCGTACCTAAACCTTCGATCCCGAACCTGAGTACATAGCAAAACAAACAAGGAGTACGTGAGACAAAAACGTCTCGTGAGCTACATGGGTTTAGACCCCAAAGTTAATAATAATAACCGAACGACAAACAACAAACGTGTAAGCAATCACCCATCTATCTAGTCACCCTATTGTGACTCTAATACCTTGCTTTCCTAGCAATCATACCTAGTTGTCGGGACATCCCCAACCAACTAGAACCACATTAACTTATTAACCCGGGGATCCCCCGCATTAACAAGCTTCAAGGTAAAGGCAAGAGGGAATCGCCCAATCTACCAATACCTGCCTTACTCGCCGGACTACTTCCAGTTAGCAAGACTACTATCATGGAATGGGCCGATGGGGATCCGCCCAAATGCTCCCCATTCCATACCTCATGACCGGGGATCCCCCGAATCATCACGTCATCTCACCATATCATAACTCGATGGTTATGTCAATCTAGCTCTCGGCTATCACGTCTATCATCAAACAAGTTAGTTCAATACAACTATCGGTATAACTAACTATAAACTACTAGTCTACACAAATAAGCAAATAGACCACAACACAAGTAATAAAATGTATTTCATAGGCTATGTACTCAGTAAAGTCCACACGTACTCGCCTTAGCAATAAATGCTCCAACCGAGATCTTGACACCAAAAACTCTTGCTTCACAATTTCACCGACTTTCCAAGATGTCACCGAAAGCCTAAAACAATGATCATACAATGTTCAACATCACAATCTGCTATCAATGTGTTCATCTACCTCTAGATAACACCCATCAATCCATTTCCCCCAAATATGGTGATTTACCAAACCCTAGGTTTAACCAACCCTTAAGATTCTTACAAATCATAATCACACACTCGTTTTCCTTGTTAATATACCATCTATTAAGTGTATACACCATTTATTTCACCAAAATCACCAACCCAAGAACTAGGGTTTCAAACCCTAGCTTCAAGATCCATAGATCTAAAGCTACAACTACAAAGGATTGAAGATATACCTTAAATCTTCAACTAGGAGTGAAGAATCACAAGATTTGACCAAGAAATCTGCTCCAAATGATGCTTTACACTCAAAAAACGCTCACAAGCTCGAGAGAGAAGAACTAGGGTTTCACTTGGCAATAAATGAGCCAAATCCCGACTTTAATGCTGCCAGACACAAGTTCACGACGCGAACAAAGTTCGCGTCGCTAACTTTCCCTAGCACACAGACTTAGCGATCGTTAACCCAAACGCGAACACTTAGCGACCCATGGCCCAACTCCCTGGAGCAAGTTCCCGATCGGGAACTATAGTTCGCGACGCGAACTACTAGAGACAGCAGGGCTGCACTTTTCATCAAGTGTCTTGACCCGTTTTCCCCCATAACTTTCCCGTACGGTGTCCAAACGACACGAAACCAATTTCCACGCGTTTTATATGATTTATCCATATTTATCATATTTTTTACATATTTTATTTATTTACAATTTCGGGTCGTTACAAAGACCGTCATATCCACGGTAACCGGAATGCCTCCAATCTACCGGGACTCATAGGTATTGGGTAATCGGAATGCCTCCAATCTACCACTAACCTTAAGGAACCATAATAACCGGAATGCCTCCAATCTATCATGGCCCTAGGGACATCATAATCATCATCATCATTTATCATTTATCATCATGGGCTTATAGCCCCATCATCTCTTAATCAATTAATCAATTCATTATCACATAAGAAATTCATTAGTAAACACATAATTGACCAAATTACTTATAGACTCGATAAAGCATGAAAACATAAAGCATTTACTAACTATGTACTCAGTTTTGAAAGTTCACATGTACTCACCTTAATCAAGCTTATCCAAAAGATGTGTTTCTTGAACACAAATGTCTCTTCCCAAGATTTGAACCTCAATTCCTTCCACCAATTGACCTAATACCAAAACCAATACAATAGTTTACATCAAACATCAATACTAACTACATAATCCATGGCTAGTTAATTACTAGCATCATATTTCCCCAAATTACCAAACCCTAATTCCAAACCTTCATATTTTCCTAAATCCCTTTCATAAACACATTTTCCTTGTTAAAATACCATAGATATAAGCCATACAACTTCCATTTAATCATTTATGAACAAACCCAAAACTAGGGTTTGAGATTCAAGCTTTCCCTACTTGAATCTATGGCTAAAAACTCAAAAGAGATGAAGATTTACCTTTGTTCTTCAACTAGGAGCAAGAATCACTAAGATTTAGTGAAGATTAAGCTTCAATCGCCACCTTATGCTCAGAAATCGCACACACAAGTTGAGAGAGTGTTTTAGGGTTTTGTTTCTGCATTTATGACAAGAATCCCGTATTTATACAGCTGTCGGAGACTTCGCGTCGCGAAGCCGGAGTTCGCGTCGCGAACTAGCTTGGACGCGCGATCCTCGCGATCGGGAACCAGATCGGGAACTCCTCACGTTTGATTCTCGAACTCTCTGCCTCAACCTCGCGATTGCGAACCTAAGTTCGCGCCGCGAACTCTTCCAGCAGCCCAGGCTGCAATTTTCCACCAATGTCTTTACCCGGTTTCGCCCATAACTTCCTCGTACGATGTCCAAACGACACGAAACCAATTCCTACTTGTTTTAAATGAATTATCCATATTTATCATATTTTTGTACAATTTATTTATTTACAAATTTCGGGTCGTTACACTCACTTATTTCATGCCGGTTGCCAAGGATGATTTTGTCAAGTTTCAAAGAGGATATGAAAAAATTATTCAAAGATTTCGCAAGCATTATTGCTATTAATTCATATAGACGACTAAACAAGTGAAAATCTAAGAGGGATCTAACCTGTGATCTTTGGGAAGTCATTCGCTCTTACCACTTGATAATCACCACATGTTTTCCTTGTAAAAGTTCCACTAAGATTGTGCTAATTTGAAATGAAGGTAAATAATAACATGAATAACGACCAACTTCCTTCCATTTCCTTTTTTCTCAAATTGAGAATACAAAAAAAAAATAATCTGCCTTTTTTTTCAGTCTCACATTCCAATGTAAATTTTCAATTTCTCTTATTTTCATCTCAATTAAAATTTGAGAAAACCTGGTAGTATTCTTTAGTTGAAAAAACAGTAAAAGTCGATCAATCTACTTAGACATGGAAGAGGTAGGTCTATTGGAAAGGTTACACGTTTGACTGACAAAGTCAAAGTCCATTTTAGACCTACTTCTAAATAGTCTTCCATTGACTCAAGCTGTTCTCGTGTTATAAGTATACCTCAAAAACACATTACTGCACGTAACTTTTACTCCAAAATTCATACACTTACCAAACACCATTTTCTCTATCAAATTAAGGTCCATCTCTCACTCTCTCTCTCTCTCTCTCTCTCTCTATATATATATATATATATATATATGTATATATTGTTTTTATTTAGCTGAAAATTTGATGGGTGATAAGTGAGGTCTTGAACATATATTTATAGCAAAATCATGAATTGAATATTTGGTAATATGATATTTGATTAAGGTTAAGAGTGTTTTTAACTTAATAGACAAAAGAGTCATTGTCTACTTTATAAATACTCATCAACCATATATCCCACCTCCCCATTCCATTTTCTGCATCTTTCCTCTTCAGATTTGTGGGAAACCCTCAAAAAGCAGAGAGACATCAAAAAGGTTGAAACTTGATTAATTAGTTTCTCTCTTCAATTATATATACATTCATCCAAATATCTCATCAAATCTCAACATAATTCAATTCATTCCAAAATCCTTTTCCAAATCGTTATCTTTGTTCTTCTTTATTTAATGTAAAAACTTTTAGTTTACTATTTGGGTTGATTTAAGAAACCCAAAAGAGAAACAGATCATGGAAATCCTTCATGTTCAGGATGTTGTTTGGGCAAACACGAGCTAAATTATTTTCAACTTTTTTGGGCTTTTTAATACTGTTCATATTGTTGTTGTAATCAAGTACTTTATGTAGTTTACAAAATTGGATCGTGTTGTGACGAGTTTTCGCTTGATTTCAGCTGCAAAAACGATGTCGTTTCCTAATGATTCAGGGGATATGTCTCCACAAAGGAAATTAGGAAGAGGAAAGATCGAAATCAAACGGATCGAAAACACAACAAATCGACAAGTGACCTTTTGCAAACGGCGAAACGGTTTGCTAAAAAAAGCTTATGAATTATCTGTTCTTTGTGATGCTGAAGTTGCTCTTATTGTCTTCTCTAGCAGAGGTCGGCTTTATGAGTACGCCAACAACAGGTACGGTTTAATTTTGTAAATTTTGCATTTTTCTGAACAATTATCGAATACCCACAAAAGATTTATGTTCCTTTCTTCATTTTCTACACACACACACAAAAAAAGAATTTTTTAAGTGGCGTTTGATTTGGGTTTCTTGATATTTTTCTGGGTGTGTGTACTATATAAGAACTAGGCCACAATCATGAGGTATTTGTGAGATTTTTGAGCTTATTTAGTGTTGCAGAACAAAGATTCACTTGTCTTTTTTATTTCTGCTTTGTTTCTTTTCCTCAATGATCCAATATTTGTTTCATGTTTTAGTACCTACAAGATCTGTTGTTAAAGTAAACATTGGATATGTTGTAAGCAAATAAGCAAAGATTTAGGAAGTGTATTGCAGAACACTGAGATCAGCTTCCCATCTACCCTTCCTCCATTGCTCTTTAATCTCTCTCTCTCTCTCTCTCACACACACACACACACACACACTTTTTCACACACAGAAAACACACACAAGTGATGCTAGGAAGGCCTACAAAGATGTTGTCAAGTTGCTATTTGTTCAAAACTTCCATCTTTTTGACACTTCCTTAATAGGCATATATGTCAGTTAAACATCACCCAAAGTAAAATGATAAGACTCTCAGAAAAGAGATGTCATCGAGCCTTGTCATGAAAACCCAAAAAAGCTTTATTAGGTTTTCAAATCAGTTTTCATTTCACAAAAATAAGGATGAAAAAGTTCCATCTTTTATATGTCACAAAAGATATTCCCCATAACCATATTAGGGCTTGTACCAAATCTTTAAAAATTTCTTATTAAAGCTAGGTAATTAATGTTCATTGTGTGAAAAAGATACGTCAAGATCGATAAACATATTCGATCTGTTTTGCTTGAATTTCAGCCATGTAGGGTCCAATAGGAGATCCGATCTTGTATTTCTAGCCATTCGTTGGTTCAATATATTATCTCTTTTTCATTGTTAAAATAAAAGGAAAAACTAAACCTAATTAGGGTTTTCTTTTAACTCAGAAATACTTGGAGTAGTTTGTGTCTCTTTTCCAAGAAAACTATATATTTATGAGGACGAAAACAAATTAAGTGGGTATTTTGCCCAAATTCTTAGGGGTATTTTCTTTGGATAAAAAATTCTTAGGTATATATAAAAAAAATTTCTGGATAACATTGGTCAAAGTTAAATTAGGGTTAGGAAATATTTAAAAAAAAAAAAAAATTGGTATTGGTTTAACTTTTAGAAACATAAAATTGACTACCTTCGTGTTCTTGTAAATCGGAATTTAATTAGGGTTTACCACCGACGTTTTCTCATAATCTTTACATTTTTATCATAACAAATTACTTTCTTTAATTTTTATTGATTTTTGTCTTTAATCAAATTCCCACATCAAAATCTAGGAAGAATAAATAAATATTAGGTGTATGGGTAAGATTTGTCTCAACAAGAAAGAAATCTTTGGTAACGTCATAACCCAGATTTTATTTTCAGTTTCTTGACTTCTGACATAATTTGCAAGTTCTTACACATTTTGTTTTCTTACTTCATGGTTTATTTATTTTTATACAAAAAGCACTTTATAATTTCTTCAATAGTTAAATAAACACAGACTGGTCATCTTTTCTTTGACTTCCCCAAACGTTATCCAACTGCTGAAACTGAAAAAGAAACCTAAGCAAAGACCAGCTTAAAAGAGATAAACATATCTCAACTTAGGGCATTATTCATAGATCTTGCATAGATATATACACATATAATGCGTTTGTATATGTATACGTATAGAGAGAGAGAAAAGAGAAAGAAGGTACAAGTTCTGGGGAACCAATAGGAAGGTATCTCATGCATGAGTAGAGAGAGAGATGAAAATAGGCATCAATGGCTGCTGCCATGAAATGGACGGCTCTGATTTACTCAGAGTTCCCAGTGAGAAAGGGAAAGCAATAATTTTGGATCTACCCAATGTGGGTAAAAGGTAATGGGATTACCCAGGGTGTAATGGGTTTTTTGACACGTGGCAGAGATCTGTCCGTAGGAATGTGCCACCAATCATAAAGAGGGGATCTGTGAGGACGTGGCAGAGACATCCAATCAGTATCTTCGGGAAAGTTAAGGTAAAATATAGATACATAAAAGGAATCCTTAAGATTTCCGAGAAAAGTGGGACTTGATGGTTTTCTTGAAATCACAAGATGACTATTTGGCCAGTGAAATGCCTTTTGATTCAACAGTTGACAAGTGATAGACTTTACCGTGTGTGGTTGGACTCCTCATTTATCCTTTGAGTCAAACACAGTAACAAACAACACACATAAATACCCACACAAGAACAGTTTTGTCAACTCAAATTGCATAAATTTTGAACACATGTCTACAAAATTATACTTTTAGAACACTATTTTAAGACTTTGTTACAAGAAAAATCCAATCTTTGTTTGTAACTGTTTATACAAATATATTTTTTTCAATTAGATTATTGATCATTTTCCTTTTTAGAAAAAAGAAAGAGAACATGATAATTGTGATTATGTTCTTAATTATTAACTTAAGTGAAATGCTTCTATTCTTGAAGATATAATTTGCGTCATTTTTCAAATAAGATGCAAATTAGTATGAAAATTTAATAACCTAAAAAATCACACATTATTTTTCTTTTTTGGGCGAAACAAATATATATACAAATACATAGTCTTCAAGGGACTAGGCATATTCTTTTGATAAGAGAGGTAAATGACATAAATGTAAATAAAGGAATACAAAACATGCATACTAAAGCAGCCCAAAGAGAAATACAAGAGCCTAACCACAACCTAACCTAAACGAAAGGAAAAGCTAGGACAACAATAAACAACAAAAGTACAAAACAAACAAGAAGAAGACTCACGTCCCCTTTTGTATCCGTATCGCCATGATCAGAAAACACTTCATCATCAGATAAATGAAGCCCTTTCGGGCTCATAAATCTTCTTGCATTATGTCATGAAGTAGGCAGACCTCCTTTCTTAAGCGCTGTGTAAATAATAGATAACCCCAAGCTAAGCTTAATAATATTTATTATTTTCTCGGCACGAAATTATATTGATGGAATCTCAAACGAGATTAGTAAAATTGTAATTGAGAGAGCAACCATATCCTTGACCTGTAGAAAATAGTAATTAGATGTTAATTAAGGGTGCCGTTATGAGCAGAAATTTCTCACATAACCCCTAATAAGGAGTTGATCGATAAAAACCAAGTTACAGATAAAAAAAACCCCTAGTTTTGGGAATAAGATTAAGATATTATCATATCTTTCTTGCAGTTGTAATATAAAAAAGCCCTAGTTTTGCGAACTTCAATTTTGGCTATCCCTTGTGTCGTAATTGCATATTTGTTCTCAGTCTATTTTAAAAGCTAAAAACAAGTTTTTTTTTAATACTTGGTATAATCGAAAGTGTTGTGATTGTGCTATTTATGCAGTGTGAAAGGAACGATAGATAGGTACAAAAAGGCATGCCTAGATCCACCAAGCAGTGGCTCTGTTGCTGAAGCCAATGCCCAGGTTTCTAATTTTTCTTAAATAAATATTTATTTAAACAAATACGGAAAGATTAAAGATTTCAAAAAAAATGTTTTAGTTTAAGTTTATTTAAATGGTATATGACATTTTATCTCAGTTTTACCAACAAGAAGCTGGAAAACTGCGTCAGCAAATCGCCAACTTACAAAACCAAAACAGGTAACTTTATTTAATCTCCATTTGTTTTCATTCAGTTCATATCAATTTAATAATTATGCTTTTGTGAGAAGGCAATTTTACAGGAACATCATGGGTGAATCACTTGGAAACATGCAACCAAAAGATCTCAAGAATCTTGAAAGCAAGTTAGAGAAAGGTATTAGCAGGATCAGATCCAAAAAGGTAAAATAATCCTCATAATTTATAACCGATTAATTAAGATTTATGATAATTAGTGATATTCTAACATCTACATTTCCCACTAATTAAATCTACAGAATGAACTTCTATTTGCTGAAATCGAGTATATGCAAAAGCGAGTAAGTAAATGTCATTTCTTTAGCATCTGTTGGTGGGTCGAGTAGCATGTCAAATGAATGTTTTCATAAACTATGTTTTATTTGCAGGAAAATGAATTGCATAATAGTAATCAGTTCCTCCGATCAAAGGTCTTTTTAATTCCATCTTTTACCCTTTTTTCATCATTTATAAGTTTAATTTTAACGGTTAATTTCTTGATTGTGTTAGATTGCTGAAAACGAAAGAGCACAACAACAACACATGAGTTTGATGCCTTCTGATTATGATCATCTGGTAACATCTCACCAACAATTTGATGGTAGAAACTATCTTCAAGTCAATGATCTTCAACCAAATAACAATTACTCTTGCCAAGATCAAACACCACTTCAGTTAGTGTAAGTTAAAAAAATAAATATTAACATTTTCTTTATTAAAACGACATTAACATTAATCTTTGACTGCAGGTAATGCTTCAAGGACTTGAGGTTACTACTTGCTAGCTATAACAGCCATCATGTCACGGTTAATTAATATGGTTTTGTGGTTATTTGCAACTTTTTTAATTATCTAGTTGTTTTATCTTTATTTGTGATGCGTGTGAACAATGTGTGTCCTATGAAACAACTTGCTTTTTTCCATGTCTTTGGTCGATCTATATGGCTTCAAAAGTATCAGTTTGATTATTCCAAATTCAAGTATAGTTGACTTTCTAGGTCAAATATTAAGTTCTGAAATTTGTCTTACTTGAGGTTAGAATTTCAAACCAATTTTCATTTATTTGATTATCTTGTTATAAACCAATTTAAAATATGTTAGAAAAACCCAACATATTTTAGCTTCACGCACTTATTTATCTTCAATTTACACTCCAAATATTTCTCATATAATACATCTATGAAGCACTTCAAAAAATTAATATCTAAAATTTAACTAAAGTACTTATCTACCATATTAAATATCAAATATTGTTTAATCTCAGTTTCTTTCTAGTTTCTGTTTTATTATTTTCCATTCAAGAAATATAAGAGCCTGAACATATTAAATCAAACAAACAACCAAGGGCTGGCCCAATGGTATGTGGGGAACTTGACCAGAGGGCCCAAAAGATAAGGTCCAATTATTTTTCCTAAAAGTATATCGGACTGGGCCCATTTTTAAACGCGTCACTTTTATTAAATATGTCATCGAATTGGGCTTCCACTCCTTACCCTAGAATTTGGAGGATTCAACGTAAGGTGATTACTGATCTGTTAATTTTATCCCATAAGATCTTGTGTATGAATGTTTTAGAAAAAGAAATGATATTTAGTCCTACCATACTCACTATATGTGTAATTCTCTCTCCTAATATTATCCCTTGATTTTAACACGTGTATTCTCTAATGAGTAGGAGTAAGACTAAATACCATTACTCTTTAAAAAAATTAAATGTAGAATAACTCATTATAACAATTTGATTATATATCATATCGTCATTGGTACATATTATTTATCTCGCGTACATAAAATCACAAAACAATTCATATTATTCAACCTCGTTTAATGTTAAAGTTGAGCCAAAGTACTAATATCCATGGGAGAGACGGCAGCATATGATCGAGATGCAAAGAGTGTGTTTGCGATTTCTGTGGTATGAAAACCGTCATAGAAAACAGTCAAATTGGGCAAGGGATAGAGTTTGGGTCCATCTGACCTTAATTGGCAACAAGGGCAATGCTACTCCTACAACATCTTAGTGAATTAATACTATCAATACAATGTAGTTTGTTTGTTTAATAGTGAAAAGTTATATTTACTTCAAACTAGTTACCTCCTTGTGGGGTTGAAATGCTTGTAATGTTAATGAAAGTGAATCTAGAAGTTAGTGTTAAGTCATATAAATAAAACTTAGTTTCAATCTAACTTTTTTTTGAAATGGTTCAGTTTCCTTTTTGCTATTTCAATGTTCGAAACATTCTCAACCATTCCTTTTTGGTTCGTAGGCGTCCCATACTTCTAGTTGCACTAACTTTATTTTATTTTAAAAAATGCAAATGGCACGCCTATTAGACTAGCAATAAATGTTTGGTCACCAGTGTTACATTAACATCATATTATTTATTTTTTTCTTTTCAGATCAAACATATGACAAAATCTCTGTAGTATTGACAAAACACACGACCAATTTTTATTTTTTTAAAGAGAGAAAAGAGTAAGAAAAAAAAAGTTGTACACGCACCCAACGGACGGAAAAGGGGGATGGGCGTGCGTCGTGTGGGGACGTATGGTTTGGTCATTACACCCAGTCTTAGAGAGGACCGGGAATTTTTTTTGGGACCAAATTAAAATGGGTAGATTACATGATTAAGTGTTTGACTTTGTAATCCTGTATTATTCGTGTGAAAGAAGACCGTTTAGTTCAATTAATATTTTAACCTTAAGTCTTGCAAAACAAACTTTATTGATTGAAAGCAAGTAGAACTAAATGTACATATAATAGTCTTGAAAACAATTAGTTGGTGATTTATGCATGCTAATTAATTCACGTACTCTGTTTGGTAGAAATAGAAAATTGAATATATACTCTCTGTTAAGTAGATAGATTTTGCCAATGAATGTTTTAATTGTAAAATACAATAAAAATACATAATAACATGTTATTATCCTCATTACTATAGCTTATTTGCCATGCATACAAATGAAAGAATCTCCAAACAATTTATAACTTGCAATCTTCTTCATTAAGAACTACGGGCAAATTCAGCAATATCGAAAGGAGAAGCGTCATCAGGAGAGAGCGCTTTGAATGATCTTTCTGCAAGGAGTTTATTTGCAATTTCTGTCGGATGAAAACTGTCGAAGTAAACCGATAAAGCCCGATTCGAGCAAGGAGTTGAGTCTGGAACACATTGTCCATCTTCACGTACCGGACAACAAGGTTTATTTGGCAATTCTACACCTGAAAAATTAAAACAATTTATTATATCACTCGCATCTATACTTTAATGTGTTAAGTAATTGATGCAGAACCAAATGTAGAGGAAAATGTTGTTTTGTTTCTTGAAGCCGAAACAAAGCCCATTATTGTGTGAGAAAAGTGTTGCACTAAATCGGGCAAAATGTTGTATTTTGAGAGGTATTTGCATTTTAAAGTTTTTTTGGGTTTAATTATTGGAATTTATTTGTGGGTCAGTTTTTGGCCCGTTTATCTCTTTCGGCTCATTCGAAAATCTGGACCTTATATAGGATTTGTTTGACACACTGGAAGTTTCAGAATTTCATTTTATGAAAGTTTATTTTTCTCACAAATTTGTGTTCTTGAGTTGAACTAATTTGAATACTGAATCCACGGTATTATTTGAATCAACATAATTTTGAAATAAATTATTCTAGATATTCTAAGAATCAACTAGACAAATTTGTGTTCTTACTTTTGACTGTGCATCATTAATTTACCTCCTTTTGGTGCTAAAATGTTTGTAAGGTTAATGAAAGTGAACTTTGCATTAGGGAGTTCAGTGTTGAGTTCATCAACAAGAGGCTTAAGTCTGTCATTAAAATGCTTGACTGCATCATTGATCCACTCAACGCATGGTTTTCCGTTGGTTCCAAACAAGTCGATCTCGGCTGGGGCGCACCCTAACATACCCAACCCGAACACGGCTACCTTCCTCCCTCCCAGTTTGTACAGAGTCTGCCATATAAATCAGTTACAATTTTTAGTGATTTTCGATTTTAAACTATGAAGACAAACCCTTATACTTCCTCCGATTCAATTTAGGTGATATATTGTTGGTTTCACGATTTTTAATACAAAATATCATAATGCGAATTACAATATATTAAATTAAGTAGTTAGTTGGGGATGGTCTCACACTTCTATAAAATAGTCATTTACTAAACTAAATGAGATAGGTAGTAGGCGTGAGCTCCACTACCTTTTAACAAATAAGGTAAATTATAAAATTGTATCAATTACTCATATTTTAAAACTGTCAAAAATGAAAAATTCACTTATTTTGAATCAGAGTAAGTATAAGAAATGTGACAATGTTTCTAACATAACATACTTGATCGGGCCGGAAAAATCAGAATATGTACCTTAAGTTGTTGAGTGTATTGTTGACCGAGGAGATTTGCATATTGGTCCGTGGTATATTGTTGACTCGAGGGGTATGATTTAGGCATCAAGTAGTTGTTGATGTAATCATTGTTTCCAATATTTATTATGTATACGCATTTATTCATGTACTCATCAGTAAATGTTTTGTTTTTTTGTTGGACTGCAAGACGTCCAATTACTGCTTCGTGATTAAGTAGTTGCCTATCTAAGCTCACCCGACCACCCTGCGATAAACTTCAACACAACCGGATTAATTCAAATCTAAATGCAAAAGAATATGGTGATATGCTATCAAAGTTTTTTTTTTTTTTTTGATTTTTTTTATTGAAGAGAACCTAAAAAATAAAATGATGGATATCAAATTATCACAAACGGTGATTACCAGATGACTTCCAGATTCCTCGCGAATACCAGCACTGCCACTACCGTAGTTTATGCCTATGCTGATATCTACATCCGTTGCGTCATTATACGGTTTAATGAAATCAGGAAAGCCAAGAAGTTCACCTGAAACCATTTTTTGAGCTCAATACTTTTACAATCACTTATGACTAATATAAAGAGCAAAATGCATGCTATTATTGAGGCAAATATAACATAGTTGTTATATTATAAAATAAAAATAACAATGTTGATAAGAAGGCAATAATATACGTCGCAAAAAAACTGCAAATATGGATTAAATTTAAATTTGCTAATTTAAAGCAATGATTATTTTAAAAACAAAACTATTAAAACATGTTACACAAACAAAGATAGTTGAGTATATTTAACTTGCCTAAATAACATAGCTTATGACGGATAATCGTAAACCAAGTTGGACTTTAGCATACATCAAGTTTTATGCCTAAGTTTTGGACTATGACATGGCAGCATTGTCAAGCCTCAAGTCTTGAATTCTTGATTAGCATGTTGGTTGAAAAGTTTATTCACATACAGCTGACCCAAAGAAATTCAGATTCCAAACGTGTTAAAAATAAAACGTTTTTGAGTTTTTCACACGATCGATACCTTGATAAAACAAAATGATAAACAACAAATTTGTTTGGGATAAAGTTAAACTTTTCGATGGAAAATATATAAAAAATTCGAGGAACAAAACATCAATATTTGATTAATCAATATAAGTTGTCGAAAATGCAATGTTCATTGTTTCAAGCTAGAAACGTCCAAAATTATACACATGAGTTAGAGAAAATGAGAGAAAGAAAAAGACCGATAATGTCTGCAACCGTTCGGCCATTGGTGAATCTTCCATTAACGCCTCCTGGGAAATCAATTCCGTACGGCTGGTAATTCGCTCTTGCTAATGTGTCGAGATCATTGTTGTTTCCGCTATCCACCAACGAGTCTCCAAATATGAAATAACATGGGACTAGCTGTTCTTTGCCGACAACAACCTGCGTCAACCAAAGGATCGACAACAATACGTTGAGCTCACGAGCCATGATTGTTGGACTACAAACAGAAGGATGATCATCTATCTTGAAAGCAAAATGCATGTTACGTTTGACACGTGTGGGAGATGTGGGCTTATAATAATAATTTTTAACCGTGAGTAGGAATTGATTTTTCAACCGCAAGTAGGAATTTTATTTTCAATGGCAAGCAGGAATTTTCTTTTCAAGGGTAAGGAGTTAAGGGGTGGACTAATGAGAATCCAAATTAAAAACTTAATTAAATCTCTATTTCAATATTGTTTTTTTAAGGGATATACTTCCTCCAGTGATACACTTTCTATTTTATGGTGTTTCATTATAAGTGATATTCTTTGAAAACTTACTTTATTTGGTAAAAATAATGGGACCCACACACACTAACTATCTCATTTAACATAGTGAAAATACTTATTCACCCTTACTTTTATTTTTAAACATCATTATCTTCACTTTATTCCAAATTTGTGGGAACCATCCCCCATTAACTATCTAATTTAATCTAATTAACCTTCATTATGATATTTTGTCTCAAAAAATATGAAAGCTAAAATGTATCACTTATTTTGAAACGGAGAAAGTAATATATATACTATAAAAATCTATTCACGTACCACAACTTACGTTTTAATATATTTTTACAATCTGTTTTAAAATGCATATAGTATGATTGAGAAAAGTAGTTCCATGTTACCAAGAAAAAATATTACTATCACAATAAGTGATACACTGTGAGTTTAATGATTTTTGAAATAAAAGATTATAATGAGGGTTAAAATAGATTAAAGTGGATAGTTAGTGGATGATGGTTGTTACTCTTTATGAATAAAGTAATGTTAATAATGATTAAAAGTAAATTAAGTGTAAGGGACCTTTTTTTTACCAAATAAGATAAATTTAAAATATACTCCGTATCACTTATTTTGAAATTGTTAAAATGAAAAATATAACATATATTGTGATACAGGGATAGTATGATTTATGATATGCATCAATATTCGAAAACACTTTGATCCAAGTGTGCCGAGTCCCTAGATGAGGATCTTCGAGGAGCAACGGCATTGAAACAAAATATGATAACTAAGGGCCCAACACATATAGGATTTAACCCAATGCAACCTATATAAAAAGGTGATGTATAGCATTATATAATTGTATAGTATGTAAAAATATATGTACAGTATAGTATATGTATCAAAATTTATAATACATAAATTAATACCCTATATAAAACATATATTTCCTAGGTTTAGTGGATTGAAGCAATGTGGTTTCTAAATCTCCAAATGATTCAAATCTCCTGTTAAATCTTCTGAAATGATAGTGGGCTTAACGACGTCAATTTTCCACGAAGTATGTAAGACCAAAATCACAGCGACATTGCGTGAAAGAAAATGAGTTTCATTCTTAAGATCGTCACCACAAATTGAACATCGTGTAGAGTGAGGGTTAATTCTTTTTTTGATTAATTCTAGTCCGCAATCTCCCTTTTGCAATTCGCCAAGCCAAATTTTGACTTTTATGGGAACCGACTTTCTTCATTTGAAACCCATGTCTTCGATTGCATCATGATTGACAGTATCGTTATTATGTTGTAAATGGTAAATTAGCGCCTGTATTAAAATCCGGACATCGAAATCAGCATTTGGGCCAAGAATACATACCCACTTATCAGGCCCAATAGAGAAAGGGGGCGTGTCCAACATTTAAAAGGCGAGGATAATATTATTCTAGTTGAACTTCATCAAAATAGGGATGAGCTAAACTGACTAGAATCGAAATGATACTAATATAACTGAAAATGATGAATATTTAAAATTGGAATCAAACTGATTACATGTTTTCGGTTTTGGTTCGGTTTTGGTTCGGTTTGGTTTCGGTTCGGTTCGGTTTGTTAGTCCAAATGCTCATCCCTATCCGAGAACCGAACCGAAACGGATAAAATCGAAACCAAAAATGATAAATTTTCAAAATCAAAACTGAATCGGTTACATGTAGTCGGTTTCGATTCGGTTTGGTTTCGTTTCGGTTTTTTAGGCCCATATGCTCACCCCTACTTCAAAATTACCATGATTGGACTTCTATTTGAACCAAATTTTAACACTATTTAATAAACAAAAGAACTTGGGTTACCCCATTAATTTGGTGGATTTTAATTTGGTTGTGGATGCTTCAAATTTAAAAAACACACATAATGAGATGGTAGTATCTTTATTACTATAATTTGACGCATTACAAAGGTATCATAAAACAATATGTGATTCTGTATCATGCAATTTAATTTAGTCTGTGTTAAAGTCGAGCCAAATGACTGATATCATACGGAGATGCATCCATGGGAGTTAGCGCAATGTATGATCTTGTTGCAACGACAGTGTTTGCGGTTTCTGTAGGATGGAAGCCATCATAGAAGACAGACAAAGCCCGAATAAGACAGGGTGGTGAATTCGGAACACATTGTCCATCTTCCCTTAATTGCAGACAACAAGGAACACTTGGTACCGGTATATCTGCAAAATTCAAACATCATACCATCAATTAATTTATAATGTGTTTACAAATCATAAATAATCAATTCTAATTACTTGAAACTAAGCAAAAAGATAAAATATATGATGTTGAAATCAATATAAAACACTATAAATACTTCCTGTATTTTAATTTAAGTGATACATTGTTGTTTTTACGGTTTTTAGAGAAAAAAATTTATAATAGAGGTTAGATTAATTAAAGTGGATAGTTAGTGGGGATGAGTCTCGCACCTTCAAAAATAAAATGAGTTTAATGGTGTTTAAAAATAAAAGTACGATAACCAAGTTATTTCACTCTAATAAAAAAAATAATTAGTGGGTGAATGTGGGTCGCAATACCTTTTATAAGGTAAATTATCAAAATGTATCATTTATATTAAAACTGTAAAAAATAAAAAAATGCAATAGTTATTTTGAAATGGATGAAATTATAAACTTTTGTACTCGTGCTTTACCTCCTTGAGGCGCTGAAATGCTAGTAAGGTTAATGAAAGTGAATCTTGCATCAGAGTAATAATTGTTGAGCTCATAAACAAGACTCTTAAGCTTATCATTAAATAACTTAACCGCATCATTAATACATTCTACGCATGGCTTCCCATCGGTACCAAATCTTG
Source organism: Calendula officinalis (assembly GCA_963853835.1). Classification (NCBI taxonomy): domain Eukaryota; kingdom Viridiplantae; phylum Streptophyta; class Magnoliopsida; order Asterales; family Asteraceae; genus Calendula; species Calendula officinalis. The sequence continues at coordinate 4,404,972 of OY970830.1, read as the reverse complement.
CTATCTCTGCTGGGGTGCACCCTATCTGACCCAAACCAAACGCCGCAATCTTCCGAGCTCCCAAATTGTACATCGTCTATCATATCACACAAATTATACAAATTGAGGGTTTCCCGATTCATGAATAGTTATAAGATTTAAAAATTTAAAGATTGCAAACACAAATCTAAATTAAGTGTGACAATAGAAAGTACTCCCTCCGTCCCACAAAAAACTTCTCATTTCACTTGGGCACAAGATTCAAGGTGATAGTTAGTGGTGATGTCATTTGTAATAATTTTAATTAAAATATAAGATTGATTTGGAGAGAGAATGTCAGGATCGATTAACTATAGACAAGTTAATAAACACTTTAGATCTAATTGAATATAGAAGTTACAGCGGATTCAATATGATTAAGAACGATGAACTGTAAGAACAATATACGAAAATATTAAGAACACAGTTTCACAAAAAGCTTCAATGTATATTATTGAGTTAACAATACACACGTACGTTTACAATTCGTAAGGAACTATTTATAATAGTCCTTGAAGCTAAACTATTTACCCTAGTTATTCTAGGACTTTGATTTACATCGAATAAGAAAAATATACATTGATTTACATTCTATAACTAACTCTACGAAGATCTCGGACTTGATATTCTTCAAAAACGCGTATCAGTAGTAAAACTCATCACCAGTAGTAAATATGTAACATCAGTAGTAAACTTGGTGATCAGTAGTAAGTCCAGAAACCATCGTCAGTAGTAACTACTAAGATCAGTAGTATCTTCAATCTTTGCATGATCAGTAGTAACTAAGTTATAGTATCACTAGTATCAACTTCATCAGTAGTAATATGTTCTGCCCCATCAGTACTAATTATTGTCAGTACTAACTGCAGCATCAGTATCAAGTTGATCTGTGTTTTGCTCTAACAGAGAAAGATAGTTATTGGATAGTTAGTGATGAGGTATTTAATAATAATAGTATTTTATTATGTGGAGCCTATCAAATATGAAATAGGAAGTTTTTTATGGGACACAAATTTAAGGTGAAATGAGAAGTTTTTTGTGGGACGGATGGAGTATATCATTTATTTTGATACGAGGAGGAAGTATTAATTAATTATTATATTGCATTTGTGTACCTTAAGTTGTTGAGAGTACTGTTGCACGAGGGCTGTTGCGTATTGATCAATGGTAAACATGTTGTTGGTCGGGTAAATGTTAGGAATCAAATAGTTATTGATGTAATCGTTGCTTCCTATATTTGATATGTATATACATTTTTTAAGGTATTCATCGGTAAATGTCTTGTTGCTTTGCAAAGCTGAAAGGCGTGAAATTGTTGTCTCATGATTAAGTAATTGTCTGTCCAAGCTGATCCGATTTTAACAAGATTAAAATCTGCATGCAAATCATGTGATCAAAGAAATCCTCTATGTATTGATTTTGGGGATAGAAAGAAGAAAAATAATAAACAAATAAATAAAATAAGTGATATTCGCGGTAATTAATAATTATGATTACCAAATGACTTCCAGATTCCTCTTGAATGCCAGCACTGCCACTACCGTAGTTTACCACAGTGCTGATCTCTTGGTCAGTCGCAGTAGCATACGGTGGAATGAACTTTGGAAAACCTAGAAGTTGACCTGAATTTAAGCAAACAATACGTTCACATCAATACTATTATCAACCTTTTTATTATAAAAATTTCTGTATAATTCATAAAAATATATGGTCTTTCTGGAAATATATACTTCCTCCGATTCAAAATAAGTGATACACTTTCCTTTTTGGGGTGTATCAAAATAAGTGATACACTTTGAAAATTTACCTTATTTGGCAAAAAATAGTGGGACATACACCCATTAACTATCTACTTTAACAAAGTGAAAAGACCCCTTTACCCTTACTTTTACTTTTAAACATCATTAATTCCACTTTATTCAAAAAGTGTGGGACCCATTTCCCACTAACCATCTAATTAATCTAATTTAACCATCATTATAAACTTTTGCCTCAAAATCCGTGAAATCCAAAGTGTATCACTTATTTTGAATCGGAGGAAGTATTTGACTTATTATTAAGACATAAAAGGGAAATAGACAGCACATACGAACAAGTCATCTACCAAAATTAAAGTAATAATTTACTATTAAAACAAAAAGATAAATTGGATCAAGATTGTTGGAAAAGGAATTTTGTGAATTTTCTGTAGTAGTACTCTTTATATTTTAATAAATAGAAAGTTTTGATGGAAAAAAAATATAAAATTTTGTAATAGTATGACAATGTGGAAAATGAGTTACTTTATTTGAAATCTTATCTAAAAAATGTTGTATTATAATAAGTTATTAACATAATGTGAAAGGTCGAGGGAGAAAGAGACCGATGATGTCTGCGACAGTTCGTGTTGGATCGTTTAAACATAAATTTACACACTGATTTAAATCAAAGCATAAACGTTTTATTCAATCACAGGTTTTTACATTATTGATTCATCATCTACACTTTCTATTTTGATTCTCGAATCTCACATTCGGAATGAATTTACAGAGATGAAATCTATATCTATTTATACTAATCGAATAGGTGCCTTCGAACAGTCACGACGGTTAGTTGTGGCGGTTGGTGGCGGTTACGATGGCAGTTATGGCGGTGCCGGAAGTTGTGGGGGGTGGCGGCAGTTATAGATCGCCGGTGGTTGCCTTTGTTTTGCACCTTTTTCTTGTATAATAAGTATTATTAATAAAATACTTATATTTAACAAATGACTATTGATATTTAATTCCAACACTCCCCCTTAAATATCAAGTCATTTGTTCACGTCTTTCATGCAGCTTCATGTTGGTTCACTCCACCTGTCTTGTTAGGCATTTTACTCCATCCGTATGCTTTTGTGGTGTTGGTTCACTCCACCATTCTTGTTAGGCATTTTACTTCATCCGTATGCCTTTCTTACGATCTCCTTCTATGTTGAGATCTTCTTGTTCTCTAGCTCTGGTATCTCCTACTGAACTTGTACTCTTTTGATCAAACGTCCATCCTGATTGACCAACTCCTTTGATTTGGATTGAGTCACACAATTATTTTATTGTTTGTCATATCACATGACTTAAATCTATCTCACACAGATTTATGGATAATCTAAATCACTTAGATTTTTCGTGTAGTTGCATCACACATCTTTTCACAGGTTGTTACCGCATCACACTGGCTTATGTGCTTTAATCGTGTCACACGATTAAAGTTCCGATTATTAACCTTCCCCGTCATTTTATAAAACTTTATTTACAAATTTTATAAATATTCTATGAAATAATTTATTAACTACGGAATATTATTTATAATTAATAATTATTTGTAATATAAATATTCCTTTTAATAAAGTATATTTTAAATAAAAGAAACAAAAGTTCCATATTTTTTTATAAAAAATTATTAAAGAAAACGTGTAATGTGTATGGGATAAACAAACTGAATTTTAAAAAATGCATTTTCTTTTATTGGGAAAGCAAAAACGTATATTGGCTGGGAAAAGAAAGACTACACACACTAGTGTGTGTTTTCGTTTTCTTTTCTCTCTTTGGCAGTTTTTTCTTCCGTTAATCGGCGGTGATAATTTTTGCCGATTGCTATGATTTTCTTTTCTGAATCCATATATTTGACTATGGATCTGCGGTAGTTGTTTTGGGCGACGCTGGTTGTGCCCTGATTTCGAACTTTCACGGTTCGTCTTCTTCGCCGTTCATCGTCGGATCTCTTTTCCGGCGACGGTTTGTTGCGGCGGTGTTTGCGACGGTGGCGGATCCCTATGGATCTCCTTGGTTGTCGCCTTTTGGGCATGGATTGTGCCCTAATTTCGAACTTGCGGCTCTGTCCGCTGCGGTTCGGTGAGTGCTCCGGTCGTCTTCTCCGATCAGGTATGTTATCCTTTAATCGGCGGTTCCAGTTTGGTGGTAGATCCTTATTGATTAGCCACCCTGGGAGTCCCTTTTATTGATTGCAATCTGAACCCTCCGCTCCCTTTTGCGGTGGTTTATGATGTTGCAATTCGCCGGCCGGAAGCTCTCTGATTTCGGTAGATGATGAACCATGCTTTGATTAATCACCAAAGCTCTGATACCAATTGTTGGATCGTTTAAACATAAATTTACACATTGATTTAAACCAAAGCATAAACATTTTATTCATTCACAGGTTTTTACATTATTGATTCATCATCTACACTTTCTATCTTGATTCTCGAATCTCATTATTGATTCATCATCTACACTTTCTATTTTGATTCTCGAATCTCACATTCGGAATGAATTTACAGAGATGAAATCTATATCTATTTATACTAATCGAATAGGTGCCTTCGAACAGTCACGACGGTTAGTTGTGGCGGTTGGTGGCGGTTACGATGGCAGTTATGGCGGTGCCGGAAGTTGTGGGGGTGGCGGCAGTTGGCGGCAGTTATAGATCGCCGGTGATTGCCTTTGTTTTGCACCTTTTTCTTGTATAATAAGTATTATTAATAAAATACTTATATTTAACAAATAACTATTGATATTTAATTCCAACAGTTCGATCATTGGTGAATCTTCCAGTGACTCCTTGTGGAAAATCGATACCATAGGGTCGATAATTAGCTTTAGCTTCTGTCGCTAGCCCGTTGTTATTACCACTATCAACTAACGAATCTCCAAATATGAAGTAACAAGGGACTTGTGGCTCAATGGCAACTACAAATGTTTGAACCTGCATTAACGTTATATATACTAGGACCGGAAACAATGGGCTGAGCTTAGTACGAGACATGTTTGTTCGACTAGAAAGAGATCGAGGGATTTGATGCATATTGAATGCAAAATCCTTACTACTTAAAGAAAGAAAGGATGATCGACAGGGTAGGCAAGTGGGAATTCTTTTTTGAAAACCCGTTAGAGGTGGACATGTCGGAATCTAGTTATAAAGTCAACCGATATGTATTACAGTATTTTCTTAAGGATTTAATACCGTGCTTTTGGCAATTACTTGTTAATTATGCCATGTGGCGTTCAAGCAATCATTCTTTTGTTTATTAGCAAATGATGGATCCAAGTGATCTTGTTATTTATAAAATTCTCAAAATATAATTTAGTATTATGAACTTGGTTGAGTGAGTCGTCTTATTGAACTATTAAAGATACATCATAATACTTTGAACTTATAAAAATTATCAATTTAATACTCTAACTTATTAATTTGATCGCATTTTCTTAATTTACTTTTCTTATAACTTTTGACTAATTAAAAAAACATAATGACATCTCAATATATTAAAATTAGAAACAAATCATATAATAAATCAATACCAAATTAATGAGTCATAGTATTAAATTGATTATTTTCTAAATTCAATCAATCATGTTGCACATTCAATAGTTCAAAATAGTAGAAGAGTCAATAATCAAGTTCAAACTATTAAAATATATTTTAGTGATATAAAATCAAGATGGCATAACTTAAATCATATGAATATATAATAATTGATGAAAGATATAGTAATTTTAATTTAGAACGAAAAATCTCATAACATAAAGTTTTCATGTCACGAAATGCATGCTGAATTTATAGCATTTCATGATACTATCATTTTTCACATTTCATTATTTTGAGGAAAAAAAAATGTTCTTAAAGCTTCGTAAACATGTAAAAAATATGCGAAAGTTAATTATATCCCCTATGTTTTCGTAACGGGGCGGACGTCGGATTTTACCAATACCAACAAGTCTTGAAAGTATACGCTACCTTGAAAAATATTATAACGGCCTTGAAATCAAGAATCCATCATGTTTGTAGTTAGTTGTCGTTTCATGTAGTAAATGATTAGAAGAAGCGACAGATTCATAGAGCTATATGTTTGTTGCTTTCATTTGGACCCATTTTCCTTGTCTTATATACATTTAAAGTTCCATTTGATTACCTTACTTGGGGCTAAAGCATGTTTTGATCAACCACTCATAAACTAATCTAGGCGCTGTAGGTGTAAACCGTAAAACTGAATGTAATAGAGGACAAATGGCAACCGCAATCAAATCCGATATGCAACCAAAGTTGGACGCGTCCCACCTCTAAATTTTGTTCGGTTTGGTCATCCAGGTGACCCATGGAGGTCGTGTGTGGTGTGAAACGGGGTGTGCCTAATGCATATTAAGTATTACATGTATTAATAAAATCAATGGTTGTGAGTTTATTCATCACTATGAGAGTTTGGACGCAGGTTGTAATGTGTTTGGTCTGAAAATAGAAAACTGATTTGACATCGATGTGGCACCAGTAACCAAACTCCGATATTGATCATCATTACACTTGGAGGGTGTTTGGATTTGCTTTTCAAATTGACTTATTAACTTATTAGAAGATTCATAAGAAGTTAATAAGTTAAAAACTTATTTGGATAGATAATAATTCAATGAATTATTGACTTTAAAAAAGAGATTTTGAAAAGTAAAGGGTTTCTTATTTTTCAAAACTCCCTTTTGAAAGTAAACATGATTTGCACTTGTAGATAATTAAGTTAATAAGCTGGTTTCCTGTACTTAGTATAAAGATCGGGGATTATCCTTAGGAAGTATTATTAGCCACGCTTTAAGTTTTGTAAATTAATAATAATTGTTCAAATATTTTCTAATATGTGCCTAATGGGCATATCATAGTAATGTTAAATGTCTTTTATGGTCTTGTATTTAATTCCTCAAAAAATTTATTTTCAGTTTTAGTAAGGGTAAAGTTGGTATAACACAAAAGTATTGATGACTAATTAATATTATTTTGCTTTAATTAAAAAAATTTTGGTTTATTAAACATTTATTATCTTATGCACATGGAATACGCAATAGCAAAACTCATATTATATTTATGTCTTAATATGAGACAATAGCAAATTCTTTATACCAAAACATATTTAGCATATGCCCTAAATACCATATGGATTTTCTAACATGTATCTTTGTGGTACATGATTAGATGTATTACATTAAGTAATAATTTCTAATATATGTATTCATTAACATTGATGAAGTATACTTGTTATCTTTTCTAGAGATGTATTAAATTACATTTTCGGTTACAATGATAATTTTAAGTTGATTAAATGATTCTAATTATGTGCCCTATGGACACATATTAGAAAGTCGCATATCATATCATACTTATTATATTTTGTTTTCTGCCAAATTCTATTTAATTTGTTTCAGTTATCTTTTTAGTTCGTAGGCTATTTATTTCCCATGATATTAGTTGTATTCACTTTTATTATAAAGAGTATAAAAATGAAATATGCAGCACATCCAGCTGTCATTAGAGGGTTTCCGAACTTTATGGGATATCGACTGAGATGGGTACACACGATTACGCATTGACTTTGAAATTATGCTCTTTCTCTCATGCCGTTTATTTTTCCTTTTTTAAGGCACACGGAACACCACAGTAGACTTCGCAATTCAAACAAATTATTTTTACAAAAATATTATACAAGTTTAAAAGATATATAAAAAAAAATACTACTCCTATAATACTTGTAATCAGCTAAATCTTTCTTCATACATTTACTTTTAGTTTTGATAGAGAAAGATGATATTATTTTTTATTAAATATTTATATTTATTATAGTATTTATTTGATCAGTTTAAAGTTTCAAATCAAATGATTAAATTAGAAGAAAAAAAAATAGTAGATTATACATATCGATTATTTTATAGGTAATAAATTAAATAAAATTATTTAGTAAGAAGAATCTAAATTTTCTATGATATATGTCATCAATCACATTTTATGTATATTTTTAGGCCCATTTTAACAAATTTGTATAACATTTTTTAATTTTAAAGTACATAATCTTACATCTTTGATTAACGATGTAACTATTATAGAAGGAAAAGATAGAGTTTGTTGGAATTTGGGCGAGAGTGGGGATTTTACGGTGGCCGATACTAATAACGTGATTAATTCTAGCATGTTCCCTGGTACGGATGTTAGTTTGAAGTGGTGTAAGTCTATACTGATTAAAGTAAACATTTTTATGTGGCGTCTTTTGTTGGATCGGATCCCCACGAGGCAAAATCTATCTAGAAGAGGGATGGGGATTCAATCTATATTGTGTCCCAATTGTAATTCGTGTTTGGAATCTTCTGCCCATGTGATGTTTACGTGCACCATGGCTAAAGATGTTTGGAAGGCAGTGTACCGATGGTGCGGGCTCGATAATTGGTGCTGTGATTCGTTCTTGCAATGGTGGGTTAAGTGTGATGGCCTTTCCAACGGCAATCATAGGAAAACGAAGATGCATGCTATCGGTTATACGACATGTTGGATGATTTGGAGATATCGGAATTCGGTTATATTTGACGGTAGTATAATGCGTAGGTCAGATATAGTTGATAGTATAATGTTGTTTTCTTTTTCTTGGATAGTCCACCGAAATCATAAAACTAAGATTTCGTGGATTGATTGGTTAAGAAACCCTTTGTAATGTTTTTTAGTCTAGCTTTTTGCTAGACTCAAATTTTATTTAGTTTGGTGGTCCTCGGGCGGGTGATGACAATACCGAAGCTCGACCGTTGCCTCCTTTTTTTTACCGTTCAAAAAATAATAATTGTTGATTGTCAGTTAATAAGATAATTTTGAATATAGTTTCCAACAGAAAGTTATCATATTTGTCAACGAACGCTTTTTACACGTAAAATATATTTTATATGGACATCATATCATTAGTTTATGAACAATTTTACACGTAACATATACTTTTTTCATATATTTAAATTTATCGTTCAAACAAGTTGATGAGGCGCAACAAGATTTGTAAGGATTTTGACAAAATAAAATATTTGTTATAGAATGGTTTAATATTGTTTAAACGAAATCTATGTAGTATATGATTCGCTATATTTAAATAGACTTAATATTAAATGATTTTACGAATCACAAAATTGTACGCAAAGATGTATGACTAACCATAAAATATTTGATGCAGAACGGTTTAATTTTGTTTAAAGGCGATTGCGCACTCGTATTCTCGTAAGAGATATCGGGTCTTTCCGGAATGGCTAAAAAGCCCTAGACCCGAATCTGTGGCCCACTTGGTTATATCGAAATAGTTATAGAAGCAGATTTGAGTTCCAAAAGGCCAAATAATTAGCGTTAGTGGCTCAGCATCATATTATTCTTTATTCGTTTAACTAGCTTTATAGCCTGCCCAACTGGGCGGGCATGCTTCAAAAGATATACTAAAGAAAAATAACAACGAATAATAATACTTTTAAAATGAAATAAGAATCCATAGTTGTAATGATAAGTTTGTACAAATTTTGATACATGAATAAATGTTACAGAAAATTTATAGACGAAATAAGACTTCTTTGTAAACGACATTTGTTGTTGAATTAGTGTAATTGCCATCTCTATCACAACAAATGACCTTCAATCCGTTCTTGTTCTTAAATCGTGATACATTTACATAAAGTTGGTCATGTGAGAATACCGGTTTTTGCAGAAACAAACCAACTTGAGACAACGTCTGACCTTGACTTTTATTAATGGTCATAGCAAAGCAGACTTGAACAGGAAATTGCCTCCGATTCAATTTAAAAATTGTGATTTGAAAGATAAACCACATATACAACAAGTTAATAAAAGATACCATTGCAGCAAACTAACCCTCAAGACCAAAAACATAATTAATCTTATAAATATAATTTCATCTTATGAAAAAATAATCTTAAAATTATATGGAATATGTAATATGTAATAATCACATAAACTCAACCATGATTACTTATATCAACATCTGATGGAGTATTCTCATAATCATCATGTGAGTATTGGGGTAAATTGTGATTAGGGCTCATATTTTGATTAACGGGTGATGGTTATGGCCTGTGGGGCAATGGTCAACTATGGATTATCATCTCACCCAGAATTTTTAGCAACTCTTGCAGTCATAGGCTGGTAAACATCCTCAATCTTTTCTTCAAATTAACTAAATGAAAAAAAATAATTATTAGACTGCAAGAGAATACCTTACTAATATCTCTAAACAATGACTTTTTGGATAAGTCGTGATCCGATCCGTCCGTTTAAACAGAAAATAAACCACATATAAAGCAGAGTTAAACAACAGAGTCAAACCTAATTTCTCCATAATTTCTGCATATGCCACCAGATATACAGCAGAGTTAAACCTAATATACAAAAATACAGTCTATAAAAAAATAGAAATATGAAGCGGTTTTTTGTTTCTTGGGAACACGATAAGCTCCAACAACACAAGCATGGTCACGTTCAAATGGTTGAAGGGTCACCTGCTCCATTGGTTTAAACTGTTCAGCTTGAAGTTTTTTCACTTCTGATGCAAATACTGCTTCTGCAGGAACTGTAGAATCTATGCAGTTTGCCTATAAAAAAATGTTGGGATTATGATTATGATTTATAAATATAATAACAGTTTATTGAAAAGATCAGATAGATATAAAAGGAGTTAGATAAAACAAACCTTGATTGAAATAATAAAATAGCCTCCTGACGTCAAGAAGTAGGATGCATTCAGTGCTAGAATTCTAGCCTGTATATTCGTATAATTAGAAATGGAGTATAAATAGTAACGTTTATAACTATAAACGATATAATATATGAAGAAAAGAGACAAAATGCCCAAAATGAAAAGAGCAGATAAATCATTTTCAATGTTCTTCATAATACATTAAAAACTAAATAGTTTATACTAAACTTTGCTTTCAAAATTCTGATTTAAAATAAAAAAACTTCAATGTCGGAATTTTTTTGCAAATAATTTTAAAAAAACGAAAAAAAATAAATAATAGAGAACTATATGATAAAAAGCGCATCAGAAACTCGGGTTAGCATCATCCAAGTTGTCCTGAAGGGGAATCCGAGTAGCTCATCATATGCTATATTGTAATTGTAATGCAAAGCAAAGAATAAAAAACAAAAAATATATTTTTAATGGAAAATATTACTAACATGAAAATCTGTCTAATGTGCAAGCCAAAAGTATTTTAAGAAATGTAAATATTACTCTGGAATTGAACCCAAAAACATAACATTGAAATAGCCACATGAATATTCTGAAAACTATAAAATATATAAATTATAAACGCATAACTAATAAAGAACGAACATGCGTAGATTGAAAATAAACATCAAAAAACTAAAACAAATAATGTGAAAAATAGAAGCAAAAAAATGAAAACAAAAAGATCATTTTAAAAATAAAAAAATATATTGTAAACTGGATGCCACAAATGAACTAACTAACTCATGTGCAAGCAAGAATAAAGAACATAAATGAAAAACATAGATATATAACAATAAAAAAGAAGTAATAAATATTAATAAATTAAAGCAAGCAAAAAAACTGACCTGATCAGGTTGAGCAACATCAGAAAAGACAACATCAACCATGCCAACTAGCATCCTGTATTTAGTTGGATATCTTGCGTCTTCAATAATGGGGATAACATTTGTTCGCTTTTTAGCCATGTTCACCAAATCTCTACCACTTCTGTGTGAAACTTCAACAACATACACAACTCTAGTTTAATCATAACAAAATACAAATATTTAGTAAGTAATTAATCAAAATACTTAATAATTAATCAAATAAACAAACCACTCACTGGTCCAACAAGATCAGAAACATGAGAAACAGTGGTACCAGATCCAGATCCAAGGTATAAAACTTTAGATCTAGGTTTCTAAACCATTCAAAGTAAAACAAATTACAAGGGTTATACTAAAAACGACCCAATTTCGGATCATTTTTTGGTATATAAATCAAAACTTACCATCCAAATGTTATCAACTCCACCAAGAACAACAGGAAATGTTATCAACTCGACCCAATTTAACATGAATTTGTAGAAATTAATCCCCAAACATTTCAAATTTGAATACATCTAATTATTTTTCTTTATAGTTCCAAACTTCCACTGAAGTATCATGTCGGAGTGAAAAAAAATTAGATGAACCATTCCACCATAGCACCTAACAACCTTGACCACTGGCACCAGCCCTCAAGAATTCTGAAAATTGAGACTTCCAGTTATTAACTATAAGTCTATAATCACTCATTCATCTCAAATCAGTAAAAGCAAGCACCTACAGTTTTATGTTGTGGATTCAACAATTAAAGTAATAAACAGAATTCAGAGCTTTGCAATTAACTGTTGTGGATTCAACAATTAAAGTAATTAACTGCATTTCAGAGCTACAGAAAAACCATATGATAAATTGGGCAGACCTGAATGGGTGAAGCAGGGGCATGCTGGCTATTTCAGAATTCATGAATTCAGATACAAACCTGTGAACAAATAAACAAATAAAACCCTGACCTGCATGAAAAAAATGACCAACAAAGTTGTCTCAGACATTTTATCGAACAGTTGGTATGCATGGAGAAAGGGGATTTTTATTTACAATCATCATTAGAGGGATGAGAGTTTACAAAACATTTAGATCTAAATTAAGTAATGTAGATTTTTATTTTTGAGTTACCATTATTCGAATTATATCACTAAAGTTTGATATTATGTGTTTTTATAAGTCAAAATAATGAATTCTTAAAAGTTAAACATGAACGTCATAACCAAAATAAAAGTTCATAAGCTTCATAAACAGGCAGAGGATAGAAATTTTTTATAAGAAACAGGATAACAATGTAGGTATAATCAATAAATCGAAATACATGCTGTTCAAAAAAAATATCTAAGGTGCCACACTTTGACTCTTCTGGTCAAACTAAGAGCTTTCCAGTGGGTTAATTGATACTGAATTATTAGCTACTTGTCATGAGCTCCAGTGTGTTTCCATCTTCCCAAACACAACCTAAATGTGCTTCAAATCTGAATTGCAAATTGCATGCCCTAAAAACTACCAGTGCTGGTAACCCTAAAAGGTCCATCTACAGTTTGGAATAACAAGTAGCTTTTGTCTAAAATCATTCATTGATGCAAATTCCATCAATTTTAACGATATTCAGAGCCAAAAGACAATATTAGTTAATTAATTTCTCCTAATATACAATACTCAATATATATGAAATTGAATGATAAGCAATTAAGCATAAACGAACTGTAATGAACATTCAGAACTGCGTAATAATTAATGGAAGTTATATATGTTATTCAAACCTGGAAGAGATTCAGTAGCAATGGCGTCGTACATGAGTATGGGTGAAGCACACAGAAGGATAACCGAGTATTTGAATCGAATCGAAATACCTAATTAAAGAACGATGATGATTGCAAAGAAGAATTCGTTACCAGCCAAATCCGAGATCTTTGAGACAAATATACGGCGATGGTTATCAAGAAATAGGCCGATGGTTGCAAAGAAGAAAAATGTTAGATTTAAACAGGGAGACGATGGCGAGAGGAGAGAAGATGACTAATGGGGTAATTACATGTGGTATTGGTAGCCAATGAAAATGCTCTAAGGTGCTGAGTTGTCAAACAAATTTCAAAGGTAACCTCATATATAGGTTAAGATATATAGTTTAAGATTGGATCTCAAACCGTTATAACCAGTCCGATTTTCATTGGACCCATTGGGTTTGTAATCCTAGCTTAGACTTATAATTATACTTTTACCTTTAGCTCCTCGTTAAGGTTATTTTTTAATGAATATCCTGTCAAAGAAAGTTTTAAATTTAATAAATAATCTCTAACAGTTAAGTTGGTATAACAGTATTGGTTTTTTGGTTTTAATTTCATTCTATTTTTGTAAGAACAGTTGTAGTCTAATTAGAAACATATTGTTAATATAGCAAAATGTAAATAGAAAACAAACGACGTAAATATATCTACTAGTCCTTTGCCCGTGACAATGCGGCGTGATAAAAAGACGATAATTTCTACTTTTCGGGTCGACCTGTTCAAATTGCAGAATAAACAAATCCTAGTTTATGGATCGACCCATTCAAAACTTTTTGACTGTTTTTTAAATTCATAATAATTAACATGTTAATTATGGTAAAAAGAACAATATTAATAAAAAAAACAGCATCAGGGCCCTTCTTGTTGTTCCCTCGCTGCTGTAACACAAGCACGATGCAAATTACAACCATGTAATAACTATCAATATAAAAAATATTTTAAACTTATTTGTAATATAAACTGCATATTATTTTATTTTCTCATCAAATAAATCACATATGACGCAAAGGACAAATGACGTACTATAAGAACGAAAAGGACAAATGACGCAAAAAAAAATGGTGGTTTGCAGCGATGTTTTATAACTCTGGGTTTTCAATCGGATTGGTCTATAGGATAGGTCAATTGAACCAAATTATTAAATTATTCGATATTTATGAAGTTAATAATGTAAAAGTATATAAATAACAAAGAATATTAAAAAAAAAAAATATAATACATCTAAAGAATTCTAAAAAGTATTTTCCAACATTGATATAAAATTAATCCAACTTTTTCATATTTATTTGCCTAATTCAAAATCATTTAGATTTTAGAGTGAAAAAAAACAAATTCAGTCTAACCTGATTTCATAGACATGGTTTAACCCGGTTCAATATTTTGAATTATTTATTGACCGGCTACATCCAACTGATACAACACATATTTTTCGCTTCTACCAGTTCGTTAACACATTAGTTTGTAGCGAATTAAAATAAGCCTTGTGTACGTAAGGATTACTACGATTGACATGTTATGGACCAACAGGAGAGTTTATTTACGTCTTAAGCTACAACTCTACACGTGGTGGTGACCGTGTTGTGTTTCAAGTCTACTATTTACGTGGTCGACAATCATTGGATAATTTTTAACGAATACAAATTTTCTTGGTTGATTGTCTTTCATACCTACCTTTTAACGCAACAAACTAATTTGAATCGATCTAATTCATCCCTTTTAAGTATACGTTTTAGTTGAGCCTTAAATAACCAAATTAATCAATCTGGATTTGGGATCAACATTAAGTTCATTATATTTACAGATTAAATTTAAGTTATTGAGTTCTTCATATCTACAAATCCATTCGGTGGTGGTGGAAGGTGGCAGCTGCCGTCGGAAAATGGAGGAGTGAAGGAGATAAGTCATTTTTTTTTTAAACGGCAAATGAAATAACGGAAGCCTACTCGCAATTTTTCAGCGAGCACCCCGAGTTCGAGCTCCGCATAAGCGGGCAAACCCAGCCCCCAAAGGGATTTCCAAGGAAAATTCTCCATATGTGCCCGTTTGAGGTATGAGTTAAATTACGCTAATGCAACGCTCCCAAAGAGATTCGAACTCACAACCTGCAGCCCACATGGGTATAAACCTAGTGCCTCAGACCAGCTAGACTGGACATCATTGGCAAGGAGATAAGTCATTGAACATGCTATTTAATCCATTTTTGAAGGGAAAAAAACGTTAATCTCTCTTTTCTAGATGATAGAAATTATTTATTTCTTTCTTTATTTTAATCAAAGTAAGAGCATTTGTTTAGTTCCATAAAATTCCGAAATAAAACAAAAAGTCGCGATTCAAGAATTGGATGGGAGATTGGGAGATACTTACAAATGTCTTCCAATCAACACCAACTAGGGGTGTGTATAAAAACCGGAAAACCGGAACCGAACCGGAACCGGAACCGGCTTAACCGGTCCGGTTTTCGGTTCTTAGTTTCGATCAAAAATAACAAACCGGGTTTACCGGTTCCGGTCCCGGTTCGGTTCCGGTCTTTACGGGTTTAGAACCGGCAATTTAAAAAGCTTTTTTTGTAGGGTATATTGTCACCATATTAATGGCCCATTCATACCATAATTACTACCGATTTCCATTCCAAAGCCATCTATATTAGCTATTACGTTTAATGTGTTTAAAACACAATGTTTTTTGTTGATTATATGTTAGTTACTGTTGACTATATAAGATATATGATTTTTGTATCTCATAATTTATATATGTATCAGCTAAACACTGCACCAACAAACTGCAGCAAAACACTGCAGTAAAAAAGAAACAAATCACAGGGAAAAGCAGCAAAAAAAGCCACAAAAACTAGACGGGTTTACCGGTTCTGGAACCGCCTGAGACCGACCCGACCCGACCCGGCACCGACCCGGAACCGGAACCGGTTATACCGGTCCGGTTCTCGGTCTTAGGATTTTCATTTTTCGGGCAACCGGGTTTACCGGTTCGGTCCGGTTCCGGAACCGAACACACCCCTAACACCAACACCCGCACAAACGTGGCATGGAAGAAACACTCGTGTAGTAAAGTAAGCCGATAAACATCACCATTTTGTTGGTATGTTATTTGATAAAACCGGTTTTGTCTTTTTTTTTATCCTGGGTTCCGACTCGCTTTGGGAGCCGACTAATCTCAGTGCGGCCACCCATTTTGCAGGAAACCTGGAGTCAGTGCAGGTGAACCTCCGTGACCATAAGAGATATATTTTTTTGCTCCCAGTGGGATTTGAACTTGGTACCTCCAAGCAATTTTGCTAAAGGAACCAAACTCTTACCACTAACTTGAAAGCCGGTCTTTTTATGTTGACGTATAATTTTGTTGCTTAAATAGGGTACATCGTTTGCTGTTTAGCTTTCATGCCTTTTTAATTTAAATTAAATTTAATCTATGAAATTTCAATTATTTGCCATTTTAATTTGATATTTTGTAAGTATTAAGTTGCAATTGCTAAAACAACTTGAATGTCAAAATATCATACTAGCGAAAATTGAAGTATCAAAACTCCTTAAATTACGCGGAGCTTTTATTTATTTAGGGACACAAAAAAAAGTTTTTTTATAGGGTAATAAATAGTTAAAACATGAGCATAAGTATGAAAGCGTGCGCCTTACGATTCAGTAATCGTCTATAAATTTCCACCATTGACCAACCTTAATCCAAATTCTATTTTGTTAATTAACAACACCCAAAAGGCCAAAATCACATTTCAGTTTCAGTTTCCGATGACCGACGAATTTCAAGAATCCGAGGTTGTCTTCCCAGAAAAGCCAGCCGGAAACGGAAAAGAAATCCGGTATCCAAAAGTAGATAAGAGAAAAACCGACAAGAAAAAACAGAAAAAGTGTAGTTCAGTTCCGATGAGCATGCGGGAAGAATTCTCCGGCAGTTCATGGATTCATCAGTATTTAGAAGCCACAAATGAAGAAGAGATAGTGCCGCCACATGTGATTTTGCAGCGGCGGACCGCCGGAAAAGCAGCATTTTCCCTTTGCTCCGGCTACGGGAGGACTTTGAAAGGAAGGGATTTGAGTGAAGTCAGGAATTCAATTCTTAGGATGACGGGCTTTCTCGAAACCTAACGTTTTCTCTTTTAATTATTGTTTTGTATTGAATTTTTTTTCTTCAATCGCGTGTGCATCGAGTTTTTTACACAAATGATGTAATCGAAACGAAGAGCGTATCTTGTTTGAGAAAACGTAAATGTACCGATTAAACATAGAAGATTAAATAGAAAGATGATAAGAGTTTTTAGATTTTATAAACCATTTATTTCTATCATTTGTTATCTAGCTCAGCTGAATTCACTTTTACTCTCATATGAGGTGTGAGGTTTGGAATTCGAATACTATAAACACTTTTTTTGGTGCCAAATATGAGGGATATTTTCCTGTAGATCCTTATGGGGGCTGTGTTTGTCCTGTAAAGGAGCTCGAACCCAGGGTAGTCGCTGAAATAATGCGAGTAGGCTTCCGTTGTATCATTTGCCGTTTCCAAAAAAATCATTTGTTTCGGAAGTAGCTCGGATAAAAATAATGATATTTATTTATATCATTTGTTCATATTCATCTTTCTACTCACTTTATAAAATGACATGTGTAATCCACAAATTCTCTCTCATAATGTCATCTTTTAATTTTTACACATATCTTGATCTAATGAGTAGGAATTAAGTGTAGAAAGCAATACCATATTACTCTATGAATATTTGTTACACTTATATTAAAACGAGCTATATTGGGTCCGCGCGTTGCAGCGGAAATTTAAACATTTTTTTTCTTAAGCAAAAATTAAGACTTGATTTATATTGAATTTTATTTATTTATTTATAAACAATTATTTATTAGCAAGATATGTAGTTATCAAATTTTATAAGAGGGAAAAGAAAAAAATTTACTGAATATTCTTAAAAAAAACTATATACAGAAATAGTAAATAGATAATAAAAAGAAAAAAAGGTTCATAGGGGGACTTGAACCTTGGTGGGCTTGGTTGCATATGTGATAAGGATTTGTCTCTAGCCACCCTGGCAAGTCAGAATTATTAGTTTTAATGGCAAAGAGCTGATATATATATATAATAATAACTTAAAATTCCAACCAATCAATAACTTGTGAATAGTAACTTTGAATCACAAATGTATATATATGGTAATTCAAGTTAAATAGTAGTGAGATAGATAAAATTTTAATTCATATATGTAACGACCCGAAATTTTAAGAAAAAAAATATGGAAAAAAATATGATAAATAAGGATAATTCATTTCAGAACCGTAGGAATTGGTTTCGTGTCATTTGGACATCGTATGAGGAAGTTATGGACGAAACCGGGTCGAGCCAAGGACCGAAAAGTGCAGCCCTGCTGCAATGGGAAAGTTCACGGCGTGAACTTTTGTTCACGACCGTGAAGTAGCTACAGGGAGTTGAGCATGTTGGCGCGAACTACTTCCCGACTGGTTACCGATCGCGAAGTGCCAGAGACGCGAAGTTCGCGTCGCGAACTTAAGATGGCGATCGCGAACTGTTGACGAGCAGTATTAAAACGGGTTTGAGCTAGGGTTTCTTCATTTTTCCACCCAACACTTGTGCAGCCGATTTTAGAGAGAGAAGGGGTGATTTTGGTGATTCCAAGCTCAAATCTTCACCATCTTGGAGGATCTAAACATCAAAGGTAAGATATCTTGATTGTTGATGTTATCTAGCTAGTTATGAACTTTGTATGGGTAGAAATGGTGGTTTGGGGAACCATCCATGTTATCTTTGGGGAAGATGACTAATTATGGGTGTAGAACACTCATTGTAAGCTTGTAATCAATGTGTACAAGTTGGATCTGAGTTTATGATGGAAATCTTGAACTAGGGTTTGAGATTTCACCAAGTTGGATGAACTTGGTGGTTAAGAATGTTGTTATGGGTTTATTGGTAACTAGTTATGGATAATAACTAGATTTTATGATGATATGGATGATAGGTCAAGAAGGCCTATAGATTGGTGATATCTCACAAGTTGGAAAGCAAGGATTCGTGTTGTTGGACACGATTTGGAGTTAGCTTGGCTAAGGTGAGTACATGAGACTTTTACTGGGTACATAGCAAATGATTTTGAATACTATGATGTTTTAAGAGTCTTTATTAATAAACATTTTTAATAAAGATATGATTGACATGATGAGAAAATGCTAGTAATAGACTATTTTAGTATGTCTAAATGATTGATGATTTTGAAAGAGATTATGATTATGAAAAGTAATTAATGAGTTTTTATAAATAAGATGTATGAATAAAGATAATGATTTGAAAGAGCTTGATAATCGATTTATTAATAATATGTATTAATAAAGCTTGAGACAATGATTCTAAAGTAATGAGTATCGATTAGTATATTATACTAATAAAAGTAGATATTGAAATACTAAGAGGATAAGTAATAAGTGACTAGTAATAAACATGTATTCTAGTCAAAGAAGAGTCAAAGTAACATGATTTTGATAAAAGATAGATATGTTTTAAATTAGCAAAGGACTTGGTAAAGTCAAGATTTAAAATGAAATAATAAAGAGAATAGCATGATAAATTAGAATAAATGTATTCTAATAAGTGATGAAAGGAGCTGATGCTCATATTTGATGAAAGGAGCTGAGGCTCATATGTGAAATGAAAAATCCGGAATAAGACCGCCCAGAAATGGGGGAGCATGAGACGTCTACTTGGGGTGGTACCTCCCTGCGCAAAGAGTAGAATGTCACAGTTTACGACACTCAATGATGAGTGAGTATGACGACCCGGGAACGGGGAGAGCTTATGAATCTCGGTAAGATGGGGGTTCCCAATTACCTTGATAGTTTACCTATGACGTCCCATATCGGGAGAGTTGGCTTCGGAGAGGTCCGTCGCATATGTGATAATGAAAGTGTAAGTTTGGAGATAACTTACAAGTATGTGATTAGATGACGAGTAAGCTTACGGTAAGCTTATTAGTTTATACGGTTAAATGAATGGAAGATGAATATTGAATTAATAAGAAATGATAAGGATAAGTATTTTTAATGTTATAAATAATATTTTATAAATCTTTTGAGAACGGGTCGAAAACCCATGTATCTCACGAGACTATTTTGTCTCACGTACTACTTGTTTTTGGCTATGTACTCAGGTTCAGGATCGATGGATTAGAGGGTCGCGTTAGAAGTGGCCTAGTGTTGATCAGTTCGGGAGCTCGTAGGTAGTTCTCGTTTATCCTATGGTTATGATATTATTTTTGTAACACCGGATTTTATAACTCTGATAAATGTTTTATTGGTTTTTGTTAAACCGTATTTTGGGAACATTGGACATTGTATTATTTTTATTTAAAAATATGTTTAAAAGGTGTTTTGAAAAACGAGGTGTTACAACTTGGTATCAGAGCTATAGTTTAAGTGAATTAGGTAGGTTTGACCTCCCTAGTCTTAAGCTATGCTAAGTAGGACCATATGTTTTCCATAGGATGTCCTTGATCAGTCCGTTGAGACAGTAAAGTATGGGTATATTAGGGTCGATCCCTAAGTGAAAGGATAATGTTTTGGGCTATATGGGTTATGTTTGACTAATAAGTCAATCTTTGAATTTTGATGGTTTATTATGTTGATATAGAAAATGGTGAACCCAAGAAGTGGAGAGATTCCACGAGATCATGAGACGGATTCAAATCGAATCCCGACTCATCCCGGTAATAATGGAGAAGGTTCCGGTTTGGATGCAAATCAAACCCCGGTAACTATGGAAGCTATCCAGAAATTATTTACCCAAATAAGGGAAGTGGTGAATGAGGATGTGAACCGGATCTTGACTAACCGGTTCAATGAAGAGAAGAATGATAATTCTAAGTCCCGTGGGGGAAGTAAGTCTTCGGGTAGCAAGACCCGTACTGTGGAACCATCGACCGAGGAAAGCGATGATTCGGGGTCAGAGGAACGGGAAGGATGTACATACAAGACATTCATGACGTGCAACCCCGGTGTGTATTATGGAAGTTCGGAACCGAAGGTCACGATGCGTTGGATTCGGGAAACCGAGCAAGTGCTAGAAAGTAGCAAGTGTTTAAAGAAAGACATGGTCATTTATGCATCCCGACAGTTGAAGGATGAAGCGTTGACATGGTGGGATACCATGTATGAGACTTTGGGAAAGAAAGTGTACAAGATGTCGTGGAAGGAGTTCACGAGAAGGTTGAAGGAAAAGTTTTGTCCCGAGAGAGATCTAGAAGAGTTGCAAGAAGAGTTCATGTTCATCAAGAAGGGAAATATGTCGGTGGAAGAATACACCAAAAAGTTTACGGGATTACTTCCGTTTGTAATCAAGTCCTATCCTACGGAGCGTATGAAGGTGGTTCGGTATGCAAATGGACTACCACCGGAGTTTGAATTGGAAGTCAAGCGAGCGACCACGTTGGATGAGGCCATTAGTACCGCTCGGAGTGTTGAAAGGGTGTTTCGGCGAAGGGCACAAGAGTCGGCATCAGGAAAAGAAAAGAAGAAGTTTGATAGTAGCTTGGGATTAACAAAGAGAGAAGGATTGGGGTCGAGTTCGTCAAAGCATAGTGGTATTGGAAGTTGTCAAAGTTGTGGGAAGAATCATCATGGGGAATGTAAGGCAAATTCGGCTATATGCTTCAAGTGTGGTCGAGTAGGACACCGAGCAAAGGATTGCAAAGTAAGGAACCTCGAGGAAGTGGAATGCTACACTTGTCACGAGGTGGGACACTTTAGTAGTGCGTGCCCAAGGAAGAGGACCGACACGTCAGCATCAACCGCCAACAGGAATCGGGTGAAGGAAACCCGTGGGGCCGCTTCAGGTAATGCATTTATGAAATTTTGATAGATAATTAGAATTCAATTGCTTTTATGTCGCACAAATTGGTGCTTATGTGATATAAGTATGGAAATAATATTAGATAGAATATATGATGTGAAAAATAAGTTTGGGAGATAATCTCCCCGAGTTATTATGCGTATGGTTATGGGTTGGCGACCGGTATGACGCGGGAAATAAGAATAGAAAGGATTATGTCATTATAAATTATCGGAAGGTGAATCATAAGAATAGTAACTGTGCTCAAAGAAAGGGTAGTAGTACAGTGAAGTACTAAGTTTCGGTAAGACTGGTGAAGTATGAATGGAAAGCCATAGAAATAATGATTTTGAAAATAGAACTTTAGTGTTCGGTGGGAATCCTGATAAGTAGTGCAGATATTCAAGTCAGGATTGACGTATGCAATGGCAAGGGTGAATAGTTTGTTGTTGGTAAAGTTAAAAAAAAAAAAAAAAAAAAAAAAAAAAAAAAAAACTAAAAAAATAAAAAAAATAAAATAAAAAAAAAAATAAAAAAAATGATGAGATAGTTCAAGGTTGGGTATCGATCGGAGTCAATGGGTTGACTCATAAGGACCGTGTGAATCGGTAAGATATGGATAATTAAAAGGGTGTTAGTGGTTACCTTGGTGGTAAATGAAAGATCAGAAGATATTAATGTTGAGAAAGCATGTTTAGTAAAGGTCGATTGATAAATAAATTGGTTAGTGAATTTGTGCATACCGTGTGGTATTGGGTGTAAGTGGAAAAGTGAAAATGTGGATAGAAAATGGGGTTGATTGTGAAAGAAAATTATAGCATGATGTTAAGCGAATGAGGCATACATGAATGGTATGCAAGATGAAATGGTATTGTATGAGTCACTTTGGATTGGAGGCTTTCTGATCATTGTGACAGTTTGGGCCTTGATGGATTGGAGGCTTTCCGATCATCTCGGTGGTATAGTTAAAGTATGAACTGATGTATCAGAATTGTGAGGTTTATATCTGTCGAATGTAGAACCGTATGGTTAGTTGTTGTTATGATTTTTATGGCAAGTGAGAACTTGGATTGAAAACACGGGTAGTGTTTAAGTATAAGTAAGTGTAGGAGGTGCCTACGAGTTCATGGTTTATGAAAAAGGAATGCTTTAGGAAGCAAAGTGGTTAGAAGCCAATGAGTGGTGAAAGAGGTATAAGGGGTGGCTAGGCCACAATTGGATATGATTGAGACTCTAGAGCCGGTAATCGGGAAATTCAAGTATGGTATAAGGATGTTTGAAGGAGATTATAAAAAGGTATAAGTAATTGGATGAAAGTTAAAAAGTAATAGAAATTTGGTATTGATTCAAGTGGAAGTGGTTAATCGATTGTAGAAAATTGAAATCAGAGAAGAGAGAAACAATTGAGAAAGGAAATTTAAATATTGGAATCGGGAATGAAAAGCTTGGGAAGCGATGCCTTAGTAATAAAGAATATGTGGAATTTAGCAAGGTAAGTTGACTTATTCATAAGTCAAGGTTAGTCAACTAGTAGATTGTTGACTTTGGTAAAAATTGGATTTTTGATTTTTGTTTAAAGGAGGTTAGTCGAGGATAAGGGCATAATGTATCATGTATGTGTGTATGATAGTGGTTGATTGATTAATGGAAATAATTGTAGTCAAAGGGTGCGACTTTGACCTTTGGGCAATTCGAATGAAATTTAGAAATCGAGTATGATTGTTGTTGGACCGTGAGAGTAAGATTGATGGTTAAGGAATTGACGATTAATAGAACCACTAATGGATAAGGAAAATTTTTAAGATTTGGTTGACTTTGTGCTAAGTCAAAGATGGAACGATGTTGACAATTTGGTCAAAGCGAGGGGTTGACTATCATTTTGGTCAAATGGTTATTAGTAATGATTGGGTCATATCATCCCAATGGGAATAAATAGTTTGGTTAAATGATGGGAAATGTTAAGGTCGAATTGTGAAATTTTGACCCGTTCGGGTGTTAGGAATTCGAGTTTGGATCTTTGGCCGTTTGGGCATAACGGGTCGAGTGGGCAATTAATTGCGTAAGTATTATTGATTCATAAGTTGGAAGTGGAATGAGGATCGGAAATCCTTGAGTTGATTCCGAGGACGGAATCCTTTTAAGGGGTGGATAGTTGTAACGACCCGAAATTTTAAGAAAAAAAATATGGAAAAAAATATGATAAATAAGGATAATTCATTTCAGAACCGTAGGAATTGGTTTCGTGTCATTTGGACATCGTATGAGGAAGTTATGGACGAAACCGGGTCGAGCCAAGGACCGAAAAGTGCAGCCCTGCTGCAATGGGAAAGTTCACGGCGTGAACTTTTGTTCACGACCGTGAAGTAGCTACAGGGAGTTGAGCATGTTGGCGCGAACTACTTCCCGACTGGTTACCGATCGCGAAGTGCCAGAGACGCGAAGTTCGCGTCGCGAACTTAAGATGGCGATCGCGAACTGTTGACGAGCAGTATTAAAACGGGTTTGAGCTAGGGTTTCTTCATTTTTCCACCCAACACTTGTGCAGCCGATTTTAGAGAGAGAAGGGGTGATTTTGGTGATTCCAAGCTCAAATCTTCACCATCTTGGAGGATCTAAACATCAAAGGTAAGATATCTTGATTGTTGATGTTATCTAGCTAGTTATGAACTTTGTATGGGTAGAAATGGTGGTTTGGGGAACCATCCATGTTATCTTTGGGGAAGATGACTAATTATGGGTGTAGAACACTCATTGTAAGCTTGTAATCAATGTGTACAAGTTGGATCTGAGTTTATGATGGAAATCTTGAACTAGGGTTTGAGATTTCACCAAGTTGGATGAACTTGGTGGTTAAGAATGTTGTTATGGGTTTATTGGTAACTAGTTATGGATAATAACTAGATTTTATGATGATATGGATGATAGGTCAAGAAGGCCTATAGATTGGTGATATCTCACAAGTTGGAAAGCAAGGATTCGTGTTGTTGGACACGATTTGGAGTTAGCTTGGCTAAGGTGAGTACATGAGACTTTTACTGGGTACATAGCAAATGATTTTGAATACTATGATGTTTTAAGAGTCTTTATTAATAAACATTTTTAATAAAGATATGATTGACATGATGAGAAAATGCTAGTAATAGACTATTTTAGTATGTCTAAATGATTGATGATTTTGAAAGAGATTATGATTATGAAAAGTAATTAATGAGTTTTTATAAATAAGATGTATGAATAAAGATAATGATTTGAAAGAGCTTGATAATCGATTTATTAATAATATGTATTAATAAAGCTTGAGACAATGATTCTAAAGTAATGAGTATCGATTAGTATATTATACTAATAAAAGTAGATATTGAAATACTAAGAGGATAAGTAATAAGTGACTAGTAATAAACATGTATTCTAGTCAAAGAAGAGTCAAAGTAACATGATTTTGATAAAAGATAGATATGTTTTAAATTAGCAAAGGACTTGGTAAAGTCAAGATTTAAAATGAAATAATAAAGAGAATAGCATGATAAATTAGAATAAATGTATTCTAATAAGTGATGAAAGGAGCTGATGCTCATATTTGATGAAAGGAGCTGAGGCTCATATGTGAAATGAAAAATCCGGAATAAGACCGCCCAGAAATGGGGGAGCATGAGACGTCTACTTGGGGTGGTACCTCCCTGCGCAAAGAGTAGAATGTCACAGTTTACGACACTCAATGATGAGTGAGTATGACGACCCGGGAACGGGGAGAGCTTATGAATCTCGGTAAGATGGGGGTTCCCAATTACCTTGATAGTTTACCTATGACGTCCCATATCGGGAGAGTTGGCTTCGGAGAGGTCCGTCGCATATGTGATAATGAAAGTGTAAGTTTGGAGATAACTTACAAGTATGTGATTAGATGACGAGTAAGCTTACGGTAAGCTTATTAGTTTATACGGTTAAATGAATGGAAGATGAATATTGAATTAATAAGAAATGATAAGGATAAGTATTTTTAATGTTATAAATAATATTTTATAAATCTTTTGAGAACGGGTCGAAAACCCATGTATCTCACGAGACTATTTTGTCTCACGTACTACTTGTTTTTGGCTATGTACTCAGGTTCAGGATCGATGGATTAGAGGGTCGCGTTAGAAGTGGCCTAGTGTTGATCAGTTCGGGAGCTCGTAGGTAGTTCTCGTTTATCCTATGGTTATGATATTATTTTTGTAACACCGGATTTTATAACTCTGATAAATGTTTTATTGGTTTTTGTTAAACCGTATTTTGGGAACATTGGACATTGTATTATTTTTATTTAAAAATATGTTTAAAAGGTGTTTTGAAAAACGAGGTGTTACAATATATGTATATACTGGCTTCAAAGCCCGCCCGAATGGGCGGACATGCTTCGAGAAAGATGTAGGAAAATAACAAAATATTGATATAATTAAATAGTATATGTACTTTAATAATTCGACGACCTGACTCAGTTTGGTATAATTAAATATTTGTACTTTGATCGTTGTTTTATATTCTCTCAGTTTGTAGTTAGAAGATAATCACATTTTACCTCATTCATACCGCTAAATATCATTATTATTAATGTTAAACTTTAAAAAACAGTCGAGTGACACAATTGCATGTACAAATGTTTTGTAAATAAAGTGTTTAATATATATAAAAGTTGTGTATAGTTAAAAGCCAAGGACTTTTATGAGTATAAGAAAAACACTCAACAATAAACTTGTACATGAAATCACACAATAATGCCTATGATGTTCCTTCTACGATTCATTTTGTTGCCTTCACAAATCCATAAAATTGCTTAAATCATTTATGTATATAAATTCCGTTCCTTCGCCATCGTTTATCTTTAAAAAAACATACGATTCACGATGGGTGAAGAATTTGACGAGTGGGAAGTGACTTTTGCGGAGATTGAACCACATAACACACAAGAAAATCAAATCGAAATGCAACATCGCAAGTTAAAGGTACATTCAACTCCAATTAGTATTCCAGAAAACAAATCATGTGTTCGACATGTGCAGGAGTCTGATTTATTTGAAGATGATTATGGATATGAGAGAATAGTGCCACCTCACATAATATTGGGTCGGAGAGTCGGAAGAGAAGTAGCTTATTCAATTTATACCGGATGTTTCAAGACTTCAAAAGGAAGGCAATTGATTCAAATGAGGGATTTGATCTTTAGGTTCTTGGGATTTCTTGAAATTTGATCGACATGTGTTTTTTTAATTATCTCCTATGATAAACTCACAAGTTACTTAACTTAATATCATATTAAACAAGATTCAAAATCAACTTTTATTGTCAGAGGTTTCAATAGAAGCAATTTCTTTCTTTACCCCTGTGTAAATATATGACTGTCTACATATTACATTCATCATACATTCATACTCCTCATTTGAAAGGATTGTCTGCCATTATTGTTATTAGAATCAACTTTTATAATCATTGTTTTCTGATTGAATGATAATTTATAAATCGAGGTGTTCCCTGTCCATGTGTGTATGATGTATGATTTTATCACGTTTGGTTGAATGTTTATAAAGTGTACGACTCATATTCACATGCTTATGTTAAATTCATTTTATGGTATGCGTGTGTCAGTGTGTGTAACGTATCAATGTAAGTGTTCAATCACTAATCAGCGAATACATCATTTCTTTAAATTGGATTTGTACTCTTATAAGAGCACCCACAATGATTAACCTCTCTAATGACTTATTACTTTTGTCACATTATCTAATAACCTATTAATTAAAAACCTCTACAATGGTTAACCTTTCCAAAGACTTTTTCACTAATATTACTAATTTACATTTATCTATATCAAATATTTTATAAATGCCACTCACTTATGTAATTTAACAATTTTTATAGCATTACAAAACTTAACATTATTATAAAAT
Source organism: Calendula officinalis (assembly GCA_963853835.1). Classification (NCBI taxonomy): domain Eukaryota; kingdom Viridiplantae; phylum Streptophyta; class Magnoliopsida; order Asterales; family Asteraceae; genus Calendula; species Calendula officinalis. The sequence continues at coordinate 4,376,993 of OY970830.1, read as the reverse complement.
TTCTCTTACAAAAATATAATAATGCTTGACCTTAAAAAGTATTGAAATATGATAAATTATACTCCCTCTGTCCCACAAAAAAGTTCCCATTTCTATCATAAATTTTGTCCCACAAAAAAGTTCTCATTTCTATTAAATAATATTATTATTATGGACCCCACCACCAACTATCTCTTAAAAACATTTTCTCTCTCCAATTAACCTTATATTTTAATCAAAAATAGTACCAAAGACCCCACTATCAACTATCTCCTAAATACTTGTGCCCAAAGGAAATGAGAACTTTTTTGTGGGACGGAGGGAGTAATTTATAGTTATAGAAATAATAAATTATTCACATATAAATATATACATGGGTTTAAAATATAAAATTGTTAAATATATGGACTAAAAAAAAATGGTAAAGGAGTGTACCACTGACACTGGCCACATATTGTGACCGGACACCCGAACCAGCAACAGGTGCATTCCCCGACAAATCACCTAACAATGATATCCACACCTCTGCTTGGGCTCGATATACGAGACCCAGCATTTTCAGCACAGAGGGGGGGACCCACGTTTCAACGGAGGCTGGTGGCCACAAGGGGGGTTTCACGGGGTTTGAACCCGGGACCTCCCACATAGGAGGCCCAAGTCTTACCAACCGCGCCCACCCTTGTGGTTAAAAGAATCAAACTTTGAAAGTTCTTCAAGTGGTTGGAGAAGATCAAGTGGTTGGAGTGACCTCTTAAAAAAGTCATCAATTCCAATAGTAAAAAGTCATTTTAGAGGTTATTCAAATAGTATCAACCTCTTTTTCAACCTCTCATTGGAGATGCTCTAAGTATGGTTCTAAAAACATCGTTTTACATTTATCATGACTTATTAAGACTTGAGGTTTTCATATTGTCACATTATGGTTCAAAACTTAGGCGTAAGACTTAACATATGTTAATTTAAGTTCTAACTTAACCCACATATACTAGTTATAAATTGTGTTTTTAGACATATTAAAAATAGTGGGGTATATGAGCTAAATAAATATATTTATTTAGTTATAAAATTCGTATGCAAGAAATGAAGAAAAATTTGATAAACTATACGAAGTATTATAAATATATAATTATGTGTTATTTATATTTTTGTTGTATACTGTAAACCGTTATAACCTCAGTCTTAAGCGTTTAGCTAAATCATTAACTCTCCGATTCATAATTTCGAAAGTGAATTTATACTGTAATACGAGTTCGGTTTCGATTTTAAAAATTTATCGTTTTCAGTTTCGGTTCGGTTTTCGTAAAAGAATGAGCATTTTGCCTAAATCGAACCGAAACCTAACCGTTCTCGGTTCGGTTTTGAAAATTCATCATTTTCAGTTTCGATTCTATCAATTTCGGTTCGGTTTTTATACCGTGTGCACCCCTAAATTACAATACAAATCAGTTAATTAACTTTTCAAAATGCCCCTAAAATTTTCCAAATCGAAACACAAAAACTGAACAAATAATAACCCATACCCGATAACTAAACAACCGGCCCATGATGGTCAAAAGCCGGGAATTGCGGTGGGCCATATTTTATGCATGTTTAACACCTTTTCCTCATCTTTGAATTTTTCTACGCCTTTCCCTCTCTTTCTGGAGTCGTATCATCTCTCTCTAAAAAGGCCTAATTCGCATCATTCTTTCTCTTAATTCCTTCATTTTTATCATCACTTCAAGGTAATTAAGCTATCTGAATGCAGCATTCCGCAATTTGTTTTACTTCATTGATGATTGATTATGTTAATTTTACGTTTAATTCTCAATTTCTTACGTCTCCTTTCAAACTCGTTTGTTTGTTACGTTTCCTCAAGATTACAGATTTTGATTGATTTTGTTGGTTATTCAATAAATGAAATTCGGAGCATAATTGTAGTTTTGTCAATTAGCTGAATCATATTGTTACAGTGAGAGTATATAGACATCATGTGTGTATAATTTTCTAAAAACTTCAATTTTCTCAGATTTGTGTAAAATTTATCAATATGTTTTAATAAGATCAATTTATTTATGTACAGGGTAAACATGATTGATCAAGCACACCATCCAAGTATTTCCCAGAAGCTATCCGGGAGTCTTCTCGCATCAACCATGACGTCATTCCATGCTTGTGACAACGGTTTACAACAACCAAATCTGTTTCATAACCGTTTTAACAACAAAAACTACACGAATGCCTCCTTTCAATACCCGATGAACCCACAAACTGCATTCACTCAGATCCCAAAAACATCCCCAATTTGTGTTCAAGCCCCAGCCGAAAAAGGGTTTGCAGGGTTTGCAATTGATTTCATGATGGGCGGTGTCTCTGCCGCCGTTTCAAAGACGGCTGCAGCCCCAATCGAACGTGTGAAGCTGTTGATTCAGAATCAGGATGAAATGATCAAAGCTGGTCGGTTGTCTGAGCCGTATAAAGGAATCGGGGACTGTTTTGGTCGAACCGTCAAAGATGAAGGGTTTGTTGCGTTGTGGCGAGGTAATACTGCTAATGTCATTCGTTACTTCCCAACTCAGGTTAGTAATCATAAATTTTAAATTCTTATGCGTTTAAGGTAATCTTAATTTTTATGTAGTGGGATCAATCATTGATCAATAATAATTAATGGTTAAGATTAATCACATATTTTATACACGGAAGAGTATTTTAATCATTTGACGCTCATATAATTTTTTTAAATTTATTTTTTTAAAATCTTTTTATAATTATTATTTTTTTGTTAAAAAAGAAAATACTACGTGCTTACAAAAACATCACATGTGATCAAATTTACAATCATATGTGATTGTACAAAAAATTACATGTGATTAGGTATATAATCATATGTGATTATCACATAATATTATTTTTTTCAACGAAAAATAATAATATTTTTTTTAAAAAATGGATTAAAATTTATGTGGGTGTCAAATGACCAAAATATCTCTCCATGTATAAAGGGGGTGTTTGGGAGGGCTTATTTAAGGGGCTTATTAGCTTATTAGCTTATTTAAGCTTAATGAGCACATATTAAGTGTTTGTTTAGGCTTATAAGCTTGTGCTTATGAGCTTATTTAAGCCCCCTTAGAAAAGTTATTTTGATGAGGCTTTTTAAGGCTTATCTAAGAATACTAAGGACTTTACATTTTTAACCTCCACATTATTTTTCTTTTCTTCACAACCTCTTTACTCATTAAACCCTTTTCGGTAATTTTACAATATCCTTATATAAGCTAAAACAAACACTTTATTTAATAAAAGCTTATTAATTTAAATAAGCTTATAAGCTAATAAGCATAAGCTATTTTAAATAAGCTTTCCCAAACAACCCCAAAATATATAATTAGTTTTGACCATTAATTATTATTGATGAGTTGTTGAGATTATCCCTTGGATATACAAGAAAATTAAGGACCGGCTTGAACAATTCTCTTTGGGAGTTCAAATATCATATTTTTGGCTAATTCTGAATTGATATTGTATGGTTTTGATATTTTAAAAAAATCCAGGCTTTGAATTTTGCATTCAAAGATTACTTCAAGAAGCTTTTCAACTTCAAGAAAGACAGAGACGGTTACTGGAAATGGTTTGCTGGCAATTTAGCATCTGGGGGTGCAGCTGGTGCTTCTTCTCTGTTCTTTGTTTATTCACTCGATTATGCGAGAACCCGTTTGGCTAATGATTCCAAAGCTGCAAAAAAAGGCGGTGAAAGACAATTTAACGGTTTGGTTGATGTTTACAAGAAAACATTAGCTACTGATGGAATTGCTGGTCTTTATCGCGGGTTTAACATTTCGTGTGTTGGAATTATTGTTTATCGTGGTTTGTACTTTGGGTTGTATGATTCTTTGAAGCCCGTTATTCTCACAGGAAGCTTACAGGTAAAAAAAAATTTTGATTAATCTTCTTTGGGTTTTGATAATGACAGCCTTCTTTAAGCGCATAAAAGTTGTACATTAATTCATGGAGGGAAGTAGTTCCTAGATTGATGTATAATTTTTTGATGCATGTCATTATCAAAATCTTTTTTTTTTATTTATAATTTTTATTCATGTCACGTGAGGGCGTAATATAATCACGTGTATTTACAAATGTTTGTTGTGTTTTGGATTGTTTTTTTTTTCCTTTTTCAGGATAGTTTCTTTGCGAGTTTTGCACTCGGTTGGGTGATCACCAATGGTGCGGGACTTGCATCGTACCCAATTGACACGGTGAGAAGAAGAATGATGATGACATCGGGTCAAGCGGTCAAATACAAGAGTTCAATGGATGCGTTGACTCAAATCTTGAAAAACGAGGGTCCAAAATCACTCTTCAAGGGTGCGGGTGCCAACATTCTGAGAGCCATTGCTGGTGCGGGTGTCCTTTCTGGTTATGACAAACTGCAGTTACTCATCTTTGGCAAGAAGTATGGATCGGGTGGTGCTTAAGTCAACAGTTTTTAACTATAACTGCAACCAAAGCTTTTTCTTGCATTATGGTGATGAAGAGCTTATATTTTTTTGTTTTGTTTTCTAGTAGTAGGTCTAATAATGGGATGGTAGGAGTAAAAAAACGGTTGATGCTTGATGTTCAATAACCGTTCTACCTCCAATTTTGATATTTGGATTTTGATACATCTTGTACCGCGATTATTGTGGCATGGTTATTTGAGACATTATAATGCTTCATTCAGTTATCAAAATACAATTCTCATTATATTATTTTACAATAAGATGCGTTTCAACCTCAAAACTGTCAAAAACATTATATTTTTCTTGAAGCCTAAAATATTATGGATCCTGCTAATGAATTCTTAGGCTGTGAGGTATGGGTCCATAGTGCGGTGTGTGTTGTGGTCAATTTTTTTCCACAGTGTGGAAGGCCTCCACATCAGCTTCCACGGGCTTTTTCTTTGCCCATACCGACCAGTCTTAGGGCAATGGTTAAGAAATTATCACATGTAAAATTTTGATGTACCTTAACCATAAAAAACCACCACACCCTGAATTTCACTAACCATCCAATGTAGTTTTGCTTTAAAATTTGTACATTACCAATATTAATCCTTAACCATTGCCCTAAGGGCAATTGTTAGCATAACTGAAATATTATTACCCACACATTCTTGTTTGTTTTGGAATATATAGTTAGTATTTTTCTAACTTATGCCTAATGACATTAGATAAGAAGTAATCATTGAAGTTATAATTACCATTCATATTTAAAATTGTAGTTAATACTCAATAGTTGTGTAAATTAATTGAAGTTTAGGCAATTATAAGCATTACTAACTGGACATGTTTAATCTTACATTGCTAATTTGCTTCTTAAATTTGACCTATTTGATCGGTTAGAGATCAATTATAACTAAAAAAATAACTCATTTATATTTAGAGACACCATATTTTACGCATAAGTTTGTCTGCCAAACAACTTTTGAATATTTCTTCTCCATATTTAACAAATCAAATGATCTTTAATCTTTAATCGTTAATTATTAATAAAATAAAGACAACCCGTGATTTTTCACGGGATTTAACCTAGTTATTAATTAATAAAATAAAGAAAACTGATTCCAGTTTGACATGATCATGTAGTTTGATTTGTCAAAATAAACTCACAATTTTATATAGTCAATAAAAAAAATGCTTTGTTATTTAGATCGAAACTTCCCTTAATTGATGATAAAGATTAAATCAAAGAATTTGTCTCCAAAAATAAAAATTTCCAATTTGCTTATAAATACTTTTTACCAATGTTTTAAATATTTGATTGAAAAGAATAGTTTTTTTTTTAAGTAGATAAATAAAAATTGATATATGAATTTTTCGTATAGGTTGGAATTCAAAATTGATAAGTTTAATTGAAAAATAGGTTTTTAGAAATTTTCTAGTTTTCTTTTTGTTACTTTTGCATACTATTTATATAATTACTGGATTATAAATACTCAATAATATTATAATCCGAGTTTACCAAAGGTCTAATTAGATCAGACCGGTTCAAATGTATTTAGGACATTAGATGGTGTTGGTGATTTGTATCACCAATATTATTTAAGTGTAATGGAATAAACTTGTTGACCAAATGTAATCATAATAAATATTGAACAAGTAAGGGTGGTGCGGAGTGCACGCCTGTTTAAATTTGTTATGATTAAAATACACTGACTTAATGGGGGTTTGGGGGCAGCGCCCCCGATAACGGGGTTCCAAGGGGCAGCGCCCTGGTCGGGATCCAAGGGGCAGCGCCCTTGGTGGGGTCCAAGGGGCAGAGCTGCCAGGTCAGCTTAGAAAATTTTAGTTTCTGATAATATTCCTTTATAGAAAACGCATAAAAAATCCGAATTCTTGATTTGAACCCGATTTTTTACCCGTAAAATCCGACTCGGTTTTGGGCGGTTTTGGAGCAGTTTAAACTGCAATTTCGCAGTTTAAAGAAGTTTTCGTCAGTTTCTAGGAAGTGGGCATATCACTGGTTTTGGTCATCACTTTTGGTACAAATTTTATAACAAATTCTTCAACTTTCTCTGTTCTTGCAATTGTGATTTTATTTGATCGAAGATTTCGTAGTACCGATGAAATACTCTGATTTGAAAGTGTTTCAAAACTTCACAATTTTCCAAGTAATCGAAATCTAACATAGTTTCTAACAGATGATTTAATACAAAAATCAGTTTTCAACATTTCTTTGAACTCCAAATATTTTTGGTTCGTTGCAAAAATCAGTTTTGCGCATGCTTCTTATTTAACAATTGAGAGAGAATTATTATGTTTTCTTTCATCAAACCAGCATGATTTTTTTTATTTTTTTTTTTGAACGGCAACAAGAAACTCGAGGAAGGATGAGCTTCGGCAATGCCATCACCCACCCGCCACAAGCAAAATAACATTAAAAGCTAGCGAGAAGCTAGAAGGAACATACAAGAATTAAAAACACAATAAAGGAAAATTACACCAATCGGGCCACCTATTTGCTAACATACATTTGGAACGATGTTTTAGCCAAAAAACGAGAAAGCTTGCACTTGACTAATTACCAAAACATTATTGAGACCACCTGTTTTTGAAGATTGAAACACCTTATCATTTCTTACTTTCCAAATGATCCAAAGAAATGTATATATGACCGCCATAAACGCTTTAAGACCATCACCTTTAAGATTAGAAGTTGTACCCCATGAAAGTAAGTCTTCCAACCTTGAAATAGAAGATGAGTTTAGAAGTTGTACCCCATCAAACCAGCATGATAATTCTAGCTGTATATAAGATGCCAAAATGGGCGGCCAGGTGAGTTTAAATCCATCTTTATCACCTTGTTTCATAAAATGGCGGCGGCCCACTGAAAATATCGTTATATGAATACATTCAAGAATTAAGTAACAGTTTTGTATACTTGTATGTAAGATATGCATTATGTAACGATTTCCCCTTTTTACTTTAAATCATTTACTACTCAGATTTCGTTAAACAAGTACTTGTAATAGGGTGGTGATTTTTGTAAATAACAATTAATTTAATTATGTATCATATTATACAATATTTAAAGCAAACTATACATATAAGAAAAAATAATAATTGTTAAGTGCATAATATTTTTTGTGATATAAAAACCATTGCTTTTATCATATTAACTGTGTTTACAATGAAAAGTCCCGACATGCTGATAAGAGCATCTTCCACCTCACTATATCCTTCTATTTTGAAGAAAAAATCCAATTCAATCACACTTCATCCCCTTAATTTTTAAAGGAGTTAGACTGTCTTCATATTTGTTGTGAGAGGATTATCCATCTGTTAATGAACTCCGCATATATAAAGAGTGTAAATATTAATGAAATATGAGTTTTTAAAGAGAATAATAGAATGTATGATAATAGTGAGACTTTGTTTAACGTAAATAATCTTACCATCAATAGAGATAAATGATACTGTAATTTGTAGAAGTATGGTTAGAGATGCTACAAGCACATAACAAGCTTAGCAGTTACTCTGTTAATTTTGACGGCACAATGGCCAAGTTGTTACACACCATAGGAATAGGGGCAAGAAATGCTTGCTATCAACGAAGTTCATGGACCAATTCCATAACTTCATATCACTAGGATAAAAGGATATAGTTTATTGCTAAAATTATCTCATATCTATTGTTTTTGTTCTTTTTACAAATTAGTGCTCTGGAGTGTTAGAGTTTTATTTATATATATATATATGACTTAATCGTTATCATAATAACTTCTAAATTTTCCACTATTAATCTGATAACTATTTATTTAAGAAGTTATCAAATTCATAACATCTAATTAGTTGTTTGAGATCACTCACAATTTAGTTTGTTTTGTATTATACTCGTATACAGTTCAAGGTGGAGTACAACTAATAATTCACGGATTACAAGCAGAGTTGCTTACCTACTTTTGTTTACCGAAAGAATGGATCCATTAATGATGATGGAGTAATTGACACGTCATACCCCATCGGCCATCCCAACTCCCGTACACTTTTGAAAATTACACAAATACCCTTATGGCATTTCCGTAAATTCAATTATTAAACAACGCATGATGATAACGCGCTTGACCGACCTCCTCCTTAAAAAACCTCCCACACCCCCTAAAAATTCATTCGATCAATTCTGATTTTCCATTTCTTGCACGCCAAGATTTTGTTAATTGTCGTAATTTTAATAAAAATTGTAGAATTTCATTTACGTGAACGATTGAATTTGATGTTGTAATTCTAATTTTGATCGGAAATAATGGCTCAGAGGACGGAAAAAGAAGATACGGAATTCAAGGCGGTACCGGAAACGCTGACTCTCTGCGTTAATAACTGCGGCGTCGTTGGAAATCCGGCGACGAACAATATGTGTCAGAAGTGCTTCAACGCCACCACAACTACCAGCTCAACGACGTCGCAACGTATTCGTTCTAGATCTAGCTCGTTGAGGTCACCGTCTCGCCGTGACGTACCGGTCGATCTGGTGTTGGATCGGACGGTTGTGGTTTTAGATGAAGAATTAAAGGAGACGAAGAGGAACGAGCCGGTGTTGGTGAAGAAGGTGGTGAGTCGATGCGCTGGATGCCGGAAAAAGGTAGGTTTGACCGGATTCCGGTGTCGGTGTGGCGATCTGTTTTGTGCAGAGCACCGGTACTCCGACCGTCACGATTGTAGCTACGATTACAAGACCGCCGGCCGTGAGGCGATTGCGAGGGATAATCCGGTGGTCAAAGCATCAAAAATCATTAGAATATAAATTAAAAAAGAAATTTTTTTTCCACATACGTGTTCTACAAATCAGTATTTTAATGTGAAAAAAATTGTAAAATTCCGAGAAGAACACCGATCTCATATGTTGATCGGCATCCGTCGCTAATTGAGCTTAAAATTGAAATTGAATAAAATTAAATTAATGGATGAGGTGTTGAGATTGAATGTTGGGTTATTTGTTGATTGTGTTCTATCTCATCTTCTGTAAGAGATTAAAAAAAAGTTGATAATTTTTGTGCTAGTTGTTTAAAACACCCAACAAAACGAATCCGCACCGGTTGAATCAAGGTCTGGTTAGACGACGGGTTTGACCGATTTGATGAGTAGTGTTAACCGGTTGACCGCTGTGTTTCTAGTAGGTTGGATGGTTGGAGATGACGATTAATTTAATTATTATTAATCTAATAAAAATAAATAATTAATAATGTGATTATTCTAATAACTTTGTAATTGTCTTATTAAATAAATCGAACGGCTCCTCATGCTTTATTAATGTTCACATTTCTGTCCATTATTCACTTAAATAATAAAATTAGGCAAATGCATAAATATCTAGATATTCATTAAAGAAAGTTCAAGGTTATGGGTGATGCTGTGTATTTTGTTCGCTAGTAGAATATAAAAACTCTAGAGATACCCTTAAAAACTGGTTTGAATATATAAAATCATGTTGCTCTTTTAAAAGAATAAAAAAAAAAAAAAAATCCAAATGATCGTTTTAAAGTATGGTGTGATCGTTTTGTTTTTATTACAATATCTGTAAAAAAAAAAAAACAATTTAAAGGAGGCCTTGCAGATTTAGGCAGTATCAGATGGAGTTTGTCTGTGGCGGTTTGTATCCACTGATTTCATCTATGTATCTCTTCTTGTCCACCTCAGCCTTTGCTTTATACGGTTCCTTCTCCTCACCTACATATTAATATTAATTAATACCTCCATATGAGTTGACTTTAATAAATTTAAGCACAAAAATAACACAAAACCTGATAATTTGTTCCATCGTTCGCCAATAACCTTGGCGGTTTCTTGAAATGAAATACCAGGGTTTTCCTTCTTCACATTCTGAAGTCCGTCAAATAATGTGTCAGAAAATCTTCATATATATATATGTATATGTATATACTAACCTCTCTTTCGATTTGAGAGAAGAACATAAAACCACTCATTGCTTTCTTAGGGGCATTTGGGTCTTTTTTCTTCTTAGGCTTTCTCTTCTTTAACCCATCATCTTCACTGCCTTTCGGTCTCTTTTTACTTGAAGATGCTTTAGAAGTAGAAGTAGCAGCTGCCGTTTCTTTCTTTATTTCCATTTTAACAGGTTTCTGAAATTTCATTAGTAACTTTAATTTAATATAATAATAATAATAATGTCTAATAATAAGAAATAAAACCAAATAATTTACTTACCTCCTTTTCGCCCCCACTTAGACTAGCATCAGAATCATCTCCACCAGAATCATCAGTAGGCGACCCTCCATCATCCTTCCCAGCAACAAAATCCTCGTCCTGCATCATTTTACCACATTTATTTTAATAAATGATTAATGCGTTAATTATGACTTTAAGACCTTCAGAATTAGTATGTAGGTGTCTTTTTTTTTTTAATTAAATAATTTATGCATTAATTATGATTTTAAGGCCGTTAGAATTGTATGGGGGCCGGGTAATGGGTCAAAACAGACCAAGTTGGGTTGACCCATAAACTCCTTTTTGTTCATTCTTTCTTTTATAATACTATGCATTAATTATGACTTTAAGACCTGTATGGGTAACGAGTCAAAACGGGCCGAGCTGGATTGACCGGTAAACACTTTCATGTCCTATTTTTTTCTTACAACTAAATTAATACATTAAAAATAGACTTTGGGCGACTACCAAACTGGTTGGCCCGTTTCCCTTTTAGCTAAATTTGTTAATTTAACATGTTTATGATAAAACACAACTAAATCGACCCATTCATAAATACATGGGTCGAAATTGCCACCTCAATCTGTTGACCATGAATCCTTATCATCATTTTATAAATGGGAACATCAGAAACTAGTTGCATCGCATCTATCCAGCCCAAAAAGATAAAATAAATAAATTATAAAAGAATAAAACATTTTTTACCTCCTCGTCACTATCAGCTTCATTCAATATCCGTTTATATGGGTCATCATCTTCATCTGGTAAAACAGGTGCAACACCATCTGTCATTTTAGCAGCAGCACCCAAATTCATGATTTTAAGACCTTTAGAACTGCATCAATTAACAATTGATTAGTTTTCGTCACAATAGCATCTAACTTATTATAACATGCAAATATACACCAACTTAACTTGATGAAATCAAAAAGATTATGATATTCATTTCTCTGAATATTCCTGAAAAGATGTTCTTGTTCTGTCTTCAGTCTAATAAGAAGATCAAAGTAGTGCATATTTGATACTCCAGCAGCATGTCTTTGAAATTCAACATAATCTATCTAAATTTTAAAATAAACCGAGTCAAAATTCTGTAATTTAATCACCTAAATGGGTTATACATTGTACAATCTAAAACTCATTGTATCAAATTTTACCCAACTACCACTTTTTACTAAAATTTTCTCAAATTTGGATTTATTTTTTTTGCGAATAATCTGAAAACATTTCTGATTTTACAATTTTTTTAGAAACGGATATTTTCAAAACTTGACAACTTTTTTGGCAATAAATAGCTACTTTTTGCTGAAAAAATGGACAATTAAAAAAATGATAATTTTAAGGTCAATTTGGTATAATCATATACTAAAAAGGTTAGTATGGTAATCATCCCATTTAATAATTTATGAATCATGTCATTCTAGAGAAATTAAAGAATTAAAATTTAAATGCAATATTTATTACCTCATCATAGAGAATTAAAGTAGGAGGTTTTGGTAAAAAGAAAAAGCTTTTTTCAAGTGGATAAAGGACACCATCTTCAGCTTTTAAGGATGATTTAACAGCATAACCATCTTGACAGCTACGGAATTTTCCTGGCCTTGTCAGTTTTGTGCCAGATAATCCTCTTAATACCATTGTGAATACTTCGTGAATAAGTCCCTGTTAAAATTCATGCACAAAATTTGAAAATTATTAATCACAGCTAAAAATAAAAATCCAAGATTTATTTCAAGAAGTTACCTTATAAGATGGTTCTAATTTGTCCTTGTATTTGGTAGCAAATAGATCTTCATTAATAGTCAAGGTGCTCTCCATAACATAATCTGTATCAAACTGTTGCATGTAATAGACCAATAAAATTAATAATTTCACAAAAATTAATAAAATTATATCAAGAGCAATTAACAGCAGACCTGCAACACTATATGTGGATACATAGTTTGACCTTTGCGGATAGGCGGATCAAGAGTAACAACCACAAACGTATGTGGTTGATTTGACTGCATTACACCACCAAAAAAAAAATCAACTTTTAAGATAAATTGGTTTCAGACATAATTCCGGAATTATATAATAAGTGAAATAAAAATGTTTACTTAAAAAAAAAAGAAAAAGATAAACCTTGGGCAATACAAACACACGAACTACACTGCTGAACTGAATTTTGAAATCGTTAGCTTGCCCTTGTAACCGTAAAAAGGATAAGTGAAGTTCAACATTGTAACGACCCCTGTAAAATCATATACACACAATTTGTTCATTATTTATATAAAAATATATAATAATTTGGGCAAAAAGTGTTTTGGGTCAACCCGCCCATTTTCCTATCTCTAAAATAATAGACAAGAACTCACCTTGGAGTAAGAATAGCAATGCCCTCAAAAGTGACAACAGCCTCCTCACCTCCAGCACCAACATCTGCCATTGACATTATTTTTTCACGAAAAACCTTAAAAAAACAAATATGTTAGAAAAAAGCCACCTGGCAAAAAAGCAGTAAAATAATCCAAATAATCATACCTGTGCAGGTGGATGGTTTTCATCACCAACAAACTGTGCGTTGTTAGTGGGTATGTGAAAACTCATCTCCATCAATGAATCTTTCTGCATTAAGTTAAATTAGATTGAAAAGAATAATAAAATGTTAAAATCAAAATATACTATATAATGAAATATAATTAACAAAGAGCAACCTCATTTGCACCAGTTGTGTCATCCACATGGAATTCCAATATGACATCAGTTTTTCCTTGAAGCTGTGTTTGGGACACGTCAGCTAAGGAAATTTCAAATGCTTGTTTTTGACCAACAACAAAAGACAGCATATTACCTGAATATTTTTCAAATTATTAGAAGAATGAATCCTAACAAGTTTTGAACAATTAAAATGTTTGGTGTAATTACACCTTAATATTACTAAATGAAATGCATATCTTATATATTTTAGAGATTTCACCATTTAAATCAACTTCTCCCCAGTTTTTCCCACTAACAGAAAGCTGTTTTTCTTCTGTTGTTAACCCACAAGTGTTCTGGAAAAAGTTTGTCAGGCTACTGACATCCTGCAATAGAAATACAACAATAAATTATAAGAGTTCTAAAAGCAAACAAATAATAGTAAGTGCAGATGAAAACCTGGTCACGAAAACCAGTGAACTTGTATTTAAGACCATCTTTAATTCTGACAGCAAGCTGATTAGATCGGGGAACTTTCATCCAAATTAGACCCAAAATATCAGATTTATCCACTTCTACAGCCTTACCACCTCCTTGTTTCTTCCACAATATACCACCTGAATGAACTTTAAGCTGACCTGGATTCTGCATTGTGCAACCAAAATTATGAATCATGTGGAAACAATAACAAACCGAATTTGATACAGATTTGATAAAAGGAAAAAAAAAAAACAGATGAAAACTTACAGTGCCCCCACGGCCACTAAGAGATATATTGTTGAATGAGTGGCCATCTGCCATTTGTATTTGTCCAAATTTAGGACACCCAAGCAAATTACTCGAAGATCAACTACTGCTTCAAGTCATAAAAATTCTGTTTACAAGCAACCACTTGATCAATCAATTAATGTTTATCTAAAGCTTGCGAAATTGTATCTGATTCCATTAAGATGAGGATAGTTAATAATCACTTAATTGGTAAACAAATCAATGCAATCAAAAGTTCTTCTAACAATGCATCATTTAATAAAAAACTAAGGGTACTCTGTCTGTGACTATTTTTAATTGTCGATAAATGAAACATACACAAAGCACAATCAAAATCCATTCCGATCTTCGGATTTCTCAAGCTAGAAAGAAACAATCGCGATTCGATTCGTACCGGAAACAAACACGATGCGCATCGAAAATCTTATCAGTAGCGAATGTAATGCGAGCTAATTATATCATTAATGTTATATAACATCATCTCTTCATTGAGCAATCTTCCACTGAAGAAAACGAATAGTCTACAATAATCTATATTAATTTCTACAAAGTACAATTCTATGTTGGATCAAATTACGAAACAGGTGTAATCCATAAATTTTGTTTAATAAATAATAGAGATTCACAAAATCAACAAAGAAAGGTAATTTTGATCTCAGAAATAGATTTGTAGATTGAGATGATTGTCTCTTACTGATATTTGAATTACAGGATTACTTGCTGCTGGGTGGAAGGAACCATGCTGAATGAATGAATGCTTTGATTTGATTTGATTTTGTGTTGTGTTAGTGACAGAGAAGGAGGAGGCGGGTATGAAAAGTTTACAAATAAGTCCCTGCTTTTTGTTAGGTTTTTGTTGAAAATAATTAAATTGGAAGTAATTGCAAAATTCATTTAATAAAATATAAAAGATTTTCCTAACGTAAAATCAAATCATAAAATCATATAAAGGGTATGATAACGTAGAATTAATAAAATTATATTTAGAGTTTTTTTATCGAATGCTTCTGGTGCATATATTAGGTGCATTTAATGGTATTCAAGTTTCCATTTAAAATAAGAATTTTATTTATTGTATCTACTAAAATAATAACAAATAAACTTCATTACTGTAATTCAAAATATATTAGGAAATCATATTCCCCATTAAATGCATCTAATATATACCCCATAGTCATATGTTATTACTAAGGAAATCAGATCCCCCATTCAATTGATGTGCTCCACATAATAAAATACTATTATTACTAAGGACCCCACCACTAACTATCCACTAACCATCTTTCTCTCTCCAAACCAATTGTCACACCCCGCCAAAAGTGGTTTGCGGAAGAACGGGCGTGCGACTATCATGAGTAAACATAGCATATGATTATCGTAAACAATAATTGTTTGATAAAAAGTAATGTCACCAAAATTTAATGTAAACAAAGTAGTTGAACCAAAACATAGTTTTTAACTAAAATATGGAGGTGACATCTTTACAAAACGAAAGCTTGACTCCAATGCATGCGACTCAATGCCTAGCTTAGATACCTGAAAAACATAAGTAAAAGTATCAACAAAATTGTTGAGTGAATTCACAGGTTTTAATGAGTTCAAAATAGTTCTGTAGTTTTTGTAGGCCATTCATGACAAAAATAGTTTGATGATATAAATGCTAAAAATAGTCTGCTCAAAAGTAGTAGTAGAAACAGTAGTTTCATATGTCATTGTTGGTAAAAATAGTAAATAGTCTGCTTAAAAGCAGTAGTTAAAATAATCGTTTTTGTATGCCATCGTTGGTAAAAATAGTGTGATGATATAACACGTTAAAAATGACCTGCTCCGAGAGCAGTAGTACGATTTTACTCGTGATAGTAGTAACAATAGTTTTTGTATGCCATCGCTGGCAAAATAGTGTGATGATATAAAATAATTAAAGATTGGCCTGCTCTGAGAGCAGTAGTAGAAACATAATAGACGGTGATCCCCCAACAGGGTTGCAAAGCCTTTGAGTTAAAATGCTGACCCTAAGTCCATAATCAAAACAACAACCTTAAACGTGCTAGATATGCACTCCTCGTGGTCGGTAAACACCGATAAATGATCAATAACGTGGGAGGGTAGGTCTCCGCCAATAGTACTATTTGCATATCCAGGGCCTAGTCGCAACTAGCTAATGATTATGTATGTAACATATACGCACTTCCATGTACATCTAAACTTAGTCCAAGCATAAGGATTCGTTGTCTAGTTTCCAAAAATAGTTTTCATCACGATATAGTAAACGTTTATAAATATTGTAAACATTTATAAAATAGTTGATATGTTTTCACCTAAAAGTGAAACAGTTAAAACGTAGTAAAAGAGATGTTGTGAACTCATAGTCA
Organism: Calendula officinalis; assembly: GCA_963853835.1. Taxonomy (NCBI): domain Eukaryota; kingdom Viridiplantae; phylum Streptophyta; class Magnoliopsida; order Asterales; family Asteraceae; genus Calendula; species Calendula officinalis. The sequence goes on along the minus strand of OY970830.1, from coordinate 4,360,519 downwards.
CAACTAGATTTTATAAAAGTAGTTGTTATGTTTTTCACCCCAAAGTTGTAAAACAGTAAATAAAATGCGGTAAAAAGTGGGGCTGTGAACTCACGGTCAGAGTAAGATTTATAAAATATACAGTCAAACGTTTATAAAAGTATTTGATATGTTTTTCACCCCAAAGTTGTAAAACGGTAAAAATAGAGTAAAAGAGGGGCTGTGAACTCACCTGATGCAATGCTTCCAAAAGACTCAAATAATGAGATGATGTTTCCAACTAAACGACTTCTAGTGCCCTATATGCATAGAAGTAAATGAATGAGTGACGGTCTCAATGACGCGTCTAAACTAAGTGATGCACAAATGATTCCCTAAGGGTAATTCGACTCGAGCGATATGTTAAGTTTGTTAAATTCAGACAAATTTGAACAATAATTATACATTAGTCTCGTATAAAATAAAAGATTTGTGATATAAGAGATAGTTATTTAATAAGGATAAATTTAAACACTTAACATTTAAATAAACTGTTAAGTAAATAATTAAATAATAAATAACAATTTGGTTAGTTTTAAATAGCTACATGATTTTAATACGTAGAATCTTTTGTACTACTTCTTCTTTAAACAATTAAACTGGTAACTTAGAATAAATTTTATTTAATATAAGTAACTTATTTAAAAGAAATGTGACTAATTTCGGTTAAAGAATTCGGATTTTAACTGGCCTCCTGAACTGCTGATCTATGATCGATTCACAACTTGGGCTGAAATAAAAATTGAGCTGGACAAATTCGATTTGGGCTGACCAAAATAAAATAATGAAGGCTTTTATTATAATTGATAAAACACAAGTGGTCTTAAAATTTTAAAGACTGATTTGGATTAAAACCAAAATTGGCTAGAAATGTTTTACAATCTTTAGGACGAGGAAAATACCACTGGCAGCCTCCTCAGCTGCCGGCGACTTCAATTTTTGGCCGGAAAATAGTTTTATAATAGGCACACACACAAACCCATTAACTTATACACAATTTATGAATAATTATATATATATATATATATATATATATATATATATATATAATCTACTATTATAATAAATCAAAGTATATATGGCCACATGTCTTCTTTCTAGACCCTCATATGACACGTGGCAGCTCACTATTAAATTCTCAATTTAATTAATATTAATATTAATTGCTAATATATTTACGGATAGAAATAAGTGGAGATATGATCGTAATTATAAAAACAAGTATTGAATATAAATCTCATATTTATAGAAATAGATAATTAAAGAGAAATTCATAATTTTGTTTTTATAATTTTATTAGATATTAACAATAGGATACCACAATAAAATAACAAAGACTAAATATAACAACTCCGTATGAAGCTTTGAATGTGGAAGATTCGAATTTTGAACCACAATGGTTAATCTTAGAAACAATTGATGCAAATCCCGTATCTTATGAAAATAATTTAATGGTTTAACAAAAATAAAATTGAGATTTTCTACAAGTTTTAGAAAACTATGTTTAGCAATATTTATTTGGAAATTTAAGCTCTCAAATTTTTAGATTTGTGGAGTACCATATTTAGATTTACAGGTGGAATTAAATATGCTCTAATTGTCGGTCATTTTTAATCAAAATAAAATTAATGCAACATAGAGTTTATCTATCTTGAATTTTTATTGATTTGGGTTGGCACGTGACTAGAATTGGTAAATACATAGTGACAGTTGACCCTAAACCTCAACCCATGGTGTCACTTTAAAAAAATGTGTTAATCTTTTTATTCTTTTCATAGACTAACAGTTAGAATTCATAGTGAAAAAATCACTTTATCATAGTGCTAAACTAATGTGGATACTAATGATTACAACAATCTCTTTTTCCTGTTTTTTTTTTCAGAATAAATTTCTACACATACACGTTACATTAACGTAAATTTGTCCATACACTATAGATTTACATATGATTATGTTAGTAGGGTTTTATCGATTTCTGTTAAAAAATTGTAATTTAAAGTGCTTATGCATTTCTTTGTTTTTAGTCCATATAAGTATCGCTCCATTATTCAAAATTCACCGGCATATGAATTTTGACTTCTTTAGCATATCTCACTTTTTTTTAACTCTTACTATAATAGTCTAATTAAATTATGTGATTCATGTATGTTTACTATTTAAAAAATATACATTAATTTTATGTTTGACTTTGGTAGTAGTCAAAAAACAATTTTAGATGATTTTTTTTTTAGTTAATATGAGTTAGCTTTTTATTGTACTAATTATATCAAAAGGTACATACATTATGTTTGACTTTATTTGTAGTCAACTCAGATTTTTCACATGAAATATTATTTTTTCGTTTGACTTTGGTAGTAGTCAAAACACAATTTTATATCTTTTATGGTTTTTTATGATTACTTTATTTTTTAGTTAATATGAGTGAGACTTTTATTTTAGTAATCACATCATTAGGTACACATTGTTCTTTTTTACTTTAACTTTAGTCAACTCAGATTTGTGTATGAAATTATGGGTAACAATTCAGGTCAGGTTCGCAGGTTGGCGGGTTAGAACGTTCAACCCAAACCGACATGTTTATATAAACGTGTCAGATATCTCAACTCTAACATGTTTACCTTCAACCTGAATCTGACCCATATAACTCATTTAATTAAACTGGTTAAACATGTTAGCAGGTCAAACGGGTTAAATGGTTCAAACATGTCAAACAAGTTGTTATTCCACAAATTTATTTTTTATTATTATTTTCTTTGTTAAAAAATAATATTTATTTGATAATTACGTTTAGTACTTAACTACATGTGATTTTAATGTAAAACATGTGATTTTAGTGTAAAATCACATGTGATTGTATATTTAATCACATGTGATATTTTAGTACAATCACATGTGATTCAGTATGCAATCACATGTTTTGTTATTAATGAAAATGTAATAATTTTTTAAAAAAGATAACTAAAAATAAAAAATAAAAAAATAAAAAGATATAATAATTCTAAAATAAAAAATAAAAAACTTTTTTTAAGTGACCAAAATACCCCTCCACGTATAAAATATGTGATTAATCTTGACCATTACTTATAATTAATTAATGGTTGAGATTTATCCCTTAAAACTTCATAAAAATCAAGTATTTCCTTGACTCTAATATCACTAACCAATATTATTATTTTTATATTTATTTGGTGTTTGGATATTTAACTATCATATTGTATTCACAAGATTGATCCTTAAGAAAGTAGAGGTACAAGAGTGGCTAGAAATATATCTTAAAACGTGAAATGTTGTATTCAAGAAAGTATTGATTATATAATGTATTTGGTTTTATGTTAATACCACTTTTCTTTAATTGATTTTTTAACGGCACATAATCTACTCCACTTGCCCATATCAGGGCTTGAACCCATGACCTTTAGGTCCATGCACCACACCATATACATCAATACCACTAGGCTACAAGCATCATATTTTTTTTAATTGATGTTATGATTATTATATTGACTTATGTTTATATAATGTATACACTTAGATTATTAAAATATATTATATGTCTTCTTATCTTATATGTAATCAATATACAATTAACAAATCATTTTTGTATTTTTATAATAATAATAATTGTTTTTAGTAAAATTACGACCACCCGTGATTCTTCACGGGTCAGAAACTAGTTTATAAATAAAATGACGATGATTTATTGTCCGTAAAAACACTCACGAGAACACACGTTAGTGCGTGTTCCGTAGATGGTCGGCAACCACAGAAAATGGAACAACGGTTAACATATAACATAAACAAAAACAGTTAGAGATTATACCGAACGAAACGAAGAGACACCAATTGCGGGAGAGATGGAGATCGTCGGGACCTCGAGTGGTTGCTGGAGGAACGGGATTCGTCGGAGATGTTGCTTGTGTTACAGGGGGTGGCGAGGAACTGAACAGAAAATATATATAACGAATAAGAATGATGTGACGCAACACAAACGTGTGTGATTAAAAGGAATGATTCGAGTTGTATACCTTCGCCGGAATATAGTTGATCGCCGGAAAACGAAGAACGAGTGCCGAGAGGGAAAGATCAGTGAGAGATATCGCCGGAATCTTTCCGTCTGCTTTCACTTTTGTGTCTGGTTTGAGAGAATCAATATAATTATTATGGTGCTGAGTTTTCTGGTGATGCTCAAGAAAGACGAGTGAGGTGAAGGAAGTTTTATTTGGTTAAATGGAGATGGATGAGTGGTTTTGTAAGTTTCATGTGTAGAAGGTGGTGAAGAATGGTTAGTTATTGTGGGTTTAATATGGAGTTGAAAATAAAAATGCATGAGTATCAGGTTGTTTATGAAATCACGAAGATCTCATAATATCCGGTGCAAATCGGATTGTTAGTTGTGGGGGGAAAAGTATGTGTGCACGTGGGGATGAAATGGAAGACAATGATGGATTTTAAAAAAAATGTAAATTAATTTGTTTGTTAATTGGTAATTAGCTGTTCGTTTATAGTGACATACTTTTGTCACTTTTAGTATTTTCTTAATATTTTGGTTGTCATTAATTGCATACTAAATTGTGTATGCCTTTTTGTGCACTGATTTTTGTACTAGTGTATTCGATCAAGCAAATGTATCATTATAAAAACTTTATATGTTTGTTTCGGTTTGTGTTATGTTGAGTCACCAACTCACTAAATGTAAATTTCTAATTGTATGAGACACAAATAATTTGACTCGTGCATAAATGATGTGTATAAATAACACATAATATGAATGTTTGCTACACTCGAATGCAACAAAAAATGATTTTAGTAACGAGATGATTGTACTAAGACAAAGTGGGTTAAAATAACGGTCGGGTCAAATACCCGATTTTGAGGGTTGTCACACCAATCTTATATTTTAATCAAAGTTATTACCAATGACCTCACCACTAACTATCCCCTTAAAACTTGTGCTCATGTCAAATGGGAAGTTTTTTGTGGGACGGAGGGAGTACTATGTAAGTTTTACATCAATCTATATAATTATATCAATCTATAGTTGCGGTGATTGAAGTAAAATTATGATATATAAATCATTTTCATATTATATAAGTAGTAAAGTTTTTAGACCGCATTTGTTAAAAAACAATGGCCACAGGTCAAAACAAATATGTGTAATTCATTAATTTTTTTTTTATATCTTCCTTTAATTTTAACTATTATCTTAATTAGATGAGTATGTATATAGTAGATATCAACACCATTTCTCAATAATAAATTCCAACAACCCTCGTATAACAATTATGTTTGTTTATATAATCGTGTTTTGCACTACTCTAAAGTCTAACCATTTAGTTTTGGCATATATAAATTCAACAATATCCTTGCTCACTCTTGCTAATCAGAAAGAGAGAGAAATGGGAGAGGTGAAGCACCTGCTTCTTGCGAAGTTCAAGGATGGAATCTCGCAACAACAGATCGACGACCTCATCAAAGGCTATGCAAATCTCGTCAATCACGTTGACCCAATGAAGTCTTTTCGATGGTAAAAATTCGTTCCGCAATCCAAACTCTTAAATATAGATTGATCAAATCAATTATATGAGCTGTCTATCAATCTAATGATCTAAAAATGTCTTTCGATTTAATGAAAATTAGGTCTTTATTGTCTCGAACCCTAGATCGGTTTGATTTTAATTTGGTACTAAAACAACATTCAACAGTTATACGTTTTGTTTGCTTTATACGGTATTTCCAGAAATGCAAATAATCTCAGACTCAAAATGTGATGACTTTATGACATTTTATGACTCTATTACGTTCTGATGACTTTATTACATTTTGATTGGCGTGCTCAGACAGATCTTTGTGAAATTGATAATGGAACATGAATTTATTTACAGTTCCTAGTCTATTGGTTAGGTTTACAATTTTAGTACCTTTTAAATTGTTAGATATTTTCATATGCTTGTTTGATCATTTGTTGTGTGAGCCTGGACCTGCTTTTAAGGAAAGTCAGTAGGTTAATTTTGTTTAAATGATGAGATTTGAGTGCTAGACTAAAAAAAATTATGAACATATACAGAATTTAAACTTGTGTGTATCTGGTTTCTAGAATTCCAGTAGGTTAGTTTTGTTGAAATAATGAGATTTGAATGCTTGATATAAATTGTATTTTCTTAATAATTATTATTTAGGGTAGATTAGCACATAAGGTGCTTATAAATGAATGAAATTCAAAGGGTACATATATGTCACATACATCATCAAAGAAAACAACTGATATTTTGTAAAGGGTTATCGTACTTTCTGAGAAAGTTTAAGTTTAGTCATTTTACTTTTTTTCTGTTTATTAAGGTCATTGTATTACATGAGTATTAGTTACTAGATGCCAAACTTTTTAAAGACATACATTTAAGTCACTCGGGTGACCTACAACTTGTTAACATTAGTTTACCACCATTATTTAAGAATTTGTTTTGCAAAGCACAATGACAAATTGAACTTTTCTTTTAGAAAATTACAGTGAGGTCACTGTATATTAACCCTATTTTATATTTTCTTTATATGAAATATGAATCCATGCAAAAAATAATAGTCACGTCTATCATTGAATACATATCTGGTTGCTAATGATTTAAATGACCAGTTTCATAGGTACAATGAGTCAATGGCCTTAATAAACAAAAAAGAAGAGAAAAGTAGATTTGCCAAACTTAACTTTTTCGGAGACAACTGATATTTTTGTATTTGGTGTTCTAAGTTTTAAATTTGATTAAAATTTTGGTGTAAAAACAGGGGAACAGATGTGAGCATTGAGAATATGCACCAAGGTTTCACTCATGTGTTCGAGTCAACCTTTGAGACCGTTGAAGGCATTGCAACTTATATTTCTCATCCAAAACATGTCGAGTTTGCCACTCGTTTTCTGGATCAACTTGATAAAGTTCTGGTTGTTGACTACAAACCTACAGCCGTTGACCCATGACCATCTTCTTCTTCTTCTTGTTTAATGTAAGATTTGCTTGTTTGTTTGTTTGTTTGTTTGATGGATGTATCTTGTTCTTTATATTTAAAAAATTATGCTACTCCCTCTGGTCAAAATAATATAATTACTTACTGTATTAGTTTATTACAAAATGGAAATGGAAATTATAGCGTTTATAGTGATTCTGATGTGGTATGGTTTGATACCGAACAGTACTAGACATATCTCTTCATTTTGCTAACCAAACACGCTATTCGTAAGGATTCAATTCCAAATCTCATGAACCAAATGCCCCATCATAGTTCAAAATGGATACCACATCGAGTTTTATGAGGATAAAAATGGTATTAACATGATGTAAAGACTTCATTATTTTTATTTTCAATAGAGCTTCTAAATGCAAATATTTGTCAAATCTCGGTTGTGACTCGAGTGGATATGATAAATTGATAAGGTAGAAAACTTTTTGAACGTGACTAACACACCAAATCGAATGAGATGGACATTTGTGTTGTACAACCAAAGCTTTGTTTAGCTTTACCTAAATCAATTTTATTTTGTTATATTTGAGTTTATTAAAAGTTAAAAATAAAGAAAAAAAGAAAAGAAGATATGAACAGGGGTGGACCTAGGGCAAGTGGGCAACCCCTCAAACTTTTCGAATTAGTGTTAATTTTGTTCTTTTAAATGTAGGTGACACCTCTAAAAAAATGCAACGGATATTCTTATGTAGTAGAAAAAATAATAATATATGTTCTATTTCAATATTTGTTGAAAAGATAGATAAAGAAAAATATAATTAAAGTTCAATAAAAAATTAAGTAAAGTCCATTACTCCTTATTTATTATGCTTCTATTATTTACTGATTCTAAAACAAGAAAACATGGATTTTTCCTTTGCTATATATTTTTCGCAATGAAGCTTCTAAAGACTGATTTGTGCACTAAAAATGGGCGATGATTTTTTGAATCAAGCGTTGATTTGTATAGTAGAAAAAAACACGTTTAGATGTTACAATTAAAAGTGTAATCAATCGTTTTCTGAAAATGAAAGAACGAAGAGGTCAACTTTAGAATGTAATTTATAGATGTTTTTTTGACATATGTAATGAAATCGTACTTTCCAAATTCTTTTTATGTTTTTTATGTAATATGAATAAAAAATTGTGCAACCCCTTAAATTTTTTTCTGTGTCCGCTACTGGATATGAATATAGAATGAAGATGAAGGTTGGTGCAAAGTTTGCGAAATTACCTCTGGTTGTTGTCACGTACGTAACATATGATATTATGATGTCATTTTACGGATTAGAACTAGCATCTTTAAGCCTATGGATAAAAATTATATACATTCAACTACTTAGCCTAAATCTATGCTAATTTATAATGCAAATTAGAAAACCTGCTATATTTAGCAATGTTCAATTTGCCTGCCATATTTAGCAATGTTCAATTTGCCTGAAAAATAATTAAAAAACTACTTTGGACGAGACTCGAACCCGGGTGGGAGTGCTCCATAGGTGGAGCTCTTACCACTAGCCAAAGTCATAGCTTTGGTTACAACTACGTAACACTTTATACCTAAGGTGTTTCCCAAGTATATTTAAACCGGCCCATCATAAATAATTAAAAAAACTATTTTGTACGAGGCTCGAACCCGGGTGGGAGTGCTCCATAGGTGAAGCTCTTACCACCGGTCAAAGTCACAACTTTGGTTATAAATTCGTAACACTTACACACTATGCTTTCATGTGGGGACGAATTTCAATATAGCCATTAAAGTTTTACGTTTTTTAACTTTTATTTATAGAAATCATAATCACTTAATGTAAACAGAGAAATATATTAAATTTGAACATGGTTTTTAAATTACTTGGTTTTATTGGCGTGGATTTTCAAAACGCCAATTAAATATATTCCAGTTAATTTGTAATGGTGAGTTGTAAAGGAGTATCTCTTCATATTATTTGTCAAATTAATATGACGTCAAAAATTAATGCTTTTATTCCATCCCTAATTTATATAAGATTTCAGAAAAACAGTCAATTACTGCTTTCAGTCTATAATTAAAGGAGTGTTAATATGACGATTAATATTAGTATGAAGAGGTGCTTACATTCCGTCAGATTTATACGTTTTTAGTCCACAATTAAATGAGTGTTAATATGACAATGAATATGAATTAATATATACGTTTTTAGAGTCTTAATTTGTCATTTAATGGTTTGACTAAAAATTAGTTTTCCTGCTCAAATAATTACGTTTTTATTAATTGTCATTTAATGTGTTAATTACGTTTTACTACAATTAATACTAATATGTAGAGATGTAAATCCGTATAAGTTATACATTTTTAGTCCACAATTCAAAGAGTGTTAATATGACAATTAATATGAATTAATATATACATTTTTAGAGTGTTAATTTGTCATTTAATGGTTTGACTTATAGTTATTTTGGGTTCTCAAATAATTACATTTTTATTAAGCTCATAAAAACCCGAATCAAATTTGAAAATCCTCCCTCTTTAAATCTTTTAATTACGTTAAAAACTGTCGATATTTAATTGGTTGACTCGTTTTTATTGTAGAACCATTTAATGGTTTGACTTACAATAGTTGTACTTTAATCGTTTTTATTGTATCAAAAGTTTAAAAACGTTTCTTAAATTGATTTGTCATTTAATGTGTTAATTATGTTTTATTAGTGTTAATATATATGTTTTTCATGTTAATATGACGTCAATTAAAAGTAATATTAAGAGATGCTTACATTCCGTCAGATTTATATGTTTTTAGTCCACAATTAAATGAGTGTTAATATGACAATGAATATGAATTAATATATACGTTTTTATAGTGTTAATTTGTCATTTAATGGTTTGACTAAAAATTAGTTTTCCTGCTCAAATAATTACGTTTTTAGTAATTGTCATTTAATGTGTTAATTACGTTTTATTACAATTAATACTAATACGTAGAGATGTAAATCCGTATAAGTTATACGTTTTTAGTCCACAATTTAAAGAGTGTTAATATGACAATTAATATGAATTAATATATACATTTTTAGAGTGTTAATTTGTCATTTAATGGTTTGACTTACAGTTATTTTGGGTGCTCAAATAATTACGTTTTTATAAAGCTCCTAAAAACCCGAATCAAATTTGAAAATCCTCCATTTAAATCTTTTAATTACGTTAAAAACTGTCGATATTTAATTGGTTGACTCATTTTATTATAAAACCATTTAATGGTTTGACTTACAATAGTTGTACTTTAATCGTTTTTATTGTATCAAAAGTTTTAAAAACGTTTCTTAAATTGATTTGTCATTTAATGTGTTAATTATGTTTTATTACGGTTAATATATATGTTTTTAATATATATGTTTTCATGTTAATATGACGTCAATTAAAAGTAATATTAAGAGATGCCTACATTCCGTCAGATTTATACGTTTTTAGTCCACAATTAAATGAGTGTTAATATGAGAATGAATATGAATTAATATATACGTTTTTAGAGTGTTAATTTGTCATTTAATGGTTTGACTAAAATTTAGTTTTCCTGCTCAAATAATTACGTTTTTATTAATTGTCATTTAATGTGTTAATTACGTTTTATTACAATTAATACTAATATGTAGAGATGTAAATCCGTATAAGTTATACGTTTTTAGTCCACAATTCAAAGAGTGTTAACATGACAATTAATATGAATTAATATATACATTTTTAGAGTGTTAATTTGTCATTTAATGGTTTGACTTACAGTTATTTTGGGTGATCAAATAATTACGTTTTTATTAAGCTCTTAAAACCCAAATCAAATTTGAATATCCTCCCTCTTTAAATCTTTTAATTACGTTAAAAACCGTCGATATTTAATTTGTTGACTCATTTTTATTGTAGAACCATTTAATGGTTTGACTTACAATAGTTGTACTTTAACCGTTTTTATTATATCAAAAGTTTTAAAAACGTTTCTTAAATTGATTTGTCATTTAATGTGTTAATTATGTTTTATTACGGTTAATATATACGTTTTTCATGTTAATATGACGTCAATTAAAAGTAATATGAAGAGATGCTTACATTCCGTCAGATTTATACGTTTTTAGTCCACAATTAAATGTGTATTAATATGACAATGAATATGAATTAATATATACGTTTTTAGAGTGTTAATTTGTCATTCTATGGTTTGAATTACAATTATTTTTGTTGCTCAGATACTTACTTTTTTTTATTTGTCATTTAATGTGTTAATTACGTTTTATTACAATTACTATTAATATCTAGAAGTGTAAATTCGTAAGAGTTATACATTTTAGGAAACAATTAAAGGAGTGTTAATATGACAATTAATATGAATTAATATAAACGTTTTTATATTGTTAATTTGTCATTTAATGGTTTGACTGACAGTTATTTTCGCTACTCATTAAATGACGGTTTTAGTGTGGTTGACTCGTTTTTATAGTAAGACCATTTAATGGTTTAACTTACAATAGTTGTACTTTAAACGTTTTGATTGTATCAAGTGTATTAAAAAACGTTTCTTAAATTTATTTGTCATTAAATGTGTTTATTACGTTTTATTACAGTTAATACATATATATACGTTTTATGTACTTCGTATATAAATTGATGACTCAACCATTTAACCTTTGCATTCACGATACGAAACATATACCACCTTACCATCACTCGATTCACCAACAAGGTTAGTTTTCAATCCATTCCTCGGTTCATTTCTTAAACTTTTGATACAAATTTTATTCCTATTGTGTATGACTTTCGTATATGCAAGGATTTCTTAACATGTCAACAATCAGATTGCCTTTTATAAGAAACATTCATGTTTTCAAGGACAAAATCACCTCAAGGTCAGGGTTCTACGAATGTGGCCCCACACGAACTTCAACTATAAAAATGAGATAATATCACTTGAGATGTTGTTAATTGACGAGGAGGTATTACACTTAATCATATTCGATAAATGATCATTAGGTATAGATATTATTTTTACTAAATTAACTATTAATTAAAATCATATGTATTATGAGGCAAGATTCAAGCTTCTATTTACGTTAAATTGGTGAGTAGATTTCAAAAAATATTGAAGGAAGACGGTGTTTACTATATCAGAGGAGGTAAGTTGTGGGAGACCAAGTCATTTGTATAATAATCGTCATTTGTATAATAGTCTTTATCCATATTTCATTCCCAACTATCAGTCATTTGTATAATAATCGTTATAAAATAACATGTAAACGAACACCATCAACATCGTCGCGGAAAAAATGTATCAGGGTACCCGCCGCCTCATTGCGCGGGTACCCTACTATATATCAAAACATGTAATCGAACAACATTTCAATGCCAATGCTAATTATTGCCTTTTTCCTCTGTTTTATACACATTTTTCATGCTTATGCACTATATCCGTTATAAAAATTTGTAACCAATGGACTTTTAATCGCCATAAATATATACTTTGCAGCCGCCGCATCGCGCGGGTATTAGCCTAGTATAATAATAATGACTACTCGTCAAGTTGTTCGTTCTTTTGTCGTTCGTATTAGTTTATGTTGGGACCACTATTTAGATCATGCCGAAACATTTAAATCCACAAGTTTCACTCTATAACAAATTAATAATAGAGGAACTAACTCATATGTTTATATGGGAAAATTGTATAATTTTCTACTAATGTTTTTTTATTTCATCATCATATCCATAAAATAGTTGAGCAAACAGGTAGGAAGTTAAATGTGAAAATGTAGTACGAATCAATATCGCATATACTTTTATAACCATTTTGCTTTTTCTAAACAAGAAATCCTGTAAAGGAAAAGAAATAACAAAGGGGTATAGTATACCCTATTAAACGGTTGTCTTTACAAAATACGTTGTATGTAATTAGTTTATCCAAATTTACGTACTAACCTTGTTCATTAAATTCAATGATTTCGATTTGTTCAATATAAATACAGAATATATAAAAAATAAATCTTAAAAACCTTGTATGAGATTATATATTGTATTTTTTTAGCATGGATGTAATTTATAAAACTGATATCAATCAAAAGTTTTAAATCAAAACAATTTCGTCATTATAATACAATAATTTCGCATATGATAACTTGTTAATGTTACGATATAATAGAAAATGTTTAATACAAATATCTATTATATTCGGATAAAAAATGTATCGAATTTTAAGATATTAAAATACCACTTGCATAAGTTGCCCGTAGGCTTTGGGGAATGGAGCGCTACTCATGGAAACGTACATTTAAATTAGTCTGGGTTCGACACAGATAAACTATGTAGCCAAAAAATATATTTTGTTGGTCCTGGGGGTTAAACACTTAAACTTGAGAACTTCTAGTTGTCTGATAGACCTTCGCAATATGTAGCAACTATTTCTGTTTGTAACTAATTAAATAACAACATTTCTTCATTCAAAATAATACATACTTCCTCCGATTCAAAATAAGTGATACACTTTGGGTTTTACGGTTTTTGAGGCAAAAGATTATAATGAGGGTTAAATTGGATTAATTGGATGGTTAGTAAAGAATGGGTCCCACAATTTTTGAATAAAGTAAGATTAATGATGTTTAAAAGTAAAAAGTAAGGGTATAAGAGTCATTTCACTTTATAAAGTAGGTAGGTAGTGGGTGTGGAGCCCACTACTTTTTACCAATTAAGGTAGAATTTTAAAGTGTATCACTTATTATGAATCACCCAAATATAGAAAGTGTATCACTTATTTTGAATCGGAGGAAGTATTACTTAACTTGTATATAAAGTCTCATCATATTGTAAAGTTATCAGTTGCACAATTTTCACTACTCACATAGGCAATTTTTATAGTCAGGTTGTCACTTTTTTTTATATAGTATTATCATCTTGATTTGTTATTAAAACGTTGCGTGCATATATTCATTGTTATAAATAGATTACTATAAAGGAAGGAATTTTTTTTTTATAGAATTCCATTTCTTTCGTTGCTATCATTTTATAGTCAACTTGTCGTTTATTTTATTTTCTACTTGTTAATATTCTTATGCTTTACACCCTCCGACCAAACATATTGTTAGAATCTATGTAATAATAACTAATTTGTTTAGATTATTTGGCTACCAATGATAGTTTTGAGGGTTTACTTCAAGAAATCTTAGGTTCATGATTTGTTGAAGGTATTCTTTGTAGATAAAAAGACGATGAAGTTTATTTCCCCCAAAAAATGAGATATGTTCGAGGAAAAAGTATTATCCGTTTAGATGTTACTGCATGACTCAAACTACTAATTAATTAACTTGCCGTTAAAAAAAAACTATGTAATAATTAATATAAATTTAATCACATTTAATATGGACATGTACCCGAGCTAAGTAGAATATGCTTATAAGGTTTGTTTTCATTAATGCACAATTTAGATAAAATACGTATCACTTTATTTACCGAAATAAACAAATGTACAAGGATAGTCATTACTTAGTTTATAATTTTTTATGTATGTCTATTGAAAACTCTAAAGACCATTATCAAAATATCAAATAAATATATATTTTTAAATTTAGTTTTTGAATGTATATTACATTTCACTTTCAGAATAAAAATATCCGTATGATTAGATAGATCATTTGTAACTAATTGGTATAGATCAATTGACCACTAAGGATAGCTTTGAGGTTTTCCTTTAAGAGGTCTTGGGTTCAAGGGTTATTAAAGGTAAAACTTGAAGATTAAAAAGTGGTGAGATTTATTCCCCCATATATAGTGGATTCAAGAAAAGACATACTACTCTTTATAAATATCACTGTTTAGACTCAAACCACTAACTTACAAATTTACCGTTAAAAAAAATAGATAGATCATTTGTGTCTACATGAATGGAATACTGAAAACCAGGATATGAGAACTTGTGGCCGCCGCCATTGAAACTTGAAACAATCCACTATTGCCACGTTGGATTTCTGCCTTACTGCTAGCCTGCTAGGTTCTTTGTACCTACCCACGTAGTTACCTCCAACACCCATGGGCATTTTGGACATAATGTCCATTGTTTTGTCTCAGTTCTCATTTACACTTTTCATCTTGTCATGTCTTTATGTAAACATAAAGACACCTTATATAGAGTGAGATGTTTTTTATTAAAATTATTTTTAAGAGTTTTAATAATTATATATCTAAAGACTATCATTAGACATGTATTAAAAATTTATACATTAATTTATAATCAACTTATGAATTTTAAGAATTACCCTTTTATGAATTAATGTATAAATTTTTATGGGTTTTGATAATGACAGTCATTAGGGCTGTCATAAGACGCATAAAGGATTTGTATATCCATCTATAACCGACTTCTGAATTTTAGCAATTACTCATTTGTACCATTTTTAATGCATTTAGTGACAGTCCTTAGGGCTGTCATTATCAAAAGACTCATTTTTGATACATCTAAAGAAAACCTAAGAGTTGTCATTGTATCAAAACCCTTATATTTTATACTTATTTAATCAATATAAATATCTTTTATGATTATGCAAAAAGAAAAGTAATCAACTCCCCATATCATATAAATATAAGATTGGAATATGAAGAAAAATATAATTTTTGTATATAATAAATGCATATCACTTATGTTCTAGATGATTCTTTAGTAAGAATTATGCTCATTTTGTATACTACCTCTGTATCATAACAAGTGATACACTTTTTATTTTTATTTATATGTATTTCAAAATAAGTGATAAATTTAAAATAACTTTATTTAATAGGAAAACATATGACTCATCATATACTAACTATTCACTTTAATATAATGAAATTATTTTTTTACTCTTACTTTTACTTTTAAACATTATTTTTATCACCTTATTCAAAGAGAGTGTGACCAATTCTTCACTAACTATTCACTTCATCTATCTTAACTCTCACCTTAATCTTTTACCTCAAGAACCATTAAATCTTAAATGTATTACTTATTATGATACGAAGATAGAATGAGAAATGATATTAATGCCTACTATTTGTGCATACTTTCATGTTAATACTCGCCACACATGTAGTCTACTAATTATATTTCCTCACATCTTCCTTTGATTTTGACGCTTATATTGATAAGCGAGAAGACATGTAAGTAAAGACAAATAGTAAGGATCAATATTTTTACAATCAGTAAAATTACGATACCCTGTGAATTTTCACAAGATATAATCTAGTTTAAAATAATATAAACTTTGTTTACACATTTGCTAAATTATGAATCATAATTACCAAATTAATATGACTGGTTGATTTGTATTTAATGAAAATAAATTCTCATATACATTATCTTTTTTTAATAATGACAATTTTAAAATCTGTCATTTATCAAAATTCTTAAATTCTTTTGTATATGTCTGTTAGTTAAAAAAGTTTGGATTACATTATTATATTTTCAAGAAGAGAAGTAATATTGTTTCATACTTAGATTTTTCTACTTATTTAATTAATAATACGAAGTAATAAAAACAGAATCAATGGATTTTTCATATTAATTATTTTATGTACATGATGCTAAATTATAAATATTAATTAGTAAGAATCAGTTTTCTTTTTCCGGAATTCAATAGACGGAAGTACCTTATCATAGTTTCTCTTTTTAACTAGCATATACTTTTTGGTTTTAAGACCAATTTTTTTTTTTTTACCAAAAAAGGGAGTATTTTTCTGTTTTATTTTACAAATTGTATGGCTAAAAAAAGTAAGACAAAATAAAGCCGCAGCCTTCTATTTGTGTCTGCGGTCTGGTCAGCCTGATTTCCACCGTTGAGTCCCAAATTGATTCCATTTTCCTTTGATTTCATTGGCTGCCTCAAACTCAATTGCAACCTCAATCCTATTAAATCACCTTCATACTCATTATTGTTATTATTATTTTATCCAATTCAGATTTTGGATTCCTGTAGGTTTTTCGAGCATGTTTGGTGTTGGTAGTTCTTCAGATGCGATTTCTCGAGATATGAATTCTCTCCTGTATTCCTCTACGTTCAAACATCCGGCAGACGGTGAATTCGCCAAGATTAAACAGTTGATTTCATTAGATCCTTATTCAAATTACGATAATCAAAATCAGCAGCAGGAAGAAGAAGATGAGAACCATGGCGAAAATCAGAGCTCCTTATTGCGTTATCGTTCTACTCCGAGCTCGTTTTTTTCGAATCTGCTTAACGAGAACGGAGCAGATGAGTTTCCGGTCGCATCGAATCACGAGCCAGAGGAGAGATTTTTCACGATGCATCATCAACAGCAGGAGGAACAACAGAAATCTGAATCTAATGCACGTGACTTTCTACAGTATCATGAATCGTCGTCTTCGACAGTTATGAAGCAGGATAGGAAGGAATCGGCGATTCAGAATCTGGATCTTCCTCCGCCGTCAACGGCGGTGATGCAGGGCTGTAGTTCACGGCGAGTGCCTAATTTGCCACCGAGCAACCACGCGGGTTATGGTTATACGAATCAAAGTAATATGGATTCCGCTTCTTCTTACAGAGGTATGGATTCAACTAGCTCGAATCTCGTCAGGCAGAGTAGCTCCCCTGCTGGATTTTTGTCTTCGTTGACTGCTGAAAATGGTAACTAACTTCAAGTTGTTTGTTACTTAATTATTTCAACTTGCAGTTTGATTATTGTCCTTAAAGTTCATACCTGTATTAGCAATTGACATCCATTTGTAGTTGACTTTTTTTATTTCGCCTTTTCGAAAGTCACCTGTATTCATAGATCCTAAAATTTTCAGCCACGGTCATATTTTTATATTAAATAGGTACTTAATTTGAGGTCAGCAAAGAGTTACGATTAACAAATGAACAAAACATGAAATTATGATGAAAAGTGGCCTAATTTATTTCACATATGAGCAAAATGATTAAAACTGGATTGCTTTTGATCTTGAAACACAGGTTTTGCTGCCATGAAAGATGTGAGAAAAGGCAGTTCATCGAGTACATTGAATAACCATATCAATTTCTCATTAGCACCATCTTCTTCTCCATCAAGATTCCTACCCAAAATAGCTGAAAATGAGAGTGAATTGCACGATTCCACTTTCAATAGCTTGAAAAGGAGCAGAGATGGTGTCTTGAAGATGTCACAGGTATAACTTGATTCCAGAATACTTTTATAAATCATATTTAATTCATGTGAACTTTTTTTATAGAGTGGAGAGACTGGAAATCATTCTCCTAATTTGGTTCACCATATGAGCTTGCCAAAAACTTCTTCTGAGATGGCTGCTGTTGATAATTTCTTGCATTTCCAACAAGAATCACCCGTTCCTTGGAAAACACGTGCAAAAAGAGGATTTGCTACACATCCACGAAGCATTGCAGAAAGGGTACAAAGATATTTGTACTATTAAATCTTTATATGATGATTCATGTAATCCAAACATTGATATTCATTTTTGCATCAGGTGAGAAGAACCCGAATCAGTGAAAGAATCAAAAGGTTGCAAGAGCTTTTCCCTGATATGGATAAGGTAAAATTATCGAGTCTAATATGTTAATCTTGTTTCGAGTTAATAAAAACAAGTAAACCAAACGATTTGTTTCGTTTAAACTTTTTTGCAGCAAACTAATACAGCAGATATGTTAGATATGGCTGTTGAGTACATTAAAGACCTTCAAAAGGAACTGCAGGTAACCATAAATATGACAAAATCATATTGATTAATCTTCAACATTTTCAAATTCTTATAAATCTTGTTAATTTGTGGTCATAGATTTTGAATGATGCTCGAGCAAGATGCAAATGTTCAAGCACACAATTACAGTCAGGTTCAAACATGTAAAACCAGATGGATCAACAGGTGCCCACCAAAAATGGTCAGATTTAATGATTTATCTTGTAAAATGTATATGATTTAGTTTACGTATTAAATTAGACAAGACTATTATTGCTTTTTGTTTAAGGATTATATCCAAATTTTGTGTCACACCCCGCCAAAATGGTTTGCGGAAGAACGGGCGTGCGACTATCATGAGTAACATAAGCATATGATTATCGTAAACAATAGATGTTCCAAAATCTAAATAATATTTGAAATAAAGTAGGTCACACAATTTAATGTTAACAAAATATTTGAAATGTAAAAAGAAAATATTTTTAATCAATCGTGGCATCTTGACACATGCATGCTTGTGATCCAATGCTACTAAGACTTATGCTTCAACTTAGCTACCTGAAAAACATATGAAAAATGATCAACAAAATTGTTGAGTGAATCCACAGGTTTATAGTTTGTTTTTAAATCCAAAGTTTTATGTATGCCAACAGGCATAATTTGTAAAAAGATAGCGTCTGAAAATGATTTGAAGTCTAAAGTGTTCATGTGCCAACCATGGCATAAATTGTGATGAAATAATGTTTGAAAATGATTTGCCACCACGGGCTGTAATATTATAATAATTGAATTGTGGAAATATTGGAACACATAAGTTTGTAGTAAAGCATGACTGATATCCATTATAATGCCGACCCTAAGTCCATAACCAAAACTCCAACTCTAATAATGATGTTACTGAATCAAAGATATGCACTCCCTGATTTTCGAAGCTGTGGGAGGAAGAGTCTTAGCCAATGGTACCATCTGCATATCCAGGGCCTAGTCGCAACTAGCTAATGATTATGGGATGTAAGCTACATCTAAACTTAGTCTGAGCATAAGGATTGATTGTCATGGTTTAAGATAGTTTCATCACAAATAAAATAAATAGTCACAATAGGCTTTACTGAAACACAATGATAGATACTGTAAAAATTTATAAATATTTATAAAACAGTTGATATGTTTTTCACCCCAAAACAGTATAAAAATGTAGTAAAAAGAGGGGCTGTGGACTCACCTGATGTGAAGCTAGCAAAATGCAAATGATAATGTGTAAATCTGACAATGACTTCTTAGTGCCCTAAACGTATAAGAATAACAATAATGAGAGACGGCTCTATCGGCACGTCTATGCTAGATGTTTCACTCCAATGGTTGGTTCTTAAAATATCGTTAGGTGTGAGCGACTTGTTGGTGACTTATTAAATGCATAGATTTTAGTTCGCTAATAATCTCGTATTTTAGATACATTTGCTTGTAATTTTATAAGTCTTGATAAAAGTTTATAGTTTTATTTAACGTTCGATTATGTATTTATTAGAGTGTTGGTAATTACGCGTTTGATAAATAGATAAATAATAAATACATAAATATTTAAATAATATGATATGATTAATAGATAAATATATAGGTAATATATAAATAATAATAATTAAATAAAAATTTATTAAATAAATGGTTTTGAAATAATTCAGTATTAATTAACGTACTAAACAAGTAAAAAAAATATATTAAGAAATCAGCTTTTTATGTAAAAGATAAAAGAGATTGGATTAAATGATAGTTGGATTGGGTTTGGGCTGAGGAAACTGAGTTGTAGGAAACTGTTTGGCTGGATTCGGCGACTGGGCTAAAGAAACTGATTTAGGTACTGGGCTCACACCTGCTGGGCCGCACACAGCGAATGGAAACAGGCGAGGACAGCAGGCGCAGGAAAAAAAATGAAGAAAAGCCAAGGGTCGAGATAGGTCTCGAACTCGAGACTTCCTGTTCAAGGCTAAAGGTGTTAACCAACTCGGCTGCGCTGACACTTTGGTTTTAGGATATGTATTATAAATATAAATTACCAGTCCCGCAGTTTTGTTCAAGCAGAAAAATCAGTAGTGTGATGAGGTCTGTAATGGCCGAAATTTATTTGGTTTGAAAGAATTAATTTGAGTATAAAAATTGTATACAACCATATTTTAATTATCAAATCATAGGGAGTGATTACATCCAACATAAACACAATATTTAAAGCTAAAAATCAAAGAAAAAGATTTGAGGATGAAGAAATTTACCAAACTTTTTGGTGATGTTCTTGAGAGAGTGCTTGAGATGTGGTTTGCTTCTGCCTAGTTTCTTGTTCGGATGGAGGAGATGAAGGGAGGAAAATGGCAGATTATGAGAGGGTTAGTAGGTTCAAGTGGTTTTGTTGCTATTAGGCGATAAGTTAGAATATAATATTCCAAAATACTCCTCACGTGTCCATAAAATGAGGAAATTCGGTGAGCATGCTTGGGGACGTGGTGATGAGGAGATAACTAGATAAGAATAAGTTTTCTTTTTTTTTCTTTTTTTTTTTTTATTGATTATTCTAACTGATAATAGGAATTTACATAAGTTAATTGATTGTTATATTACATTCGATATTCTCGTAGTATCCCGAGTATTTAAGCGTTACTACTTGTGCTTTAATTGTGTAGGATGATTCGTGCCATATATTTCGTACTAATTGATTTGGTTGAGTAAATACTTCATTATGATATATATAAAATTTACATTTTTGGTTTGGTTAATTTTTATTGATACGTCACCAACTCGCTAAATGTACAACTTTTAATTGTATGAGACACATACAAACTGACTTATGCATAATAATTGGGTGTACTACTTACACATGATATGAGTGTTTTTGCTAGACATAAATGATGAAACAAATGTATTCTTAAATGAGATGATTGTTTTATGATAAAATTTGGTCACAATATATGTCGGTTCAAGTATCCGATTTCGAGGGTTGTCACATTCTCCCCTTGTTAAAGAAATTTCGTCCCGAAATTTAAAGCGACACTACTGGGTTGTGAGTCTGAAGGAAATTAAAATACTCTTGTAGACAATTGTGGGCTTTCATAAGACTAGTGATCATATGAGTAACGATTATGTAATAAAAGACGTACCAATTTCTGTATTTGGATCTTGACGTGCTCACTGAGTTCCTAACACTAAAGTCCTTCCACGAGTAGGTTGACGATCGTTATTGACATTGAGATTTTGATTGTTGTTGCCATTATTATTGTTGTTGTCGAGCCTTGGGCACCGGTTCCTAAAATGATTGGGATCTCCACATTCGTAACAAGCATTGGCTCTTGGTCCATTATTTGGTGGATTAGCTCTACAATTTTGAGATTTGTGTCCCCATCGGTTGCATCGGTTACATCTTTCACACCTTCCTTTATGATGCCACTCACATATGTTACACTTTGGTTTGTTCCCGGTATAGGGTTTAGCTCCTGGGTTAGTTTGATTAGTCGTCGTGTAAGCACAAACTATCTTCTGGTGTTTATTGTCAGGTTGGTTCAAATGGAAGTCTTGATCATCTTCTAAACTTCGTTTACCAGCACTGTTGGTTTGATCATCATTTTTGCCTCCTTCAATCGCCATTTCTTTACCAACAGCAGTATTCTTTTTCGTTAGTTGGCCCATTCTGATTGCATTGTCGGTCAAACTATTAGCTAAATGAATTGTGTCTTTCATGGTAGTTGGTTTAGATGCAGTGACCATTCCTCTGATTTGGGGTGCCAATCCCCAGATATACTTCTCGATCTTCTTAGTTTCAGGCGTTACGAGATGAGGAACGAGTCGGGCTAGTTCACTAAATCGGGTGGTGTAATTGGCAATATCAGAACCTTCCATTGACAGGTTCCATAACTCATTTTCCAATTTTTGTAGTTCATTACTGGGACAATACTCTTCCATTAATAAAGTTTTCAGTTCTTGCCATGACATTTGGTAGGCATCATTCCTGCCACGAGCTTGAAGTTGAGTATTCCACCAGGTTAGGGCTTCGTGAGTGAGGGTACAAGTGGCATATTTAACCTTGCAATTCTCTTTACATTCACTGATGTCAAGCACTACCTCCATTCGTTCAATCCAGCGCATAATTCCTACTGCACCTTCCGTACCATTGAACCTCATTGGGTCACAACCCAGAAATGCTTTGTACGTACATCCTTTTGGTTCATTCTCAGCTCCTCCGCCACCGTTTTGGTTATTGTTCACACCGCTTCCGCCAGCTTGATTTGTACGGTTTACTTCCTGGTTATGCAATGCAGCAGCTACTTGTTCGGAGATGAGGTTGGCGATTTGGGCTGCAGTAAGAGGGACTGGTTCTCCGTTGTTATTTTGTTGAGCAGCTCTTCGACGGGCCATGTTTGATTTCTAGAAAACACAGTAGAAGAACATAAGATAATAGAGTAGAGAGATTATGGTTAACATGATAATATCAATTGATGCAAAGCGTTAGGTATGACGTAGAATGATTCTTCAAAACTGACAAGACCGTTCTTATTCAATGGTCCTTTCAATAATCCATGACTTTGATAATTCCACATTGTATTATGTAATTATAAACACGTTGGCCAGACGGTTTATAATTCTATAATACAATATTTCCTCATCATCATCACTTCATATTCTTCATTAATGAATATGGGTATTTCATCCGTACTTCCATTGTACGCGGAATTTAGGGATTGTATTATCTTAAGGGTTGGGGTGACGATACTCACTTTATGAATAATATGTGAGAGAAATGCATACGCGAACATAGTGTGGGAGATGAATATATAGTGTGTGATTGAGATACGTGGTGCACGTGTAGAAATGATTCGGGTACCGGTCGTCTTGATAACTCGTGAGAATGCTCTTTGTACGGTATAGTAGAGTAACCAGTATAATCACCGCTCGTAGACGTTCAGTAGAAATTCTCGAATTTGTGTAAGTTTAGTGAAGTGTAGGTAAGATATCCAAATTCACTTGTAGAGTACGTGGTGTAAGTTCACAGTGAATAATGTAGTGTGGGGTAGTAGTTCCAAAAGTGTAGATTTTCGTTTATGTATCTAGTGGCATAAAAATATTCTACCTAAGGTAAGCATAAGTTAAGTTTAAAAGCAAGTGGCCTACTACTAAGGCACAGGTCAAATGAATGCTATGAAATGCAATTTTGTATGCAATGAAAAACTATATGAATGCAACCTTATATGTAATGAGACTCTAGATGCCACGAAAACGTTTTGACCCAAAATCTTTTTGTAGTTATAGACTAAACTCGCTAGTTCACTATAACCAATAGCTCTGATACCAATCTGTCACACCCCGCCAAAATGGTTTGCGGAAGAACGGGCGTGCGACTATCATGAGTAACATAAGCATATGATTATCGTAAACAATAGATGTTCCAAAATCTAAATAATATTTGAAATAAAGTAGGTCACACAATTTAATGTTAACAAAATATTTGAAATGTAAAAAGAAAATATTTTTAATCAATCGTGGCATCTTGACACATGCATGCTTGTGATCCAATGCTACTAAGACTTATGCTTCAACTTAGCTACCTGAAAAACATATGAAAAATGATCAACAAAATTGTTGAGTGAATCCACAGGTTTATAGTTTGTTTTTAAATCCAAAGTTTTATGTATGCCAACAGGCATAATTTGTAAAAAGATAGCGTCTGAAAATGATTTGAAGTCTAAAGTGTTCATGTGCCAACCATGGCATAAATTGTGATGAAATAATGTTTGAAAATGATTTGCCACCACGGGCTGTAATATTATAATAATTGAATTGTGGAAATATTGGAACACATAAGTTTGTAGTAAAGCATGACTGATATCCATTATAATGCCGACCCTAAGTCCATAACCAAAACTCCAACTCTAATAATGATGTTACTGAATCAAAGATATGCACTCCCTGATTTTCGAAGCTGTGGGAGGAAGAGTCTTAGCCAATGGTACCATCTGCATATCCAGGGCCTAGTCGCAACTAGCTAATGATTATGGGATGTAAGCTACATCTAAACTTAGTCTGAGCATAAGGATTGATTGTCATGGTTTAAGATAGTTTCATCACAAATAAAATAAATAGTCACAATAGGCTTTACTGAAACACAATGATAGATACTGTAAAAATTTATAAATATTTATAAAACAGTTGATATGTTTTTCACCCCAAAACAGTATAAAAATGTAGTAAAAAGAGGGGCTGTGGACTCACCTGATGTGAAGCTAGCAAAATGCAAATGATAATGTGTAAATCTGACAATGACTTCTTAGTGCCCTAAACGTATAAGAATAACAATAATGAGAGACGGCTCTATCGGCACGTCTATGCTAGATGTTTCACTCCAATGGTTGGTTCTTAAAATATCGTTAGGTGTGAGCGACTTGTTGGTGACTTATTAAATGCATAGATTTTAGTTCGCTAATAATCTCGTATTTTAGATACATTTGCTTGTAATTTTATAAGTCTTGATAAAAGTTTATAGTTTTATTTAACGTTCGATTATGTATTTATTAGAGTGTTGGTAATTACGCGTTTGATAAATAGATAAATAATAAATACATAAATATTTAAATAATATGATATGATTAATAGATAAATATATAGGTAATATATAAATAATAATAATTAAATAAAAATTTATTAAATAAATGGTTTTGAAATAATTCAGTATTAATTAACGTACTAAACAAGTAAAAAAAATATATTAAGAAATCAGCTTTTTATGTAAAAGATAAAAGAGATTGGATTAAATGATAGTTGGATTGGGTTTGGGCTGAGGAAACTGAGTTGTAGGAAACTGTTTGGCTGGATTCGGCGACTGGGCTAAAGAAACTGATTTAGGTACTGGGCTCACACCTGCTGGGCCGCACACAGCGAATGGAAACAGGCGAGGACAGCAGGCGCAGGAAAAAAAATGAAGAAAAGCCAAGGGTCGAGATAGGTCTCGAACTCGAGACTTCCTGTTCAAGGCTAAAGGTGTTAACCAACTCGGCTGCGCTGACACTTTGGTTTTAGGATATGTATTATAAATATAAATTACCAGTCCCGCAGTTTTGTTCAAGCAGAAAAATCAGTAGTGTGATGAGGTCTGTAATGGCCGAAATTTATTTGGTTTGAAAGAATTAATTTGAGTATAAAAATTGTATACAACCATATTTTAATTATCAAATCATAGGGAGTGATTACATCCAACATAAACACAATATTTAAAGCTAAAAATCAAAGAAAAAGATTTGAGGATGAAGAAATTTACCAAACTTTTTGGTGATGTTCTTGAGAGAGTGCTTGAGATGTGGTTTGCTTCTGCCTAGTTTCTTGTTCGGATGGAGGAGATGAAGGGAGGAAAATGGCAGATTATGAGAGGGTTAGTAGGTTCAAGTGGTTTTGTTGCTATTAGGCGATAAGTTAGAATATAATATTCCAAAATACTCCTCACGTGTCCATAAAATGAGGAAATTCGGTGAGCATGCTTGGGGACGTGGTGATGAGGAGATAACTAGATAAGAATAAGTTTTCTTTTTTTTTCTTTTTTTTTTTTTATTGATTATTCTAACTGATAATAGGAATTTACATAAGTTAATTGATTGTTATATTACATTCGATATTCTCGTAGTATCCCGAGTATTTAAGCGTTACTACTTGTGCTTTAATTGTGTAGGATGATTCGTGCCATATATTTCGTACTAATTGATTTGGTTGAGTAAATACTTCATTATGATATATATAAAATTTACATTTTTGGTTTGGTTAATTTTTATTGATACGTCACCAACTCGCTAAATGTACAACTTTTAATTGTATGAGACACATACAAACTGACTTATGCATAATAATTGGGTGTACTACTTACACATGATATGAGTGTTTTTGCTAGACATAAATGATGAAACAAATGTATTCTTAAATGAGATGATTGTTTTATGATAAAATTTGGTCACAATATATGTCGGTTCAAGTATCCGATTTCGAGGGTTGTCACATTTTGGATGTCCCAAAGTGGATCAATAATTTTGTTTCTTCTCTTATGGTCCCTTAAAACCTTATTATGTTATTATCTCGCAAATTACGAACAAAATGAGAATTAAAAACGAAAAAAATAGCGAATGGTAGACTTGTTTGTTACATGTAACACTCGAGAACTTAATGGAATTTATCTATAATAATATAACATTAGCCAGTGAAATGATCTACTACAGGAACATTAGAGAGATGATATTTCTACTATTAAACGACTAAACATGAAAACCTAACTATAACACCTTAAATTTCAACACTAATTAAGAATCATTTCCTGTTTATTCTCATGGATTTTCTTCAATCGGACGATCGGATTCCACTCTACACTCACTCTTTCTTCTTCATGAGCTCACCTGCATAACATAAACAACAAATTAACAACCATTTTCACAACTAAAATAATCATGTATACATATATAGTTTGTATGTATAGATTGGGTACATACATGGTTCAAAGTTGACACTACATTTCTCGGGAAGTTGCATGGCCATGCTACGATCGACACCGGAAATAGGAGGACCGTTGACCAAAACACACAAACAAGGTTGACCAAGAACTTTGATTGCATTACAACAAGCATCATTTGGTGGAATAGGGCTAAAAGGTGCAACTGATGCACGACAAGGTATCAGTTGCACCAATGCAGAGAAAAACGTGCTACCACAAGGGTGGGCCATGGTTCCTTGAACCAATAAACCCGTCACCACCATTGCCGCCACAAGTGCCGCCATTGAATTTGCTTTATTTTCCATTAGGAATAATGAGATTGTTAATGCTTGAAAATAATTGATTTTTTTGTGTTAGAAGTAACTAACTAGTTGATGGAGTTATGATGGGTATATATAGATATAGATTTTGTGTATGTAGGTAGTGATGCAAGCCATTGTGTGGGTGAATCACAGTTGGTTCATGACATTGTTAAGGCTATATGATTCGGCATCATTGTCATGCTTGAGGAAACAGTTGTTAAATTCATATGTCATGACTAGATACTAATTAATTAACCCATTGTTTACAATTTGACTACAAACCGATGATTAGAAACAAATCTTATGTTATTATTTTTTGAATATTTTTTTACGCTTTGATAAACAATACCCATTATACGATGCCAAAAATATTATATTAACCTGATAAGTTATAACAACCAATCAATATGCAAAAGCTAGTTTTTGTTTTTTCACAATATATAATTGATATATTGTTGGTCTAACCCGAAACAAACTTAAACTTTTCCATTATATGCGAACACTAGTTACAAAATGCTGCACTGTAAATAATGTTATAACTTTAAAAAGTAACATTTTTATAAAACTGATCAATTTAAACAATTATATATATAATCTAATAGAATGTAGCCACGATCTTGCAGCACTGC
Source organism: Calendula officinalis (assembly GCA_963853835.1). Classification (NCBI taxonomy): domain Eukaryota; kingdom Viridiplantae; phylum Streptophyta; class Magnoliopsida; order Asterales; family Asteraceae; genus Calendula; species Calendula officinalis. Next base: position 4,332,414 of record OY970830.1, on the reverse strand, counting down.
GTTACCTACCTATCTAGATGCTCCAGCTGCAGCCCGTTTCTCATCCTCACCTTGCTCTTCTTTTATAAACTCTTCTATCAGTTCCCGTTGTCTTCCACTTAAATATCTGGAAAAATAAAAATAAATACATTAATAAATAATTATAAAATGAAAATAATAATAATTTATGTATTGAAAAAAAAAGCTTATCAATGCAAAGACTATTCAATAGCACGTGGACGGAAGCAAGAAAACATATGCTGGCATGCTGATATTGAAGTGTACATATTGATCTCCATATGAGTAAGAACTTGTTTTAATTCCTAAAACAGAACAAATGAAAACGTTACTTATATATTTTCTCAATTTCTTGATAATTATAATATATGATAGTTACTAACATTACATATCTTTTATAGAAGAAAAGAATAAAAAACCTAATACTATCATCACAGCCTACCTTTTCCCTTCAAAACTACTTTTTGACCAGGTTGGGTTCCCGGACGAACCTGCAAATAAAATAAACATTATTGAAAAAACTGTAACATAATATATGATGCCATTTTTTAATGATAAATTTTCATGGAAATAATGAGGATAGAACCTTAAGAACAACATCTCCAGTTAATGTTGGGACCTGAATAGTCCCTCCTAAAGTTGCCTACAAAATAAATGATTTTTCACATTAATTAACTTAAAATGATTATTTAATCATGGTTAGTTCATAATTAATTACCAGAGTGATATTAAGAACGCTATCAACATGAATATCTCGTCCTTCTCGTCTAAAAACAGGATCTTCTCGCACCTAAAAGTTATAAATATATACATGTATTATGTATATATTATACACATGCATATAGATATATATATGCTATACCTATACATACAGATGTTTCTAGAAGTTACCTTGATAACAACATAAAGATCGCCTGGCTGATTGCCATCTGGATCTGCTCCACAACTTCTAGACATCCTTAATTCTTCATTTGTATCAACTCCTGAATATTCAACAAATCAAAATAGTTTTAATGAAAAGTATAAATATATAATGTTTAACAAAGACAAGACAAATCATAAATACAATAATACCTGGCATTATATTTACTCTTACAGATTTTTGTCCTCTAACAACCCTCACTCCATTGCATGATTTGCATAAGCTCTGTAGTCAACCACCATTGTAAGTCAAAGTCAACTACTTCAGAATAACAAACTAGATCAACTAATTTGTATGTGTGCCAAAAAAAAATATATATACTTAATTTATATAATTAATATATAAATTATATTAATAATATACCTTGACATAACCACTTTCATTGCATTGATAGCAAGGGGCTTCCATTCTAAAACGACCAGCTTGACTGATTTTCTTCAAATGGTGCAAAACAACATGTTAACTTACATATACGAATATTATAATTTTTTTTTACAAAATATCAAAAATGAAATAGCAAAATACCAACCACGCATGTTCCTTTACATCGTCCACAAGTTTCTGGTTTTGTTCCAGGAGGGACACCAGTTCCACCTTTAAATTAATTGATTAAAAAAAAGATATATCATACCACACGTTTCACAAGGCAACTCAGTCTGGAAGACCACATTTTTAGTACAACCCTTAACAGCCTCCATAAATGAAAGTTCAAGGGCTACCTGTCCATTATTGAAATGTATAAACAGCACAAAAAAATATTATAAGAATAAAATAAAAAATAAGACCTTAATGTCCTTGCCAGTGAAGTTCCGAGCAAACGGCCCAAAACCAAAAATCTGATAATTGAAACCCAAATATGCAAGCGTTATAATCTAATTTTACATAAAATGAAATTAAAAAAAAAAATGACATCTTTGAGATCCTGAAATGGATTTCTCCAATGACCAGCATCTGGACCAGGTCCACCATTAGCACTTGCTTCAAAAGTCTTGTGCCCCAACTATACATACACGAATCCAAAAAGAAATACATTAATACGTAATTATTAAATGAATAATTTAAAAGCAATAATAAGCTGAAAACAACAAAATAATAAAATAAAAACATTATTATAAAAGAAAGCTAGTATTTGAACCCGGTCATATTGTGCCCGTTTCTCCTCATCTTTTAGCACCTCATATGTGTTTGAAATTTCCTGAAACCGTGTTTCTGCTTCAGGATCATCTTTATTTGCATCTGGATGCCACTTCTTGGCTAGCTACAAATTCCCAATATCACACGATAAGTACTTAATACAAACATATAATATCAAACCATGTGACAGATATATAAAAATAGGAGAAAAAAATACAAACCCCATAATAAGCTTTCTTGATTTCTGATGCAGTTGCATTCTTACTGACTCCAAGTGTTCGGTAATAATCTTTTGAAGACATGAATGCAGGTGAACATAACAAAGTCTAATTATTAAGTAAAAAAATAAAAACAAGATTCTAATTTATCTATTAATTTTATCTTCAAATTCGAATACTAACAAAATAACGTAAAAAATATGACTTACGAGTGCCATGAATCGAATTGTTCCAAAATGTGAGCGATATCTCGAATTGACAACTGAAACAAAATACCAGCCCTGCATCAGTGATACATGCAGCACACAAGCTCCAAAGTATTAAATCGTCAGCAAAAATATACTATTTTATAATTTTCCACATGAGATTTACCATTTCCATTAATGTGACAGTTAGGAATCCTGTGATGACGGTGAATTGATGAGCCAAAATTCCTATAACCTCCTCTAACCAGAGATTCATACAACTGTTGCAACAATCACATACCAGTATACCACACATGTTTCAAAAAATAAAAAAAACACACACGTAATTAACATAGAAATGGTTAAATTTAATGATTGAGAAACAGACTGCGTACGGGACTATCAATGACGGAGCGGCGAGCAATCCATGAGAAGAGTTTAATGCCGTTAGAACGAACCATTTGTGGTCTGTTAATTTGTGGAAAACTAGATTGAATTTCGAAGTATTGTTAAGTGTAAAGGGAATTCTGGTAAACCCTAAAGAAACCCTAATTGCAGGGATCAAGGTATTTTGATGTTGCTGAAAGCTAAGAAGCTTCTGGGGCCAGCTTCACCACCCTTCTATTTCCCCCAATTGTTAAGGAGCGGCTGTTTGGTAAATAACTGAAACTATGAAATCCTTCTATGATCTATACTGGGTAAATATTCAATTTATAGGAGGGTTGGGTATAATTTAGGGCTGTTAAATCGTACTACCGTTTCGTGTTTTTGGGTAACACGACACGACACGACACAAATTCGTTCAACACGAAAACAACACGACACGAAGTCGTGTTTTATTTTGCTAACACGAACACGACCCAATTAAAAAACTATAAACACGACAACATAAAATAAATAACAAAATTAATAAATTTCTTACTTAGTACATGCTAAAACCTGACAAACACGACCAAAATATAACATTATTTTCTAAATGTTCCCAAAATCATAACTATCGTGTCAATTCCGTGTTAATCTCTGAACACGAACACGACACGACTCCGTGTTTGTTTTACACACACGAACACGAATTCAAATTTCAGTTCCGTCTCAATTTCTTTTTATTTCGTGTATTTTTGTCGTGTCGTGTTAGGTTTTGATAGCCCTAGTATAAATTGTCACAAACTTCCTTTTCTCTTCTCGTAAGTTTAGACACCAAACTGGCGAGCCACCTCACTCACGTAACGTGGTTCAGCTTAATGAACATTCTTGGAACTTGGAAGTAGTGTTCGATATATTATGTTATTGACTTCTGCGTATTATGAAATGATGATATGTTTACATATTGTCTTTCAGTATAGGGAATTAATTTTGCTACCACACTTTTTGAGGTTTATACCACATTGTACAAGTATTTCTGCATACTGTACAAATATTTGATGCAACTATTGTGGTAGATGCATTAAAATATGTGGTAGAAAAATCACCCCCCTTTCAGTATATGGTTAAATATGGATCGTTTTACATAAATGTCAATTTTTGGATCATTTCGTTAATTTTGCATTATTGTTAATTTTGGATCATTTTGTTTACCTTCGGATCATTGTTAATTTTGGATCATTTTGTTTACCTTTGCATCATTGTCAATTTTGGATCATTTTGTTTACCTTTGAATCATTGTCAATTTTGGATCATTTTGTTTACCTTTGAATCATTGTCAATTTTGGATCATTTTGTTTTATCATTGTTAAGTTTGTATCATTTTATTTACCTTTGCATCATTGTTTATCTTGTGTTTAACAACTCCACACAAGTGCTTAGTTTTGTTTCTTTTGTTTTATGTAGATCAATCATAGAAAATGAACATATTTTCTTTTGCAACAAGCAAAAATAGTAGTAATGATGACGATGATTTTGTTATCGTCCCAATTCATAGGAAACATCTATTGAAATAAATCAATGTTTACATTTTGGAATCTTTTATGGAAATTTTCTTTAATTTATTCAACCTTGAACGATAACCAAAACTCTATTCTTAAAGAAATAAGATTTGGTTTTCTCTATGATTTTGTTACCAAAAAGTTTGGTTAGGATTATGCCAAGCTGCAGCGGCGCCAAAAACTTGATGTGCTAAATCTAGTTATAAAATTAAATACTAATTTACACCTAATCTAGACTACCACACTATTAGGAAAGTATGACCTAATCGCGGATATTATAGCTAAGGTAAGTAAACCAGGTATCGTTTCCTCAGGGAACGGTTAAGCTGACTCGTAAATTAGAACTAAGTAAATTAATTTGGAAAGATAATTTAAAATGAGTTTTCATTGAATTAATTGAAAATGATTTAATTAACTAATTTAGATTTGAAATTAAAGTGGACAAACGATTTAGTAAATTTTTTTCGAGATTTAAAAATGGGTATTCACTATGCATGACTTCATCTAGGTATATGTCTGGTTATTGAGCCTCGAATACTTCTAATGTTCTAGAGGTCACGGTATTAATTACATGTAGAAGAAAATGTACAATAAAGGGTATTTATGTGAAGTTCAAGAGTGGGTTGAATCGGTATTTATTAAGTCAATGCTTAGATAGAAAGAGTTTAAGCAATATGTGTTAAAATCAATGCTTTCAGTATGACGAAAATTGTATATTTGTTCAAGCAACAGATTTTTAGAGTATTAAGTTTGATTAAATACACTATGATCAATTGTAATACAAAGCATATATCAATACTTTAATTGTATCAAAAGCTCAGTATAAAAATATATAAAATAAATAGATGAGTTAACACAAAGCAGAAGATTACTTCAACATAAAATAAAACTAAATATGAAAACACCAAATTGTCAAACTTTGCATGAAAAAACAATGAAATAATCATCAACCACTGTAACACCGCAAAAACCAAAGCCATTTTTTTTTTAAATACGGAAGCGTCCCAATTAATCCATTATCCAAAATATAACTTCATTACATAATATTCAAAAGCATTATAGTTTATGAAACGGTATTACTTAACACTTCGGCTCGTTACAAAATATTATCATTTAACATTGGTCAACCATTCCAACCGAACACCTCTTGACCCGCCCATCAAACCGAACCTGCAAAAGAGTCAACGAGGTGGGGGATTAGCACAAAGCTAAGTGAATGAATAAAGCATACAATTTATATAAGCACAACAGATAAGATTCACAAAACCGCTAAGATTCACTTAATCATAAAGGGTAACCATAAATACAAAGGACCGGCGGCTCTGCAGAACCCTAAACCATTGTCGGCCCAACAATGGTAACCGATGGCCCCTTTACCACATTGGCACGGTAAAGCTTCCTTCAAATGCAACACATGCATCCAAGGTCCAATTATCCGTTATCCAATAGTAACCGATGGCCCAGTAGAATTCACCCATTACTGACCTCTATCCACCCGCATGCGCATTCAATCGAGTAATTAATAATCGTCATTAATTACTATACCAAATAAACAATCCATACAAACTGTAGCGAAAATCTCGCTAATTAACAAACACCCAAACAAGAACCGAATCGAAAAACGATCTCTGCAGCCAAACAGCCAATTTCGTGTCACGAACCTAAAACTTCGTGTAACACCCGTATTTTTAAAACATCGTTTAAATCATTTAAAATACATTTTCCCAATATCTGACATATTATCCAAAATACAGTTTAACAAAAACTTTAAAACTTATATCAGAGTTTACAAAAATACGGTGTCACCGAGTATATCAAAACCATAGGCAACGGGATCTACCTACTAGCTCCCGAACTAAACATCTCTAGGCCACTTCTAGTGCAACCTTCTATCACTTCAAACCTGTACCTGAGTACATAGCCACAAAACAAACGTAGTACGTGAGACAAAATAGTCTCGTGAGATACATGGGTTTTAGACCCCAATAATAGACATTTCATAATTATATAAACGTATATATGAACTACATAAATACCGTCTAGTCACTCGATCTTTTGTGACTCTAGCTACTTTGCTTTCCTAGCAAACATATCTAGTACCTAGACATATAGGTACCAGAAACCCAATCATATCTAGTACATAAACATATATGTACTAGAAGCATCAACCTGTCTAATACATAAACATATATGGATTAGAACCTAGCATACCTAGTACCAAACATATGCGTACTAGAAGCACAACCATATCTAGTACATAAACATATATGTACTAGAAGCACCAACATGTCTGATACATAAACATATATGTATTAGAACCTAACATACCTAGTACCAAACATATGCGTACTAGAAGCACCCGTGTGCTTAGTGTATAAACATATATACACTCGGTGTATAAACATATATACCACCGTCCAGTGACCGGGGGTCCCCCGCGTCACCACCATCTATCTCTTACCATAACCTAACAGTTATGACAGTCAAAGCCTTCGGCTATCACATCCAACATCAAGCAAGTTAGTTATCTAATACTAACGACATATAATTAGTTCATCACAGTGTGAACGTACCTGTATGGTCCCATGGACCCGATCATAAGCAACCACAGTTACTTCTACATCTATGAACCCTATGAGGTCCATGCTTACTTTATACATAAGATACATTTCTTATCTATCGATGACATAATACTTTTATCTCTTCCTTGACTATAATAGACAATTATTACTAGTCACATCATATTCTTTCTCATATATATTCGTTCTTTACTTTTATTAGTATATCTTACCAATAGGTACTCATTACTATAAAATCATTCCCAATTGCTTTACTAATAAATATTTATTAATAAAGGCTCCGTATACATTCTCTTAATCAATTATTTCATTATTGTTGTTCATTAACATAGATTCCATAACTACTTGGATCTATCATAATTTACTTCAAATTCATCAATCATACTAGACACATTCTAGTATCACATTCTACATACTTTCATACATTTTCAACTACTATCTTTATCAAAATATTTGTTAATAAAGACTGATACAATATCATATGTACTTTCAAAATTAATTGCTATGTACCCAGTTTAAAAGTCTCATGTACTCACCTTAGCTATAAAGTGCTCCAACCGTATTCTTTACGTCAGTTTCCTTGCTTCACAATTCGGTCAACCTTCCAAGACCTCACCAAATGCCTTTAACAATAATCACAAGATTGTCAACATCACATTATACTACCAATGTGTCCATCTATCTCTAGATAACACTTATTAACTCATTTCCCCCAATTATGGTGATTTACCAACCTTAGGTTTAATCAACCCTTAAGATTCTTATAAATCATAATCATACACTGGTTTCCTTTGATAATATACCATCTATTAGGTGTATACACCACTTATATCACCATAACCCATAACCCCAAGAGCTAGGGTTTCAAACCCATACATCAAAATACATGGATCTAAAGCTACAAAGATCAAGGAGTGAAGATATACCTTAAATCTTCAACTAGGAGTGAAGAATCACAAGATTAGATGAAGAAATCAGCTCCAAATGACGATTTACACCCAAAATCGTCCACAAACTCTAGAGAAAGAAACTAGGGTTTTCAAATGCATCAAATGAGCTCAAACCCGATTTTATTGCTGCCAGACAAAAGATCACGACGCGAACAATGTTCGCGTCGCGAACTCTGCGATTACCCATAGTTCACGATCGCTAACTCATCGTTAACTACTTCGCGCCCGATAGCCAAACTCCCTGGCCCGACTTCCCGATCGCGATCGGTAGTTCGCGTCGCGAACTTCTGAAGTGTGCAGGGCTGCACTTTTTCCACTTTGTCTCGACCCGGTTTCGCCCATAACTTTCTCGTACGGTGTCCAAACGACACGAAACCAATTTCCACGTGTTTTATATGATTTATCCATAATTATCATATTTTTACATATTTTATTTATTTACAATTTTGGGTCGTTACAACTATCCACCCCTTAAAAAGATTCCGTCCTCGGAATCTCAAAAATTTCCACCTATATACACCCGAGCATTACGCTCTCATTCCCTTGTGGTCGTCACCAACAACATTTCTTATTCCGATTCCCGTTAAAATTATGCTTCACAACATCTACTCAATCTTATCGAGCCCGAACGGTTAGAACTCAATTTAAAACCCACAATACTTAGACGGGTCAAAATTTCACAATTTGACCATAACACCGTCATTCTCTCGACCAATCCTTTCATTCTCATAACAATGGTATGATACAATCATACCATTAACTAATTGATTAAACCGGATGTCAAACTCTAGCCTTGACCAAGCCGATATATCCCGACATTGGTATATCCCCACATTATTTATCCTTTGACTTAAGCACAAAGTCAACTAAACCTTAACATTTTCCCTTCTCGTTAAAGGTTTCATAAATCCTCCTTTCCTTTACAATTTACTTTTAATTTATGATTCAACTACAGTCTTACACTTGATTCCCAATTTCAACATCGAAATCACCCAAACGGGTCAAGTCGTATAAACTGACTACAATTCAATCAACCATCTCATCAATTTTTTTTTTACAAACACATAATCGACACATTATGCTGTCAATATTCATTAGTAAATCAAAACGAGAATCAAAGTCCATCTTAGACCAATTCAACCAATCACGGGTTGACTAACGTTGACTTTTACATAAAGTCAACCATACCTTTTCCAACTAGCAATTTCCGTACACACGGCGTATCATTACCAATCTATCACTCTCAGTTCTACCCATTATTACTTTCTCATCAATCGTCCCCGTTAATCCAAGGGTCACACCTTAACATAAGGTCACAATAACATTTACCGTTTCTTGACCTTCACTTGGTCACTCATACTATCACTTAGTATTCTTTCAACCATCTTCGTATCACATTGATCAACTTAAATTATCGGTACTAGGCTCGCTACCGTAATACATCCCACACCCTTATACGGTGTACTATGTCTGGGTTACCACATGGTAATTTGCTCACTAGGAGTTTCTCTTTCCTTCTATTCTACAAATCGTAGGCATCCCCTACATTTACATGACCTAAATGCAACCCGCATTTCAAGCCAAATTCTCATTTATCATAACATAGTAGTAATATTTATTAACCACATGGTTCTACATTCATCATATAAACACATAAACATATATACACATATAGATATACACACGTATATCACGCCAATTCCATCTAACTACCTCCATTGTGCACATATACAAACATATGTATATGTCACCAATACCATCATTACATCTCTATTGTGCACATATACAAACATATGTATATATCGCACCAATATCAAATAAACATCATCATCATGCACATATACTAACATATGTATATGTCACGCCAATATCATACAAACATCATCAAATCATTTATCGTGCATTCTAGCACCTCTCCCACAAGACGCCTTATTGTTTTTCCTTCCCATTCGTATGTCTCCCATATGACATATTACTTAGCACAATTCATATGACATAACATTATCTTTTCACAATTATATGCCTTCCAAGGTCATCATATGATGCACATGCATCGTACCCCGCGGGTAACTAATAACATTCTCTATTCGTTATTTATCATTCCACTTACACATTAACCGTCATTAATCGGTTCATCTCTTTATTACCATATTTCCAAATCTTTTGTCGCTACCGAAGTAACTATCACTCAATTCTATTAACCATAATTTCACCGGTCATCCCGGTCATCTTTGAGTCAACCAACCGACTCCGGTCTATGATTCTTAAAAAAATACGAATTCATTCAACCCGGAAGATTATTCCCACGATGACTATTCACGTCATACAACTCATCTACTAATTCCCGTAAGCACCAAATCGGGCAACAATCTAACAATATGGCTATACTCACACAACATACTGGCTTGGTGCATAATCATCCAATCCATCTCAATGGTCCTACCAAATGCCACTACTCTCCTCGACAATTATTCAACCTTGCTAATTCAAATCTTTCAAGTAAATAAATTAACAATAAAATTCATAACATTCAAAATATGTTTTTAACCAAAGCATTCGGAAGGATTACAATAATACCCAAAACTAAAATCTTAGGGAAACAACTGGCACACCGGCCTAATCATCCAATGCTACAATTACGGGCCGCTTAATTCCTTAGCTCCCGAACCTGACGCCCCATCGCGCGCCTCCTCCCGTGTGAGTAGGAAGGATCGTCCTCTCACCTTTGCCGGCTCCGCCTTCTTTTGAGCCGCTGACACAAGTGTTCCGGTTTTCTTCTTCGGGCACACGTGGCTATAATGCCCTTTCTCATGGCACGAGTAACATTCAACCTCGGCCATTGGTTTGGATCTACAATCTCGGGCCAAATGTCCCGTCTTTCCACAATCATGGCAAATTTTTGGTTCCCCACGGCATTCGCCGGTATGATTCTTCCCACACCTCTTGCACGAGGCTACACTTCCTTGCCTAGAGAAGTTCGACGTGAACTTTCCCTTCTTAACCATAACCGATCCACTCTCGGCATTCCTCTTATCTCCCACATACGCCCTCTCGGCAACTTTTGCCACGTTCACCTCTTCCACACCTCGGGCGGCACTAATGGCCTCATCTAGCGTGACCGCTCTCTTTACCTCCAACTGATAATCCCAAGGTAGCCCACTAGCATACCTAACTACCCTCAACCTCTCCTCGGAGTAGGTCTTAGCAACAAACAGAAGTAATCCCGTGAATTCCCTCGTGTACTCCTCGATCGACATCTCACCCTTCCTTAGGGTCACAAACTTCTCATGCATTTTCTCCAAATCCCGGTCGGGACAAAATTTCTTCCTCAACCTCACGGTAAACTCATCCCATGACATTCTCTCTACCACCTCCCTCCCGAGGGTCTCATAAACTATGTCCCACCAGACCATAGCATCCTCTTTTAGCAATTGAGATGCATACAACACCATATCGGTTTTCTTGCACTTGCTACTTCCGATGACCCGCTCGGTCTCTCGGATCCACCTCATAGTTACCTTCGGGTCCGAACTACCCGTATATATGTTTGGCTTACAAGCCATGAATGTCTTAAAAGAACAACCATAATTTTCACCGGGCCTCGCCCTTGCATCACTACAACCACCTGTGGAGGATTTCTCCACTCGAGTGCCACCACCCCTGGTTTTCTCATCCGATCTAGCCTCGGATACACGATCTCCATCCGACCTCTCACGGTCCCCAATTATGCGGTGCACCTCATCGGCCACCACTCCCTTGAATTGATCAATAATAGTTTGGAGGTCCGCCATGGTCACCGGAGTTCTATTAGCTCCGACCTCCGATTCACCCACCCGGTGCATCGACGGTTGACTTTCCTGTTCAACCCCAGCCTCAACATGAGGTGTATCCTCCTCCCGGCCCTCCGGGGCTTTCCCACTTCTTCGAGTGTTAACCATTTCTTTCGATCTTGACTATACGAAAGACATTAAACAATTAGTACCTCGTGTACGTTTCATGAGTCTCATAACACTGATTATCCATAATCACATCACTTTCATAGGTCCCCTAGGTTCAACCCTAAACTTAACATAAAGTCTCAAGGTCAACCTAATGATCTCAAGGAATCTTACATTCCTAATGCTACAGTCTAAGACTAGGATGGACATCCAACCTAATTCACTTAAACTACAGCTCTGATACCAAGTTGTAACACCCGTATTTTTAAAACATCGTTTAAATCATTTAAAATACATTTTCCCAATATCTGACATATTATCCAAAATACAGTTTAACAAAAACTTTAAAACTTATATAAGAGTTTACAAAAATACGGTGTCACCGAGTATATCAAAACCATAGGCAACGAGATCTACCTACTAGCTCCCGAACTAAACATCTCTAGGCCACTTCTAGTGCAACCTTCTATCACTTCAAACCTGTACCTGAGTACATAGCCACAAAACAAACGTAGTACGTGAGACAAAATAGTCTCGTGAGATACATGGGTTTTAGACCCCAATAATAGACATTTCATAATTATATAAACGTATATATGAACTACATAAATACCGTCTAGTCACTCTTTTGTGACTCTAGCTACTTTGCTTTCCTAGCAAACATATCTAGTACCTAGACATATAGGTACCAGAAACCCAATCATATCTAGTACATAAACATATATGTACTAGAAGCATCAACCTGTCTAATACATAAACATATATGGATTAGAACCTAGCATACCTAGTACCAAACATATGCGTACTAGAAGCACAACCATATCTAGTACATAAACATATATGTACTAGAAGCACCAACATGTCTGATACATAAACATATATGTATTAGAACCTAACATACCTAGTACCAAACATATGCGTACTAGAAGCACCCGTGTGCTTAGTGTATAAACATATATACACTCGGTGTATAAACATATATACCACCGTCCAGTGACCGGGGGTCCCCCGCGTCACCACCATCTATCTCTTACCATAACCTAACAGTTATGACAGTTAAAGCCTTCGGCTATCACATCCAACATCAAGCAAGTTAGTTATCTAATACTAACGACATATAATTAGTTCATCACAGTGTGAACGTACCTGTATGGTCCCATGGACCCGATCATAAGCAACCACAGTTACTTCTACATCTATGAACCCTATGAGGTCCATGCTTACTTTATACATAAGATACATTTCTTATCTATCGATAACATAATACTTTTATCTCTTCCTTGACTATAATAGACAATTATTACTAGTCACATCATATTCTTTCTCATATATATTCGTTCTTTACTTTTATTAGTATATCTTACCAATAGGTACTCATTACTATAAAATCATTCCCAATTGCTTTACTAATAAATATTTATTAATAAAGGCTCCGTATACATTCTCTTAATCAATTATTTCATTATTGTTGTTCATTAACATAGATTCCATAACTACTTGGATCTATCATAATTTACTTCAAATTCATCAATCATACTAGACACATTCTAGTATCACATTCTACATACTTTCATACATTTTCAACTACTATCTTTATCAAAATATTTGTTAATAAATACTGATACAATATCATATGTACTTTCAAAATTAATTGCTATGTACCCAGTTTAAAAGTCTCATGTACTCACCTTAGCTATAAAGTGCTCCAACCGTATTCTTTACGTCAGTTTCCTTGCTTCACAATTCGGTCAACCTTCCAAGACCTCACCAAATGCCATTAACAATAATCACAAGATTGTCAACATCACATTATACTACCAATGTGTCCATCTATCTCTAGATAACACTTATTAACTCATTTCCCCCAATTATGGTGATTTACCAACCCTAGGTTTAATCAACCCTTAAGGTTCTTATAAATCATAATCATACACTGGTTTCCTTTGATAATATACCATCTATTAGGTGTATACACCACTTATATCACCATAACCCATAACCCCAAGAGCTAGGGTTTCAAACCCATACATCAAAATACATGGATCTAAAGCTACAAAGATCAAGGAGTGAAGATATACCTTAAATCTTCAACTAGGAGTGAAGAATCACAAGATTTGATGAAGAAATCAGCTCCAAATGACGATTTACACCCAAAATCGTCCACAAACTCGAGAGAAAGAAACTAGGGTTTTCAAATGCATCAAATGAGCTCAAACCCGATTTTATTGCTGCCAGACAAAAGATCACGACGCGAACAATGTTCGCGTCGCGAACTCTGCGATTACCCATAGTTCACGATCGCTAACTCATCGTTAACTACTCCGCGCCCGATAGCCAAACTCCCTGGCCCGACTTCCCGATCGCGATCGGTAGTTCGCGTCGCGAACTTCTGAAGTGTGCAGGGCTGCACTTTTTCCACTTTGTCTCGACCCGGTTTCGCCCATAACTTTCTCGTACGGTGTCCAAACGACACGAAACCAATTTCCACGTGTTTTATATGATTTATCCATAATTATCATATTTTTACATATTTTATTTATTTACAATTTTGGGTCGTTACACTTCGTGTCACGAACTCAGGTTCGTGCCGCACGAAAAAGTTCGTGCTGCACGAAAATCACTTTCTGTCCAACTTCGTGACACGAAATCCCAGGTTCGTGGCACGAACCACCTGCAGATTGTTAAAAATCCTGCACTTTTCAACCAAACGCGAAATACCATCTACACCATTATAACCCATACAAGTTGTAGGCTAAATCCACTCACCTTAGCACAGCAACTTGACCAAAACTCAGTATTCTTATATTACTGAGCTTGCTTCCCTTTTCCTGTATAAAATGAATACCGAATTAGTAACCAAATTCCACCGAAAATAGCAATAGTATAACTTATGACCAAAATACAAATTGCACATCTCTTGTAGCCACATACTTGCAATTCTAGTTAACACTAACTAATGCAAAACTACCTATACAAAGATTGTAACATCAATCAAATCAAACTTGCACATAAACAAGATTTGACCATTTAGGCCCAAACGGGTCAAAACCGACTAACTTCATCAAAACACTTCCACTCAACCACTAACATGAAAATTAGCATCAACATAATATTTAAAGCATACATTGACATTCCAAAGTTAAGTCGAATTCCCAGATTTTGACCAAGATCAACATTTATAAAATTTTACTAGATTTTTACCAAAAACTTCATTTTTTGCCAAACACCACAAATTCTCATGATAATTCTTCATAAACTCTAACTTTCACTTCTATAATGTTAGTTAACACTTCACAAACATGAATATAGCATAAAACATTAATTTCAAGATTTTGGGTAAAAAACCCATTTTCTTTCTCAAGAACGCATCAATGGTGAATCTCTAACAATCATCCCTAAATCAATTCCAAGTGTAAAGTTCTTCCTAACAATCACTTATGAACATAAAGAACACATCAATTTAACTTTTTAAGCAAAACTCTCATAAAACCCAACAAGCACAAGAACCCTAGCTTTCTAACTTGTAAGAACATAAACCCTAGCAACAAGAAGACATTTTCTTACCTTAATCTTGCATCAAATTCGAAATCACAGAGAAGATTAAGAAGGATTGAACTAAAATCTCAAGCATGCAAGTTATCTTCCAAAATTTTGTGTGTTATGTGTGTGTGTCAAACAAGCAGAGAATGAAAAGAGAAAGAGGGTGTTTTGACACCTCTTTAAAACGTGGCAAGCCAAAAGGGAGGCTGCCCAATTCTAAACACAGTATAAAATACCTGTTATTTAATTGTACGCTGATTAATTTTAAGGCCTAAACGAACTCTGATTTACACAACGAAAATATATTTGAAACCCAGATTAAAAATGAATCTAAATATATAAATATCACCAATTAAGCAAAACATTTCAGTTTTCACTAATTTTAATCTCATGGTTAAAATGCAATTAATATTTAAACAAATTAAATAAAATTATATAAATAAAAATAATAGAATATTACTTACCAAAAGTAATAAAATAATAGATCGGTTTTCAGGATGTTACAACCACACTCAAAATTTCCCCTTTTTTGTTCATCTACCTCTGATTTCACCAACTGCAAGAAAACTTTACTCGTCGAAAAACCCGAAATATCATCACAACTCGACATTTCAATTTGACTAACATCCGTATTCATCTTTTCATCGTGTCCATAATTAAAATCATGAATATTTGGAAATAATTCACCCATACATTTTTCTATTTGTAAAACAACTTCTTGAAGTTGAAGAACATATTCAAGATTCCACAAACCATCAAAAGTCAGGTAAACAATTTTCAAATCTTCACCAAACTTTCTAACTATATTGGGCCAGATTTTCCATTTAAATAACTATCAATCATTGATCTAATTGACCCTTTTTCTAGAATTTCATAGCCCATTCAACTAAATTAACCCGTTCTTAATGTAAAAACGGGTCAATTACGAGCCGATCACATAACATTTCAAATAAAACAACCTCGAATGAGTACACATCCGACTTTAAAATACTCGGGATCTAAGTACCCGAAACTACCTTTGACCATTCGGATGATTCAAAAATCAAAAAATGATCAAATTATTAACAGACGACTCAAAAATCAACAAATGATCCAATTTCAAATCTTAAACATTAGGATCATTAGTTTTACATTAATGATTTTAATATCTAATATCAATTAGTTAATGATTCAAAATTCAAAAATTGATCCATTTTTTTATTATTTCAATAACTATCCAACAACCTATTTAGGATCATTAGCAAATGATCCAGAAATCAACAGAACAAATGATCTAGTTTTTCCGGATGATGATCCAATTATGGTTCCCCTGAGTTTTGTTTTAAATCTGGTGTTGATTTGTGTGTGAATTGATCTCATTTGTGTTCCATAGATAAGTAGAGCTCAACCAATTCTTCTTATCACCTATCACCATTATCAATTTCGACTTTTGGATATTCTTCATAGGCCTGTAAACGAACCGAAAGTTCAACGAGCCGTTCGCGAACCGTTCGGCGGGAGTTCGTTTATGTTCGTTTGTTTAGCTAAACAAACGAACACGTAGTTAAACAAACGAACACGAACAAAGGCCCGTTCATTCGTTTACGTTCGTGAACATTCGTTCGTGAACATCTGTTCGTGTTCGTTTGTTTACGTTCGTTTATGTTTGTTTATGTTTGTTTGTGTTTGTTTATGTTCGTGTGTGTTTGTTTGTGTTCATTTTGTAGTGTTCGTTTGAGTTTGTTTATGTTCGTTTGTGTTTGTTTGTGTACGTTTGTGTTTGTTTATGTTCGTTTGTGTTGTTTGGGTTTGTTTGTGTTCGTTTGTGTTTGTTTCGTGTACGTTTGTGTTTGTTTAAGTTCGTTTGTGTTCGTTTATGTTTGTTACCCTCGTTCACGAACCGTTCGTGAACACTAATTTTTCTTAACAAACGAACACGAACACAAAATTCCGTTCGATAAGTGTTCGTGAACCGTTCACGAACACATTTTTTCTTTAACAAACGAACATGAACAAGGCCCGTTCGTGTTCGTTCCGTTTACAGGCCTAATTCTTCATCATCATCACATGTCTTGTTAAGTGGTATAAATTCTTTAAGTAATACCTCTTTTGCTAATTTCTTAAACACCACTAATTACTCCTCTAAAGCAACAATTGAAATAAACAGATTATTAGACTAGCATTAATCAAGTTTAACAGAATTAAATAAGCTTCCATCAAGCAAATCATGTAACAGTTAATCCAAATATTTTAGTTTACAATTATCACTAATAAACTGAATGATCCTGACATTGTGTATCAAATAAAAATATCATCAAACTAAGAAATAACAAAAACCTAACTATAGATGCGACTGAATTAATATAAAATTACAAACATCAATTGATCAAATTCTTAGAATAAAAATAATCCAGATGCGATTGAATTCATTTAAAGGAATGAACCATCATCCAGAGAGGAATTTCGCGTTTAAGCACATCGATTTTCCAAATTTCTGTCACTAATCTGCTCCGTCGTGTTTTCTTTTTCACCAGATCGGAATTTGTTATATCCTCACCGGGAAATTTGAAAACCGGTGGTGATCGGTACTGGAGAATGATTCAGTAGTCGTCTTTTTCGCCGATTGGTTGTTTAAGCCCAAATATGTGAAGAAGAAAAGTATCAATTCATTATTTCATTATAAGCCATGTATAAACCTGATAATTTCCCAGCTCCTTAAAAGCCTATGACAAAAATACCCTTAATGAACACGATTGGTTGAGAATTGTCCTCGCAGTCCTCACCGGATCCGGACCATATATATATATATATATATATATATATATATATATATATATATATATATATATATATATATATATATATGGTGGGGATCTATAGAAAAGCATTATTAAATAAAGAATATAAGGAATGATTTATAACCCTTAGATCAAAAATTCAAGGGATCGGATATAGGATTTAAAAAGAGGAGTATACATTAATTGGGGTGTGGATGCGAGTAAGAAAAAAAGGGCTAGAAGGGTAGTATTGTAAAAGTGTCGGTCTCTCAGCAAACAACAATTACGTTGTTGAAGTCAAGGCATTTTAGGGTTTCAAATGGCGATTCTATCTCTCTCACAAACGAAAATGGAGATTATCTCTCTCTCACAAACGAAGGTGCATCTGTGTAGGGTTTCAATCGGGGGTTTTAATCAGACAATTTCTTGAAAACTTCTTCACATACGGGCAATTTCAACACAGAATAGTTCAAGGGATTTCGAGAAACATGTGACGAACAAAGAGGACACAGATGAGTAAGTACATTTACACTAATATGTAAGAAACGTTATTTGATTTTGTCGAATTCCAATCTGCTCGTATTTAGTAGTACTGCTCCCTTTGTTTTTGAAAAATTAGAGCAATTATTATGATTTTGATGTCAAATCTCACACTCTAGGAATAGAATTTGATGTGTATTTTAATATTTTTAAGAAGTTATGGTCAACTACCTCAAATGTTCAATGTATTTTAATAGTTGTAAGTTAATTTTATTTTCTTAGTATGTGTTTAGCAACTAGTAGCACACATATCTAGACTTATTTCATGAGCTAATCAATGTAGTTAGGAGAGATATTTTGTATATTGCCCATAATTAACTACGATTTCAAAAGCCTTGAATTTTAAGAACATAATTAAAAAGGCTAAAATTTTGGCAGCAATAGCAGTATCATGCACATTATTCAAATTTCAATTGCATTTATTAGAACAGATCATCTTATTATTTAAACTTTAAAAATTGCTGCCAACTTTGATTCCAATTCAACATTTTGGACTTTGCCACTTTCGACTTATACTTCTTCATTATATTGTTAATATATCATAGATGTTGTAAGCTTTTAAATACCAATTTGTTGCTGTCAAATTGTAAATTTTGGATCCACCGGTTCTAACCCCGGAAGTTATTCGAACCGACCCAAACCGGAACCGGAATCAGTAATTCGGTCAGGTTCTCGGTTCTTGATTTTCTAAAATTTCAGTTTTCGGGTTTATTGGTTCGGTCTGGTTCAGGAACTGAACACACCCATAGGTTTATGTATGTAGAATACTATTGATGTCCTCTAATTTCAGGAACTGGTTTTGATTGGATTGTTTTAGATTTTTTGTGTAATTGAAGTATGATTGGATTATTTATAGATTGTTTCTGCATTTACATTTTGGCAGTGGATAAAAGAGCAAAAACCCGTAATTCTACAAGATGGGCTACGATGCAATTAACGTTTCGTAAGGATGGTAAAAGAAGAACGAGTAGAGAACTGAGTACAAGCATAGGTGGTTGGTTGTTTTTTATGTGATTGTTTGTTATTTAGGTGGCTGGTTAATTTTTGTTGATATGGATGATGGATAGTTGTAGAACTAATCCAGATTTGTATCGTTTCGGATTTTTTTTCATATTAATTATAATCTAGATTATAAGTGTTCGTGATACATGAAAAGGATTTATTGATGGTTGTTTTTATGGTTGTTATTATTTTGATTTTTCTTTGTATCGATTATTGTAGTGGACAAAGAAAGTGCATATACATTCTTTATGAAGTGTTGGTGATACATGAAAAGGAAAACAAAAACATGGAATAACGAAATAAAATGAAAATGCAAATGCAATTATGAAAATGCAAATGCCACTGCAATTATAAAAATGCAAATGCAACTAGAAGTATTTTAAACAGAACCAGAATGTAAAATTTTATGAAATAACCACATAAAATGAAAATTCAATTCCGAGTATGAAAATGCAAATGCAAATGCAATTGTAAGTATGAAAATGCAAATGCCAATGCCAATTTTCAAACAATTGGTTACAAATTCAAATACAACTGATAATATGAAATTGCAATTGATAGTGTTGAAAATAAAAGCGTAATGTAAATTTCAGGGAATAACTACATACAATGAAATGTAATAGCAAGTATGAAAATGCAAATGCAGCTGACAATATGAAATCCAAGTGCAGCTCACAGTACGAAAAACTAATTGCAACTGACATTATGAAACCGTAAATGCAACTGACAATATCTAAAACAGAAGTAGATTGTAAAATTTCAGGGATAAATACATAAGATGAAAATTCAAGTGCAAGTATGAAAATGCAAATGCAAATGCAAATGATAATAAGAAAATGCAAATGACAATATTTAAAACAGAACTAGAATGTGAAATTTCAGCTAATAACTACATAAAATGAAAATACAATTGCAAACATGAAAATGCAACTGCAAGCATGAAAATGCAAATGTAAATGCCAATATTTGAAATAGAACCAATATTTGAAATAGGAATAACTAGTTACAATGAAAATGAAAAGTATGATTAACTAAATTTGATAAGAATATAAAACATGAACAGGACAAAAATCTAATGTGCCACTCGAGAAAATCTTGCATCATCATCCGCTCCTTGCATTTTTTTCTTTGAAACCTCTAATTTTTTTTTCCTTTCTGGACAAGTTCGAATATTATGTGGATCATAGCTGTCACACTTTCATATCTTTCATAGAAGTCTAAATCTTTCATATCATTTTCATTTCGTTTGCATGTACATGTAAATTTCTTCAGAGAAGCATTATAAACAACCTACAAAGAAATTGCATACCATTAAGAGGTCTTTTAGTATTAAGAACATTAGGAACCCAATACTTATCACCAATAGTAGATATTTTGTCAAATCCAATTCGAAAAGAAGTTGGAACATGAACAAAATCTATAATAAAGAAAACAACAAAAATGGTGAAACTTCATAAAACAACTACATAGAATGAAAATGCAACTGCACAAATGAAAATGCAAATTTTAATATTTCAAACAATTGTTTAAATTTTAAGGAGAGAAGTGGTATAATGAAGATGCAAATGTAAGTGCAAGTTTGAAAATGCAAATGCAATTCAACATTGATCCAACATATTCCCCCAATATCAAAATCATCCAAACAAATACAACTAAATGAAAATGCAAATGAACATTGATTTCAACATCTTCCCCAATTTTAGAATCAGTAGAACAAATACATATTGACGAAAATGCAAATGAACAATTATTCATCTTTTTCACCAAATTCAAAAGCAGACATTCACCATATTGACCAATTACAAAAATCATTCATCATATTAAACATATCTATCGATAAAACTACAAAAACAAATATGAATATTGATTACCACATTGATAGCCATTGAAGCAAAATTTAGAGATATTTACCTAATACATGAATCACATGAAGAAATTGAAAGGAGTATAAATCAGAAGGAATTGAAGCGGGTATTGGATCGGTTCAGCATTGCAACCTACATGGAGCTGAATCAGACTCGTTCAGATGTGATTCAAATAGCTAGATCTAGATCTGAATGTTTTAAATCTAGTTCAAACAAGGTTCGTAGCTGCTGAATGTTTCAAATAATAAGGTTCATAACGTCTAGTTCATAATTACACCTAGATCTGGATCTAATTTAAGGTTAGTAGATGATTTAGGGTTAGTGGGGGAGCTGATTTAGCGTTCGAATAAGATCTGATTTAGGATTCGTAGCTGATTTAGGGTTCGTAATGGTTTGTATCTTTCATACATGGTTCGTAAAAATAACATATGGAGAAGATGAATACGAAATTAAACCTTGGCTGGTATCTTGTTCTAATTAGGAGCTTTGGAGGAAGCCATTAATGGAGTTGTGAAAGGAGATATAGAGAAGATGAAGTAGGTGATTGAAAAACACACGAGAATGAGGGGAATTTGAAAAAAACAGTACATATTGATTGAGGGGAGAAATGACCATCATGCCCTTAAGTACCCTTGAACATTTTAATTAAATCAAGGCTCCTAATTGCTTCTTTAAGTTCTCTAAATAACCTAACTTCTTTCTTGATCCATATTCTATATATATATATATATATGACCACACACCTACATTGCCAGGATGGATTGCCGGTGTAGTTTGAAATTTGTCAACCACGGAATATTCAGATTTTCTCTGGTGAGTCCCGTTGTTGACCGCTTAACACCGATTTTCACCACCGTTGACCGAGGAATTTGACCGGTTAGGACCAATCCCACCGAGTAGCGATTTCCCGGAGACAACTCGGCGGAGTTTTAGAATCTTTGAGTTCACACCCAATGGTTAACTTTGTTGCGCGTGGAAATGGCAGCTGCATCAAGTCTCTACGCATCCTCACCTCTTCATTAAAAGAAAATTCAGCACTAAGATCTAATCGTATTTCCTGTAGCACATGTGCCTTAGCCATGACGAGCTTCACAAATTCCATTTCAATAGCTAAGTTATTGAAACCTATAATCCCGAGCGTCTCAAGATGATCCAACTTTAAGCTTGAGTAGTCTTGGAGATCAACAACATCCATGGACAATGGTTGAAGATCTGTCTGCTCATTATTAACAAAAATATATCAAATACATCAAAATTAAAAACAAGTGTGATCGCGTTATTTACCACGATACAAAGTTTCCGTAAATTTGGGGAGTTGTTGATCAAAGAAAGGGCAGATAAAAGCTCATCGTGTTTCAAAAAGCAAAAACTCAAAAGAAGAGTTTTGAGGTGGACTAATGTAATTGGGAGTTTATGTGGCATACCACCTACAACAAAGTACTTTAACAAAAAAAAAAAAGGAATTAGCCAAACCCGAGTTGTTTTTGTTGATTTCCCTCACTAATTATATTATCAAGAGAGAATATTTAACTATAATTCTACCTCCATATAAAACGTTGAGAGTGCAAAATGCTCAATAGAAGGCACACACTCAAACAAGTCAACAAATGTAAGCTTTTTTCCTCTTGTAATATCTTTATTTACTCCAAACTGCATTAAAAAAAATACATACATTTAACAGAATATCTTTATTATTAATTATACACACAGTGAGGTTTATCACCATATAGACAAGGTGAAGTAACGGGCAATTGGTGAGGAAACGGTGAAGCATCTCAGCTGTGATGTTAACATCTGTAATGTATAACCTCCTCAACCTACTAAACCCATTAAATATTAATGGAGGATCAAAATGACAATTTTCTATATGTAGGCGCTTTAATGATTGGAGTGAAAAAAACGAAGATGTTAGCTTGTAGTTGTTGGCTGACTTATTAATAAAGGTGAACTTCTTCAAAGTATTCATCCTTGAAAGGTAGTGAATTATGTGGTCCATCTCATATCTATGTCACAAAACAACATAAACTCCAACAGTGGACCCGAGTGTAACATCAAAACATGGTATATAGCAATAGCAAACTTATACTTGACGATCTCTTTGTTTCCTTGAAACGCTTTGTCATCAAATTTAAGTACTGGAATCCTCGTCCAATGATACCTCCACTTCTTTGACAAGATGCTTGTCCTCAAAGCAAGTTTGATGGGCAACAGACTTAGAATCTTTGCGGTTAAGTCATAAGGAAGAGTGCTTATTATATCCAAATTTGACCCCTCAACTTCCATTTTATTGATGACAAGCGACTGAAAAATGCTAAATAATTAGTTATTTTGTCATTTCGTGTCATGGAACCTTGTAAGAAATTGGTGTCTTTTAAGAAGTTACAAACATGACATAAAATACTCAACTTCGGGTTTGTACTTCTTCAAAGAATCAAGATCAAGTTCGTTTCCCTAGATCACAAACATAAATTATACTACCTCCGTATCAAAATAAGTGATACATTTGAAGAATTGCGGTTTTTGAGGCAAAAGATTAAAAAGTGGTTTAAATTAGATTAAAGTGGATAGTTAGTGGATAATGGGTCCCACTTCTTTGGAATGTAGTGATATTAATGATGCTTAAAAGTAAAAGTAAGGTTAAAAGGGTAATTTCACTTTATTAAAGTAGATAGTTAGTGGAGAATGGGTCCCACTTTTTTACCAAATAAGGTAAGTTTTGGAAGTGTATCACTTATTTTGTTCCACCCCTAAATAGAATGTGTATCACTTATTTTGATACGGAGGTAGTATATTATTAGCACATCAATTTTGTATGGTTATTTTGGGTTAAAAACTACTCGTATTACACACCTCAATTTTCTTGTGATTTTTTTTTTACAATTTCATATCATGTAAATGAAATACTTCCTCCGTATCACAATAAGTGATACATTTGGAAAATCACGGAGTTTGAGATAAAATATTAAAGTATGGTTAAAATATATTAAAGTATGGTTAAAATATATTAAAGTAAATAGTTAGTGGATGATGGGTCCCACTTTTCTTGAATAAAGTGATATTAATTAGTTTTAAAAGTAAAAGTAAGGGTATAAGGGTAATTTCATTTTATTAAAGTGGATAGTTAGTGGAGGTTGGGTCCCATATTTTTGCCAAATAAGGTAACTTTTGAAGTGTATCACTTATTGTGAAACACCCATAAATGAAAAGTGTATCACTTATTGTGATACGGAGGAAGTATATAAAATGTCTTTCCACTAACATGTTTCCGTTTCTTGTAGTGTTTGCTTTGTTAATTAAAGTTATAATAAGCCACGAGTTCCATTAGGGGTGAGCATTTGGACCAAAAAAACCAAACCGAAACTGAAGCGAATCAAAACCAATAACATGTTATCGGTTCGGTTTCGGTTTTAATAATTCGTCATTTTTTATTTTGGTTCCGTGGGTTTGGTGGATAGGATAGAACATTTAGGCTAAAAAAACCAAACAGAAACCCAACAACTGAAACAGATAACATGTAATTGGTTCGGTTTCGCTTTTGATAATTCATCATTTTTGGTTTTGGTCGTATCGGTTCGGATTCTGTCTTATGCTCACCCCTAGTTCCATACCGCAGCTCTTGATACCACAACCCTAATCGAATAAAATGGAGAAAGAAAGACCTTACACTATATATAGAAATTGAGATGATATAGAATCAATTGCAATTGATGAACCTGAAAACCCTACCCAATTCCCATCGGAATATTTACAAACAAACACTCAAAATCCAATAACAACATGTCTTCCAAATATCATAAACCGAACAAATCCAATAAACAATGAAATTAAAATAAATCGAATAAATCTTCCAATAACAAACAATCAAAATCCAATAAACCATTATCCATGGATGCAATGTACAGAGCTCTCGTAGAACGGATTAAAATAAGAAACGAACAACAATAAGACAAAGAATTGAAGATTACCCGTGGATTATTCTTCAGTTCTAAGAGTTGTGGATGCAATGGTGGGTTGTTCTGAAATTCTAAAATCGAACGACGAACAGGTTTGGGGATATAATGTGCAAGGAAGGAAGGTGTATGAGGAATATGATCAAAACCTCTAACTAATTTAGTGAGGTGATTATGATTTATATAATACGTATTACAACATATTCTCCTATTAAAGAGGAGGAGATAAATACATTAAATACAATGATATGCTACTATAATTATTTACTAATATCCCCCTTCAATCGAAACGGTGGCGGTCCAAGACGTAATTTAGCACGAAAGACTTCAAATTGAGAGCGCGGAAGACTTTTTGTAAAAATGTCAGCCACCTGAAGATTGGTTGGAACAAACTTGGTGATAAGTTTGTCAGAATTGACTAGCTCACGTATAAAATGGTAATCAAGATCGATATGTTTAGCTCGTTTATGTGAAACCGGATTTTGAGTCATAAAAATTGCACTTTTATTGTCACAAAGCAGTGTTGGACGGTCCGGAGGGAGAGCTCGCAGCTCTTGTAAGAGGTGCGTGATCCACACGAGTTCAGCTGCAGTGTTGGCCATGGCACGATATTCAGACTCACAACTGGATCGAGAAACGGTTGGTTGCTTCTTTGCACTCCACGAGACAAGATTTCCACCTAAATAAATCGAGTAACCATAGGTGGATCGCCTTGTATCAAGACAACGAGCCCAGTCGGCATCCGAGTAACCAATAATATTATATTTCGAGGGATGGCGAAACGTTAGGCCGTATGAAATGGTACCTTTTATATACCGTAAAATCCGCTTGACTGATAAAAAATGATCGACGGTTGGCTTTTGTAAAAATTGAGAGACTTGATTCACTGCATAAGAGATATCGGGTCGAGTGATCGTCAAGTATTGGAGTGCACCAACTAAGGATCGTTATTCTGTTGGATCGGAAAAAGGAGTACCATCCATTGTGAACGAAATGTGAGGCGATAGTGGAGTTGTAGCAGGCTTGACATCAACAAGTTTTGCACGTTTAAGAATGTCCATAGCGTAATTTGCTTGAGTCAATAATAAACCGTCACATGTATGGGCCACCTCAAGACCTAAAAAATAATTCAAGTCACCTAAGTCTTTGATGGCAAATTCGTTGTTGAGTCTAGTAATAAACGATTGAATTGCAACTTCATCATTTCCGGTGAGTATAAGATCATCAACATAAACAAGGAGGTACATGATGCAATTTTTGCCGGAAAAAATAAATAACGAGGTGTCGGCACGGCTACATGTAAATCCGGTAGAAACGAGAAACGTGCTCAATCTATGAAACCAAGCTCGGGGAGCTTGTTTTAAGCCATAAAGTGCCTTTGATAATTTGCACACGTGTGATGGATATTGTGGATTTGCAAATCCCGGAGGTTGTTCCATGAAGACCGTCTCATTTAAGTTACCATTAAGGAAGGCATTTTTAACATCAAGTTGATGTAGCTTCCAATCGTTTGAGACGGCTAAGGAAAGAACAATACGGACAGTTGTTGCTTTAACAACGGGACTAAAAGTGTGAGAAAAATCAAGTTCCGGTATTTGAGTATAACCTTGAGCAACAAGTCGAGCTTTAAAACGTTCAACCGTACCATCAGACTTATATTTGACTCGGTATACCCATTTAGAACCTACAATATTTGTAGATTGAGGCCGAGGAACTAGCGTCCAAGTGTTGTTTTTATGAAGGGCGGTGAGTTCCTCAAGCATGGCATCCATCCATTTAGAGTCTTTGGAAGCACTCTTAAAGTTTCGTGGTTCAACTATGGCGGTTAAGGCTGAGTGAAGTGGATAGGTATGGAGAGAAGCAAAATTCGCCAAATGTTTGGGTTTAAAAACGCCAGATTTAGAGCGAGTTTGCATTGAGTGGGTAGATGTATTTGGATCGGGTTGCGGGTTTGAGGCAGGTGGCGGATGGTTTGCGGGTTGCATTTCTGGGGCAGGCTGTGGGTCCGGGGCGGGTTGGGGTTCCGGAGCAGGTTGTGGGTCCGGGGTGGGTTGGGGTTCCGGAGCAGGTTGTGGGTCCGGTATAGTCTGCGGAGCAGTGGTGGTGATTTGTGAGTTGGGCTCATTTAGGGATGTATTTGGTAAAGTACTGTTTGGGCATAATGGACATGCTGGATCAGTAGTGTTTTGGGCCGAAGGTTGGGCTATATTGGGTTGTGCCATAGTTGAAACAGTGATGGATGGTAAATCATGAAAGTAAGTACTTAAATTCAACTTATTAATGTTACAATTTGAAGATGTACCTTGAAATGGAAAAATCATTTCATTAAACCGAGCATGCCTAGTAATATAGATGCGAGAAGTCGTCGGGTCTAGGCAACGATACCCTTTATATTGGGGGCTATAGCCAATAAATACACATGATATGCTTCTTGGAGCAAGTTTATATGGCGAATAGTCCCTCAAATATGGGAAAACTTGACATCCATATGCTTTAAAATTATCATAACTCGGAAGTTGATTGAAGAGAACTTGAAACGGAGATTTGTTCTTCAATAATGGGGTTGGAACCCGATTAATAATGAAAGTAGCGGAAGAAAATGCATCACCCCAATATTGTGCCGGTATGTGTGCATTAAAGAGCATGGCCAATCCCGTTTCCACAATATGACGGTGTTTGCGTTCGGCACGATCGTTTTGTTGAGGGGTATAAGGACACGAGTACCGATGAAACGTCCCATTGTCGTCAAAGATTTTGCGAACGGTGTGATTAATAAATTCCGAACCACCATCACTTTGAAAAATTTTAATCTTCCGAGAGCACATTGTTTGAACAAGATTAATAAATTTCGGTAATACCACATAAAATTCGGTTTTAGTCTTGAGTGGATAAAACCACGTAAACCTGGAAAAATCATCAATGAAAATAACATAATATCTAGACCCGTCCGTAGAGGTAATAGGTGCGGGTCCCCATAAGTCACAATGAATTAAATCAAGGGGATAAGTGGCACGAGAATCATTAGACTTAAAAGGCAAATGTTTACTTTTAGCTAATTGGCACGAAGTACAAACAACGGGTTTCGGTAACAATGATGATAAAGACAAAATTCCTAACTTATTCAAAATAGAAATTACATCAAACGAGACATGACCCAAACGGGCATGCCATAATTCATAAGACTCCTTTTTAGGAGTGGTTGAAGCAACAAAGGCCCGGTGATTATCTTTAAGCACATAGAGGCCATTCTCACACAAACCGCTAGCAAGAACCTTTTGAGTTTTCCGGTCCTGAATATTAAAAAACGGTTGGGAAAACAAAACATCAATAGAATGATCAGTCGTTAGCTTGCTCACAGAAAGTAATTTCTTGGTAAGGTTAGGTATAACAAGAATGTCTCGTAAAGAAATTTGATTATTAATTTTTGATAATCCTTTATGAGTAATAGGGAGTGTTTTACCATTGCCAAAAATAACTTGAGAGCTACCTTTATAGGGAGCCGAATGATGGAGATTATCACATGAAGATGTCATGTGATCGGTAGCACCCGAATCCACATGCCAATCCGGAGAGTTGGTATTAACGTGACATTGGGCATGAAAGGCTTTAACGAGAGTATCATCGTTTGTGACGCTTGCATTAGTTGCATAAGTAGCAAGGCTCGGGCATGAGGATGCATAATGGCCATTAGTACGGCAAAGCTGACAATGCGGGGCACGCCGATTCTGATTCGAGTTGCGACCACGACCACGGGAATAGTTGCCCCGTGAGTTGTGATTCGAGCGACCACTGTTCTGATTGGAATTGGTGGTGTGTTGCGCCTGGAAAGCAACAGGCGGGGTGGATTGGCCATGTAGGGAAACCAAAAACAGTTCGTGGCTCTCGGCTTGACTAACGAGATCCCGAAAAGATGGAGCCGGTTTGGATGCCCTTATAGCTGTTGAAAAAGTTTCATAGGGAGGACCCAAACCACATAAGAACCAGTGTAACTTGTCAAGATCCAACACTGGATGACCAATCGCAGCAAGCTGATCGCAAATCGCCCTGAATCTGCGTGAAAAATCAGACACCGAAGTACTACCTTTGAACAGTTGTCGGAGCGAATCACGTAAGGAGTGTACACGCTCGACAGAGGTGTTGCTGTAGGCCGCTTCCAGAGATGACCAGATCTGGCGAGCGGAATTGAGACCGAGCACTTCAGCGGCAGCTTCCTCGGTGAGCGAGGATTGAAGAAGAATAACTGCACGTTGATCGGTCTCCGTCCAGGCATCGGCAGCAGGGTTCGGGACAAGTTTGTCGTCAACAAGGATCGTCGACGGTGGGGCAACAGAGGTGCCATCAATGTGACCGATCAATTTTTGATACGTAAAGATCGGTAAGATATGATTTCGCCATAACAAGTAGTTGTTAGACGTAAGTTTAATGGTCATCATATGAAGAATAGTATTCATAGAGAAGAGATTATCATTGCTTGAAGAAGAAGAGGAAGCCATGGTGAAACGGCGGCAGTAGGGTTTACCAGGAACGAAGGAGAGAAATTTTTGTGGGGGAGAAAAAATAGGCTGATATCATATGAGGAATATGATCAAAACCTCTAACTAATTTAGTGAGGTGATTACGATTTATATAATACGTATTACAACATATTCTCCTATTAAAGAGGAGGAGATAAATACATTAAATACAATGATATGCTACTATAATTATTTACTAATAAGGTGGAGCATGGGAGGCGGGAATTCTTCGATGATAGCAATTTTTTTTTTCCAACCACACATAATCTACATCATTTAAATTGATAAATTTAACACCAAAATTATATAAACAATGTAAATTTGTTATTTAATTTTTAAAATATTTTTATATTTGTCGTTAAACGATGTTATGGACAATATTATTATTTGGTGTATATTAATGAATAAATCTAACATCTGAATTCTGAAGCCCTTATTTAGTTAATTTGACATCAAACGAAATAAAATATACCGTAATTAAATTATCCGCTTAGAAATCTGTTTTATATTGTTTTAAATAAACTATTTTTTGAACAAAAGAATAAAAAAATATACTATAAACATATTCATCAAATTATTAAATACAATCATAAGTTTTTTTCTTTTGCTAATCATGATGTCTGATTAATTTCACAAGCTCAAAATCCAAACTCATTGCTACAATCTTATATAGTTAAATATCCTCTAGCACAAATTTCATATGTAAATGTTTTCCAATTCTTTTTTGCATAATTTGATGTGTTAAGGAATTGAGAAAATACTCATTTTTCCAAATGACATTTTTGTATTAAACAAGGAATGTGTTATACCGCGCGTTGCGGCGGTGTTTTAAATCTAATTTTTTTCTCGTAAAAAGTAAGCGCTAATAAATTATATGATTTTTTTACGATTTATAAAATAAGTGTGATTGTGATGTAATAAGTTCTATCTAAATAACATTAGGAAAAAAATGCACTCCGAAATTCAGGATGTCCCATACAGGCTACAAATTTGTATTTGGTAACCCCTAAATAATATTTTAGTGAAAAAATATTTTACATGTGATTGAAAGATAACTTGTAAATATTAAGAGCTATATACTACAATTTATTAAAATTAAAGGGTAAAAAGTATGAAAGATTAAGGTAGAAAGCATAAATTTTGTAAAACCAAAAAAGATGAAAAAATATGGAGGTGCTGTGCTGGCTGGCCATCGAAATGGGTACCTCTACCTCCCCTCCCTCAACATAAAGTCTTAAAAAAGTTAGGTAGACTACTATGACAGATTGTATCTTACCTTATTTTCCAGGACTTCCAATTTATATAAAAAAAACAAATAAAACCTTACTTCCCTTATGAATAGTAAACCTTTGAATGAGAAATGTATATATAAAGGTAATGCATTACCACCAAGTGCCAAGATATACATCTTTTTGAACTTTTACCGACCAATACGTAAAATTTATATAGTTAATAAACAAATTAATGTTTTTTTTTTCCTTTCAAAAATTGAATGGTAAGTGAGAGAAGGAGAGAAAGAATAGTGATAAAGAGAAAGTCCAACTTCTAGGTGGGTTTCGGATACCATAACCATACAGCCATACTATCACTTTCAAACAAATATTTTGTCAAATTAATAGATAAAAAGACTTAAAGATAAAGTCATAAAGAAATCAACATGTAAGAAGGTTTTATGTAATTTTAATCTTTTATTCTCTCTAAAATTACAAAAAAACTATGCAGAATATAGGATTGTTTCAACTTTAGAACTCTTGAGCATTTCCTTATATTCTTGTCCCGTAAAGTTTCAAGTCGACTCAACTCGGACACATGCAAATTTGAGTCACCTCGATAGGTACAATCACGCTTACAAATACCACACGCCAATTACCTCGATTTCTCTACCCACCTCGATTATGCAATTACCCCTTTCAAATGCTCATCTCGATTCAAGAAGTTAGCCTCTTCGACTTATAGGTTTCTAAACCCTAAAAATACAAAAGGGATGGGGAGCAAAGCAAATGGATTCCTTGGCTTCCGCCATTGAAGAAACCGGTGATCACAATGACGAAACCGCATATCATTCTCTGCTCGATTCCTTGGCTTCCGCCATTGAAGTTGGTTGGACAATATGTATAAAAGGGACCATTCATGCCTCAAACCTGTGACCTCCCACTTAATTGGCATGCACCAAACCACCTGGTCTAGCACCTGCATGTGTTTTAAAATTAAAACAAATCCTATAAAACACTCCGGCCTTCGGCCTGCTGGGAAAAAAACGAATGGCGCCCTTTCAAATACCGCCTATTACACACTTCCGCCTCCCTCGAAACTACAATCACGCTTACAAATACCACACGCCAATTACCTCGATTTCTCTACCCACCTCGATTATGCAACTACCCCTTTCAAATGCTCGTCTCGATTCAAGAAGTTAGCCTCTTCGAGTTACAGGTTTCTAAACCCTATAAATACAAAAGGGATGGGGAGCAAAGCATACAGGTCTCCACCCACTTTTTGTGTGTGTTAGTTATCCTTTACTCACTTATTTTGTGTAGGGAAAACGGGATAACAATTTCGTGAATGAAAGATTTTGGGTTTTACTTGTACTTTTCATAAAAAAGTTGTGTTATAAAAGGATCAAAAGTCTATTCTTAGTCCACTTTTTGTGTGTGTCAGTTATCCTTTACTCACTTATTTTGTGTAGGTAAAACGGGATAACAATTTCGTGAATGAAAGATTTTGGGTTTTACATGTACTTTTCATTAAAAAGTTGTGTTATAAAAAGATAAAAAAAATCTATTCTCAACCCACTTTTGTGTGACAATTATCCTTACTCACTTATTTTGTGTACGTAAAACGGGATAACAATTTCATGAATGAAATTTTTTGAGTTTTACATGTACTTTTCATAAAAAAGTTGTGTTATAAAAAGATCAAAAATCTATTCTCAACCCACTTTTTGTGTGTATCAGTTATCATTTACTCACTTATTTTGTGTAGGTAAACGGGATAACAATTTCGTGAATGAAAGATTTTGGGTTTTACATGTACTTTTCATAAAAAAGTTTTGTTATAAAAAGATCAAAAATCTATTCTCAACCCACTTTTTATGTGTGTCAGTTATGCTTTACTCACTTATTTTGTGTAGGTAAAACGGGATAACAATTTCGTGAATGAAAGATTTTGGGTTTTACTGGTACTTTTCATAAAAAAATTGTGTTATAAAAGGATCAAAAATCTATTCTCAGCCCACTTTTTGTGTGTGTCAGTTATCCTTTACTCACTTATTTTGTGTAGGTAAAACGGGATAACAATTTCGTGAATGATTTTATCGCTTTTAATGATTTTATACTTTTAGCGACAAAATTTAGTTTGTCAAATGACAGTTTTTTTCAAGGGCAACCATACACACCTACTAAATTTACATCAATGTTGTCCTTAACATGACTTGAACCTTCAACCTGTATTACAACTAATTATCTTGATACTGCTAGACTATAAACCCTTTGGTGTCAAATGACAATTAATACGTCAAATTGCGACTTCTTTAAGATCATGTCATTTCTTTTGGTTTTGTTTCCCGTAAAATCATCACATAAAAGCAAGGGATCTCGAGTATTGACTATGACATGTGTTTCTGATATTGGATTTTTAACATGTTAAGACTTCAATTTGTATGTATCATTTAAGGAAAACGATAATACCAAACCATTAATAAGAAGTTAAAATTATTGTAAAGACAACACCTGAATTTTAAAATCATTGCTTCATCAATAAATATATAATCTTTTTGTGCTTGTTGCCAACTTACCATTAACAAAACCTATCATTTAAATATAAAACAGAGTACAACAGAATCATAACTTTAAAAATGCAGAAGAAAAAACATCAACAATTAAAGAACACAATAGAACATAAAATCTAGCAATGATCGATACGGACGATACCAAAATTCAGTAACAATGTAAAATTCAATTGTTGATCACTATCACAAACTGACACAAACATAATTCAGAAAACAAAACTAATTCAATAATTTCTTCTAAAAGACGAGCTCGTGAGGTTTCATGCCTGCCTTGAGTGAAAACCTTGCACCCAAATAGCTTTTTAGGTCAGGAACAGCTTCAATTGATTGTATCAATGCTGCATCAACCGATTTTTGGTCATCCTTTTTATCCTGTGGGAGCGTGTTCTTCTCCTGTACATAAATTAATAAAACTTAACTACTTGTTATAAGTAAAACGGGCGGGCCAGGTAACGGGCCAAATGGGTCATTTGACCCGTACTAAAAAATGAGAGAAGATGAGTGTTAGTTACCTCTTTCTCTGCTTCAAAGAATTCACCCTCTCCTTTCTTCTTTTTCTTTTCAGCTTTCTTTCCAAAGTATTTGTCATCAAATTTCTCCACATTTACTCCAGAAATGTCGACTTTTGTTGATGTGGCAATCACATAAGATTGGTTCACCCTCCTTAAAGGGACACCATTGATCTTAAATGGGCCTAACAAATGAAAACTAGGTTTAAATTTTAAAAACAATAGTATCAAACCAAAGTGAGGTAGAACTGATTTCAATACAAAATAAAGTATTATAACTACAACAAACAATATTAGATTTTAAAAAAAAATGTTGAATTTGAATAAACCAAAAAGAAAATTACCAGTTACGAGAAGTAGTCCGGATGTAAGTTGTTTCAAGTAAACAACCCTCTTTCCCATGAACTTTCCAGCCAATATAATCAGAACAGTTCCCGGAGTAATACTAGCCCTAAACATATACATATAACAATATGATTCAACACACATTAATTCATTAAATATACATATACATCGCATACATGATACATACATGCATATATGTCCTGTATCTATATACATACCTAAGCTTAGTGGGTCGGGCTTTGCGTTTATTAACAAGTGGTTTCTTCACATCGTCAGCTGGATAAAACTTTGGTGGTTTCTCAGCTGGAGCAGCAGCAACAGCTTTTTTCTCATGTTTAGGGAAAGCACCACCATTTTTAGCCTTAATTGCCCAAATACCCCTTTTGTGGTACATTTTTGACCGTGAATACTTGCCCACACCTCTGATCAAATCAGGGTTTCTGCATACATGGGGTTTCCTCTGTTGTGGTGCCATTGATTCTCACCTACTTTACCTAAAAATGGCATCAATCCAAAAAAAATATTGGCTTATCAAACACACAACTAGTTGGTTTACAGTTTGAACAACACGAAAGACAACAATAAACTAGTCAATTTAATCAATTAATTTTCCCCATTTCAAAGGTGGATGTGAATTGCTTAAAACATGCGAAATGAATATGAGATTAACAGATAAAACGTAAATTGTTTGATTATACTCAAATGTCGACATTGTAGAAAAAGCACGAAATAACATCCAAGCTAACAAAACCCTAAAGCTAAAATTCCAGCAGAACAAGAATTATTCACGCACCGAAATAAGCTCATGAAAATATCGAAATAAGAACAAAGCTATGCATGCTGCTCAAACAAAATCGAATTACCTGTTAATGGTCTGTGATGAAGAGCAACTTTACCTCGCAGTCGGCTGGATTGAAAAACCCTAATATCAAGTTTATATAAGTGGAGTATATAAGGGCAAAGTTGTCATAAAAACCCTTATGTTTTATGCGTTTTCTTTGAATTATCTTTAATCTGTATTGGAAATTACCTAATAGCATTATACAACAATTTTTTTAACGATACATAATTTACTTAATTTATGTATAATGTGATTTGAATTGGTCATGAACAACACCTTATATTTTTTCACCAATACCTCTAATCTACAAGTTCTGGATACATTATACAGCTATTGAATAGTAAAAAAAATTATACTACCTTCATCTAAAAATAAGTGACACATCTAATGTTTCATAATTTTTAGATAAAAAATTAAAATAGATAGTTAATGATAAGTCACACTTTTTTTTGAATAAAATGTTATTAATAATATTTAAAAGTAAGGTATGAGTAAAAATATAATTTCATTGTATTAAAGTGGATAATTAGTAGATAATGAGTCATACTTTTTTTTTTACAAAATAAGATAACTTATAAATAAAAAGTGTACCACTATTGTTCGTTCGAGGTGGTTGCAAATTGGTTTTCAAAACTAGATGCGCAAGTATGTTACAAGAGGGGGTGGCTGGTGGTGGTTGCTAGGAAGGAGTTGTGATGAGAGGATCAATAAAAAAGAAAGTAAATGGAAATGAGGGAAAAAGAAATCAATTAGTTGAATAAATTTCATAGAAGGTCTTTCTAGTTTACCATTTTTTACATGTGCAATCCTAATAATACGGTCATCCAAAAAATTCTATTGACGTTAGGGACCACCAATGTAACAAAGTCTATACACCAAGTATGTCTTGTGTAATAAACGACTTATAGGACTCGAATTGTAATAAATAGTAGAGTAAATTACACGGAACGTCCCTGTGGTTTGCCACTTATTACAGCCACAGTCACTGGTCTTCGTTTATTACACTGGAAGTTCCTGGTGTATTCAATTTGTTACACCCGACATCCCTCTGTCAAACGGACGTCTAAAATTTCCGTTAAATGACCCATGTGCACCTCACATGATGGGTAAAATCGTAATTTCACTTTCCCTTTTAAAGAGTAAATTACACGGAAGGTCCCTGTGGTTTGCCACTTGTTACAGACACAGTCCCTGAACTTCATTTATTACACTAGAAGTCCCTGGTGTATTCAATATGTTACACCTAACGTCCCTCTATCAAACGGATGTATAAAAGATCTGTTAAGTGACTCATGTGCATCTTACATGATGGGAACAATGGTAATTCTCCTTCCTCCCTCAAACGTGTGTTCCCCAATTTACACAAGTCGTCCCTTCACTTATTCCCTCTCTTCTCTCCACTGTATTTGTTCTTCAAAAAAACCTTCTTTTCCAAAAATGATGGGCCAATCGAGCAGTGAAAGAGGTACAAATGATGAAGAAAACGAATGAAATGAACTGTACGGTATGTGTTTTGTGTATTTATGATTCTTTGAATTTTTTTCTTACCGAACTTCATGATCACTTATTTACAGAGCATTACCATTGTGTCCATAATGTGAGGTGCACATGGGTAACTTAACAGATCATTTAGACGTCCGTTTGATAGAGGGACGTCGGGTGTAACATATTAAATACACCAGGGACTTCCAGTGTATTAAACGAAGTTCAGGGACTGTGGATGTAATAAGTGACAAACCACAGGGACCTTCCGTGTAATACACTCTTTAAACGGGAAAGTGAAATTACGATTTTGCGCATCATGTAAGGTGCACATGGGTCATTTAACGGAAGTTTTAGACGTCCGTTTGACATAGGGACGTCGGGTGTAACAAATTGAATACACCAGGGACTTCCAGTGTAATAAACGAAAACCAGGGACTGTGGCTGTAATAAGTGACAAACCACATGTACCTTCCGTGTAATTTACTCTAAATAGTATTACCATTAAAGAGTTTCCATGTAATTTGCTTAAAAATTAAGTGTTAAGATTGCGATTTCAATATACTTCGGGTGTGAAATTGTGAATTTAACCAAAAATAACGCATATGGTCTGTTTTTGTTCATCTTTACCTCAACAACTGGATAAACCCCTCCCCATTATCACTATCTCCTCACCTCCCCATCTTTTCCCCAATTGCAAAACCTCTTGCTAGCTAGGGTTCTTCAAAATGGCCACAATTTCATCATCCATAATATCATCCACCAGTTACCTCCATCTCCATTCAACTTCAAAATCCTTCAAAACCCAACACTTACCCATTTCCTCAAAATTAAACACTAATCTATCTCAAACACCATCTTTCAGATGTCTAATTTCAAATCCCAGACAACCCACTAGGCTTCATTGCGTTGCCGAAGGAACTGTGGTGACGGTGGACCCCTCGTCGGAAGCCGCCCGGCGATTGTATGTCGGTAACATCCCTCGCACAACAAACAATGATGAACTCCAGAAGGCTTTTGAAGAACATGGTGCCATCGAGAAAGTTGAGGTATTCAATCCTGAGGCGTTTTATTAATTTATTTTGTATATTCTGAAGGGATTGTAAAACTTCAAGGTTGATTTTGGTTTTCCCTTTTTTTTTATGGTCGATTGCTGTTAAATTATACGCTAACCATGTTTTTGTTCACGAAATTTGACTTTTGAGATCAAATAGCTTAAAATTTAATATATATTCTTGCTAGATTTAAGATAGTTGAAGACTCTGTATTAAATTTTAGTATTTGAATGATCATTCTTATATTTTTGCCCCTGAAACACAAGTGTTGATCATGAAAGATGGGTAATGTGAATAAGTGATAAAAATTGAATCTTGGAAGATTATTTCTTGATTAAAGTTAAGGATAGTTAAGTAACTTTACCTTATTCCATCAATCATACCATTAACACATATATACAACTCATATCTGTAGGTAATGTATGATAAATACTCAGGAAGGAGTCGAAGATTTGGTTTTGTCACAATGAAGACCGTCGATGATGCAAATGCTGCTATCGAAAAGCTAAATGGCACAGTAAGTTACCAGTTTTTGCTTGACAAGATCCTGCCTTTTCCGAAGGGTATTTCAGACCGAAAATATAACCACATCAACGGGTATAATTTCTTTTGTTATGAACAGGAAATTGGAGGGCGTAAAATTAAAGTAAATGTGACGGAAAGGCCTCTGAATGGAGTGAGCTCTACAGTTATTCAATCAGAAGAAGCCCCATTTGTTGACAGTCCTTACAAACTTTATGTGGGAAATCTTGCAAAAACAGTTACATCAGAATCCTTAAAAAGCTTTTTTGCAGATAAAGGAAATGTTGTTGGTGCCAAAGTATCTCGAGTTCCCGGGACTTCAAAGTCAAGTGGATTTGGGTTTGTTTCATTCTCTTCTGAGGAGGAGGTAGAAGCTGCTATTTCGTCTTTTAACGATGCTGTAAGTTTGTAACTTGTGCTTGTTTGATTGTACTTGTGTAGCCGTGTAATTTTGATTCGAGTGTTTTGGATATAACTTTTGTTGTGTTTGTTATTGTAGATGCTTGAAGGGCAAAAGATTCGTGTAAATAAAGCGTAGTGTAGATGTTTTTGGCATTTTGTTTTGTTGTATTATGGCATTAGATTGTGTCACTTTGATATCGTAAAATATTCGGGATTTTAGTGATATTGAGTTTTTTCTAATCATATTGCATCTTTGTTATCATATTACAAACGGTGAACGTATGGACTATATGTTAATCAGTTGAAATTAGGGTTTAATATTCAAAGTTGTACATTGCATCGATAGTAGATTCTCACTGTTTTTGTCCTCTGATAGAGTATATATGAGTTCTTGTTAGTAGCTCTATTTGATAAGATTGGTATATTTCAGTCCCTTCAAATGAGTAAGGTAAGATGTCATATAGTTGTACTTGAACTTAGTAGACTTCTGGTGCATGCTATAAAACAAGAAAAAACATGAGTATGGAAATGTGTGTGTGTGAGACATGTGTGTACATGTAAAAATGTGTGAGTATGTGTGTGCGTGTGAGGGAGTTGTGCCAGAATGCACATACAAGTGACTATAAAAAGCAGCGATCCAATACTAGATTATGCAATCTTATAAACCACGAGGGTTCTAATCAATTACGAGCATAACAACATGTAAAACTCTTGTAACTAACCTATCCCTATACACGAAAGACTACATAACTCCCTAAGCATCTGTCATGATACTAATTATTCAGGAGTTCCATTCAGATTGTGTGTGGGTGTCCAATGCAACTTTTTTTTGTCAGTTGAGATTAACTTTCAGAGTCTCGAACCCTCAATTGTTTTCTATTGTCTAACACCAAATTATTATAAGAATCTTGTTTCTAATATATTAACCATCCGGTAGTAATCTAGAGGTCATAAGACATTTCAATAACTGTCACGGGTCTAATCTCTACTTAGGTAAACATTATCTGTCACGGGTCTAATCTCTACTTAGGTAAACATTATCAGATGGTCAGAGAAAGGTTCGAAAACGATCGGTTAAGTCGCATACATCACACGGGAATAAGTTTGACTTATCAGATGGTCTAATCTTACTTAAAGCATTTAGGCCTTCTAAGTTTAGAAGGTCTTAATCTTAAACTTAATATTAAACTTAATCTTAAATTTCTACTTTGGGAAACATTATAAACACCACAAAATAAAAAAATACTGCTTAGGGGATTCGAACCCAAGACCTTTTGCGAGTACAAACTATGTGTTAACCAATTGATCTACTTGATACTTTGCTTTATCCCAAAAAAACATCCTACATAACGCAAAAACTTAAAACAACCAGCAGCCACTATTCGCACGACCACAACCAGTAGTCACTATCACTACACCACCCACTACTTGATAGGGTACCCGTCGCCACGTAACATGGTACGAACACTCATAACAAAAATACCTTTAAAAAAAGTTTCTAAGATAGTAAAAAACTGATGAAACCGAAACAATTTGTTAGACTAGGTAACTTTAAAAAATCTATATATCGCTCGTAGCCTAATCCCCCCACTCTCACTCTTCCCATTTTCCGTCTAATCCATTCACAGTATAACACGTGTCCCATAGTCAACTGATCCAACAAATATTATTGGACGAACACACCATAGTACCTAGGGTGGCAATTTCTGACCTGACACGAAACCCGACCTGAAACCGACACGAAAATAAACAGGTTTGGGTTGAGGCAAAAACTAATTGGGTCAGTCTCGGGTTGAGTCAGCTGACCCGTTTATTAAACAGGTTAGGTTCGGGTCAATGATAATTTAAATGGGTCGACCTGCCAACCCGTTTAATTATTAAAATATATTTTAAAAATTATATATTTATACTTAATTTATAGTTTACTAGTTAAAATGTAATTAGTAGGTAGATAAAAATAAAAAAATATTACTTAGTAATTTGGTGTTTAGTATTTTGTTATGAATTTATGTAATAATAACAACATTTTGACTTGTTTACCCGTTTAATTTGTTTGACCTGATAACCTGTTTAACCCGTTTAATTAAATGGGTTATATGGGTTAGGTTTGGGTTGAAGTTAAACAGGTTAGGGTTGAGATATCTGACCCGTTTATATAAACAGGTCGGTCTCGGGTTGAACGTTTCTGAGCCGTCAACCCGCGAACCCGAACCTGTCAACCCGAACCCGACCTGAATTGCCACCCCTAATCAGTACCTACAACACTTTACCAAACCTCTTGGTCAACAAAACACAGCCGCCTCTTGGCCAACAAAACACAGCCGCCACAACCAAAAGCTACTCTCGGTTGCCCCACTGCCTTCTCATATTTCTCAAAAACTTCACCACTGGATTCCAATTCAATCACAATTTCTCTTATTATAAACACACATGCATATGTGTGATTTATCATCATTTCCTTGCAATTCAAATGGCTCTCCTCACTAAACTTCCATCTTCATCAACATTTACAACAACCCACTCCAAAAAATCACAAATAAAGTCCCTCAATTTCCTACATTTTACAAAAACTTCATGTTCATACTCACCTTTTACTGAAAAGCATTCGATTGAAAGATACCAAAGGGACAATTGGGTGTACAAAAATCAAATAGACGAAAACCCACCTGAATTTAAATCAAATAGGGATTACGAAATTGCCTGAATTGAAGAATTTGCTTCAGGTTTTGAGAGAGAAAGGCGGGGATGATGAGAACGGGAAATTTGAGTCTGGGAATGTGTTTTTGGTGGGTCCGGGTGACCCGGATTTATTGACGTTAAAGGTGATTCAGAAGGCCGATTTGGTGTTGTATGATAGATTGGTGTCTAATGATGTGTTGGATTTGGTGGGTCCTGATTACTGTATGTTGGCAAGACTGCTGGGTACCATAGCAGAACCCAGGTTAGTCAATTTTGATAAATTTGTTCATGAATTACAAGTATTTTATTATTTGTTTAGATTGTTTTTTAAATGGGGTTTAGAAATCGTCAAAGATTTGTGGAATTAGGGGTTAATCTTATTTATTAATTGTTTTTGAATAATGTTTGGTTATGTATGCAGGAAGAGATCCATGAGTTGCTTTTGAGTTTTGCTGAAGTTGGGGCAAATGTTGTTAGGAGGAGATCCATTGGTGAGATGTTAATATGCAAATAATTGGTATTTTTATTTAAATATTATTATGGAAATTCAAATTTCTGAAGAGGTGGAGAAGAGATGGATTTTCTCCAACAACAAGGCATTCAAGTCAAAGTTATTCCAGGTAAATGATGCAAACATAATCTAATTTATGACTAAAAGTGAATCATAAGTTGGGTACAAGGGAAGGGCATAATAGTCATTTCAGTAACAGCTTTTTGACTTGTATACTTTGTAGGCATAACTGCTGCATCTGGAATAGCAGCCGAATTGGGTAGCAAACAGTGTTCGGCGGGCCACTCAAGAAAAGGTGGGACCGACCCACTTTTTGTAGCCGAAAATGCAGCCGTGTTGA
Source organism: Calendula officinalis (assembly GCA_963853835.1). Lineage (NCBI taxonomy): Eukaryota > Viridiplantae > Streptophyta > Magnoliopsida > Asterales > Asteraceae > Calendula > Calendula officinalis. The sequence continues at coordinate 4,289,929 of OY970830.1, read as the reverse complement.
CTCAACATTAGTTGTTTACATGGGATTATCAACTCTTCCTGCACTTGTTACAAAATTAATCCACCATGGTTTGCCACCCGATACACCAGCAGCCGCCGTTGAACGTGGGACCACACCACAACAATGCATTGTAAGCATATATATATGTATATTGACTGACTTGTTTGACCAAGAAAGTCAAAGTTTGTTATTGATGATTATGGTGGTGAAATTGTGTAGGTATTGGCAGAAGATCTTGCGGATAAAATTACATTGGAAGAATTTGTGTCGCCGACTTTGATTTTTATTGGAAAAGTTGTTGCTCTTTCACCATTATGGCCACAAACAGAATCTTGTGTTGAAGAGACTGAATGTTTAATTCCGAAAGTATGAAAGGATTTGCAATGATTTGGTGTCAAGAAAATGTGGATTACTTGTGGAAAAAATTGGAGAAAAATTAAAGATTGTGCAAAGGTAGTTGTTTCTGTTGAACGGAAAGGACTATTTTGAGTTAAGAGAACATGATCGTAGAGCTAAAGATGTACAAAATTGATTTAGAATGGTTTGATACGGTTTGTGGGGTATTCTTGATTCGTGACCAACTAATGGTATTTATGGATTTGGCTTGCATCGTTTGAATTGTTAGGAAGATTGTAGTCTATTTATTGTACAACAATGATATTTAATCCTAACAAATACATATATAAACAGTGATACCTCTACCTGGAAGAGAGTGGCTGTTTTCTGAAAAAATCATATATGATCTTATAAAACTTGTTACAATTTATTCTAATGATACATGACAATCACTGAAAAATATATGGATGATCGTTTATTGCCGTACAGAAAGAAAAAAAACATTACGAATCTTCTAGCCCTTTTTATATATTTTTAATAATTGAGAGGAAATTTAGTAATCATACAATCATAATGTATAGCAAAAACCTCTCCAACATGTTGGAACAACTTATGAAAATTAAATTAAAAAGCCAAGTTTGTGTCAAAAGGGAGGGTAATTTAACCGATTCTCTATATAATAGTGTATAATTTGTATTTACATTTACTAATCTAGTATACATTTGTATAATTAACAAAACAATGAATATCTCGAAATTTACCAAATTGTCTTTTTGTATCTCTGAAGACGACTCGTTGAATTGATTTTTACGTTTTTTTAATAAGAAGAATCGTTTCTCATACACTCGGGTATTGGAAACTTTGTAACATCTCGTCCCGCTTTACTGGTTCTAATTTCCGGTTGTCCCATTGAATCCTTATGCAAATCCAATATAACTTTATTAAATTCCTCTTCATGAAGAGAATTGTTCAAAAAATACGACAACATTTGTCGTTTGTTGGGCGTAATTGTCTTTTTATGTCCTGCATACGCTCTATAACCCTGGATCGCGTGACCCATGTTCCCACCATGTGATGCCATGAACACGTCACTGTTTTCAGACACGATGTAGTCGATTGCAGCCATGATTGATGCTTTTTTGGCAAACGGTTCTAGCTCTCCGGGCAGCCCGAGGTCATGTTTGTTGTAGAAATGAGGAAATTCGGTTACTAATGGTGATAATACTTGTGGACCACCTAATGGGTTTCCGCCTGCCCAAAAAATCTGCCCGGTTTTGGGTACTCCAAGAGCTTTCAAAAGCCTACAAATTTGTATCAAGAGTAAGGATTAGGGGTGTGAAGATACTATATATAGATTGGATCATATATTAGAAGTTGCAATATTGATATGGGTCGATGTAGATTGTGTTTAATCTCAAACGAATCAAATAAAAGATTTAGCTAAAGGGTAAGATGTCAAATGGGTTGGTTAAAACTCGGTCGTAATTTTTTTTTAATACATAAAACAAAACAAAACAAATAACTTACCTTGTGACCTCTAAGGCGGTTAACGGGCAAAGGCCCGCAAGTTTTCGGTCATGGTAAGTCATGTTTGATCTTGAAGTTAAGAGTTCGGGCCGGCTTTTTCTCTCATTGTGAATAATCTCGTCATACTCCGAGCTCAAGCCCGGAAGACAACCCGTTCTAACCCATACATCTTTCTCCATTCTAAGATGAATAGCAAGATAAGGTCCTTTGCTTCTCATTCTCTCGGTGAGCTTGTTTCCTAGTTCACGAATCGGTGGTGCAAACCGCAAAGCATGAAATGCAACCTAATTAAGTTTTAAAAAACATGAATTAGATTCAATAATTAGATTTTTTTTAAACAAAGATAACAAAAGTCTTAGTAATGATACCTTGCATCGAAGCTTTTGGAGATCCGAAGGAAGATCCTTAGAAAGCCTCGAGTCTAAACCACGTAACAACAAAACACCTTCTCTTCTCATCTATATTAATGGGGAAAAAAAAAACAACCCGAATTGTAAAATCATTTAAGGATTCAACTAACGGCTTATAGATGATTAAATGCAACCAAGTTTAATCTTGGAATCATTAATGTTAACTATTTCGTACCCTTTTGAGATAACGGGCCCGAATCCATTGAGGGGAAACATGAAGGGGAGTGTGTTTCTCTTCAACGGGCCTCGACATTAAATGGTTAGATGGTAATGATGAGATGATTCTAACATCATTTGCTAGAGATTCCTTGAAGTGATCCACATCAAATATATCAGAAAATTCACTGCACAAATAAATTTAAGATTAAAATTAAAAATATATTATAGATAAATAGAAACAAAAAACAATAATGGCTTCGATAAACAAGAATCTTGTAAGCCATTTGTAGAAACTCTGTTTTTTTATCGGATCAAGAATAGGGTGTTTCAAGATTGTATGAGCATGGGAACTTGACAGTGACATGTATTAACTGAAATATCAAATAAAATAAAAAAAATCAAGACCCATAGAAGATGAATCTTGTTTATACTCAAAAGGGTGTCTCGGAAGGCAAAATTGGTTGTAAAAAGACTGTTCCATAACAGGGTATTCCAAGAAATTTGTAAGTTGGAAAGCTACGAATTTACTAAAAAAACCAGACCCATGTGAGAGCAATCTTGTCATTAATTCAAAACATAAGTGAATTTGTGTAATTTTGCGAAAAAGAAATAGACTTTCTAGACCAAACGATATATTTTTTGTTTGAGATAATTATTATAATAATAGAAAAAATAAATCTTTTTTTCATAAACAAGTAGTGTGACTTGGTTTTACGAAAATAAGACATGTGACTTGATGTTTTTTGTGCGACTCAATGCAGTAGGTAGAAGTTTTTTGTGCGAACCAACCATATTTTTGTGCGACAAGATCTAATTTTTCAAATTTGTGTGGAGTCACACAATCGGAAGGTCAATTTAGTAATATTTGAAAGTGAATCTTTTTTGGGAATTTTGGTTTTTATTAGGTTAATTTTTGGAAATCATCAAAAAGAAAATTCAAAGGTATTGTTGTATTATATACTTTATAACATGCTCGCCTAGTGGTCGAGTTTATGCTCAGAATTATGCAACTTAACTGTTATCATGATAATTCAATCTTTAAGGAGTTCTTACCACTAATATAGCATAGGGTTGTATATCAAGATTGTATCAGAATTGAAATTTGTAAAAGCTAAACAAAATTACAAAACTAAAGTGAATAAATAATTAAAATACCTTTCATCTCCCCAAATAACATTAACTTGTAAGATTGGTACAACCAGAGCAGCACCAAGAATTCTAGCAATGACAACAGCATCAACAATTTGGTTTCTTTGTTGTTTAATACCACCAGAAACTACAACCACCAAATACTTTCTTCTATCTTTCAAAATCTCAACACTTGATTTCTTATATTCTTCACTGAAATCCAAACAGGGTTTATAACCCAACCCATTAGGCTGTTTCCAAAAACCACTCATTTCTTCATATTCTTCTTCAACTTTTTTCAAAGATCTTGAAACCCCGTTTGGTATTAAGCTTAAACTATCCTTTTGAGGGGTAATCCCACATGGGTTTGGTGAAAAAGGGTCAAAGTTATACCACATCTTCATCGTAAGAAGAAACCCACATAAAAAAAGGAATAAAAACCATGTTTTTGGGTTCTTGAGAAGCTTTGATCTTGAAAATGTGACAGTCTTTGAAGTTTTCTTGGGTGAAATAAGAAGTGCTTGAAGTGAGTTTGATGAAAGAGAGTTAATGATCTCTGAAGGTACAGAAATGTAACATTGATGGTGTTTCTTGTTGACACTTTTTGAAATTGCCATTGAAAGATGAAAAAATTTGCAAAAGATATCCTTCAATGGGAAATCAAAAACAAACCTTCGGTTGGTTTTTGTAATTATTTTTAATGTTCATCGTGTTTGTAAGAGAAAAAAAAAAATATAATGAAAGAATTGAGCGAGAAATGTTTGCTATAACTTATAAATTTCTGTGTCAGAGATTTATATAGGTGTGAAGTTGGGGAGTGGAGGTGCGGTGGGTGGGGACTGGGGGATAGATAGCAACTTTAGACTATTGGTAATAGACGACAAAATCGGGTTTCATCCCTTTTGTCATCTTAGTGTTACATCAGTTATTTCTCAACCGACTATATACATGACAAATCCTAACCAAATTAACGTAGCAGGCGACCAAACCCACAACGAAACCTTAAAATTAATTTTATACATATATCACTTACCAAACACAAAGTACAAGCAACCACTACTTGTTACCTCACGACATCCTCCAACCGAGCATGGGTACGCGTCACATAGTCTTTGTGTAATGGGGAAACACATCTATGAAATGCGACCAAAATGCGACGAAGGGGAGCGACCCCACAACATAGTTTAGACTTTAGAGTAGGCATTCTGAATAGGGGGTGATTTTCACACCACATCTTTTAAGCATTGTATCACAATAACTGCTTTATATATTTGTACAGTTTGCATGCATATGTATATATTGTGGTAGGGGAATCAAAAATTGTATTATGAAAACTAATTCCCATTTTGAATGCTATTGGAGATTTTTCTTTATGTTATACTTTCATTCCATGGGGTGGTGTAATAATCCGTCCGTCCTTAATTAGAATTAATTAAAATTGTTTAACAAAGTTATTTTCATAGAGGTTATGCAGTACGTTTATTTGGTTACCAACCATTGTAGATATTAACTAAATTAATAATGTGTTAAACTCTTATTTACGAGTTAAAAATTTCAAATGCCTTTAAAAATATCAATTTAATACCATTTGTTGCAAAAAAAAAAAATACGGAGTAATAAATAAAAATACGTCTAGGCAATAGATAAATTTCCAATCAGTTATTGTTCTTTTTTTTTTGAACGACAAAAAGAGAACCCGAGTAGGAGTTTTGGTAATGTCATCACCCCTACCCAAAAACCCGAAAAAACTATAAAAAAAACTAGCAAGGGGCTAACACCAAGTACAAACAAACAACAAAAAAAAACGCCAAACATAACAGAGCACCAAAAACCAAATTTGCACCAAAACATAAAAAGAAACAAAAAGCAAAAACTCGAGCAGCCCATAAATCAGTTATTGTTCTCGAAGCTCATTTTTTCTAAGGCCATACGGTATGGGCATCTTGGCGTGGTGGTGGTGCTGAGGTGGATCCTATGTGGAGTGAACCACACCACCGGGGAAAAAAAGCAACACCACCCCCCACCACATGTGGTGAGGGGGGGGGGGGGGGGGTGTTAACGTGAGTGGTCACTATAACTTGAGACCACGGGCGTGGTGAAAGCTTTGGTGAGACAAAAGGTGGGACCTATCAACACACCACACCACCACTTGTGAGGGAGGTGGTGTTCCCTTTTTTTTAACGGGGTGGTGGTTGCCACATGAGCACCACACCACATAGCCTAAGAAGTTATTTTATTGTTTTTCTCCTCTTAAGTAACACAATTGTTATTTTGTCTTTGAGTTAACAACTAGCAGATGTCAACTCTTGACAGATTGCAACAAAAGTCAACTTTATTTTATTTATCAATTCTTTTTCTGAGTTGGATATAATGAATAGGTACAACATTTTTTTTGCAAGAGTTGCGATTGAAGAGTTACGTTGATCAACTGGTACATTTCAGACTCTATATAAACGTCTGCATTTCCATCACGAAAAAGAACTCGGATCTGCCAGATTCAAGAGTTATACTTGAATTGGTGGTTGTATACTTAATACAATCGACTCAGAGAAAAATATGTTTTAGGACACTACTAAATCGCAGGACTTGATCACGTTATTGTAATCTTTCGATTTATGAATTACACACTTTATATTACACTTGTAAATTCCTAACAATATTTACATCCATCCTTTGTTTGATGATTGTTCTAAACATCACCATCATCGCAAACATGAAAATATACAACCTTGTTTGGTAACACTTTTCTTGTTTGTTTTTGTGTCTACATTTTTTGATAATCAAAATGGACATAAAAAATATTTTGCAAAATTTTATATAATAAAATTTAATGAAGTTTGTAAACGGAAATGGAAGATTGTAGACTTAATTTACACGTTTTTATGGAATACAGAAAAAATACATGGATCATTTGAGTTACAATATAGCCAGTCTTATCAACTGTGTTTATTTCAATATAGAAACACGATATTGGCTACGTTAAAAATGCATGAAGCATAAGTACCATTTCAAAAATTAGAAGTTTGAACAAATGGAAATAGACAGATTATTTTATCGAATGTTACAAAAGTTCTCAGTAAGAATTAGTTTTATATGAAAGAGAAATAATAAGGGCTGATCTTGTCAACTCATGAAACATGAAGGCTAAAAACTAAAAGTTAGAAAGTGTTATTTTAACACTTTGATAAGAGGTACGAGGTGATTACCGATTAGTAGGGGTGATCAGAAAAAACGGGTAATCGGAATTGGAACCGGAACCGTTTTGGAACTGCCGGTTCCGGTTCCTAAAATTATAGAACCGCCCTAATAGGTTCCGGTTCCGGTTCTCAAAATTTAGGAACCGGTAACCGGTGGATAACCGGAACCGGTAATTATTCGGTCTATTTTTATTAAAATATTATATATATGATAAATTTAATGTCAAAATTTAACAATATGAGAAACTTTATGTAACTTTTAATGAGTTTAGTCATTAATCAGTATAAATATAGTGTTCTAACGATAAAATATATAGACAATCATAGGTTTAAGTGTTTGGAGTTTATGATTATTCAAAGATTAGTTGATAAAATGACAAAAAATGATTAATATTTAAGCTTTACATCTAATTTTAATTTTACGATTTTAGAAACAGGATAACCGGAACCGGCACCGGAACCGGAAGGAACCGGAGGTTCCGGTTCCGGTTCCAAAAATTGAGGAACCGGTACAAGAGGTTCCGGTTCCGGTTCCGGTCGGAACCGGTGGGTACCCGGCTATGCTCACCCCTACCGATTAGGACTAGAAGTGGTATTTAAGAGTAATGGTATTTAGGCTACCATTTAGACCTACTCATAGACCTACTTATTAGATGAAGACATGTGTCAAAATTAAGGGATAATATTAGGAGAGAGAATTAGTAGAATACACATGTTATCCTATCAAGTGGTAGGCCTATAAGTAGGTCTAAATGGTAGGACTAAATATCATTTCTCTTACGGAAATTGTCCCAGAGGTATTCTAGATTCTGAGTTTCTATCCTTAATTTTTTTTTTATAGTTTTTTTGTCCTTGAGGTATTCCAGATTTTGCATTTCTGTCCTTCCGTCTAAAATCCTCCGTTAACTAACGATATTTTCGTCAATTTCCCCAAATTACCCCTATCATCATCCTTACCACCATCATCACCAAGAACACCCATCTTCAACCCACCTCGTCATCATCATCACTGTACTTTTTAACAAAAATCAAAATCACACCAACAAACTCTAAACCCCCAATTTTGGATCCTAGATCCAATCAAAGGAAAGAAATCCAGATTTGATTTTGATGGTGTATTCTTTCATAATCGTGGACGGAGGGGGGATTCAAACTTCTTTCTTCACGAACTTTTTCTTCACGGAATCACAACCAAAAGCTAAAATCAATGGCAGAGATGTTCGACGGAGGTGACGAGCTGCGGATCTGATCTGCTATGGAAGATGATCGAAGACGGTCGGTTTCTCCGATCATCTTCTCAGTCTACTACTCACAAATATCAAAATCAAAATCAAATCGTACACCGGCGGCGGCAACGTTTATGTTTCTCGCCGGCGGCGGCAACGTTTCTGGTTCTCGCCGGCATCGCGTCACCTGCAAACATTTTTCTAGTGTTACGCCATGTTCACTGATGTGTTGTGGTGGTGTTAAACATTTTGATTTTGAGTGTTGAGGAGGCCAGATGTTGGTGGCGGTGGTATGTTGCAGAAGAAGTGAAATTAGAGCATCTCCAACCATAAACTCTATCCAAGTCACTTTATCTCTATATTTAGTGGGCTCATTAACTCTAAACAAAACTTCAACTCCAACCATAAACTCTATCCATCCCTTTAAAACTAGTGGGACCCATAACAATTATATTTTAACTTAATTGGATGGATTGTTGGCTTGCAAACATAAAATAAAATAAATTAAATAGAAATAATTATTAGATAATTAAATAGAAGTAGTGGGGTCCATTGATAGAGGGGTCATTCTTTCACTTCAAATATAGAGTGAGCTTTTCTCTCACTCTATATTTAGAGTGAGAGATAGAGGTGGGTTGGAAGAGAAAAACTTCAAATATAGAGATAGAGGGGATGATAGAGGTTGGTTGGAGATGCTCTTAGGGGTGTTAGGGTTCTTGCAAGGAAGAAGAAGAATTGAGGTACAATTTTACAAGCATAATGTACAAGTAGGGGTTTTAGGGTTATTGCAAGGAAAGGAAAAAAGACTAAAATGCACTAATATCTTTTGAATTTGAGGTCACTTAACGGCAAAATTGGACGGAGGGATAGAAATGCGGAATTTTAAAAACGTCAAGGATAAAAAAACAAAAAAAAAGTTCAGGGACAAAACCCCAGAATCTAAAAAACATCAGGGACAATTTCTGTAATTTACCCTACTTTTTAGAATTTGTTCATATCTATATTTCTATTTACTAGATTAAAAAAATGTTAAAATTAAAAAATGATACGAAAAAAACAATAGTAAGAAGAAAAGGTAAACTACAATTTCTATCGGAAAAGTGAACGTGACGTGTAGTGAGTAGTGCAAGCTGTACAAAGACTAGATGACACTGAGTAGTGCAAGCTGTACAAAGACTAAATTATTTATTATAAATTTTATTAGGCTATGGGGTATGGGCCATGTGGTGGTGTGGTGCCCATGTGACAACCACCACCCCGTTAAACGAAAAGGAACACCCCCCCCCCCTCCCCACACACACACAAGTGGTGGTGTGGTGGTGTGTTGATGGGTCCCACCTTTTATCTCTCAAATTCCTCCACCACGCGGTTATATCATGTTACCGTGGCCACTCCCGTTAACCCCACACCGCCACGCGTGGGAGGGGGCGGCGTTCCTTTTTTTCTCCCGGTGGTGTGGTCTACTCCACATAGAATCCACCTTAACACCACCACCACACCAAGATGTCCATACCGTATATCCTTATTTTATCAGATAATCTATAAAATAATTAACATTAACATACAAAATATACTTCGTACAAATTTTTTCCAGCCTTATTTTTGTCTGTTTGTATAGTTTTTATTTCTAAGTGTTTTAAGAAGAATGATGATGTTACCGATGCTATTTCGATGTTAATTTTTACCGTTAAAAAAATTAATAATTTTGACGTCATAAAGAAAACATTTGGAAAATGGAACACGTGACATGCTGCAATTCCTACGAAAAGGTATACGCGCCTATCTATTTGGAACAGGCTGGGCAATTATTTCTTCATGTCCAGCTACTCAACTATCTGGCACTTTTGTCCTACGTGGATACATTCATCTCTCAACTTCAACTATCCATTCGACATTCCATTAAAAAAATGGGTAGTGATTTTGGGATCACATAACTTATTTCACCTAGTATAATCATTGTTTTACAGTATTTATATAATATGCATTAAATATTGTACATTGTGGTAGGTGATGTAATTTGTGTGGTCCCAAAATCACTACCCGAAAAAATACATCATTCTATATATTACTCCCTCCGTCCCACAAAAAAGTACCCATTTCTCCCTAAACTTTTGTCCCACAAAAAAGTTCTCATTTCTCAAATTGATGGGGGTCCACTCAATAAAATAATATAATTTTCAAAGACCCCACCACTAACTATCCAATAACTATCTTTCTCTCTCCAATCAAACCTTATATTTTAATCAAAAATAATACCAATTACCTCACCACTAACCTTTTTCTTAAGACTTGTGCCCATGAGAAATGAGTACTTTTTTGTGGGACGGATGGAGTAATTCTTATTATATGTAAAAAGTATCATTTTTTTTTCAACTAAGCTTTTAAGAATTTAGGTTTAAGCCAAGACAAAATTCTTAACGTGAATTTACATTAGAATTTATCTCAACCATCTGAGTTTCCACCTCTTATAATCTCTTTCTGATTGCATTTCATCTCTGTATTCTTGTTGATCTAATTTTTTGCGTTGTTCTTATACAATTTTAATCTTTTTAATGAATAGTAAATATATTTGCCTGATAAAAAACCATTTGAGAACTATTTTTTCCTTTTTTATGTCTTCATTGTAGTCTATGGGTAAACAGAGTCACCTTGATATTGATAAGTCATCTACCCAGATTTTTCTTTCTAAGATTACATGTAGCGATCACATCACTTTATCATCTACCTCAGCGTTACATCAATATTCTATCTCTATTTACCTCCCCATCTCCTCTCACTCTCTCTCACCATTCACCCATGGTGGTCACACCACCTCGCCTTTAACCTATTTTTAATTAAAACATGATATAGATAACTAAATATGTAAATATGCGTGTGTGTGTGTGTGTATATATATATATATATATATATATATATATATATATATATATATATATATATAGTCAAGAGTTATATTGAGAACTCTGATTTCAAAAAGAACCCTGAGAACTCTTAATTAACCAATCACAAATTTGTGTTATATTTTTCATTTATTTAATTAAAAACAATTTATAGGGGTATTATAGGAATTGCCTATATAAAACCGGATTTTATATTTTTGGTAGTTACCTAAACATCCCTACAATCATGGAACAATGAGATTTGATTATATCCTTAATATTCTTTGTAACCGTATCAAATTAAAGTTTCACCATTCTCTCACCCATCTCCATTCTCTCTCACGTTTTTGTCTAACCATCTTAATCAATTTAGGGTTTCATTGGAGATGGCAGCGGCACCAAAAGAAAAAGGGAAAATTTTCCGAACAATAGACTCGATCTGATCTGCTATTTCATTTCAATTTCAGCATAATCTTTCGGACACTAGATCCGGATGACCCTGGTAATTTCATAAATCATTGATTTCTCTTCAAGTTTAAGGAATGCTTTCTTCTATTCGAATGCCTTCACCTGCCAAGTAAGTTTTTTACATATTTATGAATCTACGATTGTTTGATATTCGTTGATTTATATATTTATAGATTTTAGTTCATAAAATTCATTTACAGTTTAGATTTGTTTGTTTAATTTCACAATTTTCAGGGGCATGTGTCAATTCGTTCGCTTCGGTTCAAGTAATAACCAATGGAACCGACATGAACTGTCTAAGAACTCAAGTTCTGTTCTTTAATTCTTTTTTTACTATTCTGTTTTAGGCCTTGGTTTTATTAAAGTTTTATTTCATGGTTAACATACTAATAAGCAAGCAATTAATGTGAACATAATATATTCAACAATACCTTTTTTAGTCATTCCGAAGAATTCCTCTACAACAAGAAGTTATACAGATTTGAAATTTATGTGTTTGTGATGTACTCTTAGTCTATTAGTGTTCCTTATATTTACTATTTTGTTCATCAAGTATTCTGAATAATTGACGTTAATGTTGTCAATAAACTTCGGTGGACAAAATACTACAATTCCATATCTTCCATTTGTTCTTACCTCTTGTTCTAAGTTACTGCTCGGAAGATAAAAAAAGATATAGTTATCTGATAATTAGTTGTGTTTTGCAGCAGATGCTACAATGAGCGGTTGTCGACATTGGTGCAAATCATTCTGCCGAAGGAAGCGATTAAGATTAAGGTGTTATGATCAAGCAATCAAAGTTTTACTGACGTTAACATTGGTGTAGATGATTAGGTCTTGTGAGTCAAAATTGGTTTATGTGTTGTTCTTGATTAGGGTAACATAAATGTTATTGTTTGGATACATATGTGTTGTACGTGCATGTATGTTATTCAATATTGTTTTATGTTTTTATTACAGTGTATGTTTGAGTTGTATAACATAAATGTTCTATTGTACATATGTGTTCTTTTGAAATAATTTTTGCCTTTTGTGTGAATAAGTTGAACATGTATGTTCAAACATGTATATTCAACACAACCGTAACATAGTCTATATGTAACAATAAATTTCCCAAATTAACGCAAAAAAACATATATGTTCCAAAAACATATATGCAAGCTAGACATGAATAATAAAATAACATTAAATTTTCAAAAATAATTCCTAAATTTTAGGAAAATTTTAAAAAAGTAAATATTTTTCTTTTTGGTAAAATGTCCTAAATACCCCTGGATAATTAATACGAATTAAATAAATCAAAATTAATTTACTAAATTCTAATTGGTTAATAAGAGTTCTCAGAGTTCTTTTTGAAATCAGGGTTCTCAATATAACTCGACCCTATATATATATATATATATATATATATATATATATATATATATATATATATACCACCTATATATGACACAAGGACTTGAATTATCTTTGATGGCATGTAAATGTGACATGGAATGACCATCCAATCAGAATGCATCAAAATGATGACTCAGTGTGTGACTCAAAGGGCATAATGGTCAATTAAGTTATCCTTTACATGGAAATATATTCATGTTTTCTCTCACTTTATTTTTCAGCCATAACTTTGTTTTTATTTGTAAACAAAAATTTTTAAAAATGTCAAAGTTCTTAAAATTAAATTATTTACGAAATGAGTATACTCATTAAAAATTGGAAAAAAAAAATGTCATGATTCAAACATATGTTATAATCCAAACATATTGTCATCAACACTAACACACGAAATGGTTGATGATACTATGTTTATGCTAGATCTTTAAACCACAAAATTACTAAATACTCTAAAAATGTCAGGTGTCATGTATCATGTATTGAAGTTAAAGATAAATGCTCTTGTAATGTGCATGTAGAACATTAATCAAAAGTAAAATTATGCAACAGAACTAGGGTACAAATATTAAGAATGAAATTAAAATAAATGAAGATAATATCATATCAGGTGGCAAAATTGGTATAGGTTGTCATATCCCGCGTATGATTATTAGTTCTTTCGACAACAAGATGTCTTTCAAATTGAAGCGAAGACAGTTTCCTGTTCAACTACGTTTTGCAATGACTATTAATAAAAACCAAGAGCAAACATTGTCACAGGTGGGTTTGTTTCACAAAACCTCGATATTATCACATGCCCAACTATATGTCGATGTTTCAAGTGAAGAGCAAGAAAATCTTGAAAGTTATTTGTTGCAACGAAGATGGTAACCACATAAACTCAACGACAAATTTCATATACAAAGAAGCTTTATTTCGTTTTTGATTTATTTTTACCAATTATTCATGTACAACAAAACGTTATTCATCATATCGATAATAATTGGCTATATGATTTCTTACATTTTTTTCGATGTTATGTATTTTATTTTTTGAAACTAGCCCGCCCATCGGGACGGGCTATGAAGCTAGTATACATATATAAAGCAAACATTACGTAAATAATTACAAACTAAATAATTACAAACATATACTAATATGAGATTGAAATATTTTGTGCTTCGGAGAGTGTTTTGTTTAGAATATGAGTGTATACAAAAATGAAAAGCTATGATCAAAAATATTGAAGTTTAAGATATTTATAAATAAATAATTAAATAATGGAATAGTAGGGAAGATTTATATATTTTTTATAATAAAAAATCCATTTAAATGGAAGATGACCCACTTTTTCACACTCCCCGAGTGGTTATATAGCTCATCGGTCCCCTTGATATTCCGGGTGCTCACGTATTCCACCAAGGGCAAGGGCATTTTAGGTAGGGAATTGATTTGTTCAAGGCACTTATTACTTTATATAAGGTAAATTAAAGTTATTTTATATTTTTACCCACAATTAATTATTCATTACCTCATTCTATAATTAATTATGAGATAGACAACAACTTAATAGACTAGCTCGTTTATGAATGTGTTAAGATTGTCACGAATAATTGCTAATAGTGCAACATTTTTGTTTAATTTCTAATCATGCAACATTTTTGTTCAGGCAGAAACCAACTCTTAACCAAGACAAAGCAATTCATATTGATTTGCATTTTTTTATTTCATTTATCATATCCAATTCAAATATACTAATCCAGGTTTGGATAGACACATATCTTATTATAATCATGTAAAGGTAAAGTAAAATACAAATAGTATGGACCACGTCAATTCTCACTTATGATTGAACTAGTATGATGATTGATGATTAATATGAATCATGATAGGATCTTGGAAGTACATTGAGAGCCATTTCTAAAACTTGTATAATAAGCATAGACACGTTGATTTAACGTCGTTTGCTCAATCAGGGCCGGTCCTGGGCCTGGGCCACCAGGGCAACAGCCCAAGACCCATAGGATATAAGGGCCCACTTTTGAGAAATATATATGTTTGTATCTGTAGGTTTATTAGCAAGTTAGCCCATGAAAACATTGGAAAAGGCCCAACAAATAATTCACGCGGGCAACCGGCTATCAATTGTAAAAAAGGGAATCCAACAGCCGCTTCTTTTTATACATTGGAATTCCGAATTCTAATTAGACAACAATTGAAGATATGAACCGCTTCTATCTGTTTGTTTTTTTTTGTTCATCGCAATTCCAAAATCCAAGAAACCAATGGACGCAACTCCCAATTCGCTAATCCGCCGATGCTTTTATGCTAATCACAGTCTGAATCGGCAATTATCTGTAGTTGCTAATCGTAATTAGGTCTAAAATTTCTTTTAAAATATTAACTCAAATTCTCTTTTGCATTGTCATGTTATTTGTGTCTGACATCATTCATAATTCTTTATAGTATTGGTTTCTTATTTAATCACTTTATTGCTTGCGTAATTGTGATTGAAAATTTGTTTATGTTCAATGTGTTTTGAGTTTATTTCTAGATAAGAAATATGAATAACTTATGATTTTTCAAAAAATCATATATAAAGTTCATAGTATAAGAGATTCTTTAGAAGCATACATTCACAACAATATTTTTATTATTAGGTCTGCTCCTTCCGTACAACAACCATATAAACAAATTTGTTTTGGGTTTTGACATATACATTTTCATCATTTTTGAGTGGGAAAACAAGTTATATTAGGGCGGTTAAAAAACTTAGTATATAAGGGGCCTACTTTTTTATTTTCGCCCAGTGCCCCAATTAAGTTTGGACCGGCCCTGTGCTCAATAACGTCAAATTTGGAAAGCTATCGGTTCTAATTTCTAAACTTCTAATCATAATGGCTGTTTTCCTAAATTTTGTAAATTTTATGAAGTTATTAAAGTGTAATTGCTGAATCCGTAGAAAATCATGTGTTTATGAGGCAGTTGATAATGAGCATATTATTATAGTATTTGATTAGCTAGCTTTAGGTAGTTGAGATGTTGGTTGCCTTGTGTTTTTCAAAGAAATAATTATTAGTTTTGACATCAAAAGTTTTTATAAGTTCATTATTCAAATTTGTTGGGATGTTTCTTTCTTCATCATTTTTAACTTGAAAACGATTTCGTTTTGTTGATTTTTGAAGTTTTTCTTTAACATCGAGTTGGTCATCAACCTGTCCGTAAATGAAATATTATTTTGATCAAGTTTCAGTTTATCCTCATTTCATTAATTCGCCCTTGGTTAATGTGCATATGTTCAAAAAATTACTGGTAATTTGAAAATAGCATCTATAATATTTGTGTACACACAAAAATAGCATCTATAAATTGATTGTTGTAGTGTAAACATCCCCACTAAGTACATAAGATGACACGTGTAATTCATTAATATTATTTCATCGTAATATCTATTGATTTTGACAATCATTTTGATCAAGTAAGTAGACACGAATATAAGTACAAATATCATTTCTATTTCTTTATATACTATAAAATAAACTAATACAATTCACTATAAAATAAATAAAAAGTTTTGATAATGATAGCCCTAAGATCTGTCATTAAATGCATAAAAATTTATATATTAATTTAGAGGAAGTAATTCCTAAAATTCAGGAATCGGGTCTAGATGAATGTACAAGTTTTTTTTAATGTCTTAACGATGTTAAATTTGTCACCATTAAAGTCCAAAAATAAATAATGATCACACCGAATTAATATAATGTAAAGAACACCGCTAAGAGGGTGTTCAGGATTACGTTTTAAGGTAGATTATCTGTTTATTGCATTTTAAAAATGTAAATTATGTAAAATGAGTATTAGACGGAAAGTCTAAAAACTCTATATCTATTCAAATCATTAAAAACTGCAATAATGAAAAGACTATTATTGGATAAAATGTCGAGTTATTGCAACCAATTGCTTATGAAAAATACTTTTGTCAACATTAGTTGCAACTAAGATTATGAAGAGTTACATTATTTAAATCGAAATTAGGGTCAAATAATGGGGTTAAGTTGACAAGTTGGTTTCTTAGTATGATATACTCCCTCCGTCCCTAAATAAAGTTTCCATTTGTGTTGGACACAACATTTTAGGAGATAGTTAGTGGTGTGGTATTTGTTATTATTTTTGAATAAAATATAAGGTTTGATTGGAGAGAGAAAGTGTTTTAAGAGATAGTTAGTAGTGAAAATATTAGTAATAATATTATTATATTAAGTGAGTCCCTTAAGTTTGAGAAATGAGAACTTTATTTAGGGACAAAACTTGAAGGTGAAATGAAAACTTTATTTAGGGACGGAGGGAGTACTACGTAATGTGCGATGTTGATAGTTACGCTTTTCATTTAAAACAAATACCCCGTATTACTTTTTCTCATTTATATATTAGAACGAGTTTTATTTACTTTTAAGTTTTAATTGTAATGTTAAAATAGACTCTATTTGACCATATTAACTCGGCTTTTAATAACAAATAGTCTATGTTTTATAATTTGGTACAAATGGTCGCTAAAAGAAATGGATCTTCTAATATAATATCAGAAGGCTTTTTCTCTAACTTTAGATGTAGGTTTTTAGACCCCTGCCGTTCACGTAAGGGGACAAATGCAACCCGTCTTTGCATGTCAGGGATAGCAGCAACCCATCACAAGCTTCACGTCACTAAATGCCGTCGTGGGGAGATGGGAAGGGGTGCACGTCGGTAGCTGATGTGTGTGGGGAGGTTAAATGTAATATTTTAATATATTTTTTAAGTGGGGATGCGTTAGTGATGTATTATTGTCGGCACAACCTCGTCAGTAACCCATCGGCAGGGATGTGTTTAGTGATGTGTTTAATGACGCGTCATTGTTGGGAGAGGTTTTCCTACTATCGTTGTAAAAGTGTTGATTGATAAATTGTGGTAATAGAGGCCAACAATAATTTTATTAGAGAGACTATTCCTTCTACATTCCTCAAAATTACAATAATTTGACGTATTTTTAATAACATATATATTATCAGACTAATTCTAGTGGTTGGCCGCCCGTGACTATGACCTCAATGAACGCATCCCCCATTATGTTGCCATTTTGGCAACGTGTTCCACTTCCAATTTTCGTTTGATTTGTTGTATATTATGCATGGTCGCTTGTACATCATGCATGATTAGTGGTACATGTGTTAATAAAATCAATTTAAAGGTTTGACCGCATGTTTGTTCACCACTGAGGGGATTTGGTCATGTGTTTAGTTTAAAAAGATAAAACTGATGTAACATTAATATAGTAGTGATAATCAAACCTGGATTTAGTCACCATTACAAATAGGATAAATTAGGTGTTTTTATGATGTAAACTAAGCTAAGTAGGAGAGTATATTCCTATAGCAAGTATAAATAGATTGAGGTGAGTTGGATAAGGTGTAGGTGCCTAGGTGGGGTTGGAGAGAGCCAAGAAACCTACAAACAGAAACTGTCTTAAAACAGTTGAAGCAATCCTAAGCAAAGGATAACCCATGTTTCGTTCATGTGAGGATTGTCCCCTCAACCCCACTCCCATCCCATGTGCCAATTAACCAATTAAAATTAAGCTTCCCTACTTGTTTGTATTCCATCTATCTACTAAATTGGGGCCTCCCTTTTCCAAAATTTTCAAACTTTTTCTTATCATCAAAAGTTGTGGCTTTTGTCCATTGCTTGGCACTCACTTACATGCAACTACTTTACAGCCCATCTCATGTCCTAAAACAATACATACATATAGATATATCTATCTTTATATATGTGTATGTGCAAATGTATATTTACATGCAAGTTTTGAATCTACTCTTATATAACACTTGAACTTGATCAAGTTTTTCAAAATGTAAATTAATGTGGATGTAATAACACCAAAAGGGCTCAATCTTTGGTCTTTTCACTTCAAATATTAAAAGTAACATTATATTTAATTTGTTATATTTTTCCTAAAATTACACTTAATTATTTGAAAACTATATGACTTGTGATACAAATCATATCATACTAGGCTCGTATTAGACAATAAGCTAGGTGTAGAACTCATTTCCAAAACTCATATTGAAGAAGGAGAGAACACCTAGATTTATAAGTCATCATTAATTCTCATACTTGGCTGATACGGGATCATAAAAACTTACAATTATATTCGGAAAAAATGATTATTAGATGTTGTGTAACTCGAGAACTTAAGTACACTCTCATTCACAATATAATATGCGTAGAAACATTCCAAAGTTTTAAAGTGCCACTTTATGGATCTTGTGAAAAGCATATCTTCGCTTCAAAGGATGAAGAAAATCACTTGAGAAAAGTGACTTTAGTCAATGAACATGCCCAAAAATACAAGTTTTTGCATGCTTTATTCACCAAGTGTATTTGTATAAAGTTGTTTTCAAAAAAAGAAAAAAAAATCAATTCAATTTGAATATGTAGGTTATATTATTTTCTTTTGTTTGTTAGTTAGATTTCAGGTTAATACGAATCAATTGATGTTTGAGGCCTTACTGTGATGGAATATGTTTTCTAGATATTGCGTTTTGAAAACTGATTAACTAGATAAATAATCTGGCTTGCCAAATATTAAAAAACTGATTATCTAATTATTGTAATTTCAAACAGCATAATCAAATCCAAACATTATTTTTCAGAACGTTCTCTGATCGCTAATTATATGATTATTTATTTTCAAAATGGATAATCTATTTTGAATAAACAACCCCAAACACCAACTAAATGGCCTTAGTTTACTTTCACTTGGGTTATTTTTTCTTTTCTAAAAGGGTATTCTCATTATAGGGGTTCCCCCAAGGGTGGTCGAGCTTTGCTCATGATATACGCGACCTAACCATCTTCGTAGCCGTTTCCGAACCTTCCTCTGGTCATCTGGTAAACATTTAAAAAATAATAATCATAAATGTGACCTTTACAAAATAATTCGGGAACTTAAAGCTACATCAATGAGATTAATATATTATGCCACAAACAAATTACAGTGTAATTTTCCACCATCCATATTCACATTTTAAGTTGTTTTTTCATTAAATTCATCAATTATTGTCGTATTGTTAAAAACAATAGGCCGTGAATCTTCTGGACTTGGCCTTTACATGTGGGCCCAATTGAATTACACTTGTGTCATTCTTGACTTGTGACCTCTACAGTAAGGCATATGTGATAAAAGCAGTTGTGTTTTTGTCGTCCTAAAATTAATAGCAAATTGCAAATACCCATAACACTCATTTCATTTCAGTTATAGACAGCTGAATTTGTCTTTTTAATGATTCAGTACACAAATCTTAAGTTTTCTAGCTCTTGTTATATGCAATTTTTAATATCTAAAATGTTGTGTCTAATTATACATGTTTTTGCACTATCTAAAATAATGACAAGGCTATCAAATTATTACCAGGGATACATCACTTTACCACCCCAAAAAAAAAAACTAACCACAAAATGGGTAAAATTTCATTCATATCATTTATCCAAGGTTTTTTAATACATCTGCCAAAATATATTTTGTGTATACATCTTTCCATAATGCATCAACTATTTCATCATCATCAAGAAAAACAAAAATCGAGCTGCTTAATTAACACAAAATTGGATTCTAATCCGAATCTGGTATCTCTCCTTCCTCCAATTCTTCTTCTTTAATAACCCCAAACTCTTCTTTTCGTGGTAAATCGTCACACAAACCATCAAAATCAAGAAAATCATCAGGGTTTGTCTCTGAAATGAGATTAGAATAAACATCTATTAACTCAGGGTCAAAGTCAAAGTTCAACAAGTCAACAACTCCAAATTCGTTACCATCATTGGCCGAACTAAGAGACTCGCGAATAAACCCTTCGTTTTTTGTCTCTGTTTTGCCGTTTGATTTATTCATTAGATCCAAAACATGAGGATCTGTATAGTCATGATGATCTTTAATTTCTTCTTCTTTAAACAACACACCTTCCCGTCCTAGTTGACTTTCGTTGACCGGGTCGGGTTTAGATTGCAGTTGTTGAGGGATAATGTCTTTAACGACTTCAAAGTTGAGGTTATGTGAAGGAAGAAAAACGTGAATGATGGGATATTCGATGATAAATAAATTGGTTAATTGGTTGCGTATTGGGGCGTTTATGTCCAACTCACGAAATGGTGATTTTGGTTGCTACATTAAAATAAATAAATAATTAATTATTTAATAGATATATTCAATTACTAAAGATTAAAGAAGGCTGTAAAGGTAACAATTTTACCCAATACATGTTATGTTTCTCTCCAACAAGTCAAACGGGTAAAATTGGTCAAACGGGTAAAAAACTAACCTTTGGGTGTTTGCTAATAAAAAACTTGAGAGATTCAACGGGCTCAAGACAAAACAGTTTCAATGGATGATTCAAGGGACCGGGTTTTAGATGGTTCTGAATCACCGAGTAGATATTTGAATTTTCATGGACCCTGAAACAAAACAACTAGTAATTGTCAGAAACAATTTAAATTAAAAGGCCATATTAATTAATAATTTAATATTGCAAGATTTAAATAGTAGATAAGCTTACCCATGATCAAACAAGTTAATGTTGGTTGAGTGAAAGCACCATTCTATTGTCCAAGAAATAGACTTGGACCTGAAAAATCAATTTCAAACAACTAATATAGTTACTAAAATTGATAATTTAACATTGGAAATTATAATTAGGTTATTTAAGAAGCAGGTAAAGTGGCGATTATTATTATGAACTCAAATGTAAAAAGCTTACTTCTTGTTATAACAAGTTTGGTTGAATTCCCTCTTTGACATTCCACGTGGCAAAAAGAAGAGTTTAATCCCCTGATTCCGAGCAGCTGTATGCAAGTATTTAAGATGGTATGGAATCCCAAGCCCGAAGTAATTCCCACAAAGCTGGACTCTCCTTCTCTTAGCGGAATCGGCAATTCTCTTCACATCTTCGAGCATATTGTAATCTGTTTCACAACCATTATACTCATAAGCAAACACTGAATTTGGGGAAACTGGATAATTAAGCTAGGGCAAAAAGCGAAATTTATATCGAATTTACCAGACAGAAGAAGATTGTCATCAAATTTAGAGAGAGGAACGAACTCCGTTTGCTGTAGTCGTTTGCCTGTACATCCAGTGCGTTGCTTGTGAGCTTTGACGCAAGGAAGACTGCACGATCGTACGGTACAACCAGGGCATTTGTACTTGAATTCGTTTGTTTTACATTCATCGCAGAATTTAGATGATGATTGTGGTTGTTCCATTGATGAATTTGAGCTACAAACTACTACGCCACCTTCTTTTTCTCCCATGGAGGAGAGGTTTATGACTAGAAAGAAATGGTCTAGGGTTTATGGAGGCTGCACAGCAATTTGACTTTTAAGTTTTAAGTGCTAGGATATTTTGTTTTTTTTTTTTTTTTGAACGGCATGCATTTCATAAAACAAACTAGCAAGAAGCTAGAGACAAACAACAACTAAAGCAAAAACAACAAAAGAGACAACAAGGAATCAAAAACATGACATAGGGTCATTACACAATTCAAACCACCTATTATAAACTTGCACGAAGGGGCCCGATTCTTGATCCAAAAGAAGGAAATAGATTGGATGTATCCACCTTTGGAGAAGTAATTTGACTCATCCTTATTATTGAAAGTTTTATTATTCCTTTGCCTCCAAATAATCCAAAAGAAAATATATATGACACTGAGGAGGCCTTTTTTTCTCACTTTTCTTCAAATTTAAATCAATAAACCAATCAAACATGCCTGAGATTGATCCAAACCTCGTCAAGTCAATGTTCCACCACGTGCTAATTTCTGAGAGCATATTTCTAGCAATCGGGCAATTCAGAAACAGGTGATCGATTTTTTCCTCCACATGATCACAAAGGGGGCATAGATGAGATAAGCAGGTGATGTTACGTTTAAGAAGATTGGGTTTGGTAGGGAGCCGATCATGAATAATTCTCCATATAAGAATGTTGATTTTTACCGGAACCCAGTTAACCCACCAGAGAGATTTGTTCCCGAGCTGCCGAAGGGAAACATCATCATAAACAGTCCGAAGAGAGGACACCGAAAATCCATTTGCGTCAAGGGCCCATGTCACAGGATCATTTGCATTTGATTGTGGGCTGCGGATCCAATCTAACACCGGGAGGTTGTATTTACCAAACTCTTTTTGGGCTTTAATTATATTTCTCCAAACTCCTGAAAAATTGCCACATTTGTTGAGATTCGTAAGACCACCATCTTCCCCATGAAAAGAGATGATAACCTTTTTCCACATGGTGTCATGTTCGGTTCGGAATTTCCACCACCAGCGACCGAGCAAAGCGAGATTTTGTGCCCGGAGACTACCAATAGCGAGCCCACCTTTACTATGATCGGTCATTGCCGACTCCCAATTAATCCATGGGATTTTCTTTGATCCACCAATCGATCCCCAGAAAAAGTTAAGTCTTATGCTTTCAAGTTTGTTTATTATCTTGAAAGATAATATTGATTTTTGTTTACCTTGTCAAAAATTTATACTTCCTCCGTTGGCACATTTTTTGAGTTCATGGTTTTTAAGACAAAATATGATAATTAAAGTTAATTAGATTAAATTGAATAGTTAGTAAAGGATGAGTCCCACATATATTGATTAAAGTGAATGTAATGATGTTTAAAAGTTAAAAGTAAGGGTAAATGTGTCATTTTACTATATTAAAGTAGATAATGGGTATGAACCTCACTACCTTTTACTAAATATGATATGTTTTTAAAGTGTATCACTTATTTTAAAACAAACAAAATGGAAAGTGTATCACTTATTTTGAAACGGATGAACTACTTTTTTTTTCCTTAAAAAACGTCAATATTATGCAACGCCCAGATAGACCACTCTATGACCAAAACTACCACTGAAGTCCGAAACTACACAATAAGGCCAACAAAATCATAAAGGCTAAAAAGGGCCTTGACCCAAAACGAGAAAACAAACAGGCCAACAGCCCACCAGATAAGACTTTGCACGATTGCAACCCAAACCATGTGTGCGACGTGAAGTATTAAACCTTTTTGTGCGCATTTTGTGTGACATGTTTGCTTATCAACTTTCTACCCTCATCGCTGTAACCGAGTCAAGCTTCATAAATTATTCGAGAACAAGTTGTTTAAAACTCGATAAAGATGAGCTCGCTCAATCTTAACTAGAAGCTCGCGAGAGTAAACAAACTACTATATTTATATATTATATATTTCCTTCATTTCAAAATAAGTGATATACTTTTCATTTTGGGATGTTTCAAAATAAGTGATACAATTTGAAAACTTACCATATTTGGTAAAAAGTAGTGGAGCTCATACCCACTAACTATCTCCTTTAATATAATGAAATAACACATTTAACCTTACTCTTAGATATGAATACTTAATTTTTAACCAACACTTTTTATTTCGGGACATACTTATATTTAAGGTGTTGATTTTTACGATATATGTTTAATTTATGTACCACAACGAGCATAATTTGACCCGCGCTTCGCAGCGAGATTTTAAAGCATTTACGGAGTATTTTTTAAGCAAAAATAAAGATTTATTTTATATTATATTTGATTTAGTTTATATTAAGTTCTTACTACAAAAGCAAACTATTTACTACCTTAATTGTTGATATGGTAAGTGTAATAAATAAAAAAGTTATGAAAAGTAGAATATTACAAAGTAAATACTTAAATACTAATTAATATACTTAATTGTGGATACTAAAACTTCCGCAACAAAATTGTAAATTTGGAACATAAACTAATGATATATATGTATGCTTTTCTAAACCATCAATCTATTAAATGAAACAACTGAATGCAACTAATATATAGGGTTTTAGAAATCTATTAAAAAAATGCTACCAGAACTAGAACTCGAGTCTTTCATGTCACTCCTTCAGCGACTTACCAATGCACTTCAATCCAACATATGTACTCATGTTCATATGTATCAAGATGTATTTAATTTCAAGCGCTAATATTAAAACCATAATTATTTTAATTTTCAGTCAATAGTGTTGTAGCATGTCATACTTCACTTTCATTTTCAACCAATAGTGTTCGAATGAACAGTAAAATACTATCACAATTGTATAATAGGTATAATACTCTCATCCTACTTTGATCGTATTCACGATGTAACATGCACATGAATCTTTCCTTGTAATTAATACCCATATCTCACTGAATGGAGTCATCCAATCACCATAATTTCCCAAGATCATTTATGTTTGTTTGACCTATAATTCCGACTCACACAAGTAGAAAGTCAAAACCCCCAAATTAGGCGGAACTCAAACCCAATAATTAACCAAAAACAACCCATTCACATTGGATCTCTTTCGGATCCGCGCCTATCACCCACCCCTTTTGTCATCACTCTCTTCTAAACTCCAAATCAAACCCTAAATCGCCTTCAATCATTATTGCCATCAAACCTTCAATCAATTCATTAATTCACCTAAAACGCAAATTTTTCCGTA
This sequence comes from Calendula officinalis, assembly GCA_963853835.1. Lineage (NCBI taxonomy): Eukaryota > Viridiplantae > Streptophyta > Magnoliopsida > Asterales > Asteraceae > Calendula > Calendula officinalis. Next base: position 4,264,676 of record OY970830.1, on the reverse strand, counting down.
CAAAGGCGAATCGCAATCGAGTTTGAGCTGTGTTTGATCGATACGCGATTTTTCGAAGCTTTTTGCGAATTTAGGGTTTTTGTGCCCCTAACATTGTGAAGGAATTTCGATTGAATATTGGGTTTAATTTGCAAGCTGGCTATGGACTACGAACCGTTTGATAGCAGCGGTGAGCTCTTTAACCTTGTGACGATCGATAATTTTTTTAACAATTTTTGATGCAAGTCATGGTTTGGGGGTGAATTTGTTGTCTTGATCAGTGTACAATACATTCCGTTTGATCCTTCTGCCAGCATTGTCATCTTATTAATTTTCTAATCGATTTTCTTCACAAATTCGACACTTAAAGGGAATTGAAATTGTTGCAGTTGTCGTGTGGGATTGACCGGAAATAAGGATATTTTTTGTTGAATTTTACTTTACCTCAATCCTTTTGAATCTAATGGATGATAGAAGGAAAGTAAAAAAGTGAAGCTTTTGCGTGGTATTAAGTGTGGGTTCTGTATACTTGAGTTAATGGGATTTTCGAACTCAGGAGCTACCTGATTTGTGTGTGTGTGTGTATGTAATAATGATACACCTAAAGTGAGATAGAAATCTGTGAGAGAGAGAAAGGTAGCTTTTAAACGAGATCAACTTTTTATTGGCGCTATAACTTTATATAAATCATAAATCAAGTAGGGCCCATTAGACCTGAAATTAGCTTACTTTTTATAGGTTTGCTGCTTGTGTATCTGATTGTAGGCATGTTGTATGACACACCAGGTTTGACTTATATCATCTACAAACACGACTTATTAATTTAATCTGTTGCAGGAACTGATGATGATCTTCCGCCATCTCATCAAAACAGAGTTCCAAGAAGTGGGCCCCATGCTACAAATAATGGAAGATCTGCAGTTATGGCTTCTGCACAATATACAAGAATGTATGGTGAAACAGATATGGAAGCCCAAATTCACCTACTTGAACAAGAAGCATACAGTTCAGTTTTACGGGCCTTTAAAGCTCAAGCTGATGCAATCACTTGGGTATGATTATGAAATGTTTTCTTGATTAAGTTTCAGTTAGTTATTCACTGAAATTATATATATTCAGGAAAAAGAAGGTTTAATTACAGAGCTAAGAAAAGAATTGAGATTGTCAAATGAAGAACACAGGGAGCTTTTGCTTAAAGTGAACTCAGATGATGTAATACGCAGAATAAGGTCCAAATTCTTTTCTTTTTTTTTCATTTTACAAAAAACAAAATTTTTATTTTTTTAATTTGTGAGTTTTTGTGTGATGATAATAGGGAATGGAGACAGTCTAGCGGGCTTCAACCCGGGATGGTCAACACGGGTCAAACTGTTCACGACCCATTACCGAGCCCGTCTGTTTCAGCAACCCGTAAGAAGCAAAAGATGAACTCTTCAGGCCCTTCACAATCATTTGGTGGGCCATCTCAGTCTTTTATCCCACAACGGTTACCTCTACCAACTCCTTCATCTGGTAGAAGAGCACCCTCAGCAGGGCCCAAGGGCAAAAACAAGAAATCTGTAAGCCCGTTTGACCCGTTCCTATTTTAGCTATTTTTATTTGACCCGTTTGTGTTACCATGGTTAGATGACAGGTGGAATGTCTTCCATTAAAGCTCAGAATCGGCCATCAGGTGCAAGTGGGCGGGGCCCGCCCGGTAATCGCGTGACTTCTGACACATCATCATTCTCTCCATTAATTGGGAGAAAAGTGAGAACCAGGTGGCCTGATGATAATAATTTCTATGAAGCCAAAATAACAGATTATAATCCTGTTGAGGTAATTTATTATCTCATCATGATTCCCACAATTTTATGCTGAAAATATTTTACCCGATTTTCAGGGTCGCCATGCATTAGTTTATGATATTGATACAGTAAATGAAACATGGGAGTGGGTCAATCTTGCAGAGGTAAAACCTAATTTAATATAACTTATTTTATATATTTAATAGAACTTAATGAATGTGTGTTTAAATTTTCATTTTTCAGATATCTCCAGAAGATATACAATGGGATGGTGAAGACCCTGGGATTCCTCATAAAACGGGCTATGGTGGGCCCGGGAGTAGACCTGTTGGAAGAGGAAGAGGGTTGACCAAAGGTCAACCAAGAAAAGATTTTCCACCATCACAAAATGGTAGTATAGGAAAGAAGAGTTTAGATGATATTCAGTTACTTCAAACTGATACTCTAATAAAGGAGGTAGATGGTTTATAAATCTTGTATTATCGTGTAATATGTTATTTATTGATGAACAAATATGTGCAGGTGGAGAGAGTATTTGGGTCTGGTCATCCCGATCCCCTAGAATTAGAAAAAGCTAAAAACGTGCTCAAGGTTTGTGGTTTTTTTAAAATTTATTTTATTTATTTCCTGTCAGTTATAATGTCTGATTAATGATTGATATAATGCAGGAACATGAACAGGCACTTGCTGATGCAATTGCAAGACTTGCAGATATTTCAGATGGTGAAAGTGGTAGAAACTCATATTAATCTACTATTTTTATGCAGGAATTGTAACTGCCAACAATTTATTTTTCATATTTTATATTATTTAATATAATGAAGCGATTATTTGTGTTATAGATGAAGGTGGGCGATTCATACGTTGACAGCCGATGGATATAGAATAACAGGATAATGATGAAATTAGTAGGTAAAAATACTATCAGTTGATGGCATGCCAACCGCATAGATGTTTATTTTAGGGATAGAAATTGCACAATTGCAATTACCAATTGACAGTTAATAGTTGTTAGGCATATTGTAAAATAAATGGATGGTCGATTATTGACCATTTCCCCCCGTAGTAATTTTATTTATATAATCTATTTGCACTTTTTAACTCCCCTAAATCCATAAAGTTGACACTTTTGAAAGTAAAATTGTACCCTCATTACAATGGTTGACCTTGATATCATGATTGAGGGCATTATCTCTAATGTTAGTAAGTAGGGAAGTGTTTTGCCGACTTATTTTATATTTTTTGTATCAAGTATAATAAAAGAAATAAAATTATGAAGTATAAACATGTAATATGATTTTAATATATACTTATACACATCTTATTAAGATGTATTTATTGACTCAAATTTGATCTACTCAACAATTTGACGCATCTCTAAATACCTACATAATTTTATAGGGCGGTTCGAACCATCACCACAGGCTTTGGTCAATTGGTACAGCCAAGATCAGCATATATCTCAGTTAACCGGGGTTAAGTTGAGTATAAGAGACCATGAGTCAGATGAGAAACAGAATAACATTGAGTTAGAAGTCAGTTTTGATCAGATATACAATATGCAGAATTAACACATCTAAAACCATGTTCAATATGAAAAATCAATAACAGAACTAAATTTCAAATCTTAAGCAACACATTTCATATCAATTAGTAACAAATTTCCCATTTCACCTCAAACGCCTTCTCCTGAGTTCTCGAGATGTCCCACCTTCTAAACTCAAAGCCCGTGTTGTTCTTCTAGAAGATGACGAAATAGTCAAATCAATCTCAACAGAAGACACATTATCCAAATGCACAACAGCAGCAGTTGCAACAGAAGATGAAGATACCGGTAACGAAGCATCCATTTCTGCATTTTGGGGCTCCGGTTGAATCTCACCAAGAAAATTATTAATTTCTGGTAGAATCTGTGCATGTGTAGCTACTGTTCTACTCAAAACACGCTCGTTTATGTAAGTTTCTAGATCTTCAACCAACCGTTCTGCATTGTTTAATGCAGACGAAATTGAAGAAAGTGAAGCTGCACTTTCGGATATAACCCTAGAAAATGGGCGGGAACGGTTTCTACCTGAATTATGTAACAGACTTGTGTCAGAAGTGGGGCCCACACCTTGAAGCAAAGGGTTTTCCCCAATTGAACCGATTCCAGTTCTGATTCTTCTGAGTGCTTCTGCTACAGGAATATGTGGAATTGACCGAATTGCCCTTTGTTGACTGATATTTTCTACTTTTCGAGCTCGGGGTCTTGGAGGTATATATATACCAGATTCCAGTTTCAAAACAGGTTGATTCTTCCCGTTACCATAAATTGGTGTGATACTTGAATCAGTTACTTCACCTTTACAAACAGGGCATTCTTTTGCAGTTGAATCTACATATGATAACTGATAGAAACAACTCCAACAGAATAAGTGACCACAACAGGTTAAAATTGGATCTCTAGCCATTTCTAAGCATATAGTACAATCGAAGAAACCTCCACTTTCATCATCATTACCATTTACTTCATTATCAGTTTTCTTAGAATCCAAATCCATTTCTAAAGCTTTAGCCAACTGGCTAATATCTCGTTTGCTGTTTCTTCCTCTTTCAACAGTAACAGTGCCAGGATTTGCAATTTCATCACCAGCCCTAATTTCTTCCCCAATTTCGTTGCCCTCTTGATTAGGGTTTTCCGCAGGAACATCTGGGTCAAATAAAGCCGTGTAACTCAATTCCGGATTGTTTCTAGTATGTCGCCATCGCTGGCGTTGCCTAGCCCTTGCAGTAGCAGCTTCAAGTTGCCTAATTCGATCTTCGATTCTACTGTGTGCCGTCTCCAGTTCGTTTAACAGACCATAACCAAATGACGAAGGAGGAGGTGGCGCCGGTGGTGGTTCAACTAAAGGCTCTTGGTTCAAATCAAGGTCCATAACCATATCATCATTCGTATTATCAGCCATCTAATTTTCTAGATCCCTAAATTTCGATTTCACCTTTCTTCACCTTCAACAAAAATTAAGGCGAAAATCGAATAAAATAACATCAGATTGTAACAAATAAGTAAACTTTCAATGATCGAAAGGTAAAATTAACGAATTGCAGAATCTGACCTGATCGAGAGAGGTTTCATCTCGAATTCTGTTTCTTTGCTTCTTCTGTTACATAGGTTGAAAGCATGCCAGCCATAAAGATCTCTTGGTACTAAAGGATTAAAGTGAGGGAATAACACTGATTTCGACGGTGAGGGCGGAAGGTCCGACGACCACGACGGCGACCCACCGATTGGAGAAGATAAAGCACGTGCCTTGGCGCACTTTTGGAGCGGCACTTTTAGGTGAAGTAAATAATGATATTTGGTTCACGGAAGGAGGCCCAGCCCACGTCGTCGTTTCACTTTCTAAAACGAACCCCACACGTGCTTTGTATCATGACCTGAATATTTTCATAAAATATTAAAAAGAAAGGAGTAATGGTATTTAATTTAGTCCTAAAATATTAAAAAGAAAGGAGTAATGGTATTTATTTTCCTAGTCATTAGATGAATACATGTGTCAAAATTAAGAGATAATATTAAGAGAGAGAATTAATAGAGTACACATATCATCCTATCAAGTGAGTAGGACTATGAGTAGGACTAAATATCATATCTCAAAAGGAAATTAATTTCCTAAGACCACTGTCGTGATGAGGTGATTTTCACATTATGTAATACACTCATTGCTTAATAAGCTTATACTACTTAGCTCGCATTATGTGGTATATGCATTAAAAATTGTGATATAAAATGAAACTTATGATACCTGACACTCCAATTAATATTCAACTAATATTATCAATATTACTTCTCTTTTATTTTTTAGCTATATCATTATAAAATATAATAAAAAATAATATCAAATACAGTGTTTAAACTGAACTTTCACATTGCAAGTGGTGGATAGACATCTTAAATGGGTCTTCATGGGCTTTCCATCGAAGTTAGCCTTTTTTTTTTTTTTTTTTATCGTTGGGTTATTAAGCTTCAACAACTTCAACCCAAAATAGATTGCAGTCTCTCAAGCTAAGGTGGTGTTTGGTTAGATAAATGGTTTGGAAATAAGTACGGATTAAAAGAAAAGGATGACAGAAAAAAGTTTTGATAATTTTATAAAAAAAGTTTCGATAATTTTCTGACCATTGATAAGACAAAGAACAAACCAAAATCTTACATTGTATAATAAAAAAAAGTTGATAAATTTGTGCTAATTTAGTTTGACCACTATTCTTGATTCTCCCTCCATCACTCAAGTCATTAAGCATTTTATTATACTTACTAGTTAATTATTATCTTTAGTATAATTATATAGACGATTTAAATTGAATTTCTATAGATTTAGCAGTTTGTGTAAAATATTCTACTTACTCTATATTCATTTATAATAAAAATAACGCAAAATTTTCCAATACATAGGCGGTTAGACTGAATTTTAGTTGGAGAAATTTCATTCGAATAAAAAGTCGAGGATGTCACGTGAAACAAAAATCTAAATCTTCACGCTCTATGGGGTCTTAATGTAATAAAAGCATAATGCAAGGGTGTTAGGTGTAGTTTACCAAACTCTAATTAGTTGACCATACTAAATTATGGGAATTCATTTATGCAAGCATAAGTTGTTGTAGTAGATTTATTAAAAATTGTGGTGTAAAAACCCTCTAAATTATAAGCCAAAAAGTCAGCAATCCAGCTCACAGTAGACTTTACAGAATAATGAAGTCAACCAAAGAATATATAACAGATAATAGTTGTAGTTCTTGACCAAGTCCTAATTCGAACATATTTCAAATTTCAATTTTTATTCTACATGTTAATGTATATTTCTCATTAGAACAAAATAATTATCTTGATCCCGAAGAGCAAGAAGGAACGATGGTGTCCGGGTACAAGCATTTCAGCCACACGCACAAGCTAGTGATGCATGAAATGCCCGAAGGCACGGAGGTCTCATGCTCCGGTTGCAACTCACCGGCCAGAAAGACATTTGCTGGCAATGCAATTTCTTGTTACACGAACAATGTTTTCAAGCAAGTCGCTCGCGTAACCACCTTTTGCACCCTCTCACCTTGGTTCCATATCCTACTTACCCATCCAATTCCTTCTATTGCAATTCATGCAAAATCATTGGAACCGGTTTCTCGTATTCGTGTTCAGAATGCGAGTTTGATCTCCATGTTCAATGTGCTTATTCCATTTCTAGTGCCACAAACCATCACCAAACACATCTTGTAAGTAATCCTCACCCAAACCATGAAATAGATCCAACACATTTGCATGCTCAATATTCTTCCATGCTCCATAATGTCGCTCCCGTTTCAATTCCTATTCCAACTCCCATTCCGGTTCATGATCAATATCCGCTAACTAGTCTTCACCCGCATAATACATCTTATTCAAACCAAGAACTCGTGCAACCACGGGCAATATCTTTCCATGGTCCCTAATGTTTCAATTCCTACTCCAACTCACATTCCGGCCCCAGTTCCAGTTCCAGTTCATACTCAATATCCGTCCACTCATCACACATAATATTTCTTATCCAAACCAAGAAATAGTGCCACCCAATCTTCATGGTCAAAATTCTAATTACATGGGATCTAATGTATCTACCTTCTCAATTCCCGTTATGCCACCAAGTCCAGCTCGTGCTCAATATCCAACAACTATCGTCCAAGACTCTTACACGACTCAAAACACCACCCCGTTTTCTATTCCCGCCAGTTCTCAGAATCCGATTACTAGTGCTCAAAATGCGTATGTATCACAAAATTACACCACACCTCAAAGTACTTCTTCTAATTTTGTTCCAACTAGTGTTCCCATTGCACAACCGTCTTACTATAGCGAATCTGGTCAAAACAGACCAAAATATCAAGAGATTAAACACTTTAGCCACCCCCATGGTTTAGTTTTGGTTAACATAAAACATGGAAAAAAGCAAATAGCTTGCTCAGGATGTCAACAAACTCTAGTCGACGAATCTTGCTTTAATCTAGAGAAAGAGATTCACCACAAATCTCATTCGGCCCACCCTCTTGCCCTACTCTCCTCACCGCCATACAAGAACCAAAACGGCGTGTTTACTTGTAAAGCATGCTTTAAAGATGGTACCGGCTTTACCTATAAATTTTCAATCTGTCAACATGATCTACATGTTAAGTGTGCAAACTTGAAAGAAACCGTGAAACTCACGGGATGATCACGATCATGAACTTGAGCTGTTTTACACGTGCCCGTTGAAGGGAGAAGACTACACGTTCTACTGCGATGTTTGTTATAAGATTGTGCCTCGGGAACATTGGACGTATTATTGCAAAGAATGTGATTATGGTACTCATTTGGATTGTGTGGATCGTCAAGAATGTGATGAGACTAGTGGGGATCCTGTTGTTGAGACGCTTGAGCAAGTGACGGAAAATGCTAGGATAAGTGCTATTTGTCGGCAAAACGCTTTAGACAATATATGATCGATTTTATTATTGTGTGTGTGAAAGCGTATTATTTTGGAATATATACAATTGTTCTTTGTACAAGCAGTTATGATATACTTATGTTGTTCTCACTGTTACAATTTACGGAGTATATATTTATATAATATAATAAGTTACAAGTTATATTGTTCTTTAAATTAACTCTTTATATTGTGTTTCTTTTCCTGGTGAAAGTTGAATCGCATTCATAGGATCTAATTTGAGTTATAAGTGTACGAGGCAAGATGCCCACCAAAATTACATTAATGGATGGATACACATCCAAAGATGTAGCCTAATTAAATTACATGCCTTTGTGTTTAAATATAGATTCGTTATAAATATGTAAATATGCTTTCTGGAAATTGGTATTTGGTTTATCAAGTGTATATTTTTGTTCAACGGAAAAAAATTAATTTCGTAAAAAGACAAAAAAAAAAAAAAAGAAAAAGAAAAAATAAGAACAAGTTAGAAATTACAATACACCAGCCAAAACTAGCACAAACGATCGAGCTCTGGAAAACTAAAACCCCTAATCTAGAGTAAACGCATGTGGTCGCTGAATTCGGTACTAAGCTGAGGCATAATAGTGACGGATTTCTGACATTTTCCTGCTGTCGCTAATTCCCCAGTTTTCGATTTTTTAAATAAATCTTTTTTTTTTTTAACGTGAAGTTAGTAATTTAGTGGTTCGAGCCTAGACAGTGACATTCACAAGGGGCAGTATGCCTTCCCTCGAACCCTACACATATGGGGAATAAACCTCACCACCTTTTAAACTCCAAATTTTACCTCCAACAAGGCTTTAACCCAAGACTTTTTGAAGAAAAACCCCAAGGCTATCCTTGGTGGCGACAATTGGTTTTTTTTTTTTTTTTTTTTTTTCTTTTAATAAATAAATCTAATACTGAGACTTTTTAGCGATGCATATCGGAAGTTTCGGTGTTATATATGGATTTCCGTCCCCTGTTTTGGTTCTTTTTGGTAGTAGTTTCTCACTAGTAGTATAATAAAATCTCTTTTGCTGTTTAAAGAGAAAGAAAACAAGGGGAAAAAAAATCAACAAAAGCATCTTTATAAGGAAACAGTTGACAATCTGACAATTATAGTTTACCAAGTCCGTTACCATTTCCATTGCACGATACTTCAAACTATTGCCTTTGGGAAGAGCTGACTTTGACTTTCTAATAGCTGACAAATTAACCCCATTCCCCTTTGGATTCCATTACTAAAAAATGTCTAAACTATTGCCAAGACTTCAGAAACCGAGTCCTATATACCTTCATTAATTTCATGTCATTGCACACAAATACCCATACAAGAAAAATAAATGGATCCCGGGTACAAGCATTTTAGCCACACGCACAACCTCGCAATGCACCAAGCACACGAAGCTGCCAAAATGCCATGCTCGGGGTGCAACTCGTTGGTCAACGGTACAATGTACGTTTGTTGGCAATGCAATTTCGTGTTACACGAACAATGCTTTCGTGCAACTCGATCCCTAAAACACCCGTCGCACCCTTCTCATCCTCTAACTTTAGTTCCTTACCCAACTTACCCCTCAAATTCCTTTTACTGCAATTCATGTAAACTAACGGGAACCGGTTTATCGTATTCATGTTCCAATTGTGAATTTGATCTTCACGTTCTTTGTGCTCATTCCACTTCCAATGTTCCCAACACTCATGATCAACACATAATCCCGACCCCTGTATACAACTACACTCATGGTCAACAAATGGTGTCACAAAATGCTAATTATGTTCCTACTACTGGTTTGATTAGTGATTCGGATGTTGAACACATAAAAATGAACATGCAAAGGCTGGAGATTGCAAGGATGGAGTCTCAAATTGCTGCTAAAACACGTCAAGACATCTTAGACATGTGGAAATAGTTGCATACTAATGCTTCCGGAATTCTAATTTCCGTAGAAAATTGGATGTTGTCAATTGTTACCTCTTATATCTTAATTTGAGTGTCGTTTAATCTCTTTATGTTCATGTTCTGTGATGTTTTCAACTTTTGGCTTAGGACTGTTGTCCATTTTATGCATTGTTAATTTCTAGCAACTACATATGTCGTCACAAATGGTAACTTCAATTTAGTTTAACTTTTTTTAAATTAATGACTTTTTGCGACCATTTTGTGTTGCCGCTATGTCGCGCGGACAACTGTGGCAGTTCCCTCGTCACAAATGGTTTCTCATTTTGAACGTCAATTAGTTTTAAGAATTGAAATCGTAGGGTGTTCAAAAATAACCGAAAAAACGGGTATCCGAAAAAATATCCGATATCCGAAATCCGGATACCCGAATATCCGGATACCCGAACAACCGGATACCCGAAAATCCGGATACGGTTACGGATACTAAAATTTAGAAATTTTCGGATAGTCGGATACCCGGTATCCGGTTTTTATATATATTTATTTATTTATTTTTAATATTTTTAAAAATATAATCCCTTTGGTTTTGCCGTTTTGGGCCTTTGGCCTTTGCCCTTTAGTCCTCAGCAATCAACTCACTTACCGAAAGTCAATGTTTCAAACTTCAAAGAGATGATTCAATCGTCGTTTAAACTATAAACTCAAAAACTCAAAAACCCTAAACCTTTGTAGCAGTGCCTGTCGCCACCCTTGCTGCTCCGCTCGAAAGTCAATCGCTTGCTCCTCCGCTCCGGTCGTCGGCCGCCATCGTCGCCGTTCGTCATCTTCTCACTTCACAGGTCTGTAAATCGAAGTATCGAACTATATACTGTATTGTATTTTCAGTTCGTCGGCTTAAAAGGATTCAAATTAGGATTTTTTTTCTTCTTAATTTAGGTTTTATTTATTGAAATTCTATATATGTCTTAGACTCTTAACTTATATATTGTTTGTTATGTGCCTCACTCGACCAGTTTCAAAAAATAATCAGATTAAGTAGTCTGATTGCATTTATCAAAATTCTATATCTGTCCTTCTGTAGCTTACTCGACCAATTTATGGATTTTACTTGATTATGTAGTCTGATTATGGAATTTACTTGATTAGGTAGTCTGATTAAGTGATTATTAGATGGAATTTACTGGATTTTACTTGATTATGTAGTCTGATTATGACCTCATCTTGACGATTGACTTGTTGTTATAAATTAGATGGAAGAACTTAATTCCTTTGAAGAAAGTGACCAAGTCAATCCAACAAATGATGATTCTAGCAACTCTAATTGTGAAATAATTTCCGAAAATAAAGTTGTGCAAGACAAAGCAAAAGGGAAGAGGAAGGCAGTCCGAAAACCACCACGTGCACCCAAAGTAAGTGAATCTCCTTCTATTGGAAAAAAGACTAGAAAAAATCCATCTCCGGTGTGGGATCATTTTAAAAAGTTAGATGATTTTACCGCCGAGTGTCTTTATTGTAAAAGACATATTGGTAGTGCAGCTTCAGCAGGGACTTCAGCTATGAAAAATCATAATAAAATTTGCAAAAGTTATGGGCCTAACATTGACATGAAACAAAAACTTCTTGATCTAGAGTCTAAAACACGTGTTAGTGATGATGGTTCTCTTGAAACTATATCAATTCCTAGGTTGTGGGAGTTTAATCAATAAGTTATTAGGAAAGCACTTGCTAGGATGTTGATTATTGATGAGTTACCTTTTTCTTTTGTTGAGCATGAGGGTTTTCGGGATTTTTGTAAAGTTATTAATCCACACTTTCTTGTTCCTTCACGAGCTACCGCAACGAGAGATTGTTATGCTTTATTTATTGATGAAAGGAAAAAGTTATCAAATATCTTTCAAAATTTGTCTTCTAGGGTATGTCTCACCACGGTTACATTGACATCACTTCAATATGAGTTATATGTGTTTGACTGCTCACTTTATTGATAATGACTGGCGTTTACATAAAAGAATTATAAATTTTTGTCCGGTAGCGGGTCATTCCGGATTGCTAATCGGTAGAGCGGTAGAGAAATGTTTAATTGAATGGGGTTTAAAGAATATTTTGACTGTTACTGTGGATAATGCTAGTTCAAATGATGTAACACTTCAATACTTAAAAAGAAAATTTAATCATTGGGAGTGTGGTTTGTTAAATGGGAATTTTTTACACATGAGATGTGCGACTCATATTTTAAATTTGGTTGTTAAAGATGGTTTAAATAATGTTAGTTTTTCTGTGAAAAAAGTCCGTGCTCTTGTGAAATATGTGAGGTCTTCTCCCGCTCGGCTTACAAAATTTAAGTTGTGTTGTGAAGAGTGCTGTACTTTTTGCATTTAAACAGTGCTGTTTTATTGTTGATTTGTTGCTGTAATTTTGACTGCAATGTGATAAATATGTAATGCTGAATATGGTGATTATTTTCGGGTATTTGGGTATCCGAATTTCGGGTATCCGGAATTTCGGGTATCCGAAAACCGGGTATCCGAAAATTCGGATACGGTTATCGGTTAGCAAAAACTACTATCCGAATTTTCGGATACCCGGTTTTCGGATACCCGAATTTCCGGATACCCGGTTTTGAACACCCCTACAATTAATGACCAAACTTCAAATATCATTAGTATAATTTTTGAAACTTAATAATAAAAAGTGAAACTATAGGCAAATCACAAGGATCACTTATGCAATTTACTTAAAAAAATGGGTGATTCTGAAAAACAGACTAATAAGATTCAAAATTTCCAAAAAAGGCATCGCTTTCAAAATTTTCCAATATAGATTAATTGTGAGACCGTTTGAACCTTACAAAAGTTGACAAGAGTCATCTGCTAGCACAAAAAAATAATTTATCCATACACCAGTCATACAAAAAGTGATCTTATAGCACAAAAAATTCTGAAATCACACAAAAAAAAAAAAGTCTTAAGGTCTATTTTGAAGTTTATTTTTTATTTATTTTGGGAACTATCTCAAATAAAATCTCAGTAAACGATACAAAGAGATTACAATCTCTTTCGAAAATTCACACCAAAAGTTATAATCAAACTAATATTTCTGATTCCCCATTAATTGTCCTATTATTGTTTGACCAGTTTACTTCCATAAGTCGTCGGCCACCAAAGACAACTTGATAACATTATAAAGTCAACTTCCCGACAAGAGAAGAAAGGAAAAAGTTTGCAATATGACCAATTCAATAACTACTTGCACAATAACTTGTATTTATTTATTTATTTATCAATCTTCATGTACTCGATCTATTTCCCATTGAATCAATCATCCAAGAAGAAAGAGAGATGGAGCAAGGGTACAAGCATTTCAGCCACCCGCACAACTTGCTAATGCACCAACTTCCGGAAGGTGTTGAAGTCTCGGTTGCAACTCTTCAAGCACCGGAACCGTATACGTTTGTTGGCAATGCAATTTCTTCCTACACGAGCAATGCTGCCGATCCCTAAATCATCCGTCACACCCCCTCACTTTGGTTCCATTCCCTACTTACCTCTCCAATTCCTGTAAAATCATCGGAACCGGATTCTCCTATTCCTGTGCCGATTGTGAATTCGACCTTCATGCGCGTATTCCATTTCCATGGCTCCAGAAATCTCATCCGTTTCAAGAACTAGTTCCACAAAGCTGGAATGGACACATGGTTCAGGATCATATCCCCTATGTTTCTGTTCCTGATAGTTTTCCAATTCCATTCGCCCATATCTTTATATATATTAAATGAAAGTTTTTTTGAATGCTTGCCACCTCATGTTGTCCACCTCATCTATGCTGACTGGACTAATCCTATTCAGCATACCCGTTTGAATTTAAACCTTTTCAGCAAAAAAAATGGGAATTTCTAAACATGCCCACTATTCCTGATTTTTAGCACCTGCAGTTGTTTTCCACGTTATATACAAACACTTAATTTAGGAACGGTTACGATTTTAACCTAATTTTGGAACTCTAATTTTTCTATTCTATATCTCACGCTGTGCTCCGTCTCTCAATCACCGTTTTTATCTTGGAAAATTGGGCTGCTCTTTGACAGATGATGCGAACTCGATGTTTTTATCCATTCAGTTGGTATAACAATTGAGTTCGATTTACTTGGAACTCTTCAATGGTAATGTGTTGATACTCGTTTTGCTTTCATCAATTTTTTGTTTCTTTTGTAGACCCAAGATTACATCTTGATGATGGTATTACTAATTCTATAATCATCACCAAGTTTTAAAACGGAACCTTCAATTTTGTAAATGAATCAATGGATCTTATATGTGGGATAACAATAGCTGTTGTTGATTCTGTTGTAACTAACTACAAAAGTAGATCTAAAATGATTAGTACATGTTAAGAAATTGCACGGGTTCATTTAATTCAATTTAGTTAAATTGTGAATGCTCTTCAAATCGTGCTGCTTGGTTCGAGTATGTTTTCTCTCTTCAATTTTATTAGGGCTTTGATGTTCTATTTGATTTGTTGATTTTGTGGATTTTATTCCTTAAAAAATTTGTACTGCACAGGTTAATTTTTTATATATTTTGTTAAATTTTTTTACAGCTAACTTGAAAAATTGTGTAGCTCCACCAAGGGAGAGCAATGTATATCTACATATTCGTTGTAATGGGGGTCTAAATCAGCACATAACTGCATGAATCATTCTTTTATAACTTCAACATTAAGAATTTTGCTTTATTGTTGAGAGATTAAATTTGTTCATGCACATTTACCTCAAGATTAAAAAAGACCAGTAAATGGTCAAGACTCGAAGGGCTATTAGGATTATTGTTGTTAAACTTTGGCCAACCATGCAGACAAAATTTGACGTAAATGTGATTGCATATGTTGGCAATATCACCGCTGTAAGTTGTTGATTTATTTTTATTTTCTGGTCAATTTTCACTTTTGACCAAAATTATTGTTGTTAAACTTCTACTTATAAATGTTTTGATTTAGGTTATGTATTATCTCAAATACATAACCCGTTTTTTAGCTAAATGGGTCGAGCATCTCAAAAGTCAAAAGGGCCAGGTCGTGATTTGATTTTACATACTACTATTTTTAAGTTGTTTAATTTCATATTTCGACGAATTGATTTGAATATTTCAAATTGAAGTTGAGATCATTATTCTATATGATAGATATTGAGCTATTTACTTGCAAAAATATCACATGATATCCATATATAGATTTATGATTGAACCCTTAATTCCTAAATGTAACCAAGTACTAAGGCTCATGTAGTTTACGTGCTTGTGTTAGAGCTTTTATAGGCTCATTAATGTCATGATCCAAAGGTTGCTAAGGGACCCTCTCCAAAGTTCTTGTGATTCAGGTATATATGTGCGACCTTCAGCCGCTTTCCATTTTGTATAATTTGTTGTGATCATGGAGTTAATGGAATGATTATGCAGGTTAGGAATTTTAGATATAGATACGAAAATTCTGTCTTGAATTAATTAAGAAGTTCGATTAATTGGTATTCTACATTTTAGGCTTTTTGTTGTTGTTCAAATTAAATATCTAGAACACTAGGATTAACAAAGAATGAGTAAAGCCCTTACTGACAATTGCAAACTAATGCCATGGTTAATGGTTCATGACTCCAGTTTCTTTAATACGATTTTCATGATGAAGTTTTAGGTCATTAGTTACCAATCGTAATTTAACTAGGATTATTTGTCTCTAAAAAAATATAAATTGGTAAATTCGCTATCCAATTTTTTTAAAGGCTTTAGTTTACCACTAGACGTGGGAAGGAGCAAGTTTATTAAGTCGAAATTAGTAATTTTTGTTACAGATAAAAAAGGGCCGAATCAAAATAGTTAAACAGGTAGCTTTTATGCATTAAAAATTCATTTAGGCGACTTTTGACACGTTCCACGGTGTATAATTTATTTAGTGGTGGGAAATTGGATGAGTTGTATAATTATGTTCAACCAGGGAGTATTTATTAGTCCGTGGTTTTTTCCCGATTTGGATATCCATTTAAATTTCTGTGTCTTTTTAAATTTACTGTTTTGTATATATTTCGTTGTGTGATTCATTACATAATATTTACTCAATTTTTAATAGACGCCCGTGATTCATCACGGGTTATCATCTAGTTAATCCTTATAACATGCCTCCAGATTCCGTTTCTGATCTACCTTTTGTTTCTATTGTGGTCAGAATTCAATTCCTAATGTCCAAGATCCATCCATGCCCCAAACTGGACCTTCGGTTTCCACTCCTACTAATCTACAACTTCCGATTCCTAACAACCAAGCTCAAAATAGACCTACTGATTCCATTCCCATGAGTTCTCAGAATCCAATTGCCAGTCCTTTCATGGCTCAAACTAGACCTCCTGTTTCCATTCCGACAGATTCACCAATTCCAATTCCAAGCACCCAAGATTGAACCATCAGTTTCTATTCCCACGAATTCTCAAAACCCAATGCTCAATATGGCTCAAACTAATCCACCAATTCCTATTACTAGCTCTTCAATGGCTCAAAATGAATTGAAAGATAAAGGAATCATACATTTCAGCCACCCCCACTTTAGTCGAATTGCAAGAAGATGAAATTGCTTGTTCAGGATGTGAAGACACCCTAATTGGCAAGGGCTTCTTGAACCAGATTGCATCTTCACGACACATGCTTTCTTTTGAAAAAAGATATACACAAGTCACACCCTTTAACTCTACTCCCATTAGCACCTTACAACAACAAAAACGGCGAATTCACTTGTAACGCGTGCTTTACTGGCTTCACCTACCACTGTTCTATTTGCAAATTCCAATGTGTAAGCTTGCCTGAAACAATGAGGATCATGAACACGTGCTTAAATTATATTACTCGTGCCCGTATGAAGATCAAGACTCGACATTTTCATGTGATGTTTGTCATGGGGAAGTCCAGAAGGATCGGTGGGTGGTGAATCGTGTGATTTTGGCACGCATTTGGGTTGTGTCGATTGTGAAGGAGATGATGATGATGATGGTTATAGTGATGAACAAGCCGAGCTAAATTGTACTGTTATTCAAGCACAAGCCCAACTCCAAAGATTCAAATGCAAATGGCTCGACAACAAGCCCAGTTTGTGGCTAGTTGTGGTGCATAGAAAGCTGATGTGGTAAACTTTGATTTTCACAGTCCATGTTTATTTATCTTTATCTTTGTGTAATTTCTTCTCATTTTCTGTAACTTGTATCCTTATTCGCCTTTGTTGGGTGCTTCATTATAACATACTCATTTAAAAAGTTAATTTCTTGTCGTTCATAATGTTTTCATTTGTCATCAAACAGAAGCAATCACAGCTCTGTTTCAAATAAAACAAAATGGAAGCATACAACTCAAATTCAGTCCAGTTCCAAAACAATCACTCAAGTAACAATATTTAAGCTCACAAACATAGTATGACAGTTACTTAGCACACAAAAGAGGCCTTAACATGGTTATCATCACAGTAAAGACCAGGGTGTTGAGTGAACCCCTGTTTCTTTAGCAACTTCCTAGCCTCAGTCACAAGCTGATGATTACTAACCCTACCACCAGATTCTTCAATAATAGTTTGAATCGCATTACTAAGGGCCCCATAGGCTTGATCCGGTTTGCCACCTGGCGTTGCATCGGCGGATGTCTCGTGTGTCTGACACCCACTGATCAGAATCCCGTTTTCCGGTAACTCCCGTTTGTTTGATCCGGCGTACACTTCTTCTTTCCGGCCAACTTTGGTTTTCATTGCATAATCGGAATCGTTTTCCAGTTTTTGTTTTAGGAATTCCTGAGCTAAACTCCCCACCATTCCAAGAAAACCGCCACTGCCACCACCATTGCCGCCATCACTGCCGCCTTGAAGCTTGTTTAACAGGACATTCATGAACTTTTTCACTTTCGGGCTCGAATCTTCACCGAACATATCGAATAATGTTGGTCTTACTTTCCCGACATCGATATCGTCTTTTCCGGTTTTTTGTTTGAGTATGTCGATTAGGGTTGAAATAGGTAAAGATTTGTTTTTAACATGTAAATCTCCATTATAGGTTTCTTCTTCTTGTTGTTCTTCCACTTGTTCTTCATGGTTTCTATGGCGTAATCCAGAAGGGAGGTGAATGCCACGTGATTCTAGTGCATTTTCAGCAGTTTTATGCAAGAAACTTCTGAACCCGAAACCCGACCCGGATCCAGATCCACTGTTTTCTTGTTCTTGTGAATCGTTTTTGTAGCTTTCACCAATCTGTTCTTTAGCCTCATCGATTAGTCCACCACTGTGGCATGAATCTGATACAATGGTGATTCTGCAACCATGAGGTACTTGATCAACGAGCTCTCTGAAGTCGTCATCTGTATTTACAATACACAATTGCAATACCAAAGTTATAAACATAATACAACGATAAAGGTACTGTTTCAATATTAAGATATACATTAGGATGAAACATAAACCAAATAGAGCATATGACAGCAAATGGCAGTCATTTTTATTGCATTCTGTAGGCAAACTCTTATTTGATTGTATGCGACTATATATAGAGTGATTCAAAATTTCAGTTTGCATGATCTTAAATACTAACACAGATATTAGTAACATTTTCCCCATATTATGAAATTATCACAATTCAATTCTCTCTAGCAGGACTGAATATTTTTAAAATTATACTCGATTTTAGTGAAATTATGCAGATCTGATCTTGCTAGGGGAAGCCTCCCTACAGGTAATCGCATTGAAATTATACAGTAATCCTGGACAAAAACAAATTTTATGCATATCTACAGGTCATAACAGCAAGATCGAGTTAGATCCAGCAGTTCCTTCGCTGGAAAATGATCTGATCATGATAGGATATTCGTTTTTTTTTCTTCTTAAAAAGTTCATCTTTGTAAGTAATTTAATCCAAATAACACATTTAGAAATCGATGATAGAGCTACAATAAATCGAACGCGTAAAATTGAGACAATCACGGAGGAGCATTTAGCCGTTTGTTTCTAGCTCGAAGTCAACTGCTAAATCACTCATAAGAACTCCTAAATTCAGTTATATGAAGATAAAACTCAGTAGATTCATCAATTACTAAATCAATTGTAAGGATCATACCGTTAATTAGGTTGAAGTCGCAGGGAACGATACACTCATCATATCCAGTATCGTCATCGTCACCGGTCTCAGCCGGAAGGCGAGTGCCGTGTCCGCTGTAATGAACGAAGAGGAAGTCTCCATCCTCAGCCGATTTAACAAGATCGGCGAGAGCTTTACGGATGTTACGGCCAGTAGGTTGAGTATAAGAGTCATCGGAATCGATAAGCACATTGATATCATCTTCTGAGAATCCGTAACGATCGACGAGACAACGGTACATTCTCTTGACATCATTGACACATCCCCTGAGCTCCGCCTTGGTTCCGGCGTAGTTACATCCGATCAACACCGCCTTCTTCCCCATTTTCTCTATGTGTTGCTCAGTTTAAAACAGATGAATTGTTGTATCTCTGGGGCCTGGTATGATTAGAGTGAGTCCGATTTCTACTTTTAATGTCCCCCACGACCCTTTTGACTTCATGATAACTGTATTATTTTGTACTAGCTGGGTACCCGCGCAATGCGACGGCGGGTACCCGGAAACTAACTTTTATAGCGAGCATATGTTGTTCTTTTCATGATTTTATGATGTAATAGGTCAAACTGGTCGAATTGAAAAGTGAATGATTCAAACTGAATTAGTAGTGATGTTCACTTAAAAATAGAAGTTTGATGAGAAAAATACAAAAACAAAGATGTTTCAAATGGTCTTTCCCATTAAATAATGTTTTTTATTTGGCATCGTAAAAATTATTCTTCTTCAGTACAATGTATGGGTTATACACAATGCCAAAACGGGTCAATTCAGGTTGTATTTGTTTGATTAGGATCAAATGGGTAAAATATGAAAAAGTAGATAAAGATAGAGCATGTCTAAGTGAGTTAAAAAGTCAAAAGTCATCTAACAACACTAACGTCCTAATTACGCAGCGGTGGATACCCTGTTGAGGCGATCAACTGTTGTATGGTTATGCATCCGTCTGCAGCCCGTCAAGTCTCGTTTCTCTTTTTGTGAAGTTATAGCGTCTGCTCGAGCAAGGTCGGCCAATTCAGTTGCTCTTTTAGTTTCCTTTTCAGCATTTCTACATCTTTATTGGACTTTTTCAAACCTATCAAATTCAAATCGGCATTTTTGCTCCAAATGGACACTTTGTTATTCTAGAAGCCACGCTTCTTTTTCAAATGATTGGAGGTTGTTGCATTACCATTTTCTAACAAGCATGAATTAATCGAACAATTTGGTTTTCATAGACACCATATTGAGAACAACTATACTCCATTTCAACCTTCTGCCAGCTTCTTCAAGAACCTTAGTTCTAGCTTCACCCTTTTTTGCTTCACCCTCTATCCAAGATCTGCAACAATAGATACCATATGTACACATGGAAAAATGGAGGTCAAAATGGATTTAGGTCAACATGAGTAAATCTTTACGGGTTAAAATGGGTTTGTATACATACCTGATTGAGTATACAAAGGGCTTCTAATTCAGCCAAATCGAGATTTTTTTTCATCCACATAATCAGCTTACTCATATGCAAATCTCTCTTTCATTTCTTCAATATATGCAAACCTCTCTTTCATTTTTAAACTTCTTCTTTCAAAATTCAAACTAAAAAGTAAATGTTTGACACTCTAAAGATGCTTTTCTTCTTTAAATAAGCATCTACACTATTTTCTTCAAAAATAAAAAATAAAAAAATCATTTTCCGCATCTTCAAGTGTTTCTAAATATATCATTTCAACATCCAAAAAAGATATTTTCATCCTCAACTTTTTGTCTCCCAAAAAAACTGTATGTCACCTCCTTCGAGGAGTTCAGATCGATTTTATTTTTTTAATTTCGAATTCTTGTGAAGAATTTTCAGTTTCTAGTTTTGAAAATTCTTAGTGGATAAATTCGGTTTTTCTCCACTTGTGAGGGCTACTGATGCTTGCGTTTTGGTGCAGGGTTTCCTGGGCTGGAACCGTTTTACTTGACTTGATATAAAGCCTGATGTGCAGAGAAAATAAAGATTGTAATTGGGTGGGCCATGGGCCGACAATAAAGATTGAAGTTATAGTTAATTGAATTCATTTAAAGAACAAAAACCTAATTAGCTCAGCTGGTTTGAGTGCGTTGTATTAAGTTCGAGGTCTCATGTTCGAATCTAGCAGGCATATAATATTTTAAAACGCGGATTTTTCTAAAAATAGCAAGTTTATGGCTGAATTTTAAATTGGTTATTAATGGAAAGGTCTTAAATCCTTTATATATTGTAGAGATATTTCCATGAATTCCCGGTTTCTGTTTGCCACCAAGTATCTCTCGGACATATTGAATCTCCAACTACATTGAAAAACCACCATTCATATCAATACCACCTCCTCCAACTATCATATGAAGCTAACAAGCTCTCTACTACCACACTAATTAAGACCATCCTCAAAGATTTCCCTACCTTCACAACTGCCAATACTAAATGATTTTAGTGAAAAACATATGTGGGAAGTGACACAAATATGACTTTTTATTTTTTTTAATTTGTGAACTCCATATCCTTATATACTATAGGTACATGTCATCAATTGATTTTTTTTTTAAAGCCTCAACAACTGAATAATTACATTGAATAATTTGATGATTATGAAGTTAAAAAAAGACTATTTTCACAACTTGTTAAACTCCTTTGCCCAAATTGAGGCTTTAGTGTAGTATGAGTAACCTCATGTGGACTTACACACTTCAATAGCATTTAAGAATAAATTTAACATAAGCATGTTTAATTAAAGAGGTTAAATAAAGTTTAAATTTAATAGATAAAAAACACATACACTTTCTTTTATGTGTTGATCTACTTATAGTGCCTACAATTATCTTCCAGCAATACCAAATGCATTTACTAAACACATGCCTTCAAGTGCCTCCGAGTTTCCTCCGGTTCGGTTCCGAACATCAGAGGGTTTGGTCATCGTCCGAGCGAAACCATTTTCTCGATTCTCGGTTCATTTCGTTCCTTGGACTATGCACAGGCTTAAACACATGCATTAAAATCAAATTAGTCAAATTAAATCCTACCTCTTGTAGCATTGGCAATTTCTCATTTACTCTCTCGAAGTGATTCTGAATGATATATCAAACAAAATTAACATTAATACATGTTAGCATGTGATTTAATTGAATGCTACTGCAATTGAAGTTAATATTATCAAAAGGCAATTATACATAGTTTGAAATATTAAAGAAAAAACTAAACAGCAAAGTGATTCCGGTATAATCATACTTGTAGGTGCACCAGTTGGTAGTTCATACCCACCCAATAGCGAAGCTTGCACCTGAAAAATCCCCATCAACATAAAATCATCCATTGATTACAAACATATAAAAAAAAAATTACAAATCATGAAATCAGGAAAAACATTTAAATGATTAATAGATGGAAACAGAACTACCATGATGAAAGCTATTTACATAAAGAAATCGAATCTGAAATTACCTTGTGACGGACGGCGGTGGCAGGTGGACGCCGTCGCTGGTGGCCGGTGGACGCTTTTTTGGAAGCCGACCTGTTGATGGTGGAAGCCGCCGGTTGAGGTATGTGGTGAGAAAACGTGAGAGAAATGAATGAGGGCAAAACTTGAATGAGCAATATTGAGAACTGAGCAAACTCTAGAAGACTCAAAAAGTTTCGAGTTCCAAAGCAAAACCTGTTATTTTCCACTTCCCGATTCGCAACGATTGATTATCCAGATTCGAATTTTGAAAATCATTTTAGGAATTGAAATGACATTATATCTTTATATTTCAGGAAGAAACATACGTAAGGCTAGTTGTTCAGTTGGTTAACGCCCTACCTTATATCCACGAGGTTTCTGTTTCGAAGCTGGTGCAAAGCAATTATTTTTAGCGCGGATAGATAATACAAAAATAGAAAGTTTTTGGCTGAATTTTCAGCCTCCTATTTAAGGAAAGGTCCTAAATGCATTATAGATAGTAGAGATAGAGACTAGTATTAATTTTGGTAACAATTGCTTTTGAAATAAATACAATATTATCTTCTTACATTAAAAAATGAAAGAAAAGGAAAAGAAATAAACACTTTACCAAATTAGAAGAAAGAAGTGGATCCTGTTATGACTCAAAAAACGGTGAGGACTCGCGAGGACACCTAAAAAAAATTTTAAAAAATTCCGAAAAAAATATGTATAACTCCCCATTATTATTACTACATTTGACAAAAAAAAAAAAAAAATTATGATCCACTTCTTTTTGCGGATCATAACAATGATCTATATATATTTTGTGGATCTAAATAATGATCCATATTTTTTTATTTTTTTTTGGGTCATTTTTGAATTTTTTTTTTTGATCTTATAGGCTGCGATTTTGATATTTAAAAAAGAATTTTTTTTTAAAAAAAGTTTGCTTTGGATCATTTTTAGAGTTTTTTTGGAGTCCTCGCAGTCCTTACCAGGAAAAGGGTCCTCACCGGATCCAGACCCTTAAAAGAAATACTTTACAAATTACAAGTGGAGATGTGTCTTGTATAGTAAACAAAAGATACGATATCAAGCTATATTTTTTGTTTTTTTTTTCTAACTCATCTGATACAATAGTCATTGAAGTTATAACTAATATTTATATTAAAATTAAAATTTAATAGTTGTAAAAAATATTTTTTTTTAAATTTATTTTAATATGTTAGCAAACATTTTATTTAATTAATGCTTCTTATTTTACGGGTTAAATAAACTCTCTATAATAAAAACATAATATGGAGTTTTATAGAACAAGATCAACGCGGTTAATATAATACTTCATTTGGAATGATTAATAAATTCCAACAATTAAGAGAAAAACAAGTAGTTGCACACACATCATGCCTCATGCATGAATGAAGAAATGTATAATACTTCATATAAGATGCATGAATAATATACAAAACGCTATTATTAATCATTTTCATATAAGAGATGAATAATACCGTTTCGTTCCATAACGTAAAATTAATTAACAGAATCATATGCCCAAAAGGCTTTTTATTTCTTAAAATTTGTTTGTTAGATATACTCCCTTCGTCCCACAAAAAACATCTCATTTGCCTCTAAATTTTTATCCTATAAAAAACTTCTCATTTTCCACATTTGATGGGCTCCACACAATAAAAAAACTATTATTACTAAAGACCTTAATACTAATATCCACTAATTATCTTTCTTTCTCCAACACAATCTTATATTTTATTCAAAAGTAATAACAATGACACCACCACTAAATATCATCTAAAAACTTGTGTAAAAGACAAATGAGAAGTTTTTTATGGATGGAGGGAGTAGTTAATTAGTTATCAATCATCAAATTTAATATTAAAACCTGTGGCGTTATAACAATGTTAGGGCGTTGATGCATATAGTGATAGCCTTCCGCTTTAAAATCTTGTTTTATGTGATTTTTCATACATATCCATATCAAAAAAATACTTGTCAACTTTTTTTATGACACCATCAATTTGTAAATTTAGAGATCTTAACAACACAACCATTATTCAAAAATTGATCGACTCGTTCAATGTTATTTTGGTTTAATACATGTAAAAACTAATTTATTATAAGAAAAACCAAAAGGTTTGTAATCCAACAGTATGTTCACATTGACATTTGGACATAGATTCAAGTCTCAATATGGACAAAATAGTATTTAAATAGAAAGAGTGTGTTTTGTTATTAAAAAAAATATACGGTCAAAATGCACAACATGATTTTAACGTGCATTAAATTCGAAAATGGATAAAACACCATAATTTCTCAAGCATTTGTACAATTAATAAAGCTCATCTCTTAGCAAATGGTCCCTCAACTCAATCCAAACAACTCAGAACAACATTCATCGTGAATGATTGAGCAACTATTATTATTTGCAAAATGATATAAATAAAAATGGTGAGCAAAATTAGGCAGATTCCTTGCAGTGCTTTTCAAGCCACTCCATTGTAACACTTTTTGGTCTCTCTAGTGGTAACCCAAGAGCCCGATCCCATATCAGCTGCAAATCAAGACAAGCAATTAAATCATATTTTATAATATTTAAAGACATTAACAAAGCGAGATTTTCATGAAACAAAGAGATAAATTTAAGTGATTCATGTAAAAGGTAGACAAACCTGAGAGCAGATTCCAATTGCCCTTGATACACCAAAGAGAACAGTGTAATATCTGCAAGTAATAAATCACAGAAATTAGAAAAAAAGTTAACATTTTTAGTCCTTTTCATTTTGTGGGACCCATCAAAAAAAGTTAAAAAGAAGTTTTGCATACCTTGCTTCAGTCAAACCATAATAGTTAAGCAACACCCCACTGTGAGCATCAACATTGGGCCATGGGTTTTTCACCTGCAAAAATATAACTACAAATTCAATTCATCTAATTTCACACTACACTTTTTTTTCATTTACATTCAACACATACTTATACTCTTATAATAATAATAATTACTATTATTATCATATTTGACTGCATTATTTTAGTCAAAGCACTTTACCTTTCCGAGTTCCGTTAGTATTGGAGGCACCACATCATAAAGCTTTGAAACCTAAAAAAATTAAATAAATAATGTGAAGAAAAGGATAAAATTGGTATTAGGACTTTATGATATGAGAGTTAACTAACCAGCTGAAACAAAGGATCATTAGGTAAATGCTTTAATGCAAACTCTCTTTGACACATGTATCTGGGATCTGTTTTCCTCAAAACTCCATGCCCAAATCCAGGAACAACCTACATATCAAAATAATGTCTCACAATCTTAATTATTTCGACTTAATTTTAAATAATAAAAAATTTGATTTGTTAAAGATAATAAATTATTTTGATGTTACCTTTCCACTATTCAGGGTTTTCCAGACATAATCTTTCAGTTGATCTTTACTTATGTTTTCCCCACATTCAGCAACTACAGACTTTATCCAAAGCAAAACTTCCTGCACAATAAAAAATAAAAAATAAAATTTTTTATAAATAAATCTTCATATTTGCCAATTAAAAAAAAATAATAATGTTACAGGTACCTGATTAGCCAAACCATGAAGGGGTCCAGCTAAACCATTTAATGCTGCAGCAAATGAGAGATATGGATCCGAGAGGGCACTAGCAACCTAAAATTAAATTAAATTAAATTAAATTAAGAACATAAATTATAGTTATAAGGCCTAGTTATAATGTTATATACACAGAGAAATATTATACTTACAAGATGACCAGTATGAGCACTGACATTTCCACCTTCGTGATCACTGCAACAAATTAAATCTTGATTAAAATGTAAATAAAAATAATCATAATCATAAATTAAAATCTAGGGATTTTTCTCACGTATGGATAGTGACATAAAGCCTCATAAGTTCTTGCATTTCATGACTATCAAATCCAAGCATGTGGGCAAAATTACCACCATAATCTAATGACTCATCCGCACGTATGATGTCACCATTTTTATAAATCCTACGATAAATATATGCAGCTACAGCAGGTAGTTGAGCAATCAATGAAAGTGAGTCCTCAAAAGTCGGTTCCCAGTATCTTCAAAATTCAAATATAATATATAAATACTTAATAATTAATAAGCGTATGTGAATTTTGTTTTTAATAAATATAAATGCTGAAGATATGCACCTGGATTTATGGATTCCGCTCTCATATGCTTTTGAAAATTCACTTTGTACCTATAATAATTCATCATGATATTATATGTATAATTAATATGCAAAATAAAAATTGTAGTTAAGATTTAACCTGTAGGGCCATAACACCGGTTGTAAATTGAGTCATCGGATGAGCTGTTATAGGTAAGGCATCAATGGCTTTATACACATGATCTGCAACAATTAACAGAATTCTGATAAATAAATTGTTGCATTTAAATTATTTAATTATTTAATTAATTTTTAAAATTATGATACCTGGGATAGTGGCACGACTGCGTAACTCTGAGGATAAAGCATCAGCTTGTTGTTTAGTTGGTACCTTATTTTAGGAGAATAAGAAAATAAAAACAAGGTCAATATAAAAATAACAATTACCAGTTTATTTCATAAGTTAAAAAGATTTTAGAAAATAAAAAGTAAATATTAAAAAAAAAAAAAAAAAAAAAAACAGTTTACCTTTCCGGTGAGAAGAAGCCAAAGAAGACCCTCGGGTAAAGGCTCTCCACCAGGTTTTGCTGCTGGCAATACCTTCTGACATTCGGGTATGGAGAGACCTCGAAACCTAATTCCCTGAATAATAATAAAAATAAATAAATAAATAATCAGTTTTAATACATAATCACCAACTTCTTTTCTTGTGTAATATACTAAAATGAAAATTGCATTAAGAGGTACCAACCTCATCTGGGTCAAGTAAGGATGTTTCCCACAGAAGACCTGTCATTCCTCTCATCCCACCAAGTACCTTTTCAAATTGTAAAATTAAAAAGATTAAGAAATGAAAAAAATATAAATAAACAAAAATCAAGGGGTCTTGAGAAACATTAGTTTACCATATCAACAGTTATGTTACCCAATTGAACTTTTCCATATTCTGATTTGATCTTTTTCAGGCGTTCCTGCACAAAAAAATGAATGATTGATGCTGTTGCAACATGCCTAACATATTAATATTACATATGAACTCTGAATACAAGGAAATGCACCTGTTGTTCTGGAATCAATTCCTTAAGGTGCGAACGAATGTCCTACAATATAACCAGCAATTTAATTATTCATTATTTATAATTCAAATTAGCACAATCATAAAGTGACATTAAAACTAGTGATTTGATTCAAACAAGTGTCGAGATTCTATTAGTGTAAACAAAGAGTAACACGATAATACAAAGCTCGTGACTTTAAAAACATACATACATATTTAATCCATACTGGTTTTTAATTTGAAGCAAAATATGAATTATGATAACTCACAAGGTCAGAGGAGGTCTGGATTTGAAGCCACCTCACTGAATTGCTCAGATTTGGCTGTTGAACCTGTCCAGAAATTAAAAAAATGTGATAACTACATTAAATTCGACAACTGTTATATTGATTGTAAAGTAGCAACAAATCTGAATCAAATTTGCATTGATATATTATTACGATTGAAATTAGGGTTTGCAAATGTACACATCAATAGTCAAACGGTTCATTAAAAATGACAACTTACAGCGCGATTTCTGAGCTTAGAAAGCAGTGAAACACTCCTGTAGAACACCATCGTTGAGGATCAATCCCAACTGCGTAATTCGCACGTATAATTTCGTCAAAAGGGAACAAAATATAGATCTAGCAATCGATGAAATTCATACCTTCAATTAGGGAAAAAGCCAATAGGTGGAAGCTGCGATTACGCTATAAACAGGCAGAATAATTGCAATCAAGTGGAGGGAATAAAAATGGGGAGAAGGTATTGTTGAACGAGTAAACAGATCATGAAATATTGTATAATGAGTTATTTACTTATTTAGTTATTTATAAATCTAAAAAAAAAACAGAAAAAAAAAGAACAGAATTAAAGAAAGGTTGTCTATAATAAATGAATTTGAAATCGCCCCAAATCACTGCATTCACACGCCTAATATACAATGTACGTTCATAAAAAATCATCAATTCTATTTTTTATATAATATATTTTCTTTATAAGGTATAGTAATAGTAATTTTGAGTTCCTTTAAAACTTCTATTATCATTCTTTTAACATATGAGTTAAATAAAATAATTAAAAATCAACTTTTGTCATGTTATGCTTAGTTTATTGTATATCAATTACTAATAATAAAATTATACATGGATAATATACGTGTCTAAGAATTAATGACATGTCAATTGATATACAAATGTCAATAATATACATTTACTTATTATTTTTGTCTCAAATATTAAAAAATACACACACAACACTAATAACTACATAAACGATACTTTTATTCCCCACTCATGTTGTCTTATATGTTGCCAAACCAAAACATGGAAACGACAGTGAACATTGAATACTCTGTGCCAATGAATTTTCTAAACTGACAAGTAGTAGCGCCCAACCAAAAGCATAGCGTAACTGAAAATATAGTGGCGCACATACACTTATTATTATAAATTAAACAAGGTTTGTAATGATAATTATTGTAATATACGTGTTATGGAATCCTCTAAAAAAATATTTGTTATGTAATGGTATACAAATCATCCAAGAAAAATGAAAACAAGATAAGTTACAAAAACTATTTATCATCAACTCACGAAAATAAAAAAAAATTATATTGCTTAATTTTTTATATTTTTAACCGCCGACTTTTGGCCCCAAAAATGGGCAGGTGTCCTTTGGGGCATTAGCCAGCCTCCAGATGCAGATGGATGCGACCAACATAAACGCCAAATCCTTCTCTTTTCACTCTTCTACTTTTATCTTTGACGGACATAATTTTTCCCATAATTTACGTCCCCAAAAATCTAGGGTTTGTAATTGAAAATTCACTTTCATCAGTCATCCTGCGTTAGAGAGCATGCGGCCTTATTTATCAGGTTTTTCTGATTGGCACCTCGGTTTCACAAGATTTAATTCGGTTTGTCTCACTATTCTACCTTACTGATCGTTTGTTCGCTTTTTTAATTTTTGCTTCATTCCATGAATTTTGTTTTGATCGCGCTGGTTACAACGAAGTGGTAGTCAATTGAGAATTACTCAGCTGAATTGAGAAGTATAATTGATCTGAATCAATAAGTTACCAGAAAATATAATGAAATTAGGTTTTTTGAGCATTTACTATGGTTTGATTCGAGAAAAGGATTTATCTTTTATTTTTTTGTAATTGAAATTGACTTTTTTACATTTGATAAACAGGTAAAATCTAAACTAAAATCACACCTCCAATTTGGAATCCATCATAGCCAGCTTCTGACTAGTAACCATGTGGAAAATTCATGGTCAAAGATGTATGCAACCATGCCCGAGAAGATTCCAGAAGATTCGCCAAAAGTCGATCCAGTTTCCAATATGTTGCTTGATTCATTTGGAAGATTACACACATATTTAAGAATATCATTAACAGAACGTTGCAATTTACGTTGCCAATATTGTATGCCAGCTGAAGGTGTAGAATTAACTCCTAATCCTATGATTATGTCACAAAATGAAATAATACGATTAGCAAATTTATTTGTTAGTTCTGGAGTGAATAAAATTCGGTTAACTGGTGGAGAGCCTAGTATTCGGAAGGATATTGAGGAATTATGTTCACGGCTTTCTGACTTAAAAGGGTTAAAAACACTTGCAATGACTACAAACGGGCTTGCTTTAGCAAGAAAGCTTCCTAAATTGAAGAATTGTGGACTTAATTTGCTTAATATTAGTTTAGATACACTTGTTCCTGCAAAATTTGAGTTTATGACAAGACGTAAAGGGCATGAAAGGGTAATGGAGTCAATTTACACAGCAGTAGACCTAGGGTATAACCCTGTTAAGGTATGTGTCTTCTTAAAAAGGTATTGTCTTTCCTTATATTTCTTGATGGTTTTAGTTACAAGTAAATGTCTGACATTCTGTTATCTGTTTGTTTAATTAGGTGAACTGTGTTGTCATGCGTGGATTTAATGATGATGAAATATGTGATTTTGTAGAATTAACGAAAGACAAACCAATTAATGTACGTTTTATCGAATTCATGCCATTTGATGGTAATGTTTGGAATGTCAAGAAACTTGTATCCTATGCTGAGATGCTGGACATAGTGGTAAGGTACAACTCTCTCTAGCAGATAATCCCACAATTTTTAATTTTTATACTTTATTAATAACTTATCATCACTAATTGATTAATTAATTATCATCAAAACAGGGTAAACGGTATACAGGACTTGAAAGAATTCAAGATCACCCAACAGAAACTGCCAAGAATTTCACAATAGATGGTCATAAGGGCACAGTTTCTTTTATTACATCGATGACAAATCATTTTTGCAGTGGTTGTAACCGATTAAGACTTTTAGCTGACGGGAATTTAAAAGTATGCCTATTTGGGCCATCAGAGGTATATTAGCTTTAATTTTTTAATTTTTTTAAAGAATAAAGGTTTCATCTTTGATTATATTTTTGCAATTTAGAGGTGGCAAGATTGGTGGTCGGGCAGGTTGGGCAACGGGTTCAGTTTGAAATGGGTCGTTTTTGTGAAAGTCAAAACTGGCCGGGCTTTTTATTATTTCTTTATGAATGATGAAATCATTAATTATGATTATAATAATAAGCTAGAAATAGACCAAGATGATTTTTGATATAACATTAAAGTAGAGATGCTATAACATTTACAATTAAAATATAAGAAACCAAGATGATTTTTGATATAGATTTTGTTATTAATTTTTATATTAACAAATTTACAGGTTAGCTTGAGAGATCCTATTCGTAATGGTGCTGATGATAATGAGCTGCGACAAATTATTGGGGCAGCAGTATGTTTAATTTTGATATAGATTTTTTTATTATTTTTAATTAACCATTTTCATTGTTTACTGTATAGATTATTAAATTTTGGAAATTGTTTTAGGTGAAAAGAAAGAAAGCCTCCCATGCTGGAATGTTTGATATTGCTAAAACGCCTAATAGACCAATGATACATATCGGTGGTTGACTTTTCTTTGCTCCTTCATGTAAGTCAACTCTTTGGCCTGAACAAACTGCATAGAGTTTAAAACAAACAAAAAAAAGTTGCAAGGAAATGGGTTAAATGGGTCTGAAAGCAAGCATATGTGTGCAGGAATATATGTATACTTTATGATTCTGTGTATTTCTTGTTTGGAGAATTTCTTTCTAGAAGGCTGCAGGTGATAACGTCATATGATGATACCAAGTAGATAAAACTTGTGATCAAGTGGCAATAAGTCGTATTTTAATTAGTATTATAAGAAATAAAGAAAGCTAAAAGTAATCTTGGTAGATTAGTTGAGTGTTTAAATTGTTAAACAAAACAATTAAAAATTTAAATAATCAAGAAAGATACAAAAAAGAGAAGTCTGGCGAAAATGACGAGCGTTTTATTGATTTTAGCTGTCATATGATCTCTAAAATCAGCCTTCGATGATATTCACTCAAAAAATTTGTTTAGAGCTTTAGGGGGTTTAAATAAGCTATTTCGGAAGGGATTATTAGCTTATTTAGGATTTTTACTTCTTTGTCATCTCATTGTAACCCCATTTCACCTCACAAACTATTTTAGAAGAGATTACTAAAAAATGTTCTTTTTAGTCATTTTACGATTAAAATATATAAGCCGGTCCAAACACTTTATTTAATAAAAGCTTATTAATTTAAATAAGTTATAAGCTTATAAGCTAATAAGCACAATTAAGATTACAGAATGTTCTTTTAAATTATGGCCAATACCGGGTATATAAGCAGTGATTTCAAATCCAGAGGTTTTCCCAAACACCCCCTAAGTATAAAGATAGTTTCACCCTAAAAATATCAAACTATCTCATGCTTTTATATTAAGATTACCAAACCCCTGTAT
Organism: Calendula officinalis; assembly: GCA_963853835.1. Classification (NCBI taxonomy): domain Eukaryota; kingdom Viridiplantae; phylum Streptophyta; class Magnoliopsida; order Asterales; family Asteraceae; genus Calendula; species Calendula officinalis. The sequence goes on along the minus strand of OY970830.1, from coordinate 4,231,928 downwards.
AGAACTCATGAGAATTTGAAGTTTTTGTTGGTAAATTGATATAAAGGGTGAATAGGAAGAGTATTTAATGGTGATTAAATGATAACAAAGGAATGAATAATAGAGGAACATGAATGGTTTTTTCTCACTACTATATAAACCCATTGCAAATCCGTTTCATAAACTGTTCGTCGCAAATACGTTACATTTATATACCGTCACAAGGACTCATCCAACATGAATCTGTCACCAAAATTCAGTCGTAACTTTGTCACAATGATTGAATCCGTCGCGAATATTGGACTCTTTTCGTTTTTGGCAATTTAAAAAGGTCACCCCACGGAAATATTCGTCGCAATTTTGTCGCACACTCTTTTAGCGAGAAACCTTTTTACAAAGGCCGTGGGCATCGCAAATCTGCGGCAAAAGCCTTTCTGCGACGGAATATTTTAGGAAGGAATTTGATGTTTTTATTTTAATTTAAAAGTAATTACATTTGTATGTTACCTAGAACTAGGGATGGAATCGGGTCCGGAACCGACCCGGATGGACCTGGACCCGAAATACCCGAGACCCGATTTAGGATGATTAGTAGACCCGAGAACCGAACCGTTTTACAGAGTACGGTTCTAGTTCGGTTCCGGTTTCGGTTCGGGTAAATCGGGTATAGACCCAATTAGAACCGAAATAGTGATTGGAGTCGTTTTTTGGTGTTTGTATAATATTTGTTAGTTTATACATGTAATATTATATTGATTTACAAATAACAATTGTTTAATTAATATGAATCAAACACTATTAATAGTATTATACCACAACAAATTCCAATTACATAGTTAATTAATTTCGGTTCCGGGTCTTAGACCCGATTTGTTCCATACCCGATGTACCGGGACCGATTTACCCGTACCCGAAATACCTGATACCCGATTTCTTGAAAATATTGGACCCGATACCCGAACCGATTTTTATTAATCCGGTTCCAAACGGTTCCGGTTCCGTACGGGTACGGTTTCGGGTTTTCGGTTCTATATCCCATCCCTACCTAGAACTTACAATTTGGGAAGGATGTAAAATACATTTGGGAAGAAATTAACAAATAAATTTCAGTTTCTTGATTAAAAGAATCGAATAAATCAAATGAATCCATGAAATAATTCATATCTTAATTAGTAAGGCCTATGGTAATTATCCACCATCGTATCACCACTACTACTTTTCCTTGATCCCTTTATTCCACCGTCTTCCGACGAAGATGACGGCGGCGACCCAGCCTCCGTCAGACTCTTCCGCCGTGGTGTCACCCTCACCGGCTCCGCCATATTTGTTCCAATCAAGTGTGGGAAATTCAACAACGCACGTGACCCACGTATCTTATAAGCAGCTTGATCATAAGCCAACGCCGCATCCTCCGGCGTCTCATAAGTCCCAAGCCACACCCTCGCACCACGTTTCGCCGGATCTCTTATCTCCGCCGCATACTTCCCCCATGGCCGCCGCCTAACACCTCGAAACTTCCTGAACTCCTGTAGCGCGTGAGCCTCACATCCCACCGCAGCCTCTTGGTTTTCCACTTCTTCTGCTCTCTCAAGTTTCACCACTGCCGGCTGCTGCTTGAACTCACCGGAAACCATCCCATTACTACCGGAAGATCCACTGCTCGTCGCCGGAAAAAGCTCAGAGATTTGGGAATCGTAGAGAAGGTGGTCTTGGATTGAATTAAGAAAAGAGAGATCAGATTCCGACATGAATGATTGATCTTGAAACATATATTATTCACCTATGGGTTTTAGGGTTAATTCTTGATGCAGGCTCTTAATTTCACTTGTGATTTTGATGTTGAAATAATTGGTATTATAGAGACAAGGTGGGTGTATATATATGTTGGAAGAAATTAAGCTAAAAGTTTTGTGAGATTATTTTATGTTCTTAAAATAATAATTATGTCAACTGCCACGAAATTTCGTCAGCCATGCAACTATGCTTAGTGCAAATTTCATGTAGATAAATATAAACGTGATGGTGTTCAAAATCATTTTTAATAAGTATGGTAAGTTTACTTTTTTAAATAAGCTAGTTTAAAATATTGTTCAAAGTCTTTTGAGAAATGTTCCAGGTAGTCCACCCTTTTTTTTAAAGTCGCAGGGGACAACTATTGACCCTTAGATCATCAAGATCAATGGTCTAGATTACTTCACAAAATTAAGAAGTTTTTAGGCAGAGGGGTATTTTGGTCATTAGGGCATCTAACAGAATATGACATGTCTTCCTTCCCGCTCTCTCACTCTTTCTCTCTCTCTCTCTCTTTACCTTCGTTGCTCTCTTTCCTTCTCTCTCTCACACAGTAACTTGCTTTCCACCATTTTTCTTCGATTTTTCTCTCAATTTTGCTAAATTCGTTTGTTAATCACTGATAAAACATTGTTTATCTGATACATTTGCGAGTTCTATGGCCAATTTACCATCTTCTGTTTCGAGGAATGTTTCCGATCAAAATCCAGCAGTTGCCGAACATGATTCTGGTATTTTTAATTTGTTTTTTTTGTTTATTTAAGTTATTTCATAAATTATGCTCAAAAAATACTCATTTATGTGTTTTTATCCTATTTCGAACTTTTCTAGGGTTTCTACTTTATAATCCGTCGATTTCATCTGTTGTTCATAAATTGTTGTTTATTTTGTTGTTTTACATTTAAATCTCAAGTTATTTGCTAATTGATTCAGGTTTCTATCGGTTTTATTTAGTGAAGCACATGTGTTTCAAGTCATGAAGCACATGTGCTTCGCTGTAAATATACACTCGTTTATTCATCAAATCAACTTTTATTGTGAAGCACATGTGTTTCATGTTATGAAGCACATGTGCTTCTCTGAATATATTAATCGATACTTATTACTAAAAATCATTATCTCAAGCTTTATTACTACATATTATTAATAGACCGATTATCAAGCTCTTTTAAGTCATTATCCTTATTCATACATCTTGTTTATAAAAACTCGTTAATTATTTTTCATTATCATAATCTCTTTAAAAATCATTAATCATTTAGACATACTCAAATAGTCTATTACTAGCACTTTCTTATCATATCAATCTTATCTTTATTAAAAACGTTTACTAATAAAGACTCCTAAAACATCATAGTTTTCAAAATCAATAGCTATGTACTCAGTAAAAGTCTCATGTACTCACCTTAGCCAAGCTAACTCCAAATCGTGTCTAATAACACGAACCCTTGCTTTCCAACTTGTGAAATGTCACCAAACTTTAGGTCTTCTTGACCTACCATCAATATCATCACAATAACTAGTCATTATCCATAACTAATCACTAATCAAACCATAATCACATTCCTAACCACCAAGTTCATCCAACTTGGTGGAGTCTCAAACCCTAGTTCAAGATTTCCATCAATAAACCCAAATTCAATTTGTACACAACAATTACAAGCTTACAAGGAGTGTTCTACACCCATGATTAGTCATCTTCCCCAAAGATGACATGGTTGGTTCCACAAACCACCATTTTTACCCATACAAAGCTCACAATCAAGGTAGATAAGCAAGACAATCAAGAATACTTACCCTTGATGTTTCAATCCTTCAAGATGGTGAAGATCTGAGCTAGGAATCACCAAAATCGCCACTTCTCTCTCTAAAATCGACTACAAGTGTCTTGGGAGTGAAAATGAGTAAACCCTAGCCTTTTCCCGTTTTATTCAGCTCGTCAATAGTTCGCGTTCGCGAACAAGTTCGCGTCGCGAACTTTCCGTGTCGTGAGCCCCTCTCGATCGCTAACTGGTCGGGAACTCTTCACGTCTGGCCACCAAATTCCCTGCCTCAACTTCACGAACGCGAACAGAAGTTCGCGTCGCGAACTCCTCAGGTAGCCAGGCTGCACTTTTTCATCTTTATCTCAACCCGGTTTCGCCCATAACTTCCTCGTACGATGTCCAAATGACACGAAACCAATTCCTACGTTCTTTAAATGATTTATCCTTGTTTATCATATTTTTACATAATTTATTTAATACAAAAATTTCGGGTCGTTTCATCTTCATCTCATGAAGCACATGCGTTTCGTTACTAGAGCACATGTGCTTCACTAATAACAGTTGTTTTTGAAAAATAAAGGAGTTTCAATGTAAAACCAAGCACATGTGCTTCATGTCATAAAGCACATGTGTTTCACAAGTTAAAGCGCATGTACTTCACTACTAACAGTTGTTTTGCAAAAATAAAGGAGTTTCGATGTAAAACCAAGCACATGTGCTTCAGGTAATGAAGCACATGTGCTTCACTACTAACATATCGCAGTCAAACAAATGCGCAGCTTTCAAACACATGTGCTTGTAAACTTGAAGCACATGTGTTTATGTTATTTAATAAAGTATCCAGATTTTAACAAAAACACATGTGCTTCGGTTAACAACCACACAAGATCGCATTTAAACAATTCGCAGTTTACAAACACATGTGCTTGTAAAATTGAAGCACATATGTTTTTGTAAGCTATTAACTGTTTCACAAAAATTGAACTGTAATTTCTTACCTGAATCATCGTTTTTTTTCTCTGTTTCGTTGCTATTCACAGATTCTGGATTTAAATTCATTGATAACGTCAGATTTTCAGATCTGCGATTGATTAGAGCGAATTTATTCAAAACTCGATTTTTTATTAGTGCTCGAATTCCAGAAAAACGCTGTTGAATGTTTGTGATTCAATTGCCGCAATCGGTTCGATGATTTGTTGCGTTAGTGATCGCTGGAAATCGCAGGTGTTTGCGCCTTAGAAATCGCCGGAGATCGCCAGTGATTTTGTAAAAGTGGATCTGAGGGTTTTTGTTTGAGGAGCTGATGTATAATTTCATAATGACCATAGTACCCCTGCGCGTATAATTGATGGATTAATCTTGATCATTGATTGTGTTTCATCCGATGGCTGTAGATTGTCCCTTAAGACTTTAAAATTTCAAGGGACTTCCTTAAATGCACCTCTATCTCTTTTATTAAACGTTTTTTAGTTTTGTTTGAGGTCTTTTATCGGAAAGTCTAATACGCTAATGCTAGACACGCCCGCATCTATTGTATAAGAGGTAAATCAAGTTGATGGAACGGTACGTTGTCAAGAACGAATCCGAGCTCTTATCATGTTACCAAATAGACATTAATTAATGTTCTTTCCAATTTGGCTATACGCTTTGAATTACTTATATTTGTATATATTTAATTTAATTAATATGTAATTTTTTTAATTCAAATAAGTAGTTAACCATACGAAAACTACAATGATAATATATAGTCTATAATGTTACTAAAATAATATGTCGTAGAATTCTTTGTGCATGAATATTCATACAAATTGTAACATGTACAGTTATTGAATTTGAAAACCTTACCATTGATTTTTCTTTTTTCCACACATGTTTTGACAATAGAATGTGTGCACAAAACTATGGGCAATGGATGATACGTGTCGAAGTCTTATGAATGTAGTCTTACATTATCTAGTGATACTTGGTATTTAAATGTGAAACAAAAATAAATTTAAAGACAGGGATGAACAAATTTCATTATTTAAGTTACCAAGTCAAAAACTCATAACAGATATAACTCTGAAAATCTTTTACTTGTAACTCCTAGTTTTCATTTGTCTAATAACTATACTTTTCAATCTTTTCTATTTTAGTTATTTTAAATGACAGTTTGGATTAATATCTAGCAATGATACAAAGAAAAAAACAAAAGAGAAAATTATATGGAGCGTGGATCACTACTCCAAAGAATGTTTGGTCAGCCCACTACAATCACTAACTCCACATTAGAAAAGCAAAAGCATGTTGAGTTGGATGTCTCAATTACTTAAATACCCTTCGATCTCCATACTGCGTTCAATGCATCTCTGATCAAGCAGGGTTATGAGTGTCATTTTCTTAAACGGACCTTTGAAAATTTACAATAAATTAACATATTTGCAGCCGTCAGATCAGATTTCAACGGCCAAACAGACATGGGCTTTTACGCATTTTTATTAAAAAAAGATATTTTTTTGACAAGTTTGAAGTCAAAGGTCAAATAAATACAATGTCACACGTTTGGTTTTTCAGTTAATTAATTCCAAATCGTAGACGATGCTTCTTGGAACACTTGAAATGTCCTCACTGAATATTAGTATTTTGTCGTTTCTAGAATTGCAAATTATGATCGAGTTTTTCTAACATGTGCCTCTAAGGCACATGATAAAACCAATAAATGATATTAAACTTTCCAATTAAATTGCAAATCACAATTAATACATCATAATAAAATAGAAAATTTAAGCATCATTAATGTTTATTACTTCATTTTTGGAATAGTTGAACATCATTAAATGACTCTATCATGTGCCCTAGGGGCATATGTTAGAAAAACCCATAATAAATTCATAAAAAAAGCGATGTTTGCTGTAGTGTTCGAGCACGATGCCTAAGCAACTATGTAAATTTCTTTTTTCAGAAAACATATACGTACGTATACACATTTTTCGGGGTTTGTCAAAATAGAGATCTATAAAAGTTAATTAACAATAAGAGACAGTTAAGATATAAACAGTCATAGTTTACCTGAGGATAAATAAAAAGATACTGCTTACTTTGGAGCAAATAAAGATGTATAGATGTTACTAAATATTAAAAATACTAGGTTTAATTTCCACACATGCTTAGGGTAAGCAAAAAGCAACCATTACGGTTGATTCCTTGCTTGCATTTAGCTTATCACCTTTACCAAGCTATTCCATACTCTTTTCCAATATATAATACGCTTCACTCACATCCTTCATATTCTTACAATGGGTTTGCTAATGAGCTTCATGGGCAAAAGTATAGTTTCTTTTGATTTTTTTCAACGTTCATAATCTATATTAAAAACTATATGTTATTACCTTATTATCAATGTTTTCTTAGGTTTACCAACTACCCAAATGCTGAGTTTGGTGATGGGCACATTGTATAGTAAATTCATGGAGAAAGACATCAAAAGCTTCGATGATTTCCATGTAGCAATCCTTGATATGTTTAAGTAAGAATTAAATAACAATTTTGACCCTTTTTTTGTTTTGTTTTGTTTTTGATATGAATATGTAACGCCATTAAATGCAGCACGATAAATGCAGCATTGCCTGGTAAACATTATGATGTTCCACCACCCAACAAAGTTCAGGTCACAAACTTTCTTTGACAAACTAATTACTTAAAATTAGTGTTTCGGGTCAACCTAAGTCAACATGTTCAACCTGACCCAAGTTTTGACCAGTTATAAATAACTTATCGGGCCAACCTGCCGATTTTGCAATGCAGGAAATTTTCACGAAATGGGAAGGGGCAGAAGGGTCAGAAAAGAAGAAAATATTCGAGGATTTCATGAGAACAAGTGTAATGATGAGCAAATTTGATGACTCAGCACTGATAACCGGTCTGGTTACCCCACCAGCAGCCATGGCTGCAAAACGAGCAAGTGAAACCTTACCACAGTTAAAAATGATCAAAGTCATCCCTGACGTCATCTTTGTTCCATCTGCAACCGTCTTAGCTCTCATTTCTGCTAAACTCTCTAAAAATATCTTCTTGGGAAAAGTTGCATCATAAATTAATTTATAAACAATTTGCATTTTAATTCCTCAATCATATATCTCCAAAAATGGTATTAAAAAAAGACGGTTATTATCTTATCCTTTTTATTCACAAGAAAAATCAAAACGACATAAGAAAGCTGGTTAACGGATGTACAAGTTTTAATGCAAACGGGCCAATTACCAATGAGCTAACCTTGGGTTCTTGCGACGGGCTCGGGCTGCTCTTTTCTTCTTGTTTTTTGGGGAGGATAATTTGGTAACAGAACGGATTTTAGGGGCAGGTTGTTGCTCATTTTGGCTTGAATCTTCAGAAACTATAGGGGTATTTTCGGTATTTTCTTGTTTGGGTATTTCGAGTTTTTCGATTGGATGAATCTTCACGGGCCCCGAATCTGTTTGTTGCTTCTTTGATCTGCGGTTGTAAATCACGATTCCATTCGTATTCTGCATGAACAAATTTTTTAACAATTATAATCAATTTTTTAATAAATTTAATAACCGTTACCAATTTAGCTAAATCTTTTAATTTCACCCACTTAAGATAAATATAAATAGAATAAAATAGACACTCACTCTTTTTCTTGAAGCAACGGGTTCATTTGCATCTTGAAGATGATCCAAATCTACATTTTCATGTTTGACCAGATCATCAGATTTGACCAAATCATCAACACCCGTATTTAATTTCATCAACTGAGATGCAAAATCAGCAACTACATATGGTCCATCCATATTTGTTGGAAAATCAATCGACACGTTATTAGATTCATGCAACATTAACTCCTCATTAGATGAAATCCTTCTTTCATTTTCAGTCAGTATTGTGTTGATTCTGTTCTTCATTTCAAAAACTTGAGATTGTGAAACTTCAATCTTCCAAAGTATTTGTTCTAATGAATAATCATCTCTGAAATCAAGAGATAATAATTCATCTGGTACTCGAAATTCGTTACTAGTGGATGGAGCTGCAAGGAAAAAGGGTAAAATTGGAACTTTCAGTCAGAATATGCAATAAGATCATAATAAAGATTAATCGTTATAAATCTGAGAAATAAAATTTGGAATTTTTGCACAACTTCTTTTAAAATCTTGTAAAAAGTTTCAAACTTGCTATGATTTGAGCATTTAATTAAAAAGATAAGCTAATTTAATTATCATTAAAGATAATGATTCTTGATTTACCTAAGTTGGGTTGATCATCATCCATAGTTGGAACATTAAGGGGTGATCTGCAAGTAGCTGCACATGAAAGATCAAACGGGTTAAATGGGTTGATTCGGGTTATGTTTTAACTCAAATGGGTCAAACAGGATAAACATAAAAAACTCTACTTTTTATGCATACAACCTCCTAAATCATTTTTATCCAAAGATTTTGAATAATATTGTTTTTATAATCATAATTAACACATTAATTATTTATAAAAAATTAAAACTAAAAACAAATTGTTTGCAGTCCAACCCAACCCAACCCGAACCACTCTGTTTCAACCCGTACCAAAATAGGAGAATAAGTTATGTTGTGACATGAACGCTTTTGTGTCGATTTCTTCATGATTTTTCCTTATCTTTCTCTTCATCGGTTTTTCTCTTTGAGAATCATGAAAAAATGGCATCGATTTTGCACAACCACAATCCGATTCAAAGTTTCCATATTTTAAATCTTTTGTTTGATTATATTTTTCAAGATCTTTGTCATATTCGCTGGCTAGGGTTTGAAATTTCCTAAGCTGCAATTCGGCCCATTTACACCGCCACATCATCGGTTGTACAAACTTCCTCCAATGAGATGTCACCCTTTTTTTACCCGATCCACCAAATCCTCTGATTGGTGCATTATCAGCCCGTAATTCTGACATTGCTTCATTATCACTTTCATATTCATAATTCCCGACACCAAAATTTGTGTCACCAAAAGAACTTGAAGAAGCAGTTGCATCATCAGAATGAGATTGAACAAATTGGCCCCTTTCATCATTGTCATTATTATCACAATTTATTATATCAACCTCAACATCTTCATCATCATTTTCCTCATCAATTTTACAATTTATTATGTCGATTTCCACATCTTCTTCATCATCGTTACAGTTTATTATGTCAACATCCATATCTTCATCATCAATAGATATTTCTTTCATATTGAGTTTCCCTTCAGGTTTTCTTTCAGATCTTGTGTTTTTAAGGTCCAAAAATCATTCTGAATTTGAGAATATTTCCCCAAAATATTAAGTGAAAAGAGGATATTGTTCACCTGCAGTAAAGAAGAACACATCATGGTGGAAATAGGAAATAACAAACATGGAAATGTTATAGAATTAACACAAGTAAATCTTGATGATATTCCAAATTGATATAAACATTTATTACATCATTAAAAAAAATCTCAAATTTCTAAATATCAGACTTTTTTTCGATGTTCTGTTTCACCTTGTATCAGTCATCAGCATGGCCATCTATAATCTAAAATGTCCATTCATATTTAAAACTGATTAAGGATTCTTTAATCTAAAACTACAGAAAATTCGATAACTAATTTGAACCTTAAACACTTGGCCATCGAATTACAGAGTTTCCCCTCATTAATCGGAATAGCTTGTTATTGAAACAGAAGAATTACAATATATCTATCTACATGCATTCAAATGTCAATGATTACACCATAAAATTGGTCGAAATGCTACATATCACAAACCCCAATTTTTTGAATTAGGGTTTCAAATAAACCAAATCTTGTCCCAAAATTAGGGCTTTTTATGTTTCAAAAATCAAAATTAATATAGGCCAACCTACAGAAACGCAAGAATCAAATTGATGCAATCAACCAAACTTACTAATTATTTGAAACCTATAGAGTCCGAATCTAGTCTCGTTTTCTTAAAATTTTCGGTGGAAAAAAAATCGAAAACGTTTTTTCCGACTATACTTACTTGGTCTCCGGCGGGAAGTACAGGGTGGCGTGTGGTGGCAGTGAAATCGGAGGAGAATTTGGAGGATTTTTGAAGTTTTCAGATTTTGATGAAACAAATTTGTCAAGAAAATCGTTGACTGAGAATTTGAAGGGGAGAGAGAGAGTGAGAGAGATGCGGAAATATTCTAATATCTTTTACTTTTACTTTTTCTTTTATTTTCCATTTAAGGCTGTAATTGTTACTCGTTTAATAGAAAAAATTGAAGACATTTATCACGTTTCCTATTTTAAAAGATTTTCTTTTTCAAATTTATTTTTTCTACCAATCAATATTACAGAAGATAGAGTAAATTACAGTTTTTGTCCCTGTGGTTTGGCCGATTCTGTGTTTTTGTCCCTGTGTTTTTTTTTTCTGTTTTTTTGTCCCTGAGGTATGTAAAATTCCGTTTTTTGTCCTTCCGTCCATTTTTTGCCGTTAACTAACGTGAAATGCCAGAAAAGTAAGGGTATTTTTGTCTTTTTCCTTTTTATTTTTTATTTTCATTTTTTGTCTCTCATCTTCATCAGCTTCCTTGTTATTGTTGTCCATGAACACACAAGCATTTATATGAAGAACCTGTTCAGCCACCCCCTTCCCGTAATTTCTCCCACATTCATATGAAGAACACAATTGAGCAAGGAATAACATCCCCCACATTATTCTGAACGTGTTCAGCCACCCCCTTCTCGTAATTTCACCGGCCACCAACAATTCGCTGGAGTTTGCGAGATTAGGGGTTTCCGAAGGCTGTTGATTTCTTTCAATTGGCAACGCAGCCCCTTCAGAAACAACCTTCTGAGTTGATTCATACAAGTCCGCCGACTCAATTTCACCTGGAACACCACTCACGGCGACATGCTTTCCGTCAGATTCGGGAACTTCCGGCATAGGTATGTAACAGGTAGTGGGCGTGTATACCCAACCCTTGCTTCAAGCTCACGAAGCCATTGAATGTAATCCGGTGAGCCAATTTGTTCAGATCGAGTGCTTTTGGCCGGAATTCCAGATTCGGTCGAAATCGCGAAATTCCAACCCGGTGACCCAGACGACGGATTTGGTTGAGACGATAGTAGATCCTGACTAAACGAGACATTCCGAGTCGATTGCACTTGGTCCGATGAGCTTGTTCCTTCGGCAAGTTGTGCCGCCGCCTGGTTCTCTTTTTCCAGCCATGAAGCAGCGATGATTGCAGGCTGTTTCTGGACACGATTGGACCTTCTGCGTCTCATAGACTTGTAGAACAAGCAATTCCGAGCAAGATGAGACAAGTTTCAGGGTGCTTCTCCGGCCAGTTTGGCCGAAGTCCGGCGACCACCACAAAACACACACTAATCGCACCTTTTTGTGCGTGTTATTTAAAGTCGAAAGTAGAGAATTAGGGTGTTTTTCACTGGTGTTTTTTTAATTTTTGGATAAGGGTTCATCAATTAGAGAATTAAGGTTTGATTTTAATTTGATTCTTCGTGTCCTGATTTTAGGTGGGGTTTAATTGAAGTTGCAGGCTTGTTTGCTTGTTTGGTGTTCTTGAGGATGATGAAGGTACAAATATTAAGGCATGTGGTACAAGTAATTTGATTAAATGACCAAAATACCCTCACATGTTTGGCATGTGAGGCTAGTTAACGGTGAAAAATGGACGGAAGGACAAAATCGCAGAATTTTACATACCTCAGGGACAAAAAAACAGAAAAAAAAGCATAGGGACAAAAACACAGAATCGGCCAAACCACAGAGACAAAAACTGTAATTTACTCCAGAAGATAATTACACAAAATAATGTACATCATTTTACTTTACTAATTATAAAATATTTTTGTTAAACAGATTAATATATGAACTTTTTTTAATCAATGATAGTGTTACCTCATAGGCTCATACCCACTTTTGTGAAAAGTGAAAGTATAAGTTTCTTTTTTTTTTTTGGTGTTTCTTTTAATTTATTTAATTATTTGAAAATCCGGTAAGTTTAAATTCATAGTTCATAAGGAGAAATGATTAGTTATCAAATTTTCAAAAAATAACCAAGTAAATAGCCTATCAAATAAGCTAGAATAAATACCCTAAATTATTGTACGTTTTGTTATTTTAATAACTAGTCTATACAAAGAATATATTAATTTTATTTTCTCAAGGATGTATTTGGATTTTGGAGACTTAAATTACTTATAATAACATTTACAAATGATAAATGTTACTATTCATCTATAACACATGAACGTTATCATTTTCTAAATAAAATGTAGTGCAAATATGTTAATTTATAAATATGATGTGTATATTTGCAAACACATCACGAAGTTGTTTTTAATAATTACATGTGATAAACTAAGTAATTATTTATTCTTATGTAGTAATAAGGAAACAAGGCTGACTTGTTCTCCAAGAACCTTTGAGACATGGTGATAACTTAAATATCTTTCCAACACTTTTGAACTCACTCAAATCGGAGTTAGAGTTGATTTCATATGATTTTTAGACCGGTACAATACTTGACATCAAGGACGCCCTGTGAATGGCATCTCGGGTCGCCAAAATCCCACACTACCATCTCTCATAAATACAGGGTTCTCTACACGCAAAAAACGTCAATATTTGTAGTTTTGAAGAAATACCATTTGACCCAAACAGCCCTTTTGCTGCACTATCCTGCAAAAAACGTCCAATGATTCCTCCAAAATTACTATTTTTTACCGTTTTTATTCCTCAAAATAGATTTAGTTCATATTGATAACATCAAGTGTTACAACCTTATAGGGAATAATGAAGCAAACATTGAGTGGAAATTGACCAGTTGAAAACGTCAATAGTTTCTTGAACTAAGAAGGTGTGAAGAACATGGTTGTAGATTTTGGTGATTGAACATTTAGTTTTAAAAAATAAAATATATTTATTAACAAAGAATAATATAGATAAATAGGAAGAATTGGCAGAGGAATTTGCAGTTGAAATATACTAACAATTGTCCTTAAGCATTACAATGTCTCACATATATATATCCAGCAAACATATTTACCCTAATCTAATCTAGAGAGAGAAAGCTCAAAGTGATTATTGATTTTGTTAATACGATAAAAATCACAAAATACAATGAGTACAACTACCTAACAAAGTCAACAAACTCTCAACTAAACACAAAAGTCACCTAAAGTCAAATGCTAGTTAACCTCTGTTTTTTTAGAGGAAAAGTTAACATTCTCACAAGAATGCAAGATGACAACCACCTTAAAGAAATTGGAAAAATAATTATATTTCTCTTATTATTGATTGTGCTCATGAAATATGTAATACATATACAAAGGACATAATTAATATCAATTAGGAAATACGTAGTACAATACACATTTACATGGGCCTCTATCCAGATGAGATATTGAAGAAGAAATCGATGTGTGCCCTACCTTTCCTCGAAAGGTGGTTCAATGGGCTTTTATGAATTTAATTGCGAAGTAGAGCCCGACTGAAAAATTATTGATTTATATAAATTACTTAGAAATGGCCCGTAAAAATAGGCAACAACGAGCGCCGCTTGATCATGGGCTTACCTTTAATTAATTTTTTCATGAAGAGATATTCAAAACATTAATGGCAAGTTATTTAATTTTCTTGTTGTTCATAGTTGACATTAACTATGTTTCCAAAATTTATCTCTACAAAATTAATACTGTGATTATTATTGTACAAGAAACTAAAACAGTCAATTTAGTCGTGACAACTCATTGTTTCTCATTATTTTCTGATACTGATTATTGCATCGATCAGGAAAACATAGTCTTTAGAACCATAACCAGGGCCGCTTCAATTAATTTTTAGGCCTTGTGAAAACAAAATAAAAAACGGGCCCTCTGGAGTAAATGTTTTTTCTCATATAAGTAAAATTCTCCCTTTAGATTCAAATGACCGCCTTAATCCCTAAATTATATGCATAATTTTTTTTTCTTAGGGCCCTTTACTCAGCTTATTTTTAATATTCCTGGGTATTTACCTTGATTTATGTAGATTATACATAGTCTAATTTTTTGAAAATTGACCCCTAAATTTTGTGAGCCCTAGGCAGCTGCCCTGATGCCCAGGAACGACGCTGAACCCAACCGTGTGTGCATCATCAATATTAATTTCAATGTTGCGCATGCCACTTTTTTAATTTATTTTTTCCGGAGATAGGGCGTATAGGGGACATGAGTGCATACATCGATCGAACTAACACCGTATCTCCATAGCTCTCCGGATGAGATTTTCTTTATTTAGATTATTCGGAAGAGCGAGTATTTGACCCAGATGTATGCGACTAGTCGTACTACCTTGTAGCTGTTAAATTACACATATCATATAAAGTATTAAAAAATAAATTACTCAACTTTAATTTAATGAGTAATTAAAGGTGATAGATACACGATTTGACTATTAAGTGATCTCATAGAAACGCAAATGGAAAAAACATAATGCCTAAAGTTATATATTAAATTATTTAATAATAAGAGTACAAACACCATTAATTGCTCTAAATCTCCTTGGGTCTTTATTTATAGCATCCTGAAATTACTCATTCCAATCATCTTTGAGTTGCATACAATTTCAAGTAGAAATGTCTTCACGTAGCTCAAAATCTCATCAACTTCATCTTTTTGATGAGTACTTGACACCTGAAATGAAAAATCCTTATCAAATCCTAGGAGAAGATAATGGGACCAATGGACCAAAACCAGTACGGACGCTAAGATCAAATAGCTATAGGGCTCCTGAAAAAGAGCAGAAGCTAAAGAATAAGATGGTTCTAGAAGATGAAGATGGTGAGCCAAAGCTGCAAAGATTCACCATTTCACTTACTAAAGAAGAGATTGAAGCAGATCTGCTTGTGCTTACTGGTAAAAGGCATCTTAGGTGCAAGAAGAAGAGGAGCAACAAAGCAAAGAAGGATGTTGAAGTAAAAATTAAAATAAAAAACTTATGTTATAAATTTCTCATTTAATCTAAGTAATATTTGTGGTACTACTTTTGCGCGCAGGTTCTCCTTCCTGGCAGTGGACTAGATGGCCATGATGCCGAGACTCTTCGGAAGTCATATGGCACATTTTCTACAAGACAGTTTTAAATTAGTTCATTCCCTTAACTAAATTACATTCTTGGTGAAATGTTGTTTTGAGGAATCAATTTCACAAAGACATGAACTAGGATGTTACAACAATAATAATCTGTATTTCCCTTGTAACTTGCTAAACTTTATCTTTTGTTGAACTGAAATAAAGTTTTTGATCAATCCTTAATTTTATTTGTCGGTTGGACCTTGGATATATGATTTGAAGTTTTACATTAGCAACTTGCGCACATTTATTTTTTATTTTTAATAGTTTCAATATTTTACGATACTTTGACATACGCCATTCGTGTGTATATATATTTATAACAGTACCTTAATGTTGAGAGTGATGGCTAATTTTGTTTGATTGGCATGGAAACAGATTCATAGAGAATCTAATATCTACTAATTATAAGGGAAGCATTAACTTTTTATGTATCCGGTCCATGGAGTTGGGAACTAAATGCGAGTCAAATATATAGTTGACGTCATCTGAGTGAATATTACTTGACGTATCGTGTTATAACCGTTATATAGTAAGACCTAAGCAAATTGCCTTTATTATATTGCACGCGCAATTTTTTGATTGTAAAATTTCAAGAAATGTCTAGACGTGGTGATGCAAACTGGATTTTTTGGAGGAATAGAAACAGAGTCGTGTGCTCCTAATGCAAATTAGGTGTAATCACACTTGAAGATGGTGTTTAACTCTTTTCCTTCATTTGGATCTCTAATAAACTTAACTGGCTTGTGTGGTCTTGTTACCCAAGATCCACTAGCTAGCTCCTTTAATTCATTTGCCTTGATATAGCGTCTTTCCTCCTTTTGATAGAATCTTGTCATTCAAACAAAAAACTTATATAAGTTCATTCTGATCAGTGTTATATTAGTTGCACGATAATCCCATTTTGAAGCACAGAAATAAGATGGTTATAAATATAGACCATCATGATGATCCCCAAATATCATAGCATCAAATTGGCTTCAGATGAAGAAAAACTAGAGGGAAGATTGTTGTCAACCAAATGATACTTTCTCTTCTAAATTCTGTTTAGCAATCCAAGTTTGTCTTAGACTTCAGTGTTGCGTATATACTATATACGTTGACGTATGTTACTATACAGCGTGCTGATGATTCGCACCCCGTCTTTGGATTGCATTTATTATTTTTCTTAACTATGTTTTGCCTAATTGAAAATTCACTTCATCTAATGAGCTATAATCACGATTCAGGTAAGAATCTAAGCATTGCGATAGCAATTATGTTAACCTGTCATCCAATTAAGCAATTAAATGCGTTGATTTCTCAATCTATGTTTTAACTTTCATTCAAGCAGCATAGCTTCAAGGCTTAGGTTTTATGTGTCTGAATTCTCATGGCCAGCTAATTTTAATTTCTTCAATTTTGATCATCATACTTTAGTTCTTCTCTCAGTGAAGAACATTTTTCAGTATCATCAGTTTGTGGTTCATATATATTCACTTTTAGTAGTCTCTTTAGGCTTATGCCCCCAGATTCACTAATTACCACTTATTTCAATACTATAATTCTTGGTGGCCTCTTGTTCTAGAAGTATACATAAAGTACAGAAGCTTTTATGAATGCAAAACATGAATGAGTGTTATTAATATTTTTAGAGTAAATTACACGGATAGTCCCTGTGGTTTTATATGAGTTTTGGATTTGGTTCTTAAGTTCTAGAAATTACACCGATGGTCACTAAGTATCGGACTTCGTATCGGTGTTGGTCCCTAACGCTAACTGCCCTTAAAAATGGCTGTTACCTCGTCTTCTTTCTGATTTGAATCTCTTTGACTTCACCTCTCTTTCTCTTTGCACCCACCATAAAACTCATAACCAGAACTCAGGGATGAAACTAGCATCTTCTTCAAGATCCCCAAATCACTAATCTAACCCTAATTTTGAGAATTTATCTTACACCTGAACTCATAAACACGGACGTGAAGATGAAGTTCAAAACAAACTACATTTTATAAAAAAGAACAACTTTATATCATTATACAACAATCGTATCAATTTCAGCAAACTACTTTATATGAAAATGATGTTTAAATACTAGGCAAAGACTGTTAGAATATATGATAATATATTCTCTTTATGAATCATCAATGCAAGATATTTGGTCAACAATGTATTCTTAGTATGTCAATATTGTATAGTTGGTAGGCTAATATTACGGTAGTGATTATAGGCTAGCATTTATCATTTTATGTATATTTATAGTACATTGAGGAAATGGGAAAAGGCAAGGAATTACTTTCTTATATGGTATCAGAGACCATACGATTTTCTCTCTAATCGTGGTCCTTCTTTTCTTCCGCTCAAATTCATCATTTGGTATTAACAGAGCCAAAATTCTTCAATCTTTTTCTACCATTTCTTCTTTGTTTCCTTCCAAAACAGTTTCAATGGCACCTAACACCGATACCAACACCACCCCCACCCACAACACTAAGTTCCATCCCGCTCTTGGTGTCTCAAATATCCGGAATCATATACCGATTAAACTCGAAACCAAAAACGTGCAATATGCTACATGGGGTGAGCTTTTCAAAATTTGTGCTCGCTCAATGCGCGTCTTGCATCATATCATTCCGTCAGCCACCAATGACGGCCCGAGCAAGACTGATGACGAAGAACAGTGGGCAACACTCGACGCCACGGTTCTCGGTTGGATTTATGCCACCATATCTACTGATTTAATCACAACCATCATAGTGTCGGGCTCGACGGCAATGGACACTTGGAATCGTCTTCGCGATTTATTCGAAGATAACAAACATGCGAGAGCCGTTACCCTTGAACAAGAATTCTCGCACACGGTGTTATCCGACTTTGACAGCGTTTCAGCATATTGCCAACGCTTAAAAGAACTCACTGATCAATTGCGAAATGTCGGGGCCGAGGTTTCTAACGATCGGTTGGTCCTTCAAATGGTCTCCGGCTTAACCGACGCTTACAACGGTGTTGGCACTCTTCTCCGGCAGAGTAATCCACTACCGTCGTTCCATCACGCCCGGTCTATGCTTACTCTCGAAGAGGCCGGGCTAGCCAAAAAGGCGGCGACGGCGTCTAATTCGGCATTTATCGCACCTTCCACCGATGCAGTGAACGGGAATAATTCCGGTTCAAACTCTCGTGGACGCGATAATTCTTCCCGGGGAGGCCGTCGCGGGAAGAACGGTGGTCGTAACAATTACAGTGGACGTTCTGGAGGCGGCAATGGAAATCGTCGATTTGGGGGTGGGGGGAAAGCAATACCGCCGACAGCTTATTCCCCTTGGGCTCCCTGGATTACACCAAATGGGAATTGGGCTGCTCCTTCTCCTTGGCCCATCCCTCCCTGTCCGTATCCAACTGCTCCATGGCCCATAAATAATTCTGCCGCATCACACCCCCATAACAGGTCCGATGGTATTTTGGGCCCCAAACCCAGATCGGTCCAACAAGCTTATGCGTCGGGTCCCGGATCAGAATATGCTCCAACCGATATAGAGTCCGCAATGTATACCATGGGTCTCAATCCACCGCAATCCCCGTGGGTAATGGACACCGATGCCTCATCTCATGTCACCGCCGATAAGGGTACACTCTCATCTTTTTATAATTCACGCAAAACTAATGGTATTTTTGTTGGAAATGGGCAATCTATTCCTATTCTCGGTTATGGTCACACTAAAATGCAACACCCACATCCACCATTAGCTTTGCGCAATGTGTTATATGCCCCTCATATTATTAAGAATTTAATATCGGTGCGCAAATTCACAACTGATAATTTTGTTTCTGTTGAATTTGACCCTTTTGGATTTTCTGTGAAGGAATTTCGGACAGGGAAACGTATCATGAGATGTGATAGTCAAGGCGATCTTTACCCGGTTACATCCAAGACACCGGGACAACACTTTAGTTTTGCAGTTTTGAATTCTTCATTATGGCATGATCGATTGGGTCATCCGGGTCTTCCCGTCTTTGAGACATTAAGACAAAATAAAAGTATCATGTGTGCTTCTAATAAAAGTTCATCAGTATGTAGGTCATGTGTCTTGGGTAAACACATCAAACTACCATTTCATATGTCACCTAATAATACGTTGTTTCCGTTTGATAATATACATTGTGATTTGTGGACTTCGCCAATTTTGAGCAATGCGGGTTATCGATATTATATTGTGTTTTTGGATGATTTTACTAACTTTGTTTGGACTTTTCCATTGGCTAGGAAATCGGATGTTTTCTCTATTTTTGAGAAATTTCATACATTTATTCGTACTCAATTTGAACGAAATATTAAAAATTTACAATGCGACAATGGCAAGGAGTTTGACAACCAAAATATGCGGAATTTTTGTCAAAAAAATGGGATTGGCCTTCGTTTTTCCTGTCCCTATACATCATCTCAAAATGGTAAAGCCGAACGTAAAATCCGCTCTCTCAACAATATAATTCGCACACTTTTATCTCATGCATCGGTACCGCCACATTTTTGGCCATATGCTCTTAGCATGGCTACATATCTTCACAATGTTTTACCAAGTAAAGTTATTAACTTTACCTCTCCTCTCTCAATATTATATAAAAAACGGTCGGATTTGTCGCATTTAAGGGTATTTGGGGCATTATGTTATCCTCTTTTTCCGGCAACCACACTTCATAAATTACAAGCACGGTCAAAACCATGTGTGTTTTTGGGGTTTCCGGATAATCATCGTGGTTATCGTTGCTATAACATGATCTCTAAAAAGATAATTGTGTGTCGACACGTAATATTTGATGAAACACAATTTCCTTTTTCATACTCCATACCACCTCCACAATATGAATTTTTAGATGTGGACAAAAACACATACATTCAACACCACATCCAACAGTCCACTCAAGACTCTCAAACCACCTACCCCACTTCTCCTACCCAACCGACCCCCACTTATCACGGCCCACCTCCAAATAATCCACCTCCTCAAAATAGTCCAACTCAAATTAGTCCACTTTCTCACAACAGTGGACCTCCACCACCAAACCCACCTATCGTCCAAACCCAATCACCAGCGCAAGCCCAACCTCCACTTGCGCCAGCCCAATCACCGCCTCATGTCTCAACGAAACCCACCACACGGAGTCAAAATGGGATTTTTAAACCAAAGCCCATTTTTAATTTAAACACCGAACATACCCCGTCTCCCATTCCAAAAAATCCGGTCCACGCATTACGCGACCCAAATTGGAAGATGGCGATTGATGATGAGTACAAAGCTCTTATTGAAAATGACACATGGGTCTTGGTTCCCCGACCTCCCAATGTGAATGTTATGCGGAGTATGTGGATTTTGACTCATAAAATCCGTGCCGATGGTTCGTTTGAAAGGCACAAGGCACGTCTTGTAGGTGATGGTAAAACTCAACGGGTTGGTATTGATTGTGGCGAAACCTTTAGTCCGGTGGTCAAACCCGCCACAATTCGCACGGTTCTTAGTTTGGCGGTTTCTAAATCATGGCCTATTAAGCAACTCGACGTTAAAAATGCTTTTCTCCATGGTAAATTACACGAAACCGTATACATGCATCAACCTTTAGGTTTTCGTGATACGACGTACCCGGACCACGTATGCTTACTTAAAAAATCTTTATATGGCTTAAAGCAAGCACCTCGGGCATGGTACACTCGGTTTGCCGAGTACGTTTCTCAATATGGATTTATTCATAGTGTTTCGGATAACTCGTTGTTTATTTTTAGACAAGGCGATCACATGGCATATTTACTTTTGTATGTGGATGATATTATTCTTACCGCCTCGTCGAACGAGCTCCTAACCAAGATCATTTCACTACTTGGTACCGAATTTGCTATGAAAGATCTAGGCAACTTGAGCTCATTTTTGGGTATCTCCGTTACCCACCATCCACATGGATTATTTTTGTCTCAAACTCACTATGCCACCGACATCGATGCCCGAGCCGGTATGACATCGTGCAAGCCATCCGCCACTCCGGTTGACACTAAACCCAAACTTAGTGCCACATCGAGCCCAAAATACTCGGATCCGTCTTTGTACCGCAGTTTAGCAGGAGCTCTTCAATATCTCACCTTCACTCGACCAGACATCTCCTACGCGGTACAACAAGTTTGTCTATTTATGCATGATCCACGAGACGTCCACATGGCTGCGTTAAAACGCATTATTCGGTACATACAGGGCACTTTGACACATGGGTTACACTTGTACAAATCCAATATATCTTCTCTACTGTCATACACCGATGCCGATTGGGGGGGTTGTCCAGATACTCGGCGTTCGACATCTGGATATTGTGTCTACCTAGGTGATAACTTGATTTCATGGTCGGCAAAACGTCAGCCAACATTGTCTCGGTCTAGTGCTGAGGCCGAATACCACGGCGTAGCGAATGTCGTCGCCGAATCATGTTGGATACGAAATCTTTTACTTGAACTCCATTGCCCGGTTCAAAAAGCAACACTGGTATATTGTGACAATGTGAGTGCGATTTATTTAGCCGGCAACCCGGTCCAACATCAACGCACTAAACACATTGAGATGGATATTCATTTTGTTCGTGAAAAAGTGGCCAAAGGACTTGTCAGAGTCTTACATGTTCCATCTCGATACCAGATAGCCGACATCTTTACAAAAAGTCTACCACTGGTCTTGTTTCAAGATTTTCGTACCAGTCTAAGCGTTCGTCAACCTCCCGCTTAGAATGAGGGGGAATGTTAGAATATATGATAATATATTCTCTTTATGAATCATCAATGCAAGATATTTGGTCAACAATGTATTCTTAGTATGTCAATATTGTATAGTTTGTAGGCTTATATTACGGTAGTGATTATAGGCTAGCATTTATCATTTTATGTATATTTATAGTACATTGAGGAAATGGGAAAAGGCAAGGATTTACTTTCTTATAAAGACGAACCGTTTGGAACAAATGAATACCGGACGTCACCGGAGATTGTCGGAGGAAAGCGGGAGAGAAGACGACCAGACGTCGCCAGAGATCGCCGGAGCCACTATCGATTTTGTGGGTATTGAAATCGATTTAAAATCTAATTTTGTGGGTATTGAAATCGATTTTCAAATCGACTTTTCAAATCTGATTTCTTCCCCGGGGATGCTAACGTTTTTAGGGCTAGGGAACATATTAACAAGAAAAGATGTACTGAAGGAGGCTACGGTGGAGTTTTTATCGCCGCCCAGAGTTTGAACGGCCGGAGTAACATGATCCGACCAGATTGGTTGCTGGTGTCTGGAGTAATCTGCAGGGCATCGTTGTTGACTGTCGCATAGTTTTCGTAATTTAGATCGGAGTTGGCTTGGTTGAGCATGGATTTGTTGAAGGTATGGTAGGTTCTGCTGTATGTTTCTAGCTTTTGCGGCAGCGGAGAAGAAACAGAGAAAGATCACGGCAGTTTTGGAATTTTGGGGGTAATAGAACTAAATTACCCATATGCAATTATGCATTGTACATGTCTAGATTTAACAGCCATTTTTAACGGCAGTTAGCGTTAGGGATCAAAACTGATACGAAGTCCGATACTTAGTGACCATTACTGTAATTTCTAGAACTTAGGGACTAAATCCAAAACTCAGGTCAAACCACAGGGACTATCCGTGTAATTTACTCATATTTTTAAGATTATAAAACTGGACACCAATAACGCTCTAAATCCACGGTATATATCAAGGTTCTAGAAAGCGTAAGGCGTGGCGTGGCGGCACCATCAAGCCTCAGCCAAGGCGGGTCATGGCGGGCCATGGCGTTTTTCAAGGCGTCGCTTAAGGCAGCAAATTTTTTATATAATTTATATATATACGTATATTAAATTGAATTTTTTTTATAAATCTATTGATTTATATAACAATTCATATATAAAGCTCATAAAAAATATTATATTTAAATTTATAATTATATATATTAAATTTTTTTTAAAAAAAATTCATTTTTTACATCCTCCTTCAAGAAAACTCGCCATAAGGCGCGCCTTATCGCGCCTTATCACGCCTTATCTCACGCCACGCCTAGCTGAGCCGCCATGGTCTGTTTCGTAACGTCGACGCCGCGCCTCACGCCTTGGCGCCGCCATGACGCCTTTTAGAACCTTGGTATATATCGAATAATATTGTTAATTTGCATTTTCCTTTAGATTCGGTACGCTATACATGTATACAACGCTATGAATGGTGAATATATATATATATATATATATATATATATATATATATATATATATATATATATATATATATATATATATATATATAGAAGTGGGATCGAGTGAGGACTCTTTTTTCGGTGAGGACTGCGAGGACAAATCTGAGCCTTAGATCAAAGAAAATTAATGACTAGGATCTAATGTGAAGAAAAGTAACAATGTTAGAAGGTTATGGGGTTTTGTGTTAAGTTTAACAAAATAGTGGGGGGTAAAAAGAAAATTTATAAGGTTAAAATGGTCATTTACGCACACATACTCTCTCTCCTCGCCACATGTCAATTTCTGATTTGGTGGGTTTTATTTTTACCCTCAAGTTCGTATTTCGGCCATAACTTTTTTTTTCTTTGTAAAAAAAAAAAACTAAAAATCCCAAAGTTCTTATAATTAAATTTTCTACAAAATGAGTATAGTCATGAAAATTTGAAAAAAAAAAACGGATAAAATATTGGATCATTTTGTTAAATTTGGATCATTTTGTTAATTTGGGATCATTGTCATAATTTTGGATCATTTTGTTATTTTTGGATCATTGTTAATCTTGCATAAACATAATTTTGTATAAATAGTTAGACAAATAATATATCATATATAATTTTAGATCATTTTGTTCATTCATGGTCATTTTGTTTACTTTTACGGGGGAAAAAACTCACTTCCAATTATAAGAAGACAAGTGGCAAAAGGAGGAAATAAGAACTCTTGAATGGAAATGGAAAAGAGATGGAACTCCAGTTCCTGGTAAGATCTTTGGCGCAAAAAGGGGTTGATCTGTATCATCCGTCTTGGACGAGGGCCTGCACTCCCTCCATTCACCAGAAGCTCATGGGCGTTTGGTGAGACTCCTTCGAGCCAAACTTAAGCCCCGGGAGCTGGTATTGCCTTCCGATGAGCTGTTCCAGGTCGGAGGGGAAGAAGAAGGGAAGAGTACAATGGAAGGGGCCTAGGAAGATGTTCAACAACCATCTCCTTTCCGTCCAGAATGTAGTGTAGAAAAGCAAAGAATCTTTCCTGCTTCAGAGCTATTCAGAGCTAATAGGATAGGTATTCTATTTGAAATAAGGGGGCAGGCAGCCCACATACATGAAGAGAAGAATAGAGAGAGCTCGGAAGTGAGAACTAGCTTATAGGAGCGACATGCGTGAAAGACCTTGCCTCAGTGCCTTTGAGGGATTCCTTCTCGCTTGCTTGCTGTCTAAGCTCTTGTTTCGAAAATGACCTTTATGCCCTTTTGAAGATGAGTGGACGAAAATTGTCCTCGCAGTCCTCACCGGGAAAAGAGTCCTCACCGGATCCGGACCCTATATATATATATATATATATATATATATATATATATATATATATATATATATATATATATATATATATATATATATATATATATATATATTGACAAGTTATATAGAGAACCCATAATATCATGCAGAACCCGTAGAACTTTTTATTACTCAATCTGGTCCATTGATTTTCAAATTAACGATTAAGATTGGATGTGATATTTTTATAAATAAAACAAATAACATTTTAGGTAAGTTTTAATTGAAAAGGGCATTTTAGTAACTGTGCACTAAGAAAATTAGCTATTAATCCGTTCAATTCCCCTTCTCTCCTCTTTCATTCTTATAAAATTTGACTCTCTCTCTCTTTCAAAACTTCCATTCTTTCTCTTTCCAATATAACAAAAACCACCATCATTCTTCTTCTCCATTTTTAGCCACCTTACTGGCTCAAAGAACGAAATCAATACCACCACTGAAACGATCGTCTTATTCCGAATACAAAGGTACCTTCCATCATTGAAACGGGTATATGCGGCGGTGGCGGATCTAGGGTTTCGACAGCGGCAACGGTGGCGGAATTAGGGTTTCGACAGCGCGACGATGATGAATCTAAGCAACAGTCGTTGGCGTTCGTCTTACCAGCCATTGACAACAGTCGCCGATCGTCATTCCTAATTTATTTTTTCTTTCGGTTACCTCTGGACTCTGCCAATCTGTGGTGATATCTTCGATTACTTTGTTATTGAAACAGGTTCTCGGTCTCTCTCTCTTCGATTTCTTTGATTTGAAGTGTTTGTGATTTCTTCGATTTAATAGGATACATAACCTATTGATTTTGGTTATGTATCTAATTTCGAATTATAACATTTTTGAGGCATGAATGTCTATTTGATGTACTCTGGCAAAGACATCACGAGCTTTTTAGGAAGCAGATTTTGAAACAATGGCAAAGTTTTTATGTCCTCCATAAAATTATATTTTTAATTGATCTTGTAGAATAGGATATATGTGTCGGCTGGATATCATGACTTTTAAGATCTTGTGATTTTGGAATATCGAAGTTTTCAATTGATAACCTTGCTCGTCATTTTTAATTGCTTATATTATTTCACTTCAATTTTGTTTATTTCAAACTTTAACTTTACTGGTAAAAACTAAATCTTATTTCAATTTTGATTTTTGAGATATATTTAAGGTTTTCCCCTGTTTATGAACCCGGTGATGAATTAACTATAGATGTTTGTGAACTGAGATATAATTTTGTCTCAATTTTATCTCAGTTAGTGTTTGTTTGAAATTTAACTAAATGAGTAACCTATTTAGTGTGAGTGTAAGGCGGTACAAGATCCACTTTTTAAATATATTTACAATTATAAAAAGGAGTGCATTAATGTTCTGATTAGGTTGCATATATGTTCTTAGTTTGTATATGTGTTTTTTATTGAACATATATGTTTTTTTTTTATGTTTTGCAGTGCGTGGTACAAGGAAAATTGACAAATTATATAGGTGGAAAAAGAAGAAACGAGCAGTGTTAGGGTGTATATAAAGAAGAACACTGCTTCAAAAGGGGACATCAATCATTTGGATGCATATATGTAATTGGTTGAATACATATATATGTATTTTCTGAAAGTATTTTTGACTTTTTGTATGAATAAGTATAACATGTATGTATTTTATTTAGATATAAATTTTTGTATGACTTTTTGTTGTAAATTTTTTGTAAAATTTGGATATAAATTTTGTTTGTTAAACATGCTTGTTTTATGTTACATGTATGCAAAACCGTAAAATAACATATATGTACAATTGTAAATAACTATGAAATTAATGCTAAAAAAACATGTATGTAAAATCGTAAAATAACATATATGCAACAAAACAATTCTGAAATTATGTCCTAAATTTTAGGAAATTTTCAAAAAAGGAAACAAAAAAATATAATGTATAATGTCCTAAATACCCTTGAACAATTAAATAGATTAAATAATTCAAAATTAATTTACTAAATTCTGATTGGTTAATAAGAGTTCTACGAGTTCTGCACGATATATAGGGTTCTCTATATAACTATATATATATATATATATATATATATATATATATATATATATATCTATATATATATATATATATATATATATATATATATAGTGTGCAATTCGACGCAGAACCCTTTTAAGGTACAGAACCACAGAACTATTTTTGGAATCGATCTGGACCATTAATATTTCTAATCAAGGGCTATTAATCCGAATGGCATTTATCTAATTTTAATTAAATTAAAATTTCGAATTTTAGGTTATTAAAGGGTAAAACCGGAAGTATATATTAATTAGATATTTTAATAAAATAATCACAAAATCCAACTCATTCATGTGCATTCAAAACGGGAGATCATGGTACCAATACTCCTCTAATCACGCAACTTCCTAAACATCTAAACTTAAATTTCTGAAAATTAACTTCGAAATCTTTTACATGATTAGAACATATATAGAATCAAAAGTTGCAATCACGTTGATTATATACTTACACTCGATTCACTGGTGCGATTTACGGTTTTAATCGACGCAATACGATTAGGGAAAAAAGGGATTGAAGCTTCAATAAGGATGACGGGTTAGTAATATCGGTGTAAACTTTTTTCCTTTTAACGATTATATTCATATCGTCAATGTTATTTTCTGAAATCCTTTATGTTTGTTGAGTCGTAACTCTAGTGTTGCAGTTAGTTTGATATACAAAGCTGTTGTACAACAAAATAGTGATGTATTGAGGTTGTTTTGTTGATCTAGAGTCTTATAAGAAATCCGTGTGTATTCAAAAAATTTAATTTAATAGATTACATTTGATGTTTTGTGTTATTATGCTGTTTATTACATTTGATGTTTTGTTTTAACAGATTACATTTGATGTTATTATGTTGTGTATTACATTTGATGTTTTGTTTTAACAGATTACATTTGATGTACTTTTTTTTTTTGAACATATTACATTTGATGTATTTGTTTGTTTTTTCAGATTTGGTAGATGAAGAACACATTAATGTTTAGGGTAAAGGAAAAATAAAAGTTGGATTAGTGTTAGCTGCAAAATAATTCAAGCCCGAAGACATTTGTATACCATATATAACTTTTTTAAATATAAGATCATTAATGTTTGTAACGTTGCATACATGTATAGTTCTAAAAAATTAATATGCATCCATGTATGTCTATAACATTAATGTTGTACTCATGTTTTTTATTTGTGCTCGTGTATATCTATAACATGGGTTTACCTTTATTTTTACTTTTTTTTTTGTGTTAACAAAAACGTATGCTCAAAATAACATTAATGCTGTACTCATCTTTTATAAGAAGTATTTGACTAATACAACGAACGTATATTGATGCGACATGTATGTTGAGAAGCCGGCCATTAAATGTTCTACAATTTTGTTAACCTTATACATTAATGTTTGAAACACGGTTATACTGTATAACATACGTGTTGTACAAAATGCAATTTAATTTACATGAAAGAATTTTATTGGTTTATGACTAATTGGTAAACAGAAACAAAAAAAAATTAGGTGATAATTCTTATAGAAACAATGTTTGCATAATTTTAGGATACCATTAAACAAAAAGTCGGTTACCATATATATCTGTTTTGGATGAAATCCCAAATATGCCCTTACTGAATAAAAATAAATAAATATATTAAATATAATTTCCTGAGTTTTGATTGGTTGAAAAATAGTTCTGTGGTTCTGTACCTTAAAATGGTTCTGCGCTGAATCGGACCCTATATATATATATATATATATATATATATATATATATATATATATATATATATATATATATATATATATATATATATATATATATATATATATATATATCTTTACCTATATATGCAGCCTAATTTTGAAGAGGGTTTGACACCTTGGCACTTCCGAGCATTCCTATTCGTCCATAATGCCACCCGGAATTCCCTTATTGGTCCAGCACATTCACAGGAAATTCCATGCATCATAACTTCGGTCTTCCTGTAATTTTGGAAACAACCCAAAATAATAGGCCAATATAACGGACTCACCCTCTATCCCGCGTTTATATACGGAAGGTGTTTGACTGCATATATTAATAGCTTCAACTCCGAATCAATCATCCAAGGCGATGAAAAAAATCAACCCTAAGGCGATGAATCAAAATCAATCATCCAATTCAACGCAACAACAAGCGATGAATATGAATCGATCATCCAATTCAACGCAACAACTGGTGAATCCAAACCCTAAGGCGATGAATCTGAATCAATCATCCAATTCAACGCAACAACCGGTCAATCCAAACCCTAACGTTTATTGGAAGGATGGCGTTCCTCCTCCGCCTCCTGTTTAGGGTGATAATTTGACATCTGGTGGGAGTCCGCCGCATACCACCGTTTCAAAGACACCGCAAGGTGCAGACGCTATTTCCGGCGATAGCGCCACCACGATACCTGGTGCGTCTATTTCTTAGGTGTTTGCTGCTCCCGTTACTGATTCTTCCCCGAAGAGTGAGTTTAATTGCGTGTGAATTTGATGTCTTTTATTCAATTCTTTTGTTATTAATCTCGATTAAGGGTAATGGAAAGCATTGTTTCTGAAATAATGAAATTTACATTTGATTTGAGTCTGAATTTGAATTTGATCTGTTTTCATTTGGCATATACAACGGACCAGGTAAAGATTATGTTGGGGAGATGGTCAAAGAAGGCCGCAGATGCAACAAAAAAGGGGCAAGAATATGCTGGAGATATGTGGCAATATTGTAAGTTTCATCTACGTTTGATTAATCGATCGTATAATTGTATTATTCGATTATGACTCTGAAAAATTAAAGTTATCTCTTGCAATCATTCTCACTCTTCAATTCACTTCTGTTAAATCTGTAAGTAGCCTAAACAGCAGAGTCTTAATTCCAAGTGTCATTTTTGACACCCCTAGATACCAGTAACACCACTCAATCTTTAGCTCTTAATTCCAAGGTACTCTTTAGCTCTTATGTTTAATAGGCGTTATTGAGTTAGAATGTTCATGTATTATAATCTAAATTGGTATCACGTTCTTACTTTTCATTTTATTTATTTGCCTTTTATGGAAGCACAATTGACTCCCGTATTGCATATGAGAAAACTTGCTCTTAAAACAAGGTTAGCTAATACAATATTTTTTTATTTTTAAAAATAATTCTATTCAGTTTTAACATATTAATTGTTTGCTCTTTGATTGTGTTTAATTATATAGGGAGAAGATAATGTCAACTCTTAGAAAACAATATAAAAGAGAAGCTAGAAGAGAGGAAAAGTCAGAAAGGGGTGCAATTCGCCAAGCATCCCTAATTAAGTTTTATTTCTGCCTTTGAGCTCAATCGTTTTCAATGAATCCTCTGTTCCAGGTACATATCATGTTTTTTTCTTTATTTTTAATTTAATTGTTATTTTCAGTACTGATACGATTCGAGTCGGATTGGCTCGAATTGAAAATACTTTTCTTTTCATTACAGTTGTTGTTATGACTTGGTTTGAATATGCACATGTATATTGGTTTTAACTTTTAACTTGCACATAGTTTTAGCTATAGCTGCAATTATTGGTCATTTTAGGTTGGGTCAAAACGACTTTTTTTCGTACTGGTTCAAATCGGGTTGGGTTGGCCCAATTTTAAAGTACTATATCAGACCAAGTCATTTTAAAATTTTAATAAATAATTGATACGCTAATACAATACAGTTACATTTTGGGTGACTTCTGACCCATTTAACTAATATTCTTTTTAGGTAACTTTTATGATTATGCATGTTGGATTAAGTGATGGAAGCTGTTAAAAGTCTTATGTCAACTATGTTTATGAACCATGTTTCTCATCTGAACTGTTTATGTTTCTGTATATTCAATCAGAAATTCATACTTAGTTTTAAAATATTAATGTAATTGCCTTATATGTATTCTTTCAAATTAACAACAAAGAAAAAGTCAATAAACACTATAAAAACTGTTATGTTAAACTCTTTCACAAACATGTCCTATAATCTATTTAATTTTGATTTCAATGTTGTCTAATGTAGATGAAGATAACAGGGAAAAAATTATGTGATGAATAACTTTAGAGAATTGATCATTGATGAAGATGATGATCATGATCAAGATGGTGTTATTGTCGAAAGCTGGAGCTAATCCTGAGGTCACTGTCGAGGTCAGCCTTAATTTAAGTATTAACATTATAAATTTGTTCTTAAACAAAGTTCATGAGGTAGGCATATAAGCATTTGAAAATACTTTTGGTGACTCTTGACCTGTTTGACCCTGTAGTGTTGACCCATTACCATTTTAATTTATTTAAAACTGTTTAAGTGTTTCACCTTTTATAGATGAATTACAACCTAAATCAGTCAATAATACAATTTTCTTAAGTACTCATACAATTAGAGCCAAAATACTCATTGTTTTATTATGGAATTTTGTATTGACTTTATTAAGTCAATAATACTGTGAATAAAATTTTATTGTTGGCTTTATATTTCAGTCAAAATACTAGAATCACTTATACTCAATAATATTGGGAATTCCTTTTAGTTATGGAATTCTGTATTGATTAAATTAAGTCAAAATTTGGAGTCAAAATGTAAGTGATACAATCATGCAATTATAAGTACTAATAAAAAAACCCTAATAGTCACTTTTTGCCTATAATACTCATTGTTTAGTTATGGAATTATGTATTGACTTTATTATGATGGTACTATATTCAATAACTTTTTACGGTTGGTTTTATATTAGAGTCAAAATATACAAGTCACATATTATAGTCACTAAATTCTATTGACTTTTTACGGTTGACTTTTTAAAGAAATCCGTATTGATTTACTAAGTCAGTTTAAAGGCAATAAATTTTATTTAGTCAATATTATAGTCAATAAATATTTCATAGTTACAAATGTTTGAAAATACTTACTGTTTAGTTATGGAATTCTATATTGACTTTATTAAGTTATGTAATTCAATATTATTTTTTTGATTTTATTGATTTAATTTTCAAAGTTTTTTTTTTATTATTTATTGTCTTAACAAAATACATTTTCCATAACATAGGTACAACAATGTTTCAAAGGAGGACTTCATTATAGCTTGGCCAGTTTAAAAAAATATTGAAGTTAGAATTAAAGGTTAAAACTTAAAATCGACTATATTCTAGCATATCGGAATCTATTATGGTATAATTTTCAAGCTAGAATGTAAAGAAGGAGCAGTTATGGTATGGATTACGGTATATCCCAATTAATTTTCGGTGTAATTATGGATCAAATTATGGTAAATAATGAGTAAATATGGTAATGGTTAATTGAAAATCGTTGTAAATCCTACGTATTTGGGAAATAAGGATTTCAAGAAGTAATGTCAAACATAATTATGGTTAATTGAAAATCATTTTTAAAACCGACATAATTGGTGAATGATGAATAATTGTTAAGTAGTATATATGGTAAATTGAGAATTAAATGAAATCTTGAACCTGAAAAACTCTACTTATAATTGAATATTCATTGTAGCGAACTTATTTTCTTGTGAATTAGGAATTACGTATAAATCATGGAATTCAAATACAAGAAAATGGTAAGCAAGTGTTAATAAATGATTATATGTGTTATTAACAATTGATTGTTAATAAATTAGTATATTGAAAAGGGTAAGCAATTGTTTTATACTGTCTAAAATAATATGGAGTAGTTTATAATATATTTTTTTGTATTACTGTTACTTCATTAGGGTTTAGGGTCTAATTAGTATCGTCCTAAACGGGTCAAACGAATATTGCTCGAAACGGGTCAAATGGGTCAGAATGTAAAATTATGATACCTATATTGACTTAATCTTTATGAAATCGCTATGTAAAAAAAAAAAACAATTTTTTTTTAAAGATTCTTAGATGCATATATTGTTAGATCCTAAATGTCGTTTACAAAGAAGTCTTATTTCGTTTGTAAATTTTATGTAACATTTCTTCATGTATCGAATTTTCTACCAATTAATCATTACAGCTACAACATTATTATGTCATTTTTAAAAGTATTAATCTTTAATGGTATTTTTCTACATAATAAATTTTGAAGCATACCCGCCCATCGGGCGGGTTATGAAGCTAGTATATATATGTAGTCACCCTGTATAAAGCCTGATCCGAGAGCTTATTTGTTGGCGACAAATATGACAACGACTCAACTTAGATCCACATTCTCTACAAGCCTGATGCAATAATTTATGTTAATGGATATGACAGAAAATTAAAAATGGCAATAAAACTTACCATGTGCCCACATCCAAAGGCCATATCCTTTTCATTTGTTAGACAGATTGGGCAGGTCTTCAATGAAGCAGGAAAAGAAAAGAAAAGAAAAGAAAAAGTCAAGTTTAATCAAACATATATATATACTCTGAAAATTAATCTGTCTTGTTTAATTCGAGTTTAAATGTCAAATTATTACATTTAAAATTTCGGCGAGTTTTATTATAACGTTTTCTAGTTTGGAGTGACTCTTGCAAAAACAAACAAAATTAATAAAAATTTAGATTAAGATTAAATCAGTTTTGAAATAATAGACTACTTGACCTCAAAAATCAACACATTAATTAAGTATTGTAATGCAGAGACATACATACCTTGTTTTCGTCATCTTGTGTAGGTGGTTCGTTGTTTACACGAGGAACATGAGCTTGACCTCTCGCACGAGGAGGTGGTCGTGGAATTATTCTCTTTGTATTCCCAGTCACTTGTCTTATTTGATCAATGCAAACATTGAAAAAGATCATTTTAAGTTAAGAAAATTGTATGAGAAATTTAGTTTCCTTTATTTGCATCATCATATTTATCTTGTGGGAGCTGATTCGTACAGAAGCAATTTTTATCAATGCAGAGCAATTTCATACTAATGGACAATTATGTCTTACTTTCCTTTTATCATATTTTTCATTTTACCCCTCTGATTAAGGACATGATTATCATTTGATATAAAATTACTCTGCATGGATAAAAATTGCTCTGTACGAATGAGTTCCCTTTATCTTGTGGTTCTTAATGGAAAGGAGGTCATGATTAATACACCTTAATTAGTACATACCCAAGTAAACCAAGTTCAGTGACAGCTGTATATTGTATAGGGATCTCCATAAGGGCCGCAAGTGCGAAAGCTGCTTCTTTGTGAGCTGGGCTTAGATCCGTGGACATGATACCAGTAAAATTAACAAACTGCAAATAAGGAGCCCAAAAATTCGTTGAGTTTTCTTTTTAATTAGGACAAATCGACTAATTTTCATTTTCAAAGTCGACAAGAATGCTTGGTACTTTTCACAAATCCTGATTTCAATACTGATTACTATTATAACAAAACTGAATATTGTAACAGATTTAATAAAGAAAGTTTGTCATTGCGACTTACACCAATTAAATGTGAAAATTAAGTAAAGATTTGAGTGGAAATTAAAGTGATGGAATTTTTGGTACCTGAAAGTTATCAAATCCACGAGTTGGAATCTTGTCATCAAACTTTTTCATGTCGTCCCAAGGGCCATCTCCCACGCCAACAAGAATGATTACGAGAGGATACAAACTGATAACAACGTGCAAAAATCAGTATTAATTAGAAATTATGGTTCTAATGCATTTATGATTTATATGTTGTTGGTTTAGGCCATTCTCTAGTCAAACTGTATAAAGTGGTCAATTCGTGATGTAAGTTTCTCATTTGTATAACTAGAAGCACATTTCAGAATGAAAAAAAAAATAACAGTAAAATCTTCATTACGAAATTTGGCCAATTCATATGAAAGACAATAAATTTTGACTTTAAATACACAGAAATATACTTTGAGAAAGTTGATTGTGAATTAAAGCAATAGGTACCTTGCTTCAACAATTGAGCTAATTGTTTTCTGCTCCTGTAAACTGAGCTCTCCATCACTTGTATTGATACTTCTTGTAACCTTCATTTAATAACAATTTCCATCACTACTATACTTCCATTGGTCAATTCATAAATTTGTACTTGCTATGGAAAATCACTAGTGAAAAATGAGTTCCTCGTGAATCTTATTTCTAGTGTATAAATTTGCAACGAAATTAATGAAAAGGTTAATTCACGAAAGTAATTTGTGTTTTCCTGCACGTGACGTACAACTAACCTGGCCATCGGCTATGATAACAAGAATATGGAATTGACCTCCACTTTTCTCTACAATATCAATGGCAGCATTAATAACAGGTGCAAAAGATGTTGGCCCTTCAAACAACAAAACTTAGTTTTATCAGTTGGTTGTTCATATATTATTTTACCTAAAACATAAATTACAAATGTACCAGCCAACTGCACGTTTGCCGCTACCCTCTTGTAGCAAGCTAAGACTTCTTCAAAGCCATGACAAGGAGAACGGTCATCATGAAAGCTAAATACTTCTTGATCATGTGTCATTGCTAGGAAAATTATAGATAATAATTAGTTAATTTAATGACCAATTATAAACATTTCAAAACTATATTTTTGTGACGAAAACTTAATTAATTAATTACCATCGCCAAATCCAAAACAAGGGATCAAATTGTCATCATCAAAAGGAGCAAGAGTCTGTCCTATAATGGATATGGCCTTCTCATATGGATTTGGAGAATCACCGACTGCATGAAGGCTACGGTTATTGAATGAAACTTTACCTATCATAAACAACACCAAGACATT
Organism: Calendula officinalis; assembly: GCA_963853835.1. NCBI lineage: Eukaryota > Viridiplantae > Streptophyta > Magnoliopsida > Asterales > Asteraceae > Calendula > Calendula officinalis. The sequence continues at coordinate 4,196,012 of OY970830.1, read as the reverse complement.
AGATTTGTTATATTTAATAACAAGTAAAACATTAAAAAAAAAAAAAAAGGAATCTATGAAAATAATTAAGATGGCTACAAACCGGTCCATTCGTTACTCTTGGTGAAATCTATTCCAAGGATAAGATTAGAAGACTCTAATCCAGATCCTCTTAGTGCCTCTGTAACCTGCAAAATAAGGAATTTTGTAAAAACAACATTAAAAATCTAGTACATATATATATAGTGTCCGATTCAGCGCAGAACCATTTTTAGCGACAGAACCACAGAACCATATTAGGAATTGATCTGGACCGTCTATAATTAAATCCACGGCTGAAATTTAGGATGGATATTATGCATATTTAATTAATTAAAAACCCATACTTTTTGCCTACTTAGGGGTAGAACCGGAATTGCACGTAGAGGATTTTAAGAAATATAATTTAATTATTTTAGAAACTGTAATCCCCTCTTTCTCCTTTCCTTAATTCTCTCGTTCACCCCTCTCTTAGAAACCGTAATCCCCTCTTTCTCCGATAACCCAAGCCACACATCTGATTCTTCATCCTCTCTAGTAAAGATCCGGCGACCTCCACCATCGAGAAAACAAAATAGTACACAAGCGAGCAGACGAGATCAAAGGCTATGTAAAATCAACCGATCATCGTATGCGCCGTCTTCACCGATAGAAGCGGCTGAGGTGAAACCGACATCGCCACATCCTGCTCCGATTGCAATCTTGTTTGCGTCGGCATAACTCGTTCTCTTACTAAAGGTATTTAATATTTACTTTCTAAGATATTGTGATAGCTTCGATTTTGGATTATTGATCTGATATTCATGTAACAATATGACTGAAAAAACTATGTGTACTGTGTATTAGGGTTTGAATACGACCCATATTTGCAGAAATTAGGGTTTTTGACAATCAGTTTCAGTTAGGGTTGAAGGGTTGGTGGAAGCAGGTCAAAATGCCTCAGCCGTCTTTTTTAAGTCGTTCTTCGCTTGTTCTTCTAAGGTTCATGTGTTTTAGTTTTTTGAAGACAATTGAAGAACAATATCTCTTATAATCATCACCATCATCACAATAATCGCCAGGTAAACTCGAATCCATGCTCTTGTTACTCATCAGTTTTGCATTCAGAATCTGATTTGCTAGATTAATCTCTTTATCCTATTTGTTTGTACGGCCAGATCCTAATTGCAGCAATGATATTCCAAATGATTAATCTCTTTATCCTATTTGTTTGTACGGCTAGATTAATCTCTTTATCCTTTTTTTTCCTGAAAACATTTGATGTTGATGTCTTTTCAGTTAAATACATTGGATGTAAAATAATTATGAATATATAAGACTGCTTATAGAACCAGAAATCTGGATTGCTACTGAAACACAGCTTATTTGCATTCCACAATCCCAAATGATGCAGTTGTATGTTTTTCAGATTTAAATAGGTCATATTGTGTTATGTTTTGTTTTCAGTTAATTACAACGAAAGTCGGAGGCCTAAACCGGTTGTCATAGTCGGTATGTTGGTTTGATTTATTATTGTATGTATTTAATCTAATGTATGTAATTTGTTCAGATTTAGATGATGAAGAAAAAGATCGACTTGATCATAAACGGAAAGGGAACGCGAGGTTGGTGAATCATCTAACCGAGATGAAGCTAATGTTATTCGTGCAGCAACATCGTGTTGAATCTTAAAAATTCTTAATCAATATCGTGTTATACATTTGATGTTTTTGTCATTATTAAATTTGATATTAAAGTGTTTTCGTATAAACATTGTATGTATTGAAAGTGTAAACATTGTATGTATTTGGGTCAGCATCATATAATGATTATTTTACGTAACACATTTCGTACAATTCTCATTGCCTAATACCAAAAACATCTTATGTTCCATAGATCAATCAGTGTCATAATCATGCAATGTATTATAATCATGCAATGTGTAGTAATTTCGTATGACATTTAATGTCATATTTACTGGTGTTCGTTGCCATATTTAACTCCAGATATTTAATAAAAAAAAAGTACATGTTCAAAACATCTATTGTTCAAATATTTAAAAAAAATGGAATCGCCATATTTTTAGGAATCCAACCAGCATTTATTCGGTTTCCATCTATAACCGATTTGTGCCATTTGATTTCAATACCCTTTTCGTTTAATATTAATAAAAACATATTAATTATTAAATGCTGCCATTTGATTGGCTGGAAGAGAGTTCTGTGGTTCTGTCGCTAAAAATGGTTCTGCGCTGAATCGCACCCTATATATATATATATATATATATATATATATATATATATATATATATATATATATATATATATATATATATATATATATATATATATATATATATATATATATTCGATCAAAAGAACGGGTAGTTAGGAAGATCAATGAACCTGTTCTATGGAAGAATAGTTGTCGGGAATGTATTCGTACTTGTTCTTGTTGCCTTTTATAGATTTTGAAGAACCAAAACTTGGACGTTTCATTGGCAATTTGTTCTGAGATGATGTTGCTAATGATGTCGCTGTTTCTGCTGATGTTGGTGTTTTGGTTTCTGCACAAAGACCTTGAATCCGAGATAAAAGATTGCCCATAATCTCATTTTCTGTAATTTCTTTCTGAAAAATCACCCCTCTTCATGACCTTTTTATCAAATGATTTTTTGCTACTTTTGTGCTAGTCTTACAAAATCTATTGTAATATCTTCTACCTTAGTACGTTCTTCAATTCCATGCCTCTACTAGCGTGGTCACTTTAACTTTTTCTTTAATGGTAGAATATTCTTAAATTATAGTTGTAGATTGATACAAGTTTTCTAGCGTATGTAATCAGGAAGCACTTATTCTATTCTTCTTTTTAAAAGCTTCTTACTTTGGTAATTTCATAGGAGTTTCTAGTCTCTTTCCTACAAATATACATAATTAATTAACACTTATTACATCACAAGATATGTGGTGCCAGGTTTATTTTTTTCTCTTTTTAACATGATTTTAACATTCACCTTAAAATTACGCCCTCAACATTCTATAACACCCTTTTGGAATATCCCAAACTAATCATAAAATATCCCAAACCAAATGTACACAACAAATGACTTTTAATGAACCGGCAAAAGGATGACGTATAACGATTGGCGAGGGGTGTGGTATGGTTTGGCACCGCCAAATGTTTTTTAACCATAATGAGTCCTCTTATACTCTTATGTGCTTCACAAGTGAGGGTAGGTTAATGTTCTAAACAAATGTCCATCCATGGAAATGATATATTTTCAGTAAAAAAAAAAAAAAAAAAAACTTATCCTTACCTACAAGTTTTATGATATAATATTTTCACTTTAAGTCCCTTAACTTGAAAAATATGTTTATTTGAACAATTCAACCTGAAAACTTGGGAAAAGCCCATATATTTAGTCGAGAGAGAAAGGGGAAGGCATTTGCAAAAATGGGAGAGCATGTGGAAGCAGACAACGCAGAGGCCATTATCTCAAGGATCGAGCACAAGTCTCGCAAGATCGAAAGTTTACTCAAACAGTCAGTTTACTAGAACCCTAATTTAATTACATATTTCAGCGTTTCCCCAATTAATCAAAATCCTGACAGTCGATTGATCGATTAGGTACAAGCCGGTAGAAGCCCTTAAGACTGCTCTCGAAGGATCTCCTCCCAAGACCAGAGATGAAAGATGCAAGGTTTGATCCACCTGATCTCTCTCATTTGTATATTTGGGATTTTCTTTTCTGAAATTTATGTTCGCTAATCACTCATTGCGACACTGTTTTAGGTAAAAGTATTTAACGTTCGAATCTAATTTCTGTGTGAATTGATATAACCTGAAATATAAACATCGATTTCTGCTTGAAATTACTCTCGAATACACTCGATTTTAATTCTGTGGTGCTCGATTGAGTCCTGAACTCTGTTTTTATAAGGTTAGGTTCGATCTACTTGGTGGTATTTGGTTATTTAGAGCTAATTCGAGCAACATGGAACCAAAATACTAGTTATTTTTATTTTTGGGCTTGAAAGTCAAAATTGATATGGTCATTAGTTTGGGAAAAAGACTAAATTAGGTAGTTGGAACATCAGATCAATCCTTCCTGAACAATCTAGATAATTAGAAGAGTTAGAAAGAAAAATTCTGAAGACTGAACCTAGTTAGTTGTTCAAATTGATAGATTGAATGTTGAAATTTTTTGAATCACAAAATAAAATTCAACCAACTAAAAGAATGTAAGCGGATGAATTAACAAATATGCTATAAACGGAATGATCGAAACAATAATAATGTGAATTTTTAAACTTATTTACTGATTGATTTGTAAATCAATCTGCAACTCTCGTTGTTCTAAACAAACTGTTAAACCACATAAATAAGACTCCTGGTGATTGTAATTCTTACTATGCGTGTTTAAGTAGTTATTGATCTTATAAAATGAAAAGTTTAATAAATAAAGTTATGTTTTTTGGGTTGTATGTAGTCTGCAAATTGGATTGCGGTGCATAGAGCATTAATGGCGATAAAAGATGTGGATCTAATGTTCTCATCTTTGGACCCTGAGTACTATGATGTTCTCATGAAGTTAGTTCATTTCTCTTTTCGTAAAGAAACTGAAATGAATTCTTGCATCTGAAATTTGACCTTTTTATATTATTTATTTTTGACAGGTATTTGTATAGAGGATTGTCAACGGGTGATCGACCCACTTGTGACCAATGCTTAAAGATCCATGAAAAGCTTACACAGAGAGCTGGTCCTGGTTGCATTCTTCGTGCACTTAGTGATACCGTAAATACCGTTTAATTTGTTTGATTATTCATGGTCAATCATAAATGAGTTTGTTTAAAATAAATCTTTTTTCTAATATTTCTTTATTATTCGATTTCTCCAGTGTCCAATTTCTTTTGATTATACTGTTACTTAAAGCGATAATGTCTCGATATCTTTAGTTGCTTTTAATTGTTGGTGAGTAGCAAAAGAGATTGACCCCCATTTTTAATTATTTTATATTTTGATAATTAATTACTTTCAGCGACGACGTTCATCGTCCCAAAAAATGCTAGTTGACAGTTGTTTAATGTGTGGTCGCTAAAGAAAAAAAGTTATCGTCGCAATAGACTTCCAGTCACGGACTTTCTGCGATTGCAATGACATGCAGTCGCAAAAGGTTTTATGGCAGACTTTTTTCAACGTTACACCAAACCTGTATCTCTCATATTTGTACTTGTTTATGTTCCATTTTCTCATTTTATTGCTTAAATTTCCTCTTTAGCGTTCTTTCTTTCTTAACTTGCAAAACATAAATTTATCTTTACGCAATTAGAGAAAGAAATTAAAAAATATAACAGTATTTTGGTCATTTTATTTGCTTGGGACAAAACTACATATATTATTGAAAGGGCTTACGGCATGATATATAGAAACTATTTAGTTTAATGGTATACATGGCGATAGAATTACAGAATGTTTTAAGGAATTCATTTTTGTATCACATCATACAAGTTTTACAGCTAACTGTACAAGCATGTTAAGCAACAATTGTGGTAGATGAATTAAAACTTATGATAGGAAAATCACCCCTATGTTTTAATGTAGAATGACAAGAAATGACATCCGTTCCATATTAAAATGTCAGACATATCATTTCACCCTAATTAATTTAACACTAATTTAATATAATATCTTAATTTAACACTTAATATTAATTCCAATATATAAATACTATATTTAATATCCAATATCAAAAAATCTAATATTCAACCTTTAATATATAATATATATTAAGTGTTTAATACTCCCTCCGTCCCACAAAAAAGTTCCCATTTCTAACAAAACTTTTGTCCCACAAAAAAGTTCTCATTTCTCACATTTGATGGGCTCCACATAATAAAATATTATTATTCTTAAGGACCCCACTACTAATATCCAATAACTATCATTCTCTCTCCAATCAAACCTTATATTTTAATCAAAATTAATACCAATGACCCCACCACTAACTACCACCTAAAAACTTGTGCCAAGATGAAATGGGAACTTTTTTGTGGGACAGAGGGAGTATGTAATATTTAGTCATTGCTATAAGATATTTAATTTTAGTGAAACGCATAACTTATTTGCCCTTGCAAATTTGTATCACATATTACAATTTATTTGTAAAAAAATTTGCAATGTTTTTTAAGGGGCGTTTGGTTCGCTGGAATGTTTCTGATGGAATTGGAATCTAGGATGGAATTGGAATTGTCAGGAATTGGAATTGTCAGGAATTGGATTCAAATTCCTTACTCTGTTTGGTTGGCAGGATTTGGAACTGAAATCCAATTCAATATTATGTTTGGTTGACAAGAAACGGAATTGAAATTTTGTAAAAAGACGAATTTGCCCTTATTCTTGTAGGTTGTGGTGGTGGAGACAACGGTAGTGGTGGTGGCGGTAGTGGTGGACGGAGGTGGTGGACGGAGGTGGTGGCGGCGGTAGTGGTGGAGGTGGTGGGTGGCATTGGTGGGTGGCGGTAGTGGTGGGTGGGTGGCGGCGGTGACGGTGGCGGTGGCGGCGGGTGGTGGTGAAGGGTGGTCGTAGTGGTGGTGGGTGGTGGTGGTGGTGGAGGGTGGTTGTAGCGGTGATGGGTGGCGGTGGTAGTTTGTGGGCGGTGGCGGAGGGTTGTGGCGGTGGTGGTCGGTGGTGGTGGGTGGTGGCGGGTGGTGGTGGGTGGCGGTAGCGTTGGTGGGAGGCGGGTGGTGATGGTGGGTTGCGGTGGGTGGTGGTGGGTGGCGGCGGCGGGTGGCGACGGTGGATGGTGGTTGGTTTAAAGTTAAAGGTGTTTAAGGGTAATATGGTAATCTACACAATCCTTCATTCATGGGATTTCAAAATCCTTCCATCTTTGGATGAAATTCACATTCCCTTGTTTGATGGAATGTTTTCCAACCAAGAATTCCAATTCCGTCCAACCAAACATAGGAATCTATAGGAATTGGATTCCAATTCCTTCCTTCAAAATCCCAAGGATTCCAGCGAACCAAACGTCCCCTAAGGGTATTCTCCTGGAATTATCCATATTACGCAATCTAATAATTGTTTTGTTTGTATTCAAACTTTTTAAAGAGATCTAACCCATTACCTAAAAGGCTAAAATCATTTGTAAACAAGGCTTCACCCTTTGCAATAAAACCTTGAACTGATTTCCTCAAAACTTCCATCACAATCAGCTCTTTATTTTTCAATCTCTCAATCTCATCCCATTATTCCCATTAATAATCTCGAAATCGCTACAAGATCACACCTATTCGATCAAACTCCACCTTCTTTTGTTGGTTTTTCTTTAAATTTCTGTAGCTCAAGAAGTTTGTTAAATGATCAATTGACTAAATTTCTGATCGGAACAAGAATCTGTTGAATGATATGGCGTCACCAGTACCAGCCAAATTACAATCCCTGCACAACTTCTCGTTAACACATCTGAATTGGAAGAACCATCGCACCGGCCGTAGCAGACTCGCCGGAGAAGCCTCTTCTTCATCGCCACCTCCATCCAATCCGTGGCGTGAATCACCGCCGCTGAGATCACATAATAATGCTTCCCTGTCAAATGCTTACCGGCGGCCATCGCCTCTGCACAAGCAATCCATGGATTCGAAGCTCGAAGATGATCCAAACGACGTCGGTTCGAGAATGATCTCGGAATCGTCTCCGTACTCTGTTGATAATAATAATAATCACAAAGGGAAAAGAACTAACAAGCTCTCTATTCATTTACGAGAAAACAGCAAGCAAAATGACGCCGTTTCGGTTGCCGAAGAAAACCACTCATTCACACCGATAGCTGATTCCGTTCCGCCGGCAGCTGCTGCTTCGGAAGACGAATCGTCACCGAAGACATGGAATTTGCGGCCGCGAAGGCCGCCGGTGAACCAAAAGCAATCTACTGGAGGTTTTCCAACGATCGGTACATCACGATTGCGAGAGAATAACACTAATCACGAAATTAATAGCAATAAAAATTTATCAGAACTGAATAAGGACAATCACACTGATCCGATGAAATTGAAGAAGCAGAAATTTTCGATTCCGCTTTCTCGTGGTGAGATTGAAGAGGATATATTGTTGTTGACTGGATCAAAGCCGTCTCGGAGGCCAAAGAAGAGACCTAGGGTCATTCAGAAACAACTTGATGTAAGTTCTCCCTTTTTGTCAGTTCTGCATATGATTGATGATTGCAAATTTAGGATTCATTTTGTAATTGTTATGATCTGTTGAATTTACCATTTATAGAACTTGATGGTGACAGATTTCTCCAGAAATTGTAGATTACCAAATTCATCATGTGAATCTGTACTTGTTCAACTATGCAATTGAATTCATGGATGTATTTCATCATCTAAATAAACGGCTTATAATGTTTTATGCAATTTTCTGCAGAATCTGTTTCCTGGTTTATGGCTTGACTCCATTACTGCTGATTCATACAAAGTATCTGAAACTCCTTCAAAGGTATTAATTAGTTCATATGGTGTCTATTGTTTCATTGTAATTACATCTTCTTCTGTACATTGAAGAAATTAGCTAAAAGTTCTGCTTTTTCTGCTTGCAGGGATAGATTTAGATTATGACTGTTCACCGGTTATCAATCTTTCTTACTTTTTGGTGGAAGTTTTGAAGGAACGGATTTCTTTAAATACTTTTGAAGGTAGAATAAAAACCGACTTGAATAGGTTAAAGGGTGTATACAATCGGTTCTTTGCGTTATGGTTTCTTCGTGTTTTGATAAACTTAGCAAACTACCGAAGAACTCTTTACAATTACAAAGATTAGTGAATGTATGTATATATGAGTTATTTGGAGGCTTGTTAGTGTTCCCTATGTTGTTTCGTGTTGTGATCCCTTTGTTAAAACCAGCATGATTCAGTTTTATTGTTGGATATATTTTGATTTTCGTGATAGCTAAAGTTCCCAACTGATACTTTAGTTTTGTATTCACTAAATATTTTTAGGCTTCACACATTATAAATATATGCACAAGATACCGATACTCATAAAATACTTACTTTTATACACACTACCTTATATTTTCCGCTGATTCCTTCGATACTGTTGGTCCTGCTCTTCATTGATGTTGTGGGATACTATCAAGTATCAACAAGACTACCCCAAAAGTTTAAGAGGATTTTCTGCAGTCAAACTAAGCTAAAATGTTATTTTTAATTGTTAGTAACATTTTATATGTTTGTTTATTTATTATTTTTAGGTTAAAGTTTAAGTATTTTCATCATAATTCATCTATCTTTTTGTGTTTTCTTTATAATCAACCACATAAAAAATTTAGTAACAAATTAAAAATCACATCTAAATTATATGGCCTTGGTTGAGAGGAAAAAGTCACCTCTTTTAGAGCCCACGTCCATGCGAATTCTAAGGCTCAAAAGCCTCAGATTAAGTGCCATTAAAAAAAAAAAAAAAAAAAAAAAGTGGCCACGTATTCCTTCCAAAAGTTGTGAATCACCAAACCATTAAAGTGAGACATCTGGAAAATCATTCAAAACTCGTTTGCCACTAGATCGCACAAGACGCTTCCTTCTATGATTTTTGAAATATGGACGTCATCATTTCACGGCCTTAGGAATACACGATATTGGTCATCAGTTAATACGACAAAAAGTATTACTTCCTCCGATTCAAAATAAGTTGCAATACTTTCCAAAAAGAAGTGATTCAAAATAAGTGCAACACTTTCCTTATTTGGCATATTTTTATCTATAAAATTACCATTTTATCCCTACTTAACTTTATTAAACATCATTAATTTCTCTTTCTTCAATAAAGATAAAAATTATGGTGGGACCCTTTTCACTAATTATCCCTTTAATTTATCATAATCTTCATTACATTATTTTACTTCAAAATCCGTGAAAATGCAAATGTTGCACTTATTTTGAATCGGAGGAAGTATATAGTATACTTGATTATACTATATCTTATAAGAGAAATTATGAAATTATATTGATTCCGACCTTTTTTTTAATTACTAAGGCCCCTGAGAACGGTTGTTTCTCAAACTCGTTAGTATGAGCTGGAACGTGTCGCTAGAAGGACAAAATTGACACCAACAAATCCTTTGGAAGAGAGGGAATCCGACTAGTTTTAAAACACGCCAGCTTTAGAGAGAGAAAAATGAAGAGGAAGATAGAGAAGAACATGTAGAGAGAGTGGGAAAAGGAAGAGAGAGGAAATGAAAATATATTATTAGTACAAACTTACTTTGTATTAATTTTCTATTAATAACGAAGAATATGATATAATAAAACTGATGAGTTAGAAAATATTACATTTGAGAGAGGCCTAACATCCCTATCCACAAGATAATGACATTTAGCACAATTGTATCACTTCCAACGTTTGTCTCGATATGTAATTGATTATCTTTTTTTATCTTTTTTTTTGAACAGCAGGTTAGTAAGTTAGAATTTTGCTGTTCAAAAAAATATTAGTTAGTTAATAGTTTGACATATACAGTGGTATCCTAGCGGACAGTATGTAAGCATTTTTCGAACATATCTCATTTTTTTGGGTGGGAATAAACTCCACCACTTTTTATATCTCCTGAGAAATGCTCTCAATAAGACTTGAACCTTTTGAGGGCAATCCCCCAAAGCAACTTTTGATGGCCAGTTAATCTAGACCAATTCGTTAATTGAATATCGTTTATACATGAGGTTCTGATTATTTTATATGATTTTTTTTTCCAAAAAGAACGGATATTTAAAATTAAAATCCGAATAATCGAAGCTAGACCCGACCCATGTAATGTTTAGTGCGAAGAAAACGGTGGTCAAATTCCATTAAAAAGTTGACCACCGAGTCCACGACTCACGTTGATTCCGTAGGGACCAAGTATGCTACTACTCAAAACTTCAGGGACCTAAAATTGTAAATTCAACCCAAGTTTTCGAAAGAGAGGAAAAGGGGGGAACATGGGCGATAACCGTCTTAACCGTCACTTACACCGCCCCAAAAACACACACATACTTCCACCCTCTAAATAATGCACACAGATTTACACAGATTCACTAAATCTAGCGAAAGAACGTTTCAGTGTGTGAAAAAAAGGGTCAGTGAATTTATGGAAATGAGAAGAATGTACGATGAAAAGGGGGAAATAAAGAAAGGTCCATGGAAAACCGAAGAAGATGAAGTTTTAATTAAACATGTCAGGAAATACGGACCCAGAGATTGGAGCTCCATTCGATCCAAAGGCCTTCTTCAACGCACTGGCAAATCCTGTCGTCTTCGTTGGGTCAACAAACTCCGACCCAATCTCAAAAAGTAATTAATTTCTCCTAATTTCAATGTGTTTTTGCAGTAGTGATTTTTGGTTCGCGTTTCTGCATGCAAACTGTTTGTGATTATGCCTGTGTGAGTATTTATACAGTATTTCTTTCTGTGTAAATGCATTATTCTTGGATTATTTTTTAACGTTATATATACATTTGTGTTGAATTTAAATTTCGGTAAAAATATTAATTAGAACCTTAATTATTTAACTTGATGAAGAAATGTATCTGATTTTTGAGTGTTTGTGTGTGTGTGTGTTACCAGTGGTGTGAAGTTTTCTGCAGATGAAGAGAGAGTGGTGATAGAATTACAAGGGGAATTTGGTAACAAATGGGCAAGAATCGCCACATATTTACCAGGAAGAACAGATAATGATGTCAAGAATTTTTGGAGTAGCAGACAAAAAAGATTGGCACGAGTTCTTCAAACAACGCCACCGCCACCAAAGTCCTACGAATCACTCCGGGAACCCCCTGCACTTCATAAAGTTCCTACCTTTGAGGTAAACAATCTGATCACTTTGTAGTAATATTGTATACTTTGACTTTTAAGGTCAACGGTTATCATAATTAAAAGTTAAATTAGCATCTATTTTGTACATAGTTTAGAACTAATTAAAACCTTACTTACCAAGGAATTTGATTGAACTGAATTGGGTAATAGAATTTTTTTTCAAAGTTGAAAGCTTTTGTTAATATATATATATAAGCAAATAACCTAATGCATCTTTGACCTGAAAAGTCAAACCAAGATAATCTTATTTTATACAAATTTCAGGCACCGAAACGCAGTTCTTCAACAGATGGAGAATCATCAGTGACGTCACCAAAGGCATTGTCATGTTCATCACCTTATTATGAACCCCCAATCAAGATGGTCCCACTACCTGAACTCATGAACCCAACTGCCTCCACAACCACGGTCAACGGCTTGGTTAGCTTTGACCACGTCCAACCATTAAGTCAACTCGACTACACCACTATTCCATTGGAGGAAAACTCATGCAACGAACCACCATTTCCTCAAGATTTCCCTTACGTGTCACCACCACCGCCACTAGACCACCAAGATATTTTCAGCCAATTAGGTGACCCTAATTTCTTTGCGGTTTTTGGCCATGGTGGTTCATCTGAGATGGTAGATTTCCCTTACATGCCACCAGGTATATTATATATACACACCCAAAATTATATATTGTGTATTATGGGCGAGTTATCTGCAGATCTCAAATTTTAAGTAAAACACGGCAGAACCCGTCCCATCTAAGACGATCAAAATTTAGTTTCTTTTTTTAAATTTTTACTTTTTGCACAAATACTTTTCTGTCCATTTTTATTTAATTATTGCCAATAATATACTTTGATTTATTTATGAAAATGTCATAAAGTAATATTAACCGTACATTTTGAAAAATAATGGTTTAAATTGGGTTTTGTTGGGTTCTACCCAAAATTTGGGTTTTGCAAATAATTGCTCACTAGTTACGAAAATGTCATAAAGTAATCTTAACTTTCATTTTGAAAATCAATTGTTTAGATTGGGTTCTGCTGGCTTTTACCCAAAATTTGGGTTCTGCAAATAATTGCTCATTGTGTATTTTAAAATTTTAATAACTACATTTGTTTGTTTTACACTAGTGTTGTGTGTGTGTGTTGTAGGTGGTGAAAGAGAAGGTGGTGGGAGTTGTGGAAGGGAAGAGAAGGATGATGATCCACTCATGATGGGGCCCGATACGTTTATTGATGATTTTCCGATCGACATGTTTGACCAACTTGACCGGCTTCCAAGCCCATCTCAGTGGTGATGTGTGAGCTTATGGTTTTATGTTAATTTGTTGTTGTTCTTTGTAATATGGACAAGTTATTGGTTAAGGCAGAATGTTTATGCAAGTAATTAAGTTGTGATTTCGATTAATTTACATTTAATTTGTAAGATGCATATCATAGGTCATATATCATCTTGCACGATTAAGCTCCATTATATAGTGTTTTTATAAGCAATGCTAGTTGGACTTGGCTGGGAAATTAAGTTTCCATAAGGCTCAGATTGATTAATGATCATTTGGGCCCAAAATACTTAAGTCTGTCATAACTTTACTAACGGGCCGAAAGGCATTTAAAAAAAATAATTGATCAGATATGAATAAATGAACATTAACGAAGCATGCACTTTAGATTTTTGTATGATATATGTAAAACTTTAGTGTCAATTATATATATAAAAAAAGGTTTCATTTTTAAAATATATTATAAGGATGTGCGATTAATTTAAATAGTGTACTTATAAGTACGTAACTGATGTTGGATGTCTACGCGACGAGACTTTCTTTTAAGAAATGATATATAGAGGTGTGTTTACTAGACTAATTCATAAAATTATGTGGTATCCATCCTATCTAGTATAATATATGACACAAAATGGAGACTAAATCACAAAATTAACGTTTTTATATATACACAGATGTAGATTTTTAAAGAAATTTGAAAGTGGCAGATGCGTTTGAATTAGATGCAACAATCAAAATTACGATTTTGTTGATTTTAATGATTTAAAATGTTATTAAACATTTTAATGGGGATAAAAAAATGTATAATAAATTAGTGTTTCATTTATAATATTTCAAAGTTATAGGTTTGACTGTTTGTGATGCTTGTATTCTATATTTTATATTTTAATTACAGTTATATTTATAATACTGATAAAACGAAAATGAATAGTATGTTTTGTGAGCATATGGTTGACGCATAGTTAATAACATGACAACCATGTGTAGAAGGGCTGCATCAACTTGTCTTCATTCTAAGGAACAATGCCCACATGCCAAATTTTGTTACACGTTTATAGCCATTTTGAAGATCTAAACAACCGTTTATTGATATATTTTTTATTTATGTATCTTTTCAAACTTATAGTTTTTCCTTATTCTAAAGAATACTTGTAAGAAGTCATGAGTAATATTAACTCGTTGGGAATAAATAAGCAGTAAAGGATATATTTTATATACTCCGTAGTAGTTTATTTTGACAATATTAAATATTGTCATTTCTGATAAACGAGGAGAACATGTAATCGCGCTTCACGACGGGTTTATAAAAATGCATATAATTTATTTTCAAAAATATATTATTTATGTAACGTAAATTTTTTTTCCCAAATAAATGTTATTTATGTAATTTGACCATTTACATAAACTGTCATATCTCATGTACAAACAAAAAAGACAAAAAATAAGCCTAAAAACACAAGGTAAGAGTTAATATTATCTATAAGTCATGAGTTTTAATTTTGTACTCATGAACAATTTTCTAAACACTTTGTATAATATAAGAAGTCAAGTTTTCTAGAAAAGAAATACACATAAAATACTGTTGGACGGCCTATCAATACTAATAATAATGTTAAAGATAAAAAGATGCATAAAACCACATGAAAAGTGAATGGTGGATTGCCATCTATGTAGGTGGTGGTGAGCATTATTATTATTATTCACACAAATATATAAGACAAAATATGAAAGTATTAATAACAAAAATGTATATATTAAAATTAATAAATCAAATCAAATCAGGCTCCAAACAATTATGAATGAGTAAATGAAACCAAGTTCCTTTGCATCTTGAAATTTGATATGCTCCTAGAAATTTTAACTTGTTTATCATAGTATATATGTATTACATATATGTGTTAAAACAATGAAATACCTGTATGAACTATCAAGAATGTTTAAAGATTTGACACTCTATAACTAATATGTGCATAAGATGATATAGAAAACAGAAAAAGGAGACACACCATGTCATCTCGCCAACGGAGTGAGAGCGAGGAGAATAAAAGAAAGAAAATACTATACCTCTATATTAGATTAGTAAGGGCAAGAGATAGAAACTTTTACTGTATACTAAAAGTTTATTGCTCACTTAGCAAATAATGCATAAATTTCTAAATATTAACATATACTTTGTTGTTATATTGATATAACTAAGATATTATTTTTTACATGGATAAAGAAGACAAACGGACAAAAGTTGTGTCACTATCCTTTTTGAATTACATAAATATAATATTAAATTTAAGAAGTAAGATCTTTAAACGTCAAAGTTCACATAATATCTTTCTTTTTGTACCTTTTCTTTTCTTTAATTTTCACCAATAAGGCAATTTATGCAAGAATAAAGCTACCCCACCCCTATAGTACCCTCATTTCTCCTATTTCTATGTACTATTGAGTGCCCATTCTTGTTTATAGAAACAATAGTAGGTGCCTATTTTCTCATTCAAGAAGAGCAAATCAACATGGAGAATGCAACTCAAGTTAACCATTTCTCGGCTTATATCTCCTCAACTACAACGACCACTACAACCACCGACTCCTTGGCATCATCCACATTTACCTCTGCTCCGGCCACCGGAACAATAACATGTGGCTCAAAGGATCACAAGACTCAAAAAAGCTCCACAAGTACCCGAAAGGGAAACAATGGCAATGAAGAAAAGAAGCCAAGTAAAAATAGTGATCAAGAGCACCTCACTTATCGAGGTGTAAGAAAACGAAGTTGGGGAAAATGGGTGTCTGAAATCCGCGAGCCACGAAAGAAATCAAGAATATGGCTTGGGACATTCCCAACAGCTGAAATGGCCGCTCGAGCCCATGATGTAGCGGCTATAGCCATAAAAGGCCCCTCGGCTTACCTCAATTTCCCAAAATTAGCACATTTGCTTCCTCAACCAGCCACAAGATCACCTAAAGACATCCAAGAAGCCGCTGCCAAAGCTGCCGCCATGATTTGTGATATAGTCGATGAACCCGAGCCAAATAGCCAACCCACACTTTCTCACTCTCACTCATCAACCACTTTATCATCACAAAACACACAAGATGAAGAAAGCCAAGAAACAATAATGGCTTTGGATGATGATACATTTTACAACTTGCCTGACCTTTCTCTCGACCAAACTGACTTGAGCGACAGTTTCTTTAATGTTTCATCATGGCATATGGTGGCCAGTCTCGATGTTGGCTTTCGGCTTGGAGCCGAAGAGCCTTTTCTTTGGGAGATATACTAGCTAGCTTCATAACGGAAAATAAAAAATGTATTCATGCATGTAAAATTACTTAATTAATTGTACACACAGATTTTGGATATATCACATATATGCACGGTAAATTACTATAATAACATTTCCTATGAAATGTTACCATACATTTCCTAAGAAATATTACTATTCACCAACTGTTAATAAATATATTTTTTCATGGATAGTGTTTCTTTGTTATAAAATTTCCGTTATAATATGTTAATTTGAAAATATTATGTGTATCTTTGTAAACTTGTCGTGAATAGCATACATATGCTCCTCGTTATTTATATTTCATATTTGACATGATTCTGTTTCAATAATTGCATTTTAGAGTGTACTATAGTTGATGAAGATTGGATTTTTGTACCACAATGAATAAAAAGGTGTTCACATGTTTGAATATATTTACTTATGTCCACAATATTTTATATTTGGTTAGGTTAGTAAACCAAGTTAATAATGGTAAAAAAACATGTAATGTCATTATAATTATTATAATATTGGACAATCTGCGGTGCAAGTTAGGCTTTTCAATTATATGTTCGTTAAGAGATCATAAATAAACAAAGTCCACGTAATGCTATCAATTAGTTATACAATGAGAAAATGTTATAAATTATATCAACCATTTAAGAACACTTATACATATATCCACGTACGCACAAAACTTGTATATTTCTACATGTGCCTATATAAATACAATGGTCTATATCTTACCTAGCTACTACATACTAATCTGATGGAGGATTTGATATCGTCATTATTGTTGTTGATACAATAACTTTGAATTGGACATGGTAAAATAAAGTTTAAAGTATTTTTATTTTTTTTTATTTTACGATCTATTCTTAGATCAGTTTTGATTGGGCAGTTGAATTGGTATGAATTTAACTCTACGATCTTTGTCTTCTTTCTTAAATCATTGTCCACATTTTAATATTGAGAGATAGGGAGATAGTGCCAATAAAGAGGGCAAAGAGTAATATCTTTGCTTTACGAGCAAAATCTTTCACCAACTCGCACGTGTTACCTTAATATAAACTACCATTATCGACGATATATAAAATGTAAATTGAATAAAATATAATATGTCAATATGGTGTAAATAATTACAAATTGATATAAAATAACATATTATATAAATGTTTGTTTTTTTCTAAACCACCATAACTTGGACAGAGAAAGCAATAATTTGGGAGACCAATAATGAAATAGAAAGGAAGCTATCAAGAAGGGCCAAGCTAATAACAAGCTTCATTATAATTTGGGAGATCATGACTTATATGATGTGACATTTGAATAATATATTAATAATTATGATTTCTTGATTGTATTAAGAAATCTTATAGAAACGATTTGTTAAATAATGATATTCTAGATTCTATAGCAATTTATTGAGGGCATCTCATAAGATCTTCTACTAACAGGTCGTCAACCCAACGGGGCCCAAGTAATCCTCATCAATTATTTAGCTTATTGATCAACCCTCACGAAAGCAATGTACTTAAATTATCTCTCATTTATAAACGCTAATATTTGGTATATTAAAATATTTTGTACATTCGCCAATGTTAAATAGTTGCATCGTTAACCAACTTTGAAACGGTTAAAGTTAAACACAAAAAATGATTATTAACTTTATGTTAATCTGTGATTAGGTCATGGAACCTTAAAAATCATCAAGAAAAGGGTTTAGATATATAGAAGGAAAAATTAGAGAGTAGTATGAAGCATGGACAAAATTGTTCGTTGTTTTTTACATTTTATGAGTTAAAAAATACAATAACGTGTTTCTGCATTTAGTTTAAAATTATAAATTCTACTTTTAAAAGGGTTTGGAATTACAGTCATTCGTTTAAAAACCATTTGTTATGGAGCATTGTATGATAAAGAATTAATTATTATTTTTTAAATAAATCAAAAGGGGGAAAAGAGAAAGGAATAATTGAATAAATAAAAAAAAGCAGAATAAAAAATGATGGGAAAAATATTCTTCCTCCAATGCTTTTTTTCTTTTTTCCCTTTCGTTTTCTTTTTTGGTATGTGATTACTGATTAGTATTTAGTTGAATGGTTCATGAGTTTTGCAAGCGTTTTTCTCATGTTTCCCTTTTGATATATACAATAACTTGTGTCTGCGTTTCATAATAAGTTAGCAAAAGTATGTATTATATTTATAAACTAACAAATTTATAGTACTACAAAAAATATTATATTTGTTATTTTAGAAAGTTTGTAGAAGAATCAGACATAATAATTAAACACCATTTTATATTAAAAAATTATTCATATACTATAGGTGAATAGTATTTCCCCCTTAAAAATTATTCATATACAATATTTTTTTATATAATACACACTTGTACTAGTTATTAAATAAAAAAAATATTGTTCAGTTTGAGGCGCATAATAATATATCTTGTTTTACGTTGATCTATATTTTAATCATTGTATTTTTATTACAAAGATATAAAATTTACTCCGTAATTCTTTTATCAGATCACACGATATACTTTTATCATTTTATAAAAATAACAAATATAATTTATATATCATCATTTGTTATTCAATATTTAAGCTATTGTACCATGTCATAATTTGATAGTTAATTAAGTACTTCAAGTCTCATCGTAAACATGTGATATGCAAATTATATGTAGGTTAATAGTATTAACGTTTTTTGAATATATTAACGACAACTTAAGAAAAATTCAGTTCAAACTTAAAATCATTTATTAAATACTACATGGTCTAAGGATGTAAATGTAAATTTTTATATTGAAATTGAAGTGGAGTCAGATTAATAGGAAAAGGACATCATATTTTTTTAATTATCATACGTAACCTAACTGAATTAATTAATGGTATTATCATTACTTTACTGTATTACATGTAAAGATACCAATTTACACTCTAATAAGGGAAAATTAGCAAGAAATGTGACATAATAATGTGATTATTATTTACGTGGATTCGGACACATGTGTCGCAGCAGTCAGCAGATCCAAAGCATGATAAGAATAATGAAAATGAGGATTAAATTAGAGGAATGATAACCAATTGGTCTAGATCGGTCACTAAGGATTGTCTTGGGGAGTTTGTCTTCAAGAGGTCTTAGATTCAAGCCTTCCTGAAGGCATTCCTTAGGAGATGAAAAAAAGAAGTGAGGTTTATTCCCCAAAAAAAGAGATATGTTCGAGGAATGCATACTGCCCGTTTGGATGTCACTGCATATGTCGAACAACTAGCTTACTAACTCGCCATTAAAATACAATGTACTTTATGGTGCTTATGGAAGGCAAGAAATGAGGTAGTCTTCAACAAGGTGCATAAATCTAATACGACAATAGCTGGAGACATTATAACTACTTCTCACTTGTGGGTAAAACATAGGAGCAATGTATCTTGTAATTGGGTGGATTGGAGTATATTTCCTTTCAATTTGTAAATTTGTTTTTCTTTGTACTTTGTCCCTCTTAGTTACTTACTAAGTTGGGTTCTCTATAATATTTGCCGTTTCAAAAAAAATATATATATATATAATAATAATAATAAAAAAAAAATTAGAGGAATGATATTTATGCCTACTCATGTGTCTACTCATTTGATGTTGACATGTATTAAAATCAATGGATGATATGAGGAAAGCAAATGAGTAGATTATACATGTCAAGTTTAAAGATAGGTAAACACATAATATAGACATTAATATCATTTCTCATTAAATTATTCTACAGCGGATGAAATTAACATTTATGCGGGCTCAATTTCTTCTATTTCTTATTCATATATTTCAGGGAAATTTTTTTTGATGAGCCCAAACCATAATCAAGCCGTCCCCTTCTTTTACATAACATTACAAGACTACCAATTTATATAACATTTCCTATACTAAAATTTACCAGAGAGAAATGTATAGTACATAAATAATATTATAATTTTTTTCTAAAATATGATTTGAATTTTTATAAATTCATTATAAAACACGAACACATACTTCTCATTAATCACATAATGTATGAGCCATGATGAATTGACGACAGTATGACACCATATTTACCATTTTAATTACAAGGTGGCACATACAAGGGCATATCTTGCCAAACGTGGTAAAGGCTTGAACCACAAACAGAAAATTGGACTTCAGTTTTTAACATTAATATATTTTTTTATTTTTTATTTTTTATTTTAAAGGCAAGGAGTTAACGTACTGTTTTGTGGGTCGCTTTGGTTATTACACCATAAGTGTATACTCCTTGTATTGAAACCCACAAACACTTAAAATACATGTTAATAATGTGGTTTAAAAGATCATTCTGGAAAATGACATATTCGGAACAAATCATGCGTAATTGCTTTTGAGAAAATATACGAGTAATAAGTTACAATTTATGACGACATAATATAAATTACTATATTATAAATTGTTTCATAAATTTGATTAATATGATTGTAAATTAAAATGTATGATTGCAACAAACCTATTAACTCATTAAATCCATAATACTCTAGAATCTTTCTCCGTGCATGCCATCTTCGTAGCAAATCATAGAGATTACATATTTTATAATTATTTTTCCGGAACCGACAATACAAAATGAGTTATTTCATTATCAATTACATACCCTCTTAAGTATTGATATATTAAAAGTTTTAAGCTAAACTCTTTAATTCGTCGTTACTTATAATAAAATAAGACTGGGCGTAATGGGTGACCAAACCCAGTTTGGTCACCCCTGCCACATATGCGCCACATCAGCTTTCTCTCTCCTGATCAAACACACGACCAGACAGCGACCAAATGCCCGTAATGGGTGACCGAATCGGCGATCAATTTTTTTTTAATTTTTTTTAAGAATTTTCGTTTTATTAATATATATATATAAATATAATATTTATTTTATATATAATATATTATTAAATTATTAATTATTAATATATATTATATATATATATATGCAAAAGAAATCGCCCAGCACAATTTGAACGGTCGACTACCCGACCTTTGGAAGGAGACGACGCGTCTCCGGTGGAACCTCGTAACGGACCGGACGCGTCGCCGGTGGTGATGTGGCCGGTCGCGACCGGCGATTTGGTCGCCCGATACGGATGGTCTAAAGGTTCGAGTAGAAAATTTTTCATATTGCCTCATACATTATGAAAATCATCAAATATTTGGTAACTTGTAATTTCTCTACCTAGCTTCTTGCTAGGCTGTTTGGTATATCTATTTCGTTAAAAGAAAAGGATCTATTCCTTATCAGATTATATTATTGATCTGTTACGTATTGAATTCTGTAATAAATATTATATTATTGATCTGTTACTGAATTCTATATAGTATATACTTCATATTTTTCCTATTTTTTAATTAGAAAATTAAAACAGATTAATAAGTACATGGTTTTCGACATACAGTTACTAATTTCCATCTCTAAAAAAGCAAATACAGTTCCCTTGTGAAATATGTTTGCAATTCAAACATTTGTTCACATGTGAAATTGTGAATGAGAATGAACGTAAATTAACATGTAATTGTATAGTTCTTACGGTTCTCAACTTTCTAGTGATTCTCATTTGAACAATTTTTACTCAGAAATCAATCAAATATTTAGATAAATAGGTCAAAGATAGTGTTGTACTTTTTACAAGCAATTAAGGATTAAAATATGAGTGAGAAACCCACCTGGAACCAACTTCGTTGTCAACCTTACAAATCACCTGAATATGTCGCCTTTCAGTAAAGTTGACTACCCTTTAAAAAAAAAGTAAAATTGATTGCTTTTTTTCATTTCAAAACGTTAGGTAGAGTCAAATAGGGCGGATTGGTTAATCAATTTAAACGTGTAACTAAATTTAAGTACGAGTAAAAACAAAAGGAAATTGGGTAGTCTTGCAAGCATCTCTTTTCATCTTCATTGCTTTTTTTTAACGGCAACCTAATCTACCTAAATGCCACCTATATCTATAATGAGACTCCAACCCCCAACCTCATGGATTGGGGGCAAACAACAACAAATTTTTAACCATGTATATGAAACAATAACTTCTAAAAAATATACATTAATCATAAATGAAGATCAAATTTATTATTTTGAGATCATGTATTAAATGTATGATTTTTTCTAACGTATGTTTTATCGGCATACACATTAGATGCAATTAATAAACTATTTATTTTTCTAATATATTTTGAATAACATTAATAACCTCTAATATTTATCATTTAGAAGATTCAGTAAATACGGTTTTTGGTTTAAATGGAAAACAAATAGTTCATTAATTGCACATAATGTGTACCCTTACGACATACGTTAGTAAAACTCTAAATGATATATTTTATGATATAAATGGAAACTTTAAAATAATTAAATGACTTTATCGTACACATACAAGGTACACATTAGAAAAAACTCATAATTTAAATATGACCATATAAATTTTATTATTAGGGAGGTGATTTAAAAAAAAACGCATAATTTAAATATGATCATATAAACTTTATTATTAGGAGATGATTTATACACAATAAAAATTATTCATACGCGTTAAATGATTGTGTGTTTGGACAAATCTACTGTTGCATCTCCAACATTTATTTTTATCAATTTCAATGAAGTGAGTAATTGTTAAAACATTATTTTTTTATGTGTATAGAAATTTTTTGTTAGGTACGGATCACCTTCCAATTATATATACTTCGTATTACATTTCCCATTAGATGTTTAATTACTTTTTTGCCCTTGATATTTTCTTTTTCCTATTTAGCAATGACAATTACTTTGTTATCCTTAAACTTTTATTTTTTTTTTTGCTTTTTTCCGTTAAATGTTTAATTAGATGTTTAAATTTTTTCCCATTAGATGTTTAATTACTTATTTCAAGTTATAATAGTTTGAAATATTTTGAATCATTTATATAATTTCATTACTTGCCAATTAATGAGGGTGACAAAAGACTATTACTAATATATATAGAATATCGTGCTCTTATTATTCTTATATATAATACTACCTTCGTCCCAAATTTATTCCACTAGAAAAAAGGCACACAGTTTTATGAAAATGCAATTATTGCACCATCCACCAATAAAATCTCATATTTCCCCACTAATAATTCATATGATTGGTTATAATTTGAAATTGATACTTATTTTAGGAGAAACTAAAATAGTAAGGTAGACAATAAAAATGGGACGGATGCAGTAGTTTACAATATTAGTTTCAATGGGTCTTAAAATTTCCAAAATAACAATATACGTGCTCTTATTTTACCATAAACTTTCTGATTTGACATGTCACACATATAACCAATCATAGTACAACTGAAATATTTATCGATATAAACAACCTTTTGGGAACACTATAAAAAACCCCAACAACATGCGGGTACACTCCACCTCATCACTACGGTAACGCCAACATGCCCATACCGATCGGTCTAAGTAAATACATTCTAATGAACAAAGTACAAGTCAGAGATACTACTTTTCCATAACATGATTAAAGCAAGTTGACTAATTTTTCACATATCAATGACAGAAAACAAAAATTTTTTATTCAAGAAATCAGTAAATGATAATACTATAAGTTACCCGTTACTAAAAAAACACAAATAAAAAATCATAACAAACTTTCACAACTAAACTAAAATTCTAAAACAAACTGTGCAACAAACTCTGAAACCAGAAGCACCAAAATCATATCAATCTCAGCAAGAACAAACATCATTCACATTCGTTCCCGAGAAAAACAAAATCATATTATACATCTGAAGCCGTGTGCAGTTGACTGGCGCTGTTGACCACAAAAGTCAAATGTAAACAGGTTTAACATCATTAGGACCAAAACTTGCAGCACAAGTAGGGCATTTTCTATGCCGAGTTTCAATTAACTTCTGAACACAATTATTGCAAAAAAGATGATAACATTTTGTGATCACCACCTGCAAAAAAGTAAATTTTCCATTAAATTAAGTATAAAAAATATTTAATTTTATAAAAAAAATATATTACCTCTTTTGGTCTATCAAGACAAACACTGCATTTGAGTATATCTTTGTATTCTTTCAACTCCTGTTGAAGTTTTTCAACAACAGATGTGCCGTCTAACTGTGAAGTTAAACATATATGTTTTCTTCTAGAAGCTTCTAATTCCTCTTCAACTCTCTTTTTTGCAAACCTATATAACATAACAACCAAGTGAAATTACCAAAATGCCCCTGGGAAGTGAAAAAAAAAAAGGAAAGGAAAACTGTTGGATTTACCTTTCTTTTTCTAACTCAATCTGCAAATCCACGAGATTAGCTCGGCTTTTATCAACATAATTTTGCGATTCATCTAATGAATCAGTTAACTGTTTTGATGCTCTTTCAATATCTTGTAATCTTCTTTGAGTGGTTTCTAACGCAACTGTTTTCTGAACCCTAGTTTCAGATAGCTTCTGAACTTGATCTGAACATGATTTTAACTACAGAAAGCACGACTCTTGACTCAGTATCCACCAAAATAGGTTTTAATAAATAATTAATGAAATATTAATTAAAATATTAAATACCTGATCTTCGATTCTTTCGGCTTTTGTTTCACAGAAATTAATTAATGACTTCCCATTATGAATTTTCTTTTCGACAGTTTGTTTATCGAGGAGAAGTGAATTGTTCAGTTGTCTTGCATGCACTCCTTCCATAACAAGCTGAAAGAAAATGATAATGAGTGAATATTTCTAAATTAAATATTATTAAAATTATTATTATATTAGAGTGAGATAGTAATAGTAATAATAATAGTATAGTAACAAAAAGATTTACATATTACCAAGTAATTGTAAGCAATATAAAGAACAAAAGCTCTGAGATTAAATTCTGTAAAAAACAAAATCGGTAAATCTTATCTAGCAGAATATATCTATACTGTAATTTTATAGTTGACTGAAAAGATTAAGTAATTACCTTAATATTGTAGTCATCTCTCTCTGTTATTTGCTGCAAAAGCTGTTGATTTTGTGTTTGGATCTCATCATATGCCTGCCCAATAGTCTGCACACAAAATAAAATATAAAATAAATTATGGTAAAATGACCAAAATAACCCTAACTTTTTTTAACTAGCCTCAATCTCAGAAAGGTAAGCTTCATTTTCCTCATGTTTGGATTTTAGCACATCAGAAAGTCTATATGTTTCACTGAAAACAGAGGATGAAAATGTACATATTTAGAATAATTCAGGAATCAAATTAATAGTAAGAAAATAAAAAATATAGATAAAAATAAAATAAAACCTTTTAGATGTTTCCAATTTCTGCCTAAGATCAGCAATCTTGGCTTCTGCAGCAGCTAACATTTGCTGAGATGCTGACTCAGCTTCAATTGCTGTCTTGACACGTGTTTCCATGTTATGTTCATCAAAAGAATAATTTAGGCTCTGAACATGAGCCCAAGCTTTGTACTCTGAGTTCCTAACCTCAACAAATTCCCTATAATTACCAAAATACCCTCTTCAAATTATTAATTTTAGTTCATATTTATGAATTAAAAAATATAAAATTAATAACCTTGAATAAATGGTTTCCCGATTGTGCATGTCCAGAATAACCTTCAACTCCAAGTCACTTTCCTCTAAGTCATGTATCTAAATAAATATTATAAATAATAAATACTTAACAAAATGGACCATTAAATACTTTATAAGTTTATATTATCTAATAAAATATTAAAAAAAGGAAGAACATACCATAGCTTGCAGTCTCTGAATTTCAGCAGATTGTGCAGCTGATCTACTAGATAAAAATTCCAAATCTTTCGTCTGTATAACAAAATAAAAATAAAATTTATATTTACATAATTTAAAACATAAAATTCCATGTCATGAGGGCCCTACCTTTCTATCTAAAACAGCAGAAAGAGATTGAACATCAGCACGCAATGAATGAACATTTGAAGAAGCTTCTTTATGATTTCTTAACTCAGTTTGCATATTTCCCATATCTTCCGGGAGCGAAGACACAAAAGTTCTAAATTTTGCAATAATTTCTTTCCTACCTGAAGAAAACATATAGAGATAAAAATCTGTATCTATATATGTAACAGTTAAATTAAGCTTAATGTAATACCAGGTTCTCTTGATGCTTCTTCCAATTTAGCTTTAATTAGTTTTCTTCCATCAATCTGTTTTCGTATCTCCATTTGTAAATCATTAATTCTAAAATTAGTAACAGAAAAAGACCGTCGCAAGACATCACCAATATCATTTTTCATGTTCAATTCTTTTTCCCGCCAACCGAGGTTATCTTTCTCAACCTGTTATTGTATGATAATTTAATAATAATTATAATAATTGAAATATTAACAATTTAGTGAATTTACAACCTGCAGTTTCTCGAATAGAATTTGATATTGTGATATTTCTAATCTTGCTTTAGCAATTTGATCTTTCACTAAGACAAAAGCTTCAGAAGAGAATATTTCTTTCGCGTTTTTTAAGGTACTCTGTTACATAAATATCAACAATTAAGATAAATCAAATTAAAAAGTCATGATAAACCAAAGGCTAACCTGCAAACTGGATAATTTATTTAAAATTTCCAAACGTTCTTCATGTAAGCGTTTAAGTTCTAGTTGTCTGGAAGAAGCTTGATCCTGTTCAAAAAGTTAAAAAAACAAGTATAATTTAGTATTATTTTACTGTTAAACCAAGATTAAGTATAACATTCAAGCAAATCACCAGTAATTCCTTCAATAAAGACTCCATATCATGTAAATCTTTTTCTTTTTCTCGTGCCCTATCGTTTGCAACACGTTTATTTCCAAGAAGTACAGGAAAAATCCCTCCTTTTGCTGCATCTGCTTCATCTTTTAGGGCAGCTAAATTCTTATTGCTTTCTCCTAATTCCACAATTGTACACTCCAATTCCCCTTTTAAAAGGAAAATATGATCTTTAATCATTGATCTTAAGGTCAGTTTTATTAAATTAGCAGTCAAATACAAAATTTTGGACGAAAATGTCATTTTTTAGCCTTTTATCTATTAATTCTTTAAATAATTAGAGATGACCACACTTCAAAAACTAAACTTTTTTATTATTGAACTCCAAAAAATGTAAAATTACCCTTTAATCGTCTGAGCTCGGATTTTTTCTTAGCATCAGTATCACGTTGTAACTGCATCTGTCTTGCCAAAGTTCTATGCTTTAAATGCATATCACCAATTGCAATTCTCAAATTCTTCACTTCTTTCTCTAATTCAATAGATGAGTTTGACCTAATTGACCCTAAAGAAACAACAATATTTGTTAATAATTACAAAGCACATACAACACATAACTCACACTGTCAAAAATCAGTGAAATTAATTTTAGCACCTTCTGGAAGTTTCTTATTAGCTTCAACATACAGTCCCTCTTTTAAACCCCATAAACTATCAATTGCATCAACAATATTGCAAAATGTGTTCTGAACTTTGTTTCCTGAAGATTCTCGACATTCTTGAATTTCAGTTGGAATATTATCATTTGCAGAACAACTCTCAGTTGCACCTTTTTCTAGAAGTCGGTTTAGAAAAACATCATTTGCAGGAAGATGATGTTTATTATCATGATCATGACTCAACAAATTCTTTGTGCGAATAGAGCATGATTCTACTTTATCAACGAGCTATTAAAAAGTCAAAATCAATTTTGGTCAACCAACTTAATGTATATGTATTCAAGTGAGATGTAACAAGAATATTGTTTGTGTAACTACCTCATCCCAAGACTCATCTACTACTGCTAAAGTCTTGTTGTATGGCAATTGTTTCTCTCTCAGTTGACTGAATTTGTTTTCCAAAGCAACACATTCCACCTTTTGTGATTCTAACTTCTGAACAAGCTTTTGATTTTGGAATTTGAGTACCACTGTGTCAAGCTGCTGGATGCCAAATAATATACATTAAAGAAAAATGAAGTAGGTTATGCTTCATACTCAAGTATCAAAACCCAATCTTGGACAAAATGAAACAAATACATTTCTAATCAGCTTAGATACAGCATACAATTACAATAGCATCATAAAATTTAACAAACAGATCTACCATGTATGTAACCTCGATGAAACAATCCAATAAATACCAAATCAACATAAACCCTAGAAAACATGAAGTTCTTAAAACCGAAGTAAAATTGACGATCAGTTACCTTTTTATCCTCAGAAGGCGGCACAAAAGGATGCTTCTTAGCAGCAGCAGGAGCAGTAGGGGATGATATTGAACTAAAGTGACGTTTGCGGTCAGCTTCACCAGTTCCCCCCATCATCTAGTCCTATATGACATCAATGAGAAAACAAACCCCAAATTGTTCCTAATTGATGAATACACCGTGAGAATCAACAAATAAATTGTGTAGATATTTAAATTGAACTGTATTTGTACATGTGATGATATGTATCATTGAAAAAGCCCTAATAAACTCCGAAAATGCTATGAATTCGATATTATTTACTGAAAATAAGAACCATAAGAAGGTTAGCAATCAATTAAAGGCGGTTTATCTGGATTACGCATATAAAGTTGCGAACTTCCTCTCTATTTCTCGCTTCTCTCTCTATATATATGATAGATACAGAGTCATCATCTACATGTGTGTATCTGTCTATAGAAAGGTTGCTCTTCCGATTGTATGGTTGATAAAATGGGCGAAATGAATTAGGGGGAAAACGTTGGGGTATTTTGGTCACGGCAATTAAAATTGTAATTCGAGACATGTATTTGGATTACCAAAAATAGGTTGTTTGCGGTTCGGTTAATCCTTGTATCAAACGAGATTCGGTGAAGGCTAACCTTAGAGCTCGCAATTCAGGTTGGGTTCAGTTTATGAGTCAGAAATATTCAACATTTTTATATAAATGGATCAGATATCTCAACTCGGGCTTGTTTTATTTACAACCTTAATACGACCCACGTAACCCGTTTAATTAAACGAGTTAAAAAAGTTACTTTCCTCTAAGTCATGTATCTAAACAAATGACAGAATTTAACAAAGTCATTATAATTTAATAAACTATAAATTACTAAAGTATAAACAAATTTATTTTTAAATATGTTTTAATTATTATCAATTTGGATCCGACTCATTTTATAAACGGGTCAGTTGTGTCGACCCAGAACTGATCTGAAACTTATTTGTCTCAACCCTAACTTTTATTTTTCGTGAACATCCCGGGTTGGTCAGAAATTAGATAGCCCAAACCTTAACTTCATTTTATGGGTTAACTTCATTGTTATGCTACGTAGTATCCTAGTCTCACATTACGTGTGCGTTATACTTACAAATAATTTATCTTTTTGTTGGTTCGAAAGTGAAATTATATATAATTCAAAACCCAAATTCATGTGATCGAAGCCCATAGCTCACATTAAACTTATGTATTAACTTGCCCATAAGTTCATTTCAACTTCTAACCGCCAATCTGCTTGATACATTCCCAATATCTTATATGCAACGATGATTAATCTCACTACTCACGCGGAATTAGGCAGTAATCCGTAATCTAATTTGTTCGAGTTTTCATTGTATCTATACATGCAACCAAGTACTTTTCAAGCATTAATCTAATCATATTACCATATAATATCATAAATATACAATAACAAAAGAATAATGGAAATTGAATTAATTGTGGGTTAACATTAACATTAAGTGATTAACTAACTAGTAACCCCAAGCTTATTAAACATAAGATTGTCAATGAAGGCAAGAGTAAGCCAGTTTTTTCTCCTCAAGGAGCTCTTTTTCTAAAGCATCCAACTTCTCCCTTGCAAACTCATCAATATTTAGCCCTACACCATTTGAATTTTACAAAATAATTACTAAGTACTTTATCAAGATAGTATCATCATTAATTAACAACATTAACATCTTATTAGTTATACTAAATCACACATAAATTACATACCTTGAACAATAGACCATTCGCCTTTTTCACAAGTAACCGGAAATGAGTAGATTAAGCCCGGTTGGATACCATACGACCCATCAGAAGAAACTCCCATTGACACCCATGTTCCCTAAAAAATAAAAAATAAAAATCAAGATTAAAAAATAAAAAAATTAAAAATTAAAAAACAAAAAAAAACATACCTTTGGAGTACCAAGAATCCAATCATGCATATGATCACACACAGCAGTTGCAGCAGAAAATGCAGAAGAAAGCCTTCTAGCTTTAATTATAGCTTCACCTCTTTGTTGCACATTTGTTATAAATTCATTGTTTATCCTAAATCATAATCAAATACCATCACAATTAATATAAATTTAAAAAAAATAATAAACGTTTTATTATCAAAGAGATACCATACCATTGATCATGAGATACAAGTTCTTTCACAGATTTATGCCCAACACCAATGTCAACAGTAGCATGATTTGCATCTGGATATTGAGTTGGTGAATGATTTCCCCAAATTATAACATTTTTTACATCACCAACATGAACATTTAAACTCTCAGATATTTGCCCTAATGCACGATTATGATCTAATCTTGTCAGAGATGTGATATTTTCTTCTGGGATTGATGGTGCATATTCTTTCATGATTAGTGCATTTGTATTTGCTGGATTAGCAACCACAAGAACCTGTAATTAAATTTCATTTTGCAACTTTTAACTCCAAGAAACAAATAAAGGTGTATTCTTTATGCATAAAACCTCTTATTATACCAAATAGTCTCCGTTTTGACCCGCCCATATTACCACATGTACCCAAAACCATGAATAAACACAAACCTTGCAATTTGAATCAGCATGTTGCTCTAAAGCAGAAGCTTGAGCCTTGTAAATACCGACATTTTTAGTTATTAAATCTTTATTATTCCCTTTTCTCCTAGGAAATCCACCAAGCATTATTGCTATATCAACACCTTTACAAGCTTCAATGACATCAGTTGTGGTTATAACACCTAGAAAACACATGACAAATTTCCATTAAGAAAGATCACACAATATTTGAATAAATATATCAAATTTGTTTTGAAATATAACCTCTGAGAAGAGGGAATGCTCCATCTAATAATTCCATTTTTACCCCTTTCAAGATTTCGGCAGCAGGCTCAATATCAAGCATGTGTAGAATTACTGGTTGATCTGAACCCAACATTGCCCCCCGTGCGATCATTGGAAGTAGAGCATACCCTATTTGCCCTGTTATATAACATTATAACTTAATTGTTAATAATTTTAAAGTGTTATTAAATCAAAAATCAAATGATTATGTAATGATACGGCATCTTTTGCACAATGTACAAGTGGTTGTAGCATTACGACCCGGAATCACCAATTCTAAATTCTAATCATGGAAATAACATATTTTTAGTATAAAATATTTTTTTGGGTCAATAACATGCCTGATGCTCCAGTGACAAGCACAACAAGTGGATCTTTTTCAACATCAAGAAAGCTCCACATGTATGTGATGATCCTCCATGACAAATACAAGCAACCCAAAACAATCACAAATTTCTGAACCAATTCCAAATTCTCCATTTAATTATTCACTCAAAACAAAAGTATTTGTAATTATGTAATCTCTTCTACAGAACCATCATTTATTTATACACAAAAACAATCAACTCTCACTAAAGGAATTTTATCGAACACCTGGTGGGCAAGGCAAAGAAACCTCAAATAAAGAATACCAATACAAAACCCATAAGCAATGCAACAACATTAATGGAGTCTTGTTCAGAGATAACTTGATGATAGAGAAAAGCATTATATAATCATGTGCGTTTAGTATGTGTGTGTTGTGTTGGATGGACATGAAGAAAAGTTACCGTAATTCCCGTGACAAAACCCAGATTGGATTGATGGCCATGATTCTGAAGCTGGAAACTGATTGATATTTATGAATGATGAATTGTGAATATAGTAGTTTCGAAAAGTTAAAGAATTTGGTGGGAAAGTTGGTTGATTGCACGGGTTTCAACTTTCATGTATGAACATGGACTCTCCATTGAAGATTTTGTCAGCGTCATACTCAATATTGGTTTAATTTGAGTAATTATTGGATTTTATGAAATTTGACTTAAATTAGTTTATGCAATGCCGATGTGGCAAAGACTGTATTAATGAACTAACCTTACTAAGACCTGTGCCAACGGCACGTCGGGAGGAGGGCGTCGAGGCCGTCGACCCACGACGGCGTTGGCACCGAGCCGTCGTGGGGGCGTCGTGAAGCTGGACGTCGGGAGGAAGACGGGGTGGTGATGCCGTCGAGATCGGAAGAAGAAAGAGAGGGGAGAGAGAGGAAAGGGAAGGAAGAGAGAGAGAGGGGTGGGTGCTTTGAAGACTTGTACCTTGGGCATAAACACTTGTACATATTATGTTTTTTTATTAAAAAATGTTTTTTTTATCTGTTTTTTTTAATTTTAATTTTTTCTATATATTTGTTTTAATAATAAAAATTAATTAGTATTTTTTTTTCAAAAAAATAAGGTTTTTTTTTTCATTTTTAAATTTTAATAAATGTAAATTTTTTAAATTTAATATAATATTTTATAAATTTAAACAATGTATTTTTAAATTAATGTAATGTATTTATTTTATAATTATTTAATTTAATTAAAAATGATGATGTGGAAAGGATGGGTTTAGTGATGGGTTAGTGATGGGTAGTGTTGGCACGAACGTGTCAGTAGCGGGTCAGTAAGGATGCGATGACGTGGCGCTAGTGATGGGTTTAGTGATGGGTAAGGGTTGGGAGAGGCCTAATAAAGGAGACTCACTCTGATATGAAATTAATCAATCCAGCGTTAATTTAACATGTTTCATATCGGACCAAACTAAAACAACGCAAGTAATCACGAGATTAAACAGTGTTACTATATGTTGAACCATTTAATTGTCACAAGTTTTAATTAGGGGTGGCAATTCAGGTCGGGTTCGGGTTGACGGGTCATAAACGTTCAACCTGAAACCGACCTGTTTATATAAACGGGTCAGATATCTCAACCCTAACTTGTTTACCTTCAACCCAAACATAACTCATATAACTTGTTTAATTAAACGGGTTAAACAAATTAATAGGTCAAACAAGTTAAACGAGTCAAACATGTCATACATGTTGTCACTATTTCCATAAATTCATAACAAAATAACAAAACATCACATTACTAAGTAGTATTTTTAGTTTTTATCTAACTATTAGTTACGTTTAAACTAGTAAACTATAAACTAAATATAAATATATATTTTTTAAATATATTTTAATAATTAAACGGGTTGACGGGTTGACCCATTTAAATTATCATTGACCTGAACCTAACCTGTTTAATAAACGGGTCAGCTGAGTCAACCCAAGACTGACCCAATTATTTTTTACCTCAACCCAAACCTGTTTATTTTCATGTCCGTTTCAGGTCGGGTTTCGTATCGGGTTAGAAATTTCCACCCCTAGTTTTAACGGGTATTTGTGTTATACTCCCTCCGTCCCACAAAAAACTTCTCATTTGAGTCTAAATTTTTGTCCCACAAAAAACTTCTCATTTCCCATATTTGATGGGCCCCACACAATAAAAAACTATTATTACTAAAGACTCCACCAATAATATCCACTAACTATCTTTCTCTCTCCAACCCAACATTATATTTTAATCAAAAGTATTATTAATGACCCCACCACTAACTACCACCTAAAAACTTGTGCAAAAACCAAATGGGAAGTTTTTTGTGGGACGGAGGGAGTAACCAACAACTGACTAATCGAGTTTTGCTTGTTATACACGACATTTATATTGTAACACCTCAAATTTTTAATACAAAATATTTCCGTAAAATCCTTTTAAATTTAAATCATTTAGAGTATTGTCCCAAAATATGGATTTACAAAAACCTTGGTATAAAATAAAAGTCACTAGTGGTGTTACAAAGTATATCATAACCAAAGCCAAACGTAAATCCACCTTGCTATCTCTACTAACCCGTGCGCCTTCACTAGGAAACGCACCTAATCCTTAGCTCCCGAACCTGAGTACATAGCATCACAAACAAACATAGTACGTAAGACAAAATTGTCTCGTGAGATACATGGGTTTTAGACCCGACATTAATATATAAATGATTACACATACTAAATATATATATATATATATATATATATATATATATATATATATATATAGACATACATATTTATATACTATGGTTACCTCCGCGGTACCCCTAACACATTCATATACATCGATCACCTCCTCGGTAATCCCATCACATTCAATCATAGCCTAATCGACCCGTCAAGTTGTTCGGAATGCCTCCAATCCAACGAGACCCCATTTTTATCCTACTAACCAGAATGCCTCCAGTTCAGTAGAACCCCCTTTGTCACCTTGTCCAAGCAAGGTGACCCATCTTATCTCACTAATCAGAATGCCTGCAATTCAGTGAGATCCAACATCGTGTTGGGAGATCGGAATGCCTCAAATCCACCAGATTAAAGATACCATGATAATTCAGAATGCCTCCGAATCTATCATGTACCTGTCCTATTTCAAACTACTCGTCTTAACTATTTCATGTGACTATATGTCACATCCATCATCAATACCATAAGACCAACATACAAACTATCCATATACTAGTCTCACTTAGTATTCACAAAATCAAGCAACTAGTTAATATAGAGAAATTATATAACTAGTTTATCATTAATAGTCACATATTAAAAAAATATTTCTTTACCGCTATGTACCCAGTTTTAAAGTTCACATGTACTCACCTTAGCAATAAAATGCTCCAACCGTATTCCTTACGTCAATCTCCTTGCTTCACGATTCGATCAACCTTCTAAGATCTCACCAACAGCCTAAAACAATAATCATAAGATTATCAACATCACATACTACTACTATTGTGTTCATCTATCTCTAGATAACACTTATTAACACATTTCCCCCAAATATGGTGATTTACCAAACCCTAGGTTTAACCAACCCTTAAGATTCTTACAAATCATAATCATACACTTATTTCCTTTGATAATACACATCTATTAAGCATATCCATCATTTATATCACCATAATCCATAACCCCATGAACTAGGGTTTCAAACCCTTACATCCAAACACATAGATCTTAAGCTACAAAGATCAAAGAGTGAAGATATACCTTTAATCTTCAACTAGGAGTGAAATCTACCAAAGATTTGTGAAGGATTCGACCTCAATCAGCCTCCAAGCTCGGAAATCGCCAAAGAAGAAGCTAGGGTTTCGATATGGCATCAAATGAGCCAAAACCCGACTTAAAGATGCTCGACCATAGTTCACGACGCGAACTAAGTTCGCGTCGCTAACTTTCCCATGCACGCGAACTTCGCGATCGGTAACCAGTCGTGAACTACTTCACGCTCGAAAGCCCTTTTCTCTGAAGACAGTTCCCGATCGGGAACCCATCTTCGCGGCGTGAACTCTTCAATGCAGCAAGGCTGCATTTTTCGGTTGTTGTCTCGACCCGGTTTCGCCCATAACTTTCTCGTACAGTGTCCAAATGACACGAAACCAATTCCTACGTTCTTTAAACGATTTATCCATATTTATCATATTTTTATACAATTTATTTAATACCAGATTTCGGGTCGTTACATATATGACTATTTTCAGACTTTCTTCAGTCCATCTGGTTTAACCATAATAGATCGAAAGGGGTGAACATTTGAACCGAAACAACCAAACCGACCGAAACCGAACCAACACCAATTATGATTTTCGGTTTTATAATTTCTTGATTTTCAGTATGGTTCAGTTTCGGTGTGGTTCAGTCCCGTCCTCCTCGTATTTGGCTAGAAAAACTGTTCCGAAATAAAAATCGATTGAAATTGAAGTGAATCAACACCAATTATGATTTTCGATTTCAGTTAATTAAATTTTTGTTTTGAAATTTCTAATACGTGACCTTTAAGAATAAATCATAAAAGGAACGTGTCAGTGGTTATAGGTAGAAATGAGATGATTAGAAAAAGAAAAAGACCATAATCAATCCCGCCTAAGCAAAACACTCCGCCTCCTCCCGGAGGGCTTTATCCTCCTCCACACACCGTTCGAAACACCGTAAGTTTATATCAATCTCTCATTTCCTTTGATTGTTCTGCATCAATTTCTTCTTACTTGTAGCTTAGGGTTTTATTTTTGATTTTTTCATATTTGAGCCTAGGGTTTAGAATTTCTTCTATTTTTTTCGAATTAAGGGGCTTCTTCTACGTGGATTTCAACTATTTTACTGAAATCTCTCTCCCTATCTATTAAATTTCATACCTTTTGAATACAAATTTCCCATGACACATATCAATTACAGCATCATCAGCTTGTATCACATTTGCTTGCTTTAGTATAATGCTCAAGAATCAATTAACTTGCTCATGCTCCCTTCAATTTTCTATGTAATGGTGATTTACTCTATTTTGGTACCAAAGATAACAAAATTAATACTAGTTTTTGGAATATTACTCAAATCCAATCCGTAATAAACCAATCAACAACTGTCACGTAACAATACACATTATCATTTCTGTCTGCTTTAAGAACTCATATCCATACCCATATTGAATGTTGACTGCAAACCTAAGGCTACCTTAACAGTATAGTTCAATGGCAGTTTTACTTGTTAGGGACTTGATTAAAGTTAGCAGTATTAATGGTTTTTTCGGAAGTATTTAATTTCATTTTCACCCTTTTAGAATTGAGCTGCCAAAGTTCATATTGTCAGATTTACATACATATAGCAATAGAACTGACAATATTGGCCCAAATTATTACAATGGTAAGTTTGAGTTATCTTTTCATTAAGCTTTTGGATTCATTTGGGTCACACTAGAAGTCAGATACAGGTCCAATGGGCCACTTTAAAATTTGTTGACAGGTCCAGTGTCAGAGAAGCTCAGTTAGAAGATGGAGTTAGTTAATAATCTCTTATATTTGTTTAAATTTTTTTATAACTAAAACAAACATTTATTTTCTATATTAAACAGATTAAAAATGGACCCAACTATGAAACAATTCCAAGAAAAACTGATTGAGGTCGAGACTGAAGCAGAGAATCTTCTTCTTGCAAGACACCAGGTAACTCAAAATTCAATTTAACCAATTTTAGTAAATGTTTTATCATTCACATTTTTTTACAGTTAGTTGAAAATGACAAAATAAGAAATGGAAACAGGGAAGCATTAACTGCACTAAGAAAGCGGGCCCGCACAACAAAAACAAGTGTCCCTTCACCTTTTGAGTTAATAATGAAGGAATTTGATGAATCAAAACCTTTAGTGAAAGAAATTTGTGCAACTTGTGGAAATCATGATTCTAAAGAAAAAACATGGATGATGTTTCCAGGAACCGATGTATTTTCTAGGGTTCCATTTCATGCAACTCACACCATTTTAGAAAAAGGTAAATAATAATACTTCATCCAAATTCAAAAATAACTGTGTGGATATTGTATTTGTTTGAAAACTTGTGTTGCATGTTCTTGTAGATAATATGCTTCCTTTAGTACAAACTTTTACGGGCCCGCAAATTTAACTTTTTCTTATTTTTACCCCAAACAAAGTTAATCACTATCTTTCTCAACATGCCAACAAAATAATATATGTTTGGACTGATAAAAGGAGTAGTCTTATCAAATTGTATAGTACAATTTCATGGTATCCAATATGTTTTATTCATGAAAACTGTTAATTATTTTGAAATGTAGATCAAACGAGGCTGGATTATGATGTTAATAAATTACAAAGTTATGTAAAGGAGAAATCTTTTATGATATCGGAACAAGGTGTTCTTGCTGACAAGATTGGTCCAGGTGTTTTCAAGTCATTGGTCACCTTAAAAGACAGACCAAAGTAAGTTTTCACACAAAAAAATATATTTTGTTTTAAATATTTTTATATTTTGTTTTTGCTGCTGTTATATTTCTTCCAGAGTTGGAGAAATGGGCGGGTTGGTAGGGGTTATGTAACAGACAAAACAGGTAATATTGTGTAACTATGTATATAAACAATTAGCACCCATAATTGTTTAGTATTTTAAATATAATGATTTAGGAGGTTATATTAATTTAAAATACATATCGGGTGACTATTTCCTTTGGAGCTAATTTTTTGGATTATACATGTTTGACCCGTTAGATGTAAAACATATCCAAATCGACCCATTTGTAAGTAAATGGGTGAAAAATTATCATCTTTCATTTCTCATGTTTATGTGCTCAAAATGATTAACTTGTACTCTCTTGGTCCTGGAAAGAAGTACATCTTTATTTATCCAAAATGTTTTGAATCTAAATTTAAATACATAAATTTGAGGTTTAAAGTTTATAAGTAACTGTTTTTGTTCTTGAAACAGAAGGATTTTTTGTCTTGTTTTTTATCCGGATTAAAATCTTTAAAGTGATAATTGGTGTTATAGATAATGAAATATGTATATGTTATGCTGGTACATTCTTGACTATACATAATAGTATCTTAGGTATTTGATTATTAGTCAAACATGTAAAAACTCAATAATCCTGATTTATGTTCTTTTCAGATAAGTTGATTGAACAACCTATTACCGAAGAAAATCACCAACCAATCAAAAACCGAAGAAAATTATTAATTAATGTCGTTTGGATCAAAATGCTTAAGTAAAAAAGATTTCATTAAAGTCACCAATTTTGCACAAAAGTTAGTTTTGCAAAGCAAGCGTCAATCTAGAGATTATTAAACTTTAAAACAATTGGGACTAAGATGAAATATATAGACGTATGTTATACGTATTAGCATTATTAAGTTAAACATTTGGTTCAACTTAAGAAACCAAATTAGGGCGAATATGTAGAGTTTGTATGCTAACATTGACTCATCGGTGTGCTAAAATATGAACATTGATATGATAATGTTATTGGGTGCATCAATTTTAACGGTTCAAATGTTTCTTTGACATGAAATGTCACATGTCATATTTGTTGCTCTATAATTAAAGTTTCATATGTTGACAAAATACCTAGCTTTTTTGAGGTCCCATGTTAATTCAAATCCGGCACGTGTTGCACTAGGATCATTATCATATCCGTCACGCATAGCATTAGTGAATGTGTCAAGAATACAATGAATCGTTAATATGGACCATTGGATTAAATCTTAAGTGTCAATTTTTCCCACACTCATGGAGATGGGGATGTCGACAAGGCAAAAGAAATACTGCATATGATTCATAGCCACTTAATGTCTTTGTGGAGGTTCGCAATCAATGGAAGCTTGATGAAGACATTGCATATCCTTCTCCAATTGATTTACCACAATTTAATATAATTAGTTCAAGAAATGTCACATAGGTGAGTAAATGAGGTACACATTAGGATTAGTTTTTGCTTTGATTAAATTATGTATATCTCTTGTTAGATCAAGATTAATTTTAGTTAAACAAAGTATCTTTTGTTATTAGATGTATAAATTTTAGGGTTTTGTTAATGACAGCCCTTAGGGCTGTCATTAAGAGGTGGTTACGTGCATAAATCGTTTGTACTTTCAGTAGTGGGGGTTGATTCCTAAAATGAAAGGGGGCAGTTATTGATTATTGTACAAGTTTTTGATACGTGTCTTGACGTCTTAGTGTCATTATCATTTTCCTAAATATTTCATACCTAGAAACTTTATAAGAGATCCTTCAAATGAATTTTAATTTGCTTGTTATTGAATTCTATTGTTTAGTATAATGCCCTTTTTGACATATTTTTTCCATAATAAATGTAATAAAATAAATAAAGAATATCAGATAACATGTAACATTATAACTTCAACAATTAGAATATTATGACCGATTGGTCAACATGAAGGTAATAAAATACCCTTTTAAAACTCATGAGAAAAATCCTTCAAGTGTTTGTAAATTATTATGGAATTTTTCTTTTTAAATATATCTGTTAAGTGCATATATTAAAGTATCAAGTAAAGCTTAAACCTTCCTCTGATTGAATTAAATTTAGTAGTAACTTAAAGAACATCTTATTCGAGTATTTGGGTAGACCCGCAAGTTTTTTTCCCATGCCCAAAACTAAACCAAGCGCAAATAACCGAAACTGAACACAAATGACCTAATCCAAATTCCTGAACCTTTTCATTTTGTCGACTGGATACGTTTTTTATACTCAAATTACATATACAAATAGGCTGATCACCGCCTGATTAGCTGTGAGTCTGTGACTAAAGAAAGGTGGAAACACATGATATTTTTCTCACGATATGGAATATTTATCATTAGGTGTTAAATTTATTAATTTTTTTATTTTTATCTATTGCCATAATAATTTGCTTTAATATAAAAGCAACA
The DNA here is from genome assembly GCA_963853835.1 of Calendula officinalis. Taxonomy (NCBI): domain Eukaryota; kingdom Viridiplantae; phylum Streptophyta; class Magnoliopsida; order Asterales; family Asteraceae; genus Calendula; species Calendula officinalis. The sequence continues at coordinate 4,155,283 of OY970830.1, read as the reverse complement.
GTGCTACTAAGTTCTAAAATTTGATAGATTTGATATTTTTTGTTACAACAAAACATAGAAGAGATATGGGTACGGTGGCTTTCAAACAGCCATAGTAGCGTCATCTCAAAATTTATATTTTCACATTCACATATCAAAATATTATGTCACACATAACTCAACACCTTATCCTCTTTTTTAGACCAACCAAAATACATTTACACTCACACCACACACCAAAGAAACAAAATTCAAATGGTTGCTCGACGCTAGCGGTCTCGCATGGCTTTTGACGCAAGGGGGACGATATCATGGCAGCACCAAAATGATGTATCACATGGAATGGCGCCATGTTTGACATCACCGCACTTAACCCTCTAAGACTAATAATATTCATCGCTTCTTTTACGTTTCAAAGATAAAGAAACACGGAAAGAATTTATAGTTAATTTTATTAAGGAATATGCTTACTCTTGGATATGTAGTAGGGGAAAATTTTTTATGTTAGTTAGGTAGATTAACTTGGAAATCTTTAAACTTAATTTATGTATTTTTAATTCTCGCTAGTTGTTTTTATATATATGACAAAAGCCGTTTAAAAAAAAAAAATCATCCCTTCTTTGTCTCAAAAACAGGAACAAGATAGTGGTTGTGGATTGTTTGCATTTGGCTATAAACCTCAAAAGTTCTGACCCAGGTTAAATATATTTGTATAGTTTTCTTTTCTAGTTCATAGCTTCAGCTGTGTTTTCTCTTTTTAGAGCCTTCATTGGCCTTTGCGTTGTAAATATTTTCTGATCCTTGTTTTAAAATAGAGATGATATAAATTTATATTAAATTTCATTATTTATTTATTTATTTAATTAATTAATATAATTATCTAAATTATAAAATAAGATTAAAAGATAAATAGTAAATTTAATATATAATTATTTTATGAATAGAACGATATTAATTATTTTAGTAGAAAAAATATAATTTTTTTTAACAAAAAATATTAGTATATTAAAGAGTGAGAAAGAGAGATATCTCTTGGGAACATATCTCTCTGATTAAGAAGACATCTCCGTACAATACTAGTCAACTTCATTGTCAGCCTTCTGATTCCATATATCACCGTCTCTGGTATTTCCATTTTTACCCCTACTTCTCTTATTTTCTTTATTGTATTCAGAGTAAATTACACAGAAGGTCCCTGTGGTTTATCACTTATTACAACCATAATCCCTGAACTTCGTTTATTACACCAGACGTCCCTGGTGTATATAATTTGTTACACCCATGGTCCATGTTGCCCTTAATTTTTTCTAAATGACGAAAATACCCTTTTGGTCTTTTGTAATAAAGTGAAGATAAGTTATAAACCACATGGACCATCTGTGAAATTTACTCTATTAATTGATTTTTTTTTTCTTTTCGCTCTTTAATTCATATTCTTCAGCCACATTCAGACTCACCACTCACCTCTATCTCTTTGAATTCAAACTTCAATCAATAACCATTATCGTCGCGTAATCAACCCCTGCCTCCTGTTGCCTTCTCTAGTTGTTCCGCCGCCGATGACGTTCTATCGACCTGAGTGTGCAAAAGACAAACTCCTCTGGCGACGTGCATTAATTGTCTAAATCACCGCATGTGCAAACCACCAAATCTTCTGGGGGGCGTGCATCAATTGTCTGATTCAGTTCTAATCGATAGAACGTCATCGACTCGGAACATCTGGAGAATGAAACCAGAGGCAGGGGTTGGTGATGGATCGAATTTTCTGGGGGTTTGGTGGCGCGACGATAATGGTTAGTGATTGATGTTTGCATTCAAAGAGATAGAGGTGTGTGGTGAGTCTGAATGTGGCGGAAGAACATGAATTAAAGAGATAGAATAAAAAAAAATCAATTAATAGAGTAAATTTCACGGATGATCCTTGTGGTTTATCATCTATTATATTCACGGTCCCTTATCTTCGTTTTATTATAAAAGGCCAAAAGGGTATTTTCGTCATTTAGAAAAAAGTTAAGGGCAATAGGGACCATGGGTGTAACAAATTGTATACACCAGAGACCTTTAGTGTAATAAACGAAGTCCAGGGACTATATGTGTAATAAGTGGCAAACCAAAGGGACCTTCCGTGTAATTTACTCTTGTATTTAAACTAACAAGTTTACCCCACAATACACAATATTATTTTTTTTCATATTATACCAAAAATGTCATTTATCAGTATTTATACAATACTTTTTATATTAAAGAAAAAATTAGAGTAAATTATACGGATAGTCCTTAAGGTTTGCCACAAGTTTTGGATTTTGTCTCTAAGTTTTATATTTAATGATTATCTGTATAATTTCTGTATAATTTCTGATATTTATGAACCAAATTTCAAACTTTTGACAAACATAGGGATTATCCATATAATTTACTCAAAAATTATACGTAATCAATGACATAACTCTCAATATATTACAAAATAAATGTAAGTAATCAATGAAAATAATAATATTGAAACATGCTCTTATATATTAAACTGATTAATTAACACTTTTAAGTAAAATATTATCGATTACAAAATATCAAAGATTTAATTTTAATTGTCAATATTAAGATGCATATCCACATAAAGTGTATCAATTGTGAACGTTTAAATGATAATATTATCAAATTGAAGAAGAAAACAAGTCAACCAAGAAAAAGTCTACTTAAAAAAATCAACAAAATTGACAAATAAAATAGCTGATGTGACGTTGAATCGGAAAAAACTAATGACGTTTGTTATGTTACTGTTGGCACCAGTCTGATGTGATAAAACTGATGAGTAAGGGTTAATATAGACAAACGTAAGATGGAGGGGTATAAATGGAATTTAGCATTTTTCCATCCAATCAGTAGACAAAATTGCCAGCAAGTCGGTGACCAATCCCATACATTTATTGAAGCTGTTCCATCATGAATCAGATAGCCAATTATATCTCGAGTTGATACCCACGCACTCGTCTCCGCGCGTAAGTAGCTACCCTCTTCTGTATCTTTCAAAGACTATTGGGTCTGTTTTGTCTCTTATTCACCATAAAATTGAACCCTATACCTACTTTCCCCATCCACTATTCTTATAATTACTCACACTAACCCCTCAACTATACGATATTTTCAAAATAACCCCCTTCACTGATCGAAATCACGTAATACAGCGTTAAGATTGGTAACATTCCAAACAATCATTGTTACAACAAACAAACTCATTAAAGCATTAGATCTAATAGGATACTCACTTTCAATAAGTTGTTTTGTTATTTCTTAATTTTGTGAGTTTTAATGATAGAAGATTGTTGTATTCGACTTTCAGTTTATTTAACAACCTGAATGGTGGATATATCCAAATAGCGGGGTCCTAGAGTAACAAATAATTATTGATTTCTACGTACCTAAGTGTCGTGTATTCATGAGTGTGACAAATGAGACGTGTTATAGTACTAACGTTTATGAACTATAGATACCACTGGAGTCTCGTAACAGTACAAATTGTTGAAGTACAAAAGCAAAAGGGGCATTGAAGTTAAACTCTTTGCTATTTAAGACATTTTGGCTTGTTTAACAATCATTGACGACCCTAATCCGTTGAACATCATGCCTAATTTATGTGACATGAAAGTAATTAAGAAAAAATATTTTGTCCTTGATCGTAAATAAGTACTTAGAAAATCTTTTAACAAAGTTTGTGAGTATTGTCATATAACAAAAGAAATTAAAAAAAGCTATAAATATTTGGGAATAAAATATTCAAATGCAACATATATAGGGTACTTAATTAGTTATAGTATACTATTTTGGATTGGGACACATTTAAAACATGAATAGTAGTACTTAACTTGTACTTTATTCCTTAATTTTTAATGTTGTTCTTTCATCCCATGAATCTTTTATCTCCTCCTACATATTGCATGTCCGATATATTAATTACTAGAACAACTTTCTATGATATTGTTGGAACTAATAATATTATATTTGCTTAAGAAAGACAACTAGTTTGAGTAATTTAATAAATTGATTACACAAATGGTTTCTTTTCACTACAAGAAAATTCCGATATAGCTACGGAAAGTTGCAACGAAGTCGATTCCGTAGCAATTTTACTACGGATTATGCTACAGAATTTCAAATCGTAGCAAATCCAAGATTAGCTATGGAATTTTGTTACATAATCTGAATATGTAGCTAGTTTGCTATGGAATTTACTACGGAACTTGATTCCATAACTATTCAGCTATGGAATATTTCTACGAAATTGAATTCTGTAGCTAATTTGCAACGGGGAAAATATGCGTATCTAAATCGTGATGGAAAATGTTATGGAACTTAATTTCGTAGCAGGTTTGCTACAGAAAAAAAATTCCATAACAAATATGCAACGGAATTTTGTTACGGAACTTCATTCCGTAACTATTTTGCTACGGAATGTTGCTATGAAAATGAAATTGTAGCCAATTTGCTACGGGGAAAATATCCGTAGCTAATTCGTTACGAAAAATGTAATGGAACTTCACTCCGTAGCAAGTCTGCTACAGGATGAAATTTCGTAGCTAATATGCAACGGAATTTTGCTTCGGAAATAGATTCCGCAACTATTCAGCTACGGAATCTTGCTATGAAAATAAAATTGTAGCTAATTTGCTACGGGAAAAAAAATCCGTAGCTAATTTGCTACCGAAATTGTTATGGAACTTCATTCCATAGCAAGTCTGCTACAGGATGAAATTCCATAGTTAATGTGCAACGGAAGTTTGCTACGGAACTAGATTCTGTCACTATTTACGAAATCTTGCTATGAAAATGAAATTGTAACTAATTTGCTACGGGGCAAAAATCCGTAACTAATTTGTTACCGAAAATATTGTGGAACTTCATTCCATAGAAAGTCAGCTACATGATGAAATTTCATAGCTAATATGCAATGGAATTGGGCTATGAAACTAGATTCCGCAACTATTCTCCTATGGAATCTTGTTATGAAAATGAAATTGTAGCTAATTTGCTACCGGGTAAAAATCCGTAGCTAATTTGTTACCGAAATTGTTATGGAACTTCATCCCGTAACAAGTTTGCTAAAAAATGAAATTTCATAGCTAATATGCAACAGAATTTTGCCACGTAACTAGATTCCGTATCTTTATTGTATGATGTACACATCTTTTATGTAATATTTTTTTATATGTTCTTAGTTGATTCGGTTGACCCGCTGTTGAACCGGTTGAATCATGACCCAACCATCTTACCATACCGAGTAATAACCCGAGTTTTAAAAGATTGTGAATACTTTCTAATGCATATAATTAGAAAGAGTTTTGATAATGACATGTCTAAGTGCTGTCAATAACAAAGGATAATAGGTTTAAAAAAAATATTGTTTATTTACATTTCATACTATTGATCCCATTTTAACTCAATTAGTCAAAGTGTTTTCCTTCTTTATAGCAACATTTAAATCCCTCGTCCTATCAAAACAAAACCGCTCATTCTTATCCATTCTTATTGACAGCCCTTAGGCTGTCATTATCAAAACTAGGGTGGCAATTCAGGTCGGGTTCGGGTTAACATGTTCGCGGGTTGGCGGGTCAGAAACGTTCAACCTGAAACCGACCTGATTATATAAACGGGTCTGTTATCTAAACCCTAACCTGTATTTCCTTAACCCGAACTTGGCCCGTATAACCTGTTTAATTAAACGATTTTAACAATTTAGTAGGTCAAAGAGGTTAAACTTCTCCCGTCCCAAATTAATTGTCTACTAGACAAAAGGCACTTAGTTTTAAGAATGCAACTATTGCATTATCCACCAATAAAATCTCATATTTACCCACTTATAATTCATATGATTGGTTGTACTTTGAATTGATACTTATTTTGGGACAAACTAAATTAGTAAGGTGAACAATAAAAATAGGACGGAAGGAGTATAAACTAAGTATAAATATATATTTTTTAAATATATTTTAAGAATTAAACAGGTTGGCGGGTTGACTCATTTAAATTATCATTGATCTGAACCTAACTGGTTTAATAAACGGGTCAACTGAGTCGACCCAAGCCTGACCCAAAACGTTTTTACCTCAACCTAAACTTATTTATTTTCGTGTCGATTTCAAGTCGGTTTCATGTCGGGTCAGAAATTAACACCCGTGATCAACTTCCAATTAGAAAACTTACATATAAAAAAGGGTTAAATTCCGTTTTTAAAAAACTACCCATACTCTCCGCATGAAAAGCCCATAATGTCGGGGTCCGTTACGTCAATAAACTCGGTATAAGTCCACCACTTCTTCAAATTAATACGTCAAATTTAAGAACCCTAAAACTGATCCCCTCGTATATATTACACAAAGTTCTTTAAAATTAGGAGGTTTTAAATTAATATTTGGTCAATTTACAGTCATGTGCACCGACGATTTCCTCAACTTTCATCCTTCTGAACTCAAATTTCCATGTAATTTATTATTTCCCATTTGGTATTTTGCAAGTTTTTGAATTTGCAATTTGCTTGATGTAATCTTAAGTTTGTCATCGATTGTGATATGCTTTGTTTTAAGGTTCTTAATTTGTTCAATTTGTATGGGTATTGAATAGATGTGTATTTTAAGTTTTCATTGTTGATTCGTTTTAAGTTTTTTTTTTTGTTTGAGTGGCATTCGTCTGTTTTATTTTTTATGAATGAAAAAAGTTATCTAGTTATTTATTAGTATATTACAAGAAGGGATTTTTCGATTATTTTATTGCAAGAAGAGTTTGGATCCTTAGGTGTGTTAATTCCTATTAGTTGTTTACTGATTTTATTTGCTATATCTCGTATTTATTACTCTGCTTGCCTTCTTCGATAATAGGGGTTGCATATACTGAAAAAAAAGGAAAAAAAAAGTTACTGATTGAGCATGATCGAATTATGCCATTTTAGTTTTTTATAAATTAGATATCCTTATAATATTATAATAATTTTGTAGAATGATTATAAAGACTATAGTGAACTATTGGAAGCGATAGGAGAGGAAGTTGATGAAAGTCAATTGTTTTATGATATTGTTGGAGGACATGACCAGAAAAGAAGAGTGTATGAATTTGGAAGAAAAGACAATTCCTTCAAGTAAGGAGTCAACTGAAACGTGTTATGTGCCGGAAGATGATATCCATTGTTGATACAAAAGGGGAGACTAAACATTTGAAGGAATTAATTAAGAGGCAACGTGACGAGGCACGCAAAGAGTGACAAACTTGAAGATCAAATGCACAACCAATGATTGTTATTGAGTATTGATTTGTTTTCATTTCACTTTTGTTAAATGAATTACGTTATGTTTTTTATTTAACAAAAGATTGTTTGTTTTAAATTATATTATAAGTTGGTTTTGAATCTTTACTAATTGCGATTTTATTATTAGTTTCGACAATATAATTATTGATTTTGCTACGACAATACGACTACGATTGCTACCACAATATAACTACGACTTTTCGCTACGAACTTTGCTACGATAATATGGCTACAGACTTTGTTATTGCAAAATGGCTACGGAAATTTGCTACGACAATATTTTTTTTTTGAAGCGTTTGCTTCGACAATATGGCTACGGAATCTGCTACGATCACATCACTATGGAACTTGCTACGCCGATATGGCTACAGAATTCGCTACGCCAATATGGCTACGGAATTCGCTACACTAATAAGGCTACGGAATTTGCTACGCCAATATGGCTATGGAATTCGCTACGTCAATTTGGCTACGGAATTTGCTACGTCAAGATGGCTACGGAATTTGCTACGACAACATTGCTATGGATATTGCTACGCAACATTGCTACGGATTTTGCTACGATACGATTGCTACGGATTTGGCTACGAAAACATTGCTACGGATTTTGCTACGAAACGATTGCTACGGATTTGGCTACGAAAACTCATTTGCTAGGAAGAAATTTGCTACGGAACGGGGTTGTAGCATTTTCCGTAGCTATTCATGTTTAACTACGGAAAAGCAACTTTTTGCTACAGAATTTGTCCGTAGCTATTTGAGATTTTTCTTGTAGTGTTTTAACGGTCCTACTAAGGATAGTGGGTATGGGCACCACATGTGGTGGTGCCCTTTTCCGTCACATCATCGCCACCTCATACACCACACCACCACCACACCACATCATTTGGTGGAAATACCCACCACACCACACCATTTTATTTTCCATCTCATCATTTCTTTTCCATTTATTTTTCACACAAATAATATTTTATATAATTTAAAATTACATTACATTAAATAAAATTAAAATGACAATACTTTAAATTAAAATGAAAATACTAGAAATTAAACATTAAAATACTAGAAATTAAAATTACAATAATTAAAATAAATTATTACTCTTCATCGTCGGCATGCGCGTTGTTGTAGAGTTGGTCCGCCAAGTCTTGTCGAAGTCGTTCATGTGTTGTTTCGTCTCGAATGTCGACAACCCTGTGCAAATATTCTGCACTTCCCGGTACATACAAAGCATGTCGGGGACCGTCCGGCACATATGGAGAAATCATCCGACCAGTATCTTCGACAACCATATTATGCATTATAACACATGCATACAAAATATATCTTAATCTTTCAAGGTCATATGAACGGGCCGCGTTTTTGACAATGTGTCACTTCGCCTTTAAAACTCCAAAAGCCCGTTCCACAACCTTACGTGCGGATTCTTGTTTTTTGGTAAACATGACCTCTTTTGGATCAACTGGATGTCGGTAGGCTTTGACAAACGTGGCATGACGAGGATATATACCATCGGTAAGGTAGTAACCGAATCTATATGGATTGCCATTCACCGTGAAAGGAGCATCGGGTGCCTTTCCTGATAACAAGTCGTTGAATATTGGTGACTGATCAAGCACGTTAATATCATTATTAGAACCCGCAACCCCAAAGTAAGCATGCCAAAACCATAAATCTTGGGAAGCAACAACTTCTAATATCAACGACGGTACTCCATGATGTCCACCGGTGTACTCACCTCTCCACGATTGTGGACAGTTCCTCCAATCCCAGTGCATACAATCAATGCTACCAAGCATTCCAGGAAAACCATGTCTCTCTTCGTGTGCCTCATATAATTTTTGCACATCGGTTACTGTTGGTTTTCGGAAATAAATAGGTCTGAATATTTCCAAAACCCCTTGTGAAAATCTATACATACTTTCCCTAGCAGTTCTTTCAGACATGCGTAGGTACTCGTCAAGAGAATCAGGGGATGACGCGTAAGCCATAGATCGAATTGCTGCAGTACATTTTTGCAAAGTAGTGAATCCCCGCCTACCTCTAGCATCGTATCTCAATTGAAAAAAAGGATACCTGTTTTCTAATGCGGTACATATGCGCATAAATAATTGTCTGGACAGACGAAACCTTCGTTGGAAATTGTTGTCGTCGTAAACAGGATCATCCGCAAAATAATCTCGGTATAGCATGTCGTGTCCAGCTTCTCGATTTCTATTTAGCTTCGCGGTTCTAGTGTCAAAGACTTCTTCACTTTCATCGGAGGATATATCATCGAGGAGTTCTGAGTATATTGTTAGCATAAACGCGTCATCGTCGTCAGATGATGAACCAAGATAATTCATTATTTGTGAGTTGGGGTATTTTGGTAGAGTTGTGGTGTGTTTTGGTAGTGTTTTGGTAGTGTTTTGAGTGTGTTTATATAGGAAATAAATAAATTAAATTAATTAATTTTTTTTTTAAAGTTCCAACGGCTATAATAGCCGTTCAACGGCTATATTTTTGGCAAAAAACGATCAAACAACCGCGTGGAGGGGCGTTGCCCGTTGCGATCTCCGGCCACGCCGACCCCCAATGGCGTGGGGAGGGGGCGGTGTTTCTGCTTTTTGCCACGGCGTGGTGGTCTAGTCACCACCCCACGCTCATGGGGCGTGGACCCATTCCGTCGAGCCTAAGAGAGTGATTGATAGCTTATAGAATACAACTAAGATCTTGAAAGATGTGTTAATTCATTGAATCATTGAAAATTCTATATATTATAAAATAGAGATTATATTATTATTTACTAAATTTATTTATTTAATTAATTAATACAAATGTTCAAATTAAAGGTAGACATTATAAAAGAAAAATAGTGAATTTCATAATCGTTTTATTTTATAGACAAGAGAACTAATTAAGAAGATTTAGTAGTAATTAATAATTATTTTCTTATAAAAATTAGATATATGTCTAGTTAATTAATTTGTTTGAAAAGAAAAGATATGGTTGATTAGACCCAAATATTATTGGTTAATTTGGGGACATTCCTTCAATTATCTTTGCTTGTTTCCCCTAATTTGGGCATTAAAACAAACAATTAAAACAAACAATATTGTTTTCCATTGAAAATTGACAGATCAAATCGTAGTGGCATTAACTACTCAAATAATTTTTTTTTGAAACAGAACTTTGTATTAACATGGAAATTTATTGAAATGATTTACATAAATCATTTGGGTTAGAGAGAAATAATGTATTCATATTATACTACCAATTACTATTAACAAAAGAGAAACAAATACTCCGTAATAAGCAAAAGTTAGTTGCAAAAAATGACAGAATAACGTTATCGATCAATACGTGCCGTACAACATGCGGAGATAAATGCAAGCACAAAATATGGGGGCTCAAGTGGAGCTACGTTTCCAACGTATATTTGCTCGGAACCAACCTATTTTTACATCTTTTCAAACTAGTATACTAATTGAGAGATGCATTGAGGAAAGTCCCTTGAAATTTTAAAGTCACAAGGGACAATCTATAGCCATCGGATGAAAGACAATCAATGATCAAGATTAATCCATCAATTACACGCGCAGGGGTACTATGGTCATTATGAAATTATACATCAGCTCCTCAAACAAAAACCCTCAGATCCACTTTTACAAAATCACTGGCGATCTCCGGCGATTTCTAAGGCGCAAACACCTGCGATTTCCAGCGATCACTAACGCAACAAATCATCGAACCGATTGCGGCAATTGAATCGCAAACATTCAACAGCGTTTTTCTGGAATTCGAGCACTAATCAAAATCGATTTTTGAATAAATTCGCTCTAATCAATCGCAGATCTGAAAAACTGACGTTATCAATGAATTTAAATCCAGAATCTGTGAATAGCAACGAAACAGAGAAAAAAAACGATGATTCAGGTAAGAAATTACAGTTCAATTTTTATGAAACAGTTAATAGCATACAAAAACATATGTGCTTCAATTTTACAAGCACATGTGTTTGTAAACTGCGAATTGTTTAAATGCGATCTTGTGTGGTTGTTAACCGAAGCACATGTGTTTTTGTATAAAAACTGGATACTTTATTTAATAACATAAACACATGTGCTTCAAATTGTGAAGCACATGTGCTTGGTTCTCCTTTATTTTCAAAAGAATTGTTAGTAGTGAAGCACATGTGTTTAAGTCATGAAGCACATGTGCTTCATTAACTGAAGCACATGTGCTTGGTTTACATTGAAACTCCTTTATTTTTACAAAACAACTGTTAGTAGTGAAGCACATGCGCTTCAACTTATGAAACACATGTGCTTTATGACATGAAGCACATGTGCTTGGTTTTACATTGAAACTCCTTTATTTTTGCAAAACAACTGTTAGTAGTGAAGCACATGGGTTTCCAGTAACGAAACGCATGTGCTTCATGAGATGAAGCACGTGTGCTTCATAGTTATGTCAAAACAGAAAAAGTATCTAGTTTAAAAACACATTTGATTATGTATTCTGATTTATTATATCAATATGCAGCTTCAGGCGTGAATATCAGTCCGAAACCTGTTAAAGTATTATACATGGATACACCAGGAGGATCTATATATTATGTTCCAATTGTTGATGACGGATTACTACCAATTAAAGGGTAAAGGTTTAAAACAGTTAAAGAGTGTATTGAAATGTATAGAAATTATACAAACAATGGAGGATTTGACATAGTTAGGTCAACACAGAAAAGGACAAGGTCAGGTTTAGTAAAAGATAGCTTACAAAAACATATGTGCTTCAATTTTACAAGCACATATGTTTGTAAACTGCGAATTGTTTAAATGCGATCTTGTGTGGTTGTTAACCGAAGCACATGTGTTTTTGTATAAAAACTGGATACTTTATTAAATAACATAAACACATGTGCTTCAAATTGTGAAGCACATGTGCTTGGTTCTCCTTTATTTTCAAAAGAATTGTTAGTAGTGAAGCACATGTGTTTAGTAAAAGATAGATATGTTTGGTGCGACAGATATGGTTTACCAAGGAATGTGACTGATGACACCCTCAACGGAGAAGAAAATCTTACAAGAATTAGAAAAACACACACAAGAAAAACAGGATGCATGGCTCATGTTAGGTTTCTCTAGAATGATGGATTAGCAAATTATGAACTTGTTGACTTCGAGGATAAACACAATCACGAGTTGATTCCTCCATAGTATATGCATTTATCTAGGAAAAATAGGAACTTGAAGTATGCTGAACAACTATTTATATTCAATGCTGCAAATGCAAACATAGGTCCAACGAAAGCACATCTTCTTTACAGTAATATGAAGGGATGTGAACAGAATGTCAACGGAACAGTTGATGATTTCAGAAATTGGAAGAGGGATTTAAATGTTTTTATAAATGAAAGTGATGCTCAAATGCTTGTAAATAAGATGGAAGAAAGGAAGAAATATGCACCAGGTTTCTCATTTGAGTACAAGATTGAAAAAAGCAAATTACACTCAATATTTTGGGTAGATGAAGTAGCAAAGTGTAACTACAAGGAATTTAGTTATGTCATGTCATTTGATGCTACATATAGAACAAACAGGTACACATGTGCTTCAGGTAATGAAGCACATGTGCTTGGCCTTGTGAAGCACATGTGCTTCACTACTAACAATTGTTTTGGAAAATAAAGGAGTGTATATATACATCCAAGCACATGTGCTTCACAATTTGAAGCACATGTGCTTGACCTTATGAAGCACATGTGCTTCACTAATAACAGGTGGTTTTGGAAAATAAAGGAGTGTATATGTACAGCCAAGCACATGTGCTTCACAATTTGAAGCACATGTGCTTGACCTTATGAAGCACATGTGCTTCACTACTAACAGTGGTTTTGAAAAATAAAGGAGTGTATATGTACAGCCAAGCACATGTGCTTCACAATTTGAAGCACATGTGCTTGACCTTATGAAGCGCATGTGCTTCACTACTAACAATTGTTTTGGAAAATAAAGGAGTGTATATGTACATCCAAGCACATGTGCTTCACAATTTGAAGCACATGTGCTTGACCTTATGAAGCACACGTGCTTCACTACTAACAGTGGTTTTGGAAAATAAAGGAGTGTATATGTACAGCCAAGCACATATGCTTCAGGTAATGAAGCACATGTGTTTCGTTACTGGAAGAACATGTGATTTCTAATTAAAATGATAGAAGCCTGATTCACTAATTGACATGTGATTTATAGGTACAACCTCATGTTTGTGCCCTTCACTGGAATAGATAATCATCGTAGGTGTGTGACTTTTGTTGCGGCATTGATAAAAGATGAAACAGCAGCGACTTATACATGGCTGCTTAACTCATTCATGAAGACTTTTGAAAAAGAGCCAATTATGATAGTAACAGATCAGGATAAATCAATAAAGAAAGCTATTGAGAATGTATTTAGGACTGCTAAACATCGACTCTGCATGTGGCATATTGCACAAAAGTTGCCAGCAAAGGTATTAACTAAAAATTTATAATCGCCTTCTTTGAAACACATGTGTTTCAAATAGTGAAGCACATGTGCTTGAAAACTGCTTTATGAAACAGTAAAACACATGTGTTTCACTATTAGAACACATATGCTAATAGTGAAACACATGTGCTTCAAAAAGGTAAAACACATGTGATTCTTAATAAATATGGTCCCTTGTAATTTTGATATAGGTACACGAGGCAATTCCTGGAATTGAACAAGAAGTGGAAAGAGATTTCAAGAGCAGATTTGATAAAATTGTTTGGAACATGTACATCGAACCTAATAAATTCGAGGAATAATGGGAAAAGTTGATGAATGATTTTGCTTTACAAAATAATAGTTGGTTCAAACATATGTTTGAGATTAGATCAACTTGGATTCCGGCATATTTCATTGAAACTGAAATGTTTGGATTGATGAGAACAACTTCAAGATCAGAAAGCGAGAATGCCTTTTTTTCAAACTTCATGAAACAAGGAACAAATCTGATAAATTTTATGGGAAGCTTTGATTCTGCAATGTTAGGACAAAGATCAAAGCAAGAAGAATTGGATTGCAAGACAATCCGAACAACTAGAAAGTTGTGTACGAAACTGAAAATTGAAGAGCATGCATCAAAAATATACACAAATACAGTATTTGATATCATTCAGAAGGAGATTGAAGCAGCTGTATATAATTGCTCTTTGGAAAAAATGAATACAGAGGAGGATTGTCAGATTTTTATTGTTAACGAAACCTCAAAGGAAAAAGAAGTTGATCTTCAATACAAGGTAAAACTAAATTAAGAAATATCAATTTTTTTTTATAGAAACACATGTGTTTCACCATTATTATCATTAGGTGAGGCACATGTGTTTTGTATTAATAAATTGTTGCAAATAACATGTGCTTGACAATCTGTTTCATAAAGCAGTTTCCAAGCACATGTGCTGTAACTGGTGAAACACATGTGTTTGACAAGGTGAAACACATGTGTTTCAAAGAAGCTTATTTTAAATTTTAAAAAGTGTTCATAAAGCAGTTTCCAAGCACATGTGCTTCACCACTTGAAGCACATGTGCTTGAAACGTGAAGCACATGTGTTCAAAGAAGCTGATTTTATATTTTAAAAAGTGTTCATAAAGCAGTTCCAAAGCACATGTGCTTTTTTACTTATCAACATTGAAACTGTTTCTTGTTTCCAAAAGGTGCTTCATAATCAGAAAGATGGATTATTAGTGTGTACATGTAGACACTATCTTCGATTTGGACTCCTATGCCGACACTGTTTTTGGGTTTAGTAATATAGATAAAATCCCTAATCAATACATAATGAGACGTTGGAGAAGAAACATAATACCACCTGAGTTAAAAGCAAGAAGAAACATATATGGCAATGAAAATATTGGAGTTCAGAAATTGGTTAATGGAATGACATCTGTTTTTGAAGATTGTGTTCAGCTACTTAGTCCTAATGAAGAAAAGCTTAAAGAATATCTTGAAAAACTTAAAGTGTTCAAGACTGAAATTGAAAATGATATGCCAAAACAACCTCCAAAAACCAAAAAGGTTATTATGGGGAATATGTATCGTGTTCCAGAGCAAATTATTACTGGAGTAGGAAACCCAGATGTTGGCACATACAAAGGATGTGGAAGAGATAAACGTGTAATGAGTGGTAAAGAGATGGGAATTAAAGAAAGCAACAAGAAGAAAAATACTTGCAGTAATTGTAAAATGACAAATCACAATACTAGAACATGTGAAAAATATCATGAGAGCATAAAAAAACAACAACAACATGATATTTTAAATTCTGAAGCGACTGTGAACAAAGAGTGAAACAAATCTTACCCTTAGATTTATATATTTTTTCTGTGATTTTTTTTTTCCCATCATTTACAAAATAGGTAGAAGAAAATGTAAGACTTGATTTGGATGTGATTAATTGTGTTCATGAACAAAAGCACATGTGCTTGGACTTATGAAGCACATGTGCTTCATATGATATGTTCGTCGCTTGTTTTTATTGTTTTTCTTATTAGTAAAGCACATGTGCTTCACAAGGCCAAACACATGTGTTCTGTGATTCAAACACAAATGACTTGTTTTTAAGTTACGTGTGTCCATGAACAAAAGCACATGTGCTTGGCCTAATGAAGCACATGTGTTTCATGAACGTGATTATAAAATCTTTAAAAAAAATTGATTTATAAATCACATGTGTTTCATGTGGTGAAGCACATGTGCTTCATGACTTGAATCACATGTGTTTCAAGTTGTGAAGCACCTGTGTTTCAAGTGGTGAAGCACATGTGTTTTATTAAAATATGTTTTAGAAGGCAGTTTTCAAGCACATGTGCTTCAAGAAGGTGATTATAAATTTAAAAGTGTTACAAATCACATGTTTTATAAAAGCAGTATCAAAAACACATGTGCTTCATAAGGTCAAGCACATGTGCTTCATAAAAGGCCAAGCACATTTGCTTCAAGTTACATGTGTTTAATGACTTCAAGCACATGTGCTTCATGTAATAAAACACATGTGCTTCACCAATAACTGTTGGTTTTGAAAAAATAAAGGAGTGTATATCTACAAAAATACATGTGTTTCATGACTTGAAGCACATGTGCTTCAAGTGTGAAGCACATGTGCTTCACTAATAGAAGTTATTTTGCAAAAATAAAAGAGTGTATATCTACAAAAACATAACATTAGTACATTGTATCATAACAAGACTTGATTGAATATTAAATTGTATCAAACAAACTATTTGTCTCGTTCTTTCCTGTTCGAAAGTGCTTGGACGATCAATTTTTTCATTTCTTCCATTGAGTGACTGTTGAAGAATTCATATGCTTGCTCAATCATCTCATCAGCATGAATGTTGAGCTCATGAGTGATGATTTTCGATGCAAAACGCATCCTGAGCTTTTTTAGAATCAAATTCTGATCATCTTCTTCCCTCGGTATTTCAGAATTCCAATAATTTTGTATATTGCCGGTGAAAGATTCCATGTGGAACATTACAAATGGACCACAATCTACAAAATTCTTATCGGATGACCAATTCATTATCAGCTTCTTCGGCTTCAAATTCTCAACAATTGCAGATGCTGGATGCTCATATTTTTCCAAATGCTTCATCACACAATATTTCTGTATATAAAAGGATTTTTAAAAATATATCAAAAAATAATAATTATATGAAAAAAATATGTGAATATTTATTTAAAACTTACCACCAATCTCAAAACCTTCCCATACTTTGTTTCAAAATCACCTCCACTACGGTTGTCCAGAATGTATAATGCATGTTCAGATCTAAGGTCAAACACTAAGACGTAAAAGTGCTCATGTGCAAGAATTGGGAACAACACCTGTAATACATTTAAGAGTCAAGAAATATAACAAGATAAAAGTGGTTTTCGTACCCTGAAACACATGTGCTTCAAGTCATGAAGCACATGTGTTTCACAAGATAAAAGTGACTCCATAAGAGAAGCACATGTGTTTGAAGTGGTGAAACACATGTGCTTCACCAGAAGAAACCCATATGTATCACTTAATCAAAACACATGTGTTTCACTATATTAACTTTAACTTGAATTAATGAATGGTTTTCTTTTACATTTTTACAACTAATGTGACACACTTATCTGAAAGCAATAACAGGTACCTACGTATAACACTTATATATGTTGATATCCTATATGATTTGCATTACAAAATAGAAGTATATTTTGAATGAACAAATAAAACTAAAACTGAATACAATAACCTATGTGACACTTATATAAACACGTTGATAAATTATAATCTATTATGAATATGCAAGACAAAGCCATTAAATGGATTGCCACATTTTCAACCCTTCATGTCTTCTCCATCAAATCTATGTCTACTTATTTACCTTTCATTTGTATGTACATGTAATGCAAGGGTAAAACTTTTAGTATAAATACCCCATGAGATGGATGAATAAAATGCACCTCAACACTTTCATAAGTGTTTACATATTTCTCTTCCTCTCTTCTTTCTAGTTATTGTTCTTCATCTTATGTTCTTGTTATAGACGTAGCAAGTTCTTTGATGAAGTGCTAATAGGGTCATAATCATATCTAATTTATAACACGTTATCAGCACGAAAGTTCTTAATCGAGGAAGATCAACTCAATCACAAGGTACATTCAATTAATCAAGTTAATTACATAAGGTAAACAATTTCTTAACATAAAATTGTAATATAATTATCATAATAAACTAAATGAAACCAAACATATTATATCAAGGACATTATGATGACATTTGGACTACTAATCTTGGGACTACTAACATATATATACATTTATGATTATTCTAATTTTATTCTTATGTTTACTAACCCTTTTAATTTATGCAAACTAACATTTACATTTATGTCTTCTAACTTTTAATTATGCAAACTAACATTTACTTTTATTGCATCTAACTTTTATTTATG
The DNA here is from genome assembly GCA_963853835.1 of Calendula officinalis. Taxonomy (NCBI): domain Eukaryota; kingdom Viridiplantae; phylum Streptophyta; class Magnoliopsida; order Asterales; family Asteraceae; genus Calendula; species Calendula officinalis. The sequence continues at coordinate 4,137,032 of OY970830.1, read as the reverse complement.
TTACTAACATTTATTTATGTTACTACATTTATTTATGTATGCTAACTTTCATTTATGTATACTAACGTTTATTTATGCATATTATATTTTTCTTACTAATTCATATAACATTCACTAATATTTTTACAAATATGTTTTATGTAATTTATTACTTTAATTATTCTCTTTATTAAAAAAAATTATATATATATAACGGCTATATATATAACGGTAAAAAAAATATATTTTAATATTAAAAATTTACAACGGCTATAAATTTTTACACTATAAATAAACACATCATCCACACTTCTTTATACCACAAAAATAATTTCTCTCATCTTCAAAATCAAGATCAAGAATGATTCACCCGCTTTTGATTTTTGTAATTGTATTAGTTTTAGCACTTGGCATCCTAATTAGTAATCTCTCTCCTGATGTATTTTATCCTTATTTGTTCATGTATGGGATGATTGTTCTCCCACTGCTGTTTTGTGCACTTCATATTGATATATATGGATTCTAATTTTTAAATTTGTTTTTGTTCAAAATCTATAGTTTCAAAATGTCTAGTATTGTAAAGCGTGAGCTAGCTGCACTTGAAGTTACTGGGAAAAACTATATGCAATGGACCATCGATGTTTTACTAATTCTTGAATCGATGGGCATTCATGAAACTATAAATGAAAACAATGAATGCTCATCCCAAGACAAGGCAAAGGCACAAGTGTTTCTTCGTAAACACATTGATGACATGTTAAAATTTGAATATCTTGATGTCACTGATCCATGTGTTCTTTGGATGTCTTTAAAAGAAAGATTTGATCATCAAAAGGAAGTTATACTTCCAAGTGCCAAAGATGAATGGCGAAATCTGAGGTTCCAGGACTTTAAAAAGGTAACTGAGTATAACTCTGCTTTGTTCAGAATCTGTTGCCAACTTAAATTTTGTGGGCAAATGATTACTGACGAAGATATGTTGGAGAAAACATACTCCACATTCCATGCATCAAACATAAACTTAATGCAACAATATCGATTGCAAAAGTTCAAGAGGTATTCTGAACTGAATACTTGTCTCCTTGTTGCGGAGCAAAATAATGAGCTCTTAATGAAAAACCATGAATCTCGTCCAACGGGATCAGTAGCAATTCCTGAAGCAAATGCTACTAATACTGATGGTCCTAGAAACAATACACGTGGACGAGGACGTGGTCGTGGTTATGGACGAGGCCGTGGGCATTTTAATCGAAATCCAAACCATAACAATGGTCGTGGAAAAGGCAATTATTATAATCGTGGTCGTGGTCGTGTTTATAAAAATAATGATTATAATGCCACTAAAAAGAACAATGTCCAAACAAAAGATAAGGCCAAAGGGGCAAGGTATGATGCTGGTAAATCAAAGAATGCTGAGAGTTGTTGTTATAGATGTGGTTGCGCGGACCATTGGTCTAGGACATGCCGCACACCTGCACATCTATGTGAACTTTACCAAGCTTCCCTCAAAGGAAAGGGAAAAGAAGTAAATCTCGTTGATAATGTTGAAACTAACAACATGGAATTCAACATTGATGATATTACCAACCTCAGTATTCTCGATTTCTGCAATGACATGGAAGACATTGATTAAGGAAATCAGTGGTTTGTTGTAGCCTGTTTTTACTTGCTTTCTGTCTTATGTGATATATTTCCCTTCAGCAAATGAAGTCTGTCGTATGTAATATATTTCCTTTCAGCAAATAAAGTGTGTCTTATATAATATATTTCCTTTCAGCAAATGAAGTCTGTGTTATGTAATATATTTCCTTCAATAAATGAAGTTTCTTTATAATAACCTCATTATTTGTTTTTCATATGTGAAGTTCAATATGAGTTCAAATGGAGCACAACATCAAGGAAATATTGGAGATCTTTTAATAGCAGATAATGGTACTACACATACTATCTTGAAATCAAAGAAATACTTCTCCAAAATAAACCCAACAAAGGGTTCAATACGTACTATATCGGGTCCTGTAGACTTGATTGAGGGAACTGGAAAAACTAATTTCATATTACCTAATGGTACAAAATTCCAAATAGATAATGCCTTATTTTCTCCAAAGTCAAGCAGAAATCTATTGAGTTTTGGTGATATATATCTTAACGGATATGACACGCAAACCAAAACAATAGATAATAAGAAATTTATGCTTATTATAAATGACAATCGAGTGTTGGAGAAACTACCAAAATTTGATTCCAATTTACACCATACATATATAAATAAAGTAGAATCAAATATGGTGGTTAAAGAAAAACATTGTGATCCTGGGATATTTAGTTTATGGCATGACAGGTTAGGTCATCCAGGATTAACAATGATGCGAAGAATAATTGAGAATACACATGGTCATCCATTGAAGGACCAGAAGTTCCCTCAAACAAGTAATATGAAACCATGTACATCTTGTTCCCTTGGAAAATTAATTATAAGACCTTCACCGATGAAAGTTGACAAGGAATCACCTAGATTTCTTGAAAGAATTCAAGGTGATATATGTGGACCAATTCATCCACCATCTGGACCATTTAGATACTTTATGGTCTTGATAGATGCATCTAGCAAATGGTCTCATGTTTGCCTATTATCATCTCGTAATATGGCATTTGCAAAATTTCTTGCTCAAATCATTAAACTTAGAGCACATTTCCCTGATTATACAGTCAAAAGAGTAAGACTGGACAATGCTGGTGAATTTACTTCCCAAGCATTCAATGACTATTGCATGTCTGTAGGGATTGTTGTTGAACATCCAGTAGCTCATGTACACACACAAAATGGTTTAGCTGAATCATTAATTAAACGTCTATAGCTAATAGCTAGACCATTGATAATGCAAACCAAACTTCCTGTTTCCATATGGGGTTATGCAATATTACATGCTGCATCATTAATTCGCATAAGGCCAAGTTCATATAATGCATACTCTCCCTTACAACTTGCTTTTGGTCAAGAACCAAATATTTCTCATCTTAGAATATTTGGATGTGCTGTATACGTTCCTATTGCACCACCACAACATACAAAGATGGGTCCCCAAAGAAGGTTGGGTATATATGTTGGATATGAGACAAAGTCTATTATAAGATATATTGAACCTTTAACAGGTGATGTTTTTACAGCACGTCTTGCTGATTGTCAATTCAATGAATCAGTTTTTCCACCATTAGGTGCAGAAACGAAAAACCAAGAAAAGAATGTCTCATGGAATGAACCTTCTTTGTCATATCTTGATCCTCGCACAAAACAATGTGAAACTGAAGTTCAAAAGATAATGCATTTCCAAGAAATAGCTAATCAATTGCCAGATGCATTTACTGATACAAAAAGAGTGACTAAATCATATATACCAGCTGTTAATACTCCAGCTCGAATTGAAAATTCCAAATAGGCAATCTGATGATAAATTCACTCAAGAATCTAAGACACACTTGAAGCGTGGAAGACCAATTGGTTCAAAGGATAAAAATCATCGAAAAAGAAAACCAACAGAAAATGCAATTGATCATGAGGAAAGTGTTCCTGAAGAAACACAAAACAATCCTCCGGTTGAGGAAAGTAATGTTATAGAAAATATTGATGAGAAATTTTCTTATGCTGTCGCATGTGATATTATGAATGATGATTCTGAACCACAATCTGTTAATGAATGTCAAAATAGACATGATTGGGTTAAATGGAAAGAAGCTATACAAGCTGAACTGAATTCTCTCAACAAGAGAAAGGTATTTGGACCTATTATTATGACACCTGGAGTTGTGAAACCATTAGGGTATAGATGGATTTTTGTTTGAAAGAGAAATGAGAAAGACGAAATTGTAAGATACAAAGCTAGACTTGTAGCACAAGGTTTTTCTCAACGACATGGAATTGATTATGAGGAAACATATTCTCCAGTTATGGATGCAATCACTTTTAGGTATTTAATCAGCCTTGCAGTCTCTAAAAAGTTAGAGATGCGTCTTATGGATGTTGTTACTGCTTACTTATATGGATCACTTGATAGTGATATATATATGAAAATTCCTGAAGGATTTAAAATGCCTGAAGCATTGAATACAAAACCTAAAGAAATGTATTCAATTAAACTACAAAGATCTTTATATGGGTTAAAACAATCTGGACGCATGTGGTATAATCGTTTAAGCGATTACTTGACAAGTAAAGGTTACAAAAATAATACTATTTGTACATACGTATTTATTAAAAGAACAACATCTGGATATGTGATCATAGCTGTATATGTTGATGATCTAAACATCATTGGAACGAATAAAGAAATTCTTGAAGTTATTGAACTTTTAAAGAAAGAATTTGAAATGAAAGATCTTGAGAAAACCAAGTATTGTCTTGGATTACAAATTGAACATTTGCCTAATGGAATACTTGTACATCAATCGAATTATACAGAAAAGATCTTGAAGCGTTTCAATATGAACGAAGCCAAATCTTTAAGTACTCCAATGGTTGTTAGATCACTAAATATTGACAAAGATCCATTTCGCCCATGCGAAGAAAATGAGGAGGTTCTTGGTCCAGAAGTACCATACCTTAATGCAATAGGTGCCCTAACGTATCTTACTAATTGTACCAGACCTGACATTTCTTTTGCTGTAAACTTATTAGCAAGGTTCAGTTCATCGCCGACAAAAAGGCATTGGAACGGGATCAAGCACATATTCCGATACCTTCGAGGAACTAGTGACTTAGGATTATTTTATCCTAATGATTCAAAACAAGGATTGATTGGTTATGCAGATGCAGGGTATTTGTCTGATCCTCATAAAGCAAGATCTCAAACTGGATATGTCTTCATGAATGGAGGTACTGCAATTTCCTGGCGTTCTCAAAAACAAACACTTGTTGCCACATCTTCAAATCATGCTGAAGTAATAGCACTAAATGAAGCAAGCAGAGAATGTGCATGGTTAAGATCAATGACGCAACTCATACTAACTTCATGTGGACTGGATAAAGATAAAGTCCCAACTTTAATATATGAAGATAACGCAGCATGTGTTAATCAAATGAAAGAAGGATATATCAAGAGCGACAGGACAAAACATATTCCTCCAAAGTTTTTCGAATACACTCAAGAGCTTATAAAGAATCATGAAGTTGAGATAAAGTATGTTCAATCCAGTAACAATGCAGCAGATCTTTTCACGAAGGCACTTCCCACTGCAATCTTTAGAAAGCATGTATCGGGTATCGGAATGCGACATGTGCATAGCATGTGAAGAATAGTGATTACATAAATGAGGGGGAGTAAACTATGCACTGCACTCTTTTTCCCTTCGCTAAAGTTTTTTCCCACTGGGTTTTCTTTAGCAAAGGTTTTTAACGAGGCAGTAGTAGTTGGAAAATGTGTCATCCAAGGGGGAGTATTATGAATATGCAAGACAAAGCCATTAAATGGATTGCCACATTTTCAACCCTTCATGTCTTCTCCATCAAATCTATGTCTACTTATTTACCTTTCATTTGTATGTACATGTAATGCAAGGGTAAAACTTTTAGTATAAATACCCCATGAGATGGATGAATAAAATGCACCTCAACACTTTCATAAGTGTTTACATACTTCTCTTCCTCCCTTCTTTCTAGTTATTGTTCTTCATCTTATGTTCTTATTATAGATGTAGCAAGTTCTTTGATGAAGTGCTAATATGATCATAATCATATCTAATTTATAATATAATCTTCATTATTTGTATTATAAAGTTAACACCAAATTTTTGCTTCAGACATTGGTAATAATTATGTAAGGTGAGTTCTCTGCCTTTCATTGTGGTAAATCTTTTTTCCAGGACCAAAATAATAAAATTCAAGACTTCACACTACAAGCAATTGTATGTTACGCATTACAACTTGTACATCCATCTTACATCTTAATTTCCCCACTCTGCATTCTCACTTTTTACCATTAAAAACTGCTCAACTTATGGCAGCTTTTCATACATTTTGCAGATCAAAAAACCGATCAAGAAACCTCAAATGTTGGACTACGAATGGGGAAACCCGTCAACGATCATGCTCAACGGCGCCGTCGCCGTCGACGAACCCACCTCACAACCTGATCAAAACCGCCATATCTACGATCAGTACTCCCAAAGCTTCAACGAAACCACCAACACCCAATACCTCAACCCGAATGACTTCCTCCACCATACCCATAACCCGCACCACTACCTCAACAACCCGGCCCAAACCCATCCTCATTTCGCCTCCCTTTACGACCCACGCGCTTACGCCGGCGATTGCGCGTACGCACCATCACTCGAACCGGAAGGCTCTCATGGTCAAACCGGGTTCATGCTCATGCCGAAAACTGAACCGTCCGGGTGCGCTATAGACTTTACTAACAACCGGATTGGGTTGAACTTGGGTGGCCGGACGTACTTCTCGTCGGCGGAGGATGATTTCGTGAACCGGCTATACCGCCGGTCGCGGCCGTTAGAGGCGGCGCTGGTGAGCTCTCCGAGGTGTCAGGCAGAAGGGTGTAATGCCGATCTTACTCACGCTAAACACTACCACCGCCGGCACAAGGTGTGTGAGTTTCACTCGAAAGCCTCCACCGTCATCACCGCCGGGTTGACTCAGCGATTCTGTCAACAGTGTAGCAGGTATTTTTCCTATTTACTATTATACCCCTTATAATCAATAAAGTACAACACTTGATGCATAACACCTTAACGGCTATACTAAAATTCCGTGCATTAAGGGTTTGTACAATAACATTAACAGAATACACAACTATAATAGTTACTGTTGATTACTCCGTATTTCCTAAGAAAAAATGAATTAGCTAAACAAGGAAAGCAATTATTTACGGAAATTAAAAAATGACTAAAATGCCCTTGAAGGGTGGGTTGGGGTACAAGGTTGCTAAAGACAATGATTGGTGTACATGGGGGTGATCCCGAGGGCATTTTTGGGTCCGTAAATTTTCTGTTTCCCATATAAGCTGCGGATTTACTCTTTGATAGGTACTGTTTGCTTTTGCTTCTTATAGTAACATGTATAACCAAACTACCCTTCCTTTGTTTCATTTATTAATTAGTACTACTAATAATGGATTAAGTATTACTAGATGAAAAATGGTATATATTTTTACAATTTTTTTACACTTCCTACTCAGTACAGGATATAGAAGATAATATGTGTAATCCAAATAGTTTTTCCTAGTATTATTTTGTAATTTTGACATTTGTCTTTTTCTAATAAGTCGGAAGATAATTAAAAATAAATTGTAGTACTACATATCATTTATCTTACTAATTTCAATATCATTTTGGAAATTGACACAAGATAATTTATTTTTATATATAATGCCATGAAGATTCCATCTTTTGTCGGAATTCGACAACGGGAAAAGAAGTTGTCGAAAAAGACTTGCTGATCACAACCGTCGTCGTAGAAAATCATCACAAAATCAAGATCATAGCAAGTCTCTTGCCACTGTCTCGAGCACTCAAAGTTCCTCTTCTGACATCGTATCAAGTAAGTTCTAGTTAAAACATTCAACCAAAACTATTTGTATTAATACACTATTAGTTAGGTGATTAATCATTTATTATGCACAAATTGCTACATTTGTACATATATTAATATAAGACATTTTTTGGTTTAATACTTGAATAAAATTTTTAGGGTATCAATCGGATTCCAGAGGCTAATATTAGTCGGTGGCACGATGCAAGTGGTTTCTTCATCACAGAAGATGTTTTATCATATTCCTTGACTATGTGTTAGCTAGTTATAAATAACGTTGTTGTAATTAATTTTTTAGATTGGTTCGATAAATGATTAATTACCTCGGATATTAATTCTCAATTAAATGTATGCTAGATTTATAATTGCTTTTATATATAGAATTTAAGTACGTAACCACTCTAGTTTATTTATTGCGATCCAAATATATATATTCTTCATCCGTTTCAAAATGATTATATATTACGGAGTATATGATTGGTTGTAATGCACAACATATTAGTAAATTCTTGTGTTCTCTAGTATTCTCGAAGTTGTTTTAGTATTTAGGTTTTCATTAGCAACTTACATACTTATATTCTATATAGTATTTACTATGTTTTTTGTAGTTTGAACATTAATATTATGGGCATTACTCATAATATTAACTTTGGATAGTGTGAGGATATTGTTAGGCTCCTGAAAGATGTCGAAAAAACGTTTTTAACAATAAATCAGAAATGCTTTAACGAACTCTTATTATATAGTCCTTAAAATGCCGTTAACAAGGATTAATAAATATCATTCTTTTGTTTGGTGATTTTTTTAATGATAAATCAGAAATGCTTTAGAACGATATGAGGGTAAAGAAGGAAATTTGAAGTAAAAAAGGGGTTGGTGAAGAAGAAGTCAAAAAGTCAAGTTGTCTCCTGCATGGAAGCTATATTTGATGAAGTTATTATTCTCTGTGGGTCCTCCCATGAGATGCATTCATGTGGTCCTCTATATTATTAGGTTTTCATTCATACTTATCGTACGTGGAAATATATATTAATGTTTTATTAGAAAGAAACGGATGCATTACAAACTTATTAATGTTTTATTAGAAAGCTTTAATTTGTAATCCCTTACTAATAACATCTCAAAAGATAGGCTTAAAAAGTTGTTTAAAAAAAGTCCATATATTTATGAAGCATAAAGAGCTAGTTTGTGTAAAAACAATAACTAATTTAACGTTTATAATTATAATTAATGTTGTTTTTAAGATTTGTGTAAGGGTTATTTATTTAAAAGCAAATATTATCACTAACACATGATATTTACACCTCACATCAGGTATTCAACTAAACTTAAACTCAAAATCTCTTTATTGAAATTTCATCGACCGCCCGCTAATAAATCATCGATCATACGCCCTTTGATTTTATAAACGAGCTCAAATCTCATTGTAGATATGTAAGATACATATAATGTGTGTTCTGTGTTCATCGCATATACACCTTTAAAAAATTATGCATCATTTCTATAACACCATGCGCAATGTATTTTTAATTTATACGAGTGAGTATACTACCCCCTTTTTAATTTATGCAATGTATGTTTAACGTGTGTGTGTGTGTGTGTTGTCTCTAGTAATGATTAAAGACGAAGGAGAAGTCGAAATCATAAGTTTGTTTGAGACTGACTCTTTATACTGGCAAGAAGGCGTGTCTTGTTTATTTTTAAGATAACTTCTTTTCAATTATCTCTCTTGGAAGTATGTATCTTCATTCAAAATTTTCATGATACAGTTTTGTAAGTTTCTAGTGAATTTGAAATGACTTGTAAATTGGTAAATGGTAAAAAGTTCATCTCCATTTTTAATGGAAAGAAGTGTTTTTTTAGTGAGTTTGATTCAAAGGTTGAGAATTTTAATACGATAATGTAGATGAGACACAACCATCCGAAGTTTTCGTCTACATTAAAAAAATTAATTTTTTTTCAGAAAAATAAAAAATTTTATTTTATTTTAAATATTATTCAGAAAAATTTAAGGGGTTGCACGAAATCACGAACCATCACCTGTTAAACAATAGGTGTGCCACTGCTTACAAGATTGTTTGCACTAGTTGGATTCAAACACTGGATTCTCACGTTGTATAAGAGTTCATGAACCTTTGAATAATCATCAGCTCGATTAGTGAACCTCTGTAAATCACAAAATCATATTTTATTAACCGCGTATCACACAATATATGTAGCTATCATAAAAACCATACTTGTGTATATGCTTCCTAAAAGCCATCAAAAAGTCAAAAGAAGATGTATTTGGAAATAGACTAGTCGTACTTGAATTTCATCTCAACAAACTTCAACTAAGGGGGACCATTGAATTTCTGATCATGTATGCCCAAGTTCGAAGTAACCTTTAAATCAATTAAACCGTGAATTTAACTGATTAATAGATTCATAAGTTATTTGATCATCCTCTCATATTGAGCATGAAGTATTATACTCATATAGATCACTTTTCATATTTGGCTGAAGATTTTTTTTGTTTTTTTGTTTTGTTGTTGTTGTGTTTTAAGGTAGAATGTTTTGTTTTTTTTTTTTTTGAAAATTATAATTAGATATCTTTCAGCCTGAAGTAGTCTCTACATGCACTTCGCGTAGAGTTATAACTGTCTACATCTTACCTCTCACGTACCTTTTATTTAAAAAGATTGAGTATCGTTATTGGTGGTGGTGATATGAGAACCAAGATGACGTTCGTTGGTTCATATATATGACAAAAGCATCATAAATCAACCTACAATCCAAAACCACCTATTTTGCGAGTGTCGTATAGCTTTGGTTTTCAGGGTTTGTGTAGTTTCGTGGTCCATATAAGCGATAAGACAAGACAAATTTTAACTGTGGAAACAACATGGTAACATGCCATGATTATTGGGGAGAACTACAATTGGAAGGGGTCCTCACAACGTCACATGTCGATTATGAACATCGTGGGCTTCAATTCCACCTTGAACCAAGCTAGGCTTTTATGGAATGTAATCTAGAGGATCACATAACCCATGAGTTAATTAACAATATATGTTTACTTTCAAAATTAGACAAAAGGCATAAGAGAGCATGCAATTTTAAGGTGGTAATCCAAAACCACCTTAAAAACTAGTATGTTTGTCGCAACAAGTTTATAATAATATTTTTAAATTTTCATAAAACTTTTGCTAACAACTCGTATATTTTTATCTTCCAATGAATTAACAAGAAGCATGTGTCTGTTATTCACGACAGAGTTAAAAGATACATATCATATATATAAACTAAAATATTCATTACCCTATATATATTTCACAAAATTAAAAAAAATATATTTATGTAGTGTAAACTAATTGTAACATTTATCCATAATAAATCTATTTTTTCAATTAAATAATGCCTAGCTTGTGCCAATAAAATCAACCTATGCACACCACCACCATCAAGCCATTTGGAGTGGCCCAAACAAAGATTCCAATCTCGTCAACTTGTAGAAAAGTCTCTTTCAAATCATTTATCTTTTCACATTTTGGAGTTTCTTGCCTTTGTCCAGTTGATCAAAAGGACTTCAACTTAAATCTTAACCATGTCTCTCAACTTTCCAACATCTATGAGAACCAACCCCCCACCCCATTCACTCCCTTTTCTTTTCTTGTGTCATGAAACAATTGCAACAAACAACAACAATACATAGTTCCACCAAAGGTGAAGTATGGGGGACGTGAGGTGTAAACAGTCATATATTTAACAGTAGGTAGAGAGATTGTTTCATCCAGTTTGGTTATTTTCGGACTTCAAAGAAGACTGAGTTTGCTAATAAATTAGCACAAACTTGCTATTATCGATTTGTGACTTTAAATATGATGATAGTCATATGAAATAGGGATTTGGCTTCTCAACAAGTAGATAATTCGAAGAACCAACAGTTCCATTTCGAGGAATGTGTGACTTTTGGGATTAAAATATGTTCGAAAGAAAAAAACATGAGAAGAGGACTGTGTCAAAGTAACATTCGCTTATTTTTAGTTGATATATCATCTTTATTTTCTTGCATCTAATAAACGAGACATTATAATAATATCACTTTATCTTGACCAAATATATAATTAAATAGTACAAAACTTTAATCAATATATAAGTTATTATTGTACTAGAATAACAGTTTCCATAATTCTATTTGTTTTTCTCTGAAAAGCAAGGAGGATAATGTTTAGAACTCTACGGACAAAAATATCATGTTTCTTATCAGCATATTAACTATAATAACGTTTTCAATTTGTAAAATCCTGTTCTTTGACGGTATATGTTTTTAGACATCACCCTTATGTAAATGTATTGCTTCAACCAAAATTATTAAGATAAGATTAAATTAAGAGTAATGGTGTTTCTTCCTTCTCATATTCCTATTCATTTGATAATAACAAGTGTCAAAATCAAAAGATTATATGAGAAAAGAAAACTAATGTATGATACATGTCTAATTTAAAAGTGGATAGGTTTATAGGTAGGAAAAAAAAATTAGAAAAAATATCGTTTCTCTTAAATTAAATGTATGGATGGGATCTTTTGACATCAAATGAAAGAACGCAACTTGAAGAAATAGTACACACAGTGGGTGTGTGTTTTAGTGTTTTACCATTTCAAAGGTTGCAGATGGAAAGTTTTGTGTGGATGTTGTGGCTTTTTGTGATGTGTGTGGGGTTTCACTTTTTAACTTGCAGAAAACAGAACTCAACTCAGAAGCTTCAGAATGAAAAAACAACAGAGTGTTTGCAGGCTCACCACGTGACACGCACGTGATGGTGGGTCCTTATGGACTAAATATGTGTACTTGATGGGTCCCATGAGAGTTGGTCTTGGAGTTTTCTCAAGATTTGAGAAGATTTGGGTAGAAAGGAAGTTTGATGTAGATGTGAAATTCTCTCTTTTTATTTACACTTTCACCCCTTTTACTATCAAAATTTTAGTTGCTATACTTTATTTCTTAAGGTTATTTGTGTCTTAAGCCAACCAAGGTTTCTTCTTCTTTTTTCAAAGAAAGACGAAATTGACTTTTTTTTTTATACCGGCTAGACGTTATAAATTTAATTAACTTATTTACAAAGAAGTTATTTTTCTAAAAAAATGTTGATACATTAGTGGTAACACATTTAAAATGATCTCTTCTATATTTCACAAGATTGATCTCTTTCATATATAAACATTTACTATATTGTCCACGAAGGTTAAAAAACAATCATATCAATGATTAGGTCGCCGTACATAACGAGTAAAATTTAATCACACCGTGAAGGGCGTTATAAACAGTATATCCTTTAAAAATATAAATTAGTTAATTTTTATTTTTAAAAAGTTTATTAAGTAAACTAAAATAAAATAGTTAAGTAGAAAATGAATCAAGTAAGATCAACCAAAATAAAATATTTTACTCGTAAATAGTTTTAATTAAGGATATAGATTTGCGTTCAAGGAGGTCCATGATTTTTACAAAGTCCCAAGGAACAAATCTCAACCATTGATCAATATGATCAAATGGTCAAGATTAATCACATATTTTATACATAGAGGGGTATTTTGGTCATTTGGCACTAAAAAAATTATTTTATTTTATTTTTTATTTTAAAATTTTAAATTTTTTTTTATTTTTTTAATTTTTAATTTTTAACTGAGGGGTATTTTGGTCATTTTGAAAAAAAAAATTATTTTTATTTTTTATTTTTTATTTTAAAATTTTTAATTTTTTTAAAAAAATTATTTTTTTAAAAAAAATTATTTTTTTATTATTATTTTTTTTTTAAATTATTAAATTTTCATTAATGACACATAATGTTATTCCATAGTTAATCACATGTGATTGCATTCTGAATCACATGTGATTTAACTAAAACCTAATTTTACACTAAAATCACATGTGATTTACACTAAAATCACATGTGATTTTACACTAAAATCATATGTGATTAAGTTATACACGTAATTATTAAATAAATATTATTTTTTAATTAAAAAAATAAAAAAAATAAAAAAATTTTAAAATAAAAAATAAAAAAATCGAAATTTTTTTTAAGTGCCAAATGACCAAAATACCCCTTCATAATAAAAAATAAAAAATAATAAAAAAAATAAAATTTTAAAAAAATAAAAAATAAAAAAAATTATTTTTTAAAAAATGACCAAAATACCCCTCAATATATAAAATATGTGATTAATCTTGACCATTAGATCTTATTGATCAATGGTTGAGATTTGTTCCTTGGGACTTTCTAAAGATGATGGACCTCCTTGAACGTTTCTCTAAGGATATAAACAAACTTTGAAAAATTAACAAGATTTGTGTGGGTTCATTCATCTAATTTTAGCTTACCGAACAAAGGAATATGAATGCATAAACAAACCTATTTTCAGGTTCGACTTCGTTCACAAAGAATAATAGGTTTGTCCATGTTTGTTCTACTCGTTCATTGAGATGGTAAACAAACACAAAACTATATAAACAAACACAAACAAATATAAATTATTGAATTACATATTAATCAACGCAAAAGCACACATAGTCAAAGTAACTAGCATTACTATTATGAACATCAATATACAATAATCCCAAATTTTAAATAAGTTCCATAGGATGATCTAAAATCCAAAGAGAAATTGACCACTAGACTAGCCCAATAAGATGCAGGCTAAACTTTTAGCCCGTTTTGACTGCTAGACTAGCCCAATAAGGATGCAGGCTAAACTCTTAGCCCGATTTGATACTAAAAAATAATAATTTGAAGGAATAGGATTTGGTGGTGATTTTTACACCACATATTTTGACTCATGCACCACAATTATTGTTTTACATACTTGTATAGTCTGCAATAATACATGTACAGTGTGGTATAAACATCAAAACATGTGGTGTAGAAATTAATGGAATAGAATGATCTAGAATGAGTTTTTTTTGTTTTCATCTTGTTACTAATTATCTCGTTCTGAAGTACGTATATTTTACGTTTCTATACCTTTTGGTTTAATGTTTATAGGGGCAATTAACTTGTTTCCATTTTTATTATCATCTTTTCTAATAGAAATCGGACTTTTTAGATGATTTTTTAAAGAACAATAAGGATACAAATATCTGCCAAAACAAAAAAAAGTAAAACTAGACTAATTAAACAAAACCTAGTGATTAAGTTCATCTGATCTTTCAACCACCACATGATTAATGATTACACAATCAGCTTAATCTTTACGGACAAAATAAAGCTTACCCATAACATGAAGAACAGCAACAAAAGCAATGAAACCAATACTCATAACAAGAACAACATTTGGAGAGATTTTTAGTCCAGGTGCATCATCTGTGTAGAATTGAAGCATGTTTCCAGCTGTCCCACCTGCTGCCCCACTGGTCCCACTTGTTCTTCTCCTTCTTAAGTTAGCTGCAGCTGCTGCTGCACTTCCTCTTGGTGGAGCTGCCCCATTCGAAGCCATTCTGCACTTCCAAAAAAAGCATTTGGCCCGTTTTAGTCATTTTGACCCGTTTACAATGGAAAGTCGCCCAAACTATATTTTTAATGCATACAACCTCCTAAGCATGTCTGTCTATTCAAGAGATTAATTTGCTCCACTTTTAAATATTTGCTCCTTAATAATCATTACATTATAATGGAGCATTCACTTTAACCGCAAGTTTTCTCAATTTTATCTTATTGTCATTAAGCTATGTGGTCAAATGTCAAGTCAAACAATCTTTTTCTGGGAAGGAGTGATCAATGCATATGCATCAGCTTATTAAAGCTATCATAAAGATACTTGATAATTATTCCATTTGCAGAATTTGTAGAAGCAAAAATAAACAAGATACATACATGACCATTACTTCCTACATCCTAGAAACGAGTCTCAGTATTTGAGGATTAAGTTGCAAATGAGGTAATTTTAAGCTTTCAAGCAAAAAAATCGATATGTTGGTAAAATTACCTAAGAATCTTACAAGTATATGCGTTTTCAGAGTAGTATATTAGTAGTTCTTTATCAAACTAAACATTATACTTGCTAAAATAAAAAATATCCTAGGGTAGCTAATTCTAACCATAGTACTTGCGGTTTTGTTACTCTTTGAGCAATGGAATTCAAAAAGCGGTATCAGATAATTTTCAATGAATACATCAATATTACGATAAATTTACTATACACATAGATGATAGATCGAATTAAACATATAAGTTGGGGCAATTACACATCATATAACAACAACAAAAATTCTAACAATCAGTGACTTAAGGAAAAAAGTGAAGGCTGCAGTATACGAAGAATGATCGAACAAGTCAATAATTTCATTCATCGAGATTATATATCTAATTACAAACAGATCTAAGTAAACTGCTGTCTACGAACTCCAAATCAAGATTAAATTCAATCAGAATTCTTCGATTCATGAACAAAGTAAGAGATATAGACGGTAAACTAACCTTTAGTGCAGAGATAAAAAAAAAACTGTGACTTGTGAAATCGTTGCTGCTTTCGAAGATCTGATATTTTGGAAAGAGAGAACGCCCGACCCCCGTCAATAAGGTCGTTCACTTTTTGGCGTTATCGGTTGCCACATCAACCGAACCAATCAAAATTTGCCACCTAGGAATCCTTGTTTACTACTTATTGTTTTGTCATGGACTCATGGTTGCCAAATGGACTTGGGTAAATGAGTATTTGATGTATGTGCGGCCCAAATTACTTTGAAAAATAGTGTAAGCTGTAACCATCATATATTCACAAGTAAGTATTTTAATAAATATTATATTAATTTATAAAAAATATTTATTTTATTTTGTCATGGTTGCCGAATAAACTTGAGTAAATGCAGTATTTGAATGTACGTGCGTCCCAAATTACTCTGTATACATTTATTAAAGAGTTAATTACACAAATGGTCCTTTAAGATGATACCAGATTACAAGTTTGGTCCTAAACTTTTAATTTCGACAAGTGTAGTCCTTTATGTTTATCAATTTTGCACGGTTGGTCCTTTAGGGCAAATGGTGTTAAAATTTTCTGTTAAGTGACCTCGTGTGCAATGCACATAAGGATACTTTTGTCTTTTCGCACTCCATCTTCTTCCCCACTTCATCTTTTTCCCCAAAATCAAAACCCTAATTTGAAATCCTAAAATACTCCATCAACTTCCCTCAATTTCTTTAGCCTCTCATTCAATTCTCCCAATGAAAACCCAATTTTTTGTTTACATTTAACTTCAGGCTTTAATTTATTCAGTTTCATCCCCAAATCCCCATAGCTATACGTCCTTACAAATTCAGTCATCATTTTCTTCGGACACCAAATTGATGTTACCCTTCCTTTCACACAGAGCAACACTAATAAACAAACGTAATCATCAACACATGATGGAATTCAAACCCATGTAGAACGAAACACCACGGTTTTCTGAGATCGCAAGTAAATCCGAATTCAAACGACACTAGAACAGAAAACTAATTCACAGACAATAAAATTACACGAAAACTCAAACTAAATCTACATTCTTCCCATTCATTCTAGAATCATTCAACAATAAAACAACAATGGAGAACGACATGGTAGCAACAGAAGCAAATTAAGATCCCATTCACTCCCGGAGCGACCCATGCTTCATCGCCCTGCTCTCTAGATTCATTGCACTTGTTATGAATTATGAGTGTAGTTTAAGTGGTTATAAGCTTTGCAGAAGGAAAGGTTTTTCAAGGTATCAGGTTTGTGCGAGTTATATCAAGTGGCGGGTGATGTATGTCTTTATATAGTTGCACGTTCACATTTCAAATTAGGGTTTTGATTTTGGAGGAAAAGATGAAGTGGGGGAAGAAGATGAAGTGTGAAAGACAAAAATAGTGCATTGCATATTTGGTCATTTAACAGAAAAATTTAACACCGTTTGGTCTAAAGGACTAAACGTGCAAAATCGGTAAACATAAAGGACTACACTTGTCGAAATTAAAAGTTTAGGACTAAACTTGCAATCTGGTATCATCTTAAAGGATCATTTGTGTAATTAACTCTTTATTAAATATTATACTAGTTAATAGAAGATATTTACTTTATTTTTAACAGCAACAAAAATATTAGATATTTACTTAAATTCCACAAGTATTTTATGAAGGAGTGAGCAATCAACCATTCAGACCGAACTGATTAATAGAAACGCACCGACCTAGATAAGGACTGGACTCATATACACATGAGCGGTCCCTGCTACACATCGTAATCGGTTTTTTAACCGATCGAATCGGAAATATCAATTTTCTTAAAAAATTAAACAGTTGAAATAGACATTAATTATTATTTTTTTTAGATTTGAAATTTAGATATGATAAAATTAAATGGAAAATAGGTTTTGAGAATTTGTTTTTATTTTTTATGATATTAATTTTGCATTTTTCTATTTTTTTTAGCATTTGTGCACCATTCACGTAACTAGTGCATCCTAAACCGATATCGTTATCCGGTTCATCGATCAAATTAACCATATTTAAAACATTGACTGGTTCAAATTTTATGCGTATTTATTAATATGGTTACATAATGAAAATTCTGTGACATGGATTGTGGTCCAAAAATCCTTTTATATTTCTTTGTCAAATTGAATTTTTTTCATCATGTGACTAATAATAGAATACCTTTAGTCGGGTTATATTGATAATAAAGTTCAAAATATTTGAACCCGCATTGATTCATTACCTGGATCACCCAAATAGTAATCTCCACTATATTAATTTATTAAAAATTAATATTTAAATAGTAGAAAATAGTTTTTCATTAAATATATTCTTTTAAAACTTGTTATTATTGATGTTGTATGTGTTTTTTTTTGTTTTTTGTGTGATGTCTTGACTCTTGAACAATATACTTTTGTAACAACAGAAAACGGATTAGTCTAATTTAACCAAATTACAATTTGGTTTGTGTACTTGAGATGGTTAACAGTAAATGGTTCATAAACTATTTTAAAGCTAATATATTTTCTAATTTCTATATAAACTCTTAGTAGACCCTTTAACGTTTTTGTATTAAAATCTAATTTCTACATTTGTTTTACATTAATTTACTGTGGGTGCTAATCTATAAATATATAAGAGCTAGATTATAAATAGAATATAATATATATATATATATATATATATATATATATATATATATATATATATATATATATATATATATATATTTATATATATTGTGGAATGATTTTTTTTTTGTTTATTTTGAATGCCAAATATTGCGGTTACTTTATCATATGTGCGAATAACTAATATTGCGGGTATAACATCTAGTGTAGTGTG
This sequence comes from Calendula officinalis, assembly GCA_963853835.1. NCBI lineage: Eukaryota > Viridiplantae > Streptophyta > Magnoliopsida > Asterales > Asteraceae > Calendula > Calendula officinalis. The sequence continues at coordinate 4,118,198 of OY970830.1, read as the reverse complement.
CGAATAACTAATAGCGCGGTGTTGTCATTAATAATGCGGTTTCTTTCTTGTTGCGGTCTTTGCTTTTGATATTGCGGTTTCTCTTTTGTTGCGGTGTTGAATTTAATATTGCGGTTTCTTTCTTGTTGCGGTCTCTGTGTTTGATATTGCGGTTTCTCTTTTGTTGCGGTTTGTTTGTTTGATAGTGCGTAGTTTGTTAGTGCGTTCCTTTCCCCGCATTATCAAAGCGTTTTCACCGCAACAACAAATCGTTTCTGTAGTAGTGTAAAGCTCCTCTATGTAAGTGATATAACGTTATAAGACACCCATCTATCATCTCAAATTAATCTAGCGTGCATCATATTTATGGATTTTTGATTTTATTGACCGTGCTTAATGCATTCTTCCAAGATCACTAGTTTTTATTATACATTATATAATACTCCCTCTGTCCCATAAAAAACTTCTCATTTGACGTTGTCACAAGTTTTAAGGTGATAGTTAGTGATAGGATCATTGGTAATAATTTTGATTAAAATATAAGATTGATTTGGAGAGAGAAAGATAGTTAGTGGATAGTTGGTGGTGGGGTCCTTAGTAATAATAATGTATTATTATGTGGAGCCCATCAAATGTAAGAAATGAGAAGTTTTTTGCTGGATAAAAAATTAAGGTTAAATGAGAAGTTTTTTATGGGACGGAGGGAGTGTAATTTTTTACATTCTTCTTCCGAAATGTTCTAAACAAGGAGAATGTGTATGTGCTTCGCGACGTGTTTACAAAAATACACATTATATTTATAAACTATAGTACCATATTTTATTTAAAAAAAATACAAAATTAATAAATAATAGCATTTGCGGTAGAAAATGTTGTTATAATTAAATAATACTCCGTACATTAAACTTGCAGGTTGAAACACGCAGGATATTTCCTTCAACACCTGTAGAAAACCCCACAAATTCAACAAGTTGAAAACCAAAAGATTTGATTGTTCACTAACGTACAAAGCCTCATTGAACGTGCAACTTGTCAATCCATTTAATTTTGACTATCAAAAGGCTTATAACATAACAATATTAAGATAATTAGGAGAGTTAGACTGTGCGTAAGGTCGACACGTTCAAATGCCCTATTGGTTGACTACTCGACCGTTCACAGGTGACCTCTTCTTCCTCTTTCTCCCTTTTATATATATATATATATATATATATATATATATATATATATATATATATATATATATATATATATATATATATATATATATATATATATATATATATATATATAATTAATAATTAATAATTTAATAATATATTATACGGAGTATAAAATATATATACTTCCTCCGTATCAAAATAAGTGACACAAATTGGATTACACGTTTTTTGAGGTAAAAGATTAAAGTAGAGGTTAAAATATATTAAAGTACATAGTTAGTGGATGATGAGTCCCACTTTTCTTGAATAAAGTGATATTAATGAGTTTTAAAAGTAAAAGTAAGGGTATAAGGGTAATTTCACTTTATTAGAGTGGATAGTTAGTGGGTATGAGTCCCACTATATTTGCCAAATAAGGAAAGTTTTCAAAGTGTGTCACTTATTTTGATACACCCCAAAATGGAAAGTGTGTCACTTATTTTGATACGGAGGAAGTATATATATATATATATATATATATATATATATATATATATATATATATATATATATATATATATATATATATATATATATATATATTAATTAAACGAAAATTCTAAATAAATAAAAAGAAATTGGTCGCCGATTCGGTCACCCATTACGGGCTATTGGTCACTGTTTGGTCATGTGTTTGATCAGGAGAGAGAAAGCTAACGTGGCGCAGATGTAGCAGGGGTGACCAAAGTGGGTTTGGTCACCCAATATTACGCATAGTCTTATGGGTTCAAATTTAATTGTTGATAAAATTAATATACATTTAGTTGGTGCGTATTAGCGAGCAGTTTAAGAATATACTTGTATTTAATTTTAACTATTTAAAATAATTTTTAAAAAATATATTTAAGTTTAACTATTCAGAATAATTGACACAAATCTCAAGGCCGTTTAATTGCCGTCTTCAAATAGGACCCTACTCCGTTTCAAAACTCCCTATTAGGGGTGCACAACCGGACCGGTTTTTTAACCGAACCGGTTTAAAAACCGGTTTAAAACCGGTTTCAAACCGGATTAAGGCTCGAAAATACCGGATCGGTCTCAAACCGGCGGTTCCCAACCGGTTTACGTTTCTGACGAGCGGTTCGGTTTTAAAACCGGTTTCGTGGAACCGGTTTTTTAACCGGTTTTTTTACCGGATTTGTCCGAACCGGTTATTCAACCGGTTTTTAAACCGGTTTTTTTAACAAACACATAGCCGTTCGATTTTTACCGTTGAAAAACTAGCCGTTGCAAGGTAACGTTCGAAATTATAGCCGTTGGCCCCCAACCGGTTTAAAAACCGGACAAAAAACCGGTTTTCAAACCGGTTTTCGAGTCTTCAAAAATCCAGCCGTTAATATTACCGTTTTTTGACCGTTGGAAGAGTTTCTAGCCGTTTTTTTTGTCTTTTAGGGTCCACAATTCACCTATAAATACCCCTTAGGTGTTAAGGATCAATCACCACTCAAAACACTCTCATTTCTAGCTTAAAAACTCACACCACACTCAAAAACGCAAGTATCTTTGCTATGGATTCGGAATCTCAACCTTCGGTTGGTATGGGTGAATCTTCTACCGACGTTATCGTAGAGAAGATACTTCCTACAAAGAGAAATCCGGACATTTGGTGCAATTTCAACTTATGTTTGATGTCGGATGGATCGAAAAAAGCTCGGTGCAAAAGATGTAGGCGTTTCTTTAAAGAAGATGGAAATACAAGTTTGAAGAATCATAAGAATAAAAGTTGCACCATTGTAAAAATGGGCTCGACGAGTGGCCAAACAACCATGGGAAATGACGGCAACATACAAACTTTCGACGCTAGTAGGCTTCGTCAACGAATGGCGAAGTTGGTGGTTCAAGAGGCGTTGCCCTTTAGCTTTTTCGACAACAAAAGGTTGACGAGCATGATCCAAGAAGAGTTGGAAGCACGCTATTCCCATGTAAGTCGTACTACCTTACGACGTGATGCTATAAAATTATGGAAACTTGCTAAAGATGATTTAAAAAAAGGTTTTGAAAATTTACAAACGGGGGTTAATTTAACTAGTGATGTTTGGACCGCCCCAAATTCTACACACGACTCGTACCTTTGCGTTACTGCTCATTGGATTGATCCCAATACTTGGGTAATGATGAAGCGTACGATTGCGTTTGAATTATTTGGGACTCCACATACGGGGGAAAATTTGTACCAAATTTTAGACTATGTTATAAGAAGTTATAAATTAGAGTCTAAAATCTTTTCTATGTCTTTTGATAATGCGTCCAACAATACAAATGCGGTTAAAAAACTAATTCTTAAATATAAACCGATTTGTAACGGTATTTTTTTCCATAGTCGGTGTGTTGCACATATTATTAATTTAGTTGTGCAAGATGGGTTACATTCTATCGAACCCACAACAACCGCTTTTAGAGTAATGCTAAAAGATGTTTTTGGTACTACCGGTTTAAGACATAATAAGTATATGAAATTTTGTGTCGATGCGGGGCAAGATTGGTTAGGTCCAAATTGGGACGTACCTACGCGTTGGAATTCCACTTGCCACATGTTTGAGTGTGCTTTGCGTCAAAAATTATCTTTAAGCATTTTCCATAATATGTTAGCCGATCGAAACCGTGTTGTACGATTTGAGGAGTCTAAGTGGGAAACGATTAGACAAGCTACCGAATTACTTTGTGTTTTCAAAAATGCAACAACTTATTTGTCGGGGGTTTACTATCCTACAAGTCCATTGGTGTTAAAACAACTTTACTTAATGTGTTCAAAAATAAATGACTTTGAATTTAGGGGTCCCCCATTTACCGAAATGGTGGTAGCGATGAAAGAAAAACTTAGAAAATATTTTACCGAAATGCCCCCCGTTATAACAATAGCCGCTGCTTTAAACCCCATGATAAACACGTCAGGGGTTGAGGTGTTAATTACCAATATTTGTAGCGATTTGAATTTGTGTGACGAAGACGTTCATTTTGCGGAAAATACCATTAAACATTTCAACAATTGTTTAACGAACATGTTTAATGCTTACTTGGAAAAATATGGTCCAACAACACACATTCATACCATGATGCACGAGGGGGCCTCTGGTTCGGGTCATAGGGATTATGATGAAAATGTTAGATTCTACAACACTTTGAAAAATGAAAATAGCAAACGAGCTCGTGATAACACCACTAGTAGCGAGCTTGGGAGGTATACACTTACCGATTTCTTGTCAACTATAAGTGTAGAAGAATTTCCAAACTTTGATATTTTGGATTGGTGGAAAGGAAAGGGTATCCAATTTCCAATTCTTTCCGCTATGGCTCGTGACCTACTAAGTATTCAAGCTTCTACGGTAGCTTCGGAATCCGCTTTTAGTTTTAGCGGTAGGGTTATATCAAACTTGAGATCGAAGCTCAATCCTTTGTCGGTTGAAATTATAATTTGTTTGAAAGACCATCTCGATGCAGCAGAACGTTTACAACATATTTCATCACTTGAGAACGAGTTGGGCGACGTGGAAGTTCGATTACATAACTTGGAAATAGAGGGACATATGTCGGTACCTCTAACACAAGAAGAACTTGCATTAGACATGGAACTACGCAACTGTTAGGAATATTTTAATTAATATTCATTAAAGATTTGATTAGTCAAAAATATACAAGGACCTAAATTGAAGATATGGAAGTTCAAATTCAAATAAAGATTTAGGAGATAATCATTAATGTAAAAAGATATAGTATATCTTTATTAGTTTAAAAGATTTAGTTATTATCTTTTCCTTGTAAATCTCTAGGTTTTCTAGTATATAAAGAAACCTAGAGGTATAGAATTAGTCGTTCTCAGAACCCACGTTTTAACGTGTTTTTGTGTGTAAAACCTAAGCCTCAAGATCGTATGATCCTGTTAACCAAAACCGTTCTACATATTTATATGTAGAATTGGGGCTTTTAGTAATCATTGTATATAAAGATGATGATGAAACCTTGTTTAGCTATACAAATCTGTTTATCTAATTCCGCAATTATATGTTTTGTATATGCTTATTCCAGATAAAGAACTAACTATTCTTGAGCCTAAAGATCTATGTTTATGAAGAGTTATTCGATCTTCACAATTGGTATCAGAGCAAGGTGGCTCCAGATCTGGAATGAAACAAGGATCAATCAATGATTTCTCACAATGAACAAAGGTTAGTAATACATAATAAATCAGTTTGTGTTTTTCACGATATAAAAAAAAAAGGAAGAACCGTACATTCTGAAATCAAACACCAAACGACATATTCAATCCATGGAATAAATTAATCCATCTCCAAAATATACTTGGAGTTATGAACGAAAATATGGCCACGTGGTGGAGAATTAAAAAGAATTGAATCACATGGATTTCGTATATATTAGAAACAATAAGGAAGCCTTGGATTTAATTATGTCGGCTGGAACTAAAGGGGGGCGAATAAAAGGGAACCCCACACAACTAGATATTTTAGGGGAGGTTTTGACATACGAAAGCAGACATCGAATTACGAAACAAAATTGGAGGAGTATATTAATTGCACGTCTTATGCACTGTAAACGGTTACTACTGGTCACTCTGCTGATCCGATGTTGCTGTTGGTCTCAATCGTTTATGTTAATCAATGTTTATACTACTGATCCGGGTACATCGTTTTACTACTGATCATTACTACTGGTATACCGTTTCTACTGATCATTCATGGTGTCTACTACTGATCTTATTAATTCGATATTACTACTGGTCACAACGGTTAATACTGATGATCGTTTTTACTACTGATCACCTCCAAATTACTACTGATCAGTAGTAAATGAAGAAAGTAGTGTTCGAATTTTGCTACTGATCCTCATGGGTACAAATTTAGTACTGATTTCTTCCCTATAACCGATACATCATATTTTGGAAAACATGACACACACCATGTTCATTCCATATTACGGTTTATTGATTGTATTTGGTTAATCACTTGTTAATTTTTATTCTTGATAAAAAGAGAATAAAAATAACTTATTCCGCAATGATAGATGCTGCATTTTATCCAGATAATTATCCAGAACAATTTACAAATCCAGGTAATGTATATGCTTGGAATGTCATTCCTACTGCAAATATGTACTTCTTTGAGAAATCAGGCAAAGTGTGTGAATTGTATTTATATGAGAAAGAATATCCACATTCAGAGAAGACAATGTATCAGATATTCCTAAACACTTTGATGAAACCCTATGATGCTGTTATGTTCCAAAATAAATTGAATTATTTTACAAAGAGGAACAGCAGATATATTATTGAACAAAGGCTTCAACAGAATCAAAGAACTCTTGAGAAAAGAAGAAAAGAACAAGAGGAACAAAAGAAACTTGATTGATTAAGAGATGATCAATAAGTTTAGGGGGAGATTGTTGGAGCAAAACACAGATCAACTTATTACTGATGCTGCAGTTAGTACTGACATACTTAGTACTGATGGGGCAGAACATTTACTACTGATGAAGTTGATGCTGGTGTAAACTATAACTAAAGTTACTACTGATCAAGCTTATTGAAGATACTACTGATCATTGTAGTTACTACTGACGTTGATTATGGACTTACTACTGATCACCAAGTTTACTACTGATGTTACTTAGTTACTACTGGTGATTGCAGTTACTACTGATACGCGTTTTTGGAAGATATCAAGTCCGAGATCTTCGTAGAGATAGTTATAGAATGTAATTAAATGTATATCTTTTATAATTCGATGTAAATCAAGTCCTAGAATAACTAGGGTAAATAGTTTAGCTTCAAGGACTACTATAAGTATGTTCCTTACGAATTGTAAACGTACGTGTGTATTGTTAACTCAATAATATACATTGAAGCTTTTTGTGAAACTGTGTTCTTAATATTCTTATTGTTCATACAGTTCATTGTTCTTAATTATTGATATAGTGTTGATCCGCTGCAACTTCTATCATCAATTAGATCTAAGGTGTTTATTAACTTGTCTATAGTTAATCGATCCTGACAAGTGGTATCAGAGCATATTGGTTCTAGATCTACTATTTGTTAAGAACAACAAAAAGTTTTAATCTTTAAAACACACACATTATTAATCATGACTGATAATAATGAAAGCACTCAGGCCAACAAAATCCCTATGCTCACTCCCAATAATTTTGGGATGTGGAAGAATCGTATTAAGCAATACATGCTTATTACAGACTATTCCATGTGGGAAGTCGTATGTGAAGGAAACAAAACTGGTCAACTTCAAGCAAGCAGCTCTGTAACTGAGGCAGACAAACTTAAATGTGAGAAGGAGAAGAAAGATAAAGGCATCGAACTCAAAACTCTAAGCACTCTCCTACTGGCCATTCCTAATGACTATCAACATCTCTTTGTTGAATATGATGATGCTAAGTTGCTTTGGGAAGCACTGGAGAAGAGATTCGTTGGGACAAAGAGTACAAAAAGAAACATGAAGTCTGTTCTCAAACAAGACTTTGAAAATTTCAAAGGAAAGCCCAATGAAACACTCACTCAAGTGTTTGACAGATTCAATAAACTAATTGGTGAACTCAACCAAGTTGGTGTAAAGATGGATCAAGAAGATGTAAACATGAAGTTCCTAAGGTCTATTAGTGAAGAATGGGCCATGTACACAGTGGTGTATAGACAAAGAGATGCTCTAGAAGAAAAGGAGTTAGATGAACTCTATAATGATCTCACAGTGTTTGAAACTGAGGTAAATCACAAAAACCCTTCTATTTCTTCTAACAATGCTGCATTTGTATCAAGTACAGGTCAAGGGCAAGAAACCTCCACAGGAAAGGCTGCAGATTCTGAGGATATTGCAAGAGAATCCTTCTTCAATAGTCATGTGCATACTGCATTGATTAGTGATGACTTGGAACAATTAAATCCAGATGATCTTGAGGAGATGGATCTTAAATGGCAGATGGCTATGCTGAGTCTAAGGGCCAAAAGATTCTTAAAAAGAACTGGTAGGACAAGCCTCAATTTCAACAAAGGTGACAAAGCAGGATTTGACAAGACAAAAGTCAAATGTTACAACTGTAACAACCTTGGTCACTTTGCAAAAGAATGTCCTCAACCAGACAAAAGATCAAAATCAACTGCTCTTGTGTCACAACAAGGACAAGGATATGACTGGAGCTTCCAAGCAGAAGAGCATGCTCAAAACCAAGCTCTCATGGCCTTTACTGACAACAAAACTGAGGTAAAATCTAAACCTTGTACTCCTGAATGTGCTAAAATTATTAAAAATCTAGAAAAGGAAAACACTAAATTAAATGAAGATTTAGCAAAAGCAATCAGAAGAAATCATGAGTTTGATAGTGTAATTGCTGATCAAGAACATCAAATAAAGGTGTACAAGATGATTGATCAACGAATCAAGGAAGAATTGCTTCAAGCTGTGGATGAGAAAGAGTTCTATGAAACAAAAAATAAAGAACTAACAAGTAAATTAGAAGAATGTCAGCTTGAAATTGAACAAAATAAATTAACAATTAAAAAGTTTGAAAGAAGCACTAAAATTCTAGATGAATTAACTAATAATCAAACTACAGAAAAAGTTGTTCATGGGGTGGGATATCATGCTGTACCACCTCCACACAAATTCATTCCTCCACTTAAAAACAGTTCAGAAAGAATCATTAATGAATTAAAAACTGCAAATCAAACTGAATCTAATAATGAAACATCTGAATCAAATGATTCTTCAGATGATGAGCAATCAATTGAATTTACAATATCTCAAACTGAATCACCAAAATCAATTGATACAAGTTTTCACACAGCTCAAAGTCCAAATGATTCTCCTAAATATAATACAGAAAATATACCAAAAATTCTAAAAAGAGGAAACCAAAGAAATAGAAACCAACTCTTAGAACAAAGAAAAACAATAAAGGCTCAAGAAAATAAATTAAAATGTGTTATTTGCAATAAAGTGAATCATTTAGCAAAGGATTGTCACTTCAATCCAATAAATTGCAAGGAGTTAAAGGAATTTAAAGCTTTTAAAGAAAATGCAAAAACTCAAAGGTTAAAAGATACTACTGATCCTTCAGTAGTAAATACAATCAAAACTCCAATTGCTGAAAATCCAAGATTTGGAAGAAGTGCACCAAGATTTGTGCAAAACAGAAGAGTTGGCAGCCCAAAGAACAGCAATTACTTCAAGAACAATGGAAAATCTAATCAAAATAAACAATTTTTTAAATTTTCCAACACCAGTAGAAACTCTAATAAATTTACTACTGGTGCTAACCCTAATTATAATGCTGTATGGTACCAGTACAAGAATACTACTGGTAAAAACCCTAATTTCAAAAATACTACTGCTCCCAAAACAAATTTCAAAAACACTACTGGTCATTCTAAACATGGTAAGTACCCAAATACTACTGGTCCATCAGTAGTAAAGTATTCAAAAGCTAAAAACAATGGGTATCAACCAAGATCAGTAGGAAATTCTCACACCAGTAATAACTCCAAAAGGACAGTAGTAAAACAAAATACCAGTAATAAACAAGTATGGGTACCAAAAGTCTTTAAAGTTAAATCCCCAAAAGCTTATTTCTCAAAGGATGAACCCAAGACAAATAAAGCTTGGGTTCCCAAACTTAACTAATCCTTTACTCATTTGTGCAGAGCATTCAGATCCCAGAAGAAGGAAGAACATGGCATATTGATAGTGGATGCTCAAGGCACATGACTGGAAATCTGCAAATTCTTAAAGATTTCAAGTCGTTTGATGGAGGATATGTGGCATTTGGTGAGAATCCTCAGGGAGGTAAGATTACAGGTAAAGGTACTGTTACTAATGGAAAAATTACCTTTGATGATGTATTTTATGTTGCTGAACTAAAATACAATCTTGTCAGTGTGTCTCAAGTTTGTGATAAAAAGAACAAGATTCTATTCACAGACATTGAGTGCATCATTCTTTCTCCTGATTTTGTTTTAGATGAAAAATATGTGGTTTTAAGAACTCCTAGGAGAAACAATGTGTATTGCCTGGATATAGGGGGAGAACTCATTTCTACAAATGAGGTCAACTGTTTTATATCCAAGGCAAACACCACTGAATCAGAACTTTGGCATAGAAGGATGTGTCACACAAACTTTAAAAACATGAATAATTTAGTAAAAAGAAATCTGGTAATTGGACTACCTCAAAAACAATTCATGTGTGATCATCACTGTGTTGCATGCCTAAAAGGTAAACAACACAAGACTTCTCATAAGTCCAAAACTGTGAACTCTATTTCTGTTCCTTTACAACTCTTACATATGGACCTTTTTGGACCTACTAATGTAATGAGTATTGGAAAGAAACAATATTGTCTTGTTATTACTGATGACTTTTCCAGATATACATGGGTTTTCTTTCTCAGGACAAAGGATGAAACAAGTGAACTCATAAAGAACTTAATTGTCAAACTGGAAAACACATCTGATCAAAAAGTGAAAGCCATAAGATGTGATAATGGCACAGAATTTAAAAATGCTAACCTAATTAACTTTTGTGATCTTAAAGGTATTGACAGGCAATACAGCTCACCTAGAACTCCACAACAAAATGGTGTAGCTGAAAGAAGAAATAGAACCATCATTGAAGCAGCAAGATCAATGCTAGCAGATTCAAAATTACCAATCACTTTTTGGGCAGAAGCTGTTAATACTGCTTGTTATGTTCAGAACAGAGTATTAATAGTGAAGCCACATTTTAAAACACCATATGAACTTTTTAATAAAAGAAAACCTTCTATAAGTTTCTTAAAATCATTTGGTTGTCCTTGTACTATTCTGATTACAAGAGAACAAATTGGTAAGTTTGACTGCAAAGCTGATGATGGAATCTTTGTGGGATACTCTACTCAAAGCAAATCATACAGAGTATTCAACAAAAGACTAAGGATAATTGAAGAAAGCATCAATGTATCCTTTAATGAAAATGTACCTAATGAACAAGGAAATGGTCCAGATTGGCTATTTGACATAGACAATCTAACCAAATCCTTTAATTCTAATATGAATTTCAATGCAGGTAATTCAAATTGTCTTAATCAAAAAGAAGGAACATCATCTGTTAATACTGGTCAAGAAAAGATGAGATACATAATTGTTGATACTGCTCCCATAGTTAATACTGATATCAGTAATAACTCAAATATTGAAAGCAGTAGTAACTATGAGAATGAGGTCAGTAGTAATTCCAATACTACTGGTACCAGTAATAGTACTGAAAATACTACTGGTCCCAACAATAACCTAGATTCTCATGATACTACTGACACCAGTAACAACAACAATACTACTGATCCTAATGAAGATAATTCTAGTAGTAACTCTGACCAAGATGATGATGAACCAAACATCCATGACAATGAAGAATCACAAGATGAACAACTTCCTGAGACAAATGAGTCCAATCTTGGAAATCAACTAGTGGTTGATAAAGCTACAACTACAAGGACTCAGAAGAACCATCCATTAGACCTTGTTCTAAGTGATGTTAACTCACCACTTCAAACAAGAAGCAAATTAAATAAAAGCTTAACTGCAAATATGTGTAACATTAGTTTAATTGCTAATGAATGTATGTATGAATGCTTTCTGTCTCAGGATGAACCAAAGAAGATCCAACAAGCAATGAAGGACTCAAACTGGATTGAAGCAATGCAAGAAGAACTCCTTCAATTTAAATTACAAGCTGTTTGGACACTTGTACCTCTACCCAAAGGAAAAAGAGCCATTGGAACAAGATGGATATTCAGAAACAAGAAAGATGAAAGAGGTATAGTGATCAAGAATAAAGCCAGACTTGTAGCCCAAGGATACACTCAAGAAGAAGGAATAGACTATGATGAAGTATATGCTCCTGTTGCTAGAATTGAAGCTATAAGAATATTTCTAGCATATGCTTCATTCAAGAAATTCAAAGTCTATCAAATGGATGTTAAGAGTGCCTTCCTATATGGGAAAATTGAAGAAGAGGTCTATGTTTGCCAACCTCCAGGTTTTGAAGATCCAAAACATGGTGATTATGTGTTCAAATTGGATAAAGCTCTGTATGGCCTACATCAGGCACCAAGAGCATGGTATGACACATTATCATCATACCTATTGAAGAACAACTTTAAAAGAGGAGCCATTGATAAAACATTGTTTACAAAGAAAGTCAAAGATGATATACTACTGGTACAAATCTATGTAGATGATATCATCTTTGGTTCAACCAATGATACATTGTGCAAAGAATTTGAAGAGCTGATGCAGATTAAATTCAAGATGAGCTCCATGGGTCCAATGAACTTCTTCCTTGGACTCCAAGTCAATCAAAGAACTGATGGTATTTTGATAAATCAATCAAAATATGTCAAAGACATCTTGGAAAAGTTTGACTTGAAAGACAGTAAAAGTGCTAGTACACCAATGGAAACACACAAACACCTACATCCTGATGTTGAGGGGGAGGATGTAGATGAACACTTATATAGATCAATGATAGGCTCTTTGATGTACTTAACTGCATCAAGACCTGACATTATGTATAGTGTTTGTGTGTGTGCTAGATATCAAGCAAGACCCAAAGAACTACACTTGCAGGCTGTTAAAAGAATATTCAGATACTTGAAAGGCAAACCATCACTAGGTCTATGGTATCCACATGACTCACCCTTTGAACTAATAGCCTATACAGATAGTGACTATGGAGGTGAATGTCAAGATAGAAAATCCACTACTGGTGGATGTCAATTCTTTGGATCAAGACTGGTGTCATGGCAATGTAAGAAGCAAACAAATGTATCAACATCTACTGCTGAAGCAGAATATGTAGCTGCATCTGCTTGCTGTGCTCAAGTTCTATGGATTCAAAATCAGCTTCTAGACTTTGGTATCTCTATCCTTAAAACTCCTATTTTTATTGATAATCAAAGTGCTATTAGTATTGTGAATAATCCAGTAAAACATTCAAAAACTAAACACATTGAAATAAGATTTCACTTTATAAGAGATTGTAATGAAAAGAAATTAATCAAAGTAGTTAAAATCCATACTGATGATCAATTAGCAGATCTTTTTACAAAAGCATTTGATGTAGGAAGATTCAACTTCTTGGTTAGCAGTATTGGAATGATTTTAATAACTTAAAATCTCACTTAAAATCATGTGTAAAGTTAGTGTTGTAAAATATTATTTTCTTAAGTGTTTTATTACTGGTATTTTACTACTGGTATTGCTGTACTATTGGTATTGCTGTACTACTGGTGTGAAAGGGTATGCACAAAATACTACTGGTAATTCATTACTACTGGTGTATTTTAGGTTTACACAAATACTACTGGTAAGTCAGTACTACTGGTATTCTCATATACTACTGGTCTTGTGTGTTAATAGTTACTACTGATGTCTATAGTTACTACTGATTTTAAAATCCTTAGTCATTACTGATGTTAGTAGATACTACTGACGTTTTACTACTGATGTCTTATTTACTACTGGTCTTTCATAAACACAAATTACCAAACTAACCCCCATGAAAATAACCGTTATGTTATGATTCGAAGGCTATTTTCGTAGTTTTGCAGGTTTAATCGAAAGATATAAAAGGCGGCAGATGATTAATTTAGCATTATCTTCACTTCGATTCTCTAAACACCTTTCGATAAACCCTAGTTTACGATCAAAAACCCTTCATCTTTATCAAAATTCTTGCAAAAACTCAACAACAATGGCAACCTTACAAGCTCTCGATGTGCAAACCGATCTCAAATACTCAGAATTTCACAATATGGTTGCATTCTTAAAGAATCCCGACGGAACAAAAGATTTCCGTCCGATCGTAAAATTTTTGAGAAATTCATATATACAGTTTGCCTTAACTGTAAAACCAAAATCGTATCAACAGCACTTGGTGGATTTCTGGACCAATGCTGAGCGAACAGAAGGAACAACATCATCAATGATAAAATCTAAAGTAGATGGAAAGCACATTACAGTAACAGAACAATCAATCAGACACCATCTACAACTACACGATGATTCAGGTATGTCCACTCTTCCTAAGGAATACATTGCTGAAATTTTGAATAAAATGGGATATGAGGGAAGACTGAATATAGTTACTTTTCAAAAGGGTCTTCTCTCCCCACAATGGAAATTTTTAATACATATCATTCAGCATTGTATTTCTCCTAAAAGAAGTACTTGGAATGAGTTTAATAAGGCAATAGCCTCTGCTGTTGTCTGTTTATGCACAGACCAAGTATTTAATTTTTCAAACATGATATTTGATGGTATGTTGGGAAATCTTAGTTCTTCTAAATTTTTAATGTATCCCAGATTTCTACAACATATCATAAACTGTGAATTACAAAACTTGTCAACTCCTAAAAACATTTTTCTATTACCTGAGTTGAACAAGAAAGTTTTCTCAAATATGAGAAAACAATTTAAATTTTCGGGCAAGGAAACCCCTCTGTTTCCTAACATGATCAAAGATCAACCCAATATTGGAGAGGGTTCAACCATTGCTACAACCCAAGTTGAACCTCAACCCACTCCATCACCCCCAAATACAGCCCAAACACCAATCCAAATAGCCACTCAATCACCAACCCAAACAGAAGTCCTGAATGTGTCCCAGGAACTTGATATAAATCTGCAGAGTGCTACTCTTCACTCTGTGGAAGACCTACCAGACAAAACCAAAAACATTTCCACAATTTATAAAAGAAAGAAACTTTCTTCAAAGGACACCAGGGGACAAATCGAGTCACACCCCAGGCTCAAAGAGTTGTCCTCCAAGGAGGAGAGAGGACATGAGGGGAGGGCTTTCACTACTGATGCCCCAAAGGTGGGTGCACAGGACAGTGAAAACATCATTAGGACCCAAACCTCGGCAACTTTGAGTGATGACTCTTTTGAGGAATTACTCAAAGGACCCCGGTGCCAAGAAACCACAAGGGGGGGCATCTCTGCTTCTTCTAGGAAGAAGAGAATGTCTAAAAGACCCAATGAATCACCAAGCAGTGATGAGGGCAGATCTGTGGAATTGATGGAAAGGAAGGAAAACCTTAAAACCAATGTACCTGTTAGTAAGCCCGATGATCTTGCTAGATGGAGTGAGGGCAGTATTAAAATCACTCAATTGACGGATAAAGTGGATTCTCTTGAATCCACTGTACAAAATTACCATATATATTTAACTAACCAAGGGAAAACCATGGCTGCAATGAAAAGGCATGTCAACACCATCAACAGAAGAATGAGATTATATGAGCACAGGCTTTATCAACAAGCCAAAATCATCAGACAATTGAAGAAAAAGATTGATGATAGTGAGGCTCCACCAGTTGAGCTCACTAAGGGGGAGAAGGATAATATACAGACAATGATTGATGAATCTATAGCAGCAGCAGCATCCTCCCTTTTAAACTTAAAAGAAACAAATGTTGATGAAGGCCCAGAGATGATGGTGACAGAAGAAGAGCCTATTACTACTGCTACAATGGAAGAACAAGTTGAAAAGGAAATACCAGTAGTAACCTCTACTACTGATATTATAGCAGTAGTAAATAAAGAAAAGGAATTATTAGCAGCAAATACTACTGATGCCCTATCAGTAGTAACTCCTGAAATAACACCAGTAGTAACTACTCTAGTTACTACTGAAGAGGAAGAACTACATTTTCCAGAGCTTATTGAAAGAGAGAGACATGTCATCATTACCAAACCACCAACACCTGATCAACCACTTATCATACCTGACATTGATGATAATGTGAATTGGTTTGAGGTTGATGAATGCTCACTTCCTCCACATCCAAAAATTCTTCAACAAAATGAACTTAGATCATTTTCTCCTTCAGTTATAATAAGTGGAGTGCCAGATATGAAATATATTCCACCTGTTCAAATTAAAGATGTTCAGATAGAAGGCCAAGAAGCAGAATTCAAAAGGCTTAGAAAAGTAGAAGAAGAACATCTAAACTGTCTTGAAGAGCTTGTAGCAGAATGCAAAAGAACAAAAGGTGAGTTACCTGATGATATATTTGAACAAAAAGCTCTTATGATAGATTTTCTGAAGACAAGAGGTCACAGTGCAAAATCTTTTGGGAGAATGAAGATGGTAACTATTATTGAAAAATACTGCACTGAAAAGAAGAAAGACCTGGCTGAACAAGAAGTTGAAGAATCAAAGAAAGCCAAAGCCAAAACTTTAGTACCAATCAGCTTAAATTTGCTCAAAGCTGGTAGTGTTACAACTGTTGGTAATACTTCAACTCCCCAATCACTAAAAAGAAAATCTGTTGATCAAGAACAAAGCTCCAAGAAGAAATCAAAACAACAAATTATACCTGTTCTTGAAATGCCAGTTGCTCCTCTACAGAACAATCCAATTCTTAACTGGAGAGTGATGCAGAATAATGTCATAGAAGTCATAAGGGAAGACAAAGTAGTACAAAGATTCACTGGATGGTTACCCTTAATCAGATCATGTTCAAGAAGTGATGTAATCAAACTTCTGATTATTGGGAAACCAAGAATGACAAAGAAATCATGGAAAGAATCTGGAGCTGGATACCTGACTAGAATGATAGATGCTGCATTTTATCCAGATAATTATCCAGAACAATTTACAAATCCAGGTAATGTATATGCTTGGAATGTCATTCCTACTGCAAATATGTACTTCTTTGAGAAATCAGGCAAAGTGTGTGAATTGTACTTATATGAGAAAGAATATCCACATTCAGAGAAGACAATGTATCAGATATTCCTAAACACTTTGATGAAACCCTATGATGCTGTTATGTTCCAAAATAAATTGAATTATTTTACAAAGAGGAACAGCAGATATATTATTGAACAAAGGCTTCAACAGAATCAAAGAACTCTTGAGAAAAGAAGAAAAGAACAAGAGGAACAAAAGAAACTTGATTGATTAAGAGATGATCAATAAGTTTAGGGGGAGATTGTTGGAGCAAAACACAGATCAACTTATTACTGATGCTGCAGTTAGTACTGACATACTTAGTACTGATGGGGCAGAACATTTACTACTGATGAAGTTGATGCTGGTGTAAACTATAACTAAAGTTACTACTGATCAAGCTTATTGAAGATACTACTGATCATTGTAGTTACTACTGACGTTGATTATGGACTTACTACTGATCACCAAGTTTACTACTGATGTTACTTAGTTACTACTGGTGATTGCAGTTACTACTGATACGCGTTTTTGGAAGATATCAAGTCCGAGATCTTCGTAGAGATAGTTATAGAATGTAATTAAATGTATATCTTTTATAATTCGATGTAAATCAAGTCCTAGAATAACTAGGGTAAATAGTTTAGCTTCAAGGACTACTATAAGTATGTTCCTTACGAATTGTAAACGTACGTGTGTATTGTTAACTCAATAATATACATTGAAGCTTTTTGTGAAACTGTGTTCTTAATATTCTTATTGTTCATACAGTTCATTGTTCTTAATTATTGATATAGTGTTGATCCGCTGCAACTTCTATCATCAATTAGATCTAAGGTGTTTATTAACTTGTCTATAGTTAATCTATCCTGACAGCAACAATGTCATGCGAGATGAAGAATGAAGAAATGGAGGCGGCGAATGACGACGAAGACATGAAGAATGAAGACTAATTATCGTTTGGTTTGTATTATGTTTATGTTTAAATTTATGTTTAAAACTCTTGTATTTGGATGGTTTCGTTTAATTAAAAGTCGATTTCTATTGTCTTTTTACATATTTTATCCATAAAAAAAAAAAAAAAAAGGAAAACCCGTAAATCCGGTAAATCCGTTTTTTAAACCGAAAACCGATCCGATCCGATCCGAAAAACCGATCCGATCCGATCCGATAAAACCGATCCGATCCGAACCGGTTTGAAACCGATACGATCCGGTTTGGACCGGTTCTTGAAATCCGATGGTAAAACCGGTTCCAAAACCGAACCGGTTTGGAAAAAACCGGTTTTGACCGATATTGACCAAAACCGATCCGGTTTTTAAACCGATCCGGTTTTCGAAAAAAACCGGTTTGTGCACCTCTACTCCCTATACTCAACTGTCGGCAGCATAGTATTTGTACTATTGTTTATACACATAGTACATGTTTTCCAATGAATTAACAATTTTTACATATTATAATGAATAGAGATCTTATTTCAATCTAAGTTTTAGAGTTGTAACATTTAGCTAAAAATACACGCATTGCCGAACCTTATAAATTTTTATGAAGTTACGACTAGCAGTTTAATTTTGTGTTAGTTGGAATTTTGAAATCCAAAATGATGTGTTGATTTAGTTAGTTTGGAAGGCTAAAATCACATGTGATTAAGTTATACACATAATTATCAAATAAATATTATTTTTTAATAAAAAATATTACTCCCTCCGTCCCTAAATAAAGTTCTCATTTGTGTTGGGCACAACATTTTAGGAGATAGTTAGTGGTGGGGTATTTGGTATTACTTTTGAATAAAATATAAGGTTTGATTGGAGAGAGAAAGTGTTTTAAGAGATAGTTAGTGGTTAAAGTATTGGTAATAATATTATTATATTAAGTGGGTCCCTTAAGTTTTAATGGTCAAAATAGCCCTCCATATTAAAATATGTGATTAATCTTGACAATTACTTATAATTAATCAATAAATTTTATAAAAATCAAGGACTTCCTTAAGCATAACTCGTTTATTGTAATATAATACACCACTAATCATGTATAAGTATAACATCGTCACTAAGATCGCTATGCAAATCTAATTATATATTTATAGAAGTATAACATTATTCATGATTTGAATATTACTATATCTTTTATTTTGTGAGACAAACGAATCAAATTATTTAACCCCCTTTGACCTCTTTATGCCATATCTCCTACATATATGACTTCCAAGATTACCATGTTGTGTTCGATTTTTATAATTCTAATTAAAAAGATCCAATATCTACACATCGTGTCTTGAATATTTTAGTGTAAGTTTCTTAAATCTAATAATATAAAAATGTTACAAACCCTGGAACATAAACCTACTATCAATAATTATTTAGTCGTATACCCATCTTTAAAAGAATCATATTTTTATTTTTGTCTTTTTTTAAAATTGTAACCATACCAAATATTGGTTAGGTGACCAGGTCTATTATCCGTGAGGAACAACCAAATGTATAGCCAGAGTTTATCTTTTAAGTTGGTCAAAAAAAAAAAGTTGGTCAAATAACTTACTAGACCAAATTTTAGGCATATCTAATAATAAAGATAACAAATCTTTTCAAATAAGAGGTTTTTAAAAGATAAGATGTAGAGTGTCATCCTACCCTATATATGAGGCCTAAATTTGAAGAGAGTTTGACACCATGGCAATTCCAAGCATTCCTATTCGTCCATAATGCCACTTGGAATTTCCTGATTGGTCCACGTCATTTGCACTAATACAAACGAATCTGGTACAGCTTACGGTCTACATTCATACGCTCCATATACGGCAAACGAATCTGGTACGGCTTACGGTCTACATTCATATGCTCCATATACGGCTTCCTACATACAAGGAAACAAATAAATATTTAAAAGATCAATCAGCGACTCAATCGTATTTATTCAGAAGTGATACACGACTCAATATAATTTCCATAAAACCGGCATTCTATGATTACGGCATAAAAAGCTGGATTGTGCAACGGAACCAGACTTCAGATATTACGGATTACGGCATAAAAAGCTGGATTCTTCATTTAATAAAATGCCCGTGTAACATTTCTTCATTTACTGTTTTTTTGTACAAAATCATCATCACATCTATCGATTATTATGTCATTTAGAAATATATAAAGTTTTTGGACATTTTTCTACATACTAAAATTTACAGCATACCCGCCCATCGGGCGGGTTTTGTAGCTAGTATATATATATATAGTCCGGATCCGGTGAGGACTCTTTTTCCGATGAGGACTGCGAGGACAATTTTCGTCCACTCATCTTCAAAAGGGCATAAAGGTCATTTTCGAAACCCCTCTTTCCTCCTTTTGCCACTTGTCCTCTTATAATTGGAAGTGGATTTTTTCCTCCGCACTTTGTTTTTCGCCCATTACTTTTTTTTTGTAAAATAAAAAATCTAAAAATGCCAAAATTTTTAAAATTAAATTTTCTACAAAATGAGTATAGTCATGAAAATTTGAAAAAAAAAATGATCCAAAATTAACAATGATCCATAAATAACAAAATGATCCAAAAATTTACAATTAAACAAAGTAAACAAAATGACCATGAATGAACAAAATGATCCAAAATTATACTATATGATATATTATTTGACTAATTATTTATACAAAATTATGTTTATGCAAGATTAACAATGATCCAAAAATAACAAAATGATCCAAAATTATGACAATGATCCAAAATTTACAAAATGATCCAATATTTTATCCGGGTTTTTTTTTCAAATTTTCATGACTATACTCATTTTGTAGAAAATTTAATTATAAGAACTTTGGCATTTTTAGTTTTTTTTTACAAAGAAAAAAAAAGTTATGGCCGAAATACGAACTTGGGGGTAAAAATAAAACCCACCAAATCAGAAATTGACATGTGGCGAGAAGAGAGAGTATGTGTGCGGAAATGACCATTTTAACCTTACAAATTTTCTTTTTACCCCCACTATTTTGTTAAACTTAACACAAAACCCCTCAACCTTCTAACATTGTTACTTTTCTTCACATTTGATCCTAGTCATTAATTTTCTTTGATCTAAGGCCTAGATTTGTCCTCGCAGTCCTCACCGGATAAAGAGTCCTCACTCGATCCCACTTCTGTATTTATATTTATATTTATATTTATAATTTATATTTATATTTATATTTATATTTATATTTATATTTATATTTATATTTATATTTATATTTATATTTATATTTATATTTATATTTACTACATATTTCCAAAATAAGCAATCTTAATTTTTAGATACACCAATTATTATTTCGGAAGAGATTTGCATTTACAAAATTTAGATTGGGTAGGAACTTACCTTGAAGTCAATTACCAAGGAACTTACCAACTGATGGGCTTTCGCGGATGTGAAATAATTGAATAATATTATTCCGATTGGGTTTCTATACAGCCGCAAGTTTTGTATTATTCCGATTGGGTTTCTGGGCCAATTTAACGAACTCATTAATTTTGGGTTTTGATTTTTATGATATTAACGGAAATAGTACAGTAAAAGTTCAAAAATTACATGTATAGTTTTCTTATGTCTGCTGAACCATGCATATGATATGGTGTTTTTTATGAATAAAGTAGATCAAAAATCTCAATTTTTTCAAAAGAAAACGGATAAAGTACGGATAAAGTACGTTGTAAAAGTTCAAAAATTACATGTATAGCTTTCTCTCTACTGATCAAACACACGACCAGACAGCGACCAAATGTCCGTAATGGGTGACCGAATCGGCGACCAATTTTTTTTTTAATTTTTTTTTAGAATTTTCGTTTTATTAATATATATATATAAATATAATATTTATTTTATATATAATATATTATTAAATTATTAATTATTAATATATATATATATATATATGTATGTAAAGGAAAAAGAGGGAAAAAGGTCGCAGAGCAGAAACGCCCACCGGTCGGGAAGTCGACCGTTCGGCCTTGGCGACGCGTCGGCGAGCGGAGGGTGTAACGGGCGGGACGCGTCGAGCGTCGATGATGTGGCGGTCGCGACCCGTTGTTCGGTCGCCCATAACGGGTGGTCTAAGCTCATCTATACAATTAGGCTTAGGATCATAAAATAAAGCTAAAGTATATTATATCAAATCTAAAATACGAATTTTGTAGATTATTTCTACCAATACCGACCCATTGATTAACCCTTTATCTACATTAACTTGTTAGCTCACATCAGTTTATTAGCCCAACACGAACAAATGCACGTCAAATTTTTTCAATCTCATATTTTTATCCCACTAAAATTAAGTTTACATTTTAATCAACGTTGTTATGTTTGTTATTATTTGTACTCAACAATTTTACTCAGTTATTATTATTCATTATAAATGAAATTCGATAATATGTACTTCAAATTTAAACATTTATCTTAGATATTTTCATTACAATAAATAATTACATAAATATAAAAAGTTTAAGTTTTTAATAGAACTTTTAGATTTTTATTTGGATTATTATTAAAAAGTATTGTTAAATCACGGGGTGTCAATAATTTTACTGGATATAACATTATAGTATAGTAATATAGACATTAAAGTGCCATTAAAAAATAACCAATAAAATAAAATAAAAATATCTTCTAGTTAGACAATTGGATTGTTGAAAAATTAAAAAGGAATAGAATAAAATTTTGTTAGTAGCTTTCTCTAAGAAGAATATGCACACTTGAATGTAATCATTACTTTTATTGAAAGAAAGTATGTCAAGAAGATTCAAGACATTCTTCAATACTAAATTTGTAGCTTATTGCACGGTTAATTTGAAGTTTACCAATATTAATCCGCTCTACTTGATCAATCAAATAAAATTTCAACTATAGCCTTGTTGTATCCATGTTTCGCGACGTACATCCAAACATCCCACTTACTTCTTATGCTACAACAATTGCACGATCTCCACACATATAAGAGTGCATACTTGAATTCTACATGATGGTAAGATGTAACTATTACCAACGCCACTTATCCAATACAAATAAATGTATCAATCAATACACCAATAAAATGATTCCCGACTTCCAAAACTACAATCTTATTGTTTATTTCGGTCAGCTACATGACAAGCATAAACTTGAATCATAATGAACAATGACAAAGCATAAACTTATAATTATAATTACAAGAGATGATATTGTGTAGATAATGTGATAATTAAATTACTTAAATCATTATCACGAATATGTAATTATAATTCAAATTTTGTGTAGATAATGTGATAATTTGATTATTTAAATCATTATTACAAATGTGATAATCATTAATGAATTAACACGTAATTATATTTCAAATTATTTACGTCAAAGATTATGGTCTAATATTTAATTTATATTTGTGTAATTTTTAAAATTTTAAATTGTAAATTCGATGGCTCTATGGCTGCCGTGTGGCAGTGGAGGGCTTATATTATGCCACATGTCTTTCTAATTTTTTTAATATTATAATAGATAGATAAATATATAGGTTATAGGTTATGACCCGTGAAAAATCACGGATTGTCATAATTTTTTTGAGCGTAACTTTTATACAATAGAAATATATTTTGTTATACATAAGTATATAAAATATGTAAGTATATAATATATTAAATAAGAAATTATATAATATTTTTATAAGGTAATTATTTTATTGAATAGTTGATAATGTTATAGACTAATTATATGCTATATTGGAGTAATAATACTAAAAACATATGATATCAAACGTGAAAATTATAACATTAAACAAATGATTATAATTGTAAATTGTTTAAATAAAATGCAGTATAACTGAATAAAATAAGAAATGCGAAAACAATTTTTAAATACTTTTTAGAAAACAACGTTTGATGTTTTATCTAATAGACTACCATTTTTATCTTCTATTAAATTTACTTAAAAAATCTTAATTTTATTCACTAATCCAAAAAATCAAAAAACTAAAAAAAAATATATGCAATTAAAATATTAAATTATGTTTTGACTACTAATCAAGTCAAACATAATATTATTTAAAGTTAAATATTAATAAAGTCTTAATTTTATTCGTTGATATAAAAAGTCAACTTAAAAAAATATAGAGAATTGTGTTTTGACTACTACTCAAGTCAAACACATAAATATTATTTATAGTAAGACTACTAATAATTCTTACTTTTATTCACTAATCTAAAAAATAAAAATAATCAATGAAAATATTAAATTATGTTTTGACTACTACTCAAGTCAATATTATTTCTAGCGAGTTATGTTAAAACTACTAATAAATTCTTACTTTTATTATAATAAAAAATAAAATAAAAACAATACAAATATTTGAAGTGTGTTTTAACTACTACACAAGTCAAACAAAATACTAATTAAAGTGAAATATGTTATGATTACTAATAAAGTCTTAATATTATTCACTAATAAAAAAATAAATAAAGAATTATGTTTTGACTACTCAAGTCAAATAAAGATTAATTGTAAGGTATTATATTTTTAAATGATATTCTATGGTATATCATTTGGTTGAATATTAAAGGCTTGTGAATAATTATGTTGTATGTATGATGTAGTATATAGCTGTTTGAATTTTTTATTATCCAAATACATTTTTCTAGTTATTCTTGTATATTTAACATCTCGGAAATCCATGATGTATTTCGAACTTGAAAATCAATAATAATAAGAAAATCAATAATAGGAATAAAAATAAATTATGGTATGTGTTTAGAGATGTTTGTATATATACTTTCATCCGTTTCAAAATGAATGATACCCTTTTTTATATGGTAGTATTCCAAAATAATTGATACATTTTGAATACTTGTTTTATTTTGTAAAAAATAGTGATGATTACACACACTAACTAATAGTATAGTGAAATAATTTATTTACCCATACTTTGACTTTTAAACCTCATTAATCTCACTTTAATCAAAGTGGGTGCGACTCATTCCACTAACTATCCAAAATAGTGATACACTTTCTATTTGGTAGTATTCCAAAATAAGTGATACACTTTGAATACTTGTTTTATTTTGTAAAAAATAGTGATACACTTTCTATTTGGTAGTATTCCAAAATAAGTGATACACTTTGAATACTTGTTTTATTTTGTAAACATCATTATTCTCACTTTAATCAAAGTGTGTGCGACTCATTCCACTAACTATCCTATTTAATATAATCTAACATTTACTATAATATTTTGCCTAAAAAATATAAAACTCAAAATTTATCACTTAATTTAAAATGGGGGAAGTAATATATCCAATTAAGTATTAAATTAAGTATTGTTCTAAAAATGTAAATACGTGATTTACAGGTACAATAAATCTTATTGCATCAAATAGATAAAACTTAAAGTCACAACATTATTGCCGTAAACACAAATAAAAAACTTATATGGCATTTAAAGCTAATCGGGATTATTTTAAACTAAAGATATATATACCTAATATTAAATAAGAGATAAAAATAAGGTTTTTGAATAATAAAAGATACAAATATAAGTTCGTATTTTTTTTATTAGGCAATAATATTTAAATAATTAGAAGGTCTTTTAAGATGCCATGTGGCATTAGAGACTTTAGAACATACCATGTGTCAAAAAAAAGGTTTGTTTTATTATAATAATAGATTTCAAACCGAGCGAACTTGCATGACTTACAATCTCATTTTACTAAGTTGAATTAAAAATAAAAAAAAAAGATATGAAATTACAACTATTATTAATGTAGTCATTATGTAAAAATTATGATGTAAATTTGTAAGGAAAGATAAATAGAACCAACCGACATAAAAGGGATTGTATTATTTGGGTATCTTGGCTTGGAATTGAAGGCAAATGATATATGGATTGAATGATTGTAGGTTTAGAAGTTAGAACCAACAAATTATAAATGATGTCTAGCTCAGTTGGATTGATCCATGAGTTTTACTCTCACGTGAGATCTAGAGATCGAATCCAGTAAACACCTCGTGGTGCCAAATATGGGGGAATTTTCCCTGAAAATCTCTATGGGGCTGGGTTTCCCTGTATAGGAGCTCGAACCCAGGATGTTCGCTCAAAAATTCCGAATAAGCTTCAACGTGTTGATATTATTTGTTGTTTCCAAAAAAAACCCCACCAAATTTGTTCTTTTCTCACCGGACGGACCATCGGAAAACTCATGCACAATAAGTCCACTACTCTACAAACTTTTGTAATTTATCCTAAGACCGTCCTTATACTATCTCAATTAGGACTTTGTATCCCCCCCCCCCCCCCCCCCCCCCCCTCCTCAATGTAATCGACACTTGATTAAAAAGACTAAAAGAGGGACCAAAATGAAACTTTTATATCATCAAAAACAACAAATTTCCGGTTTCCCGTTGTGAAGAATTTAGTGGCCTAATTCTATTTTGGGAACGAATTAATTTGTAAAAAAGTCGATTTTGAGTTTTTTGAACCACTATAAAATACGAGTTATATATGTTATAGAAAAAGTCTTCTAACATGATACCCTCCTTCCACTTGTCGATCACACACACTCAACTCACACTCAATTCTCATACCACAAACCATTACTCTCATAACTAAAAATATGGACCAACATTCTTTTCACCGTACAACTTTACAACAACTTCAACTACAAGAACATAACTCCACCCTCAATTCTTTTGTTCACTTAATTCGTTTCAATTCGATCCCCACTTTTTTCGATCTTTTGTTTTCTTTCCATTTCATCACATTAATTACATGTTTTCTATCCGCTTCGTACCCTAATTTTCATCGTTCTTCATGGCTAGTGCCGATGATCAACACACGAATTTCAAGCATTTTTGTCGGATATGTAAGAAGGGTTTCATGTGTGGAAGAGCATTAGGTGGCCACATGAGAGCTCACGGTATCGGCGATGATACCGCAAATCTTGATGATGAAGATCCCGCAAGCGATTGGGAAGACAAAAATGGGAATAAGAGGATGTATGCATTAAGAACAAACCCTAATCGATTAAAGAGTTGTCGTGTTTGTGAGAATTGTGGGAAGGAATTCTTGTCATGGAAGTTGTTTCTTGAGCATAGAAAATGTAGCTCCGATGATGGCGAGTCTCTCGTGTCATCGCCTGAATCCGAGGCCGATGAGGACGATGGGTATGATATTGATCATGAACATAATGGTGGTCGGAGAGATTGTGGTGGTGGAGCTACCGCTAGCGGGTGGTCGAAAAGAAAGAGATCTTTAAGGGCTAAAGTTGGTGGCTTTAATTCAAATTATCAATCAAGTGAAGATGAAGATTTAGCCCTAGCTAAATGCTTAATGGATTTATCAAATGCACGAGTTTATCCACCGGAAACCGACATAGAAGACTCCTACCCCTCCCCAAGTAGGGAGGAGCAACGGCGGAACCCTATGTTTACCACCACCTCCATGGCGGCGTTTTTGTCACCGTTCACAAGACCACCACCATCTTTAGAAAAAGCCAAAGGTGTAGCCACAACCCCTAAAGGCATGTTTGAATGTAAAGCATGTAAAAAAGTGTTTAATTCACATCAAGCATTGGGTGGTCATAGGGCAAGTCATAAAAAAGTCAAAGGCTGTTTCGCCGCACGTAATGATCTGTCAGATGACAACATTGATGACGTCATCACACACGATGAATATTTCCCATCACCAAAACCGATCTCAAGCTACCAACTTACCCAGGCTCCGGCGGCGCCGCTGGTCGGAGCGGCTCGCCGGAAATCCAAAGTACACAAATGCTCGATTTGTAACCGGATTTTTGCTTCCGGTCAAGCGCTTGGAGGACATAAAAGGTGTCATTGGCTTACGTCTAACATGTCTGATACTTCTTCTTTAGCAAAATTTAACTTCCATGAACATGTCGAGCAACTTCACCGGCGAGCATTGGCGGTAGTGCCGTCGCAAATACTCAAAAAATCGAAAGCACTCGACCTCAACCTGCAGCCAGCGGCGGAACATAATGCCGGCCGGCGGCATCCGTTAAATTTAGAAGTTTCAACAGAGATTAATCTACATTCATGGGATGTGAAGGATCAAAACAAAACTGGTGATCATCAACAAGATCATGAACATAAGATCAACACAAGTAATTACCATGAAAAAGAAGCAGCAACATTAATGGAGGATGATGAAGCTGATAGTAAGGTGAAATTGGCAAAATTGAGTGAATTGAAAGACATGAGTAATATCAGTGGGAGTTCATCTTCATGGTTGCAGGTTGGAATTGGGTCAACCACTGACGTGGGTCCACCACCTCTTGAGCCTTAAATTATCATTCTCTTAATTTTTTTCAAAGAAAAACAAGTATATATATAACCCAGAAACTGTAATATATTATATATCCATTTAACATGCACATGATTTTTTTACGAAGATGATAACACTCCATCAATTGTTGTAATTACTTAAATTTTGTAGGCTTCATTTGCATGATACCCACATTTTTTTTGGAGGAAATCAATGTCTATATGATGTATACTTCACTTTTCATAATTAGTATTTTCAATTTTTATATTTTTAGTTCTTTTATTTTTCTCAAAATAAAATACAAAGTTTTGCTTTACATTGTTCTATTTTACTTCTATAGTCTATATTAAAACGTGTACATTGTATTGTGCAAATATCAACTCCCTTAACGTATATATAAGTCAAACATAATTCATTTAAAAAGAATTAATAAAACACACACAAACATTGCCGCGTGTAGTCTATAAATAAATACTTTAATAACAATGTTGATACTTAAACGAGTAGATTATTATTTCTAATGGGAAACCGATATACTTGAAGAGGAAGGAGTCCACTTGGAATGGAAAAACTTGCAAGGGATTGCATTTCATCGGGAAGGATAATTAATTGCTAATCAAAAACTACGAGAGATAAAAAAAAAAAAAAAAAAACACACAACTTATTTAAGTGATTTAGTCGACCGACATGATCAATCTAGTCCACATTTAGGTTCTCATTTTTTAGTGTGCATTCACGTAACTTTTAACGATAGTTTTGAAGCATTGGTCGTATTGTGGACAATTCAAATTGCCTAAGATCACAAACATCTTATGAGAATTGACGAATTGGAGACCACTTCTTTGATTTTATATCGGTCACTCTTAGTTTGTATTTTGTGATATAGCGAGGTTTCAACTTTCAAGTCAAGTAATGATCCATGTTCAATAAAAAATAAACATTTTAGTATGCAACTTTAAAATATATTTGTTTAACTCTCAAATTGACATGAAAAACATAGCAAGAAAAATACAATCGCTAAAATGTTGATTAGAAAGTATAAATTGTAGCCTAAAAATAAAGTTTTAAATATGCCATTTGGAAAGAAAAAAGGATTTAGTAAATTTTAAAAAACCGCATGTTTGTGCATTGTCCAGGGACTATTTGTGTAATTAATTCCCTTCTTTATAAACATTTTATTTTCAGGCACCCCTAAGCTCTGCCACAGACTCGATTGGCTGGAAGTCATTTGGCATTTGGGACACTATTTAAATCGGCAATGTGCATTTTCAAACTCTTGAGAGCCTAATTGTAATCCGATACGGAAGGTAAACATCGATCATCAGGTTCCATTTTCATTACAATTACTATTAATTTAGGGTCGATTGCTAGTGTTAATTTGTATAACACGAGTAATTCAATGTTCAAACGGAGGCTATTAAGTATCTAGGGTTTGTTGAACCTTAATCGTCAATAATGCTAATTTTAGGTTTTTAGATTTCGATATTCTGTTGAATTGTATCAATCCTAGTGAATTACCTTTGGAGCTAAATTTTTTTACTATTCTATCAAAATAACCAAAGTATGTATACATTTTTTGTTTTGTGGGTCCCATTTGATTTATTATCTTCATGATCGGGATTATGTCTACATATGTATCTATAGGTGAGCAAAAAGACTTAATTTTTGAATTTTATAAAGTCTGATGAAGCAATCAAAGGATCCTTTTGAAGTAGCATTTGAGGAAGTTGATGAGTCACCACCTGATTCACCCTACAACCATGAAGAAACCGAGACTCAAACTCTAGCAACACAATCGAACATCAATTCTCAACGATTTGATGTAGAAAATAATGTTAATCCTTTAAACCAACCAAAAGCAAGAGTTAAATTGGCCTCAACGTCTGCAAGTGTATCAATTAATAAGAACAAAGAAGATGATGATGAAGAAGAAGAGGAAAATATGGATGTTGAACTTGGAAAATTCCCATCTACAGGGGACCCTGATAAAATGGCCAAGATGCAGTAAGTTTTTATTATTTATAATAAAGTTATGAGTGACTGTTTGATTATTAGTTAAATATCTTAACTGGTCTATACCATATCGATGTTATTGATATTTTGTGATGATTGCTAATGGATAATGTAATGTGGTATGAAATATTGTCAAAAAGCTACTAATTTGAGGCATTTGACTAATGTTTTATGTTCCAGATCAATATTATCTCAGTTTAGTGGGGAACAAATGAGTAGGTATGAATCTTTTCGAAGATCGGGTTTTCAGAAATCTAACATGAAAAGGGTATGAATATTTTTGTCCCTTTTTTAAGATATAAAACTACTTTATAATGATAAAACTATTTAGGAGGTTATAAGAACTATCAACCCGTTCGACCCATTTCTCGTGTAGCCTTTTTTTAAGGTTTTACCAGATTGCACATTACGAATAAAATAGGACCTGAATGACCCGTTTTCATAAAAAATGCAGTTATTAGCCAGCATTACAGGAAGTGCCAAAATTTCAATGCCAATGACTATTGTTGTATCTGGAATAGCAAAGATTTTTGTTGGTGAACTTGTCGAAACAGGTAATCACATAAACAGAACCTAATTAGAAATTATTATTTTTTAATGATTTTAATTTGTAATTTTGCAGCAAAAATGGTGATGACTGAAAGAAAAGAAACAGGGCCGATTAGGCCATGCCACATTCGTGAAGCATACAGAAGGCTGAAACTCGAAGGCAAAATACCTAAAAGATCCGTGCAAAGGCTCTTTCGCTAGTACAATTACCAAGTTTTGATTTTGATTTTGATTTTGACTTTGACTTTTCTTTATCATCAAAGTCTTTTTTCTATGGTTGACTTGTTGGTTTAGAGTATGGTTCAAATTCTTTTTTGGTAACTTAACATTACAAATTTACAATCAATTTTGATATTATTTGATTTTTAGTATGATAAATAAATGCTTAATCATGTTTGATTGTGGTCTCTTTTCCATCTGATGAAAATGAGCAGCCCGATAATAAACTAATTAACCTCATGTAGAACAAAGTTGCCAATTTAAAATTTTGACAATTAAAAGTCAAAATCGATAAATTTTCTGTATATTCCAACTCTCAAGAACATATTGCTTGGGAAGCTCGGACCCGGTCAAGATCCGAATGCACATACCATACTAGATTATCTCGATAATTAAAATTATTGTAGTTTTTTTATTTATATATATATACATTTAATGTGTTTTTAATTACATATCTTTAGTTTAAATGTAATATGATGCTATTTTAATTTGTGTTATTAAAAAGTAGTTTAGTGGATCATGACAATATATGTGATAGTTAGTAGCTTTGAGTGAAAATTTAATATGATATTAATGTGACATTTAGTAGTGCATTGACAACACCTAATAAAATCTAGGGACGATCAATACAAAATCAGTTCTATATATAAATATAATCTTTCCCTTTAGATCTGGATAATGCGTAGTTGATATTAACCTATATATACATTTACCATACCAATTTTACTGTTCATAAAATTTTTAATAATTTTTCCCTATTACTGATCGTTAATATATAGTGATGAAGAGGAATGTAGACGTAATAGTTCCATTGGTCATGTGGTAAGTTGGGGAGTTTCTATAAGGAAGGTGAGAGGTTCGATCCTCTCCATTCGCATTTTTTGAAGGACTTTTGTGATATAAATTTTAATAATAACCCCTCAACTTTGTAATAATTCCCAAGATGGCCCCCCATCACTTTTTAGAATGAAAAAAAATATATATCATTTTTCTTAATATTTTCTCATAACATTATTTTCTTTATGTTTCTTTATTTTTTTAGTAACTACAATAATAAATATAAAATTTATATAATAAAAATTTAAAAAGGAATAAATGAAGATGTATAATTATGTATGTTTAACTACGATATTTGCATATTATTTCTGTACTTTTCAAACTATATATTTTTATTTTGAAAAAGTAATATTTTTACGGTATTCTATTTTGAATCTATAATTAATAAAAATTATCATAAATTAATTGTAGATTTTCATTTTCCATCTAAAAGTTTTTTGTAAAATGGTACTATCAGTTATTTAAAAAGATTATTCTTATGGTAATATAAACTACTTGAATTTTTATCAACTATTTTATATTTAAATTTATAATGATATATACTTCATTAAATTTTACATAAGTAGTTTTATGAAATATATATTTTTATTAGATCAATCAATTTTTACTTTAATCCGAACCACAAATAACTTACCCCTTAGCATATAAATCAAACGCGATTGAAATAAATATTTTATACGTAAAAAGGTTATATCTAAAATCACGCCGCAACGCGCGGGTATAACATTGCTTGTTAAGCTACATATCTAATTTATATCAATCGCATGTTCCACTCATCTAAATTTTATACGAGTATTTGATATTGAGTAATGGTATTTAGGCATATCATTTGGACCTACTCATAGGCCTACTCATTAGATGAATACATGTGTTAAAATCAATGGATAATATTATGAGAGCGAATTAGTGAATACACGATTAAATATAATTTCTCTTTGATATTTGATTCTAATAAAAGTAGTTATATATTGAACCTAAATCTGGTTTATATGACCGAAATAAAACAAGTACAACAAACTTATAAATGGAAAACAACTTAATAACGTGATGTTAATTAACACCCAATAAAGTCGGCGATGATGAATCGGAATATCCAAATATGACGTGTTAACATCCATCGATTACGAATTTTATTATTTTCTACAGAATTACTTGGAGGTTACCCAAAAACTTTTAATACGGCGTATATAGTTATACTCCATCAAGGAAGTCACCCACCCAAATTCATTCAACAATTCAATCCAGGCCAATCACGCAACCTCTTTTCTTTAATTTCGGATTCCGAATTCGCTAATCACAAGTTTATCTTTGATCGACCAATCCATTCGTCAACTGTATGTTTTCTCAAACCCTGATCGGGTTTTTTTAAATATGAAATCAGTTGAATATGCTCGATCTTCCTTGAATTGATGTATATTCAATTAGGTTATTATTAATCCTAAGGATTTGGAAGTATGCTGGTTTTTGAGTCGGTAATCGATAAATTCTTATTGAGTCGCTATGGAAATTAGGTTTTCTTTTTGATGATCATAGAATTAAGCTAGCTTTTAGAGCTGCTGGTTTATATTCTATTTTGACAGTTTAATTTGATTTTGATGTGCTTTTTTTCACAATATTATTAAGTCAATGATTTGTAGTTTCCGTGTAAACAATCAGCAGTTATAATGATTAGCTTGTGAAACAGTTTTTATGTCAATCATATCATTCATTACATTCGTTTACAATTTCAAGTACATATTTATTACGAAGGATCAACGACAAAAAATGTATTTGCTTGGGTTTTGAACAATACTTTTTTAAGTATCCATATGGTTATTTTGAAACAATACTTTTTTTAACGTTTGATGTGCGATAATCGGGCTTTGTTTCTTGATTTTGCAGTTATCGAAACAAAAATGGCTAAAGGTTGCTTCAAGCAAGAACACGAATTCTGTAAGTTCATACATAGACAATCTTTTAATAAACTAAAGTCTTGATTTAGCAAGAATTATCAAAACATTGAGTTTGATTATTGTTTTCTTCAGCAAAGAGGCATGCAGAGGCTTCAAGGATTAGGGAGAAATACCCTGATAGGATTCCGGTAATCATGTTTTTTGATGTATTATTGATTGAATGTTTAGATAGTCTTTTATTGAGGATATATAATGTAATGGAAAAATATGAAACTTAATTTTACCCATAATCTTATTCATTTGATTTACTTGAAGGTGATTGTGGAGAAGGCCGATAAAAGCGACATTCCTAATATCGACAAGAAAAAGTAAGTTTGTTTTTCTTTGTATAAGTTAGAGTTGAAACGGGTTCTAGTCTGGATGGGTAATTTTGTACGGGTCGGGTTGTATCCAAAGTCTTAAAGTTTTGTATATGATTACTACAGGTACCTTGTTCCAGCCGATCTTACAGTTGGACAATTTGTGTATGTGATTCGTAAACGAATTAAGCTGAGTGCAGAGAAAGCTATATTTATTTTTGTGGAAAATGTGCTTCCACCTACAGGTACTTTTATTTTTATAACACATTATTTTGCAAATCAACGATGATATATTATCCTTTACCCAAAAAAAAAAATGTGCAAAACTTTTAATGTAATTTAATTGTTGATTTTTGTAGGAGCGATAATGTCTACAATATATGATGAGAAGAAGGACGATGATGGATTTCTGTATGTTACTTACAGTGGGGAGAACACATTTGGGTCCATTCTGTAGGCAGCTTACTTCAGTCTTATTATGCTAAATAAAAACTTATGATTCCTACACTCTGTTTGTCGTGTATATATTTTCTCCTAATTTGTCAATGTCCATCCAATTAATCAATAATAACTTTATCCATAAATGGATTGTTGTTTTGCTTCAACACGAATTTGCACAACATTGTTCACGAGGTGATGTCTTTGTTGTCGTTATTGTACCCAAGATGCTGTTCATGTTATTTCGTAATTCAGACTAATTTTGAATATATATGAAGTCTACCTAATTCTTTTAAGAAAATGATTTTTATATCACAAAAACTATTTCATCCGACATATTGTACCATATTTAAAACAAACTAAATAAATATTGTAAAATAATGATTTTGGTGTGAAGAATTGTAAATCACCTCCTTTTCTTTTAGGATGTAATGTTCGTTGCTAATTATGGTTTAGTTAGTGGTATATAATTGTAGGGAATTGATTTTCACACCATACCTTTTGATGTATCTACTATAATGTATAATTATTCCTGCAAACTGTACAAACATATAAAGTAATTATTGTACTAGATGCATTGAAAGGTGAATGGACTCCGGTAATCCACCGGAGGAAAAGAAATTCCGGCAACAACAATTTTAATCTTCAACAAGATGGCAACAAGAAAATCGGCAGCAACAAAGATTTCTTCACAAGCAAAGCAACAACATTCTACATCTCAAACTTCCAACCAAATGCAACCGAATTAGATCTATGGAAGATATTCTCCAAACATGGAAAACTTGTAGATGTATACATCGCAAGGAGGGTGAACAAGGCTAATAAAAAATTCGGATTTGCGAGATTCGTGGGCGTAGCAGATCCACTATGGCTTGAAAAGAAGCTAAAAGGTCTTAGTATTGGCAAGGATAGACTATACGTCAACCTGGCTAAATACGAACGAGTCAAAAGGCCGAGCGGTAACGTAGAGAGGAAGATGCCATACAGACAACAAAATTTCACCAATACGACGAGGAATCAAAGGTCATATGCTGAGGTGGTGGGGAAAAAGATAGATGGCATAAAGGAAACCCACATACCCAGTAGCGTGGAGGTTCCATTAACAAAGCTTTCATCAAACAAAGCTTCTAATAAATGGATGCTCGCAAATTTGATCGGGACGGTGGCAACATATGAACAACTTCTGGGTCTAAAAAATTTCATCGAAGCAGAAGGGTTAAACATCAACAAAATATGTTATCTCGGGGGTTTATCGGTCCTGTTAGAATTCCCAAACAAAAATGATGCAGTTTCATTCATCATCAAAGCAAAAGATACATGGAGCAACTGGTTCACTTCCTTAAAAACGTGGGTTCCGGACTATAAACAGAAAGACAGGTTTGCATCATTATACATAACTGGGGTTCCACCGCATTTATGGTCTTCTGAAGCGTTTTCAATCATTGCTAACACATGGGGGAAGGTAATGATTCCAGAAGAATGTGCCATAGACAACACTAATATGTCTATCGGTAAAGTGGTCATACTAACAGATGAACAACACTGGATCAATACATCAAAGAAAATAATGGTGGATGATGATATTCATGTAATTACCATAGTCGAAGACAGATTGGAATCACTGAAATTCAATCCATTTCATCAATCACATGATAACTCTGTAACAAATGAATTCAGCGATCAAGAAGATCATCCATCGTATCAGGAAGGTGATTCTAATTTTTCTGAAGATTCTATCTCGGAATTTTCCGATAACAGTGGGGGGTTTCATGATGATCTGCCACCGGAAGAAGACGAACGGTCACCGGAGATACTTGAAGAAGAGCAACAGTCGTCAAACAATCATATCACATCCTCGAAAACTGGGGCATGCAACCTCCAAGACACATTGCATGCTTCTCTAGAAAAAACGGCTGGATACATGGATGGGGAGAATAATGACGTTATGTGCCCTCAGGCCCAATTCGAGAATATTCATGTGCAGGTGGAAGCCCAAGAAACAAGGCCTGTACTCTTCCCTGTGCAAAATAAACCCACAACCCCAACAGATCACATAAATACTCCGGAGCCCAATATTCCAACAGATCACTTAAATATTCCTGAGCCCACTATTCCAATCAAACCAAACTCACTTCGCAGACCCAACCGTCCACCTAAAATTCTTCCATTTCCACTTAAACCAATATCAATTTTGCGTCGTCAAAATCAAGCCAGGGCAAATTCTGCCTCAAATTCGATGTCGAGATTTCTTCGGGATGCAGAGCTCATGTAACACCCAAAATTTTACAAAAATTTAAAACTTTTTGAGTACAAGATTTTAATAAAAAGGTCCCATAAATAAATCTCAGAAATAAATATTTAACATTTAAAACGTATTTATTGCGGAAATAGTTAAGATAAAGTAAAGTGTTTTAAAATATTAAATGATGTCCACATCAGTAATGAAAAGATACAGCGGTCAACCGTCCACCTTCTCCTTTCCTTTGCTGGTACCTGAAACAATGTGGGGGAAAGTTTGGGTCAGCTGGGGAAGCTGAGTGAATAATCCTCAAAATGCAAACAATCATAACATACAACACATGAGGGCACATCGGTGTACTCCTACTCAAAATCTACTCGATTAATTACTCAGATTTATTTCTCAGATTTTATTACTCAGATTTTATTACTCAGATTTTAATTTATATAGCGCGCTTGTGTGATTTGGGACGAGAGATCAACCTCGCCCCTCCTCACACCTCAGATAGGCATAAGCCCAAAAACTCAGACGGGAGTGATCCCAAAACTCAGACGGGAATAATCCCAAAACTCAGACGGGAGGTGATCCCAGGCATATAGCCAAAAACTCAGATGTGTGTTATTATGTTTTATTATCTCTTTAACATAATTATATCAGATGCCCTAGCAAGTAGTAGCACAGAATGACCATGTGCCGAGCTCGGTTACCCAGGCACAATGTCTCAGATTAAAATAAATCAACAGCTGCTCAGATACTCAGATAGCATGTCAAATTCAGATAACAAATCAAACTCAGATAGCGGATCAAACTCAGATAACAGCTCAAGCTCAAATAACAATCATGGTGCAAGAAATGTAACACATAAGTCATGCATGTACAACGTTAAAACTGAATACACGGTGAGAATACTCACCTCGAATAACCGTAAGCTCCTAAATATCCTCGGTACTGAAGAGCGTCTCTAACCGGTCCTAGAAGGTCCTACAATGTAGAGCGAAACCCCAGATTAAAATCTAACCACTTATCATTATTTTAGAAAAACTGGCAGCACCCGTCGGTCTCACGGGAACTGCCATAACTCTTAAACTGTGCATTAGATTTATCCCATATTTTTACCATGAAAAGTAGACAACCAGAACTTCATATCTCTGTGAGACGGTCACTGGCAAAAACAGACCCTAAGGGTCCCAAAACAGTATCACAAGATAGTCATGCTGCACAGGTCATTTTCCTAACAGCAGCATATTAAAATGGTTATAACTTTTAAACCGTAATTTGGATTGACGAGAGGGTTGCGGTATTAAAAAGCTAACTCAGAAAACAAGGTCCCATCACGGGCCAAAAGCTCAAAAGGTTAATTTAAGTACTTCAAAAACGGCTTAGAACAGGAGGGCGGATTCTGCCAAAAATGTTACTTATAAAAACTTGTTTTAACAACCCGACTTGTCACCGAACAAAAACCCGACAACAACCCGTTTATTCCCGAGATGCCTGACAGTCCAAAATCACTTTTACTACAGGAACTTATATCCACAAAATACCATTAAACTTATTTAATAAAACCTTTCGGATTAGGAAACCAAGAACCCTACGGGTTAGGTTCCCGGTTTTTCGGTTAATAAAACGTTTAGCTAAAACGACAATGTTTTATCCAACCCATCCCGACATCCATACGAAGTCAGCAACAACTCAGCGATTAAAACTAATACAACACGAGACAAAACAGATTCCAAGCAAGACTCGATTAAGAACGACGGCCATAACGAAACAACAATGGAACCGAACTCGAGAATTAATACAACAATAACAAAACGAAACCGAGCCCTCAACGGCCTGGTCCCAACTCGGAGATACGCACTCGCAGCCTACAATCAAACTCAATTAGACATGGTTTAAGCGTATTCAAAATAACAAAGGAATGGTTTAGGGTTCTACCGAATAAAAACGACTCCGGTTCGAGAAAAACTTCTCAACAATCTGCTCGATCACAGTCTTGCTCGGGAACAACTCTGCTCGGGGTTCGAGAATCGTTTCTGCTCATTTAGATAATCCATCTTCCACCATCCGCTGCTCGACATCGATTACGATACTCGACTTCAGCCTCATCCTTGCTCGACCTCCCCGTGAAACCCGGTTAACCTGCTACACCCAACCTTCTTTGCTTGACTTGCAGCAAGCAATCTCCTCCAATTAATTGGAGCTGCTTGCTGCCCCAAGATGCCAAACCCATGGTCACCGTCCAAAACAATTAATCCACCGCCATTGCTAGCAATAAAATGATTTCTGCCAAACCATTTGTTAATCGAATAAATCAAAAAGCTACCATTAGGCGTAGAGTTTACAGCCTCTTCTCTGGTTGCAGCCGAAGGATGATTAGGGTTAAAGAAGGTCACGATGGTTGTAATCAAGGTTAGAATACTAGTCTAAAATAGCAAAACGTAGTGAGCAAGGAAAAAGGACAAGGCCTTAACCCCTTCTCAATTTTGTTGGGTCACACTCTCGGGCCCTCCACCATCTGGACGCAAGCCTTCTCAAGGGAAACAATGAAGTTTAGCCTCTCATTTGACTAAAGCAACATGATTAAATTGGCTCATGAATAAAATCGCACAAATTAGAAAAAATGGATTAAAAAGGAACGAGCAAGGCCTGACTAAAAAAAATACCACACAACTCCTATGGTTAAATAACGGTCCAAATAATTAAAAACGTCTAACTAAAACAAACTGTCTAATTACCGGTCTCCTAAATAATATGAACCGCCTAACTATAGGTCGCCTGAATAATATTAATTATAAATAATAAAAATGTGATTAAAATAATATTATTTAATTAATACAAATTTTGGGGCGTTACAACTCAACTCCACTTGAAATAGACTTCGTCCCCGAAGTCATTGCTCGGAAAAAGCTCAGGGTAGTAGGAATCTCGCGTTTCAGACTCAGACTCGTCAACAGCACACATTATGAGATAAAAATGACAAAATTACAGAAAGAAAAGAGAATTCTTCAAGGTGACCTACTCGATCAGAATGAACTCCGGCTCTTGCAAATGCGCATACAACTCGTCCATCACTGGCGGCGCAAAAGTTGAGGATAAAAGAAATAAAACGAATGTTCTCTAAGGGCCTCGGTTTAACGACGAAAGGGATGTCAAAAATGACGCACAATAACTCTCGATACTCTTATGAAGACGTATTCTTGCTCTCGCAGTCTAACACAGTTGCTGAACTCAGCGGTTAACGTTGTGTTGAATCTCCGATTCAACTCCACTTGGAAATTTACTATTGATTTGTTGACGATACCAGATGCTCAGCGTAGTACCAGGTCATCCAAACCATTTGCCCAATCACACTCGGATCTCTCATGACGATAACAAGTTTTTATGGAAAATTTTCTTCCCGCACAACTCCATCAAATGACTACTTACACATTTTAGCAACAGGTAGAAATTTCATTATCGAAAATTTTCCACCAAAATGACTCGGAAGGTCCTCTACTCTATGGGTCAACAGTTTGTTAACAGCATAATAAATAATTTAGCGGTTTACACCATTATCAATTAATATAAAAACCATGCAAATAAATCACAAGGGTTATACATATCACACAGAATTCTCATATACTCAGGTATATAACTCCAAAATATGATCTGGAAATATAACTCAGAAGTCCCACTCAGAAATAAACTCAAAGCATATCTCCGGAGTATAACTCGAAAATGTATAACTCAGGAGCAAACTTATAAATCTTAACTCAGAAGCAAATCCAAAACTCTAACTCAGTAACAACTCATAAGGTAATAATATTTACAAGTAATAGCATTAGGTATAAATCACATATTTACTCATTCTTATTACTACTCTCGTATTCCAATCTACCAGCTTATAATATTTGGAATGATACATTCTCTCTCAACCGCGTTATTGATTCTCAAAATAACTCTTCTTTAACATTATATTGTTACCTTACTCTATTAGGTTTGCATATTACCGATGTTGATAATCTTTTAAACAACTCAAATTAATGATCTTGTCATTTAATTCCCTTTAATAGGTTCTCATTCTATTACATTTAATGGTTTCTCGATAATATTTTAATAGATGTTTTCTCATTCATCTAAATTAACGATCCTTTAATAGACCGTTTCACTGATTTTACACAATTTAAAATGTCTCTTAATTATTTTGACCATATCTACTCATTGATTTCATGTTACCCACTGAAAATTCCAATTAAATTTCATACTCTTATTTATAATGATTTCTCGTTACTCAAATTACAAATTAATTCTTTAGTTCCCATTTACTTCATTCGTAGTTACACCTTATTCTAAATCTTACGGTTTACTCATGGTTCATCAACTCAGTACATTCTCGTCTTTTCGAAATTTCTCCTAAGTTCAATATAAATTTATTGAATAGTTGTTCTCACCTTAAGTTTAATAATTATTCATAAATAGAGTTTTCTCATAAAATTTTATAATACCTCAAAGCTCATAACACTTATAATACTTCAAAAATTTGAATAAAACTCCCCGTTAATTTAATACTTTTCTCTTTTGACTCCCTTTTATTAATTTCCTTATGTAACTCTATTTGTAATTTCTTATAACTCAAAATTACTCCATAATTAATCAAAATAAAATTTTATCATTTAGCTCGTTTTAATAATAACCCATTACCAGCAATTTACCGATCTCATTTTAACTCATTTTCCTCAAAATTTCATTGTAGCAGTTTTCTCATATTCGACTCATTAATAAGTTCTCATCACTTTAATTTAATGATTCCACATCATCACATTTATAACTACCCAAGAATAAGTATACTGTCTTATTTTGTATATAATTGTAGTACCTACTATTTCTCTTTTGCACAATTGCATTTACCCCGATAAATCTTGGTTCATTAATTTCTCCATTAATCCCGATTATCCATTTTATATACTCGGTACTTACACCATAAAATTAATTCAAATATTCTCAATTTGTTCTATTCGGTGGTTACTCTTATAAATGTTCAAATCAAGTATATGTATATAGATTTCATACTTTTAAAATCCTCATCTAGAAAATCTCTCTGCATAAGCATCATGCTCATAATATTTATAAATAATAATTAATGATAATTACTTCTTGACAATTTTCCTTTTTACCCCTACTCAACTCCACTTGGAGAAAAACTCGTCCTCGAGTTTGGAACTAGTATTGTCTACCAAAATAAATAACCAAGTATGTAGTCACACAAACAATTAAGATACACATACTAAATTCACAATAACAAGCATTGGTCCATCGTTCCCTCCAAAATCTCCCCATAACCAACTAAAAGTTCGGTGTGTACGATAATAGGGGCCCTCTATTACTTTCGACACCTACTTCTGTTTGGTCACGAGTAAATCCCAAAGTTTACAACTTCCCACATATAAACCACCAACAAATCACACTCAGAAGAAAGGAATTTTAATCACACTCAGGAGAAAGGAAGTTTATTTTCAATATCTGATAAATACAGATATGCACTCAACAGTGCATACTCAAAATCTCATAACCATTACTCAGAAAATCATGCGTACATTTAGTCTCGTACGCGATACTCGGATAACTCAGATTCATAGAAATATTTCCACTTAGTTATTTTCACAATACAAATCTCCTTTTTAAACTTTTCATTTGGACATGCCATTTATCATTCGTCATAAATATAACTTATATCCTCTTCACAGTTATATTGAATTTATTGTAATTTATGAGCATGTCTATTAATATCTTTTTTTTTATCAGAGTTCTCAGTTATTGCGTCCCTCGATTAATTTGATTCAATTTATCGCTCTTTTAACTCGTTTTTAAATAAATCATCATCAAATTGATGACGTTAGCTTTCTCTTAATCCTCTTATATAATTACTCTTTAAGATGAGCTTCAATAATATTTGATTAATTTGACTCAGCAATTCCTCAATTAATTAGACTATTAAACTTGCATAGTTTATTTTAAGCTATCAGTGTGAACTCAATAATCTGTCACTTAACTTGTCATCCACATTTAGTTTTGCACTCGGCAATTTAACCTACTTACTCGAAATATTTTTCCCATTTTATCTCAATTTAATGATTCTTAATTAAATATTAACTTATTGACTTTAATATGGAATCTGCTTACTATTATATCTCGTGATGCGTTGTATTCACGAAAATTTTAAATTTCTTATTTAGATAACTTCTCTTTTAACCCTGATCAATAATTCTCTTTTAGATCCTGCTAATAATTCTCGTTAGCTAAATGTAATTATTTCCCATTTTATTGACTTACTAATTCTTTCTTTTACTCAACTTGGTAAAATCTTCTTAAAAATATTCTCAATCAATTTGATTTACTAATCTCTGATTTACTCGTTTTAATTGACTCAGTCTATTATGTGTTTCCTCCCATATGAAAGATTTTAATATGCTCCCAATACGAATATTAAGTACTCCTCTTTAATGTTAATAATTTCCTCATTTCTCATTACACAGCTTATGGATTTTATATAACATCTTAATATCCCCTTATTACACTTTTGGTTCGAATTTCTCAGAATTTATAAAATTTCACCTCAACTCTATTAGGTGTTCCTCTAAATTGAAACTTTTATTATTTTCTCAAAATTTCACATTTCTCCAGTATATATTTTTCATATATATAAATATAGAACTCTAAGAATAAAAATCGAAATTATGCTCAAATTAAGCTCTAAATTATTCACAAAATTATGGAATCTCATAATAGTATATCTATATACATATAAGTTTAGCCGTTCAATCACAAGTGATTCTCTCAGGGTATAAACCGAAAATTCTCAGAATATGCTACTCGTCGATACTCAGAATATAGCAAAATCTCAATTAAATAATACTCTTAAATATTACCGGCAGTAGGAAGCGAGGGGTCGACATGACATGCCGTATGCTTGATGTGGAAACTTTTCTCAGAAAATATTTTACTCAGTTCGCGTTTTAAAACTCGAGGCTCAAACTTGAGATTGAATCCACCCCTTGTGAATCCAAATCCCTCAAGTCAGAGCTCTGATACCAACTTGTAACACCCAAAATTTTACAAAAATTTAAAACTTTTTGAGTACGAGATTTTAATAAAAAGGTCCCATAAATAAATCTCAGAAATAAATATTTAACATTTAAAACGTATTTATTGCGGAAATAGTTAAGATAAAGTAAAGTGTTTTAAAATATTAAATGATGTCCACATCAGTAATGAAAAGATACAGCGGTCAACCGTCCACCTTCTCCTTTCCTTTGCTGGTACCTGAAACAATGTGGGGGAAAGTTTGGGTCAGCTGGGGAAGCTGAGTGAATAATCCTCAAAATGCAAACAATCATAACATACAACACATGAGGGCACATCGGTGTACTCCTACTCAGAATCTACTCGATTAATTACTCAGATTTATTTCTCAGATTTTATTACTCAGATTTTATTACTCAGATTTTAATTTATATAGCGCGCTTGTGTGATTTGGGACGAGAGATCAACCTCGCCCCTCCTCACACCTCAGATAGGCATAAGCCCAAAAACTCAGACGGGAGTGATCCCAAAACTCAGACGGGAATAATCCCAAAACTCAGACGGGAGGTGATCCCAGGCATATAGCCAAAAACTCAGATGTGTGTTATTATGTTTT
The DNA here is from genome assembly GCA_963853835.1 of Calendula officinalis. Lineage (NCBI taxonomy): Eukaryota > Viridiplantae > Streptophyta > Magnoliopsida > Asterales > Asteraceae > Calendula > Calendula officinalis. Next base: position 4,073,804 of record OY970830.1, on the reverse strand, counting down.
ATTATCTCTTTAACATAATTATCTCAGATGCCCTAGCAAGTAGTAGCACAGAATGACCATGTGCCGAGCTCGGTTACCCAGGCACAATGTCTCAGATTAAAATAAATCAACAGCTGCTCAGATACTCAGATAGCATGTCAAATTCAGATAACAAATCAAACTCAGATAGCGGATCAAACTCAGATAACAGCTCAAGCTCAGATAACAATTATGGTGCAAGAAATGTAACACATAAGTCATGCATGTACAACGTTAAAACTGAATACACGGTGAGAATACTCACCTCGAATAACCGTAAGCTCCTAAATATCCTCGGTACTGAAGAGCGCCTCTAACCGGTCCTAGAAGGTCCTACAATGTAGAGCGAAACCCCAGATTAAAATCTAACCACTTATCATTATTTTAGAAAAACTGGCAGCACCCGTCGGTCTCACGGGAACTGCCATAACTCTTAAACTGTGCATTAGATTTATCCCATATTTTTTCCATGAAAAGTAGACAACCAGAACTTCATATCTCTGTGAGACGGTCACTGGCCAAAACAGACCCTAAGGGTCCCATAACAGTATCACAAGATAGTCATGCTGCACAGGTCATTTTCCTAACAGCGGCATATTAAAATGGTTATAACTTTTAAACCGTAATTTGGATTGACGAGAGGGTTGCGGCATTAAAAAGCTAACTCAGAAAACAAGGTCCCATCACGGGCCAAAAGCTCAAAAGGTTAATTTAAGTACTTCAAAAACGGCTTAGAACAGGAGGGCAGATTCTGCCAAAAATGTTACTTATAAAAACTTGTTTTAACAACCCGACTTGTCACCGAACAAAAACCTGACAACAACCCGTTTATTCCCGAGATGCCTGACAGTCCAAAATCACTTCTACTACAGGAACTTATATCCACAAAATACCATTAAACTTATTTAATAAAACCTTTCGGATTAGGAAACCAAGAACCCTACGGGTTAGGTTCCCGGTTTTTCGGTTAATAAAACGTTTAGCTAAAACGACAATGTCTTATCCAACCCATCCCGACATCCATACGAAGTCAGCAACAACTCAGCGATTAAAACTAATACAACACGAGACAAAACAGATTCCAAGCAAGACTCGATTAAGAACGACGGCCATAACGAAACAACAATGGAACCGAACTCGAGAATTAATACAACAATAACAAAACGAAACCGAGCCCTCAACGGCCTGGTCCCAACTCGGAGATACGCACTCGCAGCCTACAATCAAACTCAATTAGACATGGTTTAAGCGTATTCAAAATAACAAAGGAATGGTTTAGGGTTCTACCGAATAAAAACGACTCCGGTTCGAGAAAAACTTCTCAACAATCTGCTCGATCACAATCTTGCTCGGGAACAACTCTGCTCGGGGTTCGAGAATCGTTTCTGCTCATTTAGATAATCCATCTTCCACCATCCGCTGCTCGACATCGATTACGATACTCGACTTCAGCCTCATCCTTGCTCGACCTCCCCGTGAAACCCGGTTAACCTGCTACACCCAACCTTCTTTGCTTGACTTGCAGCAAGCAATCTCCTCCAATTAATTGGAGCTGCTTGCTGCCCCAAGATGCCAAACCCATGGTCACCGTCCAAAACAATTAATCCACCGCCATTGCTAGCAATAAAATGATTTCTGCCAAACCATTTGTTAATCGAATAAATCACAAAGCTACCATTAGGCGTAGAGTTTACAGCCTCTTCTCTGGTTGCAGTCGAAGGATGATTAGGGTTAAAGAAGGTCACGATGGTATGTAATCAAGGTTAGAATACTAGTCTAAAATAGCAAAACGTAGTGAGCAAGGAAAAAGGACAAGGCCTTAAGCCCTTCTCAATTTTGTTGGGTCACACTCTCGGGCCCTCCACCATCTGGACGCAAGCCTTCTCAAGGGAAACAATGAAGTTTAGCCTCTCATTTGACTAAAGCAACATGATTAAATTGGCTCATGAATAAAAGCGCACAAATTAGAAAAAATGGATTAAAAAGGAACGAGCAAGGCCTGACTAAAAAAAATACCACACAACTCCTATGGTTAAATAACGGTCCAAATAATTAAAAACGTCTAACTAAAACAAACTGTCTAATTACCGGTCTCCTAAATAATATGAACCGCCTAACTATAGGTCGCCTGAATAATATTAATTATAAATAATAAAAATGTGATTAAAATAATATTATTTAATTAATACAAATTTTGGGGCGTTACAGCTCAACACTTCTTTGGATTTAAACAAGCATCCATCAATCTCGCATGTAAATGATTCTGCATGCTCTGTAATTCAACAAACGTGTTCAACAGGTGTTTCAGAGGAAATCCGCAACACAATAGAAGTGGGTAATATGATTGGATTCATGATGGATGGTCATGAAAAAGGAATTAGACAACTAATTTCTAAAACCGGAGATGTCACAGTTGACCAATGAATATATTATCAATTAATTCAAGGGGCCTTGCTTCGGATTCGAAGCAAGAATGGATAAGCAGTCTTTGTCGGTCAAATAGAATACAATTCCTAGGAATTCAAGAATCCTACATATCGTCCCCCGATCAATTCCTATTTCGCTCGATTTGGGGAAATAGGAACTTTGATTTTGAGCTAGTGGAAGTAACAGGAAGATCCGGGGAATAATCTCAATCTGGGACCCAACCTCGTTCACCAAATCTGAAGTGATTCGAGACAGGTATTATCTAGTTGTGCTGGGCTCGTGGAATGGTATAAATTCAAGATGTGGGTTTATCAACATTTATGGGCCTCAAACCCAATCACGAAAAAACACAATGTGGTCGAACTTACACAATATTATAGAAGATAATCCAGAAGTTAATTGGGTCGTCTTTGGGGATTTTAATGAAGTAAGGCAAGGTGAAGATAGAAAAGGAACACAATTCTCATTTCATGGGGCGCACAAATTTAATAACTTCATCCACGAATCAGGGCTTACTGAAGTGAAAAGTGGCGGTAGAAAGTTCTCAAGGATGAGCAGGGATGGGTTGAAATTAAGAAAGCTCGACAGATTTTTCACGAATTCCAACTTTCTCTCGGTATGGCCAAACCCATCTACAATTATTCTCCCTAAATTACACTCGGATCACAGCCCGGTTGTTTTCAACTCAGCAACGGTTGATTTCGGCCCCACATACTTCAAATTTTTTAATACATGGTTGTCAGACCCAAATATGGAAGGCTTAGTGTCACGGGCATGGGGAGTTTCTAATCAACCGGGCCATGGTTCAAATATGACCCGGTTTATGCAAAAGCTCAAAACAGTCAAAACAGAAATAAAAAAATGGAGAGCAGAAATCAAACCTCGCAATCAGGAAATAAAAAGCAATCTCATAAAAATAGTTGAAGAAATTGAAAACAAGGCAGAGATTTCTACGGTAACAGCTCAAGACATCGAAAACAGGAAAAATGCCATCGTGAATTTAAACGAAGTTACTAAAAAAGAAATCTTGGATATCAAACAAAAATCAAGAGTCAAATGGGCCACTCTTGGTGATGAAAATTCAAAATATTTTCACGGGCTTCTTAAGCAAAACAGAAGAAACAACTTTACAAACGGGATATCCAATAATGGTATATGGGCCACTGATCCGCAGGTTATAAAAGAGGAAGCAAAAGAATTCTTTAGGTCAAAATTCCTACTGAATTCGCTATCTGGTCCGTCATTTCGAAGCAATTATTTCAAAAAGATATCATCGGAGCAGTGTAATATTCTTGAGAAACAATTCACACTATCAGAAATAAAATCGGCGGTTTGGGGCCTGAGGTCGGATAAAGCCCCAGGACCTGATGGTTTCACCTTTGCATTCCTCAAAAAATACTGGGAAATAATCCAAGTAGATCTCATGGCGGCGGTTGGCTCCTTTTCAGAACAGGGGGTCTTTGATCAGGGCTGTAATTCATCGTTTATTGTCTTATTACCAAAGGTTAGTTCCCCCTTGGCATTTCATGAATACCGGCCGATAAGTCTCTTAAATTGCCTATATAAAATAATCGCCAAATGTCTAGCTAGCCGGTTAAAACATGTGATTGATTCTGTGGTTGGGCCGGAACAAACGGCCTTTATAGAGGGCCGGTGCATTTTAGATGGGCCTTTAATCATCAACGAGATAATTGCTTGGTACAAGAAAAACAAGCGTAAAGCGATGGTATTTAAGATTGATTTTGATAAAGCATTTGATTCGATTAGTTGGAAATTTTTGGATGATATACTTAAACAAATGAATTTTGGTATAAAATGGAGGAAATGGATATCAGGTTGCTTATCATCGGCCCGTTTGTCGGTACTAATAAACGGGTCGCCATCGGGGGAATTCTCAATGGAAAGGGGAGTAAGGCAAGGCGACCCATTAGCACCTTTTCTTTTCATAATTGCAGCAGAAGCACTAAATGTTGCTATAAAAACAGCAATAAGGTGTGGGTTATATGATGGAATTAAATTTCCAAAATCAAATTTTTCAATATCGCACATGCAATTTGCGGACGATATCATATTTATTGGAGAATGGTCCGACCGTAACATGGCAAACCTCATTCGCATATTGAGATGCTTTTACCTATCTTCGGGTCTAAATATTAATCTCAACAAATGCAATCTCATGGGTGTTTCGGTGGATCAGGTAGCGGTTGACGCACTCGCAAATAGATTCCATTGTAAATCAGGTACATTACCGTTTGTTTATCTTGGCTTACCGACAGGTTGTTCGATGAATAAAACAGAATTCTGGGAGCCGGTTATAAAGAAATTCACATCAAAATTATCAAAATGGAAGGCAACTACATTGTCCACCGGGGGCATGATAACTACCATCAGATCTGTGCTTGGCAATTTGGGTTTGTATTACTTCTCAATATTCAAAGTACCCGAAAAAATAATAAAAAAATTAGAGAGTTTTCATCTCAATTTTTTCTGGGGCGGTAAAGAAGGGCATAAAAAGATCCCATGGATTACATGGGATATTCTACTAAATAATAAAGACAACGGTGGGTTGGGGATCGGAAGTCTTAAGGCTTTAAATACTGCCCTTTTAACCAAATGGTGGTGGCGTTTTAAGACCGAAAATGATTCGTTGTGGAAACTAGTAGTTCAAGAAATTCATGGTATACACGGTGGTCTTGAAGCTTCCATCCCGTCCGGAAAAACGTCCGGTACATGGAATAACATAACCAAAATACATAAACCTCTTGAAAAACTGAATATTCCCATACAATTGTGGTTTATTAAGCAGGTGAATCAAACCAATAGTGGGACGCGGATTGATATAAAATGGGCATTAAATCAATCGGGAATGTTCACGGTGTGCTCTATGAGAAAGGCGATTGATGATCTTCTATTAAAACGAGCTGTAAAAAGAGAATTTCTATTAAAACGAGCTGTAAAAAGAGAATTTCCATGGGTGTCTTGGGTCCCGACAAAGATAGGTATCTTGGTGTGGCAAGCCTACAACGATCGATTGCCAACAAAAAGTAACTTGGTTTATCGTAATATACCTATCATTTCGACAGATTGTGTTTTATGCGGTTCGGAAACGGAAACGGAGAATCACATATTTGCAACATGCCCATTTACGGTACAAATAATCACAGAATTTGGTAGATGGTGGGGAATCGATGCCAAAGACATCCAAACCGTAGAACAGTTGATAACATGGGGACGCAATAATGATATAAAAGGTGATAAACTAAAAGCAGTTAATGCCGCAATACAAAGCCTGGTGTGGAACATTTGGAAATATCAGAATGGGAAGGTGTTCGGATCAACAACTAAAGGAAGAGAAGCATTACTTTTTAGTGAAATTCAAAGTAATTCATTTTTTTGGATTAAGAATAGAGCTAAATCAAGCAATTTAGACAATAGATGGTCGGAATGGTGTAGTTGTCCAATGTCTTGTTTTTAATTTTCTTTTCCTTTTATATTTGTATTTTCTAGCTCCTTGCTAGTTTTTAATGAAGCCGTTCAAAAAAAAAAATATTAGGGATGACTTGGTAAATATAGTTAAGCCAAAAAGAATTAAATATAGTTTGACACGTTCCTCGTGTTCGTTATCAACGTCAATTTCTTTCTAGGAATTCGTGTATTTTTCTTGTTCCTTCAATTTATTTTTAGTGCTAATTTAATATTGTTTCTTTATTTTATGAATAATTATATTCCAAAAACTTGTTAGCTAGCTAAATTATTATTTGTTAAATCAAAGTACATAACAAAAAAATAAAGAAGCTAAATTGTTACTGTATTTGTTAAATCTCATATACAGATTTCCTTTTTGTTTTTACCTTGAAACCAAAGTACATATATTTCCAATAATTCAAGTTCCGCGTTATTTTCCAATCATTCAAGTTCCGTACGTATTATGAAATTTATAATGGCAATAAGTATTTAACATGCTTCAAATTTCATGCAAGCTACCCTTTGAGTAATTAGATATGCCTTACATAAATCATACGGAGTACTTAAGTATCTTGTTTTATTTATATAAATTTTGATTAAAAGAAACATTTAAAACACAAACATATCTTTTATATAGCCTGTTAGATGGAACTCAATTATTCGAACTATTAACTTATAATTAACTTGTCGTTCAAAAAATAGTTAAACGACTCGTAGGAATGTGAATGCACTTTTTTAACTGAAAAATAATTAAAAAAAAAAAAAAAAAACTATTATGATAATGTATAGCATGATCGTATATATTGAATCTGTGACTGTTTTAGGATCATTTTACACTACATATCAAGAGCATAAACCCGTTATAGATTGATTCCAAACTATAATGGGACTTGAAAAACTAATTATTGCATTCTTGTTAGACCTGTGCCAACCGTCCGTCAGCGGCACCCGTCGAGGCCCTTTTTTTGCCGTCGCCCCACGACGCCGTTGGCACGGCCGCGTCGTGGGTGGCGTCGCCGGAGTTACGTCTGGATGAAGACGGGTGAGAGAATGCCGTCATAGAGAGAGAGGGGGAGAGAGAGAGGGGGGGAGGGGAAAGAGAGTGGGGTAGGGGAAGGGGTTGGGTTGTACATCATGCTTAAAATCTTGTACATTTTTCATTTTTTTAATAAAAAATTGTTTATTTTCTCTGTTTTTTTATAATTTTTTTTTTTAATTTTAAAATAAATTATATATTTGTTTTAAGAATAAAAATATAATACTTTTTTTCAGAAAAAAATATGTTTTTTTTTAAATTTTAATAAATGTAATTTTTTTAGTTTAATATCATTTTTTTATTTAAATAATGTATGTTTAAATTAATATAATTTATTTATTTTATAATTATTTAATTTAATTAAAAATGATGATGTGGAAAGGATGGGTTTAGTGATGGGTTAGTGATGTGTAGGGTTGGCACGAACGTGTCAGTAGCGGGTCAGTAAGGATGCGATGACGTGACGCTAATGATCAGTAAGGAGTGCCTTATCAACCCTGATAATCACCAAAGTATTTGCCGATTGCACTTGTGAACCACAAGAAATCGCCGGCGACAAAACCAAAGCTCTCAAATACAAACTGATCGCACTTGCTTCCATTCTCCTCGCCGGTGGCATTGGCGTTTCTCTACCCTTTGCCGGCAAAATTATTCCGGCATTAGGCCCTGAAAAAGATGGTTTTTTCGTAGTGAAAGCATTCGCCGCCGGCGTTATTTTGGCTACCGGTTTTATTCATATACTCCCTCAGGCGTTTGCGAGTCTGACGTCACCGTGTTTGAAAGAACATCCGTGGGCTGATTTTCCGTTCACTGGGTTTGTGGCGATGGTGGCCACCGTTGCAACGTTGTTGTTTGAGACTTCGGCGGCGGCGTACCAAGTTCGGGCGGCGGCTACGAAGGTGATCGGAAACGGTGAAGATGAGGAGATGGATGGTGGGGTTGTGCATAATGCGAGCTATGGTCATGTTCATGGATCCATGTTGCCGGTGGATGATTCTGAAGTTCGTCGTTATCGGATTGTTTCTCAGGTAATTAAATCTTTTGAATTTGCATTATCATTTCCTTAATAGTGTCTGAATATATGTTAATTACATATAACTTGTAAGAATAAAAAATAAATACCAAGTATAAAAAACCATAATAAACATGAGAGGAATTGAAATTGTCATTTTTTTAGAAATATTAAATATGTGTACTTCATATGTTTAATTGAAGTGTTTACCTATGGAAAAAATGATATGTATATTTAATACACTCAAAATATAGTAATTATATTATGTTTTCAAGATTGCAACAAGCATATGATGCGAGTATGCGACTAAAACTGACTAAAAAGATACGGAGTATATAACTGTTCAATTTAGAATTCCTAAATTTAAATGATTTAAGAATTTTGAACACAGATCATAATATCATATCGATCAGATGTACAGTATATTGTGTTAAAAGAAGCCCATATCTTATTTAATACCGTGGGAATGGCTATGACTTATTGTGACTGAGACGTCTTCAACAACCACGATCAAGATATGGAATTAGTTGATGTTGCTATTAAATGATAAATCAACATTTTTTTACTTTTTTTTTCTTTAGACAATTTTGCCCTTATGTTACGAACATAATAAATTTGGTCCCTTTTTAGTAAATTATGGAAACACTGAAAGAAAAAAAATAACATTAGCGACGACATATTGTTGCAAAATATAAATACCACAAAATGTATTTATTTTGATTTTTTTTTTAAATAGCGACGACATGTCCTCTTAAGAACACCGAGGTAATTTAATAAGTCTCATTTTTTATTTTTTATATTCTATATACTTCCTCCGTTTCAAAATAAGTGATACAAATTAGAGTTCATGATTTTTGAGGCAAAATATGATAATGAAGGTTAATTAGATTAAATTCGATAGTTAGTGGAGGATGGGTCCCACATATATTGATTAAAGTGAATTTATTGATGTTTAAAAGTAAAAGTAAGGGTACATATGTCTTTTCACTTTATTAAAGGAGATAGTTAGTGAGTGTGGTCCCCACTACCTTTTACCAAATATGGAAAGTTTTCAAAGTTTATCACTTATTTTGAAACACACCAAAATGGAAAGTGTATCACTTATTTTGAAACGGAGGAAGTATGTTGAAATTTGCGATAGTCGTCGCTAATTTATGGTCAGAGACAAACTTTTTGCAGTGGCCTATGTTGTGACGACAGTCTTCTCAAAATCTTGCATTAGCGGCTACTTTTACTTTTTAAACTACGAGTTTTGTCGTTGTTACAAGGTTAATTTCTTGTAGTGTTGTTATATAAAAGTTGACCAACCACCTTTTGGATGAAATATTTGGAATCTTGAATAGTTAACATGTGCTTAACAAGATCCTATTTGACAGAAAAACTATATTGATACATATATTAGAATTTAAGTAATAAAAAATACTTACAAACCATGAATATTTGTATGTTTTTATTTCAGGTGTTGGAACTAGGAATCATTGTTCATTCAGTTATTATAGGATTATCTTTGGGCGCCTCTAAAAGTCCAAAAGCCATAAAACCACTTATTGCCGCATTGTCCTTCCACCAATTCTTCGAAGGGTTGGGTCTCGGTGGAAGTATATTTCAGGTATATATCTATTATATATTTTTATTTTTAATATCAGTCACTATAGTTTTTAGTTATGTAGAAATGATAGATGAAACCTAAAAGATATATCCTATTATTGTAGGCGGAAATCAAGTCTTTGTCTGTTACGCTTATGGGAACTTGTTTTGCCCTCACGACTCCAAGTGGGATTGTTATTGGAATATTGGTTAGCAACACATATGATGGAAACAGTTCCAGAGCTCTTATCGTACAAGGCGTGCTAAATGCTGCATCAGCTGGAATATTAATTTATATGGCTCTTGTCGACCTTCTTTCACCCGATTTTAAGAACCCTAGGATGCAAAATAACAAATTCCTTTTTCTTAGTTCGAATGTTTCTCTTTTTCTTGGTGCTGGTCTTATGTCAATACTAGCCATATGGGCTTGATTTGATGTGTTTACGCTAAAAATATGTGTTAGGAAATATATAATTATAAAAATGTGTGTATATGGAAAAATATACTTCATAACGCGTGCCTTGTTGATTATAAAATGGTTGCGAAAACTAGAGTCGAAAATGAGAAAATTGTTTATAATACGGTGTTGAGGTTGAAATGGTCTTCTTAGGTTAAACCAAGTTCTATCTTGATGTGGTGAGTCATATATCAAGTAAAATTGTAAGTTTTATTTTTCATGTGTCATATTAACAACCAAAAGACTAGTAGTCTAGCAGTATAAAATGTTAGAAGGTATTTTTCATTAGCATGTAGTCATGAGTTCGAGTTTTATTATGGACAATATAATACTCCCTCCGTCCTATAAAAAACTTCCTATTTCACTTTGACACAAGTTTTAAGGTTACAGTTAGTGATGGAGTCATTGGTAATAATTTTAAGGGTTTTGATAATGACAGCCCTTAGGGCTGTCAATAAGAACCGATAATAGGAAGATTATTTTCATATTTACCCCCTTTAAACTTCATTAGTCAACTTATGTTCCTTCTTTTTAGCAAAATTCAAAATCCTGCTCCAATCAGAATCAAGACTGCTCAATCTTATCCGTTCTTATTGACAGCCCTAAGGGCTGTCATTATCAAAACCCTAATTTTAATTAATATATAAGATTGTTTTGGAGAGAGAAAAATAGTTAGTGGATAGTTAGTGGTGGGGTCCTTAATGATAGTAGTATTTTAAGAAATGAGAAGTTTTTTGTGAAACAATAATTTAAGGTGAAATATGAAGTTTTTTGTGGGACAGTAGAGTATAAATATTAAATTAGTTTAGAGGATGTGTGCTTTATTGTTAAAATTATCATAACATTTTATGATTTTGTCAGAGTTACTCAATTACTAGTGTCTATAGTCACCTATTGTTGGGCTATGCGTTTGGGCCGTCTCTAATACGGATACAACCATCATCACTTAAAATCAATACTTGCCATACAATTCATTACGTTCTTTAGAAGATGAATAGTTCTAGCCTAAAATTCACTTAGTCTATACTACATTGTAATGAATTTTTGACTTTACTTAAATATTAAAACTTAACAGACAACTTATTTCCTTATTATGGAAATATTTGTGTTACTTTTTTAATGAAGTTAGAGTAACATGAACGTTTTTCTCAAATCACTAAATTTATATAAATTGAATTTAAGCAGTTTATGCTTTATTGTGTTGGTGAGGAGTGAGGACCCCCTTTGGGTTTTCAGTATATATATTTCTTGAACAGAATTAATATGAATTAATCTGACAAATTTGCTATTTGTGGTCATAAATTTCAAAGAAGCAAAAATAATGTGCCACTTCGTTATATTGCTCGTACGACGTCGTTGTCCTGCTTTGGTAAAACTGTTCCATAAAGACAAACATGAGGGGGAGAGGGGGGCATAAAAAGCCATGGTAAAAAACAAATATAGTACCTGACACGTGGCAGAAGCCCAGTACATCATACATTCTTGTCCTATACTCAGGTTAGTCAAATTTTAATATCTCTCATTTTAGAATTTAGATTTTAGAAAAGTATTTTTTCCATTAAACAAATAAGTTTCATTTATAGAATAGCTTTTAGAAAAATTGAAATTTCTTAAATGAACGAAAAAGGAAAGTTTCACTAAACTATACACTTCACACAAATTATAATTTCAAAGTATATTAAAATTAAAACTTTTCATGTACATTTATATTTTAAAATTTTGAAAAACTGATTATACTGTAATAATGTAATATGTTACTATGGTTTAATGTAGCGTTACTTTTTAACGTAAAAATAAAACTGTGTTTATTAACTTTAACATTGAAAAACTATTTACAATCGACTGTTCTCTATATATCTTTCTATAACTGTGTCACTCTTCTTTTGGCTGTAATAGTAAGATATACGCTACAAATGTTTAAGTTTTTACAAAAATACATTTGAGAAACGATTAATTTTACATAGTATTATGTCTTTTCTAACGGTTCACTCTAACTTCCTTTATTCGTCAGTTTTTCCGCATCGGGACACTTAAACTGACACATCAAGTTACATATATCTGTCAACAATATATATTCACTTAAGCGAATCTGTTGAAGGAAATTAGAAATTGCTGAAGTTATGTCTTCTGTGTCACTTTTTTCACATTCTTCGGTTTCAGCCGGTTGGCACGGGTATTACTCAAACGAAGTAATGCGACTGGCCCGACCACAATAATTGAAGCAATATATATTAACAATAGGAAACCTTCCAAGTGTTGTTTATTGCATTAGAGTCCTTCAAGTGTACGAAAACATCGTGATAAAAACTTGTTAGAGGGTGTTTGGGAAAGTTTTTAAAAAGTGCTTATTGACTTATTAGCTTTTTGAAAAAGCCAATAAGCCAATAAGTTGTTTGGATAAACTAATAAGTCCTTTTCAAATAACTTTTTAAAAAGCCTTGAAAAGTAATTTTTGAAAAGTAAGGAAGCCCTTACTTTTCAAATGACTTATCAACTTTTTACTATAAAAAGTCAATAAGCTAATAAGTCAAGACAAACACTATCTTCTAAAATTACTTTTCAAAACTAAAAAGTTAATAAGCATTTTTACCTAAAAGCACTTTTTAACATCAAAAAGCTTATCCAAACATGCCCTTACATGTTTATCCTTTTTAAATATTTTCATACATGTACTAAAGTTATTGGGTTGCAAATATTTTATTTTCTCAACTTAAATATCCTATTAAACTTTTACGGAGTCATAGTTTTTTAGTTTGTTTTGAGTTCGACCAGATTCAAACATCAAATATATAAACAAGATAAAAACATATCTAGGTGAATCTTACAAGATCACGACTCAAATTTGTGTTGAGATATTTTTTAGCCATATGCATGTTTTATTTTATTTTTGATCTGTTTTATTAAATTGAAAAGGGAGCTTCATAAACAGAAGCTTAAATTCTTGTTACGTGTTACTTTCTAAGTCCAAATATTATGAATTACATGGCCTCACTGACTCGTTAGATGTTTGATCAAGTTGTGCATCTTTGTTATGCTCAACTAAAGGTACTTATACAAAATTTATGGGAAAGTATAAGGGAGGTGAATGAAAATATTTCCACTAATTATAAAGAGGATTTAATAGCGTAGATTTGAATAAATCGTAGATAAAGTTAAAAGATTGTATATATCTTGTAATTGTAGAAGTTAGTTACAATTGTACCCTATATATTGATTAATAGAACATCTCACAAATCACGTTGAGATTCATAAAACCTAATATGGTATGAGCCTAGTTTCGGTCTCCCTCAACCCTAATTCGGCAGCCATCTATTCCGATCTCTTTTCCGATCTTCTTCTTCTTCGGATCAATGGCTGGCGAATCTGCATCTTCCGATGCACCTCTTTCTCTTTCACAAGTTCTCCACATGCTCACCATCAAATTATCTTCCACGAACTATTTGCTATGGCACAAACAGATGCTGCCCTTGCTCGAGTATCAACAGCTTTCCGGCCATGTCAACGGCACTATCCCTCAGCCGCCGGAGCTCGTTACTGTTGGTACAGTTTCATCGCCAAATCCTGCTTATGCTGCCTGGATCAAAGCAGATCAGCGTGCGATGATTCTGATTCAGGCTTCTCTCTCGGAAGAAGCCGTCGCCGAGACAATTGGTCACAACACAGCACACGCTATATGGACTGCTCTAGCCGAGTCCTATCAACATGACTCCCTAGAGCGAACCCATACTCTCCGGGATTCCCTGCGGTACTTGAAGAAGGGATCTACCTCGGTTGCTGAATTTTCTCGCAAGTTCAAAAGTATTTGTGATCAACTTCAAGCAATCGGGCATCCTATCTCGGATGATGATAAACTTCACTGGTTTTTATGCGGTCTTGGTTCATCGTTTGAGACATTCTCTACAACTCAGCGTTTAATCCAACCGCGCCCGAAGTTTCGTGACATCGTGTCTCAGGCGGAAAGCCACGAGATGTTTTTGCTCTCTATCTCCGACTCCACCCCTAATCCGGTTTCGTTTAACACGGAAACTACTCGGTCCTCTGATTCTTCTCGGGGCCGTGGCCGCTCAAACTATAGGGGTTCTTCTAATCGTGGCAGCGGTCGTAACAATAGGCGGCCACCGCACTGTCAGTTGTGTCGCAAGGAAGGGCATTATGCTACTCAATGCCCTGAATTTCAAGTCGTTGCTAAGAATCCCGCTACTATTGATGCAAATCTTGCCGAGGCATTCCATGCACATTGCAATACCGCAACACTTGATTGGTTCGTTGACACAGGGGCTTCGGCTCATATGACCTCGTCCACCTCCAACCTTGATGCCGTTTCCAACTATAATGGTAATGAATCGGTTATTTTCGGTAATGGTAACGATGCTCCTATCTCTCATATTGGAAAAACTGTTTTATCTCCTAACATTAATTTACTTGATGTGCTTGTTGTTCCAAAGCTTACAAAAAATCTTCTTTCAGTTAGTAAGCTTACAATTGATAATCCAGTTAACGTTGTTTTTTTCTGATCCCTTGTTTCTTATTCAGAACCGTCATTCCAAGGCAACTCTGGCAAAAGGAAGACGTAGACATGGATTATATGTCCTTGAGCAAGGACAACACGCCTTTTTGGCAAATTTATCTTCTAAACGTCTTAAAGCATCGTTTGAATTATGGCATAGTAGATTAGGTCATGTTTCTGATGACATTATTTCTAGTTTGAATAAAATGGGTTGTTTATCTATAAATTCTATTTTACCTAACCCACAACTTTGTTCATCTTGTCAATTGTCCAAAAGCAAACGCTTACCTTTTGTCTCTAATGAAAAACGCTCTTTGCATGTATTAGACCTTATTCATCGTGACTTGTGGGGCCCATCCCCCGTCACATCTACTGACGGTTATCGTTATTATGCTATATTTATTGATGATTTTTCCAGGTTCACATGGTTTTATCCATTAAAAACCAAATCCGAATTTCCTCAAGTCTTTGCAAATTTTATTACCTTAGTTCAAACGCAATTTTCCTGCAAATTAAGGTCTTTCAATCGGATGGAGGAACAGAATTGACCAATTCTCAAGTTGTTGCATTATTGTCCAAAAATGGTACCCATCACAGGCGTTCATGTCCCTATACCCCTCAACAAAATGGACGTGCCGAACGCAAGCATCGTCACATCACAAAAACGGGTTTAGCGATTATGTTTAATGCTCATGTCCCTGCGGTTTTTTGGACTTATGCATTTGGTTCCGCTGCATATATTATAAATCGTTTACCTACAAAGCTTCTTGGTAATAAATCACCGTACGAGCTATTATTCGGGTCATCTCCAAATTATGCAAATTTCAGGGTTTCTGGATGTTGCGTGTACCCTTATTTGCGGCACTATTCAACGAACAAACTTGCTCCACGAAGTGCACCTTGCATCTGTATTGGTTACAGCACTTATTACAAGGGATATCGTTGTTTAGATCCATCTACACAACGCATTTACACCACCCGACATGCTCAATTTGATGAATTGCATTTTCCGTTTAAAAGTGATTCCAAGAGCTCTCCATTGGCTTCAATTTTTTTATCACCATATTGTGATGAAGACCCGTTGATGTCTTCATCATCAGAACCATCCGAGCCATCCTCATCAAACACCACTGCCACTTCAACTTGTGAAGTTTGTGTTGATATTCCGCATACAGCCGAGCCTTCTGAGCCTGCTCCACCCGAGCCGGCTCCTGTCGAAGCACCACAGCAGCCACCAAATCCCGAACCACCACAGCAGTCGCCGAACCTTCAGCCTACTCATCCTATGGTAACTCGATCCAAGGCAGGGGTCTTCAAACCTCGCCACATTGCCGATATGTCGTACATTGCAGATTCTCCCTTACACCATGCTTTATTTGCTGCTAAAGAGCCTAAGGGATTTAAATCCGCTGCGAAGGACCCAAAGTGGTTCTCTGCGATGTGCCACGAAATGCAGGCTCTCAAGCACAATTCTACTTGGGACTTAGTTCCTCGCCCGGCTCACTATAATATTGTTGGCTCTAAATGGATTTTTCGGACAAAGTTCCTTGCTGATGGCTCCATTGACAAATATAAGGCACGACTTGTTGCCCAAGGATTTACACAAGTCCCGGGCATTGATTACAATGCTACCTTTAGCCCGGTTGTCAAGGCATCTATTGTTCGGGTTATTTTATCTCTTGCGGTTCTTAATCGGTGGCCTCTTCATCAACTTGATGTCAAAAACGCTTTCCTAAATGGAAACCTCTCTGACACTGTTTACATGGAACAACCTCCGGGTTTTGTGGACCATCGGTTCCCTAACCACGTTTGTCGGTTAAAGAAAGCGTTATATGGGCTTAAACAAGCTCCTCGTGCATGGTTTCAACGTTTAAGTTCATTTCTTGTTGGCATTGGTTTTACTTGTAGCCGTGCGGACACTTCGTTGTTTGATTTCAAGAAAGGCACGGATATTCTTTACCTTTTGGTGTATGTTGATGACATCATTCTTACGGGTAACAATGCCAATCTTATTAAACTCTTGCAAATACCGCTGCTGAAATTATTTGGATTACACATTTGCTACGCGAGCTCCATGTTTTACCCTCCGGTCGGCCTACACTTTTATGAGACAATCGTAGTGCTCTCTTCTTAAGCCAAAACCCGATCTCTCACAAAAGAGCTAAACACATTGACATTGATTATCACTTTGTTCGAGAATTAGTTTTGTCGGGAAAACTCCACACTCGCTATGTCTCTACACACCTACAGTTAGCTGACATCTTCACCAAGAGCTTGCCGCGTCCATTGTTTGAAGAATTTCGGTCCAAGCTTCGAGTTGGTCCCCCCCCCCCCCACGCTTGCGGGGGGGTAATAGCGTAGATTTGAATAAATCGTAGATAAAGTTAAGAGATTGTATATATCTTGTAATTGTAGAAGTTAGTTACAATTATACCCTATATATTGATTAATAGAACATCTAACAAATCACGTTGAGATTCATAAAACCTAATAGGATTAATTGGGGTTTTTTTTATCGGCACGATGTCCACCCCACCAACTCACTGCTTACCATAAATTGCCATAAGTAGTCAAGTCACATAAAAATTGTAGTAACGATTTGTAACACAAATCGCAATAGCGGTTTATGCAATGATAAATGCGATGTAACCTTAAACGAACTTTAGAGACTTGTGCACACCGGCAGTCGTACTAAACCTATTTTCTATAAGCATTCATAAATGAATTATCTCGTGTGTTGTAAAGCAAGTAGTGTGTATTCATACCCATAAATGTTTTAGAACAAAATGACCAAATAGAATTTGAAAACAGAAGTTATCGGCGTAATAAATTGAATTAATAAATTAACGTCCATTGGGTACGACTTGTTGTTGCCATGTATAAATAAGATAAAACTTATGTCCAAAATTTTACAGATTAATATATGGTATTCCACACAAATTACTACGAATTTCATATGATACAACATCGACGACAATCAATAACGTTGTACCTATATTATCCACTAATTTAACCATTGTTGAGCAATTTGTGAATGTAATTATGTTTTTTTTTTCTATGGTATCCTAATGATGACGATTTTTAAATTTATGCATAGTGAATTCTAGTTAACATGTCATCAATTAAGCAAACTATAAAAATTTCCAATACTTAACCAAAAAAAATCCCAAAGGCACTTAGGTCCCTGTCAACTGCTTCTTCACTTTGAAGATGCCGTAGGCATGACTTCTTCACTTTGGCTTGTGGGTTTGTTTGTCCTGATAAAGTGATAATTGACGAGACGAAAGGAGATATGTCTATGTATGTGTATATGTGTTTATAATATAAAATAATAAAAGAACTGAAAATATATTGTTAGTAGACATATGTTAGTTTAGAAGGTGATGAAACAAATAAATAAAGTATTGTTGGGAGAAACTTTTGTCTTTAAAACATGTTATTTAGTTTTAAAAAAGTATAATAATTGGAAAATGAAAAAGGAATATTATAAAGTAAAGAATATTAAAGAAAGAGAGAGAGAGTATTTATAGCACTTATATATGGATTTTGTTAGGAACCACGAACCCCAATATTGTTAATAACATCGGAAAAGACAAGATCATATACGTCATACGATTAATCTTAGGGTAAATTACAGTTTTTGTCCCTGACCTTTTCCGGATTCGGGGTTTTTGTCCCTAAACTTTTTTTCCGTTTTTTTTGTCCTTGAGGTTTTTAAAATTCAGAATATTTGTCCTTCCGTCTATTTTTGGCCGTTAACTGACGGTAATTTTGTCCATCTTCCCAAATTACCCCTATTTTAATCTTTTTCTTTTTATTTTAACATTTTTCTTGCTTCATCTTCAAAGATCTTCCATCATCCTTTCTTCATTTTCAAAGATCTTTCGAATACATGAAGATTCTTCAAAGCTTTAAAATAAATAAAGCCTTTTAATTTATGCATCTTCTTCACACTATGTATGCATCTTCACACTACGATCTCAGCTTCCCTCCGTCAATGATTTCTTCGACAACACAGATCTGAAAAATCAACACAGACCTCACCAACACAGATCTGTGTAGTGGCCGGCAACACAGATCTTCCATCATCCTTTCGACGAAGAAGATGACCGAAGAGCTTTAGATCCGGCGATTTTCAGATCGAAGATGCGAGTTTCAGATCCGGCGGTTCACCGACTCTTCGTCTTCTCCGACGGTTCACCGGCTCTGCGTCTAACTCCGTTGGCGTCTAACCTTTTCCTTCTCCGGTCGTTTTTCAGATTCCGGCGAACTCCGCCGACGGTTGGCTGTGACACTTGGTGAGGTTGGTCGTCTTCTCCGTGCAGTTCTAACGGTGGTCTCTGATCGTCCATCGGATCCTCCACCCGAGAGTTATGGCAGATATGAGAATCTGACGGAAATGGGTTTAGCGCCGCCCCTGTGCGGCGGCCGGAAAATCATGCCGGAAATGCCGATGGGATACAAGGTTCGACTCATACAGGAGTGGGGAACAAGGATCTGTCAAGTAATCGGTCGTTGATTGTCGATTGCAACTCAGATCTGGAAGCTGTTAGTGATGAAGAAGATGAAGAATGGTGAAAAGGACCAAAATGCCCTCACATGCCTTGCATTTTTCGTCAGTTAACGGCCAAAAATAGACGGAAGGACAAATATGCAAAATTTTAAAAACCTCAAGGACAAAAAAACAGAAAAAAAAAGTTTAGGGACAAAAACCCCGAATCCAGAAAAGGTCAGGGACAAAAACTGTAATTTACCTTTAATCTTATTAAGCACAAATGTAATAACATGTGTTCTTGGTTGCGGAATAACCAAGAACACTCCACAAAGTGTTACATTTAGAATTGGGTTACCAGTGATCCACACAAATAATCAACCGGGATCCAAAAGGATGCTTTTAACAACTAAAGACTAAACCTCTATTTATAAGTATAGAGGTTTTACAATTAAGCCTAGTAAAAATGTAACTTCCCAATTCTAATAAAGTGTACCCATGTTTAATGGGATTAATTGATTACATCCCATGATTAAAGGATTTGAATAATTAAGTAAATCATGTGGAATCAATAACGGATTACTCGGTCCTTCTACTCAGTGTCAGACCAACACTGAGTAGCTCAGTGTGAGACCAACACTGAGTAGATCAGTGCAACTCAGTCAGTGCAACTCAGTTGTGATTATCTTCAAAGGATTTGAGCTGCCATACCGGATCGACTCAGTGTTAGATCAACACTGAGTAGGTCAGTGTGAGACTTGCGCTGAGCAAGTCAGTGCAGCTCGACTGAGTGAACCCCACTTGTTTGTTTTGTAATCATAAGATCACAAGGGACATGAGCTTTTGCCTAACAATCTCCCCCTATCTAATGATAACAAAACAATCTTCCACCTTGTCTCGTATTGTCTTCTTTTTTATATCTTTTCACATTCTTTATTTACTAAGTACTTCAAGAAAATATATATCACATTAACTTTTCTCCCCCACAATCATTGACTCCTCCCCACACTGTCCGGTATATTTGAGTTGAAATGAAACATATCCCAAGAATCATTCAACTAGTAGATTTCCTCAGTTTGAAACGATTCAAATGATTGTAAAACAATGTGTGATACGTCCCCCTTGAATAACTTAGCATGTACACTTTAGCTTCAAAAAATTTAGCTTCACATTAATAGAAAATATATATCGCATTGAGTTTTTCTCCCCTGAATCATATACTTTCACCTTAAACTGTTCGATATATTTTATCTTTGACTTGAAACCCCCCAAAGAATCAATCAACTTATGAATTTCCTCAGTTGAAGATGATTTCATATGATTAAAAAGAGAAAAACATATGAAATATACTCACTTGTAAAAATTTTCGTTTCTCTAATTTTGCAGCAACTTCAAAATATCATATCTCCATGTAGAATCTTCTGATCATTATGAATTTTTTACACACCATATATATACCTGTCTTCAACATCATATCCAAAAATCATAATGATCCAACGGTTGAAACGATCACAGCAGTCTCATACTGACCAGTCAGTGTGAGATAGTCAGTATCAGAAAACCAGCAACTTTGAAAATATGTATCTCTCAGTATATGTTTCTGATCATTCTCAAATTTTGATACTGAGTACATGTTTGTGTTATGGATATAATATCCAAAATTTATGAAGATCCAATAGCCGTTTTAACACAGTTGTGCAGAATTAAAAACATACCATAAATATTCGTCAATAATCTTCAAAAATATATATCTCGTAATAAACGATTCCTTTTGAAGATCTGAACGGTGTAAACGTTAATCACATTATGGTGAACCTTCTGTCAAAATTTCATGCTTATTCGAAGTTTGAAGAAAGAGATTTAATTTTTCTACCATGGCTGCCCAGAAAGTAAGGAATAAAAAGCAAAGAATCTGACTTTTTGCGCCATACATATCTCTCTACCAGAACCTCGAAATGCAATTCTGAACGGTCAGATTGTGTTTGCGTGTGTTGAGAACCTCCTGTTCAAATTTCACACAGATTCGACCATTAACGAAGGAGATCCGACATTTCTTCTACCCGTGCGCAGAATATGACGAAATTTCTTCTACCCGTGCGCAGAATATGACGAAAATTATCTGACTTTTTGCGCCATACATATCTCTCTACCAGAACCTCGAAATGCAATTCTGAACGGTCAGATTGTGTTTGCGTGTGTTGAGAACCTCCTGTTCAAATTTCACACAGATTCGACCATTAACGAAGGAGATCCGACATTTCTTCTACCCGTGCGCAGAATATGACGAAAATTATGCATAGTTCTTCTCTATGAAAAGACTTGATCTTCAACAATATATAGGGTTATAAGATCATCAAAGTTGTAGATAACTTTGAACCGCTCTGATACCAATTGTTAGGACCCACGAACCCCAATATTGTTAATAACATCGGAAAAGACAAGATCATATACGTCATACGATTAATCTTATTAAGCACAAACGTAATAACATGTGTTCTTGGTTGCGGAATAACCAAGAACACACCACAAAGTGTTACATTTAGAATTGGGTTACCGGTGATCCACACAAATGATCAACCCGGATCCAAAAGGATGCTTAACAACTAAAGACTAAACCTCTATTTATAAGTATAGAGGTTTTACAATTAAGCCTAGTAAAAATGTAACTTCCCAATTCTAATAAAGTGTACCCATGTTTAATGGGATTAATTGATTACATCCCATGATTAAAGGATTTGAATAATTAAGTAAATCATGTGGAATCAATAACGGATTACTCAGTCCTTCTACTCAGTGTCAGACCAACACTGAGTAGCTCAGTGTGAGACCAACACTGAGTAGATCAGTGCAACTCAGTCAGTGCAACTCAGTTGTGATTATCTTCAAAGGATTTGAGCTGCCATACCGGATCTACTCAGTGTTAGATCAACACTGAGAGGGTCAGTGTGAGACTTGCGCTAAGCAAGTCAGTGCAGCTCGACTGAGTAAACCCCACTTGTTTGTTTTGTAATCATAAGATCACAAGGGACATGGGCTTTGCCCTAACAATCTCCCCCTTTCTAATGATAACAAAACAATCTTCCATCTTGTCTCGTATTGTCTTCTTTTTGATATATTTTCACATTCTTTATTTACTAAGTACTTCAAGAAAATATATATCACATTAACTTTTCTCCCCCACAATCATTGACTCCTCCCCAAACTGTCCGGTATATTTGAGTTGAAATGAAACATATCCCAAGAATCATTCAACTAGTAGATTTCCTCAGTTTGAAACGATTCAAATGATTGTAAAACAATGTGTGATACGTCCCCCTTGAATAACTTAGCATGTACACTTTAGCTTCAAAAACTTTAGCTTCGCATTAATAGAAAATATATATCGCATTGAGTTTTTCTCCCCCTGAATCATATACTTTCACCTTAAATTGTTCGGTATATTTTATCTTTGACTTGAAACCCCCCCAAAGAATCAATCAACTTATGAATTTCCTCAGTTGAAGATGATTTCATATGATTAAAAAGAGAAAAACATGTGAAATATACTCACTTGTAAAATTCAGCTTTCAGAATCTGAAGCTGACCTGTGCTTAACTAGAAACCGAAATGACTGGAATCGAATTATTAAAATTGGTTCGGGTATTGAGTCCAGTTTTTTCTTAAAATTGGATATCAGGTATTTTGGGTATGGGTACATCGATGTTGAACAAATCGGGTTTAAGACCCAGAACCGAAAAATAATTAAATATGTACTTGGAATTTGCTGTTATATAATATTATTGGTTGTGTTTGGTACATTTTATTACACGATCGTTATTTGTAAATCATTTGAATAAACTGAAAAAGAATTATATAAACACCCGAAACAGACTCCAATTACTATTTCGGTTGCAATCAGGTTTATACATGATTTACCCAAATCGAACCTGAAACTAAACCTAGAATCAAACCAGAACCGTATTATTTAAAATGATTCAATTATCAGATCTAATAATTATTTGAAATCAGATCTCAAATATTTCAGATGATGGTCTATCCAATTCGATTATGGATCAGATACCTCCATGGCGATAGATACCATTTACAGTTTTTCACCTACCCTTTTAAAGCTTTAATGGTAAAAAGTAGAAACCTTTTAAAAGGTTTACGGGTAGCTTTAGATATTAAAATTAGGGAATTTCCTTAATTTATCTCTTTAAAACATTTACCCTTATTTTTAAAATTTTAGATTTTAAAATGATCAATTTACCTTAATTATAAGTATATGTAATACTTATAACACATATGACATAACCCAAATTAATAAATTAATAAATAATATATATTAATTATAAACATAGGTAATGTACGAAACAAAATAATATTTTATGAGGATATAATGTTAGTTTTGTAAACTCACTTGTATTATTGAACTTATAATTAATTCGGTAGTATTATTGAACAGGGCCGTTAAGAAAAAACATTAATCGTCCTAGAGAAAACAATTTTTCGCGATTGAACATTAATCGTCCTTTCCATTTGATTGGTCCAAAGTTTCTTTTACTTTCTTAACCATAAAGATTTTCTTGCCTCGCACTATCAGTAAAAGATATTGAATCTTTTTTAAGTAGTTTAAATAAAATCGTTATATTTTGTTTAAAGAGGCTATTTTTAGGAAATTCGTGATATAAAGTATGGAGGCGATACTAAAATTATTGTTACATAATTTGTTATCTAAGCAATTACATTACACCATTTTAAAAGAAATGAATACCCATCACATACCACTTCACACAATTATAACCGTTGGTCACTTGGTCCATAAAAAGTCGTGGTCGCACGAGTGAATAAAACAACATGGTAACCGTTTGCCATATCATTTATTCCAAACCAGCCTTATAAACAAGATATGTAAAACTTGCGTTGACCTATCAAGTCAAATATTAGTCACAAAAGAGTCATAAGTTTTGACGTAAAAGGAGAGGGGTGTGTGTGCAATATACAAAACGTTGAGGTACTAATCTATATATTCTATAAATTTATAAGGACTTCAAATTATGCCTACGAGTCCGCTGCATTACTGTAGAATTGCACCCAGCGTCCAAGAGCTAACCCTATCCGTTAGATCAAACTCAAACAAGCATTGACCGTTCATCGTAAGGATGTAAATGCATGTCCATTTCCGATGACCCTATCATTTCTAAACCCTAACCGGAGACATTTCAATGCAAAGGCGACCGCCGGGGGAAACCCTTCCGACGGTTCGCAGATAATTCCGCCGGCAGACAATTAACCGGGACAGACGCCGCCGCACGAATTGCCGATTTTGAGCTCCTCTTTTTCCTCACGATCTCAGTGGTGGCGGTGGAAAGAATTGTCCGGCAGTCAACAGCGCCGGCGGCAGCCCCGCAGCTAGCGCTTGAACCGGACGAAGTCCGAAGTGAGACGAACGGTTCAAGAACCGAATCAGGAGTCATTAAACCGTCGTCGAAACCCGGTTCAGGTAATGTGAGAACCTCGCATTCGTGCAAGTAATCGGACATCAATCCCCCCTCACTTCTTAAAATATCATTAATCTGTAAGAAAAATTGAACAAAAAACACATCAGAGATAATTAACCTTTAAAATTCGATATATTTTTATCAAAAAGTAATCGGAATTCGGTGATGAACAATTCAAAATAACAAATAGGATTTAAATTTCAAATTTTGCTATCCAATACAAGTAATTTCAGGTTGACATAAATAAAATTACATATCTACTGACATACAAATGATATAATTTTTTGTTTACAAAACTGGGTTTACATATGCAGACATCCACACGTATGTTTGTTTTTATAGACATATCCCACAATTTCGGAATTTTCAAGAAATAATTCAAATCCGTATAAAAATTGTCACACCCAGTAAGGAAACTTGAAATTATCAAATGGGTTCATGTTAGATTTCAATTATTGTAAAAAAAATTCAACATTAATACATACAAACATACATTCATACATTTTTTGTAAATAGTTAAAGAAAGTTAGGGTTTACATGAACATATACATATAGTATGTATATGTATACATATACCTTGCAGAAAATAGAGCAAAAGAGATATGGTTCTTGCAGGGCTCTGTCACAGCTGATGCAACAATTGCTTGAATTTCTACATGCTCTTGTTTGTGGCCTTGGATTTAAAAATACAACCTTTGCACTGTTTGTTATGTAAGACTGTATGTATATACATAGAGAGAGAAACAATCAAGAGAGAGAGTAAATACACAAAAAATAATAAATAATAACTAAAAAAGAAGATCAATTAAAATTTGAAATTCTAACATACTCACTTGAACAAAAGAGCAATCCATCAATTTCTCTGCATCTCCAACCCTAATAACATCATGATACACATACCTCCTTATCTACACACACACAAAACATAATTTATAAACATTAAATTATGAAGAAATTAAGTGAATTATAATTAAGATGTAAAAGAAATTAATAATTGGATACCTGAAGAAGGCGATGAGAGCCATGAGGTGTGAGACAGTGGGGGCAAATACCAACGCAACAGTCAACACAAAAAATGTTTTTCTCGTTCTTTTTTACATGTTGATGAATAATGCAAGCAGTATAAAACTTCTCAGATAACAAAGATTCGAGCCAGAAAGGTAAATTAGTTGATGATTCAACCTGTAAATCATAAACAAAGATTAAAGTTGATGAATTTATTATGAAAGAAATTGGAAAATTAGAGAAACCCACCATCTTTCTTGAAGAATTGAGGTTGATAATTGGTAGGTTTTTTGATGAAGATAAAGAACAGAGTATGGTTAATTAGTGATTTAGAGAGAGGATGTTGCAGAAATTAAGTGATACCAATATGAATATGAAATACGGAGTATTATGGAAGATGGTATAGGGTGGTTTCTCCGATATTTAAAAGGTCTTTTTGGCTTCTTCTAAATGTGTGTGTAATTTTTTCTTTTTTATTATTTTCTTTTTACTTTATTCAAACTAAATACTGTAGTATACGGAGTATTAGATTAAGTTTCAAGTACTTTCCCCGTGAAATTATTTTCTTTTTACTTTATACAAACTAAATATATTGGATTAAGCTTCATATACTCTCTTTATAAAAAGAGATATGTTCAAGCAATGCATACTGCACGTTTGAATATCACTGTATGTCGTTCAAAAAAAAAAGTTCTATGTACTTGTATTATACTACCTCCGTATCAAAATAAGTGATACACTTTTCTAAAAGGGGTGGAACAAAATAAGTGATACACTTCAAAATCTTTCCTTATTTGGCAAAAAAATGGGACCCCTTCTCCACTAACTATCTACTTTAATAAAGTAAAATTACTCTTTTACCCTTACTTTTACTTTTAAACATCATTAATTTCACTACATCCAAAAGAAGTGGGTCCCATTATCCACTAACTATCCACTTTATACTATTTTAAATCACTTTCCAATCTTTTGCCTAAAAAACCGCAATTTCCCAAATGTATCACTTATTTTGATACGGATGTAGTATTAAGGAATGTATTTTTATACCATAACTTTTAATTCATACATTATACAAAATAAATATATAGTTAATTATACAATTAAATTAAACAATGATTATAATAAATACAATAAAAATTATGGTGTATAAATCACTCTAATAAAACTATTATTATTAGACTAGTAACAAGTAACAACAGCATGTCGCTTCTTCCCTACGATTCCTTCAGTTTTCTCAAACTATTGGCATGGTTCTTCGGTGCAGTAACTGTCTTTTTTTTGTTCGGCTTGCCGAAGAGAACATACGGGGGAGGCAGGCCCCTAAGAGCTATTTAATAGAATATTAGTATTTTTTATGTATATATATTTTATAATGTGTGCAATAAAAAAACTTATTTTGTTAATATGAATGTATCAGTTAAAGTGTCAGATAATATGATGATATGTTTAAAAGTTAAAAATATTTTGTTGTTACGATTGATACTAGTCTTATGAACCGGATAAACTTTGCATATAGCTGCTATGAAATTGATGGCTCACGATGGATAATATCCTCTAGAATAGATGTTCAATGAGGTGTCAAGTCTAACTGAAATATATTTACTCATTAAATTGTATCTGGATGTGTTTCTCGTTGTGTGATTAATAGAGGTGGTGATCTTTAATAATGTTTTGTTAATAAATATTGCTATTAATTGTCCATTGTATTATAACGAATATTAGTTGTTTGCAACTGTGCATGGTGTGGCGGTTTCTTATAATAATGAATTAATGTAAGTTTTTGTTTATAATGATTTTGATTTCTTATAACCAACACGTTGTGCTTGAATTTTTTATTTTTTTTTTAGTTTTATTTCTTCAATGGATAATATTGTGTAATTCCCATGACCTATAAACCCTATGTCCCTAACACAGAGGGTGGCTGGCAAATACTTTGCTCATTATGTGTGACGCTAAGCGACAAAAAACAAAACACCCCAAGATGGCGACTTTGCTCACTTATCGGTGAAGGAAAAGAGAGTCCAGACAACTTCCCCGTTTTCCTTTTTTCACTCTATTAAATTAACAAATAATTGCTCTTTTCATTTTATTATAAGTAAATACGTACTGTTTTAGTATTTGTTTGTATTGATTAACAATTTACATATATTTATTTTACTCTAGGACAATTAAGTTAATTCCTTCTCATATGCGAATTACACAGATAATTACTATAGGATTTTGGTATGTTTGTATGATAAAATGGATGAAACTTTTTTGCACCACAAAGCGAAGTGCTTCATATAGGTGTTAATTGTGATACAATTGACATCTATAATTTTGTCATATCAACGTCACATTAGTGTCATGATAGCTAACACTCAACTGTCAAATTCACGACAACAGTGCATCTCCTCTTCAGTTTTTTGGATTCTAGTATTATAAAATATACATACATAATACCCTATTAAAATACCTCTTGGTCCCACCAACCCCTCGTCTCTTTCCTTCGGATAGTAGCACTGAAAAACTAAAGATGAGGCACCAAGAAACATGCCAATGGTTGGAGGAAACTAACGGCTGTCGGCTTGGGTCTAGTAATCCACTAAAATCGGATTTCAATATACCGGGTGAGGGTTAATAAGGGTGGAAAATCTATTAAAAAAAGCCAATGAGGGTGGGAAATGTAAAAAAAAAGGGGTATTTTTGTTAATTAAGAAAGTTGAGATGTTAAATTTGTACATAATTAAACAAAAACATTTTTCATGTCATAAACTAGACTTAAGTGACAAATTAACATACCTGCTTCCCAAATTCATTAATTTTGATGCACAAACTTACTTATTAAAGTAGAAAACGTAGAACTATAGCAAAGTTTGATGATTTCTTCTTCTTTGTATGGAGTTTTTTCCCCCGCAAACTACAAGATTAAAATAAATGAAGAATTTATGCAAAGTGAGTACAAACATATAAAGCATGAGGTTAAAATTATGAGAGATATTGACCATTTGCAACCAAAGTTTATACACATTGGACTCAACAAATCCAATCAAATCTCTACTACTTATTTTATTTGTTTAGAGTACATGACCATCACCAGCCGTGTGGTGGTTTGTGGTGGGTTGGATCGTGGTAGTAATTGCGGAAGCCAACGATGAAAAAAAACAATACCCCCCACCCCATAAATAAATCAATAAAAATTTCTTTTATTTTTATTTTCTAAGGTTTAGAAGCATTAAATTGTTTCTTTTACCCCAAAATACACTATAAACACTACTAATTAAGTTAATTCACCACACTTACAAATCTTTCTCCTCCCTGTCTTTCATTTCTTACTTCTTTTTTTCCAACTTTATAATTCCTGTTTTCAGATATTATCTAATGATTAACTTCAATGGAATAAAATGTTATTTTAGATTATTTTTTTGTATTAATGAAAAATGATTGGGTGGTTCATAACAGAGTTTTGTGATGGTTAATGATATTTATTATTAATCTGATGTGAGAATTAGTGGTGGATCAAAGAACACATGATGCTCTTATGTTTTTTTTTTTTTTTTTCAATAATGTCCTTCCGGTAAGATCCAAATCCGATGAACTTTAGAAAGAATAACCAAAAATTCGAACTAAAGTATTTTATTTTATATCTAATGAAAAAAAAGAAACTCGAATTAATAGTTGAAGTAATGTATGGTTGATTAGTGTGCATCCTAGAAGGTACTTTGGAACTATGCCATTGCTATTCTTGTTATTTTTCTTGATGCAGCTACTCACTGCCTCACATTTGCCATAACAGACATTCTAAGCAACTTTCCTTTTTTCCCCTACTAAAATTTTCCTTTTCACTTGTTGTAGTTTTAAAAAAAAAATTATAATTCTCAAAAAGAGCATAAAAGGATATTTGTTAAAATGCATTACATAAAATTAGATTAAAAAGCATTTAAGTATAATTGAGAAGGGTTCTTAATTGCAACATCTAATACTCGTCTTCTATTTAGATAATAGTTACGAGTAATATTTTAACATTTAGGGCATGTTTGGGTAAGCTTATTAACAGGGCTTATGAGCTTATTAGCTTATTAAGCTCCAAATTCAAACTTATTTGGAACTTAATAAGCTAATTATAAAATTGCAAAGCTCACGAACTCATATCCAAAATTGGTCTCCAGAGATGATTGGACATTGTGGCATCACTGAAACTAGTGAACTTCTTCTGCCAACTACTATTCTTTATTATCTAGTAAATATTTACATATAATAAGAATCAAATATGTAACATCTAAAAATTCATTTCAAGTACCTTCAACCCTACCTATCATATGATTTCCTACATTTTTTTTTTGTTAAACTCATGTCTAAAATCTAAATCCCTGTGCGGTACTAACAATACATAAAAGAATTAAATAAAAAATAACATATTCTACAAAATTAACATTGACTAACACAACATGATAACATCAAAGAAACTTAATCTGATGTTCGCTGAATTATCAGATATCAACTTTTTTATCAAATTGACCACTTAACATGTCATTTCAACTATTGGAACTTTCGCATCAAGTGCATTTTTTTCGTATAATAATGCACATATTCCAAAAAGGCTTGGAAAAATGACAAAATTACTTTTGTACAAAAATAATCATTGAAAATGAGGTTTACAAATCTTTTCATATAACTGTGAAAAGTCTATTAATCTTACTATTTTAGGTAAAACTAAATCTCATAATTGGTCTACATTGATTTTGTTATCATGACAATTTGAGAACCCTAAGTGGAGACATAAGAAAATTAGAGCAAAGGGTAACTTTCTTACATTATTACTATATTACTCCGTATTTCAGTTTTTGATTCGATTAGTTAGAAATTGACTTATCTTGTATCAAGAATTTCAAAAAATGTGGTGATAAATACAAGATAAATCTACGACTTTAATTGAGAGCATCTCTTGAGCTCTAGTTTTTGGTTGTTAACATCAATATCATCTTTATTTACATTTAATATGCAACATTTTTCCATTAAAAGCTTCAATATTGGAACATATGAAAGTGTTCTTTGTGACCCAACCATAACCAACTTTTTCTGCAATACCAAATTAAAAAAAAGGTATAATTAGCACAAAACAATCGAAAATTATCATTATTAATTAATATTTAAATTGGTAACCTTCGCACGTGTGAGGGCCACATTTATCCTGTGCCAATCACCAAGCAGTGAAGATTTGCAATTTTTTGGATTGTTGCTTGACCTTACAAATGATACCAATATGCAATCTTTGTCCCTTCCCTACATACATTTTTTTACATTATTTTATTATTAATTAACTAATTTAATATCATGAAATCTGCAAAATATTACCTGATATTTGTCAATGGTATGTATCTCTACTGATTTTGTAACATATTGTTTAATAAGGTTAGCTTGTGCGTTATAAGGAGTTATAACACCAATATCTTCACCCCGGATTCCTTGACTAGTCAACTTATCACTTATCTGCATTAACATTTTTCTTATCAAAACTTTAATCATGTGATTATGGAATAATTAAGTATTTAACTACCTCTGTGATTATGTATGCTTCAAGTGGATTATTTACTGTCTTGCAATCTTTAACTTCTAAAGCTGGTAAAAGATCGGTATTTATGAATATTACTTGTTTGAGTGGATCCATAACCTGAACATCCGTAATAAACATAAGATAAAGTAAATAAATTAACATAATAGTGATATGATTGATTAATTAATTACCTTTTTAAGCCATAAGGTTAAAGATGTTGAAGTTGTATATTGAAGTTTTGCATTTGCTACATCGGGAGAACCGCAACGTAAACGATTACCATATATCAAAGCATTTGATAGCTCCATAATTGGTGCACACATACGGTACTGCATTTTACAAATATTAATAATTAAAACATATTTTTACGAAAAAATATAATATATATTGGACTATAAAATGTAATTAATAATTTAATTTATTATATACCTGGCTTTGCAAAGCTGAAATTGCTTGAGGGTGTGCTTCTGAAAGTCTACAAAAGAGACTTACTCCCATTCCATTTTCTCTAGCTTCAGTACTCTAAATATACAATTACAATAACAAAATTAAATTAAATTAAATAAAAAAAATAAAATAAAAAGTATATAGAATTAAATAAGTACCTGCACAAGTGGAGGTAATTGATAATGATCTCCCACAAGTACAAACATAGATGCAAACATCAAAGGTCCTAATGAGACCTAGACAAAAGAAAAATAAAACAAATTTCAGGTGATTTTTGTTTTAATAAATTTTTAGGAAAATTATATTAAAATAAAGAAAAAAAGAATTATTATGTACAGGAAGTGTGATTTGTCCAGCTTCATCCATAATGCAAACATCAAACTTCTTGTCAGAAAGCAGTGGGCTGGTTATACCTAAGCATGTAACTGCAACAACTTTGGCTGCATCTAATCTCAGTTTAATATCTTTCGTGCTTTTAATATCAACCGCTGTTAAAATTTCAAAATTAATGAAATATTTATGATTTAATTAATAAATAAAGGTTGTTTATGAAGTAAATAAATCCAACCATTAATACAATGGCCCCGAATTTGATCATGTACAGCTTCCTCTCTACCAATACGTATAAAATCAATGCCCTGAACCAGTTCATGAGTCAGTTCAGTTGGTAAGATAATAAATAAATATTAAATACTTGAAAATGTTTATAAAATACCTGAAATTTTAATTTAATAAGCAAATTATCAACAGCAGAATTTGTGTAGGATGTGAGCAAAATTGAGGCACCCCTCATTAATAATGCTTTAACAGCATGAACCATAGTGGAAGTTTTTCCAGTACCAGGCATTCCTAGAATTAGTGTGTAATCTTTAGCAGTAAGTATCTGAAAATTACCAAAATAATTTCTTAATTAGTAAATTAAAAAATTAAAAATTTATAAATGAAGTTGGAATGGAAATTACTATACTAACCTTTAGTATTGCTTTACGTTGATCATTATTTAGAGTCTTTTCTGACCAAATGTATGATACTGCAGGATCTTGACTGAATATACAACCACCATCATATCGAGGAGCCTACACAAATTGTATATAAAAGTGTAAAAAATGAACGGGTTTTTTCGGGTCAATCCAACCCGACCCGTTTTTAACTGGATACTTACATGAAGATCAACAACCATATTTCTTAGGTGAGAACTTCTATCATCTTGTAGAAACATTTGAATAAGGTTGAACCTTTAAAATAGACATTTATTTATAAGTCAAAATCACAAAATATGTGATCAAAAGTCAAAATCACACAATATGTGAAGTTTTAACTACCTCATTGTTGCAAATGATGCTGTGAATTCGTCTTTATCGACCCGCCAAACCTCTTGACAAAGATCATGGATGATTCTAGAAGGATTGCTACCTGGAAGCCTTAACCGCTTTGAGAAAGAAATCTGCACAAAAAACGATTAAATTGCAGTTTTTTTTAATAAAAACTTATATTATTTCAATAATAATCATAAGAAAATGGTGATACCGTAACATTAATGCGAGTGAGGTCCATTATAACACCTCTTCCAACCACTAGACGACCAGGATCAGTGCTCAAAATCTAATAATAAAATAAAAATAAATTTATTAAAATAATTAACTTTAAAACGGAAGAAACCACTACTAATATATGTTCTAAATTTATAAAAATTACCACATAGTCCCCGGTCTTAAGTGAGGTTTCCAAATCCTTCCCCGAAGAAGAAGAATGTATAAACCGGTAAACAAATCGGTTATTTTGAGTTAAGTTTTTGTGTGGAATTTGATCTGAAGTATCAAGAATAATAGAGGATATACATGTAGTTGAATTTGCAGTTTTCAAACTATTTGAGCTCCACATTTCTTTCTTCACATTCTGGAGATCACAAAGTAGAAAAAATAAACAAAAAATAAATGATAAAGATGGAGTTAGTTATGTCGGTCAGTTTGAATTTATACCTCCAATTCATTTGCTTCTAAATCAATTAATCTTTCCCATTTTTTAAGGAAATTACAATGAGAAGTTGTCATGTGGTTTACAAGTGAGTTGTAAAGATCACCTAATCCACTGTTCTCCATGCTTCCATTGTGTGCCTTCAATATATATAACATAACTGTTAATATAGTTATTACAGCTGCCAATTTCGACCCATTTTACGGGTTGTTTCGGGTCAGAATTTCGACCCGTTTTATGGTTCAAATGGTACCTTATGATAGACTGTACAAGCATTAATGTGCCTGCAACTTTTGCACATGTTTGGTACCTGAAACAATTGAACCATATGTTTAACTTGAATATAATTTGATGGGTCGGGCCAGTTGGGTAATGGGCCCAAAACGGGTCGGGTCAAAACCTGCAGCATTGGTGGAAGTTGTTGTGTCATTGAAGCCTTTAGAATATCAGTAGCAAGTTCATTACGCCTCATAATTAGCCCGACCAAATCAGACCGTTTAACCGCAATTCCCTGTGTCTGATCTGTGTGAAGATAATATAACAGACCATAATCTATGTTCTTTTTATACCTACAAAAACGAAACATAAATTTGTAAAAAAAAGTTGTATTAAATAGTAAATAACTAAATATATATAATATATATGATTATAGAACACCTTTCAGACATAAGAAGAGTGTACAACATCACTTGAGCACTATGTTCCATTGCTGCCTGCATTATGACAAAATAACAGTTATTTAACAGAAAACTCAATGGAACAAAAAGTCAAACCATACGTACCTGCCCGGTGGTTGCTTTACCGGTTTTGAATTCTAGGGGCATGATGAAATCATTGGTTTTGTTAGGTTTTGAAGCAATTTTAACGTGCATAGATGCATCTATAACTCCTTTTAAACCGTATTTTGGAGCCCACGCCATCTCCTCAATATCAATAACCTTATTTTTTTTATACATTTTAATTAGAAATATATTAAAGAAAATATTGGCATTAGTTATGAAACAAATGAGATGCATACCTCAGATATTTTCACCTTTTTAAGCCCATCAGTAGACCCAAAATCAACACCAGCAGAAGGAACCTACACAAATTAAATATATGTATGATTAGTAAAAAAATGTATTAAGAAAAAGGTTATTTAGGTCATTTTTACATGAATTGGAAAATTAAAACCCTAAAAATTAAATGACACCTTTGAGTCTCGAAAGTGCAAGATCCAACTTAATATCCGTGGAATTGCCTCAATCATGGTCTTGTGAATATCACCTTCATATACTACAATCACCAAAAAATTAAAATAATAAATTCATTTTTGCTAGTTTTTAAGCAGAAAAAAAATATATAATTAATTTAATTAATTAATATTGACCTCCACATGCATACAAGCTCTCATAATTCTTCTGAAGCAAGACTCTTGCATACTCCTCCAGGAACTCTTTAGTTGGAGTTTCCCTTATAAGTCCAGCCTAAAACAGAAACTATAATTATAAATAAATAAGACAAAAAAATAAAGTATGTTGGGTCAAATCGACCCGACCCGACCCGTACCTGAAATAGTTGGTGCAGTAAAGTGCCAACTAATGCTGCAGATGACTGTTCATTGTTTTTTAATCTCTCATCAAGAACAGTGCGACGTGGGCAGCTGAAACTACCAGCAACCTGTCTCAAATTATTAATAAATTTTTTTTAAAAAAATGGTAAAATAGTGAATAATAAATTAAATTTATAAAGGTTACCCGAGTTCCAGACACCAATATATCAGGGTGAACAATTAGAAAATTTGTGTCACGATTTACATCACATTTTCCATCATTGTTAAATTCACCAATAACGTTTACAGTATCTCCAGGTGCTACCACACTATAAAACCTGGATTAAAATAAATCGTAGAAAATTAAATAAATAGTTGTAAATACAAACTTGAATATAATTATAATTAATAAGCATAAAGAGATGAATTTTGCTAAATATACCACTCGTCTGACAGATACACACACCGTTCTTCTCCACATTGTTCATTCAGTAACCTTAAAACCTGCTCATGGTATCATATGATAACAAATTTATAATGCAGTGAAATAGAGATTGCAATTTCAACCCATTTACTTATAAATGGGTCCATATGGGTTGTGTTTTATCTCAAACGGGTCAAATGAAAATTTCAATAAAATATAAACGGGTGCCATTTGAACAGAATAAATATTTTAGAAGTGAACCTTTGAAGAGCATTGGGTGCCATTTAAACCAACAAACTGCTTTTCTGATACCTAAAGAAGAGAATGTAGTGTAACTGTAATTAACCACCACTTGTCTTATATTATCAAATCAAGAATTATAATTATATAAACGTACCTCAAAAACAAGAAAATTGACATTTGCAGGTTCTGTATTTGTGGGCCCCACTGCTGGTCCTTGTACAGAAACATCATACTCAACGGGTATTTCATTATTGCGTTTATTTTTATTTAAAATTTTGGTATCCGTACATACTTGATCTTCAACACATATTACATCTTCTACCTGATCTAAAAGTTCAAGCAATGCCTAAAAAAACAAAGCATAAATGAGTAATTATGCTAGATATGGACCTAAAATGCAAAATTAGGTTATGGTATATCTCTACGGTGAAAAAGGTCAAACTAAAAAATTATTAGCTTAAAAAAACGGGGCCAACAAGTTGAAAAAATACGCTTACACTAACTATATATAAATTTAAAAATAAATAAACAAAATGATGTTTCGGTTCAACACGCCTGACCCACTCATCAAAACAATGGTTTAAAAGTAGAAACCTTTTTGTGTTGTCTTGAACCCAATCCTCCATTAGCATCGCCACTATCAGAGGTCTGCATTTTATTCATGAAAATCAATCATAATACATAATTTTGACAAAATTAGTCAAAAAGACAAAAAGAAGGAGAGAAAACCTTATCATGACATGAAGGTGGAGTCTTAAAAGGACTCCTAAAATCTGTATTATTCTTATCAGTTGTTTTCTCATTATTACCATAACAAATCAAATCTTGTTCAAGGTTACGTTTTTCCAAGTTTAAAAACTTCAATGTTTTTTCAGCAGCTTTCACAGGAGGAGAAATCTGTATATCAAACATTGACAATGACAATATCTCATATAATTGATTAAAATTCAAATTATATCTCTAAAAATAACATGTCACGTGCCTTGTTATTGGAACATTGTTTTAATTTGGTGATGTTGAACCGAGAAGATTCTCCTAAAACTTTTCGGGATTCCACTAAATTCTTTGTTAATGCATGAAGTCGCTCATTTACTGGAGAAATCCTCCATGTGACCTCATCACCCCCATCATCCTGGCTTTGATCTATCAACTACCATTATATAATTTGATAGAAGGAAAAAAATAGTCAAATATTTTTCACTTCGAAAGATGAATATGTTTAAAAAATGGATCAAACTGTAAAGAGGGCATTTCAATTGATACAATCTATGCAGATCTTAAATGTGGAAACTGCATATGAATTTGTAAAAATTGTATGAATTTATGGAGCAGAGTTGCTAGTATCTTACCATCCCAGGGGAAAACTTAATTCGTTTGCGAGAAACAGCTTTGCAGAACTCAGGGGAAACCTCCAATTGATTTCTATTGACCTCAGCCGGAATTAAATCCTCGACAGGTGTAGTTTGAGAAGGGCTTTTGCTACCATTATTATCATTTTTAGGGTTTATGTTAATCCTTGAATCGGAACTACAATTAGCTTGGTGGAGAGCCGCAATTCCATCGCGACTACTGGAAACCGGGGCGGTTGGGTCTGACCCGACATCATCCGAATGTTTCTTTGCGATTGAGGGTTGCTGTTTTTGTGAGTTTTGTGTGTGGCGTTCGAAGAAATGCTGGATGCCGAACTTGGAGGGTTTTTGAGAAGATTGTTGTTGTTGGATTTGGTTTGATTTCTTCGATCCACCGGCGGCGGCGGAGGCGGCTTTCTTTCTCGGCGGCATTTTTTTGAAGACTCTGGTGTGTGTGTGTGTGTGTGTGTGTGAAAGTGAAAGTGAAAATGAAGGTGAGATTGTTGAGTTCCCGCCAGAAAAAAAAGGATTTTTGAGTGCTTGTTTTAGAAAGAGGGGGAAATATGTCTGTGATTTGAGATAATTACATTTTACCCCCTTTAGGTTACGACATTACTATGTTTCTATGTCCTTAAAAATTAAAATGGGCAAATCTCACAAAATAGAAAATACCATATCTTTACATTGTTCTCTTTGGTTTATTATAGTACTTCGAATTCCCCATATTCGTTAATTATATTTGTTTTATGTGTTAATTTGGTAATGATGTTCAGTAGATGGCATTTCATGTTTAGTTTGTGTTACAGTTGACATGATACTAATTTATTATTATTAACATTATTAACATAATCATAAATAAAAATTGAGGAAATCTTTATTCCTCATCTCTCTCTATCATCTCCACATCTTAATTTCATCTCAAATGGTATGCGAAGATTCAAACAAAATTTACACAACATTACTTAGATTAGGGGACCCACCGCTCCCTCTTGCGACGTCGCCACCAATATTTAAGGATTTGTATGCTAGGGTTTGATTTTAGTTGTTTTTTTTTTGGATATGGATTAATGTGTTTTTTATTTGGGTTTTTATGTGTGTAAGAGCATCCCAATGGTTAACCTCATAAAAGCTTATTAGTTTTGCCACATCAACATTCTACTAACAAAAAACCTTTTTATAAATGACATCTCCAATGGTTAACCTCTCCAAAAGCTTATTCTTTTATAATATTTCTAGTATACCTTTATCTATCTCAAATGTTTTATAAATACCCCTATATATAATTTAACAATTTTTTTGACATCTTACTAAATATTATATCTTTTAAAATGTCTAATACAAAAATATTATACTAATTGACATTAAATATTATATAATTTATTTATTAAGTAATAAAAATATAATAGAGAATTTATATATAACAAATCTAAGGTTTAAATTGAAATGTTATTAAACATAAGGGGCTAAAAATGACAAACATAAAAAGATGGTTAAAAGGTTAGTAGAGAATAAGTCTTTGCAATAAGCTTTTCAAAAATATAGGCATTCCAATGGTAAAAAGTCTTTCAAAGGCTTATTAGAATAGTAATAAGCTTTTGAAAAAACTACCATTGGAGATGCTCTAAGGATATATGTTCAAGTGTGCTCATGTGTCACGACGTACATATGGGGGGAATATGTTTGTTTGTGAAGGGAAAGAGTTGTACACACCATATAACCAACAATGTTGCATCTTGAATGCAAGGGCCGACCTAATGTGTAGTAGAGGGTAGCCCGTGCAACCCTCAAAAACTCTGAATAGTGTTAAAAATAAAGGGTAAATTACAGTTTTTGTCCCTGATCTTTTTCCGGATTCGGGGTTTTTGTGCCTAAACTTTTTTTTCTGTTTTTTTGTCCTTTAGGTTTTTAAAATTCTGCATATTTGTCCTTCCGTCTATTTTTTGTCGTTAACTGACGAAAAATGTAAGGCATGTGAGGGCATTTTGGTCATTTTCACAATTCTTCATCTTCTTCATCTAGAATTTAGAATCTAGAATTTAGAATCTAGAATTATCAATTACACCACCTAACAAATCAAACGCAGTAATGGCTTCATCACCGGCGATCCTCCCCATCTCAAATCCACAAAGCCTTTCTTCCGGTGAATCCCAGGCTCTCGTCGCCACCCCTGCCTTCCGTGCTTTCATCAACAACATCACCGAAAACGTCCGATCTGGTCTCTCCAGCCGCCGTCCATGATCTGAACTCGTTGATCGCTCCGCATTTTCCAAACCTGATTCCATAACCGACGCCGCAGGCCGGATCCGGAAGAACAATTCTTACTTCCGCGTGAACCACATCATCATCATCGCCGCCGTCCTCGGTTTCTCTCTCCTCACCAATCCGTTTTCTCTCATCACCCTCGTCGGCCTTCTCGCCGTCGGGCTCTTCCTCTACCTCTTCCGAAATTTGATTTGTTTTGGGAAGTGAGGGGAGTATTTCCCCTCAACCAATTTCAGTTTCTAAACGCCGGAATCTGCTCGCCGGCCGAAAAAACACGATTCCGGTGGGGGTCCTTCACATCATTCTGCTCGACTTGATGAGGGGAACAAGGATCTGCAACCAATTGAGACTCCAGTTAAGTATTTGAGTTTCGATTTGGGACCTTCGCCGACTTGCATCTGGGTTTTTGATGAAGATGATGAAGAAGATATAAGAGAAAAGGAGTTAAAATAGGGGTAATTTGGGGAATTGACAAAAAAATCGTCAGTTAACGGCAAAAAATAGACGGAAGGACAAATATGCAGAATTTTAAAAACCTCAAGGACAAAAAAACAGAAAAAAAAGTTTAGGGACAAAAACCCCGAATCCAGAAAAGGTCAAGGACAAAAACTGTAATTTACCCTAAAAAAAATTATACTACCTCCGTATCAAAATAAGTGAAACATTTCTCAAAACACGGTTTTTGAGGCAAAACTTTTAAGTGGGGATTAAGATAAAGGAAGTGGGTCCCATGACTTTTAATTACTTTTGCTTAAAGAAGAGAATCTTTTAAATTTTGAAGGGTGATGAAAGTCTGCCAACTTTTTCCCTCCCAAATTAACTTGTTAAAATTGTGATCATTTTAAACTTTTCCCTCTTAAATTTTTGTCTTATAAAACCCAACATAATTCAAAACACAGCAGATTAAAGTTTCCAAAAAACAACCAAAACAACCAAAAAAACAACAGTTCGATGTTCAAAAAACACCCAGCACAACAGTTCGATGTTCAAAAAACAACCAAAAAAACAACCAACGCACAACAGTTCAAAGTTTAAACTTTCATAAACTACATAGTTTCTGCAAAATGGAGGAGGAATCACAAACATTCTTCGAAGCAGACAATGAAGATGAAGCTCGGTTTGATGACTACTATCAACACCTTCTTAATGACATGGAGACCGAATTGGACTCTGATTCCGTTCCTGAAACAGAAGAAACAAATGCAGAAATTAGAGGTAATAAACCTAACTTAAAAGATGATAAAAGAAGGCAAGCTATAGATGAACTCTAATCAGTCATTGATTATCAGTTTAATATTGAGTCCAAACATCATTTAATTTTAACTAACAATGGCAACCAACACTAATCAGTCAACAATAAGTAATCATAGACATTTTAATCCATCATAGACATTGCAAGAACCAAAGACAATAATACCTCAAGGCACAAGTTGTACCGAGCACTTTGTCAAGTTCAAATGTTGAAATATCATTTGGATTCATCAGTTTAAACATAACTTTAAACATCATTTGGATTCATCATTCATCAATTTTGGCATCAACCATTTAATCAGAAAGGTAGCAAACAGATTTAGGGTTTTCAAATTCTTCAAAATACCAAACAAATTTAATCAGAAAGGTAACATTGAATTTAATTTAAGATCAGATAAAAGGAAAAAATAGACCCGGTTTTCTGATTCTTCGGAATCCTTCGATTTAGGGTTTATGGATTCGTGAAATCCTTTGATTTCTTCCTGAGAACCTGAGGAACCGTCATCTGATTCATGATAATACCCGAAATCCTCATCATCAGAGGAACCATCATGCCAGTAAACCCATGAATTCTGCTTTATTCCAAGAAGAACAGTCCCTAACGCTCGACATGCATACCCTCCCATCATCGTCTTACATTCCCCACTTTCAAATAACCGCTCAGCCCATGGGAGCCATTTTCAATCGATTGGATAACGTCATAAATAAACGCACCTTCTTGTTCGTCGTCTGTTCGAAAGTGAGCGTCGATTAAGGGTGTCAAATCGGGAACCGACATGTCGTGCAGAGAATCAACCAAGGGTTTCCAATCGGGTACCGATTAAGAGAATGAAGAAGAAAAGAAGAAGATTCGATGCAGAGAAACCCTATATCAGATCATCGCCAAGAACAAAGAAGAGATAGAAAACCCTAAATGATCGATGCTGGTATTGAAGATCTGACTGTTTTTAATTTGGGTGGTTGGTGGATGGTTTTAATTTAGGGGTTGGTGGGAAGGATTAATTAGGGGATAAAGAAAATTGTTAATGATGTTTAGTGTAGTTAAGTAAGTGTAAAAGAGTAACTTTGTATGGTAAAACTTTCCAAATAAGGTAAATATTAGAAGTGTTTCACTTATTGTGTTCCACCCCTTTTAGGAAAGTGTTTCACTTATTTTGATACGGAGGTAGTATGTATTTTTTTAGTGTTAGTGAAACTCTTAAGGAAAAAATGTACAATAGGTGTTACCCCTCAATTTTTTCTATGTTCGCTTCTGTTTTCATGATATCCAACTTTACGCTTGTGATAGAAACACGGAACGTCTATGTTGCATTGTTGATTTCACACAATTTTAATGCCCAAGTGTAGTTGGACTCGTTTATTCATAGGTGTAGTAACAAAAGTTGTGCAATATGTCATGTTACATGTTGGACTAACAATATTGATTAAAGACATCTATCATATGCATTTTGTATTCATGTTTTTATTGGTCATAAAATTAATACAGATTCATTATATATCAGTTAAGTGAAACATTAATCATAGTTTGTTGTTAGTTCATTGGCTATTGACCTTGGATGAAAGGCATCGCCTTCCTCTAGACACAGGGTTCAATTCTTGGTTCAGTTCTTGCTGTTATCCAAATGCATATGTAGGACCGTTATTCTTTTGTCAAGTTAAGAAAGTCACATAAGTTATATTTCAATTCATCAGTTTATCGCGGATTTGAATTTCAAGACATGTTATTTTGATGTAAAGATGATCCACAAGGTTTTCCTCTTTCACCTATAGTTTCTTATTTTTTAAAAATTATACGTATATCTTTTTTAAAAAGTTTTACATCACAACACTTTTTCCTAACGTTCGTCAAATTTATAAAAGTTTCACTTGTAGTCATTAATCTATTAAAATATTTAACCAATGTTAGACTAAAGAATTATACATACAAAATATATATAAACAAGATTAGCAATATAATTTTTGACAAATACTAAACATTTACCTTAGTGCAATGGTTAAGAAATTTTAATTAGCTTAAAATCATTATACATTAACTAATAAAAAATCACCTCCTTGAACTCTATTAATCATCTTTAAATAATTATGCATCCTTTATTATATATAAACTATTTTATCCATTCTCAACCATTACCCTAAAAGTAATGATTAGCAAATCCTAAAATTTTATTAAGCAATAAATTACACGTAAACTTTAACCACATTTAAAACCTATCTCGACTCTTTAACAAATACATACCTTGATCTCATTATACAACTTTTTATCAAAAAGGATGTTATGTATGTAGAAAAAGCAATTAATTTTGTAAAAGGACAACTCTGAAAGTATACAAACAAAATCAAATGCTTTTTATAAGACTATTAAAAGAAGAAGAAAAAAAGTTTTTTCTTAAACAATTTAAAATAAAAAATAGAATAAAAAACAAAAAGTAAAATTAATGTAGGGATCAGATGGTTTAAGATTAGAGGTGCCCAATTGTCGTAAGGCTTTAGGCGAACACCCCTTCTCGCATATTTTAATGCGAGCATTGACCACTCATCATTAAAATACCACTTTTAAGCACACCCCGTACTCTCCTTTTATAACAT
The DNA here is from genome assembly GCA_963853835.1 of Calendula officinalis. NCBI lineage: Eukaryota > Viridiplantae > Streptophyta > Magnoliopsida > Asterales > Asteraceae > Calendula > Calendula officinalis. The sequence continues at coordinate 4,030,718 of OY970830.1, read as the reverse complement.
CCACCAACCGTTCCTCCTTTTTCTTACAACGATGTGGGATCATAAATACCAAAAAAGATGCAACTATATTTTTCAACCACTTTTTTGTCTTGTTTTCTGGTTTGATGGAATTCTACAAAGTAACGAATCCCACAGAAGGTATTTGTGTAGGGTAAACTTGTGGTTATTTGATCTTTTTTGGTAGAAAAACAACGATTTTTTGCCTTCAATTTCCAAATTGGTGTTTGTTGTCTCACTCAAGCTATCCAAAATCATATCGTTATGGTTATCGAGTAAAAAAGCCCGTTGTAATAATCTCACCTCTGTTTACCCGGTTCGTGATTTGCATTTTTTCAATGGAAAAATATGCACGCTAAACACGAGTGCTCGTTTATTTGAAGTCAAAGTCAACCCGAAGCTGACATTGACTCTAATTGGAATGAAACATCTCCAAATTTGGACCTTTTAGTCCCAAGTTTGTAAGTTGGGGTGAAATTCTTCAAGTAATGGATTCTGTTACAAAAAGTGAGTGTGGTGCACTTGAGGTAGATTTTAATGAAATTAAATGGTTTATGCCGAAAATAAGAATTGGTAGTGCTACTAACATATATACGGTTATTTTAATGGGTTTCATAAAAGCAAAATTTGTATTCAATACAACATTGTTTTACACTACTATGATTATAACATGATATTACTTTGAAAGCCAATATATAATGAGAAACAACGTACAAGCTGCAATGACAGCAGCTAGGATGAGGGTATCCCTTGATTTCTTCCTTCTAATAGACCCTGTAAACATTTTCAACAAATATTATTATAATCCATTTTAAGATTTCGTTCAAAAAATATTAAAATTAAAAAGTAAAGATTAATTGATACCAATTAGGCCACGAACTATTGGGAACTTGTCACTTAGTTGTTTAACTTTTCCTTGAACGTCACCAAACATGGCCCTCTGAGACCCCAAAGCTGCTCGTGTTGTTTGAGCCTGAGTTATTACATCATCCATCTGCACCAAACCAAACCAATTTACTTTAAATTTAATATTTCAAAGTTGCATTTAAAGAATAATATATGAATTTAAACTTACATGTGCTATGCTTCCATGGATAGCAGCACGCTCCCTAAGTATCTGCATTCTTGGCGACATGCTTCCAGCCTGAATATGTGCAAATATTATACTCTTTCATAATAATAATATGTAATAATGTTAATAATATATTAGTGAGAGGTTATTTTTCTGACCTTGTACTCACTGATGTCATCTCTTACAGAACTTAGGAGTTCAGCATGCTCTGTCATTGCACTTATGTTTCCTTTTATTCGCCTGAATTCCTACACAATGGTTATTAATACAAAATAAGTCCATATCTAATGGGTTATTTTTACATACCAGTCTGATTAAATCATTGATTTTCTGGGATTTACAAATTTGATGATAAAAATGTTAGAAATATATCTAGGTAATGAATATGATGGTTATTATTAGTATATCATAAGCCCAAAAAACAAAGGGAAACTTAATAAAAACCTGGCTAAACTCATGAAGGATATCCCTGTGCCTTGCCAGCTTTTGGTTAACTGAAGTAGTAGGTGCTGCAGATGCAGCACATCGACTCATAGAATCATTGACATCCAGCAATTTCTCAAGTGATGATTGTATTTCCATCTCCATTGACTTCCATGAACGGTTTGACCCCATTGTTGGTGTATCAGCATCTGCATTCATCATTTTCAACTTTTATGATTTATCTGTACTTCATTATTCCAGGATATTGTAGGAAGCAAGAAATCCAAACATTAAATAACAAAAGCATACAATCAAATCAAAAGCATCAATGCATATTAGTTAGCCTAAATAGAAATTTGTAGTTTGTTCAAACATTTAAGCAAATTCTAACTTAATTGGTCCCTAATCATTGACTTACAAAGTTCACTACCGGAAACATGAAATTACTTCACACTGTATAACTCAATCTCTACATAATTCCGTAATTTTAAGTTTTTAACACTGCAATACTAAAATCAAACGACTCGAGCAAATTGTAACTTAATTGACCTATCATCAACGCAAATCAGATAGTGATTTCATGAATATGATACCTTCTCTCCATAGGATTCATTCACAAATGTGAAATGCAAGTAAATCAGAAAACGTATAACCAGCATCCAAACTGATCCCAAATTCGTCAATTAACAGTTCTAGGGTTTTGAAATTGAGAATGTATTCATTTGTAGACTAGATCTAATGTTTAAAGTGAAATTACAAACCTCCTTGAGTGACACGAGCGCCGAGCTTAGCATAAGAAGAGAGTTTAACATCTAGATCGCCTTCGATCTTACGAGCTTCTTTCCTCAGTTCTTCCCAACCCGATTCCTGATCCATCATACGCTTCCTATCCGAGCCGATTCAACTTGGACCCGATCCGTTTTGCTTCTTGTTGTTGATGTGATTTTTAATTTTTTATCAGTAGAAATGGAAGCAAAAATTTGTTGCTTTGCTGCTCTTCTACTACTATGTTCTGTTTTCACAATTTTATTATTGCTATACCATATTTCTTTCAGTTTTTCCATAAATTTTGTTTAGTTGTATTTAGTTTTTACTTCTCTAATAATTTTTATTTAAAAATACTATTCTAGTTTATGATGAGTTTTTCTAAGTAGTCAGGTTTTACTCGTAATTTATATGGAGTCTTACTTTATGACAGACACGTCACACGATCCGACCAAACACGTGACAAATCCCGATTAAACTCACGCAATAGAAACCCACAACTAAACTTTAAAATTAATTTTATTATTATATGTATCACTTAACAAGAATGAGGTACAACCCCATGTAGCACGCACCATTATGGTCTATGGACATTCTTAGGCCTCTCCCAACAGTGGTGCGTCACTAAACCCGTCAGTAGCGCCACATCATCACATCCTTACTGACACGCTACCGACACGGTCGTGTCAACCCTACCCATCACTAACCCATCACTAAACTCATCATTTCCATATCATATTTTTAATTAAACATAAATATAATATATTATTAAAATAAAAATAAACATTTATAATATTTTTATAAAATAGAAAAAAATCAAAGAAAAAAAAAGATTTTTAATAAAAAAATACAAATTATACAATTTTTAAGCATAAAGTACAAGTTCCCAACCCCCCACCCCTCCCCCTTCCTCCACTCCTCTTCCGCCTGAAAATACTCCACGACGCAAACTCCTTCACGTCCTCCCGGAGACGCCCAAAAACGACGCGGGCCACCGACGTGGCGGTGCCAACACCGTCGGTGGCTGACGGGTTCAAAATCACCCACAACGGGTTTAGGGACGGAGCGTTGGCAGAGGTCTTACCACATACTCCATTTCCATCCACTGTGATCTCTAAACAGATTTACCTTTTCCCCTTTTTTTAGCAGACATGTATCTTCTTGTCACTTTATTAAAGGATGACAATCTTTTTTCTTTTCTTTTTTATCCTAATCTTTTGAATCTGCATAATGCAATAAAGTGACAGGACATGAATGACTTTACCTTATGAAATTTATGTAAGTATTAATATATTATATTATGTTTTAAAGATAATTTTGATACATCAAAATGTATGCATTTGAGCATGGATGGTGACTTTCAGCCTTTATCGTACGTAAATACTAAATACTATGTTAAAAAAAATTAATATATACAACTTCATATTTAAAATGTAGTTGCATTAAAAAATTTACTTTTACAGCTAACTGTATAAGTATATAATGCAATAATTGTTGTAGATGAAATAAAAGTTATAGTGTGAAAATCACCCCATTAGAAAATATATTTTTTTCTTAAGTTTTTAAATGATTCAATAGTCAAAGTGCATAAATAAAAATATCTTTTTTACACAAAGAAGGAAGACAAATGAGCAACAAGCTACGCCGCTAGCTCTTTTTGAATTGCAAAAGTAATTATTTTGGAAACAATATTTATGAATCTAGGTGTCATAACATCACTATACATAACACGTTGAACTCTTTTGAGGAGTTCATCCGCCTCACGTGTAAGAAAACCAAATGTATCAAGCATGAAAAGAATAAATACGTGTTGGTTTTCAATGCATGTATTCTCGTTTTGTCAGTTTGCAAGATGCGTCTTTCAAAGCAAGTTGTCCCACTATATAACACCCCGACTACTTAAACACACGAGAGGAGAAACTCCGGTTAGATCCACATACACGTGTTTCAACCAACTCATCCAAAAACTAAAATGTCATATCTTCTATCTAATGAGTCAGTTAAAAGGTTTCCATGTGCTTCTTTCTTAATACAACTTTATATTTATGTAAACCGGGTGGTTTTTGAGAAGGAGGTGGCAAGGTGATACACGCTAATACGATATATACAGGGCCGGCCCGACAAATTTTTGGCCCTGTGCAAAAATTAAAAAAAGGTCCATCTTACACAAACACATACGTCTATGATGTATAATCTTAGATATGAAAATATTGAAGGTGACATAATTTTAATCTATTAGTGAAAATAAGTTTTCCTACGTTTTGAATTTTTAGTTTTTTTTGTGATTTTTGTTAACTTTTTTATCTTTCCATATTATCTATAAAAAAATTCATTTTTTTAGTTTGTTAATTAAGTTAATAGACGTCAAACTTAAGTTTTGTAGTTTGTTACAAGCTAAGCTTAATTATATTATAGTTACTGTATCTTTTTCATTGAATACATTAATGAAATGAATAGAATGTTATCATCATTAAAATAATTTTATAAATCTTTGAAACAATAAATACATCCAGCAAAAGTTTTTTTTTTTTTTTTTTGAAAAAATCTGAAGTTAATAAAAAATATATAAAGGCCTGAAAAAATCTGAAGGTATTCTTTGAGACAATAAAATCTGAAATTAAATAATATGAAAAAAGTTATGCAGAGCAAGAGAATCGAACACAGGCTCCTTGGGGAAGCAAGGAAGGGGCCTCTACCAACTGAACTAGAGAACCATTGATGATTATGACGGAGCGATTTCATATATGTATACTTTTTAATAGGTAAATAGAGTAAAAATATAGTCCCTAATTTTTTCAGGGCCCTGTTCGATGGCACACTTTGAACTCCCTTATGGCCGGCCCTGGATATATAGTAACGAATTTTTTGTAGATATATTTTGTGTATAGATTCGTCAATATTTATTGTGAGATACATAGAAATCCTAAGAAAAGTAATAGTCAAGCCATATTCATCAAAACTAAACGCTAAAAGTACATTCCATCCGATATTTGATCACATACTTTATACTTCTATAGTTACATTAGTTATAGCCCGTAGGCTTCCGTTAATATTATTTGTCATTTCCAAAAACATTAGTGATAGCAATTAAATTACTTAGCATTAGTATTGTGTTTCAATGAACCCTTGATAATAATAATGTATTTTAACAATTACTTAGCATATTGTAAATTTATTGGTAGTTATTATTTGTGTTTTGTTGATATATTTTTTAGGGGCACTTGATATCAAATGTCATTTTTACCTTTCTATTAATTCCTAAAACCCTTTTTTCATTTATAATAAGAGTAAAATTGGTTTAATACGAAATAATTAATTACTCATTAATAACATTTTACATTATTTAAAAGAAATTTAAGTTCGTTTAATACTCCATATCGCTCTATGACAGATGTTAGCAAAACTCTTATTATTTAATAGTAATAAATTATGACTTCTATTAGCAATAAAATTAAAAATACGTTGAAAACTTATATGTATCCAGTTGTTGAATGATTGCAATTGAAGAATACGATTCTTTTTACCAAGAAACTGGACTCCTTCGTGCGTGTGTGTTTCATCGTACGCTTCCACCCACCAAATTGGAACTTTTGACGTGTAACTTCCTGCCGACTTGTGGATCCCATTTATATTTGGCTACTCTTCTAGAAGGACGTTAGTGAGTGTACGGAATCACGGATAGTTTTGGAACTCGCTGCCGGCATTTTTTAAAACGGCAAAATAGATAATTCCTTTGAACTGCAAAAAGAGGCAACAAAACGAGCTTCGACAATATCTACCCGCAGAACGCAAAAAAAAAGATTATATATAAAGACTAGTAAGAATCTAATAAATTAACAAGAATACAAACAACACCAATCCTCTTAACATATTCTTAAAAATTATATCATTTCTATACCTTCAAGTGACCCATAATATAGTGAAAAGGCTTGTGTAAAACAATCTGAGACTTCAATTTCCCCAAATTTAGCCGAGAACCCCACTCCAAAATATTAACCAAACCATTCAAATCACCAATAGATATATTCCACCAATTACAAAACTCGATACATACCATGTGGGTTTCACAACAAGACCAAAATATATGTTCTTCGTTTTTAAATTCTCTTTCACACTTGCAACACACCGTCATTTGGAGCATTATTCCTCGTTTTAACAAATTATAATAAGTCGGAAGCCTATAAAACGATAATCTCCAAATAAATATATTAACCTTATTAGAAACGAGATAATTTCCAGTTAGTGCAATGGATTTTTCGTTCCCCTTCTTTAACACCCCAAAAGAATTTCGCACGCATAGACTCTAATTTGTTAATGGTCCCGAGAGCCCCAAACACTCTAATCAACACTACAAACCCCTAAATTCGATCTATGCTTAATCCAGAAAAAAGATTGAGCCTACATACACATAAAAATCGAAATGACTCTCGAATCTGAGCTATTAAAAATTAGCTCGTTTATGTTTCCCAAATAATCCATAATATAATTTAAGCTTCTTCTTCTCTAAATTGATCCGGCTCCCCCATTCGAAAATTATCCAAGCAGTTGATATAGTTTATAGAAATATTCCACCAGTTACAAAATTCAATCCAAACCCAAAGAGAATACAAACATAAAACATGGTTAATTAGCTGGCTAGATGTAACACATCATTAAGGTTTATCGGATTGTACTTTAATGTCTACCTATTGGCTCAAATAACTTTTATAATAATGTAGCATGAATTTCGCATAGGTAGTTCCTTCATATAAAGTGCAACATCTTACTCATGATTATGGATTATTGCTTGTTAACTTTTTGTTTTTGGTTACGAGTCAAACTAGTGCAGGTCATATTGGCTCTTTTCAAATTTATTGTGGTTTCTTAGAATACTTATCTGATGGATTAAACTTTATTGCAAAGGTACATAAAACTCTCTCTAAACCAAAGTTTTAAGAAATCATATAAATATACAAGTCTTACACGATTCTGTGCCAAGTGTAACAGTTTAAAAACCTCTAGATATATATGATTATATGATATGATTCATATTTATATCTATTTCTTGATTGATACTTTTAATTGATATATGTATTTGCATACCGACACGTACATCTCCATCACTAGAATGCCATGTGTATACGCACACAAACATATCTTTCATGTTTTTTTACATACTCACCACACTCTCATACATACAATCTATACGTACACTTTTTCGTACTCACAAACTTCCTAGCTTAATTAAAAAGAACTGATGGAACACTTCCTAGCTTAGCTCCTGAAATAGGCTAGTGTTTTACTTGTTTCAACCGTTCTTCAGTAATTAAAACTTAAAAGCTTAATGCCAAACTAGGCAACCCTACAAAGAGTAAATTACGAAGTATAAAGCCGTTTGGCATGTCATAATTTTCCGTAATGGAATTCAATTATGAAGGAATTGAATTCATTCAGAATTCAGTTCCTTCGTAATTGAATTCCGTTACGTGTTTTGTTACAAATATATTAGCTGTAAGTCATATCCATGCTTATGCATTTTTTTTTAACTTTCTATGTTTTTTTTTAATTTTATTATTTATTATTTTTTTACTTTTAAAAAAAAAAATATTTTTTAATTTTTATTTTTTTAAAAAAATTATTTATTTATTTTTTTTAATTTAATTTTAATTATTATTATTTTTTTTAATATTTTTGAACGATTTTAAAATCTGAAGCATACAAAATATTCAAATTTGTTAGTTCACTAAAGGACCGTAATTGAATTCGTAGGGTGTCGGGACGGATTTCAATTACAACGAATATCGTATTTCGAAATTACGTCGTAACTGAATTACGAAAAAAATATCCATCCAAACGTCCCTCCGTTTAATGTAATTGAATTATAATTACAGAGGATTACGTTAAAACAAAATGGGTCTAAATATTAGAGCATGAGGATCTGAATATTTGTTGTAACATAGACTAAAGTTATATTTTTCATGTTTTTCGTTGATTGGCTTAGAAACTCTATGTTTTAATGGTTTAGCAATTTACTAAACTCCTCGTTATAAAATTTTGTCCCATACAAATTTTTTTTTTCATGTTTTTCGCCCTTAGTAAACCCTGTCGTGCTAAAGTTATAAATTAAATTTTAAAGTTTGAAAAGTTAAAAAGTAAAAATAAATTAGGATAAAATAATTGTGTCGATAAAAAGTGTTTGTAAATCAAATCAGAATATTACACGTGGCAAATCCACCGGATAAATTCCGGTTTGGACTTTTTCTTATTCCAAATCTAACCCACGACCAGCTCTCCTGTTGCTTAATTAGTCCGACTTCTTTTCGATGACACACACTTAGCGTGTTTTTAGTGTGTGTAAGCTGTATCTCCTATATATTTATATTTCATACTCAAATTCTTCACAATTATTCACCTACTCTCAAACTCAACTTCTCTCTCACACAAATCCCCTAACCTCTCATCTTCTTAATTAGCCATGTCTGTTGTAGACCCTTGGCCGTTTTATTGAATAAAATATCGATTCACCGTAATTCTTAACCTTTATCTAAAAATTTCAAATTCCCACGTTTAAGACTCGAAATCAGATCGGGGTATTCAATTTCTTGGAAAAAGATGAAATTTCGAGGGTTTTTGATAAAACATAGAGTGAGTTCACTTTTCCGGCGAGTTCACCGGAGAAATCCATCCCCGTCGGCGGGTTACAGACGGCTAGATCACCGGTCTCCGACGTCCATATCAAAGTTGTTGAAGTGGGGTTGTCAGCTCAAAACCAAAGCTATAGCTATGTGTTCTAAAAACTCCAGTCTGCAGCAGAACCAGGTTCTTGAAAAGTTCTCATCGCCGCCGTCGGCGGTGCCGAAGGGGAAGATGGCGGTGTATGTCGGCCAGAAAGATGGAGATTTTAAGAGGGTGTTGGTGCCGGTGATATATATAAACCACCCATTGTTTGGTCAGCTGTTGAGGGAAGCGGAGGAGGAGTATGGTCACGACCATCCCGGCGGTATCACCATACCTTGCCGGTTTTCGGATTTTGAAAACGTAAAGAGCCGGATTGCTGCCGTATGCGGTTGCCGGAAAATGCTGACGTGGAAGCGTCGTTGATCGATGATGATGATAAATATAGTTAGGTTAAAGCCTTTTTACATAGCATAAATATATGTAAGAATCCAGAGTGGTAAATCTGTATTAGCTTATGAATTGTGCATAGCAAGTTGTACAGTTCTCTGGATTTATTTAATTTCGATCTGAACTAAATTTTTGTTGCAACGTTTTCTTTGTCACCTTTTCTAGTTGAACTTTTTTTTTTCTTTCAGATTTATTTTTGGAGGATCTAAATTTTGTGTAATATTTATCACATGAAAAGGAAAGACTTTGTGCCGTTGTCGTAGCTTATTAAGTTATTATGTGATTTTTGTGTATTTAGTTTTGTGAAATAATAATTTTGCATCACAAAATAGATTTTCAACTTTAAGTTACTTAAAAGATATAACGACTTTTTGTCATTACATTGCTAAAAATAAAAAATTAACGGCTTATTTTGTTAACTTATTTTTTTAAATAAAAAAAGAGGGTAGCTTTTTTCTTTAATAACCTACAAGTTTGAGATTGTTTATGTATTTGAATTAAATATGAAATAACTTTAAAAGAAAGTAATTAAGTTTGTGGTTTTTGAACATATGTGATATTTGTAAGTTATAAAATCATATAAATGAATTGAATAGTTAGATTATTTAAACAAAATCATATATGTATTACTATTCGGGTTTTTTGGACACTCCGGTTTTACAATGAAAACCGAAACTAATCCGAAAACCAATATATTAATCCGATTCGAGTCCAAACCAATCCAAATAACCAAATATTCAATCCAAATGATTCAATTCAAATTATCCAATTGAACAATTCGGTTATATCCAAATATTGAACACCCCTAAACTCTCCTCATTAGTTATAACGTTTTCACTATTATCATAAAATTGTTAGTTAAATAAATATGATATAGTAGTATATAAAAATGATTTTCAGTAAATATTATCATTTTTATTTTAAATGCTACAAGATTCTTTGATTGTTCGGATACTAATTGATAAAACTTAATTAATAAAAGATCAAATGATATTTCTTTCAATTCCTACTTATATTTTTATCGAACTTCTAATCTGAACTTGATATATGTAATCTATTCATTCTCTTTTTTTTATATCATAGTTGATTTTAACATTTTCATGATCAAATAGATAGATATAGGAGTATGAAAGAAATATAGGAACCAATATATATCATTTCTCTTAATAAAATCATACGTACGTCTACGTACGTTTTTACACGTGAGTAAAAAGTATAAACTCCTACCAGGTATTTCATATTTGTAAAGATCGAGCATAATAATTGGCTATTAGATTAAAATTAACAAATAAGATTATATATATATATATATTTATAAATATAGTTGGAATAATTTTTCAGAAGAATATTGCTTCCATTTTATTCTTTCCACATAAGAGGCATTTTCAGAGGAAAATATATTCCACTGTCTATACTACATTTTCATTAGTACTTTTTAATGAAAATGCATAATTAGTTGATTATTGGTACCACCTTGAGTAATAATTTAGATAACCCCCTACATTTAGCTGTATACAACTTTTAATCCCAGTTTTCTAAGTCATCATTCTTTATTAAATACATTAATTTGCTTTGATTTATGGTCACTAATGTATGTTTAATAATCTATAAAAAGATCACTATAGTTTATATATTTAATTAATTACGTAAGAAGTTTCGTAAAATATTCGTACTATCGATCCTCCTTATCTCAAAGTATTCTTTTTCGTAAAATATATTTTTCCTTTCATTTATAAGTGATTTTTCTATTTATATTACAAACTTATAATTTGAAAATGTTTGTAAGCACTTATAAATATGACATAAAATTCTAATGTTATGCATTTATATAAATCATGTGTAAACTAGATATTTGCTAAAGTGTGAATTATCTATAGTTGATTAAAAAATGAGTAATGGTATTTGGTCCTACCATTTAGACCTACTCATAGATCAACTCATTAGATAAAGACACATGTCAAAATCAAGGGATAATATTAGGAGAGAGAATTAGTGAAATACATATGTCATCCTATCAAGTAAGTAAGTCTATGAGTAGGTCTAAATGGTAGGACTAAATATCATTTCTCTTAAATAATATGTGCCAATTATCAATAATAACATTTGGGGAAAAAAAAAATTCATCTACGGCACATAAATATAGTTTTTATTTTATTTTATAAATTTTTGTTTAAATATTAAGTTTGATTTATCTCAAAACTTTCATTAAACAACAGAATAGTGTTTTATATGTAGATTGTAGTGCTATATACTTCCTCCGATTCAAAATAAGTGATACACTTTTACTTTCACGGTTTTTGAAGCAAAATAGTGTAATGATGGTTAAATTAGATTAATTGAATGATTAGTGGATAATGGGTTCCACATCTTTTGAATAAAGTGGGGTTAATGATGTTTAAAAGTAAAAAGTAAGGGTAAATGAGTCATTTCATTTTGTTAAAGTAGATAGTTAGTGGGTGTGGGTCCCACTATTTTTTGCCATTTATGAAAAGTGTAGCAATTATTTTGAATCACCCATTTATAGAAAGTGTAGCGCTTATTTTGAATCGGAGGAAGTATATGTTTTTTTAATGACACCTAATGTATTCTAATTTATCCATAACACTATTTGAATCTATAGGTCATGGAAAACATCTTACAAGCTTACCCAATAGCACTATGCTATAAGCTTTGATATGCAATGAATACATTAGTATGTAAATATGATATGAATCTTTACAAATTTATCATAAAATGCGAACATATGCTAATTGTTATTTTTCATTTATAAATGTAACTACTACTTAATTTACCAGATCTGAAGCAAATTTTTTCGATATGAGTAACAAATGGGAATCTCGAGTCCTTCAACCATGCTTCTATGTTATTTTGTAAACACCACCTACAAACAATATTAACTTTATTTGGCTGTAAACTTGATTTACATGACATCAAAATCTTCAAAGAACTTCTACTTTTAGTACACGTTAATTTATTCAGTTTTCTCGATTACCATATTATAAATAATAACATTTTCATTTTCTAAGGAAAAATGTTGTTATTCATAATTAGCGTTTTCTATATTTTTTTCTATGAATATTGTTTTTTGTTTATAAAATGTAATACTTTGCATATGTTAATTTAAAATTATGATGGTTAATGGTTATCTTAAACCCGTCAGGATTCGCAGACGCATGTTGTTCGTAAGATAACATGAGATATTATGAATCACCAGATGAATTGTTTTCCTTATTTGAAAAGTATATAAACGCAAATTGCTTATTAACTCATGAAAGTTAACGGTGAGAATGTGAGATGGATCGTTGGGTCGTCTGATTATAACGTCTTTGACTTGAGATGGCAGATTATAGATAACATATATAGTTTGATGTCATAGAACATGTTACAAGTGGTGGATGAATGAATAAGATGTGATTTTAAAAGGACTTTGGGTAAATTGTTGGTCCATTTTTAGACCAATAGAATGGTCCAATTATGAGACATCCCAATTCCCACTTGAAAGCTAAAATCTTTTGGTAGATTATTGAGCACTTGGAATGGGGAAATGATTTAAAGTTGAATTATGATACAAAATATGGATATAAGATTGAAAAGTTGTCCCATGTCATAACCCTAATCACAGCTACTACACGTATTTTTTTCCCACCATATACTTTTGTCAGATATCTTTTGAAAAATAGTTTTTTACTCTCTGGTAAAAATATGACTGTCTACATGTCACCTCCTCATATCTTGCCTTTAGAGGAATTGGGTTTAGTTCTTGAAATCCAGATAAATTATTGAACTTGCATATCAACTTAAAGTAGTGTGTGTTGTATAGTTTTTATATTTTAGTAAATGTCATTGAAAGTATTACTAACACGTTGTTGCTTCTATTAATTATATTCGTAATAGTGAAATTTATCTATTACTCCCTCCGTCCCACAAAAAAGTTCTCATTTCTATCATAAATTTTGTCCCACAAAAAAGTTCTCATTTCTATTAAATAATATTATTATTATGGGCCCCACCACCAACTATCTCTTAAAAACAATTTCTCTCTCCAATTAACCTTATATTTTAATCAAAAATAGTACCAAAGACCCCACTATCAACTATCTCCTAAATACTTGTGCCCAAAGGAAATGGGAACTTTTTTGTGGGACGGAGGGAGTATTAGCTATTGCTATTGTTATAGTCCTAGATTAGTGTAAATAAGTGTAAATATTGTCAGTCCTAGATTACCCAACAACTCTACTACTATCTTAAAGACGAGATAAGAATTTTACTACATCCTAATTCCGAATATCAATATCGGAGATGATGCGGAAACTAATTAATAAACTTTTTTTTTCCTTCAAGATAATGAATTAAATTCATTGAATGACATGTGTTTTTACATAATTTTTAACGGCGAATTTATAAAAAATATTTAGCAAGGAGTTAGAAAATAAAGAACAAAAGTTAAGAACTATACATACACCCATTCTACCTAGCTATACATCAAGTTGCGATTCGCCGACCAATTTTTAATCCAAAAAATAAAAAAGAAAACTTTGAATATGACTTCTAATAAACGCCTCCTTCTCCCTCTTGATAGATGAAACACCTTACTATTTATTGTCTTCCATACGTACATACTAGTGTTTTTACATACCCATAATAATAGGGAGCTGATTCGTACAGAGCAACTTTTATCCATACAGAGCAAATTCATTTCAAATGACAATCATGTCATTCCTTTATTTTTAACACATTTTGCATTTCACCTCTCCCATTAAGAACATGATTGTCATTTTGAATGAATTTACTTTGAATGTATAAAAGTTACTCTGTACGAATCACCACCCATAATAATATCTTTGAAATACCGGTGCAAACTGGGCCTTTTGGTTTGATTATGTTAAGACCAATAACATACTTTAAGGCCCATTGATAATATCACGCCTTAAGCAATTATACATTGTGCAATGTATATTGCACCTACAATATTACTATCCTTTCTATTATCAAATTTTGGATAAACGCTTTTCAGATTTATCACTTTGAATTATATTATTATCATAAGAAATAAAATAAAACCATCATATTTCAAATAAAATAATACCATCTAGGGTAGTTATAATAAATAATTTCTATTTACTTGGTAGCAATATAAACACTTCTCAAAATGATAAAAAAAAAAAGAATATTACAAGTTTTTTGTTGGATAAAGAAAAATATTGCTATTTTAAAAACAAATTCTGTTTTTTTTTTCTCTCTCGATATTCTTGAATTATATAGTTTAAGAAAATAAAAGTGGAACCCGATACTTTTCTTTTCTAGAGATTAATATGCGATGGGTATATAACTTTTTTAAGAATAAATTTATATTATCGCTCTTTTATAAAGATAAATGCATCTGTAGTTATTTTATTTTTTAAAATAATAAAACTAGAATATATGCCCATTTAGGAAAAGCAATGGTAGAGGAAACTATACCTCTTGATTATGAAGATCAAAAAGCAATAGAATTTGAGCCAAAAGAGATGTTCAGGTTTCACATTCTCTCTTCAAACCTTTTCTTGTTCCTCACTTTCTACTCTTACTTGGTCAAATCCCATGTCTTCATTTACTATGGATGCTCTCAAGAAAAGTTCCAACCAAACACACCATTTGAAACTAACCTCAACTCTTTACTATCCTCATTTGTTTCTTCATCATCCCAAGCCTTATACAATAGTTTTGCCATTGGCAACGACACAAACGCCTCTTCAGAGTCCGCCATTTATGGATTATACCAATGTCGAGGAGATTTAACGACACTAGATTGCTCAAAATGCATCAAAAGCACAGTTTCCCAAGTAGAATTAGCGTGTCCTTACTCATACAGCAGTAGTTTGCAGTTAGACCAGTGTTTAGTGAGATGTGAGAAATTTGTTTTTTAGGGAAGTTGGATCCTACCCTAAGATTCAAGAAGTGTAGCCAAAGTGTTAGTCATGATGTGCAATCTACTAAACGTCGCGATGATGTATTGGTTGAGTTGGGTGAAGTTGATCAAGGGTTTAGGGTTAGTAGCTCGGGGTTGGTTGAAGGGTTTTCACAATGTTTAGGGGATTTGAATTTAAATGATTGTAATTCTTGTCTTGGAGAGGCTATTTCGAAGTTGAAAAGCTTATGTGGATCATCAGAGGCTGGGGATATTTTCTTGGCGCAATGTTACATGCGATATTGGGAATCTGGTTACTATAATTCTCCTTCAAGTAAATAACTTTTAACTGATAGTATTGTTGTTTTTTTTTTTAATACTTACTATGGATAAAAAAAGCACAATTTTATCTACTTTATAATAGAAATTTTTGGTTTTGATTCATATTATAGAATCGTCCGGAGATGACAACGTGGGGAGAACAATAGCCATAATTGTTGGCGTCGTGGCAGGTCTTGTAGCTTTTATCGTTCTTCTTTCCTTTTGCAGAAAATCATGAAGTAAGTTTCCATTAAGCATCTAACTTTAAAGCTTAAATAAAACAGATTAGAGAAATAACGAACTAATATCAAAACTTTCTTGAAATTTTAAAATTTTCTTTTGCTTATAGATAATTAATTCTCTTTCCCTTTTAATTTATTTACTCATTTTGATTTTGATTTGTTTTTTATTTCAAGCAAGTGTTTTATTTCAGGTTAATAAAGATAGCGAGGGGTAACAAGTGACATGACTTCGAATGCATTTCTCACAATTTAAGCTGAAGTTTATTTCAATTTTACAGAGTAGTTCAGAACCAGTTCAAGTTTATTTCAATTTTATTGTAACAACTTACTATTATAAAAAGAACTTTAGCTTAGGCGATCAAATGCTAATATCAATTACCAGTACTATTATTCAAAAATATATATTCTTCAACCATTCGGCAAACTTCTAAAAGAATATTAATCGTGTGGCATGAAATTACAGTAGGACTATGGTCCCAATATTCTATATGATATTTTAAGGGATTATATACGCCGAGCCTATTATATTCTACGTTAGTAATGATATATGACCTGATCTATAAATATAGTGGAGGAATCTTTTAAGAATTGAAAATTTCGTAAGAATATGATAATTTTTATTTATGTATGTATTCAAATAGTGAATCATCCATGAATACACACTTGTCCCGTGTTTTCTCGCGCCGTGAAGTTTCGCGCCCGCCCCTGTGTATTCATGATGATTCAAGTGTATTCATTGATGAATAAATAACACTTTCGCCCCCAAAATGAACGGCTGATATCTATTCTCGCATTCTCACCCAATATATAAATTTAAAAGGAACTCATTCCTATAAATATAAATAGTTGGTGAAATTTTATGAATATCAATCATAAAATAATTGACATATAAAATCCACTAATCATTTGATATATATATTTATATTGATCAAATAAGTGTAAAACTATAAACAATACTATGTCTTAAAAATTTAAACTTGAATTTAAACAACATATGCATTTATCGAGAGCTATTTTATTTTATTTTTTAACTCGTCTATATAAAACTATAATAGCAGTCTAAACTTATGAATAGAACATTAAACAATAGAACACAAACCATTAATAACAATTTACTCGACTACAGTCTACATGCATACTTACTTTGTCATATACGTAGTTTTTTTCTCTCAAACCTTTTCCTTTTCATAAACTAGTTATTATTAAATAATATATTAATTAAATCGAATTTAATTTATTTTTTACATTAATAATAGTAGTACAAGATCAAGAAGACATGTTACTCATGAACCTTTTAATTTGAATATAAAATACGTTACCCGGAATATATGGAATGTTACAACCGGCACCGTCATTTTCACCGTCGTGTGCATCTCTTGCAGCCGTGAGACTGAGTAAAGCAACGGGAATATAGGTGAGGAGATCTTGTTTCTGTGCTTTTTGTGTAATGAAGGCTTGATTTTCTGGTTTTGTTTTGATACAAAAACTCGTTTGTTTAATTTTTAGTTATCAGCTTCGATGTTTAGGATTTTTTTTCTTCCTATAATTCCAAATCCATGTCAATTTAGTTGAATTTTCACCAAAAAAAAACCTATATCTTCTGAAGCAAAACTAAAATATCTTGTTCAGCAAGAAATTTTGCATTATTCCGATTTCACCAGTAATTGAAGCAACGAGTTTGTGCCTTCCGCAGCTCAGCATAATTTAGGTCGAGATTTTATGTAATTTCGTATTAATTTGGCTCGCATTAGTGTAATATCACCTGTTAATTTAACTGAAACTCCAATTCGATTATTAGAATTCAGATTTCGTTTAGGTTTTACGAATCTGCTGATTGATTGATTCAGATACAGGACTCTCGTACAAGTTAGGGTTTCAGTTGGATGTATAAATCATGACCGGAATCAGATTCCTGATCTCCAAATCGTCACGTAGAATGTATAATACTTGTTTGCAACCGAACAAACATGTCTACCAATTTGAGACCACAGTAAGACCTTGTTTCACTTGCATAAGCCGTGACTATTCAACCAATCGAAGTACCAGAAGCAACAATTTGGACATAATTCCACATAAACTATCAAACTTACAACTTCAGACCACTTATCCTCTTCTCGCAACAACACATTTGTTGAATCATCGATTCTATTCATCATCAACCAGTAATCACGAAAAAGATGTAGCAGCTTCAATTTCTAAAGGATCTGAAGCTGTTAACACTAGTGAATTCAATGGAAATGGTTTGCTTCACAAGGTGAAGGAAGCTTGGGAATCAAGTGTAAATGTTGCATCTCAAACTGGAGAAAAGGCAAAAGAAGCTTTTGGTGAAGTGAGTCCTCATGTAGAACAATTACTCAATACTCATCCATATCTTCGTGATGTTATTGTTCCGGTTGGCGGAACCCTAGCCGGAACTATTGCCGCCTGGGCTATCCTTCCAAGGATTTTCAGAAGATTCCATAAATACTCAGAGCAAGGACCAGGTGCACTCTTACCAGTTGGATCATTATGGGGAGCTGTTCCCTATGAAAAAAGTTTTTGGGGTGCATTAGAGGTCCCAGTGAGATACCTCATAACTTTTATGGCATTTTCACAAATGTTAGCAACTTATTTTTTGGTTTATTTGTAATTTTGTATTTAATTTTGTGCTAATTATAATATATATAGAGGTGTGATGGTAGCTCCAACAACAATTGCATCACAATTCATTTTACCTGCTTGGAGGGGTGCTGCTATACTTTCATTTGTGTGGTTTTTGCATCGATGGAAAACAAATGTGATCACACGTGCTTTGGTTATGAAGTCTGTTGTGGGAGTTGACCGTGATAGGTTGTTGACTTTGGATAAATTTTCTTCTGTTGGGTTGTTTGTTCTTGGTGGTATGGCTTTAGCTGAAGCTTGTGGAGTAGCTGTACAATCTATATTAACTGTTGGAGGAGTTGGAGGTTAGTTCTGTTACAATTAAGTTATACAATATATAGCAGATTTTAGGAATTATGAATGATTTAATGATGGTTACTGTATCTTTTTAGGGGTTGCAACTGCTTTTGCTGCTAGAGATATCCTTGGCAATGTCTTAAGTGGGTTATCTGTACAACTTTCACAACCTTTTTCAATTGGAGATACAATAAAAGTATGTGTTCTTTTTTCTGTTATGATTTTTTTTACTGTTTCAAACTTCAATTTTATTACTCCTATTTCTTTTGTGATTTCAGGCTGGATCTGTTGAAGGTCAAGTTATAATGATGGGACTCACAACCACCACGTTACTTAGTGCAGAAAAATTTCCTATAGTAGTTCCGAATTCGTTGTTTTCTAGTCAGGTGAACGGATGTTAAGTGTGTTTGACTAAATGTGGCAGGTTGACTTTTTATTTTTATTTTTTATGATGAAATGTTTTTATTGATAGGCGATTGTGAACAAATCGCGTGCTGGATGGCGTGCAATGGTATCAAAAATTCCTGTGCAGATTGATGATTTTGATAAGATACCTCAAATATCAGAGGACATAAAAACAATGATGAAATCGAATGTGAATGTTTTCTTAGAAAAAGAGCAACCGTATTGTTATCTCTCTCGTGTGGAACGGTCTTTTGCAGAGCTTAGTCTTGGATGCAACCTTAAACAAATGGTATATATAGATTTTCTCAAATGTTTTTTAAGGATTATGCATAATTTAAGAATTATGTGGTAATGGTTAGAATGATTTGTGATCGCAGAGCAAAGACAAGTTATTCACAGCAGAGCAGGATGTTCTTCTCCAATCTGTTGGGATAATCAAGAAGCATGGTGCCACGTTGGCTAGCACACGGGGGACGTAAAAATGTTGGTAATTTTCTGTTATTTAACAAACTAAAGAAGGTAGATTTTGTTTTTAATGTAAACACAATACTTGAGAGAATGATGGTTGATGATTATACTTCCTCATGAATTTGATTGATTCTTGTGAAAAAGTTGAGCCTTCAATGACATTTAAATTTCTTATTCGTATACAACACCATAATTTGAGTGGAGCAAATAAGTGATTAAAAGTGTTCTACTAAGTTGTGAATAATACTTATTTATACATGAATAAACCTAAAATTCACAATTTCTATCATTTTGGATCTCTCCCTAGGTGATTATAACATAAAAATCCATTGTAACATAAAAATTCAATGGATCTCTCCCTAGGTGATTATAACATATAACACGGAAAAAAGAGGCATTGGACAATACAACAAATTAACACTTTCATTATCATTAACAATTACATCGTACATAGATTAACACAAACACAACATACGAAAAAAACACATTTTACATTTCATCTTACTACAAATTTCAAACTAATCGAAAAACCGATTATTCAACTTCCTTAACTCCAGTCAAATAAACCCGACACTGGATCACACTTCCACCAATCCCAAAACCAGGCATCACCATCAAACCAACCTTCGGTTTCTCACCATTTTCATCCACAACAAAATTCTTCACCACACTTTCCATATAAACCTCTGAAAACTCAGCCCCTTTACTCACTTGAAAAACCCTAATTACAGGATCAAACGAATGTGCCAAACGGTGCAAAAGCCAGATCGCTTTTGCTAATTTCAAAAACGCTTGATAAAACGGTGTTCTCGGATGACCACCGCCCATTACATAGTTTCTATGATCCAAATTACCAAAAAAAGAAGCTTCCATTTTCGGGTGGACCACAAGTATGTATTTGCTCCTGCAAAATTTACCAAAATCTGAATCCGGGTTTTGCCCAACCGAATCAAGCGGGTCCATTTCACGTAAAGCAAGATATTGTTGGAAGAAACTTTCTTTACTCGCGTTCGGGTCGTTTTCTGATTTAAGCCCGAAATGTTCTTGTTGAAACCCGCTAAACATTTTTTGACAAATATGGTATTCGAACGCGTATTTCTTGTGGGCCCGTTTTGCATAAATTACATCCGCTTCAATCGAATTAGCAGCTGCATCAAGGTCCCAACCAGCAGCTTTCATCATATTAATCAACGGTTTTGAAAAATCATGAACCGCTTTTGAGGCAACTTCTACAGCTGACTTAAAAAGTTCAGGGGTCAAATCCGTTAAAAATGTTCCATTTTCATCAACCGACCCCTCGGACTCTTTAGAAGATGACGATAAGCCCCTCAGTTTTAAATTCTTCTCAAGTTTAGCCCGTTTTTGAGTCGCTTCTTGGATATGCTGCTGTAACTGAAGAATTTCAGAATCTTTATTATGAATTTCGGATTGAAATTTCTTCACCATAACTTCATAAGTCTTTAAAAGACTCTGTTGTTCTTGAATCTCAGCAGCTAAACGGGAATCTTGAGGAGATATATAAGTTGGTCTCGGGTTATTCTCTCTGTAAAAATGTTTGAGTTCAGATAGATTTTTTAGCTCTGAAATCACGAGTTTATCAGCTGCTTGGATTTTATCAGGATCATAAGGAGTATGAGCAGATTGAAGTCGAATATAAGCAGATTTTAAAGATGAAATATTTGTAAATATTTTAGAAACTAAAGCTTCAACAGCTTCTGGATTTTGGTTTGCAGTTTCTTCCATAGGTTGTGGGTGGACCTTTTGGTTACTGCTGTCACGGTTTTGGGAGTCTTTTGCTCCACCCAATTGCATAATTACTTGCTAGAAACGGGCTGGTAAGATAAAGGATTGAGACGGGCTGAAATAAAAACATTAAAAAATATATGATAATAGGAATAACGATATGCATATGTAAGAATAAATCAGTTGTAAAATTGGATATTGGATACCCTTCCTAGATTAATGGAAATCAGCATAGATTAAGCTAACCATTTCTATGGGGATAAAACCAAAATGTAAGCTTTCAAATTGTCATGTTGAGATGTAGCTGTGTCTATCAATTTCAATGTCATTTTCCTTTCTCTTTCAATCTCCAATCTATGGTAACCAATAATGCAGTGTCATTTTTTAATTAGTTTCTTAATTATTATTTTTTAAATTGTTTGAATACTGTACATTATAAAGAGACAATTCCTCCTAAAATCCTAGATCCATCTCCGATCCGAAATCACAAACCATAATTCATATAAAAAATACTAGTTGTTGATCGATCATTGAGACAGCGTTTACACGACTCTAGAGCTAATAAAAAGAATCAAATTCAAATTCTGCTCGAAATTACGGATACTAAAAAGTGAAACAGGAAATGTTAAAATTGTTAATAGTGAAGATAATAGAAGCGGAAAATACCTAAACGGTTACTTCGCCGGATATCTGCCGGAGAAGTACATGCCTGTCTATTTGCCAATTATAGCACGTTGTAGAGAGAGAAAGATGAAGAAGATTATGAATGGAGCCCTAGCAGAGGGAAGAATCTTTGTTGCTTTATACTCCATCAGATTTACCTTTGTTTTAATTGAATTTTTATGTTCATTGGGCATTTTTTATTTATGCCATTTCAATCATAGTATGGCCCGGCCCGGCCCATTTAGTATATGATACCAAAAACAATAAAAAATCGATAATTGGTAAAGAATCTCGACTTCTCAGTTCTCACTAAGGTGGTGATAAATACACAACTTTTAATGGGTATACTACAATTATTACTTCAGATAGTTGTACAGTATGCTGTAAAACTTATATCTTGTGATGTAGACCTTAAAAACTGTGCTACAAAAATGAAT
The DNA here is from genome assembly GCA_963853835.1 of Calendula officinalis. NCBI lineage: Eukaryota > Viridiplantae > Streptophyta > Magnoliopsida > Asterales > Asteraceae > Calendula > Calendula officinalis. Next base: position 4,008,254 of record OY970830.1, on the reverse strand, counting down.
TCCCTTCTCACTACCGATAACTTTATGTGTATATCAAATGATAATAATTTCTTCCATCCAAAAATAAATGTTTATTAGATAGAATTCACAAATTTTTAAGAAGCTATAATTATAACATAGAATATTACATACTTAGAAAATATACATTTATTTTTTAGTAAACTAAAATAATAAAATGGATAAGACACAGAATATAATATACAGAAATGTGATGACCCACGTGTTCTTCTTGTGTTTGTCAAATAGCCAGAGCTACAAAGATTATAAACGGCAAAACGAGGAATGAATATTCAATAAATCTGTTTTTAAAAGCTAAAGGACTTATCTATTTCTTTTATTTATTTAAGATTAAGAGATCGACCATGTCAAAAATCAATTATTTACCTTCATAAAACATCTAAAATAGACATTTGAAAAAACAAGTGTAGAGATACTTATTATGTTTTACTTCATCCGTCCCTAAATAAAGTTCTCATTTCTCCTTAAATTTGTGTCCCTAAATAAAGTTTTCATTTCAAAAGTTAATGGGGTCCACTTAATAAAATAATATAATTACTAAGGACCCTAATACTTACTATACACTAACTATCTTTCTCTCTCCAAACCAAATTTATATTTTAATCAAATTTATTACCAATGACCACACCACTAACTTTCTACTTAAAACTTGTGCATAAGAGAAATGAGAACTTTATTTAGGGACGGAGGGAGTAGTTATTAACTAAATAAATAGTTAAAGTTTATTAATCATTAAAAAACAAATTATGTAATTATTATAATTTTAAACAGTATAATTAAATTCGAATATTATTAATTATCTAATTTTCTATTTTTAGAATAAAGTAATTTATTTTCAGTTAATCACTTTACGAGTATTATTTTTCTGGGAATTAAAGAGCCCCAAATATTCTGTTCTCCTTATTTAATTTGCGCAAATACCCACCATCTCCAACAACAATCCTAATCGGTAACCACTTTAATTTCCCCATTTTTTAATACAATCATAATCTCCAGCTTCATACCAGTCGTCATCTTCCTTTGTTCTGTCACGTGCTGCTGCTGCTACTGTTCTTATCTCATTTCGTTTATCTGTTGGTAACGCTTCAACTTTGTTTAGATTTAGCGTTTACTCTGTTCATGATTTAAAATTTGACGAAATTACTCGGAATTCTACCACAAGAGGGTGTGCGTAGCTCTAAAGAAGAACTGATTCATGTTCCTGTTTTTAATTGCATGTATCGATTATATTATCTGTTGGTTTCTTAAATCGGTTATGCACAAATTTAGCTATATGAAATCACAATCGTTTTGTAGTATACGATCGGTTTTTTCATGCTAAGGTTTGGTTTGGTTTGATTTTATCTAAGAGTAAAATTATGAATGATCTGTAGCTGGTGATTAATATGTTTTTTTTAAACTGGCAGAGTAAAATTATATATAGACTTATTTCTATTACTGATTACTTGTTCAGTAGCAAATGGTTATAGGAGAAATGCTCAATTTGGCTTTCACATAAAATTTGCTGATATGGTGTTTGATAATTAGGGTTGCAGCTGAACCTGCAACAGATACAAATCTGACAAATATGATGAATACTGGGAGAAGAGGACTTCATTATTTACACTCATTAAATAATGTTCCTAAGAATTTGATAGAAAAGGGCCAAAGTCGAGTCATTGAGGCATCTCTTACTCTAATTCGTGAGAGGGCAAAACTTAAGGTATTTCCTGATTTCATTTTGAATATTCTAACGTTTTTTTAATTAATTAATTCATTTATTTATTAATAAACATTATTTTAAGGGAGAGCTAGTGCGTGCGTTAGGTGGTGCAAAAGCTTCATCATCTCTTCTTGGAGTTCCTCTTGGACATAATTCATCGTTTCTTCAAGGTCCAGCATTTGCTCCACCAAGAATCCGAGAAGCCATTTGGTGTGGAAGCACAAATTCAACTACAGAAGAAGGTAAACATATTAATTATATAATAATTAAATAATGATTATAGACATAAATAACTAATAAATGGAGTTATTGAAATCAGGTAAGGAGTTAAACGACCCGAGGGTTTTAACAGATGTTGGTGATGTTCCTGTTCAAGAGCTTCGAGATAGTGGAATAGATGATGACAGATTAATGAATATCATCAGTGAATCTGTCAAACTAGTTATGGAAGAAGTAAGTTACTACAATACTACAATTTTGAAAGAAAAAAAAAACAATTTAAATATTTCCATAATTATCTAAACTTATATTGTATAATTAACAGAGTCCATTGAGGCCATTAGTTTTAGGGGGTGATCATTCGATATCATATCCTGTAATAAGAGCGGTTTCTGAGAAACTTGGAGGACCGATTGATGTTCTTCATCTTGATGCACATCCTGATATCTATGATTGTTTTGAAGGAAATAAGTATTCACATGCATCTTCTTTTGCTCGAATTATGGAGGGTGGTTATGCTCGCCGTCTTTTGCAGGTCCTACTTTTTTTATAGGCCAAAATGCATATTAGTACCCTGTACTTGGCTGACTAGGTCCTCTATTACCCTGAACTATCAAAAATGCAACATGGTACCCTGAATCACTAATTTAGTCTTGTTTTCTCACGTGATTTGCTTTTAATATCAATATCTTGAGAAGAACGTATTTTTTTAGTTTGTTAAAAGCTCCAACGAAAGTAAGTCAAGTAAGAAAACGCAATAAAAAATGAGTCAGGGTACTAAATCAAGCATTTTGTCAAGTTCAGGGTACTGTACTACCACTTTAATAATTCAGGGCAGTAGAAGACCTAGTTAGCCAAGTTTAGGGTCCTAAAATGTATTTTGGCCTTTTTTATATTTATAAAAATGGCAATTTTGACACGGGTCGCTTATGAATGGGTTGATTCAGGTTGGCATTCGGTCAATAACAAGCGAAGGACGTGAACAAGGGAAAAGATTTGGAGTTGAACAATATGAAATGCGAACATTTTCAAAAGATCGACACTTTTTGGAAAATCTGGTATCTAGTGTGTGTGTGTGTGTTTTCATAGCTGTCACTTTTTAATATATATTTTTTTAATAATTTTTCAGAAACTTGGAGAGGGGGTTAAGGGAGTATATATTTCAATAGATGTTGACTGTCTTGACCCTGCATTTGCACCGGGTGTTTCTCATATCGAGCCAGGTGGTCTCTCGTTTAGAGACGTTTTGAACATTCTTCACAATCTTGAAGCTGATGTTGTGGCTGCTGATGTGGTTGAGTTTAATCCACAACGTGATACGGTTGATGGTATGACTGCAATGGTTGCTGCTAAATTGGTCAGAGAGTTGACTGCTAAAATTTCTAAATAAATGCGGTTTTCGTGTTTCATATTTGCAATATCTGGCACTCGAGTTTTGTTGCTGAATCTTTTGTTGTCAAGATGTTGTGTAATAAATTTTAATGTTACTTGACTTGAATTATTCTGTTGGTTTATTTCTTGTTTGGAATATATCTCAAGAACTTAGGTTGACTGATATAATGTCAAATTAAAATTGATAGAAGAAAAGGTATCATTACCATATGATATAAGTTATATTTCTATCACCTTGTTTCTTATTACAACAAAGAAACATGACCCATGGAAGGCAAATTCTAATAATTAAAAAATAAAATAAAATGGTTGCAAATTCTCTTTCAATTGCGACATTTTATTACACATTTTCTTTAAGGTGAAGATTTTTGTTACACTTTTGTTCATCAATTGTCATAAAGATATGGAAACAAGTTTATCTTTTTCAACCAAAACAAAAACATGAAAAACACATGTTCTTCAACCGCATGTGCAAAACAAACACGCGCACAAGCACGCACACAATTAAGTACGTGTGTGTTTGTGCACTCGTGCGAGTTGATTTTTCATTTCAAAACTTTATCTATGGAATTATTTGAACTATTAAGAAATCCAAAAATGTATCATAATCATGGGTTATCTAATCTCTAAGTCAATAGAAAATATAAGAAATTGAGAGAATCAAGTACTTGGAAATCACTACTGCATAATGAAAGTTGATTAGCTGTTGAAGGCCGACTAGATTCTTTTCTTGACTCCATTTTTGTGTGTGTTTTGTGAAATGAGAACCAAAGGGTTTATAGGGGAAATCATTCCATTTATATGCATGGAATGGAGCCAATGAGCCATGGAGGACATACATATATTTTATGTATTATATTATTAGAAGAAAAATGAAAGTGATTTCTCTTAAAGATATAATTGTCTAATTTTTTTTAAAAAATTGATATTGTAGTTAGTGGTAGGGTGCGCATTTGGCCCGAAAAAATTGAACTGAATTGAAAATCAATCGAAACCGAAAACATGTAATTTGTTCAGATTCTGTTTGGAAAACTCGTCATTTTCAATTTCAGTTCTATCGTTTCAGTTCGCCTCGATTCGGTTCTCGGATAGGGACGAGCATTTGGGCTAAAAAACTGAAACGAAACCGAACTAAAACCGAAAACATGTTACCGTCGGTTTTGATTTTGATAATTCATCATTTTCGGTTATATCAATTTCAGTTAGGTTTCTAGACCAAACTAACTCTAGTGAATTTTGTGTAGGAGGTTTTCTTTAGATTGATTGAGCAGTTTTGGCCCATTACAAGCCCAGCCCAAAATGGAAGAACTGCGTAACTTGCGCAAAACAATCTCTCTGAGACTCTCTCCCTCTTTCACACACACAGAGCAACTTCACAAAAATGGCGTCGTTGGCACCGAGTCTTTCGTGTACAATTTCCCGCCTAAATCTTTTCGCGGAATTATCACATAATCACCATAAAATCAGATTTTTCAGAACATTATCATCAAAATTAAGACCTCAAAATTCGATGTATCCTCGTAGATCATTCAAATCTTCATTCTCATCCACTAATTCTAACTCAACTACTTCGAAAACCCTTGGTTCTCATCTCGTCTTCAACGATAATTTGGTTGTTCTGGGAATTGAGACCAGTTGCGATGACACTGCGGCAGCAGTTGTAAGCAAAGCAATTACATTGACTTATGATATTGATATGCCTAATTAACGAATAATGTTGTTTCTATTTTGTATTTTATGTCGGTTTCAGGTTAGAGGTGATGGTGAAATCCTTAGCCAAGTTGTATCTTCTCAGGTAAAAGGTTTATAGATAATGAATAACTGTTGCCTGTTGCTCACTTCTTATTAGGAGATTAGAGATGGTATAAACTGTAATTTATGTGTTCATTCACTTTGATTTTGCTCTAGTCTTTAGTTTTAAGCGAGTACGAATCAAATTGATATTCCCTTTATAGTTTCCTAATGTTAGGTCTGTTTTATAATTTGATATTTTAAGCTACTTATAATATTCTAATGTTTGTTGATCAAGGCAGATCTGCTTGCACGGTATGGAGGAGTAGCTCCTAAAATGGCAGAAGAAGCTCATTCCCAGGTGATTGATCAGGTATCACATCCATTAATTGCCTTTTATCTTTTGTTTTTACAGTAAGTAACATAAGCTGAATCTTTAATATATCATCAATGATGGCCAATCTTGAAATATTACCAGATATCAATGATTGTAACCTCCATTTTCTTATGCTATGATGTTAGGTAGTACAAGATGCACTCGATCAGGCTAACTTGACCGAGAAAGATCTTTCTGCAGTTGCAGTTACTATTGGTCCTGGGCTAAGCCTGTGCTTACGAGGTACACCTGTTTTCTATCTTTTACTTTTTTTTTTTTTTTTTAATTTTTAATTTTCTTGTGATTTGTTTTGAAATGTTATTGTAGTTGGTGTGCAGAAAGCGAGGAAAATTGCTGCTACTTACCAGTTGCCATATGTTGGTGTGCATCACATGGAAGCTCATGCTTTAGTAGCTAGGTATAGTATTAGTCTACCAATTTCATTAATAACATTTCAAACTTGTAAGATTTAATCAACTAATTCAAACATTATGATAATTAATAGGCCCCACAATCAATGGTGTTCCCATATTGAGTAACCAAACCATTTTTTGATCAAGATTACCAACTTAACATAATTGTGTTTCTTATAATTATTATTATCTTTTTTCTCTTTTTAGGTTATGTGACAGAGATTTGCAGTTTCCTTTCATGGCTCTTCTTATCTCAGGTACAATTACATACTGTGAAGTTGGGCTGTTAACTAACATCATTTCAGTTCAAACTAAACCAATTACAGTCAAATTTACCGGATAAAGGTTATCATTCAATAGTAATATTGTATATTTTATTTTATTTTTTAATTATTAGGAGGACATAATATTATAGTTGTTGCACGTGATCTTGGTCATTACTTGCAACTTGGGACTACAATTGATGATGCAATTGGTGAGGCGTATGACAAGTCAGCAAAGTGGCTTGGCCTTGATTTAAGGAGGAGTGGGGGGCCCGCACTTGAGGAGCTTGCTAAACGGGGTGATCCTAATTCTATAAAATTCTCCGTAAGTGAACAACATGTAAATTGATTCCTTCAAATATAATTTAATAATTGTGTTTGTTTGTTTGTTGATTTAGGTTCCAATGAAACAGCATAAAGATTGCAACTTCTCGTATGCTGGTCTAAAGACTCAAGTGAAACTTGCAATCCAATCCAAAAATATGTATGAAATGAAACTTATTTCAAATACAATTTATAGTAGATTGCAGGAGTTGTCCCTATGGTATTTTTATTATGCATTTTTGTAATTATACTTTTTTCTCAGATTTTCGCCCTTGTAGTTGACATTTTTGCTTTATTTCGTCCATATTCACCTAAATTGACAAAATACCGTATTCTTTAATTTATTTCGTTTTATTTTATATTTATTCGGAGTCGCCGGAGAAGATGACTGGATAAAGAATAAATATTAAAAAAATGAATAAATTAAAAATAAGGGTATTATGGTCAGTTTAGGTGAAAATGGGCGAAATAAAGGAAAAATGAAAACTACAAGGACAAAAAAGCCGAGAAAAAAAGTACAAGGACAAAACGCATAATCCGAAATACTAGAGGGACAATTTCGGTAATTTACTCTACAATTTATCATTCCATTAATTCTTTAAATTATCATATTGCAGTGATGCTGGAATCCCTTTATCTTCTGCAAGTATTGAAGATCAAAACGTACGAGCTGATATTGCAGCCTCTTTTCAGGTGACAAATAACACAAAATTGTAAATACTAGTTTTCTTCATAATTTCATCGTTTAACAATTTCCTAATTTATTTTATGTACATTTCATAAAGAGAGTTGCAGTATTGCATCTAGAAGAAAAGTGTGAACGAGCCATCCAATGGGCACTAGAGATTGAGCCTTCAATTAAACATTTGGTATCATTTTCTAATTCTGTTTTTCCCGTATAATTTATTCACAATATATATACATAGTATTAATCCACCGCCTTTTGTAGGTTGTTTCAGGAGGTGTTGCATCGAATCAATATGTGAGATCTCGACTCCATCAAGTTGTTGCAAGAAACTCACTTCAACTTCTCTGCCCTCCACCAAGTCTCTGCACTGACAATGGTATTTATTTTTTATAGATTTAATATTTTTCAGTCAAGAAATTGTGAATTTGAAATTCTAATGTTATTGTTTTTTTTTTTTTTTTTGTTTAGGTGTAATGATTGCTTGGACAGGCATTGAGAACTTTCGATTGGGAAGATTCGATCCTCCACCACCTGCCATTGAACCTGAGGATTGTCAGGTTTGTAATTTTTCCTCTAATCTTTTATTCTTCTACTTTTGGCCACCAACTTAATGAAATGTTGAAAATGCAGCTTGATTTAAGGCCAAGGTGGCCATTGGGTGAGGAATATGGTAGAGGAAGAAGTGTAGCTCGGTCACTCAGAACTGCCCGAATCCATCCTTCTCTTACTTCACTTACTCAACAATCATAACCCTCCAGCTTCATATTCTTTCATCATTTTCTTTTGTTACATTATAATTGTTATATTTACATGTTAAATTATTTACTTATCTTCAGTTTTAATCAAATAGTTATCTTCTAATTTTATTAATTCTGGATTTTTAAAACTTACACGGAATTCTATTTCTAACAAAAAATGGGCACAATATCAATATAAGAAACACCAGAATACCTACACGTAACAGTGCGCAATATATCATTATTGAAGATTGGAAAAATGTATATACTTGTTACATACCGAAATGATACAGAAGAAAACTAGATAAACTAAATAATATGCTTTTCCTATTCTTGTACGTTTTGTCAGCAAGTAACACATCTTACTTGAAATAAGCTCCTTTATGTTTTAGACGACTAAATAAAACATAGTTTGAATCAAACGTCACAATTTCTCTTAAATTTGGTGTCACGGTTTTGTATATTAAACAATTTGGGTAAATACGTGCTGGTGTACAATCTAAGCCTGAAATCAATAGAATCGTGTTACAACCAATTGTTAGTTTTCTGAATAAGTTAATATCAAATTAATCTCCGTATACTTTATGAGGTTAAAAGATCATCATACATTTGCATTTGCTTTACCTATAGGTGTATGGTTCATGGGAGTTGAATAATAAGTTGAAATATTCTATTCAAACATATGATGTTTTAAGTATGTCAAAATAGACTTTGGTTGATTGTTCAACATTTTTATTTTATTAATATGGTTATCTTAAGGCACGTTAGAAAAAATTAATTTAAATGGATTTTGAGCTTATTAGCTTAATAAGTTTAAATAAACTTAAAAATTTAATTTTATTATCGCTTATTAAGCTAATAAGTTCAAAAATCCTCTAAATAAGCTTTTTCAAACATGCCTTTAGTCTTTTCTAAAGAGCATTTTCGTTTATAAAACGAGGTGGTCGACCTGTTATCGTGATCATTTTCAAAATTTACCTGATTAAACATTAAATAAGGAAGATATCAAAAGGTAGGGGTGTTCGTTTGGACGATTTGGTTTCATCCGGACCAAATAGGTGAAATCAAATAAAGTCCGGTGAAATCAAATAGATATATTTTGTGTATATATTCGTCAATATTTATTGTGAGATACATAGAAATCCTAAGAAAAGTAATAGTCAAGCCATATTCATCAAAACTAAACGCTAAAAGTACATTCCATCCGATATTTGATCACATACTTTATACTTATATAGTTACATTAGTTATAGCCCGTAGGCTTCCGTTAATATTATTTGTCATTTTCAAAAACATTAGTGATAGCAATTAAATTACTTAGCATTAGTATTGTGTTTCAATGAACCCTTGATAATAATAATGTATTTTAACAATTACTTAGCATATTGTAAATTTATTGGTAGTTATTATTTGTGTTTTGTTGATATATTTTTTAGGGGCACTTGATATCAAATGTCATTTTTACCTTTCTATTAATTCCTAAAACCCTTTTTTCATTTATAATAAGAGTAAAATTGGTTTAATACGAAATAATTAATTACTCATTAATAACATTTTACATTATTTAAAAGAAATTTAAGTTCGTTTAATACTCCATATCGCTCTATGACAGAGGTTAGCAAAACTCTTATTATTTAATAGTAATAAATTATGACTTCTATTAGCAATAAAATTAAAAATACGTTGAAAACTTATATGTATCCAGTTGTTGAATGATTGCAATTGAAGAATACGATTCTTTTTACCAAGAAACTGGACTCCTTCGTGCGTGTGTGTTTCATCGTACGCTTCCACCCACCAAATTGGAACTTTTGACGTGTAACTTCCTGCCGACTTGTGGATCCCATTTATATTTGGCTACTCTTCTAGAAGGACGTTAGTGAGTGTACGGAATCACGGATAGTTTTGGAACTCGCTGCCAGCATTTTTTAAAACGGCAAAATAGATAATTCCTTTGAACTGCAAAAAGAGGCAACAAAACGAGCTTCGATAATATCTACCCATAGAACGCAAAAAAAAAGATTATATATAAAGACTAGTAAGAATCTAATAAATTAACAAGAATACAAACCAAATACAAACAACACCAATCCTCTTAACATATTCTTAAAAATTATATCATTTCTATACCTCCAAGTGACCCATAATATAGTGAAAAGGCTTGTGTAAAACAATCTGAGACTTCAATTTCCCCAAATTTAGCCGAGAACCCCACTCCAAAATATTAACCAAACCATTCAAATCACCAATAGATATATTCCACCAATTACAAAACTCGATACATACCATGTGGGTTTCACAACAAGACCAAAATATATGTTCTTCGTTTTTAAATTCTCTTTCACACTTGCAACACACCGTCATTTGGAGCATTATTCCTCGTTTTAACAAATTATAATAAGTCGGAAGCCTATAAAACGATAATCTCCATATAAATATATTAACCTTATTAGAAACGAGCTAATTTCCAGTTAGTGCAATGGATTTTTCGTTCCCCTTCTTTAACACCCCAAAAGAATTTCGCACGCATAGACTCTAATTTGTTAATGGTCCCGAGAGCCCCAAACACTCTAATCAACACTACAAACCCCTAAATTCGATCTATGCTTAATCCAGAAAAAAGATTGAGCCTACATACACATAAAAATCGAAATGACTCTCGAATCTGAGCTATTAAAAATTAGCTCGTTTATGTTTCCCAAATAATCCATAATGTTATGAACACCCCTACATAATATAATTTAAGCTTCTTCTTCTCTAAATTGATCCGGCTCCCCCATTCGAAAATTATCCAAGCAGTTGATATAGTTTATAGAAATATTCCACCAGTTACAAAATTCAATCCAAACCCAAAGAGAATACAAACATAAAACATGGTTAATTAGCTGGCTAGATGTAACACATCATTAAGGTTTATCGGATTGTACTTTAATGTCTACCTATTGGATCAAATAACTTTTATAATAATGTAGCATGAATTTCGCATAGGTAGTTCCTTCATATAAAGTGCAACATCTTACTCATGATTATGGATTATTGCTTGTTAACTTTTTGTTTTTGGTTACGAGTCAAACTAGTGCAGGTCATATTGGCTCTTTTCAAATTTATTGTGGTTTCTTAGAATACTTATCTGATGGATTAAACTTTATTGCGAAGGTACATAAAACTCTCTCTAAACCAAAGTTTTAAGAAATCATATAAATATACAAGTCTTACACGATTCTGTGCCAAGTGTAACAGTTTAAAAACCTCTAGATATATATGATTATATGATATGATATGATTCATATTTATATCTATTTCTTGATTGATACTTTTAATTGATATATGTATTTGCATACCGACACGTACATCTCCATCACTAGAATGCCATGTGTATACGCACACAAACATATCTTTCATGTTTTTTTACATACTCACCACACTCTCATACATACAATCTATACGTACACTTTTTCGTACTCACAAACTTCCTAGCTTAATTAAAAAGAACTGATGGAACACTCCCTAGCTTAGCTCCTGAAATAGGCTAGTGTTTTACTTGTTTCAACCGTTCTTCAGTAATTAAAACTTAAAAGCTTAATGCCAAACTAGGCAACCCTACAAAGAGTAAATTACGAAGTATAAAGCCGTTTGGCATGTCATAATTTTCCGTAATGGAATTCAATTATGAAGGAATTGAATTCATTCAGAATTCAGTTCCTTCGTAATTGAATTCCGTTACGTGTTTTGTTACAAATATATTAGCTGTAAGTCATATCCATGCTTATGCATTTTTTTTAACTTTCTATGTTTTTTTTTTAATTTTATTATTTATTATTTTTTTACTTTTTAAAAAAAAAAATATTTTTTAATTTTTATTTTTTAAAAAAATTATTTATTTTTTTTTTTAATTTAATTTTAATTATTATTTTTTTTAAATATTTTTGAACGATTTTAAAATCTGAAGCATACAAAATATTCAAATTTGTTAGTTCACTAAAGGACCGTAATTGAATTCGTAGGGTGTCGGGACGGATTTCAATTACAACGAATATCGTATTTCGAAATTACGTCGTAACTGAATTACGAAAAAAATATCCATCCAAACGTCCCTCCGTTTAATGTAATTGAATTATAATTACAGAGGATTACGTTAAAACAAAATGGGTCTAAATATTAGAGCATGAGGATCTGAATATTTGTTGTAACATAGACTAAAGTTATATTTTTCATGTTTTTCGTTGATTGGCTTAGAAACTCTATGTTTTAATGGTTTAGCAATTTACTAAACTCCTCGTTATAAAATTTTGTCCCATACAAATTTTTTTTTTCATGTTTTTCGCCCTTAGTAAACCCTGTCGTGCTAAAGTTATAAATTAAATTTTAAAGTTTGAAAAGTTAAAAAGTAAAAATAAATTAGGATAAAATAATTGTGTCGATAAAAAGTGTTTGTAAATCAAATCAGAATATTACACGTGGCAAATCCACCGGATAAATTCCGGTTTGGACTTTTTCTTATTCCAAATCTAACCCACGACCAGCTCTCCTGTTGCTTAATTAGTCCGACTTCTTTTCGATGACACACACTTAGCGTGTTTTTAGTGTGTGTAAGCTGTATCTCCTATATATTTATATTTCATACTCAAATTCTTCACAATTATTCACCTACTCTCAAACTCAACTTCTCTCTCACACAAATCCCCTAACCTCTCATCTTCTTAATTAGCCATGTCTGTTGTAGACCCTTGGCCGTTTTATTGAATAAAATATCGATTCACCGTAATTCTTAACCTTTATCTAAAAATTTCAAATTCCCACGTTTAAGACTCGAAATCAGATCGGGGTATTCAATTTCTTGGAAAAAGATGAAATTTCGAGGGTTTTTGATAAAACATAGAGTGAGTTCACTTTTCCGGCGAGTTCACCGGAGAAATCCATCCCCGTCGGCGGGTTACAGACGGCTAGATCACCGGTCTCCGACGTCCATATCAAAGTTGTTGAAGTGGGGTTGTCAGCTCAAAACCAAAGCTATAGCTATGTGTTCTAAAAACTCCAGTCTGCAGCAGAACCAGGTTCTTGAAAAGTTCTCATCGCCGCCGTCGGCGGTGCCGAAGGGGAAGATGGCGGTGTATGTCGGCCAGAAAGATGGAGATTTTAAGAGGGTGTTGGTGCCGGTGATATATATAAACCACCCATTGTTTGGTCAGCTGTTGAGGGAAGCGGAGGAGGAGTATGGTCACGACCATCCCGGCGGTATCACCATACCTTGCCGGTTTTCGGATTTTGAAAACGTAAAGAGCCGGATTGCTGCCGTATGCGGTTGCCGGAAAATGCTGACGTGGAAGCGTCGTTGATCGATGATGATGATAAATATAGTTAGGTTAAAGCCTTTTTACATAGCATAAATATATGTAAGAATCCAGAGTGGTAAATCTGTATTAGCTTATGAATTGTGCATAGCAAGTTGTACAGTTCTCTGGATTTATTTAATTTCGATCTGAACTAAATTTTTGTTGCAACGTTTTCTTTGTCACCTTTTCTAGTTGAACTTTTTTTTTTCTTTCAGATTTATTTTTGGAGGATCTAAATTTTGTGTAATATTTATCACATGAAAAGGAAAGACTTTGTGCCGTTGTCGTAGCTTATTAAGTTATTATGTGATTTTTGTGTATTTAGTTTTGTGAAATAATAATTTTGCATCACAAAATAGATTTTCAACTTTAAGTTACTTAAAAGATATAACGACTTTTTGTCATTACATTGCTAAAAATAAAAAATTAACGGCTTATTTTGTTAACTTATTTTTTTAAATAAAAAAAGAGGGTAGCTTTTTTCTTTAATAACCTACAAGTTTGAGATTGTTTATGTATTTGAATTAAATATGAAATAACTTTAAAAGAAAGTAATTAAGTTTGTGGTTTTTGAACATATGTGATATTTGTAAGTTATAAAATCATATAAATGAATTGAATAGTTAGATTATTTAAACAAAATCATATATGTATTACTATTCGGGTTTTTTGGACACTCCGGTTTTACAATGAAAACCGAAACTAATCCGAAAACCAATATATTAATCCGATTCGAGTCCAAACCAATCCAAATAACCAAATATTCAATCCAAATGATTCAATTCAAATTATCCAATTGAACAATTCGGTTATATCCAAATATTGAACACCCCTAAACTCTCCTCATTAGTTATAACGTTTTCACTATTATCATAAAATTGTTAGTTAAATAAATATGATATAGTAGTATATAAAAATGATTTTCAGTAAATATTATCATTTTTATTTTAAATGCTACAAGATTCTTTGATTGTTCGGATACTAATTGATAAAACTTAATTAATAAAAGATCAAATGATATTTCTTTCAATTCCTACTTATATTTTTATCGAACTTCTAATCTGAACTTGATATATGTAATCTATTCATTCTCTTTTTTTTATATCATAGTTGATTTTAACATTTTCATGATCAAATAGATAGATATAGGAGTATGAAAGAAATATAGGAACCAATATATATCATTTCTCTTAATAAAATCATACGTACGTCTACGTACGTTTTTACACGTGAGTAAAAAGTATAAACTCCTACCAGGTATTTCATATTTGTAAAGATCGAGCATAATAATTGGCTATTAGATTAAAATTAACAAATAAGATTATATATATATATATATTTATAAATATAGTTGGAATAATTTTTCAGAAGAATATTGCTTCCATTTTATTCTTTCCACATAAGAGGCATTTTCAGAGGAAAATATATTCCACTGTCTATACTACATTTTCATTAGTACTTTTTAATGAAAATGCATAATTAGTTGATTATTGGTACCACCTTGAGTAATAATTTAGATAACCCCCTACATTTAGCTGTATACAACTTTTAATCCCAGTTTTCTAAGTCATCATTCTTTATTAAATACATTAATTTGCTTTGATTTATGGTCACTAATGTATGTTTAATAATCTATAAAAAGATCACTATAGTTTATATATTTAATTAATTACGTAAGAAGTTTCGTAAAATATTCGTACTATCGATCCTCCTTATCTCAAAGTATTCTTTTTCGTAAAATATATTTTTCCTTTCATTTATAAGTGATTTTTCTATTTATATTACAAACTTATAATTTGAAAATGTTTGTAAGCACTTATAAATATGACATAAAATTCTAATGTTATGCATTTATATAAATCATGTGTAAACTAGATATTTGCTAAAGTGTGAATTATCTATAGTTGATTAAAAAATGAGTAATGATATTTGGTCCTACCATTTAGACCTACTCATAGATCAACTTATTAGATAAAGACACATGTCAAAATCAAGGGATAATATTAGGAGAGAGAATTAGTGGAATACACATGTCATCCTATCTAGTAAGTGAGTCTATGAGTATGTCTAAATGGTAGGACTAAATATCATTTCTCTTAAATAATATGTGCCAATTATCAATAATAACATTTGGGAAAAAAAAAATTCATCTACGGCACATAAATATAGTTTTTATTTTATTTTATAAATTTTTGTTTAAATATTAGGTTTGATTTATCTCACAACTTTCATTAAACAACAGAATAGTGTTTTATATGTAGATTGTAGTGCTATATACTTCCTCCGATTCAAAATAAGTGATACACTTTTACTTTCACGGTTTTTGAAGTAAAATAGTGTAATGATGGTTAAATTAGATTCATTGAATGATTAGTGGATAATGGGTTCCACATCTTTTGAATAAAGTGGGGTTAATGATGTTTAAAAGTAAAAAATAAGGGTAAATGAGTCATTTCACTTTGTTAAAGTAGATAGTTATTGGGTGTGGGTCCCACTATTTTTTGCCATTTATGAAAAGTGTAGCACTTATTTTGAATCACCCATTTATGGAAAGTGTAGCGCTTATTTTGAATCGGAGGAAGTATATGTTTTTTTAATGACACTTAATGTATTCTAATTTATCCATAACACTATTTGAATCTATAGGTCATGGAAAACATCTTACAAGCTTACCCAATAGCACTATGCTATAAGCTTTGATATGCAATGAATACATTAGTATATAAATATGATATGAATCTTTACAAATTTATCATAAAATGCGAACATATGCTAATTGTTATTTTTCATTTATAAATGTAACTACTACTTTTATTTACCAGATCTGAAGCAAATTTTTTCGATATGAGTAACAAATGGGAATCTCGAGTCCTTCAACCATGCTTCTATGTTATTTTGTAAACACCACCTACAAACAATATTAACTTTATTTGGCTGTAAACTTGATTTACATGACATCAAAATCTTCAAAGAACTTCTACTTTTAGTACACGTTAATTTATTCAGTTTTCTCGATTACCATATTATAAATAATAACATTTTCATTTTCTAAGGAAAAATGTTGTTATTCATTAGCGTTTTCTATATTTTTTTTCTATGAATATTGTTTTTTGTTTATAAAATGTAATACTTTGAATATGTTAATTTAAAATTATGATGGTTAATGGTTATCTTAAACCCGTCAGGATTCGCAGACGCATGTTGTTCGTAAGATAACATGAGATATTATGAACCACCAGATGAATTGTTTTCCTTATTTGAAAAGTATATAAACGCAAATTGCTTATTAACTCGTGAAAGTTAACGGTGAGAATGTGAGATGGATCGTTGGGTCGTCTGATTATAACGTCTTTGACTTGAGATGGCAGATTATAGATAACATATATAGTTTGATGTCATAGAACATGTTACAAGTGGTGGATGAATGAATAAGATGTGATTTTAAAAGGACTTTGGGTAAATTGTTGGTCCATTTTTAGACCAATAGAATGGTCCAATTATGAGACATCCCAATTCCCACTTGAAAGCTAAAATCTTTTGGTAGATTATTGAGCACTTGGAATGGGGAAATGATTTAAAGTTGAATTATGATACAAAATATGGATATAAGATTGAAAAGTTGTCCCATGTCATAACCCTAATCACAGCTACTACACGTATTTTTTTTCCCACCATATACTTTTGTCAGATATCTTTTGAAAAATAGCTTTCTACTCTCTGGTAGAAATATGACTGTCTACATGTCACCTCCTCATATCTTGCCTTTGGAGGAATTGGGTTTAGTTCTTGAAATCCAGATAAATTATTGAACTTGCATATCAACTTAAAGTAGTGTGTGTTGTATAGTTTTTATATTTTAGTAAATATTAAGGGTATTTGCAAGTTGGCAAATTTCCTATCATACGTCGTATTTTGCATCGGTCACGAGGAGTTGTGGAGCTTTATTTTTTGTCAAGCCTCTTGAAATGTCATAACGATCGACACTAATGTTGACACTAATGTCTACACTAATGTCTACACTAATGTTGACACTAATGTGAGCATTAAAATAATAAGTTATTTTTTGCTATTCA
Source organism: Calendula officinalis (assembly GCA_963853835.1). Lineage (NCBI taxonomy): Eukaryota > Viridiplantae > Streptophyta > Magnoliopsida > Asterales > Asteraceae > Calendula > Calendula officinalis. Next base: position 3,990,985 of record OY970830.1, on the reverse strand, counting down.
TAAAATTGAGTTATGACTTGAGAGCCTATAAAAAGCATACTTGTGGTGAAAGTTGAGACACACAAAAAATGAATAAGCTCTCCTCTTGATCATGCTGTCGCGTTCTTGATAGAATTCATGTGTTTCCAAGTAGTCACTTTGTGTTATCGGTAACTCTATTGTTGTAGAATCATACCGACAAACTGCATCAAATCCTGGGGTTCTACGTTGAGGCTTGCAGCATATAGAGCGCGTAAAAACCTTAAAGGACAGGAATTACAATTCCGTGCGGTTCGTTCTTCATCAACATTCAGGTTTGATTGTTCCATTTGGTTCTTTCTTTTTTGTTGATTATGATATTGAATTATCAATATCAAATACGGTTTTAATATCGTAATTGTCTAATTATTTAATCACCGAATATTTAAAATAAACAACAATTGTCATTGAAAGTATTACTAACACGTTGTTGCTTCTATTAATTATATTCGTAATAGTGAAATTTATCTATTATTAGCTATTGCTATTGTTAGTCCTAGATTAGTGTAAATAAGTGTAAATATTGTCAGTCCTAGATTACCTTACAACTCTACTACTATCTTAAAGACGAGATAAGAATTTTACTACATCCTAATTCCGAATATCAATATCGGAGATGATGCGGAAACTAATTAATAAACTTTTTTTTTTCTTCAAGATAATGAATTAAATTCATTGAATGACATGTGTTTTTACATAATTTTTAACGGCGAATTTATAAAAAATATTTAGCAAGGAGTTAGAAAATAAAGAACAAAAGTTAAGAACTATACATACACCCATTCTACCTAGCTATACATCAAGTTGCGATTCGCCGACCTATTTTTAATCCAAAAAATAAAAAAGAAAACTTTGAATATGACTTCTAATAAACGCCTCCTTCTCCCTCTTTGATAGATGAAACACCTTACTATTTATTGTATTCCATACGTACATACTAGTGTTTTTACATACCCATAATAATAGGGAGCTGATTCGTACAGAGCAACTTTTATCCATATAGAGCAAATTCATTTCAAATGACAATCATGTCATTCCTTTATTTTTAACACATTTTGCATTTCATCTCTCCCATTAAGAGCATGATTGTCATTTTGGATGAATTTACTCTGAATGTATAAAAGTTACTCTGTACGAATCACCACCCATAATAATATCTTTGAAATACCGGTGCTAACTGGGCCTTTTGGTTTGATTATGTAAAGACCAATAACATACTTTAAGGCCCATTAATAATATCACGCCTTAAGCAATTATACATTGTGCAATGTATATTGCACCTACAATATTACTATCCTTTCTATTATCAAATTTTGGATAAACGCTTTTCAGATTTATCACTTTGAATTATATTATTATCATAAGAAATAAAATAAAACCATCATATTTCAAATAAAATAATACCATCTAGGGTAGTTATAATAAATAATTTCTATTTACTTGGTAGCAATATAAACACTTCTCAAAATGATAAAAAAAAAAGAATATTACTCCGTACAAGTTTTTTGTTGGATAAAGAAAAATATTGCTATTTTAAAAACAAATTCTGTTTTTTTTTTCTCTCGATATTCTTGAATTATATAGTTTAAGAAAATAAAAGTGGAACCCGATACTTTTATTTTCTAGAGATTAATATGCGATGGGTATATAACTTTTTTAAGAATAAATTTATATTATCGCTCTTTAATAAAGATAAATGCATCTGTAGTTATTTTATTTTTTAAAATAATAAAACTAGAATATATGCCCATTTAGGAAAAGCAATGGTAGAGGAAACTATACCTCTTGATTATGAAGATCAAAAAGCAATAGAATTTGAGCCAAAAGAGATGTTCAGGTTTCACATTCTCTCTTCAAACCTTTTCTTGTTCCTCACTTTCTACTCTTACTTGGTCAAATCCCATGTCTTCATTTACTATGGATGCTCTCAAGAAAAGTTCCAACCAAACACACCATTTGAAACTAACCTCAACTCTTTACTATCCTCATTTGTTTCTTCATCATCCCAAGCCTTATACAATAGTTTTGCCATTGGCAACGACACAAACGCCTCTTCAGAGTCCGCCATTTATGGATTATACCAATGTCGAGGAGATTTAACGACACTAGATTGCTCAAAATGCATCAAAAGCACAGTTTCCCAAGTAGAATTAGCGTGTCCTTACTCATACAGCAGTAGTTTGCAGTTAGACCAGTGTTCAGTGAGATATGAGAAATTTGATTTTTTAGGGAAGTTGGATACTACCCTAAGATTCAAGAAGTGTAGCCAAAGTGTTAGTCATGATGTGCAATCTACTAAACGTCGCGATGATGTATTGGTTGAGTTGGGTGAAGTTGATCAAGGGTTTAGGGTTAGTAGCTCGGGGTTGGTTGAAGGGTTTTCACAATGTTTAGGGGATTTGAATTTAAATGATTGTAATTCTTGTCTTGGAGAGGCTATTTCGAAGTTGAAAAGCTTATGTGGATCATCAGAGGCTGGGGATATTTTCTTGGCGCAATGTTACATGCGATATTGGGAATCTGGTTACTATAATTCTCCTTCAAGTAAATAACTTTTAACTGATAGTATTGTTGTTTTTTTTTAATACTTACTATGGATAAAAAAAGCACAATTTTATCTACTTTATAATAGAAATTTTTGGTTTTGATTCATATTATAGAATCGTCCGGAGATGACAACGTGGGGAGAACAATAGCCATAATTGTTGGCGTCGTGGCAGGTCTTGTAGCTTTTATCGTTCTTCTTTCCTTTTGCAGAAAATCATGAAGTAAGTTTCCATTAAGCATCTAACTTTAAAGCTTAAATAAAACAGATTAGAGAAATAACGAACTAATATCAAAACTTTCTTGAAATTTTAAAATTTTCTTTTGCTTATAGATAATTAATTCTCTTTCCCTTTTAATTTATTTACTCATTTTGATTTTGATTTGATTTTGATTTCAAGCAAGTGTTTTATTTCAGGTTAATAAAGATAGCGAGGGGTAACAAGTGACATGACTTCGAATGCATTTCTCACAATTTAAGCTGAAGTTTATTTCAATTTTACAGAGTAGTTCAGAACCAGTTCAAGTTTATTTCAATTTTATTGTAACAACTTACTATTATAAAAAGAACTTTAGCTTAGGCGATCAAATGCTAATATCAATTACCAGTACTATTATTCAAAAATATATATTCTTCAACCATTCGGCAAACTTCTAAAAGAATATTAATCGTGTGGCATGAAATTACAGTAGGACTATGGTCCCAATATTCTATATGATATTTTAAGGGATTATATACGCCGAGCCTATTATATTCTACGTTAGTAATGATATATGACCTGATCTATAAATATAGTGGAGGAATCTTTTGAAAATTGAAAATTTCGTAAGAATATGATAATTTTTATTTATGTATGTATTCACATAGTGAATCATCCATGAATACACACTTGTCCCGTGTTTTCTCGTGCCGTGAAGTTTCGCGCCCGCCCCTGTGTATTCATGATGATTCAAGTGTATTCATTGATGAATAAATAACACTTTCGCCCCCAAAATGAACGGCTGATATCTATTCTCGCATTCTCACCCAATATATAAATTTCAAAGGAACTCATTCCTATAAATATAAATAGTTGGTGAAATTTTATGAATATCAATCATAAAATAATTGACATATAAAATCCACTAATCATTTGATATATATATTTATATTGATCAAATAAGTGTAAAACTATAAACAATACTATGTCTTAAAAATTTAAACTTGAATTTAAACAACATATGCATTTATCGAGAGCTATTTTATTTTATTTTTTAACTCGTCTATATAAAACTATAATAGCAGTCTAAACTTATGAATAGAACATTAAACAATAGAACACAAACCATTAATAACAATTTACTCGACTACAGTCTACATGCATACTTACTTTGTCATATACGTAGTTTTTTTCTCTCAAACCTTTTCCTTTTCATAAACTAGTTATTATTAAATAATATATTAATTAAATCGAATTTAATTTATTTTTTACATTAATAATAGTAGTACAAGATCAAGAAGACATGTTACTCATGAACCTTTTAATTTGAATATAAAATACGTTACCCGGAATATATGGAATGTTACAACCGGCACCGTCATTTTCACCGTCGTGTGCATCTCTTGCAGCCGTGAGACTGAGTAAAGCAACGGGAATATAGGTGAGGAGATCTTGTTTCTGTGCTTTTTGTGTAATGAAGGCTTGATTTTCTGGTTTTGTTTTGATACAAAAACTCGTTTGTTTAATTTTTAGTTATCAGCTTCGATGTTTAGGATTTTTTTTCTTCCTATAATTCCAAATCCATGTCAATTTAGTTGAATTTTCACCAAAAAAAAACCTATATCTTCTGAAGCAAAACTAAAATATCTTGTTCAGCAAGAAATTTTGCATTATTCCGATTTCACCAGTAATTGAAGCAACGAGTTTGTGCCTTCCGCAGCTCAGCATAATTTAGGTCGAGATTTTATGTAATTTCGTATTAATTTGGCTCGCATTAGTGTAATATCACCTGTTAATTTAACTGAAACTCCAATTCGATTATTAGAATTCAGATTTCGTTTAGGTTTTACGAATCTGCTGATTGATTGATTCAGATACAGGACTCTCGTACAAGTTAGGGTTTCAGTTGGATGTATAAATCATGACCGGAATCAGATTCCTGATCTCCAAATCGTCACGTAGAATGTATAATACTTGTTTGCAACCGAACAAACATGTCTACCAATTTGAGACCACAGTAAGACCTTGTTTCACTTGCATAAGCCGTGACTATTCAACCAATCGAAGTACCAGAAGCAACAATTTGGACATAATTCCACATAAACTATCAAACTTACAACTTCAGACCACTTATCCTCTTCTCGCAACAACACATTTGTTGAATCATCGATTCTATTCATCATCAACCAGTAATCACGAAAAAGATGTAGCAGCTTCAATTTCTAAAGGATCTGAAGCTGTTAACACTAGTGAATTCAATGGAAATGGTTTGCTTCACAAGGTGAAGGAAGCTTGGGAATCAAGTGTAAATGTTGCATCTCAAACTGGAGAAAAGGCAAAAGAAGCTTTTGGTGAAGTGAGTCCTCATGTAGAACAATTACTCAATACTCATCCATATCTTCGTGATGTTATTGTTCCGGTTGGCGGAACCCTAGCCGGAACTATTGCCGCCTGGGCTATCCTTCCAAGGATTTTCAGAAGATTCCATAAATACTCAGAGCAAGGACCAGGTGCACTCTTACCAGTTGGATCATTATGGGGAGCTGTTCCCTATGAAAAAAGTTTTTGGGGTGCATTAGAGGTCCCAGTGAGATACCTCATAACTTTTATGGCATTTTCACAAATGTTAGCAACTTATTTTTTGGTTTATTTGTAATTTTGTATTTAATTTTGTGCTAATTATAATATATATAGAGGTGTGATGGTAGCTCCAACAACAATTGCATCACAATTCATTTTACCTGCTTGGAGGGGTGCTGCTATACTTTCATTTGTGTGGTTTTTGCATCGATGGAAAACAAATGTGATCACACGTGCTTTGGTTATGAAGTCTGTTGTGGGAGTTGACCGTGATAGGTTGTTGACTTTGGATAAATTTTCTTCTGTTGGGTTGTTTGTTCTTGGTGGTATGGCTTTAGCTGAAGCTTGTGGAGTAGCTGTACAATCTATATTAACTGTTGGAGGAGTTGGAGGTTAGTTCTGTTACAATTAAGTTATACAATATATAGCAGATTTTAGGAATTATGAATGATTTAATGATGGTTACTGTATCTTTTTAGGGGTTGCAACTGCTTTTGCTGCTAGAGATATCCTTGGCAATGTCTTAAGTGGGTTATCTGTACAACTTTCACAACCTTTTTCAATTGGAGATACAATAAAAGTATGTGTTCTTTTTTCTGTTATGATTTTTTTTACTGTTTCAAACTTCAATTTTATTACTCCTATTTCTTTTGTGATTTCAGGCTGGATCTGTTGAAGGTCAAGTTATAATGATGGGACTCACAACCACCACGTTACTTAGTGCAGAAAAATTTCCTATAGTAGTTCCGAATTCGTTGTTTTCTAGTCAGGTGAACGGATGTTAAGTGTGTTTGACTAAATGTGGCAGGTTGACTTTTTATTTTTATTTTTTATGATGAAATGTTTTTATTGATAGGCGATTGTGAACAAATCGCGTGCTGGATGGCGTGCAATGGTATCAAAAATTCCTGTGCAGATTGATGATTTTGATAAGATACCTCAAATATCAGAGGACATAAAAACAATGATGAAATCGAATGTGAATGTTTTCTTAGAAAAAGAGCAACCGTATTGTTATCTCTCTCGTGTGGAACGGTCTTTTGCAGAGCTTAGTCTTGGATGCAACCTTAAACAAATGGTATATCTCAAATGTTCTTTTAAGGATTATGCATAATTTAAGAATTATGTGGTAATGGTAAGAATGATTTGTGATCGCAGAGCAAAGACAAGTTATTCACAGCAGAGCAGGATGTTCTTCTCCAATCTGTTGGGATAATCAAGAAGCATGGTGCCACGTTGGCTAGCACATGGGGGACGTAAAAATGTTGGTAATTTTCTGTTATTTAACAAACTAAAGAAGGTAGATTTTGTTTTTAATGTAAACACAATACTTGAGAGAATGATGGTTGATGATTATACTTCCTCATGAATTTGATTGATTCTTGTGAAAAAGTTGAGCCTTCAATGACATTTAAATTTCTTATTCGTATACAACACCATAATTTGAGTGGAGCAAATAAGTGATTATGAGTGTTCTACTGAGTTGTGAATAATACTTATTTATATATGAATAAACCTAAAATTCACAATTTCTATCATTTTGGATCTCTCCCTAGGTGATTATAACATAAAAATCCATTGTAACATAAAAATTCAATGGATCTCTCCCTAGGTGATTATAACATATAACACGGAAAAAAGAGGCATTGGACAATACAACAAATAACACTTTCATTATCATTAACAATTACATCGTACATAGATTAACACAAACACAACATACGAAAAAAACACATTTTACATTTCATCTTACTACAAATTTCAAACTAATCGAAAAACCGATTATTCAACTTCCTTAACTCCAGTCAAATAAACCCGACACTGGATCACACTTCCACCAATCCCAAAACCAGGCATCACCATCAAACCAACCTTCGGTTTCTCACCATTTTCATCCACAACAAAATTCTTCACCACACTTTCCATATAAACCTCTGAAAACTCAGCCCCTTTACTCACTTGAAAAACCCTAATTACAGGATCAAACGAATGTGCCAAACGGTGCAAAAGCCAGATCGCTTTTGCTAATTTCAAAAACGCTTGATAAAACGGTGTTCTCGGATGACCACCGCCCATTACATAGTTTCTATGATCCAAATTACCAAAAAAAGAAGCTTCCATTTTCGGGTGGACCACAAGTATGTATTTGCTCCTGCAAAATTTACCAAAATCTGAATCCGGGTTTTGCCCAACCGAATCAAGCGGGTCCATTTCACGTAAAGCAAGATATTGTTGGAAGAAACTTTCTTTACTCGCGTTCGGGTCGTTTTCTGATTTAAGCCCGAAATGTTCTTGTTGAAACCCGCTAAACATTTTTTGACAAATATGGTATTCGAACGCGTATTTCTTGTGGGCCCGTTTTGCATAAATTACATCCGCTTCAATCGAATTAGCAGCTGCATCAAGGTCCCAACCCGCAGCTTTCATCATATTAATCAACGGTTTTGAAAAATCATGAACCGCTTTTGAGGCAACTTCTACAGCTGACTTAAAAAGTTCAGGGGTCAAATCCGTTAAAAATGTTCCATTTTCATCAACCGACCCCTCGGACTCTTTAGAAGATGACGATAAGCCCCTCAGTTTTAAATTCTTCTCAAGTTTAGCCCGTTTTTGAGTCGCTTCTTGGATATGCTGCTGTAACTGAAGAATTTCAGAATCTTTATTATGAATTTCGGATTGAAATTTCTTCACCATAACTTCATAAGTCTTTAAAAGACTCTGTTGTTCTTGAATCTCAGCAGCTAAACGGGAATCTTGAGGAGATATATAAGTTGGTCTCGGGTTATTCTCTCTGTAAAAATGTTTGAGTTCAGATAGATTTTTTAGCTCTGAAATCACGAGTTTATCAGCTGCTTGGATTTTATCAGGATCATAAGGAGTATGAGCAGATTGAAGTCGAATATAAGCAGATTTTAAAGATGAAATATTTGTAAATATTTTAGAAACTAAAGCTTCAACAGCTTCTGGATTTTGGTTTGCAGTTTCTTCCATAGGTTGTGGGTGGACCTTTTGGTTACTGCTGTCACGGTTTTGGGAGTCTTTTGCTCCACCCAATTGCATAATTACTTGCTAGAAACGGGCTGGTAAGTGGGTCCCCTGCCCGATAAAGGATTGAGACGGGCTGAAATAAAAACATTAAAAAATATATGATAATAGGAATAACGATATGCAAATGTAAGAATAAATCAGTTGTAAAATTGGATATTGGATACCCTTCCTAGATTAATGGAAATCAGCATAGATTAAGCTAACCATTTCTATGGGGATAAAACCAAAATGTAAGCTTTCAAATTGTCATGTTGAGATGTAGCTGTGTCTATCAATTTCAATGTCATTTTCCTTTCTCTTTCAATCTCCAATCTATGGTAACCAATAATGCAGTGTCATTTTTTAATTAGTTTCTTAATTATTATTTTTTAAATTGTTTGAATACTGTACATTATAAAGAGACAATTCCTCCTAAAATCCTAGATCCATCTCCGATCCGAAATCACAAACCATAATTCATATAAAAAATACTAGTTGTTGATCGATCATTGAGACAGCGTTTACACGACTCTAGAGCTAATAAAAAGAATCAAATTCAAATTCTGCTCGAAATTACGGATACTAAAAAGTGAAACAGGAAATGTTAAAATTGTTAATAGTGAAGATAATAGAAGCGGAAAATACCTAAACGGTTACTTCGCCGGATATCTGCCGGAGAAGTACATGCCTGTCTATTTGCCAATTATAGCACGTTGTAGAGAGAGAAAGATGAAGAAGAGGACGAGATTATGAATGGAGCCCTAGCAGAGGGAAGAATCTTTGTTGCTTTATACTCCATCAGATTTACCTTTGTTTTAATTGAATTTTTATGTTCATTGGGCATTTTTTATTTATGCCATTTCAATCATAGTATGGCCCGGCCCGGCCCATTTAGTATATGATACCAAAAACAATAAAAAATCGATAATTGGTAAAGAATCTCGACTTCTCAGTTCTCACTAAGGTGGTGATAAATACACAACTTTTAATGGGTATACTACAATTATTACTTCAGATAGTTGTACAGTATGCTGTAAAACTTATATCTTGTGATGTAGACCTTAAAAACTGTGCTACAAAAATGAATTCCCTTCTCACTACCGATAACTTTATGTGTATATCAAATGATAATAATTTCTTCCATCCAAAAATAAATGTTTATTAGATAGAATTCACAAATTTTTAAGAAGCTATAATTATAACATAGAATATTACATACTTAGAAAATATACATTTATTTTTTAGTAAACTAAAATAATAAAATGGATAAGACACAGAATATAATATACAGAAATGTGATGACCCACGTGTTCTTCTTGTGTTTGTCAAATAGCCAGAGCTACAAAGATTATAAACGGCAAAACGAGGAATGAATATTCAATAAATCTGTTTTTAAAAGCTAAAGGACTTATCTATTTCTTTTATTTATTTAAGATTAAGAGATCGACCATGTCAAAAATCAATTATTTACCTTCATAAAACATCTAAAATAGACATTTGAAAAAACACGTGTAGAGATACTTATTATGTTTTACTTCATCCGTCCCTAAATAAAGTTCTCATTTCTCCTTAAATTTTTGTCCCTAAATAAAGTTTTCATTTCAAAAGTTAATGGGGTCCACTTAATAAAATAATATAATTACTAAGGACCCTACTACTTAGAGCATCCCCAATGGTTAACCTCACAATAGCTTTTTGTTTTTGCCACATCAACAATCTACTAACCAAAAAGCTTTACATAAATAGCATCTCCAATGGTTAACCTTTCTAAAAGCTTTTTTCTACAATATTTCTAATTTAGCTTTAATTATCTTAAATGTTTTATAAATACCCTTTTATAGCATCTTACTAAGTATAATATTTTATAAAATATCTCAAACAAATATATTATAATAATCGACATTAAATATTATATAATTTATTTATTAACTAATAAAAGTATAATAAAGAATTTATGTACAATATATCTAAAGTTTAAAATGAAAACTATTAAAGATGAGGGACTAAAAGAGACAAACATTAAAAGTAGGTTAAAAGCTTAGTAGAAAAGAAGTCTTTCCAATAAGCTTTTAAAAAAGCTTGTTATTCTAATGGTAAAAAGTAGGGGTGAGCATAGCCGGGTACCCGCCGGTTCCGACCGGAACCGGAACCGGAACCTCTTATACCGGTTCCTCAATTTTCGGAACCGGAACCGGAACCTCCGGTTCCGGTGCCGGTTCCGGTTACCCTGTTTCTAAAATCGTAAAATTAAAATAAGATGTTAAGCTTAAATATTAATCATTTTTTGTCATTTTATCAACTAATCTTTGAATAATCATAAACTCCAAACACTTAAACATATGATTTTCTATATATTATATCGTTACAACACTATATTTAGACTAATTAATGACTAAACTCATTAAAAATTACACAAAACTTCTCATATTGTTAAATTTGGACATTAATTTTATCATATATATAATATTTTAACAAAAATAGACCGAATAATAGCCGGTTCCGGTTATCCACCGGTTACCGGTTCCTAAATTTTAGGAACCGGAACCGGAACCTCCTAGGGCGGTTCCATAATTTTAGGAACCGGAACCGGCGGTTCCAAAGCGGTTCCGGTTCCAATTCCGGTTACCCTTTTTTTCTGCTCACCCCTAGTAAAAAGTCATTAAAAGACTTATTGTAATAGTAATAAGCTATTAAAAAAGCTACCATTGGAGATGCTCTTACTATACACTAACTATCTTTCTCTCTCCAAATCAAATTTATATTTTAATCAAATTTATTACCAATGACCACACCACTAACTTTCTACTTAAAACTTGTGCATAAGAGAATTGAGAACTTTATTTAGGGACGGAGGGAGTACTTATTAACTAAATAAATAGTTAAAGTTTATTAATCACTAAAAAACAAATTATGTAATTATTATAATTTTAAACAGTATAATTAAATTCGAATATTATTAATTATCTAATTTTCTATTTTTAGAATAAAGTAATTTATTTTCAGTTAATCACTTTACGAGTATTATTTTTCTGGGAATTAAAGAGCCCCAAATATTCTGTTCTCCTTATTTAATTTGCGCAAATACCCACCATCTCCAACAACAATCCTAATCGGTAACCACTTTAATTTCCCCATTTTTTAATACAATCATAATCGCCAGCTTCATACCAGTCGTCATCTTCCTTTGTTCTGTCACGTGCTGCTGCTGCTGCTACTGTTCTTATCTCATTTCGTTTATCTGTTGGTAACGCTTCAATTTTGTTTAGATTTAGCGTTTACTCTGTTCATGATTTAAAATTTGACGAAATTACTCGGAATTCTACCACAAGAGGGTGTGCGTAGCTCTAAAGAAGAACTGATTCATGTTCCTGTTTTTAATTGCATGTATCGATTATATTATCTGTTGGTTTCTTAAATCGGTTATGCACAAATTTAGCTATATGAAATCACAATCGTTTTGTAGTATACGATCGGTTTTTTCATGCTAAGGTTTGGTTTGGTTTGATTTTATCTAAGAGTAAAATTATGAATGATCTGTAGCTGGTGATTAATATGTTTTTTTTAAACTGGCAGAGTAAAATTATATTTAGACTTATTTCTATTACTGATTACTTGTTCAGTAGCAAATGGTTATAGGAGAAATGCTCAATTTGGCTTTCACATAAAATTTGCTGATATGGTGTTTGATAATTAGAGTTGCAGCTGAACCTGCAACAGATACAAATCTGACAAATATGATGAATACTGGGAGAAGAGGACTTCATTATTTACACTCATTAAATAATGTTCCTAAGAATTTGATAGAAAAGGGCCAAAGTCGAGTCATTGAGGCATCTCTTACTCTAATTCGTGAGAGGGCAAAACTTAAGGTATTTCCTGATTTCATTTTGAATATTCTAACGTTTTTTTTAATTAATTAATTCATTTATTTATTAATAAATATTATTTTAAGGGAGAGCTAGTGCGTGCGTTAGGTGGTGCAAAAGCTTCATCATCTCTTCTTGGAGTTCCTCTTGGACATAATTCATCGTTTCTTCAAGGTCCAGCATTTGCTCCACCAAGAATCCGAGAAGCCATTTGGTGTGGAAGCACAAATTCAACTACAGAAGAAGGTAAACATATTAATTATATAATAATTAAATAATGATTATAGACATAAATAACTAATAAATGGAGTTATTGAAATCAGGTAAGGAGTTAAACGACCCGAGGGTTTTAACAGATGTTGGTGATGTTCCTGTTCAAGAGCTTCGAGATAGTGGAATAGATGATGACAGATTAATGAATATCATCAGTGAATCTGTCAAACTAGTTATGGAAGAAGTAAGTTACTACAATACTACAATTTTGAAAGAAAAAAAAAACAATTTAAATATTTCCATAATTATCTAAACTTATATTGTATAATTAACAGAGTCCATTGAGGCCATTAGTTTTAGGGGGTGATCATTCGATATCATATCCTGTAATAAGAGCGGTTTCTGAGAAACTTGGAGGACCGATTGATGTTCTTCATCTTGATGCACATCCTGATATCTATGATTGTTTTGAAGGAAATAAGTATTCACATGCATCTTCTTTTGCTCGAATTATGGAGGGTGGTTATGCTCGCCGTCTTCTGCAGGTCCTACTTTTTTTATAGGCCAAAATGCATATTAGTACCCTGTACTTGGCTGACTAGGTCCTCTATTACCCTGAACTATAAAAAATGCAACATGGTACCCTGAATCACTAATTTAGTCTTGTTTTCTCACGTGATTTGCTTTTAATATCAATATCTTGAGAAGAACGTATTTTTTTAGTTTGTTAAAAGCTCCAACGAAAGTAAGTCAAGTAAGAAAACGCAATAAAAAATGAGTCAGGGTACTAAATCAAGCATTTTGTCAAGTTCAGGGTACTGTACTACCACTTTAATAATTCAGGGCAGTAGAAGACCTAGTTAGCCAAGTTTAGGGTCCTAAAATGTATTTTGGCCTTTTTTATATTTATAAAAATGGCAATTTTGACACGGGTCGCTTATGAATGGGTTGATTCAGGTTGGCATTCGGTCAATAACAAGCGAAGGACGTGAACAAGGGAAAAGATTTGGAGTTGAACAATATGAAATGCGAACATTTTCAAAAGATCGACACGTTTTGGAAAATCTGGTATCTAGTGTGTGTGTGTGTGTTTTCATAGCTGTCACTTTTTAATATATATTTTTTTAATAATTTTTCAGAAACTTGGAGAGGGGGTTAAGGGAGTATATATTTCAATAGATGTTGACTGTCTTGACCCTGCATTTGCACCGGGTGTTTCTCATATCGAGCCAGGTGGTCTCTCGTTTAGAGACGTTTTGAACATTCTTCACAATCTTGAAGCTGATGTTGTGGCTGCTGATGTGGTTGAGTTTAATCCACAACGTGATACGGTTGATGGTATGACTGCAATGGTTGCTGCTAAATTGGTCAGAGAGTTGACTGCTAAAATTTCTAAATAAATGCGGTTTTCGTGTTTCATATTTGCAATATCTGGCACTCGAGTTTTGTTGCTGAATCTTTTGTTGTCAAGATGTTGTGTAATAAATTTTAATGTTACTTGACTTGAATTATTCTGTTGGTTTATTTCTTGTTTGGAATATATCTCAAGAACTTAGGTTGACTGATATAATGTCAAATTAAAATTGATAGAAGAAAAGGTATCATTACCATATGATATAAGTTATATTTCTATCACCTTGTTTCTTATTACAACAAAGAAACATGACCCATGGAAGGCAAATTCTAATAATTAAAAAATAAAATAAAATGGTTGCAAATTCTCTTTCAATTGCGACATTTTATTACACATTTTCTTTAAGGTGAAGATTTTTGTTACACTTTTGTTCATCAATTGTCATAAAGATATGGAAACAAGTTTATCTTTTTCAACCAAAACAAAAACATGAAAAACACATGTTCTTCAACCGCATGTGCAAAACAAACACGCGCACAAGCACGCACACAATTAAGTACGTGTGTGTTTGTGCACTCGTGCGAGTTGATTTTTCATTTCAAAACTTTATCTATGGAATTATTTGAACTATTAAGAAATCCAAAAATGTATCATAATCATGGGTTATCTAATCTCTGAGTCAATAGAAAATATAAGAAATTGAGAGAATCAAGTACTTGGAAATCACTACTGCATAATGAAAGTTGATTAGCTGTTGAAGGCCGACTAGATTATTTTCTTGACTCCATTTTTGTGTGTGTTTTGTGAAATGAGAACCAAAGGGTTTATAGGGGAAATCATTCCATTTATATGCATGGAATGGAGCCAATGAGCCATGGAGGACATACATATATTTTATGTATTATATTATTAGAAGAAAAATGAAAGTGATTTCTCTTAAAGATATAATTGTCTAAATTTTTTTAAAAAATTGATATTGTAGTTAGTGGTAGGGTGCGCATTTGGCCCGAAAAAATTGAACTGAATTGAAAATCAATCGAAACCGAAAACATGTAATTTGTTCAGATTCTGTTTGGAAAACTCGTCATTTTCAATTTCAGTTCTATCGTTTCAGTTCGGCTCGATTCGGTTCTCGGATAGGGACGAGCATTTGGGCTAAAAAACTGAAACGAAACCGAAAACATGTTACCATCGGTTTCGATTTTGATAATTCATCATTTTCGGTTATATCAATTTCAGTTAGGTTTGTAGACCAAAGTAACTCTAGTGAATTTTGTGTAGGAGGTTTTCTTTAGATTGATTGAGCAGTTTTGGCCCATTACAAGCCCAGCCCAAAATGGAAGAACTGCGTAACTTGCGCAAAACAATCTCTCTGAGACTCTCTCCCTCTTTCACACACACAGAGCAAGTTCACAAAAATGGCGTCGTTGGCACCGAGTACAATTTCCCGCCTAAATCTTTTCGCGGAATTATCACATAATCACCATAAAATCAGATTTTTCAGAACATTATCATCAAAATTAAGACCTCAAAATTCGATGTATCCTCGTAGATCATTCAAATCTTCATTCTCATCCACTAATTCTAACTCAACTACTTCGAAAACCCTTGGTTCTCATCTCGTCTTCAACGATAATTTGGTTGTTCTGGGAATTGAGACCAGTTGCGATGACACTGCGGCAGCAGTTGTAAGCAAAGCAATTACATTGACTTATGATATTGATATGCCTAATTAACGAATAATGTTGTTTCTATTTTGTATTTTATGTCGGTTTCAGGTTAGAGGTGATGGTGAAATCCTTAGCCAAGTTGTATCTTCTCAGGTAAAAGGTTTATAGATAATGAATAACTGTTGCCTACTTCTTATTAGGAGATTAGAGATGGTATAAACTGTAATTTATGTGTTCATTCACTTTGATTTTGCTCTAGTCTTTAGTTTTAAGCGAGTACGAATCAAATTGATATTCCCTTTATAGTTTCCTAATGTTAGGTCTGTTTTATAATTTGATATTTTAAGCTACTTATAATATTCTAATGTTTGTTGATCAAGGCAGATCTGCTTGCACGGTATGGAGGAGTAGCTCCTAAAATGGCAGAAGAAGCTCATTCCCAGGTGATTGATCAGGTATCACATCCATTAATTGCCTTTTATCTTTTGTTTTTACAGTAAGTAACATAAGCTGAATCTTTAATATATCATCAATGATGGCCAATCTTGAAATATTACCAGATATCAATGATTGTAACCTCCATTTTCTTATGCTATGATGTTAGGTAGTACAAGATGCACTCGATCAGGCTAACTTGACCGAGAAAGATCTTTCTGCAGTTGCAGTTACTATTGGTCCTGGGCTAAGACTGTGCTTACGAGGTACACCTGTTTTTTATCTTTTACTTTTTTTTTTTTTAATTTTTAATTTTCTTGTGATTTGTTTTGAAATGTTATTGTAGTTGGTGTGCAGAAAGCGAGGAAAATTGCTGCTACTTACTAGTTGCCATATGTTGGTGTGCATCACATGGAAGCTCATGCTTTAGTAGCTAGGTATAGTATTAGTCTACTAATTTCATTAATAACATTTCAAACTTGTAAGATTTAATCAACTAATTCAAACATTATGATAATTAATAGGCCCCACAATCAATGGTGTTCCCATATTGAGTAACCAAACCATTTTTTGATCAAGATTACCAACTTAACATAATTGTGTTTCTTATAATTATTATTATCTTTTTTCTCTTTTTAGGTTATGTGACAGAGATTTGCAGTTTCCTTTCATGGCTCTTCTTATCTCAGGTACAATTACATACTGTGAAGTTGGGCTGTTAACTAACATCATTTCAGTTCAAACTAAACCAATTACAGTCAAATTTACCGGATAAAGGTTATCATTCAATAGTAATATTGTATATTTTATTTTATTTTTTAATTATTAGGAGGACATAATATTATTGTTGTTGCACGTGATCTTGGTCATTACTTGCAACTTGGGACTACAATTGATGATGCAATTGGTGAGGCGTATGACAAGTCAGCAAAGTGGCTTGGCCTTGATTTAAGGAGGAGTGGGGGGCCCGCACTTGAGGAGCTTGCTAAACGGGGTGATCCTAATTCTATAAAATTCTCCGTAAGTGAACAACATGTAAATTGATTCCTTCAAATTTAATTTAATAATTGTGTTTGTTTGTTTGTTGATTTAGGTTCCAATGAAACAGCATAAAGATTGCAACTTCTCGTATGCTGGTCTAAAGACTCAAGTGAAACTTGCAATCCAATCCAAAAATATGTATGAAATGAAACTTATTTCAAATACAATTTATAGTAGATTGCAGGAGTTGTCCCTATGGTATTTTTATTATGCATTTTTGTAATTATACTTTTTTCTCAGATTTTCGCCCTTGTAGTTGACATTTTTGCTTTATTTCGTCCATGTTCACCTAAATTGACAAAATACCGTATTCTTTAATTTATTTTATATTTATTCGGAGTCGCCGGAGAAGATGACTGGATAAAGAATAAATATTAAAAAAATGAATAAATTAAAAATAAGGGTATTATGGTCAGTTTAGGTGAAAATGGGCGAAATAAAGGAAAAATGAAAACTACAAGGACAAAAAAGCCGAGAAAAAAAGTACAAGGACAAAACGCATAATCCGAAATACTAGAGGGACAATTTCGGTAATTTACTCTACAATTTATCATTCCATTAATTCTTTAAATTATCATATTGCAGTGATGCTGGAATCCCTTTATCTTCTGCAAGTATTGAAGATCAAAACGTACGAGCTGATATTGCAGCCTCTTTTCAGGTGACAAATAACACAAAATTGTAAATACTAGTTTTCTTCATAATTTCATCGTTTAACAATTTCCTAATTTATTTTATGTACATTTCATAAAGAGAGTTGCAGTATTGCATCTAGAAGAAAAGTGTGAACGAGCCATCCAATGGGCACTAGAGATTGAGCCTTCAATTAAACATTTGGTATCATTTTCTAATTCTGTTTTTCCCGTATAATTTATTCACAATATATATACATAGTATTAAACCACCGCCTTTTGTAGGTTGTTTCAGGAGGTGTTGCATCGAATCAATATGTGAGATCTCGACTCCATCAAGTTGTTGCAAGAAACTCACTTCAACTTCTCTGCCCTCCACCAAGTCTCTGCACTGACAATGGTATTTATTTTTTATAGATTTAATATTTTTCAGTCAAGAAATTGTGAATTTGAAATTCTAATGTTATTGTTTTTTTTTTTTTTTTTGTTTAGGTGTAATGATTGCTTGGACAGGCATTGAGAACTTTCGATTGGGAAGATTCGATCCTCCACCACCTGCCATTGAACCTGAGGATTGTCAGGTTTGTAATTTTTCCTCTAATCTTTTATTCTTCTACTTTTGGCCACCAACTTAATGAAATGTTGAAAATGCAGCTTGATTTAAGGCCAAGGTGGCCATTGGGTGAGGAATATGGTAGAGGAAGAAGTGTAGCTCGGTCACTCAGAACTGCCCGAATCCATCCTTCTCTTACTTCACTTACTCAACAATCATAACCCTCCAGCTTCATATTCTTTCATCATTTTCTTTTGTTACATTATAATTGTTATATTTACATGTTAAATTATTTACTTATCTTCAGTTTTAATCAAATAGTTATCTTCTAATTTTATTAATTCTGGATTTTTAAAACTTACACGGAATTCTATTTCTAACAAAAAATGGGCACAATATCAATATAAGAAACACCAGAATACCTACACGTAACAGTGCGCAATATATCATTATTGAAGATTGGAAAAATGTATATACTTGTTACATACCGAAATGATACAGAAGAAAACTAGATAAACTAAATAATATGCTTTTCCTATTCTTGTACGTTTTGTCAGCAAGTAACACATCTTACTTGAAATAAGCTCCTTTATGTTTTAGACGACTAAATAAAACATAGTTTGAATCAAACGTCACAATTTCTCTTAAATTTGGTGTCACGGTTTTGTATATTAAACAATTTGGGTAAATACGTGCTGGTGTACAATCTAAGCCTGAAATCAATAGAATCGTGTTACAACCAATTGTTAGTTTTCTGAATAAGTTAATATCAAATTAATCTCCGTATACTTTATGAGGTTAAAAGATCATCATACATTTGCATTTGCTTTACCTATAGGTGTATGGTTCATGGGAGTTGAATAATAAGTTGAAATATTCTATTCAAACATATGATGTTTTAAGTATGTCAAAATAGACTTTGGTTGATTGTTCAACATTTTTATTTTATTAATATGGTTATCTTAAGGCACGTTAGAAAAAATTAATTTAAATGGATTTTGAGCTTATTAGCTTAATAAGTTTAAATAAACTTAAAAATTTAATTTTATTATCGCTTATTAAGCTAATAAGTTCAAAAATCCTCTAAATAAGCTTTTTCAAACATGCCTTTAGTCTTTTCTAAAGAGCATTTTCGTTTATAAAACGAGGTGGTCGACCTGTTATCGTGATCATTTTCAAAATTTACCTGATTAAACATTAAATAAGGAAGATATCAAAAGGTAGGGGTGTTCGTTTGGACGATTTGGTTTCATCCGGACCAAATAGGTGAAATCAAATAAAGTCCGGTGAAATCAAATAGATATATTTTGTGTATATATTCGTCAATATTTATTGTGAGATACATAGAAATCCTAAGAAAAGTAATAGTCAAGCCATATTCATCAAAACTAAACGCTAAAAGTACATTCCATCCGATATTTGATCACATACTTTATACTTATATAGTTACATTAGTTATAGCCCGTAGGCTTCCGTTAATATTATTTGTCATTTTCAAAAACATTAGTGATAGCAATTAAATTACTTAGCATTAGTATTGTGTTTCAATGAACCCTTGATAATAATAATGTATTTTAACAATTACTTAGCATATTGTAAATTTATTGGTAGTTATTATTTGTGTTTTGTTGATATATTTTTTAGGGGCACTTGATATCAAATGTCATTTTTACCTTTCTATTAATTCCTAAAACCCTTTTTTCATTTATAATAAGAGTAAAATTGGTTTAATACGAAATAATTAATTACTCATTAATAACATTTTACATTATTTAAAAGAAATTTAAGTTCGTTTAATACTCCATATCGCTCTATGACAGAGGTTAGCAAAACTCTTATTATTTAATAGTAATAAATTATGACTTCTATTAGCAATAAAATTAAAAATACGTTGAAAACTTATATGTATCCAGTTGTTGAATGATTGCAATTGAAGAATACGATTCTTTTTACCAAGAAACTGGACTCCTTCGTGCGTGTGTGTTTCATCGTACGCTTCCACCCACCAAATTGGAACTTTTGACGTGTAACTTCCTGCCGACTTGTGGATCCCATTTATATTTGGCTACTCTTCTAGAAGGACGTTAGTGAGTGTACGGAATCACGGATAGTTTTGGAACTCGCTGCCGGCATTTTTTAAAACGGCAAAATAGATAATTCCTTTGAACTGCAAAAAGAGGCAACAAAACGAGCTTCGACAATATCTACCCGCAGAACGCAAAAAAAAAGATTATATATAAAGACTAGTAAGAATCTAATAAATTAACAAGAATACAAACAACACCAATCCTCTTAACATATTCTTAAAAATTATATCATTTCTATACCTCCAAGTGACCCATAATATAGTGAAAAGGCTTGTGTAAAACAATCTGAGACTTCAATTTCCCCAAATTTAGCCGAGAACCCCACTCCAAAATATTAACCAAACCATTCAAATCACCAATAGATATATTCCACCAATTACAAAACTCGATACATACCATGTGGGTTTCACAACAAGACCAAAATATATGTTCTTCGTTTTTAAATTCTCTTTCACACTTGCAACACACCGTCATTTGGAGCATTATTCCTCGTTTTAACAAATTATAATAAGTCGGAAGCCTATAAAACGATAATCTCCAAATAAATATATTAACCTTATTAGAAACGAGCTAATTTCCAGTTAGTGCAATGGATTTTTCGTTCCCCTTCTTTAACACCCCAAAAGAATTTCGCACGCATAGACTCTAATTTGTTAATGGTCCCGAGAGCCCCAAACACTCTAATCAACACTACAAACCCCTAAATTCGATCTATGCTTAATCCAGAAAAAAAAATTGAGCCTACATACACATAAAAATCGAAATGACTCTCGAATCTGAGCTATTAAAAATTAGCTCGTTTATGTTTCCCAAATAATCCATAATGTTATGAACACCCCTACATAATATAATTTAAGCTTCTTCATCTCTAAATTGATCTGGCTCCCCCATTCGAAAATTATCCAAACAGTTGATATAGTTTATAGAAATATTCCACCAGTTACAAAATTCAATCCAAACCCAAAGAGAATACAAACATAAAACATGGTTAATTAGCTGGCTAGATGTAACACATCATTAAGGTTTATCGGATTGTACTTTAATGTCTACCTATTGGCTCAAATAACTTTTATAATAATGTAGCATGAATTTCGCATAGGTAGTTCCTTCATATAAAGTGCAACATCTTACTCATGATTATGGATTATTGCTTGTTAACTTTTTGTTTTTGGTTACGAGTCAAACTAGTGCAGGTCATATTGGCTCTTTTCAAATTTATTGTGGTTTCTTAGAATACTTATCTGATGGATTAAACTTTATTGCAAAGGTACATAAAACTCTCTCTAAACCAAAGTTTTAAGAAATCATATAAATATACAAGTCTTACACGATTCTGTGCCAAGTGTAACAGTTTAAAAACCTCTAGATATATATGATTATATGATATGACACTACTACAGATCGGGTTTGTTAGTGCGGACCAATAAATTTATTTATTGCGGTGGTACAATATAACCGCAACAACAAATTCAGTTCGCACTGCAAAAGAAAAAACCGCAACAACAATTCAATTTGTTGTTGCGGCCATGATAAACCCGCATTAACAATTCCATTTGTTGTTGCGGTCATGCTAAACCCGCAATAACAATTCCATTTGTTGTTGCGGCCATACGTTACCCGCATTAACAATTCCATTTGTTGTTGCCGCCATACGTTACCCGCATTAACAATTCCATTTGTTGTTGCGGCCATGATATGATATGATTCATATTTATATCTATTTCTTGATTGATACTTTTAATTGATATATGTATTTGCATACCGACACGTACATCTCCATCACTAGAATGCCATGTGTATACGCACACAAACATATCTTTCATGTTTTTTTACATACTCACCACACTCTCATACATACAATCTATACGTACACTTTTTCGTACTCACAAACTTCCTAGCTTAATTAAAAAGAACTGATGGAACACTTCCTAGCTTAGCTCCTGAAATAGGCTAGTGTTTTACTTGTTTCAACCGTTCTTCAGTAATTAAAACTTAAAAGCTTAATGCCAAACTAGGCAACCCTACAAAGAGTAAATTACGAAGTATAAAGCCGTTTGGCATGTCATAATTTTCCGTAATGGAATTCAATTATGAAGGAATTGAATTCATTCAGAATTCAGTTCCTTCGTAATTGAATTCCGTTACGTGTTTTGTTACAAATATATTAGCTGTAAGTCATATCCATGCTTATGCATTTTTTTTTAACTTTCTATGTTTTTTTTAATTTTATTATTTTTTATTTTTTTACTTTTTTTAAAAAAAAATATTTTTTAATTTTTATTTTTTTAAAAAAATTATTTATTTATTTTTTTTTTAATTTAATTTTAATAATTATTTTTTTAAATATTTTTAAACGATTTTAAAATCTGAAGCATACAAAATATTCAAATTTGTTAGTTCACTAAAGGACCGTAATTGAATTCATAGGGTGTCGGGACGGATTTCAATTACAACGAATATCGTACTTCGAAAATACGTCGTAACTGAATTACGAAAAAAATATTCATCCAAACGTCCCTCCGTTTAATGTAATTGAATTATAATTACAGAGGATTACGTTAAAACAAACTGGGTCTAAATATTAGAGCATGAGGATCTGAATATTTGTTGTAACATAGACTAAAGTTATATTTTTCATGTTTTTCGTTGATTGGCTTAGAAACTCTATGTTTTAATGATTTAGCAATTTACTAAACTCCTCGTTATAAAATTTTGTCCCATACAAATTTTTTTTTCATGTTTTTCGCCCTTAGTAAACCCTGTCGTGCTAAAGTTATAAATTAAATTTTAAAGTTTGAAAAGTTAAAAAGTAAAAATAAATTAGGATAAAATAATTGTGTCGATAAAAAGTGTTTGTAAATCAAATCAGAATATTACACGTGGCAAATCCACCGGATAAATTCCGGTTTGGACTTTTTCTTATTCCAAATCTAACCCACGACCAGCTCTCCTGTTGCTTAATTAGTCCGACTTCTTTTCGATGACACACACTTAGCGTGTTTTTAGTGTGTGTAAGCTGTATCTCCTATATATTTATATTTCATACTCAAATTCTTCACAATTATTCACCTACTCTCAAACTCAACTTCTCTCTCACACAAATCCCCTAACCTCTCATCTTCTTAATTAGCCATGTCTGTTGTAGACCCTTGGCCGTTTTATTGAATAAAATATCGATTCACCGTAATTCTTAACCTTTATCTAAAAATTTCAAATTCTCACGTTTAAGACTCGAAATCAGATCGGGGTATTCAATTTCTTGGAAAAAGATGAAATTTCGAGGGTTTTTGATAAAACATAGAGTGAGTTCACTTTTCCGGCGAGTTCACCGGAGAAATCCATCCCCGTCGGCGGGTTACAGACGGCTAGATCACCGGTCTCCGACGTCCATATCAAAGTTGTTGAAGTGGGGTTGTCAGCTCAAAACCAAAGCTATAGCTATGTGTTCTAAAAACTCCAGTCTGCAGCAGAACCAGGTTCTTGAAAAGTTCTCATCGCCGCCGTCGGCGGTGCCGAAGGGGAAGATGGCGGTGTATGTCGGCCAGAAAGATGGAGATTTTAAGAGGGTGTTGGTGCCGGTGATATATATAAACCACCCATTGTTTGGTCAGCTGTTGAGGGAAGCGGAGGAGGAGTATGGTCACGACCATCCCGGCGGTATCACCATACCTTGCCGGTTTTCGGATTTTGAAAACGTAAAGAGCCGGATTGCTGCCGTATGCGGTTGCCGGAAAATGCTGACGTGGAAGCGTCGTTGATCGATGATGATGATAAATATAGTTAGGTTAAAGCTTTTTTTTTTTTGGAAACTGCAAATGAGGTTAAAGCCTTTTTACATAGCATAAATATGAAGTATGTAAGAATCCAGAGTGGTAAATCTGTATTAGCTTATGAATTGTGCATAGCAAGTTGTACAGCTCTCTGGATTTATTTAATTTCGATCTGAATTAAATTTTTGTTGCAACGTTTTCTTTGTCACCTTTTCTAGTTGAACTTTTTTTTTTCTTTCAGATTTATTTTTGGAGGATCTAAATTTTGTGTAATATTTATCACATGAAAAGGAAAGACTTTGTGCCGTTGTCGTAGCTTATTAAGTTAATATGTTATTTTTGTGTATTTAGTTTTGTGAAATAATAATTTTGCATCACAAAATAGATTTTCAACTTTAAGTTACTTAAAAGATATAACGACTTTTTGTCATTACATTGCTAAAAATAAAAAATTAACGGCTTATTTTGTTAACTTATTTTTTTAAATAAAAAAAGAGGGTAGCTTTTTTCTTTAATAACCTACAAGTTTGAGATTGTTTATGTATTTGAATTAAATATGAAATAACTTTAAAAGAAAGTAATTAAGTTTGTGGTTTTTGAACATATGAGATATTTGTAAGTTATAAAATCATATAAATGAATTGAATAGTTAGATTATTTAAACAAAATCATATATGTATTACTATTCGGTTTTTTTGGACACTCCGGTTTTACAATGAAAACCGAAACTAATCCGAAAACCAATATATTAATCCGATTCGAGTCCAAACCAATCCAAATAACCAAATATTCAATCCAAATGATTCAATTCAAATTATCCAATTGAATAATTCAGTTATATTCAAATATTGAACACCCCTAAACTCTCCTCATTAGTTATAACGTTTTCACTATTATCATAATATTGTTAGTTAAATAAATATGATATAGTAGTATATAAAAATGATTTTCAGTAAATATTATCATTTTTATTTTAAATGCTACAAGATTCTTTGATTGTTCGGATACTAGTTGATAAAACTTAATTAATAAAAGATCAAATGATATTTCTTTCAATTCCTACTTATATTTTTATCGAACTTCTAATCTGAACTTGATATATGTAATCTATTCATTCTCTTTTTTTTATATCATAGTTGATTTTAACATTTTCATGATCAAATAGATAGATATATAAGTATGAAAGAAATATAGGAACCAATATATATCATTTCTCTTAATAAAATCATACGTACGTCTACGTACGTTTTTACACGTGAGTAAAAAGTATAAACTCCTACCAGGTATTTCATATTTGTAAAGATCGAGCATAATAATTGGCTATTAGATTAAAATTAACAAATAAGATTATATATATATATATATTTATAAATATAGTTGGAATAATTTTTCAGAAGAATATTGCTTCCATTTTATTCTTTCCACATAAGAGGCATTTTCAGAGGAAAATATATTCCACTGTCTATACTACATTTTCATTAGTACTTTTTAATGAAAATGCATAATTAGTTGATTATTGGTACCACCTTGAGTAATAATTTAGATAACCCCCTACATTTAGCTGTATACAACTTTTAATCCCAGTTTTCTAAGTCATCATTCTTTATTAAATACATTAATTTGCTTTGATTTATGGTCACTAATGTATGTTTAATAATCTATAAAAAGATCACTATAGTTTATATATTTAATTAATTACGTAAGAAGTTTCGTAAAATATTCGTACTATCGATCCTCCTTATCTCAAAGTATTCTTTTTCGTAAAATATATTTTTCCTTTCATTTATAAGTGATTTTTCTATTTATATTACAAACTTATAATTTGAAAATGTTTGGAAGCACTTATAAATATGACATAAAATTCTAATGTTATGCATTTATATAAATCATGTGTAAACTAGATATTTGCTAAAGTGTGAATTATCTATAGTTGATTAAAAAATGAGTAATGGTATTTGGTCCTACCATTTAGACCTACTCATAGATCAACTCATTAGATAAAGACACGTGTCAAAATCAAGGGATAATATTAGGAGAGAGAATTAGTGGAATACACATGTCATCCTATCTAGTAAGTGAGTCTATGAGTAGGTCTAAATGGTAGGACTAAATTTCATTTCTCTTAAATAATATGTGCCAATTATCAATAATAACATTTGGGAAAAAAAAAATTCATCTACGGCACATAAATATAGTTTTTATTTTATTTTATAAATTTTTGTTTAAATATTAGGTTTGATTTATCTCAAAACTTTCATTAAACAACAGAATAGTGTTTTATATGTAGATTGTAGTGCTATATACTTCCTCCGATTCAAAATAAGTGATACACTTTTACTTTCACGGTTTTTGAAGTAAAATAGTGTAATGATGGTTAAATTAGATTCATTGAATGATTAGTGGATAATGGGCTCCACATCTTTTGAATAAAGTGGGGTTAATGATGTTTAAAAGTAAAAAATAAGGGTAAATGAGTCATTTCACTTTGTTAAAGTAGATAGTTAGTGGGTGTGGGTCCCACTATTTTTTGCCATTTATGAAAAGTGTAGCACTTATTTTGAATCACCCATTTATGGAAAGTGTAGCGCTTATTTTGAATCGGAGGAAGTATATGTTTTTTTAATGACACTTAATGTATTCTAATTTATCCATAACACTATTTGAATCTATAGGTCATGGAAAACATCTTACAAGCTTACCCAATAGCACTATGCTATAAGCTTTGATATGCAATGAATACCCAAAATAGCACTATGCTATTTTGAATCACCCATTTATGGAAAGTGTAGCGCTTATTTTGAATCGGAGGAAGTATATGTTTTTTTAATGACACTTAATGTATTCTAATTTATCCATAACACTATTTGAATCTATAGGTCATGGAAAACATCTTACAAGCTTACCCAATAGCACTATGCTATAAGCTTTGATATGCAATGAATACATTAGTATGTAAATATGATATGAATCTTTACAAATTTATCATAAAATGCGAACATATGCTAATTGTTATTTTTCATTTATAAATGTAACTACTACTTTTATTTACCAGATCTGAAGCAAATTTTTTCGATATGAGTAACAAATGGGAATCTCGAGTCCTTCAACCATGCTTCTATGTTATTTTGTAAACACCACCTACAAACAATATTAACTTTATTTGGCTGTAAACTTGATTTACATGACATCAAAATCTTCAAAGAACTTCTACTTTTAGTACACGTTAATTTATTCAGTTTTCTCGATTACCATATTATAAATAATAACATTTTCATTTTCTAAGGAAAAATGTTGTTATTCATTAGCGTTTTCTATATTTTTTTTCTATGAATATTGTTTTTTGTTTATAAAATGTAATACTTTGAATATGTTAATTTAAAATTATGATGGTTAATGGTTATCTTAAACCCGTCAGGATTCGCAGACGCATGTTGTTCGTAAGATAACATGAGATATTATGAACCACCAGATGAATTGTTTTCCTTATTTGAAAAGTATATAAACGAAATTGCTTATTAACTCGTGAAAGTTAACGGTGAGAATGTGAGATGGATCGTTGGGTCGTCTGATTATAACGTCTTTGACTTGAGATGGCAGATTATAGATAACATATATAGTTTGATGTCATAGAACATGTTACAAGTGGTGGATGAATGAATAAGATGTGATTTTAAAAGGACTTTGGGTAAATTGTTGGTCCATTTTTAGACCAATAGAATGGTCCAATTATGAGACATCCCAATTCCCACTTGAAAGCTAAAATCTTTTGGTAGATTATTGAGCACTTGGAATGGGGAAATGATTTAAAGTTGAATTATGATACAAAATATGGATATAAGATTGAAAAGTTGTCCCATGTCATAACCCTAATCACAGCTACTACACGTATTTTTTTCCCCACCATATACTTTTGTCAGATATCTTTTGAAAAATAGTTTTCTACTCTCTGGTAGAAATATGACTGTCTACATGTCACCTCCTC
This sequence comes from Calendula officinalis, assembly GCA_963853835.1. NCBI lineage: Eukaryota > Viridiplantae > Streptophyta > Magnoliopsida > Asterales > Asteraceae > Calendula > Calendula officinalis. The sequence continues at coordinate 3,963,013 of OY970830.1, read as the reverse complement.
ATATCTTGCCTTTGGAGGAATTGGGTTTAGTTCTTGAAATCCAGATAAATTATTGAACTTGCATATCAACTTAAAGTAGTGTGTGTTGTATAGTTTTTATATTTTAGTAAATATTAAGGGTATTTGCAAGTTGGCAAATTTCCTATCATACGTCGTATTTTGCATCGGTCACGAGGAGTTGTGGAGCTTTATTTTTTGTCAAGCCTCTTGAAATGTCATAACGGTCGACACTAATGTTGACACTAATGTTGACACTAATGTCTACACTAATGTCTACACTAATGTTGACACTAATGTGAGCATTAAAATAATAAGTTATTTTTTGCTATTCATAAAATTGAGTTATGACTTGAGAGCCTATAAAAAGCATACTTGTGGTGAAAGTTGAGACACACAAAAAATGAATAAGCTCTCCTCTTGATCATGATGTCGCGTTCTTGATAGAATTCATGTGTTTCCAAGTAGTCACTTTGTGATATCGGTAACTCTATTGCTGTAGAATCATACCGACAAACTGCATCAAATCCTGGGGTTCTACGTTGAGGCTTGCAGCATATAGAGCGCGTAAAAACCTTAAAGGACATGAATTACAATTCCGTGCGGTTCGTTCTTCATCAACATTCAGGTTTGATTGTTCCATTTGGTTCTTTCTTTTTTGTTGATTATGATATTGAATTATCAATATCAAATACGGTTTTAATATCGTAATTGTCTAATTATTTAATCACCGAATATTTAAAATAAACAACAATTGTCATTGAAAGTATTACTAACACGTTGTTGCTTCTATTAATTATATTCGTAATAGTGAAATTTATCTATTATTAGCTATTGCTATTGTTAGTCCTAGATTAGTGTAAATAAGTGTAAATATTGTCAGTCCTAGATTACCCAACAACTCTACTACTATCTTAAAGACGAGATAAGAATTTTACTACATCCTAATTCCGAATATCAATATCGGAGATGATGCGGAAACTAATTAATAAACTTTTTTTTTTCCTTCAAGATAATGAATTAAATTCATTGAATGACATGTGTTTTTACATAATTTTTAACGGCGAATTTATAAAAAATATTTAGCAAGGAGTTAGAAAATAAAGAACAAAAGTTAAGAACTATACATACACCCATTCTACCTAGCTATACATCAAGTTGCGATTCGCCGACCTATTTTTAATCCAAAAAATAAAAAAGAAAACTTTGAATATGACTTCTAATAAACGCCTCCTTCTCCCTCTTGATAGATGAAACACCTTACTATTTATTGTCTTCCATACGTACATACTAGTGTTTTTACATACCCATAATAATAGGGAGCTGATTCGTACAGAGCAACTTTTATCCATATAGAGCAAATTCATTTCAAATGACAATCACGTCATTCCTTTATTTTTAACACATTTTGCATTTCACCTCTCCTATTAAGAGCATGATTGTCATTTTGGATGAATTTACTCTGAATGTATAAAAGTTACTCTGTACGAATCACCACCCATAATAATATCTTTGAAATACCGGTGCAAACTGGGCCTTTTGGTTTGATTATGTAAAGACCAATAACATACTTTAAGGCCCATTGATAATATCACGCCTTAAGCAATTATACATTGTGCAATGTATATTGCACCTACAATATTACTATCCTTTCTATTATCAAATTTTGGATAAACGCTTTTCAGATTTATCACTTTGAATTATATTATTATCATAAGAAATAAAATAAAACCATCATATTTCAAATAAAATAATACCATCTAGGGTAGTTATAATAAATAATTTCTATTTACTTGGTAGCAATATAAACACTTCTCAAAATGATAAAAAAAATAGAATATTACAAGTTTTTTGTTGGATAAAGAAAAATATTGCTATTTTAAAAACAAATTCTGTTTTTTTTTTCTCTCGATATTCTTGAATTATATAGTTTAAGAAAATAAAAGTGGAACCCGATACTTTTCTTTTCTAGAGATTAATATGCGATGGGTATATAACTTTTTTAAGAATAAATTTATATTATCGCTCTTTTATAAAGATAAATGCATCTGTAGTTATTTTATTTTTTAAAATAATAAAACTAGAATATATGCCCATTTAGGAAAAGCAATGGTAGAGGAAACTATACCTCTTGATTATGAAGATCAAAAAGCAATAGAATTTGAGCCAAAAGAGATGTTCAGGTTTCACATTCTCTCTTCAAACCTTTTCTTGTTCCTCACTTTCTACTCTTACTTGGTCAAATCCCATGTCTTCATTTACTATGGATGCTCTCAAGAAAAGTTCCAACCAAACACACCATTTGAAACTAACCTCAACTCTTTACTATCCTCATTTGTTTCTTCATCATCCCAAGCCTTATACAATAGTTTTGCCATTGGCAACGACACAAACGCCTCTTCATAGTCCGCCATTTATGGATTATACCAATGTCGAGGAGATTTAACGACACTAGATTGCGCAAAATGCATCAAAAGCACAGTTTCCCAAGTAGAATTAGCGTGTCCTTACTCATACAGCAGTAGTTTGCAGTTAGACCAGTGTTCAGTGAGATATGAGAAATTTGATTTTTTAGGGAAGTTGGATCCTACCCTAAGATTCAAGAAGTGTAGCCAAAGTGTTAGTCATGATGTGCAATCTACTAAACGTCGCGATGATGTATTGGTTGAGTTGGGTGAAGTTGATCAAGGGTTTAGGGTTAGTAGCTCGGGGTTGGTTGAAGGGTTTTCACAATGTTTAGGGGATTTGAATTTAAATGATTGTAATTCTTGTCTTGGAGAGGCTATTTCGAAGTTGAAAAGCTTATGTGGATCATCAGAGGCTGGGGATATTTTCTTGGCGCAATGTTACATGCGATATTGGGAATCTGGTTACTATAATTCTCCTTCAAGTAAATAACTTTTAACTGATAGTATTGTTGTTTTTTTTTAATACTTACTATGGATAAAAAAAAGCACAATTTTATCTACTTTATAATAGGAATTTTTGGTTTTGATTCATATTATAGAATCGTCCGGAGATGACAACGTGGGGAGAACAATAGCCATAATTGTTGGCGTCGTGGCAGGTCTTGTAGCTTTTATCGTTCTTCTTTCCTTTTGCAGAAAATCATGAAGTAAGTTTCCATTAAGCATCTAACTTTAAAGCTTAAATAAAACAGATTAGAGAAATAACGAACTAATATCAAAACTTTCTTGAAATTTTAAAATTTTCTTTTGCTTATAGATAATTAATTCTCTTTCCCTTTTAATTTATTTACTCATTTTGATGTTGATTTGATTTTGATTTCAAGCAAGTGTTTTATTTCAGGTTAATAAAGATAGCGAGGGGTAACAAGTGACATGACTTCGAATGCATTTCTCACAATTTAAGCTGAAGTTTATTTCAATTTTACAGAGTAGTTCAGAACCAGTTCAAGTTTATTTCAATTTTATTGTAACAACTTACTATTATAAAAAGAACTTTAGCTTAGGCGATCAAATGCTAATATCAATTACCAGTACTATTATTCAAAAATATATATTCTTCAACCATTCGGCAAACTTCTAAAAGAATATTAATCGTGTGGCATGAAATTACAGTAGGACTATGGTCCCAATATTCTATATGATATTTTAAGGGATTATATACGCCGAGCCTATTATATTCTACGTTAGTAATGATATATGACCTGATCTATAAATATAGTGGAGGAATCTTTTGAAAATTGAAAATTTCGTAAGAATATGATAATTTTTATTTATGTATGTATTCACATAGTGAATCATCCATGAATACACACTTGTCCCGTGTTTTCTCGCGCCGTGAAGTTTCGCGCCCGCCCCTGTGTATTCATGATGATTCAAGTGTATTCATTGATGAATAAATAACACTTTCGCCCCCAAAATGAACGGCTGATATCTATTCTCGCATTCTCACCCAATATATAAATTTCAAAGGAACTCATTCCTATAAATATAAATAGTTGGTGAAATTTTATGAATATCAATCATAAAATAATTGACATATAAAATCCACTAATCATTTGATATATATATTTATATTGATCAAATAAGTGTAAAACTATAAACAATACTATGTCTTAAAAATTTAAACTTGAATTTAAACAACATATGCATTTATCGAGAGCTATTTTATTTTATTTTTTAACTCGTCTATATAAAACTATAATAGCAGTCTAAACTTATGAATAGAACATTAAACAATAGAACACAAACCATTAATAACAATTTACTCGACTACAGTCTACATGCATACTTACTTTGTCATATACGTAGTTTTTTTCTCTCAAACCTTTTCCTTTTCATAAACTAGTTATTATTAAATAATATATTAATTAAATCGAATTTAATTTATTTTTTACATTAATAATAGTAGTACAAGATCAAGAAGACATGTTACTCATGAACCTTTTAATTTGAATATAAAATACGTTACCCGGAATATATGGAATGTTACAACCGGCACCGTCATTTTCACCGTCGTGTGCATCTCTTGCAGCCGTGAGACTGAATAAAGCAACGGGAATATAGGTGAGGAGATCTTGTTTCTGTGCTTTTTGTGTAATGAAGGCTTGATTTTCTGGTTTTGTTTTGATACAAAAACTCGTTTGTTTAATTTTTAGTTATCAGCTTCGATGTTTAGGATTTTTTTTTCTTCCTATAATTCCAAATCCATGTCAATTTAGTTGAATTTTCACCAAAAAAAACCTATATCTTCTGAAGCAAAACTAAAATATCTTGTTCAGCAAGAAATTTTGCATTATTCCGATTTCACCAGTAATTGAAGCAACGAGTTTGTGCCTTCCGCAGCTCAGCATAATTTAGGTCGAGATTTTATGTAATTTCGTATTAATTTGGCTCGCATTAGTGTAATATCACCTGTTAATTTAACTGAAACTCCAATTCGATTATTAGAATTCAGATTTCGTTTAGGTTTTACGAATTTGCTGTTTTTCTGATGCTTTCTGTTATTGATTGATTCAGGTACAGGACTCTCGTACAAGTTAGGGTTTCAGTTGGATGTATAAATCATGACCGGAATCAGATTCCTGATCTCCAAATCGTCACGTAGAATGTATAATACTTGTTTGCAACCGAACAAACATGTCTACCAATTTGAGACCACAGTAAGACCTTGTTTCACTTGCATAAGCCGTGACTATTCAACCAATCGAAGTACCAGAAGCAACAATTTGGACATAATTCCACATAAACTATCAAACTTACAACTTCAGACCACTTATCCTCTTCTCGCAACAACACATTTGTTGAATCATCGATTCTATTCATCATCAACCAGTAATCACGAAAAAGATGTAGCAGCTTCAATTTCTAAAGGATCTGAAGCTGTTAACACTAGTGAATTCAATGGAAATGGTTTGCTTCACAAGGTGAAGGAAGCTTGGGAATCAAGTGTAAATGTTGCATCTCAAACTGGAGAAAAGGCAAAAGAAGCTTTTGGTGAAGTGAGTCCTCATGTAGAACAATTACTCAATACTCATCCATATCTTCGTGATGTTATTGTTCCGGTTGGCGGAACCCTAGCCGGAACTATTGCCGCCTGGGCTATCCTTCCAAGGATTTTCAGAAGATTCCATAAATACTCAGAGCAAGGACCAGGTGCACTCTTACCAGTTGGATCATTATGGGGAGCTGTTCCCTATGAAAAAAGTTTTTGGGGTGCATTAGAGGTCCCAGTGAGATACCTCATAACTTTTATGGCATTTTCACAAATGTTAGCAACTTATTTTTTGGTTTATTTGTAATTTTGTATTTAATTTTGTGCTAATTATAATATATATAGAGGTGTGATGGTAGCTCCAACAACAATTGCATCACAATTCATTTTACCTGCTTGGAGGGGTGCTGCTATACTTTCATTTGTGTGGTTTTTGCATCGATGGAAAACAAATGTGATCACACGTGCTTTGGTTATGAAGTCTGTTGTGGGAGTTGACCGTGATAGGTTGTTGACTTTGGATAAATTTTCTTCTGTTGGGTTGTTTGTTCTTGGTGGTATGGCTTTAGCTGAAGCTTGTGGAGTAGCTGTACAATCTATATTAACTGTTGGAGGAGTTGGAGGTTAGTTCTGTTACAATTAAGTTATACAATATATAGCAGATTTTAGGAATTATGAATGATTTAATGATGGTTACTGTATCTTTTTAGGGGTTGCAACTGCTTTTGCTGCTAGAGATATCCTTGGCAATGTCTTAAGTGGGTTATCTGTACAACTTTCACAACCTTTTTCAATTGGAGATACAATAAAAGTATGTGTTCTTTTTTCTGTTATGATTTTTTTTACTGTTTCAAACTTCAATTTTATTACTCCTATTTCTTTTGTGATTTCAGGCTGGATCTGTTGAAGGTCAAGTTATAATGATGGGACTCACAACCACCACGTTACTTAGTGCAGAAAAATTTCCTATAGTAGTTCCGAATTCGTTGTTTTCTAGTCAGGTGAACGGATGTTAAGTGTGTTTGACTAAATGTGGCAGGTTGACTTTTTATTTTTATTTTTTATGATGAAATGTTTTTATTGATAGGCGATTGTGAACAAATCGCGTGCTGGATGGCGTGCAATGGTATCAAAAATTCCTGTGCAGATTGATGATTTTGATAAGATACCTCAAATATCAGAGGACATAAAAACAATGATGAAATCGAATGTGAATGTTTTCTTAGAAAAAGAGCAACCGTATTGTTATCTCTCTCGTGTGGAACGGTCTTTTGCAGAGCTTAGTCTTGGATGCAACCTTAAACAAATGGTATATCTCAAATGTTTTTTTAAGGATTATGCATAATTTAAGAATTATGTGGTAATGGTAAGAATGATTTGTGATCGCAGAGCAAAGACAAGTTATTCACAGCAGAGCAGGATGTTCTTCTCCAATCTGTTGGGATAATCAAGAAGCATGGTGCCACGTTGGCTAGCACATGGGGGACGTAAAAATGTTGGTAATTTTCTGTTATTTAACAAACTAAAGAAGGTAGATTTTGTTTTTAATGTAAACACAATACTTGAGAGAATGATGGTTGATGATTATACTTCCTCATGAATTTGATTGATTCTTGTGAAAAAGTTGAGCCTTCAATGACATTTAAATTTCTTATTCGTATACAACACCATAATTTGAGTGGAGCAAATAAGTGATTAAAAGTGTTCTACTGACTTGTGAATAATACTTATTTATACATGAATAAACCTAAAATTCACAATTTCTATCATTTTGGATCTCTCCCTAGGTGATTATAACATAAAAATCCACTGTAACATAAAAATTCAATGGATCTCTCCCTAGGTGATTATAACATATAACACGGAAAAAAGAGGCATTGGACAATACAACAAATAACACTTTCATTATCATTAACAATTACATCGTACATAGATTAACACAAACACAACATACGAAAAAAACACATTTTACATTTCATCTTACTACAAATTTCAAACTAATCGAAAAACCGATTATTCAACTTCCTTAACTCCAGTCAAATAAACCCGACACTGGATCACACTTCCACCAATCCCAAAACCAGGCATCACCATCAAACCAACCTTCGGTTTCTCACCATTTTCATCCACAACAAAATTCTTCACCACACTTTCCATATAAACCTCTGAAAACTCAGCCCCTTTACTCACTTGAAAAACCCTAATTACAGGATCAAACGAATGTGCCAAACGGTGCAAAAGCCAGATCGCTTTTGCTAATTTCAAAAACGCTTGATAAAACGGTGTTCTCGGATGACCACCGCCCATTACATAGTTTCTATGATCCAAATTACCAAAAAAAGAAGCTTCCATTTTCGGGTGGACCACAAGTATGTATTTGCTCCTGCAAAATTTACCAAAATCTGAATCCGGGTTTTGCCCAACCGAATCAAGCGGGTCCATTTCACGTAAAGCAAGATATTGTTGGAAGAAACTTTCTTTACTCGCGTTCGGGTCGTTTTCTGATTTAAGCCCGAAATGTTCTTGTTGAAACCCGCTAAACATTTTTTGACAAATATGGTATTCGAACGCGTATTTCTTGTGGGCCCGTTTTGCATAAATTACATCCGCTTCAATCGAATTAGCAGCTGCATCAAGGTCCCAACCCGCAGCTTTCATCATATTAATCAACGGTTTTGAAAAATCATGAACCGCTTTTGAGGCAACTTCTACAGCTGACTTAAAAAGTTCAGGGGTCAAATCCGTTAAAAATGTTCCATTTTCATCAACCGACCCCTCGGACTCTTTAGAAGATGACGATAAGCCCCTCAGTTTTAAATTCTTCTCAAGTTTAGCCCGTTTTTGAGTCGCTTCTTGGATATGCTGCTGTAACTGAAGAATTTCAGAATCTTTATTATGAATTTCGGATTGAAATTTCTTCACCATAACTTCATAAGTCTTTAAAAGACTCTGTTGTTCTTGAATCTCAGCAGCTAAACGGGAATCTTGAGGAGATATATAAGTTGGTCTCGGGTTATTCTCTCTGTAAAAATGTTTGAGTTCAGATAGATTTTTTAGCTCTGAAATCACGAGTTTATCAGCTGCTTGGATTTTATCAGGATCATAAGGAGTATGAGCAGATTGAAGTCGAATATAAGCAGATTTTAAAGATGAAATATTTGTAAATATTTTAGAAACTAAAGCTTCAACAGCTTCTGGATTTTGGTTTGCAGTTTCTTCCATAGGTTGTGGGTGGACCTTTTGGTTACTGCTTTCACGGTTTTGGGAGTCTTTTGCTCCACCCAATTGCATAATTACTTGCTAGAAACGGGCTGGTAAGTGGGTCCCCTACCCGATAAAGGATTGAGACGGGCTGAAATAAAAACATTAAAAAATACTATATGATAATAGGAATAACGATATGCATATGTAAGAATAAATCAGTTGTAAAATTGGATATTGGATACCCTTCCTAGATTAATGGAAATCAGCATAGATTAAGCTAACCATTTCTATGGGGATAAAACCAAAATGTAAGCTTTCAAATTGTCATGTTGAGATGTAGCTGTGTCTATCAATTTCAATGTCATTTTCCTTTCTCTTTCAATCTCCAATCTATGGTAACCAATAATGCAGTGTCATTTTTTAATTAGTTTCTTAATTATTATTTTTTAAATTGTTTGAATACTGTACATTATAAAGAGACAATTCCTCCTAAAATCCTAGATCCATCTCCGATCCGAAATCACAAACCATAATTCATATAAAAAATACTAGTTGTTGATCGATCATTGAGACAGCGTTTACACGACTCTAAAAAAGAATCAAATTCAAATTCTGCTCGAAATTACGGATACTAAAAAGTGAAACAGGAAAGGTTAAAATTGTTAATAGTGAAGATAATAGAAGCGGAAAATACCTAAACGGTTACTTCGCCGGATATCTGCCGGAGAAGTACATGCCTGTCTATTTGCCAATTATAGCACGTTGTAGAGAGAGAAAGATGAAGATTATGAATGGAGCCCTAGCAGAGGGAAGAATCTTTGTTGCTTTATATCAGATTTACCTTTGTTTTAATTGAATTTTTATGTTCATTGGGCATTTTTTATTTATGCCATTTCAATCATAGTATGGCCCGGCCCGGCCCATTTAGTATATGATACCAAAAACAATAAAAAATCGATAATTGGTAAAGAATCTCGACTTCTCAGTTGGTGATAAATACACAACTTTTAATGGGTATACCACAATTATTATTTCAGATAGTTGTGCAGCTGTAAAACTTATACCTTGTGATGTAGACCTTAAAAACTGTGGTACAAAAATGAATTCCCTTCTCACTACCGATAACTTTATGTGTATATCAAATGATAATAATTTCTTCCATCCAAAAATAAATGTTTATTAGATAGAATTCACAAATTTTTAAGAAGCTATAATTATAACATAGAATATTACATACTTAGAAAATATACATTTATTTTTTAGTAAACTAAAATAACACAGAAGATAATATACAGAAATGTGATGACCCAATAGTCTTTTTGGACGTGTTCTTCTTGTGTTTGTCAAATAGCCAGAGCTACAAAGATTATAAACGGCAAAACGAGGAACGAATATTCAATAAATCTGTTTTTAAAAGCTAAAGGACTTATCTATTTCTTTTATTTATTTAAGATTAAGAGATCGACCATGTCAAAAATCAATTATTTACCTTCATAAAACATCTAAAATAGACATTTGAAAAAACAAGTGTAGAGATACTTATTATGTTTTACTTCATCCGTCCCTAAATAAAGTTCTCATTTCTCCTTAAATTTTTGTCCCTAAATAAAGTTTTCATTTCAAAAGTTAATGGGGTCCACTTAATAAAATAATATAATTATTAAGGACCCTACTACTTACTATACACTAACTATCTTTTTCTCTCCAAACCAAATTTATATTTTAATCAAATTTATTACCAATGATCACAGCACTAACTTTCTACTTAAAACTTGTGCATAAGAGAAATGAGAATTTTATTTAGGGACAGAGGGAGTACTTATTAACTAAATAAATAGTTAAAGTTTATTAATCACTAAAAAACAAATTATGTAATTATTATAATTTTAAACAGTATAATTAAATTCGAATATTATTAATTATCTAATTTTCTATTTTTAGAATAAAGTAATTTATTTTCAGTTAATCACTTTACGAGTATTATTTTTCTGGGAATTAAAGAGCCCCAAATATTCTGTTCTCCTTATTTAATTTGCGCAAATACCCACCATCTCCAACAACAACAATCCTAATCGGTAACCACTTTAATTTCCCCATTTTTTAATACAATCATAATCGCCAGCTTCATACCAGTCGTCATCTTCCTTTGTTCTGTCACGTGCTGCTGCTGCTGCTACTGTTCTTATCTCATTTCGTTTATCTGTTGGTAACGCTTCAATTTTGTTTAGATTTAGCGTTTACTCTGTTCATGATTTAAAATTTGACGAAATTACTCGGAATTCTACCACAAGAGGGTGTGCGTAGCTCTAAAGAAGAACTGATTCATGTTCCTGTTTTTAATTGCATGTATCGATTATATTATCTGTTGGTTTCTTAAATCGGTTATGCACAAATTTAGCTATATGAAATCACAATCGTTTTGTAGTATACGATCGGTTTTTTCATGCTGTAAACTAAGGTTTGGTTTGGTTTGATTTTATCTAAGAGTAAAATTATGAATGATCTGTAGCTGGTGATTAATATGTTTTTTTTAAACTGGCAGAGTAAAATTATATATAGACTTATTTCTATTACTGATTACTTGTTCAGTAGCAAATGGTTATAGGAGAAATGCTCAATTTGGCTTTCGCATAAAATTTGCTGATATGGTGTTGATAATTAGGGTTGCAGCTGAACCTGCAACAGATACAAATCTGACAAATATGATGAATACTGGGAGAAGAGGACTTCATTATTTACACTCATTAAATAATGTTCCTAAGAATTTGATAGAAAAGGGCCAAAGTCGAGTCATTGAGGCATCTCTTACTCTAATTCGTGAGAGGGCAAAACTTAAGGTATTTCCTGATTTCATTTTGAATATTCTAACGTTTTTTTAATTAATTAATTCATTTATTTATTAATAAATATTATTTTAAGGGAGAGCTAGTGCGTGCGTTAGGTGGTGCAAAAGCTTCATCATCTCTTCTTGGAGTTCCTCTTGGACATAATTCATCGTTTCTTCAAGGTCCAGCATTTGCTCCACCAAGAATCCGAGAAGCCATTTGGTGTGGAAGCACAAATTCAACTACAGAAGAAGGTAAACATATTAATTATATAATAATTAAATAATGATTATAGACATAAATAACTAATAAATGGAGTTATTGAAATCAGGTAAGGAGTTAAACGACCCGAGGGTTTTAACAGATGTTGGTGATGTTCCTGTTCAAGAGCTTCGAGATAGTGGAATAGATGATGACAGATTAATGAATATCATCAGTGAATCTGTCAAACTAGTTATGGAAGAAGTAAGTTACTACAATACTACAATTTTGAAAGAAAAAAAAAACAATTTAAATATTTCCATAATTATCTAAACTTATATTGTATAATTAACAGAGTCCATTGAGGCCATTAGTTTTAGGGGGTGATCATTCGATATCATATCCTGTAATAAGAGCGGTTTCTGAGAAACTTGGAGGACCGATTGATGTTCTTCATCTTGATGCACATCCTGATATCTATGATTGTTTTGAAGGAAATAAGTATTCACATGCATCTTCTTTTGCTCGAATTATGGAGGGTGGTTATGCTCGCCGTCTTTTGCAGGTCCTACTTTTTTTATAGGCCAAAATGCATATTAGTACCCTGTACTTGGCTGACTAGGTCCTCTATTACCCTGAACTATCAAAAATGCAACATGGTACCCTGAATCACTAATTTAGTCTTGTTTTCTCACGTGATTTGCTTTTAATATCAATATCTTGAGAAGAACGTATTTTTTTAGTTTGTTAAAAGCTCCAACGAAAGTAAGTCAAGTAAGAAAACGCAATAAAAAATGAGTCAGGGTACTAAATCAAGCATTTTGTCAAGTTCAGGGTACTGTACTACCACTTTAATAATTCAGGGCAGTAGAAGACCTAGTTAGCCAAGTTTAGGGTCCTAAAATGTATTTTGGCCTTTTTTATATTTATAAAAATGGCAATTTTGACACGGGTCGCTTATGAATGGGTTGATTCAGGTTGGCATTCGGTCAATAACAAGCGAAGGACGTGAACAAGGGAAAAGATTTGGAGTTGAACAATATGAAATGCGAACATTTTCAAAAGATCGACACGTTTTGGAAAATCTGGTATCTAGTGTGTGTGTGTGTGTTTTCATAGCTGTCACTTTTTAATATATATTTTTTTAATAATTTTTCAGAAACTTGGAGAGGGGGTTAAGGGAGTATATATTTCAATAGATGTTGACTGTCTTGACCCTGCATTTGCACCGGGTGTTTCTCATATCGAGCCAGGTGGTCTCTCGTTTAGAGACGTTTTGAACATTCTTCACAATCTTGAAGCTGATGTTGTGGCTGCTGATGTGGTTGAGTTTAATCCACAACGTGATACGGTTGATGGTATGACTGCAATGGTTGCTGCTAAATTGGTCAGAGAGTTGACTGCTAAAATTTCTAAATAAATGCGGTTTTCGTGTTTCATATTTGCAATATCTGGCACTCGAGTTTTGTTGCTGAATCTTTTGTTGTCAAGATGTTGTGTAATAAATTTTAATGTTACTTGACTTGAATTATTCTGTTGGTTTTTTTCTTGTTTGGAATATATCTCAAGAACTTAGGTTGACTGATATAATGTCAAATTAAAATTGATAGAAGAAAAGGTATCATTACCATATGATATAAGTCATATTTCTATCACCTTGTTTCTTATTACAACAAAGAAACATGACCCATGGAAGGCAAATTCTAATAATTAAAAAATAAAATAAAATGGTTGCAAATTCTCTTTCAATTGCGACATTTTATTACACATTTTCTTTAAGGTGAAGATTTTTGTTACACTTTTGTTCATCAATTGTCATAAAGATATGGAAACAAGTTTATCTTTTTCAACCAAAACAAAAACATGAAAAACACAATTAAGTACGTGTGTGTTTGTGCACTCGTGCGAGTTGATTTTTCATTTCAAAACTTTATCTATGGAATTATTTGAACTATTAAGAAATCCAAAAATGTATCATAATCATGGGTTATCTAATTTCTAAGTCAATAGAAAATATAAGAAATTGAGAGAATCAAGTACTTGGAAATCACTACTGCATAATGAAAGTTGATTAGCTGTTGAAGGCCGACTAGATTCTTTTCTTGACTCCATTTTTGTGTGTGTTTTGTGAAATGAGAACCAAAGGGTTTATAGGGGAAATCATTCCATTTATATGCATGGAATGGAGCCAATGAGCCATGGAGGACATACATATATTTTATGTATTATATTATTAGAAGAAAAATGAAAGTGATTTCTCTTAAAGATATAATTGTCTAAATTTTTTTAAAAAATTGATATTGTAGTTAGTGGTAGGGTGCGCATTTGGCCCGAAAAAATTGAACTGAATTGAAAATCAATCGAAACCGAAAACATGTAATTTGTTCAGATTCTGTTTGGAAAACTCGTCATTTTCAATTTCAGTTCTATCGTTTCAGTTCGGCTCGATTCGGTTCTCGGATAGGGACGAGCATTTGGGCTAAAAAACTGAAACGAAACCGAACTAAAACCTAAAACATGTTACCGTCGGTTTCGATTTTGATAATTCATCATTTTCGGTTATATCAATTTCAGTTAGGTTTCTAGACCAAACTAAGTCTAGTGAATTTTGTGTAGGAGGTTTTCTTTAGATTGATTGAGCAGTTTTGGCCCATTACAAGCCCAGCCCAAAATGGAAGAACTGCGTAACTTGCGCAAAACAATCTCTCTGAGACTCTCTCCCTCTTTCACACACACAGAGCAAGTTCACAAAAATGGCGTCGTTGGCACCGAGTACAATTTCCCGCCTAAATCTTTTCGCGGAATTATCACATAATCACCATAAAATCAGATTTTTCAGAACATTATCATCAAAATTAAGACCTCAAAATTCGATGTATCCTCGTAGATCATTCAAATCTTCATTCTCATCCACTAATTCTAACTCAACTACTTCGAAAACCCTTGGTTCTCATCTCGTCTTCAACGATAATTTGGTTGTTCTGGGAATTGAGACCAGTTGCGATGACACTGCGGCTGCAGTTGTAAGCAAAGCAATCTGCACGCACATTGACTTATGATATTGATATGCCTAATTAACGAATAATGTTGTTTCTATTTTGTATTTTATGTCGGTTTCAGGTTAGAGGTGATGGTGAAATCCTTAGCCAAGTTGTATCTTCTCAGGTAAAAGGTTTATAGATAATGAATAACTGTTGCCTACTTCTTATTAGGAGATTAGAGATGGTATAAACTGTAATTTATGTGTTCATTCACTTTGATTTTGCTCTAGTCTTTAGTTTTAAGCGAGTACGAATCAAATTGATATTCCCTTTATAGTTTCCTAATGTTAGGTCTGTTTTATAATTTGATATTTTAAGCTACTTATAATATTCTAATGTTTGTTGATCAAGGCAGATCTGCTTGCACGGTATGGAGGAGTAGCTCCTAAAATGGCAGAAGAAGCTCATTCCCAGGTGATTGATCAGGTATCACATCCATTAATTGCCTTTTATCTTTTGTTTTTACAGTAAGTAACATAAGCTGAATCTTTAATATATCATCAATGATGGCCAATCTTGAAATATTACCAGATATCAATGATTGTAACCTCCATTTTCTTATGCTATGATGTTAGGTAGTACAAGATGCACTCGATCAGGCTAACTTGACCGAGAAAGATCTTTCTGCAGTTGCAGTTACTATTGGTCCTGGGCTAAGCCTGTGCTTACGAGGTACACCTGTTTTTTTATCTTTTACTTTTTTTTTTTTTTAATTTTTAATTTTCTTGTGATTTGTTTTGAAATGTTATTGTAGTTGGTGTGCAGAAAGCGAGAAATTGCTGCTACTTACCAGTTGCCATATGTTGGTGTGCATCACATGGAAGCTCATGCTTTAGTAGCTAGGTATAGTATTAGTCTACTAATTTCATTAATAACATTTCAAACTTGTAAGATTTAATCAACTAATTCAAACATTATGATAATTAATAGGCCCCACAATCAATGGTGTTCCCATATTGAGTAACCAAACCATTTTTTGATCAAGATTACCAACTTAACATAATTGTGTTTCTTATAATTATTATTATCTTTTTTCTCTTTTTAGGTTATGTGACAGAGATTTGCAGTTTCCTTTCATGGCTCTTCTTATCTCAGGTACAATTACATACTGTGAAGTTGGGCTGTTAACTAACATCATTTCAGTTCAAACTAAACCAATTACAGTCAAATTTACCGGATAAAGGTTATCATTCAATAGTAATATTGTATATTTTATTTTATTTTTTAATTATTAGGAGGACATAATATTATAGTTGTTGCACGTGATCTTGGTCATTACTTGCAACTTGGGACTACAATTGATGATGCAATTGGTGAGGCGTATGACAAGTCAGCAAAGTGGCTTGGCCTTGATTTAAGGAGGAGTGGGGGGCCCGCACTTGAGGAGCTTGCTAAACGGGGTGATCCTAATTCTATAAAATTCTCCGTAAGTGAACAACATGTAAATTGATTCCTTCAAATTTAATTTAATAACTGTGTTTGTTTGTTTGTTGATTTAGGTTCCAATGAAACAGCATAAAGATTGCAACTTCTCGTATGCTGGTCTAAAGACTCAAGTGAAACTTGCAATCCAATCCAAAAATATGTATGAAATGAAACTTATTTCAAATACAATTTATAGTAGATTGCAGGAGTTGTCCCTATGGTATTTTTATTATGCATTTTTGTAATTATACTTTTTTCTCAGATTTTCGCCCTTGTAGTTGACATTTTTGCTTTATTTCGTCCATATTCACCTAAATTGACAAAATACCCTATTCTTTAATTTATTTCGTTTTATTTTATATTTATTCGGAGTCGCCGGAGAAGATGACTGGATAAAGAATAAATATTAAAAAAATGAATAAATTAAAAATAAGGGTATTATGGTCAGTTTAGGTGAAAATGGGCGAAATAAAGGAAAAATGAAAACTACAAGGACAAAAAAGCCGAGAAAAAAAGTACAAGGACAAAACGCATAATCCGAAATACTAGAGGGACAATTTCGGTAATTTACTCTACAATTTATCATTCCATTAATTCTTTAAATTATCATATTGCAGTGATGCTGGAATCCCTTTATCTTCTGCAAGTATTGAAGATCAAAACGTACGAGCTGATATTGCAGCCTCTTTTCAGGTGACAAATAACACAAAATTGTAAATACTAGTTTTCTTCATAATTTCATCGTTTAACAATTTCCTAATTTATTTTATGTACATTTCATAAAGAGAGTTGCAGTATTGCATCTAGAAGAAAAGTGTGAACGAGCCATCCAATGGGCACTAGAGATTGAGCCTTCAATTAAACATTTGGTATCATTTTCTAATTCTGTTTTTCCCGTATAATTTATTCACAATATATATACATAGTATTAAACCACCGCCTTTTGTAGGTTGTTTCAGGAGGTGTTGCATCGAATCAATATGTGAGATCTCGACTCCATCAAGTTGTTGCAAGAAACTCACTTCAACTTCTCTGCCCTCCACCAAGTCTCTGCACTGACAATGGTATTTATTTTTTATAGATTTAATATTTTTCAGTCAAGAAATTGTGAATTTGAAATTCTAATGTTATTGTTTTTTTTTTTTTTTTGTTTAGGTGTAATGATTGCTTGGACAGGCATTGAGAACTTTCGATTGGGAAGATTCGATCCTCCACCACCTGCCATTGAACCTGAGGATTGTCAGGTTTGTAATTTTTCCTCTAATCTTTTATTCTTCTACTTTTGGCCACCAACTTCATGAAATGTTGAAAATGCAGCTTGATTTAAGGCCAAGGTGGCCATTGGGTGAGGAATATGGTAGAGGAAGCTCGGTCACTCAGAACTGCCCGAATCCATCCTTCTCTTACTTCACTTACTCAACAATCATAACCCTCCAGCTTCATATTCTTTCATCATTTTCTTTTGTTACATTATAATTGTTATATTTACATGTTAAATTATTTACTTATTTTCAGTTTTAATCAAATAGTTATCTTCTAATTTTATTAATTCTGGATTTTTAAAACTTACACGGAATTCTATTTCTAACAAAAAATGGGCACAATATCAATATAAGAAACACCAGAATACCTACACGTAACAGTGCGCAATATATCATTATTGAAGATTGGAAAAATGTATATACTTGTTACATACCGAAATGATACAGAAGAAAACTAGATAAACTAAATAATATGCTTTTCCTATTCTTGTACGTTTTGTCAGCAAGTAACACATCTTACTTGAAATAAGCTCCTTTATGTTTTAGACGACTAAATAAAACATAGTTTGAATCAAACGTCACAATTTCTCTTAAATTTGGTGTCACGGTTTTGTATATTAAACAATTTGGGTAAATACGTGCTGGTGTACAATCTAAGCCTGAAATCAATAGAATCGTGTTACAACCAATTGTTAGTTTTCTGAATAAGTTAATATCAAATTAATCTCCGTATACTTTATGAGGTTAAAAGATCATCATACATTTGCATTTGCTTTACCTATAGGTGTATGGTTCATGGGAGTTGAATAATAAGTTGAAATATTCTATTCAAACATATGATGTTTTAAGTATGTCAAAATAGACTTTGGTTGATTGTTCAACATTTTTATTTTATTAATATGGTTATCTTAAGGCACGTTAGAAAAAATTAATTTAAATGGATTTTGAGTTTATTAGCTTAATAAGTTTAAATAAACTTAAAATTTTAATTTTATTATCGCTTATTAAGCTAATAAGTTCAAAAATCCTCTAAATAAGCTTTTTCAAACATGCCTTTAGTCTTTTTTAAAGAGCATTTTCGTTTATAAAACGAGGTGGTCGACCTGTTATCGTGATCATTTTCAAAATTTACCTGATTAAACATTAACTAAGGAAGATATCAAAAGGTAGGGGTGTTCGTTTGGACGATTTGGTTTCATCCGGACCAAATAGGTGAAATCAAATATAGTCCGGTTTTTATAAGTTCAAGCCGAACCGTCCAAACTAATTCGAAAACCAAACCGATCCGAACCATATAACAATTTGGTTGTTTGGTTTTTCTAAAAAATGTTCAAAATACTACAAAAGTATATAACATAAATAATATTAAGTTCGATACGTACAATTCCAAGATGATAAACTACTTTGTACATAAAAACAAGTATAATTCATTGCTTGTGATATTTACAATCATATATGCAAAAAACTTGACATCAACTTCATCAAAAACTCCAAAAAGATTGGTATATATATTACTATTTGGTTTTTTTGGACAATCTGGTTTTCACAACGGAAACAAAATCCAATCCGAAAATCAAAATATTAATTTGGTTCAAGTCCAAACTCATCCAAAAAACCAAATTATTAATCCAAATAGTTCGATCCAAAATGTCCAATTGCACAATCCGATTATATCCGAATAGTAAACACCCTATGTATGATAATATGAAAAACCAAATTTGATATTTAATGATTTTCCTTCGATTCATATATATTAGAGTAAATTACACGGATAGTCCCTATGGTTTGACCTGAGTTTTGGATTTGATCCTTAAGTTCCAGAAATTACACAGATGGTCATTAAGTATCGGACTTTGTATCGGTTTTGGTCCCTAAGCGTAACGGGTGTTAAATTTTGCCGTTAAAACCTGTCATGTGCGATGCACATGAGGGTATATTTGTCTTTTTACCACCTTCGCCTCTCACAGTTGAATCCAAATCATCAACCTCAAAAACTTCAGGACTAATAATCAACTGTGCAATTCGATCACCAGTTTTCACTTCAAAATCAGCATTATAAAATCGGTGCTTTACCCCTTGCTGGTACTTTTGTCTCAATGGCACTGAATCAAACACAAATCGGTAATATATACAAAATCTATGAAAAAATTCATGAATTTACAATAACAATTGGAGATTATAAAATCAGAAGCGACAAAGAGGACATTATGAACTGAGAAACTAGATTTTGCAATCGTATTTCGTGATTTTTCTGAGAAATCTTTATAAAAAAACCTAAAAATGGATTAACACAAACCCTAAAATCAAGAGTTGATGCAAATCTGGAGACGAAAACCCATCAGTCTCGCTGTCGTCTTCATCGGAGATTCAATTTCAACGTCTTCAGACAAAAAATCCGGCCAGATTCCGGCCAAAAATCTCAAGCTCCGTTTCAAGCAACGAGGGTACGTGAGAGAAATCGATCGCCGGAGATGGTACATAAGCAACAAACGGTTTCTTGGTGTAGTTGTTTGTGTTTGGTTGGAGAAGAATCAAAAGGGATATTTGAGGGGATATGGTAAAAAGACATATATACCCTCATGTGCATCGCACATGACAGGTTTTAACGGCAAAATTTAACACCTGTTATGTTAAGGGACCAAAACCAATATGAAATTCGATACTTAGTGACCATCGGTGTAATTTCTAGAATTTAAGGATCAAATCCAAAACTCAATTTACTCTATATATTACGAGTATAAATTATTAGTTTTTTGGGGGTTGGTGAGGAAATGACACTCTTCTATAAAAGCCGCCACCAAACTTTCCACCATCACCACCACCGATTCAAAATCTTCGATCTCTGCTTTAATTTCATTTAAACCAACCGTACGCACTTACTGAGTCTTTTGTCTGCAAATTGAAGATAACAAAAATGGCAGCTCACGTCAACAACATATCCAATTTTACTTCCAGCCTCATCAACAATCCCAACCAAAACCCTCGTTCCAAATCATCACCATTATGTTCTCTATCATTTGGATCGAAATTCAATAACCCTAAAGATCACATCTCTGTTTCTTCTAATCAAAATCTCATGAGAAACTCATTTACAGTTTCGGCTTCTGTTGCCACCGCGTCAAAGGCACCGGAGGAGATTGTGTTGAAACCCATCAAAGAGATTTCGGGTACCGTTACTTTACCCGGATCCAAATCTCTATCTAATCGGATTCTTCTTCTAGCTGCTCTTTCTGAGGTATTCTATGTTTCAAATTCAAACTTGATAAGTTTTTGACTGAAATTTGATGATTATTTTGCTTAGAAGATATATTATGAATCTGAGTGAATTATTATTATAATCTCAGGGGACTACTGTTGTAGACAACTTATTGAAAAGTGAGGATGTTCATTACATGGTTGAGGCTTTAAGAACTTTAGGGTTAAATGTTGAAGAAAATGGTGAAATTAAACAGGCAATTGTTGAAGGTTGTGGTGGTGTGTTTCCAGTGGGTAAAGAAGGTAAGGATGAAATCAAGCTTTATCTTGGAAATGCAGGAACTGCTATGCGTCCATTAACTGCTGCTGTTACTGCTGCTGGTGGAAATTCAAGGTATTTACCTATTTGACCCGTTTACGGGTCAAAATTGTCACCTCTAGTTAGTACGGTTGACCTCAGAAATTGTCCTTTTTTTATCATATATAAATAAGCTCCAACACATACTTAATATTAAACATTTATATATTTTTTCTTCAGCTTTATTCTAGATGGTGTACCTCGAATGAGAGAGAGACCAATTGGTGATCTGGTGACTGGTCTAAAACAACTTGGTGCAAATGTTGAATGTTTTCTTGGTACAGATTGTCCACCCGTTCGTGTAGTTGGTAATGGTGGCCTTCCTGGTGGAAAGGTAACCTTTTATTTCTTTCAAATTTACATAATCAGTCCTTGGAACGTTTTCAAATCATGACCTCTTTTTGTTGCAGGTCAAATTATCAGGATCTATTAGTAGTCAATATTTGACTGCTTTACTTATGGCAGCCCCACTTGCATTAGGAGACGTTGAGATAGAAATTATAGATAAATTAATCTCTATACCGTATGTAGACATGACACTCAAATTAATGGAACGTTTTGGCGTGTCAGTACAACACAATGACAACTGGGACAAGTTTCATGTCAAAGGCGGTCAAAAGTACAAGTAAGTCAAAGTCAAACTTTTTTTTTCTCTAAGTCAACATGAATTTTGTGGTGATATAATTTGTTTAGGTCGCCTGGAAATGCTTATGTAGAAGGTGATGCTTCAAGTGCAAGTTACTTCCTAGCTGGTGCCGCCATTACTGGCGGAACCGTTACAGTTGAAGGTTGTGGGACCAGCAGTTTACAGGTATTTCCATAATTATGCATACATTTAAGCGTATGTAATGTGATTTTAATTAGGGAGATGTGAAATTTGCTGAGGTGCTTGGACAAATGGGTTGTGAAGTGACATGGAGTGAGAATTCAGTTACAGTTAGGGGCCCACCAAGGGAAGCTTCCGGAAGGGGGCATTTGCAGGCAGTGGATGTGAACATGAACAAAATGCCTGATGTTGCAATGACTCTTGCTGTTGTTGCTCTTTATGCCAATGGTCCCACTGCCATTAGAGACGGTATTTATATAGGGTTAATTATGTTTTAATCCTCAAATTTTTACTAATTTGACGTTTTAACCCTTTCTGGCAGTGGCTAGCTGGAGAGTAAAAGAGACGGAAAGGATGATTGCAATTTGCACAGAATTAAGAAAGGTACAACTGAATAATCCGTCTAGTACCCTTTTATTAATTGAAGGCTAAAAGACTGTTTTACCCTTGGATTTTTTTCAGTTAGGGGCGACAGTTGAAGAGGGATCAGATTATTGTATAATTACTCCACCAGAGAAATTAAAGGTGACATCAATTGACACGTATGATGATCACAGAATGGCAATGGCTTTCTCACTTGCTGCATGTGCAGAGGTTCCTGTGACTATCAAGGACCCTGGTTGCACCCGTAAAACGTTCCCGGATTATTTTGAAGTTCTTGAAAGGTACACCAAGCATTAAGTCGGATCCTTTTAAGGATTAAAAAGTGGGTTAGTGTTTTAAAAATGACGACTTTACCCTTTACTTATTGTGTTTCTTCACAAGGGTTTTACTTGGACCATATCTTTTTGTTGAAATTTTAGCTTTTTTTTAGTTGGAGTGAGTTTAATCTTGGATCTTATGCTAAGAATGTATGACTTGATGCATAATGTATGAGTTATTATAATAAAAGTGGCTTGAGATTGAATGTAGACGAGATTTGTAAGCAGACATGAATGTTTGAAGTTGATACTTAGATTAGACATGTGTATGGTCCAAGAATTGAACTGATCTACTTGGAACTGGATCAAATTGAGAACCAAGAAAATGGTTTTGCCCGGACTGAGGACCGAACCGATGATGTCTAGCACCAGACAAAACTGGACCGAGAACTGGCAAAACCAAACCGAGAAGGTTTCTTGGTTTTTTTTATGGTTTTTTGTAACGGACTGAACCGAATTGAGAACCGGTTTACATGAAAATTAAAACTGATATACAGACCGGTATAGCTTGGTGCGGTCTAATCATTTCTTCAATTGAGATCGGTTTTTTGTCCAGTTTGCATATGGATATGGTGGCCTCAAATAATAGTTTCTTCTTATTAAAGAAAAAGTAATTATTGAAATAGATTTTTCATTTATTGTGTTTGTCAATTTGATATAAAACAACCAATATTAAGTTAACAGTATAATTATGCAAACCCTGGTTAATCCTTTGGCAAAAATGCAAGAAATTACAATCTTTAGGTCATGTTTCTTTTACATTTTTATAAATAAATTGATAATTTTCAATAAAATACGGAGTAATATTTAATGGTTAAAAAGGTTACAAGGATGAAAAATGTGTGGGGTCCGACTTAAGAATTTATGATACTTGGAAATTACTCTTTTCCCAACTAAGTTTGCAATAAGTTGAAGTTTGGTGGTGTAGCCTTTTTACCCCAACAAACAAAGTTGGAGATTTTTGACAAAAAAACCTTAAAGCTTTACCTAATTTGCAATCAAAATCTTGAGACGTACATTGTAGATTTGTAGCAAGATAAAAACCTAAGTTTACTTCTATATCTAACATAATCTTAGTTTTACTTTTTTTTGGTTTTTTTTGTTTATGTGTTTTAGCCACTAAAAGATCAAAATTTAAGGTTGAGTTATCGAAATGATCAGATGTGCAAGATGATATCGAAGATGTGTTCTGAGACGGATTTTTATGTGTGTTTTTATAAATTTGGGTAATAGGTCCTATGTGCATTAAGATACATATGCATTTAGATCGCATTCCATTCTACCTTAATCACTTTTACTGATTTAACTTGCATGCGATGATCTCTAGTGAAAACAAATCTTTTTGTTGTATGTTGTCAATAAGTCAAAGTCAAATAGCTCCATGTCTCGAATCTTCTCCACAATGTAGTTGAAAACGAAGAACTACCTTCTTTCCAATTCGAAGAAAAAGTACAACGTACAATACTCACTGAAAAATGGTGTGTGTGGAGTATTGTTACATGTCAAAGTTTAATAGATACTTAACGATATAGCAAATAAGATTTTATAAGTTATCAAACAAATATGTCTTATGAGAATGATTAATATCTGAATGATTCAGATTTATGAATGATTTACACTTCCTCTTAGATCTATCCAATTAAGAGGAAACATATGTTCAATTTTTTATTCATTAGTTGATTAAGAGTGATTATCAAACACTTTGGATCTTCCGATAAAAAAGTTGTATCTTAAGGGTTTACCAAATAACACGTAAGTGTTGTGTAACAACTTTTTGCCAAGGAGGATTGTAAATTGGTTGAATCCGAAGATTTTTTTTTTTCTTTTCTAAATAGCAATGACAATTAGATCCAAACATGATAGTAACACCAAGAACTTAATTGTAAAAAAAGGTTTCCTTTCATTGTCAAGGTTTGTGTGCTTTTTATGTTAACCTCACACTAAACATGACTCATCCCATACTCACATGCCATGTCTCTTGGCATGCCTTTCAATTATTATTATTTCTTCAACACTTTCCTTTCAAGTATATATTTATAGATCAAGGAAAATATATATAAATGACTTTCATCAACTTTTTCTATTAAACTTGTTTGTTTAAGAACAAAAAGTATAATTGTAAGAAAAACAATGTGTATTACATCACGTATTTGTATTTGAGTATTTCTCAATTCTCATTACCGTTAAAGGATGGATCTATACAACCAGGAGTAACAATCGAGTTGTGGTATTGGGTTAGAGCTCTTATTGGTCCGGCCTCGTCGAGCTTGAGGTAAAAAAATCACAACCCGAAACATGACCCGATGAAAACTAAAAACCCAGTTTAGTTCTAAAAAGTATCCAAAATTTCAGACTAATACAAGAAAGTTGTTAAAATAAGGGAAGTGTTATGTTTCATAAGACTATTTTAATCCCCTAATTTAGGTACCGTTTGTCATTAGCTCTTATTATTTAAAAATTCACTAATTAAAGAATAAAATTTATAATTAGATAACATTGGGCTAGATAATACCGGTTAAATGATCTAAACATTAATGTATAAGTTGTAGTAAATTGTTATAAAAATTGTTGAGATTTAAAGCTTGCAAGCCCCATGAGATCTCACACTAACCGATGGTGTAAGAACTAAGAACCTTCCTTAGAATTAGCATCAAGATCTCATTCACTCCATCTACCAACCATCACATATTTCAAATTCCAAGATGATTATAAATTGTCAAACTAAGGAACACAAAATTTAAGCCTCTAAATTCTATGGCCTCATCTAACTACAGTCTACAACCCTAAAAGTTAATAAATTTAAAATCATCAGTTTCTCACAATAAAAAAGGGAAATTTACTAAAATGGAGAGAAAAAGTTATTTTTTACTAGTCATTTGGTTAATTTAAGTGTTCTCAGTTATTAAAATGGCAAGATGGAGAAAAAAAAGTGATGATATTTCTAAAGCTCCCAACTAGTGTTCCTGGTTGTTTAAAAAAAAAATTTGACAATGTTCAAACAAAGTATGCGATTAAAAAATAGATTTAATGAATTATACATGAGTATGCGATTAAAAAACAAAATTAGTAAATTATACTCCCTCCGTCCCATAAAAAACTTCTCATTTGCCTTTTACACAAGTTTTTAGGTGATAGTTAGTGGTTGGGTCATTGATAATACTTTTGATTAAAATATAAAATTGAATTGAAGAGAGAAAGATAATTAGTGGTGGGGTCTTTAGTAATAATAATTTTTTATTTTTTTTGTGGAGCCCATCAAATATGAGAAATGTGAAGTTTTTTGTGAGACAAATATATAGAGTGAAATGAGAAGTTTTTTGTGAGACGGAGGTAGTACATATTAATATATTATATGTATGATATGAAGTAGGATAATTTAGTGTGAATTATATGTATGATATGAAGTAGAATAATTGAGTATGAATTAATAATATTTTGGAGAAAAAACCCTAATTTTAGTGAAGTTTACAGACATTGATCCCTCCTTGACTACATATCCCTATTGACTTTTAGCAATCTGTAATGTGTCCACACTAAATCTCCATTAACATTCATCCATTTCAAGATCCTTCTAACTCAATTCTACTCTCTCATCAGTCCACTTTCTCTCTCTCATTAGTCATCAGTTCATCACCCATTTTTTCAATCAATCTCAGTACCTGTAGAACCAACAAAACCCACAACAGTAAACAATCAATCTCTCCAAGAAACCAGAAGATTCCCCCATAAAACAAACAAAATAATAAAGTGGGTTTTGTTCTTTATCTTTATTTTCTTCTTCTTCATCAATTTCATATCACTACTCTCAATTTTCTCGAAAAAGATTGAATCTTTCTTCATACCCACAAGTTTCTTGAAAGAAAACTGGATGCTTCATCAATCCTAATCACGTTTAAAACTTCTTTTTTTGCAAAAAAAATCAAGATTTGGGCTATTTATTTTCAAATTTTGAGGATTATGAAGTTATCTTCAACTCATTTGGATAATATCCCATCAACACCAGGAAAATTCAAGATCGAAAAATCCCTTTACATTAATAGATTTAGATGGCACTATTCATCTTTAGCAAAACTCACATTGTGGAGCTTTGTTTTCTTGGGATTAATCCTTGTTTTCTTCTTCAAATCGCCACCGACATCACAACCAAACTCAATGCCATCAGATCTCTCTCGCAGATCTTTAAAAACCAGTTCTTGGGGCGGACCTGGATGGGAAAAACGGGTCAAATCATCTGCCAAGATCCGTACCCAAAATGGGTTATCAGTCTTGGTTACCGGAGCAGCCGGGTTCGTCGGAACCCACGTCAGCGCCGCCTTGAAACGCCGTGGAGATGGTGTTTTAGGAATTGATAATTTCAACAATTACTATGACCCATCATTAAAGAGAGCTCGTCAAGCTTTACTCGAAAGAAGTGGTATTTTCATTGTGGAAGGTGACATAAACGACGTCGTTTTGCTCAAGAAACTTTTTGAGGTAGTCCCTTTTACCCATGTAATGCATTTAGCTGCTCAAGCTGGTGTTAGATACGCAATGGAAAACCCAAATTCATATGTTCATAGTAATATTGCCGGATTAGTAAACCTTCTAGAAGTTTGTAAAAATGCTAATCCACAACCTGCCATAGTTTGGGCATCATCTAGTTCCGTTTATGGGTTAAATACCAAAATACCCTTTTCAGAAAAAGACCGAACCGATCAGCCCGCAAGTCTTTACGCAGCCACAAAAAAAGCCGGTGAAGAAATCGCGCACACTTATAATCATATTTACGGTTTATCATTAACCGGTTTAAGATTCTTTACCGTTTATGGACCATGGGGTAGACCGGATATGGCTTATTTCTTTTTCACAAAAGATATATTAAAAGGGAAACCGATCCGTATATTTGAAGGTGCAAATCATGGAACCGTTGCTCGTGATTTTACATATATCGATGATATTGTCAAAGGTTGTTTAGGTGCTCTGGATACTGCTGAAAAGAGTACAGGAAGTGGCGGGAAGAAAAAAGGGAATGCTCAATTGCGGGTTTTTAATTTGGGGAATACTTCACCGGTTCCGGTATCGGATCTTGTTAGCATTTTGGAAAGATTATTGAAAGTGAAAGCGAAAAAATCGGTTATGAAATTACCTAGAAATGGTGATGTTCCATTTACTCATGCGAATATTAGTTTTGCTCAAAGGGAATTTGGTTATAAGCCGACAACGGATCTTCAAACGGGGTTGAAGAAATTTGTGAGGTGGTATGTTAGTTATTATGGTTTGGAGAAGAAGAACTATCATTGAATCTTGATAAGATCATTATTTTATGTTCATGATCTTTGTTTTCGTATATTGTAATGATGATAAGGAGGTTTGAAATCTCGCTATGAAGAATTGATTTTTGTGAAATGTACCGAAGAAATTAAGAGTATTTGTTTGTTTTTTTTTACTTGTGGGGATGTAATTGTTGTAGCGTTTATTGTTGTAGGATTCATGACTAAGAGATGAAATTTGGTTTATTTGACGGAAGTTGTATCATTTTATGAAATTATAATAAGAGATAAATATTTTTTTTATTCGGTTTTTGCTAAAGATTTTTTTGGAATCAGTCTTTTTACATAAATATGACTGTCATTTGAAGAAGAGATTGTGTATATTGTAATTTTAGCTTCAAATGTGGATACACTTTAGAGTGTGTTGATTCAAGTTTGACTTTTACGTTTTTGTTGAAATCTTCATTTGACTTGAGTTGGTTACCCTTGTGTAAATGTCTTTCTTTCTATTGCATTTGGATCTATGCTCTTGAGTTCGAGAATTATTTGCCTTAGAATTCTTGATATAGCGTGTAAAGGTTTTCTTAAATCTAGCTAATCGGTTTGGATTTTGAGTTTCTTGACTCAGGTTTGACTTTATTTGTTTTGGAAATGGTTTGACTTCAGTTTAACTTCAATTTTGGAAGTAATGATGCAAAATTAACTTAATTTATGACAATGGTCTATTAATGACTACTAATTCTGAGGGAGGTAACAATTAACAAAATAACAACAGGTGAATTAATGAAACCACATTCTTAACAAGTTTCTTCAAATCAGAACAAAATCATAGTGTCGTTTATAACAAGAAACATAAGACCAATATTCCAACTAAAAAAAACATAAATTGAAACTCAAAATTAGACTCCAGCTTTCGCAAGATTCTCTAGGCCACAAGAGTGCTAGCTGTGGTTGACTCACTGCAAACAAGAAACAGATATCAGTATACGCAACATCGGTAACAAACTAATCAATTTTAACAATAAAATAAAATAAAAATAAAACATACTATTTCCAGACTGGTGGAAGCTTCTTGGTCTTCTTGTAGTAACGAGCAAGTCGATGAATCCTGCTCTCAACAAGAATCAACCTGAATTTTGAGTCTTTGTCTTTCCTGTTCCTTTCCAAATGCTTTCTGATTGCAACTGCCTTTTTGATCAGGTGGTATAAATCCTCTGGGATTTCAGGAGCAAGTCCTGTAAATTTATTTAATTATAAACAAAACATATTAGTAACTATAAACAAAGTAATTAGTACACAGCTAGAGTGATAATTGCATACCATGAGCCTTGAGAATTCTGAGAATCTTGCTCCCAGTTACACTGTTCACCTGAGCAATACCATGAGAATCACGAAGAATAACACCAATTTGGGATGGTGTCAGACCCTTCTTTGCAAACTTACAAATGTTGTCCTGAACCTGAAGAATTAATAAAAAAAAAATTATACAATTTTCTAATGCAGCACCTTAAAAAAGTCTTGAAATTAGAACAGTGGGCACACACAAAAAAAAGATAACAAATGCTTTGAATACATTTAAAGTTCAAACTTAATTGAAAACATAACAAATCCTCAGACTTGATCGCATATACGCTTTGAATTGTATCAACAATAAATTTCATCAAATGCATGCTTTTAAAATATATAAACAAGGCAACAAGATATAAAAGCCCTAAAATTTTAAACTTAGTTTGTACATATCAGAGTGAACACAGTATAACAATTCATTGATGGCATCACAAAATACAAAAATCATCAGCTTATAGAGCTAGCATTTCATAACACACAGTAAAAGAATTAAACGACACAGAGAAAGTAAAGGATTACATACATCTTGAGCAGAGGTTTTGAGCCAGCTGGGTGAAGTCCTCTTGTATGGTTTAGCTGAAGCTGAAATACCCTTTCTGTTAACCAAACAGTTTTCAAATCAGATATCAAACTAATAAACATATATTCATGATCCCGCAATAACTTTACAACCTAAATAAACATCAATAGAATCGTTCTCTTCGCATATTTAACTCAATTAGCAATCAAAGTTGTGAAAAAAAATACCAAAATGCTCGATTTTTTCATATAAACATACTCATACCGATTTATAGTGAGGATTAAAAATTCGTGGATTATGAATGTGATAGACACGAAAGATTACCCTTTGCTGTGCATACGACCCATGATTGACGGAGTTGTAGTGTTTGCCGCCGCTCCGGTTAGCTGAAGATTGCTTGAAACCCTAGATGCAAATGTAGGCGGAAGATAAAACTAATGGATCGATGGTATTTAAAGTATGGTTTAGGGATATTTCGGTCGAGGCCCAGTCTTGACATAAGTTGGGCTTTCACGCTTAATGGGCCTCATACATGTAACTAAAATTTACAAAATTCTCATTATCATTCAGATTTAAGTAGAGGTGCACAGAAAAACCGGTTTAAAATCCGATCTGGTTTTAAAATCGGTTTGAAACCGGTTTTTGCCTTGTCGGACTGGTTCGGTTTTAAACCGCCGGTTTGGAACCGGTTTGATGTTTTGTGGAGGAACCGGATTGAAAACCGGTTTTTTAGAAAACCGATCCTTAAAACCGGTTAAAAAACCGGAAAAACCGGTTTAAACCGATCCGAACCGGTTTCAACCTGATAAACCCTTGCTACCCAAAAACCGGTTTAAAACCGAACCGGTTTGCCCAAAACCGGTTTTGACTTTTGTTGACCAAATCCGATCCGATTTTTAAACCGAATCGGTTTTCTTTGTGCACCTCTAGATTTAAGCATAAAGTTTTATCAGGTTAATTTCTTTTGTATTTTTTTTTTGTTGTGATTTCTTTTCATCTTTCTTATTAGGCATTTTTTTCAATATTCTTGTACCATTTTAGTCCCTTTAATTGGTAATAAATATATTTGTCTCTCAACAAAATTAAGCATAAAGTTGAAAATAGAATAAAATCAGATTTTGTTACTACGTTATATATGAATTTGTTTTTCTATGTTTCGTTTCACTTCATCCCAAAGTGAGATGAAAATATATGAGTAGTGATTTTCATACCAATGTTTTAACTCATGTACCATAACAAATGCTTTATGTAGTTATACAGTATACGAAAATAGTTGTATAGGTATCAATATTTATGGTATGAAAATTAGCTCCCAAATATATGAAGTGCCCTCTAACTTATGTTCATTCTCTTCCTAAAAAAAACTCACCAACATAACTCTTTTACAGTTTGCCTTAATTTCATTGACTCTCCTTTTTAGAAAAGAAAACATCGAATTGATGTCTTTATTGGTGACTAAAAAGGAGTTTTTTTTAGTTATATTCTTGATTTCACATATGAGCAGTTAACACTTGTCTGATAGCACAAGGTCTCGGGCATTATAGACTCGTTAAAACACCACCAATACTACACCATCCCTTGTATCAAAGTGTTGTCAAAAGACACGTGCCAAACCTATAAATTATAATTCTGTATCAAAGAGATGTTATAGAAATATTAAGCGAGGAAGGGAAACTATGACATGAGTGTTAAAGAGATAAAAAAATTTATACAAGATGAATACATGAATTATACCAGAGTATTTGGATTTCAACTTACAAGAACAGGATTTGCATAAAATGTCATATATTATACCGGTACGCTTGAGTTCTATCCTTCGAAACTGCATTCCTCCCACTGTATTCACTCACGCTAAACAAACCCATGTACAAATACTTATTCACGGCCTGAATCACGATGTCACGCTTCAAACAGATCTCTTATTAGCTTATTCTAAAGGGTTTCTAATGATTGCACGCCAAGTGTTCGACAGAATGCTTGAACGAAACATGCATTCTTGGAACATTATGATTTCAGCTTACGTTCAGCACTCTATGCACCACGATGCTCTAATTGTATTTAGTGAGTTTTTAAACTCGGGTATGAAACCGGACCACTACTCTTTTCCTCCGGTTTTAAAGGCATGTGTAGGAATTGGTGATTTATCACTTGGTGTATTGTTGCATGGTATGGTGGTTAAACTCGGGTTTGAAAGTTATGTTGTGGTCGGGAGTTCGATTCTTGATTTTTATGCAAAGTGCGGGAATTTAGACGATGCAAAAATTGTTTTCAATGTGTTATCGTGGAAAGATTCGGTTGTTTGGAATTCGATGATTTCAGGGTTTGCAAAAGCCGGTTTGCATTTTGAGGCTTTGAATTATTTTAGAAAAATGCTTGAAAACAAAACCAAAATGGAACCGATGACATTTCCGACCCTTTTAAACGTTTGTGGGAAATTAGGAGACGTTACAAAAGGGAAAGAAATTCACGCGCAAATTTTAAAGAATGCAAATTTACATAACGATAATGTTATTAATAATTCATTAATCGACTGCTATTCAAAGTGTGGTTGCTTACATGACGCCAAAAATATCTTTTGTACCATGAAAATTTATAATCTGGTGACATGGACAACAATGATATCCTGCTATGGAGTCCATGGTAAGGGAGATGAAGCTCTAAATTTGTTTAACAAAATGAAAGATTATGGAATTAAACCGAATAATGTCACGTTAACCACGATTTTATCAAGTTGTAGCCATTCGGGCCTTATAAATCAAGGAAAAAAGATTTTCAACTCGATAAAATCATCATATGGAATTGAACCGAGTGTAGAGCATTACGCGTGTTTGGTAGATCTTTTAAGTCGTTTTGGACTATTTAAAGACGCTTTAGAGTTAATAAATAGTATGAAAATGGTCCCGCCAGCTAGTGTATGGGGTGCACTTTTAGCTGGTTGTGTGATGCATAAAAATGTTGAGATTGGTGAAATTGCGGCTTTTCGTTTGTTTAAAATGGAACCGAAAAACGCTAGTAATTATATCGCGTTGTGTAGTTTATATGATTATTATGGAATGTGGAATGATGCTTCTAGGGTTAGATTGAAAATGAGAAGATTGAATTTGGGTAAAAGTCCTGGGTGTAGTTGGATTTTAATTGGGGGAGAAATGTGTACTTTTTATCAAGGAGAGTTTACTTATTCTCCAAGTCAAAAGACTTTTGAGGGAATTGTTAGAACACTCCATTTGGTTCATTCAGAATTAGGGTTTGCTCATGTGTTATGACTTGTGATCATATTTGTATTGCTAAATTCATGAATTGGTATCGTTTATAAAGTTGGAAATTACTTATTTTGACTTCAAAAGTCAATTATTTTCATGGTTGATCCTTGCTTGTATATAGAAAAAGTCATCTATCTTTGTGAGGGCTATGAGTTATCATCATGTGTACGGTGTACCTTTCTTTATCTACTTCTTGTCATTGTTTGCTTTAATTTCAGTCATGACCACATTTTAAATGTTTTTATTTTATTTAATTAATGATAAAATATTGTTTTCATTTTAGTTTTCTTTTTTTTATTGAAGTCAAACATTAGTTCTTTCTAGTTGCAATATGAAAACTTAAAGACGTGCTAACTGATGTCAAGTACTCAAGTTGTGTACTAAATTACAGAGATCTTTATCATCTATCTTTATTTATAAGTTTACAAGTAAATATAATTTCATTTCAGTAAAAATATTGTGTCTATTTGGGTCAAATTATTTATTACTAATTATTCATTTTCCACTGTGTTTAATTTCTTTTGTTCCTGTCATTTATACAAGCAGATCGGATGTAAATATCAACTGTTGTATAATTTAATATTGAAATATAAATTCTATATTAGTGTTTCATAGTCAACAATATTATCAGTTAAGTTTCTGTATTTGTTGTCTTTCTTTTATTTTATTTCAGAGATAGTTATGGATCCCGACTAAATAGTCATACTTATCATCGTATTGATTTGACCAATACAAATATCTAAATTAAATAATAAAAGTATAAAAAAGAATTAGTGGATTTCACATGTCAATCATTTTATGAGTAGGAGAATTAAGATGATCTAGTAAGAAGCTATATAATTTTTTATTTTATGTTAATGTATTTAAACGATGTTGTACTTTATCTAAACAATGCCGTACTTTTTGTGAAGAACGATATGATTGGCCGGTGGAACTATCAAGCATCGTCATTAACCATCGAAAACAAGAGTAGATAAGTGGACGTACGTATGATAAATATAAAAAAGTTGTACTAAAGTCAATGATATTTTGTGTTTTGTAGTTAACATATTAAATTACAAAATGATGTTAGATGATAAGAGGGTACACCAAATCATCTTATATTCATGCTTAAATTAATATCAAGTTGAATTAAACTTTATTATAGTAACGTAAACAAATTTAACATAATTATATAACACGGTTTAAATAACCTAATGATAAACACTCCCGAATAACTTCCTAAATGTCACGGGTTTGATCACGCACAAAGACCACTTCATGAGTACCTATTATAACAAGAGTAATCTTAAAAAAAAATCATATACCATGATAACTATAGAAAATAAACAAAATTTTGTGTCACCGTGTAAATTGTCAACTATAAGGAAATTGCATATTAAACAAAACTACTATTAATATTTTATGTACCTCTTAGAAGTATAAAATGAACGCACAGCCGTACACTTTGCCCATATCAACTTTTCATGTCCCATTAGTGGAGAGAATATGAAGTTGATCTGGTCACCGGAGATGGCATCAAAAGCTTACTTAGAAACCGTAAAAACCGTAAGTATTTATATACGAGTCAATAACATATTGTTTTATAAAAGTCTAATTATATGGTTGTGTATTTAACTATTTATTCATTTTTACTTGTTATTCAATTACAGTGCCAAAATTTGCAAGAATCTGATCATGTGGAAATGATATCCGCCATGGCGGCCGGGTGGAACCCTAAATTGATTGTAGAAGCATGGTCAAGTGGTAGTGAAATAACAACAAGCATCGGTTTAGATATTGCAGCACGCCACTTAGGTGCACGTTATGTTTGCATAGTTCAAAATGAACGGTCAAGATTAGACTATGTGACAGCCGTGATGGATCATGGCTCACGGGTGCCCGAATTGATGGTTGGGGAAGCTAAAGAAGTCATGGCAAAACTACCCGATGTTGAATTTATGGTTGTGGATGGTCAACGGGAAGACTTGTATGACCTTTTTAAGATAGCTAAATTGAGCAATCGTGGTGCGGTTTTAATGTGTAAGAATATTATTCAAACGTGTATGGATGGGTTTAGATGGGAGTTGGTTATTGGAGAGAAAACGCGTCTTATGAGATCAGTTATTATTCCAGTTGGAGAAGGATTGAATATCGCGTATGTAAAGGGGAAACGTAAATATGAAAAATCGCCGTCTAGTCGATGGATTACAAGAATAGATCAAAAGACCGGTGAAGAACATGTATTCCGTGGATGATTAAGGTTTAAAATGATGTAATTTTTGTATGAATTATAGTTATCTTGTAAATGGTGAGTTGTATAAGTTTTATCATCTGACTAGTTCTTTTAAAATCTCTTAAAGACACTTTGACAGAAATATTTACCTTAAATTTTCTGTTGAAGTTATTTAAAATATTTTTAAGGAGATCGGTCGATAGATGCAACGTTACTCACCTTAGTTCTCAATATTTCATGAGGGATTGTAAAATTTTCCAATGATAGAAATAAAGAAATTATTTTATGAAATTCATTGAATGATTTCATTGATTTGAAAGCTATAAATAACATCAATCATAACCTTGGTTATTAAAACATAAGAGGCGATATCATCAAGCCTCAAGCCTTCCGAGCTATGGTGAGTCGTGAAGTTTTTTAAGGCATGATTTAAAGCGACAATTTTTTTAATATAATATATAAATATAGTAGCATGGTACCCGTGCAATGCGGTGGGTACCATGTAACTATATTTTATGGTGGTAATATTATTGGTGGTGGTTGCAGTAGTGATGGTGGTAGGTGGTGGAGCGTAGTGATGGTGGTTGGTGGTGATAGTGGTTGTGGTGGTGGTTGGTGATAGAGGTGTGTAGTAATAATTATGGTGGAAAGTGGTCAATAAAATGATATGTTAGAGATTAATAAAAAATAATATGATATATAATTAATTGCATTTAAATTATCTGTTAATACGACTAAGATTAATAAAACTTAAAATGAGTGTAATACAACTAGTATTTTTACGATAATTAAATTGGCAGAGTAATAAAAAATTATCTTTCGTACAGTTCAAAACCGTAGAAAAGTCAATATCATAGATGACAAGTTGTGATTTTTTTTCCTTCAAATTTATGTCGTATGTAGCAAGTGGATTCGCAATCTAGGAACTTGTAAGGATAGTTATTTAGTATGCTTTATTATAAGTTATAACCCATGTGTGACATAAGAGTTGACATTTGGTACTTTAGAACAAGTTGTCTAATTTTAAGATAGTTTATTTTAGCACGATTATCTTCTTGTTTTGTCTGAGTCATTTTGACTCGATTGTAATATAGATTAACAACGGGTTTTCTGGTCATAGAAAATTAAATATACATAGTCTAGTCCTTAAACTTTCATTTATTAACTCTTAAAAGAAGTACAAGATTAATATTCGACCCAAAAACAATACAACGAACAAAACTTTTTAAGCCCAAACCATTTGGTGTTCTTCAATGGATGCTTGTCATTTCTAAATCATATACCAGCCATGAATTTGGAGGTATATTTTCACCTTTCCCTTTATACCCCAAACTGCACAATCACAAACATTAATATACGAAGAAAAAAATAATAATAACAATTTAATCACTTGCATACTAACCTCATTGATGGTGGAATCGTAAGTCTTCTTTTATCACCAACTCGCATACCTGAAATATTATCATGTAAAAATAAAAATGATATTTTCTACATGTGACGAGATTTACCCATTTATTAAACATTGCAATTTTCATAATAATAAAAAAAGACAATAAATATTACCATCTATACCAACATTCAATCCCTCTATAACTTCTTTGTCACCTGCATAATGAATATTATACATGTATAAGTGAAGACAGGAAATAAGTAATATACATACATTTATGGTATAACATGATAATAATTAATACCTAATCGAAATTTATGGGGAGAGTTCCCATTAGAATCAATTACTTGTCCGTTCTCTTTTAACTTGACAACATATTGTACCTTCACCTGCAGCATATACAATAACGAAAATGCTTTCAAAATTAAAATAAATTTAATAATTTAAAAAAAAAAACTTGCCTTTTTCCCAGCAACAGCCACTTTTCCTTTAGAGTTGCCAGCTGTCACGAGGTCTTCTATAACAAGCCCATTAGATAAAGTCTTTTTGTTACATGTTTTATTATTTTCTTTTTCAGTATCCATCTTCATGTTTTCCTCAACTTGTTGTGTTTTTCTCTTTTTCTTTTTAATTTTTTTCTCCTCCGACCCAATTCCATTAGCTAACTGATCAGAATCAACACAGGAACTCCTGAAATGTTTAAAAGTAAGATTATTTATCACAAATATTCTGTGTTATTCCTCAAATATTACCAGCACTCAGAAAATAATTATAAGCATAAAAGAAATTAAAATTTAATCATACTTATCAATTGCATGTTTATCATCCTCCTGTTTGTTTCCTGCAGCATCACTATGTTCCTTTCTTTTCTTCTTTGATTTCAATTTCTTTTCAGCAGAAGTCAACACCTCTAGTGACTGGTCAACACCCCTGCTTAATAATTAAATAAAACATCATTTTGTAGCATATTCTTAATCTATACATAAATTTGAAGTATTTTATAACAAACAAGCTTAAAAACTTACTTATGGTTAGGTTTTTCATCATCTTTACAGGAATCTTTTTTCTTCCTTTTTGTTTTTGATTTGATTTCCGGCACTACTTCAGCTATCGGTTCATCCTCTTTCCTGTTACAAAATTAAATATTTTTGAACAATTATTCTCGATTTTATTCATAAATATAAAACACCATGTATAAAATTCCTGATATAATATGCAGAACAGTCAGCACTCACCCGTTTGTTTTGTCCACCTCAGCTTCTATACCAGATTCTTTTGACCGATTGTTCTTGCATATGGTAAAATTTAGAAGATCATCATCTTCATCAATCTCTTGGACACCAATCTCATCATCAGATTCAATTGATTGATACTTCTTTTTGAGTCTTTTCTTTTTCGGAATCTCTCTCTCATCATCATCATCATCTGCTCATTAATAATCAAAAATTCAAAATCATCTTAAGTAAAGAAAAAAAAAATCATTTTTTTGTTTTTAAGCTCATGATATTTAAGTTAATATAATTATATACCCCTAATGCTTGAAACAGGAGAAGGTGTAAGTGGATCAGGTTCTTCATCATTAATAAAACTATCATCATATTCATCCTCATCACTACCATGATTTGATTCTTCAGAATTTGCAATATCCTCCCCATATGATTCTCTTTGCCATTACAGTGAAGGATACAAATTCATGAATCATGAGAAAGAATAAGGATGCATCAGAACAATATGTTTAATGAAAAAAAGGATACGATTCATCTTGCAGATTTGATTGTCTGCTTTGAGCAACATAGTATCCAGTGAGGTAAACGCCACGTGGACCAATCACAGAAAACATCACATCATCAAGCTCATCAAATTCCAAATCCAATTGCAGTGATTCTGTTTTATCAGGCAACAGTGCACATAACAGAACAGGACTTTTATCTCCAACATTGCATTGCACTGAACTCTTTTGTGTTGCAGATCCAATAGCCAAAGTTGCCTAAAATGTAAATAATTATAGGTGTGATATAACTTATAAGCATCCAGATTGACCACAATATCTCACAATTTCGATTATATATGTGACCATAAAGCAAATTGAACGAGTTGATACCAATTGGATGTTATAAAAAACAGTAGTACAATTAATCCAATGTAGATCAGCCCTAATTATAACATTTTTGTCAATTTATAGTCCATATAAATCATTCAGTGCAATATATAACATCTACCTGAGAAATACGCAGGCGTCCTCTACCTTCTTTGAATGTATGAGTGTACGGCTTTCCAGGTTTCACTTCAATACCTAATTACATGAATAAAGAAATTTCGTCTTGTAAACTCAAACCGATGTTTTAATTTATGAAAAAATATATGAAGTAATCAGAAATATACGATCAAAATAATATGAAATACGAAACGAATGTCGAAAGATTTAAGAAATTTATGAAAACTGACCCCAGAAAACCATGATTTGGTATGGTTTTGAGAACACTATCGTTTCTATTTCTTTCTTTGGGTTACTAGGGTTTTGAGAAATCCTTCTTTTCTATTTCTTGTGTGTTACTGTATTAAACTATGGCGTTTCTAGGGGTTTATATATCTGTGGAGTTACCAATATATTGCAGGAAAGGGCAGCGAATGTTGCTTATGCGCGCGATGATTTAAACCAGCATAAAATTTGATTTTTATTTCGTGCAAAAATGGGAACAAAATCTTGAAACTTAAAACCGGACCAGAATGGTAACTAGGGGAGTTAGTTTGGATAATATAAATTTATCCGAACCAAATAGGTGAATCCAAATGGATTTTGGATTTTAAATGTTCAAACTAAACCGTCCAAACCAATTTAAATCCAAACCGATTCGAACCAAATTACAATTTGGATGGTTTGGATTTGTCCAAACCAGACCGTTTTCTTGTTAACATAACTACTTTATACAATTTCAAAACGATAAACTACTTTATACATAAAAACAAGTCTAATTCATAGCTTGTCGAATCGTCGTAACTTGATACGAGTGGGTTGTGGCGATTCACGTATCAAATGGGAAGGGACGAATTGGGATTAAAGGAAGAATTGATAGGGTTAAGATTGTGTTTGGAAACTGGATAGTCGATGAGATCACATGTCATGTATTTCGTTTTTTTTAATTCGAATTAGAATGAGCCAATTAAAAAGTTAATTGCTTTAGAATTACTTTGCGCCATAGGATATTTCATTAACTTCATTAGTCCCTATATTTGGTTTTCTAGAAATAAGATATAATTGTTTTATATACCTATATATATTACTATTTGGATTTTTTGGATAATCCGGATTTCACAATGAAAACAAATCCAATCCGAAAACCAAACTATTAATTTGGATCAAGTCCAAACCGATTTAAAAAACCAAAAAATCAATCCAAACGATCCAATCCAAATTGTCCATTTGGACAATCCGGATTTATCCGTATAGTGAACACCCCTAATGGTAACACACTTGTGATTATTTAACTTGGTAAGAAAATGGGATGAATTGCCAACATTTTATATGAGTTATCTCATCTTTTATAGCTATAAATTTATATGTTTAAATCTCTTCATAATA
Source organism: Calendula officinalis (assembly GCA_963853835.1). Classification (NCBI taxonomy): domain Eukaryota; kingdom Viridiplantae; phylum Streptophyta; class Magnoliopsida; order Asterales; family Asteraceae; genus Calendula; species Calendula officinalis. Next base: position 3,922,957 of record OY970830.1, on the reverse strand, counting down.
TACACTATTAGTATATATAACATTTGTCATAGAATGAAACCTTTTATTTCATGCCAGGTATCCATTAAAAAATCCATATTAATTTGAAGGCGGCACATCTAATTATTTCATGCCATGTATCCGTAAAATAATCCATATTATTTGAAGGCGGCATAGAAAATTTATTTATAACGAGATATTATTATCTCCATTATGTTGCTAAAACTTTATTTATTTATGTTACTTTTTAACTTTTATTAAATACACTAATGTACTACTACAAATCTTTTAAACTTTACGTTTCACAAAATTGCTAACTAATCTCTTATTAATTAACTATATAACATTTAAGTAAGGACGAACAATAATTTTATCTTTTAGTGAACTCCGGCATTCTTTAATAAATGAAACCATAAATTTTTTAGTTAAAAAAACAAATGAGTGAATCAAAGTTAAAGTTTTACGTCCGTGTAAAAATAGACGTACTAATTTCCCGTTGCAGCGTACGGTTAATAGCAAGATATATAAGGTTTCATGTATCTTCATAAATAAATTTACGTTTTAAAATTCCCACGGCAACACGCGGGTTATATTTACTAGTTAATGACATCACACATTTTTTCCCTACGACATAGATTATAAACTTCTTTATGCTACAAATGGTTTTGATTTTTCAATGACCATGCGATGACATGAGAGAATATCATAAGGATTGAGAAAGAAGTTAGTTTTGTGGAGATTGATAACAAAGACAATTAAGTGAGTCATACATGTCTAAAAGCATTTTTAATTCAATGAAAAATGTATATTTTTTCTCAAGTTATCTTTCCCTTAAATTTTGAAATGTGTCTCGATCTTGTTAGATATAGTTTTAGGCATGTTTAGTTAAACACGTTACACATTTAACCTAACATCCATTATAATTAGAAAGTGCACAAACTTTGATTACAAACTTAAAGAATCCTGTGTCAAAGACCACAAAAACTTAACATCATAAACAAAGATTCAAGTGTCAAGCATTAAGTTAATTGCAAATTCGGCTCTGGTTTCACAAACAAGCTTCTACCATCTTTTTCTTCAATATCACTGCTCAAATGTGATCAACATTAGCAAGAATTGAAAAATAAAAATAAATAAAAGATTTAATACATACCTGTCTTCAGCTTCTGTTTTGGTGATGAAAGTGACATCTTTTGAAGCAAGAAACTCCCAGAAACTAGATAGCTCTTTCTCCTTACAGAATCTATAAAGATGCTGCATAAAGTTGTTGAATTGCTTCGGTTCCTGCACCAAAATTACAATCTTGATCAACTGTCACAACTTATGTGTGCAACTGAAGGGTAAAATTGTCTTTCTTGTTTCAGAGACTTCATGTTACAGTCACAAGGGTATTTTCGACATATAAGAAAGAAAAAAAATACTTAACTTGCTCAATGACACAACCCTTTCTGAGAGCAACTAAACATTCCAAAGCTTTTGAATAATTGTTCCCTTCAAATGAATTCTCCACCAAATCAAATATCTTATTTTTCATACCAAAAATCGCCTTACCAACCCATTCAGAACCATCTCTGCAAGATATCATAGCTTCAAAATCTTGTACAGGTGTCAACTCCCCAATGGTTTCTATCTTCACTTTAGATGTAGAACCAGTTAACTCAGTTGACTTTGACTGGTCTTCTATCTTACCAACTTCCTCAAACGATCCAGATTGTTTGTCTCTTAACAAACGTCTAGCCGATTTCTTCAACTGAAAGTGGAAACAAAATTCTAGATGTTGTTATTTGACCCTGACCCGACCCGGATAAAGAAAATGGGCTAAAGTTGGTGAACTAACCTTGGGATTTTCTTTAAGTTCAAAATGTGTGCGGAATTCATCAATAACTGACTTGTTTTGGGATATTACTTGAGGATCAGGCTCGGTTATTCTTTTTAAAGTTGCATCAAGTGGTGGTACAGCTGCATCTGGATTCTTTGATTTCAGTTCAAGGTGATGGTAAAAACGCTGCACAAATTGCAGTAAAAAGCAAAAACGTTGACATCAGTAAAAATTAATTTTTTTATTTTTATTACTAAGTTGAAGAAATAAGTCAAAACTAGATACCTCCAAAACAGGATTCGGGGTGAAATCTGGCCTCAAAGGTTCCTCCTTGCCAGGTGGCGCTAAATCCAGCATCATTACCAAATTATCAGCAGCTTTTTGTTGTTCAGCATTTGGCTGCATTGATGCTGGAAAATTGCTAAATGATGGAAACTGAAATTCACGAACATCTTCAGCAAACGGAAGGACATTAAAGTAAAACGAATCCGCCTATCATTTTAACAACAAATTTCAAAGTCAATAACTAGACAAAAGTCAAAGTCAAAGTCAACCACAATTGAAGACTCACAATATTATCCTTGTCAGATACATTAGGAGTTAGTACTCCTACAACAACATTTGCTTGTCCTTGTCTCTAAACGCACCTCAAAATTGCAACTTTATTCATTTCCTTCATTGCTCTCGCCAATGCAGAAACCGCAGTAATCGCCTTTTTGTTCCCCGGGTCAGCAATTAAAATGTTGACATCTTTCATATAGTAGTGTCTTGGAATGCAAAAAGTCAAAGTCAAAGTCAACACTCCAATTACTTTATATAACTATTTAAAGCATACCTCATAACATTTGAAGCATTTGTGAACCCTAAAAGTTTCACTCCTTTTTCTGGTTTAAATTTCACTGCTTCAAGTTCAGCAGATGAAACAGGAATCACTTGAGGACCGTATCTATAACCTCTTATTCTTTGTTCTGGTGGCACAATTTTATTCGGATCTTGAATACTTTTGTACTCATAATCCAATTTAATTTCATGAGTTGCAAATTTATCAGTTGAAGGTGCTTTATCAGAATATTTTTTTAAAGTAGGAAACTTTTCTTCAGCCGTTTTCTTATAGACCCAAACCTAAAACATCCCAAATAATTATTAAAAAAAAATCATATAAAAAAAATTAAAATATAAAAAGACGTAAGTAGTTAACTACCTTTATTTTAAAGGTAGAGCTAATTTCAAGATCACCCCTGTAAGTGGTTACAGGAGCTATATTTCGGGTTCTTAATGCACCTAATAATGAAGTTGAACTCTCAACATTAACTGCTTTTGCTTTTGTTTTTTTAGAGAATATATTCAGCAACGTATCGTTTTCTTTAATGATGTGATTATCGTTTGCATCAAATTTCTGGTTTCCTCTAAATATGATACAATCGATTTTCATCCCGTGTGCAGCCATTTGGTCAGCAATTGTGTAAACTTGATCTTCTTTTGTACCTTCATATGGATCTTTGATAGGATACATAGCATTTGTTATTAGACAAATACGTTTTTTACCCTTTAATGTTTCTTGGAATTTTTTAATTAGCATATCCATCCCGACAACAATGGCATCCATAACTATTGTTTTATGTTAAGGTGTGGTATTTTTGTTGGATATAATATGGGCAGAATTGCAGAAAATGAGTGATAATTGTAATATAATTATAAAAATAGGATACAATCTCCAGGAACTGTTCCTTGAGGAAGTTGTTGTACAACATCAACAAGATCTCCATCAACAACTTTGATTGGTTGCAAAACGGTTACGTGTTCATATCCACCAACTTCTTTTGTCAGATCGTTTCTGGTATCTGTAAACATTAAAGACCATAAGTAAAGATTTTTTTTACAATTTCAGTCACTTAATGGACTTAAAATGATGTTCACACACACACACACACTCTGGTCAATTGTAATGATATTACCTTTTGTTCCAAATACAACAACTCCAACTTCATCATATTTACTGTAAACTAGCTGCAAATATACAAAATTGAGCGATTGAAAAAGGTTAACTAACTGAATAAAAGTAAAGAACTTAATTACCTTTTTCTGTATTAGCAAAGAACAAACTTTCTGAATCTCTGGTAAGACACTGTGCATCGATGGACTAACATCGATTAATAAAATCAACCCTTCCTGTATACTTTCTGACAATAGTTAGATGTGTAACTGAAAGCAAACCAACTTCCATGAAAAGGATAATTAACAGACTATATTCACTTGTTTGGTATTTAAACCTAACTTTTCACACTTAAGGAACATTAGGTAGCTAGTTTTCTGATTATTACAACTTTAAACAGCAAAAGAACATCCAAAAACCAAAACACTATCTCCTGTGGCCTGTTATATTACTGTTGATCAAGTGATTGTAATTAATCAATGTCAGGTAGCCACTTTCAAAAGGCACATCCAAACACCCCCTAGTTCTAAATTTTAATACCAAAACAAACAGTTGCCAATAATTCCAATTATAAATATGAGCTTTAAGTTCCAGGTTTTAGCAATTAGCACGATCAAATTCTGATGAACTCGATGATGAAGAGCTATGCATAACAATTTCATATGTTAATTCAATTTTTTTGCCCTAGCTAACATTCAAATGTAAAAAAGTCAAACGAAAATAGGCGGTGGCTTCCAACAATTTAGCAAAAAATACGATGAACAACATTACTCGCTGCATAATTTCCAAACTAAAATATATTCTTAAGCAAAATCATTTTGCGTCACTTAGCTAAGCAACAGCTAATTCTGATATTATAACCCATAACCACAACTGACTAGTAATTCCGTTGGAAAAACAATGAGGTATACTAAATTGAGTTTCAACGTACTTGCCATTAACATGATTATAAACCTTACAAACCAGAGCTTCACAACAAACTAAAAATCGATTATAGATGATATATTTGCGATTACACAATATTAAACAAACAAAAACAGTTTAAATTTTTGGCATGAAGTTGACCTTGTTTCGAGCCATGAGAGAAGACGAGGTTCTGAATCGTACGTGCTCTCCTTTCCCTAGTCCCCTTCCCGCCCCCAATTTCAACTCTTCGTTTTATGGCAAACAAATTAATTAAAAAATACGCTACTTTTTTTTTCAAAAATTATTATGTAATGTTTAATGATTAGTTATATGGTTAATGTTTGATTAAATTAGTTGCAATTTTCTCCTTAAATAAAATTCATATTTTTACTAAATTTTTATCCCGAATAAAATTTTTACTTTTCCAATTTTATTAGTTTACTTAATAAAATAATATTTAGTACAAAATATTGTGTAATGAACTAATGATCCAACATTAACTCCATTAACTTTATATTTTAAGAATAATTATTTATCAAAAACCTACTAGTAAATCTTTATAAGAATCTATACGAAATAGAAATGATAAATTTATTTGAAAAAAAAAATACATAATTGACTTTATGAATCGTACAAGAGAAGATGATCCTCTTTCCCTCCTGCATCCGACTTAAACTATGCAACTCTTTGTTCTTTTTTGGCAAAAAAGTAAATTATAAAATACACTACTTCTTCGTGTTTCAAAAATTATTATGTAAAGTTGAGTGATTAGTTAAATGGTTAATGTTTGATTAAAGTTAATACTTATTTTTTTCATCCTTAAATATTATTTGCATTTCTCTTGAATTTATATTTAAAATAAACTCCTTACTTCTTGAACAAATTTCATACTTACTAAATTTGATGAGTTTATTTTATAAAAAATATTACTTGCATTAAAAATTATGCAGTAATCCAACATTAATTTTATATTTTAATTATCAAGAACCTACAATTCAATCTCTCATAAGAATTTTTGTAAAATAAAAATGAGAAGTTTATTTGAAATGGAAGAAGTATTATTTTATGGTGTATTTTGCAAGGTTCAAATGTGTAACGTGCAAGTCTTTCAATGCATTATCCAATTGTAACGTACAAGTATCTACTTCATGTAAAAAAGAAGAACAAAAGTAAATCACTTTAGCTAGCTAACTACCACACCTTCATCTACATTCTCCGGTTCACACACACCAGGCGAGACTACCAAGTTCACAGCGATGGCGTCCTTGACGTCATCTTCACCAAATGTATATAATCATCATATCTACAACAACAATAGCTCAATTAATCACAACGCTAAAGTAAATGCCATAAAAAGTAGATTCAATTGGCCTCGTATGCTCATATCATCGTCTTCGAAGACCAACAACTCCGACGATCTACAACCAGAAGTAAATCGAAGGTCTATCATCACTATCTTATAAATTAACCTAAAAATGTTGATGATTGTTCGATTAATTTACTCAAATAGCTGTTGGTTACAGGGAGGTTATATTGAGGAGCAGCGGAATAGCGGTGCTAGGTGCCATTTTTCACTTCAAGTATGTGAAGAATGTATTATTCTGCAATTGAACTTTTGATGTTTTGTTTAATTAGATCTCATCCGTTGTGTTAATCAGTTGATTTTAAAAACAGCTGTAGTTGTAAATAATGTTAAAAAAAACCTCGAAATTTCAATGTAATTATTGAACTTGTTACTTTGTTGACGAAACATAAATTAGGTCATTAAGCAAGAAATTGGTATTGTGAGTTCAGGTTTACTTACATGTCCATTGTTTCCATTATAAAACCACTGATATATTGATTTAGGTTTATAAGATTCACATTTTGTATACTACTATAGTTTACTGAAGTGCAATTGAAACATTTCTTTGTCAAATATTTGATGATTCAACTAATGTTTAATAAGTAGTTTCAATTTCATTCATTCCTGTTGAGTTAATGAGATGAAAACTTGCGGTTTTGATGTGTTTGATGCAGTGGAAATAAACCGAATTACCTTGGTGTACAGAAGAATCCTCCTGCTTTAGCTTTATGCCCTGCAACAGACAAATGTATTTCAACTTCTGAAAATATCAGTGACATTGTTCACTATGCACCACCTTGGTAAGATATCATATATTTTGCTCTTTTTTTTATTGTTTGATTTTAATTTGTTTTGTGCAGGAACTATAATCCAAAGGAGGGACGTGGAAGTAAGAAACCTGTGAGCAAACAAGAGGCAATGGAGGAGCTTCTTCAAGTGGTCTGATAATTAGCTTTCATAAGTTACAATCCTTAATTCAGATGTGGCAGTTTCAACCCATTTACTTTTGAATGGGTTGTCTCATTTTTTTTGTGTCACAGATAAAAGCAACAAAACCAGACAATTTCACACCAAGGATAGTAGAAAAGAAAGACGATTATGTGCGCGTGGAGTATGAAAGTCCGGTTTTAGGGGTATTTTTTTTTATAAAAACTTTTTTTTTTTTCCTATAGATATATGGAAATAAATCATTAATGATTTATTTTGTTGCTTTTTTTGTGTCAGTTTGTGGATGATGTTGAATTCTGGTTTCCTCCTGGGAAGAAACCACTTGTACAATACCGTTCAGCATCACGTATTGGGCTTGGTTTTGATGCCAATAAAAAGAGAGTCAAGGTAATAACACTAATTTGTCATCATCATTTATAGAGATGATATGATCTTATAAAAGTAGTTAGTTAATTTCTTAATTTAAATTTTAATGATTTCTTTTGTTTTCCAGGCATTGCGGCTGGCATTGGAGAAAAAGGGATGGGTCTCTGAGGATGACTTTTGACAAGGCCTCAGTCGTTGACTTTCTGTTTGACTTTTGAGTTCCTTGAACATGTATAAGTTAATTTCTTAGTTTGCTTGTTCTTTTGGCATGATGGTGGTAGGATTTCAGATCAAAGAGATCCCCTGCTTCTGCTATTGATGTTAGAGAACATAACAGAACAGCCCTTTTGAGCTTTTGATTTCTGTTTTCTTCTTTTATCAAGAAAACATATAATTAATTAATTATATATTCAAAATTTCGGACTGCAAACTATAGTTATTGCTTATCCAATGCTTTTTTCAGAATGTTATTACTAAAAATTAAGGAATGAAAATAAACATCAGAAGTTTTATACTTTTATAAATAAGTTTTCAAAATCAAATTAGATTGATTATTTAGTTAAAACTAGAGACATTTAAGTAATTTTATTAATCTTTGATAATTAGCTTTATTTGCATACTTCTACGATAATCTTTTTTTTTTGTTTATAGATTCGAATTTTTTTATAACTTCAGTCCAATTGAATTTACACCATTTTGAGGTTAGAGAATATATTATACCCCTTTAATAGAAAAAAGTTTTTAATTGCCAATTCCTTGGCAACTTTTCCTATATTTAAAGATTTTGCATTGTTGATGGCTTATTTCTTTGATTTTGTTGTTGTTGATATGTGTTGTTAGCTATTAAAGGGTACATATAAAAATTTAATTGTGTTTACATATAAAATGTAGAAGGCTAAAAGTGTTAAATTTTCATTTAGTCGTTTGCTTTTGGTGCATTGAAATGTTTGGCCTTTAAGTTTTATCGAACTCTTGTTGCTTCTCAAAGAGTAAGTATATAACCAAATTGTGTATTTTTATTTAACAGTAGAAAACATAAATCATCTAAATTACTTTTTAATCTACATTGTTTTGTCCACAACGAGATTCACCCCTATAATCAAAAGCCAATGAAGTACATATTCAACACTTTATATTATTAGACTACAAGCCCTTTGGTAACTAATATATTTGTACAATGGAGTACATATTCGTATTTAGGCTTATGGTTTAGGGATGTTTGACCAATCCAATTAATTGAATTGAACTGTAGCCTTTCAGACATTGTTTTAACCAGTAGCATTGTCGCATTGAAATTTATTACATGTTGCGCTATTTTATGAATATTAAATTTGTGTGTAGGTTCTTTTTCGGACGCATTTACACGACTTAAAAAGTCTTGTTTGATATTATTTTATATAGAGCTTTTAGATTTTTGTTTTGAAAAGAAAAAAAAAACTCATATGAATATAAAAGCTTTATTTGGATGTATAGACTTTTAACTTTTATTTGAATGAAAAAGCTCTAAATTAAAACAAAAACTAATTAAAGTAGCTTTTTAAAAGAAGCAAGATTTTTTGAAATGAAAAGTTACCATATTATTTGTCATTTTATACTTCACCCGATTCAAAATAAGTGTTACACTTTGGGTTTCACGGTTTTTGAGACAAAAGATTATAAGACGGGTGCCAATGGGGAGATACCGCCGCCGCCGGTTGGCCCGTCGGTTGTGGCGACCGTTGGCACGGCCCCGCCGGTTGGGTCCGCCGGTTTGGCTCGCCACTTTGAAGACGGAGGAAGGAACGAGATCGGTTGTTTCAAGTGGGCCCCAAATGAATAAAAAAACTAATTTTTTTTCCAGATGGTAAATAAACCCTTTAATGTTTTTTTAATATATTTTTTATTAAAAAATCTTTAATATTTCTAATATATATAAAAAATCTTTAATATTTCTCTAATACCATTAAACTTCTAATTGACCACATTTATTTTTATTAATGTATTTTTTTTATGCAATGTTTTTTAATTAATGTATTTTTTATATAATGTATTTTTTTAATGAATGTAATTTATTTTTATTAGTTATTATATGTTTTAATTAGTTGTATATTTTTATTAGAAAAAAAAGTAAATAGTGGGGCCCAAATTTAGTGAAGAGAAGGGGTACTGTTGGCATGACTACGTCAGTTTAGTGTTAGTTAGTTTGTCTGCTGACGTGGCACTGAGTTGACAGCAACTGACGGCGTCAGTTGCAGTCACCATTGGGAGCGATCTAATAATGATTAAATTAGATTAATTGAATGGTTAGTGGAAACTGAGTCTCAAACATTTTGAATAAAGTGTGGTTAATGATTTTTAAAAGTAAAAAGTAAGGGTAAATGAGTCATTTCACTTTGTTAAAGTAGATAGTTAGTGGGTGTGAGTCCTACTATTTTTTGCCAAACAAGGTAGTTTTTCAAAGTGTGACACTTATTTTGAATCACCCATATAAGAAAAATGTGCACTTATTTTGAATCGAAGGAAGTATAATTTTATATTTCTAGCTTCATTTTTCAGCTACATTTTCAAATTACATTTATGAGATTAAAAGCTCAAATTTCTAGCTCTAAATATAAATTTAAGCTATAAGCTCATTTTGCCAAAAATATCAAGCTTCAAAAAAACTTATTTTATGGTATAAATAAGTTCGCCTATAAATCCTACAATTTTTATGGATCAAGTGAGAATCATATCCTTTCTCTATGTATTTGGCTTCTTTTTCTTTCTTATATGTCTCATAGAAGTAGGGGTGAATATGGTACGGTACTATCTATATTTCCTTCATACCGTGTACCGTATCAACTATAATTGGTACACTAACTTAGCTACCAATACCATACCAAGTTTACTTGGTACCAATTTGTTTGGCTACCAACAATCGTGATTGGTACAAATTGGTAATGGTATATACGAACATCACAAACTTATATGAAATTAAAAAAATTAATAACAAAAAAATAATGATATTTTATCATTATCGACTAGTTAATCATATTAACAAGTTTTCCGAACACGGAAACAAAATAAGCAAAGTGATATAATATGTTACGTGCTATATTAATATAATTTAGTATGATAAAGTAACAAAAGATGTAGCTATCTTGTGGTAATTGGAGTCTTGGTCAAATAGGTTGGTAGTTCGGTACAATATATTTAATTAAGAATCATAAAATATATATATCTTGGTTGGTACAGTATACCATGGTATCTAAAAATTTTGTACCATACCGTACCATGATTACATAATTGGTACGGTACTACCAACCAAACATGTTGGCTACCAACATATTGGCTACCAACTATTATTGGTACGGTTGGTAGCATGTTGGTTGGTTTTGTTCGGTACAAATTTGAAACCCCTATACAGAAGTGCAGGAAACATGTGGGTCATGTTTGTGTCATTATGTTGGTTGTACTTTGTTCCTTGTGGGGTTTATAATGCTTCGTATATCTTATTTTTCAAAGAAAAAGAAAGAAAAATACTTAGGCCCCTCCCAACAATGATGCGTCATAGGCCTGTGCAGAAGCAAAAAACCGGACCGGACCGGTTGGGACCGGACCGGACCGAGGACCGGAAAAACCAGATTCGATGGACCGAGGACCGGACCGGTGGTCGACGGTCGGTTTCGGTTAATGTCCGGTCCCGGTCGGTTTTGGACCGGTTTGGACCGGTTATAACCGACTGTTTTCTTCACTTTAACTTTTACCATTTTTAGCTGCACAAATCAATTAGCAGTACATGTCTTAATTATAAAATAGGTTTGATATTCATAGTTTAGCATTAATTTATACTCCCTCCGTCCCACAAAAAACTTCCCATTTGACCTTAATTTTTTGTCCCACAAAAAACTTCCCATTTCATTCAATTGATGGACTCCACATAATAAAATACTATTATTACTAAGGACCCCACCACTAACTATCCACTAACCATCTTTCTCTCTCCAAACCAATCTTATATTTTAATCAAAATTATTACCAATTACTCCACCACTAACTATCTCCTTAAAACTTGTGCTCATGTCAAATGGGAAGTTTTTTGTGGGACGGAGGGAGTATATCACATGATCACAAATTGATAATTACGTTATTTCTGTTGTATATGATTTCAAAACTAATGCACCATGCACGTATAATTAAGAATTCGGACTTGGTATACAATTAGAATTATACCTGGATTTCAGAATCATTATTATCGGATTGCAAGTCCGACATATTACTGATCGATTGCTGGAGCAGGGCATAAACGAAACAAGAATGATGAAGACGAAATAAGAAGTCGTAGAGGCGTAGAGCAGAAACGAAAGAAGTCGTAGACGGTCGTGTGCCAGGGAAAAGGGTTTTTTAATTGCATATTGGGCCTAATTCCTAAGTAATAAGGCTGGGCTTAGCAGCTAATTGGTATCGAGAATTGGGCTTAGCAGTAATAGACGGGGTTTTCCGGTTTTTTCCGGTTTTTTCCGGTTTTACCGGTTTAAAACCGGACCGGACCGGATGTACCGGTCCTAAAAAAATACGGACCGAGGACCGGACCGGAAGCTACGGTTCGGCGCCGGTTCGGTCCGGTTTGTCCGGTCCCGGTCGGTTTTAGTCGGTCCCGGTTCAAACTGCACAGCCCTAATGCGTCACTAAACACATCTCTACTGACGGGTTACTGAAGAGGTCGTGCCAACAACAACACATCACTAAACTCATCACTAACTCATCCCCTTAAAAAAATATTAAAATAATAAACCCCAACTACCACCCCCCTCACACAGCCCCACCCTCACCCACGTCGTCTACACGACGCCATGTTACCAACGTCCCCCACGATGGCTCCGTGCCAACAGCGTCAAGGAGTGACGGCTGAAATCTGATGCTTGACGCCATGTAGTGACGGGCGTTGACATAGCCCTTAGAAGTATTTGGGAAGTTAGACCTTATAGTAAAGATGGTTGGATATGGAAATCATTGGGGTAGATTTCAAACCCAAGACAGGCTGATGAAATGGCAGCCTAATGTCAGTTTTATTTGCTCTCTATGTAAAAAAGTAAATGACCATCAGCTGTGATTTTGCTGTAGAAGTGTGGAGTAGATTAAAGTTGATGATATATGCTCCTAATTTCTGGGCTAGTATTGTGGTTAGCATGTCTAATGCTAATTGTAATACTGTAATATTCCAAGTGTGTTGAGAAGAATAGGAGTGGCAGCTGCTGTATACTTTATCTGGAAGGAAAGAAATAGCAGATTGTTTCTTGGAAGAGCAGAAAGTGCTGATTCTGTTCTAATGCGTATCTCTATTAAGTTGCAGCTTTCGAGTTTGAATGTTAAGGCCTCAACAAATGTTAAAAAAGTTGCTGTTGAATGGGGTATCCAAATGCATGTTAGACATTGTTTGTCTTTTCTGCAGATTTGTTTAGTTTTGGTTGGTTGCTGTTTAGCTGTGTTGTGTTTTGGTTGTGTGAAACTATTGTAATTTGGTTGATGATTAATATATTTCTTGTGGGTGGGGTGATGGCAATGCCGAAGCTCTACTTTTAGGATTCCTTTTTCTTTAAAAAAAAAAAAATCCTTAAAAAGTAAAAATCATCAAGAACACTAAATTGTATCTTTTTCAATTACATATTATCTCTATCATACCCTCGTTTGTAGAGATTAAAATAATTTTTTTGTTGTTGAAAGTTTTTACCATAGTCCATAAATATTACGAATTGCTCACTTCATCAAGGAGAAAAGTTCAAAAAATAGCATTAATTATGATAATCAGCAGATTCATGATAGCAAATGTATATATGATTATTGATATTTCTTCGAATAGTCTTAGTCTTGTAGTAGGATTATAATATAACTTCTCGTCCTTTTCACATTTAGATTCACCGGTTCAAGAGTCAAGACTCGTGTTTATTTTTAAATTTAATTTCTTTAAATAGTTGTAATATATTATACTCTAAAAGTATTAATTAATTAACATAGATATACATATAGAACCAATAAAAATGTCAACGACAGATAGCAATAAATAACTCATTAGATCTGATTTTCTATTTGATTAGCAAATAAGAAGCCACCTCATGCAAATTTTCCCAACACCAACTTCAAAGTTGGACTTGAATTGTTAATATATTTAATTAATTTTTAGACAGTTATCTATACATAAATACATATAATAACATCAATAAAATGTAAAACGTTGAATGTTTACAAATAAAATAACTAAGTCTTTTGTAACATATTACAAAACTTAACTGAAATTTCAAAAGTAAACTTTACGCTATATAGTCAACGCTAGTTCACATCATAGCTCAAATTTAGAATTTTATTTTTACCACAAATTATGGCCGGTATACACTAATAAACGTATCAAAATAGGATGTTAAAAACTTATAATTATCAAAATAAATCTTAAAAATTATATTTAACAATATATAACTGATGTTTAAAGTATATAATATTATCTTATGACATTGGTCATATAATATAATGTTATATGTTTAAAGTTTCCCTCATATCTTACCAACTGAGCTATACGCCATAAATATGTATGTAATATAATGTTATATGTCTTTGAACTAAATAAGATATCTAAAAGCTTAAGATATAAAGTGCATATATGATTAATAATGTTTTCTCGTGAATAGTCTTGGTCTTTTAATTAGCATGATCAAATTTTTTCTAGGTTTGATTGAACTTGCAAAAGTGGAGCATATATTCAAAATGTCTTCTAAAGATTCGGACACACCAAATTTTTCTTAAAGTCGGCCGCCCAAGAATCTCATGCTATCTTTGACTTATGCTCATCAAATTATAAAGGGTTGGGCTAATATGTGCTTATACGTTAACGAACATTTAATGAACTAAAATTCTCTTAACTAGAGTAAAATGATATTTATGAGTCATTAATACTTTTGTGTTATACCGATTTTACCATTATCATAATTAAAAATGAAAGTTTTTGATGAATTAAATACATAGGCATAAAAGACATATAATATTACTATTTACTATGATGGGCTCCTGAGAATCTAGGACACATATTAGAAAATCTCAATCACAAATTCCGTCCTTCAAATATTTCTCTTTTTGACAAAGTTTTTCTTAGAAACAATCTTATATATTTAGGTAAATGTATAATTGTGTCTACATCTTACATCCCTCGAAACTATCTACATATATGATTTTGTTGTGATTTTTATTTGAATTATGATTTTTGCTTATACAAACCCTTAAATATGGTGCTATAACTTCTAGTTTGTCTTAATCTTTGGTTTTGTTCTTTTCCCATTTAAATTTGGGTGCAAATAGACAAATGGTTGTTGTCGACGGACTGGAGGTATGGACAGCGATGGTATGAGAAATAGTTATGGATTTGAGGGTTCAAAATGCCATGCATAAATCAATTAAAATTAAAAAAAAAAATAAGTGAAACAAAAGTACCTCCGAACTTGATTAAATTCAAAATTTACCTCGTTTTGAACAAGAAAAAGATTTTGTTTAGAGGTTTAATCGACAGAAGAAAAAAAAAGTTAAGTGGCTAAATCGACAATAACGGAGTAACATTTTTCTAACGTAATTAGTTATTTTAATAGTTTAACAAAATATAAATAATATGATCAACAAAATTGGGGAAACGTTAACGTGTCAATGGCTCATTTTGATTATTTAATTAATTAATCACCATGACGTGTACAGACATAATTTAATCTTTAATACTATGTCATACTTAGTAACATTTTCAAAGAAGTTTCACAAGTAGACTTTATGCTACTTTTGTTGACATTCTAACTTAAACATACTTCTATCTTATAAAATGAAATGGTTTGTATATCCACTCCCCACTTACTAGAGCAAAATAAGCAAGAACTGAAAAAAAGTGCATGAAGACCGATAGAATTCCTAAACTTTTATCTTTCTTGCATAACATCATCTCTTTCTTTTCTTCCTCGAGGTATGAGGTAATACATACTTCTCTTTTGCTCGTGTTTTTGGCGCTTAGCGTGTTCATCGTTGCCAAATTCTCAAGAGAATCTTCAAATCCATCAAGTGATAACGAAGATTCTGAATCCCATTCCGTTAAATTTCTCTCTACATTAGAGTTATTATACCCGTTATGTTACAAAGTTGATGAAGAATTACTAGATGAAACTTATAGTTTCACTAGTATTACTAATGAAGATGACCAAGAGTTCATTCCTCGTGTAGTTCATCTAGAATTAATCGACGGTGCCATAGGAAACCATGAAGATTACAAAGATTTCACCCCTAGTTTTGTTGATGTAAAACTAATCGAGGGTACCGTTGGGAGCGATGATGAAAATGATCAAAAGCTTCACGTGTATGATGGTTATGATGAAGAAAACGATGATGAAGGTGATGAAGATGATGATGTTGATAGTATCGTATACGATGATGGTAATGAACATGATGATCTCAAAATCAGAATAGAAGAGTTTATAGCCAAGAACATTAAGAAATGGAAGGAGGAAATGATCAATGACAAGTTGCTTTACTTGGAATACTAGCTTGAATATTTTCTCTTTATAAATATTTAGTTAAATTTAGACTTGATATACATAAGTTTTGTATATACATGCTATTTTTTTTCTCTCGTTTTTTCCCTTTGTTTTTTGTAAGGGTTAAGGGGATTAAGATATGTAAATATTTGTTGGTTTAGTGTTATCATAATTCAAGAAGTTTGTAATTTGAAATGGAATTAATGATGATCAAACTATGTTCGTAATTTATAATTCTAGAAAAAATTGTGTATAGTAAATATTGTTTTTGTAGTTGTTATGGATGTTATATGATGCATGTGTTTACTACCTTGACTCATTTAATGAAAGTAGTATATTTTAAATTCTTTTTACCAAACAAAAAAAAAGTTTCTAAACCTTTTTTTTTACTTTTATCATTCGCAGAACGTTAAGTATTCATGTTGATTTGTATTATATTTTTTTAAAACAATAAATTTATCTAACACGTTTACACCAAAGAACCAATGATCTAACAGTAAAAGTGTTTGTCCCCAATTTCGAGGTTGAAGGTCCAAATCTCATAGTAAATTTATGAGTAAATTAAGATTGTTGTTACAAAAAAAATAAAATCTAACACGTTTACTATAATTAATTATCAATAATTATTAAATAATTAAGAACAAGCTTAACAAATGAAACTTCATTGAAGTTTTCTTGTCGGGGACCATCACAGATTCGCTAAATATTCAATAAAGGAAGTTTGATTATCATTATTATGTATATTGTGTGTATATATATATATATATATATATTTTTTAACCCAAGGCTTGTAGCCTAGTGGTATCCAATTAAGGAGGATTTAAGGTGTTGCCCATAACCTATTGGTCATGGGTTCAAGTCCCGTCATGGACAAAAAGGTGGGAGGTTCGAGGGAAGATATACTGCCCCTTGTGGATGTCACTATCTAGGCTCGAACCACTAACTTACTAACTAGCCGTTCAGAAAAAATGTATATTGTTTTTGCCACCAATTGGTCTAGATCAATTGGCAAAAAAGGAAATCTTTGGTATTTTCCTTCAAGCGGTCTTGAGTTCAAGACTTATTGGATGCAAAATTTGGAGATTAAAAGGTGGTGGGGTTTATTACTCATATGTGGAGGGTTCGAGGGAAGGCATACTGCCCTTTGTGGATGTCACTGTCTAGGCTTGAACCACTAGCTTACTAACTTTCCGTTAAAAAAAATGTATATTGTTTTGGTAATTAACTATGATGCAGTTTCATCTGATTAGATTTTAGTGTTTTAATTACCTAATATTGGACAATAAACCGATCAAATTAAATAAGTTGATGTTGACTTTGTAAGATTTAATATAGGATACTAACCCTAAAACTTACCCGTTGAATACAATTTTGGTTTTGTATAAATGACTTTCAACCTATAGGCTATAGTCGTCTCGGAAGTCATATGATGAACTGATCTTTGTCATTTGTAGGGGTGAGCATAAAAACCGGAAAATCGAACCGAACCCGAAAAACCCGAACCGAAAAAACCGAACCATTTGAAAAACCGACATCAACGGCTTTGATTTTTGGAAAACCCGAATGTTTGGGGCGGTTTTCGGGGGCATATGAAAAACAAACCGAAAAACCCGCCCCGCCCAGCCTTTATATATATTTCAAGTTTTATAAAAATATTCTTATATTTTTAAAAGATTTGATATAAATTTGTTTGCAAAAGGAAAGCAACCATCAATGAAACTTTATGGATGAAGACATTGACTAAGATTATTGCGAAAAATGGTTGGGTGTTATTCTATTATTAATTTTTTTCAAATTATGTTAGTTGAATTTATTATTACATTATATTAAACCTACTAGTTGTTTTTTATTTATAATGAAATGAGTTAAGGTTTGGAAGTTTGAATCATAATATTAGTTTTTAAGGTAATAAATTGGTAAATTTAAAGGAAACTAAAAAACCGAAAAAACCCGAAACCGAACCGAAAAACCCGAAAAACCGAAACCGAAAAACCCGAAACCGAACGGGGTGTAATTCCCAAAACCCGAACTTTCGGGGCGGGGTTTGGTTTTAGTTAAAAACCGCCCCAAACCGCCCCATGCTCACCCCTAGTCATTTGTGAGGTTAACTTGGCCAGAATGCACAAAGTTTAGCTAATTGCTTCTTAATTAATATTTTCTATCATTTATGCATAGGAAGCTTAATTTATGGGAGGATGGAGAAAGTTGAGTGGGTGGTAGGGATGTGAATTTTAACCAATATGAGACCGCTTAGACCTGGTTTTCGTCTAGTTCTTGGTTCCCATTTCTTGTTCTTTTCAGTTCTCAGTTATCATTCCAAGTTTTTCATATTTAGAACTTGAATTTGACAATTTGAATCTAACTCAAGTTGTGATTAATGTTGATGATGTAATTTCAGTTCTAACCGATTTTAAACTTGAAATAACCGGACTCGGAACCATTATTTCACTTCTCGGTTCTTTTTTATATTTTTATGTTTCGAGATTTTGGGTTCCGGTTCAGCCGAGTTCCGGAACCGAACACATGCTTAGTAGGTGGTGACGGTTGATGGTTTTACCAATAAATAGCTGGAGTTGGTGTGGAGGTCTAGGGTCTAGATTCTAGTTGTGTAGTTGTGTGATGCTATTTATTTATATTTTATTGATGTAAAGAGAAAGGAAAAAACCATGACATTAATATTAGACGTAAATAAAAATTAAAGGGGAATGACGTGTGTGTAAAAGCTCGTGTAGAAGAAATCAAGTCATTGACAAAAATAATAAATTTAGACGAGGGTGATTGTCAGCAATTTGTCAAAGGGTTTTATATCAATATATCATACTTTTTGAAGTCTATGATCAAATATTGACGGATTTAATTTTGGGTCCTACTAAATGCACTAAAAAGTCAAAGTGTAAAAATATTGAAAACTATATTTTGACTCTGAAAAGTGATTGAAAATTGTGTTTTACCTAGTCAATCTGTCATATTTTCATTTTCACTTTTTTTGGAACAATAAATTAATTTAAGACTAATTAAATTACAATATAACTCCCAACTAATTATTTTGTTTATAAAAGAATTTTTAACCTTATTTTAAAATGTACTTTTAATTTTTACAGTCAAATTACATCATACTCAAATAATCTCTGTAACATCAAAATCATCAACATCCTCAAATAATCTATCATTTGTAAGGTATGTTTTAGTTGCAAGATCAAATCTTTTTATTTTCATTGTCATATTTAAATTACACACAGTGATACTACAAGGAGAGAGATATTAGAGAGATTCGGGGAGAGACACACACAGAGAGAGATACGTAAAAGAGATACAGAGAGAGAAAGACACAGAGACGGAGAGAGACATACAGAGAGAGAGAGAGACAGAGAGGGAGAAAGCTGCAGAGAGAGAGAGAGACGCAAAGAGAGAGACGGAGACACAGAGAGAGAGAACGAGACTGAATAAGAGAGAGACGAGCGGTGGAGCGGCGGTGGTGCGGTGGCGCGAAGTTGGAGATCGAGTCAGACGAGCGGTGGAGGGCGGTGGTGCGGTGGAGCGGCGGTGGAGATCGAGGCAGACGAGCGGTGGAGGGCGGTGGTGCGGTGGCGTGGCGGCGGAAATCGAGGCAGACGAGCAGTGGAGGGCGGTGGTGCGGTGGCGCGGCGGTAGAGATCCAATCAGCCGAGCGGACGAGCGGCAGGGGAGGATGGTCGTGGTTTCTACCTGAAATGACAGAGAGGTCGGATTCTAGACGGCTGTTCACGGTGGTTCACGGCGGAGCATGGTGGTGGACGGCGGTTGAGGTGGTGGCGGCTGCAGAGAGAAGGGGAGAGAGTAGGGTTGAGTGAGAGGGAATGTGGAGTTAGGTTTAGGGTTTTGAGAAAAAGTGTTTAAATAGGGTAATGGGATAATGGGTTTTGAATAGGTTAATGGGTAGGAAGTACGTCTTTTTAATATATATTTTTTCAAGCACACTTGTTTATTAAGTTGTGTATTTTTTTACAAGATATTTTATTTAATATTTTTTAATTATAATTATAATTATGTTGTGTATTTTATTTTTTGCAGGAATTTTATTTTGATTTGACAAATAAAAATGTCATTTTTTTTACTAAAAATAACTCAAATGATGCTGAATTTTCCACCTCGACGTCACCTTTCTTCACTAATCAGGTAAAATATTAACATATTATATTTTGTTTAGCATTATAGATATTGTCATAAATTAAAATTAATTTAATTTTAGATCTTTCAATCTCGCGAAGATTTAAAAAACTGGGCACAAAAACCAGGCGCGCTCTATTGGTTATGTCCTAGTAACTAAAAGATCAAACCAGTTGCAATCTCTTGCTTATATGTGATCTTGGTGGTGAATACACACTGAAGGAATCATGTAAAAATTCTGCTACAAGAAAAATTAATTGTCCATTCCATTTACAAGGGAAATATTCAAGTATATATAATGGTTGGTTGATTGATGTAATATGTGATGAACATAATCATCTTCCTGCACAACATATGGAAGGGCATCCGTATGCAAGGCGGTTAACTAAAGATGAATATCGATTACTTGAAGATCTGACAAAGAAAAATGTGCCACCACGTGATATTCTATCAATATTGAAGTCACAAAATGAAAATAATCTGTCAACACTAAAAGACATATATAACGCACAATATAAAATTCACAAAGCGTTACAAGTTGGAAAGAGCACAATGGAGGTAGAACACAACAACTTTTAACTTCTTTTACTTTCAATGTTAATAGAATTTAATTATGAATTATTTTTTTATGTAGAATCTTATGTCTCTTTTACATTCTAATGATTATGTTCATGATTTTTATACAAATCATGATACGAACAAGCTAGAAGCTTTATTTTTTGTTCATCCGACATCATTCAAGATATGGAGGGCATTCCCACATGTGTTGTTGATAGATGCTACGTACAAGACAAACAAGTATAATATGCCTTTTGTTGAGATTGTCAGCGTAACTTCTACAGGAAAGACATTTTGCATAGCTTTTGCATTTATAAGTGAAGAAAAGATGAGCAACTATAAGTGAGTATTAGAGTGTTTAAAGTCGAAATTAGATGAATGCATGCTTCCACGTGTTATAATTACTGACAGGGAGTTGGCTCTCATGAAAGCATGTGAAATAGTTTTTCTGAATGCTACGCGATTACTCGGTACATGGCACATTAGCCAAAATATTTTGAAGAAATGCAGGCCAATAATCAGGAGGCAACAAGACTGGGACTCTTTTCTTTCGGCGTGGAAGTCGCTAGAAGATTCTCCAACATGGATATCGTACATGGAGAACTACAAGCAACTTCAATTAGTATTGAGCAAATATCCACGTAATATTATACATACTTTCTTATTTTTAAATAGTATAATTTTATATATTTATATACTTATTTAACTTTTAGGTGTTTTAAGCTATGTGGATAACCAATGGTTAAATAGTTATAAGGAAATGTTTGTGTCCGCATGGAGTGATCAGTCTCTCAACTTTGGCAATCGCACAACTAACAGGGTTGAAAGCCAACACGCCAAATTAAAACACTACTTGAAATCCAAGAAGTATTCCCTAGATCAATTTGTAGGGTATATTAATCAAATCGTGCAGTCCTTGGTTACATCAATAAAAGAAAGTTTTGAAAGAAGTCGAATTTATCGTTATCATCAACATAACATTACGTGTTTCAACTTATTACAAGGGTTTTGTTTCAAATAAAGCTCTAGATATGATTTTAGGAGAACTGCATCGGTTGAATGATCTCGGGTTAGATTACTCCACATGTGGTTGTCAACTTCGTAAGAGTTGTGGGCTACCATGTGCTTGCTTACTTTCAATGTACTTAAATTCGGCCATTCCTTTGGATTCGATTGATATCTTTTGGAGGACACTAGATGTTTCGTGGTCAACACCATTGGAACAAGAAGATATTCAATGTGAGGATCAACTACACATTTTCAAAGAAGAGTTTAACAATCAGTCCAACTCTGGAAAGAAAAGTTTCTTAAAAAAGCTTGGTGATATAATCAATCCGAGACAACAAATTAAAGAACCTGTTGTTAAAGAAAATAACCGTGGACAGCCAAGCTTGAAGAAACAAAAGAAAAAGAAGTGTGTTGATTGAAAATTCCAGATCCTGGTCAAAGTAGTTATTCTCCCAGAAGGCAAAGTTATTCAGTCGCGTCAAAGTCAGCAGGGTTGACCAAGGAACCGGCAAGACATAGTTCATACGTAGCCGAAATTCCAGACCTGAACGAAACTCCTGACTTGAATGAATTTTCAGAGTTCAACCATGAGTCTCTGTCATCCTACATGCATCCATTAATGGATGAGATTCCATCTATTTTTTATCCTTACGTATCACATATAGAATACGTATTGGGTGATGGAAATTGTGGATTCCGAGCAATATCATTTTGCCTAGGGTATTCTGAAGATCAGTGGCTCAATGTTCGACACCAACTGTTACAAGAGTTATCGAGTTCATACGATAGATATTCCCAAGTTTACAAAAGCGGAATCAATGAACTATATAATAGAATTAATTTCTTACAAGTTGGCATCGCACCACCGGGTCACTGGATTAGTATGCCTTACACATGCATCCTAATTGCTAATACATTCGGTGTGATCCTCACATTTTTAACTATGCGAGGTTGTCTCACTTTTTTTCCTCTTTGGAAAGGTCCGGAAGAGTACTTATACCATCAAAATATTACATTTGCGCATGTGCATGGTAACCATTATGTGGCAGTGCAGTTAAACAGAGATTTTCCAATGTCTACCATTTCGCCTTATTGGATCCGCTGTAGAGCCCCGTGTGCAGCTGGATGGGAAACAATGTATATGTCGCGCCTGGAATTTAATAGACAGCAGATGCCTTATGATCATGGTCGTATCAATATAGATGATTTTGAATGAAACTTTCATATAATTTTTTAAATAAAATGTGTCATATTTACTTATTTATAACGTGTTCTTATTATTATTAAATATAAAGTAAAGTCACTATAAATTAGTAAATACAAAATAAATAAAGATATGATATATAAATTAATAAAATATGACATTTTTAATTTTTAAGAAAAAGTAACATCTACATTATTATTATTAGAAGATTATTCCTTTCATATAATTGAGTGATATACAACCTATATATACACTAAACATTGGCTGTCAATAGACTATGATCAAGCCTTAAACCAAGCAACTAGAATATTCTATAACTAATACAAATATTCTCTAAATCATAACTGCTATATTAAATATTACATATTTAATTATATTGACTAACACACCCCCTCAATCTTAGCGGGAGGAGGCCGGACGCTGAGATTGTCCCGAAAATCATCAAATAATATCAATGGTAGCCCTTTAGTGAAAATATCAGCGATTTGGTGTCTTGAAGGTATATGTAAGACCCGAACTTCACCACGGGCAACTTTTTCCCTAACAAAATGAATGTCCATCTAAATATGTTTGGTACGTTGATGTTGGACGGGATTGCCTGATAGGTATATGGCACTGATATTATCACAATAGACGAGTGTAGCTTTCTGAATTGGACAGTGAAGTTCAACAAGTAGATTCCGTAACCAACACGATTCGGACACTACGTTAGCGACTGCCCTGTATTCTGACTCGGCACTGGATCGTGACAGAGTCGTCTGCCTTTTGGACGACCAATACAGTAAATTTCCCCCCAAAAAAACACAATAACCAGAAGTAGAACGTCTGGTATCCGGACAGCCTGCCCAATCAGTGTCAGTATAGGAAACAAGTGTGGATATGGTGGATGGATAAAGATGAAGACCATGTGACATTGTTCCTTTGACATATCGGGTAACCCTTTTAAGAGCATGCATATGCGTGTCCATGGGTTGGTGCATAAATAAACAAATCTGTTGAACTGCATATGAAATATCCGGTCGTGTAAACGTCAAGTACTGAAGAGCCCCGTCAAGGCTTCTATAAAGTGACGGATCCGAGCATGCCACATTCGAATGAGCACTGAGTTTTGGTTTTGTATCGACAGGAGTAGGTGATGGTTTACAAGCCGACATACCGACTCGTTCAATAATATCCTCAGCGTATTTTCGTTGAGATAAGAAAAGACCACCTGCATGACGAGTGACAACAATACCCAAAAAATAATATAAAGGACCTAGATCCTTCATAGCAAACTCCGTGTTGAGATGTGACATAATAGATTTTCGAAGAGCAGTAGACGATGCAGTTAAGATAATGTCATCAACATAGAGTAGAAGATATGAAATATCGTCACCACGTTTAAAGATGAACAACGAGTTATCGGACTTACTGTTTTTGAAACCAAGAGTGGATACATAATCCGCAAACCGGCGGTACCATGCCCCGGGGGCTTGTTTGAGACCGTATAATGATTTTTTCAATAGGCAAACATGATTTGGTAGTTGGCGATCACGGTACCCCATTGGTTGATGCATATATACCGTTTCGTTTAAATCACCGTGTAAAAATGCATTTTTAACATCGAGCTGATGAAGGTCCCACTTCTTGGATAAAGCAAGACTGAGCACGGTACGGATTGTAGCAGGTTTAACCACGGGACTGAACGTTTCCCCACATTCAATTCCCACTTGTTGTGTCTTGCCATCACCTACAAGACGAGCTTTGTATCGTGCAAAAGATCCATCTGCATTAACCTTATGAGCAAAAATCCACATAGAACGAATAATGTTAGCATTAGGTGGACGGGGTACTAACTCCCACGTCTTATTTTCAATAAGAGCATTAAATTCTTCATCCATGGCCGTTTTCCAATTAGGGTCAGAAAGAGCAGAACTAGGATTTTTTGGAAGAGGAGACCGAGTAGTTGTGGAATGTAAAGAAATAATTTTCTTATTTTTGATAATTCCATTTTGACTACGAGTAACGGGACACTGATTTGGTGGTGGCGGATGGGGAATTTGGACTTGTGGTGCGGCAGGCAAGTGGTCCGTGTTGGGTCCCAAACCGTGATAGTCCACTGGATCATCCATATGGACTGGACCAGAGACAGCGGACAATGGGCTTGGCGGGGGAGACAATTGCGGCCCAGGAGCAGAAGTCGTTGGGCTGTGAGGAGGAGATTCAGGAGGCCCGGACACGTGCGGCCCAGATGAGGTAATGGGCTGTTGAGTAGCCTGGTCACGATGTGGATCACAATCTGAAGAAAGATCCATGAGAGTGATCGGATTTAAAAAATCATACGACGTACCTGTAGGCGGAAATAATGATGAAAAAGGAAATTTTTGTTCATCAAAAAGTACATGCCGACAAATAATAATTTTTCTAGATGAGATATCATAGCATTTATAGCCACGATGGTTAGAAGGATACCCTAAAAATACACAAGGGGTTGTGCGGGGTTTTAGTTTGTGAATGGTGGTAGACGGGTAAAGAGGAAAGCACAAACACCCAAAAACTCTTAGATGAGAGTATGTCGGTTCTTTGTGAAAAAGAATTTTAGTGGGTGAGTGATAATCTAAAACCTTGGTGGGTAAAACATTTATGAGATAAGTAGCCATGCTTAGAGCGTGATGCCAAAAAGTAGAGGGAAGAGAAGCATGAAAAAGGAGAGTACGTACCATGTTATTAATAGTACGAATTTTCCGCTCAGATTTTCCGTTTTGAGATGAAGAGTAAGGGCAAGAAAAACGAAGAAATATTCCATTATCTTTACAAAAATCCCAAAAAGGTTTATTGTCAAATTCCCTACCATTATCACATTGAATATTTTTAATGTTAAGCTCAAATTGAGTACGAACATAAGCACTAAATTGAAGTAGTGTGACATAAACCTGTGATTTGTGAGAAAGTGGAAAAGTCCACAAAAAATTAGAATAATCATCAACCACAACAAGATAATACCTGTGACCAACCGAACATAAAACAGGAGATGT
This sequence comes from Calendula officinalis, assembly GCA_963853835.1. Classification (NCBI taxonomy): domain Eukaryota; kingdom Viridiplantae; phylum Streptophyta; class Magnoliopsida; order Asterales; family Asteraceae; genus Calendula; species Calendula officinalis. The sequence continues at coordinate 3,897,221 of OY970830.1, read as the reverse complement.
CCAAATATCACAATGTAAAATATCAAAAGGTTTCAAAGTAGTAGAGTTTGAATCAACAAAAGATAATTTAATGTGTTTTCCAAGCGGACACGAATAACATCGATGATTATCACGGGAATTAACACAAACTATATGTTTATTTTTCCGGAGATTATCTAAGATAGAAGCACCTAGATGACCTAAACGATCATGCCAAAGAGAGGGTGCAATTGCAGCAAAAACTTTATTTTGAACTTGATTGGTGAGCGGATATAAGTCCCCTTGACTGTCACATCTCATTATTTGCCTGCCCGTCTGAAACTCCTTCACAGAAAAGCCAAAAGGATCAAATTCAACAGAAACAAAATTATCGGTGGTAAACTTTCGAACCGATACCAAATTCTTAATAAGTTTAGGAGCATACGAAACATTTTTAAGAGCTAATTTTGGAAAAGGGGAAGGTAAAAAATAATGACCATACCCATGAATGGGAATAGATTGATCGACCATTACCAACCAGGATGCCATCATTTTTGCTCATATTAAAATAAGACGTAAGATTACCGTTCGAAGAGGACATGTGCGACGTGACTCCCGTATCCATGTACCAACTCGGGTCCGGTGGTGTGAGACCAAGCATATGCATAGCTGCCTCTATGTCGGTCTGTGATGGCTGATCAGTGGTTGTGTAGGCCTGTGGTCGTGGTCCCAAAATTCCAGGCGAAGACTGGTGCGGATGAGGGGAGTAGTTGGGCCGAACCCACCCATAAGTTGGGTATGGGCAAGGAGGCAAGGCCCATTGACCAAAAGGCCATCAGCCCCACTGTTGTGGTTGTGCATTTGCAATCCATTGCTGCCCGGATTTGGTATTACCATTTCCAGTAGAACTTTTACCATTATTCCGACCGGTATGCTTGTTTCCCCCAGAGGTTCGTCCTTTGCCACTGTTTCGGGAATTAGAAGGTTTCCCACCTTTTGGATTACGCTGTTGTGGAGAGTGATCGGATACCGAGCCATCGGTATGAGAAACGACAAGGGCAGCGGAAGAAGAAACACCGGTGAGTTTCTTAGCGAGGGCGGCTTCTTCTAGAACAATCATCGATCTTGCCTTGTAGTACGGGGGCAGTGGTTCGCTTTGGCGCAAGAGTGTGCCAACCCCATTATACGCCTCCGAAAGACCCGCAACCATTTGCAAAACTAGCCTGTTATTGGATACCGGCGCCCCGACGCTCTTAAGTTGATCGGCCAACATCTTCAAACGTTGACAGTAGGCGGAGGCATTCGGGAAATCCTCCATAGTCGTATTCGAGAACTCATGTTCTAGAGTGACAGCACGAGATGTTTTGTTATCTTGAAAAATATCTCGTAACCGTTCCCAAGCCTCTTGAGCAGTTGAGCCGGGTTCGAGAATAGTATTGAGCAAATCCTCCAAAATCGTGGCATATATCCACTTTAAAACAGTAGCATCAACCGTCATCCACTCATCTTTTTCACCGTCCGTAGCCGGAGTAACAATTTTGGGCGACGGGATGATGTGGTGTAAAACCCGATTGGAACGAGCATGGATTTGAAATAATTCTGCCCAGGTGGCGTACTGGACCTTTTCCATGTCGAGAACAATAGGAATGATGTGTTTGATGTTGGTAGCATTGAGAGAGGTAGTAGAAAGGGATGGGGAAGAAGATGAGGTAGCCTTGGCTTGTGTTCCCATTTTCCGGCGACTGGGTTTTGAGAAGGAAACGGCTACAGAGAAACAGGTTTAGGGTTTTGAGCGGAAGAAGAAAACAAACGATACCCTAGACTTCTGATACCATATTAGAAGATTATTCCTTTCATATAATTGAGTGATATACAACCTATATATACACTAAACATTGGTTGTCAATAGACTATGATCAAGCCTTAAACCAAGCAACTAGAATATTCTATAACTAATACAAATATTCTCTAAATCATAACTGCTATATTAAATATTACATATTTAATTATATTGACTAACAATTATAACTAATCATTTAAATCATATTAATCATTTAAATCATATTATCATCATTGTTTTTCTACTTACTAATGAATTTAGAGGGTCCCTTAATTTTTTATGTCCTTATTTGTTAAAATTCCGCATGAAATCGAGATATTATGGTTAACTGTGCAAGATTGCTATCGGGCTAAGACAAAAATCAGATTGATTGGCTAAAAATGGATCAAGTTTTTTTTTGAAATGACAAGTTAGTAAGTTAGTGGTTCGAGCCTAGACAGTGACATCCACAAGGGGCAATATGTCTTCCCTCGAACCCTCCACATATGACGAATAAGCCTCACCACCTTTTTTTATTCTCCAAGTTTTACCTCCAACAAGGCTTGAACCCAAAATCTCTTGAAGGAAAACCCCAAGGCTACCTTGATGGCCAATTGATCTAGACCAATTGGTTTATAAGTACATTGTTAAAGATATTTATCATGAACTTATTTGTACGTCAATTAAAAAATTAAATTAACTATGACATGTTAATATATATGTTATGTTCAATATAAATTTATTCTTTGTACATTCTCACACGCAATCAACTTTCTCACATAATTTTCCCAAGTAGACTTTAAGTTTTCCGTCATATGACGATGAAAATGCATATACATTTAACATGTTCTACTTAAATTGCTTTATAATATGTATGTTGACTCCTTCATATATGCATGTAAATCTAAATAATATTATTTGTCCATAGTCAAACCCCCAAACTTTGTAGTCCTTACAACCATCATGTATGACATAATGCATGCATGAACATATTACATATAAACATATATGACATCCATCATGAATGAATATGTGTGTTTATATAGCTATGCACATAGGTGCTTGGCACTTTGTCTATCCTTTCCTACTAAAATATAAGTTCTACCAAAAGCAAAAACAGGCAAGAATTGTATGAAGATCGGTGGAGTTCCTAAGTTTGTATCTTTCTTGGCTAAAATCCCCTCCTTTTTATTTTCACATCATCAACAAAACCTTTTTATTCTCTTCAATAAAATCACACATGAGGCAAAACCTAACTACTTCGTGGTTTTATTTTTAATATTTAGCTTTTTCATTATACGCCTTTTCTCTCGACATTCTTCACAATTATCAAGAGCTAGAGAAGATTTCGAATATAACTCGAAGTCGTTTTTCTCGAGATTAGAACTATATCCATCGTCAAATAAAGTTGATGATGAAGAAATATCAAATGAAATCTGTAGTATCCCTATTAATCTTGAAGAGGAAGATGACCATGATTTTGTCCCACGCTTAGTTCATCTGGAATTAATCAAGGGTGCTATTGGGAGACATGAAGATTACGATCCCTTACTTTAGTTCCATCGTGTTGAAATAATCAAGTATGCTTCGGATTATTACCATGATATGTGGTTATGATATGATGACAATGACAAAGATTGATGATCTTAGAGGTAGAATAGTTAGATTTATAGCCAAGAACATATATCAGGAAAGATCAAAATGCATTTAGTACCTTTAACTTGGTTGATTAGGTCTTTTATTAACATGAAATATTAAAAGTGCAACATGATACACCATACATGAGAAAATGGTTGATTAAGTATCCTGACTCACTAATTTGTCAAGTTTAGAGTAACATGTTGCACTCTTAACAATTCAGTAGATGACTTAGTCAGTCAAGTTCGAGGTATTAAAATGCATTTTGAGCATCAGGAAACGGAAGTAGGAGATCAATGCTCCGTGATTTCTCGGAGTCTTGTGATTGGTCACAATGGTTTCCTCGAAGTAGGCGGTCGAATATATGGTTTTGATACTAGGTACGATACTAAAAAGTTGTTTGTTTAGGAGCAATAGTACTTAGGATGATGGGTGCTAGGTATACGTACTCTTTAATTCTGTATTATATCCCATTGTTTTTGGTGTAGGGAATACATGTTTTTTGGATTAATTTTGTGTAATGAAAGTTTTCATTGTGTAAATATTATGATAAATGTTTATATGGTTCTAGATTCGTTACAACATACAATAGTTTTGGGATTTTAAATTAGGAAAATGATTTCTCATTTAAAACTAGTTAACTTCTTATCTAATAACTTTGATTTATGAATCCATATCATATAAAACCAGTTAGCTTCTTAATCATATTATGTTTTATGTTCTTAATTTTATTTAATTTTTCTTACGGTTAAATTCTGGTCTAATTTTTTAAACTTTTACGTTTTCCGTGGTTCAACATTCATAACTTTTCTCTCTCTCTCAATGTTTCACTATACTATTTTATGCAAAAGTTGATATATAGTTATAGAAAATTTGTTTAGAAGTTAAGGGACTAAACAATAGAAAAAATGTTTAGAGCTTAAAGATAGTTTTTGCAAGTATTAATATGATGTGTTTATTGTGATAGTATGTTACATTGACTTTTTTAACAAGTTAAACAAATCTTGGGATAAAACCGCAAAAAACATAATTAACCCTTTGATGTAATAACTGAATATGAGAGACAGATTTGTAGTTGTGTTATACCCTGAAAGTTCTTTTCATGGCATTACAATCATGAGAAATAGTATTGATGTATCCTATTTGTATTTAATTTTTGTGCATACTAACCACAAGATGAAATATGTAATCTACTAATTCTCTTTATTCATATTATCCATTGATTTTGACATTTATCTCGACCAAGTGAGTGGACATATAAATAGGTAAATACTAAATAGTGACTCAAAAACAAGATGAACATGCATATAACATAAACTGCAAAATGTAAAATAATAATCTAATTGATTTACTAAAATGAAGTCCTAACAACACGGTTTATAGATAGTCATAAACAAGGGCGGTACCAAGGGGTGGGCAGGGTGGGCGTCTGCCCCCCCCAAATTTTTTCCGATTAGTATAAAATTTTTAGGGGTCGGTTTATTTTTTGGCTTGGTTCATCCAAATATATATAATATATGAGCGATAACTAATACACATCATATATTAGCTCAGTGGCTAACTCATCTATATTACTTTATAATGCAGATTGCACTTTTCTAAAAAGGACGGTCTGAATTCAAACCTTCCTTAATTAACAATGTTATATTTGCCTGCCTGAAAATTATTTAAAAAACAACTTGTTACGAGGTTCGAACCCGGGTGGGCATGATCCATAGGTAAACCTCTTACCACTAGGCAAAGTAAGAGGTTTGGTTATGATTTCGTATTACTTCCTAATTAACTCGCCATAGTGCTGAAAAAATGGAGTGGAAGAAAAACGTTTTTTTTCCCTGGTAATTTACCTTCACCTTTGTACATTTAATTCAAAGCAACACATTAGACGCCCTGCATTCATGGAATTTGAACGTTTTTTTAATTCAAAGATGTGTTTCCTCCCTAAATTTAGTTCTTTAAATTGATGAACAAAAGGAATGGAATAAAAACGTTCCATTTTATTCGGGTAATTTGCGAAAAACGTTAATTAATTCAAAAACAAAGTAATACGTTTTTTTCAACCTAAATTCCTTTCTAAGAGTGGAAGAAAAACGTTCCCTAAATTTACTTGGTTTCAAAGTAACACGTTAAACGTTCCCTAAATTTACTTCGTTTCAAAGTAACACGTTTTTTTTTTCCGAAATGAGTAGAAGAAACCGTTAATTAATTCAAAATTTCACATTCTCAAAACAAAATTCCTATGCAACTAAAAGTAACCGCTTGTGATTGCATATATGTGGGCCGTTATAATTAACGAGTAATTGTGGATATGCAATTAAAAACACGATTATAGAAGTATTGTAAAAGAACCAAAGATTAGAGAAATATAATGACAAGTACTTTAGAAGTAATTATATACTCAATAAAAAATGATGGAATGTTTTTACAAATGCAATTATCTGTTTTCTATATATATAATATAAAAAATAATAAGAGAAGTAATTGGAATATTGAAATCCTAACTTTGAATGGTTGACTCGTTTTTAGAGTAGAACCATTTAATGGGTTGACTTACAATAGTTGTACTTTAAATGTTTTTATGGTGGATTAAAGACTTCTTATGGTGGATAAAAGACTTTCTTGAATTGACTGTTTTCAATATGAAGAGATGTAATTCCGTCAGATTTATACGTTTTTAGTCCACAATTAAATGAGTGTTAATATGACATTTAATATTAATTAATATAAATGTTTTTAAAGTGTTAATTTGTCATTTAATGGTTTGACTGACAGTTACCTTCGCTGCTCATTAAATGACAGTCTTATTTTGGTCATAAAAACCCGAATCAAAATTTGAAAATCATTCCTCTTTAAAATGGTTGCCTCGTTTTTTTTATCAAATGTTTAAGAAATGTAGACAAAAATAATGAGCAATATTGTTGCGATTCTTACAAAAGATAGCTGAACATATTGAGATTCGTCCTTACAAAAACACGATTATAGAAGTATTGTAAAAGAACCAAATATTAGAGAAATATAATGACAAGTACTTTAGAATTAATTATATACTCGGAAAAAAATGATAGAATTCTAATACGGCTGCAATTATTTGTTTTCTATATATATAATAGAAAAGATAATTAGAGAAGTAATTGGAATATTGGAATATTGAAATCCTAACTTTGAATGGTTGACTCATTTTTAGATTAGAACCATTTAATGGTTTGACTTAAAATAGTTATACTTTAAACGTTTTTATATTGGATTAAAAACTTTCTTGAATTGACTGTTTTTAATATGAAGAGATGTAATTCCGTCAGATTTATACGTTTTTAGTCCAAAATTAAAAATTGTGTTAATATGACATTTAATATGAATGTTTTAAAGTGTTAATTTGTCATTTAATGGTTTGACTGACAGTTATTTTCGTTGCTCCTTAAATGGCAGTTATTTAATGTTTGACTTACAATACTTGTAACTTAAACGTTTTTTTTTTGTATTAAAAGTTTTAAAAACGTTTCTTAAATTGATTTGTCATCAAATGTGTTAATTATGTTTTATTACAGTTAATATACATATATACGTTTTTTATGTATAAAAATTGACGACTCAATCATTTAACCTTTGCATTTACAATACGAAACACATACCACCAACCATCACCCGTCACCGTTTTCATCATAATCCTGCAAACCATTGTAAACACCGGTATTACTTATCACCCACTGCTCTATTTTCTTTTTCATTTCTTAAACTTTTGATACAAATTTTATTACTCTTGTGTATGACTTTCGTAAATTATAATCTTTTTATGTAATGTATTCTTAACATGTCAACAATCGGATTGCACTTTATAAGAAACATTCATGATTTCAAGGACAAACTTCACCTCGAGGTCAGTGTTCTACGAATTTGGCCCCACACGAACTTCAACAATACAAATGAGATAATATCACTTGAGATGCTGTTAATTGACGATGAGGTATTACACTTAATCGTATTCGATAAATGATTATTAGGTATAGATATTATTTTTACTAGATTAACTATTAATTAACATCATATGTATTATCCATTTTTTGTAGGGAGGCAAATATCGAGGGAATGTTTGGGGCTAGAGATAGAGAGGGAGAACTTTCTTTTCTCAAGTATTTTGTTTTTAAGCATAGTACGTGTTATTAAATATATACAATTATTATTGTTATATAAAACATTTGTCATCTTCATCAATTGTAGCGTGACGGCCGACAACCACATTCTCATCCATCTATTTATTTATACAGTTTGTTTAAGAAAAATACTTGTAACCAAATAATATATAAGCGCCACAAAATATAGTTCGCAGCCCGCCGCATCGCGCGGGTTTTAACCTAGTATATCTTAGAATATATAATATGTAGTTTAAATCACTTCCATATACATATATATATTTTTAAATCTTTTTTTTTCTTCCCGTTTTAACGTTTCTTTTACTTTATTTCCTATTAAAATTTTCTTTTCTTTTAATTTATTTTCCCATAGGTTTATTGGTTTAGAAATATCATGGTTATCATTTATTTGATCACACATATATTTTATCCAGTGACATATTAGTCTACATCATCTATATATGAACACTTTAAAAACTTACTTGAACGTTATAACAAAACTGATTACGAATATGAATTAAGAACATAAACTGTGTATACGAGATCTACCACTATAAATAATTATAATCTATTTTTTATATTACTAAGTTTTAGAATTTTTATTCTCGGATTAACTAACACGTGAATTTTGTTTTTGACTAATTTAGTTTACGTTTAGACTTTCTTCAAACTAAAACTGATTTGATTTGGTTTACGATTTGACTTTAAATAAACCTCACTCAAAGAACCTGACTTGCACTCTAAAATTTTGCCCACCTTTAAAAATTTGTCTGGTACCGCCCCTGGTCATAAAGAAGTTTGTTCAAAGAAGGCCAACGGCTACACTTTACTAAATCATTCTTATGTGTACACTAATATACACCTAATAAATAATACTCCATCCGTCTCACAAAAAACTTCTCATTTCAATCTAAATTTTTGTCCCATAAAAATTTTCATTTCCCATATTTGATAGGCTCAACACAATAAAAAATTATTATTACTAAAGACCTCATGACTAATATCCACTAATTATCTTTCTCTCTCCAATCTCACCTTATATTTTAATCAAAAGTATTATCAATTACCTCACCACTAACTATCACCTAAAAACTTGTGCAAAATCCAAATAGAAAGTTTTTTGTGGGACAGAGAGAAATAAACTCAGAATTAGTAAATCTACACAATCCCCCCCACATTCCTAAACCCTTTCCCACCACTATCCAAACCGCACGGGGAATTTTTACCATTTAGGGTTCTCGGGGTAGAAATTGTCAACAAGATTATCCGTTTCATCAACCCTAACGGGCTTTATTAATTTGGAATCTTCACAATCGAGTATACTTTTTTCACCAAAACCGTTACATTTCAACCATTTTTCGGGCTTACAATTTTAGTCCATTAGATCTTTCTCATTCCTACAATCACCGTTGATTTGATCCCATGAACCAAGAGCGGGCTCGAAATTGTCATCATCATCTTCAATCATATCTACATTTTGGCCACCACCCCAATCCACTATATCACTTTCCAAAAGCAGCCCGTTTGATTTTGACCCGAATTCTCCTACATTTATAACTTTATTCAAAAGCTCAAACAATTCTTGAGACACTGAATTCAATAGTTCGGGTTGGATATTTCCAATTTTTGCTTCAAGAAGCCCGACTTCATGTTTTAATTCATTAACTTGCTGCAAAACAGAGCACTGCATATCCCCATCAACAATATTAGTTTCATATTATGATAAATGTTTAATATTATTTTTGCTGTTAAGTTGCTATCTATTTTCGGGTTACTTTATTTTGTTGATGGCAAATTATTTTGGGACTAATGAATTCAAACCGTTTTTTTATTAATTGTATGTTTATATGGTTCTACATAGTATATACGGAGTACTATATACTCCCTCCGTCCCACAAAAAACTTCTCATTTGACTTGGGCACATATTTTAAGGTGATAGTTAGTGGTGGGGTTATTGATAATAATATTGATTAAAATATATGATTCGTTTGGAGAGAGAAAGATAGTTAGTGGATAGTTAGTGGCGGGGTCCTTAGTAATAATAGTATTTTTTTATTATGTGGAGCCCATCTAATGTATGAAATGAGAAGATTTTTATGAGACAAAAATTTAAGATCAAATGGGAAGTTTTTTGTGGGACGGAGGGAGTAATATATTTTTTTTCAAATTCAGGGTTATAATGGGGGAGGTAAGATGCATGTAAACAAATTATCTCTAACCAAGGTAAATAGACTGTTTTTAAGGGGACCTCCAGCGAAAATGGTAGTGAGAGTATAACAATGTAAAAGACATGCGAGAAAAAAATATGCGTATAAAAATGTATATTTTGAATCAGAAAAAGTATATTTTTGAACGGTGATCTACTCCTAGATATACATGAAATTGTGGTTAGAAACAACGAATGAGTCTCCAAATCTGTTGAGGCTTAATCGAATTTCATGGATCTCAAATAGTCATATCTGACAATCTTAATGACCCTCTCTCTCAAATAGGAAATTGTATTTATTTGGTTCAGTTTTTCAATATGATTGATTCTAAAGGTACGTGCTTTTTTCTTTATTTAATTTAGGTTCAATTCTTTCGTTCCAGGCTTTTGTTGAAATGATAGTAATTGGTATTTTGGATGACAACATGCTCTCCCTTCTTTTTTTGTTGCGAAGGCCATAAGATACGACAAAAAAACATACCATATTTTCCATACTAATCAAATATAGTAATGCACCGAAGCCGTAGAAGGTGTCATGTGATCGGTGGCACCCGAGTCAACGAACCAATCCGGGCCGGAAGATGTAACATGACATTGAGCTTGAAAGGCTTTGGCTAACATTTCATCGGAACCAGGTGCATGAGACGCATACGTGGGAAGGTGTGGGCAAGCATTAGCGTAGTGACCATCCTTACGACATAATTGACAATGTGGAGGGCGACGTCCACGCCCCCGACCACCACGAAAACCCCGACCGCCACGACCCCGAGTAGAGCGTTGCGGGTTTGAGTCAGCACTATAAGCAACAGAGGGTGTAACAGAACCATGTAACGAGCGAAGAAATAACTCGTGGCTCTCGGCTTGAACAAGAAGTTCCCGAAAGAGACACACCGATCGGGAGGTGCGAATGGCAGTGGAGAAGGTTTCAAAAGAGGCCCCAAGACCACATAAAAACCAGTGAACTTTATCCGATTCATCAACGGGGTGACCAATAGCGGAAAGTTGGTCACATATAGCCTTGAACTTGCGACCAAAATCAGTGACGGTAGATGACCCTTTAGTAAGTTGACGTAATTGATCACGTAAATTTTGTATCCGTTCAACCGAGGAGTTGCTATAAGCAGTCTCGAGAGCAAGCCAAATCTCTCGAGCAGACGAGAGACCAACAATTTCAGAAAAAGCTTCTTCTGTAAGAGAGGCTTGAAGAAGTATAATAGCCCGTTGATCATTCAATAACCACGCCGAGTGGGCTGGATTGGGAGTTGTTTTGCCGTCCGTGACGAGTTCCGGTGTAGGGGCAGTAGCGGTGCCATCGACATGTGCAAGAAGATTTTGGTAAGTAAGTAGAGGAAGGAGTTGATTCTTCCATAGAAGATAATTCGAAGATGTTAATCGATTAGTTATGAGATGAAATATGGTGTTCATGGGGAGAGTTCCATCTTGGGAAGAAGATGCCATGAAGAAAGAAAAAACGACTGTAGAGATGGAGGGGAATGAGGAGACGTGAGTGGGAGAGGAAGTGGAGAGGTGGGAAAATTAAGAGGCTGATACCATGTGAATGTAATTCTCCATACCAAACAAGTAGGAGAGCATGCATATAAATAATAAATCAAGTTACAAATACAACCCTATAGAAATAGAGAATTACAACCAATACAAATGAATATGAATATATTACGATTGTCTAACACAAATGTTGCTTGACCACTCCTTTGACCCCAAATGAAAAATTCACCTAATTTGCATCAATAGTATATATATCTTTTTACTAAAGGATATATATTTGTATTCATTGCATCTCAAATCTAATGAATGATTGTACATAATCATATTAATGAATTTATTAAACAAATGGTACATAAACCAGAAGGGGTCAACACATGTCCAAATACATTAAAAAAAGCACCATAAATCTGGAAATTAAAATACTGGATTTTTGGAGTTTATAGGAAGATACAGATGTGAACCAATAGCCAATAGGAGATACTGGTTTTTTGGAGTTTATGGTTATTGAATCAATTCTTTGATAGATAGTTCTTGCAATGAAAGAAATAATGACAGAAAGCAGTATAAAAAATTTGTGTCGGAAAAAATTTGAGTACATTTTTAATGTGTATATGATTTTCTTATTACAAAAGTAGTAAGTTAACAGGAAAAGAAGAAAGAATAATTTTATATAAGTAATTGAAGATGCTTATGTTTTGACTGTCATCCAACTCCCTTGATCCACCTACTATAGTCATCCTGCCTAATTAGAGAAATGTGACACAGAAGAAGCATCTTAAACCATTTAATCAAAAAATGTATAGAAGCATCTTAAATCAAAGAAACATCTTAATTAAATCATTTAATCAAAAAATGTAGTTTTAACCAAACAGGTCAAAAGTTGCCGCAAGTGTAGTTTTTATGCATAGAAGCATCTGAAATCATTTAATCAAAAACTGTAATTATTGTTGAAGTGATAAAACTACACACAAAAACAAATATTCACTCATCTTGCAAATTCAGAAACCCAATATCATAGTATAAATAGAAACAGATATCACCAACAGAATAAAAGTGAAAGAATGAAGACAAAAGCAATGAGGTTTAATTTTTTGCCAGTTGATCAAGAATTGCACATTTGAAATATCCTAAAACTCTTAATATACATGAAGAATCATGTCTTATAAAAAATAGTTACATCATTATTTATTTGCCACTTGATGATATTCATTCATTCTTAAGAAAAATACAGGCGTAATTCAGAATCCAGAAAACATTTAACTAGGTTATGAAAAACCAAATCAAGAACCGAGTAATAGTTAATCTCATTTTCCAATAAAAACCTTCTTGAGTTATTGATAAACACAAGTTTATCAAACCAAAAGTACAAGTGAGAACAACTCACTCTACTACCTTTTATTGCACAAGCAACAAAATCAACATACAAAATGATCCAAGATACCTAATATAGAAGATAATGACCTGTATTTATACTAAGGACCCCTCAACTAATTGTTTAACAACAAAAACGACTTAACAACTTTCTTACAATTAAGTCCTCAACTTTCACAATTTTACAAACTAGTCCATGTATTATTATTTGACACATAACAGTATTGATGATATATAACAGAGATAACTAAAAGCATACAAGCATCAAACACGTAAGGAACATGAAGTATATAATTATGACATAATTGGAACAATCCAAACATCAAATCAATACCCTAGTCGATAAAAAAAAGCACATAAAGTTCCAATTAAAAAAATTACCTCCAGAAACGGGATTACCCAAGAAACTTGGTTAGATTCGAAATAGGTTCCATTGAAAATAGAGAACGTGAGAATAAATCTCAACCATCCATCGGGCTCGTGCGCCCTTCTGAAAGTATGTGTATTCATATATGAATAGCAACAATTTATTTCATAATTTTTTTATTAAAAAAAATGAAATAAAGTATGTTTATTCATATATGATTAGTAAGAATCATATATGAATAAACTATGTACTTTTTGCAACAATGTTTACCATTTTTTGCATCTTAAAAATTCAAGCTGCTACTTTCTTAATATGTTTATTTTAACTTGCTGTGTATTTTTGTTGCAAAGATGACTAGATCCGACCTGCCAATGTGATTGTTACCTACCTACCTACCCATTGAAGGAAGAGTACAACCCCTGAAGTTGAGTATTTTATATCATGTTTGTAGCTTCTTAAATGACATACCAATTTCTTATAAGGTTCTATGACATAAAAAAACTAATTATTTAACATTTTCAGGTACTTGACATTAGAAAGATGGAAGTTGAAGGGTCAAATTTGGATACAATAAGCAGTCTTCCTCATGACTTAACCGCAAAGATTCTAAGTATGTTGCCCATCAAACATGCTTTGAGGACAAGCATCTTGTCAAAGAAGTGGAGGTATCATTGGACGAGGATTCCTGTACTTAAATTTGTTGACAAAGCGTTTGAAGGAAACAAAGAAATCATCAAGTATAAATTTGCTAATGCTATATGCCATGTTTTGATGTTACACTCGGTTGGAGTTTATTTTGCATTGTGACATAGATATGAGATGGACCACATAATTCACTACCTTTCAAGGATCAATACTTTGAAGGAGTTCATCTTTATTAATAATTTAGCCAACAACTACAAGCTAACAGCTTCGTTTTTTTTCACTGCGATCATTAGAGCACCTACATATAGAAAATTGTCATTTTGATCCTCCATTAATATTTAATGGGTTTAGTAGGTTATACATTACAGATGTTAACATCACAGCTGAGATGCTTCAGCGTTTCCTCACCAATTGCCCGCTACTTCACCTTGTCTATATGGTGATAAACCTCACTGTGTGTATAATTAATAATAAAGATATTCTGTTAAATGTATGTATTTTTTTTAATGCAGTTTGGAGTAAATAAAGATATTACAAGAGGAAATAAGCTTACATTTGTTGACTTGTTTGACTGTGTGCCTTCTATTGAGCATTTTGCACTCTCAACGTTTTATATAGAGGTAAAATTAAAGTTAAATATTCTCTCTGGATAATATAATTAGTGAGGGAAATCAACAAAAACAATTCGGGTTTGACTAATTCTAATTTTTTTTTTGTTAAAGTACTTTGTTGCAGGTGGTATGCCACATAAACTCCCAATAACATTAGTCCACCTCAAAACTCTTTTTTTGAGTTTGTGCTTTTTGAAAAAAGATGAGATTTTATCCGCCCTTTCTTTGATCAACAGCTCCCCAAATTTGCGGGAACTTTGTATCTTGGTAGGTAACTTAATTTTGATTTATTTGATACATTTTTGTTAATAATGAATAGTCAGATCCTCAACCATTGTCCATGGAAGTTGATCTCCAAGAGTACTCAAGCTTAAAGTTGGATCATCTTGAGATACTTGGGATTGTAGGTTTTAATAACTTAGCTTTTGAAATGGAATTTGTGAAGTTCGTCATGGCTAAGGCACATGTGCTACAAAAAATACGGTTAGACCTTACTACTAAAGTTTCTGAAGATGAAAAGGTGAGGATGCATACAGACTTGATGCAACTGCCATTTCCACGCGCATCACCTTCAACAAAGTTCATCATTGGACGCGAACACGAATATTGGTATTCTGATATACAGTGTTCTAACCCTCGGCCGAGTTCTCTCCGAGTATTCGCTACTCGGTCGGACTGGTCCTAACCGCTCAAATTCCCCAGTCAACGGTGGTGAAAATCGGTGTTAAGCGGTCAACAACGGGGACTTACCTGAGAAATTCGGAATATTTCGTGGTTGACAAATTTCAAAGTACACAGGTGATCCATCTGGGTAATGTAGGTGTGTGGCCACATATAGAGTAGGATTTTGTTTTTTTAGCTTTTGAATGGTCCATATTTTTTTGAAATAAGGTTAAGTGGTTAATGTGTTTTGTTAAATGGGTTAAATAAATTATGGAAAATGATAATGACAGCCCTTAGGGCTATCATTAAGAAGGAAAATAACAAAAAACAACCTCCAGAATTTTATGAATATTACTTTTTTAATCAATGTACAAGCTTTTTATGCATGTTAGTGACAGCCCTTAGGGCTGTCATTAACAAAACCCATAAATTATTAGGCTCATACAATTGTGATAAATGGGATTCTCTTTTACTTTATATAATAAAGTAATTAAAAGATTAATGTATATATATAAGTAGTTATAGACTTAATTTTCTATTATATTCCCTTTGTTTTTGGTGCAGGAAATACATGTTTTTGGATTAATTTGAGTAACGAAGATTTTCATTGTGTACATATTATGAAAAATGTTTAATACGAGTAATATTTATGTTAAGTTGCTATCTGTTTTCAGGTTACTTTATTGTTGATTCCAAATTATTTGGAGTAATGAATTCAAACCATCTATTTATTATTTATTTTGTTCATGATAAAACGTTATTTGAAAGTAAAATCGTATATATTGTACTGGGGGAACGGGCAAAATACTATAAGAAAGACCGCTAACATGTTTAGGTTGATTGTGAGTACTCTACTACATAAGTAAAGTTTGTTGTAGGAAAATTCAAAGTAATAAAATCATTAATATTATTTTTAGTAGCGCAATACAAAACATGTTATACATAACATATAAGTGATAATATAAAAAACTTCATGGTTTGTCTATTATAAGCAAAACTATGAATCAACAACGATATATTTACAACTAATGTCGGTTAATGCAAACATTATGTCTGGCATCTAATTGTACATTTTTTTTCTTCAAAAAGTACATAATTAAAAATAGAGATCCATAAAAATACACAAAAACATGTATCTCTGTAATAAAAATAATAACGAAATCGTTATCTAAAACAAAAATAATATGAAAACTCTTTGCGTGTAACAAAATCAAAGATCAACAATAATATCTTTCAAGTGAACATTGAATTTACTACTATTATTTAACATAGAATTTAGTGCTATATATTTTATAAATTATTTTTAGTTTATACTAACTTCTAGTTAAATGAAAAGACTATTATTTAATTGAATTTACTACCATTATTTATGTTATTATTTAATTGAATTTACTACTATTATTTAACATAGAATTCACAACCATTTATAAATTTTGTTATAGTTTGTAATATGTAACTTATATTTAAATGAAAAGACTATTATTTAATTGAATTTACTACTATTATGTATATTATTATTTAATTTAATTTACTACTATTATTTAACATAGAATTTACTAATATAAATTTTAGCACTACATTTAAATATCTAAGTAATTACTGCTTCTTCAAACTTGGAACTTAATTTTTATTTAATTGAATTCACTACAATTGAATTTACTACTATTATTTATGTTATTATTTAATTTAATTTACTACTATTATTTAACATAGAATTTACTATTAAATATTTTATAAATTTTGTTATAGTTTATAATATATAACTTCTACTTAAATGAAAAGACATTATTTAATTGAATTTATTACTATTATTTATGTTATTATTTAATTTACTTTACTACTATTATTTAACATAGAATTTACTATTATATATTTCATAAATATTTAGCACTACATTTAAATATCTATGTGATTAATGCTACTTACTCAATTTTTATTTAATTGAATTTACTACTATTATTTATGTTATTATTTCTTTTAATTTACTACTTTTATTTAACATAGAATTTACTATTATAAATTTTTAGCACTACAACATCAAATCAAAACCTATTAATTGGATTAAAAGTAAAACAACAAATCAAATGAACAACAATTGTAATATTTAACATGATTAGACATCCATCTTAAATAATGTGTGATAATATTACACACAATCTCATATACTATAATGATATTAGATCATTATATAATATCATCTTTATACAAAATGTACATAAACAACGAATAACAATTTTATAAATATACAAAAAAGGTTGTGTAATTTTAAACAAAAACAACTAACATACTCTCTATAAAACAAAACCATAAAGAGTTCATATCTATGACTTTTATTTACTTCAAAAAATACAAATATAAAGTTTATGTTGTATTGACAATTAATAGCGAGGATGAATAACAAAATCCCTAAAGGTCTTGGTTGTTGATTCCACTTGTTAGATGTTTCTTTATTACCCACCTTGCTAAATTTCACCTCATATGCAAATGTGAAATTAGCTCCCAATTATTTCGGGATAAAACCATGAGCTCTTATCATAAACTTGAATACAATATAAACGATACTAGCAACACCACAATTGGATTATCCAAGAAAGATAATATTTAGAGATAAAACATAAACTTAAATAATAAAGATAATACATAAGCTTACAACTTTATTAGATGAAGGTCTCAATCCATTGTAAGCAAAAATGTTTCTTTTGGATCCACCTTAAACTTGATTACAATATAAACAATATTAGTAACACCACAATTGGATTATCCAAGAAAAATAATATTTAGAGATAAAACATAAACAATAAAGATAATACATAAGCTTACAACTTTAATCCATTGTAAGCAAAAATATTTCTTTTGGATGCACCTTTAGCGTGTTCAAATCTTTTCAACATGAAAATGAGTATTTATAGATTCTAATGTGTACTTGAAAAGTCCTATTTATTTGAATTTTTAATTATTATCATTATTTAATTTATTTCAAAACTCTTGGTTTTTCAATTTAGTAAGTTTGTTAACATTGTTATTAAAATGAATTTATCACTATAGTTTATAACTCTTGATTTTACAACTTTTGAACTTCTCAATATTTATTTACATGATTTATTTCATAGTAAAATAAAAGAATATCAAAATGGAACTCAATTTTTAATAGATGGTAATAAATGCAACTTTATCCATGAAACTCATTTTTTTATATATATTAAAATAAAAGAATATCAAAATGGAACTCAATTTTTAATAGATGGTAATAAATGCAACTTCATCCATGAAACTCATTTTATATATATATATATATATATATATATATATATATATATATATATATATATATATATATATATATATATATATATATATATATATATATATATATATATATATATATATATATATATATATTTGTTTATATGGTTCTAGATCCGTTACAACAACAATAACGATGCTCAATCTATTTAAAATGAGGGGCATGGCAGTAAAGATAAGATGTAGACAATCATACATTTACCCGGAGGGAGAAATAATGCTTCTAAAGGGGATCTTCGGCGAAAGTATTGGTGAGAGTATATGAATGTAAAAGAAATGTGTGTGCATACATATAAAAACATGAAGACAAAAGTATATGCGAGGCTCCAAGATGAACATGCATATAACATAAACTGCAAAATGTAAAATAATAATTTCATTGATGTACTAAAACGAGTGTTGTAATATCCACGCGTTGCTGCGGGTATAGTTTACCAACATTTTTTCCCCATGATTTATGAACGTACTACTTTTGCATACGACATTTTTTGTAACACCCTGAAATCAGGCCTAACATTTTTATTACTTTAGGTAAGTAATAAATGTTGTTTGTTATTTTATATGATTTTATTTTAATTGTTTAAATTCAATTGTATTTTAAACAAGGGATTAAAAATTAGTAAAACTGAGATGTACCTATATTAAAATAATTTTTTATATATTTAAGTTAACTTTTAAACCAGAGTTCCAAAAATATCTTCGTTGTCTGAAACATAGTTAGTTAGATATTGTATATTAATTAACTCGGAATTAGATAAGTATTACATTAAATAAAATGAAAATTTAGACCCTTATATGGAGGACACGTAGTATTTGATGTATGTATGGGAGTTGAGTTGTCAAAAGAAGAAAAAAATCAATTTTTGGGTGTTGCTTTCCTCTGTTTCGTTCCACAACATACACACATTCATATTCTTATTTTTTTTCTTAAAAATCAAAGATTCAAGTGATAGCTTTTGTGATTTTCCAGCCTTAACTTCGTTTTTGGTGAAGAAACCAAGTAAGTAATCTTTTTATCATTAAACTAGAGATTCTTAGTTATTGAAGAACTAGGTTTTTTTAAGGTTTTTGATGATTCTTGTTAAAACTGATAGTTTGATGAATTATTTGAGTTTTTATGGCTTAGTTTATGGTTTCTTGATCATTGTAATCTTGAATTGGAGAAATTACCATTGTTGGTGATCTTGGGGATGAACCCTAATTTTGGAATTGGGGTTTTGTGCTACTTATGGTTATGTTAGGTTAAGTGGTTGTGTTTAGGATTATAATTGATGTTGGTAACTAGTTATAACCTAAATTTGATAGAATTATTAAAGTTGAATGAAAATAAGAAATGTCAAAGTCTTATAAATATGTATTTGGTAATGAAGTAAGATAATTTGATGAATTATGAGATTATTAATTGATGTTTTAAGTGTTTTAGAAAAGAATTGAGTTTTGACCCGTTTGGGTCAAGATATTTGAATTTGGTTAAATGTAAACTTAACTAGTTAGACTTTGACTTTATTTATGTCAAAATGATCAAGAAGTTGAAATGGTAATTGAATTATATGATTTGGAGGTATTAAAATGAAATAGTAAGTTTATTAGGGAAAGTGGTGTTGTATAAGTTAGCGTTTGATAAAGATGTTCACTTTGTATTATGCTGCGTTTTGGGACAGCTTGTTGTCATTATGTTCAGGTCTGTTTTCGACCCTGTTCGGGACAGAATCCGGGCTCCAGGTCTTCTGGACTATTGTAGTCCGATGCGTTAGCTTTCCATGGCCGCTGACCACTCGTCAATAGGACTTACGGTCTGTGAGTTACGACAATTTTCGTGAAGTGTCGCAGTGCTGAAAACATTGTGCATTTCTGCAGTATTGTGAGGCAGTTTCGAGGCCTTTAGTGTTAGATTCGAGCTGAGCGTTCTGAATATGAGTTGTAGAATTATGAGTCTAGAGTAAGTGGTGAAAATTTGGTAAAAAAAGGATAAATGGTTTGAAAGTTATGGCAGTTGCGGTGAGCTGTCGCGGGTTTGGCAGATTCTGGTTTTTATCTATGGTCATAATTGAAGTTGTTGACTTTGTATTAGGTCAAACCTGAGATTTTATTATTAATTGGATGATAATTATGATTTGGTAATTGTATTGTAAATTAGTTGTAATAGTAAGGTAATAAGATGGGCTTTTGACCCGTTTGGGTATTTTTGGTTAAATTCGACCAACTGTGTAAGTTTTGATCAGATTTGACTTTCGTGAGTCAAAGTGTCAATGTGCAGGATTGTAGTGCAGATTTTGAGTCAGTACACTTGTTGTTATGTCTGTATAGTGTATTGTGCAGTTTTACACATTTCGGGTCAAACGATTACTAATTCGAGTGTTACTTGTGATTGCAGGAAAGGGAAAGAGGCTCAGTGATATTAGACAACTGAGTGGAAAGAGATTTGGCAAAGGTGAGTGGATTTATAACCTTTGTATTGTTTAAATTGCAATGGTTTTGGTTGCAATTGAAAGTGTTTAGTGCTGATTAGTTAAGTTTTGACCCCGTTAATGCTGATCAGTTAGTGCTGATTTCGTTAGTGCTGATATGTTAGTACTGCTCCCTTATTTCTAGACCGGTATTAATGGTATAATGATAATTAACTGGCTATGTGTTAATTGAATGATATGTGCACATGGAATCTGATATGTGCACATGGAAAAGAGTAGAGGACAGTCTGCGTGGGGGGCTGGGCTTTCGTTTACTGTTAGACAACGGTAATTGTACCTTGGCATATGTGTTGTGTTTGAAGGAAGCTTTACCGTTTCTAGTGAGTAAATGGCTTCCGGTAAGCTGTTGTTAGGCCCACAACAGTTGTAAGGTTCTGCAAAACCGCCGGTCCTTTCGTTATTTGTGAATCTGTGAAAATTGTGAATCTGTGAAGATTGTGAATCTGTTAAGATTGTGAATCCGTGAAAATTGTGAATCGAGATTGTTGTACTTAGACAATATAAAATGTTATATTTTCATTCACTTAGCTTCGTGCTAATCCCCCACTATGTTGAATCTTTTACAGGTTGTAGATGGATGGGTCTTTTGGAGATTAAGATTAGGAATGATTGACCAAGACTTAAAGAAATGATTTTGATGTCGAGCCGTAATGTTAAGTAACACTATTTTGGAAAGTTAACTTTAGAAAAATTATACATCTTATGTTTTTTTTATAACTTGTGGTTAACAAGTTATATATATGTAATTTTGAAACGCTTCCGTATTTAAAAAAAATGGTTCAGATTTTGCGGTGTTACATTTTTTTAATACAAAATATTGGTTATCCGACTAAAATGTTTGACATTGATTAACAATTAATGATTTTTGGCATGTGGGTGTGCTTGATTCTTTAGGAATTATGCAAAATGAAGGCTATGATTTAAGATTACAAAATCACCTCTTGGGCTAGAGTTCTTTTTAATGGGTGAAAATATTAATTGAACTTAAATAAATAATTATATGATACAGATAGAAAATGGGTGTTGAAGAATTGTCCAGATTGAATAGAGAAAGACGAATTTTTGTATGCACACATGTGTTGATGAATTGTTTGTAATGGAACCTGGAGTGATATTATGCCTCATTGTTCCTTATTGGATCATGGGTATTCTTCAAGGGAATGTATGCCTGCTATGATAGAAGATGAAGATCCTGATGATTTCGATAATGTGAATTAAACTTTAATAAGCCTCCTAGAAAAAGCTTTATTGGTTGATATGATGTTCGAAATGAAACACATATTCAAAGACCACATCGTTATGAGCTACATAGATATTCATTCGTGATTGTTGAGAAGCTACAACATTCACATTAAATGGTTCCAGATCAGTGTACAACATACTTCATTTTTTTTGGGCCGATTTTAGTAATGTCGACTATGCAACATGATTTATTTATTTTCAATTTATAAAAGATCAGCATATGTATATATGTATATTAGTCGTTATAAAAGTCATATTTAAGCACGAAAACATTAAATAGCAAAAATCTTAAAATTAAAAGAAAACACAATTGAATGGGGCAAAAGAGTATAACCAATATTACCTTTGTATCGGGAAATTAAAATTGACCCTTGAAATTAAAAGCAACAAATCTTCAACATGAAAAAAATAGACCATCTCAAATTCATTAACATTAAATTAATGACACATAAATAATAGATTAAAGCCTCAACATACTAAAAACTTCAATAGAAAATAGTATGAACATTCTTGTGATAGTTTCACCATGTAAGAAATGGTTGCTTGTGTGGTTCCTTTCAAAAGCAAGCATGGGTACATATGACATCTACCTTTGTATTAAATCTAATTATTTTGTTCTTTATTGTGATTAAGATGTACCCATGATATCAGTTTATGTTTTTAACATCATCTTTGAAAAGTCAAGTAAATTGGTTTAAACTATTAAGATTTTATCTCAGACTCTATAAACTGAAAATGAGAGGCAGAATGGCACAACAACAACAACAGAAGAGACACAATCTCTTTCAGGTATTTCGTCGAACACTTGTTGTGCATCTAATAACTTACCACATATTTCCATTCTTCAGACCAAAAAGGAAGAATTTCATGAAAGTTCATCTCTATACTTGCCACATATGACATATGGAGCTCTGGAAAAATATATATGTAAATAGTATAAATATGTAAATATACATTATGGATGGAAAATGAGGACATGGCCTAGTTCACTTTTTTCCAGCAATTTGCTAATTTGAATGTTAGTCACTCTCATCTTTCCATTCACCCTAAATGATAACTACTCTAATTTAACCGAATTTGCTTAAACAACATTCAGAAATCAAATAATATCTTGATGTAAAAAGCTAAATGTTACAATGGAAATGACTTTTGTATCGCCTAAAAAGAAATGAACGATGGTACATGCAGATCATAAAAAAGGGTTACCAGAATTGACCAATTTGTAGAAGTTCACACCCTCATTTTCAGGACTGACTTGCATGTAGGAGATGAACCGTCTTCCTCGCTTACCTAGAAGGAGAACACAGATTGTAGGAAAAAGGGTAAAAGCATAGATATTACTTTGATGAGAAAAGTGGAAGGGGATGGACATCAAACTGAAACGTGCTGCATTCTTGTATTGCCAGCTAACCAACTCATATTTTCTAAAAGGATAAATTACAGTTTTTGTCCCTGATCTTTTCCTGATTCGGGGTTTTTGTCCCTAAACTTTTTTTTTTCTGTTTTTTTGTCCTTGAGGTTTTTAAAATTCTGCATATTTGTCCTTCCGTCTATTTTTGGCCGTTAACTGACGAAAAATGCAAGGCATGTGAGGGCATTTTGGTCCTTTTCACCATTCTTCATCTTCTTTTGACTAGTACTGTACAAGTCTCTCCCTAAGTCTGTCCCTACTACCATCATCATCTCTGCCATTGAAGGACTTAAAAATCTATCTCAATATTTCAAAATCACAATTCATTCCTTCGTATTACACAGCCACCGGCCCACCACCACTTCCATTCCTTCACGCCATCACCTCCGCACAACCACCATCACCTCCGCACAGCCACCATCGCCTCCGCAACCCCATCTCTGGAGACATCACGATTACCATCGATGCCGGAGTTGCAGGTTTTCGCCGGTTTTCAAAACCCTCGTTAACAAACCCTAGATCTACACACAACCACCTCCCTTCCACCTACCATTTCCATCGTACACCACCGCTTCCGCCTCCACAACGCAATAATCAAATCGAGCTGCAACACTAGATCTAAACCACCAACACTTCCCTCCGTGCACTAAATTGGTTCCTTCCCAACAACTAGGACATATTTTCTTGGTCCATCATTTTGTTCTTTCTTCAGATTCTTTATTAATTGGGGAAGAACAAATAAATGAGGAAGATGATGCAAGGGTAATTTAGATAAATAGACTAAAAATTCGTCAGTTAACGGCCAAAAATAGACGGAAGGACAAATATGCAAAATTTTTAAAACCTGAAGGAATAAAAAAAATTTAGGGACAAAAACCCCGAATCGGGAAAAGGTCAGGAACAATGATTTACCCTTTCTAAAATATTGCCACCTAACAATTCACCTTCCTTAAATAATATTACAATAATCTTAGTATGAACAGTAACATCTTAATCGTAATTGTATTATAAGAGAAATGAAGTCCTAACAACACGATTTATAAATAGTCATAAAGAAGTATGTGCAAAGAAGCCCAACGGCTACACTTTACCAAATCATTCTTATGTGTACACAAATATACACCTAATAAATAAATACTAAACTCAAAATTAATAAATCTACACAATCTCCCCATTCCTAAACCCTTTCCCGCCACTATCCAAACCGCACGGGGAATCATACCATTTAGGGTTTTCGGGGTAGAAATTGTCAACAAGATTATCCGTCTCATCAACCCTAACGGGCTTTACTAATTTGGAATCTTCACAATCGAGTATACTTTTTTCACCAAAACCGTTACATTTCAACCATTTTTCGGGCTTACAATTGTCATCCATTAGATCTTTCTCACTCCTACAATCACCGTTGATTTGATCCCATGAACCAAGAGCGGGCTCGAAATTGTCATCATCATCTTCAATCATATCTACATTTTGACCACCACCCCAATCCACTAAATCACTTTCCAAAAGCAGCCCGTTTGATTTTGGCCCGAATTCTCCTACATTTCTAACTTTATTCAGAAGCTCAAACAATTCTTGAGACACTGAATTCAACAGTTCGGGTTGTATATTTCCAATTTTTGCTTCAAGAAGCCCGACTTCATGTTTTAATTCCTTAACTTGTTGCAAAACAGAGCGCTGCATATCAGTTTCATCACTTATTCCATAAATCAAATCTTGATCCATCAAGAACCCGCCTTTATACCCGAGAACTCTATGCATAATCCTTGCATTACCATCTAACGGGCCGGGCTCATGGCCTGAATGCACAGCATACAGCTTAAAAACCGCCATACCCTCTTCTTGATAAACAAAGGTTTTATCTTTTTCATTATAATTAGATATTGGCACAATTGCCCGTATTCGAAACCTGCACCCGCATCTTTTTGACGCATATGGTTCCCTTTTCAAGATTCTCGCTTTTTTTGATGATGAAGCGGGCTCCCCTGCTCTATGACAAGCATAATCTTTAACTTCTGCCATAAACGGTTTATATCTAATATACTTTTGTCTTATACACAAAACTACCTTATGCTTAAATGCTAATTGTTGCAGTTTTTTGGGGACATCTTTTGCAGGGACATCGAATGATTCAGTGTACTCAAATCTACGCCTTTTTGAGACCCCCAAACCCGACCCGTTTGAATCAGAGCAAACAGGGCAAGCAGCTATACAAGCCCTAATGTAAGATTCAGGAATCCCATAAAATTTAGCACCTATAGTCCAAACTTGCTTAATTCTTTCAATGGTTTCTTTTAACCCTAAATGCTTCAAATCAGCATCGCCATGAAAACTCATTACAATATCTTGCCATTGACTGGTATGTGAAACAAATTGATTATTCGAATTGTTTTTGGAACATAAAAATTCGTTACCATTTGGAGCTTTATGAACAGTCAATTTCTCTTGAATTCGTTTCCATGCGGTTAGGTATGCAGTTTCCTCGTTACGGTCTTTCCAAACGGACCGCCAGCTGGCGAGCACTGGGGGCGGCGTTGCCGCCCTAATCTCGTCTGGGTTAGGGAGCCGGCCGTCAAGTATGCAGCGGATCATTAATGAGTGGGATTCGATGTTGAATGTGTAAAATTGGGAGGATATGTGAGGGTCTGGGTTGATATATTGATTTCTAGGGTTTGTATTTTGGGAAGAGATGTCAGGATTGTTTGTGGCTGGTGGAGCACCGTCGCCGTCGGAGGAGGTGCGGCTGACGGAATCTTCATCGTCGGAAGAGCGAAATAAGTCGAATTCCGATAAGGGAGGTAGGGTGAAGTCCAGCGGTGGTGGGGGGTCTTCCGAGTGGTGGTGATCTAGAATCAACGGCTGAGGTGGTTCTCCGATCGGATCAAGATGATGATGAAACAAACCCTCTTCAACTTTGCTTGGATTCATGATTATTTGATGAAAAATTGGAAGTAAAACAAGACTCAGAAGGATCAGTCTACTCTGACATGAGAGAGGGTTTCAAGAATCCCTCTCTCTAAAAAACAATATTTTCTCTCTCTAACTTCCGCTATTATTTTATGGAGTTTGATGATGCCCTTGTTGGGTGGGTGTACGATTTATATATTATGATTTTGGAGAAGAAAGTGACGTGTTGGAGATGAGGAGGTTGTTTGACCTTGACTCTCGAACACATGAAATGTTTTGTTTTTTGGTCTTTTTATCCAATCTTGTGTTTTATAAAATCGGTTACATCTAGCTAGTTCAACTGTTTGAATTGAGATTTGGTGAAAAGAGGAGATAAAATTATCCGGATTTTAATGACCCGTTGTGACTCGTAAATTCTTTGGGGTCGATTTGTAGCATGAAATCTCGTTTTAACTTAAATTTTGGTAGTTGACTCTATGAAAATGGAAACCGAATCATGCGATTTGGAAGATTATACAATGATTTTGGAAACCGAATCACACAACATCATTATGGATATATACTTTAAGGTGAAAATGTAAAAAGCACAAACTCAAGAGTAATGGTATTTAGTCATACCATTTAGGGGTGAGCATAAAAACCGAAAAAACGAATTGAAAAACCCGAAGAAAAACCGCCCCGAAAAAACCGAACCATTTGAAAAACCATGTCAACGGTTTTGATTTTTGGAAAACCCGAATGTTTGGGGCGGTTTTCGGGGGCATACGAAAAAACCCGACCGAAAACCCCGCCCGCCCCCGCCATTATATATCTTTCAAATTTTATAAAAATATTCTTATATTTATAAAACATTTGACATTTAATTATCTTTAAAATATAAGATATGATTGAAGTTATTCTATGGATGAAGACACGGACTAAGATCGTTGCATTAAATCGTTGGATGTTATTCTTTTATTAATCTTATTCGAGTCATGTTAGTTGAATTTATTATTACATTATATTAAATTTACTAGTTGTTTTTAATTTATAACGAAATGTGTTGAGGTTTGGGAGTTTGAATCATAATATTAATTTTTAAGGTAACAAATTGATAAATTTAAAGGAAAACAAAAAACCGAAAAAAACACCGAAACCGAACCGAAAAACCCGAAAAAACCGAAACCGAACAACCCGAAACCGAACGGGGTGTAATTTTTAAAATCCGAACTTTTGGGGCAGGGTCTGGTTTTAGTTAAAAACCGCCCAAACCGCCTCATGCTCGCCCCTAAATTACCATTTGGTATCACTCATAGTTCTACTCATTATATGAAGACATCTGTCAAAATCAAGGGATAATATTAAGAGAGAGAATTAGTGGAGAATTAGTTGAGTACACATGTTATCCTATCAAGTAGGTAGGGCTATGAGTAGTACCAAATTCTTTTTTGGAAACGGAAAATGAAACAACGGAAGCCTACTCGCAATATTCCAGCGAGCACCCCGGGTTCGAGCTCTTTTACAGGGCAAACCCAGCCCCCATAGGGATTTCCAGTGAAAAATCCCCCATATTTGGCATCACAAGAAGTGTTTACAGGATTCGAACTCCAGACATCACGCCTCGTATGAGAGTAAAACTCATGCATCAATCCAGCTAAGCTAGACATAAATTGCAGTAGGACTAAATATCATTTCTCCAGTACAAGCTAAGTATTTTTCATATTTGAGCTCGACTCAAAAGTGTACTTGAGTAGCTCAATCACGTGATTGTTTCTTTTGAGATTTAAATTTTTAGAGACAAATTACCTCAAGTGATATGATCTAAATTAATATTTAAGGCTTAAGCTTTTTTTTTTTTTTTTGAACGGCAAGTTAGTAAGTTAGTGGTTCGAGCCTAGACAGTGATATCCACAGGGGGCAGTATGTCTTCCCTCGAACCTTCCACCTTTTTTGTCCACGACGGGACTTGAACCCATGACCAATAGGTCATGGGCAACACCTTAAATCCACCTTGGATACCACTAGGCTACAAGCCTTGGGTGCTTAAGCCTTTCTGCTAATTTTTTTTAACTATTAAGTTTTATTAAGCTAAAATCATAAATAATACTCCCTCCGTCCCACAAAAAAGTTCCCATTTCCCTTTGGCACAAGATTTTAGGTGATAGTTAGTGGTGGGGTCATTGGTATTATTTTGATTAAAATATAAGGTTGGTTTGGAGAGAGAAAAATAATTAGTGGATATTATTGATGGGGTTCTTAATAATAATAGTATTTTATTGTGTGGAGCCCACCACATGTGAGAAATGGGAACTTTTTTGTGGGACAAAAGCTTTAGGAGAAATGAGAACTTTTTTGTGGGACGGAGGGAGTACTTCAGTTTTAAAAGAAGTTTATTGCTTTAATTTAAATTTAAAGGTAACAGGGTTCATGACATGCATGTGTCGACACTTGTTTGACAACTATTTGTTCCACTTTTCGTTTAAAATAAACCAAAAACATATCAATTATTTCATACTATATTATACATATTATAAATAACTAATTAAATAAAACAAAAGTTAGAAGTACTTCTAATCTATAATTACAATAATGATGCCATATTTATTTATCTTTTTTTAACTAAATGAAAATACTAGTTAATTTGGGACAAAGAACAA
Source organism: Calendula officinalis (assembly GCA_963853835.1). Lineage (NCBI taxonomy): Eukaryota > Viridiplantae > Streptophyta > Magnoliopsida > Asterales > Asteraceae > Calendula > Calendula officinalis. The sequence continues at coordinate 3,868,342 of OY970830.1, read as the reverse complement.
TGACAACGATGCTCATTGTTATATTTTATGCAATTTGAGTAATATTAAGTTAAAATAATGCAATTTATAAGCATACTTCCAACAGAAGGTAAAACCAACATGGCACATAAATAACATAACTCAAGACTGGATTTATACAGTGCTAATTAATATCAAGAACTCAACATAACAGTAGTAATTTCAAATAAACACTACCTCATTAAGCAAACCTTAATCTTAATCTTAATCTTAATCTTAATCTTAATCTTAATCACATATGACCCCGCCAGCTGTTTTGTCTCTTAGCCTCAAAAGACGACCCGTCATTAAGCATATCTTGAGCATCAGTTTCCATTCCAAGTTTTGAGAGAGCTAAAGCCTGAATATAAAAAGCAGCGGGCCATTCGGGCAGGCACACCTGAGATTGCATTGCATCCCTTAATGCAAGTTCGGGCTGCCCGATCATCAAGTAAGATAGGGCCCGCCTCACGAAGATTGTGCCCGAAGGAACTGACATCAGTGTAACCAACTGCAGTTGGAAACAAATGGCTTCATTACACCCATTTTATGTTTTATATTAACATAAATAAAAATTATAATAATACCTTCGAATAATATTCAACTGCACCATTGAAATCTTTGTCCCGAAATGCGATATCTCCAAACTTTTTTGTGTTTAACATATCTTGCACTTGCTGTGTCCATTCTTGAAATGACAGCTTCATAATCATAAATAAAATTAACCATAATTCAATATAATATTAAAAATAATAAATAAATTTTTTATGCAGACCTCATTTTCAGCACCCTCTTCATCTCTATACCCTGTTTTTAACAAAATATCATGTACTGCAGTAAGATCCATTCGTGCACACGCTTTCCCAAGTGGAGAAAGTACAGTTGGAGCCACAACTGGTGTTATTGTCAGACCCATTAACACATGTGATGCAACCTACAGATTCAAAACGGGTCAAAATTGTGTTCAATTAGGTTCATAAGTAAACGGGTCTAAATTGTATTCAATTAGGTTCTTAAGGAAACGGGTCAAAATTTGTATTTAATTAGGTTCTTAAGTTTACGGGTCAGTATTGTATTCAATTAGGTTCTTAAGTAAACGGGTCGAAATTGTATCTAACCTCTTTCTGTTTTTGAAGTGGTGCAACTGCTGTTAACAGAAATTTGACATCTGGACGATCTCTACCCTCGTATTGAAGACATTTTGAAGCAAGTTCTACCATTACAGTTGCATCTTCATCACCATATTGGCCTTCTAAAGATGAATCCATAAGCAATAAAACATTTTTTCCACGTATTAAATCCAGTGCCTATAGACAATAAAAATGTTTAATTTCTGTTGACATTTGTTATGTTTAATAGAAATAAATAAATAAATTATATTACATGGCTTGGAGGGATATGTTTTCCACTCAAAAGGTCCAGCAAGACAGTTCCATAACTGTAAATCACACTCTCTGGAATTACCCAGCCTGCAATAAGTTGATAAAAAACATGGGCATACGTGATAATATCATAATATATAATTTTTAGAGTAAATTACAAAAATTGTCCATGTGGTGTTTCAAATTCTATGATTTTATCCCAGAATTTTTTCCCCCGTGATTTTTGTCCCCGTGGTTGTCCAATTTCATTTTTTTGTCCATTTTTACATAAAATGACCAAAATACCCCTGTAATTATTTTTTAATTTAGAGAACAAGAAGAAATGGGTGAAAGATAAAAGGAAAAGAAAAAATAAATAGAATAGAAATTAAAAATAATTAAAAAAACCAAATAATATTAATTATAGGGATATTTCGGTCATTCTAGGTCAAAATGGAGTAAAAAATGAATTTGGACAACCACATGGACAAAAATCACCCAAAAAAAATTTAAGGATAAAATCTTAAAATTTGAAACACCACAGGGACAATTTCCGTAATTTACTCTAATTTTTTAATTTAATAACTTTAAATTTCTATAAGGTATACCTGTACGCAAAAATTCAGGAGGAGTGTATGCAAGATTAGTGCTATAACTTTTCCCGTCTCGGCTGTTTTTCATTAAACCAAAACTAGATAAACGTGGATCACCGTCCTGATGAATAAAACCAACTTAAAGTAAACATAAATATTATTACCTCCGTCCCTTAATAAAGTTCCCATTTCTATCAAAATATTTGTCCCAAAATAAAGTTCTCATTTCTCAAATTAGAGGGACCCACTCAATAAAATAATATTATTACCATGTACTTCACCACTAACTATCTTTAAAAAACACTTTCTCTCTCTAAAATAACCTTATATTTTAATCAAATTTATTATCAAGACCCCACCATTAACTAACTCCTAAAAACTTGTGCCCAAGTCAAATGGGAACTTTATTAAGAGACGGAGGGAGTAATATTTTATATATTATATTTCATATTTTATATTTTATAGAGCTAACATTTACCTCATCAAAGAGAACTCTATAAGCATTGAGATCATGATAAATTTTTTTATTTTCAGCGTTGCAATGTTCGAGTGCTTGTGCAATATGGTATGCAACTCTGACACGCATTTCCCATGGCAAAGGCTGTTTATCCCCTATATCAATTGTAACAATTTATTAGATTTATTATTAATATATTAATTCGTTAAAAAGAGAGTAATATGTTATATGTTATAACAATTTGAATTCATACAGTGAAATAGATGCTTTGAGAGTGTATCATTGGGCATATATTCAGCCACTAAAAGGCGTTCATCTCCCTCTGCACAGCATCCAATTAGATTCACTAATCTGTTATGTCGAACTTTACCAACTCCAGCAGCTTCTGCCTAAAAAACGTCCATTAAAACCAATAATATAGCTCAAAATTGGTAAATTCAATAACTTCTATAAATTTTTTGAGTAATTGTAACAGTACAAAGAGTTACAAAAAAAACATGGAAGGAAGGAGGAAAAGCAAAATTGGTAAATTACCAATCTCTAAGTAGGAGTGTAGGACCAGAAACCCAGGGGGTAAAATGGGTAATTACTCGAAACAAAGAAACACATACAAGTGCAAGAAACACCAGTGAAAATTAATTCCCAATGTATCTCAAACTATTTCACATAAATAACATGATTTTGCTGAAAACGATCACGACAACTGTTAGATGTTGTACATCACGAGCAAAGCTGTTATAAACCGGAAATCCCTTTTTAAAATAAATAATATATTTACTTTACTTTTAATTGTAATAAATTTAGTTAGAAAAAGTAGTCCTACAAAAAAGCTACTACCAACTTCCTTAAAGTAGCAACTTTCTAAGTAAATCTAACTTGATTCATTACGCTTTTTTCTTTCAATCAGAAAAGAGAAATCATCATATCACTTTCCCAAAACAGCTTTCCTTGGAAAATAATAACAATAATTTTGTAACGTAAGCTTAATGTACATCAACCACTATTCTAGCTACCTTGTAAAAAAATTGAAGACAAAAAAATGTCCCAAAATTATAAATGTGTGAGAAGATAAATTGAAAATCATACATACCACAAATTGTTGCGGGTCGGGCCAAGAGAGCTTGGAGAACCGCTTAATGGCAACAACTTTATTACTACTAAGTTTTCCTCTGTAAACCACATTGGGAGCTTTCTCCCCACTTTCCGACACTATAAGCTCACTACTGAACCCTTTCGTAGCAGCTCGAAGCTCCGTAAGATCAAACTCCTTAAATGCAGGGACTGCTTGCTCTTGATCCTGTTGACCTAATCCTTTCTCTCCATCACCTTGTTAATCATCAAATCAATTAGCATCGGATAATTAAAATCAAAGCACAAATTCGCGTAAAAGGAATAAATTACAGTAAGCTGTCTGACAGCTTCAAGGAGTATGCATATAATTTCATTAAGAAGTAGAAGAAATTGGATAATGTGTGATGCAGTTAAGAAAACACATAGTTTGAGGTGAGAAGGTGAAGTGGAAGGTGTTGGATGATGATGAGGTACCTGGATCTGGTTTGGATTCAGGAACTTGATCAGGAGATTGAACATTGGCGGTTTTGGACTGAAAACAGCCCATATTTGATGATTTCTTCACATAAAAGTTGAGGAGAAGAGGGTGGAGATGAATGAAACCCTAGAAATGCAGAGATTTGGGGGTTGATTTCAAGTGAGGAGGAGATACAGGTGGAGAGAGAGAGAGAGAGAGTTGGTATGATTGGGGGGAAGAGGAAGGGATGTGACTGACTGGAGAAGTCACATGAATATGAGCACGTGCAGAGCACGCGGTCAACTTTTTTGTTGACTCATACTGCAACTTACTAACGTTTTATTTTTTCCATGTCTAAGAAATTTATGAATATGTAGAATATTATTGAGAAATTCAAAAACATGCATAAACAGTTTTTACTTTAAAAAAAATAATGAATTGTTTTTAAGTGGAAAATAACGAAATAAAATAAAAATAAAAATAATATGACAAAAAACATGGAACAAAACTTTATGAATAAAAACATAGATTTCAAAATATTTCATTGGTAATTTCTTCTTCTTTTTTTTTTTTTAATTTAATATGATCTTTTAAGTTATTAAATATATTATTATACGATCCTTTACATAGTTTTGTCAATTCTGTGTCTATAGGAGTACAATTCGTCCTAGCATGTAAACGATAATAAATAAATTATCTTTTGCACTCGGACTACCACATAAACTTAATTAAATACGATAACATTTGAATTGTACATATTTCATTGACTTAAAGTGTAGGAATTTTCTCCACTTCATTTTCATACAAGTGATTAATATCAATCTAACAAGTGAAGTAATCGGTCATTGTTTAAATAAACAAATACTTAGATTTTGGTTATTTATGACATTTGATTTTTGTTTGATCATTTAGGTATAATAAATACAAATATGAAAACAATTATGACTTTCGGGTCCTCAATTTGATAATTGTAATATACATAGCAGTTAACAATGTAATTTTTTAAATATATTTTTAAAGAATACCATATTTTTAATACAGTAATATACAACTTAATTGATTATATAACGGGTGGGAAATGGGAAATGGTATAGATTTGAATCGCCATCTTTCAAAACGGGTGGGAAATGGGAAGAATACGTGCTTTGACTTTATCGATTGGAATCTAATAATTCTTGCTCAGTAGCTTATCCATGGTTAATGGGTCTTGCCACTGTAAAAGCATGTTAAACAATAATTGTAGTAGATAAATTAAAAGTTGTAGTAGGAAAATCATCCCCTATTAAAAACCTTTTGGATAATTTGTCCGGATTTCCGTGTACGGGTATAGAAGATACATGATGGTGAGGTATTGGTAATATAGGAGATTATGAGGTAAAACATACGAGAACGTGGTTAGGTAATCGGATTCTCCCAAGTAATATTAATCACACCAGATGGAATGTCTTAGGCTATGGGGTATGGGTATAACACCCACATCAAATTTTTCTGACACATCAGCAATCACACCACCCAGGGGAGGACCTAGTATGGTGCCCGGGGTTGCCCGTGTAACCCCTGAAACTTTTCCAAATAGTGTAAAAATAGCGTTTAAATTTTTAAATGTTCTTTTTATTACTGTATGTGCAAACCCTGAGAAAAAAATGTGCAACAGGTGACACCCCTCAACTTTTTCTCTGGGTCCGCCACTGACACCACCCCCACACCACAACATCTCTAGGAAATACCCACTACACCACACCATTTTATTCCATTTAATTTTAAATAAAAAAAAAAGAAAATAAAAAGAATATCATGCCAACCAATCACAAGCAACCACCTCACCCCCACACCCGTTACCTCACGTTGCCCGTGCCCCCTCCCCACCACGCTAACCCCCGACGCCGTTGGGGAGGGGGGGTGTTCCAAGATACCCCCACGCCGTTGCCCTTCCACCTCACCCCCACGCCAGATGTCGTTGTACCCATTCCTAGCAGCCTAATGTAGACGATGTAATGTGTGGCGTTTGTGGAAATGATATTGAAGATTCAATCATGTTTTTTGGAATTGTGAGATTGCGGTAGATGTGTGGCAAGCTATGTTTCGTTGGTTGCAAGTGTCGGTTGAAAACGTGGGGTGTATTAATGAGTTGATGGAGGGAGTTGACTCAAGTGGAATGAATGAAAAACACAAGATACTTATTGAAGCTATATTCTTAACCGCTATTTGGATGCTATGGCGTTTCAGGAATGCGGTTTATTTATTTTTAAAAATCAGGAGATCCGGAAAGAATTCTTAGTAGATTTTATTAAAAAAAAGTTTTCTTTTTCTTGGATTTGAAATCATAGGATTAAATACAAACTTAGTTGGGTAGATTGGCTAAACTTAGTTGGGTAAATACAGTTTCTTGCTAGTTTCTTTTAAATGAAAGTTGTTTTAAAAAAAAGTTATTGAAGAGTTATTTGTTTATTGCTTGATTTAAAAATCAGAGCAATTAGTTGTTTTTTTTATCAGATAATACTTTGTGGAATGCATACAAATCTTGCAATACTATTATTATAATGGGTCGGATAAATGAGTCCGATGTCTGTTGATTTGGTAGATAAAGGTATGAGTTTGATTTTTCAAAGCTATGCGGGTCATGGGGCGGGTTTCGATCATTTTTTAAAACTAGTTAAAAATGTTTGTATCATGACTGATTCGCATAAAACTCGATCCATTGCATTTCCAATTTTAGAAATTTCTTAATAGTAATAATTAAAGCAAGGAAATATTTTACCAAAAACAAGTAATTCATTAATATCATAAGAACCAAAAAAAAATTAAGAGGTTTCCTAAAAAGAAAAAAAAACAAAAGATAAAAGAATAAGGGTTTTTCTAACTCATGCCCTAAGGGCATGAGATTAGAAGCATTCATTGAAGTTACATTTACCTTTTATATTGAAAATTGTATTTAATAGTTGTAAAAATTAGACTTCATTTAATGCATTTTTTGATTTGTTAGGAAATGTTTTGTTCAATTAGTGCTTCTAATCTCATGCCCTTAGGGCATGAGTTAGCCAAACCCAAAGAATAATTAAAGGCACCTTAAGAGTTGTCCTAGAGGGAATGTCGGTTGATCACAAGCGACATCTCATTCCTCCCCTATCGGCACGCCTCATCGGTTGAGGGGCGTCTGTTCATCTCGGCGGTTGAGGGAAGAGCTAGGATGCTGAAAGGAGTAAAGTCCAAAGTATTTTAATAGAGTATTTGATATTTTATGTGTGTGCGTTGTTGTTTATAATGGTGGATCAAGAAACTGAATAAAATAAATATCGATGACATTAGTATATATCAATTGAATGTCAGTTGGAGTGTGAGCTGATGTAACGCTAATTTGGTAAAAACTGGCGACGTCAGTTGCGTTAGGGGTGAGTATTTGGACCGAAAAAACTGATCGGAACCGAAAACGACCGAAACCGATAACTTGTTATCGGTTCGCTTTCGGTTTTGAAAATTCATCATTTTCGGTTTCGGTTCTATCGGTTTCGGTTCGATCTTCGGCAAAGGATGGACATTTGGCCTACAAAACCGAACCGAAACCGAACCAAACTAAAACCGATAACATGTATCGGTTCGGTTTTGAAAATTCATCGTTATTGATTTCGGTTCGGTTTTTGGACCAAGCTCACCTCTAGGTTGTGTTATTGTTGACAGTGATCTAATATGCATATTGTTAAGAATAATAGTCTTTTTGATACTCACTCCCAGTTTTATTTTACATAATTTATTTGATATTTACTTGTGAAGTGTGAACTAGTAGGTTTTGGAAGCAGAACCGGAATCTGGTTCCACACTTGCTATTTAATTATGATATATTTTCAAAATTTATAATGTTTTTATAATAGTGGTTTGTTTAAGGTAGTTCAAGTATTTTATCAAGTCCCAAGGAATAATTAATAGCCTTTGTATCAAGAAAAAGTCAAAAGTCAAGATCAAGATTCAAACCATTACCACCACTACAAACACATATGATTCAATACATCAATACCCCACCCACCGCCGCCGGCGTCCGGCGGCGGCGGACGGCGGAGATCGGCGGGCGGTGGTCTGTGGTGGTGACCGGCGGTGGTGGTCGTGACTTGAAACACATGTGTTTGAAACACATGTGATTCGTAGTTCGTATGCTCTCCTGTGTTTTAGAAACTTTTGATTTTAGTGAATCACATGTTATTCGTGACTTGAAACACATGCAATTCGAAGTAATATGCTCATCTATATTTTCTGAACCCCTTCTGTTTAGTGAATCATATGTGTTTCGCCTTTTGAAACACATGTGATTCATAGTTCGTATGCTCTCCTACTTTTAGAACTCCTTTTTTTAGTGAATCACATGTGTTTCGTGACTTGAAAACATGTGCTTCGAAGTAATATGAACGTCTGTATTTTTGGAACCCCTGTGTTTTAGTGAATCACATGTGTTTCGCCTTTTAAAACACCTGTGATTCGTAGTTCGTATGCTCCCTTGCTTTTAGAAACTCCTGGGTTTAGTGAATCACATGTGTTTCGTGACATGAAACACATGTGATTAGAAGTAATATGCTCGTTTGTATTTTGAAACACCTGTGTTTTAATGAATCACATGTGTTTCAATACATCAATATCACCACCACCCCCATTACCACCAGCACCTTCACTGTCAGCCACCACCACCGTCGGTGGTCGGTGGTGGTGACCGACGGTGGTGGTCGTGACTTGAAACACATGTGTTTGAAAACATGTGATTTGATCTTGATCATTTTTTATCCAATGACTAGGATTTGTTCCTTGGGACTTTAAAATTTTGGTGGAACGCCTTGAAAACAACTCTATTATAATAATAAATATAGTTCAACGGAAAATTTGAATTCTAAGTTTATAATACTTCTTTCGATTCAAAATAAGTTATATACTTTCCTTTTTAGGGTGATTCAAAATAAATGATACACTTTAAAAAATTACTTTATTTGGCCAAAAAAAAGTGGGACCCTCACCGAATAACTATCTACTTTAACAAAGTTTACCCTTACTTTTTACTTTTAAACATCATTAACCCTACTTTATTCAAAAAATATGGGACTCATTCCCTACTAACCATCTAATTAATCTAATTTAATCGTCATTATAATCTTTTGCCTCAAAAACTGTGAAACCCAAAGTGTATCACTTATTTTGAATCGGAGGAAGTATTTGGTATATAATTATGTTAAATGTATGATAAACATATTTCAATGTTGCATTAATATTAAATACTAAATATTTGAATAATCATATTTAATAAATACAAAAAAAACATATTATTTAATAAAATACACTGGCCACCCGCTGGTTCCGATTACCCAGCGGGTAGCGGTTCCATAAATTTGAGAACATGAAAACGGAACCTCTTAAGGCGGTTCCTTAATTTTAGGAATTGAAACTGCCGTTCCGAGGTGGTTTGATTCCAATTTTGATTACCCTTTTTTTTGCCACCCCTAATAATAAAAATTATTATATATAAAATATATACACTTTTTATGTTTCATATTACCTGCAACCTTTTTTGTTGAAGGATCATCCACACACTGTTCGACCAAAAGCAATTTAGTAAATCACAACAGATTATATAACTAAATTAGAATAAATATTAATTTTCAGAGATATAAAGTAAACATCACTTTTTAGAGCGTTGCAATTTGCACAACCATCAATTTTCTTACTCAAATAAATTTAAGATAACACTTTCAACCATTTTTGGGGGAAAAATTAATAAAGTAAAAATTTATTACAAATAATCCTCATCATTAAATAATCTTTAAATGAATATTTGATGTATTTTATATAGGGGAGAGATGTATTAATTTTGGAAAAAAAAAGAGATGGTGAGTTTTAGGTGTGTTCATATTATAAATAAATTGTAAGAGACCTTTTAAGCTCAATGAGTGACCAATAGAGATGTAAACGGGTACGGGTAGTAGTGGGTACTGGAAAACCCGTAATCGATCCGTGTTTCCCATACCCGTACACTCGTGCCGGTCAAATCCCCGTCGGATTCGGGTAGAAAAATCCCATCCGGGTACGGGGAACCCGACGGGTACCCGTTCAATAAAAAATTAAACATTATAGCTAAAACATTTAATACTCTTAGTTCGTTCAGGCTTATTTCGTTCAGTAATCGTGACAACAGCACACTTCATTTATTTCCAAATTAGTGCTACGTCAGCTAACACTACAACTGATATTCTACTAATATACACATGCTAACAATGTTCATTCACTTAATATTTTATATATGAAATACACACACATGCACAAAATATCAATACCCACAATAATATCACACACCCTCTTTTCTTTACACTTTAGTAAATCGAAGTAAAACAACTGAAGCCTCAACTGAATATAACGTCCCAACAGCTTCCCCAACTGAAGTGTAACCGACAAGGCGACAACCAACTAAAATTGTTACCAGAAGTGGTCTAAAAAGGCTTCGCTAACCATTCATTTTCGAATAAGTTAGAATCCGAGGTGGTTTTGTATTAAGTAAGTAAACTTGACCTGGAACCAAATTGTGTACAAGTACAGAAGCAATGTTTTGTATATATTTTAAAACTCGGGTTTTAAATTGAAACGGTCGATATATTATAAATGGTCATATCAGATTATAATATTATTGAATATTCATGATTAATTAACTGTATAAAAAGTACATAAATGCAAAAGCCTAAAAGAATACAAAACAAATATATAACAAATACAAAAATTCCAAAAAACATCTTCCAACAAATGTCAACAACTTTTAGTTCCAACTTTATAAAAAATGACAACAAACACTTAATATTCAACTAGAAATTTGGCGTTTCAAACTTTAAAATATATAAAATAAAACAAAACAAATTTATCAAATATGATACCAAATATTCACTTTTAAAAAATAACCTGGTTCATAGCAGCTTCAACAATCTCGACCCAACCCGGTTCGCGGTTAACCGTTTGGTTCAAAGCGATTCATAAATAGCCTTAACCCGATTGATTCAGCAATGCATACTTTTTACCGGTTCATTAAGCCGTTCCAACCTTGGTTTTAAAACATTGTTTTTTTAACGCTAATCATGAAAAGTAATTAAACTATTTCCAATTTGTGTACTATATGATGAGTACTTTTTGTATCTTAATTCTCAATAAAAAAAGTAGGAAGGAAAATAACTAATGATTTCTCAAACACCATTTATGGTGTTACCATACTTCATATTTGTGTGTGTGTAACTGTGTATATATTAGGGGTGTAAAATTTGTACCGAACAAAACCAACCAATATGCTACCAACCATAATAATAATAGTTGGTAGCCACTATGTTGGTAGCCAACATGTTTGGTTGGTAGTACCATACCAATCAAGTAATCATGGCACGGTAATTGTACAAAAATTTAAATACCACGGTATTACCGTACCAACCAATAATTTATATACTCATATATATATATACATTATTTAGAAGAATTCGAGAAAGGTAAACTACATGTGTATTATTTTTTAATAAAAGTTATGATATTATAACATAAAAACATCAAGTTACAACTTCTTAGCCTAACCGATCAATATATTACATTTTTGTTATTGTGTTTGTGTATATTGTTAAGGAAAATGACAATGACAGCCCTAAGGGCTGTCACTAAGACATCAAGACACACATAAAAAACTTGTACAATAATCAATAACCGCCCACTGCATTTTAGGAATCATCCCCCACTACTAAAAGTACAAACGATTTATGCACGTAACCACCTCTTATTGACAGCCCTAAGGGCTGTCATTAACAAAACCCGTATGTTAATAATTAAGCGTGTAAAGCGGACGAGAATGCTACAAACTAGTGTATTATGACAAGAATACTACATAATTTGTACTTTATCGTAGATAGTGTTTATATAACATTTAACGTATACCATTACCATATATAACAGTATAGAAAAATGTCTTGTTTTTAGTAATAATTCTAAATAAGTTTGCGATATTGGTATATATCATTACCAATTCGTACCAACCATGATTGTTGGTAGCCAAACAAATTGGTACCAAGTATAGTTAGTACGGTACTGGTAGCTAGATTAGTGTATCAACTATAGTTGGTACGGTACACGGTATGAGGAAAATACATGTGGTACCGTACCATGTTCACCCTTAGTATATATAAGAGCCACAAAGGCTCATAACCATACATAGAGAGAAGTTGAATCCTGGTGAAGTTTAATTTGTGAAGTTGTAATATGGGATTTGATGAAATGGGAGGAATGGGTTATTATGTGGGAATTTTGTTGGGAATAATGTTGATTTTGAAATGGGCGTTAAAGAGTGTGAATGTGTGGATTTATGAGAGAAATTTGGGGAAGAAGAGGGAGCGTTTGCCACCGGGTGATATGGGTTGGCCATTCATCGGAACCATGTGGTCGTTTCTTAGAGCTTTCAAGTCTAATGATCCCGATTCATTCAGCGCATCTTTAGTTAAAAGGTCATATCTTTTATTATCTTTTTATTTGCTTAAATTTTAATTTGATAAGTTTCACTTACATTATACGGAGTAATAAACTATGCTACAATTAATTTTTACACTTAAGCGTAAACGAGTAACGGGTTATATGGATCATAGAAATTGAAATGCAAAAGATCGACAAAAATTAATTCAATCTGAAAACCATTTTTCAAATAATAATGAAAATGTTATGTTAATCATAAGATGTTTAAATGTAATATCTTAAAGGTCTGTTAAAATATAATTAAATTAGGAGGATTAAAAGCAAAAGTTTGTCTTACTAATAAGTATATTATTAAGTACGGAGTATTATATGTGTTCAAGGTATTCCTAAAATATTTTGTAGGTATCTATAATAATTAATAGTTAAAGATAATCACATATTTTATGCATGGAGAGGTATTCTGGTCATTTTTACAAAATATATATATATATATTTTATTATTTTTTACAAATATTATTTTTTATTTTATTATTGTTTTATTTTTATAAAAATTAATTTTTTCATTAAAAAGACATAATTTGATAATCATATTTGATTGTATACATAATCACATGCGACTGAATACATAATCACATCAAATATACAATCACATGTGTTTATACAATAATATGACATGTGATTAAGTATATAATCACATGCGATTATCACACGTAATTATCAAATAATATTATTTTTTAATTAAAAAAAATAAAAAAATAATTTCAAAAAAATAATAAAATGTTTTTTATAAGTACCAAATGGCCAAAATACTCTTTATGTACAAAATATATGATTAATCTTCACCATTAGATGTTATTGATTAATGGTTAAGATTTTATCCCTTAAAACTACACAAAAATTAAGAATTGTCTTGAACATTTACCATTTACCTAGTAAGTATAGACCATCTATATTAGTAACTATAGACCATGTATATCCTTAGTCCTTACTTATACATTTTTTTGTCAATTGTCACAAGTAACATCATTTTCTTTTTACATAATGTAGATTTGGGCCAAACGGTTTATACAAGACATTCATGTTTGGTAACGCGAGCATAATCATCACTTCACCCGAAGGATGTCGGAGAGCACTGTTTGATGATGACGCATTCCAGCCAGGGTGGCCGACCGCAACACTTGAACTCATTGGAAGAAAATCTTTTGTTTCAATTTCTTATGAAGACCACAAAAGGCTTAGAAAGTTGACTGCAGCACCCATCAACGGTCACGAGGCCTTGTCTACATACATGAAGTACATTGAGAAAAATGTCATCTTGGCATTAGATAATTGGTCAAAAATGGGCCAAATCGAGTTCTTGACCGTACTCAGAAAGCTAACTTTTAAAATAATCATGTATATTTTCCTTAGCTCAGAGAGCGGAGATATAATGGAGGCGTTGGAGAAAGAGTACACAACACTTAATCATGGCATTCGTGCTATGGCCATAAATATTCCCGGCTTTGCATACCATAAAGCACTTAAGGTTCGACTGTCTTGTTTTTAATTTTTGTAATTTGTATTTGTTGAGTAATGTCAACATTGGACAAACAATGAACTTGTACTATGTTTATAAAGGTCTTGAGCTATTCCTCTTACTACCAATTGGTTTTAAAATGAAACCCTATAAACTTACGGTATTAAAAGTTGAAAACTCCAAATGTTTTAATAATCTTTATAGGCAAGGAAGAATCTTGTAGCCATTTTGCAAACAATAGTAAGCGATCGTAGGAAGAAACGCGAAGCATCTCAAGGGATGACCAAAAAGGACATGCTTGATGCTCTCATAGACACCGAAGACGATAATGGAAAAAGACTAGATGATGAGGAAATCATAGATACTTTAGTCATGTACCTAAACGCGGGCCATGAATCATCGGGTCACACAACAATGTGGGCAACCGTATTTCTCCAATCACACCCTGAATTTTTAAAAAAAGCGAAGGTTATTTGACATTATTATCTATATTTATTGAACTTAAATTCTAAATGCAAAGTGTTTGTGAATTACTATAGGAAGAACAAGAGAGGATTGTGAGGAATAGGCCACCGGGACAAGATTGTTTGACTCTAAAAGAGTATAGGCAAATGGAGTATCTCTCGAAAGTGATTGATGAAACGCTTCGCATAACGTCATTTGCATTTGTGGTATTCCGTGAAGCCAAAAAAGACGTCGATATCAATGGTTTGGCGTTTATGCGATCATACGTTAACTTTAATTTTATTTATTTCTGAATTTTATGATGATGTGTTTTTTAGGTTATATCATTCCTAAAGGGTGGAAAGCGATGCTTTGGTTTAGGAGTGTTCATTTTAACCCTGAACTTTATCCAAAACCCAAAGAATTTAATCCTTCAAGATGGGATGTAAGTGTCTTCAGAGTTGTACCTATTGATGTATAACTTGTACAATTGGACTAATTTGAACATGTTGACCAGGATCTTGTACCAAAACCGGGAACTTTCCTTCCATTTGGAGGAGGTACTAGACTTTGCCCAGGAAATGACCTTGCCAAGCTAGAGGTTTCCATCTTCCTTCACCATTTTCTACTTAACTACAAGTAAGTTTCCACATAATTTTATTTTGACTTTTTGATTCAAACAAGCTATCTTTGAAATATACATTTAATTTAGGTTTGTCATGCTTAAAAATAATATTATTAACTAACTATATTTTCTATTAAATTACAGGCTCGAAAGGGAAAACCCAAACTGTCCAGTGCGGACCCTACCTCATCCAAGGCCCAAAGACAACTGTGTGGGAAGAATTATTAAGGTTTCCAAATGAAGGAGTGTAGATTTGGAAATTAAATAAAGTCTAAAGTTCTAGACAATTTTTTCTTTAATTTGTATTCTCATTGGAACTTGTCATGTTTTGAATAATTTAGTCCTATTACTTTTCTACCCTTGCTACATCATCAATTTTTTAAACGACAAATAAAAAAATGAACTAGTAGTCTAGTACACAACCAATTTTCAAACCCTATATAAACCCCTTATTACTTTAATTTTTTCACAACCACGTACATTTCCACCCCCACTTTCATTTTCTTTACTTTCATTTCTTTACACACACAAAATATCTCAACCATCAGATGATCTGTTTTTAAATAATCTTTTTGGTTTGTCACACTATCATCTTCATCAAGCTCCCCTACATCTTCATTCACACACTCAATCTCTTACTCACAAAGTTGGGAAATATTTCCTTCATTTGGTATCCAATACTTTGTGCCAATATACATACCTGAACAAGTATTTCATCAACAACCATTACAACAACATCAAATACTTAATCAATAATTTCAACAAAATACACCACTACTTTATCCATCACAACAAACACACCACATGAAACGTGCAAAGAAAAGACACGGAAAAAAGTAGAAGGCCCAAAAAAAAAAAACACAACCAACACAACCGAGGGACCTACACGGCCGTTGGATGCTACAGGAGGAAAAGTTATTAGCCGAGTGTATTGTTACGTTTTGAGAAACTGTGAACTTTGCCTACAATCTTAACTTCTTAACATGGATTTAATCAACCATTAACCTATAGGTCCTATATACCTAAAATTATAATGCTTATAGTATGTTTATTGGTTACATGTCATTAAACAACTCTCATTTGAAGATATTTATACAATGTTAAAACCGGTCATAAAATATTATATTGTTTTAAATTTTAGTGGGAGGTAATCTCAAATGTGAATTAGGATTTTCTACTTCAAACCTGCCATATGCGTGACCCAATAATAGAAAGTGAAATGCCTTGTTGATATTAGTGTGTCAGTTAGAATGTCAGCTGGCGTGTAACATGTTTAGCAATAATTGAATTATCAGTTGGTGTCACGATCAGTGTTAGTAACTTTAACTCTTTAACTCATTTTTTATGTGAATAATATAATGTGAATCATGATAATTCTTGACTAACGAACTGATCTGTATTATACGTTAATCGGTTCAAACTTAAACTTGTTTGATTTGTAATCCGTTTTGATCAAATTGTCTTTTAAAAAAACGTTGTAAATTAGTTATTACTTAGTACTACAATAAAAAATTTAAAAAAGAAAGAATAATTAATTTGAGCGTTAAATAAGTTACTTTTAATTTTAAAAACAGGACTAAAAAAATTAAGCTTATAAGGCTTATGTAAGCTTATAAGTTATAAGCCCCTTCTAAATAAGCTTTCCCAAACACCCCTAATCATTTATTGCAAGCTCATAAACACGATCAACAGAAACACATATTCATCTTCTTCAAGCAGTCACGGAAGCAATCAAGCAACCTTCAGCCTTTTTTCCGGTAAGCCTGTTTTCATATCTCCGATTACACTATTTCTAAACCCTAATTTCCAGCACGCTCAATTACCTCGCTCCTTCACCACTTATAAACGATAAACCCTAATTTCTCATCACTTAGCTGAAATGATCTTTCTTCTTCGAAGAAAACAGTCAATCAAATCGTTCCTCATAAATCCAATTCAATTTATATCCAACGAATCAAAAGCTGTCACCTTTCCAACACTCGATTCCCCTAAACCCTGTCAAAATCGCCCCCAATTTAGGGTTTTATCGTTTAAACCCTATTCCACCCAATCCTCCAAATTCCCAGAATATGAAATGCCAACAGTTACGTGGGGTGTAGTTCAAGGTCGAAAAGAAAAACTTGTATCAAGAGTAATAATCTGTGATTACTTAAAAAGCATAGGCATAATCCCAGATGAATTAGAGGAATTAGAATTACCATCTACAGTCGATGTGATGCGTGAACGAGTCGAATTCCTGCAAAAAATAGGGTTAACAATTAATGATATTAACGAATACCCGTTAATGCTCGGATGTAGTGTAAGAAAAAATATTATTCCGGTATTGGGATACTTAGAAAAAATTGGAATTCAAAGGTCGAAAATGGGCGAGTTTGTGAAGAAATATCCACAAGTTCTTCATGCTAGTGTGGTTGTGGAACTTGTACCCGTAATTAGGTTTCTTCGTGGATTAGATGTTGAAAGACAAGATATTGGGTATGTATTAATGAAGTATCCCGAGTTATTAGGGTTTAAATTAGAAGGAACAATGAGTACTTCGGTTGCTTATTTAGTAAGTATTGGTATTAATCCAAGAGATATTGGTCCTATGGTGACACAATATCCCTACTTTTTGGGCATGAGAGTTGGGACTATGATTAAACCGTTAGTCGAATATCTCGTTTCTTTAGGTTTACCAAAAAAAGTGTTAGCAAGAATGTTTGAAAAACGGGCGTATGTAATCGGTTACGACCTTGAAGAAATGGTCAAACCAAATGTTGACTGTCTGGTCAGCTTCGGGGTTCGAAAGGAATCACTTGCTTCGATTATCGCTCAATACCCGCAAATTCTCGGTCTTCCTCTAAAAGCGAAATTGTCAACACAACAATATTTTTTCAACTTGAAACTTAAGATTGATCCAGAAGGTTTTGCTCGTGTGATCGAGAGAATGCCGCAAGTAATTAGTCTTGGTCAAAACGTGATAATGAAACCGGTTGACTTTCTTCTTGGACGGGGTTTTTCGGGTGATGATGTGGGTAAGATGATTGTGAAATGCCCACAATTAGTTGCTTTGCAAGTTGGTTTGATGAAAAATAGTTTTTATTTTTTCAAGAGCGAAATGGGGA
Source organism: Calendula officinalis (assembly GCA_963853835.1). Classification (NCBI taxonomy): domain Eukaryota; kingdom Viridiplantae; phylum Streptophyta; class Magnoliopsida; order Asterales; family Asteraceae; genus Calendula; species Calendula officinalis. The sequence continues at coordinate 3,850,266 of OY970830.1, read as the reverse complement.
GACCGTTGAAAGAATTGGTTGAATTTCCTGAATATTTTACTTATGGTTTGGAATCAAGAATTAAACCGAGGTATCAGAGATTGCAACATAAGGGGATTAGGAGTTCATTAGCATGGTTTCTTAATTGTAGTGATCAAAGATTTGAAGAACGATTATATGCGGATTATATCGAGAGTGAAATTGTGGGACCGTCTTTTGTTATGGGCGGGAAATTGGAATTACCGAGTAATAATCAAATGGTATCTGATGAGGAAGATGAGAGTGATGATGAAATACTTTATAGACGTACGGTTTCTCTTTAGTTATTATTACATTTTTTGCTACACAAATGTTTCATGATCTTTGTAATCTTTAAACTAAAGTTAGTTGGTCATGTCTTTGTACCCAGATTATGGATTTATCACAAGTGCATAATCAAGTTCATACTTAATATGTGCTACAAAATTACCCTCGTTATTTTCGAAAGCAAATTATATCTTTTTTGAATTAATAATTTTTTAACTCCACTAATAAAACAAAGACATTAGACACATAGTGGTGTATGTGAAAAAGGGTTCTTGATCCGATACAAAAAACCAGATTATAGCATACCAGATCGGATCGCCAAATTGAGATCAATTTGAATATCCTTGGGGAAAACCCGTTTAAAAACCGAATTTGGGTATTTATAGGTGATTTGGGGTGGGAAATGTAAAAAAAGGGTCCCCGTTTAAAAACCGAATTTGGGTATTTATAGGTGATTTGGGGTGGGAAATGTAAAAAAAGGGTCCAATCCGGTTTCGATTAGATGCAGTTTCTACCTGATCAAATGTCTTCGGCCCGAATCCGGTTTCAACCCAAACCGGTTTTGACCCACATTGACCAGATCCGATCCGGTTACGAAACCGGATCATTAAAAAAAACGGTTTGACCATCTCTACACATACATCAGTTTGATAAATCTATGTATAAAAATTGTAACTATTGTCAAAACTCAAAATCACAAACTACCAAAATATTCAAGAAAAGCAAAATGACTAAAATGACATATTTATCGAAACAAAATTGGACATCTTGTTTTGAAACAAGACGATTGTCAAACCTAAGTATCCACGTTTGCAGTAACTTTAATAAACAAAAAAACTGAAACAAAACCATAGTCCATAAGTGGTCCACATTTACGATGCTTTAAAACTCTCTTGTAGCAGATGGTAATACTGTTTTTGCTGCAAAAAAAAAAAACAATAATATTAGAAAAATGGTCTACTTATATTAGAGTGTTTGCAGGTTAACCCAACCTGTATCAACTCGCCCAACTCACCAATCTTACCACCTCTAATATTAAAAAAATGACATGAAAATAGAGCTAACGAATACCTTATCTGAAACAGAAGGCATAATTTTCCCTCAAAATGTGCAGCTTTAATAGTAGGTGGTGAGCTATTTAACACCAATACTGAACTCCCTTCACCTTCATTACAAGCATTTGCAGCTTCAATTTTCTCTTCAACAGCAGCCATTGCAGCTTTGAAATCATTTCAACAAAAAACAATCAAATAAACATGTCTTTGAGGTGATTCTAGAAGAATAAGAACACGAACCAATGCAGAAAGATCAGCTCCACTTAAATTAGCAATCAAGTCCACGTCAGCATCCAACGGTTTCTTTCTAGCAACAGCTTTCAAGATTAATCTTCTTGATTTGGTAACGGGACGTACAAAAGTTTCCCAAATCTTCCAGGACGGTCCATCACTTCTGGCCTAGAATAATATAATAATAATAATTATAAACCATTTGTCACAAATAAATAATTTTATAAACCTCGCACCTGTTAGTGGCACCAATTCCCTTGCGCTGATCCGCACCATCTAGCTCTATCAACAGCTGCAAAAAGCAGACAGCTGTCATCTATCCGGTACATTAAGATCAAAAAGATTATGTAAATTTTGATTACCTGATTTAGAAGTCGCTCAACAACCCAGCCGCCTTCCTTTCCACGCTTTGTTGTCAGAGCATCAACCTGAAATGAACATATATTATTCTTAATCCCAAAAATATTTGTCAGAAAATAGTTTTTTAGAGCAAAAATAACCTCGAGTATGCATGGAGAACAAGTTCTTGCACGACTAAATATAGTTCGCACTGCTAATTCACTCTCACCCACGTATTTGTTTAAAACCTCGGGACCCTTCACAAAAAAATAAAAAGTTAGATAGAAATCATTAGGTGAATAATAATAATAATAATAAATAGTTGAATCAGTGACAGACTTTAATGTGAATAAAATTTGCTCCTGCTTCATTAGCAACAGCTTTAGCAATTAATATTTTTCCACAACCAGGAGGTCCATATAGTAAAAACCCTGTCTCCAAATCAACTCCATATTCCTAAAAATAATTAAGTAAAGATATATATTAATCAAAAACACAAAATTGTCTATTAAATTGGAAATTTGACCTATATTTTATTATATTTACCTCATATTCATCAGGGTATTTTATACGCCTAACTATGTAACGGTCAAACTCCCTTCTCAATAAATCAAGACCACCAACGTCTTCCCATTTGACATTGGGAATGCTAGAAAACCCTTCTCTTCTAGAAGACGGTTGAACCAATTTAGCTGCTATCTGATAACAATTATTAAAAAAAATAAAAATCATTTGCAGCGACAAATAAACAAATTTGATAACAATTATTACCTCAAAATCAGACATTGTAATGCTAAGTTTTTCCATTTCTTCAGGAGTCCATGTCTTCTTCCACCACTCATCCTTCTGTACATCATCTGCATTTTCTATAGAAAGTTCTGATTTACTTCCATCTATAATTCTCTTCATAGCAAGATTTCCAGCTTTATTCACCAATGCTGCTAAATCAGCTCCCACAAATCCAGGAGTTGACCTAGAAAGTTTGACCAAATCAAAATCACCTTCAAGTTTCAAACTGCGTGTAAGAACAGAAAGAATCTGTATTCTTGCATTCTCATCTGGAACACCTAAAGTAATCTCACGGTCAAACCGGTCTTCTTAATGCAGGGTCAACCGCATCAGGTGTGTTAGTTGCACCAATTACCAAAACATAGCCCGCTTTGTTATCAGATGTCTCTGTATTTTTTGAAGCATCATCTGGTTTAGCAACTCTGTGAGATTCATCCATACAAGTCATCAATTGTGTTACAATTCTCCGTTCCATTTCTCGTTGAAGATTCTCTCGTTTTGAAGCAATTGCATCGATTTCATCAATGAATACTATCGATGGTGCGGTTCTGTATGCTTTTGAAAACAGTTCTCGAATATTCTCTTCTGATGCACCTGAAATTGATGTAATAAAATAAGTTTTTGTTTGAACTTCTGTACAAAAATTTCACCATTTATAACAGGCTTAAGTTCTCTATCTTGATCCTATCTAAAAGTAACAATTACCTAAAAACTAATACCAAATTTTCCAATACAATGTTGCAATCATACAAAAGTAAATAATTTACCTGATATACCAGAGACCAATTCAGTGGCTGAAATCTTATAAAATGGAACTCCAGTCTCATTAGCAATTGCATGAGCCAGTTTAGTCTTTCCACACCCTGGTGGCCCGTGTAACAATATCCCAGCCATTGGTTTAACACCTAGGCTACGTGGCAGCTCTGGATGATATAATGGAACAATTACCTCCATTTTTAACTCATCTAATACAGCATTCATACCACCAAGGTCCTTAAACCTAGGTCCATCATCTTTCCCATTGGCTTCAACGCCATTATCGTTTAATAAGCTATTTGGTTTCTCTGCTGCCTTTGGTTTCATTACCTGCTTAACACCTCTATTTTCCTTCATCATATCGACCTTTTTCATCACCTTACTGTTGCTATTGGTAACCACCTCAAACTCCAGATTTTTAGGTTTCTCGACGACTTTCGGATCAATTTTTGAGCCGCCGTACTTGTTTCTAAGCATTGATGCGGTTAGGTCAACATCCGGATCAAATTGCAGACTGTTAACCTCATCATCAGAGGTCGAAACCGCACTTATATCTTCCTCTGAAGATGATTCCGATTCCGAAGACTCTGATTGTAGCTCTTCTCGTCTACTTGCAACGTGCTTAGCTTCCAATTTCTGTAATGTCTCTTCTTTACTATCAATTTTCTTCGCTTTTTTGATTACCGGGGAAGACGTGATGTCATCTTCATGATTCGGATCTCCACTTTTTGATTTCTGCTTGCCTTTGTTCGTCTTGCTGGAATCTAGAAATTGTTTCACCATCTTGGTGAATTCCTGTGGCTTGTGGCGGCCGTAGTCAGGAAAATCGGTGCGGAGCTGTTTGACGAGTTCATCAACGGGCAGAGAAGAGTTTCCGTAGGTGGACTGTATCCGTCGGAGTAGTATTCTGTCGAACGGCTTCATTGGCTGCTTACCTCCTTTCCCCATAGCTAATGCGGCTGCAAAAGAAGCCCTCAATATATATTAGTTTTAGCAATGTTATTTTGACCACAAAGGTTTTTAGATTTACGCTACAGCCACAAGACTTTGGCTTTCTTTTACTTGGGTTTAGACGCCACACTATTGGCACATATCCCTCAAACTCGTGACTTCTTATGTGGAACTCGTTAGTGGGAAGATACCATAAACACAGTCGGTTGAACAAATTCCCCAAGCTCACCGGATTTCCGATGACTTCCACATTTCGTAGTTTTTTTATTTATAGAGAGATAGAGAGGAAAATGTAGAGAGATGAGGAAAGGGAAGAGAGCGGAGAGACAGAATGAAAAGATATTGTTGGCACGAACTTGTCAGTATGGAAGATGGTGATGTGGTGCTGATGTGGTAAGACTAACGAGTTTGAGAACTCGTTAATGTTGGAAGATACCTTAACACGAAGTTGGTGAGTTTCTTGTTAATAAGAAAGAATCTGATATGATGCTGATATGACAAAATAGGGGTATCATTTGGTCGGAAAAAACTGAACCGAAACCGAAGGTTCGGTTCGGTTTTCGAAAAGGAAGAGCATTTGGGCTAAAAACGGATCCGGACCAAAGTAGAACCAAAACTAAAAACATGTAAATAGGTTCGTTTTCATTTTTAAAAATTCATCGTTTTTTGTTTTAGTTTAATCGAGTTCGGTTCAGGGACGAGTTTACCCAGACAAACCTGATGATTCTCGGCCGAACTAGTCAGTAGTCACCGGAGAGTAGAGATCGTTTTTTTCCCCTTAATTGAGTCACAAAACTCGCCCTCGCCGTTTTATTTTTCTTTGAGTAAATTACACGGAATGTCCCTGTGGTTTGCCACTTATTACACCCACAGTCCTTGAACTTCGTATATTACACTGAAGGTCCCTGGTGTATACAATTTGTTACACACATGGTCCCTACTGCCCTTAACTTTTTCTAAATGACGAAAATACCCTTTTGGTCTTTTGCAATAAAGCGAAGATAAGGGACTGTGAATATAATAGTTGATAAACCACAGAGACTATCCATGAAATTTACTTTATTAATTGTATTTTTTCTCTCTCTTTAATTCGTGTTCTTCCGCCACATTCAGACTCACCACCCACCTCTATCTCTTTGAATTCAAACATCAATCAATAACTATTATCGTCGCGCCACCAAACCCCCTAAAAATTCGATCCATCACCAACCCCTGCCTCCAGTTTCCTTCTCCAGTTGTTCCGAGGAGATGACGTTCAATCGACCAGAATTGAATCAGATAATTGATGCACGTCACCAGAGGATTTGGTGGTTTGCACACGCGGTGATTCAGACAACCGATGCACGTCGCCAGAGGAGTTGGTGTTTTGCACACTCGGGTCGATAGAACGTCATCGGCGGCGGAACAACTGGAGAAGGCAACCAGAGGCAGGGTTGATTATGCGACGATAATGGTTATTCATTGAGGTTTGAATTCAAAGAGATAGAGGTGAGTGGTGAGTCTGAATGTGGCGAAAGAATATGAATTAAAGAGAGAAAAGAAAAAAAATCAATTAATAGAGTAAATTTCACAGATGGTCCATGTGGTTTAATACTTATTACATCCACGGTCCCTTATATTCGCTTTACTACAAAAGACCAAAAGCGTATTCTTGTCATTTAGAAAAAGTTAAGGGCAGTAGGGACCATGAGTGTAACAAATTGTATACACCAGGGACCTTCAGTGTAATAAATGAAGTTCAGGGACTGTGGGTGTAATAAGTGGTAAACCACATGGACCTTCCGACCTTCCGTGTAATTTACTCTTTTTCTTTCTTCACCGTTGTTCCTGGTAGGGGTGTCAAATTTGTACCGAATAAAACCAACCAACATGTTACCAACCATACCAATAATAGTTGGTAGCCAATATGTTGGTAGCCAACATGTTTGGTTGGTAGTACCATACCAATTAAGTAATCATGGTACGGTAATGGTACAAAATTTTGAATACCATGGTAGTACCGTACCAACCAATACTTTATATACTCATATATGTATATACATAATTTAGAAGAATTCGAGAAAGGTAAACTGCGTATGTATTATTCTTTTAATAAAAGTTATGATATCATAACATGAAAACATTAAGTTATAATTTTTAGCCTAACCGATCAACATATTATATTTTTGTTATTGTGTTTGTATATAATGTTAATAATTAAGTGAGTGAAGCAGACGAGAATGCTACAAGTTATTGTATTATGACATAAATACTACATAATTTGTACTTTATCGTAGATATCATAACATGAAAACATTAAGTTATAATTTTTAGCCTAACCGATCAACATATTATATTTTTGTTATTGTGTTTGTATATAATGTTAATAATTAAGTGAGTGAAGCAGACGAGAATGCTACAAGCTATTGTATTATGACATAAATACTACATAATTTGTACTTTATCGTAGATAGTGTTTATATAATATTTAACGTATACCATTACCAAATATAATAGTATAGAAAAAGGACTTGTTTTTACTATTAATTCCAAGTAAGGTTGTGATCTTGGTATATACCATTACCAATTCGTACCAACCATAATTGTGGTAGCCAAACAAATTGGTACCAATTATAGTTGGTATGGTAGTGGTAGCTAGATTAATGTACCAATTATAATTGGTACGGTACACGGTATGAGGAAAATATATGTGGTACCCTACATGTTCACCCCTTACTTCCTGGCGCTGGCGCCCTGTCTTTTACAGGTTTCTCTGTAATTTTAGACTTCACAGTTCCGATCTACAATTTCCGGCGAGGTGAAGAACAAGACGAATCTCTAATTATGGCGTCATCACCGTCGGTAATAGAAGAGGAAGAAACATACAGTTCGTCTTCTTCATCTGTTAAATTTGGTACACCTGAGGCTTTCGAACACGTACAAAACCTCACCGACGTTGGAGCCATGACTCGTCTTCTCCATGAGTGCATTGCCTACCAGCGCGGCCTAGATCTGCAACTGGAAAACATCCTTTCTCTCCGTCCGGATCTCGACAAACATCTCTCGTTCCTCCAGAAATCTGCGGACGTCCTCGACATTGTCAAAGCTGAATCAGATCACATGCTCTCAAACGTCGATTCCACTTGTATTCTCGCCGATCAGGTCTCCGGTAAGGTCCGTGAACTTGACCTTGCTCAATCTCGCGTCAGTGAAACCCTACTTCGTATTGACGCCATTGTAGAGAGGTCAAATTGTATTGATGGAGTTCAGAAGGCTCTAGAGAATGAAGATTTTGAGTCTGCCGCTAAATACGTTCAAACGTTTCTTCAAATCGATGCAAAATACAAGGATTCCGGTTCGGATCAGAGGGAGATGCTATTTGCTTCTAAAAAACAGCTCGAAACGATTGTCAGGCGAAGATTATCAGCAGCTGTGGATCAGCGAGATCACCCTACCGTTCTTCGTTTCATCAGGCTTTACTCACCATTATCTCTGGAAGAAGAAGGATTGCAGGTGTATGTTAGTTACTTAAAGAAGGTAATATCGCTGAGATCCAAACTTGAATTTGAGCAATTGGCAGAACTCATGGAGCAGAATCAGAATCAGGTAAATTTCGTTGCCTGTTTGACTAATTTATTCAAAGATATTGTACTAGCAATTGAAGAGAATGAAGAGATATTGAGGAGTTTATGTGGAGAAGATGGCATTGTCTATGCAATCTGTGAGCTTCAAGAGGAGTGTGATTCCAGGGGTTCATTGATCTTAAAAAAGTACATGGAGTTCCGTAAGTTATCCAAATTAACATCTGAAATCAATTCATACAAGAAAGATTTGCTCTCTAATGGGGAAGAAGAAGGACCAGACCCAAGAGAAATCGAGTTGTTTCTAGAAGAAATATTATCCCTTACACAGCTTGGTGAAGACTACACCGAGTATATGGTTTCAAAGATAAAAGGTCTAAGTAATGTTGACCCAGAATTGACTCCCAAAGCCACTAAAGCTTTTAGAAGTGGCAATTTTAGCAAAGTTATACAAGACATAACTAGCTATTATGTAATCTTGGAAGGATTCTTCATGGTTGAAAATGTGAGGAAAGCTATTAAGATTGATGAGCATGTAATGGACAGCCTAACAACTTCAATGGTTGATGACGTGTTTTATGTTCTACAAAGCTGCTGTCGTAGGTCGATATCAACAACCAATGTTAATTCTGTTATTGCAGCATTGAGTAGTGCTGTAAGTTTGCTTGGTGGTGAGTATAATGATGCTTTGCAGCAGAAAATGAGGGAGCCAAATCTTGGTGGGAAACTGTTTTTGGGTGGTGTTGGAGTGCAGAAAACTGGGATCGATATTGCTACTGCTTTGAATAACATGGATGTGAGCAGTGAATATGCACTGAAACTACGACATGAGATTGAAGAGCAATGTGCTGAGGTGAGTACTTATTATCCAAATTTACATGTTTACCCCTGTCTTTTGTGTTTCATGTTGTCTCTTTTGAACAAATTAAGGTTGGACTCATACCCTATAACAAAGCCCTTTCATTACTCCATTAGTTAAAGTTGACACTATTGAATCTGATGTTGAACCTTCACGTTTATATAACCTTGTTGATATTATAACCATGCTTAATTTACGTGTGTTTTTATAAGGCCAAAATACATTTTAGTACCCTGAATTTGGCTGACTAGGTCTTCTACTACCCTGTACTATTAAATGTGCAACATGGTAACCTGAACTTGACAAAATGGTCGATTTAGTACCCGACTCGTTAATTTGGTCTTGTTTTCTTCCTTGACTTACTTTCGTTGAAGCTTTTGACAAACTAAAAAATATACGTTCATCTCAACATATTGATAGAAGCAAAATCATGTGAGAAAACACGATCTAATTAGTGAGTCAGGTACTAAATCGACCATTTTGTCAAGTTCAGGGTACCATGCTGCACCTTTAATAGACAATGCTGCACTTTTAATAGTTCAGGATAGTAAAAGACCTAGTCAATGTACTAAAATGCATTTTGGCCTTTTTTTTAATAGTTCACTAATTGATTGATATATGTTTGTAGAGTTATCATTTGAATCTGCAACATGTTTTATTTTATAGTTTGTATTGTTAATAAAAAAGATCATATTTATCAGGTATTTCCGGCTCCAGCCGACAGAGAAAGAATCAAATCATGTCTATCCGAATTAGGAGAAATGAGCAACAGGTTCAAAAAAGCCCTAGTTTCGGGGCTAGAACACCTTGTAGGAACCGTAACCCACCGAATCCGGCCCGTTTTAGACAGTGTAGCACCCGTGAGTTACGAGCTTTCCGAAGCAGAGTACGCAGAAAACGAGGTAAACGACCCGTGGGTCCAAAGACTTCTTCACACAGTTGAATCCAACACAAGCTGGCTGCAACCATTAATGACCGCCAACAACTATGACTCATTCATTCATCTAGTAATCGACTTTATTGTAAAAAGACTTGAAGTTATCATGATGCAGAAACGGTTCAGTCAACTTGGCGGGCTGCAGCTTGACCGAGATGTGCGGTCTCTGGTTAGCCATTTTTCTGGGATGACTCAGCGAACGGTTAGAGATAAGTTTGCTCGGTTGACCCAAATGGCGACGATTTTGAATTTGGAAAAAGTGTCGGAGATTTTGGACTTTTGGGGGGAGAATTCGGGGCCCGTGACTTGGAGGTTGACTCCAGCTGAGGTGAGACGCGTTTTGGGTATGCGGGTTGATTTTAAACCCGAGGCTATTGCTGCTCTTAAGTTGTGATTTAATCGGGTTTCGAAGATATTTTATTTGTAGTTGTGGATATATTTTTTGTATTGTGTTTTTGTGTTGTAATTCGATTAGTCATTTCTTAGTAATTTCAATTTTGTTATTCTAAGTTGGTGCACTTTGTAGATGTAATACGACAACAACATTATATCAAAGGAGGTGATAATTATATCAGTCCTTCAAAAGTATCATTTTCTAATTGATTAAAAATGACATGAGCCTATTGACCCATAACCCATTATCCAACCTGCTAGTTTTTTTTGCCATCCTCTTGCATCTTTATATCATCACCAATAAAGAAATAATAAATAATAATATAAGGAGTAAATTACACTTTTTGTTGATATGATATTTCGTTTTTTAGGTTCCGTTCCTCGCATATTTTTATAGCAATTTCCATCCGTGTGGTCCCATTTTTTTCCCTTCAGGTTTGTCTTTGAGCCGCTAATTTTAAGACTTCAACAAGATGGTTGTTACATCTTTAAGGGATAATTTCATACACGTTCATTAGAACTTGTTATGTTTTAAATAATTTAGTCCTATCTTCTGTTTTTACTTTTTTACCCTTGTTAATGTTGGAGATCATATTAAGTTTGTCGATTTAATGGATCAAACGTTGCAAGTTAGATATTACTAGATGGGTATCTATGTAAAGAAACAATATATACTTGTACTTCTCCATGTTGACTTATAAGAGCGTCGAGATTGGTAACACACCAACCGCACCATTCATACGTGGATTGACAAACAATGATGCCATTTCAGGCCACACTTAGACCTACTGATATTTTGGTTTTTGGATGGGTTGGGGGGAATACGCGTGTGTGGATCTTACCTCTCGTTGGTTTGAGTAGTCGGGATGTTACGGTGGGACAAGCTGCTTTGAAAGCCGTCTCGTGTAAAGTGACAAAGCACGATAAAGCATGCATTAAAAATCAACATTTGTTTATTCCTTTTACATTTGATACTTTCGGTTTCCTTGCACCTGAGGCGGTGGAGCTTCTCAACAGGGTTCATCGTGTTATGCATAGCAATGTTATGACACTAGATCCATTAATGTTGCTTTTAAAAGTATTAGTTTTGCAATTCAAAAAAGGATAACGGCGCAGCTTGTTGCCCGTTTACCTTCTTTCTCTATATAAAAAAATGATCTTTTATCAATGAGAAACATAAAGTTTTTAACAACTAAAAAGAAAATAAAATTTTCGAATTAATGAAAAAAAAATTAGGAGCATAAAGAACATATATCATTACTATGATATGCTTTAAAGCACATATTAGAAAATCTCCATTCAGGGTTAAGGTTCATTTTAATTTTATTTCAAGAAAATCTCAAACGAGGATTCACAGTTAGTTTATGATGTATTGGGATCTATGATGGAATTGAAATATGTCACGTATTGGATTACAATTCTAGAGTTGTGTTCAAGGAGGTCCATCATTTTTACGAAGTCCCGAGGTACAAATCTCAACCATTGATCAATAAGATCTATTGGTCAAGATTAATCACATATTTTATATATTAAGGGGTATTTTCGTCATTTTTTTAAAAATAAATATATTTTTTTATTTTTATTTTAGAATTTTTATTTTTTTATTTTTTTATTACGAAGGGGTATTTTGGTCATTTGGCACTTAAAAAAATTTCAGTTATTTTTATTTTTTATTTTAAATTTTTTTATTTTTTTATTATTATTTTTAATTAAAAATAATATTTATTTGATAATTACGTCTTATGTAACGACCCGAAATTTGTAGATAAATAAATTTTATAAAAATATGATAAATAAGGATAAATCGTTTAAAGAACATAGAAATTAGTTTCGTGTCATTTGGACACCGTATGAGAAAGTTATGAGCGAAACCAGGTCGAGACAAGGAACAAAAGATGAAGCTCTGCTGAGCTGGGGAGTTCGCGACGCGAACTCCAGGTTCGCGTTCGCGAGTAGTGGCCAGGGATTTTGGGGTTTTGATCGATTGAGGTTCGGGATCCGGATCACGACGCGAAGTAGTTCACACACGCATAGTTCGCGGCGCGAACTCTGGGTTCGCGGCGCGAACTCTCCCGACCAGACATTAAATTCAGGATTTCAGCCATAAATGCAAAACACAAACCCTAGTTTTCTCTCTTGACGATTTTCGAGCATAGAGTCTGTTCTTGAGTGATTTCTTCATCAAAGCTTGGTAGATTTCACTCCTAGTTGAAGATCAAAGGTATATCTTCACTCTTTCATCTTTGTAGCTCAAGATCTATGGATCTTGAAGCTTGGGTTTGAAACCCTAGTTCTTGGGTTTATGGTTAATGGTGAAATAAATGTTGTATGCACTTAATAGATTGTATTTTAACAAGGAAATCAAGTGTGTGGTTAAGATTTGTAAGAATCTTAAGGGTTGGTTAAACCTAGGGTTTTATAAACCATCAAAATTGGGGGAAAGTACTATTAAGGGTGTTTAGAGATAAATGGACACATTATTAGTAGTGTGTGATGTTGAATATCTTGTGATTGATGTATTAGGCTTTTGGTGAAGTATTGGAAGGTTGATTGGTTGTTGGAGCAAAGAATTGGGTGTGAAGAACACTTTGGAGCAACTTTTGCTAAGTTGAGTACGTGTGGACTTTATCGAGTACATAGCCTTGGAAATATATTTTCTTACTTGTGTTACAGTCTATTTACTTATTAGTGTAGATTTATAGTTATTTAGTTAGTTATATTATTGATGATATTGAACTAACTTGTTGATGATTGATGTGATAGCCGAGAGCTAGATTGACATAACCGTAGAGTTATGATGAGATTGAGATGATGAGATGACACGGGCGACTCCCGATCATGAGGTGTGGATTGAGGGGCAGTTGGGTGAATTCCCATTGACTCATCCACGTTAGTAGTATACATGTGACTAACAAAATGATAAAACAATTAACCAAGAAAACTTGATCTTAAATTTCCCAATAAAGAATCTGATGTTAATGAGCCATAGTGTTGTAACAGAGACCAATTCTGGTATCTAATAAACAAGTTTCGCAGCAGTGAATATAATAAACAAATTAACAAACCTAATCACATCTAATTCAAATTTCCTGTCAGAATCTATCGCAAAAGGATTAATTAACATATTCAGATGATCATACCGATTCCAAATGCAGAATCTGAAATCATTGACTATTAAACTTAAGTATTCCAGCCATTTTTGATGTCTAAGTAACGTATCTGGAAACAGAGAATGCAATAAGCAAACGCAATCACTTCTAATTCAAATATTCCTGACAAAACTTCATCATAAACGATTAATAAACATATTCATAGGATAATACCGATTCTAATTAGAGAATCTGAAACCGCTGAGTGACAAACGTACAACAGAGACCAATTCTGAAATCTAATTAACAATTTCGCAACAGAGATTGTAATAAACAAACAGAATCACTTCATAATCTAAATTCCTACTCGTAAAGTGATAAAATTAGCATTTCTCATAGAATCATACCATGCAAAGGCGTTCATGTGCAAAATCCGGCATTGGATCAGCAGTTTCCATCATTGTGGTATCCCAGGGCTTGTTGAAGTAGTTCTTCACTCGATCCATGGCGTTGCATTTTGTATGTGACGGTGAGTGTGAGTGTGAGTGTGTGTGTGTGAGAGAGATTGAGGTAAAGAAGTGAGGTGAGAGAGAGAGAGAGAGAGAGAGAGAGAGAGAGATGTTCAGGTTGTTACATGGAGGGAAACTTTTAAAAGACGCCGTTTCATATGTGGGTTCATGAGATTCGCGTTAAATTCTGATAAAACATAAAAGTTAGAAATATTATATTCCTCCGATTCAAATTAAGTATAGGTCTCACCATTTTTTAGGCAAAATAAAACAAGTGTTAGAAAGAGATTAAATAAGATAGTTAGTGAGGATGAACCTTTGATTTTTTTGAATATAGTGATATTAATGATGTTTAAAAATAAAAGTAAAAGTGAAAATTATCATTTCATTTAAGTGGGTCTGAAATTCAGTAACTTTAACCAAATAAGATAATTTTTTAAAGTGTATATGTTTACTTGTTATTGTGTAAAGATGGTATTTATCTTTCAGAACCTGTAATTATACCAATATGGAACACATTTGCAAGTAGTATTAGTTGCATATGGAAAGGAGTATGGGCAGTGTTCTCACATATCACTGCTCAAATGAGGATTCACAGAATGTTTATGATGTATTGGAATCTATGATGAAATTGAAATATGTCACGTATTGGATTACAATTCTATACTTCTTCCGATTCAAAATAAGTGATACACTTTCCTTATTGAGATGATTCAAAATAAGTGACACACTTTGAAAAACTACCTTATTTGGCATTTAAATTTTTTAAAGTTCATTTAATAACTATAATACGTTTTTATAATGTATTATTTTATTTTTGGAGAAGTTGGAAATTCGTATTTAGGAGATTAATTTTATTATGAATACGTGTAGATTTTACATCGATAACGTACCGATAAGGGAGATTCAACGAAGCGATAAAATGGGTAGCGATTTTCCTTCAAAACCTATGGCGTTATATGGCACGATATGGGATGCGTCGAATTGGGCTACTAATGGTGGCAAAATATAAGATGAATTACAAGTTTGCCCCTCTCTTATAAGTTTTAAACATGTGACAAGTTTTAAACATGTCATGTGTTTAGTTTGTCTTTTTGTTATAAGTTATGTAATACTCTATCCGTCCCAATTTTATTGCTCACATTTTTATTTTGGTATACTCCAAATTAATTGTCTACTTCTAACTTTCAACCAATCAAAAAGAATTTAAATGTGAAAGAGCAAATGTGATTGGTAATAAAGTGTAATCAATACAATTTTTTTAAAATGTATGCTTTTTCTAGTGAATAATAAATTTAGGACGGGGAGTAGATAACATTCACAAGTTTACAAATTTTAAATATGTCATGTGGTGGTGTTTCGTCCATGAAAAAAACAGCGGACACATCAACCATAAAAACAGACGATCATAAAAACAGACAAGCGGACACAGCAATCACAAAAGCAGTATTCAAACAGTAAACGTAATAATCCAAAAGAAAAAAACGAGACAAACAGAGTAATATAGTTCGGTTCCAAAAGATAAAACCAGCGAATCGAATCTACAGCTTATTCACAGCTGAGTCCACCAATTCAGGATAGGCTTCCTGAAACTTGAGAAAGTGCTGCTTCACCAAGGCGGCCTTCTCTTGTGCCGCGTCGTGAGTGCGCTTCAGCTCTTGAAATTCCTTTTCAACTTGGGTTGACTCTTCCAGCTCTTTTTCAAGACTCAACACTTTAGCTTCCAGTTTTTTGATAGAAAATTCATCACGGGCGATTTTGGATGGTAACTTGTCGCAAATATTAGTTATAATCTGCAGAAAATGTATTATACAAATCAATTGCACATTTCTGATATCCAAAGATTAAACCAAACAACTAGTATTACCCCGTGAATCTTTTCAAACAGCGGGAGCATTCCAGCATCCATAGCCTCTTTGTTAAACGGGTGAAACAGGAAAGAGCTGAGTATCTTTGCTTCTGTGAGCTTGTAGTCGCCTTCAAACGATGGCCACCCAGTACTTAAAGCATATCACTTGTCAACAATCTTGATGTATGTATGGATGGTTTACAGCGATTTTATCATCAAGACTGTTAACAAGCGATATGCTTTAAGTACTGGGTGGCCATCGTTTGAAGGCGACTACAAGCTCACAGAAGCAAAGATACTCAGCTCTTTCCTGTTTCACCCGTTTAACAAAGAGGCTATGGATGCTGGAATGCTCCAGCTGTTTGAAAAGATTCACGGGGTAATACTAGTTGTTTGGTTTAATCTTTGGATATCAGATTTGTACAATTGACTTGTATAATACATTTTCTGCAGATTATAACTAATATTTCCGACAAGTTACCATCCAAAATCGCGTGTGATGAATTTCTTATCAAAAAACTGGAAGCTAAAGTGTTGAGTCTTGAAAAAGAGCTGGAAGAGTCAACCCGAGTTGAAAAGGAATTTCAAGAGCTGAAGCGCACTCACGACGCGGCACAAGAGAAGGCCGCCTTGGTGAAGCAGCACTTTCTCAAGTTTCAGGAAGCCTATCCTGAATTGGACTCAGCTGTGAATAAGCTGTAGATTCGATTCGCTGGTTTTATCTTTTGGAACTGAACTATATTACTCTGTTTGTCTCGTTTTTTTCTTTTGGATTATTACGTTTACTGTTTGAACCATTACTGCTTTTGTGATTGCTGTGTCCGCTTGTCTGTTTTTATGATCGTCTGTTTTTATGGTTGATGTGTCCGCTGCTTTTTTCATGGACGAAACACCACCACATGACATATTTAAAATTTGCAAACTTGTGAATGTTATCTACTCCCCGTCCTAAATTTATTGTTCACTAGAAAAAGCATACATTTTAAAAAAATTGTATTGATTACACTTTGTTACCAATCACATTTCCTCTTTCACATTTAAATTCTTTTGATTGGTTGAAAGTTAGAAGTAGGCAATTAATTTGGAGTATACCAAAATAAAAATGTGAGCAATAAAATTGGGACAGATAGAGTATTACATAACTTATAACAAAAAGACAAACTAAACACATGACATGTTTAAAACTTGTCACATGTTTAAAACTTATAAAAGAGGGGCAAACTTGTAATTCACCTTATATTTTGCCACCATTAGTAGCCCATGTATCCGATACGGGAGCGGCTTCCTTTCAGGCGTATCCGTGCATCCGAGTATTACACCACATATAGTCAAATATTAGATCAATCTAATAGTAGTCAAATATTGTGGCGATCTCTATCAGGAATCCAAAACGTAAACTGAAAGCATGTAAAATTAATTAATTGAGATATCAAACAGTCATCATCAATCTAATAGTAGTCAAATATTGTGGCGATCTCTATCAGGAATCCAAAACGTAAACTGAAAGCATGTAAAATTAATTAATTGAGATATCAAACATAGTCATCATCAATCTAATAGTAGTCAAATATTATGGCGATCTCTATCAGGAATCCAAAACGTAAACTGAAAGCATGTAAAATTAATTAATTGAGTTATACGAACCTGATATCAATCATCAAAGTTGCTGGAGTTGTTTCAGGGAAATCATCAACGTTGACAGAAAAAGGCAGTACAGACAACGGAACCATGCCGGCAGACAACGGAGAAGGCGTGTCAGCCGCCATTGCGGGGGAACCTCCCGCAGCCTGAGGACCTACGTTCACGGGTGGAAGGTTAGGGCCAGTCTCCACGCCGCCTGAGTCAACATTCGGCTTCTTATCGCCGGGTCCGCTTCCGTCGCCGCCTGGATTGTTACTCATTTCTTCTGCCGTCAATTTTTTGGGATACGAAAAACTTTTCAAACCCTAAAAACAATAGACACTTGTAATTACGGTTCAAGGATGTTATTATCTCAAAATTATATTTTGATCCAAAAGTTTTTATGATGAGAGATTGGTTTTATGATGGGGCCAAACTACTCAAGCTTTTAATTATTTTATTTTATTCAAAAACTTATTAGTCGATATCTTTTGTTTATATTCAAAAGCACTCGGCACTAAAATGATTTTAGAAATATGTATCCAACGAGGAAGATGTGCCCGCGCTTCGCGGCGGGTTTGCAAGGATACAGATAATATTTATAAACTAACACTTTCATATACAATTTTATAAGAAAAACATCATTAATGAAAAAAAAAAAAAAAAAAAAAAAAAAACTATCCAACCCAATATATGCACATTTGTTGGATAGTTGAAGAAAATTGTTTTTTGAAATTAACTGCAAGCATACCAAATATTTTTAAAGCCTCTCATCACCGCCACTGCTTCTACCGGAGTTTCCCCGTTCCGCTACAAAACAATGTACGGCAAAACAGACCCAAAAAGCATATTTGTTTACTGGACTACAAAACAAACCGAAAAACAATACAGTACAGCTGCATTTTTCGTGATGGCTGCACTACAAAACAGACTATTAACAGCATCTTCAACAAAATAGAAGTTTTACAATTCATCCTCAACATCATTCTTAAACAGGGCATGATCTCAAGTGCCCCAAGTCATGCCCCAAATACTGCCACTATCCCATGATTTTGAAGATCCTGCAACAAACTCAATTTCACTTCTAATAACATTGATGATGTCATCATGCCATACACACATAGCATACTATAATCAATCACTTCATAAAATCTACAATTATTAGACAACATTTTGCTGCATAATTAAATAAAGTATTATTATTGAAAAGTGATACAAGATTGAACGAACTTACCATCGGATTTTCATGACATCAATTCTAAACGAATCATATCTGAGACACTAACTCTGCCCTGCAATGCAAATGATCTCTTAATCACATTTGCATTGTTCATTAAAATTTTCATAACATTTTGATTCCAATAATGTGTTTTCATAAAATCTGCTAATCAAAACCTTGCAGGTAAGGGTGTCAAATGGGGTTATCGGGTAAGGTTTGGCTCTTATCGGGTCAGGCCCATCGATTTGAGACAAAAAAATTCCTAGCCCGAAACCCGACTCGATAAGGAATCGGGTTTGTCGAGTGAGAAACCCAAACTTCCTCAATATTAAGTTAGTAGTTTCATCATTGTTAAGTTTTACGAAACAATTCATGCATAATTGTTTATACAACTTACTTTTAGCAAACCATATTATTTATGTGTGTTTGTGTTGTATTTGTTTGCATAGGTATGTACTCTTATTTTACTTTAAATTAAGAATACGAATAATGAACAGTGTATGTACGATGAGAATTAGTTCCAATGTAAAATGAATTTTGAATAGGCAAAGTCTAACTCCGAAAATTTGTATGTTTTAATCTGGACTTCAAACCTTTTGTCCTGATTTTTTTTTCTTAAATCCCATGTCAGTAACTAATGATTTAGGCATTTAGCATGTAATGGCCTGTCAACAAACTAATCGGGTCAACCCGAAACTCAATAAAAGCAATCCAAACCCTATATCCGACCCGATGTTAACATCAGGTTTGTCTGGCCGGGTTAAGAAAACCCGATATCAATATAAGACCCGAATACATCTGTCCCAATTATTATAATCGGGTTAGGGTTCATGTTAGGGTCATGTCGGGTTGACCCTTTTGACAACCCTACTTGCAGGTCTCACTTGATTAGGGTACCACACAACCTACATTATCTCATTGGTTCAAAAGCAACTTCCCATTGCCCACAAACAAAACATCCTCGTATTTAATTTCAACTTTTTTATTTGAAAAGATCTAACCTGGTATTAAGCAATTTCCTTCCTTGTATTTGGGGTTCTTGTCATATGCGATTTCCTGAAAATCATATATCAACTATAAATGTATTTTGAAACATAATATGACTAAAAGTATCTTGAATTTAAGGTCCTGATCTTACATAAATCCAACCAATAAATGATCCACATTTGATATATAAAATGTCAGCGACTATGTGCAGTCCAGTCATCATAAGTATATCTTCCTTCACTGCAACAGTCGCATTTAATCTGCAAAATATATGGGATTTTTCTCAACTACAAAATCAAAATCATTATCAGGTTATTTGTACACTGGTAAGTAATTATGGCGACTTCATATCTCAATTATCGATTCAAATGGACCTCCAAACACCCTTGAAATATGCAACTTTATTTGCATAGCCAAAGGAACAATCTCTTCAGTCATCAGTGTTGTAAAAATCGGCCTAGGCGGCGCCTAGGCGCTAATCGGAGCTCCACCGAGTGAGAAAAGTGTAAATCGGTCGACCTAATCGGACAAGGTCAAAATCGGTCAAACTCGGCCCTAATCGGTCAAAATCGGCCCTAATCGGTCAAAATTGGCCTTAATCGGTCTGGAAATTGAGTTACCAAGAAGATGAATCGAAAGCAGAAGCAGATGAAATCGAATACCTGGATCGGCGTATGCGTAGCAGTAGCCTTGATTGAATAATTATGTGGCCGGAATCTAACTCTAACTCTCTCGCGGTAAGTTTTCAGGTCATGGTGGTGGCGCTAGGGTTTTTTTGGAGAAGTTGGGACGTAAGAGACGACAAAATGAAGGCATATTCTTTTTGTTAGTAGGGTTTACAGATTTAATTTTACTAATTTTAAAAATAGTCCCTATAGTTTATATTTTTATATTTTAACCCCTGCTCTTTTTTTTCACTATAATTTCTTTTGATTAAAGCTATAGAAATCAAATTTTACTAATATTTATTTATATAAAAATAAATTCCCATGTATTTTATGGTATCCGCCTAGAAACCGATTAATCGCCGCCGAGACCGATTAATCGCTTGAAGGTGGTCCACCGTCGAGGTACCGCCGAGTGATTTTTACAACATTGTCAGTCATGGCTAATTTTTTAAACTTTATGGTAATGCAAAGTAGAAACCAAAATTAGGAGGAAGTATTGTGGACTGGTGATATAAAAATATATTTCCATGTAAAATATGGAAAATCTTACACCTTAATGAAGAGATAAGCCTTTCCATACTTGCACTGGAAAGCAAAAATATATCAGTAAGCACACTTCAATAAAGCCAAGCATCCCTTAAAGTAATGAGACTAATCTGGGGTTTTAATCTTCTACAATTCATATCATTGCAAAGCTCAAACTCAGTAAAATGTTTTTCTAGTAAGTTTAGCTTGGATTGAAATCCTAAATCAAGCATTTGAAATTTAATTCATATGATACCAGTGTTTTAACGACCGGGTCCGACCGCCCGGTTGAACCGGTCAGACCGGAAAAAAATATTTTTGCGGTCCAAACTTGGCGGGCCAACAACAAAAAGTTAACCGGACCGAACCGCCGGGTTTTCTATCAAACCAGGTTCGACCATCATTAAAAACCGGGGTTGAACCGGATTTTAAGTTGATAACCAAAATGGATCAAGCCTTGGCGACCCATTGAGATACGGATAATTGTTCCTTGATGCCTCGCATGTGTGAATATATATAGCAGTTAGATAGTCACCCTTTCTCCTCCCACAACGATGTGGGATGGAGAAATAAAAATTTGTTTGTTTCTTATGTTTTCTATTATCTTGATTGTCATTATATACTTATACTGAACGGTGAACAATGAACATTGATAACAAAACTGGACCAACACACAACCCTCTTATTATTTCCCTTTTTCATTTGTGATTTTCAAATTTTAGAGGCAATGTTTTGTAGAAAATAGATTAACATTTATAACTAATATGGATTAGTTCTGTGATATAATATTGATTCATTAATTAATATTGATCCATTGTTATAAATTAACAATTCTAATCAACAGCTTTGATTTAGTTAATTTTGTAGAAATATGGATACGGGATACCATCGGAGGCAAAATCTGGGTTTCATTAGTATTATATATAATCCGGTCCGACCGGTTCGACCGTTTTCTAGGCATCGTCCGGTCAGATTCAAAATCCGGGTTTTAAAACATTGTATGATACATAAAAAGATCAATAATTAGTAGATCTTGATTTCACGAATATACGGACCACAATAAAAATACCGAAACAAAAATTACACAATCATCTTTTGACATCATATATTAGATCGGGAAAATGAATCATAAAATAATATACCAATCTGGGTAAAAGAAGAAAAGATTGGTTATGACCTTTGAAACGATATCGCAAAGAGCAAGATGCGTTTTGTAGACCAGAGATCATCGTTAACGTCTCCGGCAACTGAAATCGGTTCCGATTGTAGAAATCTGTTTTTTGAAGCTCGATTAAAACCCTAACAGGACGATCTGTTGGGATTACGATTTTACAGGGAAAGCACAGAATAAAGATTAAAGGTGCGTGAATTAAACTTCTATAGTATAAACATACCTCAATCCACTGATGCGGAAGATCACCTGCTCCGATCCCCCACATCCTCTGGTCCGCAACGCTGCGATCGACATCAGAAAGCTCCGATCATCCACCTCCTCTAGTCCTCAACGCTCCGATCTACATCAGGAAGCTCCGATCATCCATCTCCTCTGTTCCGCAACGGTATCGTTTCCAACAACTGTAACAATAATAGCAGATGTTGATGGTGAATATATGTACGAAGAGTATCAAGATGATCAAACATTGGTGCAAAAAATTGGTGCCCTAGAAAATGAAAGCGAAGAGGATGATGAGAAATAATTTGGTGCCCTAAAAAATCAAAGCGAAGATGACGATAAGAGGGCTTTTGTTTTGATCGGCTTTCTGTTCATGAACTGTAGAGGAGCAGTACATTTCCCCCGGGAAATGTTAGTATAGATAATTTCTGTTCATGAACTGTAGAGGAGCAGTACATTTCCCCCTGGGAAATGTTAGTATAGATAATGGGCTGCAAGTAGAGACTAGAGCTAGTTATAAATTGGGCCGAGTGTTTTTTTTTGTTTTTTTGTTTTGGTGTGTGGTGGCATACATAAATGTTAGACCAACTAACTTGGGGTAGAGGCGAAAAAGACACTAGATCATTTGCCGAAACCGGATTGAAGTTTTCAGATTGTTTGGATACGAATCTGCCGGATTGGGATAGATTTGAGTGTATGTAGGAAAAACGGGTTTGAAAACCATATTCACTATTCAAAGTGGTATTTATAAGTGATATGTGGTGGCTAAGACGGATGCTAATGGTATCCGCCAGTTCATGAGCCAGTTTGGGGGAGGAGCTCACACCATTGGCACGGCCATGCAGTGATCCCGCCACTTTGGCTTCCGCCGCTTTGGAGACGAGAGGAAAGGTTGCGTGAGTTTGGTGGGTGGGCCCAAAGGGGTATTTTGTGTGTGTGTGTGTGTGTGTTTTGTAGTGGTGGATCTCAAAAAATTAAAGGGAAGTGTTATTGTTGGCACGTGTACGTCAGTTTAGTGTCGGTTCGAGGGTGAGCTGTCGTGACGCTGATTTGGCAACAACTGACGATATCAGTTTGGTGCACTGTTGGGAGCGGTCTAATGTACAAAAAACAGTTTCAATTTGACCCTATCCAATCCGGTTTTTACCAACTTTGACTTAATCTGATATGGTTTTGGATCAAGTTTGATACTTTTTAATCCGATTTGAGCTCTGGTATGTGATTAGAGTTTGGTGCTTCCACTCATGAAAACTACCATATACGTAGAAGGGCAAAAGACTCGATTAATTAGACTTTATATGGTTATGTATATATCAAAAATTCAAAATTCGGTACATTTAACCAGTTTGCTTGTCATTGAGTCGGTGTGGGTTAACTTTATACTTCTCTAATAACGGGTAAAAATGGTAAAAGAACATATAGTGCACAACTTGATAATGTCAACATGTTTACTTATATTGGGTCGGCCTGATTAAGTTTTATCTCTAACTAGTTGATTTCTACCCCGAGCGATGCCGTGGGGATTTTTATATAATATCGAAAATACTGTATACTGATATACTCATACATGTTTCATGATAACTGATATATTTGGTGTTTCACGTTTTTTGAGATAAAATATTGTAATTCTTGTTGGTCGGGAATATGCTTCAACAACCTTTGGCAAAAGCTCACCTCGTGACAACACATCCATCTATAAATATTTTTATAAATAACTAAAATTAGATAACATATTCAAGCTATGATCATCATATGACGAAAAAAAGGTACGTAAATTCCAAAAAAAAATTGCAGTGTGAATAAAAAAGGAAATTGGGTTGGTTACTTTATATGCAGATTTTGCAGTCAAACCAGGCCAATTTGCACGCTCTAGCAAAACCGAACGCACAACTTCCGGGTTTATTCCCTTATCGACCTAAAATCATAAAAATATAAACTTTAAATCGTGTAATCAATATTTGACTTTTGAAAGTCAAATGGATAGACATACCAGAAATTGCTCGAGTCTTCTTGTAACAAATTGATGCACCTAAAGGATATTTTGGACATTTCACCAATTATCGTAATATTTCACTTAAATTATTTAAAAAACTACAAAATAATATGCTTACCTCATCTATTGTTACGGCTTCTATTTTTAATGATTGAACAGAAGCAGAAACTTCCAGAGCATGTCTCAAGTCCAAATTTCTCTCTTTTTCCACCAACACTTGGACCTAAATATTTACAAACAAGTCAACAACCAAAAGTCAACATATAAGAGTTGGCTGAAAAATAGTCAGTTGACTTACAAGACCGTAAGCGATTCTTCTTAGACCAAATGGGTCGTTAGTTGAGCTTGGTTGACAGCCCGCTCCAAACAGGCCAACTAGGCTATCTAATCTGCCAAATTGACAAATAAACAATTGAAAATCACACATTTGGTACCCTTTGACTTTTTAAAGTCAAACAGGCTAATTTTAACTTCAAAATAGACACAAATCCTTCCATAATTTCAGGAATAAAAATAAAGAACCAGTTTAAACCATTGCAAAACCAATAAGTACCAAATTCCATATTCAATTTTCGTTTGACTTTAAAAAAGTCAAACATCCCATCTTTGTTGTCTTTACCTGTCTGCAATTGACAACACAGTTCCTGCCTCAGTTTCCGGGAGTATATCACCAGAAAAACGCGGGAGTGTGATCTCAAACAATGCATCCGAAACCTAATACACCATAAAATGAGCAAAATCTATATCAAAATATGCAAAATAATAATAATAATAACAATAATAATAATAATAATAATAATAATAATAATTATTATAATAATTATAAATAACAAATAAATATAAAAAGATATTTATTAATGTTGTGAAATTGTCAACCTGCTGTGAGTATCCTTCACGAAGAGCATAATGTCTAGCCATTATTCCTGCTAATGAAGTAAATTCTGTAACTACAGCAGTTGACAGGTCAGACATAGCTAATGATGCAGCTTGTTGACTAATTTGAAGTTTATCTTCACTTAATCCTAAGCTAACCCTAGTTCACTAATTGTACTTTCCACCCGTATCATTTTGTCCTCCATTGCTCCCAGTTTTTCCTGCATATTAAATCATCTTGTTAGACAAATAAGTTGTCAAAAAGAATGTCGACCCGTTTGTTTATGACCCGAACCGACCCGTATCAACCCAAACACATTTTGACCCGTCACCCAACCCGCTTATCTTCAAAAAAGTAGGTAACATACATGGAATAGAATTCCATTGAGTTGACTGCGAAACTTTAAAAACCGTTTACTTGTGTCTAACTCATAAAAGAATTTAGCGTCTTCATATCGAGCTCTGCATTCAAAAATATTATTTATTTAATCAATTTAATTAATAATTTTTAAATAAAAAAGAGATAAAAAAAATGTGAACCTGAGTACAGCTTCATTTCCTTTTCTAACAACCGACTCATTAATTGCTCCATTTGCAACCTTAATATTAATGATTAATCAGTAACTTCAAAAATATTAATTAATTTCAATTTAGAATTTAGTATTTGTATTTGTAACTCATATGCAAATTTGTTAATTAATGTCAATTAGGTTAAACTGAATTACCTAAACCCAATGCCAATATATTAGGAAGAGGGCGTGTGCAGTAGAACAACATATGGAACTGAATTGCTACAAGTGTCACAAAAAAAGCTTCAACTTGCAAGCCAAATTTATCTCTAATCTGCTCAAAGAAAATAACAATTTCAAGTCAACTGTATCGAGTAAAAAATGAAAAGAAAAAAAAAACAAAAATTGTTGCCGAATAAAATCGGTAAAAAAATGATAATACCTGAACACGTAAAAAACGAAGTGTAGCCAATATGAAGGATCCTAGAGCCAAACGTACTGGTCAAAATGAAATAGAAAGATATAGACAATGATTTTTTTTTATTTTTTTTTTGTATATATGTTTGATAAGTAAAAATAACGGTATTAACCTACTAACAGACTATAAATCTTTGGAAAATGCAGCAAATTGATTGCTAAAACCATTGGAGATGCTAAAATGGAAACTAGTATTGCATCTGCCAATAGATAAAATAGTAAAATACTATGATTTTTTTTTAAAAATTTCATAATTTAAATGAGCTTACCAATAAATGTGCGGGGAACAACCCCGGGAAATTCCAAATGGTCATACTGTTGTGTAAGCATCATCATGGAACAGAATCATTAGAGACAAAAATAATGTATCTATAGCTTAGAAAAACTAGTACTCACATTTTCAATGTGATGCCAATGATACGAGATATCGTGCATTGCCTAAGTAAACCAAATTCTGTCAGTTCAATTCCAAATCACTATCAAACTTTAAACTTCCATTTGTTAAAAAAAATCATAATGTAGAAAGCCTCCAAAAGCATAATTCACATCCAAATCAGATTTAAGAAGCAAATTAGATTTTAGTTTGAGTTGTGGATTTCAAGTTATAACAGATTTGGTCATTGAAATTGGGAAAAATGTCAGTTGAGCAAAATCAAGATGAAATCTTAAACCTACCTGAACATTGAAGCTTTCTTCGACTTTTGTGAACGGCACCATAAGTACATAAAACGCAGCAATTGATCCCAGAAGCACATCATAACTGAAAGAACTCAATGTGTTCCCCTTTCTATTCAACCAAGGTTCTATAAATATACAAAGATAGCCTTCTATCAAGGCTGTGATTAAGCTACCATTAAACTACCATTAATCCCTACCATATATTATACATTGACTAAATATCTCTACAATAATGTGTAATTAATTTCTAGTGTAATTAATGATAATAATATATGCTAATACTCCCCCGCAGTCGAAGCGGGAGACGGTAGAACGGTGAGACTGTGCCGGAAATCTTCAAAGAGAATCAACGGTAGACTTTTGGTGAAGATGTCGGCGATTTGATATCGCGATGGTACATGCAAAACGCGAACTAATCCCCGGGCAACTTTTTCGCGTACAAAATGGATATCCATTTCGATGTGTTTAGTGCGTTGATGTTGAACCGGGTTGCCGGATAAGTAGATAGCACTAATGTTGTCACAATATACGAGCGTAGCTTTGTTAATTGGACAATGTAGCTCAAGCAACAGGTTACGTAGCCAACATGATTCGGCGACAACATTGGCAACACCCCGATATTCGGCTTCGGCACTTGATCGGGATAGGGTGGGTTGGCGTTTGGCGGACCATGATATTAAATTGTCCCCTAGATAAACACAATAGCCGGAAGTTGACCGGCGTGTGTCGGGACACCCACCCCAATCCGCATCGGTATAAGAGATAAGTGTAGAACTTGATGACTTAGTGAGTTGTAAGCCATATGTTTTGGTGCCTTGTATATATCTTATAATACGTTTGATAGCGGCCATATGAGCTTCTTTTGGATCATGCATAAACAAGCATACTTGTTGAACCGCATAAGATATATCGGGGCGGGTGAAAGTGAGGTATTGTAATGCACCGGCGAGGCTCCGATATAAAGATGGATCGGAAAAAGATGGACTCGTTTGGGCTCCGAGTTTGGGTTTTGTGTCAACCGGTGTGGAAGAGGGCTTACAATTTGTCATTCCGGCCCGGTCAATAATATCCGATGCATACGACGATTGAGACAAAAACATGCCATTTGGTTGATGTGTGACCAAAATGCCTAAAAAGGAGCTTAAGTGGCCCAAGTCTTTCATTGCAAACTCCTTGGATAATGATGTAACAATCGTGTTGAGAAGTTGATCCGAGGATCCGGTGAGAATAATATCGTCCACATACAACAAAAGATAAGCCATATGGTGTCCCTGTCTAAAAACAAACAACGAATTATCCGAAATACTATGTTTAAAACCAAATTGGGCGACATAGTTGGCAAACCGGTTGTACCATGCCCGTGGTGCTTGTTTAAGACCATATAAAGACTTTTTGAGAAGACACACGTAATCGGGATGAGTTCGGTCACGAAACCCTAAGGGTTGATGCATGTAGACCGTTTCATCTAAATTGCCATGTAGGAAGGCATTTTTGACATCTAGTTGTCTTATAGGCCAATCTTTAGACAAGGCAAGACTAAGAACGGTCCGAATGGTAGCCGGTTTGACAACCGGACTAAACGTTTCCCCACAATCTATGCCAACCCGTTGTGTTTTACCATCCCCAACCAAGCGGGCTTTATGGCGCTCAAACGTGCCATCGGCACGATTTTTATGTGTTAAAATCCACATACATCTCATAATATTAACATTTTGTGGACGTGGTACCAAAACCCATGTCTCATTTTTAATAAGAGCTTGGTATTCATCGTCCATGGCCAATTTCCAATTTGGGTCACGGAGGGCATCGACCGGGTTTTTGGGTACGGGTGAGGGAGTTGTTTGGGTATGTAAATTAAATATTTGTTTTGGTTGAAATACACCATTTTGACTACGTGTGACCGGTCTAGACTGAATAGGAGGAGGTGGTTGCGGGACTGCTGGACGAAGGGGTGGGGTCGAAACAGGTGTGAGATGGTCAGGAGAGTTTTGGGCCAAGGGGAGTTGGGCCTCATTTGGTTGTGGAGGTGGGCTGTTCGTTTGAGGGGAGGGTGGGCCAGCCGAAGGAGTGGGCGGTGAAGGGGAGCCCAAGATAGAAGAATTAATTTGTGGTTGTTGGGCCATGTGCTGTACATAAGTTTTTGTGTACAAGCTTGGTGGACTGTCAAGAAATGTATAGGTGTGCGTATGAGACGGGGAAGCAAAGGGAAACTTTGTTTCATCAAAGATAACATGGCGACAAATTATTACCTTCTTAGAAAGCATGTCATAACACCGATAGCCCCGGTGATTATCGGGAAATCCCAAA
Source organism: Calendula officinalis (assembly GCA_963853835.1). Classification (NCBI taxonomy): domain Eukaryota; kingdom Viridiplantae; phylum Streptophyta; class Magnoliopsida; order Asterales; family Asteraceae; genus Calendula; species Calendula officinalis. Next base: position 3,821,415 of record OY970830.1, on the reverse strand, counting down.
AAAACACATGGTTTGGACCGAGCTTGAAGTTTATGGAGAGTGGTAGATGGGAGAAGAGGATAGCATAACGATCCAAAAACACGAAGGTGAGATAAATCCGGGCGTTTTTTATATAAAATAGAAAGAGGTGTTTGAAATTGAAGAATTTTACTTGGTAAAACGTTGTGTAGATAGGTGGCCATGTTTAATGCATATGACCAAAATGCCGGTGGGACCGATGCATGAGATAAGAGAGTACGAATGACATTATTTAGAGATCTAATCTTACGTTCGGCTTTACCATTTTGGGAGGAAGTATAAGGACATGAAAAACGGAGGCCAATACCTTTTTGGTGACAAAAATTGAGAAAGTTATGATTGTCAAATTCCTTGCCATTATCACATTGCAAGTTTTTAATATTTCTTTCAAATTGAGTGTGAATAAAAGCATGGAATTTTGTAAAAATGGAAAATACGTCCGATTTTCTAGCCAAAGGGTATGTCCACACAAAATTAGTATAATCGTCTAAAAACACAATATAATAACGATAGCCGGACGTAGACAAAACCGGGGAGGTCCAAAGATCACAATGTATCACATCAAAAGGAAATAATGTTTTATTTGGAGATGTGTGAAAAGGCAACTTAATATGTTTACCTAAAACACAAGATTGACATAAAACATTTTTATTCGAACCACACTCAATAAAACGGTTTTGTCTTAAAGATTCAAACACCGGATGACCCGGATGCCCTAAACGAGCATGCCATAAAGAAGAATTTAAAATAGTAAAAACGGAATGTTGAGGAGTTGGCACCGGCGGCTTGGAGGTGACCGGATATAGATCTCCTTGGCTATCACATCTCATTAAACGTTTCCCCGTCCGAAATTCCTTCACAGAAAATCCAAAAGGGTCAAATTCAACGGAAACAAAATTATCAGTGGTGAATTTACGTACCGAAATAAGATTTTTAATAATATGAGGTGCATATAAAATATTGTTTAAGGCTAAAGGTGGGTATGGAGGTTTAAGTTTAGTGTGACCGTACCCAAGGATTGGAATAGATTGGCCATTTCCGACTAAAATACCGTTACGTTTGCTCGAATTAAAATGAGACGAAAGGTTACCTTTATCGGCGGTGACGTGAGACGTAGCACCGGTATCCATAACCCAAGGATTTGGTTGGGGATTTAAACTCATAGTGTATAAAGCCGCATCAATATCAGTAGGTGTAAACCCCGAGTTGGCCAAATAAGCCTGTTGAGCTGCTGATCTTGGGTCTCGTCCAAGGAGTCCATCACGAGGTTGGGCTTGTGAGCCTGAATTGGGCTTTGGCCAAGGAAAACTTGGGTAAGGACATGGGGGGGCGGCCCACCCTTGTGTAGAGGGCCAATTAGCAAACCATGGATTCCAATTACCAAATGGGTGTTGATTATGGCTACTGCCCATGCGGCTATTTCCACTGCCGCTGTAATTGCCACCGCCGCCTTGATTATTCCGGCCGCCATGAGACGAACCACCACCACGGTGCGAACCACCACGACCCCCAGATTTCTGCCGGCGGCCTCCCCCACGAGAGTAATTTTCCCGATGCCGCGAGTTGTGAGCAGAACCGCCGCCACCTAGAGAATCGGCGGTTGGAACAATGAGTGCAGAATTGGAGGCGGTTGCAACCTTCTTTGCCAACCCGGCCTCCTCAAGAGTAAGCATGGACCGGGCATGATGAAACGAAGGAAGGGGGTTGCTTTGACGGAGAAGAGTGCCAACACCGTTGTATGCCTCGGTGAGACCGGAAACCATTTGAAGAACCAAGCGGTCATTAGAGATTTCGGCACCGACATTTCTTAGTTGATCCGAGAGTTCTTTTAGGCGTTGGCAATATGCCGAGACGCCCTCGAAATCGGATAAAACTGTGTGGGAAAATTCTTGTTCGAGCGTGACGGCTCGTGCGTGTTTGTTATCTTCAAAAATGTCACGAAGTCGATTCCATGTGTCCATGGCAGTCGACCCGGGCACCATTACGGTAGTAATCAAATCTTCTTCGATAGTACTAAAAATCCACCCCAAGACGGTAGCGTCCAAGGTGGACCATTGATCGGCCTCAGCCGAACCCGTGGCAACAACAATAGGTGGGTCGGTAGGGATGATATGGTGAAGCACTTTGAGAGATCTTGCACAAATCTTAAAAAGTTCGGCCCAAGTAGAGTATTGAACTTTCTTCGATTCGAGTTTGATTGGTATATGGTTCCGTATGTTAGAGATGCCGAGTGCCGGGTGAAAGTTAGACATCTCGGCAGTGGTGGTAGTGTTGACAGGGGTGGTGATGGGGTTGGTAGTGTCGGGTGCCATTGAAGAACAAAGTAAAAGAATGAAGAACTTTGTGGAAAGAAGGAAATGGATTCTGGCAAAGCAATAGATGCCGAGAAAATAAGAGGAGCGGAAGAGAGGAAAATGGATCAATATTTGACTGATACCATGAAAGAACTCAATGTGTTCCCTTTCTATTCAACCAAGGTTCTATAAATATACAAAGATAGCCTTCTATCAAGGCTGTGATTAAGCTACCATTAAACTACCATTAATCCCTACCATATATTATACATTGACTAAATATCTCTACAATAATGTGTAATTAATTTCTAGTGTAATTAATGATAATAATATATGCTAATACCCGGGCACCATTACGGTAGTAATCAAATCTTCTTCGATAGTACTAAAAATCCACCCCAAGACGGTAGCGTCCAAGGTGGACCATTGATCGGCCTCAGCCGAACCCGTGGCAACAACAATAGGTGGGTCGGTAGGGATGATATGGTGAAGCACTTTGAGAGATCTTGCACAAATCTTAAAAAGTTCGGCCCAAGTAGAGTATTGAACTTTCTTCGATTCGAGTTTGATTGGTATATGGTTCCGTATGTTAGAGATGCCGAGTGCCGGGTGAAAGTTAGACATCTCGGCAGTGGTGGTAGTGTTGACAGGGGTGGTGATGGGGTTGGTAGTGTCGGGTGCCATTGAAGAACAAAGTAAAAGAATGAAGAACTTTGTGGAAAGAAGGAAATGGATTCTGGCAAAGCAATAGATGCCGAGAAAATAAGAGGAGCGGAAGAGAGGAAAATGGATCAATATTTGACTGATACCATGAAAGAACTCAATGTGTTCCCTTTCTATTCAACCAAGGTTCTATAAATATACAAAGATAGCCTTCTATCAAGGCTGTGATTAAGCTACCATTAAACTACCATTAATCCCTACCATATATTATACATTGACTAAATATCTCTACAATAATGTGTAATTAATTTCTAGTGTAATTAATGATAATAATATATGCTAATAATAACCTATGTTCACAAAAATTCAATTTTCACCACGAAAATCAAAGCACAAACATTAATGAACTTATTAAATACGAAAGTTAGAGAATGTTAACCGTAAATCGCCATGAAATTCGAAGATCGGCGAGGAGGATCCAATTTTAGGGATGAAGGGGTTTACGAAGGTTTAAAAAGTTAGTAATTGAAAGTTGAAAACAATGTAAAGTTATTTAAAATCGTAAATTTAACACCGAAATTGTATAAACAGTAGTGTTTTAAATCATATTTGAACAACTATTTTGTATAAAAAAAACTTCAAAAATATGAAAATAAGTGTTGTGGTCAACTCGAACCACTCGACACCACCTCTTTTTTACCATTTTCCCACCTACACATAAAACAGATGCTCAGGTAGGAGTTTTGTCATTAAGATAGCTATAAACAAGTGATTGGAATTAGAGCAACGAGATAAACCTGAATTTGTTTTTGTAGAAATTTGACGTACTCAACTACCTCTTCTAACATGTCTAATGTATTGATTTGCTGCATCATAACACCATTGCAGATTATAATTTAGGAGTCATTTTAATGTAAAGAAGTCACAAAAACAATGCATTATAATTCAAAAGATACACCAGCAAATCAGATCAGTGGTCTTATGGTGAAAACATTGAAATTATGCCTCTTTTAGAAATTCAAAAAACCTATGCATCTCTAAGAAATTCACCATAATCTGCACAAAATATATAATATGATCATAAATTGATAATAAAACCTACCAAAGGAACGGTGTTGAGCTCGCCCAATTGAAACCCTATTTTAAACCGCCTTCGTTTGGGACAAGAGACAGAGAATCGTGCGTTGAAATTGTCCAATTGAAACCCTAAATTGAACCCCCTTCGCCTATTAGAGAGACACCGAGAATCACCTGTCCAATTGAAACCGTCAATTGAAACGTGGTATTGATAGAGAGAGAGAACACCGATAGAAATTGAGAGAGAGGTATAGAAACGTCCTTTTACAATACTACCCTTTTAGCCTACTTTTTTTATCAAGGTCCCCACCAAATTTATGTATCTACGTATTTTTAGTTTCCATCATCCGATCCCTTCATTTTTTGATCTAACGATTATAAATTGTTCCTTATATTCTTTATTATATATATTCTTTATTATATATAGATATCGTTCCTTATATTCTTTATATTATATATATATATATATATACTAGCTACAAAACCCGCCCGATGGGCGGGTATGCTGTAAATTTTAGTATGTAGAAAAATGTCCAAAAACTTTATATATTTCTAAATGATATAATAATCGATAGATGTGATGATGATTTTGTACAAAAAAAACGATAAATGAACTTTATATACTTCTAAATGACATAATAATCGATAGATGTAATGATGATTTTGTACAAAAAAACGGTAAATGAAGAAATGTTACATATAAATGTTACATATAGTTATTTGTTTCCTTCGCTGATTGATCTTTTAAATATTTATTTGTTTCCTTATATGTAGGATCTTTTAAATAGTTATTTGTATGTACGATCTTTTAAATAGTTATTTGTTTCCTTGTATGTAGGAAGCCGTATATGGAGCATATGAATGTAGACCGTAAGCCGTACCAGATTCGTTTGCCGTATATGGAGCATATGAATATGAATGTAGACCGTAAGCCGTACCAGATTCGTTTGTATTAGTGCAAATGACGTGGACCAATCAGGGAATTCCAAGTGGCATTATGGACGAATAGGAATGCTTGGAATTGTCATGGTGTCAAACCCTTTTAAAATTTAGGTCTCATATATAGGGTAGGATATATATTCTTTATTATATATAGATACCCTTACCTGTCGGTACCTACTTGAAGTGTAATCGTACATCAATTGTATTACTTTTGTGATTTCGGTCAATTCCTCTTCTCATCGATTGATTTCTAGCTCTAAATTTTATCAATTGTATTACTTTTGTGATTTGGGCCAGTACCTGTGCCTGCAACTGTTTTTCTGGTGTGCAAATTGTAAAGCTTGTATAATGACATACTAATTTCTTATAGGGTTCGATGACATAAGATAACTAAGTATTTAACATTTTCAGGCACTTGGCATGACATGGGTGAAAGTGATTAAAAGATGGAAGTTGAAGGTTCATGTTTGGATACAATAAGCACCCTTCTTCCCCACGACATAACCGCAAAGATTTTAAGTTGTTTGCCCATACAAGAGGGGTTGAGGACAAGCATTTTGTCAAAGAAGTGGAGGTATCGTTGGGCGAGCATGCCTGTAGTAAAATTTGATGACAAAAAACTGTTTGAAGGATCATCTTATACCAAAAACATCATAAAGTATAAGTTTGTTAATGCTATATACCACGTTTTACTCTTACACTCGGGCCCACTCGTGGAATTTAGTTTGATATGTGAATTAGAAATGGCTTCGACCACATAATTTTGTATCTTTCAAGGAGCAATACTTTGAAGAAATTCATCTTTATTAACCGTCTAAGCAACAGCTACAAGCTACCGTCTGTGTTCTTTTCATTACAGGGATTAGAACATCTAGATATCGCAAACTGTAATTTTGATCCTCCATTATCGTTTAAAGGTTTTAGTAGTTTGACGTATTTGAGATTTAGCAATGTTGATATCTCTATTGAGGTACTTATGCGTTTACTCACCAATTGCCCGCTACTTACACGTGTCTCTTTGGTAAGGTTCACATATGATATAACTCACGAAGCTCCTTCAAATAAAGATATTCTTCTAAAGATATTTTAATGCAGTTTGGAGAAAATAAAGATATTACAAGAAGAAATGAGATAATTTTTGTTGACCTGTTTGAGTGTTTGCCTTTAGTTGAGATTTTTGAAGTCTCAGCGTTTTATACGAAGGTAAGGTAAAATATGAGTTTATCTGCTAAAAGAGTAGCGTGTAGGCTAATTCTTGTTTTGTTAAAGTGCTTTGCTCTAGGTGGCATGCCAAAGAAACTCCCAACTTCACTAGTCCACATTAAAAGACTTTATTTGAATGTGTGCTTTGCGATACCAGATGTGCTTTTCTCAACCTTTTTTTTAATCAACAACTCCCCAAATTTACATAAACTTTGGATCTCGGTAATTAATTAATGCAATGACATGGTTTGTTTTTAAATTTTGATCTGATACATTTTATTGAATAATGGACAGTTAAGTCATTTCCCAAACTCCGTGGATGAAGTTGATCTTCAAGACTACTCAGCTGGCATCAAGTTGGATCATCTTGAGGGGTTGCTGATAAGAAATTATTGTAACTTAGCTGGTGAGATGGAGTTTGTGAAGCTTGTCGTGGCTAAAGCACCTGTGTTAAGGATATTGAAAATAGAGGTTTGTGAAAATGTTCATGTTTTTGAACAAAACAGGTTGGTTACAAACTTGCTACAGGTTCAATTTCCACAAGCATCACCTTCAGCAATGTTAAGCATTGCTTGATGATTAGTTGGTGGTTATGATATAAACAAGGCCTCCCCACTTTTTTCATTAAAATCAACCCAACTATTGGATCTGCTTTATATCTATTGACGAGTCTTTAAAAAACAAAAGTATGATTAGTTACTTTTCTGTAGTTGAATAAAGTTTTATTAGTTCTTGTTTTTGTACCGGGGTTACTTTTCGATAGTTGAATAAAGTTTTATTATTTCTAGAAGACCGAGGAGTATCAAAGCACGTTGCTTCTAGTTAAGGACTATTTTGGTTATGTTTAGATGATGGCTTTTTGGGTTGTTTTTATGTCGCGCTATCAAAGTTGCACTTTGCTTTATTTTTTCAATATAGCGTACCTTATAATTTTCAGTGTTGACAACAAGAAGTTTATATATTCATGAAGAGTAATGGTATTTAGGCCTACTATTTAGACCTACTCATTAGATGAAGACACATGTCAACATCAAGGGATAATATTAGGAGAGAGAATTAGTGGAATACACATGTCATCCTATCAAGTGGGTATGCCTATGAGTAGGTATAAATGGTAGGACTAAATATCATTTCTCATTCATGAATTCATAAAACAAATATAATTACAAAGTATTTTGTGATGTAAATAAATACTACTCCGTATTTCAAAGTTAGATGTCTCTTTTGCAGCTTTTACTGCTAAATGCATGGCTCGGTTTGGTTTTTTAGGTTTCTATCCTTAATTCTTTGGTTGAACTTGGTTTTGGTTGGGTTTTTTAGGTGACTTGGAAGTTTTTTGTTTTACTTAGTTAAGATCACAGATTACGATTGAGTATATAATAATGAATATCAGAGATTAATAATGAATCTGCAGGATTGTATTTTATACTAAAGTGGTCAAATAAGTTTTCTTAGCTAAAAGGGGAATGGGTGGAATTGGCTGAAAATTTGTTCTTTTCATTGCAAGGATTAGAACACATAAATATCACAAACTGTAATTTTGACCCTACATTAACATTTAAAGGTTTTAGTAGTTTGAGGTTTTTGAGACTTAGCAATGTTGATATCTCTACTGATATACTTATGCGTTTACTGACCAATTCCCCGTCAGGATGTATCTTTGGTAAGGTTCATATATGATATAACCCACATTGTTAAGATATTTTAATACGGTTTGGAGAAAATAAAGATATTATGATAGGAAAGAAGTTAACTTTTGTTGACATGTTTGAGTGTTTGCCTTCGGTTGTGTTTTTTGGGCTCTCCTCGTTTTTTATGAAGGTAAAATATGAGTTAAAATTTTCATCTCATATAAGAATATCGTGTAGGCTAATTCTTGTTTTGTTATTTTGTTTCAAGACCATTCGGCTTAGTAAGATGCTTCTTTACCCGACCTCATAGAAGACAAGGTCTTGTGCGCGTTTTAAGACTGGGTGTAACAGGTGACCCTGACATCAGCGTCACATCAGTTTTTCACGCATGAAAAATCCCGACCAAACTCAAAAATCAAAAATGAAAATTTTCCTTATCCCTGGTGTCAATCAGGTTGGTCGGGTCGGGTTAGGGCTCTTATCAGGTCGGGTCTGTCGGGTTTGAGGTAAGGAAATCCTAACCCGACCCTATAAGGAATCGGGTATGTCGGGTTCGGGTTGGCCGGGTTTCGGGTTTGACGGGTTGACCCGATCGGGTTGCACGCAAGTTATTTAGCAAAACTAAATTATCAATTGTGTGTCTTTTATTTTTATGTTACCTGAGAGTAAGGCTGTTTGATAGGAACAAAATGATTAAGCACTGAATGATTCAACGGTCTGAATGATTAAGATGTTATGTATAAAGCTTGTTTTGAATGTGAGAAACTTTTTGATAAGTATTCGCATTGCTTAATGATTCAGCATATCCTCTAAGGTTGAATGATTCAGCACTTTTTTGTTGTCCCATTCAGCATAATCTTCATTCAGAGGCGCTAAACAAACGCACTGAATGCTGAATACTGAATCATTGAGCGCTGAATGGTTCCATTAAGCTGCAAACAAACAGCACCTAATTGTTTCGATAATGAAGATGCCTCTAAGTAGAGAAAACAAAAGTAACAAGTTATAATTCAAAATGTACTTAAAAACATTTTGGGGAAGAACAAGACGTTAACAAAATCATATAAAAACTCTTCACTGAATTTTGAGAAACATAGATGAACACATGAATCAAGAATCAAGATGCACACATTATATTTCTAGGCATCGTGGATAAATTAATGAGAGAACATGCATTGATGATGTTAAGTTAAAAATGAAATATCTGAAACTAATCGTTTGATTCGGAAAATTATCAATTTTTGTATTGAATTAAAAAGAGTATTATAAGTTGGTACATGCAGAGATATGTGGAGACAAATCTCGTGAATGCTTTGCAATGTTTGAAGGGAGAGATGATTTTGATTGATTGATAAAAGGGTGATATTTTGGATAATTAGGTAAAAAAAAATTAAAGTTCAATCGGGTCTAGTCGGGTCAACCCGAAACCTGATAAAGGTACGCAATCATATACCCGGCCCGATGTCAATGTTGGGTTTGTCGGGTCGGCTTAAGAAAACACGATATCAAAATAAGACCCGAATACACCCGACCCGACTATCATAATCGGGTTCGGGTTTAAGTCGGGTCGGGTTGACCCTTTTGACACGACACCCCTACCCACCCATCTAACGGCACCCCATGACTGTTAAATATATATACCTAAACAAACTCTCCATCTTTTTATTTAAAATTTGAAATTGAAATTGAATTAAATTACCAAAAGATAAGCTTAAATCTACCAAAAATCCTTAAACCTTTCTTAAATCCGAAAATCAGCCTCTCCATTCCCTTAATCTCGGAAATTCTGTGCATCATCAGCCGAGAACTCTCTCAAGAACACCCACCAAAAATCTTTGTAAGTTTCTTCATCTCCAATCATCTTTTCCTTTGATTTTTGTTACGAATATTGTGTTTTATTTTATGTTTGATGCTTCACTCCTAATTGTATAATACTAAAAACAAGAATGTCTACAGTTTTTACCCTTTAAATCACCGTTTGAAAACAATAAATTTCGGCCAGATACACCTGCGTCGCATACTGTTAATGCTGTGAAAGAACCAGACGATTTTCCGAATCAAAATGAATAACACATATACGACATATTTACCAATCGCAACCTAACCAAGCTGGAATGCTTCTTGTTTAACGACTCCTTGGTCACGAGTTCGAAACCATGCTCCGCCAAAGGTTTTTATTTCCTTTTTTTCCTGCGTTGCCTACCCTTCTTGGACCTGCAGCCCAGCAAACATAATAGCCAACTTCGGCCCAGTTAGGATTTAGTCCAGTACCATTTCCTTTATAATTGTGGCCTAACCCAACTTCTTTTAATCAAATTCAGATTTTACTTTTAATAATTAATCAATTCTATTTTATTTAATGTTTACTTACTTAGTAATTAATTAATGACATACTATTTTTTTCTTATTGGGTTCGATGACACAAGTTAACTAACATTTTCAGTCACTTGGGAATGGGAAGCATTGAAAGATGGATACAATAAGCACCCTTATTCATCACGACGTAACCACAAATATTTTAAGTCGTTTGCCCATAAAAGATGCGGTGAGGACAAGCATATTGTCAAAGAAGTGGAGGTATCGTTGGGCGAGCATGCCTCTACTTAGATTTGATGACACAGAACTGTTAAAAGGATTTTCTCATACCAAAGATATCATAAAGTATCAGTTTTTTATTGCTATAAAACACACTTTACGCTTACACTCGGGCCCACTAGTGGAGTTTGCTTTGTTATGTGAATTAGACTATGCTTATAAGGTCAACAAAATAATTTTGTATCTTTCAAGGCGCAATACTTTGAAGAAATTCATATTTATTAACCGTGTAAGATTTCGTGTATGCAAAAACTACAAGCTACCCTCGGTGTTCTTTTCAATGCAGGGATTAGAACATATAGATATCCAATATTGTACTTTTGACCCTCCATTAACATTTAAAGGTTTTAGTAGATTGAGGTTTTTGAAATTTACCAATGTTGATATCTCTGCTGAGATACTTATGCGTTTACTCACCAATTGTCCGCGAATTCACGATATCTATTTGGTAAGGTCCATATATTGTTAATGAAGCTCCTTCAAATAAAGATATTCTTCTAAATAAATTTTAATGCAGTTTGGAGAAAATAAAGAAATTACAAGAGGAAAGAAGTTAACTTTTGTTGACCTGATTGAGTGTTTGCCTTCAGTTGTGGTTTTTGAACTCTCATCGTTATATATGAAGGTAAAATATGAGTTTAATTTTTCATCTCATATAAGAATAGTGTATAGGCTAATTCCTTTTTTGTTATTTTGTTAAAGTACTTTGTTGTAGGTGGCATCCCACGGAAAACCCCAACTCCACTAGTCCACCTCAGAAGTCTTCTTTTGAATGTGTGCTTTACGAAACAAAATGAGCTTCTCTCTACCTTTTTTTTGATCAACTCCTCCCCAAATTTATTTGAACTTTGTATCTAGGTAATTAATGGAATGACATTCTAATTAAAACTTGTTTTTAAAGTTTGATATATTTTATTGAACTATGGACAGTTAGTTCATGGACCAGGTTCCGTGGATGATGTTGATCTCCAAGACTACTCAGGCAACAAGCTGGATCATCTTGAGGTGTTGGAGATAAGAAATTTTTGTAACTTGCCTATTGAGATGGAGTTTGTGAAGCTTGTCTTGGCTAACGCACATGTGTTAAAGAAAGTGCGAATACGGGTTGGTTGTAGTGTTCCTGTTGATGAAGAAATGAGGATGCTTAGAAACATGATACGGTTTCCATTTCCACGTGCGTCACCTTCAGCAGAGTTAATCATTGCCAGAGGAATTCCTCCTAGCTAAAGGTTAATTATTAGTTGGTGGTTATGATATAAACAAGGCCTCCCCACTTTTTTCATTAAAGCCAACCCAACTATTGGATCTGCTTGATGACAAAAAGACTCTTTAAAAAACTAAAGTATGATTAGTTACTTTTCTGTAGTTGAATAAAGTTTTATTAGTTCTAGAAGACCAAGGAGTATGAAAGCACGTTGCTTCTAATTAAGGATTATTTTGATTGGCTTTTTGGGTTGTTTATTGTGTTTTTATGTTCCCCTATCATAGTTGCACTTTGCTTTATTTTTTAAATGTGTCGTACTGTTGGAGCAAAACACAGATCAACTTATTACTGATGCTGCAGTTAGTACTGACAATAATTAGTACTGATGGGGCAGAACATATTACTACTGATGAAGTTGATACTGGTAATACTATAACTTAGTTACTACTGATCATGAACAGATTGAAGATACTACTGATCTTAGTAGTTACTACTGACGATGGATTCTGGACTTACTACTGATCACCAGACTTACTACTGATGTTACATATTTACTACTGGTGATGAGTTTTACTACTGATACGCGTTTTTGAAGAATATCAAGTCCGAGATCTTCGTATAGATAGTTATAGAATGTAAATCAATGTATATTTTTATTATTCGATGTAAATCAAGTCCTAGAATAACTAGGGTAAATAGTTTAGCTTCAAGGACTATTATAAATAGTTCCTTACGAATTGTAAACGTACGTGTGTATTGTTAACTCAATAATATACATTGAAGCTTTTTGTGAAACTGTGTTCTTAATACTTTTGCATATTATTTACAGTTCATTGTTCTTAATTACATTGATATAGTGTTGATCCGCTGCAACTTCTATATTCAATTAGATCTAAAGGTGTTTATTAACTTCTCTATAGTTAATCGATCCTGACAAGTGGTATCAGAGCTTATTGGTTCTAGATCTACTATTTGTTAAGAACAACAAAAAGTTTTAATCTTTAAAACACACATTATTAATCATGACTGATAATAATGAAAGCACTCAGGCCAACAAGATCCCTATACTCACTCCCAATAACTTTGGGATGTGGAAGAATCGTATTAAGCAATACATGCTTATTACAGATTATTCCATGTGGGAAGTTGTTCTTGAAGGAAACAAAACTGGTCCTGGTCAAGCAAGCAGCTCTGCAACTGAGGCAGATAAACTTAAGTGTGAGAAGGAAAAGAAGGACAAGGGAATCGAACTTAAAACTCTAAGCACTCTCCTACTGGCCATTCCTAACGACTATCAACATCTCTTCGTTGAGTATGATGATGCAAAGATACTTTGGGAAGCACTGGAGAAGAGATTCGTTGGGACTAAGAGCACCAAGAGGAACGTGAAGTCTGTTCTCAAACAAGACTTTGAAAACTTCAAAGGAAAACCCAATGAAACACTCACTCAAGTGTTTGACAGATTCAACAAGTTAATTGGTGAACTTAACCAGGTTGGGGTTAAGATGGATCAAGAAGATGTCAACATGAAGTTCCTACGATCTCTTAGTGAAGAATGGGCCATGTATACAGTGGTGTATAGACAAAGAGATGCACTAGAAGAAAAAGAGTTGGATGAACTCTACAATGATCTCAGAGTATTTGAAACTGAGGTAAATCAAAAGAACCCTTCTATTTCTTCTAATAATGCTGCATTTGTCTCTAGTACAGGTCAAGGTCAGGAAACCTTCACAGGAAAGGCTGCAGATTCTGAGGATGCTGCCAGAGAATCCTTCTTCACTAGTCATGTGCATACTGCATTGATTAGTGATGACTTGGAACAATTGAATCCAGATGATCTTGAGGAGATGGATCTTAAATGGCAGATGGCTATGCTAAGTCTAAGGACAAAAAGATTCTTAAAGAGAACTGGAAGGACAAGCCTTAACTTCAACAAAGGTGACAAAGCAGGATTTGACAAGACTAAAGTCAAATGTTACAACTGTAACAACCTTGGTCACTTTGCAAAAGAATGCCCTCAGCCAGACAAAAGATCAAAATCAACTGCTCTTGTCTCACAACAAGGACAAGGCTATGACTGGAGCTTCCAAGCAGAAGAGCATGCTCAAAATCAAGCTCTCATGGCCTTTACTGACAACAAAACTGAGGTAAAATCTAAACCTTGTACTTCTGAATGTGCTAAAATTGTTAAAAACTTAGAAAAAGAAAACACTAAATTAAATGAAGATTTAGCAAAAGCAGTGAGAAGAAATCATGAGTTTGATAGTGTGATTGCTGATCAAGAACATCAAATAAAGGTGTACCAGATGATTGATCAAAGAATAAAGGAAGAATTGCTTCAGGCTGTGGATGAGAAAGAGTTTTATGAAACAAAAAATAAAGAACTAACAAGTAAATTAGAAGAATGTCAGCTTGAAATTGAACAAAATAAACTAACAATTAAAAAGTTTGAAAGAAGCACTAAAATTCTTGATGAATTAACTAATAATCAAACTACAGAAAAAGTTGTTCATGGGGTGGGATATCATGCTGTACCACCTCCATATAAAATCATTCCACCACTTAAAAACAGCTCAGAAAGAATCATTAATGAATTAAAAACCGAAAAACAAACTGAATCACATAATGAAACATCTGAATCAAATGATTCTTCTGATGATGATCAATCAATTGAATTTACAATCTCTCAAACTGAATCACCAAAATCAATTGATACCAGCTTTCACACAGCACAAAGTCCAAATGAATCTCCCAAATATGATGCAGAAAATATACCTAAAATTCTAAAAAGGGGAAATCAAAGAAACAGAAATCAACTCTTAGAACAAAGAAAAATCATAAAGGCTCAAGATAATAAATTAAAATGTGTTATTTGCAACAAAGTAAACCATTTAGCAAAGGATTGTCACTTCAATCCAATAAACTGCAAAGAAGTAAAAGAATTTAAAAATTTTAAAGAAAAAGCAAAAACTCAAAAGTTAAAAGATACTACTGGTCCTTCAGTAGTAAATAAAATCAAAACTCCAATTGCTGAAACTCCAAGATTTGGAAGAAGTGCACCAAGATTTGTGCAACACAGAAGAGTTGGAAGCCCAAAGAACAGCAATTACTTCAAGAACAATGGAAAATTCAATCAAAATAAACAATATTTTAAATTTTCCAACACCAGTAAAAACTTTAACAATTTTACTACTGGTGTTCACCCTAAGTATAATGCTGTTTGGTACCAGTACAAGAATACTACTGGTAAAAACCCTAATTTCAAAAATACTACTGCTCCCAAAACAACTTTCAAAAATACTACTGGTGTTAACTCTAAAAACACTACTGGTCATTCTAAACATGGTAAGTACCCAAATACTACTGGTCCATCAGTAGTAAAGTATTCAAAAGCTAAAAATCATGGGTATAAACCACGATCAGTAGGAAATTCTCACACCAGTAATAACTCCAAAAGGGCAGTAGTAAAACAAAACACCAGTAATAAACAAGTATGGGTACCAAAAGTGTTTAAAGTTAAATCCCCAAAAGCTTATTTCTCAAAGGATGAACCCAAGACATATAAAGCTTGGGTTCCCAAACTTAACTAATCATTTACTCACTTGTGCAGAGCATTCAGATCCCAGAAGAAGGAAGAACATGGCATATTGATAGTGGATGCTCAAGGCACATGACTGGAAATCTGCAAATTCTTAAAGATTTCAAGTCATTTGATGGAGGATATGTGGCTTTTGGTGAGAATCCCCAAGGAGGTAAGATTACAGGTAAAGGTACTGTTACTAATGGCAAAATTACCTTTGATGATGTATTTTATGTAGCTGAACTAAAATACAATCTTGTCAGTGTGTCTCAAGTTTGTGATAAAAAGAACAAAATTCTTTTCACAGACATTGAGTGCATCATTCTTTCTCCTGATTTTATTTTAGATGAAAAATATGTTGTTTTAAGAACTCCAAGGAGAAACAATGTGTATTGCCTAGATATAGGGGGAGAACTCATTTCTACAAATGAGGTCAACTGTTTTATATCCAAGGCAAACACTACTGAATCAGAACTATGGCATAGAAGGATGTGTCACACAAATTTCAAAAACATGAACAATTTAGTAAAAAGAAATCTGGTCATTGGACTACCTCAAAAACAATTCATGTGTGATCATCATTGTGTTGCATGCCTAAAAGGTAAACAACACAAGACTTCTCATAAGTCCAAAACTGTGAACTCTATTTCTGTTCCTTTACAGCTCTTACATATGGACCTTTTTGGACCTACAAATGTAATGAGTATTGGAAAGAAACAATATTGTCTTGTTATTACTGATGACTTTTCCAGATATACATGGGTTTTCTTTCTCAGGACAAAGGATGAAACAAGTGAACTCATAAAGAACGTAATTGTCAAACTGGAGAACACATCTGATCAAAAAGTTAAAGCCATAAGATGTGATAATGGCACAGAATTTAAAAATGCTAACTTAATTAACTTTTGTGATCTTAAAGGTATTGACAGGCAATACAGCTCACCTAGAACTCCACAACAAAATGGTGTAGCTGAAAGAAGAAATAGAACCATCATTGAAGCAGCAAGATCAATGCTTGCAGACTCAAAATTACCAATTACTTTTTGGGCAGAAGCTGTTAATACTGCTTGTTATGTTCAAAACAGGGTATTAATAGTGAAGCCACATTTTAAAGCACCATATGAACTGTTTAATAAAAGAAAACCTTCTATAAGCTTTCTAAATCATTTGGTTGTCCTTGTACTATTTTGATTATAAGAGAACAAATTGGTAAGTTTGACTGCAAATCTGATGATGGAATCTTTGTGGGATATTCTACTCAAAGCAAATCATATAGAGTATTCAACAAAAGACTAAGGATAATTGAAGAAAGCATCAATGTATCCTTTAATGAAAATGTACCTAATGAACAAGGAAATGGTCCAGATTGGCTATTTGACATAGACAATCTAACCAAATCCTTTAATTCTAACACGAATTTCAATGCAGGTAATTCAAATTGTCACAATCAAAAGGAAGGAACATCATCAGTTAATACTGGTCAAGAGGAGATGAGATACATTGTAGTCAATACTGCTCCAATAGTTAATACTGATGTCAGTAATAACTCAAGTTATGGAACCAGTAGTAACTCAGAGAATGAGGACAGTAGTAATTCAAATACTACTGACACCAGTTATAGTACTCAAAATACTACTGGTCCCAACAATAACTTAGATTCTCAAGATACTACTGATACCAGTAACAACAACAACACTACTGATCTCAATGAAGATGATAGCAGTAGTAACTCTGACCAAGATGATGATGAACCAAATATCAATGACAATGAAGGATCTCTAGAAGAACAACTACCTGAGACAAATGAGTCCAATCTTGAAAATCAACTAGTGGTTGATAAAGCTACAACTACAAGGACTCAGAAGAACCATCCATTAGACCTTGTTCTAAGTGATGTTAACTCACCACTACAAACAAGAAGCAAATTAAACAAAAGCTTAACTGCAAATATGTGTAATATAAGTTTAATTGCTAATGAATGTATGTTTGAATGCTTTCTGTCTCAGGATGAACCAAAGAAGATCCAACAAGCAATGAAGGACTCAAACTGGATTGAGGCAATGCAAGAAGAACTCCTTCAATTCAAGTTACAAGCTGTTTGGACACTTGTACCTCTTCCCAAAGGAAAAAGAGCCATTGGAACAAGATGGATCTTCAGAAACAAGAAAGATGAAAGAGGTATAGTGATCAAGAACAAAGCCAGACTTGTAGCCCAAGGATACACTCAAGAAGAAGGAATAGACTATGATGAAGTATATGCTCCTGTTGCTAGAATTGAAGCCATAAGGATATTTCTAGCATATGCTTCATTCAAGAAGTTCAAAGTCTATCAAATGGATGTAAAGAGTGCATTCCTATATGGGAAGATTGAAGAAGAAGTCTATGTTTGCCAACCTCCAGGTTTTGAAGATCCAAAACATGGTGATTATGTGTTCAAATTGGATAAAGCTCTATATGGCCTACATCAGGCACCAAGAGCATGGTATGACACATTATCATCATACCTATTGAAGAACAACTTTAAAAGAGGAGCCATATATAAAACTTTGTTTACAAAGAAAGTCAAAGATGATATACTACTGGTACAAATATATGTAGATGATATCATCTTTGGCTCAACCAATGATTTATTATGCAAAGAATTTGAAGAACTGATGCAGATTAAATTCAAGATGAGCTCCATGGGTCCAATGAACTTCTTCCTTGGACTCCAAGTCAATCAAAGAACTGATGGTATTTTGATAAATCAATCAAAATATGTCAAAGACATCTTGGAAAAGTTTGATTTGAAAGACAGTAAAAGTGCTAGTACACCAATGGAAACACACAAACACCTACATCCTGATGTTGAGGGGGAGGATGTAGATGAACACTTATATAGATCAATGATAGGTTCTTTGATGTACTTAACTGCATCAAGACCTGACATTATGTATAGTGTTTGTGTGTGTGCAAGATATCAAGCAAGACCTAAAGAACTACACTTGCAAGCTGTTAAAAGAATATTCAGATACTTGAAAGGCAAACCATCACTAGGTCTATGGTATCCACATGATTCACCATTTGAACTCATAGCCTACACAGATAGTGACTATGGAGGTGAATGTCAAGACAGAAAGTCCACTACTGGTGGATGTCAATTCTTTGGATCAAGACTGGTGTCATGGCAATGTAAGAAGCAAACAAATGTATCAACATCAACTGCTGAAGCAGAATATGTAGCTGCATCTGCTTGTTGTGCTCAAGTACTCTGGATTCAATACCAGCTTCTAGACTTTGGTATCTCTATCCTTAAAACTCCTATTTTTATTGATAATCAAAGTGCTATTAGTATTGTGAATAATCCAGTAAAACACTCAAAAACTAAACACATTGAAATAAGATTTCATTTTATAAGAGATTGTAATGAAAAGAAATTAATCAAAGTAGTTAAAATCCATACTGATGATCAATTAGCAGATCTTTTTACAAAAGCATTTGATGTAGGAAGATTCAACTTCTTGGTTAGCAGTATTGGAATGATTTTGATAAATTAAAATCTCACCTAAAATCATGTGTAAAGTTATTGTTGTAAAATATCACTTATTTACTTAAGTGTTTTACTACTGGTATTTCTGTACTACTGGTGTAGGCATGTGCACAAAATACTACTGGTAGTTAAATACTACTGGTGTGTATTAAGTATACATGAATACTACTGGTGGTCAGTACTACTGGTATTCACATATACTACTGATCTTGTGTGTTAGTGGTTACTACTGATGTCTATAGTTACTACTGATGTCAAAATCCTTAGGCACTACTGATGTTGGTAGATACTACTGACGTTTTTCTACTAATATCTTATTTACTACTGGTCTTTCAGAAACACAATTACCAAACTAACCCCCATGAAAATAACCGTTATGTTATGATTCGAAGGACATTTTAGTAGTTTTGCAGGTTAAATCGAAAGATATAAAAGGCGGCAGTCGATTAGTTTAGCATTATCTTCACTTCGATTTGCTAAATCTTCTCGATAAACCCTAACTTACGATCAAAAACCCTTCGTCAATAACAAAATTCACGTCTGTTCTTCACAAAATTCCACAAAAATGGCAACTCTAAAATCTTTGAATGTACAAACGGATCTTAAATATTCAGAATTTCACAACATGTGTGCCTTCCTAAAGAATCCCGACGGCACAAAAGATTTTTGACCGATCGTCAAGTTCTTGAGAAATTCCTACATACAGTTTGCCTTAACTGTAAAACCAACATCATATCAACAGCACTTGGTGGATTTCTGGACCAATGCTGAGCAAACGGAAGGAACAACCATTTCAATGATCAAATCACAAGTAGATGGAAAACATATCACAGTAACAGAACAATCAATCAGACACCATCTACAACTTCATGACGATTCAGGTATGTCTACTCTTCCGAAGGAATACATTGCTGAAATTTTACAAAAAATGGGTTTTGAGGGAAGACTCAACATAGTAACTTTTCAAAAGGGTCTTCTCTCCCCACAATGGAAATTCTTAGTTCATACTATTCAGCATTGTATTTCTCCAAAAAGAAGTACTTGGAATGAGTTTAATAAGGCAATAGCATCTGCTGTTGTCTGCTTATGCACAGACCAAGTCTTTAATTTTTCTCAAATGATTTTTGAAGGTATGTTGGGAAATCTAAGTTCTACTAAATTTTTAATGTATCCCAGATTTCTACAACATATCATAAATTGTGAATTACAAAACTTGTCAACTCCTAAAAACATTTTCATACTACCAGAGTTGAACAAGAAAGTTTTCTCAAATATGAGAAAACAATTTAAATTTTCGGGTAAGGAAACCCCTCTGTTTCCTAATATGATCAAAGATCATCCCCATACTGGAGAAGGTTCAACCATTGTTACTACCCAAGTTGAACCTCAACCCACTCCATCACCCCCAAATACAGCCCAAACACCACCCCAACTAGCCACTCAATCACCAGCCCAAACAGAAGTCCTGAAAGTGTCCCAGGAACTTGATTTAAATCTGCAGAGTGCTACTCTTCACTCTGTGGAAGACCTGCCAGATAAAACCAAAAACATTTCCACACTTTATAAAAGAAAGAAATCTTTAAAGGACACCAGGGGACACATTGAGTCAAACCCCAGGCTCCAAGAGTTGTCCTCCAAGGAGGAGAGAGGACATGAGGCGAGGGCTTTCACTACTGATGCCCCAAAGGTGGGTGCACAGGACAGTGAAAACATAATTAGGACCCAGACCTCGGCAACTTTGAGTGATGACTCATTTGAGGAGTTACTCAAAGGACCCCGGTGCCAAGAAACCACAAGGGGGGGCATCTCTGCTTCTTATAGGAAGAAGAGGATGTCTAAAAGACCCATTTCATCACCAAGAAGTGATGAGGGCAGATCTATTGATTTGACGGATAGGATGGAAAACCTTCAAACCAATGTACCTGTTAGTGAGCCCGATGATCTTGCTAGATGGAGTGAGGGCAGTATTAAAATCAACCAATTGACGGAAAAAGTGGATTCTCTTGAATCCACAGTACAAAATTGTCTTGAATATCTAACAAACCAAGGAAAAACGATGGCTGCAATGAAAAGGCATGTCAATACCATCAACAAAAGAATGAGATTCTATGAGCACAGACTTCATCAACAAACTAAACTCATCAGAAAATTAAAGAAGAAGATTGATGATAGTGAGGCTCCACCAGTTGAGCTCACTAAGGGGGAGAAGGACAACATACAAACTATGATTGATGAATCAATTGCAGCAGCAGCATCTTCTCTCCTAAATTTAAAAGAAACAAAAGTTGATGAAGGCCCAGAAATGATGGTTACTGAAGATGAGCCTGTTACTACTGCTACAATGGAAGAACAAGTTGAAAAAGCAATACCAGTAGTAACCTCTACTACTGATATTATAGCAGTAGTAAATGAAGAAGAGGAATTGAAAGCAGCAAATACTACTGATGCCCTATCAGTAGTAACTCCTGAGGTCACACCAGTAGTAACTACTCTGGTTACTACTGAAGAGGAAGAACTACAATTTCCAGAGCTGATTGAAAGAGAAAGACATGTCATCATCTCCAAACCACCAACACCTGATCAACCACTTATCATACCTGACATTGATGATAATGTGAATTGGTTTGAGGTAGATGAATGCACACTTCCTCCACACCCTAAAATCTTACCAGAAGGTCAACTACATTTATTTTATCCAAAACTTCTGATGATGGGTATACCAGATATGAAATACATTCCACCTCCACCATCTGCTCACATTGGAAAAGGAAAAGAAATATATGATGATGATTATCCAAACAGAGCTTTAGGACATCACATGGTAAACAAGCTTAATCATGTAAGAACAGAAAAGCAATCCAGATGGAAAATTAAACACAGAAAATTTTTGGAGAAAGTGGAAATGTATCAAGCTTTAGTAGAACAGAAAAAGAAAGTTCAAAGTGTAACTACTGTTCAAATACCTGCTCAAATCAAAGATGTTCAGATAGAAGCCCAAGAAGCAGAATTCAAAAGGCTCAGAAAAGTAGAAGAAGAACATCTAAACTGTCTTGAAGATCTGGTGGCTGAATGTAAAAGAACAAAAGGTGATCTACCAGATGATATCTTTGAACAAAAGACACTTATGATAGACTTTCTCAAAACAAAAGGGCACAGTGCAAAATCTTTTGGAAGAATGAAGATGATAACTATAATTGAAAAATACTGCACTGCAAAGAAGAAAGACTTGGCTGAACAAGAAGCTGAAGAATCAAAGAAAGCCAAAACTTTAATCCCAATCAGTCCAAATTTGCTCAAAGCTGGTAGTGTTTCAACTATTGGTGAAACTTCAACTCCCCAATCAAAGAAAAGAAAAACTGTTGATCAAGAACAAAGCTCAAAGAAGAAATCAAAACAAATTGTACCAGTTCTTGAAATGCCTATTGCTCCATTACAAAACAATCCAATTATTAACTGGAGAGTGATACAAAACAATGTTATAGAAGTCATAAGGGAAGACAAAGTTGTACAGAGATTCACTGGATGGTTACCTTTAATCAGATCATATTCTAGAAGTGATGTAATCAAGCTTCTGATTATTGGAAAACCTAGAATGACAAAGAAATCATGGAAAGAATCTGGAGCTGGATACCTAACTAAAATGATAGATGCTGCATTTTATCCAGATAATTATCCAGAACAATTTACAGATCCAGGTAATGTGTATGCTTGGAATGTCATTCCTACTGCTAATATGTACTTCTTTGAGAAATCAGGCAAAGTGTGTGAATTATACTTATATGAAAAAGAATATCCACATTCTGAGAAGACTATGTATCAGATATTCATAAACACTTTGATGAAACCCTATGATGCTGTTATGTTCCAAAACAAACTGAATTACTTTACAAAGAGGAACAGCAGATATATTATTGAACAAAGGCTTCAACAGAATCAAAGAACTCTTGAGAAAAGAAGAAGAGAACAAGAAGAGCAAAAGAAACTTGATTGATTAAAAGATAATCAATAAGTTTAGGGGGAGATTGTTGGAGCAAAACACAGATCAACTTATTACTGATGCTGCAGTTAGTACTGACAATAATTAGTACTGATGGGGCAGAACATATTACTACTGATGAAGTTGATACTGGTAATACTATAACTTAGTTACTACTGATCATGCACAGATTGAAGATACTACTGATCTTAGTAGTTACTACTGACGATGGTTTCTGGACTTACTACTGATCACCAGACTTACTACTGATGTTACATATTTACTACTGGTGATGAGTTTTACTACTGATACGCGTTTTTGAAGAATATCAAGTCCGAGATCTTCGTATAGATAGTTATAGAATGTAAATCAATGTATATTTTTATTATTCGATGTAAATCAAGTCCTAGAATAACTAGGGTAAATAGTTTAGCTTCAAGGACTATTATAAATAGTTCCTTACGAATTGTAAACGTACGTGTGTATTGTTAACTCAATAATATACATTGAAGCTTTTTGTGAAACTGTGTTCTTAATACTTTCGCATATTATTTACAGTTCATTGTTCTTAATTACATTGATATAGTGTTGATCCGCTGCAACTTCTATATTCAATTAGATCTAAAGTGTTAATTAACTTTTCATAGTTAATCGATCCTGACACGTACCTTTTGCACAACTAAATAAAACAACAAACAACAGTAATACTCGGTGTAATAGAAGAAAACATGTTAATAGAAGGATTTATTTTTAGGAATTAAAGCCATGAACAAAGCTCGTGATGTTGGTGTTTTTAACGGGTTGCAACTTCCTAATAATGGGCCGTTAATTTCTCACCTCCAATACGCGGACGACACTATTATCATTGGTGATTGGTCCGATTTTAACATCGCTAATTTTATTCGCCTCATGAGATGTTTCTATCTTTCCTCGGGTCTCAAAATTAGCATGGGGAAAAGTAGTATTTATGGCATTGGAGTGGACAAAGTGGAAATTGATAGGTTATCAAGTAAACATTTTTGTAAATCGGGCGACTTACCTATCCCGTACCTTGGTATGCCTATCGGGGTTTCTATGAATAGATGCGAATTTTGGGCTCCCATATTGGAGAAGTTTCATTCTAAACTGTCTAAATGGAAGGCTAACTCCATGTCCATTGGTGGACGGCTCACCCTTCTTAAATCGGTTTTGGGTAGCCTCGGGAATTACTTTTTTTCTCTTTTTAAAGCTCCTAAAAAAGTGTTATCTTCCCTGGAAAGTCAGCGAGCCAAATTCTTTTGGGGTTACACCGGAAATAACAAGAAGATCTCGTGGGTTGCTTGGAATATTATTCTTAATCAGAATTCTAAAGGTGGTCTCGGGGTTGGTAGTCTTAGAGCTCTTAATCTCGCTCTCTTGACTAAATGGATATGGCGTTTTAAAACGGATAATCAATCGTTTTGGAAGAGGACGATCCAAGCAATCCATGGAATTGACGGCGGTTTGGTTGGTATTAACTCTACTGGTAAAGTACCAGGTTTGTGGAGAAATGTTCTTAAAGTTAATAAGGAGTATCATAAAGTTAATATCTCTCTTGACAACTTGTTCACGGCTGCCCCGGGTCAGTCTAATCCGGTCAATTGGGCCCTTGAGAGCGACGGCTCTTTCACTGTTTCCTCTATGAGATCTGTGTTTGATGATCTTTGCCTTCCTCAAACTCCCGTCGAACACTTTGTTTGGAACAATTGGGTTCCATCAAAGGTCTGCATCAACGCGTGGAAAATCGCCCATTACCGCATGTCAACTAAGGTTAACCTCAGTAAAAGGGGCGTCTCGTTTTCCTCCTACAGCTGCCCTTTTTGCAGTTTGGAGGATGAATTGGAGGACCATTTGTTTGTTAATTGCTCTTTCACTTTAAACATTCTCCAGAAAATCGGGAATTGGTGGGGTATCAGTGTGTCCGGGTTGGTCTCGAGCGTTGATGTTTTTAATCTGGGCGGTCACGTCGGATTCACGGGGAAGAAGCTCAAAGTTTTCATCGGGGTCATTTATGTTTTCTTTTGGGCAATTTGGAAAGCTCGAAACATGCGGGTCTTCAATAATTCGAATAGATCCTCGGTCGAGATGGTTTTTTCTGATATTCAGACGTACTCTTTTCTTTGGGTGAAAAACCGTTCTAAGCTTCATTGCTTGAGTACTGGTTGGACGAATTGGATGAATTGGCCGTCGGATTGTTTTTAATTTGTTGGTTGTTAGGTGGCTTTTTTTCGGTTGTTTTGTTTTAATTTTCTGGTTGTATGTATTTTGCTAGCTGCTTGCTAGCTCGTTTATTTTATTTTAATAAAAGTTTTGCAGGTTCCTTGTTGGTGATGGTTTTGGCGAAGCTTTCGAGGTTCCCCTTGCCGTTCAAAAAAAAAAAAAAACAATTTATAATAGTTATTTCATACAGTACAGATTTTATAGCTAATTGTACAAGTATATTAAGCATAGTACAAAAGTTGTGGTAAGAAAAAATTTATCCCTACCCACCCCACTTGTACGTATTCCAACTACCATGCCGATTTACTTGCCTAACTAATCAATCATCAGTCATCTTCCTCATCCTAAAACCCCTGCGAGCTTTCTTCTTTCCCCACGTGAAAAACCGACGAATCCCGTATACCTCCGGCGAACCAGAAGCTCCGGCGAAGCAGTGATCTTCCCCGGCTCTCTCTCTTCGAAGGTAACATGTTTCCTCTCCGTTTTACCGTAAATATTGGATCTTGTATTTTTCCGTTTATCTTTTCTCTTCGACGGGATACACACACTAATGTGCGTGTGTGTGTTCTCGTGGGTGTAAACTGGTGATTAGTGTGTGTGGTGTTCGCGGAATAGCCAATCGCCGGCCAAGATCGCCGACTGTTCTCTTTCCAGTCACTGGCGTCGGCCAGACAACAAAACAGTCCATTGGCAGGCCAGTGATAAAATCGACAGCCCAAACTCTCTAACCCACCGGATTTAACTCTGGCCCAACCCACAACTCCAGCCCAACGTCATATTCAATTGATTTAAAATCTGATTTATTCAATATATTCAAATAAAATACTACGTATTAAATTACTTATATATATATATATATATATTATATTATTTATTTATCAAAATAAATTTAATTTTCAATATTCAATTAAGAGTTTTTAAAGATGTATGATTCGTTTTGCACATACACACATCCAAACCTAAGTCACTGGTCTATTCTAAGTTGCTCTGTATTTTTTATTGCAAATATGACATGACCGCACCCACCAACCCGTTTGTTACCTACCTACCCATTAAAGCAGTGCCTCTCTTGAAGTTCAGTATTTTATACAACGTTTTTTCTCATAATGACATCAATTTCTTATTGGGTTCGATGACACAAGATAACTAATTATTTAACATTTTCAGGCACTGGCATTACATATTCCAAAGTGATTAAAAGATGGAAGTTGAAGGTTCATGTTTGGATACAATAAGCACCCTTATAGCCTCAAAGATTTTAAGTTGTTTGCCCATAAAAGATGCGTTGAGGACAAGCATCTTGTCAAAGAAGTGGAGGTATCGTTGGGCGAGCATGCCTCTACTTAGATTTCATGACAAAGAACTGTTTGAAGAAGCATCTCATACCAAAGAAATCATAAAGTATAAGTTTGTAAATGCTATATACCACGTTTTACACTTACACTCGGGCCCACTAGTGGAGTTTGCTTTGTTATTTGACTTAGAAATGGCTTCTGAGGTCGACCAAATAATTTTGTATCTTTCAAGGAGCAATACTTTGAAGAAATTCGTCTTTTTTAACCATCTAAACAACAACTACAAGCTACCCTCTTTGTTTTTTTCATTGCAGGGATTAGAAGAGTTAAATATCAGATATTGTACTTTTGACCCTCCATTATCATTTAAAGGTTTTAGTAGTTTGAGGTATTTGAGACTTAGCAATGTTGATATCTCTACTGAGGTACTTATGCGTTTCCTCACCAATTGTCGGCTACTTCAACGTGTCTCTTTGGTAAGGTTCATATATGATATAACTCACGAAGCTCCTTCAAATAAAGATATTCTTCTAAAGATATTTTAATGCAGTTTGGAGAAAACAAAGATATTACAAGAAGAAATGCGATAACTTTTGTTGACCTGTTTGAGTGTTTGCCTTTACTTGAGAATTTTGAAGTCTCAACGTTTTATACGAAGGTAAAATATGAGTTTATCTGCTAAAAGAGTATTGTGTAGGCTAATTCTTGTTTTGTTAAAGTGCTTTGCTCTAGGTGGCATGCCAAAGAAACTCCCAACTTCACTAGTCCACATTAAAAGACTTTATTTGAATGTGTGCTTTGCGATACCAGATGTGCTTTTCTCAACCTTTTTTTTAATCAACAACTCCCCAAATTTACATAAACTTTGGATCTCGGTAATTAATGACATGGTAATTAATACTTGTTTTTGAATTTTGATCTGATATGTTTTATTGAATAATGACAGGTAAGTCACTACTCAAGTTCCGTGGATGATGTTGATCTCCAAGACTACTCAGACATAAAGCTGGATCATCTTCAGGCGTTTCAGATGAGAAATTTTGGCAACTTACCTATTGAGATGGAGTTAGTGAAGCTTGTCATGGCTAAGGCACCTGTGTTAAGGTCATTACGAATCGAGGTTGGTGAAAATGTTTCTGTTGATGAAGAAGTGAAGATGCTTAGAAACTTTATACGGTTTCCATTTCCACGCGCGTCACCTTCAGCAGAGTTAATCATTGACAGAAGAATTCCTCCTAGCTAAAGGTTAATTATTAGTTGGTGGTTACAAGGCCTCCCCACTTTTTTCATTAAAACAAAAGTATGATTAGTTACTTTTCGAATAAGGTTTTATTAGTTCATGTTTTTGTACCGAGATTATATACTTTTCTATAGTTGAATAAATGTTTATTAGTTCTACAAGACCAAGGAGTATCAAAGCACGTTGCTTCTAATTAAGGACTATTTTGATAATGATGATGGCTTTTTGGGTTGTTTATTGTGTTTTTATGTTCCCCTATCGAAGTTGCACTTTGCTTTATTTTTTCAATATAGCGTACCTTATAATTTTCTGTGTTGATAACAAGAAGTTTATATATTCCTTCATAAAACAAATATAATTACAGGGTCTTTTGTGATGTAAATAATTACTATATATTTCAAAGTTAGATGTCTCTTTTACGGCCTTTATGGCTGATTCACTTTAGCCTCTGTCTTAAGATCATTGAGATTAGTAGGATGTGTCAGTTTGTAGGGTTCCATCTTAAAACCAATCGGTTGTAAGAGGAGTAACCCACGACCCTTATAAGCACATTACAGGTTCGTCATTTGTCCAATGTGGGACATTACTCAACAGGATGCTTCTTTACCCGACCTCAAAGAAGACTACAATGCTAAATGCATGGCTCCGTTTGGTTTTTTAGGTTTCTATCCTTAATTCTTTGGTTGAATTTGGGTTTTTTTAGGTTGTACGTCATCCATATATAATCCAAGTTTCTTCCGACTTCCTTGTTGACTTGCAAGTTTTTTTGTTTTACTTTAGATCACAGATTACGATCGAGTATATAATAATGAATATCGGAGATTAATAATAAATGGGTGAATCTGGGTTGTATTATATGCTAAAGTGGTCAAATAAGTTTTCTTAGCTAAAAGGTGTGGAGTTAGGTGAAAATTGTTCTTTTCATTGCAAGGGTTAGAAAATATATATATCACATATTGTACTTTTGACCCTCCATTAACATTTAAAGGTTTTAGTAGTTTGAGGTTTTTGAGACTTAGGAATGTCGATATCTCTACTGAGATACTTATGTGTTTACTCACCAATTCTCTGCTAATTCGGGATGTCTCTTTGGTAAGGTCCATATATGATATAATCCACATTGTTAAGATCTTCTAAAGATATTTTAATACAGTTTGGAGAAAAAGATATTACAATAGGAAAGAAGTTAACTTTTGTTGACCTGTTTGAGTGTTTGCCTTGATCAGTTGTGTTTTTTGGGCTCTTCTCATTTTATATGAAAGTAAAATATGAGTTTAATTTTTCATCTCATATAAGAATAGCGTGTAGGCTAATTCCTGTTTTGTTATTTTGTTTCAAGACCATTCGGCTTAGTAAGATGCTTCTTTATCCGACCTCAAAGAAGACAAGGTCTTGTGCTCGTTTTAAAGCTCTAGCTTGATTTAATTATGCTAATTTCTTTAGTCCTTTATGACTTTTCTTTTAGTTGTATGTGTTGCTACTTTGCTATGATAAATTTATTTATGTTTTGCAGGAATATTTAGGTTTTGCTATGATAATTTTATATACTTATGTGTTGCTTTGCTACTTTGCATATATTGTCCACAATGGTGTTACATAATGATTCCCATGGATGGCCAAGAAGTTAGAAGATCAACTTAATTCAAATGGATCGATGTCTTGTCAAAACGAAATATTTTTAATTATTGGTGATTTACTAACCAATGAAGAAGATCATGAAGATCATCATCACGAACAAGCTAAGTTTTACCCCATATGAAGGAGAAATCTATTTCTACGGGGAGATTCATGCTCATAAGAAATGAGAGGAAAAATCTCCATTCCACCCAACTGATTAAGGGCGGAATTGTAATTTCCAGTGGACAAAAAGAGAATATGATTAATATCATTCACAAAGATATGGTCATAACTCATATGGTAATATTTTTACCTAAAGTATTAACAATAAACCAACAATTTTACGGGATTCTTCGGATTGTATTTTTTTTCAAAATAAAATAAGGTTACAAAAATCTGTTTATGTACTTTGAGAAAACTATTCACGACCAATGTATATGTAGATATGGAATTGGCGTATGTAATTTTTTATTCATAATATAAATTTAAAGGAAATGATATTGATTCCTAACTTTTATGCCTACTTAATAATATAATATGTGTAATCTACTAATATCTCTCTCTTAATATCATCACTTGATTTAGACACATATTTTGATCATGTTGATAGACACATAAATAGACACAAAAGGTAGGCATCAATACTATATTTTACAGTATTATTAGATTAGATTATTATTATTAGCTTTAAATGCCTACCCCGACCAACAAAATGTATTATTAGATTATGTTACAGTATTATTTAGTAATTAGTCATGAAAACGTTAACATCGATTCATATCTTTCCACTAAAATTCATATTTTATGACAAACCCAATTCGTTCCATATAAAATACTTTTAATTTTATATGTTAATACGTATAAATATGAATTAAAAAATGTGGATCATGTATAGCGGTGAGTTAAGGTGCCTACTGTTTGAAAGCGCATGTTAAAGCCTTTGTCGAGGTTTCATACAAAATAGAGTAAATTACACGGAAGGTCCCTGTGGTTTACCACTTATTGTACGCACAGTCCCTGGTCTTCGTTTATTACACTGGACATCCTTGTTGTCTTCAATTTGTTTCACCTGAAGTCCCTATGGCAAACGGACGTCCAAATTGAACGTTAAGTGAGTCATGTGAGGTGCACACTATGGGTACACTGGACATCCTTGGTGTCTTCAACGTGTTCAGAACTAGGGCACTAGCACTTTCAGTATTATTGGGCCCACCTTCAGTTTTTTTGGGTGGACAATAACCCATACATACAGTTCTCACCCTCAACTTGTCATTTTTTTTTATCATTTTTAATTCCCTTCTTGTTTCAACAGCATGTTTGAGTATCAAATCTTTAGCTTCTTTTGAGGTGCTAAAGGTTTGACCAAGATAAAAAAGGTTCTTAACAACATCTTCATCATCATTAAGAGGATTGTTGTTTCTTTTGTTCAATTTGTGCCTAGCAGTACCAAACCCATCATCATCTACATCTTCACTTTCATAAACCTCAGTTTCCACTACTTCAATGTCTTCTTCATCTAAACTGTGACTGTCATCTTCAACATTTGTTTCAGGTTGCACATATATAAATGTAACATCAACATACTTGTCAAAATCCCTCAGGAATCCAAAACGTAAACTGAAATGATGTAAAATTAATTAGTTGGGATATACGAACCTAATATCACTCATCAAAAGTTGTTGGAGTTGTTTCAGGAAAATCATCAACATTGACAGAAATAGGCAGTTTAGACATCGGGACCATGGCGGCAGACGGCGGAGTAGGCGTGTCAGCCTCCTTGGCGGGGGAACCTCCCGCAGCCTGAGGACCTACGTTCACATCTCGAAGGTTAGGGCCAGTCTCCACGCTGCCTGAGTCAACTTTCGGCTTCTCATCGCCGGGGATACCACTTTCACTTCCGTCGTCGCCTGGATTGTTACTCATTTCTGCCGTAAATTTTCTGGGATACGAAAAACTTCTCAAACCCTAAAAACAAAAGACACTTAAAGTTTTCAAAACCGCCCTTCCAGTCCTATAGTAATTATGGTTTAGGGATGTTATTATCTCAAAATTATATTTTGACCCAAGATTTATTAGTCAACTTTTTATGATGAGAGATTGGTTTTTTGACGGGGCCAAACTACTCAAGCTTTTAATTATTTTATTTTATTCAAAAACTTATTAGTCGATACTTTTTTTTATATTAAAAAACAATCGGCACTAAAATGATTTGAAAAATATGTATCCAATGGGCTGCAAGTAGAGACTAGAGCTAGTTATAAATTGGGGCGAGTGTTTTTTTTTCTTCTGGATGTGTGGTGGCATACATAAATGTTAGACCAACTAACTTGGGGTAGAGGCGAAAAAGACACTAGATCATTTGCTGAAACCGGATTGAAGTTTATCAGATTATTTGGATACGAATCTGCCGGATTGGGATAGATTTGAGTGTATGTAGGAAAGAGATTGGATACGAATCTGCCGGGCGGGCATGCTTCGAAAGAGATATGGGAAAACAACAAAATAATGATACTGTTGAAATAACATAACAATCCATAATTGAAATGATGATAATTTTTTTTTGATACATGAATAAATAGTATAAGAAATTTAGAGACGAAATAAAATTTCTTTGTAAACGACATTTATTGTTGAGTTACCACCAACTATGAATATAGATTAACCAAATGTGTTGCCATTTCATTATGTTTTAGAAATGCCTACTGTTGAACTTAGTATGACCAAATGGGTAGGACTATGAGTATGACCAAATGGTAGGACTAAATATCATTTCTCTAATTCTAGTACATTTCTTGAGACATAATGAAGAAGGCTATATATTGAATGTATAAAACTATGCCATATTTCTATTTAAAAACAATCCCGTGATTTAGGCCGAATATTTATGGGAATTTCAGTAATTTAGCAGTTCCTTTATAAATTCGAGAGGTGATTTAGGTTTAATTTCGTTATTTAATAATATATTGGTTTTGAGTAAATTACTGAAATTGTCCTCGTGGGTTTTTCGATTCTGCTTTTTGTCCCTAAACATTTTCTTTTAGGATTTTCGTCCCTGTGCTTTTTAAAATTCTGGTTTTAAGTCCTTCCGTCCATATTTGGTTGTTAACTAATGGAGGATGCCAAAAAAGTAAGAATATTTTCGTCATTTTCTTTTTTCCCTTTTAATATTTCTTTTTTCTCTTTCTTTTTTCATCTTCTTCCTCTTTCATCTCATTCCCTAAAAAATCCCTAATTTTTTCAAATATCTGGAGAAATCAAAACAAATGTTTAACATCAAAAACACGTTTTGATGTAAACGAATGTATTCAACAGACAAAATACAAAGAGTAAATTACACGGAAGGTCCTGTGGTTTACCACTTATTGCACGCACAGTCCCTGGTCTTCGTTTATTACACTGGACATCCATGGTGTCTTCAATTTGTTTCACCTGAAGTCCCTATGGCAAACGGACGTCCAAATTAAACGTTAAGTGAGTCATGTGAGGTGCACACGATGGGTACAATGATGTTCGCGAAAAAAATATTTCTGTAACGAACAAACACGAACATATAATCTGTGTTCGTATAGTGTTCGCGAACTATTTGTACAGTATATTCGTTTAAAGTTAAACAAACGTACACGAGCAAGCCTGTTTGTTTACTTGGCTAATGTCAACATAACGCAATTAAATAATACAGAGTATTTTAAAGCAAGCAAATATAACCCAACATGTTTAATTACTTATGTAAAAATGATTTACATCCAATTATAGGCATTTATTTCAAGAATTGATGGATGATGCCTTAGCTAGGATAAACAAACGAAATACTAAGCGAATTACTAGTGGAGTCCCTGAGCAGGGGCTCAAACCCAAATCAGCATGTAGGAATGCTCACTCTATCCATCATGATTGACCACGTAAGTGATTGTTTAAAGTGTTAGTTGTGAACAAGAATTGAATTTTATTTTCTTTCATTTTTTGCAGATTTTGGGTCGTATTTCGGATGAACTCCCTGGAAAGATTATGGAAAATGTAGACACATTAAGATCTCTTGGGGAAAAGATCAAAGAGCTTGAAAAAGAAAAGACAAAATTGCATATTTTTACATAAGAGAGTAAGGAGTTTGGGAAAGCTACGAGGAAAATATTCGAGGAATAGATGAGGGCAAGTTATTGTTTGGAATAACTTTCTTTTTATATTTATTTGTTAGAAATAATATGTTTTTATGGATATTTGTTGAATATCGATAGACGTTTATAATTTGCCATTAAAAAGCACGTGAATGGAGGGACATACCTTATATTTTTCCATTACGTCCGGATAGACCACAACGTTAATTAATACGTCAGTTTTTGCTGAATGTAAGCCTAGCTAGTTTGAGGCATTGGCTTTATATTTATGTGTTACAGGTCGTGAGTTCGAAACCCTTTGAGAGTGTTGCATTAACGTAATTTAACTCACACCTCACACGGGCACATATGGGGAATTTTCCTTGGAAATCCCTTTGGGAGCTGGGTTTGCCCGCATAAGCGTTTCCAAAACTCGGGGTGCTCGCTGAAAAATTTAAAATTGCGAGTAGGCTTCCGTTATTTCATTTGCCGTTTTCAAAAAGATAACTGACATGTCAATGACATCAATATCCATTAATCACTAATTTTCAGGAAATAATGTCTAATTAATCCTTTTAACCATCGTCACCTTTGGCCAATTTGATTCGTTGGAGAGATAAACCGGTGGCACTTTCCATTGTACAAGCACGATTGGTTGGATTGGCCCACTTTTCTGTAGGTTATATATTTACTTATGCAGCTTTCTTGATTGCCTCTACATCAGGGAGATTTGGTTAATTTTTTTAATTGAATGTTTTGTATCTGCGATAATCTAATTTCTTTCGATGAAGAAGAGATACACCTTCTTATCTTATATTTCTACATCTAGGATCCGACTTGTATCATGGATACTAATAAGAACTTAACGAGTATCCAAAAAAAAGTTTGATTCAAAGGGAAAAGAAGAGGCAAAAATTAGAACAGAAACCCGATTAAAATATTTTACCACAGGAACTCACCAATATGGCTATATATACCCGCGTACACGGCTATACCAATTTTTTTTCTAATTAATCCCTTTAACAATAAAAAAATAAAAAAAAGCCTCTATTATCCCTACCCAATCCACTAATTATACGTATCCTATCTCCTTCCAACAAAAATCCCGATTTCTTTGAATAAAATATTAATCAATCATCTTCCTCATCATAAAACCCCTACTAGCTTTCTTCTTTCCCCACGTGAAAAACCTACCTCCGGCGAACCAGAAGCTCCGGTGAAGCAGTGATCTTCCCCCGCTCTCTCTCTTCGAAGGTATAACATGTTTCCTCCTCTCCGTTTTACCATAAATATTGGCTCTTGTATTTTTCCGTTTCTGTTTCGTCGAGCACGATCCCTCACACGTGTATGTGTGCACGTACCAATATCGGTATACGGGTGATGTGTGTATGTTGTCGTCGAGCCCGTTTATCTTTTCTCTCTTCGAAGGGATACACACACTAATGTGTGTGTGTGTAAACTGGTGATTAGTGTGTGTGGTGTTCGCGAGGTACTCAGTCGCCGGCCAAGATCTTCCTCATCGCTATAGTCTCTTTTTTTCATCGCCGGCTTGCGATCGCCGACTGTTCTCTTTCTAGTCACTGGCGTCGGCCATGCTAATTTTGTTCCGGCAAGTCAACAGAACAGTCCAGTGGGCCAGGCCAGTGTTGAAACTCGATAACCCAAAATCTCTAACCCAGCAAACCCTTTTCTGTTTTCTGCAGCCCGTCCCATTTAACCCGATTTCACTCCGGCCCAACTAACAACTCCAGCCCAACCTCATATTCAAATGATTTTAAATCTGATTTATTCAGGATATTTAAATAAAATATTATATTATTTATTTATGTTTTATATTTTATATTATATAATTTATAATTTATATAATTTTTCAAAACGTATTAATTTTTCAATATTTATTATTTTAATTAATAATTTAATATTTATTTATATTTATTTATTTAACAATTACCTTCTATTTTCTCTAGCTCATCCTTTTAAAATACAATATCAACGTCTTAAACGTGTCACTTAGAGTTTACTTTTATGCATTTAGGAAGCTAGAGTTTACTTTTATGCATTTAGGAAGCTAGAGTTTGTTTGATTAAAAACTACATTTCATTAATTGCATTTTTGGAAAGTTTTACATCAAATTAGTCTACAGTCCCTTTTCTGCTACATTTTTTAACTATGTTATCTATGAGGTGAAAGACATACAAATCATTTACTGTGTATGAACTCTTTTTGTAATGATAGTATTTTTGGAACTAGACAACAAACCTGCTTATCGGACTAGGTTTAGATGTGCATGAAATGCATAAATGCTTACATACTATAATTAGATAGTTGCGACTAGGTCCCGGATATGCAAGTAGTAATATTGACGGAGACTTACCGTCCCATGTATAATAATTATTTATTGATATTTATTTAACCCCGATGAGTGCATATCTAGCAAGTTTAAAGTTGTTATTTTGGTTATGCGCTTAGGGTCGACATTTTAACTCAAGAGTTATCTAACCTTTTAGGGGATCACCTTATATGGTTTAAGTTTTTCGAGTCAAATCGTACTATTGCTCTTAGAGCATGTCTTTTTTAACGTTTATATCATCACTCTTGTTTTGCCGTGTATGACACACGATAACTATGGAACGATTTAAAATTATTATAAACCTATTAATCCAGTCAACAGTTTTGTTGATACCTTTACTTATATTTTCAGGTAACTAAACTAAGAATTGAGTCGCATGCATTAAGAGTCAAGTTTTCATTTTGTTAAGATGTCACTTCCATACTTCAGTTCAAATCTATGTTTCAGATTTAAATTACCTTTTTTACGTGACATTATTTTTTGCCAGTCATTTATTAATGTTGAAAACATTTATTGTTTGCGATAATCATATGTTTAATTTACCCCTTATGTATACGCCCGTTCTTTCGCAAACAATTTTTCGCTTGGTGTGATACTCTCAAATCTCTCACCATGTAACCTATAACCCTAACCATCGCAGTCGCCATGCCGTAGGTTCAACCCCTTTACCATTCACCCCTCTCATGCCCGATGCCCTATTCGATTCATCTTCAACTAAA
The DNA here is from genome assembly GCA_963853835.1 of Calendula officinalis. NCBI lineage: Eukaryota > Viridiplantae > Streptophyta > Magnoliopsida > Asterales > Asteraceae > Calendula > Calendula officinalis. The sequence goes on along the minus strand of OY970830.1, from coordinate 3,785,153 downwards.
GTTCCCTGCCCTGTTCGATTCATCTTCAACTTATGTAATCTTACATCAGTTTATTACTTTTGTGATTTGGGTAAATAAGACGTCGTCCTATCCTCATCGATTTATTTGTAGCGGATGCTTAAAAGTCATCAAAATTTTCGCTAATTTTGGTAAAATTATTTTTTTTTGTATATTTTAATCTATTCACGAAAGAACACCTATGATTCGTTTTGCCCATACACAGATAAGTCACATGTCTATTCCAGGGGCGGAATTAGAAACTTTTACCAGCGGTAGCACCCTTGTGGTGATAAAAAAAGCGAGGTTAAGGGGACTCGGACCTCTAGTGGGATCCTAGTGGCAACGCCCCGAAACAAAAACAAATTTAACACAAAAAAAAGTTATATTACATATCACCCTTTTTAGTTACATATACTGCATACACCAACAAATCTTCAAGAATATATTCCATTAACCTACAAAAGAATTATTAATTATATAAACATATTACAAAATATAAAATACACACTTTATGTTTTTTTATTTGGTTCAAATGTTAGGGTTGTCTTTGGATGTGAACTATTAACTAATAGTTAGAGGTTTTTTTAAGATTGATTTGAGATATTGAATAGATTTTTAATCTATAAAAATTTTGGTTTATAAAATTTTATAATTAAAGTATTGAATAAATGTTTGGACTAAAGATTTTTTTTGAAACATATAAGGTAAAAAAAGAAAAAAATTGAAATATATGGGCTGAGAAAAAAAAACGCTTGTAATAAAGAGTTTAGAAAGGAAAAAAATTTGATTTAAAAAAATCTCAACAACAAGATTTGAACTCATGACCTCCTTATATACATGCAAGGAGTGCTAGCCAGTTGCGCTAGTAGATAGATGTGTCTTATTTCGCTTTTCGGATATATATTAATGTATTTAAAATACTATAACAATAAAAAGTCCCAAAAATATACCGTACCGAATTTATTTCGAGTAGTAGCACGTGCCACCGTGTGCTATACACTGGTTCCGCCCCTGGTCTATTCTAAGTTGCTATGTATTTTTTGTTGCAAAGATAAACTGATCCACCCGCCGACCTGTTTGTTACCTACCTATCCATTAAAGCAATACCTCCCTTGAAGTTCAGTATTTTATACGACGTTTGCAACTTTATTTGTGGTGTGCAAATTACAAAGCTTCAATAATGACATACCAATTTTTTATTGGGTTCGATGACACAACATAACTAATTATTTAATATTTTCAGGCATTTGGCATGAGATTGGGGATCATCTGAAAGTGATAAAAAGATGGAAGTTGAAGGTTCATGTTTGGATACGATAAGCACCCTTCTTCCTCATGACGTAACGGCAAAGATTTTAAGTTGTTTGCCCATACAAGATGCATTGAGGACAAGCATCTTGTCAAAGAAGTGGAGGTATCGTTGGGCGAGCATGCCTGTAGTAAAATTTGATGACAAAAAACTGTTTGAAGGATCATCTTATACCAAAAACATCATAAAGTATAAGTTTGTTAATGCTATATACCACGTTTTACTCTTACACTCGGGCCCACTCGTGGAGTTTGCTTTGTTATTTGACTTAGAAATGGCTTCTGAGGTCGACCAAATAATTTTGTATCTTTCAAGGAGCAATACTTTGAAGAAATTCACCTTTATTAACCGTCTAAGCAAAAGCTACAAGCTACCCTCTTTGTTTTTTTCATTGCAAGGATTAGAACACATAAATATCACAAACTGTAATTTTGACCCTCCGTTAACATTTAACGGTTTTAGTAGTTTGAGGTTTTTGAGAATTAGCAATGTTGAGATCAATACCGAGATACTTATGTGTTTACTCACCAATTGTCTGCTACTTCAGAATGTCTATTTGGTAAGGTCCATGTATGATATAACCTACTACTGTTAATGAAGCTCCTTCAAATAAAGATCTTCTATTAAACATATTTTAATGCAGCTTGGAGAGAATAAAGATATCACAAGAGGAAATAAGTCAACTTTTGTTGACTTGTTTGAGTGTTTGCCTTCAGTTGTGTTTTTTGGGCTCTCCTCGTTTTATATGAAGGTAAAATACAAGTTTAATTTTTCATCTCATATATAAATAGCGTGTAGGCTAATTCTTGTTTTGTTATTTTATTAAAGCACTTTGCAGTAGGTGGCATGCCACATAAACTCCCAACCCCACTAGTCCACCTCAAAAGTCTTCTTTTGATCAATGTGTGCTTTATGGATCAAGATGAGCTTTTCTCTACTCTTGTTTTGATCAACAACTCCCCAAATTTATTTGAACTTGGCATCACGGTAATTAATGCAATGACATGGCAATTAATACTTTTTTTTTTTAAAAAAAATTGATATATTTTATTGAATGGTGGACAGTTAGCTCATCGACCAAGTTTCGTGGATGGTGTTGATCTCCAAGACTACTCAGGCATCAAGCTGGATCATCTTGAGGTGTTGGAGATAATAGATTTTTGTAACTTAGCTATTGAGATGCAGTTTGTAAAGCTTGTCATGGCTAAGGCACATATGTTAAAGGTACTGCGAATAGAGGTTAGTGTCAGCATTACTGTTGACGAAGAAGTGAGGATGCTTAGAGACTTGATACGGCTTCCATTTCCACGTGCATCGCCTTCAGCAATGTTAATCATTGATCGCCGTAAATAAAGGTTATTAGTTGGTGGTTATGATATAAAGGAGGCCACCCAACTATTTGATCTACTTTGTTTGTATTTGTGACAAAAATGGTCTTTAGAAAACAAAAGTACGATTAGTTACTTTTCTGTAGTTGAATAGAGTTTTATTAGTTAATGTTTTTGGATAAATTTTGCATAAACGGTTCTAGATATATGCATGGGCTAAGTAAAAAAATTAGTTAGTTTCAATGATTGGGTTATATTTGCTTGCTTTAAAATATTATGTAATTGCGTTTTCATTTAAAGCTAACTGCTACTATATTAACAGCTTGTACCAACTACCAAAGATGTATCAGCTCCTACAATCAAATTGGCTTACCAAAAACATAAATGTAACCCTGAACATATATGTGTTGTATTTGGAAACTTAATTGTAATAAAGATTTGATATATTTTGTTATGGGAAAAGTGAGTGTGTGACTGTCATATACCTAAGCTTAGGTGTGGAACCACTTAAAACTAGATAATTAGTTAAAAAAAACTTATAACTCACTACATAAACTCATTAGTATATCAAATCCCGTCTAAAACTCATCAATTATCTTAGATCTTAATTATGTTTTTTGTTAAATTGGTGATTCAAGTTTCATATTTTTGAAATGGTGTTTATATTAAACACGTGTCATATTCTTCAAATGATGTTGAGTTGGTGTTTTTATACTGTCTAAGTGTTCTAATATGGTGGGAAAGTGACAAGATATTGTAAAAATAACCGTTTTGAATGTTTTTTTAACCAAAATTATGTAGTTATAGGTGATTCCACACCTAACCTTAGGTACGTGACAGCCACACACTCACTATCCCCATTTTGTTATATCAAAAAACATGAATGCGTTCCATGAAAATGTAAAACTGATTCTCCTCATTCAACCGACAAAGTGCGACCACATCAACCTCTGATTCCCTTTCCTCTACCTTCAATTTGATGTCGTCATCATTCAAAGACAATCTATTCCATTTTTGAAGATATCACCGCAATCGTTACTTCGTCAATATTATTGCTTATTTTGTTATTCTTTTTTCTTTTTGCCATCTTTAAATTTGTATTTGATTTTCACTATTTCCAGAAATCTGCAGTTTTTTTGGAGACTCTATGTCAATATAAATTTCTGCATTTTATGCGTTTGCTTTGGTTTTCTGGCCAACAAGTGTAGGAATCTCCACCCCATAATGTTGTCGTGTTTAACGTCGATTCAATAAAATCCAAAATTATATTGACATATGGCTTAATTTGATATTAAATTATTTTAAAGTATATTAATTTATATTTTTTTTATTATTTGCAGATCTGTAATCATTTTACATCTCCGGGGGGAATAAGATGTTATTTAAAGGATGATGATAATCCGAATGTTCATTTGCATCCTGTAATGGTATTCAATATAATTTCTTTAATCCGTATTAACTATTAACTATTAATGTTCATTTGGCATGTTCACTCATTTGATCCTTTTCCTTTTTGGTTAACTATCATTACGTATGCACATTTGACCCATTTCAACTGGCACATTGCCACAGGCAAACGACTAATTAATTAAACAAAAGTACAAATATATATTTTTTGAGAAATAACGTGCACATGGAAAAAGCAATAGCTGATATTGTATCAAAACTAACAATCAAAGCAGATCTGAACAAAAATACTACCGTCGCCAACTCCGCAGACTGTCCCAAATGCAGAACCCACGAATCCGATCAAAGTAGCCAACATAATTCTCAATTTAAACTTCAATTCCTAAATTAAAAAAAAATAAACAAAACCTTATTACACAAATTGATAATTAACAGAACCAATTCTCAAGGTTGAAATAATAATGATGAGACTGGATTAGAGAACTTACCGGCCATGTTTTTCCGTAGGAAGTTAGATCATCCCCAATGGTTAACCTCACAATGACTTATTACTTTTGTTACATCAACTTTTTATTGACTAAAAACTTATTTATAAAAAGCATCTCCAATAGTTAACCTTTTAAAAAGCTTTCTTATCAATATTACCAGTTTACCTTTATGTATCTAAAATGTTTTATAAATGCCCCCCATATATAATTTGACAATTTGTATATCATTTTATAAAATTTAACATACCACAAAAAAAAAAAAAAATCATCATGCTTGTTCTTTAATTAAAATATCAAAATATATTATAAAGTTATCATTTATAGTTATAAAAAGAGTAAATGATTCACATACAAATTTATATAGGGTTTGAAGTGTAAAATTAGTAAATATATAGGGACTAAAGAAATCAAACATTAAAAGTTAATTAAGAGGTTATAGAAGAATAAGTCTTTTAAATAAGCTTTTAAAAAAACTCTCAACTTCAATAAAAAAAAGTCATCCAAAAGCTTATAGAGTGACGGAATTCGGTAGCAGATCTGAAACATCGGTCGAACACCACCGAGCCACAACTCGACAACCGCCTCACTTCTTCCATGGCCGTCGTTTCAAATATGCGCAATTTTCACACTTTTTTCTTTGACGAAAGAGAGATCGAGAGAACTTATTTTAGGTATGATCGTAACCCTAACTTACATCTATTCATGTTTCGTGGCTCGGAGATCTGGCTGTAGTTGTTGGTTCATTTCAATGGTTGTCGCGACAACACATGCAATTTGGGACTGCGATTGTTCCAACTGGCGGAAGCAGAGGAGACAAAACATGTTATTTATTTGTTAATATAATTAATCAAAATCAAAATTAATCGTTCCAGATTTAAAATTATGTTGTGCATTTGTGAAATTGTAGGCTTACTCAGTTGAATTGGAGTCTTTGGTAACTCAACTGGAAGAGGCACATCCAAAACTGTTGAAAGAAGTGGTATGCGTTAATTCATTTTTTGTGTAACCTGGCAGAATAATGTCAAAGTTGAAATGGTGTATGTATTCTTTTTTCTCATCACATTTTTTTGAGTTATTCAATTAGTTAGTTATCTTAACAAATAATGTTAATGTTATACGTGACAATTTCAGTAATTTACTTGTGAATGAGTTGATTTGGTTGTGTTTTATCTCAACCGGGTCAAATAAATAAAGACTAAAAAGGAACCATGCGAGTAAGTTGAAATTCAACCATATTATGGATCCATCATTGCATTCATTATATTTATATCCACTAGCATATTTTGGATGAATGTTTTTAGGATCCATTTGTGGATCTATTTGCAAATAGTTGAAATTGGTATTGATTAATATGGTTAATCACCCACCATAACTAAGCACGAGCACTCACCATCATTATCGGCATTACAAAATATAATTTCAGGGTATCCGCCGCCGATTGCGCGGATACTCTGGTAGTTTTGTTAAATGGAAATTCTTCTTAGGGGGTGTTTGGGAAAGTTTATTTAGAGGGGATAGGTTTGATTATATGCAGGGGAAACCGGTTTGGAAACCGAATTTACTATTCAAGGTGGTATTTATAAGTGATATGGGGTGACTACTGTAATAATATGGTTAACAGGATTCCTAATCTTCATTTAAAATAAAACCCAGATCCAAACTAGTAATAATTATCTAAAGTTGGTTAACAGATTTTTCAATAGAATCCAACATCCCCAAATAACAAACCCTAAATTAGATTCAATCCTTATCAAATTAGGATTCCTAATCTTCATTTGAAATAAAACCTAGATCTAAACTAGTAATAATTATCTAAATATAAAATAATAAAAATGATATCATATTTCACATTATTTGAATATGAGAGAAACAGTTAAGACTTACTTAGAATCAGCAAAAAACTTTTCAAGGTCAGAAAGTTACTGAGATCAAAATCCATCAGATTCTCTTCAATTTTAGCAGGTTGGTCGACATTTTGTTGAATTCCAAAGGATTGAAGAGCAGCCAAAACAGTTGGGTCGACATTTTGTTGAACTCCAGATGATTGAAGAGCAGCCAAAACAGTTGGGTCGACATTTTGTTGAATTCCAGGGGATTGAAGAGCAGCCAAAACAGTTGGGTCGACATTTTGTTGAACTCCAGATGATTGAAGAGCAGCCAAAACAGTTGGGTCGACATTTTGTTGAATTCCAGAGGATTGAAGAGCAGCCAAAACAGTTGGGTCGACATTTTGTTGAACTCCAGAGGATTGAAGAGCAGCCAAAACAGTTGGGTCGACATTTTGTTGAATTCCATAGGATTGAAGAGCAGCCAAAACAGTTGGGTCGACATTTTGTTGAACTCCAGATGATTGAAGAGCAGCCAAAACAGTTGGGTCGACATTTTGTTGAACTCCAGAGGATTGAAGAGCAGCCAAAACAGTTAGGTCGACATTTTGTTGAACTCCAGAGGATTGAAGAGCAGCCAAAACAATTGGGTCGACATTTTGTTGAATTCCAGAGGATTGAAGAGCAGTCAAAACAGTTGGGTCGACATTTTGTTAAATTCCAGAGGATTGAAGAGCAGCCAAAAACAGTTGGGTCGACATTTTGTTGAATTCCAGAGGATTGAAGAGCTGACCGAACATATCTCGGACCAGGAATGTGAGGATCGAATGAGTGTGCAGGGTCAAAATACCGTCGGGGGGATCTATCTGTTTTCATCGCACCAGTCAGACCCTTTGTATCTTCTTCATGTTCCTTACGTACACGGGGGGAACTCTCTGTTTTCATCGGAGCAGTCAGATCCATTGTATCTTCTTTTTGTTCCTTATCACCTCCAAAGAATCCAAACACTTTCTTCATTTTGCAGCAAAGAGATCTCTGGGGAAACCAAACGATTTTCTGAAAACCCTAGTGAGTAGGGAGTAGGGGGAGAATTGAGACTATTTGGACGAAATGTTGATATTAATACGTGTTGAGTCAATAACCACTTGACATGTATTAGTCCAGTGGTAATTACTTAGTTACAAAAGTTGTTAGAGTTAGTTAGTCTTGCTAATTTCAAAGTCTAGTCTGTACAATGTATTTCGGTAATCAACGAATATAATTCATTTTCATTTTCATTTTTCACAAATCAAGATAAAAAGAAAAAAGAAACCACTTGAACCTCACTAACAATAAATTCATCCAAATTAGGGGTGTGCATGAGGCAATTCAATCGCAATGGTTTTGTGATATACTGGTTTCAGTTTTAGCGGGTTTTGGCCAATATCGGTTTCGGTTTTAGCGGGTTCTGGCTAATACTGTTTTGGTTTCGGTTTTAAATCTGAACCCACATGCTTTTCAACATTATTATACAATTTGCTACGCTTACCTTCATTTTTCAATGTTACATACAAATTTTAGCAACAATATCTAATTTTTAACATTACATTCAATGTCTGGTAACATATTTCAACACTAAATACCATTTTCAGCCAAAAAAATTCAAAATATAAACGTATTTTATATCATATAATCATAATACGAACCATAATTAGTGGGATGGTTTCTTAATGGGGTGGTTTTGGTCTATTGGTTTTTTCAAACTTTAAAACCGAACTGCCGGTTTTGAAATAATTTCGGTTTTATCGGTTCGGTTTAGTTAGTTTTAGCTGAATGGTTTCGGTATTTCAGTCTTTATGCTCACCCTTAATCCAAACATATCCTATTGTTCGAAGATTTTTTTTTGGGGGTTAAGAAGGTAGTGTAGAAGATCAATGAATTTTGAGGGATTTCATTTTGCTGGACAAAGTTGTACTTCTAAGCACAATTGGAAATTCAAGCATAATGCGCGTTCAATACCTTCAAATTGTGATCCAAGAAATTTTCGAGTTGTTTATATGTTTACTTGGTTCATGTCTAAGTGAGTATATGTTTACTTGTTATAGCATAATATGGTTTTGAAAGCTCACCTAGTTTATAAACAAGTTTAATTATTCATAGGTCTGAAAAGTTTGGAAACTTAATTCTAATTGTCTCCAAATCTAACATAAATTTGAATTCTTTCGTTTTGTATTTCTGTTTCTTTCAAGTTAAATTCGAGTACAGAACGCCTTAACCAATTGGTTCTTAATCTTTATTTTTATGAAGAGTAAATTACACGGAAGGTCCCTGTGGTATACCACTTATTACATCTATAGTCCCTGAACTTCGTTTATTACACTGGACGTCCCTGGTGTTTACACTTTGATACACCGGAAGTCCCTCGTACAAACGTCGGTCTAATTTGGACGTTAAATTGCTCACGTGAGGTGCTAATGATGGGCAAACATGTCATTTTACAACTCCTTTATATTTTTTTCTTTTTTATCGTCTGTTTTCTTTATACACAAAGGAAACCCTAATTGGCTAACAGAGAGGAAGAAACAGAGAGATCTGGCGAGAGAGGGATAAAGAGAAAGATCCGGCGAGAGAAAGAGAGATTCGGAGAGAAAGAGAAAGATCCGGCGAGATCTGAAAGTCAAACACTCACATATCGAAATCGGGTTTGAAAACCCTATTTCCAAAATTGAATCTCCAATCTGAAAACCTTAAACGGTGGCGAGGATGGTGGTCGTGGAGGTGGTAACGATGGTGATTGTGTTGTTCAGCCGGTGGTGGTGGTGATTGTCATCCGACGGTATTGGGAAGAAGGATTGAAGAATCATATTGAATGGTCCTTCACATGGTTTCTCCGGCATGAACTCCTCCGCCGCATTCGGTCGTTTCTCCGACTGCCAGCAACAATCAAGGTGCCGGAGATGTTGCTGCTCGGTTTCAGGCAGAGGACGATTCCCCGGAGCTTCTATGGTTTGGGGGCTGCTTCGAGTCCTACACCAACATAAGTGATTCCGGCACAACAAAGGTCCCTCCGGCAATAGGTAGTAGTGGCTGATTCCGGTGGACCTCCGCCACTTCTATCTCTAAACAGAGAATTTTTGTATCACGTTTGTTCAAATTTGGTTGTTCTTGATAAATTGTTGAGTTTGTTTAGGGGGTGTTTGGGAAAGCTTATTTAAAGGAGCTTATGGCTTATAAGCTTATATAAGCTTAAATAATCCCTTTGAAAAGGGATTATTAATATAAGCTTATAAGTCATAAGCTCCCTTAAATAAGCTTTCCCAAACACCCCCTTAATTTTAAATGATGAGTTATGCGATTACATGCTTTGTTTTGCTAGAGAGATAGAGCAGGGAGAGGTAAGAGAGAGAGGATTGTGTTGTACAAGTGCTAATGCAAAGAGTACTAGATGCCTTAACATATAGTGTTAATGCAGGTTTAAAATGACATTTTTACCCATCATGTGCTTCGCACATGGGCATTTTAACTGTTAAAATTGACGGACGTTAGGTCGAGGGACGTCCGGTGTAACAAAGTGTAAACATCAGGGACGTCCAGTGTAATAAACGAAGTTCAGGGACTTAGACTGTAATAAGTGGTATACCATAGGACCTTCCGTGTAATTTACTCTTTTTATGAATGTGTTACAACAAGCATTGTAAGGTCCGCACGTTGTTGCGGCCGGCCTACTTTGTTTTCATTTTGGCATAATTTTCAATATATCCATATGTATAAAAGTAATAACAAATGGTAAAAAAGTAGTAAAAAGCACACCCAAAAAAAACAATTTGAGCTTTGTAATTTTGGGTACTTGAACTTTGCAGAGTCATTTGGGACGAATCTATTAAAGATGCACTTGCAATTTCAAAGATGACAACAAATTGTTATGATTAAATAAATTACTTAATATGGTATTTTAAATATAAAAACTGGAGGTAACCCTTATAGTGTCTTCATATAGAAAGTATAAAAAAAGGATAACAAAAAAATCCATAGAAGAGATTCGAACATGGCTATGCTTGATTAAAGGACAAAGACATTACCAACTCACCCACTCACATTTTCAGTAATAATTTCCATGTGCTAACTTAAATATAGAAAAGAGTAAATTACGGTTTTTGTCCCTGTGGTTTGGCCGTTTCAGCGTTTTCGTCCCTGTGGTTTTTTTTTCTGTTTTTTTGTCCCTGAGGTATCCAAATTTCCGTTTTTTTATCCTTCCGTCTATTTTCTGCTGTTAACTAACGAGAAATGCTAAAAAATCAAGGGTACTTTCGTCCCTTTTCTATTTTCCATTTTACTTTTTCCTTTTTCCTTTTTCTCTTTCTTTTTCCATCATCTTCCCCATTTCTTCTATCATTCAACCTCTTACAAAAAATCCCTTCAACCTCCCAATCAAAAACCCCAGCAGTACTCCTTTCTTCAAGATCCGTCATTCTTCCCAGTGGTTTAAAGCAACTTTCTTTTCTTTATTTTTCCATCTTCCCCATTTGAAGCCCTCGGAGCAGCAGAAATCAAAAAATGAAATTAAGGGGTGAAGAAATTGACGGAGCACGGAGGTTTGAAGCAGGTCCTCCGGCGAGCTCTGCCGCCACCGCCTCCGGCGAGATCGAAAGGATCTGTTGCTTCGAGGGCGAGAATGACGGATCTTGCGCCACCGTCTACGGCGACTGCCCATCCCTCGTCTATGGCGATACCGTATTCAAGTGGAATGAAACCCGACTGAGGTGTCTTCAGGTGGCCTCCTCCATCTGCAAACTCGGAATTAAAAGACAACAGGTGGTTTCCGTCATCGCCCCAAATATTCCCGCCATGTATGAGCTGTACTTTGCCATACCCTTTGTCGGAGCTGTAATCAATTCAATTAATACTCGTCTGGATGCAAGGACTGTGTCTGTCATACTCTCCCACAGTGAATCGAAGCTTGTTTTTGTCGATTATCAGTCAGTTTCGATCGTCATGGATGCAATTTCTATGTTTCCCCCAAATTCGTACAAGCCAATGCTAGTACTCATCACTGACGACGGGCCTCCGGTGAAATCAATGGCTGGATTCCGATGTACGTATGAGAGTATGGTGGAAAATGGTGATCCGGAGTTCAATTGGATCAGACCAGTATCGGAGTGGGACCCGATGACATTGAATTACACCTCCGGCACGACGTCATCTCCTAAAGGAGTGGTTCACTGCCACCGTGGTATGTTCGTCATCGCCGTTGACTCGTTAATTGAGTGGTCAGTTCGGAAACAACCCGTTTAATTGAGAAGAAGATGCAGATTTGTGATGTCTGATGTTCTTGATTTTGGGGAAAATTGATTAAGAGAAGTTGAGTTGGAGAAGAAGTACAAATCGTTAAGCATATGGTACAAGTAAAAATGAAAAATGACCAAATTACCCTCACATGTTTGGCATGTGCGGTAAGTTAACAGCAGAAAATAGACGGAAGGACAAAAAAACGGAAATTTGGATACCTCAGGGACAAAAAAACAGAAAAAAAAAACCACAGGGACGAAAACGCTGAAACGGCCAAACCACAGGGACAAAAACCGTAATTTACTCTATAGAAAATATTTGTTTTATAAAATCATTATGAACAGTGTTTTGTGTATGAGAATTGTAATATAGGTGAATAATTTATAGTATTATAGATAAATCTGAATCATGAGGGTGATTGATACACATCAAAAAGATAACAAGAAGAGAAATCATATGCTTTTATTTAGCGGTAAATACATCAAAAAACTCAATATTTAGGATACATGATTAAAAATCGCACTCAAACAATAAGAAAAAACGTTGAATACAGTAATAATATAGTACTAATTTTCACAAATCAAACAAGAAAACAGCTTTTGAGTAAATGATTTCGACACTTTTTTTTTTAGATGGAATCGGTTCCTCCTCCAAACAAACGATGTGAGACCCATCTTTGCCATCTCTCTTGGCTTGTTCACAATCATCACAAAACTTCTTAAATGCTTCTTCCACATAAGTCGCACCCTCGGCTACGGTCATGTTCTCAACTAGTTTGTGAGGAAATGTGTCGTTTTTATGGTCCCCTTTTAAGACGGCACCTAGTTGGACCAACTCTTGTTGAAACTCGCTTAGTTTTTCGTTTTCATCAGGTTCAGTCTCTCTCATTTTCATCGGGTCGGGCAAAATAACTGTAAAACAAATGAAATCGAGTAACCAAATATGATAGGAAAAAGGTGAGTAAATGCGTCCTATATACTTTCTTCGTATCAGAATAAGTTATACACTTTTCATTTTTGACCGTTTTTCAAAATAAGTTATACACTTTGATAATTTACTTTATTTGATAAAGGTTAATGGTGGGTGTGCACACTCACTAAAATCTCTTATTATAATATAGTGAAATGCCTTTTTATCTAAACTTTTACTTTTAAATATTATTAAAATCACTTTATTTAAAAAGAGTGGAACTCGTCTCTTATTAACTATCTATTTTAATACATCATAACTTTTATTATAAAAACATTTGTCTCCAAAACTGTGAAATCAGCAGTATATCACTTATTGTTATACAGAGTAAACATAACACAAATGTTTTTCATACGCACTTTTTAAAAAGTGTCACTATAACCGCACGAATGATGCTTTTCATTATGCCACTAAACGGCACTTTTTTTTAGTGAGTAAACACTAAACATTAAAAATTGAAATTAAAGATCGTTTTACCTGGGCAATCGGTTCTTGGGGTAGTTCTACTTGCAACACCTTCGAAAGTACCAGCCCACTCATCTCGTTTTGTCAAATGTGATTTTAGGCCGAAAATCTTTTTAGCGGTAGCAGGAATAGATGAATGTTCGAATTCCGATGTCGGGTAAGGCCCGGTTGGCTTATGTAACACTGCAAATATCATTAGCAACGTCTATGTTAGATAACTTAACTAGAATAAAGTAACATTATAGAAAATCCGCAACCGTATGTAACAATGCAATTTGATATGCAACTCTAAATCATTTTGTTGTTGGATATGTAAATAAAAAAATTCTAAAGGTATAACTATGGGGGGCAATTAATGACTATGAACTGAGACTGATACGAAAATAAATAGGATAGGGTTGAGAAAAACAAATTTCGGGTCAATTTTAGGTCGAATCAGCTCACCCGATTATTAAACGGGTTAAGTTTGGGTTGATGATAATTTAAATGAGTCGATCAGAAAACTTGATTAATTATTATAACATGTTTAAAAAAGCAGATATATTTACATTTTAATAGTTTATAGATGTATTTGAAAAATAGATATGTTTTACGTACACATTCTAAAAGTCAACATGTTTGACCGTTCAAACAACTAACCTATTGAACCTTTTTAATTTAATGCATATGAGTTGTGTTCGGGTTGATAATAAACATGTTAGAGTTGAGATGTGTTTCCCGTTTATATAAACATGTCAGCTTCAGGTTAAATGTTTTTTACTCGTGAACCCGAATCCAACCTAAATTGATACCCGTGGATATAACAAGGATGTTTTTTTATTATCGATCTTCTGTAAAATGGAATTATTTTTTCCTTGGTTTTTTTTGTCTTGAGCTTTAAGAAAAAGATTATTTACATTTATAAAGGTTTCCAAGATATTGCTCATGTGAATATAATATGTGTGAGGTGCCTTTATTAGATAAGTTGTACACTAAAAAGACAATACGCATACTACTTTCTTTTGTTTATGGTACAAAACTTTACTTACCCGTCCCACGTTCAATCCACGGAGAAACCAGGATGGCCGGAACCCTAACACCGAGTCGATCAAACTTGAAATTATAAGGTGGAGGACCAACTAGACCTTCGGGATTTGGAATACCAACATGAGGGGTTGGGACATGATCATAAAACCCGCCATGTTCATCATACACGATCACAAACAATATTTCGTTCCATTGTGGGCTTGATCTTAGTGCTTCGTAGACTTCTTTCACGAACTTTTGACCATCGGACACATCGTGTGACGGGTGATCATCGTTTCCTGGTATAGCTTTGATCCCAAAATACCTTTGTTCAATAACGACATAGTTTGGTAGTTTGCCTTCCTTGCAATGATGCTTGAAGTGTAGATCAAATTGATGAAAGTTGTCGATGTATTTCAGTTTTCGTAGGTTTCTGTTAAATTCAAGACGAGGTAAACAAAACGCTTAAACGTGAAACTTAAAGGTTTAGGTTAAATAGCTAATCGGTATAAAATAACATGATTTAGTACCTAGTTAAAATAATAATAATCAAACTATATCACTTAACAATCTCATGCCTTTTTTTATGTAAGTAACATTCACACAATTTTAGTGAGTCATAATAACCGTAATGGTTGGTCGTGACACGACCATGACAACCAAATCTTCCAGTACGGGGACCGAACCTGGCGACCAAACCTCCCTTTTTCCTACCATTTGGTCGTCCAGGCGATCAGTCACATGTGTTGTGCATTGATTACTTGTGTATTATACATGATCATGCATGTATTGATAAAATTAATTTTAAGATATGTTTGTGGGTTTGTTCCCCACTAAGGGGATTTGGTCATGTATTTAGTGTAAAGAGATAGAACAGATGTAGCGCTGATGTGACAATGATAATCATACATGATTTCAGTCACCAAATAATTTCAAGTAAATTTGCTCATTTTTATAAAATATTATAATGGAGTTGTTAATATGTTGAACATGTCAAAAGTTGGTTGTTAATTATGGAGCAGGTTTCAGCTAAATAAATAAAATGATAATTATTGGACTTCTGTTTTTTTCCTTTTCCTAAAGGACAAAAAAATATCTACTAGACATGTTCAAAAATTCAAAACCATATCTATTTAGTTACATGGTATGCATCTAATTACCAAGATTATGTTTCGCGAGTGCAATTACCCAATAGTTGATGAGTTATATATATCATCTATTTAGTAAGACTTTTTTTCCTCAACTCACCAATAAATGAGTTGAAAGTAAGAAAATTACCTATAAAAAAGAGTTGAAGGGGGTAATTGATAGTAAATCCCAAAAGAAAAACCACCTTCCTCCACGGACTCGAATATTGTCTTTTGTGGATACCCTTCTATCATCATCTTCTTGTCATTTGTCGTTGCACCGTATGAAGTTGCAGAATGAACATACAATCTATGTCGTTTCATATGATAAATCAATTAAATAAAATTTTGAGAAATGATATTTCTTCCTAACTTTTCTTCATACTCACTCTTAAGTTTGACATGTATCATCCATTAATTATCTTTCCTCATATTATCCTTTGATTTTAACACTTGTCATCATCAAAATAGGTAGGAATATCGTAGGAAGAAATACCATCACTCTAAAAATTTAGTTATACAATATTAGCATATCACACGTACAAATCGAGAAATGATTCAGAAAAATAACCTAGTTTCAATAACTACCATTTAGATTATTTTCACAAGATAAAATAAAAGTGACCATTAAGAGTAGAATAACATGCACTAACCTATTGGGTTGAGTCAAAGTAGGAATAGACGAAAACCACCTATCACAAACGGCAAACTCTGAAATCAATTCTTTGTAAACGGGTACAGAATCCGGGTCGAACCCACTCATGACCACCTTAGACAAACCTTGTTGGACCTTTTCAGCTTGTTGAGCAAACCCATTCATTGTTGGGGTTTGGGTTAGATCATGACTTGATTCGGTCCACTCTACACCATAGATTTGTTCATATGTGGCTTCAAAAGAGTGACCAGGGTCGGGTTGGATGAACCCGGCCTTGTTGGTGTGGTAGAGCCGTTCTGATTGGTGGTTATTAGTGGACAAAAGGTTTGATTCTTTTCCGGTGACACCATTGATTTCAGGGTTTATGGATTTCATCCATCCTAACATATGATCAAATGATCGGTTTTCTTGAACCAAAATTACAATTGTTTTTATTGGGGATGCCATTGAAATGAGAGAGGGAGAGTTATTGAGTGCTCTGTTTTGGTGGAATGAGAGACTATTTGTTAAAGGTTAGAGGAAGCATTTTCTTTTTTTTCAAATTAGTATGGCGGCTGTGAGCTATAAAACACGAGTTCAAATTCGCTATATTTTGTATTATTAATTATGGGAGTCATAACTCATAAGGGGTGTTAATAAAAAAAAAGAATATTTTATTTTGAAAAATAATAATTAATTAAAGGAAAATGATAATGACAGCCCTAAGGGCTGTCAATAAGAAGGCAAAAATAAAGTAAAAACCGCCCCCTGAATTTTATGAACACTACTCTATCCATGAATGTACAAGCCTTTTATGCACGTTAGAGACAGCCCTAAGGGCTGTCATTAACAAAACCCTTAATTAAATTATACGTAACACTAATCCATATTTATCTTCATTAGTCAAAAATTCAAAATTTCGTCCACTGTTTTAATAATATTCATTACTAATGTATCAAAACCCTTTAATTGTACATTAAAATATAAGAATTTATTAATTATCTTGTATTTTATTTTAACGGCAAAAATTAGTTATTTTGTATTAATAATCACTATCATGAGAAATTATTAATGTCAAGTGTATAATAACCATTTTTTCTTTCTAGCAGACCATACCAATATGATTACATGCACAGCTAGATTGATTCCAACTTGCCAAAAAAAAAGTAATATCCTGTTGAAAGGAAATAAAAATAAATGTTATCGTATTAAAAATTTGGGACATACAGTGATCCTACATGTGAACGCCTTTGATATGGTCTTGTTTTTATCACTTTTTTTATTCAGTAACCAGTTGATTTTTACCCGCGCGATGCCGCAGTGATTTTCATTTAGTATGCAAAATATTGTTTATTTATATATTATACAAATTTCAAAGATTGTTTAATATTAAGAAAACGAAATACGTGGAGCGACTTTTTTTACCAAATAAGGCAACTTTAAAGTGCATTTAAACTTTTAAATGAAATTACATATTTAAAAGTAGAGGGGTCTCTTTTTAATTTCAAAAAAATAGAGGGGCTATGTTTAAAACTTTCAATAGATAAAGGGATGTTTTGAAAAATGAAAAAATATCTCATTATGGGACAAAAATGCCAATGGCTGTTTTAGAACTTTCCAAAAAGTGGAAGGGCCTGTTTCAACTTTCAAAAGATGGAGGGGAAGTTTTGAAAAAAATAAAAATATTTTAATAAGGGCAAAAATGTGAATATACATCTCATGGTAAATGTAGTTAGGGGTGTCAAATTTGTACCGAACAAAACCAGCCAACATGCTACCAACCATACCAAGTATAGTTGGTAGCCAACATGTTTGGTTGGTAGTACCGTACCAATTGTGTAATCATGGTACGGTAATGGTACACAAATTTTAAATACCACGGTATACCGTACCAACCAAGATATATATTATATGATTTTTAGTTTAATATATTATAACAAACTAGCAACCTATTTGCCCAAGATTCCAATTAGATATTAAAATATACGATATTTTATTTAAATTATAGATGTGCCCAAAAAATATCTCTGAAACTAATATAATATAATAAGACATACTTATTTTAACTTTAAAACTAAAAACATCTTTGAAAATACAATATTTTATATGTACATTCACACAAATCAGTGATTCAGTTACGACAAGATAGCTACATCTTTTGTTACTTTATCGTACTAGATTATGTTTATATAGCACGTAACATATTATATCATTTTGCTTATTTTGTTTCTATGTTCGGAACACTTGTTAATATGTTTAACTGGTCGATAATGAT
The DNA here is from genome assembly GCA_963853835.1 of Calendula officinalis. Classification (NCBI taxonomy): domain Eukaryota; kingdom Viridiplantae; phylum Streptophyta; class Magnoliopsida; order Asterales; family Asteraceae; genus Calendula; species Calendula officinalis. The sequence continues at coordinate 3,767,055 of OY970830.1, read as the reverse complement.
AAAATATCATTGTTCTTTTGTTATTAATTTTTTTAATTTCATATGAGTTAGTGATGTTGGTATATACCATTACCAATTTGTACCAACCAAGATTGTTGGTAGCCAAACAAATTGGTACCAAGTAAACTTGGTATGGTAATGGTAGATAAATCAGTGTACCAATTATAGTTGGTACGGTACGCGGTATGAGAAAAATATACGTGGTACCGTACCATGTTCACCCCTAAATGTAGTACCTCCTCCGATTCATAATTAGTGATACACTTTCCTTTTTGAGGTGATTCAAAATAAGTGATACACTTTGAAAAGTTTCCTTATTTGGCAAAAAAAATAGGACCCACACCCACTAACTATCTACTTTAACAAAGTGAAATGACCCCTTTACCCTTACTTTTTACTTTTAAACATCATTAACCTTACTTTATTCAAAAGGTGTGGTACTCATTTCCCACTAACCATCCAATTAATCTAATTTAACCATCATTATAATCTTTTGCCTCAACAACCGTGAAACCCCAAGTGTATCACTTATTTTGAATCGGAGGAACTATTATAATATGTGTTAAATATTAAATAAGTATATTTTAATAACATAAATTCTACGCTCTAGTCGACGATTATTAGCATGTTCGCCACTAGTTATTACCCTTTTTGCCTACTTGTTACTATATCGTACTTAGTATTTTAATTCCAATTTATCGACTATTATTTTATTTCATTTATGTGTTAGAGGAAGAATCGACATACAACCTTATGTAACGCATTAAATGTGTTATTTCAACACCGCGTCAAACAAACAAAAATACTTATTGATAACTCTTGAAACCAAATTGGAGTCAGGAAGAGCCAGTTAGATATATAGATGATTATACGTTGGTTAGAATCATCCGATTGGATGTAAAAACCCAACTGAACTCCAAAAAATCAGTTTTCTAAAAAATGTAAACATATAAAATAAACATATGGATACTTTCTTTTGAGGTAAATCATACACCAAGTTGACCTAAGTAAATGCATCATTGGTCAGCACGGGCTATTTTTTGTACGGGTCAGATTGGATACTTTCTTGGCATCTTTCTAAAAAACCAAGTATTTATAAAATATTTAATACTACAAAGATTATGAAAATTATAAACTTTTTAATAAGAATTAAGAAAATCTTATGAAAATTTTTATAAGCCACCCGTGATTTATCACGGGTTATAGGCTAGTGTAAACATATAAAATAAACATATGGAATTTTTATATTGGTCTTGGAACTCAAAAATGATAAAATTAGTTGGAAAATAGGTTTCGAATTTTTTTTTGTTTTTTATGATAATTATTTTATATTTTTCAACATTTTTTATATCCGAACACCATTTACATAATCACTGAACAATAAATATTCAATAGTATTGTCATCCAGTTCAACAGACCATTTAATAATTCCAACCGATTCAACCATATTTAAGAAATTGAGCGTTTCAATACAAAAATCAAATTTTAAAACATCTGATAAAAGTTATAGATTTTCTTTTCTCCTTGCCAGTAGATTTATGTAAAATACTCGGCGTAAACAAAAAAAAATGTGCATTAAAAAAAAGTGTTTTTCTTCAGCTTCTACGGGCTTTCTTCCAACTCTACACGGCCCTAAAATTTCTAACCACTAAAACGATTTGGGCTTTATAGAGAAATATTTATCCAATGGGCTGCAGCTCGAGACTAGAAGCTAGTTGCAAATTGGTCCTATTGTTTTTTTTTTTTTTTTTGTGGGGGGGGGGGGGGGGGGGGGGGAGGGACAAACTAAGTTTCAGATAGTTTGGATATGAATAGGTTTGAGTAGGGGTGTTCGTTTGGACAATTTGGTTTTATCCAAACAAAATAGGTGAAACCAAATAAAGTCCGGTTTTTAAAAGTTCAAACCGAACCGTCCAAACTAATTCGAAAACCAAACCGATCCGAACCAAATAACAATTTGGTTGGTTTGGTTTTATCCGTTTGGTTTTTCAAAAAAAAAATTCAAAATACTACAAAAATATATAACATAAATAATATTAAGTTCGATATGTACAATTCCAAAATGATAAACTACTTTGTACATAAAAACAAATCTAATTCATAGCTCGTGACATTTATAATCATATATGCAAAAATCTTGACATCAACTTCATCAAAAACTCCAAAAAGATTGGTATATATATATTACTATTTGGTTTTTTTGGACAATTCGGTTTTCACAACGGAAACCAAATCCAATCCGAAAACCAAAATATTAATTTGGTTCAAGTCCAAACCGATCCAAAAAACCAAATAACCAATCCAAATAGTCTGATCCAAAATGTCCAATTGGATAATCCGGTTTTATCCGAATAGTGAACACCCCTAGGTTTGAGTATATGTAGGGGAAACCAGATTCACTACTCAAAGTCGTATTTATTTATAAGTGATATATGGTGACTAACGTACAAAAAACAGTTCTGATCTAACTCAATCCAATCCGGTTTTTACCAACTTTGACTGAATTTCATCCGATTTTAAATATGGTTCAGTTTTTTAATCCGGTTTGAGCTCCGGTATGTGACTAGAGTTACGTGCGTTCCAAGCATGAAAACTACAATATGTGTAGAAGGGCAAAAGACTCGATTAATTAGACTTTATATGGACGTATGTATATATCAAAACAAATATGTGAGATGTAGTACAAAAAAAGTATCATGAGATTAAGGCGGAAAAAAAACAAATATTCGATAATGAAGATTCATGTTGCAAGGTAGGACGAACAAAATCTCTAAGAGAGAATATCAGGTGGAGGTAGTTACAAGGTAGGGTTACGGTGGTCCTCCTAACATCATCGCAATTCACACCTTTACATTATTATGATAATAGGAATTCATTTCTACACCACAAGTTTTAATGCCTATAACACACAGTACAAATTTAGCAGCTAACTGTACAATTAAATTAAGCAAGGGTTGTGATACATGCCATAAAAATTGTGGTGTAAAAATCATCCCCTTATGATAATATATTCATATTTTTGTCATATATGTCTATGGGCTTTTTTATATGTAAAATACTTATGCACTGTTGTAATTTTAATTCATCTTTTATGGAAGCAAATTAATTAGAGTTACCTTTATTTTCATAATAGAACGAGTCAAAGTAAAATTGAAAAACTATGTTTGCAGCTTAATGGAACCATTCAGCACTTAATGCTGAATCATTCAGCATTCAGTGCATTTATTTAGCGCATCTAATGAAGTATATGCTAAATGGGATAGACAAAAACTGCTGAATCATTCTTCCTTATAACATATGTTGAATCATTAAGCAGTCCGAATTCTTATAAAAAAGTTTCTCGCAATAAAACGAAGTTTTATACAAAACTTCTTAATCGTTCAAGCCGTTATATAGATTTGGGGGAGCAGGGACGAGGAATCCGGAGTGAAAACTCTATGTGTGTGTGTGTTGGGTGGGTGGGTGGGTGGGTGGGGGTTCGTGAGCTTGCATCGGGAAAACTTCACTCGGAGTCCACTAAAATGATTAAGATCTGAAAATCATTAATTTATTTTTTTAATGTTATTTTTCTAATTTGGGGAATTATATTGATGAAATAAATAAGAATATAACTAAAAAAAAAATTAGTATCTTTCAATTGATAATAAGTATTCTGGATTATAACTAAAAACGACAAAAAGTGTAAAATGGTAAAAGAGATGGTCCATCAACATATCTAAATGAAGGAGGCCGGTGGAGAATGCAGTTTTCGACCTATATATATATTTACCACTCCCGCTTCTTTAATTATGTATTTGGACAAAAAGAACATATTTTATTTTTATATGTTATTTCTGACCAATTGGATAATATAAATTTTGATTAAATACATGTGATTGATGATCACAAGTAGGGGTGTTCACTATTCGGATATAACCGGATTGTCCAATTGGACATTTTGGATCGGACTATTTGGATTGGTTATTTGGTTTTTTGGATCGGTTTAGACTTGAACCAAACTAATAGTTTGGATTTTGGATTGGATTTGGTTTAACGTGTCTTAGACAAATCTTTTTATTAAATAAATTATGAAATGATATTTCTTTCTATCTTTTAGTCCTTGCATATTCCAACAATCTTACCCATTTAATTATGACAAGTGTCAAACTCAAGAGGTTATATGAAGAAAGTGAATTAGTTGATAACACATGTCAAGTTTAGAGATGTGTAAGAATATAAGTCTGCCTAAAAAGTAGGAAAAGATATCACTACTTTTGAAACAGACTGCTCCCAACGGGGGACTTCGGTCCCCCTCTTCTCCGACTGAAGCTATTCTTACCAATGGCAAAACACTTAAGTTTCTTCACTGCAGTTGAATTCTTCCCCAAATCGAAGTGTTGAGGGGTTTGATTATGTGGGGCCCTAGGGCTGTCAAATCGTGTTATCGGTTCGTGTTTTTTGTTAACACGACACAAATTCATTTTCTCAACACGAAAATAACACGACACGAAGTCATGTTTTATTTTGCTAACACGAACGCCCCAATTAAAAGACGATAAACACGAAAACATGAGTAAAAGTAACAAAAATATCAAGTTTCTAACTTAGTACATGCAAAAAAACCGAAAAGCACGACAAACACGACAAAAGTATAACATGAATTTTTAAATGTTCTCAAAATCATAAATATCGTGTTAATTTCGTGTTAATCTCTGAATACGAATACGATATGATTTCGTGTTTGTTTTACATGACACGAACACGACATGAACACGAATTCAAATTTCGATTTAGTCCCAATTTCGTTTCGTTTCATGAATTTTTGTCGTGTCATGTCAGATTTTGACACCCTTATAGGGCCCAATGTAATTTAATACGGTATTTTGTATTTCGTGTGTATATTTTGTAATTGTGGGGCCCAAAAAACTGAAGAGAAAATGTATTGTTGACATCAGTATGTCAGTTTGGAGTTTGAGCTGACGTGACACTGATTTGGTAAAACCTGAAGGTGTCAGTTTCATTCACGGTTGAGAGCGGTCTTGTATAACCTAAACTCCTAAAGCACATATTAAAAAGAGTAATGTTATTTAGGCCTATCATTTAGACCTACTCATACACATACTCATTAGATGAAGACACGTGTCAAAATAAAACGATAATATTAGGAGAGAGAATTAGTGAAATACACGTGTCATTTTATCAAATGTGCAGACCTATGAGTAGGTTTAAATGATATGACTAAATATCATTTCCCTGTAAAAAACTTACTGTTTTTTTGTTAAATATACAATATTCTACAAATAATAACGCTCCTCTCTATATCTCTCTCTATAGTCTATACCATATATATTATTTTATTGTATATATAAGCAAAGAAGAAACTAAGACGCAAACTATAGTGTTCAAAAACGCTACTAGAAAATGAACGACAAATTCCTCAACTCTCTCTCCAAAGCCACCATCTTTATATCCCTTCTCCTCCTCCTGCAGCCTCTCGCCGGCGGTGCAACCACATCTCCGCCACGAATAGTTTCATTCCAAAAAGGATTCACCCAACTCTTCGGTGGTGACACCAACCTCCTCCGCTCCGATGACGACAACACCGTCCATCTCCACCTCAATCAATACACAGGTATCCTTAATTTCTCTCTCCCCCTCTCTAATTCCCAAAAAACAGAAATTGCGTGTTTATAATTTTATTTAAAAAAACAATTTCAGGGGCTGGATTCCGATCATCGGACTTGTATAACCACGGAATATTCAGTGCTAGAATCAAACTACCTTCTCAATACACCGCCGGAATCGTTGTAGCATTTTATGTATGTAATTCTTCATCTATTAACTATATATACATACACTAATAAAGAAAATTTATGTAAGTAATTCTTCATTTTATGTCATATTGCACATTTTTTTCTCATGTGTCACCTACATTAATAAAGAAAATTTAAAAAAAATGAACACTATTTGTAGGCTATTGGAAAACATTTTAGCTCCTTGCACCATATTAGGTCATCCATGTATATATACCAAATACAAATTTTAATTAACTGTTTAATGATTGATACAAGCATATTAATTCGGTATACACGCAGACTTCAAACGGCGACGTATTCGAGAAGACGCATGACGAATTGGATTTTGAGTTCTTAGGGAACATTAAAGGGAAGCCATGGAGGTTTCAAACAAATTTGTACGGCAATGGAAGCACAAATAGAGGTAGAGAAGAAAGATACACCTTGTGGTTTGACCCTACTAAAGCTTACCATCGTTACACAATTTTATGGACATCTTCTAAAATCATGTAATTAAACTTCTTTCCTAATTTCTTAATTAATTAGTTGCCTTGTATAAAATACACGTTATTACTATGATTAATTAGTTACTAAGAATAAAAGTTTTTAACACGTTATCTTGAAAAAGTCAATTACGTATTAAAATTTGAAACTTGGACTTGAAGAAAAATGACTCATAAAGAAAAGATACCAATAAAGGTGCATATAGTTTACAACAATTCAATGAACATTTGAACTTTTTTTTGCGTCATTTAATGACAACTATAATACTTTTATAATGTATTATTTTATTTTTGGAAAAGTTGGTAATTCGTATTTAGGAGATTAATTTTATTTTGAATATGTGTAGATTTTACATCGATAACATACCGATAAGGGAGATTCTACGAAGCGATGAAATGGGTAGCGATTTCCCATCAAAACCTATGGCGTTATATGCCACGATATGGGATGCTTCGAATTGGGCTACTAATGGTGGCAAATATAAGGTGAATTACAAGTTCGCCCCTTTTGTGACCGAGATGACCGACCTTGTACTCCATGGTTGTGTTTCAGATCCAATTCAAGAACTTTTAACGGAAAATTGTGCGGAAATGGACAAACAACTTGAAACAATTAGTTACAACCATGTAACGCCTAAACAACGAGGTGCCATGAAAAGGTTTAGGGAAAAGTACATGTATTACTCATATTGTTATGATACTTTGAGGTATCCCGTTCCGCCACCAGAATGTGTGATTGATCAGTCTATTCGACAAAGGTTCAAAGAGACGGGAAGACCAAAGTTTGAACGGCGACATCGTCGTCACTCAAAAAAACAAGTTTTGAGCAGTCAGATTTATGAAATTCAAGATGAAGATTGATGATATGATTAAAACGGTTGATTGTGTATAATACGAGTTATTTTATTATAGATTGGATTGTTTAAAATTTTCACGGTATTTAATATACGTTATGTACATGGGTTAAACGCGAATAAAACGATACACGGCAGATTATAGCTAGCGAACTTATTATTCTATCGTGTTATTATTTAAATAGTGTAAAATTTTATTGTATTTGGGGACTTTTACGTTAAATAGCAAAAGAAACTAAATTATTCGTAACATATAACTAATGTAAATTTTTATAATAATACAAAAAAAATGTTGATATAACATACAGAAATTTTCCCTTGTAATGTTTAGTTTAATTTTCTTATAATTGGATTTGTAATCGTCGTAGTAAGTTTAAAGTTAGTTGGTCCGAGTGGTTTATTTTCCTTTGTAATGTTTTGTTGAATTTTGTTGTTTTTCTAGCTTCTCGCTAATTTTATTTTCCTTTAATGAAAGTCGTTTTCAAAAATAATAACAAGTTTTCATAGCACCTGTGAACTTTTTGACTGACCCGTTGGATAGAAGATCCACACTTAGACCTGCCGACATTTTGGTTTTTGGATGGGTTGGGGGGAAGCACGCGTGCGTGGACCTAACTGGAGTTTCTCCGCTTGTGGGTTTGAGTAGTCGGGGTGTTACAGTGGGACAAGCGGCTTTGAAAGCCGCCTCGTGTAAAGTGACAAAACACGAGAAATCATGCATTGAAAATCAACATGTGTTCATTCCTTTTGCATTTGATACTTTTGGTTTCCTTGCGCCTGAGGCGGTGGAGCTTCTTAACAGAGTCCAACGTGTTATGCATAGCAATGTTACTACACCCAGATCCACAAATGTTGTTTTTAAAAGAATTAGTTTTGCCATTCAAAAAGGGATAGCGGCGCAGCTTGTTGCCCGTTTGCCTTCTTTATCCATGTAAAAAACTATTTTAAAATGAATGATATGCGTATCTTTTCTTTTAAAAAAAAATAATAATAAATAAAAAATAAAAATAACATACAGAAATTTTGAAGACTAGGTAAAATTAAGGCTACATTTAAAATGTGGATGTCAAAGTTTAGACACTCGGGATTACCTAATACCATGTTTATATTTAATGAAAATTATTCTTTCGTTAACATTAAAAGTTGTATCTATGTGGACGGTTGAATTTGACAATGTTCTTCCAACAATTTTTTTTTTTTTTTTAACGACAAGTAAGTAAGTTAGTGATTCGACGAGTAAATTTATGATAATAAAATTTTAAGGGGATAGAATGTGTCAAATGTAAAATTAGAAAGACTTTAAAACCAACTTCTGAAAGTTGTTGAGAGTTATTCATTTTTTTATGTGGTTAAAAAAATATACAATTTTTTTATGTTGATTTAATTCAAATTAACTAATTAAATTGATTTTGGGACTACGGTTCTTCTGTAGCGAATATGTAAGGAATATATGTTCAATTAATACAAATCAAACAATCATATTCATTTGTCAGTTTTAATATACCATGTTAACAACAATCCTAAGTGCATAACCGTAAAAAAAACCAATATTTTGAAACGAAATGGTAATCTACTTAACCGTCAAAAAAAAAAAAAAGAGCATAAGGTACGAGCTTGTGGTTGAGTTCATGGTTATATTTTAAGGGGTGTCGTTATCAAAATTTATTTTTTAATTAATCTGTTTTGTAAATTTTAAGTTCAATTAACCAAATAATTATTCTTCTCTGTCTGGGTTCATGATTTTAAAGACAAACTCTTAATCGCTTTTTTCAAGTATATATGATTTTTATGGATTTACTTCTTTATCCCAATTAGCTTCTTTTTTAACCCCAAAATGATGAAGATTATGATATATAAAAAGAACAAATGATAACTAACTCGTCATTATAAGCATGTAAGCAAGTAAACCTCAAAGTTTATGATATACATACTCGCAAATTATATCCATTAATCAAATAATCACTTACCCATGTTGAAACTAAACTTCGAAATAATCAAATATTCTTCACATCCCATCGCTTTTATTAATGTTGCACATTAAAAGGAATAGTTCCAATTCTTAGTTTCTGGTTTATTTAATCTTTTCTCTTATACGCAGACTTTATATATCAAAGGTGTTTTGTAATATGATGGTTTTCGATTCTGAGAATGGTCTTACTTTACAATTGGAGAATACTTAATAAATGATTTTCTTTCATATAAAATTAACCAATTTGGTAATTTACTTCCCGAAATGCCTTTAATAATACCTGTTAATTGGTTTACCGAATTGCTGTTAATTATTATTGGTTAATCCTTATTTTTATAAATGTATAGTGTGGTTCCTTTGTGTAAATAAGCTGTATTTATAACTCTATATAATTCGTATCAATACAACGTATAAATCTAGCTGGTATTTCCACAATCTCAAACATGATATCAAGCTTTTTTTCTCAAAACCTTATTCTGCCACGGTCGTCATCGCCATCACCATCACAGAGCTTGTCATTATATAGTATCCCAAATACAAATGATATAAAATGATTTTACATAGTGGTAGACCTCTTTACTATATTAATGATTACCCATCTAATAACTGTATGGCTGGATCCAATATTTGAGAATCAACAAGTCATAATTCAAGGAGGTATTCTTATTGCAAATTAATTAAAGTTAAAGTGACTTGTAATTGAGTACGTAGGAAATAATAATGACACTATTTGAGTATTGAAATCAAAGTCAATACGAGTGATTTCATAGACTTTTTTGGGGCTTTGGAAAAGCTAATCGGTGAATTATACTGAAAGCATATTAGAACACATTTCAAAAATGGAAAATTAAAATAATTATTTTTGGAAGGTGTTATGGAAGCATTAACCAATAAGCCTTTCATCCTCTTTAGTCAATAAGTTAAGTTTTTTTTTTATATATATATATATTTCGATTATTGTGTTTTTTTTTTCCTTTTTTTTTTTGTTGCTGTTAAAGTCTCCGACTGATGCATGTTCCGTCGGTTGGAGAGACAATATGAAGATTGGCGGTAGAGCGACGAGGAGAGACGAGTTTTGGTGGGGGGCCAAGGTGTATGTTAATATTATATTCTAGTTTTAATAAAAAAAACTCCATATATATCCCTTAAAACTATATTGTAATTAGCAAATATTTTACACATTTCACCCATAACTATTTAAGGTTGTCTCACATAATTTACTTTTCTATATGTTTATTGAATATGTAACAAAAATAATAGCAAGTTTTAACCATATTTACAAGTTTAAAATTTTGAAAATAAATTGATAAAGTATGCATATACATTGTTCAAAGTATAAAGTAATGTTCTCCAATCAATTTCTCATCGTTCCTAGACTTACATAATAATGTGAAATAATTTTTAACAAAAGTTTAGCGTGTTTTTTCTAAATAATGTAAGACCGGTCCCAAGTTTCAGTGATACGAACTGACACTTCCGTGTTTGCTAAATTAGCTACACGTTAGCTAACACTCTAACTGATACTTAACTGACACACGCATGCCAACAATACTTATTCACCTAAGTTTTTAAGGTCTCATACATTATAAGATGTACACTCATAAAATACCAACTATTTATGTAAATACCCACCTCCTTTGTCGCTATTCACGTCTCTAAACTGATGCATTCCAACGACGCGGGTCACTGAAGGATCCATGTCCTTTTTTGCCTATCCTTTTTTGTGTATCTAGACTTGGGCTTAAACCCTCTTGGACTTAGCCATACAATTCCTAAATTCTAATTGGGCTTACCAAAATTTAAAATCTGATAACACAGAAAAGAGAAGTCCATCTGGCCCATAGAATGAAATTTCTAATCCGCTATAGACTATAGGTAGTGATTTTTGCACTACATGTTTTAACTTATGTACCACAACAAATGCTTTATGTAGTTGTACAGTCTGCAGAAATAGTTGTACAGTGTGGTATAGGCATCAATATTTGTGGTATGAAAATTAACTCCCACAGACTATACCTAACATTTAAGTTTGAGAAATCTATGAAAAACTTAACTGAATTCCTAAATTCTGTTTTAAATAGGTCAATGAGAAAAGTGACGATCTACACATCCTCCCAAAGGTTAATCAATGCTAAATCTCTTCCATCAAGCTGTCATAATGGTACGGATGATATACTACAAGTCTCGCAAATGCCCCCCAACTAGAAAAAGGTCACAGCGACCCGCTGAACTTTCAATTTGATATCGAAATGATAATTAAAACAACGAAATTTCCATGGGCTTAATTTTTTTGGTTGTGTTGAGTTACTCTTTTGGGTAGGGCTAAATTTCCCAATGCGTTACTTATATGAGATCCAGGTTGTTGATCAAGCAATATAGATGTTGACCCCAAATGACCCATATAACCATTCTTTTTAGTTTAATAAAAAAGAGAAATGATATTTAGTCTTAATATTTGTTCATACTCATAGTCTTACACATTTGATAGGATGACATGTGTAATCCACAAATTCTAGCTCCTAATATTATCAATTGATTTTAACACTTATCTTCATTTAATGAGTATAACTATAAGTAGGAATAAATGTTAGGAATTAATATCATTACTCAAATGAAAATTAAAACGGTTACCAAAACAACATCACGTTGAAAAATAACATAAAACATTAAAAACACGAAAGAAAACATGTGAGTCCAATACCACGAACTCCAAACAAATTACAAGAAAATTTGAATCACCAACAAGAAAATTGGAATCAACAACTCTTAGCAATTTTAGCCGCCTCCAGATCAGCAGCCTTTTTGAGAAAACTCCGGTCGTCTTCATCCACCGCCATCTGAATCGGCGACGACCCCAGTCCGTCAGCAATAGCAAGCATAATCTTCTTGACCTCCGATCTGAACTCGTCAATGTCAATAGTGCCATTATCAAAGCTACGAAATAGTTCCTCCGGTGTTGTAGCCTTATCGACACCAAAATCAGTTTCTAGTAATTAACCGCATGGACTCGAAGGCTTTCCGCATCTCAGATCTGCATAGAACGCCGTCTTTATTGGTATCAAGGGACACAAATTGCTCGTCTACACTGGTTTTGAATTGAACGTCGTCGTTTACGAATGATCGCACCGTCTGTCCGTCGATGATTATTATTCCCATTTCTGTATGGTCTTTTTTTCTAAACTTGATCTAATTTACTACGGAGTATTTTTTTTTATTTGAACTCATGACCTAAAACTTATTGGTAACACCTTACAATAATCTCCAACACCATTAAGTTACAAGTCTTGAATGCGAGAAGGATGTGGTAACCATATGCATAATGACCTACACAAATTGCAAAATTCATTCGCTGCCACTTATTAGCTCATTTTTAGTAGGAATATAGTATCTACAGTTCTACACCATAAAACTTAATCATACGCTACAATCTATGTTTTGATATATTTATATACATATATGGAAAAAGAAGTAATTTTTATGGTGTATGCATCTTCCTTTCTGGGTATATTGTTGTGGGAGAAATTGATATTTTGTTGTTTTTTCTAAAAAAGGGAAGAATTACCTAAAATATAAATTCACAAAGATTACTTTATGACATATACTTAAAGATAATATACAAATAATTTCAATCACAACAAAAAGAAAATGAAGCACAAAAATATCTTTGACTAGATGCTTGTATTTTGAACCACTTAGGAGGGAAAACATATACTATTGTATCATGCTTCTAGCTTGCTTATCTAATCATGTCATCAATCTTCATGGCCAACAACTTCACCTAATCACAGGGAACCACCCTATAATAAAACACACACCATCATCGCCATCGCCGCCACCAGCAGCACAACTAATATGAACACCAACACCATCCACTTTTATCAAACTGACAAGAAAGCGAAAAATAAAAAAATGATTAGAACCAAAAGAACTCCCCAAACACTTCCTTCGTGCAACTCCTTATCGACTATGGTCGATGTTCTCCAACAATCAAAGAAGGAGAGAAAAACCAAAAGAAGAATAAGTGATGTAATTAATATAAACATGATCGTAATATAGAAGTCTTGAATCACCATAAAAATATGAGCAATGTTGGAGTAGCATGAGAAGGCCATGAAGATGAAGAGAATTAGGAGGTAAGAATACAAGTGCATAGACAATGCAGAATTGGATAAAGAGAAGGAAGAGGGATCATCTATCGACATGTTCTGTTTTTAGTGGTTTGGTCAATTTAAATCTAAAGGTTTAATATATATATGTTTTAAGCGAGCAAAACGAACAAAAGTAATCCTTTGTGGCAGTGGAGGTTCATCCGCTTTCACTCCAGACTACCCGCAAAAGCGGGTGGTCACCATAAATTAGTCGACTCGCAAAACAAGTGTATCTCAGAGTTCAAATGAATATTTATCAATTTTTTGTTTTTTTAATTTTTGTAAATGTGATTGTTCGTTGGTGATATTTTTTGAATTTGTGTTATAGCAAGAAGAGCGTTTTCGGAGGTTTATGTTATAGCAATATTATTGGGTAAAAAATAATTTTCTTATGACCCCCATTGCATACCAAGCACCCAACTTGGGTGAATTATATAATAAAAAGATATGTTACTTATTTTAATTCAGTTTTAGTTGAAAATAAATGAAACATAGTATTACACCGACAGAAGCACACATGCTCCAAGTCCACCATCACAAAGTGACAATTACTGATTTCATTCTAAACGAATAGTATATATGTTCAATATGCTACAAATTAAGGCTATAAAAACCTAAAGATACATGCTTGGATTTCTAAATGTTGAAATTGTAAGCTAAAGTTTGAAACGAAAAGGTGAACTTTTTTTCAGGGACATAGGAATAGCATTCTTTCTTGCGAGCTACACAAAGATAAAAGCAAACCAAAAACTATTAACACCAAATTCAATAATTAGCTTAATGACCAAGTTTTGTGTATATATATACTCCATCCGTCTCAAATTTATTGTCCACTATAAAAAAAAGGGTGATTTTCCTACCACAACTTTTAAGGTATGTACTACAATCAATGCTTATTGTACTTGTACAATTAACTATAAAATCTGTACTGTGTGGTATAACCATTAAAAGTTGTGGTAGCAAAATCAATTCTCAATAAAAAAAGCATACAATTTAAGAAAAGTACATTAATTATACTATATCACCAATAAATTTTTCTATCTCACTTAAATGTTTTTTGGTTTGATTGAAATTTAGGAAAGACAGTCTTTATGAGACAAACTAAAATAGTATACTAGACAATAAAAATGGGACGGAGGAAGTATTGTATATGCACATGTATATATAATAAACTAGCTTCAAAGCCCGCCCGATTGGGCGTGCATGCTTCAAAAAAGATATAGAAAAATAATAAAATATTAATATTTTTGATATAACTTAACCATAACTGAAATGACGATAAACAATTTTGTTATACATGAATAATCGGTAAAATAAGCCAAAAAACAATGAAGCTTAAGGTTTATGATCTTAATCTTTAACGAATGATAACATAAATTCGATCTGCAGTTATAATGGTGCAAACACGTAAAAAAGATATATATAAAAAAACTTCCTTATCAACGGGAAAGGGATGAAAGGGACTTAATAATCAGCTAAAGATGTCAATTCATGGATAAATTCGGGAGCGTTTTTCTATTATTTGTAGAATCTGACATTTTTAAGGAGCAGTACACCTCCTTCTGGGATCTCAGCAACCAATTCCTCAGATTCTGGACCGATGCAATCGTCTGTAATCTTGACCTGTTACATGTTAAAAATGATAGCACAATTACTGATATTAGAAAATTGTAATGATATAAAAAAACAGGAAAGTTGTGAGTTGTGATGAATAGATGGATATACCTCGAGTCCAAGGAGTTCACATAGTCTGGGTACTAATGGCTGCAAGCTATATTTTGGGCCAACGCCCTTTGTTTGTCCCTAGAAACAAAAACAAAAAAAGTAGCAGAAAATAATAATCACAACATGTAAACTTTCCATAATACGTCCCTTTTAAAAGATATTGAATTTGTGTTTTAAGTTTTAACATATTATGGTAATTTGTTTTCATAATACGTCCATATAAAATGAAGATTCATAATAATCAAGTTTGAGAGGTTTATTGTTCTTACCATCCCTGGACAGGCGGGGCGATCAAACGGGTTCGAGTTGACCCACAAACAATTTTTGACCTATTTAAAAAAAGAAACTATAAAAAAGGATCCTTAAGTTATGACTAAAAAACCTAAACTTTCACAGTAAAAATCTGAATCTTTTAAAAAAATGCATTCGGTCAAATACAAAGTAGGTAAATGAGAAATGGTCAAACGGATCGAATCTGCCCATATTCTATTTTTAATGAGACTTAACTTAACTTATTTCCTTCTTTGGGTACAAAACTCAAAACAAAAGCTTCTGTATAAGGTTTAGTATTCATAATCACAACCCATAAATACTTGTGAGTTGTGACATAAAAAAATTAGAAATTATGTGGAGAAGCTTACATATTAATCAATTATAGACATCCTGTGATAATTATAAAAATTATTGAATAGAATGATTTTAGATGTTGTATGCAATACACGCTTTTGGGTTGAGTTTTTTCACATTTGACCAGTTTCCATTTAGCTCAATTTATTCTATTTTACCTTTCGATCCATTATATTTAAAATTAATATAACCTGAATGGCTCCATTCATAACAAATGGGTCAAAGTTACTTTGCATAATCTCGATTTGATCAGATGAACACAACTCAAATTTGCAGTTGTGCCAGGTACCATGTGGATCACCAATCCCTGGAGCCAATGCATTCTTTATCTGTAAAAAAAAAATAGCAAAAGTAAAACAAAAGAAAAGTAAGAAGTAACATAATTTGGTGGTTTTGTCTTTTTGGATAATTATTTATATGATTTCCTCAACACTCTATGTAACGACCCGAAATTTGAATAAAATAAAATATGGGAAAAATATGATAAACAAGGATAAATCATTTAAAGAACGTAGGAATTGGTTTCGTGTCATTTGGACACCGTATGAGAAAGTTATGGACGAAACCGGGTCGAGGTAAAGACCGAAAAGTGCAGCCTGGCTGACTAGTGGAGTTCACGGCGCGAAGTGGAGTTCGCGATCGCGAACTCCGTCCAGGGAATTGGGGCTTTTGACGATCGGAGTTCACGGCCCATTACCGATCGCGAAGTATTCACGACACGCAGAGTTCGCGTCGCGAACTAGTTAGCGATCGTGAACTATGGACGAGCAGTATTAAAACGGGTTTGAGTTAGGGTTTACTCATTTTTCACCCAAGTTGTGGTGCAGCCGATTTTAGAGAGAGAAGGGGCGATTTTGGTGATTCCTTGCTCAAATCTTCACCATCTTGAAGGATCTAAACATCAAAGGTAAGATTTCTTGATTGTTGATGTTATCTAGCTAGTTATGAACTTTATTTGGGTAGAAATGGTGGTTTGGGGAACCATCCAAGTCATCTTTGGGGAAGATGACTAATCATGGGTGTAGAACACTCATTGTAAGCTTGTAAATGATGTGTACAAGTTGGATTTGGGTTTATTGATGGAAATCTTGAACTAGGGTTTTGGGGTTTCACCAAGTTGGATGAACTTGGTGGTTAAGAATGTTGTTATGAGTTTATTGGTAGCAAGTTATGAATAATAACTAGATTTTATGATGATATTGATGGTAGGTCAAGAAGACCTAAAGTTTGGTGACATTTCACAAGTTGGAAAGCAAGGATTTGTGTTGTTAGACACGATTTGGATTTAGCTTGGCTAAGGTGAGTACATGAGACTTTTACTGAGTACATATCAAATGATTTTGAAAAAAACTGTGATGTTTTAAGAGTCTTTATTAATAAACGTTTTTAATAAAGATATGATTGATATGATGAGAAAATGCTAGAATAGACCATTTAAGTATGTCTAGATGACTAATGATTTTTTGAAAGAGATTATGATAATGAAAAGTAATTAATAATTCTTTATTAATATGATGTTTGACTAGAGTAATGATTATGAAAGTATGGTATTTGACTTATTAATAATATGTATTAACAAAGCTCATAACAATGAGTTTGAGTATCAAGTATTGATTAGTATATTATACTAATAAAAGTAGTGATTGAATTGGTAGGAGAAATTAATATAAAGTGACTAGAAATAGATTTGTATTCTAGTCAAAGAGAAGTTAAAGTATATGAATTTTTATAAATGATAAACACGTTTTATTTAATAAAGGACTTGGTAAAGTCAATATTGAAATTGAATAAGAAATGAGAATAATATGACAATTAGAATAGATATATTCTAATTTATGTTGAGTATGTATTATTGGGGCATAGACCCGTATTTGATGATTTCATTATGTGTTGAGAAAAGGATCCGGATCATAGTTAACCCACATAGTTGGGGGAGTTAGTGACACCTACTTGGGGAGGTACCACCCTGCGCAAGAGTAGACTGTCGAGAAATAGTTAACCCGGAAATCGGGGGAGAAATAGTTAACCCGGAAATCGGGGGAGAAATAGTTAACCCGGAAACGGGGGAGTTTTCAGTTAACCCGGAAACGGGGGAGTTTACCTAGTTAACCCACATCGGGGGAGTTTGCTACGGAGAGGTCCGTAGCGTATGTGATAAAGATTTAGTAAGCTATGGATAGCTTACAAGTATGTGACTATGTGATGGGTAAGCTTACGGTTAGCTTACTAGTAAATACGAATAAGCGGTAAGAATGTAAGATAATAATTAATAAGTGGTTAAAGAAAAGAAATGAATAGTAATGACTTTTATTATATTTGAGAATGGGTCGAAAACTCATGTATCTCACGAGACTATTTTGTCTCACGTACTACTTTGTTTTTTTTGGCTATGTACTCAGGTTCGAGATCGATGGATTAGAGGGTCGCGATAGAAGTGGCCTAGTGTTGATTAGCTCGGGAGCTCGTAGGTAGATCCCGTTTATCCTATGGTTATGATATTATTTATGTAACACCGGATTTTAATACTCTGATAATCTCTTCAAAGGTTTTTGTTAAACCGTATTTTGGGAATATTGGACTTGTAATATTTTATTCAAAAATATGATTTAAAAAGTGTTTTAAAAAATTGAGGTGTTACAACTTGGTATCAGAGCTATAGTTTAAGTGAATTAGGTAGGTTTGACCTCCCTAGTCTTAAGCTATGCTAAGTAGGACCATATGTTTCCATAGGATGTCCATGATTAGTCTTTTGAGACCGTAAAGTATAAAGTATAATAGGGTTGATCCCTAAGGGAAATGTCATGTTTTGATCTTTATGGGTTGTATTCGACTGTTGAGTCGAGTGTTCGAATATTGATTGTTGGATATATTGGTATAACAAAAAGGTGAACACGAGAAGAGGATGAGCTCCTCTAACTCAAGAAGAGAAATTATAATTAAGTTTCGTCATGTCGCGGTGATGATGGAGAGGGTTCCGGTTTAGATATAACCCGACCCCGTTAATTTGGGAATTATCCGGAATATGTTTAATCAGATGAAAGAAGTAGTGAATAAAGATGTGATTCTGAATTGGAAGAAATGGAAGGATGTCCATTCGTGACATTCATGGGTTGTAAGCCGATGCGTATTTGGGAAGTTCCGAGCCGAAGGTGACGGTTCGGTGGATTCGTGAAATGGAGCAAGTGCTAGAGAGTAGTAAGTGCATGAAGGATGATATGATGACCCTTGCATCCCGATTATAGATGGACGAGACGTCGTTGTGGAAGAATGTGATGTATGAAAGTTTGGAAAGAGAATATGGTACTAGATGTCGTGGAAGGAGTTCTCGAGTAGATTGTTAAAGAAGTTTTGTCCCGAAAGTGTATAAAAAAAGGGCTTTAAGAGAAGTTAATGCTAGAGATGTGGAGAAGGTGGTTCAACGAAGGGTCATTGAATCGTCATCAAGTGGAGAAAAGAGGAAGTTTGATGGTAGCTTGTAGTCAACAAAGGAAGAAAATCTCGTTCAAAGTTCGTCAAATCATGTTGATGTGAAAGGTGCAAAAGTGTGGTAAGTTTCCTCAATTATAAAATTGATGGTATGAGGTTCGTGGTTTATTGGTTAATTGTCGCACAATTTGGTGCTTAAATGAAATGGTATGTATAAGTATAGGTAAGTCGTTTGGTGTGGAACTGTACTCGGGGAACGGTTTCCCCGGTTTGTTATGTGTAAAGGTATGATATACCTGGGTGAGTTGGCGATTGGTATGTCGCGGATAGTTAGGATATTAAAAGATATTTGATCCGGGAATGGTAAATGATGTCAATGAAAGGATGGTAGTACGCGGAAGTACTAAGACTTCGTGAGAATGGTATATATGGATGGGAAACCATATAAGAAAAATGTTCAAAAGTAAAATTGTAGCATTCTGCGGGAATGATGATGGTGATGTGCTATCATCATATGATAATGGTAAAGAAAACAATGGTTAAAGATAAAGTGAGGTCTTAAAAACTCTTAAATAGAAAATATGTGGAAAAGAGTAAGCGTCGGGAACGCCAAATTTAATCGAAAATAGTTGAGTAAAAGTTGACAATTAGTCATGACAAAAATTTATATCATGGATGATGGATTCGATGCTAAGGGTAAAAGGATAATTAATGTTAAAATGTCCTAGAAATGGTATGCTAAGTCAAGGGTAACAATTAATTATTGGAAAAAGGACATTTGAAAAAGTGTGATAGCTTATGTTTGGTTGTGGATCGGAGTCAATTGGTTGACTTGAGTTGACCGGGTGATTCGGTAAAATATGGATAATGGAATGAAATGGTGGTTACCTAAGTAGTGAAAGAAAGATTGGAAATTTAATAATGAGAAAATGAATCGACTAAAGACGATTGATAAATGAATAGATTGGTGGAAAGGACTAGATATGATTATGTGTATACCATACGGTATAAAGGTATAAGTGGGAGTAATGGTCGATGAAAGACATATGATTTTAGGAAGGTAATATTATGTGAAAAGTGGGGAACTGTAAATCGAATAAAGATTGTGATTAGTTATGAAAGAAAATGATAGCATGATGCTAAGTGAATGATGCATACATGAATTGTATGCAAGATAGAATGGTATTGTATGGATTTCGTTAGATCGGAGGCTTTCCGATTAATGAGATTGTATGAGTCACTTTGGATTGGAGGCTTTCCGATCATTGTGACAGTTTGGATCTTGATGGGTTGGAGGCTTTCCGATCATCTCGATGTGATAGTTAAAGTATGATAAGATGTGTCAGTAATGTGATGTATGTAACTGACATATGTAGAGCCGTGTGAATAATTATTGCTATAAGTAAGTGGAAAATGAGGACTTGGGTTAAAAACACGGGTCGTGTTTAAGTATAAGTATGTGTAGGAGGTGCCTACAAGTTCGTAGTTTATGAAAAATGGATGCTTATAGGGAGCAAAGTTTGCTAGTAGCCGATGAGAGGTGAAAGATGTATTATGGGTGGTTAGGCCATAATTGGATATGATTAGGGCTCTAAAGCCGATAATCAGGAATTTCAAGTATGGTATGAGGATGTTTGAAGGAAATTATAAATAGCATAAGTACTCGAATGAAAGTTAAAAAGTAATAGAGATCGTATGCTTTAGATGGAAATTGTGAATCGATTGTGGAAATAGAAATCAAGGAAAAGAGAAACAATTGAGAAAGGAGGTATAGAAATTGGAATCGGGAATGAAAAATTTGGGAAGTGATGTCTCACTAGTAAAGGATATGGAAAATTTTGCAAAGTAAGTTTGACTTTAATCATAAGTCAAGGTTGGTCAACTAGTGGATTGTTGACTTTAGTCAAAATTGGATTTTGACTTTCGTTTAAATTGGTTAGTCAAGGATAAGGACGTAATGTATCATCTTCATGTGTAAGATAGTGGGTAATGGATTAATGGAAATAATGGTAGTCAAAGGGTGCGACTTTAACCGTTGGGTATTTCGAGTCGAATTTAGGAACCGAGTATGACTGTTGTTGGACCAT
Organism: Calendula officinalis; assembly: GCA_963853835.1. Lineage (NCBI taxonomy): Eukaryota > Viridiplantae > Streptophyta > Magnoliopsida > Asterales > Asteraceae > Calendula > Calendula officinalis. The sequence continues at coordinate 3,745,942 of OY970830.1, read as the reverse complement.
GAAGGTAAGGTCGATTGTTAAGTAATATATGGTTAATGGAATCACTAGTGGGTAAGGAGATTGTCAAGAAATGGTTGACTTTGTGCTAAGTCAAAGATGGAACAATGTTGAAAATTTGGTCAAAGCGATGGGTGGACTATCATATTAGTCAAAAGGTTATTAGGAATGATTGGGTCATATCACTCCAATGGGAATAAAGAGTTTGGTTAAATGATGGGAAATGTTAAGGTCGAATTGTGAAATTTAAACCAGTTCGGGTGTTAGGAACTCAAGTTTGGATTTTTGGCCCGTTTGGGTATAACGGGTCAAGTGGGCAATTAATTGCGTAAGTATTAGTGAAACACAAGTTGGAAGTGGAATGAGGATTGGAAATCCTTGAGTTGATTCCGAGGACGGAATCCTTTTAAGGGGTGGATAGTTGTAACGACCCGAAATTTGAATAAAATAAAATATGGGAAAAATATGATAAACAAGGATAAATCATTTAAAGAACGTAGGAATTGGTTTCGTGTCATTTGGACACCGTATGAGAAAGTTATGGACGAAACCGGGTCGAGGCAAAGACCGAAAAGTGCAGCCTGGCTGACTAGTGGAGTTCACGGCGCGAAGTGGAGTTCGCGATCGCGAACTCCGTCCAGGGAATTGGGGCTTTTGACGATCGGAGTTCACGGCCCATTACCGATCGCGAAGTATTCACGACACGCAGAGTTCGCGTCGCGAACTAGTTAGCGATCGTGAACTATGGACGAGCAGTATTAAAACGGGTTTGAGTTAGGGTTTACTCATTTTTCACCCAAGTTGTGGTGCAGCCGATTTTAGAGAGAGAAGGGGCGATTTTGGTGATTCCTTGCTCAAATCTTCACCATCTTGAAGGATCTAAACATCAAAGGTAAGATTTCTTAATTGTTGATGTTATCTAGCTAGTTATGAACTTATTTGGGTAGAAATGGTGGTTTGGGGAACCATCCAAGTCATCTTTGGGGAAGATGACTAATCATGGGTGTAGAACACTCATTGTAAGCTTGTAAATGATGTGTACAAGTTGGATTTGGGTTTATTGATGGAAATCTTGAACTAGGGTTTTGGGGTGTCACCAAGTTGGATGAACTTGGTGGTTAAGAATGTTGTTATGAGTTTATTGGTAGCAAGTTATGAATAATAACTAGATTTTATGATGATATTGATGGTAGGTCAAGAAGACCTAAAGTTTGGTGACATTTCACAAGTTGGAAAGCAAGGATTTGTGTTGTTAGACACGATTTGGATTTAGCTTGACTAAGGTGAGTACATGAGACTTTTACTGAGTACATAGCAAATGATTTTGAAAAAAACTGTGATGTTTTAAGAGTCTTTATTAATAAACGTTTTTAATAAAGATATGATTGATATGATGAGAAAATGCTAGAATAGACCATTTAAGTATGTCTAGATGACTAATGATTTTTTGAAAGAGATTATGATAATGAAAAGTAATTAATAATTCTTTATTAATATGATGTTTGACTAGAGTAATGATTATGAAAGTATGGTATTTGACTTATTAATAATATGTATTAACAAAGCTCATAACAATGAGTTTGAGTATCAAGTATTGATTAGTATATTATACTAATAAAAGTAGTGATTGAATTGGTGGGAGAAATTAATATAAAGTGACTAGAAATAGATTTGTATTCTAGTCAAAGAGAAGTTAAAGTATATGAATTTTTATAAATGATAAACACGTTTTATTTAATAAAGGACTTGGTAAAGTCAATATTGAAATTGAATAAGAAATGAGAATAATATGACAATTAGAATAGATATGTTCTAATTTATGTTGAGTATGTATTATTGGGGCATAGACCCGTATTTGATGATTTCATTATGTGTTGAGAAAAGGATCCGGATCATAGTTAACCCACATAGTTGGGGGAGTTAGTGACACCTACTTGGGGAGGTACCACCCTGCGCAAGAGTAGACTGTCGAGAAATAGTTAACCCGGAAATCGGGGGAGAAATAGTTAACCCGGAAATCGGGGGAGAAATAGTTAACCCGGAAACGGGGGAGTTTTCAGTTAACCCGGAAACGGGGGAGTTTACCTAGTTAACCCACATCGGGGGAGTTTGCTACGGAGAGGTCCGTAGCGTATGTGATAAAGATTTAGTAAGCTATGGATAACTTACAAGTATGTGACTATGTGATGGGTAAGCTTACGGTTAGCTTACTAGTAAATACGAATAAGCGGTAAGAATGTAAGATAATAATTAATAAGTGGTTAAAGAAAAGAAATGAATAGTAATGACTTTTATTATATTTGAGAATGGGTCGAAAACTCATGTATCTCACGAGACTATTTTGTCTCACGTACTACTTTGTTTTTTTTGGCTATGTACTCAGGTTCGAGATCGATGGATTAGAGGGTCGCGATAGAAGTGGCCTAGTGTTGATTAGCTCGGGAGCTCGTAGGTAGATCCCGTTTATCCTATGGTTATGATATTATTTATGTAACACCGGATTTTAATACTCTGATAATCTCTTCAAAGGTTTTTGTTAAACCGTATTTTGGGAATATTGGACTTGTAATATTTTATTCAAAAATATGATTTAAAAAGTGTTTTAAAAAATTGAGGTGTTACAACTTGGTATCAGAGCTATAGTTTAAGTGAATTAGGTAGGTTTGACCTCCCTAGTCTTAAGCTATGCTAAGTAGGACCATATGTTTCCATAGGATGTCCATGATTAGTCTTTTGAGACCGTAAAGTATAAAGTATAATAGGGTTGATCCCTAAGGGAAATGTCATGTTTTGATCTTTATGGGTTGTATTCGACTGTTGAGTCGAGTGTTCGAATATTGATTGTTGGATATATTGGTATAACAAAAAGGTGAACACGAGAAGAGGATGAGCTCCTCTAACTCAAGAAGAGAAATTATAATTAAGTTTCGTCATGTCGCGGTGATGATGGAGAGGGTTCCGGTTTAGATATAACCCGACCCCGTTAATTTGGGAATTACCCGGAATATGTTTAATCAGATGAAAGAAGTAGTGAATAAAGATGTGATTCTGAATTGGAAGAAATGGAAGGATGTCCATTCGTGACATTCATGGGTTGTAAGCCGATGCGTATTTGGGAAGTTCCGAGCCGAAGGTGACGGTTCGGTGGATTCGTGAAATGGAGCAAGTGCTAGAGAGTAGTAAGTGCATGAAGGATGATATGATGACCCTTGCATCCCGATTATAGATGGACGAGACGTCGTTGTGGAAGAATGTGATGTATGAAAGTTTGGAAAGAGAATATGGTACTAGATGTCGTGGAAGGAGTTCTCGAGTAGATTGTTAAAGAAGTTTTGTCCCGAAATTGTGATTACCATATATCACAACTGAAATCAATGAATCCACATAAAAAAACATTAAAAAAGACTTATATGAAAGTGTAGTATTTTATTACATGATTTGCATTCATTTGGATAAAAACTTTACGTAGTTAAACCCATGTGTCAACAGAATGATGCATCAAAAACATCACAACTGATTAATCAACAAATAAAGATGACAACTTTAAAAGGTAAGGACAAAAGTTTTGTGAAATGGGGGTCCTTAATTCCAAATTAGTTAGGTTTCCTTTCAGATCGATTTACGATATATAAATGATATTTCTCAGCATATAAAAACTCAATTTTTTTTAGTGCAGATGGTCAATTTATAGAAAATGCCCCCAATTTCAACCATAACCACAATTTATACAAAGCAGCGAAATTACTTCACCAACTTATGCCAAAAGTGTTATGAGGTATTCCAAATGATGAAATCAATCGACGATGTTCAAAAAGAGGTTCATTTAAAATCCCTAAAAATGATGTAAACTCTTAAAAGTATTTAAGAATTGTTATCAAGTTTTCATAAATTAGAATTGTTCTCAATTGGGAATTAAGGATTCAGTTAATTGCTTGAGAAACTTACCTGGTACTACTCCATCAGGAAGAAGATACTAAGTTGACCTGCATTCATCGAATTCGAACTCAATTGGCATGCTTCAATCAACAACAAATTCAAACTCAAATTAATTCATGTATGGATCGAAACAAATAAATAACAGCATATCGGTAATCGATTTAGCAGATCGGTAATCAATTTAGCAGATCAGGGTTTTGATTGGAATGCGCTGCGGAATTCGATGGGTAATCGATTTAGCAGATCGGCAATATGATGTTAGCAAAACTGGGATGTGATGCAGGAGAGATACAGAGTAGAGTAGAGGGAGAGAGGTTGGAATGAAAATTTAGGGTTTTTAAAAAGTTTGTGTAGAGGGAGACAGAGGGAGAGAGACGGAGTAGAGAGAGTAGAAGGAGAGATATGGTAGAGAATTACACGTGACATTATGGACCAATGAAAATGCTTGAAATTGATTAGTTGGCAAAATAAAATCATATGTAACCTCATATATAGGTTAAGATTCACGTGTGCGTGACAAATTACAAATAATATTCTTTGTATTCGTACAATAGTTTTTAGGGTTTTGTTAATGACAGTCCTTAGGGTTTTCTCTAAGGTGTATAAAATTATTGTACATTATTGAAACAATAGTGTTCCTAAAATTCACGGGCGGTTTTTACATTATTTTTGTCTCCTTATTGACAGCCCGGGCTGTCATTCTCATTTTCCTATTTTTTATAGAGTAAATCACATGATTCTTGTGGTTTGCTAAAAATTTTGGATTTGATCTTTAAATCCCAAAAATTACACGGATAGTCCTTAATTATTGGGGTCGGTCGCACTTTTAGTCCCTAAAATGAACGTCCGTTAAAAATATCTATTAAATTTATCTAAATCGCTAAAATACCCTTGGCTTTTATTTTTCTCCTTTTATATTTAATTTTAATTTAACTTTCTCCCCCTTTCTCATCCCCCATCCCTTTATCTCGGGTAATGATTTGTTCAAGTCACTTATTTTTCATCCAAGGCAAAATTAAAAATATGTGACATTTATACCCTGATAATTAATTATAGAATGAGATAATGAATAATTAATTATGGGTAAAAGTGTAAAATAACTTTAATTTACCTTATATGAAATAATAAGTATCTTGAACAAATCAATTCCCCTTTTATCTCACCACGCACAAACATATACACCAGCAATTTTGAAACCCTAACTCCACCAAAAAGCATCATTTATGAAATTAAAACTCAATTCAACTAAGCAGCAGCAACAACCACCTGGTTATATCCGCCAACACCACCATGCCGCCATATCCGCCACCTGCACCATCGTCGTCGACACCCACCTGCAACACCCACTTCGTCATCTCCGACACGAACAGCACCACACCGCCATCTCCACCAATTAGGAGATTTGTTGAGAAGAGATTGGGTTCGTCCTTAAAGAATGTTTTGTTGAAAATGATAATGATGATCAAGAAAGTTATCTGCCAAGGGAACGAGAACAATTGCAGGAAGCAAATAAGTTTAAAAAAAGGTATAAAAAAGAAGAAGGTATAAAATTACTCATGAAATTGTTTAGGTTAACTTTGGATTACTTGCATAAATAGAATTCATTAATATACAAATTAACATTAAACTGACTTTAGATCAGCGATGAACTGGTGCGAGAAATAGGGGGAGACTGAAAAGAGAGAAAGAGGAGTAGATGAGAGAGATCAAAATTAAATATAAAATGATAAAAATAAAACCAAGGGTATTTTAGTCATTTAAATAAATTTAACAGCAAATTTTTAACAGACGTCCATCTTATGGACTAAAAGAATGACCAACCCCATATTTAAGGAATATCCGTGTAATTTCTGAAACTTAAAGACTATATCTAAAACTTTTAGCAAACCACATGGACGATTTGTATAATTTACTCTTTTTTATATGAAAATTTTTACATATTTCTAACTCGCTTGTGTAAAAAACAATATAGACATACGGTAAAATCAAATAAACAAATGTGGAGAGAAAAATATTAATGTTACGTGTCTTTATCTCATTTATTAGGCATGTGAATTAAACTTTTAAGTTAAGCATATGTATTCTTACATTTATTTTTTATACAAAATTTCGTGATTAGACTCGAAGTCGTCTAAGTTGTTCTACTCAAACTTCAATTATTTTGGCCAATTATACTTCGTATTTCTAAATTTGAACAGCAAAAGGAAACTTTGGAGAAAAAGTTTCGACAATCACCACGTACATTAAAAGCACACCTGAGAACTATATAAAAAAAAAAACTAACAAAAAACTAGCAGGAACGATACAACCAAGAAGAACTTAGACCGGTGCCAATGGTCCGCCGGTTGGGCACCGCCGGTTCCGGCGCCGTTGGCACGGACCGCCGGTCTTACCGCCGGTTGAGCGCCAGTCGGCAAACGGACGAGCGGAGTGGCGAGCGAAAATTGATTTTTCTTTTTTTTTTATTTTTTTTTCAACGGTCATATGACCGTTATATATATATATATATATATATATATATTCCCTTTTAAATCTCTATAAATACCCCACTCTCATTCTATAATTTTCACAAAAGAACTACGGGATCAAGCAACGCATCATAGACTTCGCAATGCACTAGTCGACCACATTTCGCAACTCCCACCAAATTTCCGCCAACGTAAATTTATGTTTTTAAATTATTGTATTTTTTTTTTATGTTTTTAAATTATTGTAATGTTTTTTTTATTTTAATAAAAGTATTATGTTTTAGTTATATTTTTGTTTTAATTAAAAAAGAAAGTAAATTAATTAAAGTTGGTGAAGTGACGGAGTGTTGTTGGCATGGGTACGTCAGTTTAGTGTTAGTTAGTTTGTCTGCTGACGTGGCGCTGAGTTGCCAGCAACTGACGGCGTCAGTTGCCGTCACCATTGGCACCGGTCTTACAAACTAGAATCTGAAGAAAAGCACCAATACTTCGTATTTCAATATCTTAACGTATGTATTAGAAATCAAACTGATTCATTGATTTTGAATAATACATGTACATCATATATATACTAGGAAAAGCTAACTAACTAGGAAAGATAATCTCTAACTATAATACAATATTTGAATGATATCTATCTCTAATTTATAAGATATATACAATGTTTAATACACCCCCTCAGTCGGAACGGGAGATTCTTCGGACGTTTAGGCTGTCTCGAAATGTAGTAAATAACGGTTTAGGCAAGCCTTTGGTGAAGATGTCCGCAAATTGATGAGCTGATGGGACGTGAAGTACTCGAATATGACCAAGTCGAACCTTTTCCCTTACAAAATGAATGTCGAGTTCGACATGTTTAGTTCGTTGATGCTGAACAGGGTTACCCGTGAGGTAAATAGCGGACACGTTGTCACAAAAAATGACCGTAGATCGTGTGATGGGCATTTGTAATTCAAGCAGAAGATTGCGAACCCATGTAGTTTCCGCTACGGCATTGGCTACAGCTCGATATTCGGCTTCTGCGCTTGATCTTGATACGGTGGCTTGGCGCTTAGAAGACCAGGATATAAGATTGTCTCCTAGATAAACACAGTACCCTGAAGTGGAACGTCGGGAATCTGGGCATCCTGCCCAATCGGCATCTGAGTATGCGGTGAGGGTATGTGAACTGGAGGATGATATACTTAGACCAAAATCAATAGTTCCTTTAACGTAACGGAGTACCCGTTTAAGAAAATTAAAGTGCGGTTCGCGTGGAGAATGCATGAATAAGCATATTTGTTGAACGGCATACGCGATATCTGGACGGGTAATGGTCAAGTATTGTAAAGCCCCTGCTAACTGGCGATAATGTTGCGGATTGTCCATCAGCGGGCCATGTGTAGCACTTAATTTACCGGTAGTGTCCACGGGTGTCGTTGTAGGGTTGCACGAGGTCATTTTGGCTCGAGATAATATTTCCTTGGCATATTGTGACTGGGTTAAAAACAGCCCTTGCTTGTTTCGGGTGACATGGATGCCGAGGAAATGATGTAGTGGTCCCAAATCTGTCATGGCAAACTCATTTGACAAAGTATGAATAATAGTGGTTAGTAATTTTTGGTTTGATGCTGTTAAAATGATGTCGTCCACATATAAAAGCAAATAAGCCGTGTCTTTTCCATGGTTTAATATAAATAGGGAGGTGTCACATTTGCTGCTAGTGAACCCCTTCGTGTGTAAAAATGAAGCAAACCTGTGATACCATGCACGTGGTGCCTGTTTTAAACCGTATAAAGATTTCCGTAAATGACAGACATGGTGAGGATGTTGTGGATCAACAAATCCCGGTGGTTGATGCATAAATACGGTCTCAGTCAAGTCGCCATGTAGAAAGGCATTTTTAACATCGAGTTGGTGAATCGGCCACGAGCGGGTGGTGGATAAACTGAGAACCGTGCGAATAGTAGTAGGTTTAACCACAGGACTAAATGTTTCATTGCAATCAATACCAACCTGTTGAGTTTTGCCATTCACCACAAGTCGTGCCTTGTGGCGTTGTAGAGTACCATCCGAATTAAATTTATGTTTAAATAGCCACATACACCGAATGATTGGTGCATCGGATGGTCTCGGGACTAACTCCCACGTACCGTTGTCTTGTAGTGCCCTAAATTCGTCGTTCATGGCCGTATTCCAGTTGGGATCCCGGAGGGCATCGCGGGGGGATTTAGGTATGGGAGAGGTTGGTGGACTAGAGGATACATGAAGGTCAAGGATGGTTTTGGGTTTGTGGATGCCATGTTGGGATCGGGTTTCCATGGGGTGGGTGGATGTGGACTGTGGTGGTGTGGGTACGGACTGTTGGGCAGGCAGAGGGAGTGTGGGAGGTGGGTGGTGTACGGGCAGGGGTGGTGGAGGGGGGGTTGTACGGACAGAGGTGGGGGGCTGGGTATGGGTGGAAGTAGATGGTGTGGTGTTGGACTGAGGTGGGGGGTTGGGTGGTGGCAGCGGGTTAGGAGGTGTGGGGTGGGTTGGAGGGGGCGGGGGTGGGTGGTTTGGTGTAGGCAGTGGGATTGGAGGCGGGGGAGTAGGTGGTGAAGCGGAATTGGGGTGGATGTCATCGTAGAGTTGTGGAGGGAAGGTGTCAAGGAACGAGTAGGCGGACCGGTTTGGTGGAGAAGTGTTGGCGAAGGGAAAGATAGTTTCGTCAAAGTTGACGTGTCTAGAGATGAGGACTTTGCCGGTGATCATGTCGAGGCACCGATAGCCTCGGGATTGGGGTTGATAACCGAGAAAGGTGCAAAGGGTGGATCGGGTGGCTAGTTTGTGGGGTCGTTTTGCGGATTGGTTAGGGTAGCAAGCACAACCGAAGACACGAAGGTGATCTAAGGATGGGTCACGACGGAAAAGGGCATAGGTAGGTGATTTATTATGGAGAGTTTTGGTGGGTAAAATGTTGTGTAAATATGTGGCGGTATGTAAGGCTTCAACCCAGAATGTGGGAGGGAGAGAGGTGTGGTAGAGAAGTGCCAAAACGATTTCGTTTAGGCGGCGAAGCATGCGTTCCGCCTTTCCGTTTTGAGGGGAGGTTTGGGGACATGAAAAACGGAAGGTAAGGCCGACGGAACTAGCAAAGTTGTGGAATTCATTGTTGTCAAATTCTTTCCCTAGGTCACATTGAAAAGATTTAATGGGTATACCGAATTGTGTTTTGATTAGTTGATAAAATTGTTTGAATTTAGAGAAGGTTTCGGACTTAGTTTTGAGAGGGTAGACCCAAACAAATTGTGTATAATTATCAACTAAGACTAGGTAGTATTTAAAGCCACTTTTGCTTAAAATTGGTGAGGTCCACAAGTCACTATGAATAATATCAAATGGAAGAAAAGTGCGAGAATTTGAATTATTAAAAGGTAAACGAATATGTTTGCTAATTTGACACGAATTGCATAAATGGGAGCTAGGCTCCTTACAAGAAATAAAAGACCTAGAACGAAGACTAGCTAAGATAGATCCGCCGGGATGTCCCAAGCGGTTGTGCCAAATCGTTGGAGAAATGGCGGCAAAACATGCGGGTGAAGTGCCGGTGGAGATGGCGGTAGGAAAGGGGTAGAGATCACCCGTACTGTTGATCCTCTTGAGGAGCTTCCCATCCTTGAGATCCTTAATAGAAAAACCAAAAGGGTCAAATTCAATAGAAACCCAATTATCAATGGTAAATTGGCGAACAGAGATTAGGTTTTTAATGATATTGGGTGCGTGAAGTATGTTTTGTAGGTGTAGGGTACGGTTTCCAATGGGAATATGGGTAGATCCGGAGCCAACAACTGGAATACTATTGCCATTCCCTACAAAAATAGAACGTACAAAACTACGGTTAGTAGGGTTAGATATCATACCAGAATCGGCAGTGAGGTGTTGTGACGCCCCGGTGTCCATGTACCAAGATTGATCCGGTGGAGCATTGAGGCTCATAGCTTGGAATGCTTGACCAAGATCCGAAGGTTGAAGCGGATTGTAATCCGTTAGGTGAGCTTGGCCCGTGTTGGGAGGGAGCTGTTGCGGACGCTGCTGAGGTGCGTTCGGTGGTGGCATGTTCCACGGGTTCCAAGCTTGTGCGGACCAAGGAAAGGTGGGGTAGGGACACGGGGGCAACTGCCATTGGGACTGCCATGATGAATATTGCTGATTGCCACGATTTGAAGTGGGCTGCCGGTTGCCCGAACCACGACCTCTGCCTCGATTATTGTTGTTGTAGTTGCGATTATTATTGTTGCCTCGCTGATGAGGAGGTCGATAGGTGGGTGGTGTCGGTGCGTTGTTGCGGTCCGTGTGGGTGGAATCTGTGTCAGACAGTTTAGGTGCAACAAGGACAGTGGGCGCGGCAGCAGTTTCATCGCGACCGGTTTTCCGGTGTTGCTCGAGTTCGAGCATGCTCTGTGCGGTCTCGAATGGTGGCAGTGTTTGATGAATGTAGGAAGCGACCGTGTCGTACTCTGCGGGGAGTCCGCGAACAAGTTGGAGAACCAAACGTTGTTCGGAGACAGTGGCATCAACGTCTTTGAGTTGAGTGGCTAGATCGCGGATCCGTTGACAATACGATTGAAGCGACGACATGGATTCAAGCTTCAAATTGTTGAACTCTTGTTCAAGTGCGGCAGCCCGAGCACCCTTATTATTCAAAAAAATATTGCGAACACGAACCCAGGCCTGATAGGCGGTGGACTCATCTGTCAGCACGCGAGGGAGAAGATCGTCGGATAAGGTTCCATAGATCCATTGAAGCACGTGTGCATCAATTTCAGACCAGGCGACGAAGGTAGCATCGGTTTGTTCCGGTTGTGGCGTACCGTCGATGTGAGCCAAGACCTTGTAAGCGCGGGCATGAAGCTGAAACAATTTTACCCACGCGGAATATGTGACCTTGGTACCGTCTAACACACGAACTTTGTGTTGTATGTTTGATACAGTGTAAACCGGGTGGAGCTTTGATTCTGGTGGAGGCGGTGTGCCCATTGTGAACAAACAAATAAGGAGGGTGAATAAATAAATAAGTGAGGTTTGGAGAGCAGTGCACGTGAACAAAAATTAAGGATGGGAAAAGTATAAAAATTGAGTAGGTGGGCAATGCTTTGTGAACAACAATGTTCACAATTACGAATGGAAATAAATATTTGAGTAGGTGGGCAGCGGCGGTGCTTCTTGAAGACCGGCGGCTGTTTGAGGGTGGTAGGGTTTAGAGGCCAGCGATCGTAATCTCTGATACCATGTAAGTTTGTGGGGTTCCATCTTAAAACCAATTGGTTGTAAGAGGAGTAGCTCAGGACCTTAAAACCAATTGGTTGTAAGAGGGTTTAGAGGTCAGGTTTTTTTTTTTTTTCCGCGCCTAACACGTGGATATTTATGGGTTACGTGGAGTCCGTGTTGCCGTTTGACCAACCACGGGTGAGCCGTGGCTCTGATACCATATTAGAAATCAAACTGATTCATTGATTTTGAATAATACATGTACATCATATATATACTAGGAAAAGCTAACTAACTAGGAAAGATAATCTCTAACTATAATACAATATTTGAATGATATCTATCTCTAATTTATAAGATATATACAATGTTTAATAGTATGCAATTTATGTATTTGTACATAAGAAGGCTGGCTCGTGACTTTTTAGAAGCAAATAATTTTTTACGCTAATCGAGATGTATCTTTACAAACGGCTAGTGACACCTTTATATGAAAGTGGAGTACAAACCCGTTTAAATTTTGGCAATTGGGTACTTGACATATGTCGTTCATTAGGTATCAAAGTTTATATTTCGTTACAATATATTATACTTTACTTAAGGAAAAATTAATATTATAACACATCTAATCGGGTAATGCAACCCACAAGCGTTCACATAATTTAATACCTTGCTATGTATCGATAAAATTGCAACCCACAAGCTCTTAATGTCGGTATCCTAGAAATCCTTTGATTATTACCAAAGATATTATTATCATGTCAAATCACCAAATCATATTGTTACGCGAATTAATTGACACGAAATAAGACTATTTAGCGTTTTAAGATGATTTGACATGTTTCACAAAATTTCAAGTTCCATCGTGGACATTTGTATGACATCTTTTAAAAAGAATACATTTTTGTACATATTCATTTTTATTACTTGGTACAAAATAAAATAGTTGGTTTCACAAATAAATTTTTGTACATATTCATTATTAGTATTTGATCATTCCTCTTTATAATCTTGTACTCAATAACATTAATAATATACTTTAATCAATGATTTCAAGTTCTAATACAAATACAAAATGAAAACAAAAACAAGTACTTCGAAACAATAACTAGTTTGATACGGAGCATTAAATCTATTCAAATTTGTATCCAAATCATATGAACTAAAAATGTTAATTATAATAAGGCATTAGCGGGATAAACGTAAGCTTTTATCACCATGAATTATGCCTTGATTGGTGTGGGGCTTTCCTTTTTTTGTTTAAGTAAAGGACAAGAGTGCTCAAACAATCCATATAGTTCACGAAAATTCTATCATGCTTTTACTAATTCAAATTAACTATTCAAATAATTAAATAGTAATGGTATTTATGTCTACTCATGTGCCTATTAATTTAATGATGACAAGTGTTAAAATCAAGAAATGATATGAAAAGAGAGAATTAGTGGATGTCACATGTCAAGTTTAAAACTAAGTATACCTATGAGTAGCCACAAATATCATTTCTCATAGTTAAATACTGAATACATATGCATTCGATTAAAAAAAATAGAATTCAATAAACCACTTGAATAGGTACATTTGTTACAGTTTATTTCCATGCTCATTGCAGGATTTTAACATTTAGTACTCAATACCATAATTTCATCTTAAATTACGATCATATTAGCAAGATGGAAAGTAGATCTTAATTTTTTTAGAAAGCCAAATCGAGATTTTAATGTTTTCATCAGGTGAATTCCTAGAATTCACGAGTTCGATCTCTCTGTGTAAAATTACGAGTCAAAGTTCTGGAAACGGCCGAATCAAAATTAAATCACATACATTACAAGTAAAACTCTAGTATCCGAAGAACCATTTATAAACGAGAATGTATTTATGATTCATTCTTTTACAATCGGATAGTTGGTTACTTGGTTTTCCTTTTGGCTGTTTTTTTAATTGAAAAAGGGCCGCTTTTGTAATCTTGTTTACAAATACTCCCTTCGTTCCAGAAAAACCTTCTCATTTCACTCAAATTTTTGTCCCACAAAAAACTTCTCATTTCCCATATTTGATGGGCTCCACACAATAAAAAACTATTATTACTAAAGATCCCACCACTAAAATCCACTAACTATCTTTCTCTCTCCAATCAAACCGTATATTTTAGTATTATCAATGACCCCACCACTAACTATCACCTAAAAATTTGTGAAAAACTAAATGAGAAGTTTTGTGTGGGACGGAGTGACTATAATTTATCATTCTAAAAAGACGAAAAAAAAAGCAAAATGATACATTAAATAATGATCGAATATATCAAAATGTAATAAAACTTTATAAACATTTACATTCATTACTGATTACACAATTTATTTCCCTAAGGCGTCAACCACAGCTAGCGGCCACCGGAATCCTCAGCTAAGAAGCGGAAACCACCGTTCCCGGAGATCCGACTGGTAAGAAAGCAAGAAAAAGAGAAGCACGAGAACCAAACCAACACCCCATGGAGTCGAACCCGTCGGAGAATCATTATCCGCCATAAAGAAGGAGGAGCGGCCGGTGTTGAAGGTGGAGATCAAGTGGAGAACCACCAGTAGCAGCACCGGCGAGACTATGAACACCATTTTTAGACTATCGAATAAATCCTCAAACATGGATTCATAGCTGGAGTACCATGAGAAGCTTACAAACATGAAGAGGATGATAAGAAAGAAACATAAATGAATTGGTAGATGAGATTGAGAAGACATTTTTTTGAACAATTCGTTTAAGTCAGTGGTTAAGGTGGGTCGGGTGCTTTTTATAGTGGGTGACTAGGTGCAAGGTGGGGTTTTTAACTTTGGTGGGCCCACTTCAACTTTTTTTCTCTTTCGAAAATTTATATGAATTTTTTAATATTAATTCCTACCAAAATTTTCTATTTTATTTTAATATCCATAAAATAAGTTACATAAGGAATGTATTAATTTTCTTTATTAATCTCATTATTTAATTTGAACATTTATATTGATAAAATAATTAAGAATTTTTTTTAATAAAAATCAATATCATCTTTTAATTATATTTATTGGCTTTATTTTACATCATTCGTTTCAAAATAAGTGATACACTATGTAGTTCATGGTTTTTGAGGTAAAATATTATAATGAAGATTAATTAGCTTAAATTGGATAGTTAGTGGAAGATGAGTCTCACATATATTGATTAAAGTGAATTTTATGGTATTTAATGGTAAAAGTAAGGGTAAATGTGTCAATTCATTATATTAATGGAGATTATTAGTTGGTATGATCATCACCACCTTTTATCAAATATGGTAAGTTTTTATAAGTTTATCACTTATTTTGAAACACCTCAAAATGAAAAGTGAAACGGTGGAAGTATGTAACAAATTGATCCATATTTCGTCTTAAGTTAACAATGGTTGTATTTTGGGCATTTTCTGTAAAATGATATGTACTCTTGATTTGTAAAGTCTAGTGGTTGCGACTTGCGAGGATGACATTATGCGCGAGTGTGATCGGAGTACAAGGGAGCCAAAGCAAGTTATTGTACTACTACTTTAGACTTTGTTGTATTAAAATGTTACTTTTACAAATTTACTTTGTTTTATTAAAAAGTATTTATCTAATATCAATTAAATATTTATATTTAAGAAACCTATTTAAATGATTAATATTTCATTTTTATACTATATATAAATGTGTGAAAAAGACGGTGTCAGGGGATGATGTTCTTTCTTCTTGTACAGCGTGGAGTCTTGTTAAATCATCATCTTCACGGTGTGAAGATAACCCATATTGGATAGCCTTAAGGGCGAAGAAGGAAAAGAAACAATCAACGAGTTACCCATGCATGGTGCCATTGGTGTTACAAACTGATGACACCGTTGGGAGTCCTCTTATCAATCTTGTTAGGTCCATTTTCACTAGTTTCAGCTTTGGCTTGTTGGGTAGGGGCACCCTTACATTTATGAGTTGCTCTACTATGGAAAATTTGTTTGATAATGTCATTAATATTATTTAATGTGTGTTATATATAAATTAAAACGCTATCCGCGCAAAGTGGACAATTTTTTAACGTTTTTGATGAATTAGGAGATGGTTGAATCGAACTTTAAGTTATTTCGGTCACACTTGACACTAATAATAAGCCATTTAGAAAGTGGAATGCCAATAAGAAATCATATCAATAGCTATATGAACAGAGTTATAAAACACGTTTTCAAAAGTGTATTGGAAGTACTATTTTAAATATTTTATCGCACAAAACATAAATCAAAGATCATGAATAGATTTTTAACAAATAATGTATACATGAAGCTAGTAGCGCATAGAAAGGGATCAACTTAGTTTATTGGACAATTGTACGTGGTGCTGAGTATCTTGTACAGATGTAATAGAGATCTACGGACTCTTGAATTTTCTAATAAGAGCATCAATTTCAATTACCACCTAACAAAAATGGGCATTAATTAACTTACTAGATTACCTATCTTGTGGCCCTACACTTTTGCACTCCACATGGTTAAGTGGCGAAATAATTTAGTTACTTTTGTAATAAAACAAGATAATCAAGAAGGGTGTAATCTAGGGGTGCTTATCGGGCTAAACCGAACCGAACCGAACCGATAAAACCGATAACCGATAACGATGAATATTCAAAACCGAAACCGAACCGATAACATGTTATCGGTTTCGGTTCGGTTCGGTTTCGGTTCGGTCCGGTTTCGGTTCGGTTATTTTAGGCCAAATGTTCATCTTTTTCCGAAAACCGAACCGAACCGAACCGAACCGATAGAACCGATAACCGATAACGATGAATTTTCAAAACCGAAACCGAACCGATAACTTGTTATCAGTTTCGGTTCGGTTCGGTTTCGGTCGGTTTTCGGTTCGGTTCGGTTTTTTCGGTCAATATGCTCACCCCTAGTGTAATCTGTTTAAAATTATTGAATATAGCGACTCAAAGTCAAAGAGTCATCTACACGTAAATATATATTTAGAGGTAAAGCAATTCAGATTAAGATAAATATATTTATTTGGAGGTTGTCCGACCGGCGCCTCCCTACATGTTTCAGTTTTTTGGAGTGAGGGGTGATCCTTTAATACATACACCACAACTGTTGCATTAAAAGATTGTACAATTAGCTGTGAAATGTGTACCTTGTGGTATAGATATTAAATGTTGTGGTGTAAAAATGAATTCACGTTTGTTTGTAATGAAATTTTAGCTGTTAAAAAAACGAGTTAGGTTACGTATCATCATTTTTTCAGGAAAAAAGTAAAATTCGGACTTTTCCATTCTAATGTTCTGTTGGATGTCTAATTTAATGTTGATAGTCAAATGAATCCGGTAGGAGCTTATTTACGTTTCTAGGCAAAATCAATAACCATCAATCAAAACATATAATAAGTATGAAAAAAATAAACAACAAATAGCTTAACTAACATAATTAGATGATTTATATTTCGTTAAAATTATTTGTACATACACCTTTAACAATAGATGATAATAACTCAAAGGCGAGTGATCAATGTATGATGTTTACAGTATCTAAGGTATTAAATATTAATTTGAATAATTCAAAAATAGTTTACTATCTGCTAAGTTGAGTGAATCTCATACTACCTTAAATTAAGTATTAAAAGTTAGTTATAGTACCCTAAACTTATAAACAAATCAATCTAGTATACTGACTCAATAATTTGGTAGTTATTTTTAACGTCATTTCCTTTTAATTTCATTATATTGAGATAAACTTATATAGCATCTTTTAGTTCATCAAAATCTATAAGATAAAGTGGCATGGAAGTTGATTTGCACCCCCAAAGATCACGGAGGTTTGGGTCTTAAAAATTTAGGTTTGTGGAATGTTGCCCTGTTAAGCAAACATGTCTGGAACATAGCTGCTAGAAAAGACTCGTTATGGGTTGCTTGGGTCAATCGAGAAAAGTTAAAGGGTCAAAATTTTTGGGATGTATCCCCTAGGTTGAGGGATAGCTGGATGTGGAGAACCCTTCTAGGGAAAAGGGATAAATTTGCTGAAAAAATTGTATATCAAATTGGAAATGGTAAAATAATTTCTGTTTGGTATGATAACTGGGATAAAAATGGGCCTCTTTCAAAAATTATCAATAAAAGGAATATATATGAAGCTAGGCTGGATGATAAAGCTATGATTAATGATTTATTAATTCATGGTGAGTGGAAGTGGCCTAGTAACTGGACTCAGCTTTTCCCTGATTTGCTGAATGTGGATATTCCTATTATCAATAATAATCAAGAGGATTCAGTGAAATGGAAGTTAAGGAACGATACTCTTGTTGATTTTTCGGTGAGATATGTTTGGGAGACAATGACTCCCAATAGTCCTAAGGTTAATTGGGATAAAATTGTTTGGTTTAGTCAAGGAAATCCGAGACATGCATTTATAATGTGGCTTGCTATAAGGGGTAGACTCTTGACTCAAGATAGACTTTTGGTATGGAATAGGAATGCAGTGTTGTTGTGCCTTTTCTGCAATCTTGTTAATGACTCTCATGCACATTTGTTCTTTGAATGTGGTTATCCTGGTAGCATTTGGAAAGAACTGATTACAATGTATGAGGCAAATCAGTTAAGTATGGATTGGAGGACTGTTATAAATCAGATTGCTGCTATGCCATGTAATAATAGTATTCGCAGCATCCTTAGAAGAATCACTGTTGCAGTTGCAGTATACTTCATTTGGAAAGAGAGGAATGATAGGTTGTTCAATCTAAAAAGTAAGCCGGCTGATGTTTTACTACAGTCTATCCAAGATTGTATTCGGATGCAGCTCATGGGAATGAGGGTAAAAAGGTCTAGTCATGCAGTGAAGGTGGCTGCTAAATGGGATATAAAGTTCTTAGCTAATGTTGTTTAGCCTGTTTGTATTTTCGCTGTTGATGTTTAGCTTTGATTATATAGGCTTAGTATGTTCCATTGATGGTTGTATGGTTGAACAATTTATTAAATATATATATTTCTTGATGGTTGGTCTGGTTGAGGTGATGGCAATGCCGAAGCTCTAAGCCGGATCTATCCAGTTTTTTTCAAAAAAAATAAAAAAATCTACAAGATAACAAAATCATGTAAAAAATCCGATTAAATTAATGAGTCAATGTACCATATTAATCAGTTTTGTAAGTTAATAATACCATGGTTCAACTTTAATAATTCCAAGATGTTAGAAAATCCGTTAACCAACTTTATGATATTAAAATATATTTTAATCTTTTTTATTTTCTTAATATATATCAAGGACAAGGTGACTCAAACCCATATCAAGTATCTATGTAGTGATTATAAAATTGGTTTATTGGTATTGTCATATCATGTGCCTCTACCTAAACCTTTGTTTTCATTTCAACCGAAAGTTGGATCCCTATTCACTAGATTTGGACCAAATCATCAAATCCCCCCACCACCCCCCATATTTGTCTCCTATCCACTTGAATGTTTAAAAAATAATAATTCAACTTTCGGTTTTACACGTAAGTAAATGTCATAATCTTCAAATGACCCCTTTGTAGTCCGACCTTAATAACACATTTCGTTGTCAGTTGTCAAACATGTTTCTTTGGAGTAATCCCATTTTAGAAACTTTGTATTTGCATTGTTTCAAATATCACTCTTGCATTAGAGCATCCACAATGATTAACCTCTCCAATGACTTATTACTTTTGCCACATCATCTTATAACCTATTAGTTGAAACATCTCCAATGGTTAACCTTTCCAAAGACTTTTTCACTAATATTACTAATTTACCTTTATCTATATCAAATGTTTTATAAATGCCCCTCACTTATGTAATTTAACAATTTTTATAGCATTACAAAACTTAATATTATTAGTATAAAATTTCTCTTACAAAAATATTATAATGCTTGACCTTAAAAAGTATTGAAATATCATAAATTATAATTTATAGTTATAAAAATAATAAATTATTCACATATAAATATAAACATGAGTTTAAAATGTAAAATTGTTAAATAGAGGGACTAAAAGAATCAAAAATTGAAAGCTGTTCAAGTGGTTGGGGAAGATCAAGTGGTTGGAGTGACCTCTTAAAAAGTCATTCATTCCAATGGTAAAAAGTCATTTTAGAGATTATTCAAATAGTATCAACCTCTTGTTCAACCTCCCATTGGAGATGCTCTTACAAGATAATACATATCGTTTTGTGTTGAGTTGTGATCTACCCGCAACTTTTTACTACTTGTGTTCAACTCATTTAATAATTATTTGACTTGAGCACGGATTTCATTTAGAGATTAATATATTTATATAATTAAACTAATTTTCGAACTCGATAAGTTCATCCATGAGCTTAAACTTGACTCGATCGAATAAGCTTGCTTATGATCTTATAAAACCTATGTATGTATTCATGTATATATGTGTATAAATTATTAATAAAAAATCTTGAGAGAAGATGGTAAATCGTAATGGTTTTATACACGAGGTCTTAGAGTTCAAATATCATTAATATATTTTATTTCAAGTATTAAAACAAAACTCTTATATAGATTATTAAACTAGCTTCCGAGTGAACCATTCTTTTTAAAGTTCTATTTGTAAAATTAATCGAGCAATAGTTTTTGTTCAAGCTAGACTCAATAATAAAATTTTAAATTGAACTCGAATAACTCACTAATCGCTGTACTCGTAACACTTGTAGTAGCACTTCAGTGAAAAACTGAAAAACGGATAAAAGTTAATGGGCTGAAACTAATATATCAATAACGTTGAAGGACGTATATTGAAAATATTTATATCCAAACAAAACAACAATCTCGACGATTTTCAAGGGTTTCATTTTTGGTTATTTCCATTTCTGTATTCGGGAATAATTTTGATCGATTGAACGATTCGTTGAAATCGAAACCCTATCCGATTATATGTATAAACACGGATAAATTTATATTAGAAGATGAGTGTGGATCTAGCTTTGAACACCCATGGGAACCTTGACGAGCAGATTTCACAGCTCATGCAGTGCAAGCCCTTAATCGAGCCCGAGGTTAGCTATATCTCTTTAATTGACATGTTTTTTGTTAATAATTTCATTTTTAGGCTGCAAATTGTATTTAAGGTGCATTGTTGTCATGATTCTTGAACATTTTCATCTGTGTGATGTTTTTATGGATCTGCGATTTCATCGTATTAGGGCACTAGGGGTTCTGCAAATTAGAAGTTAGTGTAGGAGCTACAAATTGCTAAAAAGTTCGTATCTTGTTCATATACAAAATCAGCTTTTGCCCCTACAATTAAGGGAAAAATGATTTGTTAGCTTCATACTGGAAGAACATGGATTTTTTATAATAATTAATGTGTTCTATGTTATAATTTATAAAAGCTTAACTGAATTATGTTAAGTATACAAACAAGCTATTAATAATAATTTAATCAAGAAAAGCCTAAAGATTTACTGCTGTGTTAGTTATGGTGGTTAGTTTTTTGAACGAATCATGTTAAGCTACATGTATCTATGAATGTAGGTTAATACATTATGTGAGAAGGCGAAAGAGATTCTAATGGGTGAAAGCAATGTTCAGGTACTGTTTTTTTTTATTTCTTACTTTCTTTGTCTTTTTTAAACAGACATATAAAATTACATAAATATTGATATTTATGTGAAAAATATGTTTCTATTTTTCATTATTTGGATTTTTTTTTGCAGCCAGTAAAAAGCCCTGTGACCATCTGTGGTGACATCCACGGGCAATTTCATGATCTTGCTGAACTATTTCGCATTGGCGGGAAGGTATTTTGATTTTCTATATTCATCAATTTTCTGTTACTATTTTGGTTTTCTAATAGGTTATCCATATTATTTATATTTTTTACATTCAATTTCATAATTTGATCTTCAATGGCAGTGCCCAGATACAAATTACTTGTTTATGGGAGATTATGTGGATCGAGGATATTATTCTGTTGAAACTGTTACGGTAAGTGAATATTAATAAATATTTATAACATAAGGTCTTACTTCATTACTGTTCCCAAAATGAATTAAATACAATTTTAGTCACAACTCATTATACAAACTATTGTTTGGAGAACAAAAGTTTCATGAAATTGATGGAATATAGTTTGTCACATGCAATTTTATTTATTTATTTTAAATATTTTTAGTTGTTGGTGGCTCTGAAAGTGCGATATCCTCAACGAATCACAATTTTAAGAGGAAATCATGAAAGTCGACAGGTATAAATGTATAATAAATTAATAATAATATTTCTTAAAATTTTCTTTTACTTAACCATTATTTCTATGTACAGATCACACAAGTCTACGGGTTTTATGATGAATGCCTTCGAAAGTGAGTTCTGAAAGAATAATTGAATATTTCACAGACCAAAATGCCCTTGCTGGTTTATAATTTAATTTTTTCGTTTTATAGGTATGGAAATACTAATGTTTGGAAGACTTTTACCGATCTCTTTGATTATTTTCCGTTGACTGCTTTGGTTAGTACTCCGTGCTTTTTACTCTATTATTTTAATAATTGTATAATATTTTAATGATTATTGTTTTGGTTTTAGGTTGAATCAGAAATATTTTGTCTTCATGGTGGATTATCACCATCAATTGAAACACTTGATAGTATAAGAAACTTTGATCGTGTGCAAGAGGTCCCACATGAAGGCCCAATGTGTGATCTTTTATGGTCTGACCCCGATGACCGTTGTGGTTGGGGCATTTCCCCCCGTGGAGCTGGCTACACTTTTGGTCAAGTAATATGTTTTATATTAATAATATTTAATTTAATAATTATGTGATTTTTTTATAACATTTAAGTTTATTTGTAGGATATTTCTGAGCAATTTAACCATACCAATGGCCTAAAGCTTATTGCTAGAGCTCATCAGCTTGTCATGGAGGGATTCAACTGGGGACATGTAATTCATGCAATTTGACTGTTTTTACATGTTTTTTTAATAATATTATTAATTTATTATTACAGGAGCAAAAGGTTGTTACGATCTTTAGCGCGCCAAATTATTGTTATCGGTGTGGAAACATGGCTTCTATCTTGGAAGTTGATGATTGCAAAGGCCACACGTTTATCCAGGTTTCTCTCTCAACTCATTTTTATGCCCCCTTTTCTTTATTATAATTAAAATATTTTGCAATATGCCCTAATCTAAAAATGATTGATTTTTGCAGTTTGATCCTGCTCCTAGGAGAGGAGAGCCTGATGTAACCAGACGAACACCTGATTATTTTCTGTGAGCTTAAGTAGTTGTTGGGTTCGGTTAAAGGAATTTATAGGGCTGTTCCAAGATTGGGCTTTTGTCATGGGTCAAAATTGAAGGACCAAATGGCTTGTAAAATGGTTAATGTATGTATGACACTCTAGGTTTGTTTTATCATTTTGGTTAATGATTAAATGAATGGGTTTTTGACTAGTTTTAATCAAAGTTAACATTTGTAATTTCCATTCGAAGGTACTTAATATTTTAGATCAAGTAAAAGTGAAAAACCTAAATGTGTATATGTAGTACGTAGCGTAATGGGAACAATTTAAAATGTGTCCACCATCTAAAAAAGATGCTTTATATGTATTACTGTTGCCTGTGACCATGGGTTCACATTGGGTCAAAGTTATGTTATAAACAAAATTGAGGTAGCATTAAAAATAAAAAAGTTGCCCCCCAAATCTTGTTACTTAACTCACTTGTAATCCTCCTTGGTTCGAACCAGCAAAACCTCCACCTAGAAATGATTATTAAAATAAAAGTAAAGAACTAATCATTCGTAATTACATAAAGATTCTTTCAGAATCGTGGATTTTTCCGGAGGCCAATTGGGTAATGGAGAAGGAAGGTGGTCTCGATCCCCACAAGCTCCCTCCTTCTATGAGACTCATGTCCCACATATAATGATGATTCCACCATTCTTGCGCCATTAAAGAGCAAGAAGATTGTAGAAACAGTGAAGAGTATGCACACAAAAGAATGCATATTGAAAAAGATAGACCAAGATTCGTTACATCAAATGTTGTTTTTGTTGGATAAAATCAATAAAAAATTATATGTGTATATACAGACAGTAGTTGCCAATTACATACAACTTTTTTTATAAAAAAAATCATAGATAATATTATTCAATATTTCTCATCTCCATTCCAACTATTTTTCATTTTAGGACTTCTTCCCCTAAAACCTCATTTGGAACACCACTCACAAGTTTCTCAAATGCACTTTTTAACTTCCAAGGCAACACCTTCTTAACTTTCTCTATCTCCTTAGCAACTTCATAACTCAACTTTGGACCCCATTTTCGACTAACCATGGTGGCTCAACCACAACCATGGTTAAATGCTCGGCGGCAACCACCGCCGCCCTGACTCCGGTATCCATCACCAACTTTCCTTTAGCCGTATCGTTTCTTATCCCGTTCCTACCATTCCCTTGTAAAACAAGCCCCGGTTTTGAGTAAAAAGCATGCCCGTTTAAGGAAGCGTAAGCGACCGGTTTATTTCCATCTTCAAACTCGATTTGTGACACATCGAGCAATGTACCTCCACTATGTTCTGAAAAATAGACATATTTTAAGCTTCCATCGAAATTACTTACCCTTAATGTCAAATGCTCCCAATCACCAACATGTTCCCCTATTTTACCTAGTGAAACGTTGACAAATTCCAATTTTGCCCTTGCGGGCCCGTTGAACGGGTAAAACACCCATATGACTATATCGGTAAATGTCGCACCAAACATGGGCTTTATGTGGAAATACGCGTTTGCATTGTCTAAATCACCTTTCTTGACTCTCGCTTTAGCAGACTCGTCGATTGGGAGGTCTAGCCAATATGAGCCATCATCTGAACCACCTTGAGGAAGATTTGAACCATCGGGCTCAATCGGGCTAGGTTGAGTTTCTTGCCCTTTTTGGTACAACAAGGCCCCATTTTGGAAATACCAATTAACAGTAGAAGGAAGATATTGTTCATCCGGATGAAAATAAATTTTTGGTGAATAAGCTTTAACCAAAGCCTCAATTTGGGCCAAATTTGGCATAGCCGAAAGCGAACTTTTGGTATTTTCCAAGCAATATGGTAGTGACACGTCATCCGAACCAGAACCAGAACCATTTTTTACTAGAAATGAGCCTGTTGAAACACCCATGGCTAGGACACCCCTATCTTTAGGTCTTGACCCATACACATTCAACCCATTTGGGTCAATCTCATTTTTTAACCCCAAATCCACCTATCAATTTCAATAACTTCGGTAAAATCCGATCGAACACATCGGATTGTTTCTAGTGACGGTTTTTCTGGAGAAGCCGTCACGATATACCCAACGGCTTTATAGCCGGCGGGAGCCAACGGGAGCCAAATGTAGCCGTTGTTGTCTTCTTTTATCTTTTGGGACTCACTACTCCAAACAAGGGAGTAATTAGTTGGCATGGCAAGTGTTGAGGGATCATTTGCACCGGGCTTACCCGCTAGAACCCACCCGAATAGAGGCTTGTTGTTGCATTGGCTATAGTGACCAAGCACAAAGTAACCATCGGGTATAGTTGATGGTTCATAAAATGTTGCACCACGATTATCCGGTCCACCCTCGTGGTTAGCCCAAATTTTGTTAAATGAAGACACTTGACACACTTCTAGTCCTCCTAAATCGATCATGCCCGTTGCAAAACCACCTCCTGAAATCATATTTTAAAAATAGTAAATTAACTGTCGCAAAGTGAGTCGGAAACCAGGTGGGAAAAAAATTAACCTACTAAAATATAGAAATGCAGAAGATGTTTACCTGGAGGAAAGTTTGGGGTTTCAGAAGATGATATGAAAAGGGTTTCAATGGGCAAAGACATTTGTTTCTTCATGAATATTTTTGCTAATAAATTTCCCATTTTTCTTAGGGTGTTTGAAGACTTCAACTTGTCTTTTAATACAAGTGTTATTTATAGGAAAAATATTGTTGTGTTTGGTACGCAAAAAGTGGTTTCTATTAATAAAACTGAGAATAACATTATCCAAATTGTTTCCATAGGTTTTTGTTACATCTTTTCTGGTAACTTAAAAATGATATTTATAAATATTGTTATAGGCATATATAAAAGAAAATTAGAGGTGAACTTGATGATTTTTTTTTATCTAATTATGTATTAAAAGACGAATTAATTAAACATATCCATCTTATCTTCCCTTTTTACCTACCGCAAATAACATTTCATTTCCAAATGTTGAAATTAAAATTTGACTGAAAACTTCTAAATATTATTATTAGGTATAATTTAATTTGAAGTTTGCAGATTCAAAGCGTTTGTTTTAAATCCATAAATTTTTTGAAAAATCTCTTAAAACCTCATATTGATTCATAAGTTTACAAATCTTTTATTTTATCTTAAAACACAAAAAAAACTTAATTTTTTTTAAGTATCAACTACGAGCGAAATATAAACGAATAACATGATATTTATTTATAATTTATACATATTATTTATGACTCAAATATAATGAATATTAAAAGTTTCTATTACTCTGTTAAAATCAGAAAAAAGAAAAGAAAATCAGAATGGCAGTTTTTATCATAATTGTAATTTTATAATTTAAATTTTATATAATTTGAAGAGTAAAATTGTCAAATTACAAATATTCAGACTTTATTTATTTTATAAAATAAATATTTTTATATGATTCAGCTTCCAGATTTTAAAATCGTATTTTATTATGATATATTTTTTTCAAATTTTAAATAAAAACTCACTTATAAAACAAAAATACCTAATTTAATAAACATGTTTGTTTAATAAAATCGCTGTTTGGTCTCATATTGGGCAAGAGCACGTGGGTATAATATTATATATAAAAATAAGCCATTGTTGAGTACATCTTATAAATTGCTATAACTAGGTGTATAAACTAACGTACAACAAATTTCTTTTATTAACAAATCAGACTTATAATAAAATAAAAAGAGTAAAAGGAGAAAGACAAAATTAAAGGAGAAGTGAATGGCGTGCAAGGTATCCATGAAAATAGTTATAAAGCCGTCAAAGGCTTTCAATAAACCCCACTTGATATTTTTTTATTATTAATTTCATTATTTTGGATAACTTAAAGTTATTATTAGGGTGAACGCGGTTAAAAAATTGAACCGAAACGCATCAAAATTGATAGGACTGAAACAAATAATGATCAACTTTTAAAATTGAAAATCAAACCGATTATATGTGTTCGATTTCAGTCCGGGCCAATATCAGTCAATTTTCGGTTTGGTTTGAATTTTCTTTTAGCTTAAATGATAACCTCTATTATTGATTTAGATTGATTGTGTTATTTGGATATGCACATGTGCTTTGTGGGTTAGTGACTTTTGCTTACTATATTGGGCCTCAACGCTCTATGGGTAGCCAAGGTATTATTTTGAAATATTACATCTTATATGTATTTATAAAACTGGGCTTCTAGCTTTCATAATTAATTCCACTTAAAATTAGAGATAAACAAAAAAGTCAGATCAAGATTTGAAATCAGATTAAAATCGAATTGAGGCTTATCAAATCGGTTTGGATCCAAATGTGTCGGGTTAGTACCCGCTCGAGTATTCGTAGGGGTTTGAAAACCGGATTGACATATAGCAATTGAAATCATATTCAAAACTTGATTCATTATTCAACGGCGTATCTACATTAAAAAACGGATAGAAAACAGCTTCGATGAAAATTGTCGTGCATGTCTTTTGCCGACGTTTGATGCAGCCAATTGATCTTTAACGGGCTTTTAACAGGCACGTCTTATGCTCTTAGGATGCAAAATATCTATTTTTAATGAACTCAAATTACAAGTTTAGTCTAATCGCAAAAAATCTTCACGACTAAGTCATTTTTCTTACTCCATTTGTGAAGGCGGTCCCTTGCATATAAAAGTTATGCACAAATTTTTTAATAATAAAGTATAGTAAACAAACCGCAACAAGCCATATATTGAAATCGACCGTCGAAGCACATCAAAGAGCCACCGTAATTAACGGCTCGCCGGCACTATCCGTTTAAAAAACACATTCCTTGTGCCATTTTGACTTATTTGCACTTTTCATAACCTTTAAATATAAGAATTATAAGATATATGTTCGACGGTTCAAGTGAAATTTGGCTTTTAGTTTACTTGTATCATTATCATTTGTATTATTGGAACAGCCAATCTTATTGGCAGGGCCGGCTCAATGGGCTGGGCAAGCTGGGCGACCGCCCTGGGCCCCCAAACGTTAAAGGGCCCCCTATTTTAGTAGTTCTCTATATATTTAGCTAAAAAAAAATCATACTTTGTTAGAGAAGCACAAACTTAGTCCAAAATAAAAGTTGATTGATATTAGAGAAGGGCCCCATTTTGTATTTCGAATATGCAAGTTCATTTAGAGTTTTATTTAGTTGTTATTTTTATGTATTATGGTTCGGAGCATGTTAAGGGCCCTATTTTATATTTTGCCCAGGCCCCAACTCGGCTTGAGACGGTCCTGCTTATTGGTGAAAATCTCAATGAACTTTTTTTTTTCTTTTTGCAATATATAAATTTGCCTATTGACTCATTATGAGTATAAATTATTTAACTTTGTTTGAAGTAAAATCACCGTAGAAACGTTAAAAAAGAAAAAGAAAAAAAAAGGTATTATTTGTATATAAGATGTGGACTAGCCGAAGCGAGAATCATACCACTAGCTGGTCTGAGGCAGTGGGTTTATACTCATGTGGGCTGCAGGTCGTGAGTTCGAATCCCTTTGGGAGCGTTGCATTAGCGTAATTTAACTCATACCTCACACGGGCACATATGGGGAATTTTCCTTGGAAATCCCTTTGGGGGCTGGGTTTGCCCGCTTATGCGGAGCTCGAACTCAGGGTGCTCGCTGAAAAATTGCGAGTAGACTTCCGTTATTTCATTTGCCGTTTCCAAAAAAAAATGTGGACTAGCCATACTAAATATAGATGAAAACTTTTTTTTTTAACGGTAAGTTGGTTTGACATATACAGAATATATCTCATTTTTAAGGAATAAACTCCACCATTTTTATTTTCTTTTAAAAAATGCCCCCAACAAGTCTTGAACCCAAATCCTCTTAAAGACAAACTCCCCAAGGTAATCCTTGGTGACGAATTGATCTAAATCAATTGGTTTATAGATGAAAACATACATTTGATTTTGTTAACGATGTAAAGTTGGATTATTCACGAGAGAACAAATAACCATTACAGAATAAAAAATGTTTTTTGAATCATATACATTTTTAGTTTTATGCAAAAAAAATTAGGAGTTTGTTTTAGCTTTATAACGGAGCTTATCTTATTAGATTAAATAATTTCAAATTGGTGTTTTACTAAATTTTTACTAAGATAGTATTATTTTTTAGTGTTACATTTAAGATAGTATTATTTTTTACTAAATTTTTCTATTTACTAGAGTACTCAATCAAAATAAATATCAAAATCATAAAATATAATTAAAAAAATAATTAATAAATTTGATGTAACAATTATTTCTAATATTTATTTCACCAAATCAAACACAAGACAACAAATGGAAGACACCAAAGAAATTTAAAAATTGGAAAACTTAAAGTTCTATCTTCCATTGACTTGTTTTATCTTAAAAAACTATATAAACTTACCTTCTCCATTCACCTATTCATCGAACTTTAATTCCCACAAATAATATCTTCCGAAATGAATACCTATAATTTTGCTACTCTTTTTATTTTCCAAATATTTTTCTATTTTGTACCATTGATTTCAGCCGTTGGATCTCCCATAAACATATGGCCCAAACCTAGATCCTTCAGATGGACCACACCGCATGCAATCCCTTTATCGCCATCTTTCACCATACATTCTCCGTCACACCCCTACCTAACGCCGGCCGTTAACCGTTACCTCCGTCAAATCCAAACCGCTCAATACAATCCGTTACTCATTCCGGCCCTCAACCTCACCACCTCACTGCCGTTACAAACTCTAACGATCACTGTGTCCAATCTCACAGCAACGCTATCACATGGCGTTAATGAATTGAATCCTACACTCTCACCGTCCCTGTCAGGATCGATTAACTATAGAGAAGTTAATAAACACCTTTAGATCTAATTGAATATAGAAGTTGCAGCGGATCAACACTATATCAATGTAATTAAGAACAATGAACTGTAAATAATATGCAAAAGTATTAAAAACACAGTTTCACAAAAAGCTTCAATGTATATTATTGAGTTAACAATACACACGTACGTTTACAATTCGTAAGGAACTATTTATAATAGTCCTTGAAGCTAAACTATTTACCCTAGTTATTCTAGGACTTGATTTACATCGAATAATAAAAATATACATTGATTTACATTCTATAACTATCTATACGAAGATCTCGGACTTGATATTCTTCAAAAACGCGTTATCAGTAGTAAAACTAATCACCAGTATTAAATATGTAACATCAGTAGTAAACTTGGTGATCAGTAGTAAGTCCAGATACATCGTCAGTAGTAACTACTAATGATCAGTAGTATTTTCAATATGCCTTGATCAGTAGTAACTAAGTTATAGTGAACACCAGCATCAACTTCATCAGTAGTAATATGTTCTGCCCCATCAGTACTAAGTAAGTCAGTACTAACTGCAACATCAGTATTAAGTTGATCTGTGTTTTGCTCCAACAATCTCCCCCTAAACTTATTGATTACCTTTTAATCAATCAAGTTTCTTTTGTTCCTCTTGTTCTTTTCTTCTTTTCTCAAGAGTTCTTTGATTCTGTTGAAGCCTTTGTTCAATAATATATCTGCTGTTCCTCTTTGTAAAATAATTCAGTTTGTTTTGGAACATAACAGCATCATAGGGTTTCATCAAAGTGTTTATGAATATCTGATACATAGTCTTCTCAGAATGTGGATATTCTTTTTCATATAAGTATAATTCACACACTTTGCCTGATTTCTCAAAGAAGTACATATTGGCAGTAGGAATGACATTCCAAGCATACACATTACCTGGATTTGTAAATTGTTCTGGATAATTATCTGGATAAAATGCAGCATCAATCATCTTTGTTAAATATCCAGCACCAGACTCTTTCCATGATTTCTTTGTCATTCTAGGTTTTCCAATAATCAGAAGTTTGATTACATCACTTCTTGAACATGATCTGATTAAGGGTAACCATCCAGTGAATCTCTGTATAACTTTGTCTTCCCTTATGACTTCTATAACATTGTTTTGCATCACTCTCCAGTTAATAATTGGATTGTTCTGTAAAGGAGCAACTGGCATTTCAAGAACAGGTATATTTTGTTTTGACTTCTTCTTAGAGCTTTGTTCTTGATCAACATATTTTCTTTTCTTTGATTGGGGAGTTGAAGTATCACCAATAGTTGAAACACTACCAGCTTTGATTAAGTTTGGACTGATTGGGATTAAAGTTTTGACCTTCTTTGATTCTTCAGCTTCTTGTTCAGCCAAGTCTTTCTTCTTAGCATTGCAGTATTTTTCAATGATAGTCATCATCTTCATTCTTCCTAATGACTTTGCACTAAGCCCTTTTGTTTTTAAATACTCAATCATGTTGGCCTTCTGTTCAAACACATCATCAGTCAAATCACTTTTAGTCTTTTTACATTCAGAAACCAAATATTCAAGGCATTGAATATGTTCTTCTTCAATCTTTCTGAGCCTTTTGAATTCTTCCTTTTGAGCCTTTATCTGAATGTCATCTGTTTGAACAGATGCTTGAACAGGAATTTCTATTTTATCCTTCTTTTGTTCAAGAGCTTGATACTTAGCTACCTTCTCCCAATATCTCTTATGCTTCACCTTCCATTTAGACTGTTTATCATATCTAACAAGATTTATCTTGTTTACCATGTAATGACCAAGAGCTCTGTTAGGGTAATCTTCATCATATATTTCTTTACCCTTTCTAATATGTGCTGAAGGTGGAGGTGGAATATATTTCATGTCTGGCACTCCACTTATCATTACAGAAGGAGAAAATAACCTAAGTTCATCTTGTTGAAGTATTTTTGGATGTGGAGGAAGTGAGCACTCATCAACCTCAAACCAATTCACATTATCATCAATGTCAGGTATGATAAGTGGTTGATCAGGTGTTGGTGGTTTGGTAATGATGACATGTCTTTCTCTTTCAATTAGCTCTGGAAAATGTAGTTCTTCCTCTTCAGTAGTAACCAGAGTAGTTACTACTGGTGTAACTTCAGGACTTACTACTGATAGGGCATCAGTAGTATTTGCTGCTTTCAATTCCTCTTCTTCATTTACTACTGCTATAATATCAGTAGTAGGAGTTACTACTGGTGTTTCTTTTTCAGCTTTTTCTTTAG
Organism: Calendula officinalis; assembly: GCA_963853835.1. NCBI lineage: Eukaryota > Viridiplantae > Streptophyta > Magnoliopsida > Asterales > Asteraceae > Calendula > Calendula officinalis. The sequence continues at coordinate 3,713,956 of OY970830.1, read as the reverse complement.
TAGAAGCAGTAGTAATTGGCTCTTCTTCTGTAACCATCATCTCTGGGCCTTCATCAACTTCTGTTTCTTTTAAATTTAAGAGGGAGGATGCTGCTGCTGCAATAGATTCATCAATCATTGTCTGTATGTTATCCTTCTCCCCCTTAGTGAGCTCAACTGGTGGAGCCTCACTATCATCTAGTTTCTTCTTCAATTTTCTGATGATTTTGGTTTGTTGATGAAGCCTTTGCTCGTAGAACCTCATTCTTTTATTGATGGTATTGACATGCCTTTTCATGGCAGCCATTGTTTTCCTTTGGTTTGTTAAATATTTGAGACAATCTTGTACAGTGGATTCAAGAGAATCCACTTTATCCGTCAATTGAGTGATTTTAATACTGCCCTCACTCCATCTAGCAAGATCATCGGGCTTACTAACAGGTACATTGGTTTTAAGGTTTTCCTTCCTTTCCATCAATTCCACAGATCTGCCCTCATCACTGCTTGGTGATTCATTGGGTCTTTTAGACATTCTCTTCTTCCTAGAAGAAGCAGAGATGTCCCCCCTTTTGGTTTCTTGGCACCGGGGTCCTTTAAGTAATTCCTCAAAAGAGTCATCACTTAAAGTTGCTGAGGTTTGGGTCTTAGTGATGTTTTCACTATCCTGTGCACCCACCTTTGGGGCATCAGTAGTGAAAGCCCTCTCCTCATGTCCTCTCTCCTCCTTGGAGGACAACTCTTTGAGCCTGGGGTGTGACTCGATTTGTCCCCTGGTGTCCTTTAAAGATAATTTCTTTCTTTTATAAATTGTGGATATGTTTTGGGTTTTGTCTGGTAGGTCTTCCACAGAGTGAAGAGTAGCACTCTGCAGATTTAATTCAAGTTCCTGGGACACATTCAGGACTTCTAAGTTAGTGGGTGATTGAGTGGCTATATGGGGTGGTGTTTGGGCTGTATTTGGGGGTGATGGAGTGGGTTGAGGTTCAATTTGGGCTATATCTTTGATTGAACCCTCTCCAATTGGTGTGTGATCTTTGATCATATTAGGAAACAGAGGGGTTTCCTTGCCCGAAAATTTAAATTGTTTTCTCATATTTGAGAAAACTTTCTTGTTCAACTCTGGAATTATGAAAATATTTTTGGGAGTTGACAAATTTTGTAATTCAATGTTAATGATATGTTGGATAAATCTGGGATACATTAAAAATTTTGAAGAGTTAAGATTTCCCAACATACCTTCAAAAATCATATTAGAAAAATTGAATACTTGGTCTGTGCATAGACAGGCAACAGCAGATGCTATTGACCTGTTAAACTCATTCCAAGTACTTCTTTTCGGAGAAATACAATGCGGAATAGTATGGACAAGAAATTTCCATTGTGGGGAGAGAAGACCTTTTTGAAAAGTTACTATGTTTAGTCTTCCCTCATATCCCATTTTGTTTAAAATTTCAGCAATGAATTCCTTAGGAAGAGTAGTCATACCTGAGTCATCGTTTAGTTGAAGATGTTGTCGAATAGATTGTTCTGTGATGGTGATCGTTTTTCCATCCACAGTTGATTTTATCATTGGTACATTTGCACCCTCCGTTCTTTCAGCATTGGTCCAGAAATCCACCAAGTGCTGTTGGTATGCCTTCGGTTTCACCGTTAATGCGAATCGTATGTAAGAATTTTTCAGAAAGTTCACGATTGGTCGGAAATCCTTTGTTCCGTCTGGATTGCGTAGAAAGGCACACATGTTGTGGAACTCTGAGTATTTGAGATCGGTTTGAACATTGAGAGATTGTAGAGTTGCCATTTTGCAGTGATTTGAGAGAAAATTTTAAGAATTTTAAGATTTAAGATGAGTTTTTGATCGATAGCTAGGGTTTATCGAGAGGTTTTATCAAATCGAAGTGAAGATAATGCTAAACTAATCGTCTACCGCCTTTTATATATTTCGATTTAACCTGCAAAACTACTAAAATGTCCTTCGAATCATAACATAACGGTTATTTTCATGGGGGTTAGTTTGGTAATTGTGTTTCTGAAAGACCAGTAGTAAATAAGATATCAGTAGTAAAACGTCAGTAGTATCTACTAACATCAGTAGTGACTAAGGATTTCGACATCAGTAGTAACTATAGACATCAGTAGTAACCATTAACACATAAGACCAGTAGTATATGTGAATACCAGTAGTACTGACTTACCAGTAGTATTTGTGTAGACCTAATATACACCAGTAGTAATGAACTACCAGTAGTATATTGTGCATACACTTTCATACCAGTAATGCAGACCTACCAGTAGTAAAATACTTAAAAAAAACTTTTTACAACAAAACTTTACACATGATTTTAAGTGAGATTTTAATTTATTAAAATCATTCCAATGCTGCTGACCAAGAAGTTGAATCTTCCTACATCAAATGCTTTTGTAAAAAGATCTGCTAATTGATCATCAGTATGAATTTTAACAACTTTGATTAATTTCTTTTCATTGCAATCTCTTATAAAATGAAATCTTATTTCAATGTGTTTAGTTTTTGAGTGTTTTACTGGATTATTCACAATACTAATAGCACTTTGATTATCAATAAAAATAGGAGTTTTAAGGATAGAGATACCAAAGTCTAGAAGCTGGTTTTGAATCCATAGTACTTGAGCACAGCAAGCAGATGCAGCTACATATTCTGCTTCAGCAGAAGATGTTGATACATTTGTTTGCTTCTTACATTGCCATGACACCAGTCTTGATCCAAAGAATTGACATCCACCAGTAGTGGACTTTCTATCTTGACATTCACCTCCATAGTCACTATCTGTGTAGGCTATGAGTTCAAATGGTGAATCATGTGGATACCATAGACCTAGTGATGGTTTGCCTTTCAAGTATCTGAATATTCTTTTAACAGCCTGTAAGTGTAGTTCTTTGGGTCTTGCTTGATATCTTGCACACACACAAACACTATACATAATGTCAGGTCTTGATGCAGTTAAGTACATCAAAGAGCCTATCATTGATCTATATAAGTGTTCATCTACATCCTCCCCCCCAACATCAGGATGTAGGTGTTTGTGTGTTTCCATTGGTGTACTAGCACTTTTACTGTCTTTCAAATCAAACTTTTCCAAGATATCTTTGACATATTTTGATTGATTTATCAAAATACCATCAGTTCTTTGATTGACTTGGACTCCAAGGAAGAAGTTCATTGGACCCATGGAGCTCATCTTGAATTTAATTTGCATCAGTTCTTCAAATTCCTTGCATAATAAATCATTGGTTGAGCCAAAGATGATATCATCTACATAAATTTGTACCAGTAGTATATCATCTTTGACTTTCTTTGTAAACAAAGTTTTGTCAATGGCTCCTCTTTTAAAGTTGTTCTTCAATAGGTATGATGATAATGTGTCATACCATGCTCTTGGTGCCTGATGTAGGCCATACAGAGCTTTATCCAATTTGAACACATAGTCACCATGTTTTGGATCTTCAAAACCTGGAGGTTGGCATACATAGACTTCTTCTTCAATCTTCCCATATAAGAATGCACTCTTAACATCCATTTGATAGACTTTGAATTTCTTGAATGAAGCATATGCTAGAAATATTCTTATGGCTTCAATTCTAGCAACAGGAGCATATACTTCATCATAGTCTATTCCTTCTTCTTGAGTGTATCCTTGGGCTACAAGTCTGGCTTTGTTCTTGATCACTATACCTCTTTCATCTTTCTTGTTTCTGAATATCCATCTTGTTCCAATGGCTCTTTTTCCTTTGGGTAGAGGTACAAGTGTCCAAACAGCTTGTAATTTAAATTGAAGGAGTTCTTCTTGCATTGCCTCAATCCAGTTTGAGTCCTTCATTGCTTGTTGGATCTTCTTTGGTTCATCCTGAGACAGAAAGCATTCATACATACATTCATTAGCAATTAAACTTATATTACACATATTTGCAGTTAAGCTTTTGTTTAATTTGCTTCTTGTTTGTAGTGGTGAGTTGACATCACTTAGAACAAGGTCTAATGGATGGTTCTTTTGAGTCCTTGTAGTTGTAGCTTTATCAACCACTAATTGATTTTCAAGATTGGACTCATTTGTCTCAGGTAGTTGTTCTTCTAGAGATCCTTCATTGTCATTGATATTTGGTTCATCATCTTCTTGGTCAGAGTTACTACTGCTATTATCTTCATTGAGATCAAAGGAGTTGTTGTTGTTACTGGTATCAGTAGTATCTTGAGAATCTAGGTTACTGTTGGGACCAGTAGTATTTTGAGTACTATTACTGGTATCAGTAGTATTTGAATTACTACTGTCCTTATTCTCAGAGTTACTACTGATTCCAGAACTTGAGTTATTACTGACATCAGTATTAACTATTGGAGCAGTATTAACTACAATGTATCTCATTTCCTCTTGACCAGTATTAACTGATGATGTTCCTTCCTTTTGATTGTGACAATTTGAATTACCTACATTGAAATTCATATTAGAATTAAAGGATTTGGTTAGATTGTCTATGTCAAATAGCCAATCTGGACCATTTCCTTGTTCATTAGATACATTTTCATTAAAGGATACATTGATGCTTTCTTCAGTTATCCTTAGTCTTTTGTTGAATACTCTATATGATTTGCTTTGAGTAGAATATCCCACAAAGATTCCATCATCAGCTTTGCAGTCAAATTTACCAATTTGTTCTCTTGTAATTAAAATAGTACAAGGACAACCAAATGATTTTAAGAAACTTATAGAAGGTTTTCTTTTATTGAAAAGTTCATATGGTGTTTTAAAATGCGGCTTCACTATTAATACTCTGTTCTGAACATAACAAGCAGTATTAACAGCTTCTGCCCAGAAAGTAATTGGTAATTTTGAGTCTGCAAGCATTGATCTTGCTGCTTCAATGATGGTTCTATTTCTTCTTTCAGCTACACCATTTTGTTGTGGAGTTCTAGGTGAGCTGTATTGCCTGTCAATACCTTTAAGATCACAAAAGTTAATTAAGTTAGCATTTTTAAATTCTGTGCCATTATCACATCTTATGGCTTTCACTTTTTGATCAGATGTGTTTTCCAGTTTGACAATTAAGTTCTTTATGAGTTCACTTGTTTCATCCTTTGTCCTGAGAAAGAAAACCCATGTATATCTGGAAAAGTCATCAGTAATAACAAGACAATATTGTTTCTTTCCAATACTCATTACATTTGTAGGTCCAAAAAGGTCCATATGTAAGAGCTGTAAAGGAACAGAAATAGAGTTCACAGTTTTGGACTTATGAGAAGTCTTGTGTTGTTTACCTTTTAGGCATGCAACACAGTGATGATCACACATGAATTGTTTTTAAGGTAGTCCAATGACCAGATTTCTTTTTACTAAATTGTTCATGTTTTTGAAATTTGTGTGACACATCCTTCTATGCCATAGTTCTGATTCAGTGGTGTTTGCCTTGGATATAAAACAGTTGACCTCATTTGTAGAAATGAGTTCTCCCCCTATATCTAGGCAATACACATTGTTTCTCCTTGGAGTTCTTAAAACAACATATTTTTCATCTAAAATAAAATCAGGAGAAAGAATGATGCACTCAATGTCTGTGAAAAGAATCTTGTTCTTTTTATCACAAACTTGAGACACACTGACAAGATTGTATTTTAGTTCAGCTACATAAAATACATCATCAAAGGTAATTTTTCCATTAGTAACAGTACCTTTTCCTGTAATCTTACCTCCTTGGGGATTCTCACCAAAAGCCACATTCCATCAAATGACTTGAAATCTTTAAGAATTTGCAGATTTCCAGTCATGTGCCTTGAGCATCCACTATCAATATGCCATGTTCTTCCTTCTTCTGGGATCTGAATGCTCTGCACAAGTGAGTAAAGTATTAGTTAAGTTTGGGAACCCAAGCTTTATATGTCTTGGGTTCATCCTTTGAGAAATAAGCTTTTGGGGATTTAACTTTAAATACTTTTGGTACCCATACTTGTTTAGTACTGGTGTTTTGTTTTACTACTGACCTTTTGAAATTAGTACTAGTGTGAGAATTTCCTACTGATCTTGGTTTATACCCGTGATTTTTTGCTTTAGAATACTTTACTACTGATGGACCAGTAGTATTTGGGTACTTACCATGTTTAGAATGACCAGTAGTGTTTTTAGGGTTAACACCAGTAGTAATTTTGAAAGTTGTTTTGGGAGCAGTAGTGTTTTTGAAATTAGGGTTTTTACCAGTAGTATTCTTGTATTGGTATCATACAGCATTATAATGAGGGTTAACACCAGTAGTAAAATTGTTAAAGTTTCTACTGGTGTTGGAAAATTTAAAATATTGTTTATTTTGATTGGATTTTCCATTGTTCTTGAAGTAATTGCTATTCTTTGGGCTTCCAACTCTTCTGTTTTGCACAAATCTTTGTGCACTTCTTCCAAATCTTGGTGTTTCAGCAATTGGAGTTTTAATTTTATTTACTACTGAAGGACCAGTAGTATCTTTTAACTTTTGAGTTTTTGTATTTTCTTTAAAAATTTTAAATTCCTTTAACTCTTTGCAGTTTATTGGATTGAAGTGACAATCCTTTGCTATATGGTTCATTTTGTTGCATATAACACATCTTAATTTCTTATTTTTAGCACCTTCAGGTATTCTTTGGTCTAAGAGTTGTTTTTTATTTCTTTCATTTCCCCTTGTTAAAATTTTTGGTACATTATCTGCATTATATTTAGGAGATTCATTTGGACTTTGAGCTGTGTGAAAACTTGTATCAATTGATTTTGGTGATTCAGTTTGAGAGATTGTAAATTCAATTGATTGATCATCATCAGAAGAATCATTTGATTCAGATGTTTCATTATGTGATTCAGTTTGATTTTCAGTTTTTAATTCATTAATGATTCTTTCTGAACTGTTTTTAAGTGGTGGAATGATTTTATATGGAGGTGGTACAGCATGATATCCCACCCCATGAACAACTTTTTCTGTAGTTTGATTATTAGTTAATTCATCAAGAATTTTAGAGCTTCTTTCAAATTTTTTAATTGTTAATTTATTCTGTTCAATTTCAAGTTGACATTCTTCTAATTTACTTGTTAGTTCTTTATTTTTTATTTCATAAAATTCTTTCTCATCCACGGCTTGAAGCAATTCTTCTTTTATCCTTTGATCAATCATCTGGTACACCTTTATTTGATGTTCTTGATCAGTAATCACACCATCAAATTCATGATTTCTTCTCACTGCTTTTGCTAAATCTTCATTTAATTTATTGTTTTCTTTTTCTAAGTTTTTAACAATTTTAGCACATTCAGAAGTACAAGGTTTAGGTTTTACCTCAGTTTTGTTGTCAGTAAAGGCCATGAGAGCTTGATTTTGAGTATGCTCTTCTGCTTGGAAGCTCCAGTCATAGCCTTGTCCTTGTTGTGATACAAGGGCAGTTGATTTTGATCTTTTGTCTGGATGAGGACACTCTTTTGCAAAGTGACCAAGGTTGTTACAGTTGTAACATTTGACTTTAGTTTTGTCAAATCCAGCTTTGTCACCTTTGTTGAAGTTGAGGCTTGTCCTACCAGTTCTCTTTAAGAATCTTTTTGTCCTTAGGCTCAGCATAGCCATCTGCCATTTAAGATCCATCTCCTCAAGATCATCTGGGTTCAATTGTTCCAAGTCATCACTAATCAAGGCAGTATGCACATGACTGGTGAAGAAGGATTCTCTCTGCAGCATCTTCAGAATCTGCAGCCTTTCCTATAGAGGTTTCCTGACCTTGACCTGTACTAGAGACAAATGCAGCATTATTAGAAGAAATAGAAGGGTTCTTTTGGTTTACCTCAGTTTCAAATACTCTGAGATCATTGTAGAGTTCATCCAACTATTTTTCTTCTAGAGCATCTCTTTGTCTATATACCACTGTATACATGGCCCATTCTTCACTAAGAGATCTTAGGAACTTCATGTTGACATCTTCTTGATCCATCTTAACCCCAACCTGGTTAAGTTCACCAATTAGCTTGTTGAATCTGTCAAATACTTGAGTGAGAGTTTCATTGGGTTTTCCTTTGAAATTTTCAAAGTCTTGTTTGAGAACAGACTTCATATTCCTCTTGGTGCTCTTTGTCCCAACGAATCTCTTCTCCAGTGCTTCCCATAGTATTTTTGCATCATCATATTCAACAAAGAGATGTTGATAATCGTTAGGAATGACCAGTAATAGAGTGCTTAGAGTTTTGAGTTCGATGCCCTTGTCCTTCTTTTCCTTCTCACACTTAAGTTTGTCTGCCTCAGTTGCAGAGCTGCTTGCTTGACCAGGACCAGTTTTGTTTCCTTCAAGGACAACTTCCCACATAGAATAATCTGTAATAAGCATGTATTGCTTAATACGATTCTTCCACATCCCAAAGTTGTTGGGTGTGAGTATAGGAATTTTGTTGGCCTGAGTGCTTTCATTATTATCAGTCATGATTAATAATGTGTGTTTTAAAGATTAAAACTTTTTGTTGTTCTTAACAAATAGTAGATCTAGAACCAATAAGCTCTGATACCACTTGTCAGGATCGATTAACTATAGAGAAGTTAATAAACACCTTTAGATCTAATTGAATATAGAAGTTGCAGCGGATCAACACTATATCAATGTAATTAAGAACAATGAACTGTAAATAATATGCAAAAGTATTAAGAACACAGTTTCACAAAAAGCTTCAATGTATATTATTGAGTTAACAATACACACGTACGTTTACAATTCGTAAGGAACTATTTATAATAGTCCTTGAAGCTAAACTATTTACCCTAGTTATTCTAGGACTTGATTTACATCGAATAATAAAAATATACATTGATTTACATTCTATAACTATCTATACGAAGATCTCGGACTTGATATTCTTCAAAAACGCGTTATCAGTAGTAAAACTAATCACCAGTAGTAAATATGTAACATCAGTAGTAAACTTGGTGATCAGTAGTAAGTCCAGATACATCGTCAGTAGTAACTACTAATGATCAGTAGTATTTTCAATATGCCTTGATCAGTAGTAACTAAGTTATAGTGAACACCAGCATCAACTTCATCAGTAGTAATATGTTCTGCCCCATCAGTACTAAGTAAGTCAGTACTAACTGCAGCATCAGTATTAAGTTGATCTGTGTTTTGCTCCAACAGTCCCGTCGAACACCACCACCGCCACGCTCACGGCGGCGACGCCGTGGGGAGCCATGAGAGGACTCGAAAGCTTCTCGCAGTTAGTGTGGGGAAATCCGGCACGAGTTGCTGCCGGATTGGTGATCTCCGATTGGCCTATGTTTGAGCACAGAGGGATTGTGCTGGACACTTCTAGAAACTTCTACGGAGTTGAGGATTTATTAAGGCTGATTGGAAGTATGAGTGCGAATAAATTGAATGTGTTTCATTGGCATATAACGGATTCGCAATCGTTTCCGTTGGTATTGAAGTCGGAGCCGGAGCTTGCCGGAAAAGGATCTGACATGCAATACTCGGCGGAGGATGTGAAGCGGATAGTGGAATTCGGGTTGGAGTCCGGATCATTCCAGAAATCGATATGCCAGGTGGGTTGATTGGAGCTCATAAAATTCTACTTTTTTAAAATTCTGAATAAATTAATAATTAGCTTTTTCATCTTTCTAACGGTGAAGTCATTTATGTTGCAGGACATACTGCTTCATGGGCCATTGCTTACCCAGAAATCGTAGCTTGTGCCAACATGTTTTGGTGGCCAGCTGGCGCCCCATGGGAAGACCACCTAAACCCTCTAATCCCCAAAACATATGACGTCATTAAAAACGTCATCAACGACATGGCAACTCTGTTTCCCGATTCATTCTATCACGGCGGAGCCGATGAAGTCGTCCCAGGTTGTTGGAAAGCCGATCCCACCATCCTAAAACATCTATCGAGCAACGGAACTCTCAGCCAAATCCTAGAAATCTTCATCAACAATACAAACCCTTACACAAAACCGTACGGCCGTCTATTGGGAAGACGTTATTCTCGATGCGGAGATCAAAGTCAACCCATCGATTCTCTCTCCTGAGACCACAATTATGCAAACATGGAACGGTGGCCCGAATAATACCAAACGGTTAGTGTCAGCCGGTTACCGTACAATTGTGTCATCAGCTGATTACTACTACTTAGATTGTGGGCACGGGTAATAATACCGCCTATGACCAACCACCGGGTTTTGAACAGAAAAAAGGCGGGTCATGGTGCGGCCCATTAAAGTCGTGGCAGTTGATATATAATTATGATATAACATACGGGCTGAATGAGACCGAGGCGAAGCTGGTTTTGGGTGGTGAGGTGGCGCTGTGGTCCGAGCAAGCGGACCCCACGGTTCTAGATTCACGGGTTTGGCCGCGGGCTTCGGCTATGGGTGAGTCGTTGTGGTCCGGGAACCGGGATGAGTCGGGATTGAAGAGGTCGGCGGATGCGACTGATCGGTTGAGTGAGTGGATTAACCGAATGGTTAGCCGTGGGGTCAAGTCTGAACCCATTCAACCGCTTTGGTGTATTAAGAACCCGGGCATGTGTAATACTGCTAACCCTATTTTTTGAAACTTTTTTCCTTAAAATATGTTGTTATATGTTACATTTTCGTGTTACCATTGAAAAGTTAAGAGACGATGAATCATTTTATTTGTATGTAAGATTGTGTTAAAGTGAAATTGGATTTTTTTTTAACCTGAGAATTTAATAAAATTGTGTTATACTTGCTCCGTATCAAAATAAGTGAATCATTTTAAAGGTTACGTTTTTTGAGGCAAAATGAGGTAATTAGAATAGATGGGCCCCACACATTTACTATTTGTTGTTTTTTCTAAATGGTGAAAAAATCAAATATAGGAAGATGACAAAAATGGATGGGGTCCTATACTTTTAATGATGTTTAAACAGAGATAAGTAAGGGTAAACAAGTAATTTTAAATATAAAAACTTACCATATAAGGTAAATTATTAAAGTGATTCACTTATTTTGATACACCCGAAAAAGAAAGTGATTCACTTATTTTGATACGGAGGAAGTAATGATTTTGTTTTTATAAGGTGAAATTCAAAAAGGTTTCACGTTCAATCATTAGGAGTAGATTTTTTTTTGTGACTACGAAGGTTCACATGTGCCAGCTGTAGCTACTCACATAATAAGTGATCGCTCTTAGATTAGTTAACTTGCGAGTCAGAAACCAGATTACTAAATAAAATACCAATTTTGCTACGTAAGTTGTGAAAAAAAGAAATAAAACATCACGTGTCATCATTTCTAAAACCAAAAATCGCAAAAACATGGCTTCCCATTATAACATATGCCATCAACCAAAATCGTTTCTACAATCTAACACAAAACTAGACCCGGCAAAATCATGCAATTTGGCCCATTTGACGAGCAACTTCAATACACGCCCAAATACATTCTTGTTTGTATTCTTGAGGTGTAAAAATTTTCATATTCGTACATTCGAAAGCACAATCTTTTTCATTTGAGACTAGTTTTTGAAATTTTTCTCCAACATTTATTTAAATGAGATGTATTGATTGATATGTATGTGCAAACTGAACTGAAAATTAACTGTAATCATAGAATCAAACTAGATTGAACAAAGCTATACAGGTCCGGTTCTCGGTCCTAATTGTGATTTAAAATCACTTTTTTATTTGGTTCGGTTCGGTTTGATCCGAAAGCAAAAACAGTAGAAGAAAATTCTCGATTTAATTTGGTTCTTGGACGTTATCAGTTCGGCCAGAATCAATTTATCGATATGTTCCAACCGATTCTGTTTGATTCTTATATTTTCATATTTACTCATCGAGATACATAGATCATGATGCATTAAACTATTATTTTTATGGAAAATGCTAACCATTGCCCTTAGGGCAATGTTTAAGAAATTTTTATTGGCTTTAAATCATTGTACATTAACTAATAAAAAACCACCCCCATGCATTTTAATAACCACATTTGATTAGTTATACATCATTAATTGTACAAAAACCACTTTATCCATTCTTAACCATTGCCCTAAGGGCAATGGTTAGCAAATCCCTATTTTTATTTATTTTTTTGGTTTAACTAAAAACAAAATCATATATATTCTATTTTCTCAATGGCTATATAGCAGATGGATAAGAACCCCCCATCTTCTCCAATTCTTTCTTTCCGAAACCCTCTCTCTCTCTCTCAAGTCATGTCCGTCGCCGGCCAGATTTCTTCAATTACAACCAACATCACACCGCAGTCCCACCTCTCCTCCTCCACCTCCGCCGCCGCAATCCTCCCTCTCCGCCTCCACAAATCCCGCGTCAATCATGCCTCCCTCCGATGCTCAAACTCCTCATTCCTTAACCCAATCCGAATAACTCCACTCACAACCACCAAATCGACTGCCCGTAGACCAACCGCCATCAAAATGAGCATGGAAGCCGGAGTGGGCTTAATGGGTACCAAATTAGGAATGATGACTTACTTTGAAGCCACCGGGAAAGTTGTTCCGGTGACGGTAATTGGATTCCGAGAAGGTAACATTGTAACTCAGGTGAAAACTGACGGGTATAATGCGATTCAAATCGGGTACAGGAGGGTCCGAGATAAGAAATTGACGAAACCCGAAATGGGTCATTTGGAAAAGGCGGGTGTGATTCCGTTGAGACATTTACAAGAATTTAGGTTACAATCTGTTGAAGGGTTTGAACCAAATCAGAAATTGGAATTGGAAGAACTGTTTAAAGAAGGTGATTTGGTTGATGTTTCTGGTACCACTATTGGAAAGGGGTTTCAAGGTCATTTCTTTTATCCCTTTTGATATAGTTTTAGTATTTAATTACTTATAAATATATACTTTTTTCATTTAATGGGAAATTTGATTAGTGGCAAAATTACTTTTGAAAAGCTTATCATATTGTGTTATTAGGTGGTATTAAAAGGCACAACTTCAAAAGAGGGCTAATGACCCACGGGTCAAAGAGTCATAGAGCTCTTGGTTCAATTGGAGCGGGGACAACACCGGGTCGGGTTTACAAAGGGAAGAAAATGCCGGGTCAAATGGGTAACACAAAAACAAAAATCCGGAAACTGAAAATAGTGAAAATCGACTCTGATTTGAGAATTGTGATGATAAATGGGGCTGTTCCTGGTAAGCCTGGAAATCTCATCAGAATAACTCCTGCTAAGATCGTTGGCAAGAATATTCCCAAGAGTTAGTTAGTTAGTTCGGTTTTATGTTATCTTTCTTATTGTTTATTATCTTGTTTTGAAACTTGTATGCCATAATTTGTAATGAATCATGATTTGGAACAAGGATTGTCCCATCGGAATAGAGATTGTAACTGATTTTAAGAAAATTTATATCTATATATTTTTTAAAATTCATTCAAATCATGTTTCTTATCCGAAAAATGCGTTTACATGAATGAATTACACGTATCAAGTTTAGGTTTGAGCTTCTACCCAGAAAACTGCTGCAGTTTTTGGTGTAGCTCATACATAACAGTTTATAGTTCAAAAATAGTTATAAAACATGTTAAATAACCAAAACTAATTTATCACCTATATCGAATAGAAAAAATAGATTGCAAATCAAAAAAGATAGTTGTTCATTTGAGTCAACCAAGTCGATTGTATGGTTCCGAGGAGCCGCGGCTTGTAATCCTTCCACTATCATGAGTGAGGGGTTTTCGCAGCTCTGTGAAACCAGCCTTACGCAGTGCCCCCTACTTTAGGAACCATGTAACCCAAGCTTTCGTTTAAGCAACATGGTCCAACTCACAATTTGGAACGGACAAGCCAGTTTATGCACCAACTGAACCAATCTAGCAAAGCTAAATCTCAGTCCAACCATCTTTAATACCCTCACTTGAGTTATAGGCAAGCGCTACCAAGCCCGGTGATGGTGGCTCTGTATGCGTGCTTTATAAAGTGGAGATAAATGTCTTAACTGGCCGATGTGGGAGAGAAAAAATAAAAGTCATGTGATTCCATTTGAGTTTTTTTTTTTATTGCTTAATCAGTAAAATTACTAGAGCTATGTTTCCTTTATTATTACCAGTTGTTTATTTACAAACATGTACTGTAATTTCTGTATAAACCAAAACTTGTAGTTGATAAAATATTAACATAAAACTCTAGAGTATATTATAACGAGACTTGTATAGCAGTAGGTTAATAGTTTTTTTTTGAAGTATTCACTTTGTGTAGGTGTACATTTTGTATTTTAACGAGTCTAATCGTTAACTTGTGACAAAAGCAACGAGTACAAATTTTAAGAAACCTTATTTAAGTATTTGTATTATTTGCTAAAAAAATGTTTTTTTTTTTCAAAAAAAAATTGTAGACGATGATCATTTAACTATAGAATGCTCAAATAATACTTATCCACAATATTTTGTACTTTAAACACTTATTCGTGAAAGCAAATTCAAACTCCTTATTAAACATATAAACAGTTTTATATAAATTATCTTAAAACACCCCTTAAAATGTATTTAAGGCCAAAAAGAGTTTGATATAATTTGTATAACATATTCAATATTGATTATCAAACTTCTAAAGAAATGTTTGTTTGTTTCCAAATAAACACCTTGTTATTCACTTGTGTTTTTCACTCACAATGTACATTTATGCATCTAATTGAATTATAATGATTCCATTTGCATCTACGTACCGACTTATCATAACTAACATGATTACTTCATAAATTAATCAGAATAATATTAAGATCGTTAAAAATATAAATTTGGAATTAAATTGCAAATAAAGCAAACATTTAAGTCATTGTATTGCTAAAAACTTAAACTAGGACAGAAAGATCTTGGTCGCCAACACGATTGAAGGTTGGACAATTGGACATAATATTTTTTTCAACAAATTTTCTAGGGGTTTTTTAGTAACGAATTCTGTAGTTTAGGGGGAGTAATCTGAGTATTATGGTAGATCAAGGGCCGAAGTGAAAATATATCTTACAGAAAACATGGTTACAAAAATCATCTCGTCAAAGTTCCCTCCCAATCAATTGAATGGCGGAGAGTACCTGAGAATCGATTAACGATCGCATCAATCTGCATACTACTCGCCGGATCCTGATCTTACAGATCCACCTATCTCCGCCTATAACCACCGCGATCTCGCCCCTGAAGTTTCTCCGTTTCCGCTTCTTCTCTGTCTTGAGGTAATTACCCTTCTCGATCTCTTCCTGTCAATCTGGTATGAGATGTTAAATTTAAAAAATTTCATCTATTGATCTATATGTTTGATTGCAGTCCAGATTACTTAGGTAAGTCATTGTAATTTGTATGACGCAGAGAGTTCATTGATCGGTGTATTGAGTTTTAGAATAATATTAGATTATTGCGCTGGAGTGTGAACGAATTCTTAATTAACAGTCCTACTGCTAAATTACTATTAAAAAAACCGTGCTTTCCTTGTAGACTTTTGCTTCAGATTTAAGTTCAATGATCTTGTTCAAATTAACATACGAGTTCTTTCTCAGGTGCACTCAACAATTTGCACCGTATTTTCCAAACGACAAATATGAAGACAATTGCAGCAGTTTTTGTGGCAGTCTTGCTTGTGGCATCTGAACTGCCAACCGGTCTTTCCTTCTCATCTACAACCCCTGCATTTTTGTGGTCAAATATCCAAGACAGGTATCTATAGTTTTCCATAATTTAGGCCTTTCAATTAACTTATTATATATTTTTCATACTTATCAATGTTAATATGATTTTCAAGCACATCCTTTATTATATATATATATTTTTAAATTTTTATTGGTCGGAAACCACAGAGTGAGTACCAGCAAAGTGAAGGAAGCTGTAAGTTACCAAACACTTTCTCCAAAGGACTTAGCTAAATCTGTTATGTCAGAAGGTGGCTGGTCAAACTTACTGGTAACTATTGATTATCAAGTTCCTTTTTTTTTAATATCTTTTTATGCAACGGTTTGCAAGCCTTATGTTACTCTTTTTTGTAGTGCTCCAGTAAAAAAGAAGAATCAGTTGATCTTGCAATCGTTTTTGTTGGGAAAGAGGTAAGAATCTGTGGCAGTTATATTCTTCAAATTACAAATAGACACGTTGAAAATCTATATCTACTTGTCTACAACTATACAGCTAACTATTATTTTTTTAATTAACTTTTAATTAGTCTCTGCATGTTTCTGGACGTAAACATGAAGACCAACCACTTCTAGACTTGCTCAAGGTAATTAAACCATATATTCTCGAATCATTAATTTCAAGTTTTGTAAATTTTAATATCCACTTTTAATTCAAAATTAACAGGCCTCATTCACAAAGTCAACATTTTCTTTAGCATACCCTTATGTTTCTGCATCTGAACATAACGAGCCCCTGCAAAATTCGCTAGTTTCCGAATTTGCAGAAAGTTGTGGAAACAATGCAGGATTAAGCGAGGTTGGTATCATGGAATCATGTGCTGCAACGAGTGGAAACTTTGAGAAACTTACTGATATCAACTCAGTTCATGTAATAGTTCTCGCGCTACTTGAATATTTATTTAAATAAATTCATATCTTTTTCCGGTATCTAATAAATATATATATATAATGACAGGAATATGTGGTTTCAAATATGGAAAAGAAATCCAACGGGCAGACACCACTTGTTGTCTTTTGTAATGGAGGAACTGACTCACTGAAAGAAAATGAGCAACCATCTTCTGAAGGTATGTGAGTATTTTTTGTATGGGTCAAAATGGGTTTGGTTGACCCTAAACACTTTTCTTTTAAAAAACATTTCTTTTCTATAAAATTGTATTATTTTAATAATAATCTAGTTTTTTTAATAAAGTGATTTAGGCTGTTTTATGCACTAACAATACACTTAGGGAGACTTTTGACCTGTTTCCTTTTAAGCTATTTTTTAATTTGAAGATAAAAACATAACTAAAATTGACCTGTTTGTTGAACTTGCAGGACAAGTTTTCTCTGAGCTAATAAGTTCTGTGGAGAAAACAGGAGCAAAATACTCAGTTTTATACGTGTCTGACCCAACTGTGATCCGTTATCCTTCATACCGCCAGGTGGACAGGTTTCTTGCAGAAAAATCTGGAAATTCGTCACATGACTCTAACGCTTGTGATGAAGTTTGCCAAATTAAAAAATCTTTATTGGAAGGACTTCTGGTGGTAAGTATTGATTAATTATTTAATAAATTGTTAAATTACATGTAAAATGAAACGTTATGATTGTTTCAGGGGCTTGTTATGTTGATAGTTTTGATATGTGGACTTTGCTGTATGGCGGGTATCGATACCCCAACAAGATTTGAAGCTCCACAAGAATAATCTTAAATCTTTTTGTTATTTCAACTTGTGATTTTGTCACTTTGGTAGTATTAGATGAGTCGTTGTCTATTTATTATTTATCAATAATGGTTGTTTTGTCTACAATATTTATTTGGTATGACATTTTGTAATCGCATAAAAGCAAATTCAATGTAAAACACAGCTACCAAACTGCTTATGTTGCCGTTTTCTGCAGTTTTTGGAAAACTC
Organism: Calendula officinalis; assembly: GCA_963853835.1. Classification (NCBI taxonomy): domain Eukaryota; kingdom Viridiplantae; phylum Streptophyta; class Magnoliopsida; order Asterales; family Asteraceae; genus Calendula; species Calendula officinalis. Next base: position 3,696,464 of record OY970830.1, on the reverse strand, counting down.
ATATTCCTTGTAGTTGTAGCTTGAATAAAGTCGATTTGTGTTTGGGTGGAATGAACAATATGACCTCTTTTTCCATTGCGACACCTAAAAGATAGAATTTTTAGAAATTGATCGTGTATCTCTTACCCTACATACATCTTGTGTGTAAACGAATTCCTTGTCATTTTATGCAAATAATTAAATAGATTAGCTCTTTCTATATTTTTTATCTTAAGAACTACTACGAACATGTAGTTGTTTGTTGCACAAAATTACAAGACAATAACCACATGAAAAGGAAAAAAAAAACTCATAATTACCATAACCATGATCATTAACTGAAACCATTACATCGCATGAAACATCTATCTTTATTTCTCGTTTACTAATCATTTGTCATATCGTAACTTTGTTCAAGAAAAATGTTTACCGTCAACATAAATCTAATTCAAGTGAAAAGCTAGAATAAATGTTGATATTCACGCATTCTTAATGCATCTAGATGATGCAAATTTCTTTGATGAAATGCTTAACTTTCTTTGACACGATCATCATAAACATCGCACCATGCATGTGTAAACACAAACCCATAAGGTCATAGGGCGGGGCGGGCATGATCATGAGACCGTCCACCACCCGTTGAAGTCACTAGCCAATGACCCGAAGCCCGTGAACACATGTACACATAGGTCAACAACCAAAAGATCCAAGGAGAACCGATAAAGAGTATGGCAGCAACAGCAAACCACGGGTGAGTAGCGTGCGGGTCAAAGAAATAAAGAATAAGAAAAACGGCACCAATAAGTACACATATGCAAAATAAGGAAGCAATTAAGTTTACTCGGAAGTCTTCATCCTTACCATCCCCCATTTTGTTTATTTCTTTGTGATTGTCTCTCTCACCGTGAATCCTTTCCTTTTCTACATCTCCTTGGTTGTAGGCATTGTTGAATGTTTGTTACACGTTGATAAATTTCCTACCTTATATGTCGTAAGATTGTAGGGTGCAAATATGTTGGGGAACTTTTTCAATATTTGACTTTTGTTTTAGAGCAAACGCTAGAAATCGTCATTACACCAAGTCATATAATCTAGATGTATTAAACATCTATTTTTAGGCATTTTGGGAGAGGAAAAAAGTCAAACTTCTGTTAATATTATGGACATCCTTTCCGTAAACATTGATAAATGGTAAAGTGTTGGCCACGTGCATTATTTGAAAAAGTAAAAACATGGTTCAAAAGAGCTAGCTTTGATATCATCATGCCTCACTAAACCTTGAGATTTAATCCAAGTGAAACTTGACGTAAACTCACATCATAAACTATATATTTTAAAGTTATGAGTGTTATCATTTTCCTATATTAATTAGTTATCAATTATGAGGTTATGACAAAATATGTGTTTTGGGGTGACAACCACACTCGTCTATCGAAGTGATTCAGAAATCCGAGCAGCGATCACTCAGTCCGCCTCCGAAGTCCGGCACTTAGTCGGACCCTCCACTCGAGGCTCGACCCAATCTGACCGGTAAATTTAAATCCCAAACTTTGCTTCTAAACCCTAAATTTGAGTGAAAATTGTGACCATGGATTAATTAATGTAAATTTGTTATTTCATCGAGACGCAGTAGGTTCAAATTAGCGATTTATGATTGTGAATTTGTTGATGAAGCTGTGAAAATATGTGATTGATGTTCCGTTAAACTCCACTGAACTTTTAGGTGCTGTTTGATTTCGGCTGAATACTATGATTGACTTATCCGGTCAAAATTGATGTGACATTAATGTGCATTGGAGATGCTCTAAATTAAAATACTATTTGATTTACAGAACTTTAACATGTTGTAACAAATTGTTGATTTTGTTTTATTTGCGATCATGATGTTCCAACTGTCATTAGCAGTTTCTAATGTTGTTTTTATATATTTCAGCAAGATTTCATAGGAAAATGTCAAAAGATGGGCAAGTGCAGAGGATTTAGCAAGAAACAGGGGAAGGGTTCTTTCATTATATAGGCAAGTATTAAGGAGCCTAAATTCCCCTGTTTTGCCTTTAAATTGCACAGGAAAGCACAAGCACTTTATGTTAGCTGCTGAAGAACGATCTGTTCACAACATTAAAGATCTCATTGACTACTCTTTATCCCTCTTCAATAAAAGCTGTTACCATTCCGACATGATACTGATTCATTTGTATTCTATAAAAACGCTCATAATGATCTTTCTTTTTTTCATCTTTCATAATTTATCGAGGTAATAAGTGATGACTGTTGTAATCATGGTTTGGTGAACATATTCATAATTAAATTCTATGATTGTTGTTTGATATCTTTAACAGTGTGTTTGTATTACACTTGAACTGATTCAGATTTAGATTCAATGAGTGTTTTTAGCACTAGAGAATAAGATGTTTGTAATAGGATTGACTATGGAGATCCTTCCCGGAGACATGTTAATTTTCCCAGAGACCGGGTTATTTTTCAAAAAAAAAGAAATATTTTGGACCAATTAGAAAAATATACGTTTTAAAAAAATATAAAATTAGTCAATTCGACTAATATATTCATTATATTTACCATCTTTTCGTCGATTTAGTATTGAAATAAAATTTCTGGTAAAAAATATAACACCATATAGAAAGTTAAAGTAGAATATTGCTTCTTACTAAATCTTCCTACTTTATCCTCCTACACATATTATGATTGTCATGTGGAATCTACTAATTCTCTTTTTCTTAATCTCATCATTTGATTTGGATGCTTGAATTGATTAAATGAGTAAAAAATATTAGTATAAAACAATATATAACTCATTAAAATGCTTAGACATGAAGATCATGCCTCCTCAAAACCATCTAATTTGATGCCTACAAAACCTGAGTTAGTTCCATTGTTGGCAACTTTTCAGCAAATTGACATTCAGCAAAGATATATATTATAACATTTTGAGTGTTTGGATATTGGAAACTAAAGAGGGTGTTTGAGATTATATTTTTTGAGTGCTAATTAGTGTTTGGATAAAGAGATAATAATCACTTTTTTAAAGCTAGTGAGTTGATAATTTCTAAAAGCACCTTTTTTTTTATCTTCCACACTTTAGAAATATGTTATCCTAAAGCCCCCTAGTAATTGTTCCTGAATTTTAATATCAATAAGTTGGTTAAAAATATGATTATCATAATACAGTTGTAGGGTTTATTGTAATAAACACGTTTAAGACAACTTAGTACTTTTGATGATGTTTAAAAGCTAATTCAATGAAATTTTATTCACTTCTATAAATCAATTACACATTATGATGGAAAATATTTCTACATGTAACCTTACAAGAGAATATTAATTCGTAAGAGTCGTTAACATAAAGAGAATAAAATTAAGACGTAAAGTGTTTCTGTTTGAACGAACTATAGACGGATAGAGATTTTTGTCCATGGATTTAGCATTATGTTTCTTGCCTGTTATTAAAACAATTTGGACCTACTATCCTACTTAAACTTGTTGTAACAAATAATAGAATTAATAGGCAATCAATCAAAAACAAGAATGATAACCAATAGACTAAATGATATGTTTATGTCCATTAGTTGACTAAGAATTAAGAATTTAGGGTAAATTACACAAATCTGCAATTGTTTTTATGCTTTAACTTTATTTCGTCCTTGTTGTTTTTGATTTTTCTGATTTACGAACTTCCATCAAATTCGGTCTAAATTGATCCGTTAAACCCCATCACGTGCCAAATACATGAGGATATTTTAGTTTCCCCCCTTCATCATCTTCTTCTTCAACACACCAATTACACTTATTATAGGCAATATATTTATGTTTCAATTTAGACTTCAACCAATAACATTTTAGTTGACGAGACATTCATATATTATTCGCTATTGTACTAATAGGTGTATGTTTAAAAAGGGGTAATCTTTTTTATTATTTGTTGCACCAATGTTTTCTCCAAATTTTAAGCTTGCAAATGTCATGTGTTGGATGAAATACTAATATTTAGCTTTTACAAAACATCCAGGTTACATCTTACGATCTTATTCTTAAGAGAAATGATATTTAATCCTACCATTTAGACCTACTCATAGGCCTATCCACTTGGTAGGATGACATATGTATTCCACTAATTCTCTTTGCTAATATTATCCCTTGATTTTGACACATGTATTCATCTAATGAGTATGCCTATGAGTAGGTCTAAATGATAGACCTAAATATCATTACTCTATTCTTAAAGGAGGCAATTATGGAGATATGTTACAATTTACTGATCGGATTATTGGAATGATTTTTATTTTCTTATAATGTTAAAGATTTTGAATATGAAAATGTTAGTTGATTGAGTTAGTTAGAGTGGGCGGTTTGCATGAAAGGGGCGCAAGTGGGACCCAACAAGACTAATAATGAAAAAAAGGTTACAAAAATAACCAAATTGCAGCTCCCCAACTAACATACTTTGGTTGAATGGTTGCAAAATGTGTGATCGATCCCTTCTTAACTCCCCATCATATTTACAATAATGCCATTCACACTAAACTCATCTGCAAATACTATTCGTTATATGTACAATATAAAGTTCGACTTAACAAACAATATATAAAAAAAAAATGTTATTGGTTAAATATTTATAGTTACATTCAATACAAAAAAAATAATATATTCCTACAGTTGAGTAAAAAAATAATATGTTACTCAAATTAAAAATTAATATATTTATTTATTTTGGGTAATATATATTGGCATAAATGTTTGTTTGACCCTTGTTAAGTTGTTGTAGAATAAAGTTTATTATATATTTTGAGGCTAATTATTATATATTAAACCATGAAACTAACTATTATCTTGTACCTATAATCACCATATCCAAACACTTCAACACATATTTGCCGATATCTTCCTTGATTAGCAAATATGGCCACTTTAATGTACATATTGTACCACATGCAAGGTACCATCGTAGATAGGGGTGAGCAGAAAAAGAGGGTAACCGGAATCGGAACCGGAACCGTCTCGGAACCGGATGTTCCAGACCAAGAACCTGCTAGGAGGTTCCGGTTCCGGTTCTTAAAATCATGAAACCGCCCTAAAAGGTTCCGGTTCCAGTTCTCAAAATTAAGTAACCTGGAACCTTTGAATACCCTGGAACCGGCGCTTACACGGTATATTTTTATTAAAATATATAATATATTATACATGCTTACATTAAATAGATTTATGATTTATCTAAATGTAAAATACTAGTCTAAATAAAAATATAAAATTGATCTTACTCGTTATAATTGAGTCAGAAATTGGGTGAGACATTCACTCATCGTAAGGTCGTATCTTTACATTTACTATGTTTTTGTCATTCTTATTCACTTATTTCTATTTTGAACAATATTCGTAATCGTTGAACTATATATCGTTAAACGATATTTGTAATTGTTAGTTTGTGTGATTTATTGTCTTGTTTATTCAGTAAGTAATGTTAAATTATTTTTAATTTAGATACAGTGTAACCGGAACCTGCCCTTGATTAGCAAATTATTTTTAATTAAATTATTTTTAATTTAATCCGGTTCTGAAAATTTAGGAACCTGTCTTCCAGGTTCCGGTTCTTATATCTCAGGAATCTGCGATTCTAGTTCTAGTTCCGGTTCCAGTTATGCTCACCCCTAATCGTACATTCCTTGGTAACCTTTCTCTTGAATATTACATTTTATGTAAGTTAATTAAGTTATAGAGTAAATTACATAAATTGTTCAAGTATATTTCGAAGCGTTTTTTCCATAAACTTTCTTTTTTCATTTTCTTTTATTTATGTGGTCTTTGATTTTATTTATTTGGTTCATTTCCATATAAATTGACCAAATATCCTTATCTTTTAATTTATTTGATTTTTTTTTTGTTTTTTCAATTTTCCAGAGAAGATGCCCATGGGAAAAGTAAAAAAACTAAAAAAAAAATCAGATAAATTAAAATTAAGAATATTTTGATTAATTTTAAATGGAAATGAACGAAATAATGAAAAAATTAAGACCATATAGAACAGAAAAACATAAAATAAATTTATTAACATAAACACATGATACAAAATAACACATGCACACTTTAATAGTTTAATTTACTCTAACTAATATATGAGTTACACCCTCCATTTCAAAATTATTGTTCACATAGTTTAAGAAAAATGCATTTATTACATTATATAACTAATAAAATTTTATTTTTACTACTTAACTATTTTTTGATTGGTGGAATTTCAAATTGACAATAATTTTGGGATAACCTAAAAAGGAAACGTGGACAATAAAATTGAGAAGATGGAGTATTTTTTAATATCTTGTATATTCAAATGCAGTTATCACTTTTACTTCATAATAAATATATGGCTGCTCGTTCACCGCCGGCAATTTCTGTCTGGCCACCACCAAACTAAAGTGGCAAAGTGAAACAGAGGCATGATTTTTCCTGCTATTAGTGTTGTTGAAAATTGAAATCATAGAGGGTAATACCGTAAATGCATATGATTCTGCAAAAAGTAAGTTTCTGCTTGTTAAGAGACCTGAAGAAGGTGGATTCGTTTGGTTTAAAGAAAAATAGATTTGCATACACTAAGTGCCCGTTTGATTTGCATGACTCAGTCCAGGTTTGAACTCGGTCTAAGTCCGGATGTTTGATTTCCTCAATTTCGTCTTACTCGGCCTGTCAGAATCGGTCCAAACAATTTAATGATCCGGTCCAAATGAAAAAAAAGCGACTAACTCAGTCTGAAGTTCTGATTGAGTCAGCAACTATCAAACAACCCCTAAGTATTATATTGAAAATCATATACTAAATAAAGAAAAAGAAATCATATATGGTGGTTTTTAGATTCCGGCCAAATTGATGGTGCAACCGGTTAGGATTACCTACTAAAAAGGTTAAAGATTTAAAATTACCACCATATTGATTGTAAACGGAACATGTACCCTTTTCTCAAAATTAATTGAATTATTAACCTCTTTTTATGTGACTTGTTTTTTATGAAGAGGCACATGTTAAACACCTGGGACAAGAAACAATCATAATGTGACATTTCTATGCTAATCATTTACACAATAGAATAATATATTATTTTATAATTATGTATTTAACCCTAAGTGAGTTTATATCTATCAATTTTATTTACATATTTGTAAAATGTGATTTAAAATATAATTTATAGAAAAAGCTAATCGGTAAGAAAATAAGAAGAATGATGAAATAAACTGGTACAAAATGGAATCAGATAGTCAGTAATGCATATGGTGGGTCCAACCAAATCCTCCACTAAAACAGAACTTCATTCTCTTTCTCGTTTTGGTATTTCCTTTTCCCCAACTGAAAGTTGTTCAACATTTTGATTCTTTTCTATTTATACTAGGTTATGACTCGTGAAAAATCACGGGTTATAATTATTTTGCTGAAAGTAAATTTTATAAAATTCAAAATTTTATTGTTAATTACATGATTATTATAAATTATATAAACATGAGAATATTTATGATTATGTTATAAAAAAATGATAAATATAGAATAACTATAAAATCAAATGAAAAATTATTAAGTAAATGTTCAACTGTCATCAGACATGAATCAAAGCAAATAGATATTTTTATGAATGTATTACTGATAAAGTTTGTGTACGTTGACCAAAATAGTCAGATTGTTTGACTGACACAATTTGTGTATGTTGAATAGAAATAGAAATTTTTATATGGTTTGTTGGTTTTCAAATACAATAATTCCAAACCCTCGAGAACGTTTTGTAACATAAACTTGAATGATGTCATGCTCAACCAATGTTTTAAAACCCAGGTTGACCCAGCCGGTTCAACCCGGGACCTGTAGAAGACACCGGTTCAATAGTAGCCGGGTATTTAATGAGTAACGATCCGTTGATCCGGGCGGTATTGGTCAAAGTCGGCAACCCGTAGACCCGGAAATAACCCGCGCTGTTTAGGGCCTAAATCTTTCCTACTTTTGGTATTGCCAATTAATATTTCACGATTCTGTTTTCAACTTCTCACTGCCATAACTGAGAATAACATATTCATATTGTTATCTCTTCAAACAATTAAATATGCAAAATACTCATTTACGTGGATGAACATATTTGCAGATGGCAAAAAAAGAAACAAAATATGTGAATCATGAAAGTCGATATACATGATTTATGAAGCAAGTTTAAGTAATACGGAGTATATTTTTTCATGTTTTTAGGTGTTCCACTGGTTTAACCGCATGAACCTATTGACCCGTGACCCGGTTATCATACCAGGTCGAGTAATAACCCGGATTTGTATACCTTGTGCTCAACTACTTTTCCAAACTTTGAGAATTTTCCTTTCGACTCCTCTAAACAAATAAATAAATCAAGTATTAGAGTTCTCAACAATTAAGATCAACTACTTTTCGGTGTACCTAGTTTGCCCTAAGCCCCTAACAAAAATATATGCTAACCTTCACTAATTACAGCAGGAATTCCGCCAACAAAATTCTTTTTTGCTTTAACTTTTTTTGATTCGGCAAATCCTTTGGGAATTGTTCCTTTGATCCCAACCTGTCCAATATTAATGTATAGTGTAAGACAAAGAGCTAAAGGAGTAATTCAAAGAACACAAATTATCTATTTAATTCGTCGTAACAATCAACCTTTTCTAAACTCAGCATCTTCATTTAGCACTTTAGAAGTTCAGCAGTCAATTTCAAGCCACAATAAAGGAAATGGATAGGCTTAAGTAAGGTCAAAAGATGGTTGTGTTGGGGAAAAAATCTCCAATGATCCTATGACCACAAAAATTATTTATGAGATACCTTCAGAAATTTCTGAATCACTGAATTGAAGAAACGTTACTTATTTCAAGAATTTCATCGAACAGTTGGTATGCATCTCCAAATCACCACATTTTTCGAAATACTACAGGAGCTCAATTGCATCTAAGATGCCAAGATGAAGTATCAGAGAACAATGTTGTTGGTGTTTATTAGAATGAAATTAAAACATCAAAATAAATATACAAACATTAATAATGGAAATCATAGATTCACAGAAAAAAAAGACACACAATTTCTTTTTATAATTCATTGAAAAAAAAAGTAATTACATCAGAAGAATCAAACACATATTGAAAATCAAAACAAAATTGAATCATAATTGTTTGTATATCTAGGCTTCGATTTTGGTAAAAAATCTCCATTGATCAACAAAAACATAATCGCCTGCAAAAACGATTGAAAGTCCTTTAGTTTTCTCCCCATTTGATTATGAGGAATGTGAATTCGTTTTCTCAGGAAATAATTTGGAAATATAAAATAATTGCTATTAATTGCATATTAATTCCTGGTGAATAAGAATAATTGTATATTAGATTAGATTAGGAAATAACTGTGTATTAATTGCTGCTGAATAAAAATGCACTCATGCAATGGGCGGGAAAAAAATCTTGTAGCCAATAAGAATCTGACATGTGGCAAAATAAGGCTCTAATAAAGTGCCATGTTGCTACTAAATGCTTATTTTATTATAATTAATAGATTTTATGTAAAACGGATCACATTTAACTACCTTCATTTTTACAAAGAACAATCGATGTGCTAACTTCGTCTTATTTATAGTTGGTCCTAGGTTTATATTTTATTCATAAAATAATACAGTTAAATGGGTAAAAAGGATCTTTTAACAAAAAAAGGGATTAAATAATTCGAAAAGTGCTTAAAATATATTAATATGCTTGAGGACATTATACATAAATTTATTCAGAAAAATCAGATTATTGGTAAAAGGAATATTGTTTTGTTAGTCTTACATAATTATTGTCCGGCTAATGACCAGCATCCTTGCTAAATTGTGTTAACCATGACATTAGTAGTAATGGTTACTAAATCTAATCCTGATCACTTTAGCAGCACATCATCTTGATCAAATACATTGACAAATGCTTGTAATGGTGACCAAATTTAATATCAAAAAAAAAGGAAGGAAACTTCACAACCATTCAGTCGACTGGGTAACAAACTAGATAAAGGTCAGAAGGGGACGCGTTCGTGCATGGTGCTCGTAAGGGGGAGATAATGGTCATCCATTACGCCCGGTCTAAACCTCATAACTTCTTAGTGCCTTATGTCTATTAACACTAAGCTGATTCAATTAATAGTCCAATTTAGTAAATAACATATACGGAGTAATATTTTGTAACGACTTATAAGTATCTCAGTACTACATTATATTTTTCTGTACTTTAACATATAAATGATGCATTTTTATGGCAAAAAATTATAAATAGGTCCATATCTTCACTTCTAGTCCCCTAATCCTAACCTACCCCTCTCTCTAACAATTTTTAATTCCTTTTCTCTCTTTTTCCATTTCTGCTTCTTTTGTATCTTCAAATTCTCAGTTCATTTTTCATACTCTCACTAAAGTTTACAAAAATGCTTGATAATTCTGATATGTTCGAATCAAGTGCTTGTTTTGATCCAAACTCCATAGCTCACAATCAACAATTCCTAAGTGATCATCAAGATATCTCGAATTTCCCCAATTTCTCCACCATTGAAGCACCTGCAAGTCACCTTCATCAACAGCATTTCATGAACTTAGAAATGGACCACCAAAATCAACAGCAAATTAATCAAATGTTCATGGGAAGTGATACCAGCTGTTTGCCTAATCAAACAACACCGGATCTCCTCAACCTTTTCCAATTACCCAGATATTCATCGTCAATCTGTTTTTCTAACCCGACCCATATTGATCAAAATTCGGGTCAAGCCATGTATGACCCGTTATTGCCTCTTAATCTGCCCCCACAACCTCCGTTTTTCCGGGAGTTGCTGAATTCACTACCGAACGGGTATAATTTAACGGGTTGCGGGTCGATTTTTGGGGAAATGGATATGGAAAGAGGAGAACAGAGTCAAATGTATCATGAAGGTGATGCAATTTTGGATTTTGGTGGTGGGATAATTAGCGGTAAAGGAATTAGAGATAATAAAGATACAAAACATGTTGGTACTGAAAAACATCGAAGGCAACAATTGAATGGCAAATTTGATGCTTTGAAGAGTTTAGTACCAAATCCTACTAAGGTATTAAATTTTAAAATTATATCTAATTTATTGTGTTTTTATGAACAGTTTATTCCTAGTACATAATACACTGTTTGATTAATTTCAGACTGTTTATCTGAATTTTTAAAAATGGGGTGATTTTCCTACCACATCTTTTGAGTATTATACCACAATATATGCATTATATGCTTGTATAATTTGCAGGAATAGTTATATATTGTGGTAGGAGTATCAAAAGTTGTGGTATGAAAACTAATTCCCTTTTTAAAAAGGGTGTGTAATCAACTAACTCATATTTTTTATAAAAAAATAAATTAATATCTACTAAAAAAAAACAATTACATTATTATTTATCAATCAGAACAAATGAATTTGGTAATGATTAAACTAATTTTCTTGTGGGTAATGGTGTGATTATGAACAAAAAGGATGATCGGGCATCGGTGGTTGGTGATGCAATTGGATACATCAATGAGCTCAAAAGAACTGTAGAAGAATTGAAGATTTTGGTGGAGAGAAAAAGATGCAACAAAGGTGGTGGCGGCAATGGTGGCGGTGGTGGTGGTGGTGGCGGTGATGATCAGCAGGGGTATAATGGTAATTCAGCTTCTACAATGAGGACTTCATGGTTACAGAGGAAATCAAAGAACACCGAAATTGATGTTCGAATTATTGATGATGAAGTTACGATTAAATTGGTGCAACAAAAAAGGATTAATTGTTTGTTACTTGTTTCAAAAGTTCTTGATGAACTTCAATTGGATCTTCATCATGTTGCTGGTGGGCTAATTGGGGATTTCTATAGCTATTTGTTCAATACCAAGGTACAACCTTTTTAAGCACAAGTTACAACCTATTTGGTTAATTTATTAATATTATATTTTGTTAATTCTTGGAAAGTTTATGATTTTGAATGACATGTGCAGATTTGTGAAGGGTCCTCTGTTTATGCAAGTGCTATAGCCAATAAGCTAATTGAGGTGGTGGACAAACAATATGCAAGTATCCCAGTCACTTCTAGCTACTAGGAAGGGGACTTACAACTTTTTATGCATAAAGTACAATTTCTTATCCACAATGTACAACTCTCTTTTTTTTGCATAAAGTACAATCCACCCAATAGGAAAGAGATGGGGACACTTTTTACATGGTGTTTCTACATTTGGGCATGCAAGTATGCATGTTGATCTGCCTCTTTCTTCTTTGGGGAAATGTTAATGTTTCATATTTGATCATTAAAATTTTGAGATCAAAACATAACAATGTTTTTTATTTATTTGTTTTGCAGATTTATGAGGGATTATATAAGCCTAAGTTTCTTTGCTTAGATACTAACGTGCCTTGAAGCTTTTGAGAGAAGACATTAACAAGGGTAGCAAGAATTGTTTCTATAAAGTATGGGATTAAAATGACACTTTACTACATGGGCAATATTATTACAAATGAATTAACTAGAAAAAAGCAGGGGTAGTTTAGGTATTTTGAATTAGACTTGAATTATATTTTGTTGTGGATTTGGAAAGGGCCTAGAAGTAACAATTTGGGTTTAATTTGATAGTTTTATATTACAAGATAATGTTATATTAAACCAACATTATAAATATCAAGTTATATAATGAGTTTTTTAATTTTAAATATTGTAATAATACATACTTCCTCCGACTCAAAATAAGTGATACACTTTTTTATTCGTATAAAAATAAGTGATACACTCAAAAATTTTAACATATTTAGTTAAAATTATTAGGGTCCAAACCAACTAACCATCTCTTTTAATATCATGAAATAACTCATTTACCTTTACTTTTATTTTTAAACATCATTAATCTCACTTTATTCAAAAGATATAAGACTCATTCATTTCTAACTATCCAATTTAATCTAATCTAACATTTTTAAAATCTTTTACCTCAAAACCCATTAAACCAATAGTGTATCACTTATTTTGTATCAGAGGAAGTAAAATAAGAATCAATAAACTCGAAAAACATTTATAAAACCGATAAACATCTATAAATACAATTTATGCCATTTATACAATGAAACGAGGCAATATGGCCCGTGCGATGCACGGGCTTTGTTGATGATAAAACGTTATTTGAAGGTAAATCGTATATATTGTATTGGTGTAACGGGCAAAGTACTAAAAGCAAGATCTCTAACATGTTTATGTTGATTGCGAGTACTTTACTAAATAAGCAAACATTGTTGTAGTGTAAAGTAACAAAACCGTTATCATTTTTATTAGCGCAACACAAAACATGTTATTCATTTCATATAAGTGATACTATGAAGAACTTCATGGTTTGTATTTTATAAGCAAAACTATAAATCATCAACGATATATTTTCAACTAATGTCGGTTAATGCAAAATGTCAAACTTATAATTGTACATTTTTTCTCAAAAGCAACATAATAAAAATTAGAAATCCATACAAATACACAAAACACATGTATCTCTCTAATAAAAATACTAACAAAATCGTTATCTAAAATAAAACCAATAAGAAAAGTCTCTCATGTGTAGTAAAATTAAAAATCAACAATATTATCCTACAAACCGAGCATTATCATCACTCTTTTTATATGTGGATATATTTTTGGGGTAATAAGCTAAAATTTATGAAAACTTAACATCATTTGCATCTTGATAGTGTGCTTTTTATAGTTTATAATATGTAACTTATATTAAACGAAAAGAGTACTATTTAAATGAATTTACTATTATTATTTATATTATTTTATTATTGAATACTACTATTAATTAACATAGAACTTACTACTATATATTTTATAACTTTTTTTTGTAGTTAATAATATGTAACTTCTAGTTAAATGAAAAGACTATTATTTAATTGAATTAAATACTATTATTTAATTGAAATTACTACTATTATTTAACATAGAATTTACTACTATATATTTTATAGAATTTTTTATAGTTTATAAAATGTAACTTCTAGTTAAATGAAAATACTATTATTTAATTGAATTTGCTACTATTAATTATTTAATTGAAAAACTGTTATAAAATCAACATCACCATGTGCAAAAAAAATAAAATAGAATTTATTTCGCATTAAAAGATTCACCCTTTTTTATTGGCTTGTCTTCTTTCTTCAAACTTCACTTTCCTTCTTAATCTTGTTTTCATGAACCTTTTAACAAAACTGAAAAAATAAAAAGAGAAATTAAAAACCCAAAATTTATGCAACTTTATATAATCAATAAAGATCTTATCTTGCTTATTTATGTAATTAAATAGATCAAAAAAAATCATTATTTTAACTAAAAGAATTCAAAATATAAATAAAATTAATTATAAATTTGCCCTTTTCATATCTATTTCCAGAAATGCTTATACAACTAATTCAGTAATCCATTTACTACTTTTTTAATTAAAAACTATAATTATTATTATAAAACCAACATCACCATATGCAAAAGCAATAAAATAGAATTTATTTAGGATTAAAAGATTTACCCGTTTTTATTGGCTTGCCTTCTTTGTTCAAACTTCATTTTCCTTTTGAATCTTGTTTCTCATGAATTTTTTAACAAAAATAAAAACAAAACAAAAAGAGAAATTAAAAACCCAAAATTTATACAACTTTTCCATAAATGCTTATACAATAAATTCAATAATCCATTGACTACTTTTTTAATTAAAAGCTATAATTATTATTATAAAACCAACCTCACCATATGCAAAAGCAATAAAATAGAAATTTATTTAGGATTAAAAGATTTACCCATTTTTATTGGCTTGTCTTCTTTCTTCAAACTTCATTTTCCTTTTGAATGTTGTTTCTCAAGAACCTTTTAACAAAAAAAAAAAAGAAAAAAAAAAGAAAAGAAAAAAGAAAGTAATAACCCAAAATTTATTCAACTTTATATAAATTAATTATAAATTATAAATTTGTCCCTTTTTCATATTTTCTATTTCCAGAATTGCTTATACAACAAATTCAATAATCCATTGACTAATTTTTTAATTAAAAGCTATAATTATTATTACAAAACCAACCTCACCATATGCAAAAGCAATAAAATAGAATTTATTTAGGATTATAAGATTTACCCGTTTTTATTGGCTTGCCTTCTTTCTTGAAACTTCATTTTCCTTTTGAATATTGTTTCTCATGAACCTTTTAAGAAAGAAAGGAGAGAAACTAAAAACCCAAAATTTATGTAACTTTGTATAATCTATAAAGATATTATCTTGTAACCAAATAAAGATAGATTAACACACAAAATAACCAACTGGTGGCAAGAACTAAAAGAAGAAACAAACCATGTCACCAACAATACAATGGCCACATGATGAATGATTGAAACTTTTGTGTAAGTGTGCATCACATGCTAGCCGTAATGCCAGATCTTTTCCCAACTATTCTTTACTTTTTATCTATTTGATAAGAGCATGGATATCATTATTTAAGCCATCTAGGAGGAAAGTAAAAAATGTAACTTAAAATTAGTTCAACTTCTACCATTTACTTGATTTAAATGTGATATAATTGTTATTAAAATGTTTTTGAGATGGAGATGTTCAACTATTGTTTCCTTATAAACGTATAATTGCAAGATAGACCGAACTATGGAGGTTTAATTTTTCATTAAATGCAACATTATTGCATGATATATGGAGTATTGTTGTAATTAAGTAATTTTAATTAAATGTTTTTATGGGTGCTTTTCATATTCACCATCCTAAATAGAATTATGTTGGTTTAATTTTTATTAATTGTTTGGCTATTAAATGCAACTTCAAATTGGAACTCAATTTTTATATTAATATAGATGAAAAATAATAAATATTTGCTATTTGTGCGGTTATCATACTAGTTGTAACTTGTAAATAATGATTATTTCAAAAACCATAGAAGAAAGAACACGGTAGCTGTATACAAATAGTGACAGGTTCAAAAAATACCTGTAACAACAGAGATGAAATTCAAATACTGTACAATCTGACAAAATTGTAGAGGCGTATAATATTCTGTTCTAGAATTTAAAACAAAAATCATTTATTGAACCGCCAATCGTTGAAGATGGTCTAGAAAGATCTCGAAGCTGACATCATCAGTAAACAGAACATCACCACCAGCCATAGGAGGAGCATCCGAATTATAAGTAGCCGAAGGATTTAATTTCGCCAACAGAAAACGAGCCTGCATAATTTTCATACTAATAATTAGAAAAACTCAAAATTATTTAATAAAATATTCCAAAAATATATATTCAGACCTGAGATCCATGTTGATCACAAATGACTAAACGGGGTACCGGAAACCGTTCCTTCACTATAGCTTCAGCATCGCCAAGTGGAGCTTGCAACAATTGTGCAAAAACCTTCAACAAAACATTAAATAAATAAAGAATAAGAACATAAAATTGGGGGGAATTAAATGATTAATTACTTTGTGTTCAGGCTCGTTTTGGTAACCGGCTTTACGCCATTGAGCAATTGTAGAACCGTGAAAAACGACAACTGTAAAATAAGAATCCAAAAGAAGGATTCGGTCAGCTGCAATTGATGCAACATCTAAAAGAGCGGGTTCGGCTCCTGAATTAAATGCATAAGAAATTAAAGACGGTTGAATCATGACAACTGAATTTGCAACGTTTTCTCGGTTCATAACCATCCTAAAATATGCTGTCTCATCAGGGCTGTTATTAAAAACCTGTACAAATAAAATGTAATTAATTTATATAAACTGATGATGGTGATAAGTAAATAAAGTGGTAGACCTGTACGAATTGAGATCGCCTCAAATTAAATACAAATTGAGGAATAATTGATAAGCGTGGAGAGAGGACAAAAGAAGATGGGCTGTCCTTTTGATAGTCCCCAAAACGAGAACATAAATGTATTAATGTTTTATCCAGCCATCTTATTGGATCAAATTCAGCCTGCATGTGAAACCGAAAACATATATATTTGTTGATGAATTTGTTTAATGAAAGAAAATTAGTTACCTCTGTCTCCATTTTAAAGGAAACTAGGCGTCCCATGACTACAGCAGCTGCTTCTTGGTCAAAACCAGCAACCAAATCCTACAGATGCAAAACCACGTGTGTATTTTATCAATCAAATAAAAAATATATATAAAACAATAGAAAGCATCGACATAACATGAGATAACTGAAACTGAGTCGATTGGGTAACGAGTATTTTTTGGTACAGGCTGGGTTAAACTTTTTGTCCAATTCTTTTTACAATGTTTATAAATACCTGGTGTGTAAAATATGATTACAAAAGGCCTATTATCGCATTTTTTTTAACAAAATGGTATAGGAGGTTTTATGCATAAATAAATTTTGTGCCAGCCCATTTAACCAGTTTCCTTTTAAGCAAAATTTCTTTATTTTACCGATTTGTTCAGCCAGTGGTAAAACATAACCCGAATGTACCCATTTATAAGCAAATGTATCGAAATTGTCACCTCTAGAGGAGGCACATTTAAAAAAAACAACAAAACACTACAAAAATCTGACACATTTTCATTACCTAAAAATTAAAGTAATAAATAAATATGGAGAAAGAAGCTTGCCTGTACATTTCCTGGTCCAGTGACCCATCTTCTCGAGAGGGTGGTAGCCCGAAGCCGCATTTGTCCATTGCTATGCTGATAACTGGAACAAATTAATTATAAAAAGTCAACAAAAGTCCTACTTCCAAACCAAATTTTTCAATAATAATAAATAAAAAAGGCCATACTAAGTCAAAAATTGGAAATAAAACTGATTATTTGCAGCTTGACCAATAACATCTGGATTTTCCTTTTTGACGATATCAAATATTAAGCATAATGAAGTCGATTTATCAAGTCCACACATCTTCCATGCACTAGTATTCCCTTGCCCAATACTAGTGTCCGAGCATAAAGGACCTTTCTGCATTAAAATAATTATTACTCAATTAAATAAAAAGTAAATACTGAATATAGAATTAATATTCATATTTCCTAAAAACAAATATATTAACCTTTTCAAGTGATGCACATGGACCAAGAACGCCTTGAATTTTGATATCCTTTGAGAAGTTTACCTCAAATATACCACTGCAAAACATCACAATTTCATTACAACTTAAAACAGTAATTATGCATATAATTAAGGTGTTAATTATGATAACAACATGATTTAAGAGTTTAATCAAACCTTACTTTGATGATAGACCCAAATCATTATCATCTGATTGGAAAACACGCAGTAAAGAATCTTTAAAAACAGAATGCCCAAAGCTTTCTGCTAAAACCACAAGTCCTCCAGTTTTTTCAACTGCAACTTTAAGCTCGGCTACACCAACCTACAACAAATACGATTTTTATTTATGAAAAAAATAAAATAATAACAATAATTATAAATACCTGATCAAGAGCACAAGCAAACACATCAAGAACATGTCCTTGATGAACAAGTTGCTTTCCAAGTCCTTCATATAACTTCACTGCCTTATGAAAAAAAGGAGCAGAATCTTTATCCAAATCTTTGTGAGAACGAATAGGTTCAGATAACGCTTTTGATACAATCTGAAAAACATAACAAATAATAATTAGCAATGTAATGAAACATTTTATTAGATCTTGCAAGAGTTTGTGAATAGAATACTTACAGAACCGGGCCCTTCGGTTGCGGGCCCACCCAAAAATGCCATAATTCTAGCCCCTGAACCGGGAACACATACTCCCAATAAATGGGCAGCAACGGTCAACGCGGTGCCAGTTGACCTTGGTGCCCTTTGATCAGCTGGAACGGGCCACGGGTCTTTTTGAAGCTCATCCAATACCTGATACATAATTAATTGACTATTAATGAATTAGGTACATACTAATATGAAGTTTACACAAATGGAGTATAGAGATTATACCGAATTTAGGGCAAATTCGCAATCGGCAGCTGGCAACAAGAATCTGTTAATGCTCTCTTGAGAAAGTCCATCTCTAACTCCGGTGGTTGGTCTCGGTTTCTTTAAAAAGAAACCCATTTGCTCCAAGACCTGATCTTTGGTAATCTCCTTAGCTCCATTAAACACATAAACCTTTGGCATCCTTCCAAAAAACCCCAATTCATGAACACAAACATACTTCCCAAAAGTAATCAAACCGACTAGCGAATTCCCTGGTATTTCCCCAATCACCCTCGAAAGCCCTGATCTTAGAAATCCAATTTCCTCCTCAATCATACAAGTATCCACCACGAAGAAGAACACGTTAGGAATCGGTACTGAAGCGGGTCTCTCGTTGGAGGGTTCGTATTCGATTGTGGTGTATTGCGGGAAGAGTTCCGCCGGAAGATTGTCGTCGGAGATTGATTGGTAGTGAGGAGGGAAGTGATTCCGGTGAAGACAGAAGGAACAGATCCAGATTTTGGTGGAGAAATCGACGATGGAGAAAGGGTTGAGAACCGACCGGCAATTCCGGCAACGGAGAGGGGAGTAAGGGAGGAGCGGGGTGGTGTTCGGTAAGGGTTTGATCGGAGTGTAGATTGCGGAAATCGGGATTACACATTGAGCGGCTTCTGCTTTGGTGCCGGGAAGTACATTCCACGGCATCCGTACGGCGTCTTGGGTTTCTAAATCGAGGAATTCCGTCATCGTGGAATTGAGCAGTGAAGTTTGATTTTAGCGATTTGGATAGTGGAGTTAGGGAAGAACAAGAGAGATCAAGGAATCAAGTTTAGGTGAATGACACTTTGCCCCCTCAAACCTATTAATTAATTTTGAACAAGAGAGATATTTTTTTAATTCATTAGGGATTAAAACGTATTTCAAAATTGAATCAGTGGTTGTTATATAATTTTTAATTTTGCTTTCAATTGATAAATTAATTATCAATTTACTAATACTTTGATTGTATGATTATTTACTTTCAATTTGTGAGAATTTCTTATTTGGGTTGCTCCATTTTCAGTTCAAATGATAATATAAACAATATATTACCTCAAAGCTTCCAGAACCTTTAGGGAAGTGTATGATATAATTTCACTCCATGCCATTTTCTTATGATATATGGAAACTTTGGTAATTGTATTTATATATATATATATTTTTTGTTTTAGGTTAATTCACGTAGGATATCAGTATATGGCAGCAAATGACAAATTATTGCAAGAGAGTGAAAGTTCTACTTCAAGTACCTGAAGTCAAAGTCAAATTCAACATGAAGGAATCACTAGAGTATGATAATGATTCTGGATATAACATGTTTCTGATGTTAGAACTTTTGATATTTTAAGTAACGTTGGGAACAATGTGAAGTTGGAACCTCTTGATATGCAGTTCCGCATTGTTATTGTTATAAGTTATAACTCAATACCTTTATATGCACTTTTCTAGATTAATTATATTCTCAAATGAAATTATAAGGTTTTAGTAATTGTAGTATTGTTAAAGATAATAATGAAGCATCAATTTTCTATCATTCAGGTTTTTTAAAACCCGACCCGCCCATATTGCCACCTTTTACCTTTTAGCATTATTTGTTGATATCTTCCTACATGGAAACAATCTAACTTTGAGGACTTTTGTACAGGTGATTGTTCCACCTATTTATGATGAATACACACTCTGAGTGTCAATATAAAACCAACATATGTGTCAGGTAATCTTAAAATTTTACAATTGTAAGCTTAATTGGAAGACTTTTAATGAGATGTAGCTTTTTGTTGGATGAATATGAGTTACAATAGAATGGGTCAAACGTTAGAAAATCTAAAATAGTTATTCAAAAATGGTTCGGGTTGAAACGGGTCATTTTTCCGACTGGTTGATTTGTTAGGTCTTTGAAATTTTCCTGTCAAGATTTTTGACCAGCTACCCTATCCGTCGATCTTACCACCTCTAATTTATAAGGAAAAAAGCTTGAAATTTAAGCCTCCAAAATTTTATGGACAACCTTCGCATTGCTTAAAGTATGTTTGTATTTTTTATTTTATTTTCATGATTTAATTCTTTTTGGTGAAAGCTTAGATTTATGTTTTTACCTTTTTGACAGTTTATGGAAATCTATTATTAAATTGGGTGTCTTTACCAAGAATGAGCTTGTAAAAAGATCTTGCTTTAATGAAGAAACTCAAAAGTCAAAATCTATGAAAAGGTGCATTTTTATTGTAATTTTCTACCTAAACTAGAAAAATGGGCGGGTCGGGCCGGATTAGTAGGGAGTGTAATAGTTGTGCATTTAAATTATAGGTAATTAGGTATTTTGAAGTTCAGTGGCATTATTGTTCCACCATTTTATGAAAAAATCTTTCATGATCGCAATAATGACTTTTCCGCATCAAGGAGTTTAGGATCATGTTACACAAGTTGTGTTATTTGTGAAATTTATATGACAATAATAATATAGATAAACATTTAGACTTTTAGGCCTATATCCTTTTTATGGCTATTTTGTGTGATAAACAGAGAAATATAGTTAAAGAAGGACCGAAAAACTATTTTTGTATCCTTAAATGCAGATTTTAGTGATTTTTTGTTTTTTTTTTTCTTTCTATTTATCCTTAATTAATTTTTGAAGGCATTTCATCTCATGAAGCAAAATATTATGAGAATGTTATATGGGGTTATAGGCTAGTATATAATAAAGGAAAGTTTTTTTGAAATTTGCCATGTCAATGCCACATTAAATCTAGCTCAGCAAAAGTGTGTTTTTGAACCTGCCATGTCAGATTGAAAACAGTTAATTAAAAAACCAACGAGTATATGCAGTTTCCGAAACCAAATATTCGGTTGCCATATCTTTCGGCCCACTCATAGAAACCACTAATATGGCAGACATAAAAAGATTAAGCACAATTTCAGAGACCATGATTATGGCTTCCATACGATGTTCCTTGATTCTGAATTTGGCGATTTGATTCCAATTTCATGTAGGATTTGAATTCACTTGCAGATGGAAAATTCCAGGCAAATACGCAGCCACCTCTGTTCTCCATTATTATAAGGAAACGTAAAATTAAAGCAATTTCTTCTACAATTCGAAATCAAAGTTTGTTTTAAATGGCCAAGCATTTGTTTCTGGCAATTTGACTCTTCAAAATACAGTTCGCGGGAACTGGAGAATAAATATATTTTCAAATTATGGTGAATAAGATGATAAACCACCATTAAAACTAAAGTTTTCTCTCAAAGGATTGTTCCTAGAAACTCTTCAAACAAAAAACATGGAAAATATATATTTGGTTGAATTGAACAAAGTGATATTGGGTCCATTACGGGTGATAACATATATGCAGAAGAAGATCCAGGTTTCACCATTGACCAGTCAAATAAAAACCTTATGTGTGATAACAAATTTAATCATCAATATGTTTTTGTTTAATTTTCAAATTTAAGCATGTACCAAAAGACCTTATGTGTGTGCTCATAAATTCAAAATTTTGATACATTTTTAACAGTTTAATTTTGACTTCATTTTTTACTAATTTGTCTTTCTGTGATAATAACAAAGTCAACAACTGAGGTCTTGACAAATTTGATGTTTTTCAACAATTTACAATGATCCTCACAGGTTCTTTTTTAAATACATTTTTTTTCTGCTGGGTCAAAAAATGCCATCGTGGCTGATTTTGAAAAAAAAAAATTATGACAGAAATTGACAAATTGTCAACTTTATGTAACTTGAGTAAACCACAATTTGTCAACTTCTATTTTGGTCAATTATAAACTTCACCTATTCAAGTGCACTCACATTTGAATGTAATCTATGAATTTTTAATTTCCCGGTCTCAACGTATGGAAACACCCTTTTTATGGTTTGTAATAATAATAATTTTATATACGGTAGGTTGTCATCATTAAGAAACCTGTTGAGAATTGACAATGGATCCTCTCAAGTCGTCTAAAACCTCTTAGTAAACATGTTTAGGCAGTTGACTTAACTTTTTAGCAGTCAATTTTCATAAATTGTTGTCATATTGTGATGAATTTTTGTCAATCGTTTATATTTACAAGTCTCATTGTTAAAACTATGTGTTCTGCAGTGACTGATGTTCTTTGCGAGGTAATTTTCTGTTTTTTTTTCTTTTTTTCATTTCATGTGTTTTGGAATAATTGTTGTGTGTTTGATGCATGTATTAATCATGAAAATGTTAATACATCCAGATATAGGTTGGTGCACAAATTACATCCCATATTTAAAGGTTGCAAAATGGATGGATTGGGTAACAGCTTCTTTTTGGTCAAGTATTTTAATGTTGATTCATCAATTTCCAATTTTAATTATGAGACAACTACGTAGAGATGCTTTTATGCTTATCATTTTCTCACGAAAGTGTTAGAATTTCAATAAGACTTTGCTCTCAAGACAAGACCATCCAGGAGACTTTTGTTTCTATAATTATTACGAGTATATTTTACTGCACTTTTTTAGTCATGTAATCATTTTTTTCTACAATCATTTTTGACAGGAGCATTGGGTTATGCAGTTTTTATCATTATACATTTAAGAAAGATATGCATTTTTTTTAATCTACTTTCTGTGATTCAGTGTATGTATAATTTCATAAGTCACAAAATATGTTGTTTGCTTACACTATTGTTGATGTGTAATTATAATTATAAAAATTTTACAAGCCGCCCGTGATTCATCACGGGTTATATGCTAGTATATACATATAATCTTCCCTTATATATGCACCTACATATGATTTTAGTTTGACACCTCATCCGTTTCAAGCTCTTTGATTGGCTGATAATGCCACGTGTAATCCATTGGTTGGCGAACGATTTCCTCACAATTTTCCCTAGAGCTTGATCTGATGCAGTTATTTCTATGCTGATTTATAGGGAAATTCAACAACGCCCCTTCCATACGCCCCTTCCATATCTTCCGCCATCTCTGTTGCCGATGTTCCCTCTTGCCGCCGCTGACGGGTCTCGAAGGATTTAGTACCGGTCGTTTTCAAGCTTTAAAAGGAAAAAGGGTAAGATTTCTTTAGTTTATTTGTAAAATCAATTAATAAGTTCTGCAAAAGTTTGGAGCTGCTGATTTTGATTCAAGTTTTTAGGGGTTTTTTTTTCTTTCATTTTAACCTAATTTTGTGTTTTGATCCATGTGATTAATCATATTTGTAATTTATAATATCAGTTTGAGATGATTATATCCACATTGATAGTAAATTGATTACATTTTAACAATCAATTGGATGCTAAATCCCTATAAAGTGTGTTGTTAATCATAGCTAAGAATTATATCTACATTTAATTTAATAAAATGTTTATGGTCTATACTGTATAGTGTGTTATAATTATGAACACACAGAAATAGTTTACAACAAAATTTGATGTTTAATCATTCAACGAAGTACACAATGTTTTCTATACATGTTGATTTTTGCATTTGTGGAACACCTTTTTATATTATATAGTTGGTTATTGGGTTGATATATTAACTGCATACTTTTGTATAACACCTTTGATGTTTAATCAATTCATTCAACCTTGTGCACAAGGTCAGTGTAAGAATTGAAATTTTCCATTTCTTTTATTTTGAAAATGATTGCAACAATATCATAGTTTCATTCATTTTGATTTGTGTTTCTGCATGAGTGATTGATCCTCACACACATTTAGCACTGAAAGAATCGACAATTTCTTCACTGGTCAAGAAGCTGCATTAGCTGGCGGGACCACAATGCATATCGATTTTGTTATTCCTATAAACGGTAGTTTAACCAAAGGTTATGAATCTTATTTTAAAAAATCAAAATTATCTTGTATTGGATTATGGTTTTCACATGGCGATCACAAAATGGGATGAAATTGTTTCTAAAGAGATGGATATCATGGTTGAGGAGAAAGGTTTGTATAATTATAATTTAATTTCATTATTAAAATTACTTAAATAGTTGTTATTTTCCTAAATTACAAGTATCAATTCGTTAAGTTGTTTTCTGGCTTATAAGGGTTCTCTTATGAGCAGTGATGCTATGGAAGAAATAGCTAGAGCTCAAAAATCAGGTTTGTGAATAAAAATGACCTATATTAATTTTCTGTATTCAGAAATAATACTCTAAAAAACATAAACATAAATAAAAATAGGTGTAGTGTAGCAGTAGAACCATCAAAACTATGTAGTTTTGATATAAAACAGAAGGACAAAACAAACCTTAAAAGTAACCATTTCTATTTATTTGGACTTTTAGGGCAAAAGCTTATTGTGGTATCTGGCTTAATCCTTGATGATTTAGTCCTATGGGACCCTGATCTCATCACAGCAGCAAAGCAAGTCACTATCCTTTTTTGTAATTTTGTGCTTTCTTTTTTAAATATCTTTTTTATTGTTAATTTAAATAACAGAATTTTAAATTTTTAGGTTTGTTATGAGCCCACCAATAAGAGCGGATGGGAAAAACACTTCAAGCAACATTAGCAACTAGAATTCTAAAGGTAATATTGTTTTGTATAATATTATTATTAATTTATTCTTTCTCAAATCTTAATTTTTTTTATAAAATAAATCTTTTTAACCTTTGTTCTACTTTTTGCAGCTTGTAGGGACATATCACTGCACTTTCAATTCTACACAAAAATCTCTTGGAATTGACTATTTTCTTTAATGGATCAAACACGAAAATGAGTTTTGTAGTTCCTAATTTTTATGTAAATATGAATTTATACACTTTTGAGTTCAATATTCTCCACATTTATTATTATTTTTTTAATCCATATTTCTTTATTTTGGTGCTTACAGGAATCTTGTTAAATATTTGCAAGACTGCAACTGACTATGTCCGTGTAACAAGTACAGAATGGTAAAACATTTACTTACTTTTATAACTTTGTTTTGTTTTTAGACACTGATACATATAAAAATTGTGTTTTTTTATATTCAGTGCGAAATTATTCAATATATATCTGAAAAAAGGGGCTATACGTGCTGGATTAGATGCAGATATAATCATTACCTTTTTTTTTTAACAGCAGTTTTATTAATAACTAGAGTCTAGCAATGTGCTAGACTAAACAAAAACGAAATACAAGAAATTAGAAAGGAAATTTAACCCAATCTGACCATGAAACCTTACATTTACGGGTTCGATGGTTCAACCAAAAAAAAGAGAATAAAATAACGTCATCAACAATGTCAGCTCTTCTCATCCTCCCTTGATCGAAAATAGTTGCATTACGAAATTTCCACAGCAACCAACATACGGTGAAACCAATAACTTGAATTTTTAGACGACGAAAATTCCGAGACGAATTAGTTTCACAAAAATTCCACCATTCATCAAAAGAGGCGCTAGTAAAACGGCCGAGATCGCACCACTTGAACACTTTTGACCAAACCTCAATCGCTAAAGGGCACGTGAATATAGTATGTGATATTGTTTCCACTCCCGAATTACAAACAGGGCACATAATTGAGTTTATTTACATCCCTCTTCTAGAGAGATTGAATCTAGTAGGGAGTTTATCTAATGAAAGTCTCCATATAAAAATGTTAACCTTGATCGGAACCGAAGTGCACCATTTGGATTCATAGATAATACCCGGGAACAAAAAATTGTTAATATGTTTTCGAGTAGAAGCAACTGTAAAGTCACAAGAGTCATCTAGAGACCAAAAAACATAGTCATTACCTTTTTATTGTGGATCCGAAATAATTAGGTCTTTAATCTGGTTTCTTAGTATGTTATTGTGTTGTTTAAACCATTGCCTTTTTATTACAGAATTGAAGTGAAAATTCTTGACATCTCAAACAAACTTGCATAAGTTTCACTAACTGTATGCCAATATTCAAGCTTTGAGTTAAAAGCTTTTTGAATGTGTTCAATGCTTTTATAATATCTCCCACCAATCAAGTAAAGGAAGTAATTACCATTGATACGTTTTATAAGGTAGAGATTCATTTTTTATCGGATTAATTTCTTTATTTTGTATTAAAAACAAACCTTTAAGCATATATTTTTTGTTAGGAAAGATATACTATTATGAGTAGCATTGTTTAAATGTTAAAATATGATACAACATAGGTGAAAGTTGACCTTTTATAAAACTTTAAAGGTTTATTAAGTTGTTAATAATTTCAAATGATATGGGTGAAGTGCAATTTTGTGAATCGGAATAAAATGTAAAAGTTATCTGTGTTTGTAAACTTTCATAATAAGCATCATAAAGTATGTATAAAATAAAATATAGAAAAAACTATAAGAGATTAAGTGTTCCTAAGAAAACTCGAAATCTTGAGCTTTTGATTGCATATTAGATGAATTTTCACCAAAAACCATAGCACGCCTTTTGATCTCAATTCCACATCTATTTTTTGAAGCATGCCCGCCCGAATGGGCGGGCTATGAAGCTAGTGCATATTATATACAAAGACAAAATGATATTCTTATTTATCTATCACCCTCATTTTATAGTGCAATTCTACATGTTTCTTTCTTTCAAGAAGTGATGTGGGACAAGAACAAAGTAAATAGGATCCTACATTGCTAGAATACAACTAACAAACAAGGCTTTCACATCTATAAAAGCTTACTCTCCCTCAAAAACAAGTTATTATCCATCAATTATCATGGATAACATGTTTATGTGTATTAATAATGCACGTCAAACGCACGAATTGTGTTCAATATAATTTTTTTCTTCAACTATGGAACGGATACCCGTCGGGTTCCCCGTACCCCCGCGAGGATTTTTCCACCCGAACCCGTCGGGGATTTACGTGGGTGCGGGCTGGGATGGGTGTGGGTATTGGAGTTCGGGTGCGGGTACGGATTTTGCGGTATCTGCTACTATCCGCTCCCATTGTCATTGATCACTAATTTATATAGCAGCCTTGTCTTCTTTGAAGTCGGGTAAAAAAGTAAAAAGCATCTTACTAAGCCGAATGGTCTTGAACAATGGCTAAACTGAATCAGCTTTATAGCTGCAAAAGAGACATCTAACTTGGAAATAGTAATTATTTACATCACAAAATAGTATTTCCTTCATCCCACAAAAAAATTCTCATTTCCGCTCTAAATTTTGTCACACAAAAAAGTTCACATTTCTCAAATGGTGAGGGACCACTTAATAAAATAATACGTAGTACTATTATTATGGACCCCACCACTAACCATCTTTTAAAAACATTTTCTCTCTCCAAAAAAATTTATATTTTAATTAAAAATATCACCAAGGAACTCACCACTAACTATCTCCTAAATACTTGTGCCTATTAGAAATGGGAGTTTTTTTGTGGGACGAATGGAGTATTTGTTTAGTGAATGAATATATAAACTTCTTGTTGTCAACACACAAAATAAGGTACGCTATATATATTCTTTTAAAAAGAAGCTAATTAAGTGCAACGTACTTTGATAAGGGAGCATAAAAACACCACGCAAAAATCCACCATCTGAACATATATAGTCCTTAATTAGAAGCTAGCAACGAGCTTTCATACTCCTTGGGTTTCTAGAAGGTGATGCATAACTCTTGAATATACTCAAACATTGAAACTAATTTCTACGACGTCGCATGCATATATCTAGAATCGTTTATGTCAAACTTATCCAAAACATAAAGTAACAAAACTTTATTCAACTATAGCTACTCGATCGTATTTTTGTTTTTATAAACTAATAATAACCTTTAGGAGGAAATTTTTGGTGATCAATTAATGATTAACTTTGCTGAAGGCGATGAACGTGGAAATGGAAGAAGTATGACGTCTCTAAGTATCCACGCTTCATTATTATTAAGGCTGGCACTAACCTGTAATCGCATTAACTTTAACACATGTGCCTTAGCCAAGACAAACTTCACAAACTGTATCTCAATAGGTAAGTTAGTGAAATGTAGTATCTCCACCACCTCAACATGATCCAGCTTAATGCCTGAGTAGTCTTCGAGATCAACATCATCCACGCAACCTGCTCCATGAACTAACTGTCCATCGTTCAATAAATTAAATATCTCAAAATTTAAAAACAAACCATGTCATGTCATTGCATTAATTAATTACCTGGATACCAAGTGCAAATAGATTTGGGGAGTTGTTGATCATAAAAAGGGTAGACAAAACCTCAGCTCGTTTCATAAAGCACGGATTCAAAACAAGTGTTTTGAGGTGGACCAGTGGAGTTGAGAGTTTATGTGTCATACCACCTATAGAAAGGTACTTTAACAAAACAAGAATTAGCACTACTCTTATAAGAGAAAAAAAAAAGTAACTCATATTTTACCTCTATATAAAAACACGAGGCTGCAAAAGTCACAACTGAAGGCAAACACTCAAACATGTCAACAAAAGTTATCTTATTTCCTCTTGTGATTTCATTATTTTCTCCAAACTGCATTAAAATATATTTAGAAGAAGAAGATCTTTATTTGTTAACAATATATGAACCTTACCAAATTGATTTCGTGAAGTAGCGGACAATTGGTGAGTAAACGGATTAGTATCTCAGCAGAGATATCAACATTGGTAAATTTCAAAAACCTCAAACTACTAAAACCTTTAAATGTTAATGGACGGTCAAAAGTACAATATTGTATGTCTATATGTTCTAATCCCCGCAATGTAAAAAACAAAGAGGGTAGCTTGTAGTTTTTGCTTAGATAGTTAAGAAAGATGAATTTCTTCAAAGTATTGCTCCTTGAAAGATACAAAATTATTTGGTCGACATCAGAAGCCATTTCTAATTCACATATCAAACTAAATTCCACCAGTGGGCCCGAGTGTAATAGCAAAACGTGGTGTATAGCATTAACAAACTTATACTTTATGATGTCTTTGGTATGAGATGATCCTTCAAACAGTTTTATGTCATCAAATTTTACTACAGGCATGCTTGTCCAACGATACCTCCACTTCTTTGACAAGATGCTTGTCCTCAACGCCTCTTGTATGGGCAAACAACTTAAAATCTTTGCAGTTATGTCGTGGGGTAGAAGGGTGCTTATTTTATCCAAACATGAACCTTCAACTTCCATCTTTTAATCACTTTTAGATGCTCCCCAATCTCAGTGTCTGAAAATGTTAAATAATTAGTTATAACCCAATAAGAAATCGGTATGTCATTATACAAGTTTTGCAATTTACACACCTAAGTGTAAAATACGAGGTACTGCTTTAATGGGTAGGTAGTTAACAAACGGGTTGGCGGACAAAAAATACAGAGCAACTTAGAATAGACCAGTGACTTAGATCTCGATCTGTGTATGTGTAAAACGAATTTTCATGAATAGAAGAAACTCTACATAAATTTTCTTTTTTTACCAAAATCAGTGAAAACTTTCATGACTTTTGATAAGAGTTAGAGGATTTTCATGAATCGTCTCTCGTACTTACTTTGTGGGTTTCGCCGGCTAGCGGAGAGAATCGGCACCGGAGGGGTGACAGTGAAGGGCACGGCGTTTGAGATTTGAGATCTGCTACGGTTGAGAGAGAGGGTCTGTCTGATTTTAGATCCACAAAAGTAGTTAGTTCCGTACGACAAATAAGGGTATATCTTGTTAAATTTACACCCTACATTTATCATTTATTCAAGGGTCACCGAATGGTGTGAAAAGATAATTTAGAAATAACCCCTCATCTTTCATTAATACTTCATTTTAACCCTTTATTACACTTTCACATATTTTTAGCTTTTTCTTTTTTCATGTGTTTGGTTGTTTGCTCGATACATATTGATTTACTTTTTGTTTTTTTTAAACGCCTCTATAAATATTTATATGATGAAAGTCTTATTTATTTTAACTTAACTAATTTAATTTAGTTGACAATACTAATGCTTCGGTATATCATATTATCTATGTAATTATTATAATTTGTCTAAGAGGATGGGGTGTCATGGTGCGCCAGATCCAAAACTCTGATATGCCATGCTCAAGTAGCGTTTCCACCACACCCAAAGTGAGGTGAGTGAGGGGCTACGTCCGTTCAGTGATTGATGTCTGAGGTAGCGAGGAGAGAGGGTTTTGAACAGTGTGTTTTAACAAAAAGTTGAAATCATAGTTTATAAAACACGGAGTTACAATTCATATCATAAACATAGGATAACGAGATCTAACTAAGAGCTCCCAAGCTAGCCGACTCTAAGCCACTTCTAACGCAACCTCCTATCACTTCGATCCCGAACATGAGTACATAGCCACAAAAATAAAGTAGTACGTGAGACAAAATAGTCTTGTGAGATACATGAGTTTTTCGACCCATTTTCAACAATACTTATAAACAACATAAATTCATATATTTATTCACTATATAAATTCGTATCTCATATTCTATTAATTTATTTGTATTTATTAGTAAGCTAGTCATGAGCTTACTCGTCACATAATCACATACCTGTAAGATATCAATAAGCTTACTCATTCTTAATCACATACGCAACGGACCTCTCTGAAGCAACTCTCCCGATATGGGATGTCATATGTAAACTATCAAGGTAATTAGAATGCCTCAAACTTACTGTTGGGTCGCTGAAAGCATCCCTTACATTAAAGGATTTAATGAAGACAAACATGCAATAGTTAGAAGACAATCTGAAGATCAGTTCTTCAGATTGTGAGTAACTGAGAACCTGATGCGTTCAGATTCTCATTACCTGGCTACACTATCTGAACAACAATAGTAGCCATGACCAGTTCCATGTTCAACATATACTTGACAATAACGCTGACTCTTGAAGACAAATACTTTCCTAAGTATAACTATTAGTGAAGGTCACTGACACTGTCCAGTACCTGAAGAACCATGAGTACCTGAAGACTCATGGTGATTTGAAGCATATATCAAGGTCTGAAGCTTCATTGACACAGAAAGACACAAGTATTACACAAGATCGTGAGTCGCCGATAAAGGAAATCCTATGCAAATCTTCTAGAAGATCTGGCGATCACAAGAAGACAGAAAGTATTGTCACAATTCCGTTAGTAGTGATCATCACATGAAATATCCTCTGCACCAACGGAATTCATACATGTAGACAAATTCGTACATCCCTTAGTTGTCACGTCTTACAAACATTATAAATAGAAGACATGATTAACGAATTTGGTGTGCACCCAACAACGTTCTCACTCTGCTAAAGTTTCCTCAGTTAATGAATCTTGAGCAAAGTGTGAACAACCTGTGATACCTTCCTGTTACTTGTTTCATCAACTGAATCTTAGTAACTAAGGTGTCTGATCTTGTGTTCGATTATTTGTTATTCAATACTTGTCTTAGACAGTATTTATAATTGTCTATCTCTCACAATTAGTTTAGTTATGATTCGTGTTCTTAGCTATTCGGCAACTACTTGTATCTTTGTTATATCATTATTGATAAATAAAGAAGAGTTTATTTACCCGTTTCCGGGCCGTCATGCTCACCCGACTCTTGGTGTCGTAATCTAACATTCTACTCTTTGCGCATGGAGGTACCACCCCAAGTAGAAGTATAGCTTGCACAACAACATCACCTTCTGAACCTCCTTCCTCTTTAATGATACTGAAAATCTTCTCAAAAGCACCTTCAAATACCAGATTTTTTGGATTTCCTAGTGAAATAATCAGTTGCAGAACTGCAGAGAAACCAATTATAGCATTAATTGGCTGATGTAGAAGTAGTTCTTAAAATTTTGGGAGTTGATTACATTAAGTTACAATTTTTTTGATGCATGTCTTAGAACCTTATTTACAGTCCGTAGAGCTATCAGTATCATTTAAAAGAAAGGTTATTATAAAATAATAAAGGAAAGAAGTGATCATATTTGTAACACTATGTATTATAGAGAAATTTTATAATATTTGGACAAAAAAGTAATTCGAGTCAACTTAGCCCGTACTAAAACACATTATTTGTTTTGGGCTAACCAAGGTTTTAAAATTCGTACATTGGATGAATAGTGGCCGTTGGCGTGAGTAATCCAATATTCCATCAAATTTACTGCAAAAGAACCTGAGTTTAAAAAAAGAAAGAACACGTGAAACTGGGGATAAAAAGAAGACAAAAGGATAAATTAGGGATGGAATGGGTCTGGAACAGACTTGGATGCACCCGGAATCGAAATACCGGAGAATTGATTTTAGAGAATTAGTAGACCTAAGAACCGAACCGTTTTACGGAATCCGGTTCCGGTTCGGTTCCGGGTACGGTTCGGGTAAATCGGGTATAGACGTGATTGGAACCGAAATATTAATTAGTGCCGGTTTCGGGTATTAGCATCATATTTGTTAGTTCATACATTTAAATTCAAATGTTTCACAATTAACAATTGTGTATAAACATAAGCCAAATACTACAATTAGTATTTTTGACAAAAAAAATTCCAAAGTATATAGTTTTTCACATAGCAAATCAAACCACAATTTGTTCGTATACGGATTAAACGGCAACTATATTTTTAAATACCAAGTATGTGTTTTGATTCTTTATTAGATTGTAAAGTGTTTTGATTTTTCTTTTTATCAGGTTTTCTTTACAATTACGTATTTGCTTATTTAAGTTATATCAAAAAGGATTAAAAAAATTAAATAAATTTCGGTTCCGGGTCTTAGACCCGATTTGTTCTATATCCGATGTACCCGGAATCGAAATACCCGAGACCCTATTCATGTAAAAGTTGGACCCGAATACCCGACCCGACTTTTAGCAATCCGGTTCCAACCAGTTCCGGTATGGTACGGTCCCGGATACGATTTTTCGGTTCTATATCTCATCCCTAAGATAAATGTCAAAGTCTAAGTGTTGAGGCTGATTAAGCAATGTTTTGTCTCATATGTGATTTCGTTTATTGTTCCTTAACCCTCCTATCTCTAATTCTAAGTCCTAAGACAGAATTCAACAACCTCATTACACCTTTTCTCCCACTTTAAGTTATACAAGTACATATAGTATTTACAAAACTAAGGAAACCAGAAAATTCATGTCCCAGCCCACACCAATCGGGCCTAAAAAGACTACTTTTTTGTAAGGGTTCTAATTTCTCAAACGTTTGCAGTGAGAATATTATTCTCAATCATATTATTTCTCCACAACATTATATATCATTATTGAACCTTATTAATATGTAGGGATTTGCTAACCATTACCCTTATGGCAATGGTTAAGGATGATTGAGATGATTAATGTACAATTAAGAATGTATAACTACTCAAAGGTTGGTTAATAAAATTCTAGGGCTGATTTTTATTAGTTAATTTATCATTATTTTAAGTCAAAAATTTTCTCTTAATCATGGTCCTAAGGGCAATATTTAGCATCAAATGTATTTTTCTTTTTTTTGAAAGACACCTAATACTTTTTCCTCAGATAAGACTCACGTGCAAAGCACTTTATAGGGAGGGTGGTTCTCACTACTTCTCGCTAAGTCGTAATTAAGTTACCCTTTGATAAATACTCCATTAATTACGCTAAATAATTAAAGTGACTAGTCTAAAAGTATCAAGGCTGGAACATGGTCTAAAAAGAGATTAGATCTAGGCAAAAACGTGGAACTCTATATGTGGTTCTCCTACAACTTATGTTTAATCTTAATTAGAAAAACACATGCATATTTATCAAATTAGAAAAACGTGGAACTCTACAAATATACTTGTATCAATACTGATTACTGAACTTAATTAGAAAAACGGCTTAGATATTATCAAATTTACAAAGCATATTTCACGTACGTCGAATGAATTGGTGATGAATATAACTAACATCTCGTACAAAAGTGAAATGATTATAGCAACGTCGTAAGAATGCTGGTTCGAATATATATACTATATAAAAGGGATAATTTCATACACGTCCTTACAAATTTCTAATATTACGTATATATCTTTGCAAACTTCATTATTATGTATATATCTTTTTAAAATCTCAAAATTCTCATATATATCTTTTTACCTAATTTAATAATATTTAAAATCAATAAAAACCCTTGAAGAAATAAAATGCAGTTGTCGAATTTGGCAAGAAAAATACTCTCGACGATAGAAAAAACCATTGACCATTGACCATCGACGAAAGAAAATACTTTGTGTTTTACGCTTTTTGAGGTAAAAGATTATAATGATGATTAAATTATATTAATTGGATGTTTATTGGGGAATGGGTGCCACACATTTTGAATAAAGTGGGGTTTATGATGTTTAAAAGTAAAAAGTAAGGTTAAATGAGTCATTTCACTTTGTTAAAGTAGATAGTTAGTGGGTGTTGTTCCCATTACTTTTTACTAAATAAGGTGATTTTTCAAAGTGTGTCACTTATTTTGAGTCACCCCAAAAAGAAAAGTGTGTCACTTATTTTGAATCGGAGGAAGTATTAAATTAGGTAAAAAAAATATATGTGAAAATTTTGAGGTTTTGAAAGGACATATATGTAATAATGAAGTTTGCAAGGATATATACGTAATATTAGAAGTTTACGAGGACGTATATAATTAGCCTTATATAAAAACACTCTCCTCCCGACATATGTCTATAAGCTCATATGCTATCAAAACGATATTGAAGATTTTTTATTTATGCAAATTTTATTCTATCTTCATCAATTTAAAACACATGCCCCGATAGTGACGAGTACAATTAAGAAATAATAGAAAGAGATGAAATTGGGGGACTGTAGTTTTGGTCGAGAAAAGCTTGAATTTGATGGTATGTATATTTCCATTGACTGGGCAAAAATTGTGGTTTTAGATTTTTAAATGGTTACATACTTACATTATTTCGTTACCACAACTAATCAATGCCATTATAGTCGTTGCAAACATGGCCCTGTTAGGAAATTGTTAAATGAAATTCCCAACAAATACAATCATATTAAAAACGATAAGAAATATGAACAAATCTTATATAGTATACACCTCATTATATAATATACAAGATCCTATATCTATGGAAATGATATGAACAAATTTATTCAAATATTTACAATATTATGTATATCTTCTATTCTAATAATAAGAATATACGTGGAACACCAAAATAAAAGAAAAATCGCACTCTCCAAAATTTGACTCATCACTTTCTATTCTAATACAAAAGATACAAGAAAGAATTAAAATACATAAATTGTATATTTGATAAGTACACTTCCATGGCTCAGAAGTGCAGTTTTTAACTGAAACCAAAGCACTATATGCAGGTGGAGATGAATTTGGTCATGACATTCAAGTACCTTCATATTAATTACTCCGTATTTATGTCGTAAAGAAAGCCCTTATTTTTTTGGGATGCATTGTGATTTATGTCCTCCAATATGGACAACCGGGCTTCTGTATTACAATTTTTAAATTTGGTTAAAATTTGATGCTTATCATACGGCAATTGACCCCCGTTTAACTTGCCAAAAACGTGATTTTAATTCATTTCTATCAAAAGTATAATTTTTTACTATATATCTTAAAAAAAACATACTTTGTAAAATAATTTCAAAAAGTATTGGCATCAGTTAAAAAATTCGACGAATCTTTTCAGGCTATTTTATTTCTTTTTCTTAATCGTGAAATATATGTTCTTATGTTTGTCATTGTTTGTTTTTAATATATTCTTATAATTGTTTTTCTAACTTAGATTTGAAAATTAATTCATAAATAATATTTTAAAATTTAAGCATTATAATAAATATTCTTATAGAGATTAAAATTAGTATTAACGAGCATAATGGCGACCGCGCTTCGCTGCAGGCTTATGTTTTCGATCCATTTTGTCGCGGGATATACATAATTGAGGACTCAAAACTTGCTACGTTCTACCTTTATTTTGAAATACATGGAATGTTTAAGTCCATGATTAAAAAATGAAACTAACTTGGATTTTAAATAACTGTGATAATCAATTTTATGTGACAGAAAAACAAAATTAAACTAGTATCAAATATCAATTAAATGATTTTTTTTTCAAGTTAATATTTTAGTCAATTTCTATTTGTGATAATATATGTTAATATATAATATATGCTTAATTTAAAGTTATAGGTTGTAGATAATACATGTTTAAACTTGGGGTGTATTTTGAAAATTTTGAATTGTTAATTGTGAATGATGCATTGATGTGTGAGCTTGAGAATTCGCCAGCAACAATATTAACCATTAAGAATCAAAAGTTATATGCTTTAAAGAAAAAACTGTAATAGGGACAAAATTTAGGGGCTAAAGTGAAAGTTATTATGAATATTAAAACTTGAATCCTAAATGTATATATAAGAGAATATTAAATATTAAATATTAAAACTTTTTTTTATATAGTAGAAGTAAAGTTGTATTCTAGGTAATTCACTTTTAAAATAGTATACCCAGGGAAAAATCATATCAATTTGATCAAAAATCTCTTAACAACCATCATCATCAGACACATGTGATTAAATACACAATCACCACTGCCGGCCATCACCAACATCGTCGGCCACTACTGTCGCCGCTCGCCGCCGCCCGCCGATCGCTGCCGCAATCACAAGTGATTGAATACACAATCACATGTGATTGAAAGCAACCGGTGGTGGCGAGGGGTTGCCGATGATGGAGACGGTGGCCGGAGAGGTTGACAGTGTGTAATCACATGTGATTTAATACATATGGGGTGGTGATGGTGTGGTGTTGTATTATATCACATGTGATGGTGGTGGTGATTTAGGAGTTAATTTATCCCTCAGAACTTCACGATAAAGATAAATTACCTTGAATGTTTTTCAATAGAGATATATTGAACTGAAAGATTATCATATCAATAAGTCTTAGTTAGCAATTACTCCCTCCGTCCCATAAAAAACTTCTCATTTGTCTTTTGCATAAGTTTTTAGGTGATAGTTAATGGTGGGGTCATTGATAATACATTTGATTAAAATATAAGATTGGGTTTGAGAGAGAAAGATAATTAGTGGTGAGGTATTTAATTATAATAGTTTTTTATTGTGTGGAGCCCATCTAATATGAGAAATGAGAAGTTTTTTGTAGGACAAAAATTTAGAGTGAAATGGGAAGTTTTTTGTGGGACGGAGGGATTACTTCTCTTCTAAATTAAAACCTTTTGGTGAATGAAGGTTAGGTGTTCCTATAAAGCCCCTACTACTATTATGTTTTGGTACTTGACATTCAATTGCAAAGCTAAAACCACCATATAACAGATTATCCTCTCCATACATCCATATTTGGTGAAATATAAAACCTAGAACTCAAGAAATGTTTACTCTTCAAACCCATGGGTTCGAGTACCCTAGTCCCGACAATAGTCGAGCACATCTTAGTGATTCATCTTACCTAAAGATGTTCCCTTTGCTTAATAACAATGAACACGGCTCTCAAGAAAAGAGCCATGACCCACTTTTCTGTGCAAGCTGCTTCGAAGGAAGCCAATCAGAAGCAGCTTGCACAGAACTGGAAGGTAAGAAGAAGAGAAGACTGTCCCCAGATAGTGATATCCGGGAGGTAGAGTGGAGGCGGTATAGAGGAGTTAGGCGGCGGCCATGGGGGAAATTCACGGCGGAGATAAGAAATCCGGCGAAGAAAAAGGCGAGATTATGGCTTGGCACATTCGATACACCCGAGCAAGCCGCATTGGCTTATGATAAAGCCGCTTTTAAGTTCCATGGTTCACGAGCTAAGGTTAATTTCCCGCTCTTGATTGGCTGCGATGATCCATCAATTATGATGCCACCAATGCAAAAACAGGCACGTGATTTCCATCAACCCGCAACGACAGCCATGGACACATCGGCCAACAAAGTGGAATTACATGATCATGATCAATCTCTACAAGATCATCTTCAATTGTTTTCTTCAACACCTTTTGACTTCTTATTAAAAAACGAGGCAAACCCGCCGCCTAACACCACCGTGGTTAATAAGGATAACGATTCTTTGTGGTCGGTTTTGCTACAAAGCACGGTGCAATCGCCAACAATAACGGCTACTTCTAGAGTGGAGGAGGAGGTAGGTAGTGACCGTAACTTAATGTGGGATTTCCAACTGAATACAGTTTCACCGGAGGAACTTCAGTTTCCGGTGGTGGATCCGCCATCAGTAACTACCACCGGAGTTAGAGCGTCGGAGGTGGGATCTGATCATGACTCATTTTGGGATTTTCAGATGGATACTTTGACAGATGATGACTTTCTTTTCTTATAATGCTTTAAATGCGGTAGATTTTTTTTACTATCAATAATGTTTTCAAGCTCCACTCATGAGTTTATACTCATAATTTCTTGTTATGCAAGATTCTTTAATTTCCATCAGAGTTAACTCAGATTGTCAGAAATAATGAATTACGACATTCGTTACAGATATTTTTGAATAAATTAACTTCAGAAGTTTCATATTCATCTTGGTCATTTAATTTAAAAACAAAAAAGAGAAATCGTCTTTTCTTTTTATCCATATATCTACTCACTTCTAAACTTAACATGTTTCATCCATTAATTATCTTTCCACATATTATCTCCTGATTGTGACACATGTCATGATCCAAATAGGTAAAAATATAGTAGGAAAAAATGATAGCAACAATACCATTACTTAAACAAAAATAACTTTTATCTTTGTAACTGTCCACTTTTATCCGTATACTTCAGATCTAACGATAAAAAATGATCTTGATATATATTTTATTTTGTTACTGTTAAATAAGAAGGCAAGTAGTGAAGTCAATACAAATATATACGCCATCTTGTTAAATTACTATCTTATCATTTTATGAGAGCATTATTTTATTACTTTAAGATTTGTACTTTTCAAAAACATTAATTAAATGAACCATAGAAGGGACTTTGAAACCAAAAATCGAAGTGTTTCTATTAAAAAAAATCGTATATGAACGAAATATATAATTCGAACGTTGTGTATCAAATAATGCTGTATGTAGTTTATAACAAAACACATTACATAATAATTTATGTGACGAAGATTCAGAGATAGCTAATCTTTTGTTCCTGCTTAGTTGTCTTTTATAGTTAGTTCTAAATCTCTAAAACTTGAATCTAACACTATTATAATCACTATTTGTCCTTTTATAATGTTAACACGAAATATATGTGAACTATATATAGCATATATTGAATTAAACCTTAAGACTTCAATTCATCGTGTTAAATCGATCTTTTTTTTTTTTCCACAATGTACACTTAAATGATACAAATTATAAATGATTGTTTGTGAAAGTTCAGGTAGTATGACCATTTATATTTCCTTAATTTAGTTACATATATTTTTTTTGAACGACATCTAATCTACTCATTTTTTTATTCACGGCGTGATTTGAATCATGATCTATTGGTCATGGGTAACATCTTAAATCATTCTCCAAGGCTTTGGGTAATTTAGTTACATATGCAAGGAGAAACCAAAATTTTCAAAGAGAACAAACAAACAGAAAAATAATTTGAACTTTAGTTGTTAAAGTTAATTTCATGGGTTCGTAATGAGTTCCGTCGCGATTTCTTGTAGTGGACTATGCAAATTTCATCCTCGCAAATGAGTTCCGTTGCCACCTCTGCGTCACGTCAGCTTTCTCTATTCTGATCAAACACATGACCAAATCGCGACCAAACCCACGTAATAGGTGACCGAACCGCCGACTAATTTTTTCTTTTAATTGTTTTTTTAGAATTTTCCTTTTATTAATATATATATATATATATATATATATATATATATATATATATATATATATATATATATATATATATATATATATATATATATATATGGAAAATAGTGCAGCAAAAACAAACGACCTTTAAAGGTCGGCTACCACCCAAGGCTTGTAGCCTAGTGGTATTCAAGGTGGATTTAAGGTGTTGCCAATGACCTATTGGTCATGGGTTCAAGTCCTGTCGTGGACAAAAAGGTGGAAGGTTCGAGGGAAGGCATACTGCCCCTTGTGGATGTCACTGTCTAGGCTCGAACCACTAACTTACTAACTTGCCGTTCAAAAAAAAAAAAATAGGTCGGCTACCTAACCGATAGAAGAAGAAGACCCTTCTCCGGTGAAAGATGTAACGGGCGAGATGCGTCGCCGGTGGTGATGTGGCCTGTCGCGACCATTGTTTTGGTCGTGCGTTACACATAGTCTTACGCTCTTAGCTAAATAACGTCATCTCAGAGAGGGGTAGGGTGGCTTAATTAAGACAAAGAGCACATTAGCACATCCACATACCAAAATACTCATTCACATGTAATTCAAATCATTATATTTTTTTGAGATCCAACAAAATACCCTCTTATTCCTCCGACCACACACCAAAAAACATACAAAAATTTATGAGCTCGGCACCAATGGCTTGACGTGGGCTTTGGCGTAAGAGAAGGCCGGTGTCATGACTTGAAATGACAGTGCCAAATGAACATGCCACATAGACTTGGCGCTTGGTCTGCGTGACCACACCAAAGACTCTCAGTTAAGTTTATTCTTGGAAAACTGGAAATTAAAGTTCCATTTACAAATGACAATGAAAGCCAAATAACTTTTGCAATGAGCCTATTTCATTTGTTGAACTAAAAAACTATTTTACTTTGGAAAAGATTTTATTAAGCTAACAAAGTAAACAGGTTAACAGTTTTTTCGATAAATATGGAGTAAAAATGAAAGTATTAATTAGGTAATTAACAACTTTTGGGTGAAAATATTAATTAAAGAAAGAATTGAACGACCATATACAAAGAAAACTCAGTTAGTTTCGGTACATATAGCGATATAACTCTAAGTAAAAGAGAAATAATTAATAGAAAGTAGAGGTGGCCCCAATTCTATGGTTGGATATATAAGTGGTAACAAACGAGTTATAGATTCTATGCTAATGTGGGGTTGTAGGGAGTCCGGGTCCCCGGTATATTTAGTGCCGCTAGTTAGAGCCGCAAGGAAATTGGCACCCTTCGATCTTGTTTCAAAAATATCATACTGAAATTTAATACTTACTTTGACTAATTAAATTCTATCATATTTGACGACTGTTAACTTGTTATGAAATAATATACTACTATAAGAAATAGTGACCATTAGAATAAAGCTTCCAGAAGTGTGTCCGTATAACTTAATAGAAAGGATCAATATTTAACAGTATGTCCTAAATATTGATAACAAGGACAAAAATCTATCTATCATCTATAATATATGTAAACAAAACTTTTAGGTCTCATGTAGCTTCGTGTTACACCTTCGTATTTCCACGTGGCGGCCTACTATTGGTCATCTAATTTGTATTCTCGCCCAAACTACCCAAGTGAATATACATGCAGCATTTAATATGAGTAATAAAATTGAGAGATTATTTCTGTTGAGTAATTTTACACATTGGACAAATAATAAATATGTAATATATTTATAAGGGTCATGTGTTAATTCTCTTACAATCAATTGGTTTTAAAATGGAGTCTCATAAACTTACATTTTCCTATCTAGAGCACAAGGTATAGTAAGTGTTAAAGCAATGTTAAAGGATTTTTTAGGTTTTAACAGAGTTTATCATACACTCAGTATGATGTTAAAGCCTATGACGGTGTTAAAGGCTCGTTAACGGGGGTTTAACTCCTCCGCACCCAATTCTCTTATCAATGTAAAAATATCCTTTTTAATTTGTTTCCTATTGTATACATTAAATACTATATTAAATATATTTCCACTTGATTCAACTTTAATGTATATGATTACTGCATACATTAATTATCATATGCAATAAAAATATTAAATATGTTTCCTATTTAACCTGATTATGATTATTGTATTCTACAAGAGAGTTGATTCTTATAAAGCGATTTTTATTTATGCGGAGTAATTTTATGTCAAGGATAATCATATCCTTCCTTTCCTTTTAACATGTTTTGAATGTCACTCCTTCCACTAAGGACATGATTATTATCCTTTAATATGAAATTGCTCTGTATGAATTTTTTTTTTTTTTTAAGAATCAATGACTGTTTCAAAATATGATTAATTTTCCTATTGATATGATTTTAGAATATATTGATCGAATGTATTTAATATTTTCCTTATATACATCAGTTAACGTGGGAATGCATCAGCGACACATCAACTGACACTCTAACTGACACATATATGCTAACAATATCGTTTCTTTTCAGTTTTTAGATCCCACCTATACACACAAAATACTAAATATCATATTAAAATACCTCTTGGCCCCACCTTCCCCTAGTCCCTTCTCTTCGGATAGCCGAATCTTCAACCAATGCAACAAGCATGGTGCCAAATATTTGAAGAAAATGACGGAACTGAATGCATGACTGACATGCCTATTGGGCCATTGGCACCGGTGTAATATGATTTCTTTTGGAAGTAGATTAGGCCGGCCCATTGGTGTAGTGAGTAAAAACGTTAGATTGGACATTTTAAATTCTTTGAATTACGCTAACTTCTAATCCATTTTGGATTGGCCTTTCTCCAGCCCAAGTGGCTTTAGGAACACCTTCAAGATTGATAAGTCCCTAACTTTTTTTTTTAACGGCAAATCTTAATCTAGTTCTAAATCCTTAACTTATTCTACAAGTACTCTTGTTGCATTCTAGATTTTACAATATAGGATAGCATTATGCATGTTTTATACCACCAAACCATATATAGCCACAATTTAGTGTTTCTATCATTTCCGATTATATATTTACTAGCGGGCAACTTGCGCAATGTGGCGTCAGATTCCCTGTAACTATATTTTAGGGGGAGCAAATGTTGTTTGGTTGGACGTACTACGTATAATGTATGAATATTATGTGAAATAAAAAATATTTGGATTTACAATAACTTAAATGGCCGAATTTCAGAAAAAAGGTAGCATAAAATCCAAAAAAACTCGAAATTGGGA
This sequence comes from Calendula officinalis, assembly GCA_963853835.1. Taxonomy (NCBI): domain Eukaryota; kingdom Viridiplantae; phylum Streptophyta; class Magnoliopsida; order Asterales; family Asteraceae; genus Calendula; species Calendula officinalis. The sequence continues at coordinate 3,652,682 of OY970830.1, read as the reverse complement.
ACTGGAGATTATATTGCACATTAATAGGAGTAAATGTTCAAAATTAGCTCGAAATGGGGAACTAAAGATTGTATTGCACATTTATAGAAGTTAATGCAATGTTTTAAAACCAGGGTCAATCCGGGCAGTTCAACCTGGCTAACTAACGAAGAGAGCAGGTAAACAAACGTATGGAAATCGCTTTTGTGGCAATTCAGTTCGGGTTCGCAGGTTGGCGAGTTAGAAATGTTCAACCCGACACCGACTTGTTTGTATAAACGGGTCAGATATCTCAACCCTAACATGTTTACCTTCAACCCGAACATGACCCATATAACCCGCTTAATTAGATGAGTTAAACAAGTTAGCATGTAAAACGGGTCAAACAGGTTGAGTAAAACTAAAAAGATTTACGTTTTTAAATATACATTTTTTCTTAAAAAAATGTGAGTAAAACTAAAAAGATTTACTTTCTTTTTTTTTTTGAAACGGCAAATAATTACATATAAACTCCTATGCTTGGGATTGAACCCAAGACCTCCTTGTTAGTTTCACCCACAAATTTTATAAAGCGCGAGTAAACTTTTTCTTACAATTTTGAATCAGTAATACTAGAACCTACATATATAAACAACTTTTTGTGAAGGAGTTACTAAATTTCGTTTTTTTTATCGTACTGAACATTTTGTCAGATAAAATGTATATTCTTAGAAACAGGGTCTTTTTCATGGAAGTTCCATAAGAAAAGAAGTTATCTTTTTCTTAGAAATAAGTCAATAATCTATAATTTACGGGTCTAGTGATGTAGTGATAAATGAAAATAAAAATACATGTAATTGCTTTAACGAGTAGACCGTAAAGTTCCCTTCATTCTTTAATTATTTGTACATCACGTTCCTATTTTTGTTTTATCTCTAATCTTTATGAAAGTTTGGTTTCTTAATTTAAAATCTAACAGATATGGTTGTTATTAACAATTATACATGTGGTAATATGGCTACTTAAATTTTACACACACAAAATTATTACTTTTTGTAGCAATTATTACGAAAAAAATAATTTTATAGACATTTGATTAAAAAAATTCAAATATTTACCAGCTTTTAATGAACGACATATGTTCATACAAATATGGAAAGTTTGCTTAATTCATTTAGGAGCAACGTTTCACATATGATATATATATATATATATATATATATATATATATATATATATATATATATATATATATATAGTGAAGGATTATATTGAGAACCCTAATTTTAAAAAGAACTTTGAGAACCCTCTATTAGCCAATCACAAATTAGTAGTATATTTTCATTTATTTTATAATAATAAAATCGGTAGGGGTATTATAGACATTTAGCAATTAAAACCGAATTAAACATTTTTGGTAGTTACTTAAAATATGCCTACAATCTTGGATTGAATTTGGTCATATCTCTGTTATTCAATATAACCGCATCACGTGTATTATATCTCATACCCTAATTGTAGTCGTCCATAGTCACCGTCGTCCACATTACTGCCGATTTTCTTATGGTTTATCATCGGTGTTGTTGAAGGCGATCGAGTTTGGTTATTTAATTTATAAATTCGTCAGACTTATAATCGTTATATACTACGGTTACAGTAGAAGAGATAGGTTCATCCCGTGATGTTTCAATCGATGATGAGATTGTAGATGTCCCTATGCAGGAAGTCGATAATGATCTCATGGATATAATGTTGCAAGATCATCCCGATGAAGAACATGCAATTGACGCGGGTAATGTTTTTTCAACCGAATTATTTTTTCATATTATAAAAGCAAAATTTTTTGGTTTGATTATTATGATGTAATTGTGTTGTTGTTTATGAAGTAATGGCGGTTTTTAGCTCTAAATATTTTTTCACAGTGCCTATTTGTTTTGTATCGTATTTTTTGTCTAAACTTTATCGTTCACTACTGTACGTTTCTGTCTATATTGATTTCGTGTTTCATGTTCTGATAATTATTTTATCATGATTTCCCAGCTCAATCATCGGATTCATGAAATCCATGCTTATGAAGAAATCGATGATGTTGATGACACAAATGATTCTGCTGACAAGTATTCAAGTGACGGAGAATGGGGTTATGATGAGGAATGAAGATTGAATTATTTTTTAATTAAGACAATTTTTTTAGTAATGTTTCTGGACTTTTGCCTTTATTTCAATCGTGTTTCAATTTGAATTATTTTTAGTATTAATTTTGGAAATACAATATTCAATTGTGTTTCAATTTAATTTCAATATATATAATTTGTCTTATTTTGATCTAGTTAAACGGATTTGGTTTTGAATGAGTGTAGCATACATGTTATGTTGAATTAATATATAGCTTCTTTACTTTCATAAAATAAATGCATATATGTTCTGTTCAGTTAATATATAGCTTTGTTTACTTTAACATACATGTTACTAACAAAATAAACATACTTTATAAGTCGTTTATGTTATTATCAGAATTTTCACACCTTATAGTTTCATACTTAATGTATAACTTAACATTTTATTTTTACGATTGACTATAACATATATGTTTTGTTACTAACATAATCAACCAACATATAGTTTATATACGTTAATATATTTCACATGGTTGAATAAATGACATCTCCTAAACAGTTTATAACCATTAATGTGAAAAACTAAACAACCAATGTCGACAAACTAAAATATTCCAAATATTCCATAAAATAGTCAAAATAAGATGAACAGAATTCTTCAAAAAGCGAAAAACACAAATGTTTCCCAACAAAAGCTAAATAAAATAAAAACCATTTTAAACTATAGCATTTTAAACACAAATGTTTCCTCTTTATATTGCATTCCGAAAGCAGAATCCATGCTGCATACCTAGCTTTCAATATCTTTATTTGTTTAACCAGCCTCAAAGGGTTACCATCGAAACCACCATCCCATTTCTTTAGATCTTGATCAATATATGATTCCATGCACCTCATCACAAATACACCAGAAGTTTTTTTTGTACCTTCCGCTCTGCCATTTAAACTGCCCGATGACCAGCTCAGATTTGTAAAATTATCCGCCATACTATGATTTTTGCTCAACATGTACTTGGAAAATATGTTTTCATATATGTTCATGTAATAACAGTCAAAAACACATATATGTTTACCTTTTCCTTATTTTCTAGGTTTGGCTTTACCTGATAATCAAGTTTTTAGTAATCAGACATATATGTTCATGTAATAACAGTCAAAAACACATATATGTTGAAATGTGAATGATATGATTAAGACAATCATAGTTAAAACACAAGTGTTTCTTTGTTCTACTTACCTGTCTTACTAGCTGAACTGGTACCTACATCATCAGTTGTTCTTGTTTTTTTGTTAATTTTCCCGCTATTCGTTCCTATGAAACAAAATTATTACTAAGAAACAAATACAATATTTATAGATAAAAAAACTGTCCAATTATGTGTTTGCATATCTGTTATTTTCGTTGATTTATCACCTACTACTTTGATTTTCCCAGAATTTAAAACACTACTTCCTGTTTTGTTAACATCTACATTTTGGAAAAAAAACAAGTCATAGAAACCGACTATTTTAAAGAAATAATTTTAATATGATGTATTTTGCATATCTGATACATGATATGCTATAGATTTTTCCTTCTTTTGATGAAGACCGAGTTCACACAAAATCATCATCATCATTCAATCTTTCACGTTTTTTTGAATTCCTGGTAGAACCTACACGCAACAACAAATTCATATTTGTCAAAATCACAGCAGATAACAAACCCTAACAACACATATGTGTTACTCGAACTAACACATAACCAAAATTCACAATTTCCGGTGACAAATACACGCCAATATTACAATATTACACAGTTTTGTTCTCAATTTTACATATATGTCACCGGAAGAGGTAACCCTAAAAATGTTTATGTTTCAAACGTTCCAAACTATAAACCCAAATGCCCAATTTGATTCAATCGTTTCACCCCATTGCTACAATTTTGCAAAATTGCATCGTTTATTGAGGTCAGAAACATGTAAATTTATCATTTTTATGTGTATTGCTGTAACATTTACCTGACATTTTGCACCGATTGGAACTTGATGTTCGATCGCCGTTCAAATCGCCGGAGCTTCCTTATGACTGTAACGAATGAAAAACCCTATGATTCTTATACCATTAAAACAAACATGCAATATATTTTAATTTTGGATAGAATCGTGTACCCCTTTTTCCCGATTTCTTTGTGAAACAACCGTCGAGTATGGTATCAAGAAGATCAGAATTACGGTATGTTTTTTAGAAGGTGACGTAAATTTAGGGAGGAAGGTTAGGAAACATCGATAAACGGCATGATATTTTTTATGATTTTTTCTTTTTTTTTTTCTTTATTGAATAAGTACTAAAATACCCTTTTGGCTATTAAATATCCATCCAAAATTGGTCCACTAATTACAAATATGCCATTATCTAATATTGACCACTAGATTGTTTTTTTGATGGCTAGGATTAAAATTAAAGAGTTCTCAAAGTTCTTTTTAAAATCAGGGTTCTCAATATAACCCAACCCTATATATATATATATATATATATATATATATATATATATATATATATATATATATATATATATATATATATATATATATATATATATATATATATATATATATATATATATATATATATATATATGAATCGTGTATATTAATCACTTTCTTAAACAATATTTTGCGACTAATCGATCGCCTAGGGTTTCACAAGATTCGTTTGTGAAAAGACAGATGAATTCTTGATTTCTGGCAAAATCAAGAACAGAGGAAAAGCAGATTAGCTTAGAAATGTTGTGTTAATTGAATTTATGATAATCACCGGTTCTTGGAAGTTTAAAATAGTTAAAACTGTCCATAACTGCTTCTGGATGTTAAAAAATAGATTATCGATTACAATTAATTGGATATTAATCTCACATAATCGGGTTTATAGGTCAAATACTGAATTTTACTCGGGTTTAGGTTTTTAGCATGACACGAGTAAAATTCGTTGAGATTTCAAGGTGCTACCCTTAAGACCGTGTAAAGGGACTCAACCCCTTTGACCTGCTCTTTTGATTCTAACATATTAATGCATTTACAGGTGTAAACTCCGCATCTACTAACCTATTTTAAGTTAATATGTCTAATTATACTAAAATGTGTGACGAAAAGATTTTGTAAGAAAAAATGAAGTAGATAATATTAAACCGTGAAATTATGGTACATAACGAACTAACAAGTAAATTAAGTAAACAATGATCGAAATGCCAACAAATAATGAAATATAATTTGATAGGTTATTTTCTTAAGCATTCAAGTAAAAGCGACTCATCCGGTGTCGTTTCATCGTAGTTCCACAATAGGTCAAGATCGGGACCCACCTCCTCCGAGGAAGCTACGGAGGAGATAACCGTCTTTTGCAAAAGCTCTTCCGGTTTCACCGTAAACATTTGTAGATCAAAACTGGTGTTGGTAGTCGTCGTTGGAGAATCGTGCGGTGGTTCTGACGGCGGAATGAACCATCTACCTCTTTGGAAAAGTTGAGAGTCGTCGTTACTGCTGCCGGCCACCTCCACCGTGACAGCGTCAATATTGGTAGCAAAAGTGGCGGCGTAAGCTCTTACTTCTGATTCTTCCTCCGTTGTAGTGGCGGTGATTGGTTGCTCCACCACCTCTTCCCTCCTTGGCTCGCCGGAAGATAGAGCTAGCCACCTAGCGGCCACAACAACCGGCGAGTCATCCAACCCGACCAAGAGAGGGAAATTAACCTTGGCGCGTGAACCTAGTAATTTAAAAGCGGCTTTATCATAAGCCAATGCTGCTTCCTCGGGTGTATCAAATGTTCCAAGCCATATTCTCTTTCGTTTCTTTTCAGGGTCTCTTACCTCAGCCGCAAACCTGCCCCATGGCCGCCGCCTCACCCCTCTGTATCGCCTCCACTCTGCTTGGCGGTGCTCCTCACGCTCCGCCACTGGTTTTCTCTTGTTCTTAGCATACTCTGATGATCCCATATTTGTTATAGTTTTAGTTAATTGGTGGCTTTGTTGAAGAAAAACTATTACGTATGTAGATAGATCATGGAAGAAAAAGAAAGAAATGTGTGTATTAAATTTATCATTGGAGAGTATGGCCAATCTTATATAAAAACGAAGTGAAGTGTGACTAATTAAAAACACAAAGGGTGTAATCCAACTTATTAAAAATATCCCTTTAATCTCACTTAATTACTAACATAGAGAAACGTTCAAGGAGGTTCAATATTTTTATCAAGTCCCAAGAAAGAAATCTCAACCATTGATTAATATAATCTAATTGTCAAGATTAATCACATGTGTTTATACATGAAGGAGTATTTTGGTCATTTGACACTTAATAAAATTTGATTTTTTTTTTATTTTTTCTAATTTTTTATTTTTTTTACTTTTTTTACTTTTTGTATTTTTTATTTGAAGGGTATTTTGGTCATTTAAAAAAAATTTATTTTTATTTTTTATTTTAGAATATTTATTTTATTTTAATTTTTTTAATATTATTTTTTAAAAAATTATTATTTTTTAATTAATAACACATAATATGATTGACTAGTGAATCACATGTGATTGCATACTGAATTACATGTGATTGAACTAAAACATAAAATGTGATTAAATATACAATCACATGTGATTTTACATTAAAATCACATGTGATTAAGTTATACACGTAATTATCAAATATTATTTTTAATGTAAAAATAAAAAAAAAATCAAAAAAAATTAAAATTTTAAAATCAAAAATCAAAAAATCAAAAAAAAAAATTAAGTGCCAAATGACCAAAATACCCCTTCATAATAAAAAATATATAAAATTAAAAATTTAAAAAAATATATTTTTATTTAAAAAAATGACCAAAATACCCCTCAATGTATAAAATATGTGATTAATCTTGACTATTAGATCTTATTAATCAATGGTTGAGATTTGTTCCTCGAGACTTCATAAAAACAATGGACCTCCTTGAACGCAACTCTAGTAACATAATATTATTCTACGGGTTAAATCTTTATAAATGAACATATAAATCCGTACTCTCTGTTGGCTCTCTGAGTCATTTTAAATTGGCCAGCCTCAATTAAGTGCTACAAAGATAAATCTACACGGCTTATGAATTATGATGCAACCTCTACGATGTAGAAACGTATTCTTTCTGTTTTGTTTTTAAAGGTCCAAGATCAACGAGAAGAATATGGCGATTAAGTTTATAGAACCTTCGGGAGCCCGAAACGCTGTATTTAGGAGTAATTTGCAATTTAAATTGTTTTGTCTAATTATTAGACTTTGTTAATTTGTGGACCAGTTTTTGACTATTTTTTTTTTCTTTTTAAGCCCATTCAAAAATTTAAATGTGTTTTAGGATTTTATCAAGATACTACAATATTTAGTTTTGATTTCTATGAAGGTTCATTTTTTCTATCATTCACAGAATTCATATTTGATTAAAAATTTATCATTATTATTGATATTTGTTGTATCAATAATAATTAAAGAAATTATTATTGGTAGTCATATGTTCAATTTATTTTCATCTTGTTTTTAGTTTACATCAACTTATAATTGAAGTTTTTTTTCTCTCCAAATCGTCATATAAGCGGAGAGATTGTAAAGTTAATATCCTGCATGTGATCTTCAATTGTTTTATATTTTGTGTCAAAGTATAATTTTTTTATGTAACACATCGAATAAGAAAATGTGACTCTCAATCGTTGTCTATATCTCTTCAGCTCATATAGATAAGACCGTAAAGTAGAAGTAATAAATTAATGGCAAAAAATCCATAAACTCACGATAAATATTCTTACATCATGCCTATCATCTTTAAATTAAACAAACGTAAATTTAAATGTTATTTTCTTATAATGTCAAAAGGAAGCAACAAGAAAATCATAATTAAACAAAAAATATTTTGCACCTACTACGTGTAATAATATAGTTATAATATAATATCACGTGTTAATATGGAGATTATAGTACGTATGGGAAAGAGTGCTTTGATATTACAAGAATATTAAAAACGTAATATGAAATTAAGAATGAATTAACTGTAATTGTTTATTCATTTAGTATCAAGCAAATGATCATAGCACATGGACTTTAGTCAGTTAGAAGTGAAATCAAATGGTGGCATTTCTCTCCGAAAATATTTCCAGTAACTTCTAAATGTTGTGCAACTGTAACACGTAAAGGAGTACACAATGAGGTAGACTACGTGAAAAGCGTGCCAAATTTTAGGGTTATAAACATTGTCAATGTTGGCCTGAAATGGAACCACATAACCCAAATTATGCTCATTTTAACTAAAGCCCTTTAATGATTCGATCTTGGGCCGAGTTACTGCATCATTTTAACAACATTATTCACTACAATTTTTAAGTGAGCAGTAAAAATATACTTGTTGGCAAAAAGGGTTAAACTAGCATCCTTTGCAGATATCCTAATCCACATACATGTCTCCCTAATTAATAGTCAAACTAAAACTTCAACTTTGTATGAAAATAACATCCGTACAAAATTATACTCAACTCTAGAGATGGCAGTTTTGTATTGTGTTGGTAAATAAGTTAAAACGGCATTCCTTAGTTTTTATTTTATGAAAAAGAGAAATGAACGTAAAGGGTAGTGTGACTACAATTTAGGCTTGTTAATTACCGACCTAGAGCCTATAAAAGAGAAAACACTTTACCTTGCAATGCATTCAATATTTCAACACAACTGAAAATATATAGTAAAGTGATCAAAACGCTCAAGAGAGAATGAAGAGCTTCTATTTCCTTGGTTTCTTGGCAGCATCTTCATTATTCGAGATCAGTGCTCAAACATGCAAACCAAGTGGCGGTATCCGGGGAAGAAAACCGCCACCTGGACAATGCAACAAGGAAAACGACTCCGATTGTTGTGTCCAAGGTAAGTTCTACACAACATATACATGCTCTCCACCAGTTACTAGCGGTACAAAAGCAACACTTACGATAAACAGTTTCCAAAAGGGAGGTGATGGTGGTGGGCCATCAGAGTGTGACCACCAATACCACAATGATGACACACCAGTTGTGGCACTATCAACCGGATGGTACAAAGGAGGTGATAGGTGTCATAAATTTATTACCATAAATGGTAACGGAAGGAGCGTTAAGGCAATGGTTGTGGATGAGTGTGATTCTACGATGGGGTGTGATGATGAACATGACTATCAACCACCATGTCCTAACAACATTGTTGATGCTTCAAAAGCGGTGTGGAAAGCCTTAGGGGTATCCGAAGATAACTGGGGAGATTTGGATATAACTTGGTCTGAATGATAAATATATATCATCTCTTAAAAATGTCAAAAGTTATTATGCTTTGGTTTATATCTTGTAAATGTAATACGTGAATGTATCTTATATGTGATTATATTGGGTATTTTTGTATAATTGAACAACGTTACAAGTTTCATGGATTCTGTACAAGTTAAGTAGATAAAGCTCGATTGCAAAAAAAAATTTATCTTAGCTCGTCTACTATGAAACTTAAAAGCAACTTTATCATAACTTCATATGCAAAAGCAGCTTCTATTCAGGTGTATCAAATGTACCAATTAAGCCATAATCACTCGGGCTCATTGTTGTGTAGTTAGATATTTCTAGAAAGTTCATTATTTTTAACTTGGTAGATGGTTAATTTATGTTGTGTGTTTATCAGGATCAGATAGAAAAGATTTTAATAAGTATTACAATAACTATGATCACTGTCATCAACTTGAGGCTAACGATAGCTTGATCTAATTACAAAAGCCAAAAACAATGTCAAATTAACGTGATTAGGATTTTTCATAAGTAGCCTAGCTCAAAAGCTACAATAGTTTAAACAAGTTAATCCAATCCCTCTCAGAATCCAGCTAATCCTTGTTCCCAAACAATCTCCTCATCCCATCGGATGTCGTCTCCTGCAAAATAAAAAAGTAAAAAAAAAAAAAAAAAAATTTACCCGTTACAAAACATATCGATATTATATTTGTAATATTACATTTTTACCTCTTGGATCGGCGGTCTTCATCAAAATCCATTACTCCACTAGGTTCAGCGAATAGCCCGTGGCCCCCTCGGTAGTCCACGTCAGCCTGCTCATAGTTGGTAACTTCTGCCACAACGTAAGTATAACTGTAACACCCCGAAACCCGGCCTAGTGTTTTATCACTTTCGGTAAGTGATAAATATCATTTATTAAATTATTTGAATTTTTAAGATTTTTAAATAATTTATTTTATCTAATTGATATTTTAATCAAGCGGTTAAAATTAGTTGAAATAAAAATATTTAGGTATTTTAATGATTTTTATGTCATTAGATTCATTTTTGAACCAAAGTTCCAAATATATCTTCGTTGTTGGAAACAGAGTTAGTTAGGGATTTTAAATGAATTAACTATGAACCAGATATCCAGTATTATACTGTATTTAAATGAAAAATTACCCTTCCCTTGTGTGACACGTGTGGTGTACGTGTGTGGTTGTAGGATGTCAAAAGAAATATATAATTTTCCTTCTTTGGTTCCCTGGTAGGTTCATAACACACACATACACATACTTAAACATTTTCTTTTTTGAAAACAAGTATTCAAACCTTAAAACATTGGGGTTAGCAGCTGCAATCTCGAAATTCTTCAAAGATTCAAGTAAGTAATCTCGTTTTCTTGTTTAGGGTTCATAGTTTGAAGTTTTGCTAAATAAAGGATGAACTAAGGTTAGAGTTGGTGGAGATTTTTATGGTTTATGTGAAATTAATTGACTATATGAGTTTCTATGCAAGTTTAGGGTAAATAACTTGTGTAATCTTTAAATAAACTAGAAAATTGAAGAAATCACCATTAGAGGTGATTTGGGGAAGATGATGGAAGAACCCTAATTTGAGAATTGGGGATTTTTGTGTCAATTATGATTATGATAGGTTAAGTAGTTGTGATTAGGGTTATAATTGATATTGATAATTAATTGAAACTTAAATTTAATAGAATTGTTGAAATTGGATGAAATTAATCAAGTGAAGAACTAGTAAGTTGAGTTGATTGACTTTTGACCTAATAGAAGGTCAAAGCGTTGTAAATTGATACTGAGTGTGATGTATAATAATTTGATGTTTATAGAGTTCTTATTTGGTATTGTAAGTGTTTTTATAAAAGAAAAGGAAATTTGACCCGTTTGGATCAAAATGGTACCTTAATTGTGAAAGGATAAGAAATTTGTCGAAATTGATTTGACAAAGTCAAAACTGGAAATTTACTTAGTCTTTGATTGTTTAACTAATCTTAAAATAGTATTTTGATGTTAAATGAGGATATGATAAAGGTTGTTTAGAGTTGTGGATAAAAGATGAGATTTTGACCCGTTTGGGCCAAAATAATAGTAAGTTGTTAAGGATGTTAGATTTTGACTTTAATAAGTCAAAGTGGTAATTGTAAGTGTTAAAATGCTAGTAGTAAGTTTATTTGGCAAGTGGTGTTGTGTAAGTTAGTGTTTTGATAAAGATGTTTACTTTGTATTGTGCTGCGTTTTGGGACAGCTTATTGTCATCATGTTCGGGTCTGTTTTCGACCCTGTTCGGGACAGAAATCCGGGCTCCGGGTCTTCTGGACTATTGTAGCCCGATGAGTTAGCTTTCAGTGGCCTCTGACCGCTCGTCAATAGGACTTACGGTCTGTGAGTTACGACAATTTTCGTGAAGTGTCGCAGTGCTGAAAACACTGTGCGTTTCTGCAGTGTTGTTAGGCAGTTTCGAGGCCTTTCGGGTCAGATTCGAGTAAGCTGTGAAAATCTGGTAAAAAGAGGATAAATGGTTTGAAAGTTATGTCAGTTGCGGTGAGCTGTCGCGGGTTAGACGGATTTTGGGTTTTCTCTATGGTCATAATTTAAATGGTTGACTTTGTATTAGGTCAAACCTGGGATTTTATTATTAATTGGATGATAATTATGATTTGGTAATTGTATTGTAAATTAGTTGTAATAGTAAGGTAATAAGATGGGCTTTTGACCCGTTTGGGTATTTTTGGTTAAATTGGACCAACTGTGTAAGTTTTGATCAGATTTGACTTTCATGAGTCAAAGTGTCAATGTGCAGGATTGTAGTGCAGATTTTGAGTTAGTACACTTGTTGTTATGTCTGTATAATGTATTGTGCAGTTTTACACATTTCGGGTCAAACGATTACTAATTCGAGTGTTACTTGTGATTGCAGGAAAGGGAAAAGAGGCTCAGTGATATTAGACAACTGAGTGGAAAGAGATTTGGCAAAGGTGAGTGGATTTATAACCTTTGTATTGTTTAAATTGCAATGGTTTTGGTTGCAATTGAAAGTGTTTAATCACTAACTGAAGTTAATGCTGATCAGTTAGTGCTGATTCAGTTAGTGTTGATCTGTTAGTACTGCTCCCTTATTTCTAGACCGGTATTAATGGTATAATGATAATTAACTGGCTATGTGTTAATTGAATGATATGTGTACATGGAATCTGATATGTGCACATGGAAAAGAGTAGAGGACAGTCTGCGTGGGGGGCTGGGCTTTCGTTTACTGTTAGACAACGGTAATTGTACCTTGGCATATGTGTTGTGTTTGAAGGAAGCTTTACCGTTGCTAATGAGTAAAGGGCTTCCGGTAAGCTGTTGTTGGGCCCACAACAGTTGTAAGCAGTGTTTCAGAAATCGGCCTAGGCGGCCGATTATTCGGCGCCTAGGCGTGAAACGGAGCTCACCGTCCCGACTAAGCTCTAATCGGAGTATTTAGGCGCTAGTCGGTCAACAACGATCAAAATCGGGTCTAGGCGGTCAAAGATGGGTCAAAATCGTAACTGGGCGGTCAGAAACTAGGGTTAAAGATACCTGAATTGAAGAAATCATAGATGATGAAGGCTGATGGAGGTGGCACTCGTCGTAACAGCGCTTTGAAGGAGGAGGAGAAACAAGCAGACGTTGGGGACTTGGGGGCTAGGTTTTCTTTTTAGTTAGTATTGGGCTATTTTTGTCTAATGATTGGGCTTTGACTTTTTTTCTTTTCTTTTTTTGGTTTTTACTAACCCAATTCAGTTTAAAGTTTTAAAACTAAATTTAAATAAAATTCTTATATACAACACATAGAGTAATTAATTTAAAATTATCATATAATATGAACTTATCATAAAAATTACGTAAATTATATGTGTATTACATATATATTTATGATTTTTTATATATAATTTCAAAATTTATAATTTTTACATATAAAAAACCCAATCCGATTAATCCCCGCCTAGACCGATTAATCCTTCGCGGGGTCCGACCGCCTAGATCCCGCCTAGCGACTTCGAAAACCTTGGTTGTAAGGTTCTGCAAAACCGCCGGTCCTTTCGTTATTTGTGAATCTGTGAAGATTGTGAATCTGTGAAGATTGTGAGTCTGTGAAGATTGTGAGTCTGTGAAGATTGTGAGTCTGTGAAGATTGTAAATCTGTAAAGATTGTGAATCGAGATTGTTGTACTTAGACAATATAAAATGTTATATTTTCATTCACTTAGCTTCGTGTTAATCCCCCACCATGTTGTATCTTTTACAGGTTGTAGACGGATGGGTCTTTGGAGAATATGAATAGGAATGATTGACCAAGACTTAAAGAAATGATTTTGATGTCGAGCCGTAATGTTAAGTAACACTGTTTTGGAAATTTAACTTTTGTAAAATTATACATCTTATGTTTTTATAACTTCTGAATAACAAGTTATATATATATATATGTAATTTTGACACGCTTCCATATTTAAAAAAAAATGGTTCAGATTTTGCGGTGTTACAATAACATATCCACAAATATATCCAATTTTACATAATTTCCCCCCCATAAAATAATAATTGCCATTAATGGCATTCTAAACTAATTATCAACCTACTATTCTACTAATCATGGTTAACATAAAAAAGGGACGGTACTGACCTTGAGGGCGAGCAAATTCTTGGCTTCTTCAAGCTTTTCCTCATTTTCCTTCTTATGTTTCTTGTCAACTTCACTCATGTTGTCTGCCCATTTTATCTTTTCTTGAATTGTTATAAGTAAATTGTCTGAAGTACTCAACCTATCACATTAATCACAACCAGTATAATAAGTCACATTATAATATATTAATATGTGAAAAACAGAGAAATATAATTTGAGATTACCAATCTGAGAGTGTATGTATCATATTCCCTAATTGTCCAGGCCTCAGATCCCTGCCAGCTGCAAATTGCACCTACAATGATCCAAATTATTAAAGCAAAAATAAATACTATTAAAAGGTAAATAAAGTATGAAAATATAGATGAGTGTAACACCTCAAAACATCTTCGCATCTGATCTAGCTTGCCCCGTACAATACCCTATACAAATGAGACAAATAAGATAAATAAATCAATATTATATATACACACACACACACACACACATACAACCAATGTGGATAGAAAATCTTACCACATACATGCACTCATTGATAAGAAAATCTTCAAGCTCACGAACATTTACAACATCCAGTTCATGCATCAGCACATCATATGGAAGCACCTAAACATTAGATATTAAAGATGGAACGTATGGCAGTAATATATAAAATATAAATTGTGACAGTTACTAAATACATGAAGGGTAAAAATGTAAAATACCTTGTTAGCTTCAGCTAGTGTGAGCATGGTAAGTTGCTTTAACTTGAGGACCAGATCAGGAGTCAACTGTGGGAGCTTACTAGCATTACCTACATATTATAAAAATAAATAAATATTTAATGTTGAATTTTGCAGTGACATATGATTACACCAATCTTGGAGCCAATATGCATATGATAAAGTTACATTACAATACATATTAACTGAACTTAAAAAAATCAAAAGCAACTGTCTTTACATTACTGGAAGTATGGTGCATTGGTGTAAATATGTGCAGCATATTTCAGTATTTATTTAACGAACTATTTTACTTTTCAAAAATATATTTCTAAACAATAATCGAACTTAATATAATCTAGTAATCTACTATTTATAAATTATCATTTGTAGTGCTCCAAATGTTAAATTTTGAAACAAAAAAAGACAGAAAGCTTACTCTTGTATTCACTCCATGTTCCATGTGCAAACATCTGAAGCAAATCAAGGTATCTAGAATGCTCTGTTCCTTGAAGCTGCATAAAAATTGATTGATCAGATCATATAAGAATGGCCTCCCTTATTCACTCTTCCTATCCTTTTAAATTAAAACTTGAGAACACATTACTGAACCTCAACAATAAAGCATTAAATAACTGTTATCACTAAAGTAAGAGACCAACCCAAAATCAATCATATCATATATAGTACGCATCTTAATTGCTAGCTCTAGAAAGAAATACATTCCATACACTTCGTAAATTAATTATTTAGTCTATCTAAGCATCATTGAAGTACACAAACACAAATCGAGTAACAAAAATTCTAAGCATATTTGGTAATGGCAGGTATATAAAACAGTGACAAAATTTCAGACCTCGAGAATAATAGGGACGGAAAGAATCTCGGAGAAAGCGAAGAGAGACGGATGTGAGGTGGCTTCCACGATGACGTTTGCGAGAGATGATGGTGAATCCTTATTGATGGAGACTTGTTTGACGAAGTGATCGATGTGCTCTGCTTGCTTTTGTTCGATATCCATGATCACGACAACGATGATGATGATCTCTGCAGTGCGAGATCAAAGCTTAGCGGAATTATGATTGAAATCAATAGCAATTTTAGAAAATTCGAACAGTTTTAGAAATTAGGGTTCGAAATCAGAAGGGGGTTTAGGGCCCTATCACTCGCTCTCTTCTGTTTACAGTATCTTTTGGGATTTCCCTCTGCATCTTTGTGTGCGTAGGTGGACGTTTCAAATTACATTATACACCCTATAACTTATTAAAATATTAGAATTCACCTCCAAGGTTATGAATAATTACAACTAATCTTGTGTTCTCTAGGCAAGTATTATAAAATCATCTTATCTTATATTTACATATACATACACATGCTAAGGTGTAAATGTAGAAAAAAAAAGGTACTTTTATCTCAATGGAAAAAAGTTTAGAAATGATCACGGGAATATCGGTTAGGTCGTGTACATTAGAGTCAAAAACTCGACTTTCTCCGAGTAGGCTGAACAAGTATCCCTCTCCGTTCACTCATCTTCTGTTTTTATGTAATTTATATATGTGTATTTATAATTCTATATTTATTAAATACATTTCCAAGTAAATTTATCTTACAACCTATAAAATCATCTAACACGTATATATACACCTCACATGTCTTCAATGAGACTTGAACCAACAACCATTAATTCTTTAGATTATAACTTTAATATAAGACTATCCAATTCGGCCTACCATAATATGGCAGTTTAATTTGTTTTAGTATGTTTCAATTAGGTTGCATGATAATGTATAAATCCACTTATGATCCCAAAACTGATTGACATAGTTAAGTGTGAGATAGCGTTTCTGTAAGCATCTTTCATTCATGCAGAATCGCACAAAGTAATCAGCTTTGGAAACAGCTTTCAAGGCCGGTTCAATGAGCTGGGCAAGCTGGGCAACCGCCCCGGGCCCCCAAACGCCAAAGGGTCCCCTATTTTAATAGTTCTCTGAATATTTAGTCAAAAAAAAATCATACCTTGGTAAAAAGGCCTAAACTTAGCCCAAAAAAAAGTTGTTTGATATTAGGGAAATGGACACAAGGCCCATTTTATATTTCGTCTTGGGTCCCAAATCGGCTTGAGACATCCCTGACAGCTTTAGATTCTTCAAACACTGATGAGTTTCTTTATCTTGAAAACATGCATAACTAGTAACAAAGGTAATGTTCCAAACTTAAGGTGCAAGAATCGCGACTCACGAGGGTGTAAATTGTAAAATGTTTGCATTCAACATTGTTTCAAACTCCAATACATATTCAGGCATCAATACCATGGCAAAAGCAGCAAAAGAAAAAAAAATTAGGAACTTTTTGTTCCATATTTCCATTTATGGCAAAAAGCCTTGTCTTTAAGCCTTAAGGGATTCTAAAGTTTGATCTCTACACAAAAAATGTTATTCCCCCTTTTTCCTTTCTATCTAATGCTTCGTTTAGATACCGGTTGTTTGCTTTCGAAATGATCAAACGGCTGGAATTAGTCGATGAAATTTGAAGGATGGCCCAATGCACGTTATGGACTCGAGGTGAAATTCGACATCTGACTTTTGAAATTCAAATAAATGAATTATAATTCAAATCCATAAGTGATACAAGTGTAGCATAATTTGGAGAACATATTGCTAACCATATGAATCATACAAAATTTCAAGAGATTAACAAAATTTGGTGCAAAATTCGTCTTGGCACCGAAAGAAAGTTTGCTTGAAAAAAATACGCGATTTGACTTCCAATAGTCAAACATGTGAGGATTTATGCTACCAATTTATTCTAATTCATTTGGCCGTTTATGCCTTTATAAAAAAAATTTGTGTCACTTCCTAGTTCATCTTTTTACCCATAAAATTATGGGCATGTGGAATCTATTAATTTCTTTTCCTACCTTCATCCTTTAATTTTGATATTTGTATTGATGAAATGAGTATGAAGATAACTAAAAACATTTATCTTTTTAACAATTTTCATTTTGTGACTCTCATTTGTGGAATAAAGATGTAGTTTATGGGTCCCAGTTATTTGATACGGTATCGAGAACAAACACGTTCAAGCAAAGTTGCATCATTTTCATAATGTCAATTTTAATTTACAATGCTCGATTAATCGTTTTCAACGGATTTCCTACGTGTTTATCCATGGTATCATTATCATTTATGTGCAATAAAACATCCATAGAATCCGTCTTTTTCATACATCGCACCATATGCGTATCATTTTGCCAACATGACATATAATGACATCTTTTGTCATGGTTTTAACCACCACATGTGAGCATGCCAATGATTCTACCATAATTTGTCAGGATAACTACATTATGATCCCAAAATCACATCAGAACGACTAGATCGAACCCGAATTGTTATAATATAAAGTTAAAAAAAACGACTCTAACAAATGACTTGGATTACAAATGCCACGTGACTAACACATGAAATTGTTTAAACAAAACCTTAGCCAAGTCTCATAAAGGGTAAAAGATTGGTTTGTGTGGTGTATTGAATGTTGTGTTATTGTGTGTGTTTTGTTTGACTTTAAATTAAAAAGGCAAAGAAAAACAGGCTTCTCTTTTTGCTAGTTGTTTGCCAAAGGCCCAAAGCACACATGGAGGGGTCCTTCCTTTATTGCAATACACCCATTGGCCTCTTCTTTTGTGGGTCCACTATAAAGGGGTAAAAAAGACTTTGCATGCTTTGGCCCCTTTTGATGTCACTCTTTTTCTTATCACTTTCCAGTTTGCCTTCTGTTCCTATGCTTTTGATTTTATTAGTGACTAAAATGCCCCTTAAGATATACATTCTTAGGATAGTGCTAGTTTTTTGCTATCACTTTCACAAATCTTGCTAAATTTGTTGTTTTATCATAAGTTTATTAAAGATAAAGAAAGTTGCACCGAACTCAATTTGTTAGTTTTTCCTCTTTTTCTGATAGAAAGATACATAATCACGCCATTATATTGATATTTAGGCCCTAATTTTTTAAGATAAAAACTACAACTAATACATATATAGTATATACACAATCACATGTGACTGAAAGCAGCCGACAAAGGTTGACGGTGGTAGTGGTGGTGGTCGGCGGTGTCGAATGACATGTGATTTAATACAAACGGAGTGGTGGTGGTGGTGTCGTGGCGGTGGTCGGCGGTGTGCAATCACATGTGATTTAATACACATGAGGTGGTGGTGATGTTGATGTATTGAATCACATGTGATGATGATGGTAGTTGTGATTGTGATTTGAGGGTTGATTGATCTAAGAGCTAAAATTTGTCCATTAGGACTTCAAACAACAAATGAACTACTTTAAACGTTTCTATGCAATAGCCAATATGATGTGCACTTTTAAACCTACCAAGTTTTAGTATTCAAATATAACATACAGCTAGTTTTGTCTGCTTCTTGCAAATATTCAAGATAATAAAGACTAGAACAATCATGAATCAATGCCACAAAGAGGGAAGTAGAAATGGCAAATGGGACCATGCGTATTAATTTTTCCATCCACCATATCTTATTAATTTTTAACCTAAGTGGGCTAGTTCATTTGGTCACTAAGTTTGTTTTGGGGGGATTTTCCCTAGGTGGTCATGGGTTCAAATCCTGACAAATGTGTATTCTAACTAAGTGATACTAATTTCTAACCATTAACATATGTAATATTTGGTGGTTCAAAAAAAAAAAATACATCTCCCTAAAGAGTTCGGTTTACTTTACTGACTAATTAAATATGACGTGTCTTAGGCGACCGATGAGAGTGGTTCAAAATGATATGACGCTGATTCAAAGGCTATTTTCATAAATTAAGGGCATAATCTCTCTCTTATAAACAAAAAATTGTTTTTATCTTTATAAACAAAAAATTGTTTTTATCAATAAATTAAGGGCTATTTTCATTTTTCAGCTATAATATTGTTTTTATCTTTATAAACAAAAAATTTAAAATTTTCAAAGTTGTTAAAATTAATTTTTTTGATAAAATTATTATACTGGAACTAAAATTGTCATTGAGTTTAACATATTAAGAACCAAAGTCTTATAATACAAAATTTTATGATACAAATTTATTATAATAAAAAATGTTATGATAAAAAAATGTTAAGATCTAAGTTTCTTATGATCCAACGCTATTATAATCAATGTTTCAAAAATATTATAATCCAAAAATGTTAAGATCCAAACATATTATCATCGTCCAAACACACGATCAATGAACAAATGTTTTCATTAATTGATGGAGATGGTAATATATACTTCCTCCGTTTCAAAATAAGTGATACAAATTAGCTTTCACGTTTTTTGAGCCAAAAGATTATAATGAAGCTTAAATTAGATTAAATTGGATAGTTAGTGAGTGATGAGTCCCACATATTATGATTAAAGTGAGTTTAATGATGTTTAAAAGTAAAAGTAAGGGTAAATATTGTGTCATTTCACTTATTAAATGAGATAGTTAGTGGGTATGGGCCCACTATATTTTACCAAATAAGGGAAGTTTCAAAGTGTATCACTTATTTTGAAACACCTAAGAGCATTATGTGTGGTAACACAAGTCGGAGTGCCACCTCCGCGCCACCTATGCGCCACATCACTATTTCACATTTCACATTCAAAACCCAAAATCCTTTTTGGGAACCACTAAAATACCCCTTACCCAATAAAAATACCCCAAAATCCTTCTCTCTCTTCGTCGGCCTCGCCAGTGGTCTGGCGCACCACCTCACTCGCGTAACACACGGTATGGTAACGAAGGGACTTGCTCGCCAAAAGTATGCCACATGGGACTTTTTGATCCGGCGAAGGGGGGCTTCGCCACCACATCCCCCTCTCTAAAAATGGAAAGTGTATCACTTATTTTGAAACGGATGAAGTAAGAGTCTTCGAGCTCTGTATCTGTTGCGGATGTTGATGATTCTCTGATTATGTTGCGGACATGAATTAAATTTGATCACTATATAAATGTGATAAGACATCATCTTGACTCAAATAGAATTATAAGAATTGATTTCATACACCATAATCAGCCTTCAAATTTAAGGGCATAATGATCAATTAACTTCTACCTTATATATATGCGGGACCCACCATATTCAATTAACCGCTGAGACTCGGGAAAGGTTGGGACTGACGAACCTTGCTAATGAGCGACGGTGTCGGTTGCCCAACCGACCATCCCAGCTCGCTCCTTCAGTTGGCTTTGGTCTAATATGAATCTGGTCAAACATACTTGATTAGGGATGGCAACTAGCATCCGATCCGATGAACATCCACCCGATCCGCTCCACTCGTAGTGGATATGGATGAAGTTAAATGGGTGAATATCGGATGTGGAGCGGATGTGGATGTTTATTGGAGCGGATATGGATGATGATTTTCAATCCATGGATGAATCCACTTAACCCGAAATTAAATATATATTATAATTTTATATAACTATAAATATATGTTTTCAATAGTGGGTTGACTGATGAGGCAATTATTTACTATCATTTCCCATACTTGAATTTCTTAGGAACTAATCATTTTATCGTTTCTTATTCTGTTCTTAGTATGAAGGCGACGATCATTATATGACTCGTTACTTTTGAGATTTTTGTGTGATTTTCAATGCAACAACCCATAAATCACAAGCATGTAATTATGGAACTAAGGAATGAGTCAACTAAATGATCAATATTTTGGGGTTATCTACAAAGCATGCTCTAAACTTTTAATTATATCAGATTATATTTTTGTGTGTATCTCTTTTAGATCAATATTTTGGTATTAGCTATACAAACTATAATTTATGCATCAGATGTATCATAGTTATGTTTCCGTTTGACTCTTCTTTTGGAAGAAACTATGTAAATATGCAATAAAAATCGTAAATCATATATAAAACTATCGTACTTTCTTTAGGAGTTTTTTTTTCTTCCGAAATCCAACGGATGTCCATTTACCCGCTCTAATCCAATGGATATGGATATGGATGGATGAAATGATTTTAAATGGATATGGATATGGATATGGATGAGGTAAATTTAAATGGATATGGATGTGGATATGGCATCATCCGATCCACATCCGATCCATTGCCATCCCTATACTTGATCATAAACCCATATATTAAATCATATAAACTCTTAAGAAGTTCAAACTCATAAAACAAAGACTGCAATTATCATATAATATATGTACATTTTACACGTCTACGATACATATTGAATCAACAACCTTTTTGGCTATGTTCATTTTTGGATCTATGTATCTTTATTTTTTAAAATAAAACACGCTCATTCATTTAAAAGAAAATATATCTGTGATTATTTAATATCTTCACTAAATTATAAATCTTAATTTTAATATTTACCCCAAAGTAAATATAATTTCACGTTGTTTCAACGTGTCAAGAAACTTTAGACTAACCCAAGGCTTGTAGCATAGTGGTATCCAAGATGGATTTAAGGTATTGTCCATGACCTATTGGTCATGGGTTCAAGTCCCGTCGTGGACAAAAAAGGTGGAAGGTTCGAGGGAAGGCATACTGCCCCTTGTGGATGTCACTGTCTAGGCTCGAACCACTAACTTACTAACCAGCCGTTCAAAAAAAAAAAAGAAACTTTAGACTAACATTGTATTCTAGAGTTTTAATTATAAGAGAAAAAAATATAGAAATAAATAATAAATTTATTGTGTTTCGAAGTTTAAATTTTATAAGAAAGGAAAAGAAATTTGAGCAATTTTTTTTTTCATATTTTTTTTCCTAAAAATTAAAAGATTTAGAGAATAATAAGGTCTAATTAATTTAAATATGTTAATTATCGAATTAGCCTTAACATTACATAATTTGCTTAAATATTGAGAATAAAATTGTAAATGTATTAATTTTTTTCCTTTTAATCCAACCCAAGAACATTTTTTTTCTTTTTTATCAAATCTAGAAACAAAAAAAAAATATTTTTAATATCTCTTATTTTCTAAACACTTCTTTTACCTTCTCTTCTCTTTTGAATTTACTTTAGTGTTTTAATTAATAAAAAAAAATGAGGAGCGAATTACATCTAAGGTCCATGTGGTTTACCACTTATTGCAGCTACAGTCCCTAAACTTCATTAAGTACACTGGGAGTCCCTGGTGTCGCCATTTTGTTGCACCCGTAGTCCCTGAAGCAAACGTCCGTTTAAAAACCCTGTTAAATCACCCATGTGATCACATGATGGGTAGTATGGTAATTCTCCACCCCTTCCTCATATTTAAACCCGAGTAAATTACATGGAAGGTCCCAGTGGTATACTACTTATTACAGCCTTAGTCCCTGAACTTCATTTATTACACCGGAAGTCCCTGGTGTATACACTTCAACCTTTATTGTCGCACCACCAACCCCCTGAAAAGTCAATCCGAATGAACACGAATGGGGCCTTGTTCGTGTTCGTTTGTTAAGGCAAAAATGTGTTCGTGAACGGTTCACCAACACTTATCGAACGAAATTTAGTGTTCGTGTTCGTTTGTTAAAAAAATTTAGTATTCACGAACGGTTCGTAAACGAGGGTGACAAAACATAAACGAACTCAAACGAACATAAAGAAACATAAACGTACACGAAACAAACATAAACAAACACAAACGAACACGAAACAAACACAAGCGAACACAAACAAACACAAACAAACACAAACGAACATAAACAAACTCAAACGAACGTAAACAAACGAACACGAATAGATGTTGACGAACGTAAACGAACGAACGGGCCTTTGTTCGTGTTCGTTTGTTTAACTAAACGACCACAAAATCTTGTTTGTGTTCGTTTGTAGGCATGTAAACGAACCGAACGAACACGAACGGGGTCTTGTTCATGTTCGTTTTAAGGAAAAAATGTGTTCACGAATGGTTCGCGAACACTTATCGAACGGAATTTTGTGTTCGTGTTCGTTTGTTAAGAAAATTTAGTGTACACGAACGGTTCGCGAACGAGGGTAACAAACATAAACGAGCATAAAGAAACACAAACGTACACAAAACAAACACAAACGAGCACAAACATATATGTAACGACCCGAAATTTGAATAAAATAAATTATGGGAAAATATGACAAATAAGGATAAATCGTTTAAAAGACGTGGGAATTGGTTTCGTGTCATTTGGACACCGTTTGATGTGGTTAAGGTCGAAACCGGGTCGAATTGGATAACAAAAATCGCAGCCTTAGCTGCAGGCAGAGTTCGAGGTGTGAACTCTAGTTCGCGTTCGCGAATATTGAACAGAGACTCGGAGGCTTGATCGCGAGAAGCTAGCGGACGCGAGGTCAGACGCGAACGGCGGGTTTGCGGCGCGAACTGGTCGCGAGGTTGGTCGCGAACTTGGGTTTGAGCGGCTCGATGACGTCACTCCCGCGTTAGATCGCGGCGCGAAGAGGGGGTTCGCGGCGCGAACTCCTATCTAGCAGAATAAATCGGATTTTGAGCTAGGGTTTCTTCATTTCTCACCAACACATGTGCATCCGTTCTAGAGAGAGAAAGAGGACGATTTTAGTGTTCTTGAGCTCAAATCTTCACCATCTTGAAGGATCTAAACATCAAAGGTCAAGAGGACCTAAAGATTAGTGATATCTCACAAGTTGGAGAGCAATGATTCGTGTTAATAAACACGGTTTGGGATTTAGCTTAGCCAAGGTGAGTACATGAGACTTTTACTGAGTACACAACAAATGATTTTGAAAACTATGATGTTTTATGAGTCTTTATTAATTAACGTTTTAATAAAGAAATGATTGATATGACGAGAAAATGCTAGTAATAGACTATTTTAGTATGTCTAAATGATTGATGATTTTGAAAGAGATTATGATAATGAAAAGTAATTAATGAGTTTTTTTTATAAATAAGATGCATGAATAAAGATAATGATTTAAAAGAGCTTGATAATCGGGTTATTAATAATATGTATTAATAAAGCTTGAGACAATGATTTTTAAGTAATAAGTATCGGTTAGTATATTATACTAATGAAAGTAGTTATCGAATTACTAAGAGAATAAGTAATAAGTGACTAGTAAGAAACATGTATTCTAGTCAAAGAATAGTCAAAGTAATACGATTTTGATAAAAAGATAAATATGTTTTAAATTAGTAAAGGATTTGGTAAAGTCAAGTTTGAAACCGAATAAGTAAAGAGAATAATATGATAAATTAGAATATATGTATTCTAATTAATGATGAACTTGATGAATGGAGCTGAGGCTCATATGTGATGAATGAAATATCCGGAATAAGACCGCCCAGAAATGTGGGAGCATGAGACGTCTACTTGGGGTGGTACCTCCCTGCGCAAAGAGTAGAATGTCACAGTTTACGACACCCGGTATTGGGTGAGCATGACGACCCGGAAACGGGGAGAGCTTATGAATCTCGGTAAGATGGGGGTTCCCAATTACCTTGATAGTTTACATATCGGGAGAGTTGGCTTCGGAGAGGTCCTGCATATGTGATAAAGAAAGAGTAAGCTTGGAGATAGCTTACATATATGTGATTATGTGATAAATGAGCTTATGGTAAGCTTATTAGCTATTACGAATAAATGATTAGAAAATGAGATAGAAGTAGTTATATGAGCTAATAAAGTTGATAAAGATAAGTATTTATAATATTTCAAATATTGTTTTTAAATCTTTTGAGAATGAGTCGAAAACCCATGTATCTCACGGGACTATTTTGTCTCACGTACTACTTTGTTTTTTTGTGGCTATGTACTCAGGTTCAGGATCGATGGATTAGAAGGTCTCGTTAGAAGTGACCTAGTGTTGATCAGTTCGGGAGCTCGTAGGTAGATCCCGTTTATCATATGGTTATGATATTATTTTGTAACACCGGCTTTAAAATCTGATAAACTTTTATTGGATTTTGTTAAACCGTATTTTGGGATATTGGATCTTGTAATATTTTTATTTAAAAATATGATTTCAATGATGTTTTAAAAATTGAGGTGTTACAATATACACCAGGGACTTCCGGTGTAATAAATGAAGTTCAGGGACTAAGACTGTAATAAGTAGTATACCACAGGGACTTTGCATGTAATTTACTCGGATTTAAATATGAGGAAGAGGTGGAGAATTACCATACTACCCATCATGTGATGTGCACATGGGTGATTTAATAGGGTTTTTAAACGGACGTTTGCTTCAGGGACTACGGGTGCAACAAAATGGCAACACCAGGGACTCCCAGTGTACTTAATGAAGTTTAGGGACTGTAGCTGCAATAAGTGGTAAACAACAGGGACCTTAGGACTATGCCAACGCCCGTCACAAGCAAGGCGTCACAACCAATTTCAGCCCGTCAAGCCTTGACGCCATTGGCACGGATCCGTCATGCTTCGCGTCGGTAGCGGGGCGTCGTGTAGACGACATGGGAGATGGTGGCGTCGTAGCTGCTGTGTGGGGAGGGAGGTTTAAATGTAATATTTTAATATTATTTTAAGTGGGGATGGGTTAGTGATGAGTTATTGATGTGTTGCTGTTGGCAAGATCTCGTCAGTAACCCGTCGATAAAGAAGGGTTTAATGATGTGTTTAGTGACGCGTCACTGTTGGGAGGGGGACTTAGATGTAATTAGCTCTAAAATGAATAAATCTCCCTCTTTTTGTTAGTTGAAAACACGCACACTCTGTACTCTGCTACTCTCTTTTCTCTTTCTAAAGTAGGCGACAGTTAGCCTGAGAAACACCGTGCCACCGCCGGCCGCCAAAAATAGAGCTATTCCGACATGGGGTGCACCGCCTCAAAGTTAGGCAACGAAGACTCAGTCAGACGGTGCAAAGAACGCCGTCGTCTTATGAAAGAGGCAGTCTACGCCCGCCACCACCTCGCTGCCGCTCACTCCGACTACTGCCGATCCCTAAAAATCACCGGATCCGCACTCGCTATCTTCGCCGCCGGAGAACCCCTTTCCGTCACCGACCAAACTCCTGCAGTTCTGCTGCCCAATCGTTCCTCTGCCCCCGCAACCAAAACTACCACCGTCAAACCCCCTTCCTTTCATTCCTACGATACATCAACACCAACACCTCCGCCGCCGCCGGCGTATTCCCGATCTCCATCTGTTGCAAGCTCCAAACTCCCACCGATTCTCTCCGCAGCTCCAAGCCGCACTAAATCCCTCAATCATCACCAACGCCGCCCTAAACCAACCATCAAACTCCCTCACATTCTATCCGAATCAAGCGAGTCTCCTCGTGAAAACCCTAATTACAGCTACAATCCAGATAGATACACCTACAATGCTCAAGCAAATTACGCATCCACGCCTTCACAAGCTTCCTCCGTTTGGAATTGGGAAAACTTTTACCCTCCATCACCACCTGATTCCGAATACTTCAATCAACGCCAACCTAATTTCGACACAGAAGACGATAAATCCTCAATCTATTCGAGCAAAGCCTCAGTCTATTCAGCTCACAGGCGTCAACCGGATCACCGTGAAGACGATAAATCCTCAATCTATTCAAACAAAGCCTCAGTCTATTCAGCTCACAAACCGCAACCGGATCACTTTGAAGACGATAAATCCTCAATCTATTCAAGCAAAGTCTCAGTTTATTCAGCTCACAAACCGCCATCGAATCACCGCGAAAACAATTCGGTTCATTCGAACTACTCACACAAAAATCAGAATCATCATCTCGAAACAGAAGATGATGACGAGAGAGAGGAGAGAGAAGAGATACAATGTAGTGAATGGGAAGATCATTACAGCAACAGCAGCTCCACATCGGATGATGATGAAGAAATTGATATGGATTCCAGATCCGAAATTGAGAGCCGGTCTAATTTCGGATCATCAGTTCATAACGAATCGGTAGCTCCACCGCCTTCCGCCTTCACCTCAGCCGCGGAATCGAAGTTTTCGAGTAAATCGGAAAAATCTGAAGATGCTGGTTCATCATCTGCGAGCTGGAAAACCGGTCACTACGATGATAATTCCGATATGAGAATGGTGGTCAGACATCGAGATCTAACGGAAATCGTTGCTTCTATTAAAGAGTACTTCGATAAAGCGGCTAACGCCGGTGAACAAGTTTCCGAGATGCTGGAAACCGGCAGAGCTCAGCTCGACCGGAGTTTCCGGCAATTGAAAAGTATTTTACAATTTTACCCCAATAATTTTGATTTTATATTTTAGAGTTGGTTATGATTTATTTATAATTTATAATAATTTGATTGCAGAAACGGTGTATCATTCAAGTGGGATGTTGAGTAATTTGAGCTCAAGCTGGACATCAAAGCCACCATTGGCAGTTAAGTACCGGTTTGAACCCGGTTCAATTGGTGAACCGGGAGGCTCAAAGAGTCTCTGTTCTACTCTGGAGCGACTATTGGCTTGGGAAATGAAGCTGTACCAAGAAGTAAAGGTAATAAAGTTACTATTTTAACCTCAAAACTGCTACCGTTGCATCAGTTGTTTGTACCGTACAAGTAACTGATAAGCACATGCTCTGTTCCGACAACAAAGATATTAAGAAATTCATTTGTTTTTTTGTGGTACAATCTTTCTCCAATATTATCATTTATCAAATAAGATCTTGAAATAAAGATGATGTGCAATGGTGGAAAAAGGTTGCCTTTGGTGATGATCATTTTTTAGTGGGAATTTTTTGTAGTGACGAAATTGCCCCTGGTCAATAGTGGCACATATATTTTGACCATCTTTTTTTATTTTTACTATTGTGGGTCTGTGGGTGCAATTAGTGAAGTGAAATCACTGCACATTGGAATAGTTTTATCCATTGTGCTATAAAACAGTATATCTTGAAGAAGTTATCTTGAATAAGTTATCTTTTTATCCAGATCAAATGACCAAAATGTCCTTGTAAGTTTTCTATGGTAGTCTGACTATGAATAGCACACATTGAGCCATGTGAAAGGATAATGCTGAAAAATTTGTTATTTTTCCGAAGAGTTCTTTGTTGTGAAATGACCAATTTGCCCCTGGGAGATTTTAGCATCTAGTCTGAAAAAGTATAAATGTATGACACAGTGTGCTATAGAAGGTTATCTTGAATAATCTCTTTTCTTTTCTATGAACAATGTTGAAGATTGTTGGGTAATGACCAAACTGCCCCTGTAAATAGTACCAAGGGGTCTGACAAAGTATGACAACCTGGAGCAATCTTTGTCTGCCATCAAATTAAGAAAAGAAGACCAGTGGGCTATTTATGTATCCCTGCCAACTGACTTAAAAACAAAAGTAATTTTTGTTTTTACATGTATAGCAGGCAACAACAATGTTAGCTGCTAATATGAAATACCCTGTTCTTATATTTGACAGAAGTAAAAATCCCCAATTTAACAATATTTAAATAACCGAAAATGTAAAAAAAATGAAGATAGGACTTATAATCGGTATTAATTTTTGTAGGCAAGAGAAGGAGTAAAAATTGAGCATGAGAGGAAATTATGTGCATTACAGAGTCAAGAATACAAAGGGGAAGATGAAAGTAAATTGAACAGAACAAAAGCGTCGCTAAAGAAATTGCAGTCGCTAATAATGGTTACATCTCAAGCTGTTTCAACTACCTCAACTGCCATTGTTGGCCTAAGAGATACTGAACTTGTACCTCAGCTTGTTGAACTCTGTCACGGGTAACTAATTTCCCTTTTAGACTTTTTTTTTTTGTTTTTAATATTTTTAATATTTTATGTGTTATTAAATGCAGGTTTATGTACATGTGGAGATCAATGAACCAATGCCATGAAGTCCAAAACCACATAGTCCAACAAGTGCGTGGTCTGGTCAACCGGTCAACCAAAGGCGAGTCAACCTCTGACCTCCACCGCCAAGCCACCCGTGACCTGGAAGCCGCCGTGACAGCCTGGCACACCAGCTTCTGCCGCCTGATAAAATTCCAAAGAGATTTCATCAAATCTCTTCATCAATGGTTCAAATTGACTCTTCTTCCAGTCAACACTGAAGAAACAAACAACATCAATGGCTCACAATCCTCAGAAGTTTACCTAGTTTTTGATGAATGGAAACTAGCCCTTGATCGGTTACCCGATACCGTAGCTTCAGAAGCCATTAAAAGCTTCATAAACGTTGTCCACTCGATTTCCTTAAAACAAACCGAAGAATTAAAAGTGAAAAAACGCACCGAATCGGCATCGAAAGAGCTCGAGAAAAAGGCGTCATCTTTACGAACTATAGAGAAGAAATACTACCATTCTTACTCCATGGTCGGGCTCGGGCTCCCGGGAAACGGGCCCGAAAACGAGCACGGGTTGGATGCTCGTGACCCACTTTCCGAGAAGAAAACCGAGCTTGTAGCGTGTCAAAGACGGGTTGAGGATGAGATGGTGAGACACTCAAAAGCGGTTGAAGTAACACGGGCCATGACTTTGAATAATATTCAAACGGGCTTACCGGGTGTTTTTCAAGCAATGACGAGTTTTTCGGGTTTAGTAATGGAAGCACTTGAGGTTGTTTGCAACAAATCATATGCCATTAAGTAATTTTGCAATTTACTGGGGTGAAAGTAAAGTTAAAAAATTGAATTTTTGATGTTATAAAATGTAGATATAAATGTGGGATGAAAATTATGGGTTTAGGGCTGTTTTTATTTTTAGTTGTATAGGCAAACATTGCTTTGTATCAGAACTTCACCTTTTCCATATGATACCATAGTAACCATATGTTTGATATATATTTTTGTATAATAATTTTATTTTCTTCTGTCATATTTATATGTTTTCTTTTAGTTACTATTACCTTAAAAAATATGGTATAATTATTCATTAAAACTTTTGGGACCGTTTGAAAGTATCCTAAGTCGGTATTAGTATACTCAAAATTGAGGTTAATTGCAGTAAGAATGCACGGATAAATATATGTTTATGAGTTGATTAAGGTCCCAATACCAGAAATGACATGGGATTTGTTTATAAGATGTAGATTTTGTTGGGTTTTAAATTTATTAACTAAAACAAGTGGTTTATACTTTATATTAAAATCTTGGGACATAGAGGAAACACCTTTGTGCTTTTGCTGTCCCAAAAGCATCTACCACCACCACAAAGTAAGGAACATGCTTAGTGTAGGCCTAATGTGGTTAGGTATCTGGTCATTTAGCTTATTGTTATATAATTCGTACACTTAAATTTTAATTAATCCTTTTTAGCATCTAAACCTATTCTTGGATCTTGAGCCCAATTTCAACCTACAGAAGAGAAATATTAAAAACTCCTTTTGCTCCCAGCAACAATGAAGTTGCTTAGGTTGTTCTAGATAAATGTATAGTTAATTTATTCTTTTTAAAATCTCAATTGAACTTTGTTTTCCTATAATTTTGAAGGATATGAATAAATAAAAATGCCAAAGAGGGCAAGCGGCCCAAGAGTACAAGAGGTTACCAGATGGAGCCTATTAAAACAAAAACAAAATCTAACCGGGTCCGAATTTAACTTATAAAGATCACGAATTCGATATTTTTACTAGGTAAATTGTATAATGGAGACTATTTTATAATATGATTGTTTAAAAATGATTCACGCACATAATTTAAAACTTGTAAAAATGTTTTAATATTAAACAATGATATGATAGTGATTGCTAAAGGATAATAAAGAAACGTATATTCATAACTTATATTTTTCAAAAGTTACCAAAGTAAAACATATTGTGTTATCAAAACAACCATTCAAAGGAGTATGGTTAAAGTAATTACACCTTTTAATGCAACCACGAAAACTTTTACCACCGTTGTCTTGTCCCCCTTGAGCAAAAAGAATGATTGCTCGAAGAAAATAAAACTTGGTTGCCCTCTTGGGGGTAAAAAAGACATTGCGTGAAAAGAAACATAGTATGTTGGAATTAAAATGGGTATAGATAATTCTTTTTATCGAAAAACTGAAACCCAACCCGAACTAATTGGACCCGATTTATGATTTTCAGACATGTTCTCAGTTCTCCTTTTTTTTTATACTTTTTGGTTCCCGTTTTTCGGGACTAGAAACAATATTTGATAATTTTGAGTCTAACGTGTCTTCTCAAAACAATGGTAGTCAAGAACGATGTAGTTTTATTTTAAGACCTCGTGGAAGTAAACCTAAATGGGCCTGATGAAGTAACTTTACCCATTTGTATTGGTTATTGATAAAATCAGGTAAAATATGTGGGCCTTAAAGCCCATTACAATATTCTTTTAGAGCCCTAATACAACTACAAACCCCAATCACCCTAGGGTTTTTCCTATTTACACTACAGGCGGCAGAGTTCTTAATCACTAGTGCTCACACTTTGCGCGAAGATAATTGATCTTCTTCATTCAGGTACAGTTGTTCTTCATTTCCTGTTTTCTGATCGTTGTTTTGATTTACAACAACCAATTCAGATGTTTTCTGGTCGTTTCTGTGTTTTTACGGGACCGTTTTTGTTGTTCTTATTGATTTATTGATGTCTTTTTATTTTTGTTTCACAGAGTAAGATGTCGATCGGAGAGCTTGCTTGCACTTACGCTTGTTTGATTCTTTCTGACGATGGCATCCCGATCACGGTTAGTAATTTCTACAGCTTCAGTCCATATAACAATTATGCGATTCTGGTTTTGGTTATAATTTTAATTTTATGATTAATTTATTAATTATGAAAGATAGTTGTGTAAATTTTCATAATTTGTGAAATATAAGTTGTTCAATTTGTTATTTCGTGTTATTTTATTAGAAGTTTAGATTGTATTTAATTGTCGCGTTCATGGGGAATGATATTTGTCTTAGAAATGAACCAACAGCTATGATGTTGAGTTATTTTGATAGTGCAATGTGCAAAATATTGATAGTTGGAGATATGTTTTATGATTAATTGATAGTTGGAGGTATATTTGATGTTGAGTTATTTTGATGGTGCAATATGTAAAAATGTTGATAGTTGGAGGTATGATTTATAAAATTGCTCATTGCAGGCTGAGAAGATTGCCACCGTTTTGAAGGCAGCTAACATCAACTGTGAATCCTACTGGCCAAGTTTGTTTGCCAAACTTGCAGAGAAGAAAAACATTGAGGACCTCATTGTAAATGTTGGTGCTGGAGGCGGCGGTGGTGGTGCACCAGCTGTTGCTGCTCCGGCAGCTGCTGGTGGTGCAGCTGCAGCTGCTCCTGCTCCAGAGGAAAAGAAGGTAAATTTCATTTTTAATTTTTTTTAGTTTTTTGTTAATATTTGAATTTGATTATCATTTTCCGACATGTTTTTTTTGTTTGAATTATACAGGAGGAGCCTAAGGAAGAGAGTGATGACGATATGGGATTTAGCTTATTTGATTAGAAGCATTTCGTTTGTTTGTTTTAGTTTAAAGAAAATCCATCTATGTGAAGTTTGATTTTGCTGTTTAATTGATCATTTTTGTCTTGTTTAAGATTTTATGCTGAGCTATATCTTGTTATTTTTTGAATGTCGTGAAATGAGATTTGGTATAATTTCACCTTTGATCATGATGGTAGATCCATTATTGTGATTAATAGTATGGTGTTCAGGCAGTAATTTTGTTAGTTCACATGGCATGATGCAAGTCTGAAAGATGGTTCTTGTTCCAAACTGAAAAAGTTGAAATAAATTAGAAAATTCCAGTTTTCATTTGGGCCATAAATGTTTTTTCGGTTTTCAGTGGTCCGGTCTGGTTTTGAACAATCAGGTTCGAATTTTTAATTGTGCACATGTGAATTAAAAATTGCAATGGGTCTAGGGTATGTTTGGATAAGTTTTTTGAGCTATAAAAGTGTTTTTAACTAAAAGTGTTTATTGATTTTTTAGTTTTGAAAAATAGTTTTAAAAAATAATGTTTGGCTTTGCTTATTAACTTATTGGTTTATTGTTAGTGAAAAGGTGAAAAGTTGGTTGAAAAGTAAAGGATCCCTTACTTTTCAAGACTTATCATAACGTTATTTAAAAAACACTTTTGATTTAATCTAATTAACTTATTGACAACAACTAAATATGATAAAAGCTTTTATTTGTTGGGTAGAAGCTTATAATTGGCCTTTCAATAAGCATAATAAATTAGTTTAGATGCTTTTATTTGTTGGGTAAAAGCTTATAATTGGCCTTAAAAATCTACCTTATTTCGGGCTGATGCATGTAAATTGGATCTGGGCTGGGGCAGTTGGACTTCGCTTCATAAATAATAACACGACCCGATCCGACCCGGATTGTAATAGTAACAAGAACACAAATGCAAGGGATATAGAGAAATTGAGAGAAATAGAAGAAGAAAGGATCGAAATGTCGGTGATGGATAAATTAAAGAAGTTCGTAGCTCTAGAGCCGCTGCTTCATTAATCATCGGTGGCGTTGGTACTTTTATCACGAACCCTAATTTACCTGCTTTTTCTCGATCAAATCTTTTATTGTAATTCTGTCGATCAATAACAATACAATGCACGATCAATCTGAAAAATTGAAAGCGCTCGTTAATTAGCATTTCCTCCCGCCCGAATAATAATTTTTCTTTTGATTTTTGAAATTGAATCGCCATAGAAGCTGTTTGTTTTTTCGTTTCACGCCTATGAGTGTTTTTTGGATTTGGCTCAACATTTTTGTGCAGTGGTTTTTGAAATGTATTTTGTTGTAGCTAATTGTTAGTGATTTTTAGGGCTATTCCTTCCTGCTGTGGTGAAACCTATGCTGGACTCGTTTGAACCATCCAAGCAAGTTCGCCAACCTGCTTTAAACGATGTGACTGGTTATATATATAAATATAAATATATAAACTTTAATATAATAAATAGTTGACAAAATTATTGCAGGTGGTTGCAGGCATTACTGGTAAAAAAACAGTGATGATATAAAGGGTAGAAAACCAAGAGCACTATTATTCAAGGTTTGATGTTCTTATTCAAATTTGTTTTGTCATATCTCATATGAGTAAACAAAATCTTAATTATTCGGATTAATGTTAAATAAAGCTTTTGGTTACACTTCAATTGTTAACATTTTCTACCTCTTGGTTGATGCAAGGTCTGTTTCTTAATAATCCAACCTTGATCTTTGTTCAACTATTTAAGCTCATTAGCTTTTGAGGCTTGTTAATAACTATTGGAAAATTCATTTTCGAATAATAATAAAATTTTATTTTAATCATAATACTTTTGAAGTTGTAACATGTAAAGAGTTTATTACTCCCTCCGTCCCAAATTTATTGTCCATTAGAAAAAAGCTTACAGTTTAAGAAAAGTGCATTAATTACATTATGTCACCAATCAAATTTTCTCTTTCCCACTTAAATGTTTTTTGATTGGTTGAAACTTAGGAGTAGATAGTCTTTTTGCGACAAACCAATATAGAAATGTAGACAATAAAAATGGGACGGAGGGAGTAAAATACTACTCCCTCCGTCCCACAAAAAACTTCTCATTTTAATTGGGCACAAGATTTAAGGTGATAGTTTGTGGTGGGGTCATTGTAATAATTTTGATTAAAATATAAGATTGGTTTGAAGAGAGAAGGATAGTTATTGGATAGTTAGTGGTGAGGTCCTTAATAATAATAGTATTTTATTATGTGGAGCCAATCAAATGTGAAATGATATTTTTTTTGTGGGACAAAACTTTAGGGTGAAATGAGAAGTTTTTTGTGGGACGGAGAGAGTATTAAATTAGAAGAATTTTAAATAGAAATTAATAAAGTAGCGAATTAAAATGAAATGAAAATATTTAGAAATAATCCATTCATGTTATATATACGGAGGATGATTTGAATAAGGGCAATTGAATAGTAAGTGATAAATAACTCCAAACTTATGTTACTGTTTATTAGTAAGTAAATAGAAGAATATTGTCACTCAATCCAAAACACTAATTTCGGTTTGTTTCCTCTTATAGATATAAAGACTTTATAAGCCACATTCCTTTTGTGCATTTTAGTATCACGTGACACATTTAGACGAAAACGACAACGTGATGTTTTTTTCTTGCCTTTTTATGCATGTGTGATTATTTGAAGGATCGAGAAGTATCATAGGTTTGGCCTTTTTTTTTAAATTTTTTTTTGTAGCATTGTCTCATTATAATAAACTCAGAAAATATACGATCATCTAAGAATTTAATTAGATCCCTACTTGTCCAAATTATAACTAAACAAGGTAAATGTAAAAATGTAAAATAACAAAAGATCAAAAATGGAATGTGTTTATACGTCATTTAATTAGCTGTTACAAAACCATTTACTAGATTTAGGTACGTTTTTAGATCATGACATGTCGCCACATCCATACTATTTAACTTTAACGACACTCGACTACTCAATCGTAGCTCGTGTCCTATATTAGCATACACCCATTGGTTGTTTTTAACATGTTTTTGTATCCATCGAGGTTGATTGACCCCACGAGCTTTCTTTTCTTTTGCCATGTCATCATGTTCTTCAACGAAGAAGCCCGGTACTTTTGTAATTAGGTCGTCTGAATTCACTATACGTAGAATCTTTGTTCCTTGTAGTTCTAGGTTTTGTCGAAAATTTCAGTTTCCGACTCTAGGGCCTCCAAACGAGATAACCGAGAGATGTAAAGGGTGTTTGATAGTCGTTTTAATATCGTAGGCAGCTAAAATAGCTAACGATGCTCCTAAAGAATGTCCCGTGATGGTGACACTTAATGGCTCATCACTATACTTTTGTGCTAATCTAAGAATTTCGTCTTTTAACGATTGTTGTAAACTTTGACAAACCGACGTGCTCGATGTGTACAAACTTAAAACTCCCCTTTCCACTTTACAATCATCGTTTTGTCCTTTCACGTTGTTCTCGTCGCCAAACGTGCAACTTGTCAGAGTGGCTCTTAGATTCTCGAGCCACTCTGAACAAGTTGCAGTTCCACGCAATGAAATCACTATGTCTCGTCTACCGAGCCTAGAGATTTCATTTTTATCCTCACATACTGCCACATAACCAATCCAACTGGATTGCACTCCAATCTGACCCATCCAATGTGGCATTGGGATGGATGACGTGGCGTGTAAGTTTTTCGTCACATGGTACCCGCTTCCATCGACACCGGCTTGTTCCAACACGGAGTTTGTCGTGTAGCGGCATTTAGCGTAGCTTGGTGATGATGAGTCAAAGTCAAAACATTGGTATGCCGCCTCGACAAAGCTACCATACCGCATAATCTCGCCACGTAAACCGTCATCAAGTGGTTCCAACAAGCCTTCC
The DNA here is from genome assembly GCA_963853835.1 of Calendula officinalis. Lineage (NCBI taxonomy): Eukaryota > Viridiplantae > Streptophyta > Magnoliopsida > Asterales > Asteraceae > Calendula > Calendula officinalis. The sequence continues at coordinate 3,615,769 of OY970830.1, read as the reverse complement.
CAATCTTTTGACCCATGATACTCCTTCCATATCTTATTGAGTTGACTAAATGACCGTTTATGACAACTGTCTTTTGAATCAATTACCGTTCTTTCCCGTTTACTTGGAGCTCGAGTACCACTAGTTCGTCGGGCTGTCTTCATGGGAACTGTGCAATGTGACCGACACAATGGCTCTAGCGTTGGCTTAACCATGGGTGTGAATGGCTCAATCGATTTGACACTAAGTCTCATGGTGTTAGTATTCAAATAATTAAAAGAAAACTGGGGTTCTTTAGTTGGTTTTGTGAATGAAGTGTTGAGCATATATATAATGGTGAAGGGTGTGTTACTTCAAAAAGCACCAACATGGGCTTGCCTTTCCAAGTCATCTTTAATAAGTTATGGATGTTTCTCCATTTTAATAAAAAATATATGCAAATCCATATGTCTAATTGCATCTATAACGAGAGTCGACTAATTAAGTAGGCAAATGGGACATAGAACCTCATGCCAAGATTTATACACAAACTATATATCTAGAACTTAACATTCGAAGACGTATTTTTATATCATAAACATTTTATACATTACATCGTCTTCACTACATTTTACACATTACCTCATTAATTTGTTGCCCGTTACTTAGAAGATTTTTGGAGATGCGAAGAAATTCTTCGATGAGTGATCAAGTAGTGTGCTTTGTGGACTCTTTGGAGCTTTCAAACTTCTAGGTGCTGTTTGGTTCGCTGGAATGTAATGGAATCTGAGGGAATTGGAATCCAATTCCATCAGATTCCAGTGTTTGGTTCAAAAAAATGAATGGAATTGGATTCCTAAATGATAGAAACATTCCACCAAATGAAGGAATCTCAATTCCATCCAAATGTGGATGGAATTGAATTCCTAGGTTGGATGGAATGTTCTTTTTACATTTATACCCTTTATCCAACACCACAACCACCATCACCACCGCCGCCGCCACCACCACTCGCCGCCGCCGCCACCCGCCGCCGCCACCACTTGCCGCCGCCGCCACCCGCCACACCACCACCACCTACCACCGCCACCGCCACCACCACCTACCGCCACCGCCACCACCACCCGCCATAGCCACCACCACCTATCGCCACCACCACCATCACCTACCACCACCGTCACCACCACCACCTACCGCCACCGCCACCATCCACCACCTATCGTCACCGCCACCACCACCCTCCACCACCACCCACCGCCACCACCACCGCCACCACCACCCGCCGCCTCCACCCGCCGCCGCAACCACCACCACCACCCACCGCCGCAGCCACCGCCACCACCCGCCGCCACAGCCACCGCCACCACCCGCCACAGCCACCACCACCTACCGCCACCATCCACCGCCGCCGCCACCACCACCCGCCGCAGCCACCACCACCTACCGCGACCACCACCACCACCACCTACCGCCACCACCACCCTTCACCACCACCCGCCGCCGCCACCCTCGCCACCACCACCCATCACCACCCATCGCCGCCACCAACCGCCACCACCACCTATACCGCTACCACCACCACCCACCGGCGCCTTCGCCACCACCGCTGCCACCACCCACGATCACCACCACCACCCACCACCACCAACCAACCACTACTAGTAATAGGGGTAAATTTGTCATTTTAAATAATTCCAATTCCAATTCATGTCAACCAAACAAAATATTGAATTGGATTCCAATTCCCTTCCATGCCAACCAAACAGACTATAGAATTGGATTCAAATTCCTGACGGATTCCAATTCCTTCCTAGATTCCAATTCCATCATAAACATTCTGCGAACCAAACAGCACCCTGGTGTTTTTTTATGCAATTATGCCCAATAAAATGTTTCTTATTGATTATCATTTTATTTTATTATTATTTTTTTTTGGAAACAGCAAATGAAATAACGGAAGCCTACTCGCAATTTTTCAGTGAGCACCCTGAGTTCGAGCTCCGCATAAGCGGGCAAACTCAGCCCCTAAAGGGATTTCCAAGGAAATTTTTTAATTGGATACTGTTGATATAAACGAGTCAATTTAAATTGGACCATTTGACTTTTAATCCCAGTTTGTCTTGTAAAACACTCGTACTTTTCGCCGTAGCAAGCCTTAGCTTCTTACTATTGGTCTTATTCTTTTTATTGAGTTGGTATCGGAAAAGAAAACGTTACTCCACTTTTACATAGCATAGGTAATTCCCGACCTTCTACTTGTCATATATACAGTAATTAAGCAACCAATTATATGGTTTTAACACTCACCTCAAAATTATCCTTCTTGTGTTAACATCTCTTTGGGGCCAAAAATATACCCCAAACCAATCACAATTTACAAAATAAAAAAAAAAGAAAAAGAAAAACCCTCACTTTTCGATTTGGCGTACCGCCGTGACCATGGCGAAACATTCTTATTTGGCGGGACACCCTGTATGGTTTAACGACGTTATAGGACAAAAGTTTGTTTTGGCCTGGCTTTAACGAAGCCCACACCTTATACTCTAACAATGTGTTCCGAAGAGAAGAAAAAAGACGTGGAAAGATATATAATTTTTTTCACGGGCCTGAGTATTTTTTTTTAAAGAAGCGAAAGGGTAATGAAAGAAATTTGAGCTAGTATTTCTCTTCCAAAAATGGAAATATTTGGAGAGAATAGGATTTAGAAATAAGTAAAAAAATTGCACTTTATCAAATTACCTTTGACATTTTATAATTATTTAGATTTTAAGGGTAAAACTGTAAATTTGTTAAGTGTTTTTTTTTTCCCATTTTCTCTCTAAAAAAAATACTCCCTCCGTCCCACAAAAAAGTTCTCATTTCATTTGGGCACAAGTATTTAGGAGATAGTTGATAGTGAAGTCTTTGGTACTATTTTTGATTAAAATATAAGGTTAATTGGAGAGAGAAAGTGTTTTTAAGAGATAGTTGGTAATGAGGCCCATAATAATAATATTATTTAATAGAAATGAGAACTTTTTTGTGGGACAAAATTTATGATAGAAATGAGAACTTTTTTGTGGGACGGAGGGAGTATTATTTTTCATTTTTTTTTCTATGTCGGGAAAAAGAAAAAAAATATATTTCTTCTATGTATTTATGAGTCTGGCAGAAAAGAAAGAAAATTAATATTACATCCATACGCAGGGGCGGAATTAGAAACTTCCACCAGCGGTAGCACCCTTGTGGTGATAAAAAAAAACGGGGTTAAGGGGGTTGCGACTTCTAGTGGGATCTCAGTGGCAACGTCCCGAAACAAAAACAAATTTAACACAATAAAATTATATCACAGATCACATTTTTTACTTTCGTACACCAAAAAATCTTTAAGAATGGATTTCATAAACCTACAAAAGAATTACTAATTTTATAAACATATTACAAAATCTACAATACACTTTATGTTTTTTTATTTGGTTCCAATGTTAGGGTTGTCTTTGGGTGTTGACTATTAACTAATAGTTAGAGGCGTTTTTAAGATTGATTTGACATATTGAATAGGTTTTTAGTCCATAAAAATTTAGGTTTATAAAATTATATTATATTTTCTAAAGCACCCCTTAAAAAAAATCAATTTAAAGTATTAAAAAGGGAAAATAAAGGAAAATAATTTGAAATGTTTGGACTAAAGATTTTTTTTTTGAAATATATAAGGTAAAAAAAGAAAAAAGTTAAAATATATGGGCTAAAAAAAACCCTTGTAATATAGAGGCTTAGAAAAGAAAAAAAAGTTTATTTAAAAATTTAGCAACAACAAGATTCGAACTAGTGACCTCCTTGTACACATGCAAGGAGTGTTAGCCAGCTGTGCCAGTTGATAAATGTGTCTTATTTTGTCTTTTCGGATATATATTAATATATTCAAAATACTATAACACTAGAAAAGTGCCGAAAATTTACCGTACCGAAATTTTTTCGAGTAGTAGCACGTGCCACCGTGTGCTATATACCACATCCGCCCCTGTCCATACGGTTGCATTAATTTGTCTTCGAATGAAAAAATAAAAAGAACTTTTTTTAATTTTCTGCGGTTTGTTCTAATTGTCCTGATTACCTAAACTCCCACTCAACTCTTAACGAGTTGGCTTAGGATCTGATCCAAACACATGCCTAAAATCATTTTTCAACATGCTTAATAAAGTACTTAATTAAACATGTGCATCAATAATAATGATCAAATCCCTCCAACTTTTTATCTACATCTAACTTATCTTTGATCATTTAGAAATTAACAAAAATACGGGTTTTAAACTACTTACACGAATATAACCTAATATTTGTTTGTCGCACAGGGCAGAACCGAAGCTACAATAGAAATACATTAATACACTCTGAAAATGAATTTTTAATAATATATCTATCCATTCCTGCTAGAATATGTCGTCTTTTATGGGCGATTCTATTTTAGGCACGTTTTACAAAATCGGCAAAATTGAACATTAACAAGGAAATAATGAAATTTGACAGTTAATAATACACGTGATTTTCTGGTTTTCTAGATTTCACGCTAATAATAATACGGTCCATGTACTCTATATATCCTCTATACAGAGCTAGTGCGTAAAGACATAATGCTATACATACTACACGCTTCTAACAATATTAATCGCGTAAAAATACTTCAAAATGCTGGATATTAAAGAACTAGAATGATAATATTGATAAGTTGAGTATGATGTACTTGAGTTACAAACTTAAATAATTTTTTTATTATTATTGCAATACCAAATGGTTCGTAGCTTAACACTATAAGATGTTGTAATGTATTTTTCATTGGACTGTGCTTATGAGTTCAAGTCCTGTTATGGACAAAATGATGTATATTTAAGAGTAATTTAGCATGGTGTGTGTTTGATCTACTTTTCAGAAAAAAAATAAAAAATAAAAATTGCACTTTTAAGATAGACACTTGTAGTAGTGCCATAAAATAAAAATGGAGACCAGCTTATCAACTGAGACTAATTCAGAAGGCAAATGAACATAACAAGTATTAGAAACATCGTCACCCTTAGCGATAATGTGTAAAATATCTTCTTCATTACATAAAATAGGTAATTAATGACAAAATAAATTAATTGAAAATGTTAATGTTAATGTTTACTATTTAGTCATATGCTTATGATCCCACCATATGCTATAATGCTTGCTTAAATTCATATTACTTCAACTCTAGTTATAATATCATAAGGGTTGTTTCATTCCCTTTAAAACTGAGAATTTTTCGAACATGATCGATGAGATTGATTGATTGATTTATTATTAACTTTGATCTTTATATATATAGCTATCTCGCCTAACTCATTCGTTTTCTGTTTTGCCACTAAAATTTACAAGATTCTTTAAAGCTCTCGACATGAAAAACTACTACAATAATATCAAAACTATAAAAGAAACCAACTTCTTTAATCCAAATTAGCAATCCCGAACCACTTGCAATTGTTTGAGTTTGAGAGAAAAAAAACTTGATACCATGTTGGAGATTTGTAAAAATACCCGTTAGGCTTATACATTCTATTGATATTTATATATAAAGTTAGATATATATTGTATCTACACACAAAAAACCCTACACTATACAATACGAAATAAATGGTAAAATACATAATAACCTAACAATTTAATAGTAGAGATATGATATTTAGTCTTACCATTTGTTCTTACTCATAGTCCTACACACTTGATAAAATGACATGTGTAATCCATTAATTCTCTCTCATAATATTATCTCTTGATTTTGATACATATTTTCATCTAATTGACTAATTGACTAAATGGTACGAATCAAAATTATTTTTAACAGTAATATATGACCACTTGACGAGAACATAGCATAGACCTTCATATGTCAGAGGCACAAAGTACCTTCAATCGACAAAAAAAAAAAGACATAAAATAAAGAGCAAAACATTCTTGTGGTATCGGGTAATTCGCTCTATTTACGGGGATGATGGTGGTTTTTCAAATCCGGTTCGCCCGTATAATAAAGGTACATGGCATCAAATTATTGGAACGATTAATTATTTACATGAAAATAATATTATAGATCGTAATGTTATTCATCATAAAGTTGTAAGTGGGGAATCTATAAAGTTTTGGTTGGATCGGTGGATAGGTTCGGCTCCGTTTTCTCAAGTATTTAATTGGCTTTTTAGATTAGAAATGAATACTAATTGCAAAGTTAGTGATAGATGGAGAAATGGGAATTGGTGTTTTAATTGGAGAAGAGATATTATAGGAGGGATGGAAAAAGAGCAATATGACAACCTTATGGATCTTATTAGTGGGACAACTCTTATAGAAGGTAAAGACTATATTAGTTGGAACTTGAGGGATAATTGTGTATTTACGGTTGGTGAAACGAGAAAACACATTAACTCTTTCTTATTAACCGGGGTTCATTCGAATTTTACATGGTATAATTCGTTTCCAATCAAAGTAAATGTCTTTTTGTGGAGAGTTAATATGGACCGGCTACCGACTCGTTGAAACTTGTCTAGAAGAGGGATGGAGATAGAATCTATATTATGTCCGGTTTGTAATGTGAGTGTGGAATCTAGCTCACACTTGTTATATACTTGTACTGTTGCTCGAGAATTTTGGGGGATGATTTTTAGGTGGTGTATGATGGATCCTTGGAGATGTGATTCGTTTCAAGAGTGGTGGGGGAATTGTGATGATGGGTCATTTACAAAGGATAATCGGCTCAAGCTTCGGATCATTGGCGGAACTACATGTTGGATCTTATGGAGATATAGGAATTCAATGTTGTTCGATAGGGGTAGGATGCGTAAGTCGGATTTGTTTGATAGTGTCCGTTTATTTTCTTTTTCTTGGATCACTCATCGGAATCGAAAATAAAGATTCCATGGGTTGATTGGTTGAAATTCCCGTTGTAATGTTTTTAGTCTAGTGTTTTGTTAGACTCAGGTTATAAAAATGCCATTCAAAAAAAAAAAAAACATTCTTGTGGTTTATACCAAATTACAGATGTCGTCCTAACTTTTCAAAATTACAAATCCTTAACTCTTTTGATTCACTTTCGTCCCGAATTCTATATTTTCTAGTAATAAGATTAGTTTACTAGTGCATTGTTATATACATTTGTACGGAGTATATACTTTCAGTTATCACTATTCTATATTTCTATTAGTAAGATTAGTTTGCTAGTGCATTGTTCTATACATTTATATACTTTTCGGTTATCATTATTTGAGCGCTGTTGAACGCGCGTCTTCTTAAATACAATGACACTAGTTAAGCGCAAATTATTTTCTTAATCCCAAACTAATGATTTCATATAGAATATAATATTTGTTAATCTAGAGAATGTGAAGTATATCTTAACACAAAAATGAGTTTATAATATTTCACGTAAATTGCATAACAAGATCAACTATTTTCATACGATGGTCATTTTATATATCTAAAATATTGTACGGACACAAGCTTGTTGGGTCCTACTTGAAGAGTGACAGATGAAACCACCAATTAGATGCAAGACACACGGGTTGATAGTGACGCCATCATAGAAAGTTTGGTCGAGTCGATCAATCAGCAAATCTCATAGCGAAACCATCAAAGACAAGTTGTTATATATCCATCAAATCTCCATCTTTTTCGTTGCACTTTCTGTTGTTCGGTACATGCAGTACAACCCCATCCAATTAGAGGTGGCTATTTTGTAAACAAGGTGAAATTAGGCAATTAAAGGTAGGGGTAACAATTTCTGACACGAACCAGAGTCGGAAATAATTAGGTTTGAGTTCAACCTGAATGAGTTCGGGTAAAAATAACAGATCGACCCGTCTAACTCGTTTATAAATTGTGTTCGAGTTAGCTTATGTATAAATGAGTGTCGACATGATAACCCGCTTAGTTTAAAGGGTTTTTCTTTTTCTTTTTTTTAATAAAAAAAAGTGGTGTAAATGCTATAAATTCCTTTTTATTGAATGAATTGAGATTTTGTTACCTTTTTAAAAATAATTTGAGATTATTATTGTTGTTAACACTTAATTTACTGAACTAACCTTATTTTTAACCCACCAACCTGTTTTTGGACCGCTAATTCATTTGACCACTACTCTGCTAAGTAATTTGGGTAAGTCAAATTGTATGTGGGTTACCATGGTTTAAATATGTCCAAGTCATGGTTAATTTTTCTTACCCGAAATTTAAAATAGGTTGTGTTGCCAAGCTGTCAATATGAACTCACTAACTCAAATCCAACCCAATTTTCACCCCTAGTTAAAGCCTACTAATCTTGATGACTAGCAAGTAGCATCCCAATCACCTTATTAAGGGAAGTCATTTGAAAAATTACATATATATATCTACACTCACGTCATCACTACAAATAAGCTTGTGCTATTTGTAACACCCGTATTTTTATAACATCGTTTAAATCATTTAAAATACATTTTCCCAACATTTGACACATTGTCCAAAATACAGTTTATCAAAAACTTTAAACCTTTATCAGAGTTTACAAAAATACGGTGTCACCAAGTATATCAAAACCATAGGCAAACGGGATCTACCTATGAGCTCCCGAACTAAGCATCTCTAGGCCACTTCTAGTGCAACCTTCTATCACTTCAAACCTGTACCTGAGTACATAGCCACAAAACAAACGTAGTACGTGAGACAAAATAGTCTCGTGAGATACATGGGTTTTAGACCCCAATAATAGACATTTCATAAATATGTAAACATATATATAAACTACATAAATACCGTCTAGTCACCCTTTTGTGACTCTAACTACTTTGCTTTCCTAGCAAAGATATCTAGTACCTAAACGTATAGGTGCCAGAAGCCCAATCATATCTAGTACATAAACATATATGTACCAGAAGCCCAATCATGTCTAATACATAAACATATATGTATTAGAACCTAACATACCTAGTACCAAACATATGATTACTAGAAGCACCCGTGTGCTTAGTGTATAAACATATATACACTCGGTGTATAAACATATATACCACCGTCCAATCAACATATCTAATACATAAACATATATGTATTAGAACCTAACATACCTAGTACCAAACATATGCGTACTAGAAGCACCCGTGTGCTTAGTGTATAAACATATATACACTCGGTGTATAAACATATATACCACCGTCCAGTGACCAGGGGTCCCCCGCGTCACCACCATCTTTCTCTTACCATAACCTAACAGTTATGACAGTCAAAGCCTTCGGCTATCACATCCAACATCAAACAAGTTAGTCATCTAATGCTAACGACATATAATTGGTCCACCACAGTGTGAACGTACCTGTATGGTCCCATGGACCCGATCATAAGCAACCACAGTTACTTCTACATCTATGAACCCTATGAGGTCCATACTTACTTTATACATAAGATACATTTCTTATTTATCGATCACATAATACTTTTATCTCTCCCTTGACTATAATAGACAATTATTACTAGTCACATCATATTCTTTCTCATATATATTCGTTCTTTACTCTTATTAGTATATCTTACCAATAGGTACTCATTACTACAAAATCATTCCCAATTGCTTTACTAATACATATTTATTAATAAAGGCTCCGTATACATTCTTTTAATCACTTACTACATATTTATTGTTCATTAATATAGATTCCATAATTACTTGGATCTATCATAATTTACTTCAAATTCATCAATCATACTAGACACATTCTAGTATCACATTCTACATACTCTCACACATTTTAAATTACTATCTTTATCATATATTTGTTAATAAAGACCGATACAATATCATATGTACTTTCAAGACTATTTGCTATGTACCCAGTTTAAAAGTCTCATGTACTCACCTTAGCAAATAAGTGCTCCAGCCGTATTCTTCACGTCAGTTTCCTTGCTTCACAATTCGGTCAACTTCCAAGACCTCACCAAATGCCTTTAATCTTCAACTAGGAGCGAAATCTATCAAAGATTTGAGAAGAAATCAACCAAAATCTGTACTTGAGCTCCAAAATCGCCAAAGGGAAGAACTAGGGTTTGAAGATAGCACAAATGGCTGAAAACCCGATTTTAATGTCTGTCGAACAGACTTCGCGTCGCGAACTAGAACTTCGCGTCGCGAACTATGCGTTTCTTCCACTTCGCGTTCGTTAACCAAATCGTGAACTACATCGCGTCCACCGGTCTCTTTCCCTGTCATGACTTCCCGATCGGGAAGTCCTACTTCGCGGCGCGAACTTGGTGTGCAGCCAGGGCTGCACTTTTTCGTCCTTGTCTCGACCCGGTTTCGCCCATAACTTTCTCGTACGGTGTCCAAACGACGCGAAACCAATTCCTACGTTCTTTAAACGATTTATCCTTATTTATCATAATTTTTATAAATTTATTTATTACCAAATTTCGGGTCGTTACAACTATCCACCCCTTAAAAGGATTCCGTCCTCGGAATCACTAAAATCTCCAACCTATATTCACCCGAGCATTACGCCCTCATTTCCTTGTGGTCATTACCACCAAACTTTCCTCATTCCTATTCCTTCAACATTACATATTCAAACATTCACTTAACTTCGTTAAGTCCGAACGGTCAAGACCCAACTTTAAAAAACTCATAATACTCAAACGGGTCAAAATTTCACAATTTGACCCTAACACCGACATTTTCTCGACCAATCCTTTCATTCTCATAACAATGGTATGACACAGTCATACCATTAACTAATTGATTAAAACGAATGTCAAACTCCAGCCTTGACCAAGCCGATATATCCCGACATTGGTATATCCCCACATTGTCTACCCTTTGACTTAAGCACAAAGTCAACTATACCTTAACACTTTCCCTTCTCGTTAAATGTTTCATAAATCCTCCTTTCCTTTACAGTTTACTTTTAATTTATGATTCAACTACAGTCTTACACTTGATTCCCAATTTCAACATCGAAATCACCCAAACGGGCCAAGTCGTATAAACTGACTACAATTCAATCAACCATCTCATCAACTTTTTCACAAACACATAATCGACACATTATGCTATCAATATTCATTAGTAAATCAAAACGAGAATCAAAGTTCATCTTAGACCAATTCAACCAATCACGGGTTGACTAACGTTGACTTTTACATAAAGTCAACCATACCTTTTCCAAACTAGCAATTTCCGTACACGCGGCGTATCATTACCAACCCATCACTCTCAGTTCTACCCATTATTACTTTCTCAACAATCGTCCCTGTTAATTCAAGGGTCACACCTTAACATAAGGTCACAATAACATTTACCGTTTCTTGACCTTCACTTGGTCACTCATACTACCACTTAGTATTCTTTCAACCATCTTTGTATCACATTGATCAACTTAAATTATCGGTACTAGGCCCGCTACCGTAATACATCCCACACCTTTATACGGTGTACTAAGTCTGGGTTACCACATGGTAATTTGCTCACTAGGAGTTTCTCTTCCCTTCTATTCTATAAATCGTAGGCATCCCCTACCTTTACATGACCTAAATGCAACCCGCATTTCAAGCCAAATTCTCATTTATCATAACATAATAGTAATAATCATTAACCACATGGTTCTACATTCATCATATAAACACATAAACATATATACACATATAGATATACACACGTATATCATGCCAATTCCATCTAACTACCTCCATTGTGCACATATACAAACATATGTATATGTCACCAATATCATACAAACATCATCAAATCATTTATCGTGCATTCTAGCACCTCTCCCACGAGACGCCTCATTGTTTTCCTTCCCATTCGTATGTCTCCCATATGACATATTACTTAGCACAATTCATATGACATAATATTATCTTTCCACAATTATATGCTTTCCCAGGTCATCATATGATGCACATGCATCGTACCCCGCGGGTAACTAATAACATTCTCTATTCGTTATTTACCATTCCACTTACACATTAACCGTCATTAATCGGTTCATCTCTTTATTACCATATTTCCAAATCTTTTGTCGCTACCGAAGTAACTATCACTCAATTCTATTAACCATAATTTCACCGGTCATCCCGGTCATCTTTGAGTCAACCAACCGACTCCGGTCTATGATTCTAAAAAGAAAATACGAATTCATTCAACCCGGAAGATTATTCCCACGATGACTATTCACGTCATACAACTCATCTACTATTTCCCGTAAACACCAAATTGGGCAACAATCTAACAATATGGCTATACTCACACAACAAACTGGCTTGGTGCATAATCATCCAATCCATCTCAATGGTCCTACCAATGCCACAACTCTCATCGACAATTATTCAACCTTGCTAATTCAAATCTTTCAAGTAAACAAATTAACAATAAAATTCATAACATTCAAAATATGTTTTTAACCAAAGCATTCGGAAGGATTACAATAATACCCAAAACTAAAATCTTAGGGAAACAAATGGCACACCGGCCTAATTATCCAATGCTACAATTACGGGCCGCTTAATCCTTAGCTCCCGAACCTGACGCCCCATCGCGCGCCTCCTCCCGTGCGAGTAGGAAGGATTGTCCTCTCACCTTTGCCGGCTCCGCCTTCTTTTGAGCCGCTGACACAAGCGTTCCGGTTTTCTTCTTCGGGCACACGTGGCTATAATGCCCTTTCTCATGGCACGAGTAACATTCAACCTCGGCCATAGGTTTGGATCTACAATCTCGGGCCAAATGTCCCGTCTTTCCACAATCATGGCAAATTTTTGGTTCCCCACGGCATTCACCGGTATGATTCTTCCCACACCTCTTGCACGAGACTACACTTCCTTGCCTAGAGAAGTTCGACGTGAACTTTCCCTTCTTAACCGTACCCGATCCACTCTCGGCATTCCTCTTATCTCCCACATACGCCCTCTCGGCAACTTTTGCCACGTTCACCTCTTCCACACCTCGGGCGGCACTAATGGCCTCATCTAGCGTGACCGCTCTCTTTACCTCCAACTGATAATCCCAAGGTAGCCCACTAGCATACCTAACTACCCTCAACCTCTCCTCGGAGTAGGTCTTAGCAACAAACGGAAGTAATCCTGTGAATTCCCTCGTGTACTCCTCGATCGACATCTCACCCTTCCTTAGGGTCACAAACTTCTCATGCATTTTCTCCAAATCCCGGTCGGGACAAAATTTCTTCCTCAACCTCACGGTAAACTCATCCCATGACATTCTCTCTATCACCTCCCTCCCGAGGGTCTCATAAACTATGTCCCACCAGACCATAGCATCCTCTTTTAGCAATTGAGATGCATACAACACCATATCGGTTTTCTTGCACTTGCTACTTCCGATGACCCGCTCGGTCTCTCGGATCCACCTCATAGTTACCTTCGGGTCCGAACTACCCGTATATATGTTTGGCTTACAAGCCATGAATGTCTTAAAAGAACAACCATAATTTTCATCGGGCCTCGCCCTTGCATCACTACAACCACCTGTGGAGGATTTCTCCACTCGAGTGCCACCACCCCTGGTTTTCTCATCCGATCTAGCCTCGGATACACGACCTCCATCCGACCTCTCACGGTCCCCAATTATGCGGTGCACCTCATCGGCCACCACTCCCTTGAGTTGATCAATAATAGTTTGGAGGTCCGCCATGGTCACCGGAGTTCTATTAGCTCCGACCTCCGATTCACCCACCTGGCGCATCGACGGTTGACTTTCCTGTTCAACCCCAGCCTCAACATGAGGTGTATCCTCCTCCCGGCCCTCCGGGGCTTTCCCACTTCTTCGAGTGTTAACCATTTCTTTCGATCTTGACTATACGAAAGACATTAAACAATTAGTACCTCGTGTACTTGTCATGAGTCTCATAACACTGATTATCCATAATCACATCACTTTCATAGGTCCCCTAGGTTCAACCCTAAACTTAACATAAAGTCTCAAGGTCACCCTAATGATCTCAAGGAATCTTACATTCCTAATGCTACAGTCTAAGACTAGGATGAACATCCAACCTAATTCACTTAAACTATAGCTCTGATACCAAGTTGTAATACCCGTATTTTTATAACATCGTTTAAATCATTTAAAATACATTTTCCCAACATTTGACACATTGTCCAAAATACAGTTTATCAAAAACTTTAAACCTTTATCAGAGTTTACAAAAATACGGTGTCACCAAGTATATCAAAACCATAGGCAAACGGGATCTACCTATGAGCTCCCGAACTAAGCATCTCTAGGCCACTTCTAGTGCAACCTTCTATCACTTCAAACCTGTACCTGAGTACATAGCCACAAAACAAACGTAGTACGTGAGACAAAATAGTCTCGTGAGATACATGGGTTTTAGACCCCAATAATAGACATTTCATAAATATGTAAACATATATATAAACTACATAAATACCGTCTAGTCACCCTTTTGTGACTCTAACTACTTTGCTTTCCTAGCAAAGATATCTAGTACCTAAACATATAGGTGCCAGAAGCCCAATCATATCTAGTACATAAACATATATGTACCAGAAGCCCAATCATGTCTAATACATAAACATATATGTATTAGAACCTAACATACCTAGTACCAAACATATGCGTACTAGAAGCACCCGTGTGCTTAGTGTATAAACATATATACACTCGGTGTATAAACATATATACCACCGTCCAATCAACATATCTAATACATAAACATATATGTATTAGAACCTAACATACCTAGTACCAAACATATGCGTACTAGAAGCACCCGTGTGCTTAGTGTATAAACATATATACACTCGGTGTATAAACATATATACCACCGTCCAGTGACCAGGGGTCCCCCGCGTCACCACCATCTTTCTCTTACCATAACCTAACAGTTATGACAGTCAAAGCCTTCGGCTATCACATCCAACATCAAACAAGTTAGTCATCTAATGCTAACGACATATAATTGGTCCACCACAGTGTGAACGTACCTGTATGGTCCCATGGACCCGATCATAAGCAACCACAGTTACTTCTACATCTATGAACCCTATGAGGTCCATACTTACTTTATACATAAGATACATTTCTTATTTATCGATCACATAATACTTTTATCTCTCCCTTGACTATAATAGACAATTATTACTAGTCACATCATATTCTTTCTCATATATATTCGTTCTTTACTCTTATTAGTATATCTTACCAATAGGTACTCATTACTACAAAATCATTCCCAATTGCTTTACTAATACATATTTATTAATAAAGGCTCCGTATACATTCTTTTAATCACTTACTACATATTTATTGTTCATTAATATAGATTCCATAATTACTTGGATCTATCATAATTTACTTCAAATTCATCAATCATACTAGACACATTCTAGTATCACATTCTACATACTCTCACACATTTTAAATTACTATCTTTATCATATATTTGTTAATAAAGACCGATACAATATCATATGTACTTTCAAGACTATTTGCTATGTACCCAGTTTAAAAGTCTCATGTACTCACCTTAGCAAATAAGTGCTCCAACCGTATTCTTCACGTCAGTTTCCTTGCTTCACAATTCGGTCAACTTCCAAGACCTCACCAAATGCCTTTAATCTTCAACTAGGAGCGAAATCTATCAAAGATTTGAGAAGAAATCAACCAAAATCTGTACTTGAGCTCCAAAATCGCCAAAGGGAAGAACTAGGGTTTGAAGATAGCACAAATGGCTGAAAACCCGATTTTAATGTCTGTCGAACAGACTTCGCGTCGCGAACTAGAACTTCGCGTCGCGAACTATGCGTTTCTTCCACTTCGCGTTCGTTAACCAAATCGTGAACTACATCGCGTCCACCGGTCTCTTTCCCTGTCATGACTTCCCGATCGGGAAGTCCTACTTCGCGGCGCGAACTTGGTGTGCAGCCAGGGCTGCACTTTTTCGTCCTTGTCTCGACCCGGTTTCGCCCATAACTTTCTCGTACGGTGTCCAAACGACGCGAAACCAATTCCTACGTTCTTTAAACGATTTATCCTTATTTATCATAATTTTTATAAATTTATTTATTACCAAATTTCGGGTCGTTACACTATTGATTTGGGACCGTAATTTTCTCTTCACTGAACATATTCATAGGTACCGGGATGTTATGAATTTTTTTAACATATGTTAAACCGATTGCTACAAGTGTAAAAAGACGGCGGTGAGTTTATTTTCAAAAATACAAAAAACTAGAATACTTTTTGTGGCTCTGATTTGCAAGAATACTAACAAGTAACAAGTCACATGTACGGTGTACCAACATACTTTTGCATGAATATGTGGTTCTTGTTTCATGTTTGTTAGATGATGATGAAAATTCTAATTGTAGAAGGTAGTATTGCTTGTAATTAAAGTGCATATATAAATGAAAAACAAGACTTATAACAAGCCACATGTACAAAAATATGCCACAACTTCCACTCATTCCATCATTAGCTTGACAAATTATTATGAAATTGCACACTTTTTGGCACACTTTAAATATTCGACAAAAATGTGACAAATTGCTTATGTCAAATTTTTTTCTCGGGTAGTCGTGTTTTGCTCATAATATATGTCCTAATCAGTATCGTGAGTGTTTTCGAACATTTTCCGACCATATGGTAAATCTTTTCACACATTTCAAATTATTGGTAAAAATTGCGAATTGTAGAGAAATTTCTTGTACAATTTAATTATTTACAATGTGAATATGTAAAATGCTTGATATATTGGTCATACTTAAAATGCAAGAGGGCACGTACGTGGAGCTCTTAAAATCCAGCCACGAGGGAATCACTTAATACCATAAAATTAACTAACAAATAACTAATCACATGTAAAATGTGGAGAAAATACTGTATACCTTTGCATTTACAAATATGAAAAAATAAATAATCTTATTAATCGAAATTATATGCGGTAAACCTTTTTTTGCCCTTTCAGTTTTGTGTTTGTGACACATTTATGTAACCAATTTTTATACCCGCATTTATCCAATTATATGTTTTCTTGATACAGAATCGAGACAAGGTTTACAGTTTGTTTGATTTGACAGAAATGTAGATTTTTTAGTTTTCCAGTTTCATCTATGTTGCACATACCACAGTAATTTTTTTTTTTGAAAAGGCAAATTTAATCCACTCTTAATTACCACCTATGTCCACGACGGGACTCGAACTTCTGATCTCGAGGTTGAGAGGCAGACACCATACCGCTAGGCCAAAGGCCATAACACAGTAATTGGACCAAGAAATAACTACTGTCAGTGGACATTACTGTCATAATTATTGAAAGGGTAAATTGCATAAAATGTAATGTTAGTGCCAAAAGATTTTCCAATTAAGGGAAAATGAACAATTCTCTCTCCTGAAAAGTGGTCAATGTTTAATTTTACTGCATAAAAGAACTCGAAATTTGTACCATTTTTTTAAAACTGTCTACCATGCCACATCAGCATTCCCTGCTCGGCTTATTTTTTTTTTAAATCAGTTTTCGGGTTACAATTACCAGACGCTTCACACAGCCTTCATACAAACTGCTCGGCTTTCTCACTCTCTAGTCTTGGCTCTTGTATGCTTAATGTTTAGATTGTCTCCACTTATGGAGTTATGATTTTTATTTTAAACGCTTATGGTTATTGACTTATTTAGTTATTTTGTGAGGATTTTGTTAATATTTATTTAAAAAAAGAAATTCCCTTATAATTTAGGGCACCCACCTAGAAACCGATTAATCGCTTGAAGGTGGTCGGTCGACTAGGTACCACCGACAACCTAATCGATATCTTGGTAATTGATGTAATAAAAATAAAATATTGCCAGGCTAAATCTTTACTCCCTAAAAGGTCACTGAGAGTCAACATCACAATTGGACTCGATGAATCCTTACAGAAATACAGAATGCTGATTTGTTTAATTAATTTAAATACAAGAAGTTTTTTGCTTTTGTTCTGACATGGTAAACACATCAATAAGCAGAGTTCAAACCCTTGGGCGGATTTCCCAGTGTGCCAACGTTTCCAGGCCGTGATAACACAATCTACAATCAATACATAAAAAGGCAAAGCAATATAATATAATAATCTGTGCTTTGTAAAAATGATAAAGTGAAATAAGTCAATATTATTAGTACTGATCGAGCAGAAATGGTAAATTGGCAAGTTCACTGCAATATTTTTAGAAAAATATGTCGTTTATATATACGCATGTGTGTGTATTCTAGATCTTCTTATAATTAAATTCTCCTTTAGGAAAGTAACAACTATGCAGCAAATACCTGATAGTCCCCAAATGTCTCGGTCTTAAAGCCGGCAGCACAAAAATCAAAATAGTATTCCCAAGTACGGATGAATTCTTGGTTGAATCCCAAAGCAAGTATTTTGCTATAATATAAATAAAGTGTCAAATGATAAATTTAGTGAATGAAAAACCACTTGATAATAATGATAAGTTGATAACATCTTTCTTTACGTTTGGTTTTTCATGAAATTCGCCCTCCAACATCTGAGTGTTTGGTGATAATGTGTTCCTATCTTTTCCACATGCTCCACGCTGTAATTTTCGGCATTAATTAATTTGACTATAAAGTTAGAAAGAACAATCCCTCAATAATTTTAGGCTTTTTAATTAGCAAATTATATAATTAATTACCATAATCTGGATGATGCTGCCATGGCTGATGTTAATCTGCTAAGTGAAGGTATGCACCCTCCTGGAAATATGTATTCTCTGACAAATCCTGTGGTTTGCCGGATCTCATCATACCTTCCATCTGGGATTGATATGAACTAAATTTACAATTTCCAGTTAGTACTTATAAGTATTATGTTTAAAACTGTTCAATGTTGTGAGATTATTACTTTTTGGGAGTCTAATGTTGTTCATTTTAGTGACTAAAATAGGTTGATTTACTTGCTCATGAAGAACCAGAGCTTAGTCCAGAAGATACATTTTTTTTTTAATTGAATGGAAAAAATAGTATAATCATGAAATAAAATCCATCAACGACATCAAAGCCGTTTGATAGTTACTGAATGAGTTAGTTGCTAACTGAGTCAGAACTTCTAAGTGAGTTAGTTGCTTTTTTTTCATTTGGACCGGATCAGCAAAATAGTTTGGACCGAGTCCGATGAAATTAAGGAAATCAAACGTGCCGACTCGGACCGAAACCGAAGCAAATCAAACGGAAAATAAGATTCAATTCTTTCCATTTTAGTCCAGAAAATACCTGAAGGACAAAAACACCATCCTCTGCCAATAGTGATTCACAGCAGCCAAAAAATTCTTCATAGTATTCATGGCCAACATGCTCTATAGCTTCACTGTAAAAATACACATTGCTTACATAACCATATTTGTAGTTAAAGATAAATTATAATGTATTGGTGACTTTCCAGTTTCCACAATTGGAAAAACTTAAAAATTCACCCAATACACTTGCTTAATTTGTGTTACTTTTGATATAAATGAATGTAGAGTAAGCTGAACGTTTTACCCAAACCGCTAAATTTGTACAAATTCAATAAACTGCTGATTTATAGAGGTACCTATCTAGTCTAGTATAATATACAAACTAGATAGAAACTCTAAGGAAATCCATATATACAATACACACTTAATTACGCATATCATTTTCTTGAAAGTAGTAATTCAATTATAGGGATTGGAAATGCTCTCTAACTCAGCATGATATAATTCTGTCGTGTCAGGCAATTGCCTATAATCACATAGTAGAAATTGTTGGAAATTAAACTAAACATTAGTATTATTTAAGTATTTGTATTTGTTTTTTAATTAAACTTAGGATAAATTAAGTGAAAGGGTGTAACACCTCCGAAGAGGCACCACCAGTAACCGTCGCCGGCAACCGCCGCCAACTGCCACCCCAACCGGTGCCACCAATAGTTGTGATGTTTCATCACACCCTTTCAATTAGTATAAATATGTAACTATTGTATTCATTGTATTTGACGAAATTTAAGAATAATAAGGAGAAATTGTTTGATTATATTCTGTGTTCTTAGATTTCGATCCAACAATTGGTATCAGAGCCAATAACGACACCAAAGAACGTACCTTTATCGGAGAAGACAACCGGCGATTGGAATCGAACAAAAACAAACAGAGCCGTAAGATTCGGAAATTAGGGCACAGAAAATAACATCGCCCAAGAAACTAAATCAGTATCAATCGATCGACGCCAACAGAAGCCAACATCAATCCGGTATTCATCAGAAACCGCCGCCAGAAATCAAGCAAAGGAGAGAGAGACATAAACGGTAGAAGACGAACGGAAGAGAAAAGAAGAAAAAAAAAACACGCACTTAACTGTGTAAAACTTTTAAGCACGCGTTTTGCTTTCCCCAAAATCCCCTTTTTGAATTTGTTGACTAAAAGGAGATTAAAACGTTTTTTTTGTTTGGCTAAAAAGGAGAAATTACATTAAGTTTAGTTAAGATCTTAACAAAACAGCTGTTTGAAAACGTTTTAAATTAAACGTGTTTTATTAAATCTCAAATAAATTAAAAAAGATCTTAAAAAAAAAAAAAGGAAGGATAGTTTTTGCCAGGTGAAAAAAGAACCGGTAGACTGTTAAAGACAGTCGGTTTGATTTGCCCCGCAAAATAAGAAAGAGAGTAGTTTTGCAAAGTTAAAAAAAAAGGAACCGGTGGACTGTTAGATGCAGTCGGTTTGATTTGCTCTGCAAAACAAGAGAAGGTAGTAATTTGCCAGGTTGAAAAAAGAACCGGTAGACTGTTAGAGACAGTCGGTTTGATTTGCCCCCGCAAATTAAGAAAAAAGAGGAAGTTGCCAGGTTGAAAAAGGAACCGGTAGACTGTAAGAGACAGTCGGTTTGATTCGCCGCGCAAACAAGGTAGAAGTTTTTTCCGCTTGAGAAGCCGAAAAAATTGGAAGAAATAAGAAACGCTCAAAGAGTCCGAAAGACAATAAAGGAGAGATGGCTCCCGAAACATCAAAGAAAAATGAAGATAGGATGCAAATGACATTCCAATGCCCGATTCTAAATTCTATAAATTATACTATTTGGGCTGTGAAGATTAAAGCACTTTTTAATGTCTATGGAATATGGGAAGCACTTGAACCAGAAGGAGACGTGGATCCAAAGAAAGACACAATGGCTATTGCTTATCTATTTCAAGCTTTGCCCGAACAACTTGTTCTACAAGTTGCTCACCATACAAAGGCTGTAGATATATGGGAAGACTTGAAAGCTCGATTCGTGGGCGCTGACAGAGTCAAGGAGGCTAGACTACAAACATTAGAATCAGAATTTGAATCCTTGAAAATGAAAGACTCAGAATCACTCGATGAATTTACAGGAAAACTTAGTCAACTTGTGTCACAAGCAAACAGTCTTGGATCTACAATAGAGAATAAAAGATTGGTTCGAAAACTCTTAGGATCTGCACCAGCAAAATTCATTCAAATTGTTGCGACAATTGAACAATTTGCAGATCTAAATACCATGTCATTTCAAGAAGCTGTTGGAAGATTAAAAGCCTATGAAGAACGCATCAAGAAGCCAAACAAAGAAGAAGATACGCATGATGGACTTCTATACACCGAAACAAACGGAAAAGAAGACAAAGAACGTAGTTGTGAACATTGCGGTCATAAGAAGTCAATTCAAGATATCAAAGAAAGAGGACGAAGTAGAAATTGGAAATGGAAGAAAAAAGATGGTAACCAACACCAACAAGACAAGAGTCATATAAAATGCTTCAAATGCAACAAATTTGGACACTTCAGTTATGAATGCACGAAGAAAGATGAGGAGATTAACTTACTCCAAACTGAAGATGATGAACCAAGATTTGGTGTGCTACTGTAGACGAGTCTTGAAGTAAATGAAGACCTCGCTTAAACTATGTTTAGTTTAAGGGGGAGTGTTGGAAATTAAACTAAACATTAGTATTATTTAAGTATTTGTATTTGTTTTTTTAATTAAACTTAGGATAAATTAAGTGAAAGGGTGTAACACCTCCGAAGAGGCACCACCAGTAACCGTCGCCGGCAACCGCCGCCAACTGCCACCCCAACCGGTGCCACCAATAGTTGTGATGTTTCATCACACCCTTTCAATTAGTATAAATATGTAACTATTGTATTCATTGTATTTGACGAAATTTAAGAATAATAAGGAGAAATTGTTTGATTATATTCTGTGTTCTTAGATTTCGATCCAACAGAAATGTTATTTGTTCCTGAACAATTAATCAAGTCAGCATTAAGTAACTTGAAAAAGAAGACAAAGAATCTCAAAGATGTGCAACAAATATACTTGATAATTTGACAATCTTTGCTTTAGAAGTAACTTCGATAAAAAAATATGGATACTTAGTGACTGATTGTTGACTCTCATTGACTTTTGTGGAGTCGCTAAAAGAATTTTTCCTTGTAGTACACATGCATACCTGTAGGCCAGCTTCTTTCACTTTCCTTTCTGCATATTTGATTTGCTCTTTTGAGAGGGTGATGCCAGTATACTTGCATCCGGTTTGTTTGACTATTTCAATACCCAAAGTTCCCCAACCACATCCTATGTCAAGAACTTCATGGTTTTTTATCAACTCTTGCCTAGATAGATCGGTGCATATGTTAATTTAGGGTTAAAATACATTTTAGTACCCTAAATTTGGTTGAATGAGTCATCTACTACCCTAAACAAATACCTTTTCAATCAGTGAATATATCTTTCTCATTTGTGCTTCTTTCAAACCTTCGTCCTCACTCTACATGAAAGACTTGCATTAATTCGGAAAACAAAGAAGGAATTGAGATTCTGAAAATTGATCCTCACCTTGAATAATCCACATGAATATTGCATGGTCTCATCCAAGAAGAGAGAAAATACTTCATTACTCTAAGACCAAACAACATGGAATGTATTATGATAACGTAATGGAACGAATAAAGATAGAGATAGTTACCAAAATAAACAAAAAAATATGGAGTATTATCTTTTCCCAAAATATACTTGTTTGACTCCGCTTTCCCAAAATAAACCATGCGACTTGATTTTTTTTGTGCGACTCCGGATGCTTTCTGTGTTGCGCAACCCGGATGTTTTTTTATGCGACTAATGTACGACCATACTATTTTTTGTGTAGCCAGAAAACACTTATGTGTTAAGTCTTTTGTAAAGATTTGAAAATGGAATATTTTTTGAGAATTTTGGATTTTAGTAAGTCTATTTTTAGAAACCAACCGTAAAAAGTAAAGTTAATTGAAAAACACATACCAGATCATAGTGGCGAGATATGTTCCTACGGGCTTGGGTAAGAGAGTTTTGCCTAGAAACATGATGATAGAAGTACTTTGCAGATGCTATTATAGCTGTTGAAAACATTGGTGTCCACCAACCCCTTAAACCATACACGTTACGTACAATCTATGAATATCATGACTGAGCAACTGTAAACATAATTAACGAAATGTACTTATGTAAGCTAAAACTACCTTTTGCTAGACCTCGGGTCACGATTCTTTAAATCGTCGTTGACCATGAAAATCTGAAAAATGGAAATACGGAAGCATTAAGAGTGGCTACTAGAATATTAACCAAAAACCAAGATATATATACCATAAACAGATTTAAAAGGCCTTCTGTTTTATCAATCATAGAGAAGTCTCCATTTATGTACGCTTCACCAAGACCTAAATCAGCTTTTGTAACGATCTACAAAAGATTAAATCTTTTTTGAAAAAAGGGCCCAAACAGAACATGGCAGCTAATTAACAGAGCATTGACCTTAAAATAAAATTTGGGATTGTGAACTTTCACATAAACTTTCAAAGGGGTCTTCTTTCTGGTTCCTTCAAAAGTGAACATTGTACCACCTTCTTCCAGTAATCTGTAAGAAATAGAAATGTGATATGTCTGAAATTGACCTCAAAAGTTTAAAAGATGTGGTGTATATACGAAGTTTACTCACACTAAAGTGCCCGTTTTAATATAATCTCCAAGGAATTTAACAAGAAATAACCGTGCACCAACTTCCATCAAAGAGGGTGTCATCTGTTTTGGGTTGTTGAGAATTTTATAACTCTTATTAAGCATACCATTTGCTGCAACCATACCGGCCTATAACATAGTAAAAATTATGCGGTTGAGAAAAAAATCTACCAAATTCTTAAGACGGCTGCCAACGGCTTACGCCAGTTGGTCGCCAGTTTTCAGCCGGTTTCCGCCACCATTGGCACGGCTTCCGCCAGTCTTCCGCCAGTTTGGTTTCAGCCGGTTTGGAGACGGGGATGGAGGGGTTGCGCCGGTTGGTGGGTGGGCCCAAAGGGGTATTTTGTGTATGTGTGTTTTGTATGGTCCCAAAAAATTAAAGGAAAGTGGTATTGTTGGCATGGGTACGTCAATTTAGTGTCGCTTGGAGGGTGAGCTGACGTGGCGCTGATTTGACAACAACTGACGGTATCAGTTTGCCAAACCATTGAGAGCGGTCTTATGTTACAAAACATGAGCTCAATCTCCGGCCATGTGATATTAATATGGAAATAAGTTACCTTCAAATTATCTTCATGGAATCCATAACCTATAAAAGAAATTCGGTAAATTAAGAAGTAATTACAACAAGAACATATAGGATTTTTTTTAGTTTGTTGGTGATTTGTATTACCCATGATTTAAATGTAACGAGTTAAACTTGTTGATCAAAGTATTCTTAATGAATATTGAACAAGGGTGGTGCGGAGTCTCTTGTTTGAATTTATTTTGATTAAAGCAAACTGAGTCGACGGGGTTTGGGGGCAGCGCCCCTGGTAATAGGGTCCAAGGGGCAGTTTTCTGCAGTTTTCTAACTGCCATAGTAGTTTTTGGTAGTTCAGACAGGAAGTTATATCTCCTCATATTCGTTTTTGGTATATTGGATCATAACGAATTCAATTTCTATGTTATCTAATTTTATCCGATTGAAGATCTCGATTGTACTATCGAAATACTTTCATCTGAAAGTGTAATCACGACTTCAGAAATTCAAGCAATCAAAACCCCAAAAACTTCTAACATAGTTTAAATAACATTTGCTCCTATAATCATAAATTCAATAAAATTATATTGATATATGCATGTAATGAAGCTACCTCGGTTAGCTCCACAAAACCAAATTCCTCTCTTCCCTTGAATGGTATGAAGCTCAACTAAAGCCTTTGATGCTGCAACTGATGGAATTGATTGTACCATTGACCACTTATGCAACATACGTTTTGGTCTTCGGGATGGATTCATAGTAACCAGAAACGGTAGCTCGTTTTCATTAATGTTCTGCAGGATAAGATTATTAGTCAAAGACTTGAAACATTCTTTAATTTGCACTTATAGAAGCTTAAGATGCAAAAAGAGCATTCTATACATACCTGGAGCAAATTTAACCAATATGTTAAGCATACTTTATTATCCTTGGTTCCAACAAAATTCAATGCACCCCATGTCATCTGGTTTCGGGGCATTAGACTTGTATCACGGTGTAGGAAAATATCCCTGCAAAAAAAAAAAAAAATTATTATTATTATGCATTTGAAATCATAAAGAGTTACACTTAATTAGCACAAGAACACATATTAAAAGAAGATATTAATGAACAAGTACAGTTAATTAAAAATTTAAGCATACCTGCAGACGTAATTAAAAGCCCCAAGTATTGTTTTCTCTTCATATGTAGCTTGTTCTCCTAACATTCTGAGAGTATCAGGGGCATTTGTGTCTATTATGCATCCACAATACTTCTCTTGAGACCCGTCTTCACAGACCACTAAACAACCTGCGCATATTCAACACGTCACATTAAGTATCAGAAAAAGGGGTGTCCCGAAAGTCCAGAATAGAAAAAAATTGGCCCTAAATAAAAGATGTATATAAAAATTGGGTTTTTTAATAATTTTCTATTAAATTACTAAGTGGGTTTAAAAACTATAAAATATACTTCCTCCGTTTCAAAATAAGTGATACACTTTCTATTTTTAGATGTTTCAAAATAAGTGATACACTTTGAAAACTTACCATATTTGGTAAAAGGTAGTGGGGTCCACACCCACTAACAATCTCCTTTAGTATAGTGAAAAGACACATTTAGCTTTACTTTTACTTTTAAACAACATTAAATTCACTTTAATCAATATATGTCAGACCCATCCTCCAATAACTATCCAATTTAATCTAATTAACCCTCATTATCATATTTTGCCTTAAAAAACGTGAACTCCAAAATGTATCACTTATTTTGAAACGGAGGAAGTATATAAAAAATTGGGCCCCCTCTAAAGTGCGGGTCATGTGTGGTCGCACCTCATCAAAGACACCTTGGTTAGAATTTAAGCATCAGAAGAAATGCAATTGGATGAAACTTGAGTGTATATGTGTGCAAAATTCATGTTTTCATCTCTGTGCTGGAATTGGTGTCCAACACATCAAATAAACCGGTATTCCGGTTCGGGTATTTTAGAGTCATATTCGGGTTGCCCTCGAGGAATCAACGAACACGAGAAAACATAGTGTTTAATTAATTGTTTAATTAAATAGACTATCGGGCTTAACGGGTTTAATTGGTTAATGGGTTATTAATTAATTAAATGGTTTCGGGCTTGGCATTGGATCAGACCGGGCTTGTGGTAGCGGGCTTAGACTAATTAGAGTTTGACTCTAATTAGGTTTACACAAACTATATATAGAGAGTTAAGGGTATAACCTAAAGACACTTGATACTTGTTTGTGCAACACCCCATTCGGCCGAACCCCTTCGACCGAACACCACAGCCGTCGCCACACCACCGCCGGACCGCCGCCTGCCGCCGCTGCCCCGCCGCTGCTCCGCTGTCCCGCCACCGTCGATCGAACCGAAAGGGTTTTCGGTTTCGGATTTTGGTGCTCGTTTTCTCAAGGTGCTTTATACTACCTAGTGGTATATTGTCCTGTTCGTGATAACCCTTGGGTGTGATACGATAGAGGGATTCTTTCTTGAATCCTAGGCATAGTGTGAATCTGGCAAGAACAAGATCACAAGGTTTGTCATCCTCGCCAAACCAAAACAATGTAAGTTTTGAATTTATTATTTAATTCGTTTATTAAATAAATCTAGTTGCGTTAGAATTGTAAACATAACGGTCCAAATAGTTTTAATCAGGTCAATGTTCTACCAAGTTGTTTTTGATTTCCGCCTTAAACAAATTGTGGCTAGATGCATAGAAAACCCAACAGTGGTATCAGAACGCCATTGGTTTACAAGTCTAATTGTGCTAGACGTTAAATTCGAAATCCATTAAAAATTGTATTTTAATATTTTTTCGGAAATTATTTTTTTTTTAATTCCGAAAATTCGGAAATTAATTTTAATAATTAAAAATTCGTTTTTTTATTAAATAAATAAATTAGAATAATTTCAAATAGTTTGGAATTATCACAAGATTTAAATAAAGTAATTTTTAAATTAACTAGATGATTATTTAAAGGTTTAAATAATATTTATATATTTATATATTTATGAGTAAATTACACGGATGGTCCCTGTGGTTTGACAATTGTTTTGGGTTTGGTCCCTAAGTATTAGAAATTACACACGTGGTCACCGTGATTTGGACTTCGTATTGGTTTTGGTCCCTAGAACTAACGGCCGTTAAAATTTACTGTTAACTTTCTTTGAATGGCTAAAATACCCTTTATCTTTATCTTTTTCATTTTTATATTTAATTTTCATTTATTTAACGCAAACAATCATCCCAATTAAGAACGTCGCCGAATTTAACGCCGCCGATAAAGCTTGTTCTTGGGTTCGTTTTGAAGTGGATACTCCGATGATGTTTTTGAGTTCACTGGAAGCGAGAAGTTCGCCGATTTTGGAAACGACGAATGCAGGGGTGGAGCCGGTCCCGAATCCGACGACCAAGGCCGGCGGTGTGTTTTTGCCTATTATTACACTCTTTGCTGGCAGTAATCCCAATGATCCGTCTTCAAAAAAATTGGGTATATCTGATTCAATCTCAATTTCAGGTTAGTTCATACATTTGTATCTGATGAGATGTGATTTTGAAATTTTTAGGAATTAGATTCATTATTTGCGTTAGAATTTGCATTAATTGCATGATTTGAATTCTGAATTTGCGTTATTATAGATTTTTGACAGTGTGCTGGCAATTCTAGTGCTCTGTTTTTAACTGCAACAGCCCAAAACATGTTATGCCTAAAATTAGCAGAAGAGCTTGGTTTAGTAATTGCAAGCCCATGGGTTTCCTGGTTCGAGGCTGCTAGATTACCTGCTTTTGTCTCACTTTTACTTACTCCATTAATTTTATACAAAATTTATACACCTGAAACAAAAGATACACCAGATGCACTTGCAATGGCTGCAAAGAGCAATGGGGCCCATTACAACTAATGAATGGGTCGTGCTCGGGTATGTGATATTTTCTGAATTAAAAAGAAATATTAACAAATACAAATTTGTAATCTAATTTCTTGTTTTCACAGGGATTCAATTGGAATACCGAGTGTTGTAACTGCAATGTTGGGTTTATCAGTACTGTTATTATTAGGCGTTCTTAATTGGACGATTGTTTGAGTTAAATAAACTAAAATTAAATATAAAAATGAAAAGGATAGAGGTCAAGGTCAAGGGTATTTTAGCCATTTAAAGAAAGTTAACAGCAAATTCTAACGGCTGTTAGTATTAGGGACCAAAACCAATACGAAGTCCAAACCACGATGACCACGAGTGTAATTTCTGATACTTAGGGACTAAATCCAAAACAATTGTCAAACCACAGGGACCATCCGTGTAATTTACTCTATATTTATATATATTTCGGATATATATAAAAGAATATATATTTATATTATTTAATTTTAAATAAAGAATATAATCTAATTTTGGATATATGTATATTTGAATATACATTTATCTAAAATAGAAGATTTGACAAATCTTGTTTCAAAATTCAAAATTTGGAAGATTTGACAATATCTAGAGTTTTATTTAAAATAGTTTTAAATAAGGAATATATTTAAATTTAAAAGTTTAAATAAGGGATATGGGATATATCCGAAAATTTTAAAAGGTTTTAAAAGAGATATGATTTAAAATTTAAAAGATTTGATAAATATGGATATATATATATCCGAAATTAATTTCGGTATATATATATATATATATATATATTAATTATTTTCGCAAATTTTAAATTAATAATAGGGATTGGATTTTCGAATATTTAAATTTGTTTTATCTTGTTTTATAATTGTTTATAATTAAGATAAATATTTAAAAATATTATATATATATGATATATATTAATTAATAGTTTAATTAGAATTAGAATATATATATATATATATATATATATATATATATATATATATATATATATATATATATATTTCAAAATTCTATTATATATCAAATTAGATTTGATATTCCTCCCTTATATATATAATATTATGTAATAATAGTTTATTAAATATTATATATAAGATATAGTTATAATAGGATTTAAGACGTCGCATCCTCGCGCGTTTATAAAATTAATTATACTATATAGAACTTTAGTAAATTAAATTAAAATGTTTTAATTGACATAGATATAATTATATAATAGTTTATATATATTATAACTAAAGTTAAATACATTGTCGCTTATGTCACTAGTAGGCTCACCCATAGTCTAAGGCATATAAAGGATGAAAAGGAGAGATATGATCTCAAACGGGGTCGCGTTTTTAACACGCCTTGCGCTGACCTTCCCTGCCGCTTCCCTTGTCTTAGAATGGAGCTACCGAACGGACATAATAGGATGATGTCAAGATTAAAAGTATAATCATAAAATTAAACAAATCCTTCCCGTTTAATATAAATGTGAACATCGTGTGCTCTCCACAAGATGACACGCGCCCACATTATAATCTGATTAACGGAACTCGTGTGGTTAACCGGTACGTTAATT
The DNA here is from genome assembly GCA_963853835.1 of Calendula officinalis. Taxonomy (NCBI): domain Eukaryota; kingdom Viridiplantae; phylum Streptophyta; class Magnoliopsida; order Asterales; family Asteraceae; genus Calendula; species Calendula officinalis. The sequence continues at coordinate 3,585,849 of OY970830.1, read as the reverse complement.
ATGAGATTATCTTGTGAGTGAAACGATTCTCGCGATACCCAAGCGAACTTGAGCCGGGATCCACGTGGGTGTCTTATGGTTGTTTCACCTTCTAATATATGATCCACGGCATCCCTGTCATATAGATTAGAAAGAGCATTGATTTGAGATTAACATGCCATTCTCCTATGAGAATGAATCTCAAAGAACTAGGGATTTCATAAGATTGAAATTGACAATAGTTTGCCTACAACATAAAATTATTCGGTGTGAAATACGGCATCCCTCTTCACATCAAATAACTAGTGGTTGTATCCTAGCCTTATGAATAAAGATTGGGAAAATTATTATAAGGATTATTAATGAATACACTAACAAAGAAATTGTTTCTTTTATAGATGTCTGCCAACAACAATAACAATAACAATAACAACAATGTTCCACTTCCTCCACCACCTCCACTTTCATTTGTACTCGCACTACCACATCGACCAAAGTCATCTCTCAATAGGGTTTCATCTCGAAATAGCATTGGAGACTTTGACTATGTGGACTATCTGGGTAATTCACGTGCTGCTCATGAAAACATGAAAATCATCAAGAAATGCAAAATGCAAGATGGAGAACCTGTATGTAGCTTCATCGAAAGGATGAGAGGATACATAAACAACTCAGAAAGTCTGGGTTTACCCATCTCTAACGAGTTAGCTGTAGATATGATCTTACACAAGCTAACTCCCGAATATTCCTCGTTCGTATCAGATTACGATAAGAATAAGAGAGAAACCACAATCATAGAGTTGCTCAAGGAATTAAAAGTTGTTGAAGAAGACTTGTTAACTACTTGCGACTGTGATTTTGGAACTCCAGTCTTGAGCATTGAGTCTAATGATGCTGAAGAAGGTGAATCTTCTCGTCCTAAGAGGAAAAGAAAGGCTAAGGTGGGTAATGCCCAACGAAAGCCTAAGAAGAAGAGAACCTCTTCACTAGCACCCAAAGACTGCATATGCTTCCATTGCAATGAGGTGGGTCACTGGAAGAGAAATTGTCCAAAGTACCTTGATGATTTGAGGAATCATAGGATCCAACAGTATGGAGTCCTAGGTACGTTTATGATTGAACTCCACAATACTTCTATGTCTAATTCTTGGGTTCTAGATACAAGGTGTGGTACTCACATTTGCACTGATATGCAGGAACTTAAGAATTGTAGGAAGTTGAAGCATGGATAGCTTAATCTGATCATGGGAAACAGAGTCTCGGCTGCTGTCACCAAGATAGGAGATTATGAGCTCATGCTTAGTAGTGGATGTTCTTTACTTTTATTAGATGTTTGTTTTTCGCCTTGCATGGCACGCAACATTATTCCATTTTACGCATTGTTTAAGGATGGTTTTAATTTTATTTTGGACAATGAGAATGGTTCCATTTTGGTTTATAAAAATGATGTGTTTTACTTTAAAGTTATTCCTTGTAATGGTATATATGAAAATGTTGGTTGCGTAAACAAAAGGAATCTAATATTGAATGTTGATTCATCCAAAGGTGTATTGGATAAGTCATGTCTATGACACTGTCACTTAGGACATATAAACAAGAAACGCATAGCTAAACTCCAAAAGGATGGAGTGTTAGAATCATTTGACTTGAAATCAGATGATGTGTGTGAGTCTTGTTTACTTGGCAAGATGACAAAGGCGCCATTCACTTGGTCGTGTGAAAGAGGCAAAGATTTGTTGGATCTCATACATACTGATGTGTGTGGACCGTTCAAATCTAACACTAGACATGGTGAACAATACTTCGTCACGTTTACTAATGATTTCAGTAGATATGGTTATGTTTATCTGATTAAACATAAATCTGATACTTTTGAAACGTTCAAAGAATATCAGAAAGAAGTAGAGAATCAACTGGGCAAGAAGATTAAGATGCTCCGCTCTGACAGGGGCGGAGAGTATATTAGACAAGAGTTTATCGACTATCTAAAGAGTTGTGGAATAGTATCTCAACTCTCTCCTCCACGAACTCCACAACTTAATGGAGTGTCGGAGAGGAGAAATCGAACCTTGTTAGACATGGTGCGATCTATGATGAGTCGATCAACACTTCCAGTGAGTTTCTGGGGATATGCCTTAGAGACTGCAGCACATATCGTGAACCTTGTACCAACTAAGAAGGTTGCCAAAACTCCCTCTGAAATGTGGACAGGGAATCCTCCCTCCCTCAAACATTTGAAAATCTGGGGTTGTGAAGTTTATGTAAGAAATGAATCTCACGACAAGCTAGATAACAAATCAGAGAAGTGCTACTTCATTGGTTACCCACGACAGTCTTTTGGATATCGGTTTTATAATCCAAAAGAGAACAAAGTGTTCGTATCTCGAAGAGGATTCTTCCTCGAGAGAGAGCTATTATCCAAAGAAGACAGTGGGAGCAAAATTGATATTGAAGAGTGTCAAGAGTCAAACAATGAAGATGTAGTGGAACCTATAGTTGACACTAGCACTCAACCAGAGGATGAGACTCCTGTTGAAGAAAATGATGCAACTCCTACCGTTCCACGTAGATCCTCTAGAACTGTTCTCCCTCCTGAGCATTTTGGTGATTATTATGATTACAATATTGCTGAAGGTGATGCATCTACTGTTAATAGTTTACCAGTTGATGACGATGAGCCATCGAGTTATAAGGAAGCTATGGAAGGCCCTGTGGCCGAAAAGTGGAAAGTGGCTATGGAAAGTGAGATTCAGTCCATGTATGACAATCAAGTATGGAACTTGATTGAGACTTCTCCCGACATTAAACCGTTGGGTGCAAGTGGATCTTCAAGAAGAAGATAGACATGGATGGGAATGTGCACACCTACAAGGCTAGGTTGGTTGCAAAAGGTTATACTCAAACTCATGGGATTGATTATGATGAAACCTTTTCACCAGTAGCCAAGATAAAGTCTATCAGAATATTACTTGCCATAGCTGCATTTCATGACTATGAAATTTGGCAGATGGATGTTAAAACCGCCTTCCTTAACGGAAGACTTACTGAGGATGTCTATATGGCACAGCCAGAAGGTTTTATCAATAAGAAATATCCCGATAGAGTGTGCAAGCTTGAGAAGTCAATCTATTGATTGAAACAAGCCTCTCGTAGCTGGAATCTTTGCTTCCATGAGAAAGTCAAGGAGTTTGGTTTCTCTAGAAGTGAAGATAAGTCCTGCGTTTACATAAAAGCTAGTGGGAGCGTTGTAGTCTTTCTAGTACTGTATGTGGATGACATACTCCTTATTGGAAATCATATTCCTACACTGGAAGATGTGAAGTCTTGGCTGGGAAAATGTTTCGCAATGAAGGACCTAGGAGATGCATCGTACATACTCGGTATAAAGATATACAGAGATAGAGAAAGACGTCTAATAGGATTGAGCCAGAGTACATACTTAGATAAAATACTAAAACGTTTTAGTATGGTTGATTCCAAGAAAGGGTATCTACCCATGAATCATTGCATAACATTGTCTAAGAGTCAATGTCCCAGTACTGAGCAAGAACTGGAGAAGATGAGTCGAGTCCCCTACGCCTCGGCGATTGGATCGATCATGTATGCCATGATATGTACTCGTCCGGATGTCTCATATGCTTTGAGCATGGTGAGTCGGTTCCAAGACAATCCTGGCAACGATCATTAGACTGCGGTGAAAACGATTCTCAAGTACCTAAGGAGAACAAAGGATATGTTCTTAGTGTATGGTGGGAAAGAAGAACTTGTTGTGGAAGGTTATTGTGACGCGAGTTTCCAAACGGATAGAGATGACTCGTGCTCACAATCTGGGTGGGTGTTCTTGTTAAATGGAAAAGCTGTCACTTGGAAGAGTTCCAAGCAGAAGGCAGTCGCTGACCCTACATGTGAATCTGAGTATATTGCTGCCAGTGAGGCAGCAAAAGAGGCCACATGGTTAAAGAATTTCATTGGTGATCTTGGTGTCGTAACAAGCATCAAGGACCCATTGAAAATCTTTTGTGACAATGAAGGTGCAGTCGCTTTGACTAAGGAATCCAAAAATCATAGTCGAACCAGGCATATAGTCAGAAAGTATTACTATGTGAGAAAGCGTGTTGAGGAAGGCGATATCATAGTGACTAGAGTATCGTCGGATGACAACCCGGCTGATCCTTTCACTAAAGCACTAAGTCGTGCCAAGCATGATGCTCATGCGAGGACGATAGGAATTAGATTTCATAGTGACTTATCTTAAAGTGTTATTCATTTGAAATTTGTAGTGAAAATTAAATTATATGAATTGATGATTTATTTATGGAGATTAAATAGTTTGGAAGTGTTCTATCATTCATATAGTATTTAATTATTCCATTTCAACCTTTTGCATGTTTAGAACCTATTCCAAAGTAATCTAAGAGATTACTTGAACATCCACAGTCAGTCGTTCTCATGGGAATGAGAACTGAATTAAGATGTCATGGGAGAGTTAGTAGATTGTTCAAAGGTATGAACATTGCATGGAGATTGCTGCTACTCTCATGAGCATTTAAAAGGAGTATTTAAATGTTGGACAAACCCACGCTCAAAGAATTACCCCATGGACTTAATCATGGGTAATTGTGAGGCGATAATATCGTATGAGTCTTCAAACCAAGATGCATCATTTCCTTAGTACGAATTCGTAACTGGTAGCTATACAGATTAGTTCCATGCGTCATGTGATAACTATGAAGGAAGATGGTGTAGTTAAGGTTTATTCGTTCCCTCTGATCAAAGTGATAGAGGAGATATCTATGGGCCCCCTGTTGATTTGATGTGACACTAAAGTACCTGCGCAGGTCACGACTAAATTGAAAGTTCAATTATGTAGTCAAAACGTCATCATAAATCTCGAATCAGGAAACATAATTGTAACTAGGGGTGTCAATCGGGTTGTCGGGTCGGGTTTTGGCTCTTATCGGGTCGGATCTGTCGGGTTTGGAGTAAAAAAAATCTAACCCAAAACCCGACCCTATAAGGAATCGGGTTGGTCGGGTTCGGGTTGGTCGGGTTTCGGGTTTGTCGGGTTGACTCGATCGGGTTTGTCGGGTTACATAATTCCACCTAAAAAAATAAAAGTAAAATGCATGGTTGATGTTAACTGATGAATGCAGAAACTCTATTGCAAAGTCACAAAACTAGTCAAAACATAAGCACTCTAGTATGGAAAATAAAATAGAAAAGAAGAGTCAGACGAGTTTTTTTCAATCAAACAACTCATAATACTTCTATTTTGTTCATAATACGTACTTACGTAGTACAACATTTCATAAACCAAGTACATTTGAATAAAAATATTAAAATTAAAAGTATATACTTTATTTTGTTCTATCCCATAAAATAAGTTTAATTCATTCTCTCAATGGTGTTAAAACAAAAGCAGAATATTGATGCACACAAACCTTAAAAATATAAAAGAGAAATATATTTAAATTGCAATCGGGTCTAATCGGGTCAACCCGAAACCCGGCAATTGGAAGAAACCCAAACCCGATACCCGACCCGATGTTAACGTCGGGTTTGTCGGGTCGGGTTAAAATAACCCGACATCAACATAAGAACCGATTACACCCGACCCGACTAGCATAATCGGGTTCGGGTTCGGGTTAGGGTCGGGCCGGGTTGACCCTTTTGACACCCCTAATTGTAACTAGAGTGATTGACAAGTCCATGTCACTAGTTATATGATGTCGTGCAACGAAGGACATATGATCACTTATCATAGGACCGTTTCTGATAGTTCAGAGTTCGGCAGCTGCACATGCTATGCACACTCTAAAGGATACACGAACGCGTACCGTTTATAGTTGATGAGATGTCCAAGTGGGAGACTGTTGGAATTGGTGTCCAACACATCAAATAAACCGGTATTCCGGTTCGGGTATTTTAGAGTCCTATTCGGGTTGCCCTCGAGGAATCAACGAACACGAGAAAACATAGTGTTTAATTAATTGTTTAATTAAATAGACTATCGGGCTTAACGGGTTTAATTGGTTAATGGGTTATTAATTAATTAAATGGTTTCGGGCTTGGCATTGGATCGGATCGGGCTTGTGGTAGCGGGCTTAGACTAATTAGAGTTTGACTCTAATTAGGTTTACACAAACTATATATAGAGAGTTAAGGGTATAACCTAAAGACACTTGATACTTGTTTGTGCAACACCCCATTCGGCCGAACCCCTTCGACCGAACACCACAGCCGTCGCCACACCACCGCCAGACCGCCGCCTGCCGCCGCCGCCGCTGCTCCGCTGTCCCGCCACCGCCCCGCTGTCCCGCCACCGCCGATCGAACCGAAAGGGTTTTCGGTTTCGGATTTTGGTGCTCGTTTTCTCAAGGTGCTTTATACTACCTAGTGGTATATTGTCCTGTTCGTGATAACCCTTGGGTGTGATACGATAGAGGGATTCTTTCTTGAATCCTAAGCATAGTGTGAATCTGGCAAGAACAAGATCACAAGGTTTGTCATCCTCGCCAAACCAAAACAATGTAAGTTTTGAATTTATTATTTAATTCGTTTACTAAATAAATCTAGTTGCGTTAGAATTGTAAACCTAACGGTCCAAATAGTTTTAATCGGGTCAATGTTTTACCAAGTTGTTTTTGATTTCCGCCTTAAACAAATTGTGACTAGATGCATAGAAAACCCAACACTCTGATCGATCAACAACAAACACAAATCTAGTCGCAAGAAAACTAATACAAAACAAATATTTACCATCATCAAGCTTTAAGACAGATTGAACCTTACAACCCGTTCGTACTTGGCATCCTCTAGATTCCAGTTCTTCTTTAACCTGTTATTCATTCCAGCATGTATATGGTTAGGAAGATCTAACATTGAACCAACATAATATTTATTAGATAACGTTGCTAGATTTCCTAGAAATTAAATTATAAATCACCTTTTTAATGTATGTATGTGAACCGTGCTTAACAATAAACCATTGAGGGCTGCTGAAAAGCTAAACAAGACAGAACAATATATACTAAATTTATACTTCATATTCACTGTGAATGAATATAAATTAAGATCAATGTGTACCTGAAATAGATGGTGATCACGGAAATATGAGAGAGCGGAAAATGCAGATAAATTCATGACTCCTTCCGCAGGGCATGGCCAAAATGAAGAGCAAATTGGAAGCTGATGGCATTTCGATGTAATTCGTTCTATTCCATATTCATAAGCTTAGAAATGATAAAGGATAAGTTTTAAAGTTTGCTTACAAGATAAGTTTTCTGAAATAGCTCGGAATAATCATGTGACTTGATGAAATCCATCAGTGTTTCATTGCGACCAATGTCTTGGTTGTGTTCAAGCTCTTCAAGGTACCTATGTTGGTTTAGCATTATAAGTGATGTCACTAGCCGGTTTGCAGTTTGCTATCTATCTATATGTGGAAACTTGACTTGAGACTTATCTATTGCAACAAAATCCCATAAAAATATCAAAATTTAATCTTAAGTCATGCTGATGCAGCCCCAAATGTGGAGTTACGGACGTTTTTGTTCCTTGATGACCAAGACGGTGTGAGTAAAAGGGTTGTAATGAAATCGACATAACTTATGCCTCGAGTCTCCGTTTTAGGCATTCGACCAGCCAAATTGTAGCTAGCGACGAGTACTACACCCTAGTAACTGCCATATATAGGCAGTTTACGAAAAATTTCGAGGCCAAAGACGCTATTTTTTGGGATTTATTTGCATTTTAAGTTTTTTTTTTTTAATTTAGACTTTGTTTAGGCCAGACCCATTTGTCGTTTTGTCCCATTTGAAAATCTAGGTCTGGTTTAAGGTTTGTTTAAACTTTGGAAGTTTTAGTTGATGATTTTATGAAAACTAAATTTTCTCTCAAAATTCGTGTTCTTGTGTTGAATAAGTATTGAAGAACAAATCCACTGTATTCTTTGAGTCAACGTGATTTTTCGATTAGATTGTCCTGAATATATTAATAATAACGGGACCAATCTGTATTTTCGTTTTTTGGATATATCAAATGCCTTAAAAACCTATATGCAAGCATTGAGATGTGAAAGCCAACATCTTGTTATACTATTATTCTATTTTATTTTATTTGTTATAAGAGCGTTTACTATACTTGGAGAACATATATATGGTATTTTTTGTAACTTTTCAAACATATTATGCAATGTCTTCCAATTGTATAATGTACCTGTAAACGTCATCCTTAAAGTTAGTTAATTCACGGAGCATTTTCAAAAAGAAAGGATTTAACATGTTTCTTTTGTCTGCAAACAAACTTGATAAACCGTTTCGACTACCCCACTCATAGCCGTTTCCTTCATCTAAACTCACTGAGAACGACATGTCAGAAATCTCCATATCGACTCCAAGTGTCTCAAACAACTCCATCGTGTTGGGACATGTAATTAACCTGCACACGACAATAGCTCAAGTGTCCCACGTGTCCCAACTGAAAGCTATACTTTCTGATTAATTGACCGCTGTACTTTTTGTCTTTTTCCATAAAGACAAAAAGAAAATCTAAAACCTAAAAAAATAGTTTTTTTTGTTTTTCGAATTCTTTTGTCAATATTCTTCTACAAACTAAAAACAATAACTTTTTATTTAGTTCTTCGAGATTTTTTTGTTTTTTGAATGAGATAAAAAAATCGCACATAAATATAAGCGTCAATTCAAGTCGCACGAAAGTATAACCGTCAGTCACACAAGAGGAATCCATCAAAATTCTTATAAGACAAAACTACTCATCAATCTCATAAAATCAACTTAATTAAGCCGCACAAAAATTTCTACCTACCAAAAATTGGACACTTGTCAAATTTTGAATGGAGCCGCATAGTCACATATTTTTTTTGGAAAAAATTTGAAAGTGAAGTTGTTTTTGAGAAATTTTAAATTTTACTCTCTCTAATTTTTGTAATCAATCTTTATCATTAACATTTTCCACAAGTAAAACTTAAGACACAATTTTATTGTTTCAGATAAATGAACATACGCTTTTACACATTAATCTTTACCACAAATTGAATAAAGGATTATAGCTAGATTGATAAATATTTACTTGTATAAAACACTAAAAAACATCGAAGTTACCCGATTGAAGGCCATGAAACTGAGGTCCAAACAAATCCTGTCGACTACAAAGGTTTTGGCATCACCGCTGAGGTAGTCGTTCTCGTATAAAACCACCTCAACCCCTGCTTTTGCCAGTACATACGCCGATACTAACCCACTAATGCCCGTACCAACCACGCCAACTCTCATCTTCTTAGACATCTTAATTGTTATAATGTTTCTGTATGTGAAATATTTAAACCAACTTTAGCAATAAAAAGCATAGCAACTATGATGTAAAGTAAAAAACAATAACACATATCCGTCCAGTTGATTCTTAAAATGACGTGATTTTTGGATTAAATCATCCTGAGTATTTTAAGAATCAACGATACCAACTTGTGTTATTGTTTTTCACTCTAGGTAAAACTAGATGCTACTAATTAAAACAGTAAATAATGACAGGATGGATAAGAAACGGAAGAAAAACATCATCCGTCAAGCAAAATACATTTCAATGTGTATGCGTAGGTAAATTTCTGTTTAAAAATTTGATTCAATATCCATCATACACACCTTCGATCTGCTTTCCAAGAACTGAAGTACGTATGCGTGAGAGAGGGTTTAAACTTTAAATGTGTCGAGCAATATATATAGAAGGTCTAGCCACTAAGTACGACTATTTTGTCATGTCCTTTTCACAACATCGAAGCTGAATTTATATCTATAATGTTTTACCAGAGCACAAGGTATCGTTACGTGTTAAAGTCATCTTGAAAGTATTTTTGTCTCGGTAACATGGTTTTAAGTTTAAACTTATAACACTCATTTCAAATATATACTCCTTAGAGCATCTCTAATGGTAAACCTTATAATAACTTATTACTTTTGAAATATCAACTTTCCATTAACTAAAAACTTATTTATAAAAAGTCTCGCCAATGGTTAACTTTTTCAAAAGCTTTTTCTTATTAATATTACTAGTTTACCTTTATCTATCCCAAATGTTTTATTAATGCCCCTCATATATAATTTGAGAACTTTTATAGCATTTCATAAAACTTAACATAACATAAAAAACAAAACTAATAATCATGTTTGTTCTTTATAAAAGTACTGAAATATGATAAAGTTATCACTTATAGTTATAAAAATAATAAACGATTTACATATAAATATATATATGGTTTAAAATGTAAAATTGTTAAATAAAGGGACTAATTATAACAAAAAAATGAAAGTTTTAAAAGGTTATGGAAGAATAAGTGGTTGTAGTCAGTGGCGAATCTAGAACCAGATTCAACCGGGGCCTTCACAAAATTTTAAGTGGAACTATATAAAAATTCTACACTAATTTTATTTATCAAATTTTTTTCCACATGGGGATGGTGCCATCACCCCACTTGGTTGGGCATGGATCCGCCACTGGTTGTAGTGACCTTTTAAAAAAGATATGTATTCCGTTGATAAAAATTATTTTAAAGGTTATATAAATAGTAATAACCTTTTGAAAAAAATATCATTGGAGATGCTCTTAGTTAACATTTCTATAACATTCATTTAGCGTATGGCTTTTGGGATGAGTTTGGCACAAAAGTTGGTCTGGTGTTAGCGATGTTAACACCCATTTAACGTGGCTTTAATGAGCTACACCCACTATTCTTAGATGAGTTGTTTTCAGCATAGCTATTCTGTGTGTAATTTTTGAATAAACATGTCTTGTGTATGTAATCAATATCTCTCTGTCCCAATCTATTTATCATGTCATAGACCCCGTAAATTGTATGGTGGCATCAACTGGCAGTTTATATCAAAGCGATTTCCTAATCGGCATGATCCGTTTCAAACTGTTAATTAAAGTAACATTTCAGATTCAGGTACTCTTTTCGTAAGAAATTTTGATATAACGATTAACTTTATTGCTTAGTTAAATAAATATTACTTATAATTTGTAGACTTGTCTTAAGCAGTAGAGACGTAATGTTGTCTACATGGTAATTAATGAGGTGTATCGCATACACCTTCCCGACCAAACGGCTGAACAAGATTCTCCGGAATGAAAGGTCTAAAAGGATCCTTCCTGGACGGAAGGTATACGCGGACGAAGGGATGCTGATGATCCCAAGAATTGTGATCCGACCGACATACGGGAAATACGGAAAGGGTGCTTCGCTAAGTACAATCGCATTAAATGCGACCAAGTCCCTAGGGCGGCTCCGGCGCGGGGGTAGGGTTTTACCCTCCGGTCCGAAGCCTCCTGCGACGACCTAATATCCGCAGAGCCCGAGTGTGACCGGTCCGAAGCAGGTCACTCCCTTTTCCCGCTTAAAAATGACCAGCTATAAATACGACCCTTTGGTGCTTGAGAGCAGCGGGGACCTTTCGGTACATTTATTACCTATCTCATTTATTACTCGCATTCAATACGATACATGCCAAACACGACCTCACGTCATATATACATTCACATAACGATTACTAACTTGAGCGTCGGAGTGTTCTCACGGGAAACCTCCCGGGGAGCATCTGACTTAGGGTTATCTCGTTGATTGCAGGATCCAGGAGGCAATAAGCGTCCATTCGACCGTTCGGAAGATTTGTGAATCAACATTTGGCTCCATCCGTGGGACCTCTCGAACAAAATGGTCCAAGAAAATCCGAAAAATGACGTTAATCGTGAACGAGTGACACCGATTCGACCCAGGGAGCCGACGGAAGGGGTACTGACGCCGATATCGACCTCCACCTGTCCTCCACCTACTAGTGGAGGAAGCGAGCCTACCTCGGAGGAATTAGAAGAATACAACCTCTTCTGCAAATTTCGTAAAATGAGGCAGATGGAAAAATCTCAGACAAAGCTGACAGGAAGTACGTTAGGAGTCGAGAGAAGCCTAACGTACTCAAGTGATGAAGAGCCAGTAGAAGAGGTGTACAGAGATCCATCCCCTCCGAGGAGGACTCGTAAGACAGAGTTCACCTCCGTTGGGAGACGAGAAGAAGGAAGAAACCCTCCACCAAAGAACAAGAGAGAGACTCCCTGTCGACGTGCCTCCTCCGGTTCAAGGGACTTTCGATCTCCGTTTACGGACGATATCAACGAAATGCCCATACCTCAAGGTCTTAAAGGACCCAGAGTTAAATCATATGACGGAACCGGGGATCCCGATGACCACGTGGCCAGCTTTCGGTGGGCCGTACGAATGATCCCGATGGATCCAAGGCTTTGGTGTTTATACATCGCAGGAACCCTGGAAGGGTCCGCAAGATACTGGTTGTCAAGTCTCCCGCAAAGGAGTATCTCCAGTTTTGAAGACTTGGTTCTGCAGTTCAGTCATAGTTTCATACAGCAGAAGAAGTACCAACAGCGGTCCCAATCCATTATGGCTTGTCGACAGCGAGAGGGGGAATCCAACAAATCATACTTTAAGAGGTTCAACGAACAAAGTCGAAAGATGCCGGTCCGGGAAAACTCTCTGATCATTGCAGCCTTCACGTATGGTCTCCGAGAAGGAGAGTTGTTCCGTGAACTGTCAAAGAAAGATTCGATAAAGCAGACGATATGATCAGCGTGGTGAACAAAGTATTAAAACAGGAAGAAGAAAGTGCCGAAAAGTTACGCTTCGAAGCTCAGGAGAAGAGAAGCACTAACGGATCGAACTCATACAAAGGAGGAGATAAGGGGAAGGGGTTCGCGAAAGAAAGTTTTTCCGGAAGGTCCCCCTACAAAGCTAGAATCCCGGAAGGGAGGTCGCAAGGCGATAGGTATGGTCCGTACAAACCAGAAGTTTACGCCGCGACGGAAGCCCGAAGGACTGACGGAAGAGTGGTGAGAAAGAAGTACCCGAGAGATCCGAACGCTTATTGTGATTTTCACAAGATCATGGGTCACGCCACTGCGACTTGTGAAAGTTACAAGAGAGAGAAGGAAGCCCATGGTAAAGAAAGAACGGAGGCGAACGTGGTTGAACCGAAGAAAGACGCAGCTGCCTATAATGCGGAGATTTTCGCAATCGAAGGGGAGTCGGAACCTTCCTTCCTAGGCAAAAGGAAGGGAGGAATTGTTGAGTTCAGAAGGGGGGAGCCCGTTCCTGACGGATATGTCGGAACGGAACCGCTAGTTATCTTCGGTATAATAGCTAAGACGATGGTCCGTAGAATTTATGTTGATGGAGGGAGTTCAGCCAACGTTATGTACAATCACTGCTTCGAAAAATTCCCTCCTGACATTCGAGCCCTCCTAAAGCCCGCTAAATCTCCTGTTGTCGGATTCTCTGGGCAATCTGTCTGGCCTAAGGGAAAGATCCACCTCCACCTCGTGTTAGCTGATTGGGAAAGCTTCCATAGCAAAACAATTTTGGCAGAGTTCATCATCATCGAGGCTCCTTCACGGTACAACGCCATTTTGGGAAGAACAGGGATGTGGCAGTTTCAGGCAATCGCCTCCACGATACATGGCTTACTTAAATTCCCTTCCGGTCTAGGGGTGATCACCGTCCGAAGCATGCCAATGCCTCCGTTGGAATGTAACAGCATTACACATCAAGACAGTTGGACGGAACAAGAGGAGGTGCAGGTGGTGATTAATTCAGAATACCCGGACACTCCCATTCGAATTGGGGGAAGTTTGCCCCCACAATTGAGAAGCGAGTTAGAAGCTTTGTTGAAAAAGTACCAAAAGGTGTTTGCTTGGACACCCGGAGACATGACAGGAGTGTCGCGGGAGGTGACTGAGCATAAGCTCATGATCAACCCTAGCTTCCCTCTGGTGAAGCAGGCCAAAAGAAGAATGGCGACAGAACGAAATAAGGTGGTCAACGAAGAGGTACAAAGTTTGGTGGCAGCAGGGGTGTTACGCAGTGCTCAATATCCCGAATGGATTGCCAATCCGGTCCTGGTTAAGAAAGCAGATGGGTCCATGCGCATGTGCGTCGATTTTAAGGACCTCAACAAAGCTTGTCCGAAAGACAGTTATCCCCTTCCGGAGATTGAGCAGAAGGTAGAGTCCTTAGGCGGGTATCAGTGGAAATCTTTTTTGGACGCCTATAAAGGATACCATCAAGTTCAAATGGCTCGGGGGGATGAAGAGAAAACCGCGTTCCACACAGAAAAGGGAACTTTCTGTTACGTCAAAATGCCTTTCGGCCTCCGGAACGCTGGGGCTACCTACCAGCGTTTGGTTGACAAGGCGTTCGAGAAACAGGTTGGGAGGAACCTAGAGGTATATGTCGATGATATGGTCATCAAAAGTAAGAGTGATGATAATCTAATCGAAGATATTGAGGAAACGTTGGTGCAACTCTCAAAGATTAACATGAAGTTGAACCCGAAGAAGTGCTCTTTTGGGATGAGCAAAGGAAAGTTCTTGGGGCATATGGTGACAACGGAAGGAATCGAGGCTAACCCTGATAAAGTAGGAGGGCTATTAAAGATGCATACTCCCCGGACAGTAAAGGATGTACAAAGTCTGAACGGGAAACTAGCTGCGTTGGGACGTTTCCTCGCAAAGTCAGCAGAAAAATCTGTTCCTTTCTTCAAAGCATTGCATGGATGAACAAAGAAAGGGGAGATCGAGTGGACAAACGAGGCGACGGAAGCTTTTGAGAAGCTTAAGCAACACTTGAGGAACCTTCCTATCATGGCCAGTCCCATACCAGGAGAGTCGTTGGTCATGTACCTTTCCACTAATAGGGAGGCCGTTAGCTCAGTACTCATCGCTGAAAGGGATAAAAAGCAGGTACCTGTCTACTTTGTCAGTCGAGCACTACAAGGGGCAGAATTCAATTACTCGATAATTGAAAAACTGATCTTGGCCTTGATATATGCCGTCCGACGCTTGAAAAGATACTTCCAAGCTCATTCGGTGACCGTCCTGACCAACCAACCAGTCAAAAACATACTCCTACGGCCGGAACGGTCAGGACGAATGACAAAGTGGGCAATCGAATTAGGCGAATACGATATTACATTCAAACCTAGGCCTAGTATCAAGGGTCAAGCGTTGGCAGATTTCCTGGTCGAAATGCCAGATGACGAAAGGGTGTTAGCAATTGAAGAGAAAGAAGGTTCGGACGCGAGTGTAGGTCGAAAACTTACCTCAGTATGGCAGATGTATACAGATGGAGCAGCTGGAGTAGACGGATGCGGAGCGGGAATAGTCCTAATCGGGCCGAGCGACGAAAGGGTTACTTACGCCTTAAGATTTGACTTTTCCTGCTCGAATAATGAAGCAGAATATGAGGCCCTCCTAGCCGGTTTAAGCCTAGCCAAAAGCCTCGAAATCCGGAAGGTGGAAGCTTTCGCAGACTCAATGCTGGTAGTAAATCAAATCAATGGTTCCTATGAGGCGAAGGAGGTACACATGAAGCGATATCTGGAGCGTGTCCGGACGCATGTGAGCTGGTTCGACAGTTTCGAGATCACACAGGTCCCTCGAACCAAAAACAAGGAGGCTGATGCGCTCAGCAAGTTAGCGGCAATGTTGTATCACCACTTAACGAAAAAAGTGTTGGTGGAAGTACTGTCAAAGCGAAGCATCGAAGAGGAGGAAGTGGCAGAGATCGGAAATGACGAAGTTTGTTGGATGACCCACTTTCGGTTATATTTGACGGAAGGTGCACTACCGTCTGACGCAAATAAAGCCAGAAAGATAAGGATAAATGCCGGAAAGTATACCATCAGGAACAACGTCCTGTATCGAAAGGGATACTCTACCCCATGGTTGAGATGCTTGGGGAGTCAGGAAGCGAAGAGGGCTATAAGTGAAATCCATGAAGGGTTATGCGGGTCGCACTCGGGAGCTAGATCGTTAACCCAGAAGCTACTTCGTATGGGTTACTTCTGGCCAGGCATGTCCAAAGGTGTCCATGAATACGTGCAAAGGTGCGAAGGGTGCCAAGCTTATTCAAATATCCCGAATGCCCCTTCCGTCAGCCTGACTAGCATACACAGTCCATGGCCTTTCTGTCAGTGGGGGATCGACATTGTCGGACCGTTCCCGAAAGCCCCCGGAGGTTTACGCTTCTTGGTAGTAGCTGTCGATTACTTTACAAAGTGGGTAGAAGCCAAACCCTTAGCATGTATCTCAGGAGCCAACATTGTTAAATTCGCATGGCAACAGATTGTATGTCGCTTTGGTCTCCCACATACCGTCGTAAGCGATAACGGAAAGCAGTTCGCCAACAACCCGTTCAGAAAATGGTGCGCTGAATTGAGTATACGCCAAAATTTTACGTTGGTAGCTCACCCGCAGGCTAACGGACAAACGGAGGTCACCAACAGAACGATAGTGAAAGGGATCAAAACACGTTTGAGCAGAACGGGGGGTAGTTGGGCGGATGAGTTGCAAAGCGTATTATGGTCCTACCGAACGACGACCCGAACGGGAACGCAGGAAACCCCCTACAGCCTAGTGTACGGTTCGGAAGCCGTGATACCGTTGGAAGTTATCATTCCTTCGTCAAGTGTCGAAAACTTCCATCTTGGAGAAAATGAAGAGGCGTTAAGGCATAACTTGGACATCATAGACGAACGGCGTGAAAACGCTGCCTTAAGGCAAGCAGCGTACAAGTCTATGACGGAAGGTTATTATAACAAGAAGGTACGGGGAGCAGCGTGCAAAGTGGGTGATTTGGTCTTACGTAAAAACGAAGCGAGCCTCCAGCACAAACCTGAAAAGCTCTACCCTAACTGGGAAGGCCCATATAGGGTAAAGGAGGCTCGAAGGAACGGATCTTACGTTCTGGAAACAATGGACGGTTCGTTCATTCCGCGTACATGGAATATGCAAAATCTGCGGAAGTTTTATTTCTAGTTTTTCTTTTCTGTTTAACGAATCATTGCGTAACCCCTTTTGGTGCGAATATTGTACGAATTGTTAGTGTGAATCTCCACTACTAATACAATCGAACGTTGCGAATGGTTAATGAAATGTCCGTTACATAAGTTTTTTTTTATATAAAAAAAAACTGCCTAAGTTAAAACGACTTATACGACCTACCGAAAGGCTATACCAACGACGAAAGCATGCATAAATAGGTAGGGATTGGAAATTAACATTTCCTATTCCCATTCTGCGAGGGACGCCTTGCTAGAAACTAAAACCCTCTTCGAAAACAAACGAAAAACGCGATAAACGAATAAATGAACGCAATTAGTTAACGAACGAATACGAGATAAATTTGTGACAAATAAAGATGATCAAACGAATTAAACAAGGACGATAAGAGAATATAAAGCGAAAATAGGTAACATTTTTAGAGTCAAAGGAAGGTTGGACCTTCCATTACAAACGTTTTTTAAAAAAAAAAGCACAAAAGATAATGAAGCAAACGACCACAACAAACAATCATCGGTCGCTAGCATAACAATCACAAAAGCAAGTAACAAACTGATTATGGAGTAGAAGCTCCTCCCCGATTAGAGCTTTCACCGGTGTCTTCCGGGCCAGTCTCCGTTTTCTTCACAAGCTCCTTAATGTCAGTCAAAGATGCTGCACCAGATGAGAGGGATTGCAGGAAGGGATAGTTAGGGGTTACCAATTCACCGAACAGGCTCATGATGTTTGTTTGAGCTTCCGGGTAATCGTGTACTAATCTGGCATCACGAAGCCACTCAGAGTATTCTTGATGAGTATCTAGGCATCCACGATACTGACCGAACCTAACACTCTCTAGTTGAAGTTGTGAGTTACGGGTCACAAACTCAGTGGAACTTAACAAACTACCAAAGAGCCCACATATACCCTTCCGAACCAACCAATCAAGATCTTCCTGTAGAGCACCTACTTGGTGAGACTGAACGGCAAAATCTTCTTTCAGTTTATCATTTTGTAAATCCAACTCCCCGTGGCAACGAACGGCCTCATCCAACTGGGCATCTTTTTCTACTAACGTCGTCTCCAACTCTGCGATACGAGCGGACGAGGAGCTATGTTCAGCGCTCAACTCATTCAGCCGGGCATCTTTCTCTAATAATGCCACCTCTAACTCTGCGATGCGAGCGGACGAGGAGCTATGTTCGGCGCTCAACTCAAGAATCCGAGCATCCTTTTCAGAAAGGTTCCTCCTCATTTCACCCAGAGCAGCATTTAGATCCCTATTCTCTTCAGACAAACGGTTCTTCTCTTCAACCTCAGCTTTATGCAAACGACGGGTGGTATTGATTAACTCTCCCATTTTAGCAAACTCCTCGCGATGATTGTCTAAAGTTTGACGGTTTCGAACACCTCTCCGCTGTAATTCAGAGAGCAACTCGACGGCGTTGAGAAGGCCGGAGCGTGCTTGAGAGAAGATACCCTCGTCAGAAACACTGTTCAGATCTAGAGCAGGTGTTGACGGTTCAGCAGTAACGTGCACTATCGGAGGAGTTGGGGTGACAGTTGCTTGCAAAACATGAGCTGATTGTGTTGAAAGAACGATCGGGTCGGGAACACTGGTAACGGACACACCTCGGGTAGGAACAGCAATTGTAGTACGTGTCTGACGGGCTGCAAAAGAAAGGGAACCAGGTCAGAAGAATAAGCATGTGTAAAAAACAAAAGCAACCGTAAACTCACGTAGAAACGGAAAGGTGGGAAGCGATGACTGCGGCTTCGGTGGCTGAGCAGGTTGTTTTCCTTTGCTGACAGAAGATGTTGGTACGCCGGAGCTAAACAAAAGATCACTAAACATAGATAGTGCAGAGGCCTTCGGGGGAATCAGCATAGCCTCCGGTTTAGTAGGTTCGACAATTGGCACAATGGGAACAGCACTCGAGATAGCGGTGGTGGAAATGGCTAACGTTGAAGGAGCAGCGGAAACAAGTACAGACGTTTCGGAGGACGAATGAGGTGATTTTGGTTTTTCTCCTGGCAGATAGCAAAAATAAGTTGTAACGAAAGAAACAAGTATACGAAAACAAAATATGCATACGGTAAATTGTACCTTCTTTCCTTGATCGCTTAAGGGGTTGCGAGATCGACGTCTCCCGTGGTCTCTTCGATAAGGTGTGAACGGAGCGAACCTTGACAGGTTTCGAGAGCTCAGATTGCGAATCGGCAATCATGGTATCTTCCGTTCTAAACCTAAGCGGTTCGGTGATAGGCGAGGAAACATCTGAAGCAACCTCAGTTTCCGGTCTTAAAGCGTCCGGTGTACCTTCAGAACTGGAGATAGCTTCAGTGGGGGGAAGGAAAGGAGTGATGGGTCCTTCAGTTACCGTTACGGACTCCCTTGGAGGTTTCGGCATGTTCAAGCGTTGTAACAAAGTGATACTCTTCCCATTCACCTGCCAGACCGGGCGAACTCCACGAATGAAGAAATGAGGACTCAAGTCAGCCATCCCGAGGAAGTATTCATCTGGGTCTTTCCACTCCATGTCTAATCCCAGTAAGCTCTCGAGCTGTTGACTTTCAGACGCAGTCAATTCTGGGGCACCTTCGGAAGATCGTCCGGTAATAGGCCCCCAGGAAAGGACGATATCATTGAACGCCAGACGATCAACATAGAAGAATTCATACTTCCAATCCCGAATGGAGTCTTTCAACCCGGAAATTCTCTCGCTTCTACCGGGTCGGTGGGTGAACACCGCCCAGTCACCTCGACCGGTGACAACGTACAGATTACGGAACAATTTGGTTGAAAGCGGAATACCAAGCGCACGACTAGAAATGATGAAACCAATGATTTTTCTAAAAGAATTCGGAGCAAGTTGGGCTAGATGAAGGCCTAGATCTTTAAGCAAAGTAAGAACGAAGTCATCAACGGGAAACCTTAGTCCGCCCAAAAGGAACTGGAGATACACCGGCTCGAACCCAACCGGAGCAGAACGAATGGTGTCGGAAGGACCAGGGGGTAAAAGACGGTAACAACGATCAATATGATAGTCATCATAGATCGCATTCAGATCAGGAGGAGTAAGTTTAGTATGAGTATTGGCGGCAGTTCTCGGGATCGATTTCTCAGATTTCTCTTTAGGGGCTTTGTCTTTCCTCATTTTGACTTTGGGAGAATTACAAAAGAGAGATGATAAAAAAGGGAGGCGGAAATTGATTAAAGAATCGAAGAGCGACTAGTGAAGATTTGTGAAGAAGGGAGATTAACAGAGAAGAAAAGAATATATAGGGGAAGAAGATAAAGAGGCGGTTACCTTTGAAGGGCCGACGTATAGACTAACGGTCATAAAAGTAACGCTCATTTCAATGAAATGACGGGTGCCCAATAAACAGAAAGTAAGTTCAAAGAACGACCGTTCGAGCGATCCTCTTTAAACTTAGGGGACTTAATGAGGTGTATCGCATACACCTTCCCGACCAAACGGCTGAACAAGATTCTCCGGAATGAAAGGTCTAAAAGGATCCTTCCTGGACGGAAGGTATACGCGGACGAAGGGATGCTGATGATCCCAAGAATTGTGATCCGACCGACATACGGGAAATACGGAAAGGGTGCTTCGCTAAGTACAATCGCATTAAATGCGACCAAGTCCCTAGGGCGGCTCCGGCGCGGGGGTAGGGTTTTACCCTCCGGTCCGAAGCCTCCTGCGACGACCTAATATCCGTAGAGCCCGAGTGTGACCGGTCCGAAGCAGGTCACTCCCTTTTCCCGCTTAAAAATGACCAGCTATAAATACGACCCTTTGGTGCTTGAGAGCAGCGGGGACCTTTCGGTACATTTATTACCTATCTCATTTATTACTCGCATTCAATACGATACATGCCGAACACGACCTCACGTCATATATACATTCACATAACGATTACTAACTTGAGCGTCGGAGTGTTCTCACGGGAAACCTCCCGGGGAGCATCTGACTTAGGGTTATCTCGTTGATTGCAGGATCCAGGAGGCAATAAGCGTCCATTCGACCGTTCGGAAGATTTGTGAATCAACAGTAATGATTGCATGAAAGCCAATCGGGCAACATTAGACAACAGAGGGAAGGGGAGGTGTATCGTTCATCCCTATGAAACACTCAAATTTACACCATTTCCTACCTAATAATACAATGTCCACAAGCAAAAAATGTTTCTAAAAAATGCTATTCAATTTCAAATTGAATTTCCCACATGAAATATTAAATACAAACCAAAGCAAATGAAAATGAAAATTTTATATTAAACACAATATTCATACATACAATTTTTCTTTGTACAACAAGGACAATTTAAAAACAAAATTAGCAAGAAGCTAGAAATACACATAGGTAAAAGCATCAATCCTAAAAGATAGCACCGCTAAAACTAGAAAATAAAGCATCCCTCGCTTACATCGTCTTCAAATCTTCATTCATGTTAATAATCTCTTAATTTTAAGTAGTAGAGAAATTACACATAACACAAACAAAGAAACTCGAAGAAACTGTAACCCGAACTTACTAATGAACATCTACAGATTCAACTTATTAAGTCATTTGTATAATGAAAATAAAACATTATAATTGTGCAGGTTTCTTACTATCTTCTCTGATTAAGATATGGCTAAGACGAATCCAGCATTAAGGTGCTGTTTGGTAGCATCTGAATGATACGGAGGTCTGAATGATTCAGATTTACTCTTACATCTGTCCGATTAAAGACAGGACATGTTCAATTTCTGATTTAGAGGCTGATTAAGAGGTCTTACCAAACACTCTAAATCTGTCTGATTAAGAGGCTATCCTCTTATCTGAATCATTAAGAGGCTTATCAAACAGCACCTAAGAGTGTATAGAAATCAAAGCAATGGTTAAAAATGGAATCAACCCAAATGGCACTTTGTAAATCCAAATTTATGTAGTCAAAGTAATACTTCACCCGTGACAACCCTCAAAAATCAAGTAGTTGACCCGACATTTAATTTGACCAAATTTCATCTTAGAACAATCATCTCATCTACTTTAGCATTTAAGTCTAACAAAATAGTCAAATTGCGTGTCTCATATAGTTAGAACTATGCTTTTAGCGGGTTGGTGACGTAACAATAAAACTAAAAGTAACTAAAAATATAAATTATATATTTTTATGAAGCATTCGACCAACTAGTAAGAAAAACAACGTACACAACATCATACACGATTAAATATGCAAGTAACAACAATTAAATATTCGTTACAATACGCGAATATCGAAAGTGACTAAATATATATATATATCCAAAGTGATACATTTTTATAAGTAAATGACCACTATCAAAAAGAGAGTAAAACCTCATATGAAATATTTTACTAGACATTCCTTTCAATTCGGTGCCAACATATGTCTGATACCAACAAATATACATATCAAGGAGATTTAATTTTCATATCGTCACTAGAATTCCTCACGTACATATAGACGCAAATTGTTTCTACTCATAAATTGTATTAATTTTCAAGTTAATGCTCATTAATAATAAATCAATTAAATAAAATTCTAAACTCTATCTCCTCTTTTATAAAATCACACGTGCACATTTACCCCAAAAACAAACTATCCGATTAATTTGCCATGAATTTGCTAAGGTTCTCGTGATTCTTTAAACAACCAGATAACCATTATACCATCATCACCATAATTCCTCTTCTTAAAACCCAAAATAATCACCAATTCTTCACCACCTCCTTACACGTAAACATATCCTAAAAATATTTCCATCTCTCTCGTTACTTTCATCGCTCACCAGAAACAAAAGAGAAGCAGACATAAGGTTTTCCGGCGACCCAATTTAATTCCGGCAAAGTTCTATCTCGCCACCCCCGGTAACACAAGCAACATCTCCGGCGAATCCCGTTTTCTCCGGCGATAGCTCGAAGTTCCAACGATCTCCATCTCTCCGGCAATCGGTTTCTCTTTCGTCTCTCTCGTTACGTATAAACTCTTAACTGTTCTTGTTTTCGTTTTTTTTTTTTTGATCACGTAATATATAGTTGATTGATCGTTTGTTTTTTTTTCTAAACCTTACCGACTCCGGCGAGATAAACGTAGCAGTGTATGTGTTTTTGTGAGTTCTTGCGGACAAAACACCATCACCATTTTTATTTACTACTCATAATTATTTATATATATTTTTGTAACCGTGTATCGCAAACGAGGTAGTGTGTGGGTGTTTTAAAAATTATAATTCCGGCCAGATGATAGTCGGCGGCAGCCCTCAGGCTGCGGTATTTCTTCCTGTTCGTCAAATCGTAAGCCAAACATTACCCGCTCGTTTTTATTTCCTTTTAACCCAATAAAATGAGTCCAAAATGTTTTTATTTAAGCCCATTTTGTTAGCTAGCCCATCAACTTATTGTGGCCCAGTCCCGTTTTTGTTTAAACCGAGGGCAGTTCGATTTTTCTTTAAAGCCTAAAACGTTTTCTTTGTTTTGAGCCAATGGTGTTAAAATCTCATTTACATTTAAGTATATAAATCAGATTTAAATCTCTTTCAATTAGTTAATGATAATTAATCCTTTTAAAAGAAACATTCAGTTAGTTATTAAACTTTCTAAATACTTATTTAAATATATTTAAGTAAGTTCATTATTAAAATAATAATTACATCAAACCTCGATTTATTTCAATTTAAAATGTGAATCATTATCAAAATTTATACATATAAACAAACGTATTTAAAATACGCAACATCTCAAAAATGTCACCAACATATCGCTCATTAAGTTTATTTCTATGCATTTAGGGTGCTAGGATCATTTGGTTGGACACCACATCGTTATCTACATTTTTCTAGCATCGCATCAGGTGAGTCCACAACCCCTCATTTTACTATTTTTATTATGTTTTTAACTATTTTGGGGTGAAAAACATATCAATTGTTTTATAAATATTTACATGTTTCATAACTGTTTATTTTCTTATGATGATATATATTTCAAAACATGACAATCAATCATTATGCTCGGACTAAGTTTAGGTGTAGTGCATAGCAACATCATTAGATGCTTACACACATAATCATTAGCTAGTTGCGATTAGGCCTTGGATATGTAGATAGTACTATCGGTTGATACTCCCCCTCACACAGTGTGATCAATCAGGGAGTGTATATCTTAGATACAGTAACATCATTTAGAGTTGGTAGTTTTGGTTATGGACTTAGGGTCGGCATTACCATGGATACCAGTCATGCTTTTCTACATACTTATATGTTTCTACATATCACATTTTATCATACTATTGCCCGTGGTGGCACATCATTTTCAAACGTTATATCATCATACAACTTATTATATCATTATAAAATTTATGCCATGGTTGGTACATTGAAACTTTGGTTTCCAAACTATATACAAGGTTACGTTATTATACATTTTATGCCTTGTTGGCACACAACAACGTTGGTTTTCAAAACATATATTAAACCTGTGGATTCACTCAATAATTTTGTTGATCATTTTTCATATGTTTTTCAGGTAACTAAGTTGAGACATGAGTCATAATAGCATTGGATAGCAAGCATGCATGTGTCAAGATGCCACGATCACAAATCATTTTAAAACTATGTCTTTTGGATTTAAGTTATTTCATTTACGTTAATTTTGTGACATTACTTTATTTCAAACCTTTATGAAGTTTTAAACAGTTATTGTTTACAATAATCATATGCTTGTGTTACTCAAAATGTCCACGCCCGTTCTTCCGCAAACCATTTTTGGCGGGGTGTGACATCACCACTGTCTAGCCTAGGGCGGTCGTTATTGCTACTTAGGGACTAACACCTGTGCCAATGGAAAAGTTTCTAGAGTTCATGCCTTATTAGAGGTTTTTAAGTTTCTAGACTAAGAAAAGAAAAACCATGGAAAAGTATTTAATTAAAATGTGATTAAAAACGACATGGTATATAAGTCGATTAAGAAATATATACTACTTTTGTATTGGTCAATTTTTTGAGTTTTTAACCAACGCAAATGTGGAGGAACAGTTAACACATGAAAAATTAAACTTAGAAGTATTATATAATCATATATTATACAAATAAAAAGTTCAATTTAATATAATCTGATGTATTATACAAATCAAAACACAGCCATTTGTTCGTACAAATTGGATTTGATACTAGCCACTTGTAATCCTTTTCAGCATCTGTTGCGGTTTGAATTGCTTGTGAATTTTGACTTCATTGGTGCAATGACTATCTTGGCAAGTGGCCTAGAAGCTGCCATTACAATTGAAAGTAACAATCATTAGAAAATCATCTGCAACAGTCATCTAGTATCTTTCAATTTCAGAACCTGTAAGGAAGAACACGATATTCAATGTTATAGTATGAGTATGTGGCATCATTTTGGATTTAAACTTAATACATACATATTCCAAACAAGAACAAGAACATAAACATTGGTTATGCAGTGAAGCTCAAAATGAAAACACTACAAGAACATACATCATTTTGCCTTTACAATTAATTCTATGTTAATTTCTGCAATTTTGTCCTTCCAAACACAATAGCTGAAAAAACGAAAAATTTTCCCAATAAATACTACAGAGATAAAAATATCACAATTTCAAAGAAAATATACTTGCTTGATAATTACCTCGCTACAAATCATAAACCCTAGAATCAAATACGACTAGAAATAGTCCTAAAAATTGAACCCCGATTACATTTGTATATCAAATAGAATAGAATACGAAAGGCAACTAGATATGTGTACCTGTGCTCGTGAAAAAGATACGATGATAGCCAATACTGATTCAAGGAGACGAGACATAGCAGCGATGGGGGGAAATTGTAGAAGTGTCAAAGAGAAGATCGGGTTTTTGAAAGAATGGTTTATAGTCGCTAATCGCCGAGGACGCTAGGGTTTCAAAAGTTTTCTCCAAGTTTTTCAGTATTTGCAATGCACGTGATATTGGGTATTTTATTTATATCCCGTTTCTAATTCCAACCCCTGATTCTCTCAGGGTATGTTTGGTAGGGGAAATGAAACAAAGAAATAGAAATGTAATTGATTTCCCTTGTTTGGTTGGTCAAAGAAATGAGAGACACGGAGATATGAAACTCTCGAGATATGGATTCCTTCCTATTTTGATTTCTTCACTTTTTGAGAAGAAATGGGTTTTGTGAAGCACCAACTCTCCGTGTCTTTTTACTGAGAAATGACTTTGACAATGTATACATTGAGAACCCACGTGACTCTCACATGATAAAAGCAAAATTGAGAAAGTGCCCCCTTTCTTCTCCGTGGCGACTGAGGTCTGCTCGTCACCGCAGTATCCACCACTCTTCACCGGCGTTTCCGTTGCACTTCATTGCCGCCTCTGCTTCTCCTGCTGGTCGTCTTTGAGAATATCCTTCACCTAGGTTTGTTTAATTCGAATAACCTTAACAAGTCTGTAGCAACTCGAATAACCCTAACAAGTTTGTAGCAATTATAACATTGGCTCATCAAATCTTCTTGTCACCACCAATTCTTCATCCAAATCTGCTCATCACCCCCATCAAATACAAGTTCATCGGTGATTCCAAGGTATGCTGTGTTTTTTTGTATACGTGAGTGTTCGAATATACAAGTTGTATAATCTCCAGGTTTAAATTTTGTTATTTTTGTATAAGTTGTCTATTACCTGCTCGATGAAATGCTTGAAAGAAAAATATTGTTATATCAAGATCAATTGTTTTGTAAACTGTAATGCCTAGTTTCATTTTCAAATTTTAAATGTTATATGATGTTATATTGTTTGATTTTGAGTGAAGAAGCTTTTGTTGTTCAGGTAGCTGCACCAGACTTGACGCAGTGATATCAACCAACACCTTCTCCTGAGTGGTTAAACACAAGTTAAACCCCTTAAACACATCTTGTGCATTGCAACAATATCTTTATTACAAGAATTCTGCATTTGAGTACAAGATTCTGCATTTGATTGTAGCAACACAGGCGAAGGAAATTTGATATTTTTTATATTTTTTGTGTATTGATTTCGATTTATATGATCATTAATTGTAAATTTAACAGGTTAGAATGTATCCTTATCTTTATAACAAGCATTCTACATTTGTGTTTTGTAATTGTAAGTAGTCAAAATTTAATTAATAAAAAAATATTTTTATTTCTCTGATTTTTGCTACCAAACATGGGAATTGATTTCTCTGCTAATTCCTCATATTAATTCTCTACATTACCAAACAGTGGAATTTAGTTTATTTCTCAATGCATTTCATTTCTCAACATTTCATTTCTCTACTCAATTTCATTTCTTTGAATTTCTCTCTACCAAACGCACCCTCATAGAAAACAAGCCGGGTTATAATCTCGATTCTCCGGATTTCCCAACATTTTTAAGAGAATTGAGAAGGTGGACTAGTAATTAAGGCGGCGTTTGTTTTTTGACAGAAAATCTTTTTAAGGTCTTATGTCTGTAGGCGGGAAGACATTATAGAAAAAGAATGTTTGTTTTTTGTAAGTCAGAAGATGGGAAAAAGTTTTTTTGAGGTCTGTTTGGAGATGACTTGGACCATAGTCTTCCAAGTTTGGAAGACATTTTACCTACACCTAAAAAAAAGTTTATCTACCACCACCACCACATACCAACACCGCCACCCACCACCACCAACCACCACCTACCGCCACCACCAATTATCGCATCCACCTAATGCCACTACCACCCACCACGTACCGCCACCGCGACCCACCACCATCTACCGCCACCACCACCCATCACCATCTACCGCCACCACCCACCGCCACAGCCACCCACCGCCACATACCGCCACAGCCACCCACCACCATCTACCGCCACTCACCACCACCCACCCCCATCTACCGCCACCACCCACCACCACCACATACCACCACAACCACCCACCACCACCGCCAACCACCATCATCTACCGCCACCACCACCACAACCACACATCGCCACGACCACCCACCGCCACCCACCACCATCTACCGCCACCACCCACCACCATGTACTGCCACCACCACCCACTGCCACCACAGCCCGTCACCACCCACACAAATACTACCACTTAATTTTTTTTATCAACCTACAGACATTAAAAAACAAACGGTCTTCTTCTTATAGACTGCAGACGTTTGGTCTAAATCTTCTCTGCAGATGTGATCCGCAGACTGCAGACCTTCTACCTCTTCAAAAACAAATAGCACCTAAGTGTAGATTAAGTTTTACCCGTTAAAAAAAAGATTCACTGTTTCCATTCTCAATGTCACCCAAATAAGAGAAAACCCCCTAATTCCCTTTCGTTTATTTCTATTCTATTGTACCAAACATTCCCTAAGACCGCGTGATGAAAAAGGTTGTATTGAAATAATAATAGCTTTTGTTTTATGTCTCCGTTTCAGGCATTTGACGAGTTAAAAGTTATTTAGATTTTTAGTTTATTTGTCTAATTTTTAGACTTTGTTTTAGACCCAGTTTTCGATCCAATTTCTGGGTTTAAAAACCCGAGATCTGACTTTTGGCCAGGGTTTTCAAAACCGTGAAGGTGGGTGACAAAAAGCTGGTACCTAACCACGACACATGGCACGTTCTTGGAGAGTTTTGAAAATCCAGATACCTTACTTTTGAAATACCATACGAAACTACGATACATGTGTTGATTTTGTTGAATCTACATTACATGACAAAAGAATCCGATAAGTTGCTACTTTATGTAATGTTCCAACTTCCAACAAGAAAAATACACGTTCATAGGCGAGTTATGTAATTATAGAAAACCTTAAGGACACAATTGAAATTTATCAAAGTTCAAAACTTCAATAAGATTGTTGGGTCCCATTGTCATCCTCCCGATAAAACCTATCAAAACCCACACAAACTTCACGCTCCGTAATCCAAACAGAGCGATTGAACATGGGCATACTCACACTGCCATTGATAACCTCTTTTCTCAAACCTCATAAACCCCATTTATCTCTTCTATTCACCACCTCATTCCACCACCATCACCGCCGTACCCTCTTCCACCACCGCCCTATACGATGCCGTTTCAGCAGCTCCACCATCCCTCGCTGTTCTTTCACTAATTCCGCAATTACACAACATGATCAATCTCAATTAGCGGTAGATGATTCAAATTCAATTGCAGAGGAACGGCCAATTAAAGTTTCTATACCAACTTTTCAGCAAGCCATTCAACGTCTCCAGGTGATTTTTGACTATTTCCACTAATTTTAACCTAGAATCTTCAATTAGGATGCAGGTGACCATGAAAATTGTAGTTTAAATGCTTAATCGAATCGTATTTTTCATATTTGGGTGTAAATCAAGATTCTTTCTATCGACTCCGTGGTTACTCAATGGAAATACTTTTACTTCATTTATTTTGAATTGAAGTAATAATGTAACAAATTTACAACAATCACTGTTCTGCAGGAGTACTGGGCATCTGTTGGATGTACTATAATGCAATGCAGTAACACCGAGGTACTCACTAATAAACATTTTTATTATTATTTAGGTTAGATCTTTACTTATCAGAATCATATATTTCATGGAAAATTTGAACATGATTTTTTATTATTATTTAAGTTAGATCTTTACTTATCAGAATCATATATTTCATGGAAAATTTAAACATGATTTTTTATTATTATTTAAGTTATATCTTTACTTATCAGAATCATATATTTCATGGAAAATCTAAACATTATAAAGTATAAACTTGTGTCGCTTTTTCTCTTCGAAAATATTGTTAAAAATTTATGAAATTATTTCTCTTATTGGGCAGGTTGGAGCAGGGACTATGAATCCCTTAACATTTTTAAGGGTTCTTGGTCCAGAGCCATGGAATGTTGCGTAAGTTGCTTACAAATTATTTATTATTTTGAGTAAATCAGTAAAATGATTTAGGAGGTTTATGCATAATAAGTACACTTTAGGCGAATTTTGACCAGTTTGACCCATTTTCTTTTTTAGCTATATCTTTATTTTACACGTTTAACCCATTCGTAAGTAAACAAACTTAGTAAAATCCATTGAGGTTTAAAATCCATCAATTTTAGAGTAAAACCAGATTGCTGATTTGGTAGCTTGTGGTGGAAGGTATGCAGAGCCAAGTATCCGGCCAGATGATAGTCGTTATGGTGAAAACCCTAATAGGCTTCAACGTCATACTCAATTTCAGGTTAATTATCATTCTTAATATTATAATATTAAATTTAAAATCATAAAATCCAAACAATTGCTTAATCTCTCTCTCTCTCTCACACACACAGGTTATATTAAAGCCTGATCCTGGAAATTCACAAGATCTCTTCATCAGGAGTTTATCAGCCCTAGGTTCACTTGTCACATTTAACATTTTATTAAAAATTAATAAAATCATTAACTTTCTTTAATTGAATAATTTCACACAGGTATTGATGTCAATGAACATGATATTCGTTTTGTGGAAGACAATTGGGAAAGCCCGGTAAGTTGGGTTCTATTTTTTACTTTTATTATTTTTAATAAAATATATTAATTTCTTTTTCATGAATCATATTATTTCCTCATGTCAACCACTAGGTGCTCGGTGCTTGGGGATTAGGTTGGGAAATTTGGATGGATGGAATGGAGATTACACAATTCACATACTTCCAACAGGTACAGTACTTTACATTTATTCTTTATATTCAGTTTATTATTTGTTATTAATATTAATATTGTTATTTCTATTTTATTTCTTTTTGTTTAAGGCCGGAAGTCTTCAATTGATGCCAGTGTCTGTTGAAATCACATATGGTCTTGAACGCATCCTAATGTTACTTCAGGTCAAAATATAGATATATTTTGTATTTGTTTTTACTATATATTATTTTATTTTTATTTTTTATTTATAAATTTGTTGTTTTTAGGGAGTTGATCATTTCAAGAAAATCAAATATGCCGATGGAATCACTTACGGGGAGCTTTTTTCTGAAAACGAGTAAGCAAAATTTGTCTTAATATAATATAAAACGTATAATTCAATTCTTATTAAAAGGAATACTAATATTTAATTTCTTAATATTTTTATTTGCAGAAAAGAAATGAGTGCATATTATTTAGAGCACGCAAGTGTGGATCATATTCAGAAACATTTTGACTTTTTTGAAGCAGAATCGCGTGCTTTACTGGATTTAGGCCTTGCAATACCTGCGTATGTTACTATCTGATATGTCAATTTTGACCCGGTTATTTATGAATGGGTCGGTCCATTTGGGCTGTGTTTTATCTTAAATGGGTCAAAATGCAAATCGAAAATTTAGCTAAACAAGTCACCTAAATTCAAAGACTTAATTAGTATTGTAATAATATTGTTTCTGTAATCATTAATTAAAACATTAATTATTTTACGTATATGTATTATAATGTTTTTACGTTTTATTTTGCATTTTTTTCTCAATTCTAAGACATGTTTGTTGAACTTAATTTTTAGGTATGATCAACTTCTTAAAACTTCTCATGCCTTTAATATCTTAGACTCTAGAGGATTTGTTGGAGTAACCGAACGTGCGCGTTATTTTGGGCGGATGCGAAGGTATTTTTTATTTTATTTTATTTTTTGTTTTATTTTAACCAAATGTTGAGAAATTTTCTCATGAACCAGAAAACAAGAACTAAAGACACTATTAAGTATTAACCATAAAGTGAAAAGTGCAAAATTACAAAATTACCCTTTTTCTGACACTTTTCTTTCTGTATCAGTTTAGCTCGACAATGTGCTGTCCTGTGGTCGAATACAAGGGAGACACTTGGATATCCATTAGGTGTTATTTCACAAGCTAATAACCTTGTTGCTCCAAACGACCTTCTAGAATCAGAAGCCAAAAAGGTGATTATAATTAGTTAATTACCTTTCTACCCTTGGATTTTCTTAACTGATTTTTGGTGTAAATTGTGCATGAATTATAGGTGTCTAGTGAACCAAGATTGTTTGTTCTTGAAATCGGGACTGAGGAATTACCACCAAATGATGTTGCTAGTGCAGGCCAGCAAGTATGCTCGTCTACTAATTATCCATTCACAATTATATTTTGTTAATTAATTACATATTAAATGTATTAATTAATTTCAGCTCAAAGATTTAATTGTGCAATTACTTGGAAAACAAAGATTAACTCATGGTGAAGTTTCTGTACTTGGCACCCCAAGGAGACTAGTAGTATGTTTTTTTTTCTTTTTTTCTTTTTGGTTTCTGTTTAATAATAATGAGATTTAATTGTGATTTTAAATTCCCATTTTTAACCTAATTAGTGTTGGTTTTTGCAGATTAGTGTAAAGGACCTATGCTCTAAGCAATCCGCTAATGAAGTTGAGGTTAGAGGACCTCCAGTTTCAAAAGCTTTTGATAATCAAGGAACTCCAACTAAGGTATTTTCATTTAATCTAATTAATTTTTCTTTTTTTTAGGTGCAAAATATATCAAAGTATTATTATCACAAATTGTTTGACATACACTACTTTATGTGTACTTTAGGCAGCTGAAGGTTTTTGTCGTAGAAATTTTGTGCCAGTTGAATCATTGTACAGAAAAACCGAAGGTATACTATTTAAGCTTTAAAATATATTAAAATATTTATTTTTTTATTTCGCTCAACCAATTTCACGAAATAAAAAAAGTTGTAAAACTTTTTTCTTGTTATTATTATAGGTAAGACGGAGTATATATATGTTCGTGTGATGGAGTCTGCACAACTTGCTCTTGAGGTACAATATGTAAAAAAAATGATATTGTTGATAGTGGGACCCAACTTTTACTTAATTACTCTACATTTTCGCCTACAGATAGTTAAATTATAGTTTAGAGCCCTATTTAAATAAACAAAATTTATTTCTGGGGTCATGGGATTATGGAAAATAAATTTAATAAATTTTTATTATGTTCGATAATGGTTAATTTTGTTGGTATTTATGTAATATTCTGATTAGATTAGTATATTTTATTTATTTCTGATAGGTTTTATCAAAGGAGTTGCCTGGTGCAATTGCTAAAATATCATTTCCTAAATCCATGCGTTGGAACTCTGAGGTGTGTCGTGTCCCCTATATATATAAGCTTTTTTTTGTATCTATTCACCGAAAATCATAATATTAGGTTTCACTTTACAGTTATTTCAGGTAGTTTTCTTGATGATTAAAATTTATGATTTTTTTTAATATCATTTAGGTCATATTTAGCAGACCTATTCGTTGGATTTTGGCACTTCATGGAGATGCAGTTGTTCCTTTTACATTTGCTGGTATCTTAAGGCAAGTTATCATTTCATGGAGTTTTTATAAAAGAGTTTGACTAATAGTCAAACACTAATATGGAGTGAAATCCGGCATTAAAGATATTTGGTAATCATAATTAATGGAAAATAAATGTTAATTTAGATTGATACTGCCAAAATCGGAAATATGACATTTATTTTGGGGTTAAGGGACTATAAATCTTTAATAATTTTAAATAATCACATGTTCAGTTTTATGTATGTTTATCTTATAATATAATAATAAGCTTGAACTTTTTGATGGCCCGTGTTAATTTCTTCACATTTTGAAATCTTTATTCTTTTGGGTATAATATAATGTAATTTTTTGTCATTTATTATTATTTATTAAATATTTTCACATTTTAATATTTACTGCAGTGGTTATGTCTCCCATGGTCTCCGGAATACAACATCAGCCACAGTCATGGTATGTATGTGTGATAAATTAACTTCAATTATCACTCACTAGTTATAGAGTTCCAAATTTACTTTTTATTAAATTTTAACTTTTAAATATTTTTTTTACTCATTTATATAATTTTTTTCAACATATTTGTGCAGGTCGATAGTGCGGAATCTTATGCTAGTGTAATTCAACAAGCTGGAATTTCTGTTGACACTGAGGTGAATTCAAAACTGCATATTTAATTTATTAACCATACTTAAATTCATGCTAAAATTATTATTTTTTATTGCAGCAACGAAAGAAAATAATTATAGAAAAATCCAACGAATTAGCAAAAGGTGTTGATGGATGTCTTGTGATGCAAAGCAGCTTACTTGATGAGGTAACTGATCTAATTTTACATTTTAATCCATTGTTTGACATTTCTTTACATTTTAGTTCTAACTTGACAATATTAGAATATTTTCATTAAATATATTTCTAGGTTGTAAACCTTGTTGAGGCACCTGTTCCTGTGCTTGGAAAATTCTCAGAGTCCTTCCTGGTGCTTCCCAAAGATTTATTAGTGATGGTATGCTGTTCTTTTTTTTAATATAAGTTTGTTCATTAGTTACGTTTATAATAGTATAACAATATTTTTTTTAAATGCAAAATTAAAACAAAAATCATTTTAGATATATTTGTTGAGTTGTGCAGGTTATGCAGAAGCATCAAAAGTACTTTGCCTTGACAGACAGTAACGGAAATCTTTTGCCGTATTTCATCGCTGTGAGTTACAAATACAAATTCTAAATTGCAATTATTTAATTAATATTTTTAAAGTTATTGAATTAATCATTAATATTAAGGTTGCAAATGGAGCAATTAATGAGTCAGTTGTTAGAAAAGGAAATGAAGCTGTACTCAGGTTCACATTTTGTATTAATTGTTCTATTTAAAAATTATTAATTAAATGGATTAAATAAATAATGTTGTTGAATGCAGAGCTCGATATGAAGATGCTAAATTCTTTTATGAGTTAGACACAAGTAAA
Organism: Calendula officinalis; assembly: GCA_963853835.1. Lineage (NCBI taxonomy): Eukaryota > Viridiplantae > Streptophyta > Magnoliopsida > Asterales > Asteraceae > Calendula > Calendula officinalis. Next base: position 3,551,231 of record OY970830.1, on the reverse strand, counting down.
CGTTTTTCGGAGTTTCGCAGTCAACTCAATGGAATCCTATTCCATGTATGTTTTACCTACTTGTTTGAAGATAACCGGGTTGGGTAACGGGTCAAAATGTGTTTGGGTTTGATACGGGTCGGTTCGGGTCATAAACAAACGGGTCGAGATTCTTTTTGACAACTTATCTGTCTAACAAGATGAAATATGCAGGAAAAACTGGGAACAATGGAGGACAAAATGATACGGGTGGAAAGTACAATTAGTGAATTAGGGTTAGCTTTAGGATTAAGTGAAGATAAACTTCAAATTAGTCAAGAAGCTGCATCATTAGCTATGTCTGACCTGTCAACTGCTGTAGTTACAGAATTTACTTCATTATCAGGCATAATGGCAAGACATTATGCTCTTCGTGAAGGATACTCACAACAGGTTATCAATTTCACACCATTAATTAATGTCTTTTATTATTATTATTATTATTATTTTATTTTATTTTATTTTTTGCATATTTTGATATAGTTTATTTGAAATTTTGGTGTATTAGGTTTCGGATGCATTGTTTGAGATCACACTCCCGCGATTTTCTGGTGATATACTCCCCGAAACTGAGGCAGGAATTGTGTTGTCGATTGCAGACAGGTAAATACAAGAAAGACGGGATGTTTGACTTTTTTAAAGTCAAACGAAAATTGATTATGGAATTTGGTACTTATTGTTTTTGTTATGGTTTAAACTGGTTCTTTATTTTTATTCCTGAAATTATTGAAGGATTTGTGTCTATTTTGAAGTTAAAAACAGCTTATTTGACTTCAAAAAGTCAAAGGGTACCAAATGCGTGATTTTCATTTTTTTTTTGGTCAATTTGGCAGATTAGATAGCCTTGTTGGTTTGTTTGGAGCGGGCTGTCAACCAAGCTCAACTAACGACCCATTTGGTCTAAGAAGAATCGCTTACGGTCTTGTAAGTCAGCTGACTATTTTTCAGTCAACTCTTATATGTTGACTTTTGGTTGTTGACTTGTTTCTAAATATTTAGGTCCAAGTGTTGGTGGAAAAAGAGAGAAATTTGGACTTGCGACGTGCTTTGGAAGTTTCTGCTTCTGTTCAATCATTAAAAATAGAAGCGGTAACAATAGATGAGGTAAGCATATTCTTTTATAGTTTTTTTAAATAATTTAAGTGAAATACTACGATAATTGTTGAATGTCTAAAATACCCTTTTAGGTGCATCAATTTGTTACAAGAAGACTTGAGCAATTTCTGGTATGTCTACTCATTTGACTTTCAAGAATCAAACATTGATTACATGATTTAAAGTTTTTATTTTTATGATTTTAGGTTGATAAGGGAATAAACCCGGAAGTTGTGCGTTCGGTTTTGCTAGAGCGTGCAAATTGGCCAGGTTTGGCTGCAAAATCTGCATATAAAGTAAGCAACCTGATTTCCTTTTATTAACATTATAGTTTTTTTTTTTTTTTGAATTTACATACCTTTTTTCATCATATATTAATAATAATTTGAGTATGTTATCTAATTTTAATTTTTTTAAAAATATTTATAGATGGATGTGTTGTCACGGGGTGAGCTTTTGCCAAAGGTTGTTGAAGCATATTCACGACCAACAAGAATTGTTCGTGGAAAAGATGTCAATGTTGACATCGAGGTAATTTATCACAAATTTTTATCAAAAATAATTTGGATATCTTTTAAAAATGTTTGCAACTATTAATGAGTGATTTATTATTTTAGGTGGCTGAAGCATTATTAGAGACGAATGAAGAGAAAGCTTTATGGACCACTTTCTTGTCTATTAGAGGCAAAATACATCCCGGTAATCTTTCTTTTGCAAATGACATATTTGTCCCTTGGTTTTGGTTTATAAATTTTTTGTTACGGAAGGGTATTATAGACTTTTATGAATTTATAATTTTGTTTCAGGTGTTGAGGTGGATGATTTTGTGGAAGCATCTTTACAACTAGTTGAGCCACTAGAAGATTTCTTCACTCATGTCTTTGTTATGGTGGTACGACACCTCTTTGACTTTTTGGTCAACCAAACTTATATTATAATTTCTAACTAATCGAATCCTTAAAATCTCCAAAAATCTAATGATGTGATAATGCGTACATTTGCAGGAGGATGAAAATATCAGAAATAACAGACTTGCATTGCTTACAAAAATATCTCAGCTCCCGAGAGGAATAGCAGACCTCTCAGTTTTGCCTGGATTTTGACCGCTTTTTCTTTTTATAGTTTATTAATTTATAGACGAGTTGTTATTTTATTGCGTAATATTGAGGATACATTTATAGTTAATTTACTGATAAATCAACTGTCTAGAGTGTATTATTGTATGGCATTTGTTTTGTGAGGGTAATTCCCGAACTTGTGATATATTAAGCATTCTTTTTATAAGCAATTAAAGTTTTACAGTTTGATATATATATCACTAGCTTTTACACAATATTTACTAAATCTTGTACAGTAATCTCTAACAAGATCTTTCCATTAAATCAAGCCACCTGAAGCATTATCAAGTGCCTAAAAAAAAACCGAGTTTGTTGCAGGCATCATGAATTTCATTGATGTTGTGGAACCTACATAAGTGATATATTTTGAAACATTATCTTATTTGGTAAAAGTTAGTGGAGCTCACACCTATTAAATATCTCATTTAATATAATTATGATCATTTTTGTTTTTACTTTTAATTTTAAACATTATTAACATCACTTTATTAAAAAATGTTTTAAGATTATTTCCACAAAGTATCCAATTTAATTTATTCTAACTCTTATATCCAATTTAATTTATTTTAACTCTTGTTATAATCTTTTGCCACAATAATTGTGAAACTAATGATGTCTTTTTTTGAACAACAAAAGATCCTATCTAGAGAGCTTCGACATGGTCATCACCTCCCCGACAGAATCTGAAAATTTTATAAAAGGCTAGCCAGAAACTAGCAACATCAATACGCAACATCAATACAATCTACAACCAGAACTTGACAAATGACCCCACCCAAAGCACGAAATTTAACCAAACATTTAAATATTTGTTGCTATTTTTGAAATTTTTGATAGTTGATTGATAAAATTAGAAATCATCTTGTACGTTGTTATTTTATACAATTTGCACTACAAATTAGTAATATAACAAAAAGGTAACAGCACCTGACTGAGTTTTTTTTTTTTTTGCCTTCATTGTTGACTTCTCTTTTAATCTCTTATTGGCCATTTTTTTCCTTCATGCCTTCATTTTTAAGTTTTCTATTACTTTTTTATTGACCACATAATAAAGTTTGTTTAAAATCAATATTGAGATATTTTTCACTTAAAAATAGTTATATTTGATTCTTTTATTGTTACTCTTTAAAAAGTTGGTTTCAAAGAGGTCTTAATTTACAAAATAACAGATTATATGATCTTATTTTACCATTAAACTTTGACATGAGATACACACATAACTACACAAACTAAAACAAATGGATAGAAACCACCTTTTGGGCATCATATTAAAAATCTCTGCAGCGTCACACAGATACTTTTTGCTAGTTAAATACATTAAATAATGGACTTACCCAAATATCAATTTCAATATATTATATTAAATAATAAAATAATGTGCTTGCCTGAATACCAATACCGATTAAGACCACTCCCAATGGTAAAACAAACTGATACCGTCAGTTGTTGCCAAATCAGCGCCACGTCAGCTCACCCTCTAACCGACACTAAACTGACGTACTCATGCCAACAATACCACTTCCCTTTAATTTTTTGGGACCCACCATTACAAAACACACACACAAAATACCCCTTTGGGCCCCACCCACCAAACTAACGCGTCCCTCCATCCCGTCTCCATACTGGCGAGCACTCAACCGGAGGACAAAGTACTGGCGGTGCCAACCGGCGGTGCAGTTGGCACCCGTCTAATAGACTGTCATTACAAGTTTCAGTTTTCAAATGTCGTATGTTTGGTTGAGAGAAATGAAAATAGAGAAATGGAATCATTTCACTTGTTTGGTAAGCTAGAAATATTCTCTGAGAATTCTCTACTTTGAAATTTGATTTCCTCACTTTTGGTAGAGAATTGTGGAGAATTGCATTTTGTTGAGTGGGCATTTCTCCGTATTTCTTACTGGGAAATAAGCTTCACAACTAAAGAAAATGAAGGTATATATTGAAAAGCACGTGTTTCCCACTTGCATAAACACAATCGAAATTTGTTTGTAACCCTAGCCCCTTTTTCTCTCATCTTGGCTACTCGATCTGCTCATCGCAATCCAGATCTACTAATCACATCTTCTCGTCACAACATATTCGTCATCCAATCTGCTCATCACCATCATCAGATACTAGTTTTTCAACCCATGATTATGTCAAGATCTCGATTTCTCCTGCGTGCTGTATCCTTCCCGAGTCGACCTCCGACCATCCCGCCTCCGACGTTCGTTTTGACGTAAGTTTTCTGGTTTGTCTGCAAGTTTATTAAAAACATCAATAAATCTGCTTTTCAATACTTAAACGCACTGTTTGTTTATTGTTATTATTATTGGAGATAACACTTTCGATTGCGTAATCTGTCTTGTTATTATACAATAGTAAGCTACCATATTAAATCGCATAAATACGTGTGCAAAGTTTTTGTAGTTAATAACTGTTTTAAACACTTTCGATTGCGTAATCTGTCTTGTTATTAGTAAACTACCGTATTAAATCACACAAATATGTGTGCAAAGTTCTTGTAGTTAATAACTGTTTTAAACACTTTTTATTGCGTAATCTGCCGATTAAAATAGGTCATACTTGCAAAGTTTTAGTTTTATTGATGCTTTGGATGAGATCTAGTTATAAAAATATCTTCTAATTTACACCTAATCTAGACCACCACACTCGTAGGCAAGTATCATCTAATTGTGGGCAATATAGTTTAGGTAAGTAAATCAAGTATCGTTTCTCAGGAATAGTTAAGCTGACTCGTAAGCTAGTACTAAGTAAACCATGTATCGTTTCCCATGTTAAAAATCATGAATTTTTTTAAATGTTTCTTTAAGTGAATTTAATTATAGATAGAGATATGACATTAAAAGGAAATTAAATTACCAGAATTTAATCATACCTTAATTATTAAGATGAATTAGAAGCATTCATATCTTAATTTGGGGGAAACGCATACGTGTTTAACACAATTTGAACCAGAATACGAGCTAAAATTGGAGTTTAGACACGTGTTGCTTTGCAAATCCAGCCAAATTGTTGGAATGTTAGGGCATAAATGTGATTGTAGGAAAGACGTAACAGAAACGTTTCCCATAAATTATGGGGTTTTTTTACCAGAAATTTGGAAGATTAGGGCTCGAATTTTGCTTGATGGCTTGAAATTCGGAAGGTTCCTGGAATTTTGCTGCAGAGTATATTTAAAACGTGAAGGTGGAGTGGTGACGTCGCAGAGAAGAGATAGAGATGTGTAGAGTGAACGTGTGTACATGTGGTAAACATGTGGCCAAAAAAGTGATAAACTACACAACTAGCATTATGATTCATCAATTAGTCAGCAATCAGGTGAATTTAAGAGTTAAAAATAGATTTAAAATCTTTTGGTTTAATAGATATATAGATATAGATATAGATAGTAAGACTTATATAATTACAAAAATACAGGTTAACACAATCAATCCTTAGATTCAAACCCTTAAGAGGATTAAATAGGAAAAAATCCATAACAATATTAGGTTTAAACCTAATCTTTGATAGAATCAACCAATCAACAGACAACAAACCAATTAAGCTTTAAAACTTCAATTGACAACAAATGTCAAGTGAATAACTGAGATTGACATCAATAACAAAGATTACCAAAATGAACACATACTATTGTGCATGTTATTAACAAGATGGATTTGTGCAAACTATCAAGAAACATATTGTTCATTCATAACATCCTATTGATGCCGAAGTGTGAGAACCTTGGCACTTCTGTGTTAATAACTACAAGTTGAAGTTCAACTCTCTTTAACTTTTCAATCATCTCCTTCAATTCTAAAGCCCTATTATCCAACTTTACAACCACGTCGAATTTCACAAGTAACTAATTCAACTGCTTGACTTACCGAAGTGTGTCAAGCTCGGCAATAAGTTGTGTGTTAATAATCATTTGTTCAGCTACATCTCTCTCTACCTTTTCAAGCTCGTTTCTTAATTCTATAACCTTTTCATCCAAAGTTCTAATCAGGTCTAATTTGAGAAGTAGCTGCAATGGCAAGTCATCAGAAATGGCACTTACTACTATAAAAAGTTACTGCATCAATAAAATTAATACACTCTTAAATATATAATATAAGATTAATATTAATTATAAAAAATTAGCACTACCTGGACCAGCTTATTTGCTAGAAATATTATTTTAGGATTACTATGCACTTGATTGAGAAAAGAAAGTATTCCAACATTACTATTCTCTTGATTGAGAAAAAAAGTAGCAAGATCCCATAGATATTACATGTGGTGAAGCTAAATTCGTTTTCAAACATCGGTAGATGGGCATCAGGCCCATATCTCTTTGCCGAGGTTTGAAAACGAGATATGGGCATGATGCTCATCTACCGAGGTTTGAAAACGAATTTAGCTTCACCACATCTAACTACTTTCTTTTCTCAATCAAGTGAAAATAGTAATGCTGGAATACTTTCTTTTCTCAATCAAGAGAATAGTAATCCTCGAATAATATTTTTTAGCAAATAAGATGGTCAAGGTAGTGCTAATCTTTTATAATTAATATTGATCATCATATATTATATATATAAGAGTGTATTAATTTTATTGATGTGGTGACTTTTTATAGGTAGTCAATGCCATTTCTGATGACTTGCCATTGCAGCAAGTTCTTAAATTGGACCTGATTAGAACTTTGGATGAAAATGTCATAGAATTAAGAAACGAGCTTGAAAAGGTAGAGATAGTTGTAGCTGAACAAATGGTTTTTAACACACAATTTATTGCCGAGTTTGAAACACTTCGGTAAGTCAAGGGGATGTTGCAGTTGAACTAGTTACTTGTGAAATTTGACATTGTTGTAAAGTTGGATAACAGGGTTCAGAATTGAAGGAGATGATTGAAAAGTTAGAGAGAGTTGCACTTCAACTTGTAGTTATTAACATAAAACTAAGTGTTGAGGTTCTCACACTTCAACATCGATGTTATGAATGAAGAATATGTTTCTTGATAGTCTGCACAAATCCATCTTGTTAATAACATGCACAATGGTATACGTTCATTTTGTTATTGATGTCAATCTCAGTTATTCACTTGACATTTGTTGTCAATTGAAGTTTTAAAGCTTAATTCGGTTTGTTGATTCTATCAACGATTAACTAAACCTAATCTTGTTATGGAATTTTTTTTTCTATTTAATCCTCTTTAAGGGCCTGAATCTAATGATTGATTGTGTTAACTTGTTCTTTTTATAGTTATATAAGTCTTACTAGCTGTGTAGTTTCTCACTTTTTTGGCCACATGTTTACCAACTGTACACACATTCACTCTACACATGTTCCCATCTTCAACAAGTTGATCTTTTAATGCAAAGATGTCATCTTCGTAACAGCTTTTACAACTTCCAAATGTTTCTTATGAGTCAATTTTTTAGATTGTTTATTAAGTGCAAGAAAAGATGACCTTTTTGCCCTTTCTTTTTCATAAAGCATAATCCTTATTCATTTACAACAAAGCAGCTATTATTAATTATCTTATACTTACGTACAAAAATCACTTCATAATTATAAACTTGATAGAATAAATTTAACTAAGTAAATAACTTCTAAACACATTTCCGTATAGTGATAATTAGTTATCAAGACTATAAAGTGGTTATCTAGGTCAAATGAAGAGGTGGAATTTTACATGCCTAAAAAAGTAGAGAAAAATAGAGACTCGGAGTACGAAATACATGAGTAAAACCGAGTAGGGCGGCCACGGCGCAAGGGTCGGTAAGACGAACGGCGCTTGTGTGGGCGGAAGAAATAGGAACGTCGATGGTTGGCCGACGTCGGCTGTCCGCTGTCGTGTGAGCAGGAGCGGTTGCGGAGACTGCTTAGGGCTAGAGATGCACACAAACCGGTTGTTGACCAAACCGGTTTCGGGTTTGACCCTAACCGGTTTTGGTCAACGCCGGTCGTAACCGGTTTTAGCTATAACCGGTTCGGTTAGTAACCGGTTCCGAGCCACGAAAACCCCAACCGGTGTAACCGGTTACCGGTTCGGTTAGTAACCGGTTCAGTTACTACCCGGTAAAAAAACCGGTTTTGACCGCTTACACTATAATACCCCCTTTTTTTTGCCGCAATTCGATATCAAACCCAACCATTAAACATTTTATCAAAACACAAACATTCATTAAGCATAGAAACGTTAAGAACATTCAAGTACACATAATTAAACATAAAATGATAAAAATACGAAAGTTCGAAAGCCCTAACAATACGATTAAACTACAAATCATCGAGATTCGAGATTTACTACTCTTGTAGGTTTTGATTCCATTGTTGTGTGTCTTCACTCTTCGTCGCTATCTTCTTGTGGGTCATTATCTTCATATTCATAACCATCGGAGCTAGATGCTCGGGACGATTCACCTTCTTGAGCTATATCTTCATCGGAAAGTGAGGTTGCAAGACCTTGAGCAACTTCCATGTCGAGAAGTTCTTCTTCAACGTCAAGTTCCTTCTCTAGCTTTTGTTTGTCTTGAATCCGGTCCGCTGCATCCAAGTGATCCTTCAAGCAAATACACATCTCCAAAGACGCCGGCGTGAGTCTTGTTCAATGTTGTAAAAATCGCTTGGCGGTACCTAGGCGGTCGACCACCTTCAAGCGATTAATCGGTCTCGGCGGCGATTAATCGGTTTCTAGGCGGATACCATAAAATACATGGGAATTTATATTTAAAATTACATATTACTATATTAGTAATATCCTAACAAAAGATAACAATGAAGAAACAAAGTTTCAATCTTCAATTCTGACCTACAACAGTCTACAACAGTCAACACTCACCAATAATTGTAACCCTAAACGATTAAAGAACACAGATTCGAGAATTCGATATGAATCATATGATAGTCGATCGAGTGTCAGACTGACAGAGACGAGAGAGAGACAGGACGCAAGTAAGCAAGAGAGGACACAAGAGAGGGACGCACAAATGAGAGAGAGAGAGAGAGATCGTAGAATCATACCTGTGAGAAGAGAGCAGCGGTCGTCGATGTGTAGCAGCGTAGGAGACGAGGTAGTTTTTGGTTTTTTTAACCCTAAAACGATTTAAAAAGGGGGGAAATTTTCAGTTTTTTACCTTTGTTGACTTGGTCAACTTTGACCGATAAGGACCGATAAAGACCGATAAGGACCAAAACCTTCAAACTCCAACGATTAGGCAATTTTTCACTCGGCAGCCGACCGCCAAGGCCGATTTTTACAACACTGGTCGTGTTCTCCTAAGAGATAATATCCCGCCACTAAGAGAAAAAGCCGATTCCGAAGCTACCGTAGAAGCTTGGACACTTAGTAAATCTCTGGACATGGCGCTTAGAATGGGAAATTGAGGCTCCCTTTCTTTCCACCAAGCCAATATATCAAAATGTTCGATTTCTCGAGTGGTCATATTGCCTAAAAAGTTTGTTTTTGTATATCTCGACAATTCGCCATTAACGGATTCTTCACTACTCTCACTCCTTTGTCGTTTAGTTGTTTCCTCACCATACTTTTGAAAATAAACCACAAATAAAGATTTAAAATTTTCCCAAAAATGATCTTGTGCATCTTTAATATATGCAGGCTTTACCAAATGCAAACCCAAATCAAGATAAATTGCACTAATAGTGGTTTCGACACCGATTTTATTTAATGTAGGGTCTAACATGGCCGAACATGTAATTGCCAATGGTATTTTGCGAAAATATTTTCTTAGTTTAGTTTTCATTGGCGCGACCATTGTTTTATAAATTCCACCTTCCAAATCAAAAGTATCAATTTTATGAGCCATCAAATATAGTTATTTTAGTACACAATGACTTGTTGGATAGTAAACACCGGATACTAAAACCGTTACATCTTTAAAAAGTTTAAACAATTCGGTTAGCTTTTTAATAACCTCCCATTTTTCGTCACTAAATTTGTTTAAAATACGTTTCTTTGTAAAAAGTTTGTCATGAAAATATTGTAAAGTTCCACGCTGACGAAGACCACATACAAACATGTCATAACTTGAATTCTAACGAGTGGTAATGTCCCAATTAGGTGATAAATAAAGTGAATTCGTTTGCTTACACAAACGAATATATCTTTTATGTCGTTTTGGACCCCTTTTAAAAACATCCACTGGTATCACATAAAAGTCATGTGTTATAGCACTAATCTCCGGTAAGTTCAACCCATCTCGCACAAATAAATTTATAATGTGTGCGAGACACCGACTATGGAAGAAACGACCATTCACGGGAGGTTTGAATGCTAATATTAGCTTTGCAACCGCATTTGTATTATTAGATGCGTTGTCGAATGAGATTGCAGAAACTTTTCCATTTAATTTAAAGTAATTTATTACGTGACTTAACATATAAAATAAATTTTGACCCGTGTGGGGATGTGGAAAATCTTCAAACGCGATCACACGCTTCATCATTTGCCATGTGCTCGGATCGATCCAATGTGTGGTAACACAAAGGTACGAACCGGGCGAACCATGAGGAGCCGACCAAACGTCCGTTGTTAGGTTCACACTTGTATTTATATTTTCAAAACCATTTACTAGATCATTTTTAGTCAATTTCCAAAGTTTTAAACAATCTTGTCTAAGAGTAGTACGACTTACATGATTATAACGTGGTTGAAGCTCTTGTTGGATGAGGCGCGTCAATCTTGGGTTGTCAAAGTGGTTGAACGGCAAACCTTGTTGAATCACGAATTTGGCCATATGTTCTCGACAACGTTCCGCTTCGTACGCAAAGATACCGTCTCGTGCCATAGTCGATTGACCCTCTTGTTGTGAACCCCTTCTTACCGTTTGACAATGTTTTGCGACATGTGTCCTCATCGTCGAGTTGGAACTAGCTCCCATGAATTGACCACAATTTCTACAATGCGCCTTTATGAGACCATTGCTTAACTCCACGATGTCGAACGACCCATTTGGTCCAAAAAGTTCGGGAACTCGTGTAGTTGGCAAAACTCTAACAATACTTGCCGTTTCTTCATTTGTAGAACCAACGCCAGTGAAATCTTGACTACTTTGGCTTTGGTTTGGGTGTGACATTTTGACGTTTTTTGCTAATCGAAAGTGTTTGGAGAGTGGAAAGTGTTTTGAAGTTGTGATTTTAACCAAATGCAAGATATGTATTTATAGGGGAGTTTAAGGGGGCAAAATGGTCCAAAAAAACCCCCAAAAACGGTCAAATTCGGTCCCCAACGGTCATAATACCTTTGGCCAGCGGTCTGCTTCATTTCCCAGCGTAAAACCGGTTACAACGTTTAAAACCGGTTTCCGGTTATATAAAACCGATTACGATCGGTTTTTGGTCGAAATATGCGAACCGGTTCCTAACCGATCAGTTTTTCTATAACCGAACCGGTTATGGTCAAAACCGGTTTCGACCGGTTCGGGTACCGATTTTGGTTTCGGTTTCGGGTATTTTGTGAACGGCTACTTAGGGCCGTCCCTGATCCTGGGCCACCAGGGCCCACAAATTTTTAGGGCCTAAATTTGTAAGATTTGTCCAGTTAAAAAATAAGTCCGACTACTAATTTCGTGATATGAACTGTAAGCTCAAATGTCCAGTTAGTCCATTTTCTTAATTTAGGGTCCATTTGTCTATTTTTTTCTTTCCTGTCCATTAAAAATCCCACCAAATACAGGGTATGGGAAGGTGAGATGTAGATAGTGATACCTTTATTCGATAGTAGAGAGACTGTTTTCCAAAAGATATGTGGCAAATTGTGCGGTGGAAAAAATAAAATATATAAACTTCAACTAATGATAATCTATTTGGACGTGTATGTAGCTCGTCTACTTAGCACTTGAGCCGTATACTTGGTACATGCTGGCACAGAGCTAGAAGATCGTCTATGCAGTCATTGATTTGCCTGTTCTATTTGTTCCTAGACATTTTTGTGGGTACCAATCAATTCCATTTTCACAGAAAATAAAAAAATAAAAATAAATAATGGAAATATTCAGATGCTAGTAATTGGTTTTTTTTGTTCTATGGCATATGGTATTTGCCCTCCATCCTTGAGATCGAGAGTTCTAATCCCATCATGGACATAGGATGTTATCAGGTATAGATTATGATTTGCAGTTTAAAAAAAAGTTGGTGCTATAGTTAGATATAAATGTGGAATTATGAGGCATTTTGTAGCCACGTTACACACTTGTGGACATACTTAATTTTCGGTACAAAGAAACAGCCTTGGTGATGTAACTACTCGCACTTTTTACATTTGGATTTACTTCCTACACGTTAATCAAATTACCATACAACCCGTAATCATTGAAGAGAATGGTTGACATAATAGCTTTTGCAATCATATTGATATACACTTCGTGATAATATTGATAAAATTCAAGAAACTGTTGACGGGTCAACCCATCACTTTTGACCCGCGATTAAAATTACTGGCTTTCATGCAAGCCCAATTTAAACCATTGACAACGTCACCTCTCTTCTTTGAATCTATATTTTTATGAATTATCGTCATCTTTTCGTGACTCATTTTAGCCATCTAGTGTATTTATCGAGTTAGGCATTTCCAAATTCCAAACGACTAATATTATTGCATACTTTACCCCTGTAATCATTCTCACTCATAGCTTTAAATTTGTACAACTAGAATTCATATTTTCCATCAAAATATAAAAATGTGTTTGAAATGAGATCTTTAATTGAGTCTTTCTATGTCTAGTTATAAGAAAGTGAATCCAAAAATGATTTTCCTTGTCATGTGTATATGCACTAGTTCTTTATTATTTTAAAACAATTTAATATACTCTCTGTCTACTATAAAATTATACTGTAGTAAGTTTGTTTGACGACTATGTCTTACTTAACTTTTAATATTATTATTTTTTTGTCGTTGGTGCTTGTTAAAGGACAACATGTTCAAATATGTTCACCTATTTTTCACGGATTTTAAATTTTGGTGAGCAATATTAATTGAATCCTTATTTTACATTTTTTATTGAAAGTGATTATAAACTATTTTCATTCATATGTTAATTTGAAGATTAAATATATTCACCGCCATCACATGCCAACCACTGCAAAAAATCAATAAGGGCAGATTCACCATTATACAAAATTTCAATTCCATTTGTTACAAACAAAATAGAACATTGAATTGAATTTTAATTTCATTTCATGTCAACCAAACATAATATAGAATTGTAATCTAATACTTGACATATTTCAATTCCATCATAGATTTCAATACATCATAAACATTATGCGAATCCTCATTTGAGCAGTGATAGGTGAGAACACTGCCCATACTCCCTTCCATATGCCACTAATACTACTTGCAAATGTGTTCCATATTGGTATAATTACAGGTTCTTTGAAAGATGAATACCATCTTTACACTATAACACATATACACTTTAATAAATGATCTTATTTGGTTAAAGGTACTAGATTTCAAACCCACTAAGTATCTCATTTAATATAATGAAATGATAATTTTTACCTTTACTTTTATTTTCAAACATGATTAATATCACTTTATTCAAAAAAAACTTTAAGACTCGTCCTTAAGTATCTAATTTAATCTCTTTCTAACACTTATTGTAATATTTTACCTAAAAAATGGTGAAACCTATACTTAGTTTGAATAGGAGGAAGTGTAATATTTTATACCCAATGCTTGTAGCCTAGTGGTATTCAAGGTGGATTTAAGGTGTTGCAAGTCCCGTCGTGGACAAAAAGGTGGAAGGTTCGAGGGAAGACATACTGCCCCTTGTGGATGTCACTGTCTAGGCTCGAACAACTAACTTACTAACTTGCCGTTCAAAAAAAATAATAATATAACTTTTATGTTCTATCAGAATTTGATATATCACTTAATTATTTGTTTAGAAAATATTCGGAGAATATATCTCTACTATATTATAAAGTGTTTAGCCCTTCCATATTTAGCAAGGCTGAAAATTCAGCCAACACACTTGCTAATTATGGAAATTATTACTTTAAGTAAAAAATAAATATGCTTGAGGCATGTTTCGAACGTGAGACCTTCGGGACAAATTCAAATGCGCACACCAACTGATCTGTGTTACAAATCTGTTTAGTTACGATTCATTTAACTATTAACTGTGAAAGAAGTGGGTGATGGGCCCAAGGCAAAACTTAAGGAGTAGGCATGAAATTCAAACCAATAAACGCATTTGACCGCTTGTATCCTTACCTGCCTCGATTCCTTCAACTCTCCCCTGTCGTTTCCTTCGTCCTTCTCCTCTGTTATCAAGCCTCCTCCTCCTTGATTCTGCAAACGACTCCTCGGTCTCTTCAACCATGCGTGCCCAAAAGCCACCTCGGTTCCTTAAGGCTTTCACAGAATTTCACCTTATAAATTCACCACATTGGCCGAACTGCTTTATCTCAAAGCCATGATCTTCTTCACTCTCTGCTTTCAAAGGTACGTTGTTAATTATGTGGTTTTGAGAAATTAAATGAATACCTTATCGATCCAATTAATCTGTTTCATGTAGTTACATTTACCGTCTTCATCTTTGTCATAATTTAGCGATTGTTATATTTGTCTTATTTTATATTTTTGTAGGTAACAATTGAACATCCTTGTTGGTTGTTGGTTCTCACCCATCTCAAGGTGATTTTGCGAAATTAACTTAATAAATTGTGTTATTCTACATTAAGAGGTCCTTATCTTCTATGTTTTCATGTTTCCAATTGAACATCCTTGATAGCTGCTCCGATCTGTGGTTTTAATTTAGCTTTGGCTGTTAAATTGTAGATTTAAGGATTTAGTTTTTATCTAATTGTCAAATTAAGCATATAATATGTTTCTATCTATTGTTAAGATATCCATTAATGCTAATTCGTTTCAGCTTTTATGATTTTGCATTAGATTGGGTAGCAATTTGGTAGGCATGTTATGTTGATTCAATGGTTTTAATAAATATTAGTAATGAGTCAATGAGGATCGAGATGATTTTTTTTTAAGACCATGCTTTTTATGAACATGCAACCGCTGTGGGCAGTGGTTGGTATTTTTATGATTTAAGATCATTTTAGTTAAAGGGTTGTTTGTGTATGAACTTATCGAATTGAGTTTATTGGCTTGAATGATACATAAGCTTAAATTGATTAGCCAACTAAATTAGTTAAAAGAAAGTATCTTTGATAGGTGCTTATTTCCACCTTGAGTTTATTGGCTCGAATTGAGTTTACTGGTTAGAAATTAGTTAAAAGAAAGTATCTTTGATAGGTGCTTATTTCCACCTTGATCACATAACCAACTAAATTTTGTAGTTGATCTTAAAATGAGTTGATCAGTGACCAAAAGTGCATATGCAGGCTTCGTTTTAAAGCACGGAAGCATGTAGAGTATTATGTTAGGAATGAAAATCGAGTGTTTTGAATTTAGAACTGAAAATGCCTTTTTGGACATTAAGGGGTCGTTAATGGGTTGAATTTTATCTTTTATCTTTTGCTTGCTTAATTAATAATAGTCAGTTGCCGTTTGTGATTTTGAATTTGTAGAGGCTTGTAGTAAGGGATGTCGGGATTGGGCTTGAGTGAGAGGTGAACGGTCGCCTGTAGAAGAATGGGGTTTACATTCAAGTATTGAAAAGATGTTAAGTAGCTTGTAGAAGGAAAATCAGTTGTTTCATTTGAAAAACTTCATTTAGAAATTGAGTCAGAAGTAAGGTCTATGAAAGCTAAAGTTGTTGAGTATTGGGAACCTGTTCTCAAAATTAGGCGACAATTGAGTTTTTGGGAGATCGATTAGCTGAAGCTCATGAACAACGTTTGGATAAGAGGTGCAAATTGAGTCAAAATTCTTTGTCCAATCTAAATTTTATATGTCTGCTTTGTACATGGAGTGTGAAGATTGATATACTTTCGAAATTGTTATTTAAAATCTTTTATTTGTTGATTTGTTTAATTCTGAATTTGTTCAATCGAACCAACTATGCTTATGTGAGATAAAACGATAATACTTGTTTGTATAAAATTGATGCATACTTAACTATTATAGAGTTACTGCAATGGTTGCATTGATGCATGTTGATGTCTTCAACTTTTGTAGGATACATTTCTTTAGATACTATCTTGCATATTCTAATGGGATTTTCTTTACGTAATGCAAAATCTTGCATCAAACAATTAAAGTAGAGGTATGGGAATTTCTACTTGGATGTTTTGATATGTCCTTTGTATCTCCTTACTTTTATGTAATAATAGTTGTTATTGTGAGCACTTACATGACTCTGTATGCATATTATCTGCTGAATAACATATATCTGGGTAACATAAAAGTTTGACAATATTATATTTATTTATCGATTGGCCATTTGATGAAACTAACGTATGTAAAGAGTTGTGTTTGACAATATTATATTTATATATCTGGTGATCCATTAATAGAGTTGTGTTTCTTTCATAAAACTAATAATATTGCTATCAGTTTCTAAGTTAAAATTTTAATTTGTTTGACCTTGAAAGTCAAACTGCAGTAGCAAGGGAACTCGAATTTATCAACCAGGTTTTATCTTTGAAGTACATGAAGAAGGCAAATTTATTTCTAAGTTCTACAGCTAAAATCCACTTAGCCCGATCAAATTTTTTCACTTGTTCGGGTAACTCTTTTTAAAATGCATTTTGATGCAACCTGTAAAGTAAAATTAATCTTTTTCCATGTAACCGAATAAAATTTAAACGCCGTGCAAAACATAGTTTCAGGGTACCCGCCGCCGCTTTGCGCGGGTACCTGCTAGTTAAATATAGTTAACGCGAATCTCATGAACCCACATATGAAACGGCCTCTTTTAAAAGTTTCCCTCCTTGTAACAACCTGAACAACTCTCTCTCTCTTCTCTTCTCACCTCACTTCTTTACCTCAATCTCTCTCCCACACACACTCACACTCACATACAAACTGCAACGCCATGGATCGAGTGAAGAACTTCTTCAACAAGCCCTGGGATCCGACAATGATGGAGACTGCTGATCCAATGCCGGATTTTGCACATGAACGACTTCGCATGGTATGATTCTATGAGAAATGCTAATTTTATCACTTTACGAGTAGGAATTTTGAATATGAAGTGATTCAGCTTGTTTATTACAATCTCTGTTGCGAAATTGTTAATTAGATTTCAGAATTGGTCTCTGTTAGACGTTTGTCGCTCACTGGTTTCAGATTCGTTAATTGGAATCGGTATGATCCTATGAATATGTTTATTAATAGTTTATGATAAAGTTTTGTCAGGAAAATTTGAATTAGAAGTGATTACGTTTGCTTATTGCATTCTCTGTTTCCAGATACGTTACTTAGACATCAAATTGCTCTCTGTTTTAAGTTTATTAGTCATTGATTTCATATTCTGCATTTGAAATCGATATGATCAACTGAATATGTTAATTAATCCTTTCTACAATAGATTTTGCATTTGGAATCGATATGATCATCTGAATATGTTAATTAATCCTTTCTACAATAGATTCTGGCAGCAAAATTTCAATTAGATGTGATTAGGTTTGTTACTTTGTTTATTGCATTCCCTGCTACGAAACTTGATTATCAGATATCAGAATCGGTCTCTGTTAAAACTCTATCGCTCATTAACTTCATATTCTTTATTGGGAGAATTAGCGAGAAAAATAGTTTCAGGAAATTTAAGATCAAGTTTTCTTGGTTAATTGTTTAATCAGTTTGTTAATTACATGTATTCTTTACGATTCAATATAGGTATACTGGACATTGCTCTTAACAGCTGCAGTCTCACTGTTAGGAGCCTATTCGTATTTTGTTTTTAGCCCAAGCAGTTGGATAACAACATTTTCATTTGTTGCAAACATCTTTTGTCTATCCAAACTTGACCCATTGAAAGTCAAAGAGGTACATTAAATTCGTACGTTTTGCATCATCATAATTTCTGTTATTTTCCATGACTTAACACAAATACATACTGAAATCAAACTTAAATGAACAGCTCCACAGGCTCATTCCCTTTTTAACAGCTGCATATTCTTTTGGGGCTGCAATAGGTCCTCTAATCAACTTCATTGTAGTTGTTGACCAGAGGTAATATCAATTTGATATTTTTTTATTCAAAATCCATGTTTAATCCCAAAAAATGTTACTAATTAACATTAACTAATTAACATCAGGGATATTATTAAATTTTTTGTGGGGGCTTGTATATTTTTCTTGTGTTACTTGGTGACCGCCGTTTATAGTGATCAGAGGCATACCATCTACAGAACGAGTGAATTTTTGTCTACAACTATAATCCCCACCTGGGTTAACCTTTCTCCATTCTTATCTGAACTAACCATGGTTAGTTATTACTCATATTACAACTATATTACAACAGAATTCTACCCGTATAATTATCCACTAACTGTTTTTTTCTTCTTGTTGGCAGTCAGCCCGCCTTGTATGGATGTTGATTATACTCGGTGCTGCAGTTTTGATCCATGATTTTAGGGAAGCAAGGTTCAGGATCTTGTTTGAGCTTCGCATACAAATACTTTGGTTTTGGTTGATAAGCCACCACATCAGTTTTAATGTTGGCAACCTTGTGGTAAGTCACTTTACTTGATATATTTAATAATTCATACAAAAAAAAAAAACAAAATTCTTCTTTACAAATATTTAAAATATTATTGTAAACTATGTATAGGTCGTTTACTTATCACTTGTGCCATTTACTTGGCACATGGTGGCACATAGCCAGAAGACGATTGCGGGTGAAAAAGACTATGTGAGCCACACCATTCATTTCCTCACTCATTTCCCTGCTCTAACTGCTCCTAGACATTTCTGTGGGTACCAATCAATGCGATTTTCACTAAAATCTTTTTATTTTTTTTATTTTAACAATTATTCGAATGCTAATAATTGGGTTTTTTTTATTGTTTTTTGTTTTGTTTTATGGCAGTTGGTGCTATATTCAGATATAAATGGGGAATGCTGAGGAATTTGTAGCCAAGTTACATACTAGTGGACATACTTCATTTTAGGTACAAAGAAACAGCCATGTTGATGTAACTACTTTTGGATTGACTTCTTTCGCATTAATCAAATTACCATACCATAGTTGACATAATAGCTTTTGCAATCATATTAATATAGACTTCATGATAATATTCATAAAATTCAAGAAACTGTTGACAAGTCAAACCATCTCTTTTGACCTGCAATTAGAAAAGACTTTCATGCAAACCCATTTTTAAGCCATTGACAATCTTTGAATCTATATTCTTATGATCATCTTTTCGTGACTCATAAATCTAAATTATTGTCCTTAAAGTCTTCTTATTGACCACTTGACAATACTCAACATATATACCTATAAAACTCAACATCACGTAGATTATTGCCAAGAAAATAATTAGTATAATTAAGCATTTCTAGTAATAAGTCAACTTAAGTTTAACAATTTATAGATGGATAAGTATCTTTTTAATGCAATAAAGAGGTCACAAGATTACATAGTTAATGTTGAAATCATTTTAAGTAAAAAGACATTATTAAGATATATTATATATAAATCAATTCATTTAAACGACAATCAAATGTGTACACTTAGCCAAACATGATAACATATCAATCATGGCGCTTTAGGGGTGGGTCACAAACTTCCATTTTTTCTGTTGAATATGACATAACTTGAAGCACTTTAATTTTGTTAGAATAACACATCAATGGGGTGTTTTTTTTATCCAAGTGATATTTAATTGAAGATTCAATTTTTAATAGTTACAAGTTGGAGATTTTATGTATTTCTTAATAACTGATTCAATACTATATAGAAACAATCATTTTTTTCATCTGAACATTGAATCGAAAAAACTAGTGGGATATGTTGAGGTATCATGAAACACGGTCAAACACCTATAACCTTTTCATACATTAAAAAAAAATTGAACTTTTTCATTTTGAAAATTTTAAATATAAAATGAGTAAAATCAATCATCCTTGACTAGTATATATCAATTTTCACCAATCGTCCTTAACCAATATATATCAATTTTCACCAATCGTCATTTATTTTACAAAAATTAAACTGATGATACTTATTTGCATAAATGTTTTACACTTGTGGACAGTGATGAAATATATTCACAGTATTCTTGATTTTTTTGTTAAAGTAATATTTTAGTTAAAACAATACAAAACAAACTTCTAATCGAATAATTTAGCTATACAGTATTTTATTTTGTTTAATGTAAAATTAACTAAATAAGGGCTTTAATATTTTGGATGATAAATTTACTTCATTGATATATACTAAATAATAATTTGTCCTTAACATTGCTTAACGACAAATTAACAATATTTTAAAATTTAATAACAAATTCACATTGTTTATACAATTTTGCTGTCAAATTTACCATTTTAACTAGAGTAAATTGTTAAAATCGTACTTATGGTTTAGTTAAATTGCATGTTTAGTCAAATGGCATAATTATTTTGCAAACTTTGGTCTGTTTTGACGATGTTAGTGGGGATTTATTACTTGGGGGCATCTCAGTCATTTGGCCAAACTACACCTACTGTTTTTGCAATTTACTCAAAATACAAAAGTCCCCACGACCACCCCTGCTGCCTCTTCTTCCCCAATTTTCTTTTTCAGCCAATTTCGCCTTCAAATTGTCCAATTCAGCTTTTGATTTCTCGCTTCCAAGATTGCAACTTCTTCACGTGATTTGGATCGAGTTTGTTCCACAAGCTCATAAGCACTTCGAATCCCCTGTTTGTTAACAATTTCTTCCTCACATTTTCTTTCGATTTCTTCAACTCAATTGTTTAAGAATCATAATATTTAACAAATTTACACTGTTTATACAATTTCGGTGTTAAATTTACGATTTTAAATAACTTTACATTGTTTTCAACTTTCAATTACTAACTTTTTTAAACCTTCGTAAACCCCTTCATCCCTAAAAATGGATCCTCCTCGCCGATCTTCGAATTTCATGGCGATTTACGGTGAACATTCTCTAACTTTCGTATTTAATAAGTTCATTAATGTTTGTGCTTTGGTGAATTAAGTGAAAATTGAATTTTTGTGAACATAGGTTATGATGTGCTTCTGGGATCGATTGCTGCGTTTTATGTACTTATGGTGCCGTTCACCAAAGTCGAAGAAAGCTTCAATGTTCAGGTAGGTCATCTTGATTTTGCTCAAATGACATCTTTCCCAATTTCAATGACCAAATCTGTTATAAACTCGAAATTAACAACTCAAACTAAAATCTAATTTGCTTCTTAAATCTAATCGGGATGTGAATTATGCTTTTGGAGACAAAGTTGCTTACTACATTATGATTTTTTTTAACAAATAGTATAAATGCCTAAATGGAAGTTTGAAGTTTGATAGTGATTTGGAATTGAACTGACAGAATTTGGTTTACTTAGGCAATGCACGATATCTTGTATCATTGGCATCACATAGAAAATGTAAGTACTACTTTTTCTCTACATACTTACTTTTTTAAGCTTAAGATAATTTTTTTTTGTCTCTAATGATTGATGATGCTTACATAACAGTATGACCATCTGGAATTTCCTGGGGTTGTTCCTCGTACATTTATTGGTAAGCTCAATTAAATTATGAAATAATGAAAAAAAATCATAGTATTTTACGATTTTATCGTTTCGCAGGTGCAATACTAGTCTCCATTTTAGCATCTCCAATGGTTTTAGCAATCAATTTACTACATTTGCCAAAGATTTATAGTCTGTTAGCAGGTTAACAGTGTTACTTTTACTTATTAAACATATATACAAAAAAATAAATAATAATAATAATAATAAAATATAATCGTTGACTAAATCTTTTATTTCTTTTTGACCAGTACGTTTGGCTCTAGGATTCTTCATCTTGGCTACACTTCGATTTTTACGTGTTCAGGTATTATCAAATTTTTTCTTATCGATATTATGTGGACAACAATTTTTGTTTTTTTACATTTTTTTCTACGAGATAGATTTGACTTAAAATTGTTACTTTCTTTGACCAGATTAGAGATAAATTTGGCTTGCAAGTTGAAGCTTTTTTTGTGACACTTGTAGCAATTCAGTTCCATATGTTGTTCTACTGCACACGCCCTCTTCCTAATATATTGGCATTGGGTTTAGGTAATTCAGTTTAACCTAATTGACATTAATTAATAAATTTACATATGTTTCTATTTTACTTTTATATATTTATTCTTCTTATATTTCATATTTTCGATATATATTTTTTCCTCCAACAATTTGGTTCATAATTTGTTAACAAGAATTTTTAAATTGAATTTGTAGTAAATTTATCATATGGCTACTGGTTGAAGGGGAGCTTTTATGCGACATTAAGATGTCTGGTATGCTTTTCAAAACTGCTATTACTTTTTATTACGAATTTATAAATATTAGGTTATATAAGTATATTTGAATATAAATATTAAACTCTTGATTGCCACATATTATAAAAAGTTTTGTATAACATTTTTACAGATTTTTGCCACCGTTGTGTTTAGATGTGATATGCTGCTGCTTCTTGGTCCTCTTGGTCTTGAGCTTTTGCTGGTACCTCTTATTTATATTGAATTTAATTTTAATTGAGTAATTATATCTAATTTAAAAGAAAAAAATTGTCATCTATAATTATTAATTCTAACAACTTTCTTTTTCCTAATAATAATATCAGCAATGAAATTGTAGGCGAAAAGTATCTAAATTAGAGTATTTATGAAGGGAAAATAAGTGATTTTAGTTTCCCTTAAATAATAAGTTCTGTAACACTAGAAACTGATTATTGTACTTTAATTTATGTTTTTATCTTATTATTATATGATCAAATGGCAGACAAAATCAATTTCGTTCTGGAAAACCATAAAATGCTGCACTGGAGCCGTGTTATTCAGCATAGGTTTGTATTACTATATCTCTTTATTTTTTGTTAATTATATTAATTCCTCTTATTTATATTATTTTCTTTATAATTATAGGTCTTACTATCTTAATTGATTCAATAATGTGGCAGAAGCTGTTGTGGCCTGAATTCAATGTTTTTTGGTTTAATTCTGTCTTGAATCGGAGTTCAGAGTGGGGTGTATCCTTTATTTTTAGTAACTTTTATAAACCTTAATTACCTATTTATCCAAATATAATTTTCAAAAATAATTGTGTTTTTTCCATAATTATTTTGCCTAGACACATCCATTTTACTGGTACTTCACTTCTGCTTTACCTCGCTCATTATTGGTTGCATATCCTCTTTTTATGGTAATTCATATAATCAATTACATAAAAATGATATCTTTTTATTTATTTGTTTTATATTTAAAATGACAAAATTGTTGCAGTTTGGGGTTATACTTGATAGAAGAATTGTATTCTATGTGCTTCCAGTTATCTCATTTGTTATACTTTACTCCAAACTTCCACACAAGGTATCTTATCTTATCTTACAATTTACATGTAAATGTAAATAAATAAATAAATCAGGGGTTGACTTTACAATTTTGCAGGAACTCCGATTCATTATGGGTTCGGTTCCAATCTTTAATTTGTCAGCAGCCATTGCAGCTAGTCGTATGTTAGTTGCTTTCTTTTTTTATGGTTTACTTTTAATATTTATTTTATTTTCTCAATATTATTTTCTTGGACAGTTACAACAATAGAAAAAAGAGTTTTTGGAACCTGCTTTACTTAGTTCTGCTGGGTTCGCTTGTAATCAGGTTGAAAAATAATTCGTTCGGTTTTCCTTATTATTATTTTTTTTTACATTTTAATATTCATTTTTATAATTTGTGTAGTCTGGGGTTCACTGCCATCAGTTTCATGGCATCATATGAGAATTACCCTAGTGGCTATGCTCTAAAATCTCTACACAGAGTAGGTAATCTCTCTCTCTCTCTCTCTCACACACACACACACAACATTATTTTAGGAGTAAATTACAGAAACTGTCCACACGGTCTTTCGTTTTTGCAAGTTTTGTCCCTAAACATTTTTTTCGGGGGTTATTTTGTCCATGTGGTCCTGAATTTTCAATTATTTTTTAATTTTCCATCTAAAGTGACCAAAATACCCTTATAATTATATTTCTGAAATTTTCTAATTATTTTTAAATGGTTTTTCCTTTTTAAATAAATTAAAACTCGTTAAAAAACCAGAAAAATAATTATAAGATATTTTGGTCAATTTAGGTGGAAAATGTCGAAATAATTGAAAATTCAGGACCACATGGACAAAAGACCCGAAAAAAATGTTTAGGGACAAAAACGAAAAACCACATGGACAATTTCTATTATTTACCCTTATTTTAATTAAATCTCAAATATTTGTTAATTAAAATTTTTAATAGGTCATACCAAAAACACTACAAGTGAAGTATGGGTTCATATCGATACCTTTTCAGCAATGAATGGAATTTCCCGATTTTGTGAGAATGGCAACCAATGGAGGTACATTTGATATTTTGATTTTTATTTACTTCAGTTTATTATTATCATTGAATTTGTTAATAAATGTCATAAATCATGTTACAAGTTCAGATATTCTAAAGAAGAAGGCATACTTTTGGAAGAATTTTGGCAGCGAAATTTTACCTATCTTTTAAAGTGAGTGATCGAACTTCATTATATATATATAATAGATAATAAATACATTAAACATAACTTAAAAAAATATTTACAAATTCCTTGCATTCATTGAAACCCGTTTCCTTTTTTGCTAATATTTTATTTGGCCCGTTTGACCTGATTATTTTGGTTTGACTTGTATAAAATCTTGAATCTTTCATATAGTGAACACTCAAGCATCAAGGGATTTAAGTGCTTGTTTCAGGTGGATGGGTTTTCCAGGATCCGTATTCGGGTTGACTTCCCGCCAATTTCAATGGTATATTTTGCATTAATTTTCATATATATTTTTCATAAAATATATTTTACTAAATGTGTTTGCATTTTCGACAGGTGAAAGAACCCAAAGTGTATATACATGGAAATATTCAAAACACGGATATCATGAATAGAAATTGGCCCGGTTGCTCATAACTTTCTCTAGATTAAGAATTGTAACTTGTGTTAGATTATGTAAATTAAGTTATTGACTGTTTGGACCTCCAACCTTTTTGGTTTCAAAAACATAGTTTTGTTCTGTTATAAGTCTATCAATATTTTCAGCTTTGGAATCAACCACATTGGACCGAGAACCGGTTTAGCATGAAAATTCAAACTGAGAACCAGACAAGTATAGCTCACTTTGGTCCGATTCGGTTCAGCTAGGGGGGAGTATGGTCCAATAACTGAACCGAAATCGATAGAACCGAACCGAAACTGAAAATGATTAATTTTCAAAACTGAAAACCGAACCGATTACTTGTTTTCGGTTTTGGTTCGGTTCTGTCCGGTTTCGGTTCAATTTTTTTAGCACAAATGCTCATTCCTATTCGAGGACCGAACTGAAACTGATAATGATGGATTTTTAAACACCTAAACTGAACTGATTACATGTTTTCGGCTTTGGTTCGGTTTCATGTTTTTGGCCCGAATGCTCACCCCTAGGTTTAACGGTTCCGGCCAATTCTTGGTCTAATTTGCACAAGTCTAGTTTGTATCCATTATACTTAATTAACTTTTATAGAAGTATACAACATTGTGTATATAAAAATATAATAGAGAATTGGACAAAAGTCTATAAACTCTTCACAAGTAAAACAATTATTTTGATAGTACAATTTTAAGATATTATAAAAAGAAAAATATTTTGCGTTGGTAATTGTTTTTTACATAGATAAAGAAGGCAAACGGGCAACAAGCTGCGTCGCTGTCCCTTTTTAAATTGCAAAATTAATTTTTTTTAAAACAACATTTGTAGATCTAAGTGTCATGTTATTACTATGCATAACACGTTGAACTCTATTGAAAAACTCCACCACCTCAGGTGCAAGGAAACCGAAAGTATCAAATACAAAAGAAATAAACACCTTTGTAATAGTACAATTACAAATGAATTTATTTGCCAATACCGTAGGTGTGCATTCCTTGAATACAAATGAATCAGTTCAAAAACCGAAAAGTATGAGGATGTATATTGATAATCATATACTTAAAGGGGTGTTAATTGAAATTTAATTATAACTTTAAGGACTAACTTAACTAACAGTTGAAAATTGCTCACAGTGACCGAAATACACAAACTCACTCTTATCTTCTCACCTCAGTTCTTCTGAAACAACTCCTAAAACCCTAATTTTTGAAAAATGTTGCTCCACCCAACAATTTCCCAATCGCCACCACACCCACAATCCATTTCTCTCTCGTCATCTTCATTCTCTCTCTCTAATTCTCTCAATTTCCCAATTGGATTTCGGATTTCACCACTCAAAAACCCCCAATTAACTCCGTTCATCATAAAAAACCGTTCTTCTTCGTCTTCATCATTTTCAAAAGCGCACAGCTATGGCACGGTGGACTACGAGAATAGGCCTCCCACATCGATTACATGGAAATCAATTTACAAAAGGATTTCAGTAATGGGTGATCCTGAAAAAGGGGCCACTGGGGTATTGAATCAGTGGGAGAATGAAGGGAAAAAAGTTACAAAATGGGAGCTTTGTCGAATTGTGAAAGAATTGAGGAAATATGGTCGTCACAAGCTTGCTCTTGAGGTATGTGTTCTATCTGTGTTTTATTCGTTAATTTTTATAATGGGTTTATAGAATTCACTTCAATTGCATTTTAACTTTTAAGCTTAGGTTTGTAGCTTAACCCGTTTGACCCAATCAGAGATAAACCATAACCAAATCAACCCATTGTATGTAAACGGGTCGAATTTGGCACCCTTTATATAATCAGCTTAAATTTAATTTTGTAAATTAAATGTTAGGGTTATTGAGTAATTCTGCTCACCTGCAGATTTACAAGTGGATGAATAACAGACCTGAAAGGTTTAGAATATCTTCAAGTGATGCTGCAATTCAACTAGATCTAGTTTCTAAAGTACACGGTATTTCAGGTGCCGAAGATTACTTTACAAAATTACCTGATAATTTAATTGACAAACGTATATACGGGGCCCTGTTAAATGCTTACGTACGTGCTAAAATGGTAGAAAAGGCCGAATTTTTATTAGTTGAAATGAAAAAGAAAGATTATACAAGTCATGCACTACCGTTTAATGTAATGATGACTCTCTACATGAACACTAAAAGTCAAGAAAAAGTAGAAGCTGTAGTGTCAGAAATGATGGAAAATAAAATCGGTTTGGATTTATATTCATATAATATATGGATTTCGTCACGCGGGTCTCTAGGATCTATAGAAAAGATGGAAGAAGCTTTTGAAAAATTCAAACTTGATGAGTCGATTAATCCAAATTGGTCCACTTATAGCACAATGGCTAATTTATATATAAAAAATGGAGAATTTGAAAAAGCTGAAGCTTTTCTTAGAAAGATTGAAACCCTAATCACGGGTCGTGATCGGATTCCTTATCATTATTTAATAAGTCATTATGGTAGTATCGGGAAGAAAGAAGAAGTTCAAAGAATTTGGGAATCTTACAAAACGATTTTCCCGTATATACCGAATTTGGGTTATAGTGCTATTATCTCTTCGTTTATTAGGATGGATGATATTGAAGAAGCTGAGTTTCTTTATGAAGAATGGGTGTCAACAAAGTCATCTTATGACCCGAGAATCGGGAATCTTTTATTGGGTTGGTATATTAAAAACGGGTTAATTGAAAAAAGTGAAATTTTTCTCAAAGAAATGTTGAATGTTGGGAAATCGAATTCGAGTACATGGGAGATTGTTGCCGAAGGTTATATTAAAGAAAATAGGGTTTCGGATGCGTTATCTTGCTTTGAAAAAGCGGTAGCTAATGAAGGGTCGGGATTTTGGAGACCAAAACCCGTAAATATTTCAAATTTGTATAATATTTGTGAACGGGAAAATGATGAAAAAAGCAAGGAGGTGTTGTTTGAGGTGTTGAGAAAAGTGGGTGTTCTTGAAGATGATGCTTATATGTCGTATTTACCGTTTTACAAAGGATCAAAACCCGAAAAAGTTGAGAAAAATGGGTATGATGATGATGAAGGAGGTGCGGATATGATTTTTAACGAATTGCAAGCTAGCATTTAATGTTTGATTGTATTCAGGTTTTTGTGTGTTGATTAAATGTTGTTGAGATTAATGAAGATTGTAACTATGGTTACACAAGATTTTGCAGTGTTTTTATGATGACATTTGGTAATTTGTGTTAAAGAAAGTATTCTCTCTTATGATAAAACTGAGTAAATGTTCAAAGATACTTTAATAGATATCAACTCACATGTAATGCCAGTAAATGATAAATCTAACGAACTTTAACAATGTTGGGACACATATTCAAACCTTCAATATTCAAACATCGTTGAACAAATTTGGGTTAATGGAAAGGAAGTTTGTTGATATTCTGTGTTTTTAGTTAAATCGTAATTTTCTTCATGGTATCAGAGCGTAGGTAAGAGATTGTGAGTCTGTCAATCGTCTGATAGAAATTTAGGGTTTTTGACAACTTTAGTTGTAAATTAAGGCACTCTAATTTATAGAATTTATATATATAACGTGTATAACACAAACATAACTACTTATATACATACATTAATCTTTTAATTACTTTATTATATAAAGTAAAAGAAAAGCTCATTTTTCACATAATAATTTATCTAGCCCATTTAACAAAAACAAATTAACCACTTAACCTTATACTTCCTCCGATTTAAAATAAGTAATACACTTTAGGTTTCACGATTTTTGAGCCAAAAGATTATAATGAGGGTTAAATTAGATTAATTGGATGGTTAGTGGGGAATGAGTCCTACAATTTTTGAATAAATTAAGGTTAATGATGTTTAAAAGTAAAATGTAAGGGTATAAGGGTCATTTCACTTTATAAAACAAGTAGTTAGTGGGTGTGACGCCCACTACTTTTTACCAAATAAGGTAAAATTTTAAAGTATATAACTTATTTTGAATCACCCAAATATGGAAAGTGTATAACTTATTTTGAATCGGATGAAGTATTATTTAAAATGGACCATTCAAAAGCTAAAAAAACAAAACCCTACTCTATATGTGGCCACACACCTACATTGCCCGGATGGATCGCCAGTGTACATTGAAATTTTTCAACCACGAAATATTCCGATTTTCACTGGTAAGTCCCCGTTGTTGACTGATTTGACCGCTTAACACTGATTTTCACCACCGTTGACCAAGTAATTTGAGCGGTTAGGACCAGTCCCACCGAGTAGCGATGTCCCGGAGAGAACTCGGGCGAGTGTTACAACCCTTTGCATTATTAGAATACTGACTTTCGAGTTCGCGTCCAATGATTAACTTTGCTGAAGGTGATGCGCGTGGAAATGGAAGTTGCATCAAGTCTCTACGGATCATCACCTCTTCATCATTAGAAACTTTAGCACTAAGATCTAATCGTATTTCTTGTAGCACATGTGCCTTAGCCATCACGAACTTCACAAATTCCATTTCAATAGCTAAGTTATTGAAACCAAAGCGTCTCAAGATGATCCAACTTTAAGCTTGAGTACTCTTGGAGATCAACTTCCATGCACAACGGTTGAGGATCTAACTGTTCATTATTAACAAAAATGTATCAAATATATCAATATAAAAAACATGTATTACCATGTGATCGTGTTACTTACCGCGATACAAAGTCCCCATAAATTTGGGGAGTTGTTGATCAAAGAAAGTGCAGATAAAAGCTCATCTTGTTTCAAAAAGCACAAACTCAAAACAAGAAATCTGAGGTGGACTAATGTAATTGGGAGTTTATGTGGCATACCACTTGCAGCAAAATACTTAAAAAAAAAAAAGAATTAGCCAAACCCGAGTTGTTTATGTTGATTTCCCTCACTAATTATATTATCGAGAGTGAATATTTAACTTTAATTTTACCTCCATATAAAATGTTGAGAGTGCAAAATGCTTAACAGAAGGCACACACTCAAACAAGTCAACAAATGTAAGCTTATTTCCTCTTGTAATATCTTTATTTACTCCAAACTGCATTAAAATAAATACGTACATTTAATTGAACATCTATATTATTAATTATACATACAGTTAGTTTTATTACCATAAAGACATCAAAACAAAATAAACTCCAACCGAGTGTAACATCAAAACATGGTATATAGCAATAGCAAACTTATACTTGACAATTTCTTCGTTTCCTTTAAACGCTCTGTCATCAAATTTAAGTACAGGAATCCTCGTCCAATGATACCTCCACTTCTTTGACAAGATGCTTGTCCTCAAAGCATGTTTGATGGGCAACAGACTTAGAATCTTTACGGATAAGTCGTGAGGAAGAGTGCTTATTGTATCCAAATTTGACGTTTCAACTTCCATCTTTCTAATGCCAAGTGCCTGAAAATGTTAAATAATGAGTTATATGACCATTGCAGCTCCAAGTTACCGTTTTTTGGGGGTTTACTATTTTGCCCCCTTAAACTTCTATATGAATATGCATGTTGCATTTGATTAAGTCACAACACTGATCCTATCATATACCGATATTTATTCCTTCCCAATTGACTCCATACTTCAACCGTTGTCTCCTAATTTTAAGGAATAGACACGTTCCTACTTCTCAATGGTTACAATCTTTCTCATAGATTTCCTATTTATGACGTTCTGATTCGACAATCCCATTGCGAATCTAACCAAGTTTCTTGGGTAATCCCATGTCTGGAGGTACTTTTATTTAATTGGAACATAACTTGCTTTTTTTTATCGACCAGGGTTTTGATTTAATGTGTGGATTGTTCCAATTATGCCACAATTATATATGTTCCTTACGTGTTTGATACTAATTTTTTATACTGCTTTCTCTCATTATTTCATTCATTGCTAGAACTATCTATCAAAGAATTGATTCAATAACCATAAACTCCAAAAATCCAGTATCTCCTATTGGTTCACATCTGTTACACAAATTTTTCAAAATTCGTTATTGCAATTTTATACAGCTCTGTATTTTAATTTCCAGATTTATGGTGCTTTTTTTAATGTATTTGGACTTGTGTTGACCCCTTCTGGTTTATGTGCCATTTTGTTTAATAAATTCATTAAATGTACAATCATTCATTAGATTTCAGATGCAATGAATACAAATATATATTCTTTAGTAAAAAGATATACTCCCTCCGTTCCTAAATAAAATTCTCATTTTCCTCTAAGTTTTGTCCCTAAATAAAGTTCCCATTTCTCAAACTTAAGGGCCCCACTTAATATAATAATGTTATTATAAATACTCTCACCACTAACTATCTCATAAAACACTTTCTCTCTCCAATCAAACCTTATATTTTAATCAAAAGTGTTGGTTCCGGCTTCCGTAGTCAGGACGGTAGGATGGTTCCAACGGTGATTTCTGCAATCAACGAACAGCTCTAGTCAAAGGTTCCCAGGGTTGATCCTCGTAGGAACACTCCGACGCTCAAATTAGTGTTTATACGTATGGATGGTTTAAGTAATCAACGAAGGTTGAGAATTAGGTAACAGTATTTAATGCGCAGTGAGTGAATACCTGGAAGAGTGTCGAAGGGGACCCTTTATAGCCAAGCCAACTGGGCGGGAAGACGAAGGCTTCTTCCCATGGACCAAGGCTTCGGCGAGACCGCTGGACAAAAGAATCGATCACCTTTAAGAGTATGTAGGATAATAACCCAAGCTTTCGCTCAAGCCGTCCTCGAGCTCCGATCGCATTTAATGCGCTCTTGCTTCGATGTACTTTATCCGGAAAATGCGCTTAGTATGTTAACTATCGTTAGGATTCGTATGTTAAAGTCGTTCGTCGAGGTACAACCATCCATCCGGTTCCGGAAACCTTCCGGATGGTGGCTCAGTATGGATTATATCTCATTAAGTCCCTCAAGTTGAAAGGAGTAAGAGGTTCGTATGGCTTAGCTTTTTAACTTTCCATCTCCTTCGTCAATCGTTTCAAATGTCTTGTCATGCGTCTTGAAAGGTTACCGTTGCCTATCCGACCGTTGAGTAACGCCTTGCGTCTTTTTAGCTTCCCCGCCTATATAAGTTTTGCTTGAACTTTCCTATATCCTCACTTTCTTTACGCAGCCTTATTAATCCTTCCTTCTTAATCCCCCTTCTATCTTTCTTTTTGTATTCGTCAATCGCCATGAGGAAAGATAGGAATCCCAAAGGTAAAGCCGAAAAATCTTCAAGGGAGAGGCGAATTGCTCTTAATACTTACACAAGCCTTACGGACGAAGATTTACCTAAAATCATTGAAGAATATCACATCGACACTCGCTTTGAACTTCGCCTTCCTGGAGAGTTGGATACTATCTTGTCAGCTCCTGAAGGCTTCGAGCCTGTCTATGTTCAGAATTTGCTAGGTGAGCTTCGATTTCCAGTCGATGACTTTATTCTTACTTTACTTCAAGATCTTGGGCTCCATCTCGCTCAGCTCGCTCCGAATTCTTTTCGGAAGATTATTGCGTTTATCTTGTTATGCCGTTCGTTGGGCGTTCCGCTTTCTACCAAGTTGTTTCGTCGCTTTTACGTTGTAACCGGTCGTGGCGATTGGGATGTTTTCACACTCCGTCCCGGGCAGAATGATCGCATCACTGGCTTGAGGGATTCCATTCACGACTGGAAGTACGGCTTCCTGTATGTGAATCAAGCGGCGTTCCGTGATGTTGTTCTTCCTTGGGGTAAGATAACTGGCCGAACGTCTGAACCCGCACCAGATCTGTCGAAGGAAGAAGAAGGTTTCGTTAAAAGAATGTCTGCTGTCGACATAGATTGGGAAGACCCTGATGAGGTTTTTCTTGGGATGGCCGACCTGAGCCCCTATTACCTTTCTCGGGGTATCCGCCCTATCCTGACGATCAACGGTCAAAGTATTTCTTTGTTACAACGCCTCCAGATGCCTAAGGGTGGTCCGCTGAAAGGGTCCGTATCGGTGACACATGGGCCGGTGACCCCTTTTCTTCCCCCTCCAGAGGATATTTTGAGCTCAGAGGGAACCCCGGAAGGTGAGCCCGAACCTCTTCAGGAAAACCTGGCTTTCGATCCCCCAGAATTTAGTACAGAAAGCACAATGGTACATGACTCACAACAAGAGTCCCTCAAGCCTCGTAAAGTCCGCTCTGTCCGTAATCTATCGGTAATTGAAAAGGATAAACCGATTCGTCAAAAAAGGATCCGGGAGAGAACCCCGTCATCTCCGACCAAGAGGTCAAAGAGTGAAGAAACGAGTATGTTTTGTTTTTATCTTGTTGTTACCACCTTCTTTTATTTTCCTAATGACTCCGTTTTGTCACTTTTGCAGGTTTGGCTGATTGCATTATTGTCTCTGATGTTTCTGCTGCTGCTGTGCCACCGTTTGTACCCGCAACTGTCAGTTCAAAAGCCTCTTCTCTTGCTGCACCTTCTATTGTGTCTGTGAGCGCTACCGTTCCCTTATTTGCTTCGAGTATGAGCTTTCCCCCAAAGCCTGCATCCGCCTCTCCGAGCCTTTCTGCTCTTGCTACCTTTAGTAGCACATTGTTTGGTACCGGTCTGCAGTTGTCATCTGCTACAAGAAGTTCTCAATCATCACCCTCCGGAAGAAGTCAATCGTCTCTACTAAACCGTCCAATATTAGGTAATTCGTGGTTGATGTGTTGCTTATTTCAATATGTGCCTTGGTTTAACAGAGCTTGACATATCTTCGTGTTGTTTATATTTTTTACAGCTCGTCGTACCCGTCCGGTCACTCCACCTCGTTCTGCAGCTTCTGCTGGTGAGGGTATACCAGAACGGTTGGAGCCTGCAAAGCTTCCCTTTGTTCCGGACCTGCAAGCTGCCGTCACTTCCACCCCTTCAATCGTGCATGTTATTGCGGAACCTGAGTCTTCCGACCGTTTGTTATCAAAGTTTTCTGATGAAGGTCTTTTTCACAAAACTCGATCTGATTTGCTGGCTGCCGTCGATTCCTTGTCTGAACTTCAGTTTCGCGCCGTTCGTGGGCATCAAGCCTTGTTTGACCACAAACGGGAATTTTCTCGTCTTAACCAGCTCATGATGACCGCCAAATCACTTTATCAGAAGGAACTCCAAGAGAAAGAGAAACTTGCAGATTTGAACCGTAGCTTAGTTGATGAGAATAACGACTTATCATCCGGCATGGAGGAAATGAGGACTTCTTTGTTGGAAAAAGATGCTCATATTCTTACCCTGAATACCGATCACAATTCTTTGGCTGCGAGGATTGCAGAGTTAGAAATGCAGATTGTTGAAAAGGATTCGAGGTTGAATGAATCTGTCTCCCGTTATGAGAGTGTTACCGCCGAAAATGATGTGCTAAAACACGCGGCTCGTGATCACCAACAAGATTTGGAATTGGTGATACAGAAGGGAATTCCTGGGATAGTGCAAGTATTTGTTTCCTCCGACGAGTTTGTAAAGGCTAACACCGACCTTCAGAAGGAAAGCATCCGGTATGGGCAATACCAAGGGTGCCTGGACACTCATCAGGCGTATGCTGATTTACTTCAAGATGCTAAATTGGTTCACGAATACCCGGAGGCTCAGACAAACATAATGAGCTTATTCGAAGATTTGGTTTCTCCTCACTATACCTTGCTGAAATCACTGGATGCAGGACATGTTTCTTTGGACGAGGTGAGGAAGTTGGTTGCCAAGATTCCCTCCGGTCCGGAGGACGTGGGAGAGAGTTCCGTTCGGGGTCAAGGTCCAACCGCTTCTTGAGAATGTTGACGTTCGTCGGTTTAAAGACCCTTTTTTTTGGTAGCTTAATCTTTTGATGTAACCGTTTGTAATCGCTACCTTATCTTGTCACTTTTAATGCAATCGTACTTTAAATCGTCGTGTTTTGTTCATTCGTTTTAATGAAAGTGTCGTTTGTTTATATCGTCGTTTATCGTTTTTATAATTTCTTTTTGGAGTAAGGCGTCCCTCACTCAAGAAATTTATGTTATGTACATGTGTGGCCGTCCGGTTTTTATTCGTCCGGACTATGAACGATATTCTTTTCTAGAATATTATCCCTTTGTTTTTTTATTTCATTCGGTCGTCGATTCGATTAGCACTTGTTTCGTCGATTCGTTTTCTTTTAGAAAAAGAAGAGCGAAACGCAACGATGTTCGAAAATAACCTTACAAAAGAAGGTGTAAGCTACAGCCATTCGATCTAGGCCTACAATGCCCTTAGGCTACATCAGAAATAACTACCATTTTAAAAATAAAATCTTCGTAGGTTCCGTATGTTCCACGTTCGCGGTATGACCGTTCCTTCCATTGTTTCCAACACATACGATCCATTCCTTCCTGCTTCCTTGACCCTGTATGGTCCTTCCCAGTTAGGACATAGTTTTCCTGGTTTGTATCGCAAGCTAGCTTCGTTTTTCCTAAGGACCAGGTCACCCACCTTGCAAGCTACCCCTTTCACTTTTTTGTTGAAATAGCCTTCCGTCAACGATTTGTATGCTGCTTGCCGGAGGGCTCCATTCTCACGTCGTTCATCCACAATATCAAGGTTGTGTCTTAATGCCTCCTCATTACCCTCGAGACTGAAGTTCTCCACTCGGTATGAAGGCAACGCGACCTCAAGAGGGATCACCGCCTCCGAGCCATACACCAAGCTATAAGGGGTTTCCTGCGTTCCTCTTCGAACGGTTGTCCGATATGACCACAGAACACTCTGCAATTCATCCACCCATCCCGTATCCATTCGGCACAGACGTGTCTTGATTCCTTTTACAATAGTTCTGTTTGTCACTTCCGTCTGGCCATTCGCTTGCGGATGGGCGACAGATGTGAAGTTCTGTTTGATACTAAGATTGGAGCACCACTCCTTGAACGGATTGTTAGCAAACTGCTTTCCGTTGTCACTGATGATCGTGTGGGGTAAACCAAAACGACACACAATCTGCTGCCAGACAAACTTGATTATGTTCGTACCAGATATGCATGATAGCGGTTTCGCCTCCACCCACTTGGTGAAATAGTCGACCGCAACAACCAAGAATTTAACACCACCCGGGGCCCTGGGAAATGGTCCAACGATGTTGATTCCCCACTGACAGAACAGCCAAGGGCTAAGGATGCTAGTGAGTTGCGCCGAAGGAACGCTGGGGACGTTTGAGTACACTTGGCATTTTTGACACTTCCGGACGTATTCGTGGGCATCTTTCGTCATTTGAGGCCAAAAATAACCCGTTCAGAATAGCTTTTGGGTTAGCGCCCTGGAACCTATGTGTGACCCGCACAACCCCTCATGCACTTCCTCGGTTGCTTTCTGTGCTTCGGCCTTTCCTACACATCTCAGCCAAGGGGTAGAGTAACCTTTTCGGTATAAGATGCCATTCTTGGAGGCATATTTCCCTGCATTTACGCGCAACTTTCTTGCTTCCAGCGTGTTTTCCGGAAGGACCCCTGTGTCAAGATAGCGTAAGATGGGAGTCGTCCAACAGCTTTCGTCAATGGTTAGTTCCATCATCTCTTCATTCGTCATTTCGATGCTTCTTTTCTGAAGTACCTCTACTAACACTTTTTTAGTGAGGTGGCAATATAACATCGATGCCAATTTACTGAGGGCGTCTGCTTCCTTGTTCTTGGTTCGAGGTATTTGGGTTATGGTGAATTTTCCGAATTCCCCTATGCTGGTCTTGACTAACCCCAAGTATCGTTTCATATGGGTCTCTTTGGCCTCGTAAGACCCGTTTATTTGGTTGACGACCAGCATGGAATCCGCGAAAGCATCTACCTCTTTGATTTCCATTGCGTGGGCTAAGCTTAAACCTGCGAGCAGGGCCTCGTACTCGGCTTCGTTGTTCGAGCATGAGAAATCGAATCGCAATGCGTACGTTATCTTCTCTTCATTCGGGCCTGCCAATACGATTCCGGCCCCACACCCGTCTGCTCCTGCGGCACCGTCCGTGTACATTTGCCATTGGGCCTTTCGTACATCCGTTTCCTTCTGCTCAACCGCCATAACACTATCTTCATCTGGCATCTCTACCAGGAAATCAGCCAAGGCTTGACCTTTGATGCTTGGTCTTGGTTTGAATGTTATGTCGTACTCTCCCAACTCAATTGCCCATTTAGTCACCCGTCCCGATCTTTCTGGTTTTAGCAGGATGCTCCGGATTGGTTGGTTACTCAAGACCGTTACCGCATGAGCCTGGAAATACCTCCTCAACCGTCTCACTGAATAGACCAGCGCTACTATTAATATTTTCGATCAGAGAGTAGTTTAATTCCGCGCCCTGCAGAGTTCGACTTACAAAGTAGACCGGGACCTGCTGTTTCCCTCTTTCGGCAATTAGAACAGAACTCACAACCTCCCTGTTAGTCGACAGGTACATAATGAGGGGCTCTCCAATTACCGGACTTGCGACGGAAGGGATGGCCCGTAAGTGTTGCTTTAATTTTTCGAAAGCCTTTTCAGCCTCTTCCGACCATTCAACCTCTCCTTTCTTTGTGCACCCATGAAGGACTTTGAAGAAAGGTAATGATTTTTCCGCAGATTTTGCTAAGAACCGCCCAAGAGCCGCCAGTTTACCATTCAGACTTTGGACGTCCTTCACCGTTCGGGGAGTCTTCATTTTCAACAATGTTTCCACCTTCTCAGGGTTTGCTTGTATCCCAGACGAGGAGACAATGTGACCTAAAAACTTTCCCTTGCTCATACCGAATGAACACTTTTTCGGATTTAAGTTCATGTTAATCGCATGTAAACGCAACAAAGTTTCCTCCGTGTCTTTTATGAGGTCCCCATCTTCTCTGCTTTTTATCACCATGTCATCAACATATACTTCTAAATTTCGCCCAATCTGGTTCTCGAACGCCTTATCAACCAGTCGTTGGTATGTCGCACCGGCATTGCGGAGGCCGAACGACATTTTGATGTAGCAATATGTGCCTTTCGCCGTGTGGAAAGCCGTTTTTTCTTCGTCTTCCTTTGCCATCTGCACTTGGTGATACCCTTTGTACGCGTCTAAGAACGATTTCCATTTATACCCGCCCAGGGACTCGATCTTCTGCTCGATTTCAGGAAGGGGGTAACTGTCCTTTGGACAAACTCTATTGAGGTCTTTGAAGTCGACGCACATACGCATGGATCCGTCTCCTTTCTTTACTAGGACCGGATTAAATATCCAATTTGGATATTGCGTGCTGCGTAAGACTCCAGCTGCGACCAGGTCTCCCACCTCCTTATTCACCACCTCGTTTCGTGCCGGAGCCATCCCTCTTTTTGACTGTTTGACCGGGACGAACGTCGGGTTAACGTGGAGCTTGTGTTCAATCACTTTCCTGGAGACGCCTGTCATGTCCTTTGGCTGCCATGCGAACACATGCTTGTTCTTTTTTAACAAGGCTTCCAGCTCAGACCTTATTTTTCCCGGAAGGTGGCGACCGATCCTAACAGGGGTTTCGGGGTAATCTGGGTTGATAATCACGTGTACTTCTTCCTGTTCCGTCCAACTGTCCTGATGTGTGATACTGCCACACTCGGGCATGGGCATTGGCGTACCGCGTACAGTGACCACCCCGTGTTCCAAAGGGAATTTAAGCAAACCGTGGATTGTGGAAGCGATTGCCTGCAACTGCCACATTCCGGTTCGTCCTAGGATCGCGTTGTACCTGGAGGGGGCTTCGTTGACTATGAACTCGGTTGTAATTGTTTTGCTAACATTTGTATTCCAATCGGTCAGGATCAAAGGCAAATGGATCTTTCCCCGCGGCCACACAGATTGCCCTGAAAAACCTATTACGGAAGTAGTTGCGGGCTTAATGAAAGCTTGTACGTCCTTCGGGAACTTCTGCGGACCATCGTACGAGCGATGGTTCCACATATGACTAGTGGCTCCACCTAGGGGTGAGCAGAAAAAAAGGGTAACCGGAATTGGAACCGGAACCGCTTTGGAACCGCCGGTTCCGGTTCCTAAAATTATGGAACCGCCCAAGGAGGTTCCGGTTCCGATTCCCAAAATTTAGGAACCGGTAACCGGTGGATAACCGGAACCGGTGATTATTCGGTCTACTTTTGTTAAAATATTATATATATGATAAAATTAATGTCCAAATTTAACAATATGAGAAATTTTGTGTAATTTTTAATGAGTTTAGTCATTAATTAGTCTAAATATAGTGTTGTAATGATATAATATATAGAAAATCATATGTTTAAGTGTTTGGAGTTTATGATTATTCAAAGATTAGTTGATAAAATGACAAAAAATGATTAATATTTAAGCTTCACATCTCATTTTAATTTTACGATTTCAGAAACAGGGTAACCGGAACCGGCACCGGAACCGGAGGTTCCGGTTCCGAAAATTGAGGAACCGGTACAAGAGGTTCCGGTTCCGGTCAGAACCGGCGGGTACCCGGTTATGCTCACCCCTAGCTCCACCCCTATATGTCCGTCAGGGGTTGGTTCGTTTCCTCCGAATTCCAAGGTGGCAGTCTTCCTTTTTCTTGGGTGGGGGAGGGAACTGCTCCCTTCCTCTACCGCCATGATCTCAGTATCATATGCATCCTCCTTTCCTTTAACCAGTGGTTCCGCCACACAGACAACCTTTGCTTGGCCGGACGCTTCTTTCTCCCTTCGATAACTTTCGCATGACGCAGTCGCATGACCCATTATCTTGTGAAATTCGCTGTACGCGTTTGGATCTCTCGGGTATCTTTTTCTGACCGTCCGACTATCCTTGTCTCCCCGTGCTTCGTTTGTTGAGAATGCTTCAGGGCGATATGATCCATGCCTATCTCCCTGCAATCGACCTCCCGTCATGCGTCCTCTATAGGCATTTTTACTCTGACTGTTTTGGTGACTTGACCTGTATACGGGTTTTGATCGTTCGTGATACCGAGCCAACCCAGAACCGGGCGCTCCTTTCCTCTCCTGAGCTTCAAACCGAAGCTTTTCTGCACTTTCTTCTTCTTGTTTTAAGAACCTGTTGACCGTACTGATCATATCATCAGCCCTCTTGAAATCTCTCTTAGACAGCTCTCCTTCCCGGAAGACTCACTCATCATCGCAGCTTTCACGTATGGCCTAAGGGAAGGATAACTCTTCCGGGATTTTAATCTTTTAACATTTAATAATTCATTTAACATTTTATAATTAATTTATTTTTATAATTATTTATTATACCTTTATTACATCTCTCCGGTGACCACCACCCTCATATCTCTCCGGTGACCACCACCACCGTTCATTTTTTCGGCAAGAATTGAACCACCATTCATTTTATGTATACACTAGGTTATATTTGTGAAAATTCAGAGGTTGTTGTAATTTTGTTGAACATAACATTAAATAATAAAAAAAATGATTCGTTATGTAACCATATATAATACTAAATAAGAAATTATATTATATTTCTGTAAGATAATTATTTATTAAATTGTTAATAATGTTATTGTTATGATGATATATAATTACAGAATTATAATATTTAAAATATTTAATAAGAAATAATTGAGCATTAAGTAAATGATCATAAAAAAATATTTTGAAAAAATAAAAACAACAAACGTATACACCACCTTGATCATCATTAACCGGTTTCATGATATTGTTAAAAACATCTCATTGTTTGGTCATTAATGCATGAGAAAATTGATCAAATTCAATTTGTAATGTTGTCATATTATAAGATAACTCGTCTGTAATCATAAAATTGTTTGAAGAATCCAAAAAAAAAAAAAATCTTCATCGGGATATGACATATTGGTATAATTTTTAAAAGTTGAATTGTTATGAATTAAAATTGATTCGATCTCATACGACGTCAAGTTTTGAAGTTGGTTATATGTAGGTAGTAAATCTGAAATGAATATTTAATATGATCATTGATTATAATGCTTTACAATACAAAATGCTGGGTGGTGAATCTATTAAATTTTGGACGGATCCATGAAATAGTAATGTGCCTTTTTGTCAACTATTTAATAGACTTTTCCGGTTAGAACTTAACGGTTATTGTAACGTCAAAGATAGATGGAGGACTGGTGAATGGTTCTATAATTGGAGAAGACCTATTGTAACACCGCAAAATTCAGATTATTTTTTTAACAAAACATAACCTAACGGAAGCTTACCAGCCTATTACAGCTTACTAAATTATTTACAAACCAATAATAGTTTACGAAACCAACTTAAATTATTTTAGAAACAACCGGTGTTACTAAACCCAATGCTTGACCCTTTTACAAAACATCAGAGTATTAATGAACATTT
Source organism: Calendula officinalis (assembly GCA_963853835.1). Taxonomy (NCBI): domain Eukaryota; kingdom Viridiplantae; phylum Streptophyta; class Magnoliopsida; order Asterales; family Asteraceae; genus Calendula; species Calendula officinalis. The sequence goes on along the minus strand of OY970830.1, from coordinate 3,509,728 downwards.
TTCCAACCCGACTCTTTGGTCACTAGTCAACCTGAAAAGAGTCAACGAGATGAGGGAGGAAGAGTGCTTATTGTATCCAAATTTGACGTTTCAACTTCCATCTTTCTAATGCCAAGTGCCTGAAAATGTTAAATAAATAGTTATTTTGTCATTTTGTGTCATAGAACCTTATAAGAAATTGGTATGTCATTTAAGAAGTTACAAACATGATATAAAATACTCAACTTCAGGGGTTGTACTCCTCCAAAGAATCAAGATCAAGTTCGTTTCCCTAAATCACAAACATAAATAATACGTCCTCCAATTCAATATAAGTGCTACACTTTCTTTATATGTGTGATTCAAAATAAGTGCTACACGTTTCTTATTTTGTAAATTTTTATATATAAAATTACCATTTTATCCTTACTTAACTTTATTAAACATCATTAAGATTGCCACCTAATGTACTTTCTCTTTCTTCAACAAAGTCAAAGATTATATGTGGGACCCTTCTTCACTAATTATCCTCTTTAATATATCATAATCTATATTACAATGTTTTGCATCAAAAAGTGTGAAAATAAAAGTGTAGCACTTATTTTGAATCGAAGGAAGTATATTATTAGCACATCAATTATGTATGGTTATTTTGGGCTAAAAATTATTACACACCTCAATTTTCTTGTAATTTTTTTTTTCCAATTTCATAAGATGTAAATGAAATATATTAAAGGTCTTTCCACTAACATGTTTCCGTTTCATGTAGTGTTTGCTTTGTTAATTAAAGTGATAATAAGGCACAAGTTCCATTAGGGGTGAGCATTTGGAAAAAAACCGAACTGAAACCGGAGTGAACCAAACCGATAACATGTTATCGGTTCGGTTTGCTTTTGAAAATTCGTCATATTCGGTTCCGGTTCTATCGGTTCGGTTCATGGATAGGATAGAACATTTAGGCTAAAAATACCGAATCGAAACCCAACCGAACCGAAACAGATAACATGTAATGAGTTTGGTTTTGATTTTGAAAATTCATCATTTTCGGTTTCGGTCCTATCTATTTTGGTTCTGTTTCTGAATTATGCTCACCCCTAATTCCATACCGCAGTTCTTGATACCACAACCCTAATTGAATAAAATGAAGAAAGAAAGACCTTACACTAGATAGAAATTGAGATGATATAGAATCAATGGCAATTGATGAACCCGAAAACCCTACCCTATTCCCATCGTAATATTTACAAACAAATACTCAAAATCCAATAACAACCTGTCTTCAAATATCATAAATCCAACAAATCCAAACTACAATAAATCGAATAAATCTTCCAATAACAAACAATCAATATCCAATAATTTATTTGTTTTAGGTAGTCCATCAATTTTATCAAATCCCAAAGGACAATTATTAGCCCTTGGATGAAGAAAAAATCAAAGGTCAAGATCTACATTCAAACCATCACCACCACTACCAACACATGTGATCATCAATACCTTACCACCGCCGGCGGCGATGGACGGAGGACGGCGGCCGTCGGTGGTGGTTACCGGAGGTGGTGGTCGTGATTTGAAACACATGTGATTCGTAGTTTGTATGCTCCCCTGTTATTAGAAACTCATGTTTTTAGTGATTCACATGTGTTTCGTGACTTGAAACACATGTGATTCGAAGTAATATGCTCGTTTGTGTTTTGGAACTCCTGTTTTTAGTGAATTACATGTGTTTCACCTTTTAAAACACATGTGATTTGTAGTTCGTATGCTTCCCTGTGTTTTAGAAACTCATGTTTTTAGTGAATCACATGTGTTTCGTGACTTTAAACACATGTGTTTGAAATACATGTGATTCGTAGTTCGTATGCTCCCCAGTTATTAGAAACTCATGTTTTTAGTAATCACATGTGTTTCGTGACTTGAAACACATGTGATTCGAAGTAATATCTAATGATGATTTTCGGTTAAAACATTTAACAAAACGCAGCGGAAAGATAAATTCACCATGAACAGATCTTGATATCAATCATACAATTAAACTATAAACAGAATCAAAGAGTTAGGAAGAATCATTCATACCCTAGAAGCCTTTGATTATAATGATTTGGATGGTAGTAATAGTCGACCGAAACCAAGAACTCCAAAAGGGAATTCCTCCAAAGCTAGTCCACACAACACTTGTGCTAGAACACCAAGGATGCTAGTCCAAAATCTAAGCAAGAAGAAAGCAAAAAACTCTAGAGGGAGAGTGTGTTGGGGACGGCAATAGCAAGAAGAAGCTAGTCCACACAACACTTGTGCTAGAACACCAAGGATGCTAGTCCACACAACACATGTGATTCGTAGTTCGTATGATCCACAATTTTTAGAAACTCTTTTTTTAGTGAATCACATGTGTTTCGTGACTTGAAACACATGTGATTCGAAGTAATATGCTCGACTGTATTTTGGAACACCTGTTTTTAGTGAATCACATGTGTTTCACCTATTGAAACACATGTGATTCGTAGTTCGTATGCTCCCATGTGTTTCAGAAACTCATGTTTTTAGTGAATCACATGTGTTTCGTGACTTGAAACACATGTGATTCAAAATAATATCCTTGTCTATATTTTGGAACCCATGTGTTTTAATGAATCACATGTGTTTCAATACATTAATACCACCACCAGCCCCACCACCACTGTCAGTCACCGCCACCACCGACGGCCGCCGTCGGCTACTGGAGGACGGCGGCGGCTGTAGGTGGCAGTGGCTAAGGGATTTGATCTTGACCATGTTGATCCAATGGCTAGGATTTGTACCTTGAAATTATACAAAACTCTTGGACTAACTATAACACAACTCTAGTTAATAAACAAATTAATGTTTTTTTTCCTTCCAAAAATTGAATGGTAAGTGAGAGAAGGAGAGAAAGAATAGTGATAGAGAGGAAGTCCAGCTTCTTAGGTGGTTTCGGATACCATACTATCACTTTCAAACAAATATTTTGTCAAGTTAATAGATAATACACAAAAAATATTCGTGCCTTTTTGAGTTATTAATAAAAAGATAGAGTTGTATTCTAGGGAGTCCAAATGATTTGTCTAGTCCTAAGGGACAAATCCTAGTCATTGGATCAAGATGGTCAAGATCAAATCCCCCACCTACAACCGCCGCCTCCGGCCACCTCCGTCCGCCGTCCGCCGCCGCCGTCCGCCGGCGGCGGCGGCTGGTGGCCGGCGGTGGTGGTGGTGGCTGACAGTGAAGGTGCTGGTGCTAATGGGGGTGGTGGTGGTATTGATGTATCGAAGCACATGTGCTTCACTAAAACACAGCATATTACTTCGAAGCACATGTGCTTCAGGTCACGAAACACATGTGCTTCAAGTCACTAAAAACATGAGTTTCTAAACACACAAGAGAGCATACGAAGCACATGTGCTTGACGTTATGAAACACATGTGCTTCACTACACGGAAAAAAATCAAAACAAGTGACGAACATATCATTATGAAGCACATGTGCTTCATAAAGCCAAGCACATGTGCTTCATAAAGCCAAACACATGTGTTTTTGTTCCTGAACACATGTAACTTACAAGCAAGTCATTTGTGTTTGAATCACGAAGCACATGTGCTTTACGTTATGAAACACATGTGCTTCACTACACAGAAAAAAATCAAAACAAGTCACGAAGCACATGTGCTTCCAGTCACGACCACCAATTGTGGTGGTGGTGGTGGTTTTGAATGTTGATCTTGACCATTAATTTTTTCTTGATCCAATAGCTAATAAATGTCCATTGGGACTAGATAAAATTAATAGACTATCTTGAACATTTCACTAAAAAGATAAATATAATTTAAGCCTACAACTCAGCATACTCATATGCATAGTTTTCAACTTATAATTTGACTCATAACTTGAAATTTGAGAATTTAACTCGCAACAAGACTCGTAAGGGTCGTGATATTTAAAAAAGTAAAGTGATCCTAAAAATCGATAATTTCATATTTATCCTTGTAAACTTTCAATATTACATATATATCCTTATAAATTTCGTTATTACATATATATCCTTATAAACTTTCAATGCGTTTTTTAATCTGGTGACTGTTTTAACCTAATTTTTTTCAATTGGGAATTTAATGAACGGTTAATTTGCTTATTGAAAGTCACCATTCTGCTCCAAATCAAGACTTTTATAATCCCATTTTCTACTAATTATAATAAACAATGATTGGAATACAACCGTAACCCTAACAAAAATCTAACAATGAACTTTTATACTACTTATTAAAAAGGCTAATTTCTTTTTTACTAGCTTATTGAAATGTATGTTTGAGTTTTAACAAAAAAATCAAACATCTTACAAAAAAACTTCAAAATTCGAATTAAATTGAATTTGTTAATAACTATCAACAAATTCTAATAAACAATAATTTGAATACAAAACGGGCGGATGAAGCCTACACTTATTTATGCAACATAAATATATAACAAATTCAATTTGTTGATAATTTGCATTGGCTATCATGTAGCAGCAGAATACAAATGCATACCAAATGTTTATGCAATACTGAAGCATCTCTCATCACTATAAATCCTCTATTAAAGATAATGCTGGCTTTTTGAAAAATTCAAATATGTTGCACCTAAATAGCAGATTTATATGGTCCCAGAAACAAATTTCGGAGATTATACACAATATATATTACATAATTTAATTAGTTTTAAAAATTTTAAAATTCAAATATGTTGCACCTAAACTCGCATAGTAATTAAAAATTAAAATATCATATTGCTGCCATTATTCAAATTGTCATAGTAACATTTTAAAAATATATTTTGTATATGCTTGAGAACGGCACAAAATCAAAATGAAATGTAATTGATTTTATGTTATGTAGTCTAAAAAAATCATATTTTCAAAATTGTTTTGGTAGAATTGTGATAAACCACAACAAAACAAAACGATGAATGCATGATTTACCCATACTATTTTTTAAAATAAGAGTATTTGTTGATCATGTATTCATGTTAAATAATCCCTTGCTTTCATGTAAAAAAATGATAACTAACCGTTGTTTGTTTAATTTTGCAGATTGGAGCCTTGCAATCAGAGAGTGATGAAGCAGAAAATTGTATGGTGATATTACACGTGATGTGTAATATACTCTATAGCCTCCGAAAACAACATCTCCAATAACCAAAATATTGGAGATTTGGGAGATAAAATCATGAAAAATAATTCTTGTGAGACTTTCTGAACCGTTTTACGTATTGGTAAGGAGCTAAAATCGGACTTTTTGAGCTGGGATAAACGAAGGTATTTTTTCTAAATCTATATAAGTTTGGAATATAATGATTTTTTTTAAGAAATTGGCTGTGATTTCAGAGCTGGATTAACGATAATTTGGGAAAGTTCGAATATTTGATTATTTTGAATTGAAATCTCCGGATTTTAATGTGGATTACGTTTTTTTTTTTGGAATGTTTTGTTTGGATGTTATTAAATTAATTATATTGTTTGCATATTCGAAAATGGGGAAAAGATCCCCGAATAATTTGCCAAAAATGGCTGGGTTTTAAAAATTTGGAAAAAATCAATTGGCTGAGTAATTGGTTGACCAATGGTATAATTCCACGTGGCATATTGGACCAATGGTAGAGCTTCAAACTGATGAGTTGTCATGCAAAAATCAAATGTAGGCTCATATATAAGAGAAGATTATCCCTTAAAAAATAGAATGAGATACGCCTTAAAAAGGCTTAAAGATAAAGCCATTAAGAAATCAACATGTAAGAAGGTTCTTTAATCTTTTCTTTTCTTTCTAAAATTACACAAAAACTATGCGGAATATAGGATTGTTTCAAATTTAGAACTCTTGAGTATTTCCTTATATACTTGATCCGTAAGAATTTCAATTCGACTCAACTCGTGCAAATTTGAGTCACAGTTTCAAGTCACCACTTTTTAAGTGTAAGCTGACTCGACTCATAACTTGTTCGAGTTTTGCAAGTTGCCGCTATGCTCATATGATTGTGACACCTAGCAACTCCAAAGATTCACTTCAGATCAAGGATGTAAAAAGCTAAAAGCAAATCAACGGTTTATAAAAAATCGAATGTTTGTTAATTATGTCATATCGGATGTTGTTAATTATCTGTCATTTCATATGTATTTCATTCTTAGATCAAATTAATTGCATATAATTTAGTCCCTAATTGAACACACACAAACAGGGGCGGAATTAGTATAGAGCACACGGTGACACGTGCTACTGCTAAAAAAAAATTCGGTACGATAAATTTTCAGGACTTTTTTATTGTTATAGTATTTTAAGTACATTAATATATATCTGAAAAGGCGAAATAAGACACATCCATCTACTAGCGCAGCTGGCTAGCACTCCTTGCATGTATATAAGAGGTCATGAGTTTGAATCTTGTTGTTGCTATTTTTTTAAATCAATTTTTTTCCCTTTCTAAGCCTCTATATTACAAGAGTTTTTCCTTTCTCGGCCTCTATATTTCAAGTTTTTTTTTTTCCTTTTTTACCTTATATATTTCAAAAAAAAATCTTTAGTCCAAACATTTCAAATCATTTTCCTTATTCAATACTTTAATTATAAAATATAATACAATTTTATAAACCAACATTTTTATAGATTAAAAACTTATTCAATATCCCAAATCAATCTTAAAAAAACCTCTAACTATTAGTTAATAGTTCACATCCAAAGACAACCCTAACATTTGAACCAAATAAAAAAACATAAACTGTATATTTTAGATTTTGTAATATGTTTATAAAATTAATAATTCTTTTGTAGGTTAATGAAATATATTCTTGAAGATTTGCTGGTGTATGTAACTAAAAAGGGTGATATGTGCTATAACTTTTTTTTTGTTAAATTTGTTTTTGTTTCGGGACGTTGCCACTGGGATCCCACTAGAGGTCGCAGTCCCCTTAATCCCGCTTTTTTTATCACCACAAGGGTGCTACCACTAGTGGAAGTTTCTAATTCCGCCCCTGCATACAAAATTCCCTCATTGGTCCACTTATAGTGATCTAACTAACCTTACCTTATTTACTCTTGGCAATTTCTTTAGGCTCGTGGTTATGGGTATTATTGGTTACACCAAAAATTGTCACATCAAATGTAATCTAAACACAATCACACCACACCACTCTGAAAGAAATATTCATCACAACACAACATACACCCAAATAAATATAGAGGGGTCCCACCCAAATTCTGAATTTCCTCACATACCCACCACATCGTATAAGGCATTCCACTTCATCACCACAGTACGAATAAAATAGCTCATACCAGTTAGCCTTAAACTTTAATTGGTTTTTATTACCACTATTAATTAACATTAACAATTCCAAAACAATTTCAATAAATGCTAATGATTTTGGTTCCAAGATTGCCTATAGGGGTGATTTTGACACTACAAAAAGTGTTTTGCACACCATTGTTTTCCAGTACTTTAACAATATACTTTAATTGTTATAAAGTGTATTGTGTAAAAGAATTTGAGTGGCGTCAAAATCAATTCATGATTGCCTATACCACCATCGGTGACCCCCTTCAACAACCCATTCTCACGCTAACTTATGGCCTATGGGAGTATGGGACAAAAATCGACTCGAGAATTTTTGTCAAAAATATCAAAACTCAAAAAATTGATTTGCAGATCTATGTGTTTTTTTTTTTTTTTTTTTTTTTTTTTTTTTTTTTTTTTTTTTGGTCTTTTGCAACTTCAAAGTTCAAGAGCTTAAATGTTCTTGTTTTTTACTCAAAATGCTTGTTATTTGTGATGTACCATGAAAAAAACTCCAAATCACAAGGATGAGGATTTCATGAAGTGGAACAACTACATTGTACTTGTGAATTTGGTCACTATACAATAACCCTTGTATACATGCATATACATGACAAATGATTCATGAACATGAAGTGATTTTCTTTATATATCTCTACATACTCATGATGCCACCAATTTATATTTTATTTATTATTATGATTTTTATTTTTTTTCCGCCATACTTTTGTCAGAGGTCTTTTGGAAATAATTTCTCTAACCCCAGGTAGAGTTATCATTGTCTGCATCTCACCTCACTTATACCTCATACTTGACGGGATTAGATATCATTATCATTGTTTTTAAGTGCTAAATGACCAAAATACCCCTTCATAATAAAAAAATTAAAAATTTTAAAATAAAAAACAAAAAAATGATTTTTTTAAAAAAATGACCAAAATACCCCTCAATATATAAAATATGTTATTAATCTTGACCATTAGATCTTATTGATCAATGGTTGAGATTTGTTTCTCGGAACTTCGTAAAAATAATTGACCTCCTTGAACGCAACTCTATGTAATTAATTCTAAACTAATATGCTACTATGTAGAAACATTATTTATCAACGCATAAATAATTCATAGTTCTAAAAAGCCCGCCTTGGTTTCGTCATGTCTCGAAAAGGCTTAAGGTCTGACCATGTCGTCACGCCTTGGTCCAAAGCTTGGACGTCAAGGCTTGGCGTATGTTAAAGTCCAATTTGACTCATTTTTACCCGTCATAAACTGTGTTTTTAAGCGTATTAAAGATGTTGGGTCATATAATCCCTATATATAGTTATTTAGTTATATAAATCGTTGAATAAGTCGAAAATGAAGATAAAAATTAATTAACTATGTTATAAATTTATAATTATGCGTTTATTTTATCTTTTTTTGTATAATTATATATATAAAATTATAATTTATATACGAAATTGTCGCTTTAAGTCACGCCTTGAAAAACACCATGTCTCGCCATGCTCGCCATAGCTTAAGGCTTGATAGTGCCACCACGACGCGGCTTGCGTTATTTAGAAGCTTGATATAATTATAAGACTTCCCTAAATTTTGAAGCCACTCACTTAATGGGCTTAATGTATTTGTTTGCTGATCCATGTAAGTTTTTGGACCATTTTTATATCATGGGTCAAATGGCCCAAATATCAGCAAAATAAAGTTTCCGTATAGTTGGGCTACAACTTTACTTTTAAGAAAAAATATTCATAACTCTGTTTAGCAATGGTTCAGGATGTTTTCACAACTATATTTTCGCTACCTACACTATTTTCCCAAATATCAAAACTCAATAAATTAAACTAAATATCAAACAACATAATAACAATTTCTCAATGAAGAACACCTTGACAACATAATAACAATTTCATGATTCAATTATCATGATAGTTTCTTCCCCAAGCAATTTTTAGTTCATGTTTTAAAAATCACCTATTGACTAATTTAAGCTTCATAACAAATTTCAACCCATGGAACTAAAAAACAGAAAATCAATATAAATAACATAAAAATAATTGTAGGATTACTACTAAGAATTTACTATTAGCTATTACCATTCAACAAGGGATGGTTATGGATATTTTAGTTTGACATTTTGTTATTGCATTTGAAATTGATAAAGTTGCTCAAACCCCTTTACCATTGCCAGACATGTGTTTACCAAGCATTAATTTAGCAAATCTCTATTTCATCATCTCCATCTTCATTTCACATTAGATTCAAGCCTCTGAAAATATGAACTAACTTTAGTGAGATAAAACAACATAATATGAATTGAACAAACCAAACAAATTAAGAATTGAACAAACCACGATATCATAATGCTAATTGCAATATACACTGAAAATTAACAAACCAAACAATTACAATTATAAAACTCTATACACTGAAAATTAACAAACCAAACAATTACAAAACTCAAGCATCTCAAACCCCTTTACCATTACCGTTGGAATGTGTTTAATGCTCGGGGACTTGTGTGCAAATACTGAGGACTGAAGTGTAAATACTCAAGGACTGGAATGCAAGGTAGCTGAGGACTTGTCTGAAATTATTGGAGTATAAATACATCGTTATGGATTAGGTTTCTGCAGCTTTCATTCTATCACAAATATCAACATACGTTTTCTCTCTGATCTATCATCTTCGTTGTTTAGGGTTTAGTTTTCTGAAGAATCGTTTTATGTAAACGTTTAGTTTTCATTTAGATCTTCTCAGTTTTAGTGTTGATAGTGTTGATTTGTAAAGTTCGTTTTAGAGATTTCTCTTTGCATGTTGTTTGGATTCAGATCTGGTTCATTTTAGTTTTGTTAATAAGAGTTTCTTCATTTTTAACAGTTTGTGCCCCATTTGTGTTACACCTCAAATTTAAGTCAGTTAATCGGTTGAAATCATCTCCCCTTTTCTCACTTGTTTAAGTTTTCGAAGATGACTAGGTTTTTTAAAAGAGAAATGATATTTAGTACTACCATTTAGACCTACTCATAGGCCTACCCACTTGATAGGATGACATGTGTATTCCACAAATTCTCTGTCCTAATATTATCCCTTGATTTTGACGCGTGTTTGACAGGTGTCTTCATATAATGAGTATGTCTAAATGATAAGCTTAAATACCATTACTCTATTTAAATTTTTTCCTTATACCAGCCACGCCGACGCTAAGAACTCCGAGGGAGAATCTTCTTCTACCCCTCCTCCGGCGGAAAAGGAGAAATCTGTAGGTTTAGCGCTTAAGCGGGTAATCATTTCTTGATGCTATATGGGTGGTTATCCGACTCCACCGAGGCATCATATATAAACCAGTGGAGATTGGTTCACTAGGGTCGGCCAAAGATGAAGATATTATTAACACGATTCTTCCATCGGAAGTAACAAAAGCTTTGAAATCAAGATACGGCGGTGCTACGTTGCCAGATTTTGAAAGTTACAGAGTTACTTCATGTAAAGTGTACGCTACAATTTTGGATCAGCTTGCAGAGCGAAAAGGTGTTCCTTAAACCAGTGGAGATTGGTTCACTAGGGCCGGCCAAAGATGAAGATATTATTAACACGATTCTTCCATTGGAAGTAACAAAAGCTTTGAAATCAAGATACGGCGGTGCTACGTTACCAGATTTTGAAAGTTACAGAGTTACTTCATGTAAAGTGTACGCTACAATTTTGGATCAGCTTGCAGAGCGAAAAGGTGTTCCTTATGTGATCAAAGAAATTTCTAAAACGATCTTGGAGGTGATTGTTTAAATTCTTTTATAAAGTGAAATATTGTTCTGTATATTGTGATTTCTTTAAATTCTTAATTGTGATGATTAACATCTTGGAGGTGATTTCTTTAAATTCTTAATTTTGATGATTATCCTACAGATATCGTCCCAAATCTCCAATGAAATACCTCATCACATGCTTTTCAAAAAAGAGGCTTTTATAAAGATGCATCAGAAAGGTATGGATTTACAAGAAGAGTACACACATTTATTAAGGAATTTGGAAGAACATAAGGTGGTTGTTAATGTGTTGAATAAGAAATGTGCATACTTAGAAAAAAAGGACGCACGTTTAATAAAGAATATGAAAGAACATAATGAAATTCACAAGAAGTTAAAACATGAGGTTACAAATTTAAAACACCTTATTAAGAAGTTGCAAAAGGAGTCGTTAGAGTCGGATTCCAAGATAAATAAGGCTGAAATATAATATGAAGATCTGGTGAAGGTTCACAATACTGTAAATGAAGAGGTTGAACTTTTTAAAGAAAGTAACAAGGATTTGCAGACTAAGCTTCAAAAGTTTGTTGATTTCCATAAGGAAATGGGGAAAGAGGCTTTGGAGGTGTTCAAGCATTCCAAAATTTTAAGGTCAAAGTATAGTGGGTTCAACAATTAGAGTTTTTTTTTGTAAAAGTTTGATTTGTATGCTTAAATGAAATGATTGTTAGATTTGAGGGTTCTGTGTAGGGGTGATTATCGGGCCAAAACCGAACTGAACCGAACCGATAGAACCGATAACCGATAACAATGAATTTTCAAAACCGAAACCGAACCGATAACATGTTATCGGTTTCGGTTCGGTTCGGTTTTGGTTCGGTTATTTTAGGCCAAATGTTCATCATTTTTCCAAAAACCGAACCGAACCGGACCGAACCGATAGAACCGATAACCGATAACGATGAATTTTCAAAACCGAAACCGAACTCATAACATGTTATCGGTTTCGGTTCGGTTCGGTTTCGGTCGGTTTTCGGTTCGGTTCGGCTTTTTCGGTCAAAATGCTCACCCCTAGTTCTGTGTGTTGAGGTTTCTCTGTTCTTGAATGCAACAAATGTATTGTTAGATTTGTAAATGAATGATCGCCTTGTTTTGTTCTAAGTTTTTTCTTATTATTTATTTAAATTTTGTGATAATGCTTTGCAAAACCCAGAGTTATCAAAGTCTTCACACAAGTGTAATTTCATTTCTTTATGAAAAATGCTTCGTCTAGAAGTACAGGTAGCGTGTAAAATATTTTTATTTTATTTTCTTGATTACTTTAAATACTTATATATAATCATATTAATTTTTTTCTTGATTACTTTGAATGCTTATTGTCATTTTATTAAAACATTTAAATTATTAAACTACTGTATTTTTTTATGTATGAAACATTGTAGGTTGATGCAGGCTATAACAATCTCCCATTTAGGTTTAATGAAGAAGAAAGTTAATGCTGTTCAAAATTTCAAATGTTTCTACTAAATTTTGCAAAAAATAGCTAGGTGTTTATATATATATTAAAGGGTTAGGGTCAATTTAGGTTTGGGTCAACATAGGTTGGAAAATGGGTCAAAGCAGGTTCGAGTCAAACCAGGATGGATCGGGTCAAGTTGGGTCATCTATCATTTGTTTTGACTAAGTGTGTTAATTGAAACAAAGTCTTCTTTCTTAGAAATAACATCCTAAATTGTTTTTTTTAGAAAAAAAGTCATTTTATAGTCGATATATTAATTATTTATGAAGTCCAAAAAATTAATGTGGGATCTATGTGCTTCCATTGATAATTTCAGTTTTGGTTGTAGGTTTTTTTGAATTTTTTGCTCAATATGGAATATATCCGTCTTTGATTTGAATAAAAGAAGGCGGTCGGTGCTACATCTCTCGGGATTGATCAACCAGGTTTGAAGTTAATTACTGTTCTTAATGATTTTAGAACAGAGGGTGCTCCGTCTTTGCTTTCAATAATGATTTATCAATAAAAGTTAAATTTTTATTTGCAATTACTATGAAATATACTTTTTACTCGCACTTGTTAGAGAAATTCTTGTTTGTTTGAGATTTTGAAAAGCAGGTATTGTAAACAGAAACAATTTAATTATTCATTCTTAAAATGTGGGATGGTGAGCCATTCGATTTTGCTCAGGTATGTTTCTTGATACGTTTCGTTTATATATAATTAATGATGATATATGTTTGAGATGTATGTTTACATATTCTATTTGAAATAAAGCATCTCAAATCATAACTAATTATCACAAAACAAAATGAGACTAACATCTCAAAAACTAATTATCACAAAACAAAATTCAATCAAGAATCTACGTTGTCTTATTCACATTTAGTCTAAAATGGATGTTAAATTTTAATATTTTGTTTCCCTGAGAGTTTGATGATACTTTAGGTTTATGAGATTTTTGTATTCATGTAATTTTAAATGATGATAGACTGTTTGATGTCTTGATCCAGTATATATGTTTGTATTCATCGTTGCTTTTTTAAGAGTATTGCGTACTACATAATTAAACGAGTAGAAACTATCAATAATCACATCTCAGTCTTAATTTATATACAAATATGATTGGGAAGTGTGTGTGCAATACATACCTTGGGCAGAATGGCAGATATTAGTCTAATTGACGTTCCAAAAAATTGTCATGTACATTTTGATGTAATTTCAATATATTATCTATTTGTTTGTATTGCAACTGATTTAAAGAAGACAAAATTTTACTTCACTGGTAAAACCCAGATCTAGGTGAATTACTATCTTCAACCAAGATACCAAATAAAGTTGAGAATATAAGTTCTTAATAAAACACAAATTTGGCCATTTTGACCTATTCTCTTGTGTATGGGTTGATATTGTTGTGTTTTAGCTTAAATATGTGAAATAATAATAAAAGTACGAGTCCAACGTTTTTGAAATTTCACTTAAAGATTTTTTTATTTTTTTTTAAGGATTGCCACCCCTTAATTCTACACTTTTTTTGTCTATGCCGGAACTTGAACCTACAACCATGCGGGATATCATTCTTTCACCAATTGTCAAATTTTATACCATAATTTGTTAGTTTATAATAAGTGACAGATTCAATATCATTTTTGGCTAGTTGTGAATTTCACGGGTCATAACCTAGCTAGTTGTATATAAAATTAAAGAATCGGTTTACATATCACTACTTTTATACATGCACCACAAAATTAATAGTTTAGTTCGTTTTACTCTTTATAAAACAATCATGGACATATAAAGATAATATTACCAAAATTGAAATTTTAGTGGTTTTATTGATATAAATGGTAATATACAAATCATCTATCATAAATTCTATTACTTCTGTAATGTGGATGTGTTGCAAGTCACAATTATTATTTTCGTAAGTTATTATAAATCTTATTTTGATCTCCTTGTTTATTCTAAGAGAAATAACAAGATTACAAAAGGGTAGTTTATGAAGTAAAGTGATTTTAACACAACAAATCAATAATTTGAAAACTTGTTCCTTGTGGTGTTTACAGTTTTACCGTTGTGACTTGTGTGTTTACAAAATAATAGATTTTTGATGAAAAATAAATATCAAATTACTTAATTATTTTTTAATTCAATACCCTTTTATAACTACTTTTCTAATTATAATTGAATTACTTCAATATCATATTTAGAGCATTAGGTGTGGTCACATTAAGTCGGAGTGCCACCTCCGCGCCACTTATGCGTCACATCATTATTTCACATTTCACATTCAAAACCCCAAATACCCCTCTACCATAACTTAACCTAAAATATATTTTTTGGACCCACTAAAATACCCTTTACCCAATAAAAACACCCGAAACACACTCTCTCTCCTCCCTATTCGCTCGTTGCCTCCGCCAATGGTCCGACTTGGGCCCTCACTCACCCCACACACGGTGTGGTGGCGAGGGTGAAAACCCCTCCACCTCAGCAATTTGATTCTGACGAGGGGGTGTGTTCGTGATTGCACCGTATCCTCTTAATATTCTGAAATTTTTCCAACTTATATACGAACTATCATATGTACAAAAAATGCAAGCGTTGTAAAGTTCAAAATATAGAAATACGGAGTACTAATAATACTTCTGTTAACTAAAAGCTTAGCAATTACTACATTTATTTTATATAATTTATTCCCTCTAATAAAAATTCAAAATTTTTAAATGTCACATGGTCAGTGACTCAGTGACATGGGGACAGCCTGGTCATAATCTAGATTTTAGAAGGGTAAGATTGTAATTTCATATATACCTACCTGCTAAAGAGTTACTTCCTCCGATTTAAAATAAGTGATACATTGTTGGTTTCACGGTTTTTGAGGCAAAATATGATAATGATAATTAAATTAGATTAATTGGATGGTTAGTAGGGAATGGGTCCCACAAATTTTGAATAAAGTGAAGTTAATAATGTTTAAAAGTAAAAGTAAGGGTAAATGTGTCATTTCACTTTATTAAAGTAGATAGTTAGTGGGTGTGGGTCCCAATACTTTTTACCAAATAAGGTAAGTTTTCAAAGTGTATCACTTATTTTGATACACCCAAATATGAAAAGTGTATCACTTATTTTAAATAGGAGGAAGTATGTTATTGCGTATGTTTATCTAGAGAGAATTTTCAAGTACGCAAATTGTAGCCCTTCGTGTTATGTTATTGCGTATGTTTATCTCGATCGATTTACTCAACAACACCCTGCACTTTCCGTCAATTCGTACAATGTTCATCGGTTGTTGATTACTAGTGTAATGATTGCTGCGAAGTTCATGGATGATTTGTAAGTTTTTTTCGTTTATAATTCAGTTTCTCTTCGTGCAATTGTGTGGACTTGGGTGGAAATTGAGCTTATTTTGAATGTTTTTTAGGGTTTTTATTTGAATTGCGGTGCATGATTCGTGAAATTTAGCTCTAAATTACGTGAATTTAACTCTATGTGTGGTTTTAGGGAAATTTGAGCTTATTTTGAATGTTTTTGAAGTCTTCTTATTGAAATTGGGGTGCATGATTCGTGAATTGAGTAATAATAACATACGTGATTTAACTGTAACCATGGTATTTTGAGAAATTTAGCTTGTTTGAATGCTTTTTGAGGTTTTTGATTGTAATTGGGTGCATGATTCGTGAAATTAAGCCTTAAATGACATGATAATAAGTGCAATTTAACGATTTAAATCTTATCATTTGACAATTGTCTAAATCACATTATTGGCATCTAATTCAGTTTCCTTTAGGGTTTTACAACTTCAAGAGTAGTTAATGAAGTTAAGAACTAATGCATTCATAAAAGTAAAGAAAAATAAGAAGGGGGACTTAAATTCTTTGCTTCAATTCCCTCTTTGCAAATCAATTAATATGGTGGTTTTAAAATAAAAAGCTATTGATATGCATCAAATGTTGTACGCAGTCTATTATAAGTTGTACCTTTTTCATCTTTTTAGTTTTGTCCCCCACCATGAATGACCCCCGTGAAAAGAGTATAGCACCCACCACATAATTAATCTTGGAGTTAAAGTTCAATAAATCGTAATTTAGATCACCATAAAAAAGTATCTTACACAAGAGAAGATAACACTTCTATACAAAGACTTATGTATTCTACATCTAATACATGTCTATAGCAAAATCTTTCATGACTACACACCATACATAGATGCGATCATCAAGATCATATCAATAGGAGGTGATATTTACACAATTACACCATAAAACTACTTTTCTCATTACATTGTACAAGTTTTAAAGCAGATTATGCAATTAAAATATAGATTATCTATACAATATTATAAAGCATTTACCCATTCCTTAATTAGCAAGGTTGAAAATTCAGCCAACATACTTGCTAATTATGGAATAATGGGTGTTTTTAAAAAAGGCTTCGTGCAGGATTCGAACATGGGCGCTCTGTGTTATTGGCAAACACGCTTACCTGGGAGACAACTTGTTTCAGATATCCCTCCCTACATAGATATTGCTTACCATGGAATTGACTCAATCCTAAATCCCATGCTTGTGTTGTCGCTTCCCATTCTCACACAAGCGTCTCCT
This sequence comes from Calendula officinalis, assembly GCA_963853835.1. NCBI lineage: Eukaryota > Viridiplantae > Streptophyta > Magnoliopsida > Asterales > Asteraceae > Calendula > Calendula officinalis. The sequence continues at coordinate 3,492,588 of OY970830.1, read as the reverse complement.
CGGTTCCTCAAACAAGCGTCCCCTCGATTCCTCCAATACATACACCCATTAACATCAGAAAAATTGAGAATCGTAAATACTAACTTTATGAATCGTCCCCTCTTCCATTAACATCGAGGAACAATTCATCGCCGTCGCCGGGGCCAACACCGTCTAGCGGCATTGCTCAACTTCAACTATGAGTCTCACCGTCACAGATTGTGCTTCCAACTTCATTGTCTATTGTTCTTTTGCAGGTTAATTGTTCCTCAATCTACTCCATTTATGTTAATTTCATGTAAATTAACTTTTAACCTACTAAGTTCATTTATTTCATATGAACTTGCTTTTGATTATCATCTCTCAGGTACCTCGCTGTCTCACAACACGATTTACATTGTTACATACATTTGATATATCCCTACGCACAATCAGGTTTGTATATTTATGTTGCGTTTTTTTGAGATTTACTTTTAGGGTTTGGTATTTAATTTGTTATAGTATTACCGTTTTGAAATTATTAGTGGTTAGTCAGTCTTCATCACATTTTGTTGGTTTTGATTTTTGTGGGTTTTCTTAGGAGATGTATGAGATGTGGTAACAAAATTAAACCCATTGGTTACTTTATTCAATTGTAGGCTTTCATTAATATTGTTTGGGATTGAGCATTGATTTTTGTGTGCCTTCCAATTGTTTTATTAAATTGTTTTAATATTTTATAATTCCTTTTCTCAGGCAATTGAGAAGTTAAATGGAACAAGTTTTGGTATAAGGTTCATTGCTGTTGATTGAGCTGTTCCAAAGAAAATTTATACAGCTGGTTCTTAACTAGCTTAGTCGCTTTACAAGATAGTAACATTTTAGTAATTTCTATGCATTTATATATTTTATATTCATATATTGCTGAAGGATTTTTCAAGTTGCTAATATTGGCATATATTTATATAATCTTTGTTTTGTTTTTTAATTTTTCATGGTTATCGGAAATAGAGGTTTAATTTGTCATGTTGTCGTGTACACACTTGCTTGAAATTGTTTATAGAATTTTCACGTATGTATTTTGCTTTTTGACTATTTTCATATTATGATTTTGATTTGTGAATCATTGAATAATTAATTTATGCAGGTTTTGGTATGAGAATACAAATAAGGATGAAATACAGAAACTAATACCCACTGAATTCCTGCCTAAAATTCAGAGATTATTGACACTTCTTTTCCAAAAGTTCCATAAGAATGGAGAGAATATATACTTAAATCAAAAGAATAGGTACTATATTGTTATAGACCTCACATTTTACAGGATTTTAGAGATGGGTTTTTTGATCCATAAAGCAGCTCATGATTTAAACAGTTAAGGTTTGTTTTGATTCCTGTAATTGGGAATTAGTTGGTTCGGATAAATTGTTCTGGCTTAAAGGAAACGGGCCACACGGTCGAAAGTTGGCCAAATTGGTTTTTTTATGCATGAATAGTTTTAATGCTTCATATTTAAATAATTGGATTCTTGAAATATATATATTTTTTAATCATCTTTGACGCTCTGGTTATTTGTAAATAAAGATTTTATATTTCACATGATGTGTTTCAGGTTAACTGACCTGAACAAAAAGTTACCCGTTTTGACATGTTTTAGATAAATATGGTTCTGCATTTGAGTTCTCACTCGGAGATTATTCCCTGATAAACAAATGTTATATTTTTTTTTTAGGAAGTTCTTAATATTGCGGGTTTCGGCAAATTGATGTCCGTGAGAAGTCACAAGGCCTGAGGGACCGGGTTAGTTCAGAAACATTGCATGAAATATGATGTGCGTTCCAGTGTAGAAGTACTGATGTATATTAAGAGAGAATTTGGTTGAAAAATGACATTGGTGGATAACTAATTAGAGTCGTCTCCGCACAAAATCGCAGATGACAATCATGGGCAAAAAGGATCTCTATCTGATCATAAATACTCTAAAATTGACATTTAGTTGACATTGCTGATTTTTAACGTCAAGATTAATTTTTGAACTCTTTTAAACATACTCTTCATCTCCGTTATCATTGCATCGTGTTGGAACCTTACCATTATTAGAAAAACTGTGTAATCGAACAATATTTATTCGCCGCAAAAATATAATTATACAAGGTACCTGCTAGTGATATTTGAACAAGTTTTGTTTGTGTAAAAATCAATTTCCTCTAGACAAGCTCACAATGACCTTCCAAAAGTCAATCATGGGTTCCAAAATGACCTTCCAAACTTCTAAGCAATTATCAGACAGAGACAACAAAATGTAGCAAAAAACTTGAGCATAAGTCAGAAAACCTTTCAAAAGCTTTCATTTTCTGATGTAGTAAACTAGCAAAAGATCAAAAGCTTGATTTTTCAAGCATAAACAACAATTTTCAACTAACTAAAAGACACTAAGTTCTTATTACACTAGAGAGAACATTATCTACCCCACTACTTTCCTAATACTACACACAATTAACAAAACTAGTAAAAAATTTAGCAAACAAACTACTCTTAAATTCAAGATTCTTTCTTAACCTTCTTGTTCTCCAAAACCACATCTAAGAACGAATTCACAAGTCTTTCCTGTGATTCGATAATCATTTCGGTTCGTTTCATCTCCATTTCCAATCGCATAGATTCAACCTCCCTCGCCATACAGTGTAAGTACTTGACTTATAAGTTTGTTAACACCGCGTGTTGTATCGTTGAACCGTAAGATGATGCGTAGGGGGTGACCAAATCATATTTGGTCAACGTTGTCACATGAATGTTACATCAGTTTTTTCTCCTCATACCAAACACATATAAATTTGGACCAAACCCACATAGTAGTGACCAAACCCATTCACTTTCAAAATTAGGCGACCTTCAACGGTTGACTGAATGTGCCTTTGGGGCACATCGCCAGTGAGCCTGAGCCGCGCAGTGGGGAAAACGCGTCGGAAAGCATCATAGGGCGACAATCGTTGGGCGACCTCCTTCTTACGCAGAGTCTAACAGTTAAATGAAAATAAATATACAATGTTATGAAAAAAGATGAGTGTTAATTTACATAATTATTAATTTATATCCAACTATTGTCTTTAAACTTATAATGAAATGTGATATGTTATTCTTAGATGAGACTATAGCAAGTCCGAGTGATAAAGCGCAAGGAGCATGTGTAAGAGGTTAAGATCAATGAATGTGATTAAAACATTTCATCTGAACGTGTATGTTTATAGAAAGGAAAATGATAACGACAATATTAATGGTTATTATTAAGGGCATGTTTGAGAAAACTTATTTAAGAGGTTTTTAATATTCAAGCTTAATAAGCTAATAAGTTTAAAAGTCCCTTAAATAAACTTTCTCAAACATGGTATAAGATGTTAAGAGGCATTTGTAGATGTTTGAGAATAATCAAATACTCCGTATTTGTTATTGGGCAAGATATCAATCTTAAAACATTTTGGGAAAGACTCCAGATTAAGTGGATCAAATGTGGGAACATATTCGATTGTGAGGTGTGTAATGACAAGTTTAAAAGTATAAGGATGTAAAGATAACAAAAGTAAAGATAAAGGACATTCACTCAACATTGAAGTTTAGGGATGTAATGTTCGTTCTCTGAGAAATAAAGCAGCAGGACAAGACGAAGCACGCCGCTTATAGAAGCACCGCCACCGCTTTCTCCGGCCGATATTTATCTCCGACGCCGGTATATTCTCCTGCAGGTGTGAATTTTATGTACCATTTCCTGTTTCTGTTAACTCTGATTTTATAAATTAGTATATACCGTTAGATTTGTGTTTTGAGACATTAGCACATTACATGTATAATCACTGAAACAAAATTAAAGTATCGTTATTTGTATGTGTTTAACGAAATTAACTGCAATTTGGTTGATGGAAATGCGATGGGGTTGAGAGATTTTGGTAAATGTTGTGACGAGGATAGTGCATATGAGGTGTTTGATGAAATGCCTGAACACGATTTTTTCTGTTTACCATCGTGGTACACTAATGCTTTGCTTTCTGATCACTTTTTTAACTGGTCGCTAAAAACTTCCAAACTACTACTTGAAGACTGTTGATGACTAGAGTAGTTTCTTAAGTTTTGAGTTCAATTCATTTACACTAATTAAATCTACATGTTTAAAAGAGCAGATCATAAAATTGCAAGAATTTATTAAAAAAATGATGTTTTTTCGCATAGGTACTCTTGGCAAAAACTGCATTTAGCATAAGTCATGGTGGGCTGGCATCGTCATGCACAGTCTATACTTCGACAGGTTGGAAAACGAGTGGAGAACAGCTGTCACACTCCTGCCAGTTTTTCCAATTCTCCATTGAAGTTCTCTCCAGTTCAAGGTGATAAAGAAATTCATATTGTTTGATAGCAGTCTAATATTTTAATACAGTTATATATTGATTTAGAGAAGTTTTATAGATTAAAAATACACTTTGGACAATTTTTGACCCGTAGTGACCCTTTTGAACCATTTTGATTCTACCCGAATCGATCAATTTTTCTTATTCTCTTTTATGATGTAGCCATTGTAGGTAATCAGTTTACTTATACTGCTCTTCATCATTACTATTTTATCAGAATATAACTAAAAATATATTTTTTGCAGGTTTGCCACCTCATCTACATGGCCTTTGGGCTCCACCTACAAATGCCTCAAAACCTTTATATCACTATTTCCAGCAATTGGTAATGCTTTGGATTAATTTTTCATTATCTAATTTCTCATATTTTAATTTAATTTATTTATTTTTTTTGTCCATTTATTGTTTTAGGGATTTACTAGTAGTAGAAGATTACTTTCATCTGAAGCAACCGCGGGCCCATCTCCTCTGACACCACAATTGGCTATAGGCAGTGGCCAAACTGAAGCTGAGAAAGCTATCTCTAAACCTTCTAAAGTTCAAGCAATTCTTAAACAAATAAAACAGGTATTGTTCATTGTAAACACATCAATTGTTTAATAAATTAAAAAAAAGGAATACTATTGTTTTGACTTTATAGTTTGTTATTATTTATTCACTTAATGGTTTTAGAGCCCGAAGAAGGTGAATTTGGTTGCCACATTGGTGCGTGGTATGCGTGTTGAGGATGCATTATTGCAGTTGCAATTGACAGTTAAACGTGCATCAAAAACTGTCTATCAGGTGCTGTGCTTATGATTATAAAATTTTATATAAATTTACCAAGTTGTTTTTTGTTGTTGGTAATTTGTAATTTACTATTGAATGGGTCGATTTGGGTTATGTTTTTTCTCTAATGGGTCAAACAGTAAATTCAAAAATGGCTACAAAAAAGGAAACATGTCAAATGGTAAAAAGTTGCACCGAAGTGTATTCTTAATGCATAAAACCTTTTAAATCATTTATTTCAGAAGAAAGGTTGTTTTTGAGATAATATTTTTTCTGATAATCATATTTGTCACACTAGTTCTCTATTAAAAAATGATTTTTTTGGACAAAAAAGTGTTTCGGGTCAACCCAACTCGACCCATACCAAGAAATTACCCATTTTGACTCGAATCTGTTACCCAACTGCCACCTCTAATAGCAGAGTTTATCCCATTTATTAGATGGCAGGCATATTTGGTTTCCTGTTGGTTTTCCCAAAAAAGCATATCAATTGTTATTAAATTCGTCTACTATGATGACTAACTAAAAATTACAAAACAAATTAAAAATATTTAAAAAACAGAAGAAATATTTATAAGGGAATTTTGGTCATTTTAGGTCAAAATGGACGAAAAAAGTGATAAGGACAAAAATCAGAAATTTAAAACTACAGGGTAAAAAAACGAAATTAAAAGTATAGGGGCAAAATCATAGAATTTGAAAGACCACAAGGACAGTTTCTTTCTGTAATAAACTCTTTTACTGATAACTAAAATTGTTTCACTATATAATTAACTTTATGCAGGTTATCCATTCAGCCCGAGCAAATGCCACACACAATCATGGATTTGATGCAGATAAACTTATTGTTGGTAAATTCATCAACTGTACTTTTGGCCACTTTCTACCTTTTTACTTAATATTTCGATTTGACCCATCCAAATCGACCCATTTATAAGTAAACGGGTCGAAATTAACACTTGTACTTTTCCATTTGTTACAGCTGAGGCATTTGTTGGTAAGGGATTTTTCAAGAAACGGGTATCATATCATGCAAAAGGAAGAAGTGGTGTAAGAGTGAGACCCGAATGTAGACTGACAGTTGTACTACGGGAAATAACTGCAGAAGAAGAAGCAGAAATTGCAAGACTAAAAGTCAACAACTTCACAAAGCTGACTAGACGGGAAAGACGGTTGGTCCCACATAAACTTATTGAAACAACACCAATTTGGAACCGAAAAGGGAAAGCTAGAAATCATGAAGATCAAGATGTTGCTATGGCTGCATGAGGTTTTCATCAAATCAAGAATAATGTTTTAAGATTTAAAAAAAACATTGGTTAATGTTTTTGGTTTCTTTTGTTATGATGTTGTGGTAATGATGGAGAGTTAGTGATATTGTAAAAACAGAATGTTGTTTTTGGTCAGAGTGAGATGTTTAGAACTTATGGGGTTTGATTTGAATGATGATTAAACTTATGCGGTTGGGTTTTAAATAATGAGGAATCTTGAAACTAGTTGCTTCATAGTTGAATCTATTTGTGTTACTTTTTTAATATTTGTACGTCGAAAATGATCTTTTAGTAATAAAAATATTCGAAGTTCAAGTTAAATTAGTTTTGAATAAAGGTTCCATCAAGGGAAACTAAATTCAAACACTGTTTTAAAAATTTAAACTATGATTAATTATCTTTATTCGCTCTTAGGGTGTTCAAGTTTTGTTCACAATATACTCGATCTAACTGTTATAATGACTATTTTTAAATCTTCATTTGACTATCTAATAAATGTTTATCTAAAGAATAAATCGAAATCATAACATTTAAACATCGTTACTATAGGATCTCATGTTAACATATCCATATAACTTCCACATAAGCAAGGGAAGAAAAACTAATAGCATACCCCACCTCAACCGCCCACCCAACCACTCCACACCACCCTATCCTACCCTACCCCATAAGAAAAAGAATGAACAAATAAAAGACATTTTGGTCTCCAATCTTCCATAATAAAATATTGAGGAAATCATCATTACAACCAAACATTCCCAAATGGAGTTTCATAAATCTAGGTATTGGAAAAGCTATCATGTGGATTCCCATACTATGCATAGATGAATTTTATTGTTAGGAAACCGTTATGTATCTTTGATATTCTCGGTTAGTATTTTATAATCCGTGATCATAAATTTTGTCACAGTATAAAACATACTCGACGTCTTTTCTTTAGTTTTCCTGATTTTTGAGGTTGAAGGACCGCCTTAATCGCGACATCAAATACTATCTTCACATTCTGCGTTAACCAATAAAAAGGAAATAAAGGATTGAAATTCATCATCTCAAAATAATATTTAAACTAAATAATTAATCAAATTGGGCCCATTTAGTTGGGCCATGTTATATAAGCTTGTGTAGCTGCATGCGAAAAACAGTTATGCACTTATGCACTGATGACTTGTACGTTACATGTCAACGATGCGCATCTTGAAGGAAATAAACCTGTTGTGTTTTAGAGCTGCATTCAACATAACCCACTGCCCCTATTTGCTTCTTTAGTTCTTCACCCTGGAATTAAAAACAATTTTTTTGTAAGCTTTAGGAAGTTTCTGATTCTTGAGGGACTAAAAGTTGAATTCACAATATCTCAACTGAATGCAATATGAGTCCCTTGACTTTCCAAGTTTTACACTTGGAGTCCCTCTTGTATTCAACAGAACATATAAATAGGTTGTTGCTTTGAAGGGTGGTACCTGTGATGTTGATATGGTACAAGCTCCCGGATAGTCCATTAAAAACTTCTTGTCTTCTCTCAAATCTGCAATACAAGAATTACTAAACTTTATTTAATATTTGAACAAGAAAGAAATTACAGCAGTTGTCCGTTTAAATATAAGAAAGAGTATTTAAGGGTGAAAAGTGTAAAATTCTTGAAGGTTAGGAACAAATGAACAATTAAAAGGAAGGTGAAATTCTACATCACATAAACTATTTATGCATCATATTGTACAATATTTAAAGCAAACTATATAAACACTCTAAAGTAATAATTATGATGCGCATAGTAGTTTTTATGGCGTAGAAATCACCTCACATTACAAAAAACACTAACTTTGCGAATATTTAGGAAAAGAAAACACTACCAATTAGTCCCTACAAGGACAATCGGCACTGAAGGAGCATAATGTCGTAGCTCAGGGACCCACTTATGGATTTCAATTATAATAGCCCAAAAGCAAAGCAAAAGAAGAAACATGAAAACATAATCGATAAAAGTGAGTTAGTCATCATTTGAACCACATACACAAATAGATGTCAAAAAAAGAAGAAAAGATGAGATAATTTTAGTTAAACACGTACATGAACAAATAATAATAATAATATCGGTTGGAAGATGAAGATGCCTTTTTAGAGATGTTTTCAAAGCTAGGCCTACTTATTAGAGAGAAAGCAAGGATGAAAACATCGGCTCCTCGATAGCTAAGAGGCCTTAATCTACTGTAATCTTCTTGACCTTTATTGTTGATTTTTTTAAAAAAAGTCAAAATCAACAAAATCGTCAAGAATTGTGAATGTGGACATTCAAAACACATATTTTACACTCATATTTACCATTCATTAGGTAATTTATATAATTGTAATGTATAATTTAAAAATTGTGTTGGGATGACCTCACATTGGAGGCAAGATCACATGGATACTTTTAACTCTTGTTATGATACTAATGGGCCAAAAAGTACTTTTCATCCCTATGGAAACTTTGAGCCAAATTCATGTTGAGGATATAACCTTTTAGTACATCCAAATCATTGGCTTGTTGTCCAATATATTACAAAGAGTAAATTACATGGAAGGTCCATGTGGTTTGCCACTTAATACACTTACAGTCCCTGAACTTCGTTTATTACACTGAAGGTCCCTGGTGTATATAATTTGTTACACACATGACACATGGTCCCTACTGCCCTTAACTTTTTCTAAATGACGAAAATACCCTTTTGGTCTTTTGTAATAAAGCGAAGATAAGGGATTGTGAATATAATAGGTGACAAACCATAGGGACCATTCATGAAATTTACTCTATTAATTGATTTTTTTCTTCTCTCTCTTTAATTCATGTTCTTCCACCACATTCAGACTAACCACTCACATCTATCTCTTTGAATTCGAACATCAATCAATAACCATTATCGTCGCGCCACCAATCCCACTACAAATTCGATCCATCACCAAACCGTGCCTCCGGTTTCCTTCTCAAGATGTTCCGAGCCGATGACGTTCTATCGACCAGAATTGAATCAGCCAATTGACGCACGCCCCTAGAGGATTTGGTGGTTTGCACACGCGGTGATTCAGACAATTGATGAACGTCTCCATAGGAGTTGATATTTTGCACACTCATGTCGATAGAATGCCATTGGCGGCGGAACAACTAGAGAAGGCAACCGGAGGCAGGGGTTGATTACGCGACGATAATAGTTATTGATTGATGCTTGAATTCAAAGAGATAGAGGCGAGTGGTGAGTCTGAATGTGGCGGAAGAATATGAATTAAAGAGAGATAAGAAAAAAATCAATTAATAGAGTAAATTTCACAGATGGTCCCTATGGTTTATCACTTATTACATTCACGGTCCCTTATCTTCGCTTTATTACAAAAGACCAAAAGGGTATTTTCGTCATTTAGAAAAAGTTAAGGGCAACAGGGACCATGGGTGTAACAAATTGTATACACCAGGGACATCTGGTGTAATAAACAAAGTTCAGGGACTGTAGCTGTAATAAGTGGTAAATCATAGGGACCTTCCGTGTAATTTACTCTATTACAAAATAATAATATTATTGTGTCATTTTACTAATATGAATATATGTTATGAAATTTAATTAGATTTTATGTAAATAACTCATCGTTTTAATCACACATTTCAAAGTGTGTGTATATAGTAGAGAAACAAAAAATAATAGATATATTTTAGTAAATGACTAAAAAGAAATTAAATTTAAATTTTGGTTGTATTATGGTTGGAGAGGACAAGCGAGGGTGTAACATCCCGAGACCCGGCCTAAAATTTTAAATTACTTTCGGTAAGTAATTCTATATGTTTATTATTTTTATTATAAATTATGTGATTTATTTGGATTTTGTTATATTTTAATCAATGGATTAAAATATGTATTAACTGATTTGATCAAGCCCAATAAGGGTAAATTTTATTTCTTATTAAACTTTGAATTACAGTTCCAAAAATATCTTCGTTATTAAAATCTGAGTTAGATAGGTATTTTTAATTAAATCAAACGCAGTCTAGACTTTCAGTATTGCACTGTGTTAAATGAAATTAAGTTGTTTGAGAGGGGGAGGGGTGTACGTGGGCATGTAGGAGGGCAGGTGTCAATTGGGTTTTTCTTCTTGTTCTCTCTTGCCTGGCTCGACTCAAACACACACTACACACACACATGCAAATTTTTCTTGAAGCTCTCTATTGAAGAAGACTATCCTTGACTTGTTTTTCCCTAATTTTTGGAATCATCACCATCAAAAGGTAGGGTTCATACTAATTTTTCATTATCTTGTGTGTTCTTGTAAGAAAATTTCTAGGGTTCTTGAGTTTTGTTGATTCTTGCTTAAAATTATGAAATTTATAAATTGTTAGGGTTTTTATGAAGTTCATAACTAATCTTGTATGTTTTAGATGACTAATTCTGGATTGTAGTGTAAGTTCAAGCTTGGACCTTAAAAACCTAGTTATGGAGTTTTGGAGAAGATGACCAAAACCCACCAAATTTGGTAAATTGTGTAAATGAGATTCTTGATGCCCTAGCTAGTATAGATTCATCATGAGATATTAATTGACTGAATTGTATGTGTATTAGATGCTAAATAGGAAGGTGTTTGGCTAATTTGGTATTTTAAAGACTAATTAGTTATTTGGGTCAATTGTAGAAAAAGTCAACGCTGGAGTTTGACTTTACTTCCATGAAATCTAAAATATATTAGAAATGATATGGAATCACTATATGATGTTAAACATAGGTTATTGGTATGGATTTTGGAGAATTAGTAAGTTTGACCCGTTTAGGTCTAATTGACTAGAAATGACTAGTGAAGCATGTTTTTGATGCCATACTTAGTTTGAGAAGTTTAATTCATGATTATTGTCATATTTAGAGTTATGGTGAAATGGTTAAATGAATTGTGCAAGTTTTGGGTTATATATGAACTTCTACTTTTAAGTATTTCGGTTAAATTGATTACTAATTCGGTTGAACTATTATTACAAGCAAAGGCAAGGGAACTCAGTAGTTAGAATACTGAGTTTTTGGGACTGGATTGCTAGCTCAGGTGAGTGGATTTAGCCTTCAATAATAGGTGTAAAATTTGGTAGGAAATTGGGTTGCTTTGGTAAGAAAAGATGCAGGATTTGGTACCTGGGGAAGTTCGCGTCGCGAACTTAGGTTCGCGAACGCGAACTTGAGACAGTGAGTTGAGGTCTGAAACGTGAGAAAGTTCGCGGGTCGTGAACTTGAATTCGCGACGCGAACTCCTAGTTCACGACGCGAACTCTCTCAGGTTTGTTTTTCTTGGCTGCAATCGTTATTGTAGGGTCACACTTCGGTATAATTAATAAGATAATTAATTAAGTGCACATTTGGGGAAGAGGTCATTAATTGGAACATTCTACTGGGCATAAGTTTACTATTGACAAGGTGTACCGCTCTTAGAAGCACTGGTTGTTCTAAGGGGGTACACACTATCTTTGAGTAAAGGGCCATCGGTTATCATTGTTCGGCCAACAATGATTTAAGGCTTCGGCAGAACCCCGTTACTCTTCAAAATAAAATTTGGGATAATTTGGTTTATCATTCGGTTGTTCTAATTTATTGTCGGTTTGAGTTCATTCACTTAGCTGTTAGCTAATCCCCACCTCGTTGACTCTTTTGCAGGTTAAGCTTTGGGGCGGGTCAAGGGGTGTTTAGGAATGGTTGACCAACACTCTGATTTTGATATAGTTGTAACCAAGCCGCCGGGTGTTTTAACACTGCAAAACTACTTTAATATTTTGGTTAATGATGTAAAAGGCCTGTTAATTATATTAGCTATTTTGTGATGATACTTATGCGCTTCCGTTAGTTAAAAAAAAATCGGGTTTAAATTGCGGTGTTACAATTTGGTATCAGAGCCCTGGTTTGATGATGTGTGCACATTTAGGTGTAACATTCCCAAATCTCGGCTCGAGTTTTGGTCAAACGTTCCTAGATTTGGGTTTGGGGTAGTGAATGAATCTTTGGAGTGTTAGTAGTTAGTAGGTAGGTACTAACGAATTACACTAATTGTTCGTGAGATGTTGTGATTGAACAGGTATGGCAGATAACGATAACTCAAACCACCCGGACCCACCAAGCGGTAACATCGGGAATGATCAACCTTCAGGAAGTAATCCAGCTAGCACCGAAGAGTATATTCAAATGTTAGAAGGTCAAGTACAAGATCTCAGAAATGTAGTACGGGATTATGAACAAAACAACACTTACTCAATACCGACTCCACCCACTAATACAACTACACAACCTCAATCCACTATGCCACCGCCAATGTTTAACTATCAATATCCTTCACAAGGATTTTATCCTTACCCTTACCCTGGGTACCCACCACCACCACCTCAGAAACAACCATGTACATACAAACAATTCCTTGACTGTAAACCCTCAGAATATAGTGGAAGTACTGATCCCAGTGTCACTTTGAACTGGTTGATGGAAATGTCTAGGGCACTGGATGCTTGTAGATGTGAAGATGAGCTGCGGGTAATATATGCTTCTCGTAGACTGATAGGTGATGCAATGCAATGGTGGGGTACATTAACCGCAAATTTCTCACAATCTCAATTAAATGGAATCACATGGAACCAATTCCATGAACAGGTATGTGCTTAGTATTGCAATACTTTTGAGATGAACAAGATAAGAAGGGATTTTATGGGGCTGAAAATGGATGAAAAGATGAGTGTGGACGAATTGATAAGACAATTCAATGGGAAGTTGCGTTTTGTGAAGCAATGGGTGCCCGATGAACAAGCTCAGTTACAACACTTTATTGATGCATTGCTACCAAAATATCGGGGGTCTGTTAGGTATGCGAACACTTTAACACAAGCGTTCACTTTGGCAAAGTCAGCAGAAAGTGATCATAAAGCAAATGAACTTATGAGTAGAGAAAGAACAGGGTTTTATAGATCAAATTCAAACCATTCCAACTTTCAACAAAACAAAAAGGGGCAAGGCAATCAAAGGAAAGGCAATTCGAGTCAAAAACAATTAAGTTTGGGGTCCGATCAAAGAACTACTTGGTGCTCTCGGTGCAGATCATCACATTCTGGGCCATGTACACTTCAAACTTTGAGATGTACACGATGTGGTCAATTCAAACATGATTCAAAAGATTGTAGTTTCCCGGGGAATGTATGCTGGAATTGTCATAAGGAAGGTCACCGAGCAGGAGAATGTCCTTCGGCAAGGAAGACGGGTACGGGTTCCGGATCGAGTGGGGTATCGTTATCGACTACAAGCCATAAAAGGAATACTCACCCTCCACCTGAGGGTAGAGCATTTCGGATGACAGTGGAGGAAGCCACTACCACTGACGATGTCATTACCGGTATGTTTCTAATCAATTCGGTTCCTGCACGTGTATTATTTGATTCAGGGGCGAATCGCTCTTTTATTTCTATGACTTTTTGTGGTAAATTAAATTTACCTACGGCTATGATAACTACCCCATTAGAAATAGAAGTAGCAAATGCAAATTCGGTTCCGGTCACAACGTCTGTGTCCGGAGCACGCATTGACATTGATGGTGTGCAATTTGTGACCTTTTTATTGTTAATGCCAATATCTGGCTTCGATGTTGTTCTTGGTATGGATTGGCTTAGTAGGAATAAGGCTAACATTAAATGTGATAAAAAGATAATAACTTTTCCTTTACCCGACGGGACACACGTAGTGGCCCGTGGTGATCGTGTGAATTCTTCTTTTCCTATTATATCTTATATGAAGGCTAGGAAATCTTTGGTCAAGGGATGTGAATCTTTCCTCGCTTATACTATTGATGTTCGAAAGGAAAAGAAAACAGTTGGTGACATCCGGGTGGTATCGGAATACCCGGAGGTCTTTCCCGATGAATTGCCTGGGTTACCTCCAATTCGGGAGGTAGAATTTCAAATTGACTTGGTTCCGGGAGCCAGTCCCGTGGCCCGAGCCCCCTACCGTTTAGCTCCTTCAGAAATCCGTGAAATGATGTCTCAGATTCAAGAGTTATTAGATAAGGGTTTTATTCGATCGAGTTCCTCTCCATGGGGAGCCCCGGTATTATTTGTGAAAAAAAAGATGGTACTCTTCGTATGTGTATAGATTACCGCGAGTTAAACAAAAGGACCGTAAAGAACAAGTATCCACTTCCAATAATAAATGATTTATTCGATCAATTGCAAGGGGCTTCATATTTTTCTAAAATTGATTTGAGATCCGGCTACCACCAAGTCCGGGTACATGAAAATGACATTCCAAAAACCGCCTTTAGAACTCGATATGGTCATTATGAGTTTCTGGTCATGCCATTCGGGCTGACAAATGCTCCTGCTGTATTTATGGATTTAATGAACCGGGTATGTAGACCTTTCCTTGATCAATTTGTTATTGTATTTATTGATGATATACTAATATATTCCAAAACCGAATTGGATCATGGGCACCATTTAAGACAGGTTTTGGAGACTTTGAAACGAGAACAATTGTATGCTAAATTCTCCAAATGTGAATTTTGGCTCCGAGATGTACAGTTTTTGGGGCATGTTATCTGTTCAGACGGGGTCAAAGTCGATCCGGCTAAAATAACTGCAGTGATGAATTGGGGTTCACCGAAAATACCGTCAGAAATCAAGAGTTTTCTGGGTTTGGCAGGCTATTATCGCAGGTTCATTAAAGATTTTTCAAAGATTGCTAGTCCGTTGACGAAACTGACGCGTAAAGATGTACCCTATCGATGGGGTAATGAACAAGAAGTGGCATTTCAAACGTTAAAACAACTATTGTGTCAAGCCCCGATACTTACCTTACCTGATGGGTCCGATGATTTCATTGTTTATTGTGATGCTTCACTGGCAGGCTTGGGTTGTGTGTTAATGCAACGGGATCGGGTTATCGCTTATGCCTCGAGACAGTTAAAACCTCATGAAAAGAACTACCCGACCCACGATTTGGAACTGGCAGCCGTTGTTTTTGCATTGAAACTATGGAGACATTATCTCTATGGCACCAAATGTGTTATTTGTACTGATCACAAGAGCCTCCAATATGTTTTTACACAGAAAAAATTAAATATGAGGCAGCGAAGGTGGTTAGAGTTAATCAAAGATTATGATTGTAAAATTCGTTATCATCCGGGTAAGGCAAACGTAGTAGCCGATGCTTTGATTCGAAAGGGTGCTTCAGAAAAGATTCAATTTATGCGTATAGAAATTGTCTCGGATTTGGTGAACCGGATCCGAATATGTCAACTCGAGGCGTTGAATAATGAGCGCTTAAAATAAGAAGTTATGAGCAAAAGAAAGGATGAATTGGTTGACGACACCCGGGGGTTAAAGTTGTATCGGTCTCGTGTTTGGGTACCCCTACTCGGGGGCTTGCGGGAACTAATTTTGACAGAGGCACATAAGTCCCGATTATCAGTCCATCCGGGTTGTACTAAGATGTATAATGATTTGAAGGTATTATATTGGTGGCCTACTATGAAAACCGATGTGGCACAGTTTGTTGAAAAATGTCAAATTTGTGCTCAAGTTAAAGCCGAACATCAGAAGCCGTATGGGTCATTGAAACAGTTAGAAATACCCGAGTGGAAATGGGAAAACATAACCATGGATTTTGTCACGAAACTTCCCCGTACACAGAAAAATCACGATATGATTTGGGTAATAGTTGACCGATTGACTAAAAGTGCCCACTTCTTAGCCACCAGAGAAACCGCTTCGCTCGATCAGCTAGCAAAATTATATATTGATCGAGATCCTCGTTTTGTTTCAAATTTTTGGAAAAGTTTGCAAAGAGAATTGGGTACACGAGTTAATTTAAGCACTGCTTATCATCCACAGACGGATGGTCAATCAGAAAGAACAATTCAGGCCTTAGAAGACATGCTTCGAGCGTGTGTGTTAGAATATGGTGGTTCTTGGGATTCTCATTTACCGTTAATCGAATTTGCTTATAACAATTCGTACCACTCGAGTATCGATATGCCTCCTTATGAAATGTTGTATGGTCGGCGGTGTCGAACCCCCACTTGTTGGTTAGAAGCAGGTGAAAAGCAGTTTGCGGGCCCCGATATAGTTCAGATGACTGCTGAAAAAGTGGCTATTGCCCGGGAGAAATTGAAAGCGGCCTGGGATCGTCAGAAAATGTATGCAGATCCGAAACGTAGACCGGTAGCGTTTGTCGAAAATGAAATGGTGTATTTGAAGGTCTCGCCTTGGAAAGTGATTATTCGGTTTGGAAAACGTGGTAAATTGGCTCCAAGGTATATTGGCCCGTTTCGTATCAGTCGGGTTGTTAATGATCAGTCGGTGACTCTAGATTTACCCCCAGAATTATCCGGTATTCATGACACTTTTAATGTATGTTATTTGAGAAAATGCAAAGTGGAAGATGAATCTCAAATTTTACCGGTGCGGGAATTGAAAGTTGATACTAAGAAAAGATTGATAGAGGAACCGGTTGAGTTATTGGATCGAAAAGTGACAAAGTTGAGGAAGAAGCAAATTCCTATGGTATTGGTGAAATGGAAACACAGTCTAGGTTCTAATCTGACATGGGAGACCGAGGCCGAGATGAAAGACCGTTACCCAATTTTATTCGAGCGGGATGAGATGACGGGGACGGAATCTCTTTAAGGGGGGGAGAATTGTAACATCCCGAGACCCGGCCTAGAATTTTAAATTACTTTCGGTAAGTAATTCTATATGTTTATTATTTTTATTACTTCCTCCGATTCAAAATAAGTGATACACTTGGGGTTTCACGGTTTTTGAGGCAAAAGATTATTATGATGGTTAAACTAGATTAATTGGATGGTTAGTGGGGGAATGGGTCCCACACCTTTTGAATAAAGTATGGTTAATGATGTTTAAAAGTAAAAAGTAAGGGTAAAGGGGTCATTTCACTTTGTTAAAGTAGATAGTTAGTGGGTGTGGGTCCCAATTTTTTTGCCAAATAAGGAAACTTTTCAAAGTGTATCACTTATTTTGAATCACCCCAAAAAGGAAAGTGTATCACTTATTTTGAATCGGAGGAAGTATAAATTATGTGATTTATTTGGATTTTGTTATATTTTAATCAAGGGATTAAAATATGTATTAACTGATATGATCAAGCCCAATAAGGGTAAATTTTATTTCTTATTAAACTTTGAATTACAGTTCCAAAAATATCTTCGTTATTAAAATCTGAGTTAGATAGGTATTTTTAATTAAATCAAACGCAGTCTAGACTTTCAGTATTGCATTGTGTTAAATGAAATTAAGTTGTTTGAGAGGGGGAGTGGTGTACGTGGGCATGTAGGAGGGCAGGTGTCAATTGGGTTTTTCTTCTTGTTCTCTCTTGCCTGGCTCGACTCAAACACACACTACACACACATGCAAATTTTTCTTGAAGCTCTCTATTGAAGAAGACTATCCTTGACTTCTTTTTCCCTAATTTTTGGAATCATCACCATCAAAAGGTAGGGTTCATACTAATTTTTCATTATCTTGTGTGTTCTTGTAAGAAAATTTCTAGGGTTCTTGAGTTTTGTTGATTCTTGCTTAAAATTATGAAATTTATAAATTGTTAGGGTTTTTATGAAGTTCATAACTAATCTTGTATGTTTTAGATGACTAATTCTGGATTGTAGTGTAAGTTCAAGCTTGGACCTTAAAAACCTAGTTATGGAGTTTTGGAGAAGATGACCAAAACCCACCAAATTTGATAAATTGTGTAAATGAGATTCTTGATGCCCTAGCTAGTATAGATTCATCATGAGATATTAATTGACTGAATTGTATGTGTATTAGATGCTAAATAGGAAGGTGTTTGGCTAATTTGGTATTTTAAAGACTAATTAGTTATTTGGGTCAATTGTAGAAAAAGTCAAAGCTGGAGTTTGACTTTACTTCCATGAAGTCTAAAATATGTTAGAAATGATATGGAATCACTATATGATGTTAAACATAGGTTATTGGTATGGATTTTGGTGAATTAGTAAGTTTGACCCGTTTGGGTCTAATTGACTAGAAATGACTAGTGAAGCATGTTTTTGATGCCATACTTAGTTTGAGAAGTTTAATTCATGATTATTGTCATATTTAGAGTTATGGTGAAATGGTTAAATGAATTGTGCAAGTTTTGGGTTATGTATGAACTTCTACTTTTAAGTATTTCGGTTAAATTGATTACTAATTCGGTTGTACTATTATTACAGGCAAAGGCAAGGGAACTCAGTAGTTAGAATACTGAGTTTTTGGGACTGGATTGCTAGATCAGGTGAGTGGATTTAGCCTTCAATAATAGGTGTAAAATTTGGTAGGAAATTGGGTTGCTTTGGTAAGAAAAGATGCAGGATTTGGTACCTGGGGAAGTTCGCGTCGCGAACTTGAGACAGTGAGTTGAGGTCTGAAACGTGAGAAAGTTCGCGGGTCGTGAACTTGAATTCGCGACGCGAACTCCTAGTTCACGACGCGAACTCCTAGTTCACGACGCGAACTCTCTCAGGTTTGTTTTTCTTGGCTGCAATCGTTATTGTAGGGTCACATTTCGGTATAATTAATAAGATAATTAATTAAGTGCACATTTGGGGAAGAGGTCAGTAATTGGAACATTCTACTGGGCATAAGTTTACTATTGACAAGGTGTACCGCTCTTAGAAGCACTGGTTGTTCTAAGGGGGTACACACTGTCTTTGAGTAAAGGGCCATCGGTTATCATTATTCGGCCAACAATGATTTAAGGCTTCGGCAGAACCCCGTTACTCTTCAAAATAAAATTTGGGATAATTTGGTTTATCATTCGGTTGTTCTAATTTATTGTCGGTTTGAGTTCATTCACTTAGCTGTTAGCTAATCCCCACCTCGTTGACTCTTTTGCAGGTTAAGCTTTGGGGCGGGTCAAGGGGTGTTTAGGAATGGTTGACCAACACTCTGATTTTGATATAGTTGTAACCGATCCGCCGGGTGTTTTAACACTGCAAAACTACTTTAATATTTTGGTTAATGATGTAAAAGGCCTGTTAATTATATTAGCTATTTTGTGATGATACTTATGCGCTTCCGTTAGTTAAAAAAAAAATCGGGTTTAAATTGCGGTGTTACAGAGGACATTTTCACAATAAGTATTCAGATAATAACTATAAAATATTGCATAAAAAATAACTCCCTTCAAATATATGGTATCTGGGTAACCTCCAATGAATTAATAATGTTTTTATATGTAAAATTTCATTTATTTATCTGCATCTTAATTTGAAACGAATTTAACTTATAATGTTAGTTATGTATTTCAAAACAAAATTTAAAACTGGTCTCCTTTAAAAAATGTTAATAAAACAATCTGTTATATTATCTTGAAGTTTTAAGTAAAGCACAATATCAATTATAAGAATGTATAATTTACAAATATATGTGTACACATGTCGATAGATATACATATATTCTTATATGTATATGCACATGACTTGTTTTAAATCGAATTTCGAGCTAAAAATATATAAAACGAAACAAAATATGTCACTTTGATCATGATATACATACATATATGGAGGGAGATAGAGATAGAGAGAGACGTATGTACCAGCAGTATCCCATAGACCCAAATTGACAATTTGGTCATCAACATCAACATTTGCACTAAAATTATCAAAAACTGTTGGTACATAATCCTGCAAACACAATTTTTTATTTAAAAAAACATAAATTTCCACGACAATCACACATCGAGTGATAGAAAATATTTACAGTAGGGAAAGTATTGCTGGTGTATGAAATAAGAAGACATGTCTTTCCCACAGCTCCATCTCCAACTGTGACACATTTTATGAACTTTGTTGTTGTACTCATTTTGACTTTGACTTTCTTGATTTTGACTTCGAAGACCTTGCAGAAATTGGAACTCAGTTGAGGAAAGGATTGGTTTATGGAGAAGAAGGAAAGTTTATCAGGAGAAATTGATGAGTTTTATTAGAGGAAAAAAGTGAACAAGATGACTTTTTATGAGCTGGCTAAAGGAAGAGAGATGAGAGAAAGAAAAGTCAAATTTGTAATTTTGACTTCTTGTGAGGTGGGAAGTCAAAGCCCAGTACTTTAGGGCCTGGCTCAATTGCTAAAGTTGTAGTTTAAGCGAGGCATCTGTTAAGCTTTTTTATTTATTTATCTAAAGTTAACTGTTAACTATGAATAAAAGAACTGAATTTAAATAGCTTCTACGAAAGAGTAAAACAATGTTTGGTATGCCAAATGAAAGATGGAATGGAATTAGCTGACGGAATATACAAAATGATTATATATAAAATTTCTTTTGTATTAGTTTTTATAGGCACACATATAATCATATACAAAATGATTATATATAAAAGTTCTTTTGTATTAGTTTATGTATGTTTGTTTATCTTTTTATTAAATTGTTCACGAACCGTTCTGAACAAACTAATTTTCTTAACAAATGCAAACACAAAATTTCGCAAGTGTTCTTGTTCGGTTAAACTTAAACAAACGAACATAAAAAAAAACCTTATTCGTATTTGTTCTTATGGTATTTATTAACCTTTACACATAAATATTCCAATAGAAAAATGCATGTAAAAAGTAGGAAAAATAATTAATTGAAAAGAGATTTGGTATATTTGCACCATTGCATGGGTGAAGACGTAATAGTTGATTGGGCTTGGACTTATTATATAAGCCCAGCCGCCCAGGCTCAAAGTTTCTAAAGACTTGAAAGTATGTTCTGATTGCTAAATAGATTATTTATTTGACTTCAATAAGTTATTTGATGTAACATTTGGAAGTGTGAGATCTAAACTGGGGATGTGTTGGGTTCCACAATGGACCATAACTAAAAATTGAAACTGAAATTGAATAAAAACAAGAGTTGAGAATCATATCTAAATTATGGTTTTCGTTCCGGTTTAGTCCGGTTATTTTAGATTTGAAACCGGTTATAACCGAAAATTACATTAATAACATAAACTATATCTTGACTACAATGATTTTGATATGATACGTTACACTCGAAATTGACAAATTTTATTTCTAGAATTGAAAAAATTGGAACCGAAAAATCGAAATCGAAAAAGACAAAAAACGACAACCAAAACTGACCCGAGAACGATTAACAAGGTCCTAGGTCCTACTGGTTGATTCATCTATCCTTAAAAAAACTCAGTCTTCAACCTATCTAGACTTAGGGGTGTTCACTATTCGGATATAACCGGATTGTCCAATTGGACATTTTTGATCGGATTATTTGGATCGGTTATTTGATTTTTTGGATCGGTTTGGACTTGAACCAAATTAATATTTTGGTTTTCGGATTGGATTTGGTTTCCATTGTGAAACCCGGATTGTCCAAAAAAACCAAATAGTAATATATATATCAATCTTTTTGGAGTTTTTGATGAAGTTGATGTCAAGATTTTTGCATATATGATTATAAATGTCACAAGCTATGAATTAGACTTGTTTTTATGTACAAAGTAGTTTATCATTTTGGAATTGTACATATCGAACTTAATATTATTTATGTTATATATTTTTGTAGTATTTTGAAATTTTTTTAGAAAAACCAAACAGATAAAACCAAACCAACCAAATTGTTATTTGGTTCGGATCGGTTTGGTTTTCGAATTAGTTTGGACAAATCAGTTTGAACTTTTAAAAACCGGACTTTATTTGGTTTCACCTATTTAATTCGGATTAAACAAAGCCATCCAAACGAACACCCCTATCTAGACTCCCTAAACTTGAATTAGTTGAAAACATGCCAAAGTGATTTTTAAATGTCAAGGAACATGCTTCTATTGGTTAATATTATTATTTTTTTTCAAAATGTCCACGTGGTTTTCATGCTCACAGCACGCCCCTGATTGTTGTGTGCTTACAACAAGGGCAACGATTGGGCGATATGTTTAGGTTGGTGGCATACTGAAATTGGTTTGATTAACTTTCATAAGAGCCCTAATCAATTTGTAAAATATAATTGTGAAAATATGTGTAACTTTTTTGGAAATTAATTTTCACACCATAACTTTTGAGTTTTATACCACAGAATATAAGTATTACTGCAAACTGTACAAACATATAAAACAGCAATTGTGGTGGATCCATTAAAAAATATGATACATTTATCACCCCTTAATTTTTTTACAAGTGTTATACTTCGTATATAATTTTCTAATCAATTAAACAAAAAAACTTCTCAATCAGCTAAAAAAAATTCTTAATATATTAAATGAAGTATATTTTTTACAAAGTGTTATATATAATTTTCAAATATAAATCATAATTTTGTTGAATAAACGCTTATTATGTCATAGTGTCATACTATCCGATAATTAAATACTTGCTTAATAATGTTTTTAGGAAGATATAAATTATGTTAATTAAAAATTATTTTACCTCTGAAAATCAAGTATAGCAAACGAAGAAAGAGGAGAGAGAAAAAAAAGAAATGTCCACGAACCCTAATTTTTCCATTTCCCTTTGTTCAATCTTCAATTCATCCCCTTTTCGTTTCTTCAAATCATGATCTCCATTTTTTATATTTTTTCTTCACCGAGTTCAATTAGGTCAACCTACTATTGATTCAGATCTACAATTTCTTCGGAAATTTGAGAAATATCTATACATACATACGAATATATATGTACAGGAATCGAGGTGGATCGACGGAGAAGTCGGATATGGTAGGATCTGGTAGACCATTAGATCGGAAACGAATCAACGATGCGTTGGATAAACATCTAGAGAAAACATCGTCACCTTCAACTTCTAGGGTTTTGAATAGTAACAGCAAGGAGAAAGAGAAATTGTCTATGCCGTCAACTTCTGCAGCTGGTGCCGGCGGCAAATCGCACATGGACCACCACCGTGACCATCGTCCAGCTTCCACTCTTGCTAACCCTAAAAACAAGTGCTCCGATGGTTCGTCATTTTTATATTTTATAACTGATTGTACTATTGCTGGATTTGGATTGCTATGATTAACTTAATGATTTTGTTATGGTGCAATTTTAGGTATTTAATATGTTGAATATAAAAAGAATAGTTTTTTATGATTCAGCTTACTCACGATCAATCATGTGATATTAGAATTAGCATATCTCTTGCTGCGTGCTTGATAATTCCTCTGTTTAATGGCATGCTATAATGTATTATAAGATGAACAAACATTTTGCTACAAATATTCAGTCAGTAAAACTGGGATGTTACGTACAAATTGCAAAAAAGTGGACTTTGATGTAAAAGTGTAAAACTTTGTTATGTTTTGTCATGATATGAAGTCATCCTCAGTTAGGTTTATGCTTTTTTTGTAGAGACAATATAAGCTTACTTTTAGTTGCACTTTTTCTTTTAGAGTAACTAACATATTTATGATGTTTTCGGTACTCACTTTTGCTTATAATTGCAGATGAATCTGAAACAGATAGTGAGGAGTCTGATGTCAGCGGTTATGATGAGGATGATACATCTTGGATTTCATGGTTTTGCAATTTGAGAGGAAATGAATTTTTCTGTGAAGTTGATGATGAATACATTCAAGATGATTTTAATCTCCATGGATTAAGCAGTCAAGTTCCTTATTTTGATTATGCACTTGAGTTGATCCTAGATGCAGAGTCTTCTCATGGTATGCTATAATTCTTGATATTTTTAAATTAATTTATTTTTAATCCAAAAATAATAATCATAATTAACAGGAGATATGTTCACCGAAGAACAAAATGAACTTGTTGAATCAGCAGCTGAAATGTTATATGGCCTAATTCATGTCCGGTACATATTAACCACCCGAGGACTGTCTGCTATGGTATTAATATTATTCTTTCCCCTTTTTTCATTTATTATTTTTATTTTTATGATTAAAAAATTTAAAATTCATATTGAAAAAACATCATAGTTGGAGAAATACAAAAATTATGATTTTGGAAGATGCCCAAGAGTTTATTGTTGTGGTCAACCCTGCCTTCCTGTTGGTCAATCAGACATACCAAGATCAAGTACCGTGAAAATATATTGTCCCAAATGTGAAGATATTTTCTACCCTCGATCCAAATATCAAGGCAGTATCCTTCAATTTTAGTTTAAAATTTTCCTGTTTATTTACTTTATATTTATATTTATTTCAGAGATATTTTTGTTTCCTTCATTTTTTGTCATAGATATTGATGGTGCTTATTTTGGAACCACTTTTCCTCACTTGTTCTTGATGACTTACGGTCATTTGAAGCCACAAAAAGCTGCACAAAATTACACCCCCAGAGTTTTCGGTTTCAAGCTTCACAAACCTTGATGGTGCACTTTTTAATCTTGTTAAATTGTCCTAACAAGGGTAGGTCTAGAAAATGTGGAAAAACAAAGAATTATGCCATTATATGAGATTACTTTCTAGCTTATATTATCACCAAGAAAAAAAGAAAAAAAAACACTTGGATTATTTAATGGAGAGTTTCTTATGTTACTAGTAAAGTTAGTTAAATCATGTTGTGTACATGTTAGTTTTCATAAATTCCCGTTTGAATGCTCTTTTCATAATGGTTACATACAAGTAGGCCTGGCACGGTCCAATAACCGAACCAAACAGCTCGGGACTGGACCAAAAACCAAAAAAATGGTTTTGGCCGTACTGAGGACCGAACAAATGACATTTTGGACTGCTAGGGTTTTTTTTTTCCAATTTTGTTGACTTTTTTCAGTTTTGGACCGGACCTAACTGGCATGTGAATCATTTTTGCATGAAAATTCAAGTCGATAAATGGATTGGTATAGCTTGGTTAAGTTTGGTGCCGGTTCCAATTGGTTCTGGGTTCAGTTCAGTTGAAATGTGTTTCAGGTTGATTCCTGATTGGTTTAAGTGTACCTTTTGCATTACAGTTTGTACTTTTATGAACTTGCTCTGTTTTCTTGGGTGCCCTACAATTAGCTATAGCTTGCATTATGATGTCTATTACTTCCTCCGTATCAAAATAAGTGAATCACTTTGGAGTTTATATTTTTTAATGTAAAATAAGGTAATAAGATATTAGTGAAATTAAATGAGTAATTAGAATGGATGGACCTAACACCTTTTATTATTTTGTTGCTTTTTTTAAATGGTGAAAAAGTCAAATATAGGAAGATGACAAAAATGGATGAGGTCACACACCTTTAATGATGTTTAAAGAGGGATAAATAAGGGTAAAGGGGTAATTTTAAATATAAAAACTTACCAAATAAAGTAAATTATTAAGTGATTCACTTATTCTGATACACACCGAAAAGGAAAATGATTCACTTATTTTGATACGGAGTACGTATATACCACCGAAAAGATAAGTTATTCTACTGTCAATTTTTGAGTAGCTGTGCATGATCCAATAATAAACTAAACCGTTCAGAATTGCATTGAGAACCATGAAAATAGTTTTGGCTGGTTCTCAATACTCGCATATATTCAGTGTGAGGCCATGGATCGTGAAAAAGAAAAAGAAGCTTTTTGGAACAAATAATGCCAAGTTCTTATAGGATATCTTGTCACTTATCCTTCTAATAAGTAATAACAATTTGATTATGCTTGCCATGATATATGGAGAGAAGAAAAAATGAAATCGAAAACTCTAGTGGGTTGGTTTTGGTTTTGGTTTAGAACCATCCAATTGAAATGTGGTCCAGATAAGCCTGACCTTGGGTCATTACGGATTGGCTTTAGTGCTTTGCCATATAAGTTCTATTCGCTAGGATTTGGGGTAGTTATTATTAGGATATATGTTCGCTTATGTACACACTAAATCCTTTTGCTTTTCTCCAAACTAAAACTTAGGGACACTGTGAGAAACTCCAAAAGTATATACTATCTCAATTTGAAATATCCTAGGTATTAGATAATTAAGTTATACTACCTCCGTATCAAAATAAGTGATACACTTTCCATTTAAGGGTGGAACAAAATAAGTGATACACTTCCAAAAGTTTTCTTATTTGGTAAAAAAGTGGGACCCAATCCCCACTATCTATCTACTTTAATAAAGTAAAATTATATTTATACCCTTACTTTTACTTTTAAACATCATTAATATCACTTTTTTTCAAAAGAAGTGGGACTCATTTTCCACTAACCATCTACTTTAATCAATCTTAACTCACATTTTAATCTTTTGCCTCAAAAACCGTGAAATTTCAAATGTATCACTTATTTTGATAAGGAGGTAGTATAAAAGATGGTGATTCGGTTTGGTTAAAAATGAAACACTACCGAAAGTATTTGGTTAGGGACCTATACAAAAGCCTAACCCTTGGTTTTTGGGCGATTTTCTGCTTACCTCAAAAATCGAACTTTTAAATATCAACCGATAACCAAACTACGGAGCGACTTTTTCCAACCAAAAGAAAGAAAAAAAAAACAGAACTAAGTTAAAACCCGCTTTTTACATTGAATTAGATAATACTGTTGAATGTTTATGATAGACTAATCATGTATATGGTGTATAAAAAGAAAAAAAATAAAAATAAATAAATACAATAAACATTGAAAAGATTTCCAAAATCAATTTTAAACTTTCATTTTTTAGT
This sequence comes from Calendula officinalis, assembly GCA_963853835.1. Lineage (NCBI taxonomy): Eukaryota > Viridiplantae > Streptophyta > Magnoliopsida > Asterales > Asteraceae > Calendula > Calendula officinalis. The sequence goes on along the minus strand of OY970830.1, from coordinate 3,465,643 downwards.
TAAAAAACTTATATAAAAAATTAATGTTTATTTTATGAATTTTGATAATGACAGTCATAAGGGCTATCTCTAAATGTATTAAAAATGGTACGGATGAGTATTTCCTAAAACTTAGGAGTCGGTTATAGACGTATGTATAAATTTTTAATACATGTCTTATGACATCCCTTAGAGTTATCAGTATCAAAACCCTTATTTATTTAGGTAATATTTTTAGAAAAAAATAGTTTTTTTTCCTCGACTAGCCGACTCAGCTGGGTTTTTATGTCCATCCGGTCGGTTCTGACTAAGCTATAACCATTGATTTTAACACCTCATTCTGATCGACTACCTTTCCGTTTTTCGGTTCAACCAGGTATTTAAAACATTGCCAAGAACCAAACGAAACATGAGAGTTGTGACCAAGTTTCAGGTACGACCACATGCAAGTTCATAAGGTGCTCATGAAAAGGGTTCATCCTTTTGCTAAGGCACACAAATTTTACATTTATGTTTTTTTTTTTTTTTTTTGAACGGTAAGTTCGTAAGTTAGTGGTTCGAGCCTAGACAGTGACATCCATAAGGGGCAGTATGCCTTCCCTCGAACCCTTCACATATGGGGAATAAACCCCACCATTTGTCCACGACGGGAGTTGAACCCATGACCTTGGCCATGGGCAACACCTTAACTTTTCCTCCAATACCACTAGGCTAGAAGCCTTGGGTTTACATTTATGTATTAATGTATATTCATTGGGGACTCAAATCTTTGATTATATTTATACCATGTAAGCAATTATGGGATTAGATACAAATTAAACTTCTATGGCTTATAATTTTAGAATTTATAAATTTTAAAATATTTATTGGTAAATTGCACAAGCCTCTAATTCAGGTTTCAATTTTATTCTTTTAATTTGTCGGATGGAAGTATGGAACCGAGTTTTCCGCACCATGACTCAGGATGGAACCAATCCTCTTGATTCATTAATGTTTTTGTCACATTACGTCCCAACGAGGGAAAAAGGTCTTGTAATGTTTGAACAGTTTGTTTGATCAAATTTCACCATTTGATACATGCCCAAAATTTCATATTGTATAAAGTTATTATTGAATTTGATCAAAAGGATCGTCAAACGAAATTTAATTTCGTGATAAATGAGTTACTCTTTTTGGAATTGAGTTGGTGGGCAGCTATGATTCATAGCTTTATTTTTAAAATTGCAATTGTTTACAACTTTTTAGAAAGAAAAATTTAATTAAAAAGAAAAAGGAAAATACTAAACAATACCATTATGGTAATGATTAAGAATTTTTTCTGGCTTAAATTAATATAAATTGACTTATAAAAACTAACTCCCATAAATTTCATTAACCGTTGAGTAGTTATGTTTCTTTAATTGTATATTAATAATTTTAACCATTCTTAGTCATTTTTCTAAGGGCAATGATTAATAAATCTCTTAAAAAAATGTTGTAAGTAATTCAAAATTTTCTTATTTCTCTTTTTTTGACTGAGTTAACGAAAACTTTCAATTTTATGTTATTAATCTATATTTCGTACATATTTGCTGACAAATGAAAAATCAAGTTTTTTTGTGTTTTCGGATAAAATAAGATGTTTTTAAAGGAAAAAAACACAACTGGTCTGTATCTAAAGACTTATTAATGAATCGGACTTGAGAGATTTTCAAGATCTTTTGTAGAAAAACAAGCGACGGTTTAGGCAAATCGATTCCTAATCTTGAAGTCTTATAAAACCTTTTAACCATGTTTATTAAGAACATAAAGATTTCTCATATAATGTAAATAACTTATTAGCTTGCGTGCAAAGTGTTTAAAAATGATTCTTCACTTTTGGAATCATGATAGTTTAGTTGAAACACTTTCAAAGTGACTTTTGATGAGCTTTCATGTGAATGTTACTTTTTCTCCTTTGTGGTTTCATGTAGGATCGAAATGTTATCATCATTGGCCCCTTTTGGTGGGCCATGCTAATTCTTTAGGGTAAAGTTGTTAAAATGATAACAAACTTCCCCAATTTATACTAATTTACAATAAGTTATACTAATATTTAATCTATTATGTAGTTTAAATGTTTGATAAACAAAACCTAATCATCAACTACAGCTTAATTTGGCCATGTATACCATATCATGTGTTATGTAAACCTGAAAATGGTGATATTTTAAGCGCTCACATTCATCAAATGCAAAAGCATAATTAGGATCTAAAGACCCCACATGATAATAGTACAACCACCCAAATCTATTTATTAAATTATGTAATAATCCGTATTATATTTATTAACTAAATAAACACAAACTTTACGTCTATATCTTGGTTATTCAGGTCCATTTATGCGCGTATTAAAATTCTTACTTCCACTGATTCAAAATAAGTGATATACTTTAGGTTTCACGGTTTTTGAGACAAAATATTATAATGATTGTTAAATTAGATTAATTGAATGATTAGTGGGTAATGAGTTCCACATCTTTTAAATAAAATAAGGTTAATGATATTTAAAAGTATAAAATAAGGGTAAAGGGGTCATTTCATTTTGTTAAAATAGATAGTTAGAGGGTATGAGTTGATTTTTTGTCAATTAAGGTAATTTTTCAAAGTTTATTACTTATTTTGAATCACTCCAAAAAGGAAAGTGTATCACTTATTTTGAATCGGAGGAAGTATAAGATACTCACCAATTTTTGTAGTCAAACCATCCATTTATAATATCGTGGTAAAAGTTTATGAATAACTTAACGAGTTTGATCATTCCTTATATAAATATTTATCAAATAGTCAGAGACAGGTCGGAAACATTTAGTTACGTATTATAGAAGCTTTTCCAAAAGTTTGTGTGTGGAGTTTTTGAAGAAATACATGATTTGAGTATCGAAGAACAATAAGAACAACAAGATTTAAACAAATTCCTTTCCGATTAAACCAGACCGATCAAAGATCAAAAACAAGACTAAAAATCTCTCTACAACTCTCAAAACACACAACTACAACAGATTCAAGAATGCTTGAATCAGTAATACAAAACTAACAATATTCACAAACCCTAGAACGAACAGACGAGAGAATAACTTTTTACAGAGAAAACACCTACAAAACACACACTAATAATACAACAAATAACCCTAATACACCTATTTATATCTAGACAAAATACACCACCGACTTAAGTCAAACTTACACTTTTACACCCTGCAAAAGATAAACAAAACACAAACAACACAAACTAAAATGAAATAATAAAACTTACCTTTTATTACCTCATATCTACAAGCTCTTTACAAACCAAGTCACCTGCAACATTAACAACAAACTAAACCAAACATTAGTTAAAACAATTAGATTATTTCAACACCCTCCCATAAACTAATTGTGAAACAAATCTGTCAACATCAAATTCCTGCAAAACAACTCATGACTTTTAGAACCAAGACCTTTTGTAAATATATCTGCAGTGTTTAAAGTAGTATCAATCTTCTGAATATCTACAACTCCAGAAGTTGCTTTGATTCTAACAAACTGCAAATCAACTTCAAAATGCTTTGTTCTATCATGAAAAACAGGATTAGCAGCAATTAATATGGCTGACTTATTATCACAAAAAACTTTTGTTGGACCTGATATAGCTACATCAAGTTCAACTAAAACTTTTCTAATCCAGATAACCTCACTCACAACAGCAGCTAAAGCCCTATACTCAGCTTCAGCTGTAGACCTTGAAACAGTATCCTGTTTCTTACTTTTCCAGGAAATTAAACAATTTCCTAAATATACTGCATATCCAGTCACAGACTTCCTGGATACCAAACACTTTCCCCAATCAGAATCAACATAAGCAGATAATTCAAAATTTTCACCTTTAGAAAAATTAATTCCTTTTCCTGGTGAACCTTTAATATACCTCAAAACTCTGAATGCCAACTTGACATGAGACTCTAATGGACTATGCATAAACTGACTCAAACAGTGTACAACATATGAAATATCAGGCCTAGTTAGAGTCAAGTAAATCAATTTGCCAATCAGTTTTTGATAACCAGTTAAATCAGTTAACACATTATCTCCTTCTCTTGCATTTGTTTTATCTGTAATAACAATATTGGTCTCCATTGGAGTGGCTACAGGTTTACAACCTGTCATGCCAAACTCAGCCAACAAATCCAAAGCATACTTTCTTTGAGATAAACAAATACCATTCTGATTTTGTAAAACTTCTATTCCTAGAAAATATTTAAGCTTTCCTAAATCTTTAATCATAAATTTACTATTCAAAAAAGCTTTAAATTTTTCAATTTCAACGTTATTATTTCCTGTAATAACAATGTCATCAACATATACTAATAAGACTATAAAGATACCATCTTTATTTTTAACAAACATAGAATAATCACTGTAACTTTGAACAAAACCATTACTAACTAAAGTTTCAGTTAACTTTTCATTCCACTTTCTAGGAGCTTGTTTAAGCCCATAAAGTGACTTAACAAGTTTACACACTTTGTTATTATTTTTACCAAAATATCCTTCTGGTAAAGTCATATACACATCTTCATCAAGACTTCCATATAAAAAAGCATTATTAACATCAAGTTGGTACAAAGGCCAGTCATTTTCTACAGCTAAAGAAATTATAATTCTAACAGACACCATTTTTACTACAGGAGAAAATGTCTCATCAAAATCTATTCCCTCTCTTTGACTATAGCCCTTTGCAACTAATCTAGCTTTGTACCTCTCAATTTCACCATTTGCTTTATATTTCAACTTATAAACCCACCTACATCCTATTGGTTTTCTTCCAACAGGAAGATCAGTAATCACCCATGTTTCATTTCTATACAATGCTTCCATTTCAGCATTCATAGCTTCTAACCAATTGTTATCTAACATAGCTTCACTATAGTTTTTTGGTTCACAAACTTTATTTAGATTACTCACAAAACAGAAATTATCTTTAGACAAATTAGAGTAATTAACAACTTTTCCAATATCAAATTTACTATGTTTATTTAAGATAAAATCATTAAACTTTTTTGGGGTGACAACTGGTCTAGTGGATCTCCTTAACTCAGTGTTTTGGTTGTTAGGGACAGAAACATTTTGACCCTCAGAGACAGTATTTTCATCAATTGGTGTTGCTGTGGTAAAATTATCACTAGTAGTATTAGGACCATTTAGAATACTGCCATCATCACATCTGTGTAAACCAGATGGTGTTGCTGTATCAGAATTATCACTAAATACCCTAGGACCATTAAACCTACTGCCACTACCTTGATCAACCCTCCCTTCATCATCGGGTACTTCATGGTTGTCAGATGTTTCAAAAATACAGTTATCAAAGAAATTTAGATGTGTAATACCAGACTGACTAGAATCATTTTCAACTTCACAAGACATTTTAAAAGGAAATATTTCTTCATAGAATTGCACATCTCTTGAAAACAAAATTTTTTTATTATCCAATGAAAACAGTTTATATCCTTTCTTTGAGTTTGCATAACCAAGAAAAACACACTTTTCAGACTTAAAAGAAAACTTATCAAACTCATTCAAAATTTTAGCAAAACATAGACAACCAAAACTTCTAAGGTGACTTAAGGAAGGTTCAACACTAAACACTAATTCATAAGGAGATCTACCACCAATTATCGAAGAAGGTAACCTGTTAACCAAATAAACAGCAGTTAAAATACACTCAGTCCACAAATAAAGAGGAATTCCCCCCTGAAACATAAGAGACCTAGCAATATTCAATAGATGTCTATGTTTCCTTTCTACTATACCATTTTGTTGAGGAGTATAAGCACAAGTAGTTTGATGTATTATACCTTTATTTTTACAAAAAATATCTACATTATGATTAACAAACTCTGTTCCATTATCAGACCTAATTACTTTAATACTTTTATTAAACTGATTTTTAATCAAGTTGTAAAAATTTTCAATATTTTCAAATACTTCACTTTTAGACTTCATTAAAAAAGCCCACACAGCTCTAGAATAATCATCAACCACAGTTAGAAAATATCTAAACCCCTCTCTACTAGTAACTTTATAAGGACCCCAAACATCTAAATGAATTAAGTCTCCTAAATTTTTTGACTTATGTTCACTTAAGGGAAATGATTCCCTTGTTTGTTTAGCCCTATGACAGATTTCACAAGGAGAAACATCTACACTTCCATCTAATTTGATTTTAGATTTTAACACACTAACAACTTGATCTGCAGGGTGACCTAATCTATTATGCCAGATAACTTTGGACAGATTGCATTTATTTAAGACATTATTATTAACAAAACAATTACTTACTTCAATCACATACAGACCACTACATTCTTTACCAGTCAGCACATTTATCCTTGTTTTCAAGTCCTGAATATAGCAATTACTTTCATCAAAACCAATAAACAATTTACAGTCTTTGCACAACTTTTGAACAGATAATAAACTCACACAATATTCAGGAATAACCAACACATCATATAAAATCACACTATTACTTAGTTTTAAATTTCCAATCTGTTTAATATAGGCATGTGTTCCATTAGGATGACTCACAGAAATATGTAAATCAGACACATCAACAATATTAATAAGATTTTTGGAGGTACCAGTCATATGTTGATTGGCACCTGAATCAACTATCCATCCAGGGATAGTGTTTTTATTTTCAAGTTTAGAATTTGAATTAAAAAACTTATGAAAATTAGAATTGAATATTTTACTTTCATTCAAATAAGTACCTGCCATATTTGACTGAATACCAGAAGTAGAACCACCTTTTTCTCCAATTAAACTCAACAACTTTGAAACCTGTTCATTTGAAAGAGTACCACAAAACGAAGTTCCATTTCCTTGACTTTCAGAAGTGAACACATTATTAGAAGTATATTTAGGTTTAAAGTTAGTATTGTTCTTTTTCTTATAACCAGGAGGATAACCAACTAAATCATAACATCTTTCCACAGTGTGTCCTAACATGTTACAGTTTGTACATTTCAGATTAGGGTTAGGAGGTCTACTAGTAAATCTACCATTACTGTTGTTATTATTATTATTATTACTGTTTTGAAAAACTTTTGCATTATTAGATGTATTATTAGACTGTGATGAAAAAACAGCATTTTGACCTTTTGACACATTATCAGTTAAAGAACCTTTTCTATGTGACTCTTCTCTTGATATAATACCATAAGCAGTTTTAACATCAGGTAACGGATCTCTAGTTAAAATAATACTTCTAATAGGCATATATACCTCATCCAGTCCCATTAGAAACTGCATGAGTTTTAAGACTTTACCTTGAACATTAATAGCATTAGCATTATTACACTCACAAACATGAACTTCAACCATTGAATCATATTGTTTCCATAAAGAATTTAGTTTATGATAATAATCTGAAATACCTGTACCATTTTGTTTTATAGAATTAATTTGATGATGCAAGTTGAAAACCATAAAACCATCAACCTTATCATAAGTCTCTTTTAATTCATTCCAAACTACACTAGCATTTGTATTAAAAATCTGACCAGCACATAATTCATCAGAGATAGATCCTAAAATCCAGGACAATACAACAGAATTGCACCTATCCCACTGACTAGCTAAAACCTCATTGGTAGGACTTTTAATACATGTTCCTTTAATAAATCCAACTTTATTTTTTGTTTCTAATGCTAGTAACATAGTCCTACTCCACACATTATAATTCTCAGTACCTTTTAATTTTATTGGAATAATAGGATTACCAGAAGTATCACTCGCATGTAAAAACAAGGGATCACTAAAGTCTAGTTTATTTATTAACGTAATTTCATTATTATCACCCATATCTCCACCAAACAATGATAGCAAACAACAGAGCACACAAATAGAGAAGAACTAACACACAAACAGATATAAAAAAACAATAAACCGAAAAATACTAATATCTCCTAAAAAGGAATCCAAGTCAGTGACAAGATTCCAGGATTCTCTGAAGGAATCTGGACATGAAATAACTTGGACCTTTCTCTTCTACAAAAAAGGTTAGTACAGCCTAGATAAATGACAGAAAACAAGAAAACACACAAAGCTGCCTTGTCTATAGGCCAAGTATGAAATCCAGGGGCAGTTGATTCCTGTTTAGCAACAGAAACTCCTGGATTCAGATCCTTGCTACAGAATCAAGAGAGATAAGGAACTTACAGAGTATTCCACGCAAACTTCACTTGAATACGACTGCAGCGGAAGAACAGATAGCGAGGAGAGCACACACGTCTTCTGGATCAGCCAAGAAGGAGAAGGTTTAGGGTTTTGAAACCCTAAAATCACGAACACGTCAGATCTCGAACAGATCTCACAAAACCTTACAGCGGAAGACTACCTACTACCAGGATCTTCAAGGATATAACAACAATCGAACAGATCTGAAAGATCGAAGAGAAAAAATGCCAGAATATGAAACCCTAACTTTGGCGGAGATTTAGAACGAACCGATTCGATCGACAACTCAAATCAAACTTAGAGACGAGTTTAATCTCGCTCTGATACCATGAAGAAATACATGATTTGAGTATCGAAGAACAATAAGAACAACAAGATTTAAACAAATTCCTTTCCGATTAAACCAGACCGATCAAAGATCAAAAACAAGACTAAAAATCTCTCTACAACTCTCAAAACACACAACTACAACAGATTCAAGAATGCTTGAATCAGTAATACAAAACTAACAATATTCACAAACCCTAGAACGAACAGACGAGAGAATAACTTTTTACAGAGAAAACACCTACAAAACACACACTAATAATACAACAAATAACCCTAATACACCTATTTATATCTAGACAAAATACACCACCGACTTAAGTCAAACTTACACTTTTACACCCTGCAAAAGATAAACAAAACACAAACAACACAAACTAAAATGAAATAATAAAACTTACCTTTTATTACCTCATATCTACAAGCTCTTTACAAACCAAGTCACCTGCAACATTAACAACAAACTAAACCAAACATTAGTTAAAACAATTAGATTATTTCAACAGTTTTGAACGAATTGACGACACAAAAAGTATGATAAAGTTTAATTATTTAACAAGTATAAAGAGTTCAATGGCCACGTGAAAGAAGCCAATGATGGTTTGTTTATTTTGATATTTAATGAAAGGTAGCAATTACGTTTACTTTTTAATTTGAGTATCTATTATTTATTTTCATTGATTTAGTAAATAAACGTAACTATTGATACGCGAAAGCTGAAACCACGATTGAAAAGAATTTTATATATTTATCAATCACCTTTGGTTAAGAGGTAGAAAAGGTAACAAAATTTTATTATCGATATAAAAATAAATAGATTACGTTTGAACTTTGAAATAAATAAATTTATGGTTAATTTTAATCGACTCTACTTAATCTTTAGGTTAATGATACTTTTAACAAGTCAGGTTTAAGTTGATAATAAATTTAAGGGATAATTATTTTTATATCTTTGTAAAACTCAAAAAGTATTTATATATCCTTCTTATTTTCATAAATTATTTTTATGTCCTTTTAAACTTTATAATTACTCTTATATCTTTTCAAGCCTTTAAAAATTTTCTTTATGTCCAAAACCTATTTTATTGTTTATTGCATACTTATTTGATAATTATTGATATTATAATGATTTAATAAATATTAAAATAGCATTTTGAACATAAAAGAGAGTTTTAAAGATTTAGAAGGATATGAAGGCAATTACAAAATTTTAAAGGATATAGAAATAATTTATAAATTTGAGAAGGATATAAAAGCAATTATCCCATAATTTAAATATCTCCAAAAACATTAATAATTTGACTGTAACATGTTATAGAAGAAGTGTTTTTTGATTTTATTTTATAATTAAGTTATTGGACAAAATCACATATAACATGACTAATAATCATGTCCATTCCTTGCACCCTGATAACTTCTCATTATATTTTTTTGTAGTCCACGTACTACTATAGTATTCACAATTTTTTAATAGTTATTGTATTCAGTTAATTTTTATTGAGCAATAAAGTAAATTCAGGTCTGAAAACCTACCTAAACACTATTATCTATTGCAAATCAAAATAAACGAAAACCAATATTTGTGAGTTCAAAACAAAAAGTGTATATTTTCTGAAATTTAAATTTAATTATACCTATTATAAATAAGTTTTTCTAATATATACTTAAGCGATATGATATCAAATGCTAAATGTTTTTTTATTACATTAATAATTAAAAAATACTTCCTCATTCACTTATAGCAACGGCAAAAAAGTTTTAAAATAAAATAAATATTTTATGTTAATCTAGAAAATTGATGTTGATTTAATACTTTATATCATATTCACGTATTAGAAAAAATCATTTTAAAATTAATTCCTTCTATAAATAGAAAGATAAATCTAATTGCCATGGCCGTAAGAACTCAACGAAGATTCCGCTCGGCTTCTCATTTACACAAATAAAAACTCAACTCCTGAAATACTCTGTTTCAAACTTCATTCAATTTCATAAAACTCAACGAAAATTGGGACACAATTCTTCAAAAACTCATATAATCCTCCAACCATTAAACCAAATGTGTTTATCATTTCACGTATGTAATGCATCACAAGAAATCCGACATCCAGATCGGAAAAGATAGCAGCGGTTTCTCTTCCGATTTCAATCCCACACCAACAATTCGGAATCAATCACCTCATAAAATCTCTGTTTTCAAATCGAGCCCAAATTCGACTTGTTCTTCTCTGTTATCTATTCGGTCACCTGATCAGAGTAATAATTACAACAATGATAGTAGAAGAACTAATCATGAACATCGAATCGTGATCGATGATGATGATTTTGATTCGGTTACCGTATCAACCCGTATATCAATGCCTCACAAACGGCCCATTTTCTCACAAACAATCGGGAGCCTGTTTACATCAAAAACACGGTTTTTGAACACGAAATTGAGCCCGATCGACCTCGTGAACCGTTTACATTACCTTGTTCGTGTACGGGCTCACATTCGTTTAATCCTTCTACTATCACTTCCGTTTTTTTACTTTTTAGTATCCCACCCGAGTGGAACCCTCGTGCTCGATATCTTATCAGCATTCGGTTTCTCATCATTGCTATTATGCTCCTTAAATCTCGCCATTCCTCGACTCCCTTCAATCCGATTACTCCTAGCAAAATCATTCCCGTTGTCAAAAACCGTGTCCAGAACACCGTTGCCGGTGTTCTGGTCAATCGGGCCGAGGAAAAAGCCCAATCACGGGTGGAATTCGGGCTCGGGGAGTTGGGTTCAACCATACAAAAATGGGGATGTATATGAGGGTGAATTTCATAAGGGTAAGTGTTCGGGTTATGGGGTTTATTATTATTACATGAGTGGGAGATATGAGGGTGATTGGGTTGGTGGGAAGTTTGATGGTTACGGGGTCGAGACGTGGGCCCGAGGAAGCCGATATCAGGGCCAGTACCGACATGGTTCGAGACACGGTTTCGGGATTTATCGGTTTTATACGGGAGATGTTTATGTAGGTGAATGGTCAAATGGTCAATGCCATGGATGTGGTGTTCATACTTGTGAGGATGGTAGTAGGTATGTTGGAGAATTCAAATGGGGTGTTAAACAAGGTTTTGGACATTATCATTTCAGGTAATAATTTTGAGTTTTCTGATGTTAAACATGGTTTTGGAAACCATCTAACTTCCATCTTATTAAAACAGTTTCTTTTTTTCTTTCTTTTTTCGCTTATAGGAAAGGGGATACATACGCAGGCGAGTATTTTGGCGACAAAATGCACGGTTTTGGCGTGTACAAATTTGCAAACGGGCATAGATACGAAGGATCATGGCACGAAGGAAGAAGACAAGGGCTCGGTATCTACACTTTTAGAAACGGTGAAACCCGATCAGGCCATTGGGATAACGGGCTCCTTAATATCCCGAGCTCACATGATGCAACAAATCCAATATCGCAAATCGCAGTCTATCATTCTAAAGTTCATAACGCAGTTCAAGTAAATTATCTTAATAACATACTGTTCCATTTATATATTTTTAAAAAGTAAATATTTAACGAGAACTTTTGTAATATTTTAGGAAGCAAGAAAAGCAGGGGAGAAAGCATATGATGTAGCTAAAGTAGACGAGAGAGTTAACAAAGCGGTGGCAGCCGCCAATAGATCAGCCAATGCCGCTAGGGTTGCTGCCATTAAGGCAGTACAGAAACAACCACCAATTAGTTCATGGGGCTTCTAGATGTTTTGGCAATATTTTTGTAGATAACTGTATTAACAACTAACCGGTATATAGAACAAGTTTGATATTTTAACAAGTAGCAATCAAAAGTCATAATCATTTGCTTAAAGATCCCATTTGCAATGTATTATAACAGTAATCAAAATCGGTTAAGAAACCATCTGAAATGTGAAAACAATCGAGAATTACAATAAGATCATCTAACTCTCAGTCTGCTCCCTCAACCTACGAATGGTACTCCTGACAGTAACCGCACTAGCAGTGCTGCAAAATAGAAAAAAACGAGTTATTAAAATTATTAAGTATTTTAAATTTTAATATTTATAAAATGCAATAAATCAAGAATCTTATTACTTCAATGTGTAAGCACCGCCTGCTTTCACTTTGCCACAATCTTTGCAACCCCAGATTCCAACAGCCTTCCTTTACACTGCATACTGCGAGAGTACAAATAAAACATGAATATATTTTTTTTAATAAAAGTTAATATGTCTTTAAGTCGATAAAATGATGTACCTTTCCGCAAAATTCACAGAAATACTTGCTGTGTTGACTGACTTCCATCTTCTTAATCTGCTTCCTCAAACTAGCACCATAACGGGTACCTAGAAGTTCAAATTATAAAATCAGGAAATTAGTAATTGACCATGAAATGTAGAATAAAAAAAGAATAATAGGAAGAAAAAAAAAACATACCATACTTCCCGACAATTCCAGCCTTCTTGGTTCTCTTAGTCTGTATAAAAGTAACAAAATTTTCAATGAGCATAAAAAATGCAGCAAGCCAGTATTGAGTCAAACACTTTCTGAGCTAAATCACTCATCCTTGCAGAGCCCTAATATTCTATTTAATTCAGAAAAATAATCGGTTGTCTATAGCTATAACTCAATCAATCTTAGTTAACTGATTGCAGTTAAACTCTATAAGCAACAGCATATGATAAAATGAGTTATATTAGTATAAAAACATTACATTAATCTACAGCACCACTTGTTATTTACCTAAATCTCGAATTCACCAGCAAATTAACAAACTGAATTAAAAAAGCCTAATACATGCGAATTAAAATCCACAGAACGACCAAAATCGACTAATCAATACACAAATACGAGAAGCAACAGAAGAAGATAGCATCGTATATGATGCAAAGATATAAATAAATCAAGTGTATAAGAGATTACCATGTCTTGAAGCTCGGTGAAATTGACTGAGACGGGATTTTGAGATCAGGAACGCCAACAAAAACCCTAGATTTTCGAATTGCAGAAATGAGCCTATAAAAGCCCAATTTTTGCAAGGGCCCATATCTTCTGAAAATATATGAATAATAATTTTGACAATAATTTACTGACAGAAATAAATATACTTCTCTAAACTATTTGTGGGACAGACTAGCATATTTATAAAATTATATCTTTTAAGTTAGAATAGAATGGATATAATTGAAATTAATGGTTAAAAAAAACCAATTTAGATTTAATATTTACAAATCATCATACTAATTATTAAAATCATCTAATTTTATATAGGTTATACTTCTAAACTCACATATCAATTTTCCAACAATACTTGTTCACTTCATTCATCATTTTGACAAATTACAAAGCATATTACAAGTATCCAATTCAAGACACTCTCTCTCCACAAAACTCTCTCCTCTTCCCTTTATTCACTTATATACAAACTGACGAACCAAAGGAAAAAGGCATGCTAACGATGTCACTTAGATGAGCCCGTTGGCAGAGGCCTTAATAATTAGAAACGCCCTTTCGAGACACCAATCTAAAATTGACAAATGCAACTCAGAAAAAAATATCATACAACAAAATGAAGAAATCAACATGGGATTTTTGAAATCTAATAATCATCTACTACAATCCATGATTGCAAACTTCAACTGCATCATAGAATAGAATAGCGGGAAATCATATTAATTGTACATAACTAATATGTACACGAGACTACCCAAGATCATAACCGAAATGGTTTTGTGAACATATCGAATTCCTCACATGATGTCAATTGTGGCTCCTGTAAAGAATAAAAAAAATCGTTACATAACTTTTTTAACATTAGTTTTGTCTGGAACACATGTGAAAAAAAAAAATTAGACTTGGCAATATTGCATAGCTCGAAAATTTACCCATTTCAAATTATATAGTACATGTTTAAAAAAAGTGTTTTTTACGGTTTTCAGTTTCCACACTAAGAACGTATTTTTTTTTTCCTTTTTTATTTATCATTCCTTCATGAATGCAAATAACATCTATGATTGTATATTCATATGTTATAAGTAGGGATATCCATCGGGTTGTCGGGTCGGGTTAGACTCTTATCGGGCCGTCGGGCTTGAGGTAAATCTTAACCTGGCCCGATAAAGAATCATGTTGGTTGGGTTCGGGTTGATCGGGTTACACCAAAATTAGGATTTTTAGGTAAAAATATCTAAAATATTGAATTTTATGGGTTTTGATTTATCAATTATAATTGTTAATTGATTTTTATTAAAAAAATTATAGTTATTAATGTGTTAATTCATTGATCTAATGGTAAAATATATTACATTTTTTAGAAAATTATTACATTTAGTTTCTATCGGGTAAAACCGAAACCCAACAAAGGTAATCAATCAAAACCCGATATCCGACCCGATAAGGAATCAGGATGGTCGTGTCGGGTTAAAAGACCCCGATATCAACATAAGACCCGGATACACCCGACCCAACTAGTATAATCAGGGCTGGCCCTGAGTTTGTTTGGGCCCTAGGCGAAAATTAATTTTGGGGCCCCTATAGTAATTGTAAAAATTAATGTAAAAAGTACAAAAATATTTGATGACTAAATTATTTATTTATTTGGTGCGTTATCGTTTCTAGAGATAAAAATACAAATCACTGAATCTAATAACTACTTTTCAGTTAAAAAAAACTCTAAACATAAGGAAAATTATGTATCTTAAAAATCAAATAACAAGTAAAAAGTCCGAATAAGTTATAAATATAACTTTCCCAAATTATAAATAAGAGTTCACACAAATTTGGGCCCCCAGTTTAATTTTATGGCATAGGCCCGTGCCTATATCCCCTTTGCCCAAGGCCGGCACTGAGTATAATCGGGTTCGGGTTGACCCTTTGGACACCTCTAATTATAAGATGATACCTGAGAGAACTTCCCACGCCTTCCGTCACTGATAGAGTTCCGCATTGAACTAAACAAGCTTCCATATGTAGACGCGTTTCCATGTTCTATAGCTTCTATAAAACAAAACGTCATTGCACCCGTTGATGTTATTTTCGATAAAGCCTGCATATGTATCCATTTTGGTTATGTTTTATCTCTAATCAGGTCAAATGTTTGACCTAAAATGTTTTACAAATGACTGTAAAAAGGTTATCCTAAGACTAATTAGTAATTACCGACGTATCAGCGGATGTTTGATCATCATCACATCCGCTAATTGATATAACTTCTCCTCCGCTGCTACCCTTCTGTATGCCCGATTTAGGACGATGATCCTCCCATTCATACTCCCCCGAACTATCAATTCACACCATAAAACATCGTCATTAATTACTTTATTAAATACGAAGATTTAGTAGGAAATAATATAAAATTTATATTTTAAATTGGGGATAAAGGAACTCACTAACTATTCATTCTACAAAGAAATGGGAGATCTAGCACAGTTCCACTATGGCAAGAATCGATAATTGCATGTAGTTTGACCCCAAAAGGAAGAGGTTTGACTATTGTTGCGTTGATTTCGTCATCTATGATCATACCATTGGTTTCAAAATCCAACGGTAATAAGGTTTCATCATAGCCGTCAATCTCGTCACCATTGTGGTTCCTTTGTCGTGAACCGTGACCCGAAAAGTGAAAAACAAGTGAGTCGCCAGGTTGGCATCCTTTGACTAGCCAAGAGAGTGCGGTCCTTATGTTACGACCCGTTGGGATCTGGTTTGGGTCGGGTTCCTCTTCTGCAATTCATAGCACGTATTTAAATATATATAAGACGAAAAACTTGATAGAATTAGAAGTTTAGAACTCGCTATTTATATATATTGACTCAATGTTGACTAAAAGTAAAAAAAAATATACACACAAGACTTACAGTAGCATATTATTATTAACACATACATAAGGGTTAAAACTAATTTCGTCAAAAGTTAAACTTCACTACTACATTTGTCAAAAATGAAATTTCACTTCTCTAGAAATAAAATCTTTGATCAACTATTTTGAAAATTTTCCTTCTGTAAGCAGTAACTTATTTAAAAAATATTAAATTGTCTTGATTATCAATATTTATAAAAAGTCAACGTCAAATGGGAAGAAGTTCCTTGCCTCCTTGGTGAATAACTGCATATAGCTTGCTTGCACGATTGAACTTACCATTTTCCCATTATTTTATGTAATTATATGAATTTGAATAAAAAGTTTAATAATAATTATAAATTCGGTAGTTCATACTTAATAAACCAGATAAATTTTGGAGAGAAAACATTACCAAAAAGAAAAAAGATTCAAGAACATCAGTTTTTAGTTTATCATTATTAACTCTAACAAGCATATAAATTGAAGTATTAATTAGATTTCTTACCGGTGAGCATGTAAATCGAAGATTCGGGAAACTGAAATTTAGTCATCAGAAGATGCTTCATGCACTTAGCATCATTTATACATCCTTTAAGTTCGTGCCTGGTGTTCGTATACGATACTCCGACGATCACCGCCCTCTTACTTCCATGTCCGGCCGGCGGAGAATAGTTGTAAGGCGATGGTGAAGGCACATGATAACCGGAAGGATACGGCGACGCGTTGTTGTACAGTGAAGGCGCAACCGCCGGCAGACCGGGAAACTTAGAATAACCGGAAATCGACGGCGGAAAAGAGGATTGATTGGAATCAGCAATTGGAGTAATCGCTTGACATAAAGCACATCTGATCGATTTAGCTCCCGGCGGTAGGTTTAACGTAGTACGGCAACTGGAGCAGTCTACCAGCATAGACATTGTTGAAATTTTAGGGCTAAAAATAAATTGCGGAGATTTTGAGCTGCAAAAGTATGGTTCGATTGTGCTTCGCTTTTACTTAAGCGCGTTGAGTAAATGTAGTGACGATGGCAACGTTACAATATTGAGATTTTAGTCCCTTATAGTTTTGAGAAGTTCATATCAATCCCTGTACCTTTTTTTTAATAATTATGATTAATATACAATATTTTATTACACATATAGTTTAAGATTTAATGATTTATCAATCGAATATGTGAAGTATAAGATTTTTATTTATAATTATATTCTTAACGTGACGTATACGCTACATTAGATGCGACTTCATTATAAGCTAACTAAGTATTAAAACTGCTATGTCAAATCTATTCTTTTAGCTATATGATTATAATCTTTATTACTTCCTCCGATTCAAAATAAGTGATACACTTTCCTTTTTGGGGTGATTCAAAATAAGTGATACACTTTGAAAAGTTTCCTTATTTGGCAAATAAAATGGGACTCACACCCACTAACTATCTACTTTAACAAAGTGAAATGACCCCTTTACCCTTACTTTTTATTTTTAAACATCATTAACCTTACTTTATTCAAAAGGTGTGGGACCCATTCCCCACTAACCATCCAATTAATCTAATTTAACCATCATTATAATCTTTTACCTCAAAAAACCATGAAACCCCAAGTGTATCACTTATTTTGAATCGGAGGAAGTACATGTTTTTGTAGAAAAAAAAAGAAAAAAAGTTGAACCGTATCAATTTGGTTGTAACAATTTAATATGAAATCAATTGTTAAACTTGTACGGTCAAACCACTAGAAAACAGTTTTTCATATACGAGTATAAATTATGACAAAATCATTTTTTTTTTTTAGGAATGAAAATATGTTTCATAGTATAATAATACGATGTAATTGTTTTATATTAGGCAAATGACAAATAATTATTATAGTAACTAAAATTAGTCATCTTAACATAGTATAATAATACGATGTAATTGTTTTGCAACAAAACAACAAGTATATGATGGTAAAAGATGAGTCACTTGTTTTGTTCTCAAGCTTTTTACACAATATTTAATGTATAAAAGTACAAAATGGTGGTTAGTATATGTTTTTGCTTGGAATATTACCTAAAGCACAAATTATTATTTTTTTCTTTTAAATGGTACGTATTCATAACATTATATCATGGAGGTTGAGATTTTGCTCGTGATACATGTAATGTAGTCGTTATAATGATCATTTTTAAACTTTCTCCAGACCATGTGTTAAATATTCACTTAGGTAAGACATCAAACATATAACCTTTAAGAAATCATTTCACAAATCCTTATAACTTTGTTTTCTTTATGTTGTGTTACTTTAATTTTACTAAAATTAATAATGCATCAAAATATGTATTCAGCCCATGATAAATAAACATCAAATGCAACTTTGCAAGTAAAACATTAATTACCAATTTCATTATGTTTTCATTTTTCTGTATATCCTGTTATAAATCTATACTATATTATAAAGCATTTACCCATTCCTTAATTAGCAAGGCTGAAATTTCAGCCAACAAACTTGCTAATTATGGAATTATAATTCTTTTCGAAAAAATAACACCTGCAGGATTCGAACACGCCACTTGCTGGTTAGATAACAACGCCAATACCGCTCGGACAAGCATTCGGATGTGTTGTAGTTCCAAATACCTTTAATATAAAGTCCTAAAACGCATTTGGTTAGACATCAATTCCCGTCGATTCTTTTCCTCTCGAAGATAGCCAGACACTTCTTAGACAATGAACGGTTCTTCTTGGGAAGTGGAAGGAGCTTTGGAAATCATACAATCAAGGTAAACCGTCTAATCCATCTTTCTACACCCTTATGCACAATTCAAACTTGAATCTTCGTTTGCTTTGGCAGAACTCAAAACCCTAGACACCGACGTTTTCAGGATTCATCTTCTAACTTATCACTCTATCCTCATCATGTCACCACAATCAACACCATGGCCATCTTCCCCCACCCCACGCATCTCATATCTCTGTGTCAGTACGAAAGAGATGCAAGCAAGAATTGAAACGGTGAAGACCTCTTTCATTTTCATTTTTATGATCGGTGAAGATATCTTACATCTGTAATTAACCGAAATAACCTACTTTACAAATTTGTTCTTTAACATGTGTAGGGGACAAAAAATCTATACTTGAAGCAAGGTGAAGAATGCTCGGTAAGCACATATTTCAACCTTGATTACATCTGCCATTATCTTTAATTTTGATTTATATTTTGATATGATTATATTGATTTATTATCCATATCATATACTCAAAGTTGCCAAATGCAAGTTGGGCACTCACAAGAGGGTAAAGAAGAAGAGAGAAGAGATGTCTAAGGTTCTCCGAAAGATGAGGTAACTTCCAAATCTGTACATTTTCTTATGGTTTTTCAATCAAAATAACGATAAAGAAGACATTTTTTCTTATATGTTACGCATCGTTTAGGTTCAGCTTTATATTTTTTTTTCATGTCATAACTTTTGAAAGATGTGCAGTACACTATTGAACATCAAAGAGCTCATCAAATTCTATACTGTGGGAGAGAAGGGTAAAATTCATTTTTAATCAAACGAGATAAAGTTGTCTTTGAGTGGATATGTGGTTCAGTTTATTACTTTCAATATTGATCAACATGTTTTTGATTTAGTTTCACCGTTCGCCACTGCAAAATAAGCAGAAATCATAAGTGGGGTGATTTATGCATCTGGTTGGGTCAGATGGAATTCGAGAAGAAACCGGCCAACATATGGTACATTTTTATATATATGTACAGAGACTCATTGGTTATGTTAGATTTAAGGGTAAATTTGTTGAAAGTGGGGCCAAACTAAAGAGATACCATGTATACTAAAGATTGATTTAGAATCTGGCAGACTCCCTACCAACAAATTAATCTGTAATCAACTAATGATTATGACCTTCTATGGTAAAGCTCAGCCTACTTTCCTTCCTCCTCTTTGCTGTTAGGTATGATTAAATATACCTGTAATCAACTCTTCTTAAACCAAAATTATAATTTGTTCAAAAAATTTAATAAAGATTCGGTAAAACAATGTCGTAAGTTTGGTTAATAGTAGTTCTTTACAAAAACAATGATACCTTTGATTGTGAAAGAAATGTTCCTTTCCTCAAATGGAACATTTTAGAAAATTGGTTCAAATTTTTTTATTCATAAATGAAAGGGCAGTTTCTTACGCGTTACTCACCCGTCCGCCACTGGAAACACCACTTCCCGTCTGACTTGCATGTGTTAAGCATGCCGCCAGCGTTCATCCTGAGCCAGGATCGAACTCTCCATGAGATTCTAATGATCGAAAAGACTTAGCGGAAGTAAAAAAAGTAACAAATGTATAAACTAACAAAAACAGTTTGTTTCAGGAGTGGGTTGTTGAAGATCAAACCGAGATTAGAAGCTATGGAGGTTTTCAGGAATGTTTCTCAGCAGCATCAACTTGTTTTTTAATGACGACATCTTGTCCTATGCTTGATGATCAACCCTTAGCCAAATGTGTTACTTTCGGTTTAGTTGAGTTTATGTTTGCGTTGGACCTTATTTGCCTTTTTTGTGTTTTAATCTTATTGTTAGTTTACATAAATATCTTTATTGTTGTTGGAATAATAATAACTACCTTCTGCATACCTTTTATTATATATGCGGATAATGCCCACGTGTTTCATATAGTACAGATTTGACCCCTTGTATTCTTATTAAAGATTCAGAAATCAGTAGGTATTTTAGAAACTATGAATCATTATGTTTTGTCTATATGAGAATGTATTAATCCTGGATATGAAAATAAAATTTTGTCACTAACAGTAGGCATAAAAACTATAAGTTGTCCCTATCGAAATTTGGTTCACAATATCATAAATTAGGATATGGTCGTTGAGGAGGAACGCAAAAGATTAAAACAGTTTCTCAAATTTACTAGGGAACTAAAAAGATGTTGATTTTGCTTCCTATCAGCATCTATAGGTTTGTGTTGTTTTATGTTTTGATGTATGAATAATTAAGTGATGCTTCTGATTATGTAATGCTTATATAATCAGTTTTATATTAGAAACAACAAATTTATTATCTAATGGCAAACTAATTACCCGATTAAAACAACTTTAAAAAATAGAAGCACATTCATTTTATAATATGTGATTATTCGATTTTGATCATATAATCTCCACTATAAATAATGCATTTAGAAGTTTCTCAAATTAATAAAACTTAAATTTCAGCCAATAAAACTTGCTAACTCGTTACAAATTTGTGTTTATAAAATGTATGCACTATGTAGGATTTGAATTTAAACTTTAAAAAGTTGAAATTGCCCCACCACCACCATCGATCATCATGACCGCTGCAAGATAAAGTCACAGGGTACCCGCCGCCGCATTGCGCAGGTACCAGCTAGTAATTATAGAAAATTGGTTAAAATAGAGCACTACTTATATTCTATACACGTATTTAGTTTCTAATTAATTTAATTGACACAAGTGGGCTCAATGATATTTCTTTTTCATCAAATATATTTGATGGTTGACCTTAACACAGACCAATAAACAATAAAATAAATTACATTTCTCATCTTTGGGTTTGCCAGAATTTATTAGGCTATACGGTATGGTGTACTAAGAAAATTAATTAAAAGTTTTGAGCAGTTAGTCATATCATATGCTAACTAATTCGTCTCTAGTTAAATATGTATTAGATAATCAAATTAACTTTTGAAAAAAGACAATGATTAGATCGTATACATCTCGAGCATAAGATCTATCATCCTGGAATATAAGTTAGATGTGTCAAGAGCGTAAAGATATACATAAAAAAACGTTATGTTAATGAATATCACCAAAATAAAGTATTTCTAGCACCAACCCATAAATTGAATTGTAACGATAAACTAACAAACTATGGATATTCTTTATTTTAGACTACTATATTTCTTGGTAGTTGAAGAGCCGGTGGAGGTAGAAAGACTTTAATGTTTGGCTATACTATTGTCATTTGGCGCACATGAAACGGGAGAGTTAATATGAAGTAAATTAATTTGAAACCGCGTTGTACTTTAAAATAGGGATGGAATCGGGTCCGGACCCAACCCGGATGGACCCAGACCCGAAATACCCGAGACCCGATTTAGGACGATTATTAGACCCGAGAACCGAACCGTTTTACAGAATACGGTTCTGGTTCGGTTCCGGGTTCGGTTCGGGTACATCGGGTATATACCCGATTGGAACCGAAGTAATAATTGGAGCCGTTTTTTGGTGTTTTTATCAAATTGATTAGTTTATACATGTAATATTATAATTATTTACAAATAACAATTGTTTAATTAATATGAACCAAGTACTATTAATAGTATTATACCACAATAAATTCCAAATACATAGTTAATTATTTCGACCCGATTTGTTCCATACCCGATGTACCCGGACCCGATTTACCCGGACCCGAAATACCCGATTTCTCAAAAATGTTGGACCCGATACCCGAACCGATTTTTAGTAATCCGGTTCCGGTTCGGTACGGATACGATTTCGGGTCTTCGGTTCTATGTCCCATCCCTACTTTAAAATAGGGATTATAAAGTCTACGCACTACATGAGTGCTTAAAAATGATAAATTAAAGTGATATTAAACAAGAAAAAACAGATCCATACATATAAATTACCCATTAACTGACTATTTAACGGAAAATAATACTACCTAAATAATTATAACAAATATAAAATCAAAACTGAACACATAATATAATATAATTATATCACATCTTAACAATTCAGACTATGCATTATATCTTACCGATTCGAATTCATATTAGTCACATTTTACCGATCTAGACTCATATTAATCTTCAAACAAACAGCCCCTAAATATTTAATTTCATATCCAGACTTGAGGTTCGCATCCTGTTGAAAATAACAATTACTCTCCTGCATACTTGATTTACCAGATGCAGTTACATTCTTAGACAAAAATATATTACACATAAAAGCATCGCAATGTGCGATTCATTGTTAACAGTAAGTATTCACATATATTGCACACAAAAAAACGACACAAATTTCAAGAAAAATACATGTTCAAATATAAAACAATAAGACCAGCAAGTAAAACCTAGATGCTCATTTAAACCTTAAAAGATTGCAGTTAAATCCTTTTCTCAAGTTGATATAAACTTAGAACAACGAAGGATAAAAAAAACCCCTCCTAGACTACATATATACCAACTGCTATCAATACATTGAGCATCTTTACTTATGATCTAAATAAACTTATCTAATCTCGACACCTTTTTCATATTTGGAGGACGAAAGTTGTCAAATCGATAACTTGATCCCGTGCGTAAATCTTTTAAAAATGGGTCGCCTTTTTCCGATTGGATTATTTCCAAAATGACTCCAAGAACTTCGGCTGCAAGACCGAATTTGACCAGGCTTCCTTGTTCTTCACCGCCTTCATAGATCAAACGGAATGCTTCTGTATACGGGATCACGTTTTCTAGGAGTATTTTTGCAAATATACGGCCCAGAAATTCAGCTGCTTTTGGTGCATCGTTTACTGCGTCCTCCAATGTCGATAAAACGGATTCAAATCTGAAAAAAAAAAAAATCATAAAAAATCAGTGTGTATTTGGTTTAAAGGTTTTTTTTTTTTTTGTGGAGATTAGTTACCCTCTAAGAAGTGAATCTTGAGTTAGAATTTGGTCTTGAGATTTAGCGAGATTGACGAGAAGTTTAGCAAGTGAATCCCGATCGTTGTCTTTCCTCTCAAAAGAATCGGTGACCCAAATCGATATCATCTCGGAATAAAAACTCGGTGCGTTTAGATCTTTTATGCACAAAGCAACTTCCTTTTCGTCTCTAGCACTGAACAATTCATCAATATTAATGTAAGATAAATAAAAATGTTTTAATTTAATAAAAAATAAATGTTTTATGTAATAAAGAATATACCTGTAAAATTCTTTAATCGCCTCAATGGACATATCACGTAAACGATCTTCAGTCAAAACCTTATCTGCAGGGCGCCCACTTTGTGGGGGAGTAGACACTCGGGCCCGTTCAGGCGGTGAAGATGGTGGGGCCCGCCTTGCATTCCTCATATCCCGGTTTCCATAGCCCATATTGTGTTCCTGTATATTTGACGGGTTCGGGTCATAAACGGGTCGAGGTGAAAACCGATCGGGCATGTATCTTGAAGCCAAATCATCTCGTGGCCCGTAACCGTTCGGGCCCACAACACCTCTTCTCGGGTCCATATCATGTAACTGCATAGAAGACGGCTGACCCTGACCCTGACCCCTGACCGACATCCCCCGGGCTAGCCCACCTTGTGGCCCGAGTGTAATAGAGTCATCACCCATGGGCCTCAACGGGACCGATAAAGTCCTATTCTCAAAAGAATCAAATCTCGAATCTTGATTACCATAACCACGAACCTGTTGAGGAGGCCCACGGTTATAACCATAACCGCCCGTTTGCGGGCTCGATTGCAAAACATTCGATCCTTTTGGCCCGAAATCCCGTCTAACCGGCGTGCTAGAGTTGGGCCCACGGGCCAACCGGTTAGATATAGCTTGACGTTCATTAGCAGCATCTCTATGCACTTCATCAATCTTTTTCGGGCCTTCAACTTTCCTCCTTTGTTGCCATTTATTCTTCCTAAGGTCAATTGCGTCTTTTAACATAAACCTAACCCTCGAAGATAATTCCATATTATTTGACAATTTAAACATCATGCTAAAATAAGCATCCATAAATTCTTTAGCTTTCGGGTGATCGATCATTTCCCCAATTGTGCTCATTAATTTGCATAACGCTTCAATATCTTCTTCATCCGGATTTTGATATTGACCTAATAATTTATTTATACACGCGTGCATAATCCTTTCGGTCAACATTTTTTTCTTATATAATTCTCCAATTAGTCTAATATTACCCAACATCCGTCTTCGGGCCTTGACCCGTTTCTCCTCTCGTTCTTCTTCCGTTTGTTTAATTTCACCGTCTTCTTCGGTTCGGTTAGCTTCTTCTTGTTCTCTCTCTCCTCTTTCAAATTCCTCTTGACATTTATTTAACAATAATCTTTTAAAAGTAATCTTTTCGTTATTTTCACTAAAATCGGGTAATTCGGCGGATAATCGGGAGCAAAAATTGGCGTACATTTCGACGAAAGTCGGTTCCATTAAAGCCTTGTCAAATATTTGATCGATCACGCCCGATAAAGTGTTCGCGTTGTCAATGTTGACTTGTTTGACTTGATCAAACAATTTTTCAAAGTTTTGTGGAGTCAACTTGTTCAAAATACCTTTTAACTGTCTCTGTTTTGCTTGCTCTTCATCCGTTATTTTACCAACTTCATACTTCCTTTCGGCTTTATGCATCATTGGTGCATTATGAGGTGAAGGCATTAAGCCCTTTTGATAGCCAGTAGCACGCTGCCACCTGTCAGAATCTGAGTTATTACGTGGACCACCGCCTTGTGGGCCAGGGGACTGCATTGGTCCAGATAGAATACCACCAGTGTATTGACCGGGCGGTTGACCACGTGGGGTCCGTAACACACCATGGTTAACCCTCGGGTCCCACCCGGGTTGTGCTGACCCTTTATTCCATTTGTCATCAAGACCTACATTACTCGGGCGGCGGTCTAACCGTGACCCTGCTGCTGCCCGATCTGCCCGATCACCACCACCTCTGCCCGGACTCGGGTACGGGTCACGACCCGTATTGACACCCGATATTATAAACACTTCGGTTATTTCGGGTGTGATTTCAAAACCTTCCGGAAGATCCATAAACTGATCTGAGAATTTCAGTAAGAAGTCTCTGGAATACCTTTTTGCCATTCCATCAATGTCATCCTCACTGTGATGTTTCAAATTTGTTTCAATTTTAGGGCCAGAAACGTCTGCAGCATCTTCCCAATCATCGGGCTCAAATTTAGCGGGTCCGGGCCCACTTCTTTCATTGGTTAAAACCTCTTTTTCTGAATAAATAACAGACGGGTTTTCAACGGTTTCTGATAAAGTTTCTTTCTTTTCTTCGGGTTGTTTATAAGCATTGTAAAGATCAGAAGTTGTCCCACGAGCATCAGCATTTTTCAAGATTTCTTTTATTTTTTTCTTCCCTTTACCTGTATTATTAATATTATTGTTATTATTACCCTTTAACTTACTAGAAGATGGAGAAATCGAGCCTGTAGATTCTACTTCAAGATGCAAAGATGGTGTCTCGGGAACAGAAACCGAAACAGCTGGCGATTCTTCGTTTACTGTAACCGGTTGTTCTTGATTGTTGACTTGGTCAACATCCAAATTGGAGACCTGATCACCATGATCTGCAGTGGAAATTGATCCCAGTGATTTATCTTCATTATTATTTACAGGTTCTTTTTGTTCTTCAACGGTTAAAACCGAGACAGTGATATCTTGATTTAGGTTAGCAGAATCTCTGACTTGTTCTTTTCGCTCTACAATTTCAGTTATTGGCCCTTCAACTTTAGGCGAGTTGTCAGAATGAGTCACGGATGTAATTATTTGGGTAGCAGACTCATCGGCAACATTTGAAGACACTGCTTTATTGCTAATTTCTACAGGAGTTGATGTTTTTTGAACAATGCTTTCAATGGGACCATGGTAACCTACTGTGGAGCTTGAAACAGAGGATGATTGCCCACCAACTGATTCAGACTTATTAACCGGTGCAACTTCAGGTGCATTATTCACAACTGATTCAGAATCTCCAACAGCAACAGTAGAAGCAGAAGAAGTAACTGTCAAATTCTCAGATTGTGTACCAACAGTCGTATTTGAATCTTTATTAGGTTGACCGGAAGTACCTTCTCCACCTGGCCTTTGACTTTTAGGGATCTCCGTTTTGTTTACGGCTGGTGACGATGAATCATTGACTTTTTCTGCTGCTGGTTTGACCGTTACCTGTTTAGAAGGCTGCTGGTAACAAAATCACACCAGACACCTCAGAATCACATAATTACTTTAGACCTAATATTACACAGCAAAAAAAAAACTAACCTGATTATAGAACCGTGGTGCCTGAGAACCAGGGTTGTTCTGTGTGCCAGGTGGCGGGATATAAAGTGGGCTGGCATTATAAGGATTAGGATAATAATTCATAGGAAGGGCATTTGGAAACGATTGAACCACCTGAGACTGAGTCGGGCCATGCGGGTGCATCCTTTGACCCGTTGACCCACTGTTCGGGTGCCCATCGGCCCGTTTATCTAACTGCAACTCCTCATGAGTATCGGGGTGAGTAATCTTTACAGCTCTACGTGTATTACCAAAATTCAAATTTCCCATCGGCTGTTGGTATTGTGGGCCCATACCCATACCCATATTCCCAATATGAGGCGAAAAAGTCAAACCTTGACTTTGATGAATGATTCCTTGATGATGATGTTGGATACCTGGAACAAATACTTGTGGTGGATTACCAATGGGTATATGCATGGGTAGTGGTACGGGTAATGAAGTATTGGGCATGGGTGGATTCGGGCCACCAAATGGAAGACGGATTTGAGATTGGTGAAATGGGATTTGCATTGGAATTTGAGGCATTGGGGGCCCAGTGGGCCTATGACTGTGGGCTGGAATTTGGGGAGCTGAAGGAAGAATGTATTTTTTGTCCCTTGAAGTAGGACGGGCTTCGCTGGCATTGGGCTGATCAACAGGCCCGGGCCCGGCATCTTTTCTTGGTAAGTGTTGGTTTGGGCCAGTCGGGTTCTGGTTTTGATTTTGAAATGCAGCTGCTTTTAGAGATTCAAGACGGGCCTGGGCCCGTTTTTGCTCATCCATATTTGGTGGAGCAGAGTTAGTTCGAGCAGGTACCTACAAATAAATTAATGCTTTTTTTTAACAGGTCATGATACTAACGGGGTGTTTGGGATTGCGATTTGGAACTGATTATCTGCTTATTGCCTTTACCAAACACTACTAGAAAATTGATCGTCTAATTATTGTGATTTCAAACAGCACAATCAAATCCAAAGTCCAAACACTATTTTTCATAATCACGTTTTGTAAAAGCTGGTTATCTGATTATCCATTTTCAAAATGCATAATTTATTTTCAGTAAACAATCCCAAACACCCCCATATACATATATAAATTACACTAGTAGCGTAAGTTTTAAGTTCTGTATGCAAATTACCTGCATTCCATTCATAACACCTGGACTAATAGACCCAAATTGAAGTGGAAAAGCCCTAGAAGCATCACCAGACCCTAAAAACATTAACAAGTGCTTAATTATACCTCTATTTTACACATTAAATATTATAAAAGCTCATTAAATTCCCAAATAACATTTATAATAAAAAAGACATACTTCCAACATGTTTTGGAGAATAAAAAGTAACAAATTAAAATTTTCAGATTTTTTTAAAAGGTTTATGTAATTAAATTAAAGCCATACCCTTAACCAGAGTGGTGGGACCCGTGGTTCCAGAACTATGAGGGCCCACATTACTTTGTGGAGCCTTTGGTAGGCCCGGGGTTTTCTGGACTGGTGCATCAGTTGGGTTTACAGGAGCAACTGTTGATGAAGCATCAGGTGTTCCTAAAAATAATAAAATAAATAATATAAAGTTAACAAATAATTCACATAGCTACAATGAAAAATATCCAAATCACATAGTTACTATATTATTTTAATACAGTTACTTTTTACAAATTTCATAGCCCATAGGTCCATTGGCATTAATATGATCACTTTAATAATTGCAACTTATCTCTGAGTTGAGAAAAGTTAATTGATGACATAAGTCAACTAGGAGAAAACTTCATTGCAATTTCTTCATAAATTACACATATTAGTCAATTTAGGAAAAAAGCTAGAAATTTCCTTACTAAATACCTCATTATTGAGTTCTATCATAAAAAGTTAAAATAATAAATTGGGCATGAGTGGTTAAAAAAACCAACAGAATTTAAACAGATTGGATATGGTTACAAATTGCAAACGTACCTCTTGATGGCGGTTGCATATGTGCGCCATTGGGTGCAGCTCTACCACCAGTAGAAGAATTCGAAGTACCCAAATTCACATTAGGGCTAGTTTGTGGTCCTTGTGCATTACTAACCACTTTCTTGAAACTATAAAACAATACCAAATATGGAAACAGTTAATCCGAATCAAAAGAAGGCCTAAATGAGAGAATTTAACGAAAAAGAACCGTATTTAATGAGTAACAACAAACCCTAGTTTTAATTTACCTTCTACCGGAATGAAACGCAGAGGATGGAGGTGCGGTGGTACTGCCGCCGCCACCGCCACCCTTACCGCCGCCTGAAAAGTTTCTCGGAGAAGCTTGGTTACCGGATCGACCCGATCGTCTGTACTGTGATGGCTCGTTTTTATCACCTCTTGATTGATTGACGGACATATATCCAATTCCTCACGAAAATCACAATCTTTTTATTTCCCTAATCAACACCCAATTAAGATACCACTCAGATCTCTCCGATCAAATAAAATAGAAACTAAATTACAGTAATTGAATCATGACGCAACACAACATTCAGGTGAAATTGCGTGCTTATTGTGTAATCACTTACCAGAAGTAACAAAAATTAGAAAGTATGACGGTTAATTAGGGTTTTAGTGATTGTTGTAGCGAGAATCAGAAACCATGACACCGGGAAACAGAAAGTGGGGAGATTGTGAAAGGAAAGATAGGAAATCGAAAAAATCCGCCCGAATGGGTCGGTGGTGCATCGAAGAACCCTTCGTATTCTGTGTTGTATACGAAGCCTCTCACTTACGCTCTCACGGGGGTAAAATAGTAAATTCATGTTCCTTATTTTTGGTGATATTATAGTTATTGAAAATTTAATTACCGTTAAAGTCATCAAAATGTAATATTGTTTCAAATGATATTCATTTGGGATCATTTAAGTTGTTTGTACTTTGATGATCAATCAATAACCTTCCCTTTTTTTATTTTTAACGTTAAATCTAATCTACTCCTAATTAACACTTATGTTCACGACGGGACTCGAACTCCTGACCTCAAGGTTGAGATTCAGTAACCATACCACTAGACCAAAGACCCTTTATATAACCATAACCTTCCTATTTAATGGAAGTTTAAATATAAATTTGTCTTTTGTACACAACAAAACCAATAAAGATTGAGTTAAAAATATGTTAATAAAAGGGGTTAATTGTTCGTAATTATTGTGAAAGCAATTTGGTATTTTTCAAACTTTGCATTAAATTTTAAGGGAAACTATGTTTAATTTAGACATGTTTGTACCATTGATTGTGAAATAATATAATACCAAAAATGTTCAAACAAACTTCAAAACCCAAAACATAAATATGATATGAAGAATTTATTGATATGATACTTAATACTTTATTAGCAACCAATCTATGTATTGTAATTTTCATTCGCTATCAAATGTAATACGTTATCAAAGTCAAAGATGATAATGTTTTGATCTTGCTTAGAGTACAAGGTATGATAACAATATTATACATTGTTAGATTTTTTTGACATACAACATTGTTATAATATTAACCTAAAAACATTTTTGTCCTATAATATTTTTGAAATCCAAAAATATATCTTTAATAATTTACCAAAAATCAAAAAAAGAAACTTTTTGCACAATGCCATAAAACCCATAACTATGGCGGAGCTCTTTTGACGAGGCTATGTCATGGAGCACGGTGTCCTTTAGCGATGCCATAGGCCCTTTGAACAATCCTACGCCGATAAGTACAGTATAATATAGTATGTGTTGATATGAAATTAGTTTTAATCTTTAAATTCAACTCTATCTTTTGACCGTTATTCTTGTTTTTCTTTCGAAATTACTTATTAACTGAGACTTACAAAAATAAAAGTCTGCGTCTTATATGTGTGTCTGTCTATTTTAACACGGTGTGTTTTATTTAGACGAAATCTTTTTAACATGGTGTTTTATTTAGACGAAATCTTTTTAACATGGTGTGTCTATCTTTTTACCATCTTTTTAACACTATATATCCATAACGAGTAAATAAAAATTAAGAGAAACGTGATTTGTTTATGTCAATAATGAATTTCGGATTCTTGTCTGCCCTTCCTATACCTCATTTGACGACTTTGGGCCGATTCCATTCAAATTCTTTGAACTTGCATTGCATGCAAAGACTTTCCTAGCTACTTGAGAGCAGAAAAGCCATTACACTATATGTCCTTAATTACTATTTGAGTCATGTGCCATTATGTTTTGTTCAACCATATATGATAAAAACTTTCATTACAATATATATCATTAACGAGTAAATAAAATTAAGAGAAACGTAATTAGTTTATGTCAATAATGAATTTTGGATTCTTGTATGCCCTTTCTAGACCTCATTTGACGACTTAGGGCCGATTCCATTCAACTTTTTTGAACTTGCATATAAAGACTTTCCTAGCTACTTGAGGGCAGAAAAGTCATTACACTATATGTCCTTAGTTACTATTTGAGTCATGTGCCATTATTTGAGTCATGTGCCATTATTTTCATTACATTATATATCCATAACGAGTAAATAAAATTAAGAGAAACATGATTAGTTTCTGTCAATAATGAATTTTGCTATGCGGTCTCGTGCGGACCTATTTTTGTCTCAGGGCTCGTTCGGGCCATGAAGTTTCTCCAACTCAACAGGCAACAACTCGCTCACGATATCGACTTGGGGAACTTGAGCTCAAAAATAACCGACCCGGCAATTCGGGAATGTGTTTCAGATATTCTGACCTGGCCCGGTTCATTAGAGGAGAATGTTGTGGTGAGAATTGGGTGGGAATTTGTCCCAACACCAAGTACCTCGACATTATTGTTACAGACGCAATGGCTCGATACATTCTGATTCTCGATTATTACCGTGGTAATTTACCGAAAGCAAGCGTGTACAATGTATGCTTCTTGCTCAGTATCAAATCTGACAAAACTGAGTTGCAAACAGCTGTCGAAAACGCTTCACAACCATTGCTGAATTATGGTGACACTAAAACATGACATACACCACAAAAAGCCCTAAATATCCTATCCGAGTCCTCCCGACTACTATCTAATTTGTACAAAAAAATAACAGAATGAATGCATTTCCATCCCATTAACCAAATTAGATAGTAGTCTGGGACATAAGCTAAACAGTGATTTCGATTCAAGTTATTTTTTTGTCGTTATTGTTTTAACCACCTACCCAACCTAATCAACTTGCCCAGTTGTTTAAAGAAATATATGGGCTGTTTTTTAGGTTCATAAATTAGGCTTGCTTTATCATTAATTCATTACTAAACATATGAACACCAACTCTCATAAAAGGGTGCACTCAAAAAACTATCAGGGCTAGAAACATTCAACTTTGACAAAATAAGTTTTTAAGTTGTTCAAGCTCTCAAAATCTTAGATTTCTCTGAGCCAAGCTCAAGTCTTCATCATAAAGGCTCATTGAGGTTTGACTAACGTTGTCTGGTCAAACTCTGTCATGTTGAAACATTTCACAGCCCGTAATGCAAGTTATCAATGGCATATAGTATATATATAAAGTTATAAACACCGAAATATTAGATATACATGGTTCTTTCGTCTATGTTTCAATATCAATATAAATCAATATAATAAGTTGTAGTGAGTCAAAAAAATTTGAAATTGATGATTACATAAGTAAACAATCAACATATCTTGACAAGTAATAGTAAAAACAAGAATGATTCATACACTAAAAACTATCTTTCAAAGGTTTATATGACACATACCCCAAATTTCACACTCCATATGGTGGGGGCCGGGAAGCCATGCTTGTGACTTGAGCTTGCATCTGCATTGCTCTAACTTTCCCAGAAGTTGCACGAATTGTTGACGCGATAATAATCTCACATTCCTCAAATAAAGATCAAAAGGTACAGATCCTTCTTGCACTGCTTTATCCAATGCATAAACAGCATCTTCAATAGCAAGATCAGATGCTGTGCATTCTAACATCTGTTTGGAAAGTGAATCAGATGGCACAATTGCATCGTCTACATTCACATTTGATGAATCTGGAGCTAGTTTCACCTCGTTCTCTCTCACCCATGCTTCTAATATGTCTGTGTTCATCAGAATCATTTGTAGTTGTTGCTCTAAGCCCTCTTTTTCATCTTGCATCTGGCGTAACCCTATTGAAAGCCCGCTGCCGGAGCACCGCCTGAGCACTGAACATTCCTTCCACCTCTGCTTCTCTGGTTTTCCTCAACCGCACAACATCACTGTGCACATTTTCCACCAGTTTGTTGATAGCATTCCGTTTGTATACCTCAGACGAATCCATCCTCTGTGGCGGAGATGGTGACGGAATCCTCCCACTACTGGTCACATACGGTGACGGCGGGTAGGATCTAGGTGGAATTGCTGGCCGGATTGACCCGGATGACATTGATCCGAACGATCCAGATGCATTGAAGCTAGCGTTAGGGTTAGGGTTATTGTTGAGGTTGGGATTAGGGTTAGGGTTTGGTCTACGTTGCGAGTATAACGGTGGATCACTGGCGAAATAACTACTCAAATTACGAGATAATTCAACCAAATTAGAGCTAGGGTAAACCCAATTTTGCAAATAAGGGATCGAAACCAAACCAGATGGATTAACAAACGGATGCTGTCGTTTAATCACCATATCACGCGTAGGATTCACGAACACAAGAGGCGGATGGCGAGGGTAAGTCTCCATAAGCCAGATTACGACGGAGATATTGTAAGTAAAATTTTGGAACACCATCGGAACTGTGCCGTCGGACTGAAGAAGATTGACGGAGCGACCGTCGTTGTGAGTAAACGTCGCCGTTTTGGGCTGGAGAGAAGGGTACGATTCGGAGAGCGAAACGAGGTGTTGACGGATGAGCCATTTAACGTCCTCGGTGTACGGAAGGGACGACGGGCCACGTTGTGAGAGGACGGAGCTGAGGAATTGTTGAGTGTGTTGGGAGAGTGAATTCGGCGGCGGAGGTACCATTTTTATTTACTCCGGTCACGGAACTTTGATCGGAGGAGTGGAAATATAGATACGCGGAAGGAGATTTTTACAAGGTCAATTTGCTTCTGTGTTAAGTTTGTTGTCGAGCTGGTTTGCAAGTATACAAAAGTTATCATATTAAGTCCCTGTACTTTACAGTTTAAGCATTTTAATTATGGGTTTTGCTAAGACCTGTGCCAACGGCACGTCGGGGGAGGCCGTCGGGGTGCGTCGAGCCACGATGGCGTTGGCACCGAGCCGTCGTGGCCTGCGTCGTGAGGGATTCGTCGTGGTGAGGATGGGGTGGTGATGGCGTCGTCTGCGGGAGGGAAGAAGAAAGGGGGGAGAGAGAAAGGGGGAAGAGAGAGAAGGGGCTTTGGGGGTTGTACATTGTGAACTAAAACTTGTACATTTTGTATATATTTTAACATTAAATCTTTTTTTCTCTGTTTTCTTTTCATTATTTTTTAATTTTAAACTTTTTTTCTTATATATTTGTTTTAATAGGTATAATATATTATTTTTGTTCAAAAAATTTATATTTTTTTATTTATTAAATTTTAATTAAAAATGATGATGTGGAAAGGATGGGTTTAGTGATGGGTTAGTGATGGGTAGGGTTGGCACGACCGTGTCAGTAGCGGGTCAGTAAGGATGCGATGACGTGGTGCTAGTGATGGGTTTAGTGATGGGTAAGGGTTGGGAGAGGCCTAATGACAGCCCTTAGGGCTGTCAATAGACATGCATCATAATTTTGTACTTCAACCATTAACTAACTCCTGGATTTTAGGAATTACCACACCCTTTGAATTGATGTACAACTCTTTATGCCTTAGAGCATCTCCAACCAACCTCTATCATCCCCTCTATCTCTAAATTTGAAGTTTTTCCTCCTCCAACCCACCTCTATCTTCCACTCTAAATATAGAGTGAGAGAAAAGCTCACTCTATATTTGAAGTGAGAGAAATGCCCACTCTATCAATGGACCCCACCATTTCTTTTTAATTATCTAATATTTTTTCTATTTAATTGATTTTCATTCCTTTTAATAAAAGCTTCTACTCTTAACAACCAACAATCCATCCAATTGAGTTCCTTTGTAATTGAACTTCCAAAAACTTAAATTAATACATAAACTTTAAAATACATTATACATAAACTTAACTTAACATACACTTAAATACATAAACTTTAAAGGATAAAAATGATGGTTTTGAAGGATTGTAAAACGAGTTGAAGTGCTAGATATGGGAGTTGATATGGTGAATGATAACAATGATGGTTTTGAAGCATTTCTTGCCCGACATAAAAAGATAAAGGATAAAAACAAACATTTTGAGCTTAAAAATGCATTAATCGATCATTTATGGGACGAATATTCTAATTCAAAAAATTAGTGTATTTTAGTTATTATGTTTTTAATTTATGTCATTTAAATTAATGTATTTCTTTTGTAATGTAAAATAAATAAATTAAAAATATAATTGTTGTGGGTCCCACTAGTTTTAAAGGGATGGATAGAGTTTATGGTTGGAGTTGAAGTTTGGTTTAGAGTTAATGGGCCCACTAAATATAGAGATAGAGTGGCTTGGATAGAGTTTATGGTTGGAGATGCTCTTAAAGACAACCCTAAGGGCTAAGGGCTGTCATTAGCAAAACTCTTTAATTATTTATTACAAAGTGAGTAAATTACACGGAAGGTCCCTGTGGTTTACCACTTATTACAGTCACAGTCCCTGAACATTGTTTATTACACTAGACGTCCCTGATGTATACAATTTGTTACACTCATGGTCCCTGTTGCCCTTAACTTTTTCTAAATGACGAAAATACCCTTTTGGTCTTTTGTAATAAAGCAAAGATAAGGGACCGTAAATGTAATAAGTGATAAACCACAAGGAGCATCTTTGAAATTTACTCTATAAATTGATTTTTTTATTTTCTCTCTTTAATTCATATTTTTCCGCCACATTCAGACTCACCACTCGCCTCTATCTCTTTGAATTCAAACCTCAATCAATAACTATTATCGTCACGTAATCAACCCCTGCATCCGGTTGCCTTCTCCAGTTGTTCCGCCGTCGATGACGCTCTATCGACCTCACTGTTCAAAACACCAGGGACCTTCAGTGTAATAAACGAAGTTCAGGGACTGTGGGTGTAATAAGTGGCAAACTACAGGGACCTTCCGTGTAATTTACTCTTACAAAGTTTGCCCATGCATGTTATTGAAGTATTTATAATTAGAGTCTTTCTAACCTATAAATGATCCAAATGTTCATCGTCCTCATGAATGATCCAAATACTATTTAGAATACCATTATGAATATGAATTTAATTTTTTTTATCCCTATAGAGTCGCATATTTGGGCAGGTTATTTTTTAGTATTTATTTTGGAGCTCTTACTAGTTGAAAAGGTTAGAAGATGATATGGAGATTGTGATTTTTGTCTTTTTATAATCTTGCAACAAGTTTCTGGTCGTAATGTACATAATCGGGACCAAAATGATATTTGGGTTTAAGGTAACACTAATCCTACTTGTTAAGGTTGTTTTGATATTTTATGTTGGTTTAGTGTAGTCTTTTGAAATTGCAACATTTGATTAATCATCCTACTTGTTATGTTGTTTTGATATTTTACGTTGTCTTAGTGTAACCTTAAGAAGTTACAACATGTGGCTTAGAATGATTATGTCAAGCCATCTTATAGGAGGTAGACTCTTAAGAAAAAATTGACCAAATTTTCTCTTTCACTTTATATATCACTTTGTATATATGCACATACGAAACAAAGTTTATACATATATACAACCAAAATTTCTCTCTTTCACTTTTTATATATATCCACCGTGCACGTTGTGATATATTCTCTCCGTTCCTAAATAAAGTTCTCATTTCCC
This sequence comes from Calendula officinalis, assembly GCA_963853835.1. Classification (NCBI taxonomy): domain Eukaryota; kingdom Viridiplantae; phylum Streptophyta; class Magnoliopsida; order Asterales; family Asteraceae; genus Calendula; species Calendula officinalis. The sequence continues at coordinate 3,428,392 of OY970830.1, read as the reverse complement.
CTTCAAGTTTTGTCCATAAATAAAGTTCTCAATTCTCAAACTTAAGGGACCCACTTAATATAATAAATTATTGTCAATACTTTCACCACTAATTATCTTGTAAAACACTTTCGCTCTCCAATCAAAGCTTATATTTTAATCAAAAGTAATACCAAAATACTTCACCACTAACTATCTCCTAAAAAATTTGTGCCCAAAAAAAATGACAACTTTATTTAGGGACGGGTGAGTAGATTACAAACATTCTAAGCATTGTTTATTTGTTTAGCATAATATAGGACTTTGATAAGAATGTCAAGATTGACGTGCTATTTTCTAGAGGAAGTGATTTTAACATCATATAAATTACTTTACTCACCACATTGTACAATATTTAAAGCATATTGTACAAGTCATATAAAATAGTGATTATATTATTTAGAGTATTTTATATCGTCCCAAAACACTTCCCATTTTCTAGAACACAAATATGGTTCATATGCTTCTGACAATTACTTATTCGAGTCAAAGTTGATTTCAGAAATCAGAATGAACCTACCAATTGGGTGCTCTCTTGCTAATAATGAAATTTGTTTAAAAAGTTATTTTTCCTCCCTCTTACAGGAATACGTATACGATTATTCGTTTTAAATAACATTCTTTTTTAATAAAAGGGTGTTCACAACTAAGTTGTCCAGTTAAACAATTTGAATTGGACTATTTGTTTGGATTCTTTTAGATTAGTTTGAAAGAGTTGCGTTTAAGAAGGTATATCATTTTTACGAAGTCCCGAGGAATAAATTTCGACCATTGACCAATAAGATCTAATGGTCAGGATTAATCACATATTTTATACATTGAGGGGTATTTTGGTCATTTAAAAAAATAAATAATTTTTTTTTATTTTAAATTTTTTTTTAAAAAATACATTTTTTTATTAATAACACATAATATGATTGCATACTGAATCACATGTGACTGAACTAAAACATCAAATGTGATTAAATATATAATTATATGTGATTTTACACTAAAATCACATGTGATTAAGTATTACACGTAATTATCAGATAAATATTGTTTTTTAACGAAAAAATAAATAAAAAAAGCGAAAAAATATAAATAAAAAAAGCGAAAAAAAATTTAAGTGTCAAATGACCAAAATACTCTTTCATATATAAAATATGTGATTAATCTTAACCATTAGATGTTATTAATCAATTGTTGAGATTTATTCCTCGAAACTTTATAAAAATGATGGATTAAACGTTTTTTAGCTTGGAAAAGAACCAAGTATTTATTTTGAGTTTCAGATTAAATTTAGTTTCTTACGTAAGAATCAAATAGTTCAAATAATAAAATATTGTTGATTCAATCTTCAAATCTTTTATTATCTCTCCTTTTTATTGGATGTTATAGTCTTTTACTAGTTGGGTTAATTTGTTGACTCTGATATGTATTTTCTATTGATTTCTTTCTTTATTGATTCAAATATATATATTTATGTTATAAATTAGATATGATTATGACCGTATTAGCACTTCATCAAAGAACTTGCTACATCTATAACAAGAACATAAGATGAAGAACAATAACTAGAAAGAAGAGAGGAAGAGAAGTATGTAAACACTTATGAAAGTGTTGAGGTGCATTTTATTCATCCATCTCATGGGGTATTTATACTAAAAGTTTTACCCTTGAATTACATGTACATACAAATGAAAGGTAAATAAGTAGACATAGATTTGATGGAGAAGACATGAAGGGTTGAAAATGTGGCAATCCATTTAATGGCTTTGTCTTTCATATTCATAATACTCCCCCTTGGATGGCACATTTTCCAACTACTACTGCCTCGTTAAAAACCTTTGCTAAAGAAAATCCAGTGGGAAAAAACTTTAGCGATGGGAAAAAGAGTGCAGTGCATTTACTCCCCCTTATTTATGTAATCACTATTCTTCACATGTTATGCACATGTCGCATTCCGATACCCGATACATGCTTTCTAAAGATTGCAGTGGGAAGTGCCTTCGTGAAAAGATCTGCCACATTGTTACTGGATTGAACATACTTTATCCCAACTTCATGATTCTTTATAAGCTCTTGAGTGTATTCGAAAAACTTTGGAGGAATATGTTTTGTCCTGTCGCTCTTGATATATCCTTCTTTCATTTGATTGACACATGCTGCGTTATTTTCATATATTAAAGTTGGGACTTTATCTTTATCCAGTCCACATGAAGTTAGTATGAGTTGTGTCATTGATCTCAACCATGCACATTCTCTGCTTGCTTCATTTAGTGCTATTACTTCGGCATGATTTGAAGATGTGGCAACAAGTGTTTGCTTTTGAGAACGCCAGGAAATTGCAGTACCTCCATTCATGAAGACATACCCAGTTTGAGATCTTGCTTTATGAGGATCAGACAAATACCCTGCATCTGCATAACCAATCAATCCTTGTTTTGAGTCATTAGGATAAAATAATCCTAAGTCACTAGTTCCTCGAAGGTATCGGAATATGTGCTTGATCCCGTTCCAATGCCTTTTTGTCGGTGATGAACTGAACCTTGCTAATAAGTTTACAGCAAAAGAAATGTCAGGTCTGGTACAATTAGTAAGATACATTAGGGCACCTATTGCATTAAGGTTCTGGACCAAGAACCTCCTCATTTTCTTCGCATGGGCGAAATGGATCTTTGTCAATATTTAGTGATCTAACAACCATTGGAGTACTTAAAGATTTGGCTTCGTTCATATTGAAACGCTTCAAGATTTTTTCAGTATAATTCGATTGATGAACAAGTATTCCATTAGGCAAATGTTCAATTTGTAAACCAAGACAATACTTGGTTTTCCCAAGATCTTTCATTTCGAATTCTTTCTTTAAAAGTTCAATAACTTCAAGAATTTCTTTATTCGTTCCAATGATGTTTAGATCATCAACATATACAGCTATAATCACATATCCAGATGTTGTTCTTTTAATAAATATGCATGGACAAATAGTATTATTTTTGTAACCTTTACTTGTCAAGTAATCGCTTAAACGATTATACCACATGCGTCCAGATTGTTTTAACCCATATAAAGATCTTTGTAGTTTAATAGAATACATTTCTTTAGGTTTTGTATTCAATGCTTCTGGCATTATAAATCCTTCAGGAATTTTCATATATATATCACTATCAAGTGATCCATATAAATAAGCAGTAACAACATCCATAAGACGCATCTCTAAATTTTTAGAGACTGCAAGGCTGATTAAATACCTAAAAGTGATTGCATCCATAACTGGAGAATATGTTTCCTCATAATCAATTCCAGGTCGTTGAGAGAAACCTTGTGCTACAAGTCTAGCTTTGTATCTTACAATTTCGTCTTTCGCATTTCTTTTTCGTACAAAAATCCATCTATACCCTAATGGTTTCACAACTTCAGGTGTCATAATAATAGGTCCAAATACCTTTCTCTTATTGAGAGAATTCAGTTCAGCTTGTATAGCTTCTTTCCATTTAACCCAATCATGTCTATTTTGACATTCATTAACAGATTGTGGTTCAGAATCATCATTCATAATATCACATGCGACAGCATAAGAAAATTTCTCATCAATATTTTCTACAACATTACTTTCCTCAACCGGAGGATTGTTTTGTGCTTCTTCAGGAACATTCTCCTCATGATCAATTGCATTTTCTGTTGGTTTTCTTTTTCGAGGATTTTTATCCTTTGAACCAATTGGTCTTCCACGCTTCAAGCGTGTCTTAGATTCTTGAGTGATTTTATCATCATATTGCCTATTTGGAATTTCAATTCGAGCTGGAGTATTAACAGCTGGAATATATGATTTAGTCACTCTTTTTGTATCAGTAAATGCATCCGGCAATTTATTAGCTATTTCTTGGAAATGCATTATCTTTTGAACTTCTGTTTCACATTATTTTGTGCGAGGATCAAGATATGACAAAGAAGGTTCATTCCATGAGACATCTTTTTCTTGGTTTTTCTTTTCTGCACCTAATGGTGGAAAAACCGATTCATTGAATTGACAATCAGCAAGACGTGCTGTAAAAACATCACCTGTTAAAGGTTCAAGATATCTTATAATAGACTTTGTCTCATATCCAACATATATACCCAACCTTCTTTGGGGACCCATCTTTATACATTGTGGAGGTGCAATAGGAACATATACTGCACATCCAAAGACTCTAAGATGGGAAATATTTGGTTCTTGACCAAAAGCAAGTTGTAAGGGAGAGTATGCATTATATGAACTTGGCCTTATGCGAATTAATGACGCAGCATGTAATATTGCATGACCCCATATGGAAACAGGAAGTTTGGTTTGCATTATCAATGGTCTAGCTATTAGTTGTATACGTTTAATTAATGATTCAGCTAAACCATTTTGTGTGTGTACATGAGCTACTGGATGTTCAACAACAATCCCTACAGACATGCAATAGTCATTGAATGCTTGAGAAGTAAATTCACCAGCATTATCATGTCTTACTCTTTTGACTGTATAATCAGGTAAATGTGCTCTAAATTTAATGATTTGAGCTAAGAATTTTGCAAATGCCATATTACGAGATGATAATAGGCAAACATGAGACCATTTGCTAGATGCATCTATCAAGACCATAAAATATCTAAATAGTCCAGATGGTGGATGAATTGGTCCACATATATCACCTTGAATTCTTTCAAGAAATCTAGGTGATTCCTTATCAATTTTCATCGGTGAAGGTCTTATGATTAATTTTCCAAGGGAACAAGACGTACACGATTTCATATTACTTGTTTGAGGGAACTTCTGGTCCTTCAATGGATGACCATGTGTATTCTCAATTATTCTTCGCATCATTGTTATTCCTGGATGACCTAACCTGTCATGCCATAAACTAAATATCCCAGGATCACAATATTTTTCTTTAACTACCATATTTGATTCTACTTTATTTATATATGTATGGTGTAAATTGGAATCAAATTTTGGTAATTTCTCCAACACTCGATTGTCATTTATAATAAGCATAAATTTCTTATTATCTATTGTTTTGTTTTGCGTGTCATATCCGTTAAGATATATATCACCAAAACTCAATAGATTTCTGCTTGACTTTGGAGAAAATAATGCATTATCTATTTGGAATTTTGTACCATTAGGTAATATGAAATTAGCTTTTCCAGTTCCCTCAATCAAGTCTACAGGACCCGATATAGTACGTATTGAACCCTTTGTTGGGTTTATTTTGGAGAAGTATTTCTTCGATTTCAAGATAGTATGTGTAGTACCACTATCTGCTATTAAAAGATCTCCAATATTTCCTTGATGTTGTGCTCCATTTGAACTCATATTGAACTTCACATATGAAAAGCAAACAATGAGGTTATTATAAAGAAACTTCATTTATTGAAAGGAAATATATTACATAAGACAAACTTCATTTGCTGAAGGGGAATATATTACAAACGACAGACTTTATTTGCTGAAGGGAAATATATTACATACGACAGACTTCATTTGCTGAAGGAAAAATATATCACATAAGACAGAAAGCAAGTAAAAACATACTACAACAAACCACTGATTTCCTTAATCTATGTCTTCCACGTCATTGCAGAAATCGAGAGTACTGAGGTTGGTAATATCATCAATGTTGAATTCCATGTTGTTAGTTTCAACATTATCAACGAGATTTACTTATTTTCCCTTTCCTTTGAGGGAAGCTTGGTAAAGTTCACATAGATGTGCAGGTGTGCGACATGTCCTAGACCAATGGTCTGCGCAACCACATCTATAACAACAACTCTCAGCATTCTTTGATTTACCAGCATCATACCTTGCCCCTTTGGCCTTATCTTGTGTTTGGACATTGTTCTTTTTAGTGGCATTATAATCAGTATTTTTATAAACACGACCACGACCACGATTATAATAATTTCCTTTTCCACGACCATTGTTATGGTTTGGGTTTCGATTAAAATGCCCACGGCCTCGTCCATAACCACGACCACGTCCTCGTCCACGTGTATTGTTTCTAGGACCATCAGTATTAGTAGCATTTGCTTCAGGAATTGCTACTGATCCCGTTGGACGAGATTCATGGTCTTTCATTAAGAGCTCGTTATTTTGCTCTGCAACAAGGAGACAAGTATTCAGTTCAGAATACCTCTTGAACTTTTGCAATCGATATTGTTGCATTAAATTAATGTTTGATGCATGGAATGTGGAGTATGTTTTCTCCAACATATCTTCGTCAGTAATCGTTTGCCCACAAAATTTAAGTTGGCAACAGATTCTGAACAAAGCAGAGTTATACTCAGTTACTTTTTTAAAGTCCTGGAACCTCAGATTTCGCCATTCATCTTTGGCACTTGGAAGTATAACTTCCTTTTGATGATCAAATCTTTCCTTTAAAGACATCCAAAGAACACATGGATCAGTGACATCAATATATTCAAATTTTAACATGTCATCAATGTGTTTACGAAGAAACACTTGTGCCTTTGCCTTGTCTTGGGATGAGCATTCATTGTTTTCATTTATAGTTTCATGAATGCCCATCGATTCAAGAATTAGTAAAACATCGATGGTCCATTGCATATAGTTTTTCCCAGTAACTTCAAGTGCAGCTAGCTCACGTTTTATAATACTAGACATTTTGAAACTGTATATTTTGAACAAAAAAAATTTTAAAATTAGAATCCATATATATTAATATGAAGTGCACAAAACAGCAGTGGGAGAACAATCATCTCATACATGAACAAATAAGGATAAAATACATCAGGAGGGAGATTACTAATTAGGATGCCAAGTGCTAAAACTAATACAATTACGAAAATCAAAAGCGGGTGAATCATTCTTGATCTTGATTTTGAAGACGAGAGAAATTATTTTGTGGTATAAAGAAGTGTGGATGATGTGTTTATTTATAGTGTAAAAATATATAGCCGTTGTAAAATTTTTAATATTAAAATATATTTTTTTACCGTTATATATATAGCTGTTATATATATATATATATATATATATATATATATATATATATATATATATATATATATATATAATAATTTTTTTTTAATAAAGAGAATAAATTAAAGAAATAAATTACATAAATATATTTGTAAAAATATTAGTGAAGGCTAAATGAATTAGCAAATAAAAATTATATAATATGCATAAATACACGTTAGTATACATAAATGAAAGTTAGCATACATAAATAAATGTTAGTAACATAAATAAATGTTAGTAACATAAATAAAAGTTAGATGCTATAAAAGTAAGTGTTAGTTTGCATAATTAAAAGTTAGAAGACATAAATGTAAATGTTAGTTTGCATAATTAAAAGGGTTAGTAAACATAAGAATAAAATTAGTACAATAATAAATGTAAGTATGTTAGTAGTCCCAAGATTAGTAGTCCAAATGTCATCATAATGTCCTTGATATAATATGTTTGGTTTCATTTAGTTTATTATGATAATTATATTATAATTTTATGTTAATAAAATGTTTACCTTATGTAATTAACTTGATTAATTGAATGTACCTTGTGATTGAGTTGATCTTCCTCGATTAAGAACTCTCGTGCTGATAACGTGTTATAAATTAGATATGATTATGACCCTATTAGCACTTCATCAAAGAACTTGCTACATCTATAACAAGAACATAAGATGAAAAACAATAACTAGAAAGAAGAGAGGAAGTGAAGTATGTAAACACTTATGAAAGTGTTGAGGTGCATTTTATTCATCCATCTCATGGGGTATTTATACTAAAAGTTTTACCCTTGAATTACATGTACATACAAATGAAAGGTAAATAAGTAGACATAGATTTGATGGAGAAGACATAAAGGGTTGAAAATGTGGCAATCTATTTAATGGCTTTGTCTTTCATATTCATAATAATTTATATATTGTGGGTTTTCTTTACTTCTTCATAATCTTGTGTATTTCCAACTTCATATTTGGATCTTTTTTCAAAACCTTGACTAAAGTCGGCATCTTTATGTTGTGGGTTTTGCTTGGCTTTCTTCTTCTTCCCAAATCCTGTTCTTAAAACCACAAAACAATTAGCTTTCATGAACAAAATGAAGTGTTTTCATTACTTCAAAGATAAAACCAAAAGCAGAGTTAAAAGATCAGCGCCAATACTCAAAGACGAAACAAATTTGAGCATATCAGAGGATGATGTTCCATTGAAAGATCGAGTAACTAAATCCTCAGGATCAGCAAATTCGCCACGTGGCATGTCCGAGGAAAAAGGTGAGAAATTGAGGGTTTTTACGTATACGGAAGTTAGACAGGCGACTAAGGATTTCACGAGGTTCAAAATGATTGGAGAAGGAGGAATTGGGTGTGTTTATAAAGGCTCAATCAAGCCGGTTGATGGTAAAGCTGATCCAATTGTCGTTGCTGTTAAGAAACTCAACATAGACGGTTTTCAGGTACAGATTATCCGATAAATGGAGAATTTAATCAATTAAATATAGATATTTCTTTTCTTAAAATAACTTATGCGACTTAGAATAGACCGTGCAATTTAATATTTTTTGTTCGACTGTTAGACTCCATGTGGTTGGTAGATAGATGTCTTTGTGAGACCTGGATGTTTTTTTCTTGTGCGACCAGACAATTATTTGTGTGACTGATATACACGACCAGACCATATTTTTGTGCACCAAGATCATTTTCTGTGCGACTAGACCACACTTTTCAAATTTAATATCGAAAGGTTTATTTTCGGAAGATTTGAACGCCAAGTGTTTTTTAAAAAATTTGTTTTTTACCAAGTTTATATTTGGAAATAATATTCCTAAAAAAATTGCTACTTAATTTGTTAAATATTGTGGTTTACAAGTTGTACATGACATAATCTCCCGAATTCTAACCCCAAATTGCTATTCGTTCAATCTTGGCAGGATCACAAACAATGGGTAGCAGAATTACAATTTCTCGAGATAGTTGACCATCCAAATTTAGTCAAACTAATCGGATATTGTGCGATGGATGATGCACGAGAGATCCAAGGGCTGTTAATTTACGAGTTCATGCCAAATAAAAGCTTAGAAGATCATCTTTTTAGGAAGTCAAATGAAGCTCTTCCTTGGCAAAGAAGACTACAAATTATGGTTGGAGCAGCACAAGGACTTGCATATCTGCATGAAGAATTACAAGATCAGGTTTTTACTTTTATATTTTGAAAAGAATAATCAGTTAAAAATTCAACATTATTTTTATAAAATGGTTTCAGATCATATTTCGAGATTTTAAAACAACTGATATTCTATTGGATGAAGATTTTAGCCCGAGGCTTTCGGATTTTGGGCTTGGTAGAGAACATCGCACAGAGGGTAACACACATTTTGCAGACGAAGTGCGTGCATTTTCTTTTATTATTTTATTTAGTTAAAAAGTTACTACATGATACTAAATAATCACATTCAGATAATCAAGTTGTAATAAAACGGGTGCGAAAATCAAAATATTTGAGTCTTTGCAAAATCTAATCTAATTATTAAAAGACTTGGTAGATAAAAGAGTTAATTTCATAAATGACCATTTAACTAACCTCATGTTGCAATTTTGATTCTTTTTTTCAAAGTTACAAACTTATACTTTATTTACCATTTTGTTGCATTAGTCCTTTTAAACACTGCATGTGGTTAGTTAAATGACCATTTTATTACACGGAAGACATTTAAATGATTGCAACCATGCAATAAAATGGTACATAAAATACTGAGTTTGAAACTTTGAAAAAGAAAAATCAAAGTTGCAATATGTGACAAGTTTAAAAACATTTAGGAAATTAACTCTAAATAATGACACTCTTTTGTTGACAAAAAAAATACAGAATCTGTGATAGAGTAAAAGTCTCTCAAATTAGGCCAAAAACAGGTAAAATTTGACAATTTGTTTCACCTTTAGATCATAGATTTTGTTGCGGCTGATTATCCAAAACTTAGAAGCAAAATATGTCCATCCAATAATAAAAAACCGATAATTACAATGCAAATAATCAATTCCAAAATGCAAATATGAACTTGTGTTTGGTTTCCTCACACTAATACCAACTTTTATTTTTTGTTCTTATTTTCAGGTAATTGGTACACACAGTTATGAAGCTCTAGAGTACATAGAAACTGGCCATCTTACAACAAAAAGTGACGTATGGAGTTTTGGTATTATTTTATACGAGATCCTTACGGGCAGACGGTCTTTGGATAGATACCACCCGAAAGAAGACCAAAAACTTCTAGATTGGGTAAGACGTCACCCAACCGACAGTAAAAAATTTGGGATTATTATCGACCCAAGACTTGAAGCCCGATACTCAGTCATTGCTGCAAGGAAAATTGCAAAATTAGCAGACAGTTGTCTGTCAAAAAGCGCAAAAGATAGACCTAAAATGAGTCAAGTTGTTGAATCTTTGAAGCAAATTTTGGAAGTCTCGAGTGAAGGAAGCCCGTCAAGTAAGAGCTTTGAACGGGTTAATGGTGAATCACAGAAGTTGACAAAAAAGTCAAAGTCAAAGGAAGTAAACCCACCGCCGCCACCGCCTCAACCCACATCCGCCGCCCGCCACCAGCCTCCACCTCCCACCACCCTCCTTGGTGAGTTCAATCAAGATGGAAAAGCTTTGCAGTGAATGTGAGGAAAATACTTAAGAAGGGCATCAATGACAATCTCTTAAGTAATCCAACTACAATATGTGTTTGTCTTTGGTTTTACGTTTTTTAACTTATTATCTGAAGCCCGAATTATTATTTTGCTCTTTTGATTTTCATTTATGTATTTAGTTCCATTCATATGAACCTATTCGATATTTCCCGTGATCAATTAAATGCATAATTTTTTAGTAAATAATTATAATTCATCTTTCAAAGATTTCAAGAACTCAAGAAGTAATAAAATCTAATTGTTAAGCGTTTAAGAATATCCGTAGGCTTTGAATTTTGCATTCAAAGGTTATTTCAAAAGTCAACTTGGACAGTCAAAGGAGACAGATGGGTATGTGAAGTGGTTTATTGGTAAATAGTGGGGACCACTACTTCGTTATTTTTATATCATTTGGATTAGGCATGTACACGTTTAGAAACGGGGTTTCCAACCGATATACGAAAATTTAACGGGTTATTTGATGTGTACTGGAAAATCTTTGACTGCAAAATTTAATCGTTGTCTTATGAATTGTTCGATTATTAGCAATTTATAACATATTTTGGGTAGCGCAATATGCAAGAATATCAATTTGATGTTTACTGATAAAGTAGTTAGGAACTTTTTTGGCCGTTTATTTAGAATAAGAGTATAATTATATTACAGAATACAGATTACATTACGATGTTTTCATATAAATGATTAGATGGTCATGCAAACTGATTTTTGGGTGGCAGGCGACGGTGGCTGCCGGAAGAAGCCCCTCAACCGGCCAGTTGAGAGAGAAACATAAAACACAGACTTTTGTGTGTGGGGTTGTAGCAATTATGAGTGAAGAGGTACTTTTAGAGGAGGAGAGATTGGGATTGGGTGTGAGATGGAGAAAGGGGGTCTTTAGTCTTGGTTTATAGATTAATGACACGTTTGTAGAGTAGTTAATTAATATTTCCTCCGTATCAAAATAAGTGACACAAATTGGCTTACACATTTTTTGAAGTAAAAGATTAAAGTAGATGTTAAAATAGATTAAAGTACATAGTTAGTGGAGAATGGGTCCCACTTTTCTTGAATAAAGTGATATTAATGAGTTTTAAAAGTAAAAGTAAGGGTATAAGGGTAATTTCAATTTATTAAAGTGGATAGTTAGTGGGTATGGGTCCCACTATTTTTACCAAATAAGGAAAGTTTTCAAAGTGTGTCACTTATTTTGATACACCCTAAAATGGAAAGTGTGTCGCTTATTTTGATACGGAGGAAGTATTATGAATCTAGTGGGAAAAGGGTCCTGCTTTCCAAACGCGGTGCGTACAAAAAAAACGTCAACATCATATCATGATTTTTCATTACAAAAATTCATTTTATATAAAATCTAGTTTTTGTTTAATATTTTTGATATATAATATATAATAAAAAAAATATGAAAGAATATATTCAATGATTGTGAGTTTAATTAGTGAGCTACCTTGATTTCAGGTGAATTGTCGCTCGTAAAGTGTTTTTTCATCAGGATTAACACTAAACGGAGTGATTTCAATAAAAGTACCGTGGCCAAGTGAGGAGTATATATAGAGATGTATGAATAATGCATGTATATATAGAGGAAGTAGTGTTGTATACCTGTTAAATTTTAATTTGAGGGATTAGTCTTGGAAGAAATTGAAAACATAACAATATCGATGAATGGACGAAAATGTCCTTTGAAAGAAGGTGGGAGACATAAAGAAAGGAAAAGACAAGAGAGGGGTAGTAGTGATTGATCATGGAAACGTTATGATAAATTGATAATTGGGCAGAGACAACATTTGCGAATGATGAATGGGCATATACAAGAATCTTTACAAAACAAAAGTATCAGGCTCCTTGATTGTGCCCATCTCATTCGTGTTTAGGTGTTGAGACGTATTAAATGTTTTAATTAAATCGAAAAGAGAAATGTGACATTTGTTAGCCCATCAGGTTCTCTTTTGATTATGTATTTTTTAATACACGGGACTATAAAAGTGTAATATTGTACCATAAACTTGAGAGAATAGTTAATTTAGCAAGTTGTCTTATACTAACTTGTTTACGTTAATTGTTTCTAATTTAATATATTGATATAAACATATGTTTTTTAATTCGTCAAAAGTTATTAAAAAAATAAATTATTTAAGAAAATATGCTCAAATTAATGAATCAGTTACATTGATCATTTATGCAAGTTTAAGATACCATGTTTCACATTTAACAGTCAGTATTATCAATATTGATGTAAGGCAGTTCGCTTATTAACTTTATGCAATTATCCAGCTTAAATTTTATTTCTTACTCACTTAAATATTGAAAATCTCAATTTGTATTGTCATTTGACCATTTTCAATTCTTTGGTGTTTAACCTTTTTTTTCTGTATTGTCTTTTTTACCCGTTTCTTTGAAGGTTATATTCATTATTATTGGTAACTTAAATCTAATATTTTTAAACGAATTTGGAGGTTAAATTTGCATCGTCTTATGAATTGTTCGATTATTAGCAATTTATAACATGTTTTGGGTAGCGCAATATGTTAGAATATCGTTTGGTATACAATTCTGAATGCTGTGATCTAATTGTTCATATAAATGATAAGTTTTATGAGGTATTCTATTTAAAGGCAACCATGAATATATAACAACCCATAAGAATTACAAGTGGAATTTTTTTTTTAACGGCACCTAATCTACTCTTTTTTTGTCTACAACGGGACTTTAACTCATCACCAATAGGTACTGACAATACCTTACACCAATCTTAAATACCACTAGGCTACAACCATAACACGTACAACCCACATTACAGAGAACCATAATCGCCATACAACCAAACCACCAAAGCTGACTTAAACAGAAAATAAACGTATGTTCTCTTTTAAAACGACGTTTAAAAACATCTTTCTGAAGTCCAGTGCGGTGTAGCTGGACTAAAATGCACTGCACTGAGAATCGAGGAGTTCCATGATCGGTGCGAAAGTAACACATAGTGGAACCTTGTATTGGTTAAACTAACGGGCCAATTGAGTTATCGGCTTTGTGGAGTTTAACGATTCCTCCATTGCCAAACAACATTGTTCTAATACGTCATCAGTCGGTCCGTAATGACCAGGAATTGTTTTAGTGTCAGCATAACTCGTGAATTCTCCAACGGTTGTGTTGAACAACTCAGAAGCATTTTCCACAGCTGTCAGATTCGATGCTGAGTAGAACATTCTCTCGTCTCAAGAATTTGAATTGGGGGACCGAAGCTCCAGCAAGATCTAGAAGATGAGTTGGCGAATCACGTGGTGTGGGATAAACTCAAAGTAAACCATATTTGGCATGATGGTACTGTAGGTTACATCTGATGGAGGGGTTAAATTCAGCCCCAAGTAGCATTCAAAAGAAGCGTATTGTACGCACTTTCGGTAAATTACCGCTGTAATAATCGAGAAGCGGAATGTATTGAGCCATCGCACCTGTAACAATAACGTCCAGGTACTTGGTGTTGGGCGGTAATAATTCCCGCCCAATTCTCACCACAACATTCTTACCGGTCCAGGTCCGGGCTTGGTTTCAGAATATTAATTTGAAACACATTCCCGGATTGCTGGGTCGGTTATTTCCGGGCTCAACTTCCCCAACTCGAGCCAGTTCTTGCCAGTTGAGTTGTAGAAACTTCATGGCCCGAACAAGCCCCGAGGCAAAAATGGCTCCGCATCTTAAAACCTCTTCATGGTACACCAGTCCGCATAGCATTTGAGAGTACATGCTTTGAAAAGCATCCACACATTCATTTGGGCTAGTGTACACGCAGGGCCGGTCCAATCAATTATTGGGCCCTGGGTAAAATTTTAAAAATGAGCCCCTGCAGAATTTTTTTTGTTCCAAATAACTAAAAAATTTCCACCAAATTAGAAGTATCGCCCCAATCCCCAAGTTAAATGTCCGGATTAGACCATGTAGTCTGCATATTTTCAATATTTCATTGGACTTATTTTGATTAAAATGAGTTTACACATATGTTAAAATGAGCTAATTTTTTGAAGGGGGCCCCTAAATTTCGTGGGCCTGGGCGACCGCCCTTGTCGCCCATGCTCAGGGACGTCCTTGTGTACACGAGGTATGGGTCAAAGGCCCGGGTTTTCAACTATTGGCTTTTATAGTAACTTGTTAAAACCGGCCGGGCCACCAAACCACTTGGGGTTTCCGTCTCCGCCTTGATGAAAAACAAGTATAAACCCTTGCCTTTGTCTAGACCAGCTACATACCTGTCACAATAAACAACATTTAATTTTCAATATGTAAGAAAACATGCATAATTATGTACATGTCGATCATATTTTTACGATCTTTTGTTATGCATGTATTAAAAATGTGAATTTTGTCGCTGATTTTCTTGATTCTGTATTTTTATCTCTAAAAATTTAAAATTATGTATTTATATTCTTCCGTCCAAATTTCATCGTTAACTAACCTCACATGCTAAGCATGTGAGGGTATTTTGGTCATTCTCTCCAAATTAGATGTACCATGTTGGCTTCCCTAATCATAATTTCAGAAATCCCGAAATTAAATATATAAGGACAAAATGCATAATTCTAAATAGTAAAGGGACAGAAATCCCGAAAATAAATATATAAGGATAAAAATGTAGAATCAAGAAAATCATATGAATAATTTCGGTAATTTACTCATTATATAATTAGCAACGAACATTTAAATAGGCGGAAAAAACCAAGACAAGATATATACCTTGTGAGCAACTCGGAAATGGGGTGAGATGAGAGGATGGGAGAGCGGTCTCCGTTAGTGATACGTTTAATGTAAGGCTGGAGGTCTTTATAGGTGATGAACGGAACTTTTGACTTAAAAGTTTCCGTTAGTGATACGTTTGATGTAAGGCTGGAGGTCTTTACAGGTGATGACCGGAACTTTTGACTTAAAAGTTTCCCGGTCAATTGCTCCGTCAAGGTTCCATTGTTGCCGGCGTTCTGAGCAATAATCTCCGACAAGACATTCTCTTGTACGGCGTCACACTTTTTAGTCATTTCTTCAATGAGCTTCTGGTCCGAGGGGCAATGAGATTGTGGAATCGACTAACATTTTGTATAGAGAGAAAAATAAAAGATTGTGTGTGATTTATGAGAGAGAGAGAGAGAGAGAGAGAGAGAGATGGTATGTGTTTTGGTGGATGTGGAGAGAAGGGTGGGTTTTAACTTTTATTTATAGGGGTGTTGGGAGACTTAATTGGCATGAAAACCATTACATGGTGGTAGGTATGAAAGTGAAACACATGGATTAAAGTAATTGAATATGGTATGAAAACCATTACATGCATTGCTGAGTAGTAATTAAGTAATACGTCACTATCACAGTTAATTAATTAATAACTATCATATTTGCGTATGGTAATCCTTGAGAAATCACGTAGGTGTCACATAGGCTTGTGTGCGGTCAAGTAACTGGATCGAACCGAAAAATCATGTTTTAAAGGACCGACTAGAACTGTTGATCTGCTGCTATATATATTACTTGCTACTTTTAGTTGCTAATTAGTTAACATTGCAAAGATATGTGCAATGAGATAAATCCTCAAATATGTGTTCATGTAAGTGTATTATCTAAATTGGGTTCTTGGAATTTTAGCAAAATGGCAAACATTACACATGATAATTCTGATATATATACTATTCCCGCACACAAAAAACTTATCATTTCACTTAAAATATTTGTCCCACAAAAAAAACTTCCCATTTGAGAAATTGGAGGGACCCATTAATAAATTAATATTATCTATGTATTATTTATCATTTTTTAAATGTTTCTCCCACTAACTTTATGTCACTTCTCTTTTAAAATGTGGGACAACATATTTTCTCTCTAAACTAATCATAATTTTAACCAAATTTATTACTAAAGACCCCACCATTAACTTATCTTCTAAAAATATGTGCCCAAGTGAAATGACAAGTTTTTTTTTGGAACGGAGAGAGTATCATCTAGCAACTAAAGTAGCTGAAAGAGTGCAGGCTTACCGATTACAATTGTAACCGTTGCACGACCTCTTATGCAAAAATATGAGCCCTTTATTGCAATCTCACTTGCATCAACTAACATTACTAAACTTCCCAATGGGTTAAATTATTCAAAACTTGAGATCTTGCTACTAAATCTCTACTCTGATTTGATTCTAATTCATAGGAATTTCTTTACAGGGATAAAAGAATTTAAGGTTGTAATTAACCTTTAGTGACATGCCATTTCAATCTCTTGCTATCGTGATGTGGTTCTATACGCGGTCCCATGCAGTTCCATCGGTTATTAACCGAACTGAACCAATGCATCGGTTTTCTAGATTTAAGAACCAAGGACCGGACAGAGGACTGGGGTTCGGTGCGTGTTCGGTTCCATCAGTTCTTTGCGGTTCCGGTTCTTTCTGCACAGCCCTAATTTTCACCAACTGTGTACGCATGTTTATATGCCTATTTGTCATGTATAATTGATAGTTGATAGCTTTGCGTTCACCTTTGTGATAGCTACGCAACGAGCTAAAGAATGTCCAAAATAAAGTTGTGGTGAATAAGACGTCGACTCTTATAGTGAGATGTTTAGAACAAAAAATCAAACTAATTAAATAAGTGAGAAATTATCCTATATTGATAGATGAACAAAACCAAGTTGGGTTTATAAGAGCATCCCCAATGGATAAGTCATTTCAAAAACTTATTGAATTTGTGACATAAACTTTCCACTCAATATTAATAGATAAGCTCTCAAAAAAACTTTTGTTTATTCATGTAAATATGGATAAAGCTTATTTTGTGTCTTGCAAAAGACTTATAAAATAAAAAGCTTTTGAAGCAAAATCTTTTTACTAGAAGGTCATATACCTTTAAGTAACCCTCTCAAAAGGTGAAAAGCTTATATTGGAGATGCTCTAACCAAATAAATGAGAAAAAGGTAGAATTCCTTCCTTGGGTTTTCCTTTGAGATGCAAATTATTATACCAAAGTCTTTTCAAAGCTTGAACTCATAAACACTTGACTCCCGAGTTCGTGCGAGTCTGTTTTCGGCACCTAGTTCCTAGGAGAAGTCGATGTATGGAAAATTAAGATTTCCTATTTGAAAAAAGATCCAAATGTATTATACATAGAAAAGATCTATATAATTTATTTAGGTTCAGCTTAATTTGATGTCACCTTCAAAAAATCATTTTTATGGAAATCAACAAGCTATTTAGGGGTTAGTATACAATATACATCTTCTATATCATAATTAACCAATATTTAATTTAATGCTATATTTAATAAAACATAAGGCTATAAATTTCATGTTTCATTATTTGTAAAGGGACAACTTAATTTAGTAGCTTTAAATCGTGAATGTTATTATGGTACTAAACTAACATTTCATATCATAATTAAACCTCGTTTCCCATGTGCATTCGTGTTGTTCTCTCAAAGCATTAATTAGAGTAAATTACACGTATAGTCCTTATGGTTTAACCTGGGTTCTGGATTTAATCTCTAAGTTTCAGAAATTACACGGATGGTCATTAAGTATCGGGCTTCGTATCGGTTTTGGTCCCTAAGCCTAACAGCCGTTAAATTTGGGTGTTAAATCTGGTCATGTGCATTGCACATGAAGGTAAATATGACATTTTACCACTTTTGTTTCTCTTTCTTCCTTACTTCACCTCTCTCTATCCGCAGAATGAAGAGACAGTCACCGCTTGCTCCATCGCAACCGACAACATCTCCGGGGACACCTACGTGCAACAACACCATTTCGACGCAATTGGCGATGCTCATGTAGTTAATACTAGCATCATGCTGACTCGCGACCTTGCCGTCCCCAGCTCCGGCGCTGGCGGAGTTTTGTATAATAAACCGATCAGGTTTAAGCGCCCGGGAGCCAACATTCCGGCGAGCTTCACCTCTTTCTTCTTGTTCTCTATATCCAACTTAAACCCGGAGTCAGTTGGTGGCGGGTTAGCTTTTGTAATCACGCCGGAAGACGAAACTATTGGTGACGCTGACGGGTATATGGGAATTCCGGCCGGCGGTAGCTGTTGAATTCGATACATTAATGGATGTTGGGTTTAAAGATATTAATGGGAATCATTTTTATTAGCATGTTTGCAATCTTTATAATATGGGTTTTATTTCAAGAAACTCAGATGGGGAAATCGACCACCATCTCCGCTGGAAACCACCATATTCTCCGGTGGTCACCTTTTTCCGGTGATATTGAAATATAGCAACTTTCCGACATCGTGGTCGCCAGATTTTGAGAAGGAGATAGAGGTGTAGCTGCTAGGAGATAATGGTGTAGCTGCTTGATAACAGATCTTGGAACCAACAATTATAAGGGGAAGAGGACCAACGTGGTCGGTGTTTGTTTCTGTTTCCATTATAAATCGGAGATGATATGGAGAGAGAAAAGATTGGAGTGTTTATTAATAAAAAAAAAGAAAAAGTAAATAAATTAGTAAATAGAGTAAAAGAGAAAAAGACCTCAATAACCTTGTATATAATGGCTAAATGACGGATATACCCTCATGTGCAATGCACATGATCAGATTTAACAGTTAAATTTAACGGCCGTTACGCTTAGGGACCAAAATCGGTATGAAGTCTGATACTTAGTGATCATCGCTGTAATTTCTAGAACTTAGAGACCAAATCCAAAACTCAGGTCAAACCACAGGGACTATCCGTGTAATCTACTCCATTAATTATATTTGCATTGATTTTTAATGTTATGTTACGAATAGTCTTCAATCTCTGTCCTTATTTGTAGCCTAGTGGTATTGGGGAAAAGTTTAAGGTGTTGTCCATGACCTATAGGTCATGTGTTCAAGTCCCGTCGTGGACAAATAGGTGGAAGGTTCGAGGGAATGCATACTACCCTTTGTGAATGTCATTGCCCAGACTCCAATCACTAACTTACTAAGTAGCAGTTCAGAAAAAAAAAAAATTGTTATGGATGCCGCATGTAGCCCATTAATTATTTGCTTACTTGTGTTTATGCATATTGTTGTTTGTTGATATGAGAAATTGAACCCAAATTCTAAGTGATATTTACAATTAAATTTTATAGAGAATCTTTTTGCACTTATCACTAAGAACTTTGGGTTCTATACCGTGAATACAAATAGTGGTAGTTGTAACGAATGAAGGTGTTTTACACGCTTCGAGGTATTTTATCATTCAGAATAATTTCGATAATTTCCTAATTAGTATTAGTATATATATATATATATATATATATATATATATATATATATATATATATATATATATATATATATATATATATATATATATATATATATATATATGGGAATTTATTTCTGCATCATAACTTTTACTTCTTATACCATAGAAAACACGTTTATAACAAATTGTACAAGTATTTCAAGCATTAATTATGATAGATATAGATAACCTAAAGATTATGATATAATATAGAAGTATATAATAATGAACTTAACCTCAACTATTTTGTTTTTTCTTCGACACAAAGCTTTCCTTTTCACAAACTTTCAAAATAGGCTCTCAACTTTTAAATGTTGCTGCTTCTTCTTAAAAGTTCAATTATAAAACTTGCGCCATATTACTGTTTTTAACTTGGTGTATTTTTTTTTCTTTTTGTAACCTATGTTCTGACTTACTTTACGAGCTGACTAATATCAGGGTGATCACACGCTTTACGGGTAGCCGAAATCGACGCAGATAAACCTTCATGACCTCAAGTTTTTTTTTTTTCCTCATATGAAATATATTTGAACTTTTATTTATTTTTTTTTAATATAAACTAACATCAAATATAAAGTTATTATACTCCGTATTTACTTGAAAATTATCCAATCCAAAATATCTTGGAATCATATTTTTTTATTTAGGTGTTATATGAATATTGAATACAAATAAACAGTATTTTAGACATTTATGGAAAACTACACAGCATCGCGCGGGTAAAAATTTACTCGTTATGGATATATAGTGTAATGAAAGTTTTATCATATATGGCTGAACAAAAAATAATGGCACATGACTCAAAGGAGATATAGTGTAATGATTTTTCTGCCCTCAAGTAGGTAGGAGAGTCTTTGTATGCAAGTTGAAAGAATTTCAATGGAATCAGCCCAAAATCGTCAATTAAGGTCTAGGAAGGGCACACAAGAATCCATAATTCATTATTGATAGAAACTAATCACGTTTCTCTTAATTTTATTTACTCGTTATGGATATATAGTGTAATGAAAGTTTTATCATATATGGTTGAACAAAAAATGATGGCACATGACTCAAATAGTAATTAAGGACATATAGTGTGATGACTTTTATGTCCTCAAGTAGCTAGGAAAGTCTTGGTATGCAAGTTCAAAGAATTTGAATATAATCAGCCCAAATTCATCAAATGAGGTCTAGGAAGAGCAGACAAGAATCCAAAATTCATTATTGACGGAAACTAATCATGTTTCTCGACAAATGTACTACTTTCAAACCTTCAATTATTTTTTTGAAATTCTTTTTATTTTTATTAATATGTTTTTAGTGGTTTGTTCAAAGTATTTTAAATTAGTGCTACTTTTATTTATCGTCTCAATTTATTAATCTCAACCATTTGATCAACTCAACCATTTGATCAATATCAATTAATGATAAGATTAATGACATGATTTATACATGGAGGGATGTTTTGACATTTGACACTCGCATAAATTTCAATCATAATGTTTTGTTTTTTTAATTACTAGTATTATGATGTATGTATCAATCAGTTATAAATCATCGAAATTTTTGTTCGGAATAAACCCTAAATTGATATTATTGAAAGTGATTAAGGGCATGTTTGAGTGTGCTTTTAAAACTGGCTTATTAACTTATTGGTTCTTCAAGAAGTTAATACGCTATAAGGTATTTGGATAGATTTTTTTTTTGAACGGCACCTAATCTACACCTATTTTGTCCACAGTGGAACTTGAACCAATGACCTATTGATCATGGACAACACCTTATATCAAACTCCAATACCACTAGACAATAAGTCTTGGGTGTGTTTGGATAGATAACTTAAAAGGTTAAGAAAAGAGTTTTCAAGAAGTAAGGGGTCTTTACTTTTCAAAAAAAAAATTCAAAATTACTTTTCAAAGAATAGATAAGTCAACAAGAAGATTTGAATAAATACATCCAAACATGGCCTAATCCACCAAATTTATTTTCGAAACTACTTTTCAAAAACTGGCCGGAAGGTTAATTTCCAGCGAGCTGCACCACCACCGGAGGCCAGAGTTATATAATGGAAGATAGAAGCAGGGCCACTGAGCTCTTGTAGCATAGTAAAGCTTAAGTTTCCAATTTTTACTATTAAAAGTATGTGTGTATTAAAGATTCCTTCCAATAATGTGTAAACAAGATAGAATTATCATTATCAATAATGAATAAATCGCAGACGTATGGTTTCAAAATCATTTCAGAATGAACATAGCTTATTTTAGAAAGACGTAAGCAATCAGAATACATACTTTTTTGTTCATGTTACCTAATTACCGTTTCATATCAATCAACTTAATTATTATACGGAGTAGTAAAAATTTAACCAAAAGGTTATTGTTGGTGGCATCATGGATTAGAAGCAGAGCTACTGCGCTCGTCTAGCAGAGTGGCGGAATGCTATGGAAATAAAAAAAAATGGGACATATTTTCAAAAACAACCCTATATTTTGAAATTTAAGCAATTAGAACCTTAGACTTTCCATGTTCGAGGATATTACTAGTTTTTGAGTTCTTTCATTTAAGAAATAAACTTACTAGTTACTACCAATAAGTTTATGGATATAACATATACGTATTCTATTTAATCTTCAGTTTTAAAGGTATTCATGTTTTATAACGAGCTCTCATGTGATAGTGGTGCCCAAGGGTTAACCCGCCCCAACTCAAACCCAATACAGATATATTCGGAAATTATGTTCGTATCGAGTTTTTTAATCCGACCCGACCAACTCATTTCCATATCGGGTCAGATATCAGGTTTGAAGTACTTACATTTATTGGATTTCAAGTTGACCCGATTAGACCCGATTGAAGTTTAAATGTTTTTTCATTTGAAATTTATGATATTTTTACCATTAAACCAATGAATTAGCACTTCGATAACTATAAAACATTCAACAAATATTCGAGAGGAAGATGTAAAAATCTTCGATTCATATACTTGATTACAACGAACACAAGCATCAAAAAAAAAAAAAAAAAAGATACAAGGGAACACTTTACACAACTGTAACGACAAAATACAAAAATCTAGCCTCTGGCCTCGGTTCAAAACTAAACATGTCTAATTCGTAAGGTTTGACCAAATATAATTAGCCCTCTTTTATGTCCATTTTAACCTTCAAACCCTAAAAACCGAAAAATGGCGGATACAACAATTCGATCACTCGGTAACAAGCCAACCAGGTTTGAAGACGGGATCATTATTAAAATCCCGACCCGTAACAGATGTAGACTCCCCTTGACGCCGAAAACACTGCAACATGATAAATATACACAAAAAAGTATTCGGGTCAAACTTTGACTTTTTGACTATGTGTTGACCATAAATTTATAAGAAACAAATACATACCTTGTAGCAAACTATGGTGTCATCGGGGTACATTGCAAATAATTTAGTCCCGAGTCTTGCGTGGCAAGAATCACATAAGCTCTCATCGTTAATTTGTACATGTCGGGATCTTTCTTCAAATCTTGCTAAACTTGCATCAAGCCCGACAGCTCGGGATAAATTATGGACAACCTAAAAAGTTGACTACTAAGAATATTGTTTTGTAATTATATTTAATGCAATTATTATATAATTACTTATTAAAATTAAAGAAAATATATTGAAGTTACTTGTCCTTGATAATGATGATGAAGACGAGCTCTTAGCATTCTTAATATTGTATCGGAAGCAAGTTGTAAGGGCATGCTTGGGGACAATCTCTGCATAAAATTTTATAAACTTCTTATTGTTTTTTTTTTATATATTAACAGTTTTATTGGATTAGATTAGATTTGATTTGATACCTCGAGAACTTGCAGAGGATCAAGTGATTCTCCATGATTATGGAGAAGCCGAACAGCAGCTTTGAACATCGGTTGTTTGCCATCTGTCGGGTTTAGATAGATATCCAGCAACCTGAAATTACAAATTTTTACAAAATATAAAAATTCACAAGTGTGTGTGTGTTTTTATGTGTGTGTGTGTGTGTGTGTGAGAGAGAGAGAGAGAGAGAAGGGACCAACTGCATATAGGCATCTGGTCTACCAATCTCAGCACAATAGTGTTCAGCAGCATCACTGTCCTCCAATTTCCTGATTATTTTTAATTATATAAATGTCAGATTAACAAAAATACAGTTGGATGTGTTAAATTGACAATCAGATACTACACACTTCCACAATTTGCTTAAATTTATAGGCGTTGCCGATTTTTTTTATTATTACTTCTATTTTTGGTCAAAACGCATTTTAGTACCATGAACTTGGCTTACTAGGTCCTCTACTACCCTGTACTATAAAAGGTGCAACATGGTACACTGAACTTGACAAAATGGTCGAAATAGTACCCTGACTCACTAACTTGGTCTTGTTTTCTCACATGATTTGCTTCTAATATCAATATATTGAGATGAACGTGTATTTTTAGTCTGTCAAAAGCTTTCACAAAAGTAAGTCAAGTAAGAAAACACGATCAAATTAATGAGTCAGGGTACTAAATCGACCATTTTGTCAAGTTCATAGTACCATGTTGCACCTTTAATAATTCAGGGTAGTAAAAGACCTAGTCATCCAAATTCAGACAAAATCCGGAATCCGGATAACACGGAAAATAATTATCTCAAGTGTCGAAGGTATGAAAAACTTACACAGCCAGAATCTGGAGCACCAATGTTTCTTGCCCTAATTTCCGATAAAGAATAGCCTGAAAGATGGTTAACTGGTCAAACGGGTTGAAAGTTGACTAAAGTGTACTTACAATGCTTACAACTTATAACAAACCTTTTCCAACCATAATTCTGATTCTTGTATCAAATCAAGTACGTCTTCAGGGTCATATAAGTCTGAAGACTGTAGAAATACTTGTAATCTCTCTATAACAGGATTTTGAAATATCGAATTCTTCAACCCGTTAATCTGGCCCGTTTGGGCTTCTCGAGACGGGCTTTCGGGTTCATAAGTTTCAAGTGCTGATTTGGTGAGTAATTGAGCATATGATGAATGGAATTGAGGATCATCAGAGCCTTGGTCTTCAATCAACCATTGAAGATATCTGTAAACATAATAAAATGATCATTAAAAACAATAATTACAAATCCAAAAATAAATAAAACAACTACCTTTGGATAATTTCAGTTTTCTTTGGATCAATAGCAACAATTACTTTATCTGCAAGAAAACACATGTTAAAATTAAATTTGCATAATATGTCTTTAATTCCTAATTATGAAATTACAGATCTACCCTTACCTGGTGGAAGCTGATCACTTCTTTTTTCAGATGTCAATACTCTAACAGCAAGCACCTGGCTGATATCTGCAATCTAATAGTAAAAGCCACCATTCCATGAGCTACTAAAATAACTTTTTATAAATTAAAAAAAAAAAGAGAGAAAGGTTTTAACGCATAAACCTCCCAAATCATTTTATTCAAACAGTTAAAATACTTTTGAAATAATATAATTTCTGTAATTATATCTTTAACCCACTGACTATTAATAAACAAAAGATCAAAAATATGGACAAAAAGTGTCTTGGGGGTCAACCCGACCCGACCCGACCCATTTTGTAGTTATTTAAAAAGCAGGCATACCCATCCAAGATGTTGCAAAATCAAATTTTTATCAGATAATTCCTCAAGAATTCTTGTAGCTTCAGTTGCTGCGGTTTCTTTCCCAGAAATAATATTAATATTTACAATTAAATCTTTATTTTCATTTATTTCTACCGGATCCTTCCAGAAACCAGACGAATAATTTCTCGCCAATATTCTCCATATAGCAAGAGCCTTAGAACTCATCTTTTTGCTTTCACATAAAAAGGCGAGTGTCCTTAAATGCCCCGAATTATTTAGTAAAGTTTCCAGTTCCCCCTGCATTACAACAAAAATTTATTTCTCATATAATTATATATAATCTATAAATTTATTATATTGTGTAATATTATAAAAGTACCACTATACACCAGTTTTCTGAAGATGCAAGATTCTCCATTTCATCGACAAAATTCAGAGCTCGATACAGATACATTAATAATGTATCAACTCCTTCCTTCACGGATGATGTCAGATCTTTCTCGCGTGAAGCTTTTAAATACCTATAAAATAAAATAAAAATTATTTAATATTTGAATTAAGAAAGGATGAAATTAACATTAAAGAAGAGAAAATAAACCTGATTAAGTTCTTTATAGCAGAGTCTAATAAATCGTCTCTATTTGGAGGATTTAAAAGAAATTCATCATCGACAGCTGTCTCTAATCCTGCTTTTTTAAGAAAAATAGCTCTTTGAATTGCCATTAATCCGTTATCAATTACACTCTCTAAAGGGGCAGGTGGCGGGTGTAAACCCCAATAACGGTTCCTAGGTACCTGAAAAAAGACCATCAAAGTTTCAAGAATCAAGATGATGATGTGGCAGCTGACGTGTCGTGAAAAGGTTGACTTTTTACGTGACGGTTGAGAACCAGTTATCTTGGGTAATTATCTTTAAAAAAGAAATGGGAAATTTGATAGTTTTTTCGGTTATTCAACACAGAAAGTAGACCAAAGTTGGTTACTTTTTATTTTTTAATATAATAACAAACAAATAGATTATAATTTATAAAATGAAATTATATGTAAACATACCAATAATGACCAACGATTTGGATCTGGCATGATAAATGGAAATATTTCAGAAGGCTGCATTGTTTCAGATAATAAAAAATGGTTCACAGCTTCCTCAAAATGCAAATCAAACATTAACAAGAATCCCACTTGAGCATGAACAAGTGACAGGGTCTCTTTTGTAATTTCACCATGATCATAAAGCTCTTCAACTAATGTAACAGCTTCCTTGAAATCTTTTTTTCTTAAAAAATGTTTAATTTGTTCTTCAGGTGCTACTTTCATGTAGCAAATAACCTATACGATTTTGTAAATTTAATCCAATAATCAGTTGCTAAAAAAGTTCGGTCAATTATAAAGTTGACCATACCTTATTTGATGCTGCTACAACCACCATCTTATGCATTCCATCTTCATCATCAGTTATAACACACTCACGGTCACCAGTTCCCGAAACCACAATTTTCTGCACACAATTCCCTGATTTTTTAAGATGCAGCTCCATCGTGCTACCGTGTAACGCAACCACACTAGATCCAATCTCCCCAATACCATCTGGAGATCCATGAAATACCAAACTTCCACCCACGGGTTGCCCGTGAGAATCAACGATGATCCCAACATTATCAACCAACATTAAAACATTATAATCTTTTTTCAAAACCTTAAGTTGTGGTGTGGATAAATCCGGTAATGAAAATATTAATCCACATTTACCCGTAACACATGAACACAAATAATAACCACTTGAACTACCAACAATGATCGAATCATTTATCCAAACTGCATCTTTAATCAAATCAACACATGTTATTTCTTTTAATGTTACAAGTGATCCTGCAACACTATCATAATTCTCATTACTTCTACCAACAAGCCCTACTAAAATCAAATTTTTCCCAATTGCAGCAGCAAAAACACAATTATCATCAATAGGTAAATCATTCACACCACCACCACCACCACCGTTTAACCTGCCGCCACCACTGCCGCCTAATCTCTGCAAAAAACTCGAACCGCCAACCGGATCACCGCCACCTCCCACCGTTAACTTTGAAAAAACCTCATTTTTATTGCTTTTTAACCTTCTAGCAACAATACTAACATCTTTCAAAGCAGCAATCTTTTTCACAGGCTTAACTAATTCCAAATCAACAAAATGTATGTAACCATCTGAAAGTACTAAAACTTTCTCAATTTCCCCAAATATATGTATTGATTCTACTGCACGATCGCTTATCAACATGTGCCGTACAAATTTAAGTTTATCATCGTTACCATTATTCTCATGATTGTTATTACTACTGCTAGAACTAGAATTAGGATCAGGAATATGAAGAGAGAGTAAGAGGAGATTACCGGAGACAGTGCCGACGTAAATTAGGGTTTCGGAAAGAGATTTAGAAAAGAGAGCTAGAGATCGAATTGATGATGAAGATAGATTGAATTGTGCAAAGGATTCGAGGATCGTGCGAGATTTGAGTAGAGGTTTAGCCATAGGAGGAGATGAGGTTTAGGGTTTAAAGCTTCGAAATTTCCGCCATTGATGTAGAGAAAGATCAAGAAGACGATGGACTGTGAGTTGTTTTTGTTTTCCAATCGATGTGATTCGGTTTACTAACGAGCAACGACTACTATTAACGGGCAAAGAATCGATCATTGACTCCAAATTAAAAGTTGAATTTCGTGGTAATTTAAAGATCTTTACTGAAATATAGATTTGTTATACGGCCAACAAGCAGAAAGAACATCAAGAACACGAATACAAAATAGGGAAATGCTAACAAGTGCCCTAAGGGCAATGGTTAAGAAAATTTTGTGGCTTAAATTAATTGTAAACTACCTAATTAAAAACCACTCCCCATGTACTTTATTAACCAACTCTAACTAGTTATGCTTTATTTGTTGTACATTAACCAATTTAATCATTCTTAACCATTGCCCTAAGGGCAATGGTTAGCATTTCCCTACAAAATATATGCGATCGGTTTCGAAAAATAATTATTTGGTTGGTTGCGATTTTAGATTTATCATGTAAAACTAATCATGTTAAATTTTAATACTCCTGTTTTGAAAGCCCTTAATTAATTAGTTAGACATATTAAATGGTGACTAAATCTGCATTTAGTCACTAGTTTCATATCAGTTTTCACTCTGCAAACCAAATATCATAATGATGTCTAAACTCACATTATTTTATTATCAAAACATAAAATACAAAACTTAATGAACGATACAACAAATACATCACTTACAAGAGTTTGGTCACCAACGCGACCGGTCGTGATCATCGGTCGCAGTCATTAGTTTTCGCCCATTATGTTTGATCTTAATTACTATCTATAATAAACTCGATTACAAAGGGTGAATTAATCTCAAGTTGGTGTATTTGCCAACTATTTATCCTATAAAACTTGTTAGATGATTTAAACAGGATCTAGTTGTCCATGTTTCATACATGCATACATCTCCAAGTAACTTAGTACAACATGGACAAATTCATTAAGAGGAATCGAGATCTTTTTGTATTTTCACCTTAATTTTGATATTGGAAAAAAGTTTGTAGAGTTGTATGTTTAATAGTTATACTCTAGCATAATTAAATTACAAACAAGATGTAATGGCTATTACTTCAGGAAAACGTATTCTTAAAATGACCATGAATCATTTTACAGTTTTGTATGAAAACAATATAATTACTTCAAACAAAAAGGACTATTTTTCATATTTTTTTTTCAGTTAGTACCTTTAGTAACGGGCCAAACAACGTAGAAGCCCAAAATAGTTTATTAAGATCAGCCCTACACCAAGTCACTAACTCACTATAAAACTATAAAAGGCTCTATGATTTATCGACAAAGGAGGTGTTTAAATGAAATATAGATCATTGAGTCCAAAATTAAAAGTTGAATTTCGTGGTAATTTAAAGATCTTTATTGAAATATAGATTTGTTATACGGCCAACAAGCCGAAAGAACATCAAGAACACGGATACAAAATATAAGCGATCGGTTTAAAAAATAATTATTTGGAAGGTTGCGATTTCAGATTTATCATGTAAAACTAATCACGTTAAATTTTAATACTTCTGTTTAGGCCGGTACCAACGATTCTCACCAGAGGCATCGGTTGTCCCCATATTTGCCTTCCGTCGATGGCACGCCCCATCAGTTGGAAGGTGTCGGTTGTATTTTGCGGAAAACAGAAGTGTTGAAAGGTTGAAATGGTGGAATCTAATGTATGTTAATAAGGTATTTGGATTTATGTGTGTATGTGGTAGGGCCCAAAAAACTGAAGAGGGGGTATTGTTTGCATGAGCATGTCAGTTTAATGTTGGTTTGAGTATGAGCTGACGTGACCCTGATTTGGTAAAAACTGAAGTGTCAGTTTGTGTTATTGTTGGGAGTGATAATGGTTATCAAATCCACGTTTAGTTATTGATGTCATATTAGTTTTCTCTCTTCAAATCAAGCCTTGTAGTGGTGACTACACGCTAATTTATCATCAAAGCTTAAAGTACAACACTTAATGCATATTCGATAAATACATCTCTTACAAAAGTATGGTCGCCAGAGCGACCAAACCCACACGAAAAATAGAAGGGGGACGCATCCTCTTTGGTCGTGTAATAAGGGACGCAGTCGTGATCATCAGGCGTGGTCATCAATTGTCGCCCATTAGCTTTGTTTTTAAACTTGTTAGATGATTTAAACAGGATCTAGTTGTCCATGTTTCATATATAGATACATCTAATATGGAAAATTTAATCAAGATCTTTTTATCATTCACCTTAATTTTGTTATTGGAAAAAGTTTATATACTCTAGCATAATTAAATCACAAACAAGATGTAATGGCTAATTGGCTATTACTTCAGGAAAACGTAGTCTTAAAATGACCATGAATCATTTTACAGTTTTGTACGAAAACAATATAATTACTTCAAACAAAAACGATTATTTTTCATTTTTTTGCAATTAGTAATTTTAGTAACGGGCCAAACAACATAGAAGCCCAGAATAATTTATTAAGATCAGCCCTGCACTAACTCTATAAAAAGGCTTTATAATTTACCGACAAAGGAGATGTTTTAAGAGTGCTTTAACGATACAATGTTTTTAGAAGTATTGAATTCATGGCTTAAAAGTAAGTGCTTTTATCTAAAATTACTAGACTTTGATAAAAGATTGTTGACTCATATAGCTTGAATTTCATATCTTTAATACAAAGTATAAGTTTTTATTTATTATTTAAGTAACAAGTAAAAAATGAAGTTTTTCACAAACTACACATATAGCATCTTTTGTAATTGAATAATGTACAAGAAGTCGTAACTCGTAAATAAGCTGAAGGCACATTTATCGACTAAAAAGTAATTTACTTGTAAATTTAGGACGTAAAGAATCGAACGAACATAGACATGGTTTGTTTGTTAAAGTTTAACCAAACAAATAAACAAACATGAACATATAAACAGATTAACAAATAACCGCTTAAAAAATTCTAAATGTAATCATTTATTTGATAAATTCCAACAATACACTATCTCAAATAGTGAGAACTATGGTTTTAATCATTCTTAATATTAAATGCCGAGTGATATAAATCAAAATTACCACATAACCTAAGTATGATCAAGTTGGGTATGTTCATTATTAAATAAAATCCCAAATACATGAAGGTTACAAGAAGGGTAAATGCATTAAAAACATCACAGAAAAATAAAATGAAAATAAAACAAAACAAAAAGAGCAAAATTTGTCTCAAAGGGTATCTTTGTCTTTTCCGTTCATCATCAGCATCAACCATCAGGACATGACACCTCACAACTTCTATACAAAAACCAAGTTAATAACCCAACTATTTTTTTTCTTCCAATTTTTAATCATCCTTCCTCCCATCATATATTATTTATATCAGAGAGGGGTAATTATGTAATTTAACATAATATTTAATTAAATTGGCTAATTGGAAGCAACAAGAGTTCCAGTTTGAACAGTTGTAGATTTCTTGGAAGTCTCTGTTGATTTCTTGGATGAAATCTTCCATCTCCTCTCTCTTGCCTCATCACAATCAATCTGTTCTTGCCTGCATTCTTGGCTACAAAATGGAGTGTTCCCTCTGTAACAAATTACCAAAATACCCATCAGAAATCTTTAAAATATAAAATTATAAATTGACATGGTACAACCCTTTATGAGCAAAGTACAACTAGTTAATGCGTATAGGTATACAATCTTTAGAAAGGCTAATTTATTCAATGCTAGGTACTTTTTGAAAGTAATTTGGTCAAAGTATATTTAATGAAGTCACCCCTGAGTTAGTTTCAAGTGGTACTTCTCAAAATGCATAAAGTACAATCCTTAGGTAGAAAACTATGAAATTCTTTAGTCCATGTTTAATGAATCTATTCCCTATGCCAATTTAACCAAACTTTTTTAACGACTTTAAATCTACCAAATTACCCTTTATACAATTGACCACTAAAATCCCATGGTATAAAGCATCTACCATGTACGACCCCTAATGCATAAAGTACAACCCTTTTATGTATTTGATTCTTTCCCTAGGAGTTGATGATCTCTATGTTGATTACAAAAGGTGGACTTTTTAAGGTACAACTGATACAACCTGAGGTACAACTCAATGATGCACGTATTGGGAAATAATAAGCGTTGATTTATTATACCTGTACATGAATATGTCACTGTTATGGCCAAGTGGTTTAGAGCAAAGAGTACATGCTTCAAGAAAATGGGGCTCTTCAGACCCGGCGTAATATAACAAATCAGAACCCATTGTCTGTATGATCTCAAAAGAGATGTTGGTGGCGGTTGCTATTGTGAGCGCTGGGTGCGTAGGTTAATAAAGATGAAGGGAGAGTGGGAAGGAGTTCTTGCTGTAAAGAGGTGATCATTTATAGACTTTTGGAGGAGGAGTGTTTGGGATTGGGTGTGGGATGGAGCATGGACATAAGGTGGTCTTGGTTTATAGATTGATGACACGTGTCTGTAAGCGTGGGGTATACTAGGTTGTATGTAGACTGGTTAATGATACAGGAGATAACTACCTTTTTTAAAACCGCTTTTCCATTTCCATATTCCAAGGGGCCTGAATCTAGTGGGAAAACCTTTTTAATAATTTAAGGTGCTTTATGATTATTTATTAACTTTTGGTCCTTTAACTTCCTGCCTTTTATAATTGCATCTACTATTTTTGTTAAATTGCAAACTTCTTCTTTTTATATTAAAAGTAGCTGTTTATATGCTTGATTAAAATTTAAAAGACTACCTTAATAAATACTTCCTCGTATCAAAATAAGTGACACAAATTAGCTTACATATTTTTTGAGGTAAAAGATTAAAGTAGAGGTTAAAATAGATTAAAGTACATAGTTAGTGGAGAATGGGTCCCACTTTTCTTGAATAAAGTGATATTAATGAGTTTTAAAAGTAAAAGTAAGAGTATAAGGGTAATTTCACTTTATTAAAGTGGATGGTTAGTGGGTATGGCCGTATGGGTCCCACTATTTTTACCAAATAAGGAAAATTTTCAAAGTGTGTCACTTATTTTGATACTCCCTAAAATGGAAAGTGTGTCACTTATTTTGATATGGAGGAAGTATTACTATACCAATCAGTTTCCGTCACAACTTTACATGTTCTTATATGTAACAAACGAGGAGCTTGTGTCCGCACTTAACAATAAATTTGAAAAAATATATATATTATATTTATAAACTAATACATTCAAGCATTACATTTTATAAAAAAGAAAACATTATACGTATTAATTTCATAGTGTATTGTCTATACATGCGGTCCCCTGTGCTGCGGCTGTGCATATGGGAGCGATGTCGAGTAGCAATGTGATGGGAATGGGGCCGCCATGAGAAGAGCATAACATTTGGGTTGTTAGGTTTCTTGTTTTGTCGTTTTTTATGCGACTAAGAGAATTGGCGTTACGAATTTGTTAATGGTGGGATTACTAGGATGAATGTCAATCTTTTAACATAATATTTAAGATGAGTGAAATAATATAAAAAGATAAGAGTAAATTTAATTGAGATGTGATTTTCAAGAGTAAATATGTAAATAGTTTATACAAGCTGACGTCAAAAACTACAACAACATCGCAAGAAAATTGACAATAGGTAGGAATTGGAAAACAAGATATGAATCGCCATACACTTGAACCCAAGGCTGAGCAAAAGTCGGGTCATTGCACACAATCTATCCATGAAAATTCGGACCTCCGAACATATGTTTAACTATTTACATATTTTATGAAAAACATTTAACCTGCAATTCTTGGGGTTGTACTTATAATTATATTATTATTGGGTTAAAAACACAAAAGTATTGCTAAAGTAAATATACATGCTTGCTTCTTGATAAACTTACAACTATTATACACCTTTAATAAAGATAAACGCAATAATACATTGTTGTGTATATGTTGGAGCAAATCACAGTTCAACTTATTACCGATACTGCAGTTAGTACTGATTATGGTTACTATTTATGAAGATTATGATTGTTACTGATGGGGCAGAAACACTTACTACTGATGAGTTGATACTGGTGAAGACCTATAACTAAAGTTACTACTGATCATGCTTATATTGAAGATACTACTGATCATTAGTAGTTACTACTGACGTTGATATTGGACTTATTACTGGTCACCAGAGTTACTACTGACAATGCTTATTTACTACTGGTGATTGCAGTTACTACTGGTATACGTTTTGGAAGCATATCAAGTCCGAGATCTTCGCAGAGATAGTTATAGAATGTAATTCAATGTATATCGTTTATTATTTGATGTAAATCAAGTCCTAGAATAACTAGGGTAAATAGTTAGGCTTCAAGGACTATTATATATAGTTCCTTACGAATTGTAAACGTACGTGTGTATTGTTAATCAATAATATATGTTCGAGCAACGATTGTCAAACACGAAGATTAGGCGACGTCAACCTTGGATCTCCTGTGATGATCACAGTGCAGACCCAACAAGTTCTTGGCGAACCTAGGGTGATCGAGGTTAAGTGCGAAGGTGAAAGTGAGTGTAAGTTAACTCTGTGTTTTAGGCTTCTTTTTTAGTGTGCTCTTGACAATGAGTTAGGCCATGTATTTATATGGCCTCAGGTATATGGAACGTTGGCTCATTATGACTACAATAAAGCAGTCATGAAGCGCCATTATGATGCGTGTCAATGATCGTGTAACGCCTTACTATTATGACTGCAATAAAGCAGTCATGAACCGCCATTATGACGGGACGTCAACCACGACTCCAATGACAGGCGCTGACAATTCTGACAGGCGCTGACAATTCTGACAGGCGCTGACAATTCTGACAGGCGCTGACAATTCTGACAGGCGCTGACAATTCTGACAGACGCTGACAACTTTGACAGGCGCTGACAACTTGGACAGGCTCTGACAACTTGGATAGGCGATGACAACTTGGGCTTGGTTGTAGTAGCCCATCTTCATGTTTAGGTGATATTTACCTATATATACATAGGTAATCCCTACTAACCTCATCAATATACATTGAAGCTTTTTGTGAAACGGTGTTCTTAATACTTTCGCATATTGTTTTACAGTTCATTGTTCTTAATATATTGATATAGTGTTGATCCGCTGCAACTTTTATCATCAATTAGATCTAAAGGTGTTTATTAACTCGTTTATAGTTAATCGATCCTGACAAGTGGTATCAGAGCTTATTGGTTCTAGATCTACGAATTTTAAGAACAACAAAAAGTTTTCAATCTTTAAAACACACTAATTGTTAATCATGACTGATAACAATGAGAGCACCCAAGCAAATAAAATTCCCATACTCACTCCCAAAAACTTTGGGGTGTGGAAGAATCGTATTAAGCAATACATGCTTATTACTGATTATTCAATGTGGGAAGTTGTCATTGAAGGTAACAAAACTGGTCCTGGTCAAGCATCAAGTTCTGCAACTGAAGCAGACAAACTCAAGTGTGAAAAGGAGAAGAAAGACAAAGGAATCGAACTCAAAACTCTAAGCACTCTTCTACTGGCCATTCCTAATGACTATCAACATCTCTTTGTTGAATATGATGATGCAAAGGTGTTGTGGCAAGCACTAGAAAAGAGATTTGTTGGAACCAAGAGCACAAAGAGGAACATGAAGTCTGTTCTCAAGCAAGACTTTGAAAACTTCAAAGGAAAGCCCAATGAGACACTCACTCAAGTGTTTGACAGATTCAACAAGCTAATTGGTGAACTTAACCAGGTTGGGGTTAAGATGGATCAAGAAGATGTTAACATGAAGTTCCTAAGGTCTCTTAGTGAAGAATGGGCTATGTACACAGTGATATATAGACAAAGAGATGCACTAGAAGAAAAGGAGTTGGATGAACTCTACAATGATCTCAGAGTATTTGAAACTGAGGTAAATCAAAAGAACCCTTCTATTTCTTCTAATAATGCTGCATTTGTATCTAGTACAGGTCAAGGTCAAGAAACTGCCACAGGAAAGGCTGCAGATTGTGAAGATGCTGCAAGAGAATCCTTTTTCACTAGTCATGTGCATACTGCACTAATTAGTGATGATTTGGAACAATTGAATCTTGATGATCTTGAGGAGATGGATCTCAAATGGCAGATGGCTATGCTGAGCCTGAGAACCAAAAGGTTTTTGAAAAGGACTGGTAGGACAAGTCTCAACTACAACAAAGGTGACAAAGCTGGATTTGACAAAACTAAAGTCAAATGTTACAACTGTAACAATCTTGGTCACTTTACAAAAGAATGTCCTCAACCAGACAAAAGATCAAACTCAACTGCTCTTGTTTCACAACAAGGACAAGGCTATGATTGGAGCTTTCAAGCAGAAGAACATGCTCAAAATCAAGCTCTTATGGCCTTTACTGACAGCAAATCTGAGGTAAAACCTAAACCTTGTACTTCTGAATGTATTAAAATTGTTAAAAATTTAGAAAAAGAAAACACTAAATTAAATGAAGATTTAGCAAAAGCAGTAAGAAGAAATTATGAATTTGATGGTGTGATTGTTGATCAAGAACATCAGATAAAGGTGTACCAAATGATTGATTAAAGGATGAAGGAAGAACTGCTCCAAGCTGTAGATGAGAAAGATTACTATGAATTAAAAAATAAAGAACTAACAAGTAAATTAGAAGAATGTCAACTTGAAATTGAACAAAATAAATTGACAATTAAGAAATTTGAAAGAAGCACTAAAATTCTTGATGAATTAACTAATAATCAAACTACAGAAAAAGTTGTTCATGGGGTGGGATATCATGCTGTACCACCTCCATATAAATTCATTCCTCCACTCAAAAACAGTTTAGAAAGAATAATTAATGAATTAAAAAATGAAAATCAAACTGAATCTAATAATGAAACATCTGAATCAAATGATTTTTCTGATGATGATCGAACTACAAACTCAATTGAATTTACAATCCTTCAAACTGAATCTACAAACTCAATTGATACAAGTTTTCACACAGCACAAAGTCCAAATGAATCTCCTAAATATGATGCAGAAAATATACCAAAAATTTTAAAAAGGGGAAATGAAAGAAACAGGAATCAACTCTTAGAACAAAGAAAGACCATAAGGGCTAAGGATAATAAATTAAAATGTGTTATTTGCAACAAAGTAAATCATTTAGCAAATGATTGTCACTTCAATCCAATTAATTGTAAAGAGTTCAAAGAATTTAAAAATTCTAAAGAAAAGGCAAAAACACAGAAGTTAAAAGATACTACTGGTCCTTCAGTAGTAAATAAAACAAAAACTCCAATTGCTGAAACACCAAGATTTGGAAGAAGTGCATCAAGGTTTGTTCAAAACAGAAGAGTTGGAAGCCCAAAGAACAGCAATTACTTCAAGAACAATGGAAAATCAAATAAAAATAAACAATATTTTAAATTTTCCAACACCAGTAAAAACTTTAACAATTTTACTACTGGTGTTAACCCTAATTATAATGCTGTCTGGTACCAGTACAAAAACACTACTGGTAAAAACCCTAATTACAAGAATACTACTGCTGCTAAACCAAAATTCAAACACACTACTGGTGTCAACCCTAAAAACACTACTGGTCATCCTAAATATGGGAATTATCCAAATACTACTGGTCCATCAGTAGTAAACCCAAACACCAGTAACAAATTTAAAAGAGCAGTAGTAAAACAAAACACCAGTACTAAACAGGTATGGGTACCAAAAATGTTCAAAGTTAACTGTTCTAAATCTGATTTCTCAAAGGATGAACCCAAGACATATAAAGCTTGGGTTCCCAAAATTAACTAACCTTTCACTTACTTGTGCAGAGCATTCAGATCCCAGAAGAAGGAAGAACATGGCACATTGATAGTGGATGCTCAAGGCACATGACTGGAAATCTGCAAATTTTAAAGGATTTCAAGTCATTTGAAGGAGGTTATGTAGCCTTTGGTGAGAACCCAAAGGGAGGTAAGATTACAGGTAAAGGTACTATTACTAATGACAAAATTACCTTTGATGATGTATTTTATGTAGCTGAGCTAAAATACAATCTGGTCAGTGTGTCTCATGTATGTGATAAAAAGAATAAGATTCTTTTCACAGACATTGAGTGCATCATTCTTTCTCCTGACTTTATTTTAGATGAAAAATATATTGTTTTAAGAACTCCAAGGAGAAACAATGTGTATTGCCTGGATATAGGGGGAGAACTCATTTCTTCAAATGAGGTCAACTGTTTTATATCCAAGGCAAACACCACTGAATCAGAACTTTGGCATAGAAGGATGTGTCACACTAATTTCAAAAACTTGAACAATTTAGTTAAAAGAAATTTGGTCATTGGACTACCTCAAAAACAATTCATGTGTGATCATCATTGTGTTGCATGCCTAAAAGGTAAACAACACAAGACTTCTCATAAGTCCAAATCTGTGAATTCTATTTCTGTTCCTTTACAACTCTTACATATGGACCTTTTTGGACCTACAAATGTAATGAGTATTGGAAAGAAACAATATTGTCTTGTTATTACTGATGACTTTTCCATATATACATGGGTTTTCTTTCTCAAGACAAAAGATGAAACAAGTGAACTCATCAAGAACTTAATTGTTAAACTGGAGAACACATCTGATCAAAAAGTTAAAGCCATAAGATGTGATAATGGCACAGAATTTAAAAATGCTAACTTAATAAACTTTTGTGATCTTAAAGGTATTGACAGGCAATACAGCTCACCTAGAACTCCTCAACAAAATGGTGTAGCTGAAAGAAGAAATAGAACCATCATTGAAGCAGCAAGATCAATGTTAGCAGATTCAAAGTTACCAATCACTTTTTGGGCTGAAGCTGTTAATACCGCCTGTTATGTTCAAAACAGAGTATTAATAGTGAAGCCACATTATAAAACACCATATGAACTTTTTAATAAAAGAAAACCTTCTATAAGTTTTTTAAAATCATTTGGGTGTCCTTGTACTATTCTGATTACAAGAGAACAAATTGGTAAGTTTGACTGCAAAGCTGATGATGGAATCTTTGTGGGATACTCTACTCAAAGCAAATCATACAGATTGTTCAACAAAAGATTAAGGATAATTGAAGAAAGCATCAATGTATCCTTTAATGAGAATATTTCCAATGAACAAGGAAATGGTCCAGATTGGCTATTTAACATAGACAATCTAACCAAATCCTTTAATATTAACTTGTATTTAAATGCAGGTGATTCAAATTGTCATATTCAAAAGGAAGGAACATCATCTGTTAATACTGGTCAAGAAGAGATGATATACATAGTAGTTGATACTGCTCCCACAGTTAATACTGAGGACAGTAATAACTCAAATACTGGAAGCAGTAGTAACTCGGAGAATGAGGACAGTAGTAATTCAAATACTACTGGTATCAGTAATAGTACTCAAAATACTACTGGTCCTAGCAATAACCTAAATTCTCAAGATACTACTGATCCCAGTAACAACAACAATACTACTGATCTCAATGAAGACAATAACAGTAGTAATGCTGACCAAAATGATGATGAACTAAACATCAATGACAATGAAGGATCTCTAGATGAGCAAATACCTGAGACAAATGAGTCCAATCTTGATAATCAACTAGTGGTTGATAGAGCTACAACAACAAGGACTCAGAAGAACCATCCATTAGACCTTGTTCTAAGTGATGTTAACTCACCACTGCAAACAAGAAGCAAATTAAACAAAAGCTTAACTGCAAATATGTGTAATATAAGTCTAATTGCTAATGAATGTATGTTTGAATGTTTTCTGTCTCAGGATGAACCAAAGAAGATTCAACAAGCAATGAAGGACTCAAACTGGATTGAGGCAATGCAAGAAGAACTCCTTCAATTCAAATTACAAGCTGTTTGGACACTTGTACCTCTACTCAAAGGAAAAAGAGCCATTGGAACAAGATGGATCTTTAGAAACAAGAAAGATGAAAGAGGTATAGTGATCAAGAACAAAGCCAGAGTTGTAGCCCAAGGATACACTCAAGAAGAAAGAATAGACTATGATGAAGTATATGCTCCTGTTGCTAGAATTGAAGCAATAAGAATATTCTTAGCATATGCTTCATTCAAAAAGTTCAAAGTCTATCAAATGGATGTGAAAAGTGCATTCCTATATGGGAAGATTGAAGAAGAGGTCTATGTATGCCAACCTCCAGGATTTGAAGATCCAAGACATGGTGATTATGTGTTCAAATTAGACAAAGCTCTGTATGGCCTACACCAGGCACCAAGAGCATGGTATGATACATTATCATCATATCTATTAAAGAATAATTTTAAAAGAGGAGCCATTGACAAAACTTTGTTTACAAAGAAAGTCAAAGATGATATACTACTGGTACAAATCTATGTAGATGATATCATCTTTGGTTCAACCAATGATTTATTATGCAAAGAATTTGAAGAACTGATGCAAATTAAATTCAAGATGAGCTCTATGGGTTCAATGAACTTCTTCCTTGGACTCCAAGTCAGTCAAAGAACAGATGGTATTTTGATAAACCAATCAAAATATGTTAAAGACATCTTGGAGAAGTTTGATCTGAAAGACTGCAAGAGTGCAAGTACACCAATGGAAACACACAAACACCTACATCCTGATGTTGAGGGGGATGATGTAGATGAATACTTGTATAGATCAATGATAGGCTCTTTGATGTACTTAACTGCATCAAGACCTGACATTATGTATAGTGTTTGTGTGTGTGCAAGATATCAAGCCACACCTAAAGAACTTCACTTACAGGCTGTCAAAAGAATATTCAGATACTTGAAAGGCAAACCATCAATTGGTCTATGGTATCCACATGATTCACCCTTTGAACTCATAGCCTACACAGATAGTGACTATGGAGGTGAATGTCAAGACAGAAAGTCCACTACTGGTGGATGTCAATTCTTTGGATCAAGACTGGTGTCATGACAATGCAAGAAACAATCAAATGTATCAACATCAACTGCTGAAGCAGAGTATGTAGCTGCATCTGCTTGTTGTGCTCAAGTACTTTGGATTCAAAACCAGCTGCTAGACTTTGGTATCTCTATCCTTAAAACTCCTATTTTTATTGATAATCAAAGTGCTATTAGTATTGTGAACAATCCAGTAAAACACTCTAAAACCAAACACATTGAAATAAGATTTCATTTTATAAGAGATTGCATTGAAAAGAAGTTAATAAAAGTATTTAAAATTCATACTGATGATCAATTAGCAGATCTTTTTACAAAAGCATTTGATGTAGGAAGATTCAACTTCTTGGTTAGCAGTATTGGAATGATTTTAATAAATTAATTTCTCACTCAAAATCATGTGTAAAGTTTTTGTTGTAAAAAGTTATTTATTTTTAGTGTTTTACTACTGGTAGGTCTGCATTACTGGTATGTAGGTGTGTGCACAAAATACTACTGGTAGGTCACTACTACTGGTGTGTATTAGGTTTACACAAATACTACTGGTAAGTCAGTACTACTGGTGTTCACATATACTACTGGTCTTGCAAGTTAGGTCAGTAATGAAATTCATTAGTTACTACTGATGTCTATAGTTACTACTGATGTCAAAATCTATAGTTACTACTGATGTTATTGGTTACTACTGACGTTTTACTACTGTCATCTCATTTAATACTGGTCTTTAATTTGGGAAATTACCGAACTAACCCCCATGAAAATAACCGTTGTGTTATGATTCGAAGGGCAATTTCGTCTTTTTGCAGGCTTACTCGTAAGATATAAATAGCTGAAGTCGATTAGTTTAGCATTATCCTTACATCGATCTGCTAAATCCTTCCGATAAACCCTAAATCGCGTTCATAAACCCTACACCAGTAACAACATTCACATTTTTTCTCTCAAATCAAGCGATCCAAACTTCTCAAAATCAAACAACAATGGCAACTCTACAATCTCTCGATGTTCAAACAGATCTTAAATACTCTGAGTTCCACAATATGTGTGCGTTTCTACGCAATCCATATGGTACAAAAGACTTTCGACCAATCGTACAATTCCTGAAAGACTCATACATAAAGTTTGCTCTAACTGTAAATCCGAGAGCATATCAACAGCACTTGGTTGATTTCTGGACCAATGCTGAAAGAACAGAAGGTTCAACTGTGCCTATGATAAAATCAACTGTGGATGGAAAGACTATCACAATAACTGAACAATCAAGTCGACACCATCTACAACTACATGATGATGCAGGTATGTTTTCACTTCCTAAGGAATACATTGTTGAAATTTTAAATAAAATGGGTTATGTGGGAAGACTTGACATAGTAACTTTTCAAAAAGGTCTTCTCTCCCCACAATGGAAATTTCTTGTACATACTATTCAACACTGTATTTCTCCTAAAAGAAGTACTTGGAATGAGTTTAATAAGGCAATAGCCTCTGCTGTTGTCTGTTTATGCACAGACCAAGTATTTAATTTTTCATATATGATTTTTGAAGGTATGTTGGGAAATCTTAGTTCTTCAAAATTTTTAATGTATCCCAGATTTCTTCAACATATTATAAATTGTGAATTGCAAAACTTATCAACTCCCAAAAACATTTTTACAACACCTGAGTTGAACAAGAAAGTTTTCTCAAATATGAGGAAACAATTTAAATTTTCGGGCAAGGAAACCCCTTTGTTTCCTAATATGATCAAAGATCAACAATTTATTGGAGAGGGTTCAATCAAAGATATAACCCCAATTGAACCTCAACCCACTCCATCACCCCCAAATGCAGCCCAAACACCACCCCAAACAGTCACTCAATCACCCACACAAATAGAAGTCCTGAATGTGTCCCAGGAACTTGAAATAAATCCTCAGAGTGCTACTCTTCACTCTGTGGAAGACCTGCCCAATGTAACCCAAAATATATCCACAATATATAAAAGGAAGAAATCTTCCTTCAAGGACACCAGTGGACAAATTGAGTCAAACCCCAGGCTCCAAGAGTTGTCCTCCAAGGAGGAGAGAGGACATGAGGCGAGGGCTTTCACTACTGATGCCCCAAAGGTGGGTGTACAGGACAGTGAAAACATCAATAGGACCCAGACCTCGGCAACTTTAAGTGATGACTCTTTTGAGGCATTACTTAGAGGACCCCGGTGCCAAGAAACCACAAGGGGGGACACTTCTGCTTCTTCTAGGAAGAAGAGAATGTCTAAACAACCCAATGAATCACCAAG
Organism: Calendula officinalis; assembly: GCA_963853835.1. Lineage (NCBI taxonomy): Eukaryota > Viridiplantae > Streptophyta > Magnoliopsida > Asterales > Asteraceae > Calendula > Calendula officinalis. Next base: position 3,385,094 of record OY970830.1, on the reverse strand, counting down.
AAGTGATGAGGGTAGATCTATTGATTTGATGGAAAGGATGGAAAACCTTAAAGCCAATGTACCTGTCAGTGAGCCCGATGATCTTGCTAGATGGAGTGAGGGCAGTATTAAACAAACCCAATTGACGGATAGGTTGGATTCCCTTGAATCCACTGTACAAAATTGTCTTACTTATCTCACAAATCAGGGAAAAACAATGACAGTAATGAAGAAGCACATGAATACCATCAACAAAAGGATGAGAATGTATGAGCACAGGCTTCATCAACAAACAAAGCTCATAATAAAATTGAAAAGGAAGATTGAAGATAGTGAGGCTCCACCAGTTGAGCTCACTAAGGGGGAGAAGGACAATATTCAAACCATGATCAATCTCAAAGAAACAAAAGTTGATGAAGGCCCAGAAAAGATGGATGTTGATGATGAGCCAATTACTACTGCTCCTATGGAAGAACAAACTGAACAAGAAGTATCAGTAGTAACTCCTACTACTGATATTATAGCAGTAGTAAATCAACAAGAGGAAATAATTGCACCAAACACTACTGATGCCCTATCAGTAGTAACTCCTGAAGTCACACCAGTAGTAACTACCTTGGTTACTACTGAAGAGGAAGAACTAGTCTTACCAGAGCTAATTGAAAGAGAAAGATTTGAAATCATCACCAAACCACCTACACCTGATCAACCACTTATCATACCTGACATTGATGATAATGTGAACTGGTTTGAGGTTGATGAATGCTCACTTCCTCCACATCCAAAAATACTTCAACAAAACGAACTTATGTTATTTTCTCCTTCAATAATAATCAGAGGTGTGCCAGATATGAAATACATTCCACCTCCACCTTCAGCTTGTATTGGTAAGGGTAAAGAAGTTTATGATGAAGATTACCCTAATAGAGCACTAGGTCACTTCATGGTGAACAAAATTAATCTTGTGAGAGCTGATAAACAATCAAGATGGAAGGTGAAGCACAAGAGATACTTGGAGAAAGTAGCTAAGTATCAAGCTCTTGAAGAGAAGAAGGCTCAAAATGAATTACCTGTTCAAGTACCTGTTCAAATAGAAGATGCTCAGATAGAAGCTCAAAAAGCATAATTTAGAAGACTTAGAAAAGTTGAAGAAGAACGTATCAATTGTCTTAAAGATTTGGTATCTGAATGCAAAAGAACTAAAAGTGAATTAACAGATGATGTATTTGAACAGAAGAACAATATGATTGAATTTTTAAAATCAAAAGGGCAAAATGCAAAGTCCTTTGGCAGAATGAAGATGATAACAATTGTAGAAAAATACTGTGCTGCCAAGAAGAAAGATTTGGTTGAACAAGAAGCAAAAGAAGAAAAGAAATCAACAGCCTTGATCCCAATCAGTCCAAAGTTAATACAAACTGGTAGTATATCCACTACTGGTGAAACCTCAACTCCCCAAAAGAAAAGAAAGGCTACTACTCAAGAACAGAGCATTCAAAAGAAATCAAAGACATAACAAATTATTCCTGTTCTTGAATTACCTGTTGCTCCCTTGCAGAACAATCCAATCATCAATTGGAGAGTCATGCCCAACAATGTTATAGTAATTGTAAGGGAAGACAAAGCCATACAAAGATTTACTGGATGGTTACCACTGATCAGATCATGCTCAAGAAGTGATGTTATTAAACTTCTGATCATTGGAAAACCAAGAATGTCAAAGAGATCATGGAAAGAGTCTGGTGCTGGATACTTAACAAGAATGATTGATGCTGCATTTTATCCAGACAACTACCCAGAACAATTTACAGATCCAGAGAATGTGTATGCTTGGATGTGATCCCAACTGCAAATATGTACTTCTTTGAAAAATCAAGCAAAAGATGTGAGTTATACTTGTATGAAAAGGAATATCCACATTCTGAAAAGACTATGTATCAGATATTCACTAACACAATGATGAAACCATATGATGTTGTAATGTTCCAGAACAAATTGACTTATTTCACAAAGAGAAACAGCAAATATATCATTGAACAAAGAAGACAACAGAATCAAAGAACCCTAGAAAGAAGAAAGAGGGAAGAAGAAGAACAAAAGAAACTTAATTGATTGAAAAGAGAATCAATAAGTTTAGGGGGAGATTGTTGGAGCAAATCACAGTTCAACTTATTACTGATGCTGCAGTTAGTACTGATCATGGTTACTATTGATGAAGACTATGATTGTTACTGATGGGGCAGAAACACTTACTACTGATGAGTTGATACTGGTGAAGACCTATAACTAAAGTTACTACTGATCATGCTTATATTGAAGATACTACTGATCATTAGTAGTTACTACTGACGTTGATATTGGACTTACTACCGGTCACCAGAGTTACTACTGACAATGCTTATTTACTACTGGTGATTGCAGTTACTACTGGTATACGTTTTGGAAGCATATCAAGTCCGAGATCTTCGCAGAGATAGTTATAGAATGTAATTCAATGTATATCGTTTATTATTTGATGTAAATCAAGTCCTAGAATAACTAGGGTAAATAGTTAGGCTTCAAGGACTATTATATATAGTTCCTTACGAATTGTAAACGTACATGTGTATTGTTAATCAATAATATACATTGAAGCTTTTTGTGAAACTGTGTTCTTAATATTTTCGCATATTGTTTTACAGTTCATTGTTCTTAATATATTGATATAGTGTTGATCCGCTACAACTTCTATCATCAATTAGATCTAAAGGTGTTTATTAAATCGTTTATAGTTAATCGATCCTGACAGTATAGCACTATAGCCTATGTCAATCTGCATCCAAGAATGGACTATTGTACTTTTTATAATTGTACTACATGCAACAAATAGTTGTACGTCAAGCACTTTTGCACTTTATTGCATGACCCCTATGAGATCACACATATGACACGGCAATATTGTAATTAGTTTTCAAATGGGGGTTTGAGTTATAATCACGTACCAAACTCCCTGAATAATGATGGCGAAGCTCGAGTTGATTTCTGGTAAATTCTTCTTCAGTCCTACTGCTTCATCTTTGTAGTCATAAAATAATTATAATATGAAAACATTATTTATCTTTTATAATCTCATCTTTTTTATTTCAACACTCGTATTAATCAAATAACTAATTAAATAAGTATAAAAATTTAACAAGAAACATTATAATCTCTCATGATTTATTGATGTCTTATGTTTGACATTAATAATTATATTATTATTTGTCATAATTCATACCTAAGTTTTTATAAGTTGAAACTTATTGGTATTCAAGTTTACATATATTTTTCTAATATTATATGTAAAATATTTTATGTGGTTGGAAAAATAAACTAAATTATGAGAAAGAAAAGGTCAAATGTACGTCCCACAATGTCGTTTGCTATAATTCTAATTCTCCCACCTTGGAGATGACGAGGCGTAGGCCATGGCTACAATAAAACTTAATTACAAAAGACCCCCTTATCTATTCATATGAACTAGATTTACCCCTTATTTACAAATTTTTATAAATTGCATCACTGTTTTTTGTTCATCATAAACAACATAGTGTTTTATATAGACTCTGATACCATTTTTTCCTGAATTAATCGTCAATCGCCTTATGTATAGTTTAATAATGATCAAATTATGTTTGTATGAATAAACTGTATTGTTTGAGTGTAACATAACAACAACAAAAATACTCAATCCACCCAAATGATGGCATGTAAAAGTAATATGTAGACAATCATACTTTACTCAGAAGTAAAGAGATTGTTTTCTAGAAACGATCTTCGGAAAAAAGTGCTACTAAGGGTGAATAAGTGTGTATGAAATGTGTGTGCATACCTTAAAAACATATACAAATAAATACATGCGAGTATGATTATATGTACAAAAAATGATCCGGTAAGTATGCAACAAAATATGAAAAACATGTGTGTACTTGGAGTATGTGTGAGGGAGTATATCAAATATGCAACTAACATATATAAACCAAAAGTAGTAATCGAGAAATAAACATTCAAGCATGTAAATGATAAAATTTTATATATAGTAAGGTTCCTAAGTTAATAAAAGATTAAAATCATGTTAGTTTAAGTCTCTTATCAATCCTCCTTGTTTGAGTGTAAAATTACTATAAATGTTCATAATTAACATTTACGAGTAAATTAAAGGATTGTTATAGAATACACAAGTGGGAGATTTACAATGCGATTACTATCTCTTATTATGCTTACCAAATGAAATATCGGAAAACAGTTAAGATGTTGAATGCAAGCAAGTTGTAAGCAAAATTATAACTAAACTCATTTGAAGCTTGATGCGATAATGAATAATCGATTCCCGTCTTACGCATTTACAAAATACGAAAGTACAAGAAAATGAATAGTACTTATTATGTTATTTCTCAAAATTAGTAAACTCAAGGGGTGTTAACTGTAAATATGTGGGGTTCACCGGCCATTATTGAGACACTTGTCCAGTGGGCCAGCGGCATTGGGCTGTGTCTTCAATGTCATTGTCTCCCTGCCCGATACCCGTCTGCCCGTAATGGGCAGGAGTATCTAATTTCTGATTGCTTTATTTTTTTATTTTTTTCGTAAACAATAAAAAATCATAGAATCTTACTAAACTCAATTTAAATATGCTTTTATTTTAGAATATTGTTAGAATATTTTCTAACAATTAAAAATTACGGAAAATTTTTTACCTTTTATTGCTGCCTAAGTGCGAACAAAATTAGGAGATGTAGTAAACTGAAAAGAAAATATCATACGGTAGTTTTTTAAGCGTAAAAAATCATTTCTCTTTTTCAGACGATTAAACAGTGGTTTAGAGTTTAAGTTTTTTACTGAATGTTTTTTTCCAGAAAATTAGTAATAGGGTTTATTCCTTATATACAGAGATTAAAAAAGAAAGTTGCATGTAATAACTATTTGCATTTATTTTTTTTAATCTAAACCATTTTGTCAACTTCGGAACTTGAATTTATATTCTTATCGAACGTTTAACTACCTTAATACTGCTAGACTCTAAGTTATTTGTTACTCCCTCTGTCCCATAAAAAAAATTACATTTCATTTGGACATAATCTTTTAGGAGATAGTTAGTGGTGAGTATTTTGTAATATTTTTGATTAAAATATAAGGTTAGATTGGAGAGAGAAAAATTTTTTTTGGTGGAATGATTGGTAATAATATTATTTTATTAGGTGAACCCTCCAAATTTGAGAAATGTAAACTTTTGTATAGAAAAAAATTTTAAGAATAAATGTTAACTTTTTGTGGGACGAAAGGAGTACTAAATTTGGTATCTAAAATTTGTACCTTAGTGGTAAAACCGTAAAGGTGTAAAAGTCATAGGTTAAATCTCATTGTGTATAAAATGAGTAAATTAAGCGTGGTTCAAAAAAATTATATACTTATATAGTCTCCGACAATACACGTCACGGTTCATTAAAGAGGAACCTTCTGGGTTTTACGTTTCTAGAACGCTGTTGTTTTGCATGACTCATCACCAGATTTGACGGCTACGATCTCTCCGGTATATAGTCAGACGGCTGCTTTACACCACTTATATTCCATTAATTAAATATTTATTATAAAATATTGAGGCGCACGATCCTATGTGCTTTAAGATTTTATTTTAGCTTTTACAAATGGCACGTGGAGCATTTTCGTTTGTCTTTGAATATGATATTGCACGGTTCCTAAGCCTGTGATGGTTCAAAAATCAGACCGAACCGACCTGAACTAACTAAAAACAAGAATTGAAAAAATGATTTTGACTAGAATGAGGACCGAACCAATGATGTTCAGAACCGAACCGAACCAGACCGAGAACCGAACCGAACCGACAACCAAAAGTATTCTTCAACTATTTTTGGTTTTTCTCGGTTCTAGACCGAACTGAACCGCTCGAAACCGAACCGATAGGAACCAAGAACCGACTTTCCTAAAAGTTATAACCGGGAACCGAACCGATGTAACTCGGTTCGGTCCGGTTTGGTTCATGTCGGTTATCGGTCCATTTTGCACATGCCTATGGTACACTTAATAATATACTATTTGCTTTAATAATATTTATAAATAAAATTATCATTTTGGTATTAAATTACATAGTGGAATTGATTTTTTTTATTTTTTTTAAACAATAAAATTATCATATACAATCGCTTTTTGCAGATAGCCTGAAGTCGGCGTAGGTGAACCTCCGTGGCCACAAGGGGGTATATTTTTTTGCTCTAAGTGGGATTAGAACTTAGGACCTCCAAACAATTTTGTCAATGGAGACCAAACTCTGACCACTATGACACCTCTTTATAGTTAATCAACCAAAAACTTTTTTGAGCCCAAATTTCGTGCGAGACATGAGCGAGGTAGCGATGTTGTATACTTTTGAAACTTAATTAGATCTAGAAAACCTAACTATTGATTGGAATTTACGACCAAGATCGATGTGATTACACAATGATCAATGTAGCAAATATGTAAAAGAGATTGTTAAAATGTTGAATGAACGATACTGATAAGTTAAGACGACTTATATTAAGGGCATACGCTAAAAAACAATAATAGTGAACAAAAACATCATACTCAAGAGACTTTGAAAGATAAGTACGATTTATGGTGTGATAGTAAAGGTTCCCTTCACATTTATGAGTGAAGGCATGTGATGTAAGTATTTAATTATGCTCAATTTACTACTCCGTATAACTTATCAAACACACCGTGGTTAAATAATTATAATTTTATATAATATGCACGTAATCAATGATTTTATGCTTTACATTTGTTTTCTACACAACATTATTTTAAGCATCCAATACGTTGCTCGAGACGTCAAAACTAAATATTAATTTGATCAACTTAATTTTAAATATCGTTTTTTTACATGGATAAAGAAGGCAAACGGGTAACAAGTTGTGTCGCTATTCCTTTTTGAATGACAAAACTAATTTTTTTAAAAACAACATTTGTGGATCTAGGTGTCATAACATTGCTATGTATAACACGTTGGACTTTGTTAAGAAGCTCTACTGCCTTAAGCACAAGAAAACCGAAAATATCAAATGCAAAAGGAATAAACATATATTGATTTTAAATATTTGTGTTAACTCTAACATAAGCACCGGGTTTTTAAAAGTAACATTTATAAGATATATAGATGTAAGATGTTAATTATTTTTTTTAAGCAAGTAATAATTAACCAATAATTTATTCCTCATTATGTGGAAGTGAGTCATTATAAGCATCTTCACATGTCATGTGGCCGAGTGATGATTTATTTACTTAAGATTATTAGTACCCAACACAAGTTTTCAACTCAATAATGACATTAAAAAAACTCTTTATCTATTTTATTAAAAATATGACATTTGGCCTTCAACTTTTAATTGACAACTACCCTCTCCGAAAATTTTAATATTTATTGATCATGTTACTTTTATACACTACAAGTTTACAAACATAAATGAAATAAGTTCAATTTATTGACCATAATAAACATCCTATTTACTTTCTCCCATGATCGTCACCATATAATTTTAAAAGCTTATAATATATATCATGTTTTACTTTTAACATCCATTATTAATAGAATCATCTATTGTTTAATAAAAGTAAATACATTTCATATCAATTATGCTTATACGATTGACACTTGCTAATTATAATTGAAAAGTATAGTTTAGATAACTTGTTAGTTTATAACAGCCATTTTATTAATAGCTATATGGATAATTGGGGTTGCCTAAACATATTAGCAAGTTATCTTATTTTGAACAATAATAATTACACCTTGAAGAGCGACAAAAATAACTCTAACATGACATACAAATTCAAAATAATGTGCTAACCATTTGAATGATCTTTGATGTGATTGTGTACACATAAGATTTACTCACACTGACTCCGGGATATACACAAATCAGGTGATTGTCTTATGTTTTGCCAGCTTGCAAAGCGAATTAGAACACAACTTAAGAGGAGGGGGGGGGGGAAGGCAAGATCAAAGTCATAACTTTAATAATGGGTTAAAATATACTTAATTATGTGTTAAAATCCATACCATGATGATAGACTAGCTTGGGCTAGGCTAGTTAAGTCAAGTTGTCCCCTTTTAAGCTAATGACTTATTGATCAAACGTGTACAACAAAACTATTTATCATCCTATTAATTTTACAAAAAAGGCTACCTAGAAAACCACTTAAATTCACTAAAGATCATTCGGTGTACAATGTTGCAGTCTATATGAATTTATAGCTTCAAACTTCAATGGTATAACACTATAACCTGATCAAAAATAATGATAATAATAATAATAATAATAATAATGATGATAATAAAAACGATATTAATCATGTCAATTACTATCTATATAAAAACATGACTAGTATGAAGTCTTGTATTTGTGTAGTATGAACATCATAAAGTATCACAAATAAAGTAAAGAAAGCAAAAAATCACCTCACCCCACTAAAATTAAACTTTGTTTTATGATATTGGTTATCCAATCCAATCAAAATCTTGATGGTAAGTGGAAGCCTTAGCCTGGGTATAATATTGGACGTCTATTTTTAATTATAAAAATAGTTAGCACGCCATCATCTCTATTTCATTCTTATATCATCTTATATCATATTATATTTTTATATTATTGTATCTATAAATCTCCTAAAATACTATAATTTAAAAATCTCACAGATTATAAGCACTATAGGTTATTTTATCTTTCCAAAATCCTAAAACCATCAATGGCAATGGCAAATCAGTCTACCATAGTTTCCCACAATTAACAATCCAAGCTCCTAACTTTAACACTTCGTTTGAAAATTTATGAGTTCCCAAGTTACATTTCAAGAACAAATTAAGGGAAGAAAGATGAAGCGATGTATATTTATAAAATATAATTCTTGAATTTCCGTTCAAATTTCAAGAATGGACAGGCACAAAGTGCAGACACATGTTACCCCTAAACAACATTTTTTTTTGTCATTCTTATATTCATGGGTGGTACCAAGGGGTGGGCAGAGTGGGCATCTGCCCACCCTAATTTTTTTATAGATTTATTTTTTTATGGGTCAGTTTATTTTTTTCGTTTAATCAAGAAATATAAATGTAAGTCATATCTTACCTCTGACTTGCACAAAAAACATTTGCCCACCTTTGAAAAAATTTGCCCACCTTTAAATAAATTTCTGGTACCGCCCTTGCTTATATTAGTTGTAATCATTTGTTACGATCCCACATCGACGGAATTATAAACCAAATGATGGCTTATAAGTCTAGGTATCCCCTTCTCCTTCAAGCTAGCTTTTGGGAATGAGTTATATACTTGAATTTTTCGTATCATCATTATAACAATCTAAATTCTAAAAGAGACAAAAACTAAAAATCACAAACAATTTAGCAGTTATACTTCTTTATTTATTTTATTTTTCCAAAATGCAAAATCTTAAACAACCAAGTATCATTTTCTTGAATTTCCATTCAAGTTTCAAGAAACCCACAAAACTTATATCATATGTGATACAATATTCAGCCACAAAAATGTAAAAAAAAAAAAAACATTGAGAAAACTCTTATTTTAAGTTAAATCACAAAATCACACTCTTACTCTTTCTAACCGTTAAGAGCAGAGTTAAGAGCACTATGAACATCAACTGCCATAGAACAAAAAAAAAACAATTCTTGATCTAATGACCGACAACAATCCAGTTGTCTATGATATCAAATCGAAGCCCAGTGAAGTTAGTGCAATTCTTGAAACAATCTCTCGGGAAGTTGAGAAAACACACCTGCAAAGATACGGCAAAAGGGTCGTCGATAATCCGGAATTCGATAGCAAATTCAATCTCACGGCTAGCAAAGTTTATTTTGGGTATCTCAAGTTTCTTGTTAATCGAGATACAAAGCAGGGCCATCTAAAGAAACTCGCCGAAAAGATTTATACGGTTAGTTTCTTCAATTTTAATATAATATATCATATATTTATATTTATTATAGTAGTATTTTAATTAATTGACAGATGTTCCCGATGTATTACCAACCATGCTGCTAGCCAATCTTGATGTACTAAAAACTTCACAAGATTTGGTAAAAGAATTAACAGATAATAATGAGAGTTTAAAGAAGAAATATGAAGGTTTATTATTGATCTTGATACTCAAGTTAACGCTACTAATATTTCAGATGAGAAAGTTGCAAAGATGAAGGCCCAGAATAATACATTTGACATTGAACTTAAGAATCAGTTGAATGTTACTCCCTCCGTCCCACTTTAATTGTCCACTACAAAAAAACACACAGTTTAAGAAAAGTGCATTAATTATATAATGTCACCAATCAAATTTTCTCTTTCCCACTTAAATGTTTTTTGATTGGTTGAAATTTAGGAAATGACACTCTTTTTGGGACAAACTAAAATAGTATACTGGACATTTAAAATGGGACGGAGGGAGTAATAAAGAATTGGATAATAGGTATAAGGAATTATTAGAGAAGAATGAAAAGCTAGAATGTTCAAATAAAGAATAGGATCATAGGTTTAAGGAAGTTGTTGGAGAAGAATGAAAAGCTGGAATGTTCAAATAAATAATGAGATCATAGGTTTAAGGAATTATTAGAGAAGAATGAAAAGCTGGAATGTTCAAATAAAGAATGAGATCATAGGTTTAAGGAATTATTGAAGAAAAATGAAAAGCTGGAATGTTCAAATAAAGAATGAGATCATATGTTTAAGGAATTATTGGAGAAGAATGAAAAACTGGAATGTTCAAATAAAGAATGGGATCATAGGTTTAAGGAATTATTGGAGAAGAATGAAAAGTTGGAATGTTCAAATAAAGAATGGGATCATAGGTTTAAGGAATTATTGGAAAAGAATGAAAAGCTGGAATGTTCAAATAAAGAATGGGATCATAGGTTTAAGGAATTATGGGAGAAGAATGAAAAGCTGGAATGTTCAAATAAAGAATGGGATCATAAGTTTAAGGAATTATGGGAGAAGAATGAAAAGCTGGAATGTTCAAATAAAGAATGAGCTCACAGGTTTAAGGGATCATAGGTTTAAGGAATTATTGGAGAAGAACGAAAAGCTGGAATGTTCAAATAAAGAATGAGATCATAGGTTTAAGGAATTATTGGAGAATAATGAAAAGCTGGAATATTCAAATAAAAAATGTGATCATAGGTTTAAGGAATTATTGGAGAAGAATGAAAAGCTGAAATTTTCAAATAAAGAATGAGATCATAGGTTTAAGGAATTATTGGAGAAGAATGAAAAGCTGGAATGTGAATTAAATGCACGTTGAATGGCAAAAGAGGCTAATGAGATACAAACTCAGATAAACACGATGAATTCATTACTGAGTATGGGTTTTCAAATTTTGTAAATTCATAATGAGATGTAAAATTTTGTGATAATCAGTGATGTTGTGTAGATATATATCACTTTGTATGTAGCATTGATATATCACTTTGTAATAACTGTAGCAACTAGCAAGCTTCGCCTTGCCTGATGCTCTAATATAAGAGGTTAGCCCAACAACGGTTTTAGCAATCATTATAGCAATCTAAATTCTAAAATAAACAAAAAACTAAAAATCGCAAAGAATTTAGCAATTATACCTCATATTTATTTTCCAAAATACAAGATCTCAAACAACCACGTATCATTTCTTGAATTTCCATTCAAGTTTCAAGAAACCGATAAAACATATCAAATGTGATACAATATTCAGCCACAAAAATGTAAAAAAAAAACATTGAGAAAACTCTTATTTTGAGTTAAACCACAAAATCACCCTCTTACTCTTTCTAACCGTTGAGAGCAGAGTTAAGAGCATTATGAACATCAACTCCAATTTGGGCTTCAGCTTTCTCCAAATCGGTTGAAGCTGATCCCAATTTCTGTGTGAATTCACCCAAACCTTTTTGCACTTGTGCGGGATCAATTCGGTCAAGTGGGACCGCCTCAACAACCAAAATGTCTGCATAAGAATTTGAGTGCACAAAGGCAAACCCGCTGCTGATGAAGTATTTCTTCACATCGGTACCTTCGTGGACTGATAATAGGCCCGGTTTCAGCTCAGCAATTGTGGGCACGTGACCGGGTAGAATACCCATCTGCCCGGTTGTTGCTGGAACTATCACCATATCCACCTGTAACCATTACAACATAAGTTTAATGGGACTATGGGCAGGTCAGGCAGGGTGGGTCGGGTTGAAACATTTTTTGATAAAGTGATTTAGGAGGTTTTATGCGTTAAGAAATACACTTTGGGCAATTTGACCCGTTTGATCCATTTCCTTTCTATATATTATTTTATTATACCAGTTTGACCCGTTAGATAATAAACAAAACCCACATTGACCCATTCATAATAAATGGGCCTAATTGCCGCCTATAACTCTTTAAAGCATGTTCAGTTAGAAAAAATTTTAGATATCATAAATCCAATGGTAATACAGACAGATAAGCAAAAACATGACCAAATATCTTGCATGCTTTAGAGTTTATGAAAATATGCAAATTCATTTCAAGTAACGTACTTTGATCAATCAGTACCCGACTATAATCAAAGCCATTGGTCTAAAAAGCAAGACCTAAACTTAACCTTAGATTAAAATTAACCTTAAGTATGCTTAGTGGTTAATCACTTAACCTCTATAGGATTTATATAGGTATTGATGCTGCAACAGTCAATAATAGTCACTAATGAACCCCATAACTGAAAATAAATTATATAATAATTATTTTAGTAGGTAAATTAACGCACCAGATGGTGAAAGATTATTCTGAAGCTTCAACATTTCAATGCAAGATAACTGAACCTAAATTAAAGCTGTACAGAGATGTCTGTATTTTCTTATTTAGTTATTAGAAAGCTGAAAACCTGATTATTGAGATAAGAAGAATTTGAAGATTTGTAAATCCAACAAATGAAGCAAGCACACAACATTACGAGATATCAGTATCACAAACCTACATATGTACATAAGTACATTGAGTTTGAAATTTTACTATATATATGGTACAGTAATACTAACTAATACACGACCAGTTGTTGCAGAGCTCAAAATATCACGAACAATAAGCAATCAAAGTGAAATGAATATCTATATTTTTCCGAGCACATCCTAATCCAGTAATCATAATTTTAGAAGAATTGACTTGAAAATGAGCACCTTGTCATGTGGAGTATATACTACAGCTACATAATCAACAAATAGGCATATGAATTCAAACAATTTATATTCGAAATGCATAAATAGCCACATTAATATATAGAAGAAACGAGATAACTTTCAGCCTTTCGTTACTACTGCACGAACGACCAATTCGCCATAGATCACAAAACTACAACCTCAGTACGAATTAACCAGATAATATCGATTATATATAAGTATATAACACACAAAACCTAATATATTGATTGTAATTGGAGAACTAACCTCTTGTTTAGAAAGTTCAGCAGCGTAAGGAAGGACGAAATTCACAGTGAGTTTCGAAGGCAAAGCTGAAGGTGTAGGTGGACGTGGTTCCATAAACTGGATCGGTGTTTTTGGTGGATCGATGTTGGGGGAAACTTTCTTCCATGCCTCGACGAAATCACTGTCACTGGCGGAGGCATTGGCGGAAACCTCGGTCGAATATGGGCGGCGAATGGTGGCAGCGGCGCCGGTGGAGTAAGTGGTGGTGGATCGGGTGAGGAGGCGATGAGCTACTTGCCGGAACATGATTGTTTCAATAAGGTAGCAGAGATTGATCGGATCTCAAGGTCGGAGATCGAACGGAGAGGGAATTTGAATTGCGTTTGTTGATCGGAATTGATTGAAGAGCTTTGAATTGGGCAAAGCAGACAAGGTAAACGCAAACTTTGGGGATTCCTGGGTTGTTTTTTAGGGTACCATTTTTATTAGGCTAGTGGGTATGGGCACCACATGTGGTGGTGCCCTTTTCCGCCACATCATCGCCACCTCACACACCCACACCACCACCACACCACATCATTTGGTGGAAATACCCACCACACCACACCATTTTATTTTCCATCTCATCATTTCTTTTCCATTTATTTTTCACACAAATAATATTTTATATAATTTAAAATTACATTACATTAAATAAAATTAAAATGACAATACTTTAAATTAAAATGAAAATACTAGAAATTAAACATTAAAATACTAGAAATTAAAAATTACAATAATTAAAATAAATTATTACTCTTCATCGTCTTCATCGTCGACGTCTTCATCGTCGGCATGTGCGTTGTTGTAGAGATGGTCCGCCAAGTCATGTCGAAGTCGTTCGTGTGTTGTTCCGTCTCGAATGTCGACAACCCTGTGCAAATATTCTGCACTTCCCGGTACATACAAAGCATGTCGGGGACCGTCCGGCACATATGGAGAAATCATCCGACCAGTATCTTCGACAACCATATTATGCATTATAACACATGCATACAAAATATATCTTAATCTTTCAAGGTCATATGAACGGGCCGCGTTTTTGACAATGTGCCACTTCGCCTTTAAAACTCCAAAAGCCCGTTCCACATCCTTACGTGCGGATTCTTGTTTTTTTGTAAACAAGACCTCTTTTGGATCAACTGGATGTCGGTAGGCTTTGACAAACGTCGCATGACGAGGATATATACCATCGGTAAGGTAGTAACCGAATCTATATGGATTGCCATTCACCGTGAAAGGCGCATCGGGTGCCTTTCCTGATAACAAGTCGTTGAATATTGGTGACTAATCAAGCACGTTAATATCATTATTAGAACCCGCAACCCCAAAGTAAGCATGCCAAATCCATAAATCTTGGGAAGCAACAGCTTCTAATATCAACGACGGTACTCCATGATGTCCACCGGTGTACTCACCTCTCCACGATTGTGGACAGTTCCTCCAATCCCAGTGCATACAATCAATGCTACCAATCATTCCAGGAAAACCATGTCTCTCTTCGTGTGCCTCATATAATTTTTGCACATCGGTCACTGTTGGTTTTCGCAAATAAATAGGTCCGAATATTTCCAAAACCCCTTGTGAAAATCTATACATACTTTCCCTAGCAGTTCTTTCAGATATGCGTAGGTACTCGTCAAGAGAATCAGGGGATGACCCGTAAGCCATAGATCGAATTGCTGCAGTACATTTTTGCAAAGCAGTGAATCCCCGCCTACCTCTAGCATCGTATCTCAATTGAAAAAAGGATACCTGTTTTCTAATGCGGTACATATGCGCATAAATAAATGTCTGGACAGACGAAACCTTCGTTGGAAATTGTTGTCGTCATAAACAGGATCATCCGCAAAATAATCTCGGTATAGCATGTCGTGTCCAGCTTCTCGATTTCTATTTAGCTTCGCGGTTCTAGTGTCAAACACTTCTTCATTTTCATCGGAGGATATATCATCGAGGAGTTCTGAGTATATTGTTAGCATAAACAAGTCATCGTCGTCATATGATGAACCAAGATAATCCATTATTTGTGAGTTGGGGTATTTTGGTAGAGTTGTGGTGTGTTTTGGTAGAGTTGTGTGTATAAAATGAGTGAAAGTGTGTAATATATATAGGTAAATAATTTAATAAAAAAAACTTTTTTTTAATTACAACGGCTATATAGCCGTTGTCAAACGGCTAGTTTTCGACCAAAAAAGCAATCCCACGCCCGTTGCCAAACCTCGGCCATCACCCTCCTCCACCCACGCCGACCCCCCACGCCGTTGTGGGGGGCGGTGTTCCTCGAACTAGCCACGCCGTGGCTGCTGACTCATAGCCCCACGCCGTTTGGGGCGTTGGCCCATTCCGGGCAGACTTAGCATAATATTTTAAGAGATTTTTCTTTCACTTAAATATCAATAAATTACGTTTTATAATACTAATAATTAGAAGGGTGAGGATCTACAAAAAAACTTGTACTAATTGAAGAATATAAAGAAGTAATTGTAACCTTTAGATCAAAATTTGAATGGACCAGATGAACACACCCTAAAACACGCGCGGCAGTTTTTTAGGAAACAATTTTGGACAAAAAAATAGGCTAGGAGGGTATTTTGGGAAAATGACAAATCTCTCACCTAAAATTGAATCTCTAGTTTTTGTCGTGGAATTGGAATGTGTCAAATTAGGGCTTTTTACTTTTCTCTCTCAGGCGAACGGAGGAAGACGGTCATTCTCGGTTGTCTCTCACAGGCGAACGAAGATAGAAGAAGGCGATTCTCAGTTGTATATCACAGTCGAACGAATTTTCGGTTCTCGACTCTCTCTTACAATCGAACGGGTTTGCGATTCTTGGTCGTGTCTCGGTCATAGTCGAAGGCAATATCTCCTTCAACTTTTACTTAAAGGTTTGTTTGATTTCTAATCATTTCTGAATTATGTTTCAATTTTACTAAAGTAAAATGTCTGCATTATGTTTCAATTTTACTAAAGTAAAATGTCTGCATTTTTAAATAATTTTCAGTTAATGGGGTCAAATTATGGTCATATGCTTTAAACTTCCTGGTGAAATTGTTGACCATTAGCTGGGCCACTCTAAATCATTCTCTGGTTTTTCCAGAAGCTTAATAGCAACATCTTCACCATTGTAAGTACCTCTATATAACTTCCCAAAATTACCATGTGCAAAAGCAGGGCCCATACTAAGCTTCCTCAAACTGATAGTCTATAAATCAAAATTTTCAAGCCCTTTGGTTGGAAAAATGAGCATCTAATAAAGCTCAAGCTAAAGCATCATCGCTTAATCCTTGTGAAACTCGACCTCTGTTTACACTTTGGGATAAATGAGTGTGTATTTGATTGCGTTTGCTACTAAATACTAATAGTATATTAAATATAAATTTATACTATTGCAGATTCAACTCTAAAGACAATCATTTTATATTTTATTGCAGTAGACGATTAAGTACATTTACAGTAATTGCAATAGTTGATTAAGTTGAAGAAAATGGATAGATTTAATAAATATACATTTTGCAGTGGACAACATATCAAAAACCCGTAATTGCACAAGATGGGCTGCAATGCAATCAAGAGTTCGTAACGAATACTCAAGAAGGTAATCATTGATGTTGCTATGACTTGTATAAATTATGTGGATTTGTATTTTTGGTATTTAAAATGGTTTTATAAAAATTAGAAACAGATTTGTACAATGAAAAGAGGTTTATGGTTTGTGTATTTATTTATGTTATGCAGGTCTACTAAAAAAACAAAGTCAAAGGTAGTACAAAAGGAACTAAAAAATAGAAGAAACTAGAAACGAAGAAGCAAACGGAAGGTATAATAAATATGTATCTATGCATTTTCACTTTATGTGTGTATGAAATATGAAGTTGAAGACGATTTACATTCACATCCCTGATTGGAGAAAGTAATGGAAAAATGTAAAACAACTAAATAAAGTGAAAATGCAAAAGATTTCTTCATGTATGTATTTTCATTAATAAGAGTCTAATAATTTGTTTAAATAATAAAAAAACAATGGTATTAAAGGTGAATGTGCTTATGTATCTGTGAATATGCATTGCCTTATTGCAAAAACATTATGTAACATATGTAATATTTACACTACAGATAGTGAAGAAAACGGAAGATGATAATGATGGTTGGGTGCCTGATGCCATCGTGTTAAGCAAAACTACCTAAAAAAGGAATTATGAAGACGTTATGTATGAGTGGGTAAAAAATGGATGTTGGTCTAATTATAAAGTAGGTTTATTATGTAAACTAGGTCATTGGTTGGTTTTTGTTCATATGGATTGTTAGATTTTGGTGGTTGGTTGTTTTTTAGGCGGTTGGATGTGTTTTCGAGGTTGATTGTTTTATCGAACTTATTGGTGGTTTGTTGGTTGGTTGGTTTATTTTGTATGGAATGATGGATAGTTGTAGAAGGAATCTAGATTGTTAGTATTTTGATTTTTTTTATTTGTTTTGACTACAATATTCAATAGAACAAGTGAAGGTATATATAATTTCATCAAGTGGTTATCATACATGAAACTGAATATGTAA
Organism: Calendula officinalis; assembly: GCA_963853835.1. Classification (NCBI taxonomy): domain Eukaryota; kingdom Viridiplantae; phylum Streptophyta; class Magnoliopsida; order Asterales; family Asteraceae; genus Calendula; species Calendula officinalis. The sequence goes on along the minus strand of OY970830.1, from coordinate 3,367,081 downwards.
TGAAAATGAAAATGTAGGTGCAAGTATGAAAAATGCAAATTCATGTATAAGTACGAAAATGCAAATGCAACTACTAATATTCAAAACTGTTTGGTTAAAATTTCATGGAATAACTAGATTTAATGAAAATACGAAAACGTGGGCAAAAATGAAAATGGAAATACAAATACTAATATTTAAAATAGAAAACTATTTATAAGTTTAGGGATTACGTGCATAAAATGAAAAAAAAAGCGAATGCAACTGCAAGTACAAAAATTCAAATGCAAATGAGTTTTTAAAACAGTAACAAAATGTAAAATTTCAATGAATGACTACATAAAATAAAAAGGCAACTGCAAGTATAAAAATGCAAATGTAACTACAATTATAAAAATTCAAATGTTAATTTTCAAAAAAGTTGGTTAAAAACTCAAGAAAAAACTACATAAAATAAATATGCAAATGCAACTTCAAGTATGAAAATGCAATTGAAAATATTTAAAAACAGAACTAGTAAGTAATTTTTTAGGAAATAACTAAATAAATTAAAATGCAACTATAAGTATGGAAATGAAAATGCAACTATAAGTATGAAAATGCAACTGACTGTATTTGATGCAAAAGCAGTATTTAAAATTTCAACGAATAACTATATATAATGAAGAAGCAAAATGTCAAAGTATGTTTAACTACATTTGGTAAGAATATAAAACAGAACCAATAATGTGTCATTCAAAAAAATCTTGGATCATCATCTGCGCGTTGCGTTTTTTCTGTGCATCTTCTGCTTTTTTTTCTTTCTCGACAAGTGTGAATATTATACGCATCATAGTTGTCAATGTGAGCACACTTTCTCCCTATTTGTTTTGATTTAAAACTAGACTTTGCACGCGATCTAGTAATCAATTTTTCAACCTACTTCCTTTATTGTGAATACCTTGAGGGGCAATATTCTCTTTGTTCAACATAGAACACCAGATATAACACATTTTTTATGATTTTCTATACCTGTAAATGGTATAAAAACCATATCATATCTGTTAAAAAACATTAAGTAAATCATAATAGCAAAATAGGAAATAGAATCTGAAAATGCAAATGCACAGAAATATGAAAATGCAAATGCACATGAATATGAAAATGCAAATGCAAATTAAAATGCACATGAATATGTAAACGCATATCTTACTTATTAGTAACATATGTAGCATCAAATGAAACAACATCCCCAAATGCAGTTGATGCCTCTTGTTCATCAAATATGGACAAAAAAGTCTTTATGAGTTAATTCAATCCATATTATAAATTACACTTTGACCCGTTATCTAACCCGCCAAACCACCCACCCAATACCTCTAGACCAAAATATAAGACAACAAATAAGTTTGGGTTCAACCTGCACAAAAGATTACCCGTTGTAACTAGTTACAGAAATTATATGACCCACCCTCATAACGACCTTAATTATTCCCCTAAATTACTAAATGATTGTCAGAATGTGTAATTCATACCAGCCTATGGTATGAGCAATTAATTCAACAAATTGGCTTTCAGCAACTACCCTGTCATGTGTTTCAAATAAATATTGTGTAATAAGTAAATCAACACATCAATACTACAATAGACAAAAAATAGAAAAAATCGGAAAAAATGGAAATTCGAAAAAAAAAATCATTAGAGCAACATGTAAACACAAATTTTATTGTAATCATTAGAGAACTGTTTTGGGTCACCTCACACTATCATGAAAATTAGAAAGCAAATAAGTAAATTAACACAACTATACTACAATACTACGTTCATACATACATTCATCATTAGAGCAACTCAAATCTGTAACCATGTTATGTACATGATATTTAGACGTATTTGACGGTTGTGACCAGGCCCATATGAACTCATATTAAAAGAACAATATAATTCCATCAAAATAAACCATTTTGATAATTCCTATCTAAACAGTAAAGCATAGTAATTAATATTTAAAATTTCTAGACACATAATTAAGTATTATATGTGACAGGTAAGTTTATATTTTCTGTAAAGGCTAAACCATTGTTGTGATGTGGGTTTCACAACAATGTATATCCACTACATTACATAAAATGATTTCCTATTAAGGCAGTATCTTAATGTAAATGATTTTAGTATCTTAATGTAAATGATTTCATGTTTGCACTTGAGAAATGAAACATATGACTAAAGAGATGCATACATACACAGCTAAGGAATTCATCTCTCTATATAACTAAGGAATTCAACACAATAGCTTCTAACATGAACATTAGCAACATCAATTAGAAGCTTCAGTTCCAAATTTCAAACCCTACACTACATCTGCTAACCAACAAATGACAATTTAATAACGTTTATAATCAAATTAACCGGAAAAAACGTGGATTACGAACCAAAGCATATTTAATCATCAGCTAGAAGGAATCAATTAAGAAGAAAGAAGACGATTGAGCAAATCAAATTGAACCTAACCTCTGAGGGATCCCGATGGTTTCATCTTCTGCTAAAAATTCCAACTGAATGATTCAACAAAAAATCTGTAAGTCACTCAAAAATACTAAAAATTAACGTATAATAATCTAGGGTTTGTTGAGGCAGCTCGTGAAATCCAATTTTTTCAGATATGGGTGTAAGAATATTGAATTGAAGCTTGTATATGCGAATGGAGCATATGTGTCGTTCAATTCTACTTCAAATATGATTCAAATCTGGTTCATAATAGTTGAAATGAGAAGTAATTAATTAGGGTTCGTACATAGAACATTATACCTGGTCCGTATATGGTTATAATTGAGGAGTTATGGAGGAAGCCATTGATGGAGCTATGGGGGAGATGTGAAGAAGATGAAACAGGGAAAATTGAAAAACACACACAAGAATAAGGGAAATTGGAAAGGACGATGTGTATTGTTGGAGGAGTGGGGGGGGGGGATGACAATCATGCCCTTGAGTTCTCTTTAATGTCTTAATTAAATCAATGATCCTAAGTGCTTCTTTAAGTTCTTTAAATAACCAAGCTTCTTTCTTGATCCATATTCTAATTAGATAATCTGTTTTATAATACACATAAACATTTACTAGAAGAGTAATCCGTGCAATACGGTGACGGATTCCCTATAACTATATTTTGCGGTTATCAATTGATGGGTGGTGATGACAATGTGATTAAATTCGATTATAAATTCAAATTTTGTTTTGTTAATAGAAAATAAAACTATAATTTAATTTAATAATTTGTTTGATTGACAATAAATGAAATTAAATTTATAAAATATGAATTTATCCTTGTTGATTTTTTGGCTTAAACTTTATCTTTTGTATAAGTCATGCATGATTTCTAAATGAAGTGGAGTACATACGAGTATACGACCTTTTAATGGACAAGAGCATCAAGCTAATGAAAACAAATGACATTTGCCATTAGACCGGTGCCAACCCTGCGTCGGGGCGCACGTCGAGCTTGCGTCGAGCCACGACGGCGTTGGCACCAGCCCGTCGTGGCCGGCGTCGTGGCGTATGCGTCGTGGCGTCGACGGATCGGGGAAGGGCGTCGAGGGGTACAGACGAGGGAGCGTTTGTTTTTTTTTTTCAAAAATTATTTTTTTTTTGTTTTTTGTTTTTTAAATATAAATAATTAATACTACACACAACCTCTATAAAAACCCACTATACTCTACCATTTTAAACACACAATCACATACTTCCTCTCTTCCTCTCACAATCACATACTTCCTCTCTTCCCAATTTCCATATTTTTTTTCCACTCAATGGATCCAAACGATGACGCCGATGATTACTGGCAAGATTATGTCAATGTAACAGCCGTCTTCGATTTGAACCAAACTATTGAAACGCTTGATTATCATTTACAATTGCGTATTGAAAAGGAGATACGTGATCGAGTTGTGCATCATAAACTTCGCAATGCCTTAATCGAACACATTTGGACCCTCCCGCCGGACTACCGTCAACGTTAATTTTTTTTTTTCCGTAATTTTTTTTTTCCGTATTTTTTTTTCCGTATTATTTTTTTTCCGTATTATTTTTTTTCGTGTATTTTTTTTAATCGTAATGTTTTTATTATTTTTTTTATTATTAATGTAATGTTTTTTATTTAATGTAATGTGTTTTTTTATTAATTAAAATGGTAATGTGGAAATGATGATGTGGAAAGGATGGGTTTAGTGATGGGTTAGTGATGGGTAGGGTTGGCACGAACGTGTCAGTAGCAGGTCAGTAAGGATGCGATGACGTGGCGCTAGTGATGGGTTTAGTGATGGGGAAGGGTTGGGAGAGGCCTTATAAGAGGTGTTTGGGAATGTTTCAAAAAGTCAATAAGTTATCTTTACTATATTATAAAGCATTTACCCTTTCCTTATTTAGCAAGGCTGAAAATTCAGCCAACACACTTGCTAATTTGGGATTTATTTGCGCTTATATAAAAAATGAGGTGGCTGGAGTCGAACCTGCTACGTCATGGTTACTAGCAAGAGGTGTAACCAAGTGAGCTACAAGACCAGATACTATTTTCCTTGAACAAGTTTTAATATATCCCATACTCACCGTAAAAAAATTAGCAAACTCACCTCCCAATTGACCAATACAAGCGTATCATCTCCCAACGTGTTATTTCTTCTTGGTTTGTGAACGGTTTTCAGAGAAGTGGAAGGGTTTGGAACTCTGACTCTTTAAATTAACCCGACGACGTTTGAGAAGAAAGCGTCTCTTTCAATACTCCCCCCCCCCCCCCCCGCAACCTACCGCTCTCCATCGTCGATTCTTCCTTGATCACCGCCGGTGACTGCTCCATTTCATCACTACAACAAGTCAACAACGTTCCTCACTGACTTCATTACAATGTTGCGACAATCCCTTTACCGCCTCTTCTTCTTGTTCATAGCTGTCAATCATTTTCAATAACGACGAACCCCGAGAATGATGAACTCTCCGATGGTTAGTTAGATCTTGAATATTTCTATTTTTTATTTTAACAATTACTCGTATGATATTTCTGCTAGGTTTATAGTTCATTAGTTAATTTTTATTTATGTGTTTGACATTGTAGATTTGAGATTCAGACAAATTCGTATTTTTTGAGCTATTTAAGGATAACTGTTACATACATTTTAGAACTCATGTGTTCAATTACACAAGTGACACACTATAAATCATGCTTACAGAGCTCTTGCACGATCAGGAAGATTAAATCAAGAAATGATTATGAACATATTAATTAATTTACAACTACTGTTATCTTCAAGAGCCTGGTGTTGTGGTTATATCACAATTGATTGAAAAGGTATTTCATGATTTAAAGGATCGATTAAATCTGAATTCTATTAAGAATTTTAGTTAATAATTGGGGGGCTTGCTATTGACCTACCATTTAATGTAAGTTGTCTAATGAAGCTTATTGTATTATATAAATTGCAGCTGGCCGGTGATGTTAGCTTGAATCAAGTTCTTGAAGCGCCTGGTGTCCATGAATGGTTTGAAGGAGCCATTGAAGCTGCAAATTCTGATATATTATTTTTTGTCTTAAATTCAGGAAAAAAGGTTGCTGGGAACAAATTATTAGGGTTGCTTTTGCCCGATTCATACAATTCTGTTGCAACGTTTTCCTGAGTAGTTAACCTCACTTACAAATTTGTTTGAGGTAATGTCATTATTATTATTGGCTAATTCTTACCTTTAACCTTCATGATAAGAGTTTCAAAAAAATTTCTTTTTTAAACATAAAAATCGCAGCCTATAAGATCAAAAAAAAAACAAAAAGATCTAAAATAATCCAAAAAAAATATGGATCATAATTTTACTCATATACAGATCATAAAAAAAAAGATCATAACTTTGAAATTGTATGAATCAGGCAAATTAAAACCCTTGCTCCTAATAAAAGCTGGAACAAATTTTACTCATATACAGATTTTCTCTGTCATTCAATTTTGTTTCACCAGGTACACCTATTACATACACACACTGACACACATACATACATGCATCATACATGTGTGTATCTATATATGTTTAATGTTTGTGACATAGAATTTACAGGATATTAATACATCTGCTGATCTGCATCTAGAAAACCAAAAGCCAAGAAAAAAAGTAAGTGATGACTCATTGTTATCAACTGAACCAGATGTCGCCTAATGTCAAGGTTCTCCATTTTCCATTTTCTTATTTCTTTTAGTTATAGATTTTATATTTATCAGTTATGCATTATTTTTTTAGATGCAGAAGTAGAAAGGTTCTGCTAAGTGCTTGAGGTTTTGCGTGGGAAAGCAGAAATTTCAGTGGATGATCGCGAATAAGGTGAATCACTGAATCGGAATGGTTACCTTTTCCAGTTGGCATGATTAGAAATCTTGTGGAAGTTTATGTCGATTTGGGTAAATAAAATCCTTCATTTGGTTATTTCTGTTCTTCTGGAGAAAATGTTAAAAATTTTAGATCACCAAAAGTCATTGTGTAGAAGGGTCTATCAATTAATCAATCTCGAAATAAGTTTACAATCTTTGTACTGTAGTCCTACTTGCTGTATTCATATTGTTTATGCTTGATATTTGTGTTGGAAAGTACAAGTTTTGAGGTGGTTGCTTTGGTGATTAATATGTTCGAAAATCTCAAATAAATATGTGTAGATTAGTGAGTGTTTTGAGGTGGTTGCTTTGGCTTATTCTCGGGTTTTTGGCTTTGGTTGTTAGATTCTTTTGTATCATTTTCTAATTTTTATCTTGCAGACAATTTATAAAACGAGTATGTACATATTTGCTTTTCAAAAAAAGATAACAAGATTGTTGTATAAAAATGATATATGCTAGAAAATGATATATGCTAGAAAAATTGGATTCATATACTACATCCGTATCAAAATAAGTGATACATTTGGGAAATTGCGGTTTTTGAGGCAAAAGATTGGAAAGTGATTTAAAATAGTATAAAGTGGATAGTTAGTGGATAATGGGACCCACTTCTTTTGGATGTAGTGAAATTAATGATGTTTAAAAGTAAAAGTAAGGGTAAAAGAGTAATTTTACTTTATTAAAGTAGATAGTTAGTGGAGAAGGGGTCCCACTTTTTTGCCAAATAAGGAAAGATTTTGAAGTGTATCACTTATTTTGTTCCACCCCTTTTAGGAAAGTGTATCACTTATTTTGATACGGAGGTAGTATTAGTGATCACATGATTATCAATTGCTTGCTACCTCCATGTTATTAGCAAGGGAATTCAATCAATTGAGCTACTAATGCAGATTTTGATTATTTGACTGCAATTACTAATATACCATGTTATCCTTTTAGAAATCCTTACACTTCTATTATTCTATTTATAACCATCCACCACCACAATCATTACTCACCACTAAGACACACCACCAACTACCACCACCATCATCTACCATCACCACAATCACTACCGCCGCCACCCACCATCACTATGCACCACCACTAACTACCATCATTATCGTCATCGTAAAATATAGTTACAGGGTACCCGCCGCCGCATTGCGCGGATACCTGCTAGTTTGTATAAAGTTGAAAATCCTTTTTATATGACTTTTTGAAAAGCTTACAAATGTTGTTTTTAAAAAGTATGTAGGGAGTGATTTTCAAAACAACTTATGATTTTTTGAACAAAAATTACACAAGTACCCTTAATGATCCATCAAAACCTACATCTTCTTCACTTCCCATTTTATTTTTTGGTCATTTTACACCAAAAAGCTAAGCCAAACACAATTTAAAAATTTACTTATCTACTTTTCAACACCATAAGGTAATAAGTTAAACCAAACATATTTTTTAAAACTCCTTTTTAAAAGGACTTTTAAAGTTTAAAAAGCTTATCTAAACACACCCTAAAAACGGTATTAATTCGTATTTTACTAAAGATACTTGATCTAATTTCTGTTATTTAAAGCTTGTGCCCTAGTGATATTAGTGTCGGTGTTGCCCATCAACTCTAGGTTATGAATTCAAATCCCACTAGGTAAGTTGGAGTAGATTAAGTTTCATTAAAAAATAAATCTAATTTCTATTTAAACTACAGAATTCAGACAAAACACTTTGATTATCATAATTATTGTGAATATGAACAATCCTGTTTGAACCACAAGAAAAGTTACTTGTTTTGACAAATGATCAAACCTGATATGTAGTAAATTGTTAACTGATGATCTTTATCTTGAAGCAAATCATACGAGCTACCATGCTTTAAAAAAAAAAAAAAATCCAAACTTCAATTAAAACATTTACACCTTACAACATTATCTTACAAGTAAAAACAACAATAAACCAAATGGACAAGTGTCTATTAATTCTCTAATCTCACATAAGGAGACCAAAATTGCTAATCTATAACCTTTCAATCTATAGATTTCTTATGCGCATAAATATTCAAATCACCTCAAACATTTGTAGCCCGCAACCGTTCTTCATTCTCATCTTCATCTTCAATCCTCTGTTCATCACTTTGATCACCCGATTCCAACAACAAATTTTTATCTTCTTCCGAGTTATTCACTCCATTAATGGCTGCACTTCTTTTATAATTCCAAACCAGCATCGAGACATAATCTTGAGGTGAAATAAGCCCTTCTTCAATCAAATCCCTACGGTTCTGTTCCAATGTTTTCGGGTCATCCAATCTTATATACTCCAACAACGCCTTTTCATGATCGGGCCTCCAACCCACTGGAAACGGGCTGTAATCCGTTTCGGGCACTAACGACATCCGTGTATACTGAAGCCCTTCAATCGACTCAGCCAAACCCATTCTTAACAAATTATTATATTCGGGCGACTGCCCTTTTTTCTCCTTTAACGGGCGCCTAAGTGTCCTATCACCAATTTTGTAAACTTTGGCCCGTGACCGAAGCTTATATTTTGCGGCATAAAGTTTTGCAAGCGACCCGCGTATAATATAAGAACAAAAATTCACAATCTTTTTTCGGTTATCGGCAAATCGATACCATTCCACCATTGTGGTCAAAAGCTTGTTCATTTGTGCATTTGTATGGGCTTGTGTAGCATGAAACATTCTAAAACACGGTTGCGGGTCTGGATCCCGGTCTCCTTTTAAAAACCCTAATTTTCTAAATTGTTTAATACATTGTTTTAAACTTGCGGTAACCGATAATAATGTACCAACGCCTTTTTCACTTATGATTTTACCGCCCGTTGCGGTATATCTAAGTGTCGGGTATACAACTCGTCTACATAAAACATGGTCAAGAAACATTATTCCTTTTGTTATATGTTCAATCGGGAGACTTTCGTTGTCTAATTTGAGCGCGTATTTTTCGTCACAAAATTCGATTAATTGTTTTCTAAGAATAGCCGCATCGGCCCGCGGGCCACGGACTCCAATCAAGAAATGACCACCGAAACGGATGTAATCGATTTTTCGGGTTTTATCGGGCCCACTAGTGGGAACGAATTCGGGCCACGAAGTATTTCCTTGGTCAACTTCTCCTTCGGGACTATTCCATATTACATCACTTTTTGACGGTTTGTAAAATTCTTTGATTTTACCTTCCATCCAACGGTCCAATTCGTCTAGACAAATATTAGCCAACAACGGGCTTAAAATCCCACAATGCCCCCAAGTAGGAACTTTTTCAGCTTCTTCGGGTGCAAACCCGAAAAAAGATTCTAACCAATACGGGTCGGGTTTGGGCTCATCTTCTGCTAAAACCTTCTTTTTCTGATACTTTCTTTTTGTTTTCTTCTTTTCTACAGGCGGGCTCGTTATTACGGGTGTAGTCATAGCCGATTTTATCAAATCAATCACCGTTTTGTCTCTCACATCTCTCATTAAATTACTAATTACCATCCCAACTTTTAATCCATCCAAAACCGTACTCAAATCCCCTTTTATATACCACAAATAACCCGCAAAACTCCTCCTAACAACCCGTAACGCGGTATGCGCGGTCCTACCGGGCCTAAACGCGTAGGACTTTTCGGAAAATCGGGCCTCGTAAACGGGCTCCAAAATCATAAACAAAACTTCTTGAACAATCCGGTCTTGAAACGGGCTCGGTTGTGAAGTGGTCAAAATAGCCCTAATTTTTCGTTTCGATAGTGATTCGTATTCGGTTTTATCTTTTGGAGATTTAATGAAAAACTCTAACCTAGCACCCCATCGAAACCGATTATCAAGAACAGCATTTCTAAGTGCTAATAAATCATCAAGTGCTGATCTTTGTACTGAGCTTCTAGGCATATAAGCTCCCATTTCATCAGCACAAACTTTCTGGTAAGCTAAAACCCATAGTTCAAATCTCCTTAAGTAATTAGTCAAATTAGTGACAGTTTGATTAGGGTTTCTAAAACTTTCAATCCATAATTCCGAACAAACTGATACACCGTCTTCTTTCATTAGGGTTGATGGATCATTTGGGTCTGTATTAGCATTAGATCTCCTAAAATTGTTGTAATTGTTATTGTTGTTGCTGTTGTTGTATCGTGGTGTAGTGTACATGAATGCCCTAAATACCGAGAACACGTTTGTTCTAGGGTTTATAGTGATTGATTTTCGTAAGGGTTTTGAAGTGTTTGTTACTATTGAATGACAGAAAAAGGTAAGACGGCGATTCATCTAACCTGAATATATTAATGCTCCGGCGATGGTGGCGGCAGAGATAGCTCAAATTACAGTCTCAATTCGGCTGATGGAGAGAACTAGCAGAGAAATGGAAGCATGAAAACATCGGTTAATTTGTTGGGTGTGTTTTGAAAATTAATTTTCAATCCAGTAGTAATTTCGGCCCACGTTTATTGCGATGTTTGAAAGTATTCATATATAAGCCCGTATTGAATTAAAATGGTAGAGAAATTATATTTCGTCATACTATTTGTTTCTATATATAATCCTACTCATTTGATTTGTACTTTTTATTTTTATTTAAAAAAAAATATTGAATTAACCACTTGCTAATTGTTAATTACAACACTTGCTGATTGAAACTAAGGGTAAGTAGAAAAAGCGGGTGATCAAAATTAGAACCCAAACCATCTTGGAATCGGAGGTTCAAACCACTTAAGAAGTTCTGATTCCTAAAATCAAGGAATCACCCTAAGAGGTTCCAGTTGAACAATATTTGTAATCATTAAAATGATTTTTGTAATCGTTAGTTTGTGTGATTTATTATGTGATTTATTTTATGCTTTTATAGACGGTGTAACCGAAACGGTCAACGAAACTTTCACTGGAACTGTCAACGGAACCGGAATTATCACTGGAACCGACGGTTCAGTTTCAAAAATTTAAAAACCTATATTGCAGATTCTGGTCCAGTTCGAGATTACAAAAACAGCCGATGAGTCGGAAGTACTTGCCATGTCATCAATTTCGAACATGTCTAAATAACAACCTTGAGGTTGCAGGCTCAAATCCCTTCATAGATATATTGGAAACTATATGCCGGTTAAAAAAAAGAGAAATGATATTTAGTGCTACCATTTAGACCTACTCATAGGCATACTCACTTGATAGGATGACATGTGTATTCCACTAATTCTCTATCATAATATTATCCCTTGATTTTGACACGTGTATTCATCTAATAAGTAGGCGTATGAGTAGATCTAAATGGTAGGCCTAAATACCATTAATCTAAAAAAAACAAAAAACCAAACATTCTACTACTGTAGAACCCTAGCAATCAAACCCATACAATTGACTCATCTCTCTCTCTCTCTCTCAACACTCTCTTTCTCTCTCTAGAATACCCGACCTTAATCTTATCCATGGCGTCCTCCAGTTTCCTTACAGTCGCTAAACCCTTTTATTCTTTCACTACAGACCTTCCTTCTTCTTCTATCTCTACTAAACCCACAAGTTTAGGTATTCTGCTACTGCTTCAAATTTCCTCAATTAATTCCTTCTTTTCTAAGCAGCTCCCATCAATGTTAGCTTTTTGTTGATTCTTTTTATGTATTTGAACAGCTCTACGAAGGAATGTGTTCAAGGTCAATGCAATTGCGACCAAATACGAGCCCACGAAGGTAATCGTATTAGCATTTCTTAATCCTTCGGAAATGTTTAACCTAACATTAGATTTTTAGCATGAATTTCAATCATTTTAGACTTAAATGCACCTAATTGTGATTCAAATTGGAAGAGGCATCAATTAATTTTACGAATTTGCAATGTGGTGAATTGAGTATATATATTTTTGTTCAGCAAGATAATATTAATGTATTTTGTATTAAATTGGATTCAATTATTTTGTGGTCATAGGTCAAGCCACAAGCTGATAGAGTGCTAATTCGTCTGGAGGAGCTACCCGAGGTAATTTAGTCTCCCAAACTGTGTCTGGTTTACTTACAGTTCTGTTATGATGTTGTAACCTGCTCATTTGAAATGATTTTTGTTTATAATCAGAAATCTGCTGGTGGAGTTTTGTTGCCAAAATCAGCTGTCAAATTTGAACGTTATCTTATGGGAGAGGTGAGTGTGCATAGTTACTGTTAGTCTGTTATGATGTTAATTGTTAATTGTATTTGTTTTTTTTTTTTTTTTTGTATGTTCTAGATTCTTGCTGTTGGTACTGAGGTAGGGGATCTGGAAGCTGGGAAAAAGGTATGTTTATGTAGGTTTTAACTGGTCAATTTTTGAAGTAAGATTATATTTGAAATCTGTTCTTGATGTATAGTAGATTTTGTAATATGTTACATTTTGTGGTAGAAATGGGCATCCAAAAGTACAGTTTTTAAATCTAATTAGCATGTCAAAGATGTTTACAAAAAATCATATTATTTGAACAATAAGTTTTTTTTGTTAAAATAGAGTGATTTCTTTTGTTGTGGTGATGATGTCATTGTTCAATTTCTGAGTATGTATTTTGCTTCTTTTACAGGTTCTTTTCTCAGACATTAACGCCTATGAGGTAAATGATTTTGTATTAAGCTACTGTTCTATTTTTATGACAGAATGAAATATTGTCCATATTATGAGAATGTGTATGTCGGTTGCTTTTTGTATATTTCATAAACAATTAAACAGTTGATAATAATCGTTACATATATGGTTTTGATCAGGTGGATATTGGAGCAGATGGCAGACATTGCTTCTGCAAAGCTGCTGATTTACTGGCTGTGGTTGAATAGAGAACACCATTGTTTAAGATCCATTTTATGATTTACCTAGAAAACATCATAAACGATTGTAGCGAGTTTTTGTTGTTTAATGATTTAATACATTTTTATTATGGATTTAGTATGAGAAAGATCATTATCATGTATCATTCAAGAGTTTTTATTTAATTCACAATGTTTTTTGTACACTTGTTGTATCTGGCTATTTTGAATTTTCTTTTTTTACTTAAAAATAAAGTCGATTCGGGCAATGTTTCATCTTTTAATGGTTAAGTAGCCTAAAGTGCATCAGTCAAATGGGTCTAAAATGCATTTTATTAAAAAGAATGTCATTAGGTTGTATAATGTATGCATTCATTTGTGACACTAATCAGTAATCATTTATATAGTTTTGTACAAGATGTGTTTTGGATCAAACGGACTTGTAAAGTTGTTTATAACATACAATTTCAGGTAGGTTCATTTAGCATATATGGTCTGCAATATACGTGTGTATGATAACAAGAAAACTAAAGTAGGGAAATCTTTTTATAAAAATAAACTCTCTACAATATATATGTTTTCATGAAAATGCAGAGGTTGGGGATGGATGTTGATTTTTTTTATGCGTCTTCATGAATCATGATAATGAAATTAAGTTAATTCGATAAATTATAGATTATTATAGATTATGCAATTAGCCTCTTTTACCAAGTTTTCAAGCATAATTTACTTTTATTTATCAATTGTAACAATTGAGTAAAAGGGGTAATCACATAAACTGGTAAGGTGTTTATCTAATTTCACATTGATCATTAGACTTTGACAAAATGACATGTACTAATTAGCCTTAAACTTAGTAATAATGTTTAATTCTCAACATTTTGAATGTTATCAATTAGCATATTTTAAAAAGTTCGATAATGAGAAACAAAGAACACGTATCCCGATCATAAACATCATCAACACTTACCGGCTAATAACCGAAATAGATATGATACAAAGAAAATTGCCAAATCATGTTCATGCATATTTCAATTAACAAACATGCAAGGATATATGATGAAGTCTCAAATGCTTCTAATTATTTTCATGGTCAAATTAATCTGACTTCAACTTATACATGAAAATCAAACATCACAACGGAACCAAAAACAGAAAAACCTGCAGACACTAACTTTGAGCATTTTAGCTAGCCATTGGATGGTTATATACGTACTCAATTGCAAGTGCACACGAGTCGATTTTATCAGCTTCTTTGTCAGGAATCTCCAATTTGAATTCTTCTTCAATGGCCATTATCAATTCCACATTATCTAAGCTGTCCAAACCTAAATCCTTCTGGAAATGAACTTCAGGAGTCACCTGCACATGATATATAAATGTTTTAACATCGTTTTTCATCATCAATTTGTATTATTTCATCTCCAATTCAATCATCGATTATAGAAGAAAACTTGACATGTTTCAAAATTCAAATACACAGATCGATGAATATCAACATAAATATACATTTATGTATTATAGCAAACGACCACCAGTAAGATATCCCCTTATATCCAAATACACATATCAAATTGTAAATACTTAAATTGACTATTTCTTAAACAATTTCTACAACTGCTAAATTTTAATCTCATTTGAGGCTAAACCAAACAAGGAGAGAGTGACAATTTACTACATTCAGCTCAATGATTAACCTATTAACAGTTTTGTATCTGAAAATACCAGATTGAATTCAATATTCCGCAGTCTTATTTCAGTATCAAAATTACAAAACAAATCATGAAAATTTCTAAATCTGATATGAATACATTTAACCTATTGCTAATCCAAAAACCGCAACACAAATCATTTCCACAGTCTTATAAAACTAAAACTAAACTAGGTCAAAATGAAATTAAACAAACTCAGCTCAGTGATTAGCAGTAAATTGATACTAAAAGTTGAATTAAACGAAGTTTGAGTAAAATCAGAGTGAGGATACCTTAGAAGGATCGACTTTAGGAAAGCTCTTGACGATGTCGACGATTCTATCAATGACTTGACTCTTTTCGAGATGATCGTCGTGAGATGACATTGAGCGAACGGAGGTGGTCCGGTGGATCCATAACGGTGTGAGAAGGTTGGATCCGTTAGCCAACACGGGGACTCGTACATGCCCTAGGATTGCTGCTCTCAAAGCCGACGCCATTTTTCCACCTTCTTCTGAATCTTCTCGATCTTCTCTCTTTCACTGACTGGAAAAAATAAATACTGTAGTTGGATTTAAAGGCATGTGGTCTAAATTGGGCCAAACCGAACCCACAGCCCAGCCCAACACTATAATGCATTACTTGATAAATCTATTTTAACTTTAAAATAAAGTTATTATTAATTTGTTTTTTTTTTTTTGAAACGGCAAATGAAATAACGAAAGCCTACTCGTAATTTTTCAGCGAGCACCCCGAGTTTGAGCTCCGCATAAGCGGGCAAACCCAGCTCCCAAAGTGATTTCCAAGGAAAATTCCCCATATGTGCTCGTGTGAGGTATGAGTTAAATTACGCTAATGCAACGCTCCCAAAGGGATTCGAACTCACGACCTGCAGCCCACATGTGTATAAACTCAGTGCCTCAGACCAGCTAGGCTTACTAAAGTTTAAATTTTTTAAAAAAGTTACACCTTCAAATATTTCCAACATAGAAAGTGTGGCCAACCAACATGTTCGACTCCATAATAATTTAACAAGTTTCGTTTGGTTACACAAAAAATGGTTTGCTCATTTATCAGTCGCATAAAAAATGTTCTTCTTGCACAAAAAAATACCTTAGTCGCAAAAAAAATAGGGAGTTGCAAAATCTAAAAAAAGTAAAATAATCAAGTCAGTCTAATTTGGGATATCTAAATCGGTCTGTTTTTTGAGAGAAAAAAGAATTACTTTTTGGTTTATTTTGTTAATTATCTCATTTTATTTGGCACGAAAAAAAAATGAGTATAAATAGTGACGCATAAACTTGAAAAAGAAAAGTACAGTTATTGTTCCCAGTTACGACATTACAAGATTTGCTTCTTCTCTCTTATCGCTCTCTGTGTCTCTAACTAAACGGATCTTTGAAACATGACAGGTTTTCCACACAATCTCTCTCTATATATACGTATATCTGTATATCGATTATGCATCTGCAATCTCATATTAATGGATCGTTAAACAACCAATCGTGTGCATTCTATTTACAGTGAATATTTGTATGGATTTCAATCCAGAATCAAAAAATTGAGTAATTAAATCTGATACAATCCCTTGTTTGTGAGTGTGTGTAATTATTAGCATAATCAATGTAGTTTCGTTTTTTTTATTTATTTTTCTAAATCACTACTTTATTCGATTTATAGGATTGTATACTTTTACAGTTTCTTGGATAACCAGATTATACTGCAAAACCACGATTTGTAAATTGTATGTATTAAATCGGTGACAAAATTGATACCAAATTTGCATTTGATCAGTACTAGTTTTGACATCAAAAGTGATTATTAGCTACTTTCATCGATATGTACAAAATATGACCACTAATTAAGATCTCGTTTTTATAGTAATCTTTACCGACTCTACCTATATTATGAATTTATAAACATTAACCAAATGTGACAATGATTATGATGTGTCCCACATTTCTTACATCTATAATTTGTTATAAAAAAATGTACTGCTATAATCCACTAATTATCTTTCCTAATACCATCTCTCATTTGTTATACAAATGCGTATTCACAATGTGATTGTTTGTTGAAACAGATAATGAAGATCCAAAGGTAATTTACAAACTCGACACTGATATAACTCTCACACCGATCAAGAAGCTAAAACGGTGGCAATGGTGGTGGTTAGTGTTCCTCAACATCGGTTTCCTCCTAATCGGCCAAGCCGTTGCAATTCTTCTTTTAAAATTTTATTACGATAAAGGCGGTCATAGTAAATGGACCACAACACTCGCTCAAAACGCGGGATTCCCTCTTCTTTTCATACCATTTATTCTTTTTCCTACGATTAAGGAACCAACTAAAAGTCCTAGGTCTACTGTCGTGTCGGTTTATATTGGTCTTGGTGCACTTATGGTGGCCGATCATTTTTTGTACTCGGTAGGATTAGCTTACTTGCCGACTTCTACTTTCTGGCTCGTTTGCGCCACACAATTAAGTTTCAGCTCGGTTTTCTCATTTTTCATAAATTCGCAAAGATACACAATCTTGATCTTGAATGCCATCATTGTTCTTACATTTTCGGCGTTTCTTGTTGATGTTAGTGACTATTCGACTTCCCACATGTTTGCTAAAAGTAGTTACGTTCTCGGGTTCGTGTGTACAATTTGTGCGTCGGGTCTTTCCGCTCTTTTGATCTCGGTAACGCAACTTTCTATCGAAAAAGTGACCAAGAAGGAAACTTTCGCGGTTGTTCTTGAATTGCAAATTCACACTTCAATCGTTGCGTCGTGTGTTTCGATTGTGGGTCTTTTTGCTAGCGGCGAGTGGCGGTGGTTGCGTGGTGAGGTGGCGAGTTTTGGGGCCGGGAGTTTGTCTTATGTGATGACATTGATTTGGACATCGATCGCGTGGCAAATATGTTCAATTGGTGTTGTTGGTTTGGCCTTTGTGGTGTCGCCTTTGTTTTCAAATGCGATTAGCACACTCGCGTTGTGTCTATCGCCTTTGGTTGCTGCTATTGCTTTTAACCATATGATGAACGGTGCTAAGATCATCGCGGTTTTTCTCGGGGTTTGGGGGTTTGCGACTTATATTTATCAGATTTGTGTTGATGATCTCATGGCAAGGAATATTGTGCGTGTGGAAACTCATAAATGTCCCGAATGTTCTTGTTGATTTTTGGTTTGTTGTTTTAGATGTTTAGCGAGTTCTTGATTTATGATTATAGAAATACAGTTTTGTATAGGATTTATGATGCGATTTATCGAACAAATAAGTTGTAAAGATTTGTTATATGGATCCAAAAATTCCTTACTTTGTGTTTATTGTAGAGTCCATGATATGCAAACAAAAAACTGTACAAATGACTTCAATACAACTGAAACAAGACTAAGACCAAGTACTCTGGTGGTCAATGATGGTCAACGCCTTATGCGGGTAGAGGCTCCTCCATAACTGTCAAATGGTTTTGGTTATAAATTTAAATTTAAAATTAAAAAGAGAAAACTTAAATATAATGTTTGTGTGAGAGAGAGACCTTTTGTTTGTGCAGTTGAGATTTATCAGCAACGGCTGCTTTTGTTGGTACATCGGGTAGATCCAACTTCTCTTCAGATCTTCTGGAAGATCTTCAATTGTCATCTGTAATAATATGTTGATGCAATTTGTTAAATAAATTAACAAAAAAAGTTACCTGAGCTTCAAGGTTCTCAAATTCTGCTAAAACTTCCTCTTCATCCTCAGCTGATAACTCATCTCCCAATATTTCATTAATTTGTTAGTAACTGCTTCACCATTGCAATCCTATGAGGTGCTATTTATAACCATTTTTCAAACACCTCAAAATACTTGTTTCAACAGACACTATTAAAATGTTAAATCATGAGAAGGCTCGAGATATTTTAGCTCGTGAATATGAGCTTGAACCCTTAATTGAAGTAAGCTGCTATCACATTTCATATGTTAAACAATCATAATACAAAATTCGTGAACTGTACCTGTTGCTGATATTGAGCAAGCCTTTGCCTCTGGGATTTGAGAGATAGAATTGCTAGATCAACTTGAGTGATCTTCTGCTTCTTTACAAATACATTCCCCATGTTAATAGATTCTACTGAACCTCAAAACGTGAATGAAGAAGTGTCAGTATCGATTCCGAAATTAGGGTTTTCTGATTGGCAATTGATGTTGTTGAGATGAATTTTGGGGATACAGAAGTTAAGATTTTGAGTTTTGTAAAAGTGATTAAAATTGGGTTTCTAAACCGAAATATCAATATTACGGAATGACTTCAAGCATCATAATCATAATTTATTTCTAATAAAGAAACGTTCAAAATATTCTATCTTTTTTATAAACTCTCGATAGTCTTCAAATCAAATGGTTAATATCAACTCTCAAACCACCACCATCAGATGTGATTTAATACATCACCACCTCCACTACCGTTGCCCACCGCCCACTGCCAGTGTCGGCCACCATCGCCGCCGGCCACCGTCACCACCACCGACAACCTCTCGGCACCTCCGGCCGCTTTCAATCAAATGTGAGTGTGTATTAAATCACATGTGATTGCACACTGTCGACCATAACCACCACCGCCAACCTCTGCCGACTACCGTCTCCACCACCGGCAACCCACCGCCACCGCCGACCGCTTTAAATCACGTGTGATTGTGTATCCAATCACATGTGATTGCGGTGGCGGCGGTGGCAGTGGCCTACGATGGTGGTGGTGGTGGCCGGATGTGGTGATTGTGTATTCAATAACATGTGATTTGATAATAATGGTGATTAAAGAATTGATCTTAATCATTTGACTTTTTCTAATCCAACGGCTAGATTTGAATCTTAAGACTATGTTTTATTGATTGACTTCCTAGAACACACCTTGACTAACTTTTCTATACGGAATCGATGTCACTTCAGCCATTAAATTCTTAATATCCCCGTCATGCCTACATACTATGAACCAACCAATCTTTCGGGGTGATACATCCTATTATTAAGGAAAATATTAGGTTTCAGGTTATGTTTTCAAACATAAGATTTAAGCATAGTTCACATTGGGTTTAAGATCGGGAGGTCATAGGCTGAATTCGCTACGAAATGCCTAATATGTGTGAAAATTTTTATCTGTAAATAAGGACTATAATATAAAATATAATAATAGTCGTCATATTAATTTATTGGGGAGTAAAAGTGTTGTTGGCAACAATATTCATGACTTTTCTGTTACAGTTATGATGTCTATCTTAAGCCATTAATAAACATACTTAAATTAACTTTTGCATTAAGTCATTATTCATTTAGTTAATTAAGTCGGAAATAACCATAGTCACTCATTTTCTGTCTGTTTATTTGGAGCTACTTATTTGGAAACAAGGGAGATGTAAAAGATTTATTTGACCGAAAATAGGAAGTTTCATATTATTAATAAAAGTTTCTAAGAAGGAATTTTTCTTTCTAGATGATGCTTGGTCGGAACTTTGACTAATTTGGTGTTATTTACATTAAGAACAAAACAGTGATTATAAAATTTTGCAAAAATATTATACTAATCATTGTATTATTTATGAGTTTTTTAAAAGAATATAATGCTATATTTTGTAAAACACACGTTTCATGTGATATATTATGTATGATTTATATTAGGCCCTAGTTATTTGACTTTTAATAAGTTCTTTATATTGTTTTGCTTTTTCTTTATAATTACGACTCGTATGAACGAGTCTCAGTCACTACGTTGATCTGATTAAGAATTCATAAATATCGGGTTGTTTTAGCCATTTAAATATTGGGTAATATCATGTCGATTTAAACATGCAAACTTTTAAATTACTACGAATTAATATGCTTAAATAAATTATTTGCTTCTAAAAAAATGCTTAAAAAAACCAGACCACCTACAATAGTATGATAAAGTATGAACGTTTAGTAAGATATTGATACAATTTTTCACATAATATATTACTTCCTAACCATACGTTAAGTTGTTCAAGCCCTTTTAGTAAATAACTAAAACCAAGACTTAAATACGTCTGGTAGTCAGTCATCCGACTCATCCTTCTTAATAATCTTATTATTGTGATATTTCCAGCCTTGTAAAACCAAATAATGACAATACATACATCTTATAGTTTTTTTTAACAGCAAAGAAATGGATACGGGAACTTCAGCATTGCTATCACCTCCGCAAAGAGACCCACCAAATATTATAAAGCTACCCAGAAACTAGCACAAAATACACCAAAGTTTGGAAACACCAAAAGCCAAAATACAACATCAAAACACACCGACCATATACTCCCTCCGTCCCACAAAAAAACTTCTCATTTCACTCTAAATTTTTGTCCCACAAAAAACTTCCCGTTTCCCATATTTGATAGGCTCCACATAATAAAAAACTATTATTAGTAAATACCTCACCATTAATATTCATTAACTATCTTTATCTCTCCAATCCAACCTTATATTTTAATCTAAAGTATTATCAATGACCCCACCACTAACTATCACCTAAAAACTTGTGCAAAAGCCAAATGAAAAGTTTTTTGTGGGACGGAGAGAGTATACAACATAAACCAAAAAACGAAACCAAAATTCGAAATTAACTCCTGCTTAGGTACCCATTGGTTTTGTAATCCACTGGGCCCAATGGAGACTCCACTTGCATTTAAACCTATTCTTGATCCAATAAAATGTCTGTACTTGGGCTTCGACAAGAATTAAATGGAAACCATCCATTATATGGAATCAGCCACCCCAATCCGACATGAATTGTCTAACCAATGATTTGATTATTCAACCGGTTATATAGAGCCCCTTCTATTGTTACATATAATCGGGTTCTAGGGTCGCATATATATCGTGTTAGGCTAATGTCACATACTCACATACACCCCCATCGGTTCCTCACTTACTCGGTAATTTACTTATGCAATACATTTCGGGCTGTTCCTAATTCGCCAATTCGGTTCAATATATTCACTCATGTGGTACCATGGAAAAAATCCTTACCATATAACTTGCGATATTTTCTCGACTGCGACTTCAGTTGGTAAATGGTGGTTAAAAAAACTATTTTGGTTGCTAATGCTTACGACTTAATTATAATCATCTTTAGTCAGTTTGGTTATTGATGACTTTTTAATAACAGTTTGCAGGCTTAATTATAGCATTTTGGACGATCATTATCAAACTTGTAAAAACAGAAGCTCTAGCTCTTTAGGTTGTTACTTAAATCAAACTATTAGTTGAAGAAGTTGATATTAAATGATCAATGATTAAATGTCTAATTTAAAATCTATGTCGGAGGGTTTGAAAACATGTAGTAGACTGAACGTAATGTAGGATAAACTGTGACCGTGAGTCCGTGACCAAACCCAGTGACCACGTCCCCCATACACAACCATAGATGGACGCAACCCACCTCAATATTTCGTTTTGTTTCGTCGTCCATGTGATCAACGAGATCGCGTGTACAAAATTGTAATTTTTTTTTCTTTTTTAATATATATATAAGATTTACTTGTTTATAGGACTGTGCAAACTGGACTGAGAACCGAACCCGACCAAACTGAGCTATATCGGTTCGGTCCATGGCTCTAGTTTTCATGCGAAATCGGTTCTTGTTTCCTAGCGGTTCGGTTCCACACCATTCGATTCGGTCCAAAACCGAGAAAAAACCGAAAAATGTGAACAAACTTTCTCAGCTCTCGGTTCTGTTCCGAGCGTCATCGGTTCGGCCGAAACCATTTATTCTCGCTTTTCGGTTTGGTTCAGTTCCGAACGCTTCGGTTCAATTCTTGAACGGTGCAGTCCTAATCGGGTCAATTTCGGCTGTAAATGTAAATGAAACGTTGCTCGTTGATTTCCCAATTTTATATTCAAGCCAAGCCCGTAAAAGGCACTTAAACCAATAATACCAAACATGTCAATTTCATGTCGCTTTCATGACTTAAGCATTTTTGTTAATATATTACTATTAACATGGATAAACCCCTAATTAATTTTCTTTCATCGTAATTATTGAATCCGAATTTCCTTCTAATTTCAGATAAAGTCAGATTAATTTGATAACTAAATATTAAAATAGTAAACTATTGAAGTATAACAGTTTAATTTTCATTTTTCTTTTCTTATACATTCAGAACAACCAGGTGCGGAGGTGGACTTTAATTCCAACTATATCATCATACTCATAAAACCAGTATATACAGAAAAATAGAAGTCTATAAAATAAAATTAAAGTAAAATAGATAAAATATGGAATAAGATACCAAGGGCATGGTCGAACTTTTGGCGGTCAATGTGATCGGCGACTTGGTCAACATTAACGGTTTGGATCGGGCCTCCCAAAATAGGCGATTTTCCGTGATCTATTGGCGCAGAACGATTTCGCGTACGAGAGGTTAGGCACCGGCGGAAGTCTGGTATCGCCGGAAAATCCTACGTCCAACGGTGGCTTTCCTTTCATGCTGCATAATCGATTCGGACTTGCACGCACTAACGGACTCAAACAGAAAATTATTTCTGAAGCACTCTTATGTCTGCCGCCGCGTCGGATCGTATTACGAGATGGAGTTTGCTTAGATGACTCTGCTTCTACCGATTCGAATTCGGTTGATCCATCGCTAAATTCATCTTCTCCATCGTCGTCGGAGGATCGCGCTGGTGACATACCTCGATCACGAACGAATATCTGCTTCCTCACTACGCCGGAAACGGCAGTTGAGGAAGATCCATCGACATAAAACGCCTTCTTCTTCTGGCGACCACCAGCACTAGGAAGAGCGTTCGCAAAACACGACGGTGATGACGTCACCGACGTCGGATTACCGCTAGCACCACACGATTCCCTAGAAGATGAAACCGAAACTCTATTAACCGAATCAGCATCTCCGTTTCGATTATTAGATCTGAACATATTTGAAAATGAAGAAAACCTAATTAAACTCTGTTTCTTCCTGTGGGATGAAATATCGCCGATGCAACCTCCGGTATTAAGCGCTATCTGCGGCGAGTTATGAAATCGTTGATCCGTTAAGCTATGATTAAGGCGAGGCTTATTCATTGGCCGTTGGACAGGTGCAAGAGGAGCTACTGAGTTATCGGATTTCCGGCTACTGATGTACGGAGAAGCAGAGCTCGGAATGGGCAGATTCGTGCCCGATTTACACTGGTTCTGAGCTGCGAATTGGGCGTCAGCGTGTTCCTGAGCACGGATAACCCTAAATAGGCGTTCCCGGTGGCAAGAAGCGCAGACGCCGTCGATACCACTGAGATCGGTGGAGTGCTTCTTACACTTCATTATATATTAATATCTGTGATATATGAAACTATGTGCATATATCTATGATTTCCGGAGAATTTGGAGATGAGATGGCGGATGGTGCTGCTTCCTCCTCCGCCGGTGGTGTACTGGTGTTGGTGGTGGTCGTTGGGGTGAGGTGGTGGAGAATGAGGTTCTACTATTTATTTAGTATGTATATTAATGCTAGTATAAAAATGGGGAAAAATGTTACATTTCACCTCCTCTTTGTTATGTTTTCTGCCATATAATCATTACTGCTTTGATAGAGTGTACATTGCGACACTTTCACAAGAATGCCTTAAGTAGGGATCGGACCAAGCCTCCTACACATAAGGTCATTTCCAACTATAACATTAACTGACGCTTATGTTTTTGTCAACTAACCATTATATCAGCTCACACTTTATTGACATATTAATATTAACAATATACAATCACTTAATATTTTTAGGTCACACATATTATAAAATACATATGTACAATAAGAATAACTACATAAAATATCAACTCCTATTCAACCGGGCCCCACATGTTCGTCACTTCCCCCTTCGCCAAACCAAATTTAACAACCGACAGTTCTATGTCAACATTGTCTCAAAATTGAAGTTCGTTAGCTTGCATCTGATACTCTCGTTGGTTGCAGTCTAAATATGTTAGATCAAAATACTTTGACAAATGTTAACCTAACTAGTAGGGTTATGTTATAACTATTGTGTTCATATATTCAAGGATCATAAGCTACACTATATAGTTAAAAATTAAAAGCAAAAGCTTGTTTAGCTCCTTGTAAAGACTCATACGAAATTAACATATTTTCTTATAAGATTGAAGTTGTAGTATCTCCAATGTAAACTTTTAAACTAGAAGGCATTGATGATGAAACTAGACAAAATAACAGGGGGGGCTAAATAAGATTTAATACATTTGTTAGAAACATATAAAATGAGTCAAATGACAGGCTGTTGAAAGAAAAAACATTGAACCTATGGTGGACATACCACAAATGGGAACAAAGTGTGATTCAGTAATTAAAATGTTTTCTTTATATTAAAATGGATTAATGGTAAATTGTTTACTCCTTTTTACATATAGTGTAAAGGACTTATCACTTGAGTATGAATATATTAGAGCACAAAGTAAGATGGGTGTTTTAACATAGGTTTTTTTTGCCTTGCTCCATAGATTTAACATCATGTTATTTGGCTCCTTGGTCTTAAACCCAAATAGATGTTCAATGGCCCCACCCTTGTCTTGTCTTCTCTTCTCTTCTCGTTTGGCGTTACCTGTTGATAGTCGTTACCCACTTGAACCTACCTTCTCTTCTCTTTTGGCGATCGCCAAAGCTATGGTGATATCAAATTGGCGAGCGGATGACAGACTGGCGGTGCTCAATCTTATAATATATGTTGAACATATATATAACATAAAACATACATGTTTACATGTTTAACAAACTAAATTTATATCCAAATTCTACAAAATTATTTAGAACAAACAAACACATACAAATTCTATTGAACATACATGTTTAACAAACGAAATATTATGAACCACTTGTGCGTCAATATTATGAACCAGTTGAACAGAATATTGCCGATGTACATGATGTACATGTATATTGCTTATTTGCTTCTAATATATACTTTTGTAGTATTTATGATAAATGACAAATTTGAAGACAGTGAGGGACTGAAAGAGCCAAAACTCAAAAGACACTACAACAATGTCAAGTTGTCAACTATTATTCTGGTCTTCTGGGACTAAACTTTATTTAAATCTTATTTATACCAAAATTATAGAAACCTCTTCTTGATCACAAAAACTTACAGGCCGCTCCTACATAATGATGCGATGATCCTAAGCATGTTAAGGGGCCGTTTCATAGTTGTTGAGTCATAACTTCTTACTAAAAGTATGTTGTTTGATTATATTTAACTGATTGTATTAAATGATAAAATAAGTTAAGATCAAGAGACAAAGACAAGTTTAGATCAAGTCTTACTTATATTAATTTGAATTGAGAGATAATTTTAGACCCAACATATCAAACGAGACCTAACTTACTTTTGTCGAAAGATGTACCTTCATCATGTTAATCTATTGTACATCTGTCATATATTTTTCCTATTATTAAAAAATGTATTCTTAGCATTAATTATTAATTAATAATACATATATACATTATACATATACATACATACATATATAATATATACACACGAAGCGGACATCCATTGTTATCTTTGTATAATTTAATTGTGCATATATGCGAGTCCAAAAGGTTTGTTCATGTTATACTGTTGCTGAACTTTTAATAATATAATAGAATACCTTTTTTTATTATAATATAATATAATATAATATAATATAATATAATATAATATAATATAATATAATATAATATAATATAATATAATATAATATAATATAATATAATATAATATAATATAATATAATATAATATAATATAATATAATATAATATAATATAATATGTTTATCTTTATGAATAAAATAGAACAATAAGCGTTTTCCTATACACAATTATTTTATTTTTCAAATAATTATCAACCGTTGCCATTTTATAATGCTAGAAACAGATTAGAGAGAGGGAATGGAATGTATCGACTGCAATGAAATGAACAAGGTCAATGAGATAACATTTCGTTATCATGTTATATGGATTTCTTTATATTTTATATATATATACACTACTACAAAATAGATTTGTTGGTGCGGTGAGTTAATAACCGCATCATCAAATATAATTCGCATCAAAAAATATAAAACCGCACTATTTAATCTATTTGTTAATGCGGTTAAGAAAAAGGCACCAAAAAATCGTATTTGTTGATGCTATATCGCACCAATAAATCACATTTGCACCCAAAAAGCACATTTTGCCATGTCATCAATCTGCACCACTATCATGTGATCTTAGTCGTTCATTGTTCATTATTACTTATCAATGGCCAAAATTGATTCAGCTTACACCACTTATCCCTTTGAATATATATTCAAATACTCCCACCATTCTTAATCATTTTACTCATATTTTATTTCTTTCATCATTTACAAGTTTCATACGAGTAATTCTCTTAATTTTTCTTCAATCGATATTCAAATATCCCAAACATCATTAATCATCTTACTCACATTCCATTTCTTTCATCATTCAAAAGTTTCAGGTGAGTATTTTTCTCAATTTTTCTTCAAATATGGGTTTTATGATCTCTAATTTTTGTTTGTTTCCATTAATTTAACTCGTTTTAAACAATTTTGTTGTGTAGATTTGAATTAAGCAAAAAATGTCAAGACGTGTAAAATTAGGAAAATGATTAGGAAAGTTAAAAAGTCTGGACGTTAAAATGATTAGGAATTAAGTTCAACAATTTTTGCATAAATATTTAATATTTAATCCCATCTCTAAAGGAAGGAGGAGAAGGTAGTTGAAGATTATAGAGCAAGTGACATCCATTCCATTCGTACGATCTCAAAATATTGCAACGTACAAAATTTTATAAACATCTAATAATTAATTAATAAAAAAAAAACCTTTTTTGGTGCGGTTCTAATTTTTTGGTGCGATCATTTGATGGAGCGGTTATATATTATTTGGTGCGATCATTTAATGGTGCGGTTGTAACGATCTAATGATGCGATATTTCTTGGTGCGGTCTTTTACCCGCACCGATTAACCATTATAACCGCATCAACAAAGCTTTTCTGTAATAGTGATAAGATTAACAAAAAAATATCTCTTTTTTATACATTCTGTATTTAAGGTTTTGAATCATTTTAGTGCCTATTCAACAAATCAAATATAACTAGTTAGGTAGGAACGATACTTTTAACTTGGAGAAGAATTTTTCTTATTTGGAAAAAAATTACTTTAGAAAGCTCATTTTTAAGATTACGTTCATGTCCAAAATTTGATTAAAGCGGTTGTGTAGTTATGATTCAATTAATCCTAATAGCCCGAATTATGATCTTACTAATCTAAGAACAGAAATTGAAGTTTTGTTTGACAATCTGTGTACTTATTGTTGGTTGGCTACATCTTTTGGTATAAAAAAGTGGTGGTTTTTTTGTTTTTTAGGTTAATTTTACAATGGGCGGTACCACAATTATTTCTCATAAATAAAATAATTTATATATAATACAAATAATATTTGGGAAAATATTGTTGTTAGCATGTTGAATGTTGTTTGTAACAATAACGAGAATAATTTCTCCCCGCGCGTTGCTGCGGATGTAAAAATTGATTTTGTTCGGATTTAATTCATTTAAATAAGTCTAGACGTATAACTACTTATGATCCTACATGTGTTAAATATACTCGTTAATGTATAATCTAGATGTAATAACTTTTATGTATGAACAACTTTTATTAAAGTAAGAAATTAAAACGAATTATTGTTAAATTGTTATTTTTGCAAAATAAAAACTTAACTGAGTTATACATAGTTGAAAACTCAACGTCTTATTTAAAACATATACTTCATAATATACACGACTTCCGTTTCAAAATAAGTGATAAACTTTCGATTGTGTGGCTTCCAAATTAAGTGATACATTTTGAAAACTTACCATATTTGCTAAAAAGTAGTGAGTCTCACAGTCACTAAATATCTCATATAGTATAGCGTAATAACTCATTTATCATAATTTTACTTTTAAATATCATATTCACTTTAATCAAAATATATGAGGCTCATCCTCACTAATTATAAAATTTAATTTAATCTAATTTAACTCTATTATTTTTCATAAAATGTGAAATTTTAAATATAACTCTTATTTTGAAACGGATGAATTATCATTCAATTTAAAAGTCATGTTTAAATAAATCTAAGTGAAAGACATATTGTAATATTAGACTTATTCTGATCGTATTTCAATAAACTTTTTAATGGTGAGTTTTTTAAAAAATAAATATATTATTTTGTTTAGATATATGTTATCTTAAGAAATTAGTTATGTATTTTTATCATTAATAAACAATTGAGGGTTGAAATTTAAAAATTAAAAATTATTTATAAATTTAACCCTATTTTGAGGGGTATTTTAAAACTTTTTGTGAATCTCAATTACTCTTCATGTACGTTGACTCCTCAATCCGTTCCGCTCGTTCTTCCGTTCCGTTTTATTTGTAATGAACAGTGTAACACCTCAAATTTTTAATACCAAATATAGGCCAAAATAAAACATTTTATAAATAGAAGAACATCCTCAAATTTGGATTTACAAAAACCTTGGTATGAAATCAGAGTATAGAAGTAGGTGTTACAAAATAGATCATAACCAAGCTAAGACTAAATCCAATCTAGTGTTCTTCTAATCTAGGTCCCGCATCTCTATCCATGCGTACCTAAGCCTTCGATCCCGAACCTGAGTACATAGCAAAACAAAACAAGGAGTACGTGAGACAAAAACGTCTCGTGAGCTACATGGGTTTAGACCCGATAATAAAATGAAATGTCACGTTTCATATAACCAATCAATATACATATATATATATATCCAACTATCCAATCTAGTCACCATAGTGTGACCCTATCAACCTTGCTTACCTAGCAATCACGTCTAACTATCGGATTGTCCCCGAACTAGCTAGAATCACATACATATCTAGTTATCGGGTCGCCCCCGAGCTAACTAGAAACAAGGTATCGGCAAAAGGATCGCCCACGCTACCGATACCTGCCTTGCCCACCGGAATACGTCCAATGAGTAAGACCACTAACGTGGAAGAGTCGATGGGAAATCCATCCCAACTGCCCCTCAATCCACACCTCATGACCGGGGAGTCTCCCGTATCATCACATCATCTCAACCTCATCATAACCCTATGGTTATGTCAATCTAGCCCTCGGCTATCACGTCTATCATCAAACAAGTTAGTTCAATACTATCATAGGTATAACTAACTATCAACTACTAGTCTACACAATTAAACAAATAGACCATAACACAAGTAATGAAAATATTTAAAAGGGCTATGTACTCAGTAAATTCCACACGTACTCACCTTAGCAATAAGATGCTCAAACCGTGTTCTTGACACCCAATCTCTTGCTTCTCAATCCAATCAACTTTCCAAGACTTCACCAAAATCCTAATACAATTATCACAATATGATTAACATCAAATACTACTACTAATGTGTCCATCCATCACTAGATAACACTTACTAACAACTTTCCCCCAATTATGGTGATTTACCAAACCCTAGGTTTAACCAACCCTTAAGATTCTTACAAATCTTAACCATACACTTGATTCCCTTGTTAATATACCATCTATTAAGTGTATACAACATTTATTTCACCATAAATCACCAACCCAAGAACTAGGGTTTCAAACCCTAGCTTCAAGATTCATAGATCTTGAGCTACAAAGATGAAAGAGTGAAGATTTACCTTTAATCTTCCACTAGGAGTGAAATCTACCAAGGATTTGTGAAGAAATCAACCAAGAACAGCCTTTAAGCTCGAAAATCGCCAAGAGAGAAAACTAGGGTTTTGATATGCCATAAATGAGCTCAAACCCGACTTTAATGCAGTCGTCCAGAGTTCATGGCGCGAACTTAGTTCGCGTCGCTAACTCTCCGTACTTGGCCATACTTAGCGATCGCTAACTCGACGCGATCTACCTCGCGACCCATGGCCAAACTCCCTGGCCCGACTTCCCGATCGCCATCTATAGTTCGCGACGCGAACTCCTTAAGGCAGCAGGGCTGCACTTTTCATCAAGTGTCTTGACCCGGTTTCGCCCATAACTTTCTCGTACGGTGTCCAAACGACACGAAACCAATTTCCACGTGTTTTATATGATTTATCCATAATTATCATATTTTTACATAATTTATTTATTTACAATTTCGGGTCGTTACAAACAGTAGCACATGTGAATAGAAATTGTATTAATAGATAATATTAGAAGTGTTCTGAGAAGAATGGGGATGACAACTGCAATGTATTTCATATGGAAAGAAAGAAATAGTGGGTAGTTTTTGAGTAAAAAAGAGGAGGAGGCAGTGCTCAATCATATCTATCGTATAAAAGATAGTATAAAGTTGCAATTTTCTTGCCTAAAGGTTAAAGCTTCTAATCAAGTGAAGAAAGTGGCTACTAATTGGGATGTTACTCTAAGGAGTGAGTTAGACACCATGAATAAATGAAAACCATTTCCAAAAAAAAAATACCATGAATAAAATATCAAATCTTTATCATCTATCACTTCTCTAAGACCGTCTACAAATTGTGTATTAAAACTCATATCTGATGTCTTAATTTTTTTAAAAAAAAACAAATATTCACACAACTAATCATATATATATATCTAGAACTAGACTTGAACTCACTAGCATCTTGGTTAGTAGACAACTCACATAGTTGTATAACTGGCAATCATATATACTACCATTTAAACTTAAAATGATTTGTTTGACCATATAGGCATATACTACCAAGCAAAATAACTGTTTGGTCACAATATCAGCGAAATTATTCATTTGACAATTGTATCTTATGCTTTCGTCGCTTTTGTCCACTAATATCATAGTCAAACTAAATGACTTAAAGCAGTTTGTTTTGGAAAATTAATATTATATTACAGCCCATTTGGTGTTAAATTATTCCATGAGATCGCCATTTTCTGCAACAAAGGAGGATGGATAGACAAAACTACAAAAGTTAATTACCTTTTGGATGTTTGGTATCAAATGTAGTATTTTAGCGTTTAAACTTCCACTTTTTGTATACATGTGGACTGTGGTAGAATAATTGAGTTCGAATATTACACTTAACCACCTTGCAGTTTTGTTTTGTGTTACTACCCCTACTCCTACAACTTCGATGGCTTATATATTATCACTTCAAGAATGGCATTGTAAAATAGCTTTTGATTTTCTGTTGTTTGTGCCAGAATTGGTTATATCTAAATTGACCTTGAAGTACATGAAACTAAACAAATGTATAAGGTTCATTATACAATAAAAACTTTTTATATTAATAATGTTAGAATCAAAGAAATTTATTAATTTACAGAATTATTAATTTGTTGATAAAATTAATAATTATTAAATTTTATTTTTTTAATAATGTCAACTTAATTCTTACCTCCACATAAAACCTTGAAATTTCAAGTCCCACAATTTTAGGCAAACACTTGAAAGAAGTCAACAAATGTCAACTTGTATCTTCTTATTATACATTCATAGTGTGTAAAAGCTAGATTGATAATACCATTAAAAATCGGAAACGTGAGTGGATTGACGTCTCACTTCTCCACTATAAAAAATATATAACGCACGCCAAGTTTTTGACGCCACTGCAAGGGAAATAAAGTAGTTAGTTAGAAAATATTACACTAGTTTAGTTTAAATTTATATAAATCTAAAAACCTTTTAGATTTGTTTGCGTAAACGGTGTCTAGAATTCTCACATTGAGTCGAGCATTGGATTTTCCGAAGGTACTATACCGAAAGGATCCTACTCGCCAGTCGATTTGCCTGGCCGTGAAGTAATCAAACTAAAAACAAAAATAATAACATACCCTTCCTAAATTCTTGTAACTTTCGAATTAGGTTCTCTCTTTAAATGTAGCCTCCTCTAGTACATTTTTCTCACTTCGACTTCGCAAACTTGATCCTCTTAAACCTTTTCCAGATCCCGAAAATCAATTTCGGCCAAAAATAAACATGCTTTTATAAAAATGGGGGATAGAGACACGATGCTTGTTATCCATCCCAAAATTTAGATACTCTAATAGAGAAACTTTCTTCGGGATCAGATGCTAGGTTTCAACAAATGGAAACCGATGTTAGGAATCAACAAAGCTCTCTTTAATTCTCAAAAACCAACCAGGACAAATCGCCAAATTATTATAGGAAAGGTCGCCAGGAAGTCTTCAAAGCAATACGGAAACAAACCCAAAGGCTCAAGTAAATGTCGTCAACATTCCTAATTTCCAATTTATTCCTATTCCGAATGCTAACTAGCCAATTACAATTATGCATCTATTCCTAATTATGAAATAATATTATTACCAATATTACACCAATAAAACACTTTCTCTCTCTAATTTAATATTATATTTTAATTAAAAGTATTACTAAGTACCCCACCACTAACTATCTCCTAAAAGTTTGTGCACAAATGAAATGAGATTTTTTTTATGGGACTGAGGGAGTAAAATGTTGCAAGAGACGAAATCGATGCAGTTGCATGGTGCGACAATGTGTTATTTTTAGATATCAGTAATCTCTATCTCTACTATCTATAATGCATTTAAGACATTTCCCTAAATAGCTGGCTAAAAATTC
Source organism: Calendula officinalis (assembly GCA_963853835.1). Taxonomy (NCBI): domain Eukaryota; kingdom Viridiplantae; phylum Streptophyta; class Magnoliopsida; order Asterales; family Asteraceae; genus Calendula; species Calendula officinalis. The sequence continues at coordinate 3,333,674 of OY970830.1, read as the reverse complement.
AGCCAAATTCTTGCTATTTTTGGAATTCAATCCTTCTACTAAAAAAAGCACTACAGCCATGATTCGAACACGCCACCTACAAGTTAATTAACAACGCCCAAACCACCAGGGCAAGCCTTTGGTAGTGTTTCATTACCTAAACCAAAATCTAATAACCTGTTTGGCCCATCATTTAAATGTTATCTGGGATGTGGCCTTCGGCCCACCAACACAATTGACTTGACTGGCCTTCGGACCAAGACATCCCCGTTCATTCAAAATTCAAACTTGAAGCCATTGCCTCCTCGGCTTCTTCAACATGATTATGATTATTTCTTTGCCTAACCAATAAATTCCAGTGCCTCCTCGGTTCCACCATTGCCTCCTCGATTCCACCCTAACTTAGATTACCATCTGGGATGGTGATATACATTAAAAGATAATCTCTAACACTCAAAATTTGCGAATGATTTCACGCGAAGGCCGAAGATTCGCTCACACAACCCCTACCGGCCCAAGACTCTCTCACCATCCATCGATTTTTCTGGTAAGTGTTCAATTCGATTTTGATTCAGTATCTCAATCTGATTTTATATACTGTATCTCAATTCGCTTAGCGTTCTTAATTTGTTTTTCATCTGTATCTCAATTCGATTTTATATACTGAAATTAGGGTTCTTAATGTTCTTCAATCGATTTTTTATACTGATTTTAATGTTTAGATTCGATGTTCATTCAGTATGTCTATTGAGCGATTCTTAATGTATTTCTTTTTTCTTAATTTTGTTGTTTTTTTCTCTTCAATTTTACTATTTGATACAGGGATTTGCCATTGGAAATGGACACACTGATCTACTAATTTAATTGAAAGCATACACTGATTGTGTGAGGAACAACTGTTAAACTGTGCGGTAATCTCACATCATTCTCTCTATTTCATCAAGCGTTACAATCATACTATTAGATTCAAAAAGAGGTAACAATCATACTTGTTGTAGGCAGTAGTAACAGAGGAAGATTACATGGATTCTATGGCATATAGAACAATTTCTGTAGTTGTAAATGTAAGTTTTATTTAATCTTATAGTTTTGCATTTTATTCAAAAATTCGACAAAAGTGCCCACAACATGTTTGCTGAAATGTGTATGCGAACATAGCTGTGAAATAAGTACTAGCGATTGAGTTGAGTTTACAAATACAGTTTATTTTACATTCTGTTTTAACTCTTTTTAAACTATATTTTCTTTTTTTTCAAGAGTTACTAACTGCTTGTTTGTTTTTAGTTTCTAAAGACAACTACTCAGTTTTTTATTTTAGTAGCTATGTCTTTTTTGTCAATATCTTATTATGTGAAAAATGTAGGACCTCACAATATATTAGGGAATGGGGCAGGTCTTATTTTCTGAAATTCGCATCAGGATGTGCTTAATAACCTATGCTTACAAATCTACAAAAATACTGGGAAATTTGCTAATTTTCTCTTAAGTTTTAAATTGAATTATATTATACTCACACTTGCAGTTTTCAAGTGATAAATCTGTGGTGACTTCCAAGCTATTGGCACTCCAAGAATGCGTATTGTTAAAGGCTTTTTGTTGAATATTTAAAATTAATTTACATTTATATGCCAAAATTTTGAGGTTGGAATAACTTTTGTTGCAGCCGTTGTTAATATAAAGTGGAGCAACCTCCAAAATTGTACTTAATGCATACAACCTCCAAACGGGATTTAGTCCACCTGTATTTCGAGCTACTCAACAGGGTTATAGTAAAGCTGCTAAATGGGTTCATACAAACTTAGCTTCAGGAACTTAGGGTATGTATTTTATTCTCTAGATCGGCCTATTATGATCTGTTAAGTTGTGAATGAGTTGATTTGGGTTATGTTTTATCACTAACGGGTCAACATGTAAAATTAAATAAAATAGCTTAAAAGGAAATACGACAACCAAAGAAAAGCAAATTAATCCACAAAGGTATGCTCTGGCCTCAGCCTTCGGTTTCAGAGAAAGATCTAAAAAACATTGAACTTAACCAACGAACGAAGAGTTTCAGGTGGCGTAGATGTATTCGAAGAGTGCATTGAACGAGATAGTATGTATATGTATGTATAGACATTAATATGTTATATAAGTATGTCTTTATACGGCCCAAAGGTTATTTTTGTAAATTTTTGTAGCCATCGTATTTACTTGCTAAACATGATGGGAATTTGAAGATGTCATAGGTAAAGTGTTAAGTTACATATTTGCCTTATGTGAATTAGGCATGTGCAATATGCCCAAACCAAACTCTAATTTTATGTAAAATCGGTTCTCATTTTGGTTTATTAGGTTGGGTTTCTGTTAGCGGATTCAGGTTAGTGGAATTGTGCCCAATCTGATCTGTTCTAAATTCTAGGTCAGAAATAGTAACCCTTACCTGTACATATTTAAATGGGGTAAACAAGATTCGACCAATATAAATTAATAGGTTTGTAGGTGAAATTGTTTAGCGTGGCAGAACAGATTTGTAGGTTAGAAATAAAAAATAGAGCTAAATATAATGGTACTCATGAGGAGTTTGAATATCAATCAAAGATTCATATGTGTTTTAGGCATTAGATTTTAGTGCTAGCATCATCTAAAAAAACTTTGTAAAACTAAATGGGTTGTATGAGTTTATTTATGCATAAGACAACTTGAACCCAACACAATTTACAAACGATTTGTATGAGTTCACCTGTTTTTTACTTAAGCCTATTTAATTTAGACTCAACTTAAACTTAACTTTAACGCTAGTTTTTTTAATTTGTTGGTTAGAAATTTAAAATTCGGATCTTAAAAACATGTTTTCATATAAGGCATTTGGCAGGTTTATAAATTTGAAAAACTTAATTTTCAGTCATTATATTTTTCTATTGAAATAGATTTTTGTATATCAAAAGCATATACCGTGTAGGACTTGAACTTGACATTTCTGCCTTATTGACATAATGCTCTAAGCAATTAAGATATTATACCATATGCTCCTTACTCGACACAAAATTATCTTTGTTAATCTCTCAGACTTTATAAAGTTAAAATTACCACCACCCATATTGTCACAGGGTACCCGCCGCCGCATTGCGCGGGTACCCTGCTAGTAGAATTAATGCAACATCGATACCATCATTATTGGTTTCTAAACATAGACTATTTTCTGATTCTTATTGAGTAAATGCCAACGACTTACAACAATGAGAAAATAGGCACACAAAAAATAACTTATGAGTTGTTACCAGTTATATGTATGATGGTATGAACAGACAAACTAGTCTACAAAGTTTTGACAAACTTTTGTTGTACAATTTGTTGTAGATTTTCCCACAATTTTGGGTCGTTATAATCTTTAATTACGAGTGTCGCACCGGCATTAAGTAGCATTTGTTCCGGGTTTCTAGTAGCCATACCAACTGCCGGCATTCCGGCACCATTAGCTGCTTTAATCCCCGAAACAGAATCCTAAAAAAAAAAAAAAGAACACAAAACAACATTGTTAAGTAAACATGTTGTGATGTTGATGAACTTATTATAATTTTTCGAGATGATCAAGTTGAATTTATACCTCAAATACAAACGTGTGATTTGGGGAAACTTTGAGTGAATCTAGAGCCTTTAAATACGGATCGGGAAAAGGTTTTGGTCTTTCACAATCTTCAGCTAGAACAATAACTTCAAAGAAATCTTCGAGTTTAAGCATTGAGATTAATAATTCGGCATTTGATTTTGGAGCATTTGTAACAGCAGCTCGTTTTAGGCCGAGATGTTCTACCCATTTGCATACGTTTTCAAGGCCACTTATTGGTTCCAATTGTTCGGCTGCTAGTCTGTTTATTCATAGACAGACAATGTCATCAGTTGACTTTTGAAGTCAACGTGACATGGATTTAAACATTTTTAAGAAAATTACCTTCGGAACAAAGCTTCCTTATCAACCATGAATTTCATGGCTTTCTCAAACTCCCAATTGGGAAGAAGAACAGTGCAAAGCTCTTCGTTATGCTTGCCACTAATGTTATTTATGAAGAATTCCTCATCGATTGGTGATCCCTCATTAAATCCTATCTATAAAACAGAAATCAAATTAGTGAGATTAAAATTGATTAAAAAAGTCAAACGGTCAAAGAAACAACCTCTTGGAGCATATCACGAAAGGCATAGTAATGAAGAGGATCCGAGTCGCAAAGAGTTCCATCGATATCGAAAAGTATTGCTTCGAGAGGAGAAATGAAAGATAATGAAGAATTGCTGTTTGAAGAATTAATATAATTAAATACTTGTGAGTAACAAAATAATCATCCTAAAACTGATCAATTTACGCTAATCATGCTTTTATACGAGTAAAATTTAGTGATAAAAAAAGTAGTCGATTGCTAAATTACTTCATTATAGAATCACATTTTGTAATCTTCCAACCCTAAAACCGTTAAAAAGAGACTTGAATTAAGCAACTAGTTTAGCTAAAACAACACATATGAAATCAGGGGTCCGTTAATTTCTGATTGTCTAGTATGCATAATTATGAAATCATCAAAAGTCAAAATCGTACCCAAATGGAACGAAATTACCTAGAACAACAGATATGCAATCATCAATGGCTGCATCTATTGAGTTTTGGAGTAATTTGCGAGTAAAAATACCTGTTAATTGGGTACAAAGTTGATGAAGCTGAGAACACAGATGGAATTGTGGTAGAAAAAGTAGGGAACTTTGGTTTTGTGCGTAAGATTGGATTATTGAGGAAGAGATTAAAGGAAGTAGCGAGTGCTGCTGGCATTGTTGTTGCTCAAATTCGGAGCTCCACTTTTTCTCCCAAATATTTAATTTGGAGCTCTGTTTTGGGTGTGTGAATGCAATTTGGGTGCAGCATACGATCTGTTCGTTAGGAATTGATGATAGCCAACCAAGTTATTTTGGATTATACTTTGGATCTTGTGGATTCTTTTTCTCTTCGCTCGATTCCGATTCATTTCATAGTCAAACTATTGTTGCACATTTGCACCACTTAATTGAATATATGATTTAAAAGTTTATAGAATTTTGTTACATTATTTCCTAATTAAAAAGAATTACAACAAAATTATCCTTGAAATTTTCTAATTTATTTACATTTTAGAGGTAAAATTGTGTTAATCTTTTTTCCTATCCAACACGATAACATAAAAAACATTATTTTTCCTTAGGAACACAAAAAAGAAATATATTTCTTCTATAATTTTATATTTTCTCATTTTTTTCATTTTTTTCTCCTTTTTTTTATTTAAAAGCGTTAGAAAACTCAATATTAATGTCAAAAAGACAAGAAATTGCTGACTTGAATTATACAAGGCTGCAAGAGACGACATCGACACAGTTGCATGGTACGATTATGTGTCGTTTTTAGAAATCGGTATTACTCGTATAATTTATGCAACATAAATAATTAAACACCACCATTAGTGGCTTCTAAACATAGCCTATAATTATAATTGTATCTATTATACAATAGGCATATGGAATTTACTGTTCATTAATATGTTAAAACTCCGTTAGAAAAATCCCGTTAAATTGAAAGTTCCGTTGAAACTTTGAAAGTGTGAAAAGTTGACCCAAGCTTACCTCTGGCCCATTGAACCTCCATGGACCATCCCAAATTAACGAAGGCCCCTCATCCAGAAATTAAGATAATCACATTAAAACAAAAAAAAAACTCTTAAATTCTTTTTTGAACCAAGGAATACATTATTTACATTAAATTTTAACTAAGGCTATTAGGGTTTTTTTTCTAATGTATTAAAAGGTATTAAATGACTAATAAATACATTTATAGAAATTTAGAGTTTATTAAACACTTCTAATCTCTTGCCCTTAGGGCATGAGTTAGATAAACCCTTATTAGATTTGTAGTCCGGTGATATTTGATGTTTAGAGGTTTTATAAGACTTTATATTCAAGTTCTTTTATGTTAAAAACTGGTGTGAATTCAATTTATGAGTGTTTATGGGTGTTTGTTAGACTTAAAAAATGAACATCAAGTCATAATTTACTATTTGTAGGTGATATAATAAATTTTATTCTATAAATTAATTAGAAAATTTAAGATCATTAAATAACTTTATCATGTATAAAATATATATTAGAAAAACTCAATTATATTAAAACTTGCACTAAAATTTATTAGGGTTTTTCTAACGTATGCCCCTGTGTAGGGGTGTACGTTCGGGCGGTTTACGGTTTAGTAGGGTTATTCGGTTTGGGTTATTCGGTTTTTAAAAATATTTTCGCCCAACCAATAACCAAACCAAATTAACTAAAACCAAACCAAACCAACCAAATAAGTAATCGGGTTATTTGGATCGGTTCTCCATAAATCCAAATAAATAAATAAAGAGTAACATTGAATTGAAATCATGAAAACTAATTCACATTAAGAATCCAAATATTAAAGACAAGCCACTCTACATAAAACTATTAAACACTGACAACATAGAGATTCAACACATACCAAAAAATTGAGAACAAAACTTTGAAACTGAGATTAAAAACATATCATCACCATATTGAATCTCCGAGATCTTAACCACAACTCTTGAGATCAAAATAATAAGAATAAACCTACCAAATCTCTCACATTTTAAATATTTGATTGAAAAGTTTCTATATTGTACAATATACTTTATATAAATATTAAACTTCGTTTTTACTATTCGGTTATTCGGGTGTAAACCAAATAAGGATTTTTGAACCCAAATCCAATCCATAAACCAGTATATTATTTCGGGTACATCCACAAATCCGAACCAAACCCAAATAAGCCAAACCATTTCACCCAATATCATTTGTATTGGTTGGTTTTTCGGGTCAAACCGTTTAATGAACACCCCTACCCCTGTGGCATACGATAACAGCATTCAACTCAAGTGATGTTACGGGTGGTTTGTAGTTGTCATCTGTTCCATCTGTTTTGACCATAATTATAATCCATTCTGTTACTATAAATAGAGGATGAGGGTGAATTGTATGATGCACGGGCGTTAAAAATATTCTTAAACATTATTCATTACATAAAGGGTTTTATATAAAGGGGTTTTCTAATGTATGTCCTTGGGGCATATGTTAACGTGCATTTAATGAGCTATTAATTCCCATTTAAATAGAAAATTGAAATTAATGCATCTTTTAAAATGGTACTTTTTAAGTGCATTAATGTTAATCAATACATATTTAGAAAATTATTGTCTCATTAAATGCAAATTAATGTATGCCCCGGAGGCATACATTAGAAAAACTCTTATATAAATAATGACATTAATTCACTTTATTGAATTTCATAAATAAGAAAGCCTGTTTAAATTTACATTATGTTTTGTTAACAAATATACGTTCACTACAGATATTACAAGTTTTTTATAACTACGAGTTTTGTAATTTCATTCAATTTCTTACGATTAATTAAGGGGTTACCCTCTGGGTCCGACCGGAACCGGAATCTTTGCTACCGGTTCCTCAATTTTTGGAACCGGAACCAGAACCTCCGGTTCCGGTTACCTTGTCTTTAAATACGTAAAATTAAAATAAGATGTAAAGCTTAAATATTAATAATTTTTGGTCATATTATCTATTAATCTTTGAATAATCTAAACACTTAAATGCATGATTGCCTAATTATTATATCGCTAAAACACTTTATTTTAGACCAAGTAATATCTAAACCCATTCAAAATTACACCAAATTTCTCATTTTGTTAAACTTAGGCATTTATTTTAACAAAAATAGACCGAATAAACGCCGGTTCCGGTTACCCGGCGGTTACCGGTTCCTAAATTTTGAGAACCGGAACCTCTTAGGGCGGTTCCATAATTTTAGGAATCGGAACTGACGGTTCTCAAACGGTTCCGATTCCAATTCCGGTTATCTGCTTTTTCTGCTCACCCCTACGAATAACATAGTAATCTAAAAATCAATGTCATATCACATGCCATCTTCCCATCTGTTTATAATTGCTAAAAAGGTCATAGGGAATTTACTGTTCATTAATATGTTAAAACTCCGTTAGAAAAATCCCGTTAAATTGAAAGTTCCGTTGAAACTTTGAAAGTGTGAAAAGTTGACCCAAGCTTACCTCTGGCCCATTGAACATCCATGGACCATCCCAAATTAACGAAGGCCCTCCTCCAGAAATTAAGATAATCACATTAAAACAAAAAAAAACTCTCAAATTCTTTTTTGAACCAAGGAATACATTATTAACATTAAATTTTAACTAAGGCTATTAGGGTTTTTTTTCTAATTTATTAAAAGGTATTAAATGACTAATAAATACATTTATAGAAATTTAGAGTTTATTAAACACTTCTAATCTCTTGCCCTTAGGGCATGAGTTAGATAAACCCTTATTAGATTTGTAGTCCGGTGATATTTGATGTTTAGAGGTTTTATAAGACTTTATATTCAAGTTCTTTTATGGTAAAAACGGGTGTGAATTCAATTTATGAGTGTTTATGGGTGTTTGTTAGACTTAAAAAATGAACATTAAGTCATAATTTACTATTTGTAGGTGATATAATAAATTTTATTCTATAAATTAATTAGAAATTTTAAGATCATTAAATAACTTTATCATGTATAAAATATATATTAGAAAAACTCAATTATATTTATAATTATATTAAAACTTGCACTAAAATTTATTAGGGTTTTTCTAACGTATGCCCCTGTGGCATACGATAACAGCATTCAATGAAGCAATAATATCCTAATATATATTGAATAACATTAATGAACTCTAACTCTTATCATTTTTAGAAGATGCATTTAATACGGTTTTATGTTTAAAAGGAAATTACTGCTTCATTGAATGCCGTTATCGTATGCCCCAGGGGTATACATTAGAAAAACCCAGTTTATTATTATTGCGACTATTTTATATTGCGTAAAATACAAATTAATGGAATCAAAACAAGTTTAATAGAAATTTTATTTTGCGTAATAATACGGGATCTAGGAATCTCCTGTAACGAGTGCGGGCATATTCGTTGGATCAAAATCCGTTTAATAAAAAATCATTTTACGTAATATTATAAGTTTTAGGAATCCGCTGCAACTCGCGGGAGTTACATTCCTTGTTCATAATTAAGAAGCATAATTACTCACCACATTGGAAATAGTAAAGTGAGCAGTTGGACCAAAAGGTAAGCTTCTTAATTAAATTTTTTTAGGATAGATTTTAAATATCATCCATGTATATTTACGTCATTTTTGTATACTGTTTAAAAAATTAAGTAGTTCAAATGTTACCTCCTTGATTTTAGCTTTTATTGTTATTCATCACATCTTTATTGATAACCCAGCTATTATATTTAAGAATTTGGAGTAGTTCGAAAATTCTACAATTTCTACACGCACGCAACATCAAAAAGCCTCTCAGTTTTTATAAAACCCGATTGCAAATAAACAAAGGTATTTGTTATTCCTGTTTTTTATCGCGAGCAACCACAGTTTCTGGATCCCTGTATTGCATACTGTGTTAATTGTTTTTGAACGACACATAATCTACTCCACTTTGCCCACATGACCATTAGGTCATGAACAACACCAAATACATCAATACTACTAGGCTACAAGGCGTGGGGTGCATACTGTGTTAATGTTATTGTAGTATAATTTGCAGTATAATGTTACTATAGTTAGGGTTCTATACTTTCATAATTTTATAATTAGTAAGATCGAATTCTCTAAATTTATTTGTCAAATTAACGAATAATTTTTGTATTCTATATAAATTACGTTCAACACAAATTTGATTTTTCACAAGATTTACCTAGTTATATATACAAGTGACATTGGTATATGATTTTGGCTCAAAAATATTGAATTTGTCTCTTTTATGGACGAATGCGTGAAATTATTTATTAAACGTGCTTATTTTATGGCTTGATTTTGGTGGATCCGAATCACACCATGACCAAAGAAGCTCAATAGTCACAATGTGGACTATATTTGCTCATATTTTGATTTTTATGGTCTTATGGTTCCTTTTATGATCATTTGTCCCTTTTGGTTGTCATTTTGGGGCTAAAATTTATACTTGATTTTTAAAGTTCATATCCACTCTTGAATTCACTGATTCATTTTCTAAAGTTCATAATCTCATGATCATGTATCTAATCAAGATTGAATATTTTTTCTTATACTCGTAATTTCTGTTCTTTATATGTAGTTATATTTTAGCTAACAATGTTTGTCTCAAAATCATGTATAATATTTCACATTTGCATGAACTCAGGAGCTACATTAAGGGATGGAATTTGAGCTTCCTGTGGACATAACTTCAAGGATTTTAAGTCTTGTACCCATCAAAGATGCACTAAGGACAAGCATTTTGTCAAAGAAATGGCGATACCGTTGGGCAAGCACTCGTGCACTTAACTTTTATGAAACAAAGTCTGACGGATACGTACCCGTCAAGTATAAGATTCCTAATGCTCTCTACCATGTTTTGTTGTTACACTCGGCTCCACTTGTCTTTGGTTTTTAAGCAAGATAAGGAATCTGAGATCGACCGGATAATTCTTCATCTTTCAAGGAACAATACTACTTTGGAGCACATTGAATTAGTCAACCGTGTAGGGAGTATAGTTGACTTACTACTCAACAGTTCATCGGGGAAGTCCCTCCTCCTTCTTTTCATTGCAAGGATTAAAATTTATAGATATCAACAATTGTTGTTTTGACCCTCCATTAACATTTAACGGCTTTAGTAGGTTATTTAAACTCATTTTAAATAAGGTTGAGATCACTACACACACGCTTAAGCATTTCCTCACCAATTGCCGGAGTTTTTCCATTTGGTAAGCCCCGAATAACTAACTATATACTGTATTAATTACTAGCTCTATCAAATAAAGACATTCTACTAGAGTTTTTTTGTTTTGTTTTTGTAATGCAGATTGGAGACTATGGATGTATCATAAGAGGAAACAAGTTGACATTTGTTGAGTTGTTTTAGTGTTTGCCTAAAATTATGGGACTTGGAATCTCAAGGTTTTATGTGGAGGTAAGAATTAAGTTGACATAATGTGTATTTGTTTTTTTGAAGAGTGTGTGCTAATTCTCGTTTTTGTATTTTGTTAAAGTACTTTGCTGCAGGTGGTATGCCACAGAAACTCCCCGTTCCACTAGTCCACCTCACGCACCTTGTTTTGGATGTGTGCTTAACGAAACAACAAGAAGTTTCCGCTACCTTTTTATTGATCAACAACTCCCCTAATCTAAGGAAACTTTTTCTCATGGTAAATAATTGTTAATATTTTTTCTTATTTAATATGTTATTACAATAATGGACAGTCGGTTTTTGAACCAACAACTTCAGTGGATGTCGATCTCCAAGACTACTCAAATGTCAAGTTGGATCATTTTGAGGAGTTGCATATTTTAGATTTCAATAACTCAGCTAATGAGATGGAATTCGTGAAGCTGTTTATGGCTAAATCAATGATGCTAAAGATAGTAAAGATAATCCTTGGTGTTAATTTTTTTGTGGATGAAGAAGTGAGGATGCTTAGAGACTTGATACAGGTGCCATTCCCACGTGCATCACCTTCAGCCAAGTTACTCTTCCAACGCCGTCCTAAACGATGTTAGTTTGCCATTGCCAAAATGAATGTAACTCATCAAATATATTAATTATTGCTACTTAAATAATGAACTTCCAAGAAATAAAACAAAGACTCAATGCCCATTTATGGTGTCTCCAAGTTGCAAGCTAACCTGAATCAATAAAATATTGAAAAGTGGGACCGACTCTTTTTAAGCAATTTGGTTTTAAATCAAAGGTAATATTGGTGTGATTGTTAAAATCAAACAAAAAATCTTATAACATGGATATAACATATTATCACACCTTATGCTCTAAATATAACTTTTTCGACCAAAAGCATATTCCATGCAAAATAGTCGCCATAATTTAAAACTAGTTAGAAAATCGAATTTTTTTAGTGTGTTCTTTAATATTATTTATGCAAAATCCATCAATTGTATTATGCTTTTTGATTATATTAATTATTTTATTATTCATGAGCTGTTACAAATTTAAATTAAAAGAAAAAGAATGGGGGTGTAAGTATAAACTAAGTAGATATTACATTTAATAATTCCATTTAATCTGATTATGAACATATTGATATATTATTGTTTCTTTTTGTCAGCATATATGAATAAATAAAATCAATTGCAGATCTTATGCAACCCGATTAAACAAATAAAAGTAGATTTATGCCTATTGAAGGACTTGGAATTCATTTCCCTACCATGGTGATTATTTATACTTCTTCCTTTCAAGATAAATGATATAATTTTTATTTTGAGATGTTTCAAAATAAATGATATATTTTTGAAAATTTATTTTATTTGGTAAAATGAATAGGGCTCACACCACTAAATATCTCATTTTATATAATAAATTACCGAAATTATCCTGTGGTATACTCGATTCTATGTTTTTTCCTGTACTTTTTTTTCCAGTTTTTTTGTCTCTGTAAAATTTTAGATTCTGCATTTATGTTTTTCCGTCCAATTTCCTCCGCTAACTAACGAGAAATGCCAAAAAAATAAGGATACTTTCACCCTTTTCTTTTTCCCTTTTAATTTTATATTCTTCTCTCTTTCTTTTTTCATCTTCTTCCTCTTTCATCTTCTTCCTTAAAAAACACTCCACCACTTGGTAAACACGTATATACTCAAAGTGTACGCATCTACTCTTAAACCCCACTCTAAAAATTAATTTCAGACACTCCTAGGAGGCATAGGTATCGCATGGTTAAAAGTTAAACCTTATTTTTTGCAAATCAATACCACATCACTATCATATAAGTATTTCATCTTCAAACATTCAAATACCTCTTCACTCATAACTCAAACGATTAAAATACATCCTCACTTAACATAATTAAAAAACAACCTATCTCCCCCTTGCTAACGCCACTCGTGGCACTCAACTCACGCAAACACCTACTGTAACCCCGCAACTTTTAGAAACCATTTTTTGTGATATGGACATTAAAAGATGCGGTGTAAAAAATCATTCCCTTTTTTTAACCATAGGATATAATAAAAAATGTTTAATAAATACTAATAATCTACTAACTGTTATAGGTTATTTATTTTGACATTGTTTTAAATTCTCTGTTATAAACACAAAAAAACTTTTGACAATTTAAAGACGTGCAAAAATATTATAATGAATAAGTTATAAACTTTGACGTTTATGTATAAGAAGAAATTACATTACTCTTAAATTAATCATCAATTACATATATTATATGTCATCAAAAGGATATTGAATCTACTACTATAATAAATCAAAGCTTATATGACCACTTGTCACTTTTTTAGCCAACCAAAATACACGTGTCAGCCTCTCCTTTCCTTCAAAGTTTGTTTTCCATCCAAGTATATCACCTCCGAAAACATAGAACCAATTCCCTTTATACATGGAAATAATTTAATTTAATAATGGATGGATTCAATAAACTTCCTGATTTACGTTTACAATTTTGATTTCAAAATCCCAACAATCAATCTATTCTCTCACAGATTATCTTACTACTATATAAAGCATTTAGGCCTACCCCATTAGGCAAGTTTAAGGAGCTCCTTAAACTTGATTTTAAGGACCTTTCCACTTTTGTTAGTTAGTTCTCTACCTTAAAAAAAACGCGGCTAATAAGATTTGAACCCAAGACCTCTTCTAACTTATCACTATGTGTTAACCACTTGCTATACATTACACTTTGATAACACCACCCACACTTAATAACAAAAGTCTGTTACTCGAAAACCATTTTACTCAATAACATTAAATATACGACGCTGTAAATCATCAACTCTTACCAAAATCCACATTTCCGTTTAATTATTTATTTCTAGCAACAATTATTATCGTGTAAACGAACAACACTTGCTCGCCACGAAATATGGTTTCTGGGTACCCGCCGCCGCATTGCGCGGGTACCCTGCTAGTATATCAAAATTCTTCTTGCATTTAAAGTTCTTTTTACATTAAACAAATGTTCACCGATCCCTCTTCTGTATAATCTATAAATTGAGTTAAATTAAATAAATCTCATTCAATAAGAGAATAAGAGAGTTTCAAATATTTCTAATATAATTTATTAATTGAATCAAAATAATTGTTTTATATCAAGTTTAATGTTATCATGATGTTCATATATGGATCAGAGTTCTGGGACAAAGTATTAGTTTTGTGCCAAACACGATATTAATCTAAAAATTTATTTTTAAGACTAACATTAGCTTTAATGATTTTTTTCAACTAACAAAAGTTGTAAAATAGTTGCATGTTTTGTAATGTTCCAAACTAAATAGACAAAGAAGTTTTGGCGGGTTGATTTTAAATCACTTGAAATTTAGAGAAAACGAATTTTAATCTAAAAAGATTACATGTTTGACCTCGAAAGTTAAACTTAAGTGTTTTTAAGTAGAGATTACTTTCATTGATCATGGTTGAAATGGTTATTTTGTAGGCATATTGTGATGTGTTAACCTGGAAACATTTATTTGTCCATTTTTAATGAATTGAATATGTGATCTATGATGACAAATTATATAATAGGTTGAATGCATTAAAATTAGATTTTGGGCCCCTTAAAGCTTTTTTTTTGTTTGACCCGTTTGAGATAAAACACATCTCATATAGACCCGTTGATTTTCAGCTAAAAAATTTACAGATTTTACTAACCATGAACTTCACGGATTATAACACAAGTGATTATTACACTACCTTCATAACTACCTGATTCTAATAATCACATAATTTCATGCAAATCAACACAATGGAAAAATATGAGTTTCCCGTTAGGATGTAAGCTAACTAAATTATCCTTTTCGAATCTGGACTAGAAATGATTTGGTTGTGTAGCCTGTAGGTTGTTGTAATTTTCTTCAAATCAAGAAATGTCATGTATACTTAAGGGTTAATGGATGACCACGGTCAAATATGATTTGGAAATTAATGTGATTACACACCGAAAATTAAAGGAATTAGGTATGACATTTATGAAATTCTTCATTACTCCCTCCGATTTAAATTAAATGATACATTTTTTTTTTGAGTGATTCAAAATAAGTGACACACTTTGAATAATTACCTTATTTGACATTAAATAGTGGGAACCTCACTCACTAACTATCTACTTTAACAAAGTGAAATGACCACTTTACCCTTACTTTTTACTTTTAAACATCATTAACCTCACTTTATTCAAAAGATGTGGGACCCATTCCCCACTAACCATCCAATTAATCTATTTAACCACCATTATAATATTTTGCCTCAAAAACCGTGAAACGCAAAGTGTATCACTTATTTTGAATCGGAAGAAGTATTATAATTAACTCGCATTTTGGGTACAAGTCTTATCTGCGTGTACGCCAAAAATTACACTATTTTAATGTCAAAATGTATCTTTTTGGCATATGCACTTTAAGAATTACACTATTTTAGTGTCAAAATGATATCTATTTGCCACCCGTGAATTTTACAGGTTATAACATATTACTATATAGTCAAAAATTAATACTACATTTGTATCACAATAATTGATACATGGGATTTTCTAATGTATAATTCAGAAGCACATCATAATAATCTTAAATGTCTTTTATGCCCTTGAATTTAATTCATCAGAAACCTTCATTTTCAATTATGATAATGGTAAAATCGGTATAACACAAAAATATTAATGACTCACAAATATTATTTTACTCTAATTAAGTAAATTTTGGTTTATTAATTAAATGATCGTTATAGTATGTTCATGGGGCACGCATTAGCAAAACCCTTTATTCATTATGAATATCACGGGTTTTTAGGCAAAAGCCTACAATGAGATTAAGATAAATTAAAATGGATCATTAGTGGATGACGAGTCTCATTCCTTTTTAATAAATTGATGTTTACGATGTCTATAAGTAAAAGTAAGAATAAAAGGGTAATTTCACTATATTAAAATGGATTGTAAGTAGATGATGAATCTCACTTCTTTTACCATATAAGATAAATTTTAAAGTATATCACTTATATGAAACTGTAAAAAAATAGAAAGTTTATGACCTATTGGCTATTGTGATAAGTAGGTAGTACTATATTAATAAGAGTAAAAGACAATCATTATCCAAGGTTGATCTCTATTTAATGGAGCCACTTTTCATACTGATAATTATATGCAGTAGTATCTATAGTAATGAGCAGAAAATGCTTGAAAACATTAATAAAAGTTAAGTATATAATCTAACAAATAAAAAAACAAATGTATAGTAAACACTGTTTTTTAATCATTTATTTTATGTTTTAATATTTTTTATTTGTCATTATACATTTATAGTTCTATTATTCCATAATCATATATATTCACATTTATAACATTATTGTGATACAATTCAGTTCCATATTAACATTTTAAAAGTATTACATAATTTATTATCGAAATTTTTTTATAATCACATATATAAGAATCATATTTCTATTATATAAAGTAATATTTAGCAAAATTATGACATCCCGTGATTTTTCACGGGTCATAAACTAGTTACATATATAGATCATAGTTAGTGTAACAGTCGGAAACTAAATTCGATATTAATGTGTCAATTGAAAATCAAACCGACAACCTGTGAATTTACAGATCATCCAGAAACCGGAAAACCATTAAGCAAAAGGACTATTAGTTCGTTAATTTCCCTTGGAGTTACTAAATCTTTTAAACTATTTTTTGATGGCAAAATACTAATCTACATCTAATTATCACATATATTCACAATGGGACTTAATTAAGGATGATAGGCAAATACCATACTCATATTTCAAATGTTCTTTAGTTTATAAACTCAAAAACACAATATTTATAAATTTACAAATTAAAATCAAAATAAAATCTAAATCCCAAAGTTATTTTGATCCAAATAGAACATAAATCTAGAAGCACAACCGCGTGTTAGATGTCGGTACATACTTTTCCAAAAGGTGATGCTTAAATCATCATCATCGACATTAGTCAGATAAAGCTGATAGGGAAGGTTTTTCTAACATATGCTACAGGGGAATATGATAATGTGCATTTAATGAGCCGATAATTACCATTTAAATATAAATTCGAGTTTAATAAATCTTCTAAAATGGTAGTTTTTAGAGTGTATTAATGTCAATCAATATATATTTAGGAAATTATCACTTCATTAATACACGTTATCGCATGTCTCAGGGGCATACGTTAGAAAAACACATAGGTTAAATATACTTAAATAAAAACGCGGCTTTTTTGTTACCACATCTTTTAATTGATATACCACAATTGATGCTTTATATGTTTGTACAGTTTACAATAATACTTATACTCTGTGGTACATAAATTAAAAGTTGTGGTATGAAAATGAATTCCTTTTTTTGTTTATAATTTTTTTTCGTTAATCTAAATGACATGTCTTAGTTTTCTAAATAATCTATTTAATCACTTGTGTCGCTCAATAAATTTACTTGAAATAACCAAAGAGTATAATTATGATTTTTTAAACACTTACGAAAACTAAATTACAATATATTGTCATTCTAGGTTTTAACCTCTTTTCAGAAGGAAACTAATTCTTATAAAGTAATTTTTATCTATATAAAATATTTAATGTTAAAAGAGAATCAAGTAGTTTTTTTTCTTTTATTATATTTTGCATTATTTGATATGAAATTAATCTTTATAAATAAAGATTGTTATATAACAAACAACACCCTTTTTGAAAGCCACAAATTTGATTTTGTAATTTCAAAATATGGTTATCAATTTTGAAATATTCATCAACTTTAAAATAGTCAAATCTCATTAAATATTATACTAAAATCTTCATCATCAAACTGTATTAAAAGTGAATAATATATAATAAAACTACCTAAATCTATCAATTATTTGTTTTTTCTTAATTAACTGAGTATGCTGCGAATCAACATCAACCAATAGAACCGTGAAGACAGGTGAGTGTGGCCTTAAAGGAACCCTATATAAACACCGGAATACCAGTTCAGACCGACACGTTCATACGCGATTCTCTCAGATCTTTCATCTCAATTTTATCATTTTCCTTCAATTCAAATCAAATCTCCACGCTTTTTCTTCATTTCGGTAAGCGTTCCTTCTTAATCGTCCGGATAAGATTCATATATTTCGGTTTTTTCATCTAATTGTTGTCGATTCCATGTGTTAGATCTTGTTAAATCATGTGGTTTAGCAGTATCTTGTGATTTATGTTCAAATAACTCCTTAATATAGAGTTTTGATGCGGTTTTACTCCTGATCTACACGAATATGATGATATATGCTTGAACTTAGCTATGATCATAGTTATATGTTATGTTTTCTGATTTCTGTTGATAGTGTTATGTATTAATCCGATTGATTGTGGTATTTCTATTGCAATTTGGCAACATAATCATGTTAGTTTAGAGAATCATGTACTTGGATCTACATATAACTGTCAATTTGAAATGCAAGCAGGATGTAACTGCTAACTACTCTGCAAAGAGACAAAGAGATCAACCTATGGTAATTTGGATCTGGATATAACATATTATTACACTGATCTTTTCTGTCTCGTTTCTACATAAGTAGATCTGGTTCGACTTTTGGATTGTTAACGGTTGATCTACTTGCTGGTCAATTTGTTGATCTTAATTATGAAAATTCCAAATATTTAAATGTATTATGATTGTTATGGTCTTATGATTCCTTTTAGGACCATTTGTCCTTTTTTGTTGTCATTTTGTAATTGTTTTGGGGCTAAAATTTATACTTGATTATTTGAAGTCCATATCCAGTTTTTCCCCTCACTGTAAAGAGATGAATACGAGGTAGATAAAATATATATAAAGTTAGATCAATTTTGACCAATGAAATATATGTTTATTGTTGACAAAGGTTTTGATTACAAGGTTTTTGGTTGGATGCAGAATTAAGTTATAGTGTGGATTCATGGGTACTGTTGTTGAAGCTGCAAAACAGGTATTTATTAATCTGCTCATTTAACGAATTTTAGGTATTCATTTTTATTATTATTTGCTTGTATGGTTGTATATGGATGTGGCAATAAAACAATTACGAACCATTTACTTATTAATAGATCGATTTGGCTTATCTTTTATCTCAATTAGTTGAAACGGGTAAAAAAAATGTTTTTTTTCAAAGAAAATGCATTGAACAGATCAACGAGGTTCAAAGCAGCCAAAGTATATGTTTTATGGATAAACTTAGTAAATCCTTTTATTAAAAAAAATTATCATAAGAATTTTGGGTAAATATATATTTCAGGTAAACCCAACCCTGTTTTGACCCGTAGCAAAATTACCCATTTTGACCCGCCCATTTTTCCACATTAAGTTGTGTAGTTTTGCAGAATTTTACCCACTCAGAAACCCAAAATCTGCAGACGATATATTAATCAAAATTTCCAACTTATAAGCTGGAAATATATAGCATCATACTTGTGCTCATTTTCTCAATACCAGAAATACAACTACCAATAACAAAAATTCATATGCGTATCTGATTGCAGGAAGCAACTGGAAGTACTGTTGGTCAACAGAATCCTAAAGTTGTGTTTGTCCTAGGTGAAACTGTCTTTCAATTCTTCTTTTGTATATATTTAGGGTTTTACTTTTTTGATTATTTCCCCTAAAAAGTTAAAAGTCACATTTTTCTAGATCAGAATGCATAATTTATGCTTTCATAATTTGATGTAAACTTGTGATTATATTATATAAAACTTGTTAATTATATTTAATTTTGAGCAGGTGGGCCCGGAAGTGGTAAGGGCACACAATGTGCAAATATTGTAGAGCATTTCGGGTATACTCATCTCAGTGCTGGAGATCTTCTTCGGGCTGAAATTAAATCTGGCTCTGAAAACGGGTAAAAAGTTGTCAAATGATAAAAAAAATTATATATTAATTAATAAATAATCTCATTTTTTAAAAATTATTTTGTAGGACCATGATTCAGAACATGATCAAGGAAGGAAAAATTGTTCCTTCAGAAGTAACAATCAAGCTTCTTCAAAAAGCCATTGTGGAAAATGGAAATGATAAATTTTTAATTGACGGGTTCCCTCGAAATGAAGAAAACCGTGCAGCATTTGAGGCAGTTGTAAGTTTTAGTTTATGTTTATCTCATAAACATTTATGTAATTTAATTTTGTTTTTCTAAAATATAAAATTTAATGATTTGCAGACTGGAACTGAACCAGAGTTTGTTCTTTTCTTTGATTGCCCAGAGGAAGAGATGGAGAAACGCCTCTTGAGTCGCAATCAGGTTAGTTATGTAAATTAATTTTAATTTAATTTAATTATATATATATTGGTTATATTTTCAGTTGTTTAAATATTTTAATTTTGGTGTATGAAGGGTAGGGAAGATGATAATATTGAGACAATTAGGAAACGTTTCAAGGTGTTTCTTGAATCTAGTCTCCCTGTTATCGAACATTACAACTCCAAGGGAAAGGTCAAAAAGGTAAATGTACAATCCCTTCAGTTAAAAGAAAGTCAATGTTTGACTTTTGAACAAATCTGACTAAATTTACTCTCAGATTGATGCTGCCAAGCCTGTTGGAGAAGTTTTTGAAGCAGTTAAGGCCCTATTCACTCCAATGAATGACAAGGTAAAACAAGTTATGATACATTGATACCTCTTATTTATCGTGTAAAATACCTAAAATGCCCCTATGTATATATTGAACATTGCAGGCCTCTGCCTAGGTATTATCTCTGTTTCCACTACATTTTCAGTCTTGTTTTAAATCAAGGTAGGCATGATTATTACATAACATAATATATGAATATTGTTATATCTAATAATGATTTATAATTGTTGCAGCTTGGTTGATATTTGATGTTGAAAAGAGCTTTGGAATGAGAAGTATGGTTTTATTATATGTTATTTTAAGTTGTTAAAGTTTACCTGTGGTGTTGAATAGGTTAGAAAGGTATTTTGTCATTTCTACCATTGTTTTTTACCATTTAAACGATATACCACGATGTTTGAATGTTACATATGTAATTCTCGATTTTTATGCTAGTGATAAGATATATCGTATTATGCCACGATAGATAATTTTTATATGATTCAAAAACCATCTGGTAATGACTTACTGGTAAGAGCCCACAAATGACTTCTTAGAGGTTGTGCATTTTGACCTTTCCCTGAGAAATTTTTTTCTAGATGGCCAAGGGAAAGTTCAGAAACAGTCACGATAATTTTTAGGTAGCGCACATATCGAGCTAAGCTTGGCTACCCTGAGCACTCTGTTATAAACAGAAATACTGTTTAAAAAAAATCACATATATGATTCAAACAATTAACTAATACTTCTCTAACCTCTTTAATATTGGATATTGCAATACTCTTTGACTACTCTTCTTATCTAAACTTAATTTCTATCTACTTTTAGACTCGGACGTAGTATTGCCATTTTATATATGCTTTATAACTTTGACCGTAAACAATATACTACTATTGTTCTTACTAAGTCCGCTCGCAAAAAAGAAGGCAAATAATAAAGAATACGAACCAGTAAGTAAGATTGTTTTCAGCCAATGCACAACTATAAAGGACAATAAGACAAAAAACACAGGGATGCTGAAAGGGTCAACCTGACCCGATCCATACCCGATTATGTTAGTCGGGTTGAATGTATTCAATTTTATGTTGAAATCGGGTTTTAACCCGATACTACCAACGTCATTCCTTATTGGGTCGGCTATCGGGTTGTAATTGCCTACATTTATCGGGTTTCAGGTTGGCCCGATTAGATATTTAGATCCGATCAAAGTTTAAAGATTTTTTTCCGTTTAAAATTTAAGATACTTTTACCAGTAACTCAATGAATTAACACATTAATAATTACGGAGTATAAATCATTCAATAATAATGAATTAAGAAGTATAAGTGTTAAATCAAAACCATAAACTTCAATATATTAGATATTTTTTAATTTTTACCTAAAAATCCTAACTTATGTATAACCCGACCAACCCGATTCCTTATCGGGTGGGGTGCCTAGTAGGGGTGGCAATTTCTGACCCGATATGAAACCGACACGAAAATAAACATGTTTTGGTTGAGGTAAAAAAGATTTGGATCAGTCTCGGGTCAGCTCAACTAACCCGTTTAATAAAGGGGTTAGGTTCTGGTTAATGATAACTTAATTGGGTCAGTCTCGGGTCAACTCAACTGACCCATTTAGGTATTAAAATATATTTAAAATTATATATATATATATATATATATATATATATATATATATATATATATATATATATATATATATATATATATATATATATACACACACACACACACACACACACACACATAGGGTCCGATTCAGCGCAGAACCGTTTAAAGGTGCAGAACCGCAGAACCATCCTAACATCCAATGTTTTCTTTGTTATACATAAGTTGCAAATATGCATACACGCTGTAACCATCCTAACATCCAATGTTGTTAAATTTTCATGCACATAATATATAAATATATTTATATATTATTTGTATAAAAAATTGAAAACATTGGATGTTAGGATGGTTACAGCGTGTATGAAAATTTACAGTTTATGTATAACATAGAAAACATTGGATGTTAGGATGGTTCTGCGGTTCTGCACCTTTAAAGGGTTCTGCGCTGAATCGGGCACTATATATGTATATATATATATATACATATATAGTGCCCGATTCAGCGCAGAACCCTTTAAAGGTGCAGAACCGCAGAACCATCCTAACATCCAATGTTTTCTATGTTATACATAAACTGTAAATTTTCATACACGCTGTAACCATCCTAACATCCAATGTTTTCAATTTTTTATACAAATAATATATAAATATATTTATATATTATGTGCATGAAAATTTAACAACATTGAATGTATAAATGTGTTTTAGCGTGTATAAAAATGTACACCTTATGTATAACATAGAAAACATTGGATGTTAGGATGGTTCTGCGGTTCTGCACCTTTAAATGGTTCTGCGCTGAATGTAACACCTCAATTTTCAAAACACTTTTTAAAACATATTTTTAAGTAAAAACATTACAATTCCGATATTCCTCAAAATACGGTTTAACAAAAATCATCAAAGTTTGTCAGAGTATTAAAGCCGGTGTTACAAAAACAATATCATAGCCATAGGATAAACGAGAACTACCTACGAGCTCCCGAGCTAAACAACACTAGGCCACTTCTAACGCGACCCTCTAATCCATCGATCCTGAACCTGAGTACATAGCAAAAACACAAACATAGTACGTGAGACAAAATTGCCTCGTGAGATACATGGGTTTTAGACCCGATAAACAAATAGTCAAATAATATTATTAAATCTTAAAATAATATTACTAAGTTTGTTTTGGGTCACTTTATCACTTTCATCATTGGCCAATATCAAGATAATCGGAATGCCTCCAATCTATCGAGACCATCATTTCCACGGTAATCGGAATGCCTCCAATCTACCGGGACTCATAGGTATTGGGTAATCGGAATGCCTCCAATCTACCACTAACCTTAAGGTACCGTAATAACCGGAATGCCTCCAATCTACTACGGCCCTAGGGACATCATCATCGTCATCATTACTTATCTTTTATCGTTATGAGCTTATAGCTCCATCATTTCTCAATCATTCAATCCTTTCATCATCATATAAGCAATTCATCATAAATCACATAAAAGACTAAATTACTTAAAGACTCGACAAAATCATTTAATCATAAAACATTTACTAGCTATGTACCCAGTTTGTAAGTTCACATGTACTCACCTTAGCCAAGCTTATCCAATGTTGTGTTCCTTGAACACCAATATCACTTCTCAAGATTTGAATGCCTCAAATCCACCAACCGGTAACCTATTATCAAAACCAATACAATGGTTTGCGTCATTTATCAATACTAACTACATAATCCATGGCTAGCTAACTACTAGCACCATTTTCCCCAAAATCACCAAACCCTAAGTTCATAAATCACCACATTTCCGTGTATCCAAAACATGACCACGTTTTCCTTGACAAAATACCATAGATCTAAGTTATTTCACTTCCATTTAACCATTCATGAACAAATCCATAACTAGGGTTTATGATTCAAGCTTCCCTACTTGAATCTAAGACTTATAACACAAGAGAGATGAAGATTTACCTTAGATCTTCAACTAGGAACAAGAATCTCCAAGATTTGATGAAGAAATCAGCTCCAAATGATGGTTTGCACCCAAAATCGCCTATGAACTCGAGAGAAGAAAACTAGGGTTTATAAATGCATTAAATGAGCTTCAACCCGACTTTAATGCTGCCAGATAGGAGATCACGACGCGAACAAAGTTCGCGACGCGAACTTTGCGTTTCTCCAATACTTCGCGATCGTTATGCTGGCGGGAACTATTCGCGACGAAAGGCCAAACTCTCTGGCCCATGTTCCCGATCGTGATCTTCACTTCGCGACGCGAAGTCCCTTAGGCAGCAGGGCTGCACTTTTTCATCTTTGGTTCGACCCGGTTTCGCCCATAACTTTCTCATACGGTGTCCAAACGACACGAAACCAATTCCTACGTTTCTGAAATGAATTATCCTTATTTATCATATTTTCCCAAATTTTATTTTATTCAAATTTCGGGTCGTTACAACTATCCACCCCTTAAAAGGATTCCGTCCTCGGAATCAACTCAAGGATTTCCGATCCTCATTCCACTTCCAACTTATGATTCAATAATACTTACGCAATTAATTGCCCATTTGACCCGTTATACCCAAACGGGCCAAAGATCCAAACTTGAGTTCCTAATACCCGAACGGGTCAAAATTCCACAATTTGACCTTAACCTTTCTCATCATTTAACCAAGCTCCTTACTCCCATTGGACTGATATGACCCAATCATTACTAATAACCATTTGCTCAAAGTGATAGTCAACCCCTCGCTTTGACCAAGTTGTCAACGTTGTCCCATCTTTGACTTAAGCACAAAGTCAACAATATCTTGGAAACTTTCCTTACCCATTAGTGGTTCCATTAATCATCAATTCCTTAACCATCAATCTTACACTCATGGTCCAACAACAATCATACTCGATTTCTAGGTTCCATTCGAAATACCCAATGGTCAAAGTCGCACCCTTTGACTACAATTATTTCCATTAATCCATTACCCACTATCTTACGCATGAAGATGATACATTATGCCCTTAACCTTGACTAACCAATTTAAACGAAAGTCAAACCCCATTTTGACTAAAGTCAACAATCTACTAGTTGACTAACCTTGACTTTATGAATAAGGTCAACTTACCTTGCTAAATTCCACATATTCTTTATAACTAAGGCATCGCTTCCCAAGCTTTTCATTCCCGATTTCCTATTTAGATTTCCTTTCTCAATTGTTCCCTTTTTCCTCGATTTCGATTTCCACAATCGATTAACAACTTCCATTTAAATTAATACCAAATCTCTATTACTTTTTAACTTTCATCCAATTACTTATACCTTTTACAATTTCCTTCAAACATCTTTATACCATACTTGAATTTCCCGATTACCGGCTCTAGAGTCTCAATCGTATCCAATTGTGGCCTAACCACCCGATATACATCTTTCACCATTCATTGGCTACTAACCACTTTGCTTCCTAAAGCATTCCTTTTTCATGAACCATTAACTTGTAGGTATCCCCTACTCATACCTCTACTTAAACAGGACCCGTGCTTTCAATACAAATTCTCATTTGCCACATAATTATAGCAATAACTTAACCATAAAGTTCTACATACAACAGATATAACTTCACATTCCTGATACATCAAATCATACTTTAACTACGCCACCGAGATGATCGGAAAGCCTCCAATCCATCAGGGCCCAAACTGTCACAATGATCGGAAAGCCTCCAATCCAAAGTGACTCATCCAAAACCATTCCATCTTGCATACAATTCATGTATGCATCATTACACTTAGCATCATGCTATCATTTTCTTTCACAATTTACTTTCAATTTTCCTAATTATACATTATACCACACGGTATACACATGATCATTTCTAGTGCTTCCCACCAACCTACTCATTTATCAACCGACCTTATTCGATCCATTCTATCATTACTAAAACTTCTAACTTTTCTTCCACCCGGTCATCATGAGTCAACCAATCACAAATTGATAAATCTTGACTTTTGCATAAAGTCAACCATACTTCTCCCAACTAACAAATTCTATACTCGCAAGGTACTACCCGCAATTTATCACTTCCGGTTTTACTCATCATTATTTCCTTAATAATTGTTCCCGTTTCCTTTTTACTTAAGGTCCTTCCCAATAAATCCGAGAGTCGCACCTTTACTTAAAGGTCACACTCACATTTACCGTTTCTTGACCTTCATTTGGTCACTCTTACTATCACTTAGTATTCCTTCAACCATCTTTGTACCCCACCGATCAATTTCATAACTTTTTATTCTCAAACATCGGTATTAGATCCTCTACCGCAACACATTCTACAATTTCACGAAATTTTACCATATCTTGGTTACCAAATAATAAATTGGTCTCTAGAAGTTCTCTTTCCTCATATTCTATGAACCGTAGGCATCTCCTATCCATACATGTCCTAATGCAACCCGCACTAGCAAACCAACTTCTTATTTAACACGTAAAATCATAACAATACAAATTAACCACATGGTCCTACATTCATCTCATTAATACATAAACATTATCATACGGACATAACAATCCATAATTCAACTATCACATCAAGATGACTGGAAAGCCTCCAATCCATCAAGATTCAACCAATTCTCATTAATCGGAAAGCCTCCGATCAAACGGGATTCCATTCTAAACCCTCCTACGTCACATACCATTCTAGTATACATCTTTTCACATCCCATAACTTTACCACTTTCTCACTCATTCAGTCTGTCATTTATTCATCATGCAATTAGCACACTCCCCATAACAACACCTTATCATTTTCTTCCATCTTTAACCTATTCCCCATTGGGCATACTACTTAACGCGTTTCATATAACATTACCTTTTTCATTATCATATGCTTTCAACGGCCATCGCATAATACACGTGCATTGTACCCCGCGGGTAAACTATTAAAATTTCCGATTACTATTTACCGTTCAATTACGCATTGACCACCCTTAACCGATTCATTTCCTTATTACCAAATTTCCAAATCTTTTGTCACCACTGGGTAACCACCAATCTATTTCGTTAACCATATTTCACCGGCCAACCCGGTCATCTTTGAGTCAACCAACCGACTCCGGTCTCACTCGTGACCCATGACTTGGCATCCAAAAGCTCAACACTCGATGTTCCCACCTTTATACATCGTGAGACTTAGAATTAATCCTTTCCCAACCGTAGTCTCACGCTACTCTATGCCACATACCGCCATACCATTACTATAACATGTAACCAATAATTATTTTCTTACCCTTAATATTGGATTCATCATTACTGTCACCAAGTTTGTCATGGCTATATGCCACCTTTTTACCCAACCACTTTCGACAATCAAAAGTCGTCATTCCCGACACTTATTCTTTTCCACATATTTCCCATTTATAAGTTCTAAGACATGACTATACCTTAGTCATTCTTTTGTTTACCATTCACGTGTAACAATCATTACATTGTTTATTCGGATTCCCGCCGAATATCCAAATTCCATTTCCAAGGATCCTATTCAAAAATGGAAAATTTCATCCATAGTAATAATTCTTATCAAGACTTAGTACTTCATTGTACTACTACATTTCTGTTAGAAATACTCACCATATCTCGTGTCTCATCCTTTTTACATATTAGTATCAACCCTTATATTCTTACTATATGCGACACATTTGTCTATAGTCCTTTCCAATACACGCTTCCACACACATCACTAACCGGGAAGACTATTCCCAAAAATAAATCCCCATGTCGTACAACTCGTTTCCAATTTCTAAAAGCACCAATTCGTGCAACAACCAAACAATTAAGCCATAATCACATAACATCAATCTTCACCTAAGATCTCCGAGGCTGCATCATGAACCCCCCTCTAGATTTCCTTCCGGGAAGACTTCCCCTATCAACTCACTCGTGAGTTCCTTTCACAACATATTGTACCGCACTCTCTTTCCAAAAGTTTCATACTACACGTTCCACCGTGTCAACGCCTCACCCTTTAATTATATGGATGTCAAACCCATCATATCTTTCTTTCTTCGCTTACTACTCTCTAGCACTTTCTCAATCCACCGAATCCACCAATCGTGACCTCCGGTTCAGAACTTCCGATTTACTCAACGGTTTTACATGCTATGACAACCTTATACAACATCCTTCCATTTCTTCCGACTAGGTCTGGCCACCTCTTTATGTAGCTACTTCTCACTACGGACTTCGCCATTCGATGATTCTTCCTTCGTACGGGTATTGGAATCATTCCTCCTACCCTTAAACATACGGTTATCAATAGTCTATTTCACATTCTCATCCATAACCCTTCCCAATTTAGTGGAGCTCGTCCACTTTTCACATTCATTCTTTCGCCATAACAACGTATTCAACAAACAAGATTCAAACGGTCAGCTCAACAGTTAAAAACAACACAATTAGATCAAAACATGGCACTTCTCATAGGGGTCGACCCTATCATACTAATGCCCTACAGTCTCAAAAGACTCACATTGCACACTGCATAACAACTTCTATAGGTCCCCTAGGTTCAACCCTAAACTTAACATAAAGTCTCAAGGTCAACCTATCGATCTCAAGGAATCTTACATTCCTATTGCTACAGTCTAAGACTAGGATGGACATCCAACCTAATTCACTTAAACTATAGCTCTGATACCAAGTTGTAACACCTCAATTTTCAAAACACTTTTTAAAACATATTTTTAAGTAAAAACATTACAATTCCGATATTCCTCAAAATACGGTTTAACAAAAATCATCAAAGTTTGTCAGAGTATTAAAGCCGGTGTTACAAAAACAATATCATAGCCATAGGATAAACGAGAACTACCTACGAGCTCCCGAGCTAAACAACACTAGGCCACTTCTAACGCGACCCTCTAATCCATCGATCCTGAACCTGAGTACATAGCAAAAACACAAACATAGTACGTGAGACAAAATTGCCTCGTGAGATACATGGGTTTTAGACCCGATAAACAAATAGTCAAATAATATTATTAAATCTTAAAATAATATTACTAAGTTTGTTTTGGGTCACTTTATCACTTTCATCATTGGCCAATATCAAGATAATCGGAATGCCTCCAATCTATCGAGACCATCATTTCCACGGTAATCGGAATGCCTCCAATCTACCGGGACTCATAGGTATTGGGTAATCGGAATGCCTCCAATCTACCACTAACCTTAAGGTACCGTAATAACCGGAATGCCTCCAATCTACTACGGCCCTAGGGACATCATCATCGTCATCGTTACTTATCTTTTATCGTTATGAGCTTATAGCTCCATCATTTCTCAATCATTCAATCCTTTCATCATCATATAAGCAATTCATCATAAATCACATAAAAGACTAAATTACTTAAAGACTCGACAAAATCATTTAATCATAAAACATTTACTAGCTATGTACCCAGTTTGTAAGTTCACATGTACTCACCTTAGCCAAGCTTATCCAATGTTGTGTTCCTTGAACACCAATATCACTTCTCAAGATTTGAATGCCTCAAATCCACCAACCGGTAACCTATTATCAAAACCAATACAATGGTTTGCGTCATTTATCAATACTAACTACATAATCCATGGCTAGCTAACTACTAGCACCATTTTCCCCAAAATCACCAAACCCTAAGTTCATAAATCACCACATTTCCGTGTATCCAAAACATGACCACGTTTTCCTTGACAAAATACCATAGATCTAAGTTATTTCACTTCCATTTAACCATTCATGAACAAATCCATAACTAGGGTTTATGATTCAAGCTTCCCTACTTGAATCTAAGACTTATAACACAAGAGAGATGAAGATTTACCTTAGATCTTCAACTAGGAACAAGAATCTCCAAGATTTGATGAAGAAATCAGCTCCAAATGATGGTTTGCACCCAAAATCGCCTATGAACTCGAGAGAAGAAAACTAGGGTTTATAAATGCATTAAATGAGCTTCAACCCGACTTTAATGCTGCCAGATAGGAGATCACGACGCGAACAAAGTTCGCGACGCGAACTTTGCGTTTCTCCAATACTTCGCGATCGTTATGCTGGCGGGAACTATTCGCGACGAAAGGCCAAACTCTCTGGCCCATGTTCCCGATCGTGATCTTCACTTCGCGACGCGAAGTCCCTTAGGCAGCAGGGCTGCACTTTTTCATCTTTGGTTCGACCCGGTTTCGCCCATAACTTTCTCATACGGTGTCCAAACGACACGAAACCAATTCCTACGTTTCTGAAATGAATTATCCTTATTTATCATATTTTCCCAAATTTTATTTTATTCAAATTTCGGGTCGTTACACTGAATCGGGCACTATATATATATATATATATATATATATATATATATATATATATATGTCTCCCCCTATATATGGAGCTTGGATTTGACTTATATTTGCCCACGTGTCATTTTCAACACTTCTTATTGGCCTCTTTTGATGACGTGTAATTACCCTTAAATGCCACATATACAATGTTCAACTACTGTATTTGAATTTCACAATTATGGAATACTTCAACGAAAATTTAAAATTTAGATACCCAATATATGGAAACATTTTTTTATAAACCGAAGATATGGGAAATTCAAATTTAAACAAGTGTATATGGTAAAATTAAATCTTAAAAACGAATATTAATGTCTATTTCAAATCTATTATGGTACGAATTTAAACTGAAATCTCAAAATATATGGGAACATTAAGGTATATATGGGCGCTTTGAAATTCCCATGTATAATCGGAGGTTTTACAATTTAATAACAATATTATTTAAAATTGAAATCAATAAAGATATTATATTTAAAAAACGAAAATTTGTGCTTTACAAAATTTACGAGATATTTTGAATGTCTATCAACAATAAGATTTCAGATATTTTAATTCTTTATGAGCCTATTTAAACCATATACTGTTATT
Source organism: Calendula officinalis (assembly GCA_963853835.1). Lineage (NCBI taxonomy): Eukaryota > Viridiplantae > Streptophyta > Magnoliopsida > Asterales > Asteraceae > Calendula > Calendula officinalis. The sequence goes on along the minus strand of OY970830.1, from coordinate 3,302,454 downwards.
AACGTTTACCATATAATTTTATAGTTTTAATCAGTGCCCTGCATTCATAAACAGCAACAGGTATGAATCAAAATTCATGCATGCTTTTAAAACATTGTTAATTGTATGTATATTCCGTATTTGATTTCATATGTTTTACATTGTGTTATCTTGTAGTGATATTTTGTGCCGCAGATGCTAATCTTCACGATACGAGATAATTAGCCTCAATTCTTTAATGTTTTGTAAAGTTTTTTTCAATTTCAATTAGGTCTTCGAGAAATACAATGTAAATTTAGAATACACAATGTCATTTTTAAGAGTTCGTAACATCTTTATATTTTTCAATATTAAATAACAGTTTATGCTTTAATTTTACGAAAATTAAAGCCTATTATTAAATTGAATCCCTAAAAACAGATTTTTTTTCATTTGAAATTATTTTCGGTATTTCGGTAATCAGTGTAACACCACAATCTAGAGCTATTTTTTTTAAATGCATACGGAAGCGATTTAAGAAGCCATAAATCCTAAATTATTACACATCATAAAAACTTTACATATTAACTAAATATATAAAACATTTAAAGGTGTTACTAAAACAGGCTCGACCCAGTATACAAAATCAGAGTACGGTCAGACTTCCAAAACCCGACTCTAGACAAGCTAAATCCACAACCTGAAAAGAGTCAACAAATGAGGGATTAGCACAAAGTTAAGTGAATAGAAATAACAATCAATTTGCATAACCACAACAAATTAAAGACAAGAGAAATCAATCTGGAAACCCGTCCAAACTTCCACAAGCAATTGGACGTTATGAGAGTATCGGCGGACTTGCAAGGTACCTACAACTGTTGTTGGCCGAACAACAGTTTACCGATGGCCACTTTACTATTAGCACGGTACTCACCCCTGACGGAACACATTCGTAGGAGTCCGAGCACCCCATCCAATAGTAACGAAGCCTAGCCAAAACCCACTCATAGCTAAACTCTAGAAAACATGTGCACATACTACCATTAACAATCCCACAATTAATGGCACAACTGAAAATCAAAAAAATGTCAAAAAAATACATTTTCCCAAAAATCAGCCAAAATAGCGCCGCTATCTAAGATAGCGCCGCTATTTTGAGATAGCATCCGCTATTTCAGGTTTCTGTTCGATTGTTCCCGAAACCAGCCAAGATAGCGCCGCTATCTTCCCAGATCAGCCAAAATCCTGCAATTTTTCATGCAACTCTACCATTCTTTAATTTTTGCAATTTACACAAGAAGGAAGGTTAAATCCACTCACCTTTGCTTCCTTTTAGTACCGAGCTCAGTGATCTTATATCACTGAGGCTCCTTCCCTTTTCCTGTACAAAATGAGTACCGAATTAGTTACCCGAAATCATCAATTGTGTAACAAGTATCATAAGCTTAAGACCACATCTTGCAACAACAACTTACAACCAATTACTTGCATTTCAACATATAACCAATACTAAAGTCTAACATTTTATCAAGTCAATTCATTATACAATTTGACTAAAATGCACCTTAGGCCCAAACGGGTCAAAAACAAGAATAGTGGGTCGGAAATCCATACAACACTTTCCAATGAGTTAGACTACATGATCAACATCAATATTGTATATCAAACAAGTTACTTGCATCCAAATGCAAGTTTCACCAACTTTGACCTTATTTAGGTCAAATGCACCAATTGTTAATCAAACGGGTCAAGACCCGAAACCAACACAATCAAGCTTACAATTCATTCAACTAACACATTTCTAACATGAAATTGACAATTAGAGTTTACAAGCCATACAAGACTAAAAGTCAACTCCCAGGTTGACCAAAGTCAACAATCTACAAATTTAGCTAGTTATGACTAAATTTCCATCTAGCCAAACACTACCATTTCTTAGGCATTATCTCAATAGTTAACTAGTGATCTTCTTACTTAACAATTACCATTCTAACATGCATAATTTAACATAATAACACCTTAAGAACAACAAGATTCACATTTCACCAATTTAGGGAAGATCTCCATCTTCTTCCCCAAGACCACCATTGATGAAGCTTTATGAAAGCTTCACCAAATGAGCTAACACTAACAACAAATCATACAATACTTGCAAGAACTCAAATAAACACCAAATCAAGCATCAATTTCGGATTATGACTAAGATTTAAAGAAACCCACCAACTATAGCAACCCTAGTTTAACAACTACTCATAAACATGAAACCCTAGCTTAAGAAGGAAGAAAACTTACTTAGTTTAGCTTCCAAAAACGAAATCACGGAGATGGCAAGCAAGTGATTAGGTTATGATCTTCAATTTTGAGAGAAAAGCTTCAAGAGTGAGTGTGGTGTGTGTGTGTGTGTGTGTGTCGTGACTGAGAGAGAGAGACAAGAGGAAAGGAAAAGTAAATTGACATCTGTCTCTAACACAACACGTACCCCCACCCCCAAACACAGATAATTTCATTAAAACACAGTACAGGGTATTAACTTCGCAGGTAAATTAAATAGACCTAACTAATTCCAATTTTAACAACGAAAATATTTTTAGAACCCCGGTTCAGAAGTGAACCCAAATATGTAAAAATCATTTTAATATTTAAATATCTCAGATTCACTAAATTTTAACCCCATGGTTAAAATACAATTAATTCAATTAAATCAAATAAAATCATATAAAATATTAAACAATAAAATATGACTTACCGAAAGTAATAAAATATTCTAGGTCGGGTCTCGGGATGTTACAAATCAGCCTCAATTCTTTAATTTTTATATATTGCAAATTGACTTTAAAATATCAATTTCAACCTTAAAAGATTAAATTAAGATAGATTTTGAAGTATAAAATATCATGCTTTTAATACAGTGTTATTAGTTTTTAATGTATATCAGAATTATTGGTATTTTTTTAACACTAAAAATATGGTATTAAACTGATATGAATTATTGGTATTTTTTCTGAATATTTTAATAATTTAATTTTTCAGGAATACTTTTAGAAATTATTGTTAACATTTCGAAATTATTGTTAAAATTTCGAAATTATTTTTAAAAAAAAAATTTATTTCGAAATAGGACCAATCAGTTATGGAGCTTTCAGTAAATCTGTAATTTAATACTAAATTCCATTTTTTTTAGTTTATAATTTTGTTTTTTTTGTATAATCGCATATTTGAATTTAAAAGTCGAATCTGTTTTTATAACCATAAACCTTCATAATACAGAATGTCGTATACAAAGATGGCAATTACATCAATTCAATAACAAATGTCGTTTACAAAGAAGTTTTATTTCATCTTTAAATTTCATATAACATTTATTTATGTATCAAAAATTGTTTCTAATTATTACAATTATGTATTGCTATTTTATTTAAGCAGTATCAATATTTCGTTATTTTTCTATATATCTTTCGAAGCATGTCCGCCCAGTCGGGCGGGCTTTGAAGCTAGTATATATATATATATATATATATATATATATATATATATATATATATATATATATATATATATATATATATATATACTTAGTTTATAATTTACTAGTTCAAACGTAACTAATAGTTAGATAAAAACTAAAAAGACTACTTAGCACTTTGTTGTTTTAGTATTTTGTTATGAATTTGTGGAATAATAACAATATTTTGACTTGTTTAACCTGTTTGACATGCTAATTTATTTAACATGTTTGACATGTAGCTTAACCTGTTTAATTAAACGGGTTATATGGATCAGGTTCGGGTTGAAGGTAAACATGTTATGGTTGAGATGTCCGACCCGTTTATATTAACAAGTCAGTTTCAGGTTAAACGTTTCTGACCGGTCAATCCGCGAACTTGAACCCGTCAACCCGAACCCAACATGAATTGTCACCTCTAGTTTCAGGCTAGTATTTTTACCTCAAACCTGATGGCCTAACCCGAGCCCGGACCTGACAACCGACGGACACTCCTAGTAATAACGATCAAAATCGGATTTTCAACGGGATAAGTAGGTTCATGTAAGTATGTAACACATTTGAAACAATTGAAAACAAAAGAAGAAGAAGAAAACTCCACTTTAGCTTAAAGTTTTTGTGTCGTATGTATTATTCTCTTTCTTTTATTGCTTTATGCGATTGGTATATGGTTTAGCGTAACTCATCCATCGCTTGTCAATTCTTAAGGAGGCCAAGTAATGTCATGTCTCAAGATCCCCAAAATGTTTTTGTTTTGTTTTTCAGTTTTTATTTGATGATGTTGATGTCGAAATGGAAAACCTGATAAAATGAAAGATTTTCTGTTAAACTTGAGAAACACATTTTATGTTCAATCAATTAAAGGTATATGATAGTGAAATGACATTAAGAGTTCCTATAACCTTTCCAAATGGAAAGCTACATCCAACAATAGTTGTGTCACGCCCCTTGAACCACCTAAACTGATCACTCTAGTGCGATCGCGGATTAAGCCGATCGCTCCTATGGGCCCAACCACCAAAACCGTGTGTGTGTGTTTTTCCCCCTTTTCTGCAAGTTTTATTATCATGTTGCTATTGTTCATTTGCGTTTAAAAGATCGTGTATCACTGATGTCATTGACCGAAAGCTAATACACGAAAATAAGCAGGTTAAGGTTGAGGCAATCAGGTTTCGGGTCAGCTTTTAGTCAACTCAACTGTAATGCTTACTAAATAAGTTAGGTCCGGATTGATGATAATTTAAATGAGTTGACATGCTAACCCGATTAAGTATTAAAACTCGTTTAAAAATAGATATATTTATACTTTATTAGTTTATATATATATTTGAAAAATATATACACATTTAAAAATATGTATATACTTTAGTATGTTTGTGCATACACACTTAAAAAGTCGTTTAACCCGTTCAACCCATTCAAACCGCTAGTCTGTTTAATACATTTTATTAAACGGTCATATGGGTCGTATTCAGGTTGAAAGCAAACATCTTAGAATTGAGATAAATATGATCCGTTTATATAAAGAGGTTGGGTTCAAGTTTAATATTTCTGACTCGTGAATTCGAACCCTGCCTAAATTAACACATACCGTGCATCAATAAATGACGAGTATTTGAGCGTCATTTCCTAACAACTTCGTGCCAACCCTGCCTATAGGAAACACATTTTGATGATGACATAACGCAAATTAGCCTTGAATGATGTTTAAAATTCCAAACGGTAGAATCGAAAAGAATTATAATAAATTTTATTTTGGACATCTAATAAGACCTTCATTAATGATTTCACAAATTATTGACTTCAGTATATGATGATTAGTGTATTACAGGTTTATCGTTCGCATAACGATTTCCTTTTTATGTTAAAAGGTGAATACGCTTGGACGACTTAAACACAAAGGCAAGTAACTCTCGAAATAAATGTGAGCTTGGCTAGATTTGAAGTTAACTAAGAATGTTAAAAGTGCCATTAACTATCTTTAAGACTTTGATACCACTCAATGAAATAAAAAGAATCTTTATATCATACTGATGTTAAAGATATCTATTAATATTTACCTATAGTACATTTATCATACAAAGTAATACTGTTTATTACAAGATCATAGGAAACGGAACGGAAGTGAAACGGAGTAACATGTCTTTAAAAGTTAATATATATTAGTTTTTATAAGAACTACTATATATTAGTATTTATAGGAACAAATACGTGTTGCTACCTCAGCCCACTTGGTAATACACTTCCTCAGCTAACTCATGGTTGGCTGTTTGATCCTTGCGACCTACTAATTCGGTGTTTTCATATTCTTAATAGCCATGCTTTTTGTTAAAAGTAAAGATAATGAAAGGCTATTAAATTATTAAATAAAATCTTATTTTAATCAAATTATATTATTATTATTTGGTTCTTTGAACATTATAAATTGGATCTAAAAGATAATAGAGCGTTATATAGATTTAGTAATTTTATACGGATTTAATAATTTGACTCTGGTGTTTTAATATTTATAAAATATTATTTATAATAAAATATTTATAATGTTAGATATGTACCATAATTTTTATTTTCGTATATTATACATGTGTCGGGACCATACATAATAATATTTTTTTAAATACTAGAAAACTACATTTATTACCCCTAACAGGCTAAAACATTTGTTTTTTTTCATCAATATTATATACTAATATTTAACACATAATAAAACTAAACTTCATTAATATTTTACACATACCCTTTATACTACTCCTAATTCTACACCATTGTCTACAACGGGACTCGAACCCTTAACCACAAGCCAAAGGAAAACACCTTCTAACACCTTATATCGCTAGACTACAAGTCCTTTGGTAAATAAACCATAATTCATCCGTATCAAAGTAAGTGACACACTTTCCATTTTGAGGTGTATCAAAATAAGTAGACACTTTGAAAACTTTACTTATTTGGTAAAAATAGAGGGATCCATACCCACTAACTATCGACTTTAATAAAGTGAAATTACCTTTATACCTTACTTTTACTTTTAAAACTCATTAATATCACTTTATTCAAGAAAAATGGGATTCATTCTCCACTAATTATGTACTTTAATCTATATTAACCTCTACTTTAATTTTTTATCTTAAAAAGCGTGTAAGTCAGTTTATGTCATACGGAGGAAGTATTAGTTATTGATTTGAATTTCATGATTTGCCTTTCGATTAATACAGACATAAATTATAAGGTAGTTGGGGTTTTTTCGATACTTATTTGGTAATTAAAGAAAGTGTTTTTTTTAACTCTTTCATGATGTTGTATTTTTTGCTTTTAAATGCTACTTTACAATTACGTTGCGTCAATAAAAACTTATAATTAATAAACTAAACTTTGACATGTTCTAATTACATAAAACTAGGTAAACAAAAATAGAAAATTTTATAAATTAATGTATTCAATTTTTTTTAAAAATTATAACAAACATAACAACCTTTAGAGTTAAAAATATGCATTTCACGTATCTTGCACTATATTTTGAATTTTAAGAAACCACCAAAAATTATATTATTGGTATTGTTGTAATTACAATACATGATCCTACATCATATTATTCGTTCATAAATTGAAAAAATAAATTTGATCAAAAGTGGATCTTAATGTCGTCGGAAAAACTACGTTTAAAAACCCGCAACAACGTGCGGGGAGCATAGTACTCGTTTACGATATAAAAGGTAAAGAATAAACGAAGATACGAGATCGATATATGATGGATATAAAAATAGTCAAAGTAGCTAAATGTCTTATCACAAGGTACACGTGCCGTATGTACATGCTACGTTTTTTTGGAACACTTATTTAAGAAATTGGTTTAATTTTAGGATTTTATTAATGACAGCTCTTAGGGCTGTATCTAACATCCATAAAATACTTGTACATTCATTGATAGAGTATTGTTCCTAAAATTCAGGGACATTTTTATATTAATTATGTCTTGTTATTGATAGCCTAGGATCCGTCATTATCATTTTCCTTAATTTTATTAAAGCATATCTTATTTAAGAATAGGTTTAATTTTGATTTTTCTGAAAGGATAATTTTTTTCTGTGTATCATAGTAAGTTTGTTTTATTCTTATAAGGTGTTAAAGGATATAGCATATTGAAGGTATCTATTACTAATAGATTTATGTATAGTAAGTATGAATTTATAAATTGAAAGATTTACAAATTAATGAAATGACATAACATGGGGAAAAAATAAATATTTAGAAAGATATACTAACATACGAGTTCTAAATTCAAGTATTTAAATTGTTAAGTTCATTAATAGATGATAAATGATAAGGAATTAAGTCTTGATAGTTAGCATTTGATGATTAATCTGTGTTAGGGGTGTTTGATTAAGTAGGATAAGTTAAAAGGGGCAAAAAGCTGAAAATTGCAGCATCTGGGTAGATAGCGGCGCTATCTCGAAGATAGCGGCGCTATCTTGAAGATAGCGGCGCTATCTTGGCTGGTATCCAACAGCGACTCGATTTAGCGTTCGGTAAAACGCGAAAAATTTGAGAAATAGCGGCGCTATTTTAGAAATAGCGGCGCTAAAAAGCGCGGGGTCAAGATAGCGGCGCTATCTTGTAGATAGCGGCGCTATCTCGTGCTGAACAGACATAAAATCGAGTTTTTGACCCATTTCAGCTCATTTTCTTCATAAATCGAGTTGGTGACTGCTCTAGGCGATTTTGGTGAATCAAAGACGAATATTGGTGCAAATCAAAGGGGTTTTCTTCATATGATCAAGCTATAAAGGTAAGATGCTTATTTTTTTTGTTCATGCAAGTGATTTAGGGTTAAAATTTGAGAAGAATCAAGAAGCTTAGTTAGGGTTTGAGTTATAAATCTGAAAATTGATATTGTATAGTTGTATAACTAGATTTTTATTTGTGAAAGTGGTAGTAAGCATGTGATTATGCACTTAGATGTATAGTTAGAAGTCTAGGGTTTTGGGGTTAATCACCAATTTGGGGAAATTGGTGATTAAGGGTCATACTAGTTGTGATTATAAGTTTGTATATTGAATGAGACAAGTATGATTGTGATAGGTAAACAATTTGGAAATTTTAATGATTATATCAATCGGTGACAATGGAGTTTGACTAAAGGAAGTACTTGACTCGTATTGGCAATTTCTTAATTCCAGGTGAGTTCCCTATGTGCAATGTGTATACTTTTAATTATATATACTGTAACACCCTAAAATTTACAAGATTTTTAAAATTTTTGAAAACAAAATTATAATCAAAAGGTCCCATAAATAAATCTCAGAAATAAATATTTAACATTTAAAACGTATTTATTGCGGAAATAGTTAAGGTAAAGTAAAGTGTTTTAAAATATTAAATGATGTCCACATCAGTAATGAAAAGATACAGCGGTCAACCGTCCACCTTCTCCTTTCCTTTGCTGGTACCTGAAACAATGTGGGGGAAAGTTTGGGTCAGCTGGGGAAGCTGAGTGAATAATTCTCAAAATGCAAACAATCATAACATACAACACATGAGGGCACATCGGTGTACTCCTACTCAGAATCTACTCGATTAATTACTCAGATTTATTTCTCAGATTTTATTACTCAGATTTTAATTTATGTAGCGCGCTAGTGTGACTTGGGACGAGAGATCAACCTCGACCCGCCTCACACAACCTCAACACCTGTACTCTTCGGTGTTGAGTCAAAAAGGCCTGGCACCAGTACTCTTCGGTGCCAAGTCAAAACGTCTGACACCAGTGCTCTTCGATGTCAAGTCAGATATATTATGTTTAATGTTTAACTCAAAACTCAGAAACTCAGAGCTCAGAAACTCAGAACACAAGATGCTAGATCACAGATAACTCAGATAACAGATAACTCAGATAGCAAATATGGTGCAAGTAATGTAACACGTAAGTCATGCATGTATAACGTTAAAACTGAATACACGGTGAGAATACTCACCTCGAGAAACGTAAGCTCCAAAGGATTCCCGACAGTCAAAGGTACGGCACGTTATCTCCTAGGCGGTCCTAAAACCAAAAACGAAACCCTGAATTAAAATTCTACCCGAGGGCTTATTTCAGAAAGCTGGCAGCACCCGTCAGTCTCACGGAAACTGCCATAACTCCTAAACGGCTCATTAGATTTTTCCCATATTTTTACCACGACAACTAGACAACCAGAACTACAAATTACTGTGAGACGGTCACTGGCCAAAAACAGACTCTAAGGGACTTAAAATGGTCTCACAAGACAGACGTGTCGCACAGGTCCATTCATAGCAGCCTTGTATTAAAACAGCTATAACTTTTAAACCGTAATTCGGATTGACGAGAGGGTTGCGGCGTTGAAAAGCTAACTCAGAAATCAAGGTTCCAGCACGGGCCAAAAACTCTAAAAATTATTTTAAGCACATCAAAAACAGTCTAGAACAGGAGGGCAGATTCTGCCAGAAACCAGCACGGGCCAAAACTCTAAAAACGTATTTTAAGTGTGACAAAAACAGACCCGAACTTGACCAACAGAATCTGATAAAATTTCAGCATAACGTTTAAAACCCGCTTGAAACCCGACATCAACTCGTTTACTCCCGAGGCACCCAACAGTCCTGAAACCCAATTTATCACAGAAAACTTAATTTAAAATAAATCTAACTCATTTTCTTGAAAACTTCCCTTGTTAGGAAACCAAGAACCCTAAGGTTCGGTTTCCGTTTCTCGATTGATAAAACGTTTAGATTATTTAACAAATGGTCTTAACCCAAACCATACCCGACACTCATTAAATTCATTGGCCAAACCCGACAACACAAAACGAACAATCAACAATCTCAACCAAGAAACCCGAACCCTCTTTGGTTCGATCACACCCCTACGCAAAACGGGATTTGCCTCAAGGTTAATATATAGAAATCGAATGGAATAAGGAACAAAACAAAACTAGAATCTACCGAATCAAATAGGTCTGGCTCGGGATGAAATCTGCTCGGGAATTCTGCTCGGTTGCGGGTTCACTAGCTCGAAAACTATAACATTATCACGGTATTAGAACATAATTCACTGAACCGAATTTAACGAATTAAGAAAGCAAGGATAAACCAGAAAACCAAAGGAAGTAAAACTACCGAATAGAAAAAGAAATACTTAATTATCCTGCTATCTCGACGCACAACAGGAAAAAGGAGGAACAAGTTGGAGCTGCTCTTTGACGGTGGAACACAAGCAGGTGAAGACTTTCTTGTCTCAATTGGTTGGCACTAAGATCACCACGTCACATAAAAAAAAAAAAGATTGCAGCCTCAATATAATACTCCCACCGCCAAATCTAGGAACACATGCTACACCATTCCATCATTCATCGACCGCCAAGAATCCATTAATTCGTGACCTGCTTGCTGCTACTTTTACTCTTCAATTGACGAGAGAAGGAAGGCAGAAACGATGAGACTTTCTTTCTTGCGGCTGATTGGAGATAGGGTTTGGGAGTTAGGGTCGATCAAGGGAAATTAAGTTTAAGTATTAAACACTTGGGCTACAAGCCTCTAATAAATACCAGGTCACAAGAAAGCAAGGCGACTCTCGGGCTTGGGAGTAACACATGAATTCGGCGCGGCTTAAACAATTAAAATTTGGGCCTCACACCCATACCATGCTCGAACTAAGGAAGCAATGGACAAAAGAATTTGGACAAGCACTTATCGGGCCTCTCTTGATTCAATTCAAAACCGAGCTTCAATCGATTCGTCTTGGTCTCTTTGAGTGAATCGCACAAAGGATAAAAAAAAACTGAATCAAAGGGACGATATCAAGGCCTTGGCCTATCGGCCGGCCTCGAAAATTATTAAACGTCTAAGTTATTAATTAGAATTACTTTTAAACTTACATTAAAGAATTAAATGAACTAATGAACTCGACCCGCTAATTAAGGGACCGGGTTAAAACCCGAAAACACGAATTAAAACGTCTAATAAAAAAAATGAACCGCCCAATTACAGGTCACCTGAATGATATTAATTATAAATAATAAAAATGTGATTAAAATAATATTATTTAATTAATACAAATTTTGGGGCGTTACATATACAAATATATAAGCAATATAATTAGTTGGTATTTGTAACAAATTGACATCCTTGGGTATTGTTTCGGTTGTTTAAGATGTTGATATTTCATATGATTGAACTCATCTTTCCTTGACCCGTTTGAGTGGGTTACCTTGAGTGACATTTCATTTCGTGAGGACCCATGGCGGCTCGGGTATTACTTCGTGTAATATGTCGGGCGGTGGACGCGGGAGTACCTGGCGGAGGAGTGGTATGGACCGTGGTGGTGAAGCTGGATCATGGACTCGGTTAGGGGTGCCATGGTCACCTTCATCAGCCTCATTCCCTAATGGCCTAAGAGGGAATGACGCCCTTTGTTAAATCTGAAATTGTACTTCGTTCGTTGTTGACCCGGTATTGATGTGTGATGCTTTGTGATGATATTGTCATGCTAACCCGGTACTTTGACTCGTTACTATTGTTTTGTTTATTTAATGATGATTTATATAATTATTTAGTATAACATTATACATTCTGGAACTCACTAAGCTTTTATAGCTTACACGTTTAGTTGTTACCATTTTTCAGGGATAGACAAAGGCAAGGGCAAGTGCGAGTAGATTCAGGAGTTGGTTAGTTTGAAGCTTTGGAAGAGCTTCTATTTTGGTATAGTCTTTTGGTATAGTATAGTATTTTGGTGTTGTTTTTGGGTTTATATAGTTGGTTTGTATCCGGAGTAGAAAGTTGGTTCATGGCATGTATATTTTCTTTTGGTAATTATGATTAAAACTTGTATTTTGGTTAGGTTATGGAAGTTTTGGTTGTGAATTATGTTTTTAAAAGGTCATTTTGAAGTATGGTCCTTACATATACCATTGAAGATACCCACAGGATCACGAACTATATTCGTATGAATGTTTCATAATTACGACTAAAAGCACAGTGTCATCCGTTAATCTTTGTTGTTCTCCTAAAGTAAACAATAAACAAGACCCACTTATCCAAAACTACCCTCATCTAATTTCAATGTTATTTTTTTAAATATAATATCTGGAATTTGAATTCATAACTTAAGGTAATAATTAACACCTTATATTTTTACACAAATATCATTAGTCTAGAACCTTGAGTTTTTCAATGTTAATGAATGAATAATGGTATTGAGTCTTAATATTTATTCATATACGAATTGAAGTATATAGTCATACTTATTAGATGAAGACATGTGTCAAAATCAATGAATAATATTATAAGAGAGAATTAGTGGATTACACATATTATCCTATTAAGTAAATAGAACTATGAATATAAACAAATGATAAGACTGAATATCATTTCTCTTAATGAATTGACATTTGGCATAATATGTATTGTTAAAGTTTTCTCTGTTCAAAATAGTAAACTTAATTGTCTTTTGAATATTTTAAAAGTGATTTAAAAATTGTTTATTGATTTATATATTTTTTTTAAACTAATAAGTTAAGAAATATTTAGGTAATTCAAAAATACTTTTAAAACATCTTTCTTAATTTTCAAGAAGCTGTTTCCAAAAAGTCACACATATGACTTCTCAAAATAACTTATACTCCGTACCTTAGTTGTAAATTGACAATACTTTACCCTCAAACATTTCTTTTAACTTTAAATTCATTTTACTCTATTAACTTAATATTTCAGCCGACTCCATCAGCCACCATCCAAACTTCCATGATAACCTCCTCCGTCACCACAACCTACCATTATCATCACTATTGTTACCATTATACACTACCATCATCACTACTCACCACCACGTCACCTATTTTAATGTATACATTTTGTAAATCATTTTATTAATTATTCTTTCCAAATCAATTTTATTATAATAAATGGAATATTTTAATTATTATAATATTTTATACTTCCTTTAATTATTGGTAAGCTTCTAGAATAATGAACACTTGGCTTTTATGACTTAGAGAAGACCTTCACTCCTTCGTATACGTAAGAGTCTTCCTTTTTCTAACCCATAACTTACGCACTATTGACTTTTAAAAGAAAAGTCTACGTAACCCAAACTTACTCCTCTCTATTTCCTACTCACCCAATTATTTTATTAATTAGTTATAGGAAACCAACAAAATCATGTAATGACAACATATATGACAAAATAGTATGGCAATGGGGTCGGTCGAATAATATTTTAAAAATATTTATTTTTAATATGTGTAGTTCATTAGGATCAAGTTATTTATCTCAGTATATTCATTTGTATTTATGTGGTTAAATTAGTTTTATTTAGGTTAACTAATATGGTTTTCGGTTTTTAAAAATTAAAAATCTGAACGACAATTATTTGTTTGTTATTTTTGAACTTATAGGTATTCAATTTATTTACATTTTCCCCCAATAACGTCAGTTCATCATGATAGATGAAAACGACACAACGATAGCTGTAGTTTTTTTTTCTTAATTGATTTTCATTTATTTAATATAATTATAATTATTATCGTTTCCTTTTTGCTTTTACTTTAACATTGTTTGACGTAATTATCTATAGGTTTAGGAAACTTTATAAATTTAATATAACACTATTTGACATAAAAGTCAAAAAATAACGATTAACATAGAAGTAACGATAAAATAAAAATAATCAGATAGCATACAAGTGCTTCGGTGCATGTTTACAGTATGGAAATTCATTTTTACACCACAAGTTTTAATACTTATATCACACACTGTACAAGTTTGACAGTTAACTGTACAACCAAACTAAATAATGATTGTGATACATGTCATAAAAGTTGTGATATAAAAATCACCCCTTTCTAGTATACCTAAAAAATGATATGATATCATACTTACTCTTACAAGTTATTATGATCTTGTTTGGTAGCGTGTAAATGAATAAACATCTGAAAGATGTAAATGTATAATTATGTCAGATTTTTACTTTGATATGTATGATTGAGAGTTAGATATATCTAATTAAGAGAAAAAGCAAATTCAATTTTATTATTCAAAGATCGATCAAAAGACCTCAATAAATATTCTAAACATGTTCGATTAAAAAACTACTTGTTAATAAGATCATTAAAAGAGGTTGCTAAACAAGATCTCAATGGTTATGTATGTATAGATCAAGTGGATGATCAACATGTTTTCATAAAATTAAAACTGTATATCAATTTTAAAATCACTGTCGATGTTCTAACAACCATGTTTAAGAGAATAGACGAGTTATTAACTATTTAAAACGAGTACTAAAAAGAATGTTCGATTAATTTGTAACCATTAAAAAAATCATCCTTTTAGCATTATATTATCTTATCATTTCTAAAATAAAAAAATCAAATGTAGTAATCAAAAACCAAACGTAAATTAACAATTTCCCGTTATATATATACGTCACTTTCGTCGAAGCCAAATAACCTGCTGTTAGTAATCCTCCTCGCCATGGACTACGAACAAACCGACCTCATCATCGCCAAATTATCCACCGCCGTCATCTTAATCCTCACCAACAAATTCAATATCTTCATCGCCGTCATCACCGTCTATATCCTCCGACGCGTTCTCAAAGCCATCCACCACCGGCACCAATTTCCGATACTCACCGCTAAATCAAACGCAAACACCGCCACCAAATCTCTATATTGTGCGGTGTGTCTTTACGACGTCGATGGAGGCCAACGCTACCGGCGGCTGCCGCAATGCCGCCACTGCTTTCATGTGAATTGCATCGACACGTGGCTTCAGTCGCGATCTACGTGTCCTTTATGTCGAAATCAGATTCCGTTTCATCTTCTTCCTCGGAAGCAAGAGAAACAGCCTAGTTTCTTATATTTGTTTATTTATTTTTCGATGAAAGCTATTCGAAAGAGAATTCAATCCAATTTTACTAAGATGGTACTCTTCGATGCGGTTGAATGATAACAAATTAAAGTTTTAACTTATATATCGAGTTAATTTACAATTTACATATATGTAATATTTTATTTTACTATGTATAATGCACTTAGTACCATCTCAGTTTAGCAAGTTTTGACCTTCATATCATTAATTAGAGGTTTAATCTAATTGAGTTAGTAAAATAGATTTTGATTATATGATTATAGTTATTTTCCATATTCATATCATTTTATTACCACCACAACCACACACCACCACCACAATCTCAACCCCCACCACCTATCATCATTACGCACCACCACCCAGCACCATTACTCACTACAAGAAATTGGCCATGTCCCGATGAAACGTCGTTACCGCTTATTCTATGACGACGACATAGTTTCTATAGGGTTGGCTAGAATTCAACTTTGGCCAATACTATCGCGACATGTCATCGCGATAGAGTTAGCAGTAAACGAGAAATTGGCCAAAGTTGAAAAACAAACACGTACAAGAACGACATGTCGTCGCGATAGATTGAGAAAAGTTAGTCGCCATAGAATGATTTCGTTATAGTGATTACTATATTACACATGACAATCACTATCTCTAGACTCTATCGTAAAATATAGTTATAGATTAATTAATGCCCTATTGCGAGTACCCTACAAATAGTTTTTTTATAGAGTAAATTACACGAAGGTCTCTGTGGTATATCACTTATTACACCCTTAGTCTTTGAACTTCGTTTATTACACTGTACGTCCCTGGTGTACGTACTTTGTTACACTGATGGTCCTTGCCGTCAGCTTCCGTTAATTTGGGCTGTTAAAAAAAGTTGAATGACAAATTTACCCTTCCAAAAATTACATATGTAGTCCTTTTCTCCTATAAAATAAATAAATTAAAAAGATAAAAAAGAAAAACCTATCCAGCCCCTCACTTGTTTGTCTTCTTCATTCTTTTTCTTTCTTTCACACAAAAAAAAATGGAGTAATTACATTGAAAATTCCCAAAATTAAGAAGTATATTACCAGTCAATAATTCACAATGGGGTGCTTGTTTAGTTGTTTAAAGCTTATCAGGACTTCCTGCACCACCTCCCACCACCTTCTGTACCAACCTCCATCTCTACTCCTAAATCTGCCAATCGAACCCTATAACACAAAAACCCAGATCTGATTTTAGGTTTTAACCACGAACCCTAAAACGCGAAACTCCGATGAGGTCTTAAATCAGATCTGATTCTGACCTTTGGTGCACCAACCTCCGCTCAGCCTTCGCCACAACCACAACCACCAACCCCGCCGATTACCACCACCACCACAAACTGATTCTTGTTAGGGTTTTTGATTTTTAGATTTCCATATGTGTAAGGTATGGGTGTTTGATTTTTATATCTTAGTTATATGTAACAAAGTACATACGATTCTTGCTTGATTGTCAAATCCAATTCTTGTTGTGTGTGTTCTTTTTGTGTGGGAGACATCTTTATAGTAGAGAAAAAGAAAAAGAGAAAGAAAATAAAAGGGGTGCGAAATGACATTTTTACCCGTCATGTGCCAGGCACATGAGCTTTTTAACAGCCCATTTAACGGAAGTTGACAGCAAGGACCATCAGTGTAACAAAGTGCATATACCAGGGACGTCTAGTGTAATAAATGAAGTTCATGGACTATGGTTGTAATAAGTAGCAAACCACAGGAACCTTCCGTGTAATTTACTCTGTAGCTACAATTATTATAGCGTATACTTTAACTAGAAGTTAGAGCTCACAGTTTCGGCTAAAAGTTTAAAAGTCTCCACTCTGTCAAGTACAAATCGATGGTTAAAACCGGTTTAAGGCTGAAAGTGTGAAATCAAACCTTTTGGAATCCATTTGCAAATAATGTGTAAATTGAATGTTTGAACTCCTTTTAATTATTCTATTATTATGAACTAGTCTCTTTTCTCGGGCCGGGTAAATTCATAATGTTTATCAAGTCTTTTTATTTAACTTTTGAATTAAAAATTAAACTCTTTTTTCTCTTAACCAATCATATCTAAAAGAAATATAAATCATTAATACTTTGTGTCATTTAGATCTTAATCAAACTGCCAAACATCAAGTCTAATATCTTTGAAAATAGAGTTCTCATAATTAACTATAGCTCTAGCAACTTTTTTTTTTCACTTACTAGCCTATAACCCGTGATAAATCACGGGTGGCTTATAAAAAGTTTCATAATTTTCATAATCTCTAATACTATATTTATTGAAATTTTTTAAAAATTGAAAAGTTACAAAGCATAGTAATACACAAAAAGGCTTCCTACATCATCAGTGTAGGTACAAAATTAAAGAAGTAACAATACATACATAAATGATACATAAATACATACATTAGTACATTTAATTTTAGGGAGCTGAAATTAAGAAAATCGATCTTATAGTTCAATTTCGGAGTCACAATTTCGCTTCTATTCTCGAAGCTCAATGTCCTAAAAACACTCAATTTTATCAAAATCAAGAATTAAAATAAAACGGATGCGAATAAATAAGAACATGTTAATAGCTTAAGAGAAACATTTTGTCATTAAACAAATCCTAAAAAGCATCCACAAAAAACTTAGCAAGTGTTTTTAGCTTTTCACTAATCGCATCTTGATCCACAAGTCCATAACAGCATCAGTATTGATTGCAAATATTTCTCCAGTCTACATTCAACATGATTGTTCTGCAATTTTATAAAAACCATATCAAATTTTCAATATTTTTTTAAAACCCGTATCCATATAATCAAAACTTCGATTAGTAAATAGAATATAAAGAAAAATGAAAATGAAGTCTCTTTCTTTTGATTTGTAGATAGAATGTAAAGCAGAATAAGACTAAAAACATGATTGCTTACTGAAAAAGTTACAAAGCATAGTAATACACAAAAAGGCTTCCTACATCATCAGTGTAGGTACAAAATTAAAGAAGTAACAATACATACATAAATGATACATAAATACATACATTAGTACATTTAATTTTAGGGAGCTGAAATTAAGAAAATCGATCTTATAGTTTAATTTCGGAGTCACAATTTCGCTTCTATTCTCGAAGCTCAATGTCCTAAAAACACTCAATTTTATCAAAATCAAGAATTAAAATAAAACGGATGCGAATAAATAAGAACATGTTAATAGCTTAAGAGAAACATTTTGTCATTAAACAAATCCTAAAAAGCATTCACAAAAAACTTAGCAAGTGTTTTTAGCTTTTCACTAATCGCATCTTGATCCACAAGTCCATAACAGCATCAGTATTGATTGCAAATATTTCTCCAGTCTACATTCAACATGATTGTTCTGCAATTTTATAAAAACCATATCAAATTTTCAATATTTTTTTAAAACCCGTATCCATATAATCAAAACTTCGATTAGTAAATAGAATATAAAGAAAAATGAAAATGAAGTCTCTTTCTTTTGATTTGTAGATAGAATGTAAAGCAGAATAAGACTAAAAACATGATTGCTTACTGAAATCTAGAATAACAATTCGAATGGAAATTAAATAACATTATAGTAAAACATATACACTATGGTCACCAAGTTCTCGTTACTTTTGTCAGAGAGATCCACAAGATCTACCAGTAAACCACACAAATAGCAGATTGTATTTAATAAAAGCATGTACACAAATAATATACGTACATCTTACGTTTTTTCTCCCGTGATAATAAATAAAATTTGTAAACTATGCTTACCAAGTTCTCGTTATCATTCTCTGAGAGATCCTCAAGATCTGCCATGAAAGAATCTTCGAGAGTTGCCTGGATGCAAGATATATAGAGATAGAGATTTAATTTTGTAACCGAAAATTCAATAAAAGCATGAAATAAAAACGTATTATGGATGTTTTAAAATATGAGAATTTTCCTAGAAGTGGTATGCATTATGTAGGAAGGAATGAGGTTGTGCCAAGTGGACTTCATGAGGTGGCCTAGAAGTGCCAAGTGGATTTGTCTATGTGGTAGAGATTTAAAAAAAGCCTCTTTTATTATGTATAGAGATTTTTTTTTTAAACGGCAAATCTATTTTTTTTTTTCCCACTTAAAAGATTGTGGTACTTTATGGTTAAGGTTTTGAATGGTGAACGATGATACTTAAAGTACCAATATTTGAACATTAAAATCACTTATGAAAACAACTTTAAAAACTGTAATACTTCCTCCGTATCAAAATAAGTGACACACTTTCTATTTTGGGGTGTATCAAAATAAGTGACACACTTTGAAAACTTTCCTTATTTGGTAAAAATAGTGGGACCCATACCCACTAACTATCCACTTTAATAAATTGAAATTACCCTTATACCCTTACTTTTACTTTTAAAACTCATTAATATCACTTTATTCAAGAAAAGCGGGACCCATTCTCCACTAATTATGTACTTTAATCTATTTTAACCTCTACTTTAATCTTTTACCTCAAAAAATATGTAAGCCAATTTGTGTCACTTATTTTGATATGGAGGAAGTAAGATCTTTTAGAAAGAGTAATGCCCGAGACAACTCATTTTATGCATTAATGACGTCCTATCCAGAAAAAAATGATAAGACAATATACAGAAATAGATCAAACTAACTTATTATTTTTTTATTTATTTGAAATCCTTTTTTACTTTCTCATTAAAAAAACAAATATAATTCCTAACATTCCAGATCAAAATAATAAATTACATGTTAAACTTAATTTGAATAAAACTCATATTTTAAAACAACATCGATCTCAAATCTTTATAATCGCATCCGTTTCTAGGACTGGAAACTTGATTAAGACATTATTTAGACGTTGTTAAAATCATCTTTATATGAATATAAATCGTTTAATATTTATCGTTAAAAAATCATTTAATTTGAAGCCTTTCCTTTAAATTTTTTTAACGGCGGTCTTTAATTTGTATATATAAAAAATTGGTATATATCTATAATAGAACTGGGTAATTTCAATACAGATTTAGTCTTATATACAAAATTTACATAACCAATTTGACATTATCAAATATGTAATTTATGTAAGTCGAATATGTAGTTCATGTAAGTTGAATATGCAGTTGATTTAAATTAAATATACGTTTTAATCTCAACTATAAATTATCTAGATCTAAAGGTTAATATTAATTTTTAATATTTCATATATAAAACTAATTTTATATTGATTTTTGTTCTACTAGGAGTCTAGGACCACATCTTAAATTAATTGAAAATGATAATTTATAACTATATTTATGCGTGGGCCGGTGGGCGTGGGCGCGGGCGCATATGTACGTAAAGCCATAAAGGCATCGCAACGGGCCGAGTAGAGTGGTGTTTTTGACTCATTTGAAAATTTTCCACTTCTTTACTTCCTAATGGGTTAGTTTTTGGATTATTATAAGCCGAATAAAAATTTGCTTAAAAAGAAAACACATGCAATATTTTGAATAATTATTTTTATTAAAACGTTTAAATAGTTATTTAGAGAAATGTTCAAGATAGTCCAAAAATTTTGGCTAGTCCCAAGGGACAATTAATAGCTATTGGATCAAGAAAAAGTCAAATGTCAAGATCAAGATTCAAACCATACAAGCACATGTGCTGCAATACATCAATACCCCACCCACCTCCGGCGGCCGGAGGCGGCGGCGATGGGCGGCGGCGGATGGCGGCCGGAGGTGGCCTCCGGCGGTGGTGACCGGTGGTGGTGTTCGTGACTGGAAGCACATGTGTTTGAAACACATGTGTTTTGAAAATAAAGGAGTGTATATGTACAGTCAAACACATGTGTTTCAAGTAATGAAGCACATGTGTTTCATAACGTCAAGCACATGTGCTTCGTGATTCAAACACAAATGACTTGCTTGTAAGTTACATGTGTTCAGGAACAAAACACATGTGCTTGGCTTTATGAAGCACATGTGCTTCATAATGATATGTTCGTCACTTGTTTTGATTTTTTTTCTTGTTAGTGAAGCACATGTGTTTCATAACGTCAAGCACATGTGCTTCGTGATTCAAACACAAATGACTTGCTTGTAAGTTACATGTGTTCAGGAACAAAAACACATGTGCTTGGCTTTCATAATGATATGTTCATCACTTGTTTTGATTTTTTTTCTTGTTAGTGAAGCACATGTGTTTCATAACGTCAAGCACATGTGCTTCATAATGATATGTTCGTCACTTGTTTTGATTTTTTTTCTTGTTAGTGAAGCACATGTGTTTCATAACGTCAAGCACATGTGCTTTGTATGCTCCCCTGTGTGTTTAGGAACTCATGTTTTAGTGACTTGAAACACATGTGTTCCGTGACCTGAAGCACATGTGCTTCGAAGTAATATGCTGTGTTTTAGTGAAGCACATGTGTTTCAATACATCAATACCACCACCACCCCATTACCACCAGCACCTTCACTGTCAGCCACCACCACCGCCGCCGGCCAATGACTAGAATTTATTCCTTGAGATTATGCAAAACCCTTGGACTTCCTAGAATACACCTCTAGTTATTTAATATTATATTTATCATCATATCTAATTCACAAATATATTTTTTCCATTCCCGGACAAAATTGATGTTATCCAAACGCTAGCCCATATCGCCAACTTTACTTTTCATCATTGTCTAAACATTTTCTTATTTAGAATAATCTGAAATATTTTAATATTTAGGGCCCTTTCATTATTACTCTGTATTAAAGATTCGAAGTGTAACCCTCTAGAGTAATCGTCTTAGGGAAGATCTGACCCACACACTTAAGTATACACCACTCGTGCCAACGTCATGCCGGTGGTTAATCCGACGGTTGTCAGTTTTTTCAATCGTTAACACGCTTTTTCAATTGGGTGCCTTCGGTTCTTCTCGTTGGCTAGTTGAAGTGAAGGGAATGAGGGGAGATGGGACGTAAGGGGTTTCTAATGTGGTATTATTTGTTTATGCTTACTGACTTCTCGTGTTAATCAAAAGTCTCACCGGAGATTTGAAGATTTCAAAATTTCAAGATTTACAAAATTGTCGAAAATGCATCTTGACTTTTTAGTGTGTCTACATCAAAATTATTAAATTTTGTACAGCGTGATGCATCAATAGTTTATATGATATATAAATCATCTCTAAGAAAATGGACTCCAAATTGATTGAAATGATTTTGGGCCAGAGATTTTAATGCTCGCCATTAAAATTGATTAACGTCCCATTGGAACATGTCTTTGTTCCAAAAAATCTTGAATTTCATGCTCATGCGTCTTCTTTACTTTAGAAAAAACATGTCATGTTTATAGATTTTTATGTCCTTTGTGTTGTTGTTCACTTGTTCCTCAGCCATATGCATTCTTCTGAAATGTTCTTCATCTATTATCGCATAATATATCGCTCTAGTTTTATAATTTTAACCTTGTGATACAGATAAAATAACTTGCAACGTTTTACATCGAAAAACTTGATTAGTTGCGGACATGTGGTCTTTATGCATGACTTTTGCATTTGGGTCATTTTCTTGCTTTTTGTTGTTGGTCCACAACAACAATAAACTGGTGTACTTACCACGACTACTAAACAAGATTAAACACAAAGGAAACTCGCATTGAAAAGTAAAGCAACTAACGAACACAAGTTTTTCAATGATTAAATTTTTATTGATTTAAAAACTTAATACACATGTGGTTACGGAAATACAAGTAAAAAAGAAACTCTAACTTGTTTTTGATATACTTATCTTCAGTAGCAAAATTGCATAATAGTAAAGGAATTCAAAATAATTTTTTGGATGTTAAAAGTCTCAACAGTTCATCTTAATTTACAAATTATACTTACTATTAACAGTTAGTCTCAACAGTAATTTTTTTGTAACGGTCCACCGACAATTCCATGATAAAATAGTGGCTCTGTTCTTGATCCACTTCACCATCTTTTCCTTCAACTAACTGCCCATTACACGCCTTAAATTACAATAAATTCGACAATATAATAAAGTTAAATAAATAAAAGTTTTTGTTGTAAGACATATTAGCTCAACCATATAAGATCATCATAAACATTCTCATTAGACATTGAATATGATACATAAGGTTCATAAGATACAATAGACAAGGAAATGTGTAAAAAGACAAGTACATAAGACCTCTATTTATAGGGTAGAGTTTAGTATGTTAATGGTGTACACTTTATGTACATAAAGTGTACTTATGAAGGTGATAAGTATTTCATAAATCCTACTTATGAAGGTGGTAAATGTGACCAACCATATGAGTTACAACACTCCCCCTTGGTTGCTTAGATTTACACCGAATCATAGTTGTACTTCTTCGTTTTGTATCTTCAGACTTCGTCTCGTTAAAAACCTTGTTGGAGAAAACCCTTTGGGACAAAAACTCTGGTCGAAGGACAAAAGAGTACGATCTAGATGCCTTGAGCGAGGTAAGGAACCATATACGGTGTGCCTCATTAAAACCTTGTTTAGAGAAACCCAGTGGGACAAAAACTCTAACGAAGGACAAAAGAGTGCACAATGGTTAATAAGTACTGTATCTTCAGACAATCCATAAAGCATTCGCTTCGTTCAAAACCTTGTCGGAGAAAACCCTTTGGGACAAAACTCCAGCCGAAGGACAAAAGAGTACGATCTTGATGTCTTGAGTCATATAAGGAACCATATATGGTGAGCCTCATTAAAACCTTGTTTAGAGAAAACCCAATGGGACAGAAACTCTAACGAAGGAGAAAAGAGTACACAATGGTTAAGAAGTATTCAACTGGATACTCCCCCTGACTTAAACAATTCTTAGTGAGAGCGGGATACGGTTAGTGTCTCATTAAAAAAACTCTGTCAAGGTAAACCCAATGGGACAAAACCCTTGGACTAAAGGGAAAAAAAATACACAAGCATTCGCCGGGATGCTCCCCCTCACATGCACTCAACAGGGTGCAAAACATACGTCAGGATGCAATTATTATTCTCACTCAACAGGGTGCAAAGCATACGCCAGGATGCAATCATTATCCGCACTCAACATTGTGCAAAGCATACATCAGGATGCAATCATTATCTGCACTCAACATGGTGCAAAGCATACATCAGGATGCAATCATTATATGCACTCAACAGGGTGCAAGGCATTCATCAGGATGCAATCGTTATTCGTACACAACTAGGTGCATGATATATGTCATTTATCTAGCTCAGAGACTTTCCTAAGTCAAATAGCTTTGACATGTTTTGGAAAGAATACTTCGACAGTGACTTGGTGAACAAGTATGCATGATTCTTATTTGATCCAATATGTTGCACTTCAATGAAATTCTTGTTGTTCATGTGTAAAGAACAATTTCGGCGATATGTGTTTAGTGTTATCCTGCTATGATATAACCATGTTTCGATTGATAACAACGGTGTTATCTTCATATATGACAACTGGTTAATTGGGATCATAAGCTAAATCACATTTACTTCGAATATGGACACTTACATCTTAAAGCCATACACACTCTTTAGTCGCCTCAACGAGCGCAAGTACGTAGTTCAGAGTCATTTTTAGAAGTATCAACTAGAGTCCATTTACAAGACCTCTAGGATATCGCTGCATTCCCTATGGTAAAGACATAACCAGATTGGGAATGCCCCTTGTGCAGGTCTGATAAGTAAACTGCATTGGCATAGCCGATAAGGGTCGCGTTATCTCGAGTATCAATCACACTAGATCCACTCGATGACGCGTAGGGATAGAATAGACCCATATTCGTACTAACTTTAAAGTAACGAAAGATGTCTTTAATACCATTTCAATGGTGGCGTGTTGGCGCATTGTTATGCCTAGTCATACATATCACAACACATACGATGTCTAGTCTAGTACATTGGACCAAGTACAATATTGCGTTTATTGCACCGAGAGATGAACACACATGGATCAATATCTCATCATCATCATCCTCATTTGGATGGAATTGGTCCCTTTTAATGTCTAGAGAATGAATGACCATGGGAGTAGATGGAGGTTTTGTGTCATGGCAACTAAAGCGTCTTAACACCTTTAGGGTGATTCTCTTGATGGAGGAAAAACCCCATCTTTACGGTCCTCGATCTGCAGGCCGAGGCAATGCCGTGTTTTCCCATAATCTTTCATCTCGAATTCCTTCTTCAGGATTTCAGCAGTTTCAAACAACTCTTTCGAGGATCCTATGAGATTCAAATCATCTACATAGACTGCGATAATAACATATCCTGAAGTGGATATCTTTATAAACACGCATGGGCATATTCAAATCTTCAAATATCCCAGTCTGATCAAGTACTCACTTAGACGGTTATACCACATCCGTCTGGATTATATTAATCCAAAAAGTGATCGTCTCAGTCGTATCGAGAACGTGTTCCGTGGTCTAGAACTACTTGATTCAGGAAACTTAAGTCCATCAGGGACTTTCATGTGTATCTCTGTGTCATGATCCCCATAGAGATAGGTTATGACCACATCCATAAGCTGCATATTCAGTTTTTCGAAAACTACTAAACTGACGAAGTAGTGGAACGTTATAACATCCCTTACGTGAGAATACATCTCCTCGTAATCAAGACCAAGGCGTTTGAGAGAAGCCTAGCGCCACGAGGCGAGCTGTGTATCATACAAATCTCATTATTCTCATTACGCTTCCTTACGAATACCAATTTATAATCAGTTGGTTTATCATTAGGTGGTGTTGGAGCAACAAGTCCAAACACTCATACTTTCGGTAAGGAATCCAATTTTACCTGGATTGTGTGTTTCCATAGACCAATCCATTGTACTCAACAATAGTACTTGGTTCCATGTCATCATTGCTCATAATGTCAGTGGCCACTGCGTATATGAGCAACATCGATGACAGTCTCGTTTTGCATCAAAATATCGTCTAAGCTAGCATACTCGACATATATTTTAAGATTATCAGGATGATGAGAAATTGGTGTTTTATCAGGAACACGCTTCTCTAATACACTCCCGTGATCCTTAATGATCTGGTGTGGCAAAACGTATACAACAGAATTTCTCCTCCTTTGAGGCAGAACATCCTTGGAACCGAACCGGTCTTCCTCTTATTGGGAAGAGCGGCGGACTGGACAACCAATGGTAGCGTCCTTTGCACGGTGGGTTCGACCGATGCAACATGTTCAAACGGAACATGGCGTCTCACAGGGACGTCTTTCCTTGCAGGCACATTTGCAGCGGGTATATTTGATCTCGTGACATTTGCTAAGTCATTAAACGCGGCTGGTAGCTAAATAGCAACATTTTATAGACTTAGAAGTTTGTGCACATCCTTATCACGATGTGCGGTCGGGGGATCCATATGAGACAAATTGGGTACATGTCACGTTCTTTCACGTCGTTCCTTATCAACGTTAACGTGCAAATCTCCCCCTAACGACGGGAAGATTGTCTCATCAATGTCACAATTCGCATGTATAGCGTTAAAGAGATCGCCTGTCAAGGGATCTAAATATAGTATGATAAATGGGGATTAATAATCAACATATATTCCCCGTCGTTTCTGAGGTCCAAATTTCGAACGCTTTGGAAGTTCAATTGGAACAATGACCAAACACCCAAACACGCGTAAGTATGAGACGTCGGGCTCATATCCAGTTACCAGCTGGTACGCAGGAAGTTATTGGGTGCCCATGAGCCTCAGAAGGATCAATGCATCAGTGTGCAATATCGCATAACCATATATAAAAATGGGGCATTTTGGTGCGCATAACCAAAGTTCTTGCAATTGTTTGTATTCGTTTCATAAACGCTTTCGCAAGATTAATTTGAGAATGAACGTACACAACAAGGTATTCAATATCAAGGCCCAATGTTATGAAATAATCATCAAACATTTTTTATGTAAACTCACCGACATTATCAAGTCTAATTGACTTTATTGGATAATTCGGATGATTAGCCCTCAAGTTAATGATATAGGCTAGGAGTTTAGGAAATGTTGCATTCATTGTGGACAACAAAGTTACGTGTGACCATCTTGTTGATTCATCAACCAATATCATGAAATTTTTAAATGGTCTGCATGTTGGTTGGATAAGTCCACAAATATCCCCATGAATTCTCTCAAGAAAACGGGATATCACTTTTGTAGATTATACATAAAGTGGTTTGAGACGTCTTTACAATCGAGCATGTTTGGCATAGGCTTTTCGAATTAATCATGAAATTAATTCCTTCAAGAGTATGCCCATGGGATGCATTCATAGTTCGAAGCATCGTATTTTGACCCGGGTGTCCCAGTCGGTCATGCCATAGCATATAAGTTCCGTCATCAACAAGGGCTCGACGAATGATTAGATTGCTTTCAATGGTTTAGATCGAAGTGAAGTACAAACCATTTAACAAACATCTCAACTTCTCCAACATACACTTTTGGTCGTATTTATCGGAGGTAATGTAAAGGTATTCAATACCATTTTCTCGAGCAGTTTCAAGATAAAAACATGTTTTCTCGAATATCCTTAAAACTCAACAAGTTACGACTGGAACTTGGATAATATAAGGCTTCATCTATGGTTAAAATAGTACCATTTGACAACATATATTGGGCTATACCAAAGCCAAGGGTCGACGTGCCCGAAATGGTTGTCAATGAAGTTACTTTTAGGCGTAATGTTGATAAAGTAGTCCTCATATTTTATGAAAGTGTATCTGAATACTACAATCAACCAGATTATCAACATACCCAATATACATGCCTCAAAGTAAAAATAATTTAAAGTTGGTCACACGTATTGTTTAATTTCATAAGGAAGAAAACAACTTTAGATTATCTCGAGAAATATATTCAATGTGAACAAACCATAGTCCAAAAGATAACCATTATCCAAATGGAAAAGCATAATCCAAATGAAACATAATTCATGAGCTGAACAATAGCTCTATTATTCCATTTGAGCCACAAAATCGGTGGTCTCAAAGAATTTATGTTTGTTTCGATATTTTTCTATAACGGGAGGAGAAATATTAGATTTAGCTATCATATAAAATGATAGTTTATATGCTTATGGTTTGTATGAGCATAAACTGTGTGTCGAATCAGCAGGTTCGAAAAACACAAGTGCGAATGGTTCTCATTTATCGAACGACAGGTCGATTTATAGACACCAATTCATCATATGTATAAAACCACATTCGGGGGAAAGATTATTTAGTCAACCCTTTTCGGTAGCTCTATTCGAATACAACCAGGAAAGACGGTGAGGGTGGACAGCGCTTGTGCGTATCGGAACCACCCATCATTAGGAGTCAGAAAAACTGCTTATCTTTCCTAGACATTGTAATAAGAATAGGTGAGCCTATTTGGGGATGATGTATAATATCTTTCTCTTATGTAGTTTTAATACAATGCTCATAAGTCCACATTTTCGATTTGAGTTCGCATGGACTAATAGCGTAATTTACACATTGTGATTCGCTAATAATAAGTGAACTTTCAAATACAAAAGAAAGTGTAACGAACTCTTTATATGCCAATGCATCCATAATTGATGGTTAATTAGTTCAAAATATATATATATATATATATATATATATATATATATATATATATATATATATATATATAACGAAAAAAATATAACAGCTAATTAATAAACATATCAATTTTTTTTTTCTAATTACTATTAGAAATATTTATATGATCATCAAAATTATTATAACAAAATTTATAATGTATATAAATTCATTGTGAAATAAAATACGCCATAACTTTTTCATACATTGTAACAATCATTATTGTCACATAAAAAAACAATGATATGAAGGAAAAAAAAAACCTATAATCATGTCTCCTCATTTCGTTTTTTAACGAAGAAAATATAGTATACATTTATGGAGACATTTAAAATTATTTTTAAAAATGATGCAATCTTTAATAAATTTATCAAGTTATGGGGTTACATTTAGACCAAAACGTGAAAAGATATTTAAATCTCCTTAAATAGTTTTAATTCTCAATTAAAAATATGGAAGTTACATTTTAAATGTACAAATTAACATATGGAGATTACGATTTAAATTCCCAAAAAATATGGGAGACGTTTTTAAATTTACTTAAATATATGAGAATTCAAAAGTAATCAAATTTAAATAATATTAAAGACCTTTGAATTAAGAAAAACAGTGAAGGACCACCATATACATCTATAACTTTCTCATTGTGTAAATTTAAATATAATATTATATTCCATAATGCTAATAACAAAGGTTTGTTTTGTTTTGTTTTTTTTTATAAAAAAAATCAAACAAATATATAGAACGTAATTTTCTTAAGTAAACTTTAAATAAACAAATTTGTGGGCTTTCCATTACAAAGTAACTTTAAGTAAATAAATTTGCTTTTACTGAAACATAGAAAATGTTAGACATACAATATTTGTGGACACATTAATATTTTCGTGTACAATCATTCCTCCGTTTCATTTTTACAAACAGAAAGACTTGCAAATTTTTCTCTTTTTTTTTATTATACATTCATACGAACCATTTATTTAATGACGTTTGAAAAAACAATTCTTTGGAATTTGCAATTCATTATTAATGATCGTACAAAAAAAATGATAAGTATAATGATTCAAGAAAAACTTACTTTATATTGTGTGGGAAGAATGATCTTGAACTTCTCGGTTTGCTTACTTGTTGAGCGACGAACGTGAAACGGCTTGGAGCAAAGTGCCGATAACGTGTTGTAAGACATATTAGCTCAACCATATAAGATCATCATAAACATTCTCATTAGACATGGAATATGATACATAAGGTTCATAAGATACAAGAGACAAGGAAATGTGTAAAAAGACAAGTACATAAGACCTCTATTAATAGGGTAGAGTTTAGTATGTTAATGGTATACACTTTATGTACATAAAGTGTACTTATGAAGGTGATAAGTATTTCATAAATCCTACTTATGAAGGTGGTAAATGTGACCAACCATATGAGTTACAACAGTTTTGATAATGACAATCTTGTCTATAAAAAATTATAACATATATTAGAACTAGCTTCATAGCCTGTCTGGATGGACGGGCATGCTTCGAAATACATAATGCATAGCAATGAGAACAATGTAGGAAATCTTGTAATCAATTATGATTGAAACCGTAAATAAACATTTTGTTATACATAAATACCTCTTCTTTTAATTATGATCATAACATTTTCCAATTATACAATATTCGGATCATTACATTTTTAAATCATACATAATACTTTTAGTTCATAATATATTTGAATCATAACATTGTTTTTTTCAAAATTTCAAAACTATACTCATTTTGAAGATAATTTTATTTTAAGAACTTTGACATTTTTAGAATTATTTGTTTATAAAAAAACAAAGTTATGATCGAAAAACGAAGTAGGGGCAAATACATAAATTACTGTAATTAGAATAAATAAGTTAAATGACAATTATAACCCTGATTATAAAGGTTAATGTTGATTATTGTAATTAGATTTCGATTATGCCTTTCAGCATTACACGTCATCAAAAAGGACCAATTAAACGATGCGAAAATGACATGTCATCATAAAATTATCATGCTTAGCTCCATATATATGTGGTAGATTTGTACATTAATCAACAACTACCCTTGAATTTTAGGTGTCACTCAGTTATTATTAAAAAGGTTTTTGCTAACGTGTGCCCCATAAGCAGACAATAATGAATAAAAATTTCATTAATTAATGTAAAATGATGTTAATGAGTCATTAATGCTTTGTTTTAAACTGATTTTACCATTACCATTAATAAAAATGAAGTATTTTGATCAATTAAATGCATGGGCATAAAAACATTTAGTATTTACTTTTATGTACTCATAGGACATATATTAGAAAAATCCTTAATAAAAATACAACTATCTGATGCATTTAATAATTAAGGGATGTCATTATCAAAACTTATAAATAAATCATATATGATGGAACAAGTTGGTGTAAATCAACTGACCACCAAGGGAAACCTTTGAGGGATTTCTTTCATAAGATTTCGAGTTCGAGTCTTGTTGAAATCATTTTCTCAAGTGAATATGTGGTGGAGTTTATTCCCCATAGATGGAGAGTTCAAAGAAAGACATACTGCCTTTATGAATATCTAACTTGAACAACTAACTTACTATTTAGAATCTGAAATATGTTTAACAAAACTATTTAGAATCTGGAGCTTTTTATTTGTACTAGCAGGGTACCCGCGCATTGCGGCGGCGGGTACCCGTAACTATATTTCGAAGTGACGACAGTATCGGTGGTGGTGGCAATAGCGATGGGTGATGAGTGGTGGTACGTAGTGATGGTAAGTGTCGACATTAGTGATGGTAGTATGTAGTGGGACATATAATAATATGGGCTTTGTTGATCACAAATTATTTACGTCAAGTAAAAAAATGAAAGTTGAACTAAATTGGGTCTTTTTATTACTGGTAGGATCGATTCCGAAATTTGTCTTTTTTGTGGAAGTAATTATGGGCCGTTTAAATAGAGAAATGATGGTGTGGGTTCTGGTGACGTTAAAGGTTATATTTATTAGTATCTGAAATAAATCAAAGTAATCAAGTAGTTGAAGTGGTTAACACACACACCTAAGTCCCAAATGGTCATGGGTTCGATTCCAATAAACTGCACTTTTATTCTTTTTTGTCTTTTAAAGCATTTAGACATACTAATATTAGAAGGTCTTAAAAATTAAGACTTTAAGACCTTCTAGTATAGATAAAATATATTTGACAAACTAATTGTAAATTGAAGCTGGAAAATGTAAAATAATATTAACAAGTAAATTTAAAAACTAAATGTGACAGATTGTAATTATTTAAGCGTGGTTGTAATTTTTCTTTAAAGAAAACTCTAGCTCTTTTCAAAAGCTAATTCAGTTATCTTTTTGTTTTGTTTTTATTTAAAATTAAAGTTAAATACCTCTTACACTTAAATAAATTTTGAGTTAATTGCTTTGTCAAATTGCACGTTTGGTTACCGTGGTGCAGTGAGTATAAGTGAGGTACCCATGATTTATATTTTTGAACAGTTTTAGTCCCTCCCCACTAATGGTGTTAAGCTCCCTCCATTAGTTGAGGATATATTGGTCATTTTCAATGTGTGGTGGTGTTCTTCTTCCCCTTTCTTCTTCCCAAAAACTATCACCCAAACCCCAAACCCCCAATCTTCAAGAACACCTACCACCAAACCCCCACCACACCTCGAGCACGACACCACCAGTGTTGTCGTCTCTGTTTCTGACGATTTGTCAATTCGTTTTATATATCAGTTTTACCAGTTGATTTTTCAAACTGAAATCCAAAATCAAATTCGAAATGTTTAGATCTGAGTTTGTTTGCTCAATTTCATATGATCGAGAATTATTTAAATTTATTCCGCATGATCTCCTTTATATTCTGTTTATTTATTTTCTAACAGATCTGAATGTTTTTTCATAATTGCATATTGCTCTTTTATCTTCTATTTTCTGTGACTAAGGTGATATTTGTTTTCTGACAAAAGGTCTTCCTCGGGTCATTTTGTAAGAACCTAACTCAAGAACAACCATTTTCAACATCATTTACCACCAAACCATCCATAACCAAACCTAACCATAATTCAAACATAAACATAAACTACCAAAAGAAATTATACATTCCATGGACCAATTAACTATACCGGATACAAACCAACTAAACAACCCAAAATAAGTACATCAAAATACCGCAAGTCTATACCAAAAGAGAAGCTTTCCCAAGCTTCAAGCAATCCAACTTCCACTATCTACTCACACTTGCCTTTACCTCTATCTATACCTGAAAATAATGACAACTAAAAGTGTAAGCTATAAAGCTTAGTGAGTTCCACAATGTATAATGTTATACTAAATAATTATATAAATGATCATAAATAAACAAACCAAAAGTAACGGGTCAAAGTACCGGGTAAGCATAACAACATCATCACAAGGCATCACATGACAATACGGGTCAACGATGATCACTGTAGAATTCTAGATTTAACAAAGTGCGTCATTCCCTCTTAGGCCATTAGGGAATGAGGCCGATGAAGGTGACCATGGCACCCCTAACCGAGTCCATGATCCAGCTTCACCACCACGGTCCATACCACTCCTCCGCCAGGTACTCCCGCGTCCACCGCCCAACATATTACACACAGTAATACTCGAGCCGCCATGGGTCCTCACGAAATGAAATGTCAATCAAGGCAATCCACTCAAACGGGTCAAGGAAATGTTAAGGTTCAACAAGGTGGTCTCAAAGTCCAAGTCAATATTCAGGGTTACCAATTGAAACAAGTACCAATTAATCACTTTACATAAATATATTATATAATTAAAAGTATACACATTGCACATAGTGAACTCACCTGGAAACAAGCAATTGCCAACACAAGCTAAGAACTTCTTTAATCAAAATTCCAATGTCACCGGTCAATGAAATCACCACAATCTCCCAATTGATTACCTATCACAATTATACACAACTCAACAACAATTCTAAACCATAATCATATCTAGGATAAACCTTAGTCATCAATTTCCCTTAATTTGGTGATGAACCAAAACCCTAGACCACCAATTTACTCATACTTGCACATGATCACATGCTAACTACAATTCTCATAGCTAAATACTCAGTTGTACAAGAGTACCATCTCAATTTTTCAGATTTATAACTCAACATACAACTAGGGTTCTTGACCTAATCAACTAAATATCTCAATTTCTACTCATGCATGGTGTTAGAGATGAAGAAATACCTTGGTTATCAACACAATTGATGAAAGTCCTTTGATTTCTAGCCAAAATCTGCCCACGAACACCCAAAACACCCAATTTCGCTCACACCCGTCGAGAGAAAGTTCTAGAGGAGAGTTAGGCTGAAAAGGGGAAAAATCCCGTTTTTATGTCTGTTCAGCATAAGATAGCGCTGCTATCTACAAGATAGCGCCGCTATCTTGACCCCGCGCTTTTTAGCGCCGCTATCTTCCAAGATAGCCCCGCTATCTCTAAATTTTTCGCTTTACCCCTTCGCTAAAACGAGTCGCTGTTGGATACCAGCCAAGATAGCGCCGCTATGTTCAAGATAGCGCCGCTATCTACCCAGATGCTGCAATTTTCAGCTTTTTGTCCCTTTTAAACTTATCCCACTTAATCAAACACCCCTATCACAGATTTTTCATCAAAATATTAACTATCAAGACTTAATTCCTTATCATTTATCAATTAATAAAGAACTTAACAATTAAAATATTTGAATTTAAAACCCGTATGTTACACTTTTGTCTTCGCGGCGCAGATCACGCGCATAAAAAGTCTCCCGCAGATGTTTGTTTTTCGGAAGCTCGCAGACCTTTTTATGTATGCACAAGGTCTTCCCCAGGAAGCTTTGGGCATTAGCTTCTTGGGTCTTCCAAACCTGAAAAAACACACGTCTCCTCCAAAATCTCGCTCCTTCAATTTGCGCTAAACCCTACCCCAAAATTCCTTCTTCCCATCTCCTTCTCCCCTCATGACGTCGTCACCGCCGCTCCCCTCACCGTCGACTAAGCCCAAATATCTGTATAACCATCTATTTCTCCCCTCACTTGTTATGAAATTTGTAAGCTATATTACGTTGAATGGAAATTAGATGTTCAAAAAGTTGTGATTTTTCAATGTTTGCTTCTGTCCTCGATGGTCATTTGATTTCATATTAGAATGGAAATTAAATTATAACCATATTTAATGAAAACCATATTTGATGACAATTATATTAAATTTGGTTATTTGGTTATTTAATTTCAGATTGTAATGCAAAATATGTAAAAATCGGTTTATAGCAACTTGCAGATGTTAAAAACAAAACCCCCAATCTTCAAGAACACCCACCACCAAACCCCCATCACACCACCATCACCAATTTTAGATCTGTATATGTAGCTTTTTATGTTTTTTTCAAGCTTTGATTTTTGACCCTTTTTCAAGCTTTGATTTAAGCCGCAAATCACCATTCTTGTATGTGTCGGAGAGCGAACGGAACAAATTAGGTATTGGGTTTGATCTTATATTTAATCCTTGTTCATGAGCAGTTTCCCAAATTATTGAATGGATAAAGTAATAAAAACGTGAACTTGGGTTTCTTTTTGTTGAAGATGACACAACATACCCTTAACTAAAATACCCTTAACTAACGGATGGATGCTAACAGCGTTAGGATGGAGAGACCAAAGCTGTCCAAAAATGCAAATAATGGACACCGCACCCGCACTTATTAAACCACAGTGACCAAACGTGCAATTTGGCCAAACAACAAGAACTATTCTTGCAATTAACTCATAAATTTTTTATTTTAATAAAAAATATATTCCTAAATGAAAAACTAAAAAATGGAAAAATATTCAAAAACTTTTTAGCAAACATTTATTTGGAACAATAAAACAGCAAAATTCATTAAACATAATCTAACTAGACATAAACACAAAAAATACAGTGATTAATAAAGAGAAAATAGAACACAAACAATCAACACTAAGACATCTAATTGGAAGTTGATGTAGATTTAAAAATGAGAATACAAATTAGTCATGTTGGTTCTTAGAAATATTCAGAACAATCTAATCCAAAAACAACAACAACGTTGATTCAAATAATATTATAAATCTGAACTCCAAAACCTCTTCAACACAAGAAAATAAATTTTTAGAATCATCAACTAACTGTTCTAGAGTTTCAAACAAAATGAGCCAAAAAGACAAAATGAGTTTAAAATAAAGTTCAAGAAATGAAAATAAAATGAAAATGCAAATGCAAATAACTTAAAAAAATAGTGTTTTTAGGCTGAAAAAATAGTTAGGGCGGGGCAAGCAAGTCTGGGCCTGTCATAATTAATATGCATCATAAACTGCTTGTTAGATTGTACTAGTCTATGTAATGTCATTACAGGCTGAGTTCCCGAGTTTATATGAGTTGGAATCAAAAAAACTATGTCGAATTTCTGAAAGGATGTCACCAACTGGGCCAACATGGCGTTGGAATCGTACCATTTCCGACCCTATAATCGGTGCAGATCTCAACAGATTATGTGACATGCTAATCAATTTCAACCCGTCTTCAAATCAAGACAAATTCATATGTCATTTAGCTTCTGATTCTGAATACGCGGTACACATTGCAAGATCTGTTATGGATGACAAACTCACTACATCTGGTGATTACATGGCTGTTTGGAACAAGTTGGTACCACCAAAAGTATCATGCTTCACGTGGAGAGCAGGTTTGGGTAAAATCCCGGTAGCAAACTGTCTTGTGGAACGCGGGATACCCATCGACAACACTCGGTGCAAAAGATGCAATAACACATATGAATTTGTTGATCACGCCCTAATTAATTGCCCTCACGCATCTGATACTCGAAATTGGATACTCAGGTGGTGTAACATTCCCGAT
The DNA here is from genome assembly GCA_963853835.1 of Calendula officinalis. Taxonomy (NCBI): domain Eukaryota; kingdom Viridiplantae; phylum Streptophyta; class Magnoliopsida; order Asterales; family Asteraceae; genus Calendula; species Calendula officinalis. Next base: position 3,265,605 of record OY970830.1, on the reverse strand, counting down.
CCAGGTATAAATTCGGTGGCCTCACTTCTAGATATTATTGTTAATTGGGGAAATTGTCCGAAGAAGAGAAAAGTTCTTGATGCAATTGTGCAATGTATGTTGTGGTGCACTTGGAAAGAAAGAAATGAAAAGATTTTTAACGGGCGAGCTAGATCTTCCATGTTGGTGGCGAACGATATTATATCTACATCCTACACTCGGGTTAGATATAGGGGTAATTATCCATGTAATTGGTCTGATTGGTGTTGTGGCTCTAATTTTTCCTTGTAATCTGTTGGTTCTTGTACTCTTTCGCTTTCCTCTTTAGCTTCTTGCTAAGTGGGTTTGCCTTTTTAATCTGTTTGTCGTTTCCAAAGAAATGTAATGTAACGAGTACAAATTTAGTCCGCGCGTTGCAGCGGAATTTAAATTTTTACTTGTTTGGCAGTTGATTTAAAGTTTTGATTTTGTTTGGATTTGATTCAGATAAGTTAATTGACATAATATATTTATGGTCTTATATTTGTTAGTATTTTTGCATAAATTCTAGTTCAACATAACGTGTTATATGTATAATATTATATTTTAGCATTTTAAATAACCTTTTTTTTTAATGTCTTTAATAGGCTGAATAGAACTAATAAATGTATACAACATTTTATGTTTTTAGCTGTAGTAATTTAAATAATATTTATAAACGTTCAAGTAACATGAAAAAATTAAATAAACTTAAATGACATTGTAGTTCTTTTAATCTTCTAAATGAATTTTATAGATACATAACTGATCCTAATAAAATTAATAATCACAATATAAATATGATGATAGTTAAAAAGACACTAAAGCATATAAAGTTAAAATTATATGATAAAGCGTATAAAGTTTTGTTCTATATGAATATAAAATTTTTGTTCTATATGAATATTAAATTTGAAGTTATTTATATAAAACAATATATTACGATATATATAGAGGGTGGTTGATAGAATGATAAAATAAGATTGATATTCAATAAAAATGTTTGGTAATTGGGTTGGGAATTAAAATATAAAAATCAAACTAATATACACAAAGATACGTTTTTATTTTTCATTCCATCTTTTTAACGGCACCTAAACTACATCACTTTACTTGTCCCGCCCGGAATTTAAACTCATCATGACCTTTAAGTCATGAGCAATACCATATATATTAATACCACTATGCTATAATTCTTAAAGTTTCTTCATCTACACTATCATAAACTAATAAAATTTCAACAAAAAATTCATGATTAGTATAACCAAAAATATACATTTCGACATATATGAAAACTACTATTGATTTGTTTATTTATGAAACATGTCAATATAAGAGTCTTATTTATTTACTCGTGTTGAGATATGAGTGGTTTAATATGAAGTTAAAGTTAGACAACCTACAACAATTATTCCTTTTGAACAATTAATGAAATGAAAGTTTTAGAAACTTACATACACAAAACGGAACGGACATTTTAACACCGTTTATAAAACCTAATGAATAGTAATATTCTACCATTAATGTATATATAGGTAATGGGCCCAAACTTGAATTATCGGGGTACCAAGGGGAAATTTATTTATATATTATTTATTTGTAACCTGGTTCTTTGCTAAAATTTTAATTTCAAAAATTATATGGACCGTTTGTTTTCGGCTTACATACGTGGGCTAACATATTGATGGCGGTCGGTCATATTGTCATAATAAATAATTAATATTGGTATTTATGAGAAATAAAGTTACAATTTTATAAATCTTCTAGTGAACTGTCTACCTTCAAAATCATAAATACAGAGTAGTGATTCAACAAGAAATAATTTTTTATTTTTTTTTAATCTTTCCGGGTTTGATTTGATGCTACCAATGTAAAAAGTACATCAATAAAACCATATATTTATATGATTTTCATAACTCAGCATGGTATCGAGGGCTAGGTTATCTAGCTTAAGATTTATATTCTATTTGTTTTCATTACATGAATGATAAAACACATGTAATTACAAAATCGTTTAATGACCCTGTCGAACCCTTTCTTCACATTGCTCGCGAGAAGATAATTGACATGCATATTTAATCATTTTCTTCTCTAGCTCAAGATTTCGCGATTTCGGTGAAATCCATAAGTTAAGTTAATGGGCCCAAACCCATGTGTAGGCAAGGATCCATTCAGGTTTATGATGTCAGTCTGTAACTAATTGGTTAGATCAATAAGACTTGTTGGAGGCAAAACTTGGAGATTAAAAGGTGGTAGGTTTATCCCCCATATGTGGATGTCGCTGTCTAGGCTTAAATTACTAACTTACTAACTTGCTGTTCAAAAAAAAAATGATGTTAGTCTGTTACCAATAAAAATTTACCCATTTTCCTATTTTACTTTTCCTCAAAAAATATTGAAAAACACATAATAAATAGCTTTATCTTACTAAATGTATTAAAAACCGGTTTTTGTATTTCAACGGTCAGTGCCTTGAAGGTGGTTAAATTGGTCAGACCAAATGACAATATTATTGAATGCTATAATGTAATAATTATGTAAATAGTGTATAAATGACAAAATTCAGAAAATACAAAACAAATATCATAAAGATTAAAAAATATTCCAAAACATATTTTTCAACTAAATTTGATTTTTAAGTTTTAAAAAATATACTTCCTCCGATTCAAAATAAGTGTTACACTTTGGGTTTCACGGTTTTTGAGGCAAAATATTATAATGATGGTTAAATTAAATTAATTGAATGGTTATTGGATAAGAGTCCCACACCTTTTGAATAAAGTATGATTAATGATGTTTAAAAGTAAAAAGTAAGGGTAAATGAGTCATTTCACTTTGTTAAAGTAGATAGTTAGTGGGTGTGAGTCCTACTATTTTTTGCCAAATAAGGTAAAAAAATTTAGTGTAGCACTTATTTTGAATCACCCATATAAAGCAAGTGTAGCACTTATTTTGAATTGGAAGAAGTATATAAATTCATATTTATAGTTTATTTAATTTTTTTAGAAAAACTATTTTTTCTAATTCAACTGGCTGTTTCAACCAGATTTTTATGTTAAGATGACAGGTTCCGATCAACTTATAACCATCTGTCTAACTAGGCTAATTCAGACCAACTATCTTCACATTTCCCATTTCAACTGGATTTTTTAAAACCTACTCCGGTTACTCGCTAAGTCACTATCCCTTTGCTGCAATAAAAGGCTGTCGACCATATTCTCGATCTTTTTTGTAGCTGCTTTTTCCATCATCATCATCATCTCCCCTCCTTTCTCTCTCTCTCTCTCAGAAGGGTACGTCTTCATAGGACACCAACCTGTTTTCAGGGGTTTTATTCTTGCCTTTATGTGATTTTGCTATATATAAGCTAGGCTAAATATGAACGGTAGGTGTTTTGGGTTGTAACTTGTAACAATTCGATCTCTTCTGATATTCACAGTTATGTATTTGAAAAAATTAGTACCTTTTATAATATTTCAAAACAAACCCCTTAATTATGATCCATAATTTTAAACTTACAATTAACACGAAACCTTTTCAATTTCAATTTTAATACATAACCAACCACCTTGGCCACCTTCCACCACCCCAAACATCAACCTCTATTGTGATAACACAAAATGAAACTTCAACATCAACGATATATTTGCTTATAATTTCTTGGTTGATCGGTCTTCAGGATGGATAACGAGATTGACAGAAAGCTTCTTCGACATGAAGACGAAAAAGAAGAGGAAGATGATTTGAAACAAAAGATATGGGACGAATCGAAAAAGATATGGAGGATTGCGTTGCCTAGTGTCATTTCAAGGGTTTGTGCTTTCGGAACTATTGTTGTCACCCAATCATTCATCGGCCATGTCAGTGACATAGATCTAGCCGGCTACGCACTTGTTCAAACACTTAGTGTCCGATTTGTCAATGGCATACTTGTAAGTTTATTATTATTGTTGTTGTTATATATGGTTATTATATAATTTAAGGGATTCGCTATCCATTACCCTAATAAGGGCAAGTATAAGGGTTAGTTAAGTGATTAATATACATGTATTAAAGCATAACCATTTATGGGTGGTTAGTGATTTTCAAGGGGTGGTTTTTTATGGTTGAAGTACACCAATATATAGTTACTCAAAAATTAAAAAAGAAAGTGTTATAAAATATCAATATATTTTAGGAAATGCATAATCGGTTGAAAAAAATAAAATGACGTCAATAGGTGTTTGTTTATGGTTTTGCCGCTTGCCGGTTCTTTTTAGAGGTTCTTTGTTTTCTCAGGTGTTTTTATGTTTAATCGATGTATTAGTTTAGTTTATGGTGTTGTTTATGTGTGTCAGATGTCAGCTTCTAGGTGCATGTTTTGGATGTGTTCAAATTGTCTTTTAAGAAGTAGTTCGTTATTGTTGTTTGATTTTTGTAACTTCTAACATGACGCTGTAGCTTTATTTAATTTACGCCATTTGCCTTAAAGCAAATCCAGTGTTTGCATCTTTTTCCGTGTCAATATTTAATACCGAATTAAAGTATGTCAAAATGCATTTTAATATCTTGAAATTGATTACAACCTTAAGTTATTAAAAGAACAACATAGTACTATGAACTTAGATATTTTGTTAATTTAATACCATGGTTGATTAATTTGGTATTTTTTTTATATGAATTAGTTCCATTGAATCTTTTGATGGATTATAGAATTTACATTCATTTTAATAAATTGCAACCAGGATCAAATCACGTTAGAAAATAAAATTAGATTAGTGACTCAAAATATCAAATTGATCATTTTTCCAAATTTAGTGTACCGTAGTCCCGTACTACACTTTTTTTATAGAATTAGCCATTTCCCTTATAACTGGAATGTATTAACAGTTGGGAATGTCGAGTGCAACCGAAACCCTTTGTGGACAAGCATTTGGGGCGGGACAACACCATATGATGGGCATTTACTTGCAACGATCATGGATTGTTGACTTGATTACTTTGACTATCTTGCTCCCGATTTTCATTTTCGGTAACCAAGTCTTCAAACTTGTTGGTGAGGAAGAATCGATAGCTAATAGTGGTGGATACATATCTTTATGGTTCATTCCTTTCATCTATAACTTTGTGTTTAGCTTGACTATACAAATGTATCTGCAAGCTCAGTTAAAGAACATGATTATTGCATGGCTTTCGGCTTTCCAATTCGCGATCCATATACCTTTGTCAATGCTTTTTGTGTATAAGCTAAACATGGGGATTTCGGGTGCGATGATTGCACTCTCGATGTCATCGTGGTTTCTTGTGATTGGTGAATTCATATACATTTTTGGAGGGTGGTGCCCGAATTCATGGAAAGGATTCACTGTTGCTGCTTTTAAGGATATGTTGCCTATGGTGAAGCTCTCAGTATCCTCAGGGGTTATGGTCTGGTATGTATATATTAATTAATAATACCCCTTGAGTCACTACTACAGATGTTAACTGAGTTGAATAATTAATAAGTCACTCGAGTTCGAACTCATTTAATTCAGGCTCTAGTTTGATAATATTTGAGCTCCAACAAAAATAAGTGTTCGATTAGTTTCACGAGTCATCTTAAAAAATAATAGCCGGCTCGAGTAGCTCGAAAACTCGTTTAACTATTCGAATCAAACAAGCTAATCGAGCTTAGCGAGTCGAACAAGCCTAATTTATATAAGATTTTTGTGTTCTAAAACTTGAAATATATGTTGATAACGAGATTTGAGTCTAAGATGTCATAAATAAGCTTTTCGAGTTTGTAAATTAGTTAATTTATAAAATATATTGAATCATAATCGACAATCGAGTTTGAACTCAAATAATATACTTCTTTAGTTTCAAAATAAGTAATACACTTTGAGTTTCATGTTTCTTGAGGCAAAAGATTATAATTAATGTAACATTAAATTGAATTAGATAGTTAGTGAGTGATGAGTCCCACATATTATGATTAAAATAAGTTTAATGACGTTTAAAAGTAAACATATGAGTAAATAAGTCATTTTACTTTATTAAATGAGATGGTTAGGGTATGGATCCCACTATTTTTAACGAAATAAAAAAAAGTTTTAAAATATATTACTTATGTTGAAACATCATGTATTAAAAAATGTATCACTTATTTTAAAACAGAGGAAGTATAAATCTATGAGCTCGAGTTCAATACAATTTTAAAATTTATTTGAGTTTGAGTCAAGATTGATCTGACTAATTAGCATCCCTAGTTACTACATATAAATAGTGTGTTTTGTGTAACATTGTCACGTGGACAAACTAAAAACATGTAAATTATAAAACAATTTTTATAATATTCAAATGTTCATCCGTACGTATAATTCAGGGGCGTTATTAGGGGTGAGTAAGGTGGGCAGTTGACCACCCTAAAATTTTTCCGATTAACATAAATTTTTTATGAGTCAGTTCATTTTTTACTTTTGCTCATCAAAATATATATAATGTATGAGCGATAACTAATTCACGTCGTATATTAGCTTAGTGGTATATATATATCTTAAAATATATAATATTCAGTTCAAGTCCCTTTCATATGCATTTTTTTTATAAATTTATTTTGTCCTTATTTCTTTATTAATGTTTCTTTTGCTATATTTACTATTAAAATTTTCTTTTCTTGTGACTAATTCCCTCTATTTTTCTTGGTTTAAAAATGTTATGTTTGCAATTTATTTTATTATACGTGTATTCTAACTAGTAACATATTAGTCCACATCATCCATATATGAACACTTTAAAGAATTTACTTTAACATTATAACAAAATTAAATACGAATATGAATTAAGAATACAAATTTTATATACGAAATCAACCACTATGAAAAATTGCATTCTATTATTTATATTGCTAAATTTTAGAATTTTTGTTTTTGAATTAACTAACAAACGAATTTTTATTTTGATTGATATAGTTTATGATTATTTTTTTCAAATTAAAATTGATTTTATTTTATTTATAATTTGACCTAAAAAAATCACTCAAGAACTTAACTTTCACTTTAAAATTTTGCCCACCTTTGATAAATCTCATGCTACCGCCCGTGGTATAATTGTCAAAGTCTGTCACTATTATGTCATTATCGTTTTCCTCTGTGATCATAAATCCACTGTAGGCCCGTCGAAGACTTTTTGCCACATGTTTAATTTGTTGCAAATGGGTGATTGCCCAGTTTGGAACCTTCATTTACACCTTTGACATTTTTAGTCAAACCACGCAGTATTCAGTATCACAATCGATATAGGAAATACTTCACCAAATCCTTAAAATATTGTCAGATTGCAGTAAAATTTTAAATACTTAAAGTTTTGATTAATTTTTAATTTTTTTTTACATAAAAGAGATATTATTCATGAGCTTGAAAATCCGATTTTGACTTAGAAAGTCAAACTGTGGTTTAACAATTGTTGTTGACATGCAGCTTGGAATTATGGTACAATGCTTTTCTAGTGGTACTTGCTGGATACATGAAAGATGCAGATGTCACGATTTCTGCTTTCTCCATTTGGTATCAAACTCGTTTTAATTCACATTTCCCCTCTTGATTCATTTTTAATTAAGAAACTAATTAAAACTCGTTTTTTCACTCATTTATCTGTAGCCTAAACATTAACGTATGGGAGTTCATGATAAGCCTTAGTTTATTAGGCACGGCATGGTAAGTGATCAAGAATTTGCAAAAATGCTCCCTATTGCCGACTATTTATATTCCGTCGCTATTTTTGGTACATATGTGACTGATACGCTTTGTGTTGTAATTTTAACATGTACCAAGTGTTCGTGTGGCGAATGAATTAGGGCGAGGAAATGCGAAAGCCGTAAAGTTTTCAATAAAAGTTTTATTGGGGACTTCTGTCGCGTTAGGCATGTTGTTTTTTGTTCTTTGTTTGGTGTTCGGGAGAAAACTTGCATACTTGTTTAGTGACGATGATAGAGTTGCGGATGTTGTATCAGATCTTTCTCTGCTCCTTTCCTTTTCAATTTTATTGAACAGCATTTCCCCCGTACTCTCAGGTAAATCCATACTGGACAAGTCTTAAAACATACTGTACAAACATACTAAAACATAAGTTGTGGTATGTGTTGGGTTTTGTAACTTTGTAAAAAAATTGCGTGTCATCAGGTGTTGCGATTGGAGCTGGTATGCAGGGCCCTGTAGCAATTGTCAACTTTGTTTGCTTTTACTTAATTGGTGTTCCATTAGGAGCTTTGCTAGGATATTTTACGAATCTGGAAGTTAAGGTATCTCTATTTATATTACAAGGCATTTAATTTATTTTTCTTGTTTTTTTTTTCTTTCTAATTTTAATAACTTAAGACATCTTGAAAATTATGAAAGAAGTGTTTACCAACTAAAAACTCTATTATGGTTTAGATTCTATATGATAACTTCATATTACGTGACAGGGTATATGGATTGGAATGATTGGTGGTGTTTTAATGCAGACAATTGCCCTTGTATATATCACTTGGAGAACTAATTGGGACGATCAGGTAAATTCACAAGAAACGAAAAGATTTTCCCAATTTTCTTAGATTATTTATGCTTTTGGATATTCATACAACTGCTTTTCCTATCATAGGTCAAGAAAGCGTCAGAGCGCCTCAAAAGATTTTATTTGAAGTCGAACGACAATCAAGAACGAATTACCAATGAGTCGTGATTGAGAAAGGTTTTGTATCATTTTCAAAATTTATGTTGTATTCTCTTTTTCCTTGGTATACAATGAACCTATCTCGATCTATTACTTTTTGCTTGTAGAAATATTTTTTTTAAATGGCTACCACTCCTTAAATCTACATCAAACTTGAACATACAAACTTGTACACAATACCATAGGGCTGACTGCTGAGCTACCCTTTGATTTTAGAAATGTTTATGGATTCATTTGTGCCATTTGTCCGGAAGTCAAAGTAACTAATACTTTCAGGGGCCCCTAGTTTAATTAGAAATTGATTATTTGATTATATAGAATGGGTTTTCTTTTAATAAATTTCCACTAGACTCTTTAAAGCCTCTCTTTTAGAAATTCAATAATTTCTTTCACTAGACTCTTTAAGCCTCTTTTTTTGTGAGATTATTAGTGCAACTATAAATTATTAGAGAAATTTACTTAAAAGAGATAAAGTAGTTAATATGATGTGGATTAATCTCAATGACCAAGTCTTACCATCAGAGTTCTAATTACATCATAAAGACAACATGATGATTTATATAATATGTGAGTTCAAAGTAGTCCTTAATTTTTTGTAGTCTTAAGCAACAAATCTCAATCATTTATCAATAATGTATAATAATAAATATTAATCACATATTTTATACGTGAAAGGGTATTTTGGTCATTTGGCACTTATACAAAAAACTTTGAATTCTTTGAATTTTTATTTTTTAATATTATTTTTTTTATTTTTTTATTTTTTTCGTTAAAAAAATAATATTACTTGATAATCACGTGCGTGATAATTACACGTGATTATATACTTAATCACATGTGATATTATTGTACAATCACATGTGATTGTATATATGGTCACATGCATGTGATGTTTTAGTACAACCACATGTGACCATAATACCCCTCCATGTATAACATGTAATTAATCTTGACCATTAATTATTATCGATTAATGATTAAGATGTGTCACTTTTATAAAAACTTTAAAAACTACCTTCTTGAAGATATTTTTATGTCACATACATCCTTGGACTAACTAAATATCGTCTAATTATAATATGACCCCTAGATTTTTGATACAATTATATTGCCTCAAGATTCAAGAATCCATCCCTTTGTAATAAAAGCATAGATAAGTATGGTCTTTGTCTTAGTCTTTTGAAATAAGCTTGATCAAATAATCTTCTTTTATATAATCTTGATACGGGATCAGCTTGAGCTTTATACCTTGAATACTTTTCTTATTTTTTGCCAACAAAGGTAAGATCATTAGTTTTATATCTTGGTCAGCAGTGGAAGTATTTTTTTATTTATTTGTAGTTTTATGTCGATCTTTAATTCATGATAATTATTGTTGAGATAACGCCTTGATAAACTGTATGAAAGATGTTGAGATTTGTCGAAACACTTTTTCGTTGATACTTTAAGTATTTGTAATTTTTGTGTTCCCTCAAACAAACAATTATGTTTCACGGGAGCTTGATTAAACATAGTGAATTTTGCTCCCCTGATAAACAAATTAATAATCTGACACATTTTTTTCGTTTACTCCCATTTACTGATGCATACATGATACATAATACTTATGTTGATTAAATTGGGCTGATAACTACTGCAAATTTCTCTAATATTCTACCTACTGCAAATTTCTCTAATTTTCTGCCACAAATAAGCGGTGGTTTTTTTGGTAATCTTTATGCTAATTTTCATGTATTTAGTGGTCTTTGGTTTATATGGGATATATATAAACAAGAGATGGTTTTTCTTTTTAGAAAGATGTTTGGTTACATATTTTCTTTCGGAAAGCAAACAAAAATTTGAGCGACCGCAAGTCTTCAATCCAAATTAAGCCCAAACTAAACGTGAGCCCATACTAGCAAAAACAAGAGCGTGAAAAATAGACCACAGCCCACTCGAGTTGAACACCGATTCCGAGCCCACTGACTGGTCACAAAAACGTGAGATCAGGTTAAGGTGTTTGGTTAATAAGTTGTTTTATTAACTAGAAGGTGTTTGGTTAAAAATATTTTTTTAATTAGTTGTTAAAGATTTTTCCAGGATACGTATTAATCTCTATTTCTATTTCTATTTTTAAGAAAACACTTTACATCACCTAATCCACGTCACTATTATCACATAAGTTTTGCCACCTCATAAATCTCCTACCACTCAACCTGCCATGTTTGCAAAATAACCTGCCACGTGATGCGAATCTTTTAAAGAAGATCACGTGAGATGCACGTGATTAGTCTAACTGAATTACCAACACCCAATTGTTAGTTACAATTAGTGAGAATTAGGTATCAAGCTTATAAATACGTAGTATTGTGACAGATTGGTTAGTTTTGGGATTGTTAATCAAGTTTCTTTCTCGTTTCCTATCTTTCGGTGGTAAATTCCCATTTAGGGTTTTGTAATCAATCGTATCAATTGCAATTCATTCAGAATTCTCTTCTAATCTATAGAATTCTCTATGCTTGCTTGTTCGATTCTCATTTCTTAAGTGATTTCAGAATCGAATCGTATCATTTGGTATCAGAGCAACTTTTCTGGCTCGACTCAATTTCTGAAGAAAACTATTTCAATAATGGTGTTCACTACACGATCGGTCAGTGATGATTCTACCAGAGAGTTAATCGCCGACAGGATTCGTATTTCAAATGAAGGTATACATAGCTCAATTGCTGAATTGAGCAGATCTGTAGAAGCATTGAACAGATCCATGGAGAATGTGAAGAATAGTGTCGACAGAGTGTTGTTAGAGCAACAGCTTATTAATGGAGAATTTCAGAAAATCAAACACGGAGAACGTCACCAGCAGTTTACAAGACTCACGAAACTTGAGTTTCCTAAGTTTTCAGGTGATGATGTTAATGAATTTGGTTCAGTTTGTGAAGATCCAATGGAAGAATTTAAGAATCTGAAACAGAACAGTACAGTGCAACATTATGAGGATCAATTTAAGACGATTCTCAATAAAGTGGAATTGAGTGAAGAACATGCAGTGAGCTTATTCATGGAAGGATTGAAACCAGAAAATAGTTTGACAATTCGTATGTTTAAACCTAAACTCCTAGCAGATGCGTATTGCTTGGCAAAAACTCAAGAGGCTACTAATTCAGCTGCAATAGCTAGGTACGGATCAATACTCAATATTCCTAAATACAATTCTTCAAATGTCAATCCGGCTGTAAATACTTATAACTCCAGATCTAGTAATCAATTAGCATTACCTTCAACTCATGTACCACCAACACTACCTCTATTACCCTCTCTTGTTCATCATCCTAAATCATTGACAAGCACATCCACCGAACAGTTAACACAAACTGAAATTGCAGAAAAAACAGCAAACAATTTGTGTTGTTTCTGCTGTGATCGGGAATACAGTCTTGATCATAAGTGTAGTGAACAAATGCATTCTCTTGAGGTAGTAGCTAGTGAGGAACCTACTATGTATGAAACTATAAATGATAGTGTTATGAATGTCACAAAAGGTGTACTAGCTAGCGAAGAAATTATTAAAAAAGAAACTACAGACGAAAAAGTTACAAATGACACAAAATGTTTTCAAGGACCCTCACAAGATTATAATAGTGTCATGGATGAAATGCTTCTACCTCTAGGAAGTTGTGATATGGTGTTGGAAACACAATGGCTCACAATTTTGGGTAACCTCCAATGGAATTTTAAAGACCCTACAATTATGGAATTTTTGTACAATAAGGAAAATGTGGTCATAAGAGGCACTCAACAGCCTGCATTAGAGTGGATGCAGGGAAAACAAATGAATAAGCAAGCAATAAAGGCTGAATTATATGTATGTATCTTGCAACTTGTTTGATGACACAGTCAACTAATGACAAAAGTAAAGATGAATATAAAACTGCAAAATTAGATCAAATGTCATTACAATATGCAGATGTGTTTGTGTTTAGTTTACAACCAATAAGGATTTGTGATTATAAAATTCCATTGATTGATGGGCCTCCACCAATCAATATTCAGCCTTGTAGGCACCCACCCTATCAGAAAGATGCAATTGGCCATATGATTAATGAGTTGTTAAGAGCAATGAACGTTAGACTTAAGCATAGTCGTTTTTCTTCCCACACTGTTAAGGTGAAGAAAAAGGATGGAACTTGGAGAATGTATATAAATCATCGACTACTAAACAAGTATACTCTTATAGATAAATTCCATATTTCAGTGATAGAAGAATTCATTGATGAATCTGGTGGTGGAAAGGTTTTCTCTAAATTGGTTTTAAGTATGGAATATCACCATATCAGTATGAATGAAGATGACATGTATCGAGAGCAATTGTTGGAGGTTATGAGGTTACATAGGCTGTTTTCAAAATTCAGTAAGTATATTCTTGCTACAAGCCAGATGAAATATATAGAGTATATAATTACTATACAAGGTGTGGCAGTTGATCCTACAAATATACAAGCAAGGAAAGCATTGCATGTGCCCACTTCTTTAAAACAACTCAGGGGTTTTTTAAGGTTGACAAAGTATTATAAGACATTTATAAGGAACTATACTTCTATTAGTCAACCACTGACCAAATTGTTAACAGAGACTTTTATTAGTCAACCGCTGACCAAGTTGTTAAAAGAGAATTTTTGGTGGTTATTTGAGGTTCAAGCAGAGTTGCCTTCTCAAGCCGAATGCATTTTCAAATCAAGTGCAAATTTAAAGGAAGCAAAGGTTACTGTTCGTTTATTGAAGCTGCCAATGGTTACTGCTTCTATACTGAAGCTTCCAAATTCCGAGCAAGCATTTGTAATGAAGGCTAATGCCTCTGGTACTGGGTGGGAAACGGGATTGCAGCAAGAGGGACATATTCTTGCTTATCTAAACAACAGTTTATCATTAAGAAATCATGCTCTTTCTACTGGTGAAAAAGGGTTGAAGAGGAAATACTCCTATTATGCAAATTTCAGTGAAATAGTCAAATGGCAGTGGAGTACAATGGAGGTTATGGTGATCTTATACAAGGATTTCCTTCCTTTCAAAACGATCCTTGAGGACAAGGATCATTTCAAGAGGAATGGTTTGATGCGAATCTTTTAAAGAAGATCACGTGAGATGCACGTGATTAGTCTAACTGAATTACCAACACCCAATTGTTAGTTACAATTAGTGAGAATTAGGTATCAAGCTTATAAATACGTAGTATTGTGACAGATTGGTTAGTTTTGGGATTGTTAATCAAGTTTCTTTCTCGTTTCCTATCTTTCGGTTGTAAATTCCCATTTAGGGTTTTGTAATCAATCGTATCAATTGCAATTCATTCAGAATTCTCTTCTAATCTGTAGAATTCTCTATGCTTGCTTGTTCGATTCTCATTTCTTAAGTGATTTCAGAATCGAATCGTATCACCACGTTTGCAAAATAAATGGACTAAATGATTTCTGCCATTTATCCCATATTTTATGATATATCTCATAAAATGAAATAAAAACATAACAAGCTCGGAAATTTCTATCCTATATTCATGCCAACTAATTCGAAGTTTTATGTTTTTTTTATGGGTGCTTTTTAACCATATAGAGCAATATTAAGTAAAAAGACAATTGTACCCTTTACCAACATTTTTAAGCTTTCCCCTAAAACCCTTTCTCTCCCTCGTCTTCAACCCCTATCCCCATCTGAATTCTCAAATATTTTTCTTAATCCTTTTTCTTCACCCATTATTCCCATCCGCAATGTGATTTCCCTTCTCCACAACCCTCTTTCCAATACCTAATTGGGATTTATCGTCAAGCACATGAAGAATGAAAAAAAATTACTAAGAAAGATAAATCAGTTAGAGCTCAGATGGGTTAATCGGAGAAGATGAAGGTTTGATAGCGGAGGCGGAGACCGGTGGATCATCACGAAACATAGGGAGTGTTTCAACACTCAACAGTGCCAGCCAGAACACATACTCCCGAGAAGCTTGATTTATAACAACATTTAAAATGCACTTCTTTCCTGATCGCAAGTATTCATCGACATAGAAACGAAAATCACCTACAAAATTTATAGTAACTACTTCATCTTCTGATGTTTTTGATTACGTCTCCCTCCTATTGATGAATTACAAGGAAAGATCCACCCTCATGAACAAAACCATGGCATCAGGTCTCGAAATCTGATTACCCCATAAGATGACGGAGTGTTTGTATGAAGTTAACCACGTCTCTTTTACAAAGAGCTAGGGTTTGAAGACAAAGGGAGAGAAAAGGTTTCGGTGGAAGGGGTAAAATGTTGGTGAGAAGGGAAAGGGCATAATTGTCTCTTTTCTTGAGATTGCTCTACATTGCTAGAGTTTGCTCTGTACGAATCAACAACCTTTTTTTATGTCTAATATATTTTAATAGTATTATAAATTTCATAGATAATTCCATAAAAAATTGTGATAATTATGTCTAATATGTTTCAAAAATTATAATAATACATATTTAATCGTGATAATTATGTCTAGTTATTTTTTAAAATCACATAACTATAATTGACTATTTTTTTCTTCTGTAGTTGTATATTTTTTTGAACGGCACTTAATCTACTCTTTTTCCGTCCACGACAGGACTTGAACTCATGACCAATAGGTCATGAGCAACACCTAACACCAATCTCCAATACCACTAGGCTACAAGGCCTTGGGTTGTAGTTGTATATACTATGAGGTTTCAAAAGAGAGGCTTCCCTCACACACACATATGTATTTTTCTACACAAAAATGATAATTTGATTAATCATGAAAAGATAGATGAATATATTTATACAAAGATACCCGACAAAAATGCTAATCCACAATTATTTTAACTCGTAAGTGATCATATGATGCATGGCCCTTGTAGGGCTGAATATCCAAAATGCTTGTGAACTGTTAAGGGTAAATACATAAAAAAAACTTTCTTAAGAAATTTAGTCAAAGAACTACAAATGATGCTGATGGATACCCTATTTACAAAAGGCTGGATAATGGGATTTATATGAAAAAATGGTGTAATTAAAGCTCCATAACGGTTTCGTTGTAGAGTATAATAAAACTTTGTTGAAATCTTATCAGGCACATATAAACGTCGCGTGGTGCAATCAAACTGGATTTATTAAATATCTTTTTAAGTATATTAACAAAGGGCTTGATCGTGTTACGGCAACCGCATCTGCTTCAGTTGATAATGATAGTACACAAACAAATAAGAGTGAAGCTGTTGATTGGAGTTTTAAGGAGATTAAGGAGTTTAATGGTCTAAAACTTTCAAGGATTCCAATTACTTTCAAATGTAGGTATCTTCTTACCTTAACATGTCTTCACTCATAGTCAGCTTTACGTTGTTGTGTTTAGAGTTAAAAGTCAGAAAAGATTAAAGATGTATCATATATGACAACGATGAGTAAGTGACTAACAACACGTTGAACGTTGTTTATCATGAAGTTTTACAAAAGATTTTAAAAAATTTCTAAACAATTTAGTTTATTATAAATTTTGTCTACTCTTTATATGATAAAATGAGATATGCAACTATCGTCAAAATACTGTGTTGTTTGTTTTATTGTCGTCTTGCATATAATGTCTTTTTTTATACAAATATCATGATATTATTACAAGCCATCCGTGTTTTATCACGGGTTATAAGCTAGTAAATATAATTAAAAAATTGTATTCAACTACATATCTTGTTTAGAATTATTTAAAGATAAAACTAGACATTTATTTTTAGTACTTCCTTCGTATCAAAATAAGTGAATCACTTTGAAGTTTACGTTTTCTGAGGAAAAATAAAGTAATAAGAGATTAATGAAATTAAATTGGGTAATTAGAATGGATGGGGACCCACACTTTTTCCTATTTTGTTGCTTTTATAGGAAGATGACAAAAATGGATGGGACCTCACACCTTTAATGATGTTTAAAAAGGTATAAGTAAGGGTAAATCAGTAATTTTAAATATAAAAACCTACCAAATAAAGTAAATTATTAAAATGATTCACTTATTTTGATATATCCTAAAAAGGAAAGTGATTCACTTATTTTGATACGATGACGTATAACTTTCATGAACATGTTATTTCATTTAAACATTTATATTATTTAAATTATTAGAATATAAATAAAAATATGTAATACAAATTAATATTATCTATCGTGAAAAGGGGGTGATTTTTCTACCACAACTTTTAATGTATGTACCACAACTAATGCATAACATACTTGTACAGTTAACTGTAAAACCTGTACAGTGTGGTATAACTATTAAAAGTTGTGGTACCAATATCAATTCTCATCGTGAAAAGGTTATGATTTGCTAAAGAAACAGATTTATTTTTATAAAAAAATATAAACTAAATAGTTAATTTTACCTCTAAATATAATTTTGCTCTATAATAAAAATTTCAAATCTAATGGTAATATCATACACTTCTATTAAATTTTATTGTAAAGATAAATTTATTAATTAAGCAATTCACCCCATCATGAAAGTTTCCATCTGTGGGAAATAAATCTAATGGTAATATCATACACTTTTTTTAAGCCAGACATTGAAAACAGAGGCAGTATACATTTTCTCAAACTTTCCATCTGTGGGAAATAAATCCCACCACCTATTCATTCGAAAAAAACTTTCAGCAAGATTCAAACCCGCAATCTTTGTGAAAGAAAACCCCTTAACATTTTCTTTGATAGCTTCTACACCAACTAGTGTCAAACATTTCTGATTACACAACACAGTTACGTACACTATATGGATAATGGATGCATGTCGGGATAAAAATTTTACCTTTTTTTCTCGTAATCTACGCCTAAACTCACTTATATCTAATATGAGACTTGAACTTTTAACCTTAAGATTATGGGCAAACATTTTTATCGCTAACTCATTGACAGTAAAAAATTTTACCTATATAAAGTTTGCAACAAATCAAACACTGAATGCCTCTTTTTGGGTTTCCATATATACCTTGGAACTTTAAATTCATAATGTTGTCACACGGTGAAAAGAATATAAAATCTTTACGTGTCAACCAGTTATACATTTTTAATTGGTGTCATTTTTTGACATTGAATATTTATTTTCCCTAGGAAAGCAGCATTAAATCATAATTAAGTTGTGTTTGTGAGGTCCAATGGATAGGTAATTAACATGTGTCACCTACGTGTCAACAATCATTGGATACTTAACCAATTAAAACTAAGTTTTTTTTTAATGGCAAATTTAATTAGTTAATGATTTGACATATACAATAACATGTAAACGGATCATATACATTCTTCGAAAATATTTCTTTTTTGAGTTGTGTGTAGAAATATTAATAAAATAATGAGATGGTCATGATAAATGGGTAGCCTAACAGCATCTCCAATCATACTCTATTCATCCCTCTATCTCTATATTTGAAGTTTTATCTTCTCCAACCCACCTCTATCACTCACTCTAAATATAGAGTGAGAGAAAAAGTCTCTCTATATTTGAAGTGAGAGAGTGTCCACTCCTTTATCCATGGACCCCACATATCCTTCACTCTAATTTTGTTTTGTAATGTAAAATAAATTAATTAAAAATATGATTTTTATGGGTCCCACTAGTTTTAGAGGCATTGATAGAATTTATGGTTGGAGTTGAGGTTATATTTAGAGTGAATGAATCCACTAATTATAGAGATATAGTGAATATAATTTATGGTTGGAGATGCTCTAAGTCTTTTGTTTGGAAGGACTAGGTTGTGACCTTGGGTTGAGCATTATTTAAGTAATAAAATTAATGTGTAGTTTTCTTATTGATAAAGTTAAATATTTTTAAGTAATAAAAATATGGGTTAAGTTGGGTTATTAATACTTAAGAAAAATTAAGTTGGATTGAGTTATATAGTGGAAAAGACATAACTTATTTATTAATGAAGAAATTGATTTGCGTGAGGTTGCTAATGGAAATAGTATTAGGCCCCACCTGGACTCGTCTCTTCACTTCGAAAAACTAATTGAATTACTTTCTCTCCAACCGAAGGCATGATGCTAGCCAACGATTGGATGGAAGTCATGGAACTGAAAGAACCGAAGGAATGACGAATGTGCATATTGTCACTGTTCTTAGAATCTTAGTCTTATCTTTAAGTGAAAGTGTGGGTGTTTCTATAAAATTATGAGACACAGTTACCACTCTACATTTGCAAAAATATTGATCGAATGGTGGTTTATAAGTTTAGATGTCCTCTCCTATTTGAAATTAATTTTGAAAATGAGTTTTACACTTACTTTATATCTTGATACGAGCCTAATATGTGATAAATTTGTATCAATTGATATTAGAACTAGTCCTACGTTTCAATGTTTACTCGGGCTTGGACTGAAAAGAGGGTGTCAATCGTAACCAACATAATCATGACCAACGAGGATGTTGGTTTTTTAATGTGTGAGTTTTACTTCGATCTAACTTATGACATGATAAAAGTTTAGTATGGATGATTTCGTATCCGGCACAAAATGTATGTTTGGAGCTTCCTAGTTGGTCTTGTGTCTACAATAATACGAAGCATTTAGCTATCTCTCTTAATTTACAACATAATTTTACAGACTGATCCTTTTAATAGTGTTCTTGTAATTGTTTCCTAATAAAATTAAGTTTTTAACAATTGAACTTAAACATATAGAATACTACGTACGTACACACTAAATCTAGGTGAAATGTATCTTACATGTAACTTAGATTGAAAAAATTGTAACTAATAACTTAACTTGATAGCCAGATTCTCCGTAGCCTTCCGGAACTTCACTTCGTCCTTGAACCTGCGAATCACACACTAAAGGAACTCTCAGTCAGAAGCCTTACGAGGATCACCCCGTGAAGGCACTCCGAAGCTTAAGTTAGTGCTCGTATTTATGAGTTTGAACGATTGAGTGTATAAAATGCTAAGTGGTTAGGTCGACATTTATGATAGAGAATAAGGTCATAATTCAGGATGTGGTAGGTGTTTTTCGTGTGCTTACCGGCCTGAAGATTCGCTTATTTATGGACGGAAGGTTTTGGCGGGACTCTTGAGGGATCGTCCTTCGGTCCGTGTGCTGCTAAAGTCCTTCGGTCCATACAGACCTCCGAACCTTTATTACCCGTTGGACAAAACCTTGCTACGCACTCCTGCGCCGTCTCGCATTTAATGCATGTGCAGAGTATCCTGGAAATCCGCTTATATTCCCTATGTCCTCGGGCTTAGCTTCTAACGCCGTCGTTTCAGTTGTTTCGAGTTTACCACCTTGCATGTCACCGAGCATGCAAAGTTACGGAAAGGTGGTACACTATCAAGTCCCTCTAGTTAAGACAAGACTTAACCATGGTTGTCTTGTTTTAACTAAACTCCTTAATTATCGCTCCGAATTATCTTGCCAAAAGTTACCGTTAGAAGGAGAGTTAGAAAATTACCACCCGCTGAAGTGACGTTTCGACCGTTAGGTTTTTATCTTTCCCTAAAATGCCCCAAGCGACTTTTGATATTCCATTCTTATATATCTTGTTTCCTCCTTCGTCATCTCTACGCTCCCTCTCTCTCCCCCTTATTGCCTTCTCTTAGTTCATTGCGTTATGAAGAAAGATAAGCAAGCACAAAAAACTGACAGATCTGCCCGATCCATACGAACCGCAATGAACACCTTTTGCTCCCTGAAAGCCTCCGACCTTCCCCAAATCATCTCAGATTTTCGTATCGACCCCCAATTTGACCTCCGCATTCCAGGCGCGGACGATACCATTAGATCCGCTCCTGAAGGCTATGAGCCCATATACCTCCAGTTCTTATACGGTGGCCTTCGCTTTCCTGTTAATAACTTCATTCTTACTCTTCTACAGGATCTTGGTCTGCATATCGCGCGGCTTGCACCCAACGCCCTCCGGAAGATCATTGGGTTCATTATGTTATGTCGTGCTTTAGGTGTTCCTCTCTCTGTGAAGTTATTCCGATATCTTTACATCGTGGCAGGTCGATCCGACTGGGCCACCTTCGCTCATCGCCAAGGGCAAGTGGAGTGTGTCTCAGGTCTGAAAGACTCCATCCACGACTGGAAATTTGGGTTTCTTTTTGTAAAGAGGTCCGCCTTTAACGATGTTGCTCTGCCGTGGGGGGTGGTTACGAAGAGGCCCTCTGATCCGCTTCCGGAGCTCACCTTGGAGGAAAAAAGCTTTATTGGTGGCTTATCCTCTGCAAGACTTGTTTGGGAGGATCCTGACGAAGCATTTTTGGGTATGGCTGATCTGAGCCCATTTTATCTTAGTCGGAACGTCCGCCCGATCTGGCAGATCAACGGCTGCCCTGTATCTCTACTGAAACGTCTGGAAATGGATAAGAGTAAACCCCCGAAGGGTATCGTTTCTATTATTGATGGTCCGATAACCCCCGTTCTTCCTCCCTCTACAGAGAGTATAAGTTCCGAAGCGACTCCAGAACCGTCTGAGTCTCTCCGAGAATCTGAAGGACATATAGTTGTGCAAGGGATCGAGATTGATCCTTCCACCGGTGATGAGCTTGTAAGTGAAGGTGCAGCATCCCCCGAACCGCAACCGAGTCTTCAAAGGCTTCGTAGGAAAAGATCAGCAAACCCTTCCGGTTCTATGGAGAAAACACCCCGACGCCGGAACGTTGTTGAGGACGTCCAGTCTTCCTCTCCAAAGCGCCGAAAGGTGGTCTTACAAGGTAAGGAGTTTATTATCTTAAGAATTACTTTCCGCCTTTTAACCTTTATCACTTTGCTGCAGATTTACCGGAGGACGTTATTACTTCGGATGCTCCGATTTCAACTTCAACCGTGATGACGAGTTCTGTTGTTATTTCTGATGAAGGGCATGTCTTCACTGCTCCCCTCATAATTGACGTTGATGCAACACGACCCATTTCTGTGCCTGTTTCCAGACTTCCTCCTGTGTCATTAGGGTCATCCGCCCTGGCTCGTTTTAGCAGTCGGCTACTTGGTGCCAGTGCCGGATCATCGACGTCTATCCGGGGGCTTTATCATCCTCGCCCAACCAAAAGTCAGATCTCCCTTCCAAATCCTCCTTTTTCAGGTATGCGTGATACAACCTATGTTCCTTATTAATCTTCATACTCACATGTTTTCTTAAAAAGGAGTTGCTTTATCTACCGGGTCCGAGCCCTTGAGAGGTTCTTCGGCAGCCGAGGCTAACCCTTCAGTTACCCGTAGTGCCTCCGTCATTATTCCTCCTGAATTTCAACCTGTGGTTATTGCATCTTCGACACCTGTTACCCCCGTTGTTGCCTCAACCCTTCCTCCGTCCAGCTCTTTGGACAAGAGTTCTGAAGGTGAGACCTTTGCAAAGATGAAAAGCAACCTGTTGGGCACCGTCGAGATGCTCTCTGTGCTTCAGGAGCATCACACCCGTCGTGAACGGATAATTTCTGATCAAACCCTGGATTTGGGTCGTTTGGAGAAGCTAATGATAGAATGTAAATCTCTTTATGCCAAGGAGGTCGAAAGCAAGAAACAGTTGTCGGAGTCGTTCGAACGTCTTTCCGCGGAAAATATTGAGTTGAAGAAGCGAGTTGAGGAGCTAAAGGGGCTACAGGATTCATCCGGAGCCAGGATTGCTGAGCTCGAGAGTGCTGCTATTGACAAGGATTCGCAATTCCGTGAGGTAGAACGTAAGTTTGAAAAGGCTTCGTCTGATTGCGAAGAACTGAGGCGTGAAGTTGAAAGTCAAAGGGCGTCTGCAGATGCTGACCGTGAAAACTTCTTATGGTTGATGCAAAAAGGGGTTTCCGGAATGATTCGAGTTTTCCTATCTTCTGACGATTTTGTGAATCGGAATGTGGCCCTTCAAGAGGAGAGTATCAACCTGGGACGTTATCAAGGCTGCCTAGACACTCACAAGGAGTATCAGGACTTGCTTGGTTCTCGCCCCCTATTGCACAACCATCCTGATGCAGAGAACAACATTATGACTCTTTTCGATCAATTGGTTGCTTCTGATTACGACCTGATGCGCTCGCTGGAGGATGGTGTTGTCAGTTTGGATGAATTGAAAAAGTTAGTGGATGGTCTACCTTCTGGTCCGGAGGATATCGGAGAGAGCTCCGGTCGCCACCTTAAACCCTAGGCATTGTAATTGTACTTGTTCCGTTTGCTTTTGTTGTGTAATGGGAACTTGATCCCCCTTTTGTAACAGTCATGGCCTGTTAGGTCATTTATGTAATGTGATTTCCTCTTTTACCTCTTACACCTTTCTTTTATAAGACGTTATTGTTTCGTATTTTCCAGCTTAGTGAGGCGTCCCTCACGTAGCAGAAAAGTTTTAGTTCGTTTCGTTCGTTAATCCGGTTTTCGTCCGGAAGTAGGCTTCGTATCTTTCTTTGGAAGTTACGGAGCCCACCCATAGCTATGAGTACTTTCGTCGACGTTTGTTTTCTTATTATCGTCGTAACTATTAGAAGCTAAGATAAACAAAGGAACCTTTCTCGAAAGGTCTACTGATAAAATACTTAACATGTTTTACAATTTACGAATCGCACAACATGATTTCCTAACTACATAATACGAAAAGAAAATAAAATATAAAGATTTGAGTAGTACGCAGAAGACCTCGCACGTCCCGCGCCTCATACGAAAGGTAACTTCTTCACCCTGTCCTACTAAAAATGAAACTTTCTAAGGTTTCGCATATTCCATGTTCGTGGGATTAGAGATCCTGCAAGGGTTTCGATGATATAAGAACCGTTCCTTCTTGCCTCTCTGACCCTGTACGGGCCTTCCCAATTTGGGCAAAGTTTACCCGGTTTAAACTGCAGGCTTGCCTCATTCTTACGGAGCACCAAGTCCCCCACCTTGCAGGCCGCGTTCCGGACCTTTCGATTGTAGTAAGCCTCCGTCAATGATTTGTACGCTGCTTGTCGAAGCCTTGCGTTCTCTCTTCGTTCGCCCACCAAATCAAGATTAAACCTTAGTGCTTCTTCGCTTTCCTCCAGACGGAAATTCTCTACTCTTGAGGATGGTATAACTACCTCCAACGGGATGACTGCCTCCGTACCATATACCAGACTAAATGGAGTTTCTTTAGTTGAGCTTCGTACCGTCGTGCGGTATGCCCATAAAACATTTTGAAGTTCATCCGCCCATCCCTTCTTCGATCTATCCAATCGGGTTTTAATTCCCTTTACAATTGTTCTATTGGTCACTTCCGTCTGTCCATTCGCCTGGGGGTGTGCGACGGAGGTGAAATTTTGACGGATTCCAGACTTTTCGCACCATTCTCGGAAAGGATTATGAGCGAACTGTTTTCCATTGTCACTCACGATGGTGTGAGGGAGACCAAACCGGCAGACGATTTGTTTCCAAACAAACTTTACGATCCTCGACCCTGAAATACACGCCAATGCTTCAGCTTCGACCCACTTAGTGAAATAATCCACCGCCACCACCAAAAATTGTAAACCTCCCGGGGCTTTGGGGAAAGGACCCACAATATCAATTCCCCATTGAAAAAACGGCCATGGACTGTGAATGCTTGTTAGGCTGACTGTAGGTGTTGCCGGCACATTCGAGTATGCTTGGCAGCTTGGACATTTTTTAATATATTCCTCCGTATCTTTAGACATTCGAGGCCAGAAGTATCCTGATCGTAGCAACTTCTGGGCTAAGACTCTTGGTCCGGAGTGGGAGCTACAGATGCCTTCGTGTACCTCCACCATCGCTTCCTCACACTCCCTTCGGCTGAGGCATTTCAGCCAAGGCGTAGAAAAACCTTTACGATACAGTCTCCCTTCACTTATCATGTATCTTCCCGCGTTCATTCATACCTTTCTTGCTTCGTTACTATTGTCCGGAAGTACCCCATCTTGCAGGTACCTCCGGATAGGTGCCATCCAACATCCGGCCTCCGTTTCTACTGCCAGCACTTGCGCTCCTTCGGCTATGCTTCAATATGGTAACACTTCCACCAAGACTTCCTTAGTTAAATGGCAATATAGCATGGACGCCATCTTACTTAGTGCGTCTGCTTCCTTGTTTCTGGTTCTCGGGATCTGATGAATGCTGAACTCCTCAAACCGAGCGATCAGCTCCTTGGCCTTTGCCAGATACTGCTTCATGTGAATCTCTTTGGCTTCGTACGTCCCCTTAACTTGGTTTACCACTAACATGGAATCCATAAAAACCTCGATGTCTTTAATCCTCAGGGTTTCAGCCAGGCTAAGGCCTGCTAACAACGCTTCGTACTCAGACTCATTGTTTGAACACTTAAAGTCGAAACGGAGGGCATATGTTACCCTTTCTTCGTTCGGACCTGTAATGATAATTCCTGCACCGCAACCGTCTGCACCTGCTGCGCCATCGGTATGCATCTTCCAGCGTATACCTCTTCCTGTATTTCCTTCTTGCGGTATGCCCATACCTCCTTCTTCCGTACTTAACACAATTTCGTCTTCAGGCATCTCTACTAGGAAGTCGGCTAGGGCTTGACCCTTAATGCTCGATCGGGGTTTGAAAGCTATGTCGTGTTCCCCTAGCTCTATTGCCCACTTCGTCATTCTTCCGGACCTTTCGGGTTGAAGAAGGATACTTTTGATGGGTTGATTGGTTAACACCGTAACGATGTGTGCTTGAAAGTACCTTTTTAATCGCCTTACAGAATATATTAACGCTAGTATGAGTTTTTCAATCGTGGCGTAGTTGAGCTCTGCACCTTGGAGTGCTCTGCTGACGAAGTATACAGGAATCTGCTTCTTTTCCCTTTCTCCTACGAGGACAGAGCTTATCGCCTCTCCGTTCGTGGATAGGTACATTACCAAGGGTTCTCCTGCAATTGGGCTCGCCATGGTCGGCAAAGTCTTCAGGTGTATTTTCAGCTCAACGAAAGCTTTTTCAGCTTCCGGTGTCCACTCAACATTCCCCTTCTTCGTGCACCCGTGGAGAGCCCTAAAAAACGGAATCGATTTCTCCGCCGACTTCGCAAGGAAACGGCCTAAAGCCGCCAATTTCCCGTTCAAACTTTGTACGTCTTTCACCGTCCGGGGTGTGCTTATTTTATATAAACCTTCCACCTTATCCGGGTTCGCCTGAATTCCCGAATTCGTGACTATGTGCCCTAGGAACCTTCCTTCACCGACCCCGAAAGAACACTTCTTCGGGTTTAGTTTCATATTGATTTTCCGGAGCTGTAGTAAGGTTTCTTCTATATCCCTAATCAGATCTCCATCTTCCTTACTCTTGATGACCATGTCATCCACGTAAACTTCCAAATTCCTACCGATTTGCCTACTGAATGCCTTATCGACTAGGCGTTGGTAGGTTGCTCCGGCGTTCCTGAGCCCGAAAGGCATTTTTACGTAACAATACGTTCCCTTGACTGTGTGGAAAGCGGTCTTTTCTTCATCTTCCTTCGCCATTTGCACCTGGTGATAACCTTTGTAAGCATCCAAAAAAGACTTCCATTTGAACCCTCTGAGGGCTTCTATCTTCTGCTCGATCTCCGGAAGGGGATAACTATCCTTCGGGCATGCTTTGTTTAGATCTTTGAAATCAACGCACATCCGCATAGACCCATCTGCCTTCTTGACCAGAACCGGATTAGCGATCCACTCTGGGTATTGTGCACTACGCAGGACTCCTGCGGACACCAGATCTTCGACTTCCTTATTTACAACTTCGTTCCGGCTTGAGGCCATACTTCGCTTTGACTGCTTTACCGGAGGAAATGCCGGGTTGATGTTCAGTCGATGTTCGGCCACTTCCCGGGATACCCCTGTCATATCTTTGGGCTCCCAAGCGAAAGCTTGTTTGTGTTTTCTTAGTAGTGTTTCGAGCTCCTGCTTGAGCTTCACCGGAAGATCTTTTCCGATTCTAACCTTAGTCTCTGGATATTCCGGATTAACGATCACCTGGACTTCCTCTTGTTCCGTCCAACTATCTTGATGGGTAACGCTGTGACATTCTAGCGGTGGCATGGGCATGCTTCGTATGGTGATTACCCCTTGGTCTGAAGGAAACTTAAGGAGCCCGTGAATGGTGGAGGCGACGGCTTGCAACTGCCACATCCCCGTTCGTCCCAGAATGGCATTATACCTGGAAGGAGCATCAACTACTATAAACTCCGCCAACACGGTTTTGTAATGATGCCCTTCCCAATCAGTTAGTCGGAGGGGAAGATGTATTTTTCCTTTAGGCCATACAGATTGTCCTGAGAAACCAACTACCGGAGCGCTGGTAGATTTCATTAGGGCTCGGACATCGTCAGGGAATTTTTCGAAACAATGGTCGTACATGATGTTTGCAGAACTCCCTCCGTCTACGTATATTCGCCGGACCATTACCTTTGCTATGACACCGAAAATGACCAGAGGCTCCGTACCCGCATATCCCTCTGGAACAGGATCCCCTCTTCCAAACTCCACAACCACCCCTTTTCTTTTATGACTCCGGGAACTTGACGCTCCTGCCTCTCCTCTAAAGTCCCATGACTCCTTTTGCTCTTCTAGAGCCAAAATTTCAGCATTGTAAGCCGTTGGTTCGTTTCTTGTCAATGGTTCGACTAGGGCCACCTCCGTCTTACCCTTTCCCTCCTTTTCTCGCTTGTAACTTTCGCACGAAGCCGTTGTGTGACCCATAATTTTATGGAAGTCACAATATGCATTAGGATCTCTGGGGTACCGTTTCCTTGTAGGTTTTCCTTCGGCGGTTCTCCGTACCTCTTGGGTTTGATAAGCCTCCTGGCGATGTGTGGTGTGTCGGTCACTCGAGGACCTTCCTTCATGTGCTTTCCCTTTGTATGGAAACCTTCCTGGTGTTTGCTTGTATGCGAACCTAGTTTTTTCTCCGCTCTTATACGACGTGTTTCCCGTCGCTCCCTTCTTTTCCTGAGCTTCGAACCGGAGCTTCTCAGCACTCTCCTCTTCCTGTTTTAGCACCTTGTTTACCAGATTAATCATGTCGTCCGCCTTGACGAAATCCCTTTTCGAGAGTTCACGAAACAACTCTCCTTCTCGGAGGCCATACGTAAAGGCCGCTATTATGAGTGAGTCTTCCCGAACAGGCATCCTCCGGCTCTGTTCATTAAATCTTTTGAAATACAGCTTGTTAGATTCCCCCTCTCGTTGCCTACATGCCATGATGGACTGAGATTTTTGTTGGTATTTCTTCTGCTGTATAAAGCTATGACTAAATTGGGCGACCAGCTCTTCAAAGTTAGCTATGCTTCTTTGGGGTAAACTGGAGAGCCAGTATCGAGCAGAACCTTCCAAGGTTCCTGCGAAGAACAAGCACCACAGCTTCGGATCCATAGGTATCATCCTTATAGCCCATCGGAAACTGGCCACATGGTCGTCTGGATCTCCGGTTCCGTCATAGGATTTGACCCTAGGCCCCTTGAGCCCTGGAGGAATCGGCATCTCGTTGATGTCGTCGGTGAACGAAGATCGGAAGCTTCGAGATTCTGACGAATGACGTGGGGCAGATCTTCCTCTTCCCCCCTCCGCCATCCGTTCCCTTCTTCTTTCGGGAGACCACTCTTTTCTTTTCTCAGGAGTTTGTCTTCCTCCTCTTTCAGAAGCTGGTCCTCCTCGTCTTTCTCTTCCTGACTCCCGACTCCGGGTCCGTCGTGGAGGAGTTTCTTCTTTGTAAACTTCTTCCGTGGATTCTTCTTGAGTGGATTCTTCACTAGAATAAGTTAAAGTTTTACCAACCCTGCTTGTTCCTTCTACCGGCTTCCTTCGGCTCTTCTCCAGGTCTCGTAGTTTTCTAAACCGACAGAAGAGGTTAATTCTTCAATCTCCTCGCTTGTGGGATCGTCCTTTCCCGATCCCGAAGGAGGAGGACAAGTTGTCGTATTGACCACTGCCGACGCAGAGAACGGGGTGCGATCGTTTCTTGGAGGAGTTGAATGATCCCTCCCTTCCGGCGTTGATTCGAGGGCCATTTTGTTCGTGGTCCCACGGATGGCGCCAAAATGTTGATACCCAGATTCTCCGTAGCCTTCCGGAACGTCACTTCGTCCTTGAACCTGCGAATCACACACTAAAGGAACTCTCAGTCAGAAGCCTTACGAGGATCACCCCGTGAAGGCACTCCGAAGCTTAAGTTAGTGCTCGTATTTATGAGTTTGAACGATTGAGTGTATAAAATGCTAAGTGGTTAGGTCGACATTTATGATAGAGAATAAGGTCATAATTCAGGATGTGGTAGGTGTTTTTCGTGTGCTTACCGGCCTGAAGATTCGCTTATTTATGGACGGAAGGTTTTGGCGGGACTCTTGAGGGATCGTCCTTCGGTCCGTGTGCTGCTAAAGTCCTTCGGTCCATACAGACCTCCGAACCTTTATTACCCGTTGGACAAAACCTTGCTACGCACTCCTGCGCCGTCTCGCATTTAATGCATGTGCAGAGTATCCTGGAAATCTGCTTATATTCCCTATGTCCTCGGGCTTAGCTTCTAACGCCGTCGTTTCAGTTGTTTCGAGTTTACCACCTTGTATGTCACCGAGCATGCAAAGTTACGGAAAGGTGGTACACTATCAATAGGTATTTTTGTATTTAATTTAAAATGTTCGTGTAACAAACATAAAAATTATTTATAGCTCCTGCCTCCAAGTTTCAGAAGTCAAGGTGTGATAATTGGTCTGTTAAGTCGGTTGTATATATGCCATTTATTTTTGTAGATCGATAGTGCGGTATATAATAGATTAAATTTGTATTGGATATCGTCGGTTTAATTACTTGGCATATACCATTTGCTTATTTGCCAGAAAGGATCGATCTCAACCTTTTCTCTCCGTAGCTGCTTTTTCCATATGTAATTCCTGATCTCTCTCCCTCCCTCCTCCCTTTAAACATATTTTAGGAACTTTAAACAAACGTGTGCGGTTCTTTGTCACAAAACACCAACGATCGAATAGAACAAAAAAACTGGAAAATAAAACCACATCTTGCTTGATACTTCTTAATAAAACATGCATGCAGATTTTTGTAAAAAAAAACACATACCAATGTATATACTTCCTCGATCTGATTCTTTTTAATTTATACTTTTTACTTTTTGCTAATTTCAATATAAATTAGAGACTTTCATAATTTATTTCATTTGGTAAGGGAAGTCAAAACTCACACTCATTAACAATCTCTTTTAATTCAGTAAAATATTGACCACTTACCTTTGTTTTAACTTTTAAACAGTACTCAACTTTCTTGCTTATGTTCTTCTAATTATGTATTTATTTGTTACTATTGTATATTATCTTTGTTTTTTCTTGGTATTTGTATTTTGCTTCCTTTGTACATAGTAAATGTAATGTAATTTCGTTTCTTTCCATTGTAATTGTAATACAACTCTGGGTACAAGTAATTTCCCTACATTTGTCAATTGCTTTAATTCTCAGGATGGTTAACGAGATTGAA
This sequence comes from Calendula officinalis, assembly GCA_963853835.1. Taxonomy (NCBI): domain Eukaryota; kingdom Viridiplantae; phylum Streptophyta; class Magnoliopsida; order Asterales; family Asteraceae; genus Calendula; species Calendula officinalis. Next base: position 3,235,540 of record OY970830.1, on the reverse strand, counting down.
ACAAAACTTGTTCGACATGAAGAAGAAGAAGGCGACTTGAAACAAATGATATGGGAGGAATTGAAAAAGATATGGAGGGTTGCGTTGCCTGGTGTCGTGTCAAGAGTTTGTGAATTCGGAACTCTAGTTGTCACCCAATCATTTATTGGACATATTAATGACATAGATCTAGCGGCCTACTCACTCGTTCAAACACTTAGCTTCCGGTTTGTCGATGGAATACTTGTAAGCTGCTTGATTATTCTTATTATTGTCATCATTGTTAATGCTATATACTTACCCAAATGTTTGTAAGCGGCTTCGGCGATTTTAGAAAATAAACCTTGTAGAATCAAGAATTTACAAAATAGACCATACGACTGTCCAACTTGTAAGTCTCCACCCAAAATTTGTTAAATGTGGGGTGGACGCACAAATAAACATCGGGGTCGCACAAAAAATATCTCGTGTCATTGTCATATATTCGTACAAAAAACATCAATTTGCATGCATGATCTATCTTGGAAATATTTGAGTCGATAAGTTGTTTTTGTGAAAAAAGGGATGCATTTTCTTTGTCTATTTTGATAACTATCTCTTATTATTATTATTATCATCGTTAAAAAAAGTTGTATTATTACCATTTTCTTTGTGCCACAGAATTGACCATTTTCTTTATAATTTGAATGTATCGACAGATGGGAATGTCAAGTGCGACCGAAACACTTTGTGGACAAGCATTTGGAGCCGGACAACACCATATGATGGGCATTTACTTACAACGCTCATGGATCGTTGACTTGATTACTTTGACCGTCTTGCTCCCGGTCTTCGTATTTGGTACCCGAATCTTTAAACTCATTGGCGTGGAAGAATCGATAGCTAATAGTGGTGGATACATATCTTTATGGTTCATTCCTTTTGTCTATATCTTTGTTTTTAGCTTGACTATACAAATGTATCTACAAGCACAATTAAAGAACATAGTTATTGCATGGCTTTCGGCTTTTCAATTCGCAATCCATATACCTTTGTCGCTGCTTTTCGTATATAAGTTGAACTTGGGGACCCCCGGTGCAATGATTGCGCTCTCGATGTCAACGGGTTTTCTTGTGTTTGGAGAATGTATATATATATTTGGAGGATGGTGTCCGAATTCATGGAAAGGATTCACAATTTCTGCGGCTTTTAAGGATATGTTACATTGTTACCTATGGTCAAAAACCATAAACAAACCTAAACAATTTAGCATCGATTCACAAAAAGCTATATAAAGAAACAGATGGACGAATCAGATTACTGCAAACCCTTCCTAATCAGCATCAGATTGAACCGTGTGGAATGAGAGGGAGGCGGAGGTGGTGCGATGGAAGAACATACCCAGAAAACCAAAATCAGTAATCGGTTGCCGGAGGTGGTGCGATACTTGTGGTGGGTCGCCTGAAACCCGATTCCGGAACCAGAAACCATTTCAGTCACTTTTTCTTAACTGAGATATGGGTTTCTTGAAGATGACGGTAAGGAATCGAACCCTAGATCTGCGAAGGTGGGGAGAAGCTCACAAAGAACAAAACAATGGTTAATTTGGGGGAAAACTCATGAAGAATATAAGGGTTAATTGTGGATTTAAAATTTTGAGTTAAATTGGTTTGGGTTGAATTGGTTGCAAGAATGAAAAAATCTGTAAACACAATTTGATAAATTGTAGGAAGTAAAGGTTTTTTCCTATAATTGAGGTCATCATACCAATATTAGAAGATTATAGTTTCCATTTCATTTTAAAAGATCATTTCTTCCAAAAACAAAAAATACGAGTATAATAGAACTTACTTCCATTATAATTTCAGTTCAAATGAAGGTGATAACAATAAGAGTTTTAGTTCAGTATATCATTTTGGTGATGAGGTCTGTTCTTGATGATGGATGTTTTTGATTTTATGGTGGAGAAGAAGATACACATAAAAGTACAATTTCTTAAGCACAATTTACATGTTATGTTGGGAAGAAAATGGAGGTGGGGGAGAAAATACAAATAGGACAAAAATACTTACTTTTTTTGGCATTTCATGTTAGTTAACAAGAAAATTGGACGGAAGGACAACAATCATGAAACTAAAATTGTACGGCCACAAAAAAAAACCGAAAAAAAAGTATAGGGATAAAAACGCAGAATCAGATATATTACAGGTACAATTTCTATAATTTACTCAGAAAAATAATTCGTTTTTACACATTTTTTTGCAGCCTGAACGTTAACGTATGGGAGTTCATGATAAGCCTTAGTTTACTAGGTACAGCATGGTAAGTGATCAAGAATTCCTTACGAATTTTTTCATGAAAAACCTCCTTAAGTTTTAATATCTCTGTCGCTAATAGTTGCCATTCCATCATATTCATCGCAAAAATTGGGCAGCTAATCAAATCGATGTTTTTGTCCCTAGTTTTCTTTCATATGTGACTGATACACTTTTTCTTGTAATTTTAACATGTTCAAGTGTGCGGGTGGCGAATGAATTAGGGCGAGGAAACGCGAAAGGAGTAAAGTTTTCAATAAAAGTTTTATTGGGAACTTCCATTGCGATAGGCGTGTTATTCTTTGTTCTTTGTTTGGTGTTTGGGGAAAAACTTGCATACTTGTTTACAGATGATGAAAGAGTTGCATATGTAGTATCTGATCTTTCTTTGCTCCTTTCTTTTTCGATTTTGTTGAACAGCATTTGTCCTGTACTTTCAGGTAAATTCACTTTCGAACACATTTTCTAATTATAACATCGAAACAAGAAAGATCTTCTTGCTTTTCGTTTTGGGAAATCGTACATTTTTTGGTATTTTACGTTTGTAAAAATATGTCATTAGGAGTTGCGGTTGGAGCCGGTATGCAGGGTTCTGTAGCAATTATTAACTTCGTTTGCTTTTACTTAATTGGTATTCCATTGGGAGCTTTGCTTGGATTTTTAACGAGTCTTGAAGTTAAGGTAGATCAACTATATTATAAAGCATCTAGGATTTCTTTACTTTAGATATCTTAAATTAAGATTAAACAATTTTTAATGGTCAAGATTATCTATGATAAATTTGTATTACTCGACAGGGTATATGGATCGGAATGATAGGTGGCGTTCTAATGCAAACAATTGCGCTTGTATATTTGACTTGGAGAACCGATTGGGACGATCAGGTAAATTTATAAGAAGTGAATTCACCATTAATTAATTTCAGATAATTTTTTTATGTATTTTGATATTTCATTGAACTGCTTTTGCTACCGTAGGTCACAAAGGCTTCAAAACGCCTCAAACGATTTTATTTGAAGTCGAATGATAATCCAGAGCGAGTTAATGTCGACTTATGATCGAGAAAGCTGTTCACTTGTTCGTATCATTTTCATATTTTATTTACATCTTTTGTATATTGTGAATCACTCTCTAGGACTTATTTCAAAACTCAAAAGATATGAATTTATCATTTCACAATTCACACCGTCACGGTGTTTATCTGTTTGGTTTGCACTACCGTTTTTAGTCATTTGATTATTTATACCAGCAAGAAGAATTCGTTGTCAGGTAACGGTAGTGTGAAATTCGTTTACTTATCCTTCTTAAAGTATGTTTTGTATTATTGTTAAATTTACATATGCAATTGTATTCTTCTATGAGTTAGCATGCTTTATTAACTTTTAAGAAAAAATTTATTCATTCATATTAAATTTTACTACTTTATCTTTACACACATAAAATGATTGACATAAAACTCTACTAATTTTTTCCTAAATTTATTATTTGATTTGATGTTAATATATTGAATCCCATATAATGATGATGGTGGTGATAATTTGAGGATTGATTATCAAATAGTTGAGATTTTTCTCTTATAATTACCACATCCTATTTGTTTGTTTGAATCCCATGCAGTTCTACTTTTCTTCTTACTTTTTTTTGTCTATAAAAATATTTAAATCGAATGATAAAATTATAATATAAAATTAGTAGATTACAAATATTAATTATTTTATAAGGAAAAACTAATTTTTTTTTAATAGGAATCATACAATTTTTCTAATCCAAATTACTTTTTTTCCGAACGGCATTACTTACTTTATTTTTATGTTGCACAGAAAATAGATGTCAAATCTATCCCAAACACGGAGAACCCGGCCGGCACTTTTTATCTACACCCAATGTTTAACCTATTACTTCCTCCGTGGTTCTAATTTCACTCAAAACATTTGTCCCAAAATAAAGTTCTCATTTCTTATATTGGAGGGACCCACTCAATAAAATATTATTATTATAATGTACCTCACCACTAACTATCTTTTAAAAACACTTTTTCTCTCTAAAAAAACCTTATATTTTAATCAAATTTATTACCAATGACCCCACCACTATCTATCTCCTAAAATATTGTGCCCGTGAGAAAATGAGAACTATATTAAGGGACGGAGGGAGTACATTAGAGCATCTATAATGATTAACCTCACCAATGATTTATTATTTTTGTCACATCATCTAATAATTTATTAGTTAAAAATCTCTTCAATGGTTTCCAAAGAATTTTTCTTATAAATATTATTAATTTACCTTTAACTATATCAAATGTTTTATAAATACCTCTTACTTATGTAATTTAATAATTTTTATAGCATTACAGAACTTAACATACCACAATAAAAACAAAATTAATCATCAGGTGTGATATTTCTTAAAAAGTATTAAAATATGATAAAATTGTAATTTATAGTTATAGAAATAATAAATTATTCACATATATATAAATATATACATAAGTTTAAAATGTAAAATTGTTAAATATAGGGACCAAAAGAATTAAACATTGAAAGATGTTCAAGTGGTTGGGGAAGAATAAATGGTTAGAATGACCTCTTAAAAATGTCATTCATTCTAATGGTAAAAAGTCATTTTAGAAGTTATTAAAATAATATCATCAACTTCTTAAAAAACCTCTCATTGGAGATGCTCTTAGTGTGAGTTTAAACGTGAGTCATACCACCCAACTACGTCCCCAATAATTAGATCACTAGATTTTTTTTAGTGTATTTTATACTTTAATGATAAATTAGTATGAATTTATTTAGCACAGGGAAGGTTTGTTTATATATTTAATCTGAATAAAGAGTAAATTACGGTTTTTGTCCCTGTGATTTGGTCGTTTCAGCGTTTTTGTCCCTGTGGTTTTTTTTTCTGTTTTTTTGTCCCTGAGGTATGCAAATTTCCGTTTTTTTGTCCTTCCGTCCATCCTCCGTCTCTTTTTAGACGTTAAGCCCCTCACGTGCTGAAAACGTGAGGGCATTTTGGTCTTTATTCATTTTCTATTTTATTTTTACTTTTTTTCTTTCTCTTCTTCTTCTTTGTTTATACCAGACTAAGAACAATTATCACGCAAATTAATTCAATATCAACTCCTCAGATCATACTAATGGATCTTGAAAATTACATGGAAGTTGTTGAATCAGAAGTAGAGACGTGTGATTCTTATGATTCTCAAGAAGACCCAAACCACCGTCGGCCACCACCGAGACCACCACTGCATCTCGATCTCTCTCTCCTCCTCTTCTTTTGTACAGATCTGACTGAAATGAAACCACCACCACAACGTACACTTCCAGATCTGCTCGATTTTGTTAGTTTATGGTGTCTCAGGTGATGATGGTGACGGAGAGTGAAGGAGATGGTCGGTGATGATGGTGACGGGGTTGTTCTGGTTGAAGGATATGGTGGCGGTGGTTCAAGTGACTAGAATACCTCCCGTAACAGATCTGGAACGAGATGGCCGCCTGATCCACCCACATCACCTCCCTGAACAACACCACCACCATCGTGTACTCAAAGAAACAATCCTCCGCCTGCAGCTTCTCCAAGTGCTTGTACAAATGCGAGTCTTTTGATTTTATGATTTTGGAAACCCGACTCAACTGCCTTCTGATGCCCGTTTCATCCAGCTTGAAGTTGTGGCTTTTTCATGAACCCGACAAAACACCAGAACGCCTCATGGTACCGGAGGAGGAGGTGCAAGCCTCCAACTTTTGTAATCGATACTTCTAAACCTCAAGAACAACAATGGTAACCTTGATTTTGTTAACTTAGGTTTTTGATTTTGTTCAATCAGATTGTAAGTTAGGTTTCTTATTTTGTTAAGTTAGGTTTTTGATTTTGTCAAGTTAGGTTAGGATTTGTTTAGAGTTTTAGGAGTTTTTTGTTCAATCAGATTGTAGAAGAAGATGGGTGTGGAAGAAGATGCGTGATTTGCAGGTCTTAAGTGTGAAGAAGAAGATTGGGGGAAATGACATTAATGCCCTCACGTTTTCAGCACGTGAGGGGCTTAACGTCTAAAAAGAAACGGAGGGTGGACGGAAGGACAAAAACACGGAAATTTGCATACCTCAGGGACAAAAAAACAGAAAAAAAAACCACAGGGACAAAAACGCTGAAACGGCCAAACCACAGGGACAAAAACCGTAATTTACTCCTGAATAAATATTGTTGATATGACATTGATCGGCATTTAGGGTAATCATAGCAAATCCTTTTTACAACACCATGCATTTTGGCTTGATATGACTATTCAAACAATGAATTGTCACATACCTAGGGTGTTCACTATTCGGATAAATCCGGATTGTCCAAATGGACAATTTGGATTAGATCGTTTGGATTGGTTTTTTAGTTTTTCGGATCGATTTGGACTTGATCCAAATTAATAGTTTGGTTTTCGGATTGGATTTGGTTTCATTGTAAAATCCGGATTATCCAAAAAATCCAAATAGTAATATATATATATATATATATATATATATATAGTGTAGAATTAGAATCAGAACCAATTAAGGCTACAGAACCAGCAGAACTCAATCTAAACCATTGATTTTTGAAAATGAAATGATCATGGAAGACACATTAATGTATTTGATGAGGGACCCCCAAATATTGGTTTGCATGGATGTCATTCATGCATGTATACATATATGTATAAATAACACTTATGTATACATACATGAAAATATATACATATATGTATACATGCATGAATGACATCCATGCAAACCAATATTTGGGGGTCCCTCATCAAATACATTAATGTATCTTTCATGATCATTTCATTTCAAAAATTAATGGTTTAGATTGAGTTCTTCCGGTTCTGTAGCCTTAATTGGTTCTGATTTTAATTCAACCCTATATATATATATATATATATATTTATAATATATAATATATAAGTATATAAAACAATTCTATCATGTTTCTAGAAAACCAAATATAGGGACTATTGAAATTAACGAAATATCCTATGACCCAAAATAATTCTAGAGCAATTAACTTCTTAATTGGCCATTCTAAATCCAATTCCGAAACACTTAATACATGACCTGTGATCTCATCGAATGTCCGGTTTCCAAACACAATCTTAACCCTATCAATTTCTTACTTTAATCCCAATTCGTCCCTTCACATTTGATACGTGAATCGCCCACAACCCACTCGTATCAAGCTACGACGATTCGACAAGCTATGAATTAGACTTGTTTTTATGTACAAAGTAGTTTATCATTTTGAAACTGTATAAAGTAGTTATGTTAAGAAAAAAACGGTTTGGTTCGTACAAATCCAAACCATCCAAATTGTAATTTGGTTCGGATTGGTTTGGATTTAAATTAGTTTGGACGGTTTGATTTGAACATTTAAAATCCAAAATCTATTTGGATTCACCTATTTGGTTCGGATAAATCCAAATTATCCAAACGAACACCCCAGACATACCATACAAGACAAAAGCATAACGATGGATACATTTTAACTTTTCTTTCAACGGCAAAAGTGAAAGTAGGTAAGAACTTTAGTATTATCATCCCTCCTTAAAAAACATCCATAAAAAATACATAAATAAAAGCTAGCAAAATAATACAATCAATCTTATAAACAAGGAACAAACATACAATAACCTCCGACAACACCACATCTAAAAGGATCAGTAGACTTCAAAAACTTTGTGGGTCACCACACGAAATTACGGCAGATGCCGATACTGGGCCGCGATCCACATCCACCTGCAGTAAACAAAAGAGGCAACACGTGGCAATAAAGAAAAGCCCACAGGGTCAGGATGGGTTCTGCAAATCACCGGTACGCAAGAAAAGAGGCAGCACGTTATTGCAGGATTTTTTTTTTTTTTTTTTGTAATGTGTTTATTACCATTTTTTATATTTGATAACAATTTGTATATCTATGTACAGGGATGGAATTGGGTTTGGAATCAATCGGGATGTGCTCGGAGCTGAAATAACCGAGACTCGATTTAGGAGAACTAGTAGACCCGAGAATTGAACCGTTTTACAGAATACGGTTCCGGTTCGGTTCCGGGTTCGGTTCAGGTAAATCATGTATAGACCCGATTAGAACCGAAGTAGTAATTGGAGTCTTTTTTGGGTGTTTTTATCATATTTGTTAGTTTATACATGTAATATTATAATGATTTATAAATAATAATTGTCTAATTAATATGAACCAAATACTACTAATAGTAATATACCACAAAAAATTCCAAATATATAGCTAATTAATTTCGGTTCCGGGTCTTACACACGATTAGTTCTATACCCAATGTACCCGGACCCGAAATACCCGATATCCGATTTCTCGATACCCGAACCGTTTTTTAGTAATCCGATTCAGGTTCGGTACGGATACGATTTTAGGTTTTCGTTTCTATATTTCATTCCTATGGGATAACGTCATAAATTCTTGTAATGTGATTTTTAATTCAGATTTAAAGCTGATAATCAAATATTAATATGTTAAGAGTAAATTACAGAATTTGTTCTCGTGTATTCAAATTATACAATTTTATCCCTATTTTTTATAAATTCTTTTTTGTCCCTGTAAGGCATAAAACTTTAGAGTATAAGAGCAAAGGATTATTTTCCTATGGTATTTCTAATTCTACAAATGAAATCCTTGATTGTTACCTCTGACATCGATTGTTCAATTTATATGTTTGGTCATGAAATCAATTTATTTGAAGAGAAAATGGTTATGTCTGCTTTTTCATTTTGTTTGTTTGGTGATGATTATTTGTTTGGAGGTCTTATTACCTAAAACATCTATTAATGTTTTTCACATCTTTGATTAATGTTTTAGGTTATATTGGGGACGTTGTTAATTGATGATGATGGTTGCAACTTGCAAGTGTGGTAGGAGTTAAAATTGGGGGTATTATTAGGGTTATTAAAGGAAAAAAGATACATATTTTTTAAAGCATAGAATACAAGTAATTTGAGTAAAAAGACACTAGTACTCTCACATGTTTAGTTTGTGAGGTTGGTTAACGGATAAATTTGAACGGAAGGACAAACATACGGAAAATATAAAGTACAAGGACAGTTAAAAAAATATAAGAACAAAATTGTAAAATTGAGAATACTACATGAGCCATTTCTATAATTTACTCATATTAATTTACTCATATTTTAATGGATTTTTACTTCTGATTATTTTCTTAAATGAAAGTAAACTATAAATCAAATTTCATAAATTATTTCAAAAGTGGTTAAGATTCTTATGATATCAGTCAAATTTTAAAAGTTAACAAGAGATGTCCACATAACTTATGGCCAAATTTTAGCTCAACAATTGACCATACATGAGTTTTCCAGAAATACCAACTAGTATATTTCTTCGTACAAAATTATTTATTGTCATAATTATTACTTAATATAGTTATATATTTAATGTAAAACTTACACATATATAATTTAAAAGTTATGATATAGAAATTAATTCCCAATATGAAAGCTAAAATTATGTTAATTTTTTTAATAAAGTTTGATACCGAAAGTACCCCTTCTAAGTGATGAGATATAAAAGAAGGCCCAACGAGCAAAAGCCCGTGACGATGATAGATATCTTAAATCATTGGCCAATATAAAGCCTACTCTTTTTTGTGTCTATATACCGAATAGTCACCTCTTTCATTCTCATCACTATTCATTTGCATATTTGCTCAAGAAGATTTCAACCATAAAGTTTGGAAGCCACTCAATTTTTCTGTAGCTGCCTTTTGCAAACCATATTTCCTCATACCGGTAAGTTTTCTCTATCCTTTTCTTAACATGTGTTCCAACTTCTTTGTAATTCGACAAATATCAAGGTGAAAGCGGGTGGTCAGGAGTCGGTGTGAGTAAACCTTTGTGACTACAAATGAATATTTTTTTTGCACCTAGAGAATTTTATCATTATGGAAACAAAATTCAACTATTATGTTAGATTTACAGTTATTAAACATTGCTATTTTTTTAACAGCATAATTATATTGGGTACAAATATTTCTGTAACTATTCCAGTGTGATAATTTGAAGGGTTTTGCTAAATATAATTTCTGGTTTGTCAACTTTTTAGTTATTTTGTTTTGAAAGTGGCTATTTATAATCAACCAGCTTATGCCTAGTTTAACTATATATTCCACGTTGTTTTAAATTATTGAAACTCGTGCTTTCCGTTTTATGGTTACATCAGTCCTAATTTCTTTTAAATCACGTAATGATACGTTTGGCGAATGGCATTTTCATGAACTTTGAATGTTTTGCTGATATATTCTCTTGCCTAATTTTTTGAGTTTTCTACTAGTAATTCATACCAGAAGAACATGAAAATAAGAAATATTAATTAAACATAAAGGTTTCTTAACATATATATTTAAAAAAATGCATTAAATGAAGTATAATTTTTACAATTATTAGATACAATTTTCAATATAAATGATAGTTATAACTTCAATCAATATTTATAAGTTAAATCAACATAAAGTTACATAAGTCCATTTTTTATAAATATGGAAAGTGGGTTTCTACTTTGTGAAATGTACTTATAGATTGGTTACGAGTTTCTTGGCATCTATTGTTCGTATTTTTGTTTGATATTGAATTAGTTAGTGGATGGTGAATAAGGATAAAACATTGGAAAAAAATGATGATAGAATTGGATGTGGTGGTGAATCTACAGACACCAAATGGTAGTACTTGTTGGTCAATGTAATCACACGTTTATACATTTCTGTCCTAAAATTATTGTCCACTGTAAAAGAAAACACATAATTTAAGAAAATTATATTAGTTACACTATGTCATTAATTAAATTTTATTTTTCCAACTTCAATCTTTTTATTGGTTAAAACTTACATGTAGATAATTATTTTGAAACATACAAAAATATTAATATTAACAATAAAATTAGGATTGAGGGAGTATATATTTTAGGGTGATTTTGAAAAACAGACAAATTAAGATCTAAAATTCTTTAAAAAAAAAGACTTAACTTTCAAAAATATATCGTAAGACCATGCGAACAAAAACTGACCAATGTTATTGGTCACAAAGAAAAACTATGTTCGTATACTAGTCACACAAAAAATGCTATAATTGCACAAAATAAACATACAAGCCAGACAAAAAATCCGAAATCACACAAAAAAATATTAAGTTTCACGGTATATTTTGGGAAATCCAAGTCACACAAATATATTTTTGAGAAAAACATGTTTATTTTTGAGAAATTTTGATAATTATGTCTATATATTATTACTAAATTGAATTTAAGGGTATGTAAAACAAACTTTATAACCGACAAAACCAAAACATTAAGGATCTCTTGAGTTGGCTGATGCAATGATAGGGATAGAATGATAGTTAATGAAATTATCAAGGTTATAAAAGGAAATATCATGGGATTTAGTATCATTTTAAATTATAGATTTGTTATGTCGTGTCATGCAAATCAAGCAAATTTTACATCTTTTTCTTTTTATAAATTTATTTTTACTATCCATGAATCTTCAAAAGTCTTAAAAACATCCAATGGTTAAGATAAATCTTATAAGAAACTTAAAAAACTATGAAAAGGTATAATAATCTTTGGACATCTCATTCAGTCATTTGGCATAAAGAAAGCATAAACTTATTATAATTCGCAAAAAGACAAACTTTTTGCCATTTTCCTCAAAACTACATTAATCAGATAATTTAAATCTAAAGAGGCAAATACAAAATGAAATTGAGCTCGTTTATTAAAACATATTTTATATTACATTGATAACTAATTACACATTTCATAAATAAATAATGAACTTTTGAAAGATATATAGATTATTTTTCTAACAAAGGCATGTCAAAACAAAAAAAAACATTTAAATATTGTTAAATTTTATATAAGGTGAATAAAAAAATCTGGAATATATTTAACCCGAACCAATAAACATTTCCAAAATCAATTTAACCGATCTATAATTCAAACAAAAGTAATAATTTTCGCAAGTATCCTGCTATATTACTAATATGTTTACTATTTCTTAATTCTCAAGATGGATGACGAGATTAAAACCAAGCTTCTTCGACATCATGAAGAAGAAGAGGAAGGTGACTTAACACAAAGGATATGGGTCGAATCAAAAAAGATATGGAGGGTTGCATTACCCGGTGTAATATCAAGGGTTTGCGCATTTGGAACTATCGTTGTCACCCAATCATTCATCGGGCATGTCAGTGACATAGATCTAGCCGGCTACGCACTTGTACAAACACTTAGCGTCCGATTTGTCAATGGAATACTTGTAAGTAATTGATACCAACACTTAGACTTATAATCCGCCATTACATTCATATTTTGGCTGATATGGGATCGTAATATAAATTCACTAGAATTATTTGTTTAGAATTGACAGTTTTCCTTCTAATTTTATTGTCTCAATAGTTAGGAATGTCGAGTGCAACCGAAACCCTTTGTGGACAAGCATTTGGGGCGGGGCAACACCATATGATGGGCATTTACTTGCAACGATCATGGATCGTTGACTTGATTACTTTGACTATTTTGCTCCCGGTTTTCATCTTTGCTACCCAAATATTTAAACTCCTTGGCGAGGAAGAATCGCTAGCAAAAAGTGGCGGATACATATCGTTATGGTTCATCCCTTTCGTCTACAACTTTGTCTTTAGTTTGACTATACAAATGTATCTACAAGCTCAGTTAAAGAACATGATTATTGCATGGCTTTCGTTTTTTCAATTTGCAATCCATATACCTTTGTCAATGCTTTTCGTGTATAAGCTAAATATGGGGATTTCGGGTGCGATGATTGCACTCTCGATGTCATCGTGGTTTCTTGTGATTGGCGAATTCATATACATATTTGGAGGACGGTGTCCTCATTCTTGGAAAGGATTCACAATCGCGGCTTTTAAGGATCTTGTTCCTGTCGTGAAGCTTTCAATATCCTCTGGTGTGTGGTCTGGTAAGTATTTAGACATAGGCTCTTTGTGACAATCGAATTGTCGCAAATGGCTATAAGGCGTTGCTTAATGCATGTCCGGTCCTGAACATGGGCAACCAGGACGGCCGCCTAGGGCCACAAAATTTAGGGGTCTACTTTCAAGAAATTAGTCCATCTATACATATGTGTAAACTCATTTGAATAAGATAAATCCAACGGAATATTGAAAATAGACGGACCACACGGTCCAATCCAAACATTTAACTTGGGAAATGAGACGACATTTTTAATTTGGCGGATATTTTTTAATTATTTGAAAAGAAATTTACTTCAAGGGGTCTATTTTTTAGATTTTACACCGGGTTTAAAAATTTAATTGGACCGACCTGGCTAAATGTCTCGACATAAAAGATGTCGCCGATTTTAACTTATACACTTAGAAGTATTTTCCGGAAGCAATTTTCCTGGCCTATTTTTAGTGATTTTTGAAGCAATTTGATGGGTAACAGTATTATCTAACAAACTTGAAGTAACGGATATTATTTGTCAATTTGAGAAAGCGTTCCTTTGACTTGAAAAGTCAAAGTGTGGTCTAACGATTGTTGTTGATATGTAGCTTGGAGTTATGGTATAATGCGATTCTAGTCTTACTCGCTGGATACATGGCAGATGCAGAAGTCGCAATATCCGCATTCTCCATTTGGTATCAACTATATATTTCTCCTGATTCATTTCATTCGAAATTAGAAACTAAAACTCGATTTTAATTTGCGACCTTTTTTGCAGCTTGAATATCAATGTATGGGAGTTGATGATAAGCCTAGGTTTCCTAGGTGCCGCATGGTAAGTGCTCTGATAAATTAAATTGTGCCAATTGGAGCAAATATCGTAACAAAGATCGCTACCAACATAATTCAATTTGTTGTTTTCTGTCTCTAAATTTGTTTTCTTTTCCATAAATGTGACTGATACACATTTCGTTATAACTTTAACATGTATGAAGTGTACGGGTGGCGAATGAATTAGGGCGTGGAAACGCAAAAGCAGTGAAGTTTTCGATAAAAGTATTGTTGGGGACTTCCATTGCAATAGGCGTCTTCTTTTTTGTTCTTTGTTTGGTGTTCGGGAAAAAACTTGCATACTTATTTACGGATGATGATAGAGTTGCAGATACAGTCTCAGATCTTACCCTGCTCCTTTCTTTTTCGGTTTTGTTGAACAGCGTTTATCCGGTACTCTCAGGTAATTAAGTCTTTTAATTTTGTAAAATTTAGTCGGTAGACATTGTTCATATGCAATTTGTACCGTTCCTGAAATGAATCGGTTACCGGACTCGAAACTTTTTGGCTAAATCATTCCAAGCTAATTCCTTTTAGCGGAACTAGCATATACGCACGTAAATGCGTCGGGTGGTGCCAATTGAATAATATGAGTTTACAAATTAATAATGATAATATGATACATAAGTAATTGCAGTCATCCCCGTGCTAATAACATAAAGGTCGCAACTTGAGTTCTAGAGCTGTCAATTTTTCAAAACGCGAATATTTACCAATATAACAACTATTTTATTTGAAAATTAAGTTTGGTTAATTTGAGAAGATCCTAAATTGATTATATATATTAGATAAATATTACAATGTTTCATGACTTCATCACAATCTCCCTTGGTGTACCTTGTTAGTGTTCATTATTAACCATTTGCGAAAAATCTTTTGTCACCAGGGGTTGCAGTTGGAGCCGGTTTGCAGGCAACGGTAGCAATCATTAACCTTGTTTGCTTTTACTTGATTGGCATTCCATTTGGAGCTTTACTCGGATATTTAACGTCTCTAAAAGTTAAGGTATATAGAATTACGTGTAGCAACTAATTGAAGTCTCTTTATAGTCAGAGATTGTTTATGATAAATTCATTTTAAAAACCTTGATAGGGTATATGGATCGGAATGATTGGTGGTGTGCTAACGCAAACAATTACATTAGTATATATGACTTGGCGAACAGACTGGGATCAACAGGTAAAATCAGTAGTAAAAATGTCTTACTTTAGTTTTACGATTCTTTTTAATAACAAGGATTCTACTTTGTCTGCTACAGGTCAAGAAGGCTTCAGAACGCCTTAGTCGATTTTACTTGAAGTCAGATGAAAACTCCGAGCAAATTACTAATGAATCTTGATTTAGAAAACGGCTACGACTGTTTGTCTATATCATTTATATTTTATATTGTTTTGGGTACGTAATTGGGATCTTGCTTACATTGAGGATGTGCATTAGAATGTGGGTATGAATTTAGAAGTAATTTTGAATGTTTATTCGGTGTAGTTAGGAATAAATAGTAGAAAAAAGATTTTAAGGATTCAACCCATCAAAATGATTGGTTTTACAATTTTGATTGACTTGTTTCATTCTTTCTATCTCTCTTATTTTTTTCGGGAAGTGATTCACACCGCAAAACTTACTTCATTTACCACAGTTTACAAGTATTAAAGCAGACTGTACAAGTATATTGATACATATATTGTGGTGTGCCGTGTGTGGTATAATTTTTGTGGTGCAAAAATCACTACCCATTTTTTTCACTTTCCTAATTTAATATAATATTCTTAATATAAATAAATATTTTTAAAAATTAATTCAACGTTTCTCTCTTTCATTTTTTCTATTATTTCTTAAACTCATTTACAAATGAAAAACACCCTAAAAGGATATGTTTGAGTACTGGCGCACCAACCAATTATATTGGTAACCATACTTGCCATTCGTAACAAGATTTTAAAGATAGATATCGTAACAAGATTTTAAAGATAGATATCATATTTATATTATTCGTAATATATTTATTTTATTAATTAAATTTATTTATGTAGTGTAGATAAATGCTAAATTTGTACGTAATTTTGCTTTTCTTTCTCACTCATTATGTCTGAAAGAATCATGAATAATTAGACCTCTTTTCATGTTCATTCACTTAATTAAAAGAACATAAAATCATGTCCATGTTAGTTCCATCAATAAATAATAGAAGTATCTGCTCAACAATTAAAAAATAGTCCACACTACATTTGAAAATAGTTCACACAACACAGAAGTATCTTAAGAGTGTGCAACTAATTACTAATGTAATTTAGTAAACGAGTGAACGAAAAGAGATCAATATGCACATTACCCAGGGAAGTTGTAACAAAAAAATAGACAAACGAAAACACAAGCCTAATTTCAAATTTGAATTGAAAATATTATGCATTTAAATTGCTTTAACTTGTGCTGGGAAGTGGGAACTTTGTAAACTTTGTTAAATTTAACATTGTGCCTAAGATCAAGGTCTCATTCACCTAAAAACGAGACCATTAAATTATCCTCGGTCAGTTGGCTATCCCATTCTTATATAACCATAAATTTTGGTTTGATGAGACGTTCAAAAATCAAAACCAATTGAATAAGTATTTAAAGACCGACTCCAAGTGTACTCTGATATATAAATATGATAGGTTTTGGAAACATTGACATGTCATACGAAACAAAAACAGAATTTCTTTTAACAAACGTTACATAAAAAGATAAAAGGGTACTCCTAAAGCTATCTATCTAGAGAAATGACATATATTCATACTTTTTATTTATATTTATTCTTCTACTCACTAGATGAAGATAAATGTCAAAATTAAGAGATAATATAAGGGAAAAAAATAATTACACATGTCATTTTGTGGTGAGTAGAAAAATAAAATAATAAATAGTAGGAACATATATAATTTCTCATCTATATATCTGAAATGTTGCAAGTGAATAATAAAAATTGATTGTTTTGTAAATTAAATATCGTCAATATGAATGCAATATTGTTTTTTGTCAAATAAAAGCGAACTATCAAGATTATCTAATTAAATGAGTATAAATAGTTGAACATTCAAATTCATCTAGAAAGGCCAAAAATATCAATAACCAATAATTAGTAAAAAAGAGAGTAATATATAAAATACCAAAAATACCCCATCGGAATTGCAACTGAGAGAAAGGCCGAACGATCTCGGATACATATTGTTACGATGTTATTATGACCACTATAAATAGCTCACTCTTTCTTTCTCAATCACTATTCCTCTGCACATTTGCTTAAAAAGATTTCAACCCTAAAGTTGGAAACCACTCACTACTTTTGTGGCTGCAGCTTCTTACAAACCATATTTCCTTATATAGTAAGTTTTCTCTATATCCTTATACATAGTTAATTTCATTATACACTTACTAGTTGTATGACATAAAAAGGTCCTAACTTTTGACTAATTTAACTCCTTTTATAATTTTTATACTCCTCCGATTCAAAATAAGTGATACACTTTGGGTTTCACGGGTTTTGAGGTAAAAGATTATAATGATGGTTAAATTAGATTAATTGGATGGTTAGTTGGGAATGAGTCCCACAAATTTTGAATAAAGTAAGGTTAATGATGTTTAAAATTAAAATGTAAGGGTATAAGGGTCATTTCACTTTATAAAGTAGGTAGTTAGTAGGTGTGGAGCCCACTACCTTTTACCAAATAAGGTAACATTTTAAAGTGTATCACTTATTTTGAATCACTTAAATATGGAAAGTGTATCACTTATTTTCAATCGGAGGAAGTACATTAAATTCGAACTAAGCCCGTCACTGGACCCAAAAGTAGGGTCATCTGACGAGTGAGTCTGTACAGAAAGCCTGTTTTTTTTAACGGCACATAATCTACTTTATTCGTCTAATACAAGATTTGAACCCATAATTTATGGGTCATGTGCAATACCTTATACGGAGTACTAAATACCATTAGGCTCTAAATCTTAGGTATTAAAAGCCTGTTTAATTCAACAATAATTGGCCCATATGCGTTTGAGTTTAAAGGCCCTATATCATATTGGACTTTAGTTAGAGATAAGCCCACTAAAATACTCTCGAACCTGGAACTTCAAATTAACTTCTGGACCAAAATCCTGATTACTTTTGTTGAAATGTCAAATGATATCATCGGAAGTCTACTCTTAATTTTCCAGCGAGCACTTCGGGTTCGAGCTCCTTTACAGGGTAAACCCAGTCTCCATAGGAATTTTCAGGAAACAATCCCCCATATTTAACACCACATAAGATGTTTACAGGATTCGAACTCCAGACCTCACACTTCATATGAGAATAAAATACATTCATCAATCTAGAAATAATTAACATTTTGGTTGCTTTTTACCATCCGAGACATTTGTGTTTTCACCTTTTTGCAGAGCCACAGTCATTGCAGTCGACCTTTTTTGTCTCTTTCTGTTAAGGTTTTGAATCTCTCTCATCACCATCACCCTGGACGACGACCCGCCGGTTGTGCATCACCGGCCAAAACTCTGTCTTCGGCATCATTATCAGCGCCGATCATCCATCGTCGGCCTTATGCTCTACTACATCAAAAGAATTCGAGACGCAATCGGCCTTGGTGTTAACAGATTCCACCAGTTCTTCATCCGAAGCATTCTCCAACCCCAAAACACCCTTCTTCATAAACTCTCTCATATCTTCAAATATAATGATTAGATGTAATTATCAAAATAGAACAAAATGAAATCTTTTCAAAAATAGACTATTACAACTTGGATTTCTAAAAAAAGACCGACTTATGTATATTTTTTTCATGATTTCGGACTTTTAATTTTGTGCCTACAAATAATATACACGTGATTAAGAGCTATTACAATCAATCATGTCTCGTATGACAACTATTAGAACTTAATACGATCCGATATCCAGGGCCGGCTCAATGGGTAGGGCAAGCTGGGCGATCGCCCCGGGTCCCCAAACGCCAAAGGGCCCCTATTTTAGTAGTTATCTATATATTTAGCCCAAAAAAAATCATACCTTGATAGAAAGGCCCAAACTTAGTCGAAAATAAAAGTTGATTGATATTATGGAACGACCCCATTTTATATTTAAAAAATGCAAGTTTATTTAGAGTGTTATTTAGTTGTTATTTTTATGTATTATGGTTCGGAGCATGTTAAGGGCCCCATTTTATATTTCGCCCCGGGCCCCAAATCGGCTTGAGACGGCCCTGCCGATATCATCCATTATAAATTCACTAGCACCTCAAATCAAGATCGAACATATACCCAATATGACTTATAATGTCTCAAGTGGTCCTAAAAGGGGTAATCCGGTGATTATGGGTGTTATCACAAGTCATTATAATAAGTCAAAATTGTTCATGAAGTAGTTTCTTTTAGTTATTAATTTATTTCACTAATACGTTTACAATTTCTCGGTTCTTGGTCAGCATGGATGACGGGATCGAAGCAAAGCTTCTCGGACATGAAGAAGAAGAAGAAGAAGGTGAGTTGAAACAAAAGATATGGGACGAATCAAAAAAGATATGGAGGGTTGCATTGCCAAGTATCATATCAAGGGTTTGTGCTTTCGGAAGTATCGTTGTCACCCAATCATTTATCGGCCATATCAGTGACATAGATCTAGCCGGCTACGCCCTTGTTCAAACACTTAGCGTCCGATTTGTCAACGGAATAATTGTAAGTTCATTATAATAGTTTGATTAATTAGAATATTTGACAGTTTTAATTTCCTTATAATTTGAATGTCTCAATAGCTGGGAATGTCGAGTGCAACCGAAACACTTTGTGGACAAGCATTTGGGGCCGGACAACACCATATGATGGGCGTTTACTTGCAACGATCATGGATTGTTGACTTGATTACTTTGACTATCTTGCTCCCGATTTTCATCTTTGGTGCCCAAATTTATAAACTCGTTTGGTAGCAAAAAGTGGCGGATACATATCGTTATGGTTCATCCCATATGTGTATAACTACATTTTTAGCTTGACTATACAAACGTATCTACAAGCACAGTTAAAGAACATGATTATTGCATGGCTTTCAGCTCTTCAATTCGCGATCCATATACCTTTGTCGATGCTTTTCGTGTATAAGCTGAAAATGGGGGTTTCGGGTGCGATGATTGCACTCTCCATGTCATCGTGGTTTCTTGTGATTGGTGAATTTGTATACATATTTGGAGGATGGTGTCCGAATTCATGGAAAGGATTCTCAATTGCTGCTTTTAAGGATCTTGTTCCTGTTGTGAAGCTCTCAATATCCTCAGGTGTGATGCTCTGGTAAGTATTTAAATATAGTTTATTTGTGACCTCAAAATGATCGATATGGTGGGGCAGATTATTCGTCAATTTTCCAAACCATCCTTTTGACTTCAAAAGTCAAACGGTGGTCTAATATTTGTTGTTAATGTGTAGCTTAGAGTTGTGGTACAATGCTGTT
Source organism: Calendula officinalis (assembly GCA_963853835.1). Taxonomy (NCBI): domain Eukaryota; kingdom Viridiplantae; phylum Streptophyta; class Magnoliopsida; order Asterales; family Asteraceae; genus Calendula; species Calendula officinalis. Next base: position 3,214,984 of record OY970830.1, on the reverse strand, counting down.
CTAGTTCTACTCGCTGGATATATGGCAGATGCAAAGGTCGCAATATCCGCATTCTCTATTTGGTATCGATCAACTTAAATGTTCTCATATTTTTCCTTTTTCATTTTATTATCAAGAACTAAAACTTGCTTTTTGCGACTTTCTTTGAAGCTTGAACGTCAACGCATGGGAGTTTATGATAAGCCTTGGTTTCCTAGGTGCCTCATGGTAAGTGCCTTTGGGCGATGTTTTACAACCCGGGTTTTTTAGTCACTTTCTGCCCGTTGAGACCCGTCCGGGTAAGCAATTCAACCATCGACCCGCCGACCCGGTACCCGGTTAATACCCGTTTTTTCAACAAAAAAAAGCGGATTTTTTAAAACACCGATATTTGGTTTTTCCTTCTCGCGTACTGTTAAGAAGAAAATCAAGAACAAACCATAATTTTCTTTGAAGAGACGAACATAATTAAAGGAGAAAGAGATTACATCTTGAAGATAAGACAACTTAATAAGAACATGGAAACTTATCTTTATCAAGAAGATAGAATCTTTAATCTGTAAACCCTAATTCTCAATTTTTGAAGAACGAGATTTATAATTAATTTCAAGGATACTATCTTTAAATATATCCTTTAATAAAACCCACTTGCAAAGCAACCGTCCTTGTAGAATTCGACATTTGCACAGAAACCCTTGAACTTTTACTACTTTAACCTTTGACATCAATTTTAACTCTTTTAGGTTTGCACTTTTAGATATCCAAGCCCATTAAACCGGTTGAACCGTGATCCGATTATCACACCGGACCGAGTAATAACCCGAATTTTAAAACATTGCCTTTGAGTGATTTATAGAAATAGACCTTGTAAAATTTAAAATTAAAAGAAATACTTCACTTTTAAATTTTCTAAAAAATAGACCGTTCAACTTTATGATCATGTGTGAATCCACATAAAATTTGATAAGTGTCCTCACGTCACATAAAATATGGTCTGGTCGAACAAAAAAATCTAAATCGCACTTTTACAAAATAACATCAAGTTGTACAGTCGCATAAATCTATTTTGAGAAAAAGTCTATTAAGACCGGTGCCAATGGTGACGGAAACTGACGCCGTCAGTTTCTGCCAACTCAGCGCCACGTCAGCAGACAGACTAACTAACACTAAACTGACGTACCCGTGCCAACAGCACTCCGTCACTTCACCAACTTTAATTAATTTACTTTCTTTTTAATTAAAACAAAAATATAACTAAAACATAATACTTTTATTAAAATAAAAAACACATTACAATAATTTAAAAACATAAAAAAAGGGAAAAAAATACAATAATTACCGTAATATTACCGTTAGAAAAGAAAAAAAAAAGAAAAAAAAATTAAAAAATCAACCGCACCTGCCGCTTCTCTCGCCAGTATACCGACCGGCGGCCCAACCGGCGGCCAACCGGCGGACCGTGCCAACGGCGCCGGTTCCGTCGGTGGCCAACCGGCGGCCAACCGGCCCCCCGATGGCACCAGTCTAAGGTCTAGTTTAGTAATTATCTCTAGCTAATACTCCGTATGCCAACAGCCGACACCAAGTACCATAGCCAAAATCAGTATTTCAGTACCTAGTAACATAACTAATTTCAGAATTTGCATTTTTAATTTGTTTCTTATTTATAACTGTGAGTGATACACTTTGTACTGTAACTTTACATGTATGAAGTGTCCGTGTGTCGAATGAATTAGGGCGAGGAAATGCGAAAGCAGTGAAGTTTTCAATAAAAGTATTATTGGGGACTTCCATTGCCATAGGCGTCTTCTTTTTTGTTCTTTGTTTGGTGTTCGGCAAAAAACTTGCATACTTGTTTACAAATGATGATAGAGTTGCAGATACAGTATCAGATCTTTCCTTGCTCCTTTCTTTTTCGGTTTTGCTGAACAGCATTTATCCCGTAATCTCCGGTAAGTCCTTCCATTTTGTGAAATTTAGTCGATCGACTAAATATATTGTGCATTTAATAGTCTAGCGGTATGTGAGTGACCTTTTAACAAAGAGATTGTTAGTTGTAAGTATTTTTGGAGATGTATGAGAAAAATATGTATTGAAACCAGGGGTGGCAATTGGAGCCGGTTTACAGGCCGAGGTAGCAATCGTTAACTTCGTTTGCTTTTACTTGATTGGCATTCCATTGGGAGCTTTACTTGGATATTTAACACCTCTTGAAGTTAAGGTATTTATAAATTATGTTTAGCAACCAAAATCTCTTTATAGTCAATATTATCTACGATAAATTCATATTAATTCATTGATAGGGTGTTTGGATCGGGATGATTGGTGGTGTTCTAACGCAAACAATTACACTTGTATATATGATCTGGAGAACAGATTGGGACGATCAGGTTAATTCACGTTAAATGAATTTAATTACACGCCTCATTTAAATTTAAATTCATTCTAATATTTCGTGTAAACCGGGGATTCTACTTTGGCTACTATAGGTCACGAAGGCTTCGGAACGTCTCACCCGATTTTACTTGAAGTCGAATGAGAATCCCGAGCAATTTAGTTACGAGTCGTGATCAATAAAGTCGCTACAAGTCCTTTTGTCATTTTTCCTTTTTTTTATCTGTTTTTCTTTTTTATTTTGTATATAGTGAATGAAAAGGACTTTTTGAGTGTAGAAAAGTCCATTTTCATTTTTTAAAAAGTCAAAGAAATTAGAACATAACTTGTAGTTCTCTTTTGTTTCAAAAGAACAAAATTGTTGTTAGCAAGTTATAGATTTCTAGAATTTCAGTTCTTAATTCGAAGATGCTTCAAGCAAATAAAACGAACATCAAAATTACATTTTTTTCCTGAGATTTTAATTTTCTAAAATATCATTCCTCATCCCAACCAGACCAATCATTGAATGAAAGAGGCAAAAGCCCATAGTCACAATAGATATTGTAATCTATGGCTACTTATAAATAGCTTTCCTTTTTTAGTCATCTGACCAAATATTAACCCTTTCCTCCTCTCACTTGCTTTATTCAATACTTTTCTTTCTAAAATTTGAGTTCTTCTGTGGCTGCTTTTTTTAGCATCAATTTAACCCATATTGTAAGTTTTCCTCTCTCTCTCTCTCTCTCTCTCTCTCTCTCTCTCTCTCTCTCTCTCTCTCTCTCTCTCTCTCTCTCTCTCTCTCTCTCTCTCTCTCTCTCTCTCTCTCTCTCTCTCTCTCTCTCCTTATACTTACTGAGATGTAGTGTCATTAGTCAAAATTTTGACTTTTTAACTAGTAGAAGGTTTCTCCTCGATCACAAAAGGAGCCTGTATCAAGGGTCTATAATATCAGCCGATTTATATATAACAAGTTTTATCCATACAACAATCTTATGACAAAAAATAATTATGTCATTTTTTTTATTTTATCACACTTTCATTTCACCCCAATTAAAAGAAAAAGTAGGCATAATTATCATTTGATGAAATTACTCTGTATAGATAAAAGTTAATCCGCAAGACAACCCCCTCATAATATTACTCTTGAGAAAAAGCTCATTTTTCAATGGAGACGTAAGTGATCAGTAGCTGTATGTGAAATTTAATCAACAATTTGTGAAACTTGTGTTTTAAAATATGTTTACATCAAGCCTACTATTTTACTCTTTTTTAAACAGTCATGAGGACCTTTTATGTTTTAATGCACGTAATTTGAATGTTTAATAGTAGTATATTATATTCACGAGCTTTTATTATATTTATATTTTTATTTGGAGATGGGTTTACAAATGATGCATAGGTACAAGTTTATAGATATGTAATTATTTGTCTTTTGGCTGGTCTAAAATTGAGTGGGTGTGATAAACAAAGGAAAAGATGATGATGCTTATATGTGGACCTTGCGGTGGTGACTGGTGGCTCTAAACGGACCACACGATAGGGACTACTTGTCATCTATGTCACCACCAAATGTAGTACTTTTGTTTTAGAACTTTAAGTTAAGTACTTTTGTCTTAGAACTTTAAATATTAAAGGTTACAGTTTTTAGATCACTCCCAGTGACAACAAATGACACATCATCGGTTTTTGTTAAATCAGCGACACGTCAGGAGATATTCCAACTGACATTCAGCTGACATTCAACTTTCATCAATACTTATTATTTTCAGTTTTTTTAGTCTCACAATTATAAAATATATACATAATACCATATTAAAATACCTATTGGACCCCACCAACCCTCTTCTCTTGACATAGTTTGACCAACGCATGCAATATTCTCTCTTTAACCGACGTCATCGTGCCATTGGTTGGAGCAAACCGACATCAAGTGAAGGGTAAATCGATGTATTGATGGGAGTGGTGAAAGTTAAAATTACGAAAACCGCGAACTAATTAAAGTATATTGTTAATTTTATAATATTTTCACATTGAGAAATCTTATACACCATTAGAATTGTAATGATGAAAGAAACCTAACTTTGGTTATTAGTGTTGTGAAATGTTCAAGGTAGTCCATTAATTTTATCTAGTCTCAAGGGACATTTATTAGCCCTTGGATCAAGAAAAATTAATGGTCAAGATCAAGATTCAAAACCACCACCACCACTACAAGCACACGTGCTTCTCCGGCGGCCGGCGGCGGAGGACGGCGGCCGGAGGTGGCCGCCGGCAGTGGTGGTGGTCGTGACTGGAAGCACATGTGCTTCGTGACCTGTTTTGATTTTTTTTCTGTGTAGTGAAGCACATGTGTTTCATAACGTCAAGCACATGTGCTTCGTGATTCAAACACAAATGACTTGCTTGTAAGTTACATTTGTTCATGAACAAAAACACATGTGCTTGGCTTTATGAAGCACATGTGCTTGGCTTTATGAAGCACATGTGCTTCATAATGATATGTTCGTCACTTGTTTTGATTTTTTTTCTATGTAGTGAAGCACATGTGTTTCATAACTTCAAGCACATGTGCTTCGTGATTCAAACACAAATGACTTGCTTGTAAGTTACATGTGTTCAAGAACAAAAACACATGTGCTTGGCTTTATGAAGCACATGTGCTTCATAATGATATGTTCGTCACTTGTTTTGATTTTTTTTCTGTGTAGTGAAGCACATGTGTTTCATAACGTCAAGCACATGTGCTTCGTGATTCAAACACAAATGACTTTCTTGTAAGTTACATGTGTTCAGGAACAAAAACACATGTGTTTGGCTTTATGAAGCACATGTGCTTGGCTTTATGAAGCACATGTGCTTCATAATGATATGTTCGTCACTTGTTTTGATTTTTTTTTCGTGTAGTGAAGCACATGTGTTTCATAACGTCAAGCACATGTGCTTCGTATGCTCCCTTCTGTGTTTAGAAACTCATGTTTTTAGTGACTTGAAGCACATGTGTTTCGTGACCTGAAGCACATGTGCTTCGAAGTAATATGTTGTGTTTTTGTGAAGCACATGTGCTTCGATACATCAATACCACCACCACCCCCATTAGCACCAGCACCTTCACTGTCAGCCACCACCACCACCGCCGGCCACCGGCGGCGGACGGCGGACGGAGGTGGCCGGAGGCGGCGGCCAGCGGTGGCTGTAGGTGGGGGATTTGATCTTGACCCTCTTGATCCAATGGCTAGGATTTATCCCTTGGGACTAGACAAATCTTTTGGACTCCCTAGAATACAACTCTATTAGTGTTATATAAACTTTATCCTTTCAGATTAAATACATAAAAACTTTGACCAAATCTCCGCAGTGGTGAACAAACTTACGACTAAATCTTAAAATTGACTTTACTGATATATATACTACTTACGATGCATTATGTATAAGGGACAAATGCACATCACCCGCAGCCGGTATTGATGTCTGGATGACTAAACCCAACGAAAATTTGATGTGACACAGCATTGCAAGTTGGTCACTTAATTGAGGGATGCGGTACCACTGCCTTCAGTCTTAGCACTTACATATATTTATGAGTAAATTACAGTTTTTGTCTTTGTGGTTTTCACGATTCTGCGTTTTTATCCCTGTACTTTTTTTTTCTTTTTTTTTGTCCCCGAGGTATGCAAAATTCCGTTTTTTGTCCTTCCGTCCACCCTCCGTCTCTTTTTGGCCGTTAAACCCCTCACGTGATGAAAACGTGAGGGCATTTTGGTCTTTTTCATTTTCTATTTTATATTTACTTTTTTTTTTCTTTCTCCCTCTTCTTTACCCACCCCTTTATTCTTCTTCTTCTTCTTCTCCACCATTTCTCTGAAAAACCAATGTGCGTGAGAGAAACACACAGAAGATGAGGTTTCTCTTCCTCCTTCTACTGTTACAACTCATACTCAACTCCTTTGCCACCAAATCCGGCCGGTTGCCGGAATACAAAGCTCTCCTTTCCCTCAAATCCTACATCGCTGACGATCAACAATCACCGCTTTCCACCTGGAGCATTTCGACCTCCCACTGCTATTGGTCCGGCGTCACTTGCGATTCTAGACGTCATGTCGTAAATCTCGACATCTCCGGTCTCAATCTCACCGGCACTCTGTCTTCCGATATTGTTCACCTACGCAACCTCGTTAATTTCACAATTGCTGCTAACAATATTGCAGGTCCAATTCCACCGGAGATCTCTTCCATTTCCGGCCTTCGAGTTCTAAAGCTGCTCGATTTAAGGATTTCATGAGACCGGTGGTGGAAACTCGTGAAGAAGATGAAGGATTTCACAGATCTAGTTGCTTGATTTCAAAATTAAAACCCGCAACTATCATCTTATGCTGGAATTCGATTTAGGGTTCATAACTCATGAAGAAGATGAAGGGTTTTATTATGTCTGCCCAAATATGTTCAATTTGTTTGGGTTGATTTCCCTTCGTCTCTTGCCGACTTCGGATAATTGTGATTAGTTTGTAGGTGATTAGGGAATCTGTAGATTGTGTGGGTTTGTAGGTGATTAGTTTTGGATTTGTTTGAATGTTCATAGCTGGTAAAACAAAGAAGAAGAAGAAGAGGGAGAAAGAAAAAAAATAAAAATAAAATAGAAGATGGAAAAAGACCAAAATGCCCTCACGTTTTCAGCACGTGAGGGGTTTAACGTCCAAAAAGAGACGGAGGGTGGACGGAAGGACAAAAAAACGGAATTTTGCATACCTCAGGGACAAAAAAAAAAGAAAAAAAAAAGTACAGGGATAAAAACGCAGAATCGGGAAAACCACAGGGATAAAAACTGTAATTTACTCTATATTTATTTATTTTAAATAATAATTAAAATATGGGAAATATAATGTGTACTGATCATCCAAATATTGAATATTTTTAATTGAAATTACACAAATATTACAACAATTAATAATCCACCTAAAACCTCTCCTTACGATGACTATTCTTTCCTTCATCACTTTTGACCTATACACTACATTAGTATTTTTTACACTTATACACTTATTTACTTCCTTGGTCGCTTTACTTTTTTATACATACAATGCACACATATAAAATAAGGGTCGTTCTATCCCTACCGAACATTTTCACCATTTCTACCAAATGACTAAAAGTCAACAGCACATCAACTCTCTATCCATCATATTATAATTTTATTTAATAAGAAACAAATTGATCCTTGTGCGCAATCAGTAATTCTATACTGTCAAATAATTTTATTTAATAAAAATCTATTTCCATCAAAATGTTTTCTATTTTTTCCATTTAAATTACAAAAATTAAAATATGTTACATTAAGAACATGAAATTTGAATGGCAAGACGATATCTGTCGTTTTAGTTTAGTAAGTAAAATCAATTATAAAAACAAGTAACTTCTTCATTTTTAAACGACAGTTTCAAAAAAATGTATTTTGATATCAAAAAACATATTTCGATATCAAAGAAGCGTATTCGTAAACATATTTGGAAAAGGAAATGATATAGAGCGGCCTTAAAAGCTTACGTATTCTCTGAAGGGTACTCGAGATCTTGGTTTTTGGTATCCTAAAGAAACTTCTTTTGACTTGACTGCATTCTCTGATGCTGACCATGCTGGATGTATGCTGGATCGCAAGTGTACATCTGGAAGTGTCCAATTTGTGGGAGATAAATTGGTGAGCCGGTCTTCACGAAAGCAAAATTGCGTATCTCTTTCAACTGCAGAAGCAGAATATGTTGCTGCTGCAAGCTGCTTATCCCAGGTAATTTGGATGCAATCACAATTAAAAGATTATGGCTTTTCATACAGTCGTATTCCTTTGTATTGTGATTCACGAAGTGCAATTGCAATTTCATGCAATCCTATTCAACATTCCAAAACTAAACATATTGATCTTCGATATCATTTTATAAAAGACCATGTTGAACACGGTAATGTGGAATTGTACTTCGTTTCAACCGACTATCAATTAGCTGATTTGTTTACCAAGGCTTTAGACGAAAAACGTTTTAACTTTCTTGTGTCTAAACTTGGTATGCTAAATCTAAAGGCTTAAACCGTTTAATTTGAAAACAACAAAATGGCTTATGCACACATCAGTGTATAACCCGCGCTTCAAAGCAATGGCTTTCAAGTACATCAGCTTAAAACCCGTTTTCCAATGAAATAAATGGTTGAGGGGGAGAATTTCAATATTCACTTGTCAAGGGGGAGAAATCGATATTATTATGTCAAGGGGGAGCATAATTGCTTTTATGATTTATGAAAATCAACTGTTGAGGGGGAGCATTCTTTCAGAATTGCTAAACAATTTTTCAATGCTCCTTTCAAATTTTTTTATCATTATTAATATGGGGTATCAATTTTTGTAATATCCGTAAACGATCTCTTTACCAATCTCAGTTGGTACTGATAGCAATTGTTTATTACAAATTTTCTTATTCTATATTACTAATAATTTTTTTTTCTCTCAAACAGTTTTTCAACCTTGTGCATATATACAATCACACAAGGTTATCAATGTTGAGTAATAGCTTTTGCAATATTCGTAAACGATCTCATTACCAGTCTAGGTTGGTACTGATTGCATCTGTTTATTGCAAATTCTCTTATTTCTCATTGCTCCCTTTGTGTTCCTTCATTGTTAAAATTTTCAATTGTACATCGATTGTTCCCATTTTACACAAATTTAAATATTTTTTTTAGTGGATGACATCACATTTATATCACTTCTTTATTAATCAGTGATGATCAACATTCCAAAATTTTTTATCTCACTATGTGCTCACAAAGATGTGTTCACAACGTCGGATACAAATTTTTGTCATATTCGTAAACGATCTCTTTACAAATCTCGATTAGTAAAAATTGCATCTGTTTATGACACATTTTCGTCTCTTGCGTTGTGGCTCAATTTTTCAAAACTCTGATTTTGCACATAAATTTTCAATTTTTCAAACATACTTGTTTGCAACATTCAACACAATTTGCTGTTAAATTCGTCGATCTCTTTACTGATTACAATCAGTACTGATTGCATCTGTTTTTAACACCTTCTTGGATTGATTGTTCTTACCATTTTTTCAAACGATTTTCATACTTAAACGATCAGTGGAAAATTATTTTTCATTTTCTCCAACATGTTCAGATTCAATTCTGACGTACTCATATTCTCACACACACAAAATCGGTTTTTTTTAATGCACTGTTAGATCATTGATCTTTGTATATCCGTCGATCTCTTCTCTGCACACGTTAAGAGAAGATTGCATCTTTGTAAGTGGTATACTTCACTGATATTTGGTATAACCACACAAATTGATTTCTTTTAAATCCCAAATATTTGATTAACAATGTCTCTAATCATCGTGTTTGTCATATCCGTAAGCGATCTCTTTACTGAAGTTCTTCAGTAAAGATTGCATCTGTTTATAACTTCACGTGATTATTGACGCTGCTATTCTTCATTTTTCAAATATTTTTCTCCAACATTCTTGGATAAAATCAATTTGTAACTGGTTCCTTAATGAGTACTACATGTTCCTGGTTCTAGATTCCGAAACCCGCAAATATCATATTCTTGGCTCTCGTATTACACCGACATACACTTTCCTCTCTCCGTTTACATAAGGCAAACATTCAGCTTTATCATGAGGACCCTGGTCATGATCCTCATGAGGGGGAGAAAAGAGCAAGAAATAGTTAAAATATTGGATTTATAACTGAACAACATCTAAAAGAACCACAAACATCCCATCAAAGAAGAAAATTCATAACTCATGTACTCAAATCAACTGCAAAATCAGAAACATTTTAGATCAAGTGATTAACAAAAAGAGAAAATGATAAACAAGTGAAGAAGAAGAAACCGTTTCATCTAAAGAAATCTCTCTCAAAATCTCAACCATTTCAATTTAACACTTAACCGTTCAAATCATTCTTTCCAAATTCCATAAACAACCATATCCATACAAAAGCTTAACTGTTCAAATCTTTTGTTCCATACAAAATACAAATTATCCACATTCATCCAAATTTTAAATGTACATATCATTATTTCCTATATACAAACATTCATACACACACATCCGAAACTTACTTTAACTTTTGAATCATTCTTTTCTTAATTCAAAACATTATTATCCTATCCTTACAAAACTAAACCTCTACTACAACATCTCAAAATCCTAGTCAAATTCTTACCTAACTGATGTTCCATTTCTAGAACCTTAAAATCTTTAATATATCAGTTTTAGGCATTTCTTATACCAACAAACTCAACGATAAAAATTTAGTTTCTTCGAAGGAAGACATGGATGAGGTACTAAAAGCTCAAAAAGAGGAAGATTGAATAATGATAAAGACATATTAAGACAAGAATTCATGAAATCTTCTGAGATACTTCATATTGGTTGAAAAGCCAATTAAAAGTATTATTTTTCCACTGATATTCAAAAGCTGAAGCTGATATTACATCAAATCTACTCAACGGATAATTCAGTTTCAGACTTTACTAGAGAAGAAGATTTCAAGAACATGCTAATCCAAACTATTGATACAAAGGGGGAGATTGTTAGGGACATTTAAGTTGTATTCAATAGTTAGGGGACTAGTTGTGTAATATTGTATAAATGATAAACTAGTAATTAGCCTTAAGCATGATGATTAGTGAGATATGTATTTAAGGGAAATTTACCTTCACTAATTGTAAGCTTTCCCTCACTTTAATAGAATTACAATTTGAAAGCTACATTCCCTCCATCTTCTTCTCTCCCAACTACACACACTAAAACACACACTTGATCTTCAAATCTTATTCAAATCATCATGAATTAGCTTGATTTCGATTGCATTAGCTCTCTCAGAAACGTCATGATCTTACCATAGCTCGTCAAAGCTCAAAGCTTAACCATTTTGTCAAGCTACGACTTACATTATTTATATAACCTTGTTAATAAAAATCAATTCTATTCTATTAATATAAATAAAAATAAGATGTCGAAGTGCTTAAAGTGTTGTTAAAAAGTAAAAACAAATATAGAAATAAATAAAATAATAATCTTTTTTAATGGGTAAAATGTTGAACTGAAAAATAGTTAAAAATGCATGGAAATATAATAGCAATAAAAAAACAATCAACACATCTCGATCAACCATCTCATCAATAAAATCAGTGTCGTTGAATGTAATGTGTTTGAAGTTAGCAAATAGCAATCCGAATAAAGTAAAAAATTAATAAAAAATATTAAAAATTGAAATTTAAAAAATAATATTTGGTAGCTTTAACAATACCCATAAAATAATTTAGACCATCATTTCCTTCACTTCCATCTTTGGAAAACCAAATAGTTAAAGCTGATCGACAAAAAGTGACACGTCCGTGTCAATGATTTTCAATTTTCCAGCCGACGAACACGTTGGTGCTCTATCACTCTGGTTTCATTTATGACATATGGCAGAACACGAATTAAAAAGATAAAGTTGTTACACATCTACCCACGTGCATAAACCTCTTTTTTTCCGTTGTACCAAAAATTGCTACTTTAACATCACTAAATATGTTCATAAGCTCTTGATATTTCTTAGGATGGATGAAAGCATCGAGACAAATCTTCTTCGACATCATGAAGAAGAAGAAGCAGAGGAAGGTGAGTTAACACGACGGATATGGGTCGAATCGAAAAAAATATGGAGGGTTGCATTGCCAAGCATAATAGCGAGGGTTTGCTCATTTGGAACTCTTGTTGTCACCCAATCATTTGTCGGACATATCAGTGAAGTAGATCTAGCTGGCTACGCACTTGCTAAGTGTCCGATTTGTCAATGGAATACTTGTAAGTTGACTTTAGTATAGTTTGGTACTTTGGTTGATGTTTTTACTAACAAAACAGTTAAATAAAGTCAACTTATAGCGATAATTCGAACAGTTGGGAATGTCGAGTGCAACCGAAACGCTTTGTGGACAAGCATTTGGGGCCGGACAACACCATATGATGGGCATTTACTTGCAACGATCGTGGATCGTTGACTTTATTACTTTGACTATTATGCTTCCGGTCTTCATTTTCGGTACCCAAATCTACAAACTCCTTGGTGAGGAAGAATCGATAGCAAATAGTGGTGGATACATATCGTTATGGTTTATTCCGTTTATTTACAACTTTGTTTTTAGCTTGACTATACAAATGTATCTACAAGCTCAGTTAAAGAACATGATTATTGCATGGCTTTCGGCTTTTCGATTCGCAATCCATATACCTTTGTCAATGCTTTTCATGTATAAGCTAAATATGGGGGTTTCGGGTGCGATGATTGCACTCGCAATATCAGCATGGATTCTTGTGATTGGCGAATTTGTTTACATTTTTGGAGGGTGGTGTCCTAATTCATGGAAAGGGTTCTCAATTGCTGCTTTTAAGGATCTTGTTCCTGTTGTGAAGCTCTCAATATCCTCCGGTATGATGCTTTGGTAAGAATTAAAGAGTTTTTCTAACGTATGCCCTAGGTACATACATTAGGGTGCAATTAATTAAACAGTTATTTTTAAAATATGTATTACATAAATATTAATGAACTCTAAAATCTACATTTTAAAAGATACATCAAATACGATTTTTTGTTTAATGTGTAGCTTGGAGTTATGGTACTATGCTATTCTAGTCTTACTTGCTGGATACATGAAAGATGCACAGGTCGCTATATCTGCCTTTTCCATTTGGTATAACCCGATTGTGTTCCTATTTTTTTCCCCTTTCCGTTTCATTTTGGAAGAAACTAAAACTCATTTTTCACGACTTTTTTTACTGCCTGAACCTTAATTCATGGGAGTTTATGATAAGCCTCGGTTTCTTAAGTGCCGCATGGTATGTACTTTGCAAAAATCAGCTAACTGAATTTCTATTTTCGTCCCTAATTTTTTTTAATTTTGCATGTGTGACTGGACATGTTTTGTGTTGCAACTTTGAAATGCATAAAGTGTGCGGGTGTCGAATGAATTAGGGCGAGGAAATGCGAAAGCAGTGAAGTTTTCCATAAAAGTATTGTTGGGGACTTCAATTGCAATAAGCGTCTTCTTTTTTGTTCTCTGTTTGGTGTTTGGGAAAAAACTGGCATACTTATTTACAGATGATGATAGAGTTGCAGATACAGTATCAGATCTTTCTCTGCTTCTCTCTTTTTCGGTTCTGTTGAATAGCATTTATCCCGTACTTTCAGGTAAATCTTTTCAGCTAATAATTTTTATTGAAAATATATTTACATGCTTGTAAAAGTGACAAAATCTCCTAGCAGCCGTCATGGCCTGTTCTGGGCATGGGCCACTAGGACATCCCTAGGGCCATAAAATCTAGTTACCGATTTTCAATAAGTAGTCTGCGTATTATATGTGTGAGTCCACTTGAATCAAGGTAAGCCCAATAAAATGTTGAAAAGGGGCGGGCTAAAGGGCCCACAAGAAAAAACCGGACATATAACTTGAGGATTAGGGCATAACTTTTAATTTTACGGAATAATTTTACTTATCTTAGAAAAGAGTAATGGTATTTGTGTATTAAATGTGCCTACTCATGTGCCTACCAATTTGATGATGACAAGTGTCAAAATCAAGAATGATATGAAGAGAGAGAATTAGTGGATGACACATGTCAAGTTTAGAAATGAGTAGGCGTATGGGTATGCACAAAATAGAGGCACAAATATCATTTCTCCTTAGAAAAATATTTTACTTTACGGGCCCTTTTTAAGATAATGCCCGTAGCCCAAAAATTGATTGAAGACAGTTGTCTAATGCGCTAAAATTTCACATATTTGTTGTAAATCTATTAAAGTTTTAAGCATGAAATATTTTCTTTGCTTTCTAGTTTAGCAAAGTTTGAAGTATATCTTTTGTGATCAGGGGTGGCTATTGGATCCGGTATGCAGGCAGTAGTAGCAATTGCAAACCTCATTTGCTTTTACGTGATTGGTATTCCGTTGGGAGCTTTACTCGGATACTTAACGTCTCTTGAAGTTAAGGTATATAAGTATTATGTTTAATCACTAATTAGCAACCATAATCTCTTTATAGTCGAGATTCTCTATTAAATTCAAAATATTACTTTATAGGGTATATGGATCGGAATGATTTGTGGTGTTCTAACGCAAACAATTACAGTTGTATATATTACTTAGAAAACTGATTGGGACCATCAGGTAAATTCACTTTCAATTAATTGTATTTCATGTCTCACTTCAAATTTAAAATGTTTTCTTAATATTTTGTATAGCTGGGGATTCTACTTTGCCTATGATATATAGGTCGCGAAAGCTTCAGAACGTCTCACTAGATTTTACTTGAATTCAAATGAAAATCCCGAGCAAATTAGTAACAAATCGTGATCAAGAGAGCAGCTACGGGTTCGTTTGTTTAGATCATAGATCCCTTTTTTTATGGATAAGCTTGTTGGTATGCGTTTTTGTGTTGTTTACATTGAATAATGTTTAGAACTGAAGTAATGAGGTTACGTTTGGTTTGAGTGTTTTGGAATGAAGGTAAGATTTTGAAAGTGATAAGATGGGGTTCGATGGGTTTGGGTAAACCCATAAAATATGGGTTTGAGAATAACACATGAATATTAGTAGGTTTTATAAAAGGGATGAATTTCACATCATAATTTTTATTACATTCATCACAATTATTGTTTAATATGATCATACAATTACTCAAGACTTGTAGTCTAGTGGTATCCAAGGAGGATTCCCGTCGTTGACAAAAAAAGTTGAAAGTTCGAGGGAAGACATACTGCCCCTTGTGGATGTTACTGTTAGGATCGAACCACTAACTTACTAACTAGCAAAATAAAAATAAAAATAAAATTATACAATTAACTGTAAAACTTGTATTATTTGGGGCGTATATGAGTTAAAAGTTTAGTGTATAAACAGGCCCGACCTGAGGGCTGGGCGAGCTGGGCTTGGGCCCAGGGCAGCATCTAAAGAAGGGCATCAATCTTGGGCTTATTACTAATTTGTTATCTGCTAAGAAATATAACTGAAGCAGCAAGAGGCTAGAGGGCACTGAGCAGCGATCAAAACTAGAAGACGAGAAGTCGGCTATTGGAGTTTTTTAGAGGGCACGATTCACAACATGAATCAAGCTCGAGCACAATCATTTTCTCTAGTCTACTAGTTTGAATCGGAAAATGGGATACATAGACATAAAATGCTGGTATTTTAGTTTTTTCTCTTGACTCATGGTGGAATGATTTATTAATTTGATGAAATCCTCTTAATCTTTGTCTGGTTGTAGAAAATCTTCAAGTATGCGTGAGTGTGTGTGTTAGACTCAATTATATAGCTCATTTATATATCATATTGTTAGACTTACTGTGCGATTATTGCTTGATTGTATGTAATATTTATAGAATTGAAGTAAGCTATGAGTTCTTTATTTATCATCTTCAAGTGAGGCTATAACTTGATTGTACATTTGTACCTTATATTGATTTCAGTTTTAAAAAAAGCTTTATAAAAATTGATTGTTAGGTACAACTTGATTGTTAATCACTTGTCATCTTGCAAAAGTTACTAATTCATTTTTAGATGCAAAGTTTATGAATGAAGCATCTTTCTATTGCACATAGCCCTAAATCTTATGTTTATGTACCTGAATTGATTGAATACTTATCTGCTTTTGGCTTTAAATTAGTGGTAACTTTTTGTGTATGACAATATACGAAGAAAACTAAAATGGGAACAGAAGAAGAAAGTAGAAAAAAGTTAGCAAATGCTTCTTGTTGCCTACAAATGCTTTCATGTATCGAAAGCTACTATGTATATCTTTGGTGTAGTTTGTTTTTATACAAGAATATTTGGCTTATTAGATGGGTAATTTATAAACTAAGATGAAATTTTTTAAAAGAATTTATATAGGTCAGTATCATATGTTAACATGCTGCTGCTATTCTTACTTATGTCCAGGTAATTCTTTTGAATTAATTTATTTTTTATTTATAACTTATTAATGGGTTTTGTTGTATTTTGTAACAGTCATTGTTGAGTGAGCCGAACCCAAATTTGCCTTCACATTCCGAAGTTGCAACCTGCACATATGTTTAGTGATGTGAAACGTAAATCAAACAAGCGCGGAAAGTTGTTGAACAAAGCTGCGCAACTTTCGAAACAAGTATAGTGGAGCCGGTTTGAGTGAGTTTTAGATTCAAATACTTTATAAGAATGTGGGGGCATTTTTTTCCCACTTCGCCCAAGGTATCAAAATTCATTGGACCGGTCCTGTGTATAAATGAATTCGGATAAGTTTTCCTTTTCCACGCCCTCCTTTCTCTTTCATAGGCATTAACTTTCTCTCTCTCTCTTTTAATTTTTTACTTTAAAAAATATGTTAATTTTATTTTCTCTCTCCCAAACGCAAGTAATACAAACTCAGTCCCTTAGCCTTAACAGGATGCACAAATTAGTTGGGTTTGAATTAACAAAATCATTTAGAGTTCCAGTTCTAGTTCGATTAGACCTGAAAGTGGTAATAACAAAATCAAATTTGTATTTTCATTTTCCTTTTTTGTAATTACTCTTATATAATGAAAGATGTTGTTTTCCGGAGCACGAACATTTTGTCTTTACACCTCTTTTCAAACACATAATCGATATAAAAACGTCATGTAGCGTATACATATAACAAAATAATAGAAGACATAAGATTATTCGATTACATATTAACCACAGCAACGTTTGTATGTTTAATGCTACGATATAATAAGTTCAATGAGAAACCCAAATACACTCAAATTATTAAAGGTAATTAAATAAATAGTTTTAATATAAGGATTTGGTGAGAGGCTTAAATCCATGTTGAAGACTTGCTTGCCAAATTTTGTCAACATCGAACATCTCATTTCCACATTCATTCACATTCCACCCTTCTAAGCCATGCAATATCCCAGCAATTCTCCATGCACTCATCACCCTCCTTGGCAACCAATTCTATACCACAAAGAATATTATCAATTAATTCAATAGCTTTTTGAAGGAAAAATGTATTTTAATACATGGAACTTGGTTGATCAGATTTATAACTATTATGAACTATTAAAGATACAACATCATACCTTAAATTTGGAAAATTGTCAATGTATTACCTTAATCACTAATTTGGTCTAAAATTGTAACGTCATTTGTATTTAATTTCAATATATTAAGATTAATCTATAGTTTTTAGTTCGACAAAAGTTATAACGAAGGAAATGATGTAAGAAAAAACTGTCAAATTAAATCAGGCATGGTTCTAAATTGATTATTTTTGCAAATTCAAGATATCATGTTACATTTTAATAATTTGGGATAGTAGAGGACACACTCAATAAAGTTCAAATACAAAAATGCATTTTAACCTATATTATAACAGTGAATAACATGTAGATAATTATTTTTGATGTTTTCATGTGATAATGCGAATACCATCTTTTCTTCTATAAATATATTATTTAAGATGACCACCTACCAAACAATTTGTACTATCTGATTGAGTACTGTGGCTATAGAAAAAAATAATACTCCCTCCGTCCCACAAAAAACTTCCCATTTGGGTTTTGCACAAGTTTTTAGGTGATATGTAGTGGTGGGGTTATTGATAATACTTTTGATTAAAATATACGGTTGGATTGGAGAGAGAAAGATAGTTAGTGGATATTAGTGGTAGGATCTTTAGTAATAATAGTTTTTTATTGTGTGGAGCCCAACAAATATGGGAAATGAGAAGTTTTTTGTAGGACAAAAATTTAGAGTGAAATGAGAAGTTTTTTGTGGGACGGAGGGAGTAATAAGTACCTAATTTAAGTATTTAACGACTAACCTCACAAGAGTCAACGTTTTCTAGATGTTTGGGAGTCAACATGGCCGGGGTAGTATAGTAAAAGCAGTCTTTACGCGCTTTGTTTGGAGGGAATTGAGAGTAAGGAATGATTAGTGTTCCCTTTGAAGCCTTTAACTCTTCTTCTTTGCTTAATCCATCTCCCACCAACCAAACCTTTACAAGGTTAACATTTGCTTATATTAATTTCTTATCTATCTATAAAAACACATATTAAAATAAATATTTTGATTACCGTCTGTGAGTATGTTCTTGAAAAAATCAGCTTATCTTGATCGTTGGTTGATTCCAACTCTGTTTTAAGCTTTTGATAATCACCTTGTCGAGATATTGCAACCTACATCGGGTTAGATTAATGTTAATAGGATCCTTAAAACTAATTACAAATTAGTATCAAGAGGGTGTTTAAGATTGTTCTAACTTTAACTTGAAATATGCATCATATAATTTAGAACAGAGCTTATGTTGCTCTAACAAATATTTATCTTTGTTTTTTAATACAATTAACGAAAGAGAAATACAAATGTAAAGTTGATTATATTAATATAAAGGCCAAAATGCATATAGTATATAGATTTAATTGACTAAGTTTTCTACTATTTTAAATTATTATAGGTATAACATAGTACACTGAACTTGGACATTTGATCAATTTAGTACCCCGATTGATTAATTAGGTCGTGCTTTCTTATCAGATTTAGTTTTGTTAAAACTTTTTGACGGGCTATAAAATTTACATTTATCTCAATATATTGAAATTAGAAAATAAGATGAAATTAATAAGTCAATGTATTAAATTGATCATTTTTCAAGTTCAATGTATCATATCGCACTTTTAATAGTTCATGATAATAGTTGATCTATAGTCTATCAAGTTAAGGGTACTAATATATATTTTGGATTAATATGAAATTACCTGAATGCCCTTGTGGCAAAGAGCAAGAGCAAGAGAGTAAGCAACCTTGTTGAAGTTGCCCCTAAAAGCAACTTGAGTTGTGCCTTTGGGAATGTTGTTGAGAACCACAGCAACTGCTAAGCTACTGCCATCCACCAACTTCACTTTTAGCTTTGGATTTCTTTTTATGAATAACTCACCACTTCCATTCAGCTCATCCCCCTACAAATATAATCAATAGCATAAGTTATAAGTTTTAACATACACTGAAAAATAACAATTGTGTACAACTTTATTCAACATTTTTTTGTCAGATTTGGTATATAAGCGAAACTTTATACACTATTTTTTTAACGATGTTACGTTTGAATAAATGATATTAAGCCGAACCTGATTGAGTAGACCTAGAGTCAAAACCTTGGCCCCTTTTCTCTCTGCTTCGAGTAGTGCTTCCTCTATCAAGCCATTGATGGCCTCTCTTTGCCATTCCATGAAATACTAAAAAATAAATAAACATCTTACTTGCAAAGTATACATATAATACAAAATATAAATAAAAAAAACTCGAATATACATCTACGTACTTGTATCTTGTATTTAGGTATAGCCCACATTTGAACTTTGAGGCTTTTGAAAACATTTCTTTCAACCACGAAAGTTTTGCCATAAATCCAAGTAATTATCATAGACGATATTGTGATGGGCCATAGCATCCTTAAGTACCATTTAGGAGAAGTGTAGGGTTTGGAAGCCAAAGATGCAAACCCGAGCCTCATATGGTAGATTGATTCGGGTGTCGTTAGATGTGTTAAATGTACTACGTTTGGTGATTCTTCTTTTTGCTCGAGTGATTTTTCATATAATGTATCTGTAGATTTGTCGAGTGTGCCATAAACATAGTCGTAGAATGGCATGAATAGTGAATAATTTGTTCTGAATTGAGTATGATGTAAAGAGTGGTACCTACGAAAACGAAAGTGAACTTATATAAAAGTTATTAAAAAAATCCGCAAATTTATATTAAAATTTATTATTGGGAAAATTTTATGTAGGCGGTAAAATGTGTGTTTCTATAATGAGTAATTAAAGTTGAGATCAAAATAAGAGAAAACGAGTGTGTTATTGTTCGGGCCAAAATCTTCCAACCATTGTCTGGACCATTTTGTAAGCCCCAATATTTAGTGTGAACGTATCCTGGAACTCCCACCAGATAAGGCCCACTAGTTATACATAGGACTACAAATGATATTTTTTTTCTTCTTTTTAAATGTAATAAACAAGAAGCATATTTTATAAAGATATAAAGTAACATAGAAGTATTTATAAACTAATATACTATCTCCGTATCAAAATAAGTGATACATTTGAAAAAACACAGCTTTTTAGTCAAAAGATTAAAATGTAGCTTAAGATAGATTAAAGTGGATAGTTAGTGGAGAATGAGTCTCACTTCTTTTGAATAAAGTGATATTGATGATGTTTAAAAGTAAAAGTAAGAGTAAAAAAAATAATTTCACTTTATTAAAGTAGATAGTTATTGGAGAAGGGGCCCCACTTTTTTTTACCAAATAAGGTAAGTTTTAAAAGTGTATCACTTATTTTGATACGGAAGTAGTATATATAATATTAAATAGAACATTAAATTTGTTATTTTGAAAATTTTAAAGAGGATCAAACATTCAAACCTAATATTTAAATACCATTCTATATAAAAAAAATTATATTCATAAATTGTAGATGAATAATAACAAATAACATGAGAGAGAGTACTTACGAAGGAGTGTACATGAGGTACTTGAGGGGAGGGAAGATTGAGAAGGTTATTTTGGGGATTAACTCAAAATTGCAATGGCCCATATTGTTCATAACATCAATGTAGGTCACATAGCCAGCAAATCCAACAACGGACCCGGTCTTGGTTAGGGTCATGGTCAACAATGGTATTGCAAATAATATGAAGTAGGCTATGTGCTCACCAAATGGATGAATCACAGCTGCACCAATCAATCCAATTTGCATTAGTTATTGTACATTATGCATCAATACTTGTACCTTGTCATTTAAAGCAAGGTGTAGTGTGCATTAAAGATGATAAAAAACAAAATTCTATCAACCTCAACCGTATTGGTCCCCTAATCATCTCCGGTGTGTTCCCACTTCGAGATGCATTAATGTGTAGTACATTTTGATGTACTATTTTTTATTTTTTTATTTATTTGTAGTTTTGTAGCGTTACATGTAAAATGACAAAAATGACCTTATACAAGGAGAGATGATAGATAGAGATTTACATGTGATTGGTTCGGTGACAATTGAAGAATGATGATGGGAGTGATAGCGGTTGTAGAGGAAATGGTGGTGGAGGGCTCTATGGAGCCAATAATACAGAAATTCCACTACGGTGGCGTGCAGCAAAGCTACAATGATCACCCCATCTAACCTCCAAAAGGGCAATTGTTTGGCTTCGGCTAACGAATAATATCCGATGTAGTACAATAGCCCATTGAATATTATTTGATCATCCCTGCAGATTAAGTAAAATTTAATTAATTCGCAACTTATCATTTTATCTATTTTGACCCTAATTTTGAACTTTTGTCACAAGAGAAAGATGGTTAAAAGGCCATTTTGGTAAAACTATTTGATTGACATAACTACAAAAATAGACCAAAAGTAGACCCTTTTCCCCAAAAATTACTTACAGATTTGGATCTTCGTAAAATAAATTGTGTCACTTTATGTTTTTTTTACGACTCCATATGGTAGGTATATGTTTTTTGTAGGACGTACGTGGATGGTTTTTTTTGCGACGAGGCTATTTTTTGTGTAATTGATTGTGACCAGACCATATTTTTGTGCGATCAGACAACACTAGTCAAATTTATGTAGACTCATACGTACAGTTTATTTTGGAAAAAAAATATATGAAATTGAGGTGTTTATTAGACCATTTGGTATGTGTACTTCTCATGGTGTGAAAGGTGGGGTGGCATGGTGTTCATGGTGTGAAGGGGAGGGAACACCAGCCCCTTCATATGTGGTCTTCTTTTGTGGTCGTTTGTCACAACCACATATTGGCACGGTGTAATAGTGAGTATTTCTTGTAAAGTGGTATAGTATGGTGAGTATGTATTTTCTGTAAAGTGGTATGGTGTGATTTGCTTAGGTGACATTTGATGTGACAAAATTTTCGGTGTGACTGGTGGTACCCATATCAACAGCCTTAGGAATTGTGGATTTGACTAGGTCTATTTTTGTAAATCTAACATTTGTTTTTTCACGAGTTATGGTTGCCTCCCTTCTTAATAACAACGGGACCACAATATTTTTCGAGATCACATGAGGGAATTATATCATCACATTTTTAACATCATGACATGTTCATTAGGTACTCAAGAAATTAAAATGGCGATTTAGTGACATTTTTATCAGACTCATAGATGGAAAGGAGGAGAGGGGGGGGGGGGGGGGGGGAGGGGGGGGGGAGATAGAGAGAACGGACCAGTCTCTTTCACGATCAACTTGTTCAAATTCAATGGTCTTGTCGACGATCCTGTTTTTGCCTTTGGCGGTTTTGTAGCGAGAGAGTGAAATCCAAAATTGATTGTTGAGCATTCGAATCAAGAGCAAGGGAAGAATCAACATACTTGCAAAATCTCGCTCATTTGCATCGCAAGTCACAAAGTCATATGTACACTTCACTGCCCATGGTGCCAATACCACGTACTTCATCATATCCAGCATACAATATATAAATTTAGTCAAAAAAACATTACATCGCATAGGTTAATTTAGATGCATAAACAAATGTATTAAAAGATATATGTTAAATATAGTAAACGGTTATTACGCCACTTTTATACAAGATGTCTAAATTATCAACCCTTTATTAGGCCATTATCAGATTGTTCCTTGAATTTAACTACTTTTTTAAATGTAATGAATATTATAGATTCGTACAACTAAAATTAAATAAATCAATAGTTGTGAGAAAAATAAAAGATAAATATCAAACACAGCAAAAAAAGGTGCCAAATTTCAATTTTTCATGATTTAAAATTATTTGATTTCGAGTATACTATTTATTTAAATATTTTGGATTTTTTTCAAACACTTGAGTTAAAAACAATATTTTCAACCCATCACCACCCTTTGTTTAGCAAGCAAACTTATGTTCGTAAAAACACAGATTAAATCCCAATAATAGTCGTAAAAGGGGCCAAATTTACTTTCTAAGATCGATATAAAGATTCGCCATGCTCGTTATGCCCGAGTGATTTTTCTTTGGAGGAACTTTTTTTAAAACTTTGTGACGGTTATATATCTATATAAGTTTTCAAAATGATATTATATTTTAAAATTTAGATCCACCTACAAATAGTTTTGTCCATTTCCTTTTGAATCACAATCAAATACTATGTTGTTTATGATAGCAATCTTTATAATATATTATTCTTTTGATTATTTAATACATATTTTTATTTTTAAATAAAAAAATGAGTTGCAGATAGCATGGAAAGAGAAATACAGGTTGCTCGTCAAGCATCGATCAGATACTCGTATCCATTATATATAGGCTTTGATTTCTTTGCTACTTTATAAACTTTAAAGAAAATATGTATAAATTAGTATTTAAAAAGTGAGATCTAAAAGGGTTTTACCTTGAAGCTTCCAAGTGGTTTCCATGGCCAGTCAGTGAGAAATCCAGGAGTGGTAGCCATTAGTGACTTCTCTAAAAGAAGTTGAAGAAGAAGGGAGCTCAGGGATGCCTAATTTGTTTTTCTGTTTTCAGAAAATAGATATATAGAAAAATAATACTTCAAAATTATCCTTCATGAATTAACTACACCAATTACTTTAACTTCAATATCTTTGTTTGCTTGGTTCTAATTATACAACGTACACTTTTTTATTTAATACTATCCATCCCACAAAAAAAAATCTCATTTTTCTTAGGACAAATGTTTAAAAAATAGTTAGTAGTAAGATCCTTAGTACAGTAATAATTTTGATTAAAATATAAAATTATATTAGAGAGAGAAAAGTGTTTTAGGAGATAGTTAGTGATGAGGTTATAGATTATTTTATTTTATTAAATGGACACCTCAAATTCATGAAATGAGAA
Source organism: Calendula officinalis (assembly GCA_963853835.1). Taxonomy (NCBI): domain Eukaryota; kingdom Viridiplantae; phylum Streptophyta; class Magnoliopsida; order Asterales; family Asteraceae; genus Calendula; species Calendula officinalis. The sequence continues at coordinate 3,190,732 of OY970830.1, read as the reverse complement.
CTTTTTTATGAGAAATATTTTTAAGTAGAATTGTGAACTTTTTTTGGGACGGATGAAATATATAATAAGTTAAATACCAATTAATACATGTATGTAACCACACCACTATATATTGTAATTATTTTTTAGTAACTTGTGTTTCAACTCGATTTGCGAGTCGACTAATCCCAGAGCAACCACCTGATTTGCAGGTAGCCCGAAGTCGGTACAGGTGAACCTATGTAGCCATAAGGGAGTTTTTTTTGCTTCTACAGATTCAACCTGAGATTTCCTGGGAATTTCACGCTTATGGAGATCAAATCCAATTACTAGATTACCACCACTTTTTATGATTCTATATATTGTACTTAAGTTTTGCAACTGGATACAAAAGTTATTGTAAGTGATGAATAAGTCCAAGTTGGCTACGACGATGATCGTGGGTATCTGTTGCCTTTGGGGTGTGATGGTGAACGAACAAGTGACCAAAGACTAGGGGTGTTGAAATGGATCAATTAAATAATCTCTCGTATTGTTAATAAACCACTAAATTTGATAAATGTGTACAGATAAAATCAACATATATTATACAATTGTATCAACAAAGGTGCTTTCATCTAAGTTGCATACGCATGATTCTTGAAATGAAAATTGGTTTCTTGTAGATATAGAAAAGGTAAATAACAATTAGGGTTTTGTTAATGACAATTAATGATCCTAAAATGCAGGGGACACTTTTTGTATTAATTGTGGTTTCTTATTAACAGCCCTAAGGACTGTCATTATCATTTCCCTAACAATTAAGTTATATGTGTAAGCATATACATTTTGTGAGTCGTGGACTAAATCATGTTTTTGTGACATAAAAAATGACATTTTATATGAATTTTAGTGACACCTTTTAAAAAATTGTAGGAAAATTCTAATATTTTTCGTTTTTTTGAATAGCAATGCATTTAGCTCAAAAATTTCCAATCTAGACTCACATTTTAAAATTGTATGGGTATGCATTATATGCTTGTACAGTTTGCAGGAATAGTTGTACATTGTGGTAGGAGCATGAAAAATTGTGGTATGAAAACTAATTCCCTTATTATATTACTCCATATCACAATAAGTGATACACTTTTCATTTATTGGTGTTTCAAAATACTGATATACTTTAAAATTTACCTTATTTGGTAAAATGAAAGTGAGACACGTCCTCAACTAATTATCCACTTTAATAGTTTAAAATTATTATTTTTCTTTTACTTTTAAACATAATTCATGTCAATTTGTTTAAAAAAGTGAGACCCAGTCTCCATTATATCCATTTTAATTTATCTTAACTCATATTTTAGTTTATTACTCAAAATCGTGAAACCTCAAATATGTTATTTGTTGTGACATGGAGTTAGTAAAAAATTTGGAACTTTACTTACAATTTAAAATATATATGTCACTACAAAAAGTGTAAAATATATTACCTACAACTTTTTTGTGTGTCAATGTAGGTTTTTATCTACCCAGTTTTTAACCACAACTTTTTATGTGTAGCCGTGTTGGTAAATTTTTTGTAAAGAAATTAAAATTTTTATTTTTCACCCAATTTTAGCGGACACTTCTACTTTATTGATATTTTCACAAGAGTCAGTATGCCTTCCATCGAACCTTTCACTCAAGGGGAATAAATCCCACCATTTAGGTTTACAATGTGACTTGAACCTCCAACCTTAAGATTGAAGGACAAACATCATACCGATAAGTCAAAGTCCATTTATTTCAAGTGATTTCTTGGCTTTCGGATTCAAAGACTAGGTTACAGCTGGAACATTAATTCTATACAAATATTTATTCAACATCATTAGTTTACAGCTAGAATACAAAATTATTATTTTTTTCATAATTATAATGACCTGTTTGTTAAGTACGCTTATTCCAAATATTAATTGGTCACTCTATGCCAAAGTTGACTCAGAAGAAAGTTTTATCTTTCTATACTTTTCTTTGAAATGTCTCCTATTATAAGCACCCTGGATTGATGCAGCTTATGTTACTAATATACATGACCCAGTTGTTATTGTGATCGTTTTTTAATTATTCTCTGACCATTTATTAATATTTACCTAAGGATCTAACTCGTGGATCTAAGAAAATCATTCCTCCACTCTTACCAATGATTAAATGTTTATTTATAAAATTACATTTTACTGTATTTACAAACGAATTAATTGAACCGCAAATTGAATTAACCAATATAACTAATAACCCAATTAAAACAAACTAGATCAAAAACTGACGATTTGGTTTTTGGTTTTATGTTTGAGATCGGAACTTTATTTTTGATTTAGGATTACCTAAACAAGTAATATGAATTAACAATATGAGGGGATTTGACTACCCCATCTATTTTAAAGAGGTGGTGATTTTTACACTACACAATTTAATCTATACATTATAATAGGTGTTTTATATATGTGTACAATCTACAGCAATACTTGTACAATACTACAATGTGGTAAAAGCATTAAAATATATGGTGTAATAATTAATTCTCATTTTAAAAGGCTTGTTTTCTAATAGTAGCTTAATATGGATTTTTTTAATGTTTGAAAATTGAATAATCAAATTCTATGAATAATAGAAATGCAAACAGAATTAACCCAAATAACTAAGACGGGTGCCATTGATTGCGTTAGTTTACCGTGAGTTTAGTGTGAGTTTGGGGACACCATTGGCACGGGTCCGCCAGTGGTTCCGCCGGTTTGCACAAGCCGGTTTGGAGACGGAAGAGAAGGCAGAGTTAGTTTTGGTGGATGGGCCCAAAGGGGTATTTTGTGTGTATGAGTTTTCTAATGGTGGGTCCCAAAAAATTAAAGGGAAGTGATATTGTTGGCATGAGTACGTCAGTTTAGTGTCGGTTGGAAAGTGAGCTGACGTGGCGCTGATTTGGCTACAATTGACGGTATCAATAACCACCACCATTGGGAGCAGTCTAATTAACCCTAGTAAAGTCAACTTATTTAGACATGTTCAACATCTTTTTACAAATTAAGTACTCGGACATTCTTTCGTACAATGATTATTAAATGAGAAATGTTAGATCATCATGTATGGTGGCTCAAGTCAAAACGTCAAATCAACGTCACCTCTGCGCCACATCATTATTTCACTTTTCCAATTTAAAACTCCAAATACCCCTCTACCATCACTAACCAATAATACTTCTTTGAAACCCATCAAAATACCTCTTACTCATAAAATACCCTTAAAAAAAATAAAATCTCTCTCTCCTCTCGCCGGACCACTGGCGAACCCCTTCACTCACCCCACTTGGGGTATGGTAGCGCATACAATTTCTCGCCAAAAAGGTTGCCACGTGTGTTTGGCGAAGCACTTCCGTTACCATACATACGCCTCTTATTGGTTTCTAGCTTTTCTTCCTGCTCATACGCCGACCTATTTGATAATGACAAACGTCAAAATCAAAGAATGATATAAGGAAAGATAATTACTTCCTCCGATTCAAAATAAGTGATACACTTTGGGTTTCACGGTTTTTGAGGCAAAAGATTACGATGATTGTTAAATTAGGTTAATTGGATGGTTAGTGGGGAATGAGCCCCACACAATTCGTATAAATTGGGGTTAATGATGTTTAAAAGTAAAAAAGTAAGGTAAATGAGTAATTTCACTTTGTTAAAGTACATAGTTAGTGGGTGAGGGTCCCACTATATTTTGCTAAATAAGGTAATTTTTCAAAGTGTATCACTTATTTTGAATTACCTCAAAAAGGAAAGTGTATCACTTATTTTGAATCAGAGGATGTATTAGATCATACATGTCATATTTAGAAATGAGTGAGCATATGTATAGGTAACAAGAAGATGTAGCAAGAAATATAATTTTTCTTTTTAAATGGATTAATATAACTCATACACCGAGGGCATGCGATTAAAAATATTAAATGAACTCGATATTTCCTTTTATAACGAAAACAATAATTCATTACGAAATAAATATTAATAAGAGGGAGGGGTATGGTGGCTTGATCCACCCCATAATTGCCTAGGGAGCATATTTTTCACATCCACATCATCAATCCACCATATCCCAAGTGGGGTGAGTGAAGGCTCAAGTCAAAAGTTCGGCGTGATGAGAGAGAAGGTTTTTTTAATTTTTTTAAGGGTATTTTGTGAGTGAGAGATATTTTGGTGGGTCCTAAATGAGTATTATTGATTAGTGATGGTATATAGAGAGGTATTTGGGGTTTTGAATGAGAAATGTGAAATAATGACGTGGCGCATATGTGACCAACCGACCCATATTACCACACCTAATGCTCTAATGGCATTCAATACTTTTAATCTCGTGCCCCATTATTAAATTAGCATGCAAGAAGGATGGTTGGAAGATATGGTTCCGGTGGGGTTAATGGTGTTTGTGGGTGGTGATGTTTGTATGGGCCACGTGAACAAGTTTCATCGGTTATGTCGACGAATAAATGATCACGTTCTTATTCTTTGATTCATTGATTGGATATATGTCGGTAAACGAATCGAACGAATACAGATGGGGACTTGTTCGTGTTTATTTGTCAAGGAAAAAATGTGTTCGTGAACACTTCACGAACACTTATCGAACGGAATTTTGTGTTCGTGTTCGTTTGTTAAGAAAATTTAGTGTTCACGAACGGTTCGTGAACGAGGGTAACAAACATAAACGAACACAAACGAACATAAACAAACACAAACGTACACAAACGAACATAAACAAATACAAACGAACATAAACAAACACAAACGAACAAAGTGCATGAAAACATGTTTCTACCATTTCCAAAATCAACTTAAGGATATCATAAACATAAATTGCATAACTGAAAACATGAATAACCTAATATTGTTAATTTTAAACAAGTAATGGAGATCTAGGGTTGTGGGTTTCTAAATAAATTTAACAACAAAGTCTAAACCTAAGGGCTTTATATATTTACATTATTTATTTTTAATTATAATTAATCAATATTATGAATAATATTTTATATTTAATTCAATAATAAATGAACACGAACACTAACAAACGAACATAAACAAATGAACACGAACGTAAACGAACGAACGGGCATTTGTTCGTGTTCGTTTATTTAACTAAACGAACACAAAATCTTGTTCGTGTTCGTTTGTTTAGTTAAACGAACGAACATAAACGAACTCAGACCGAACGGTTCGCGAACGGTTCGTTGAACGTTCGGTTCGTTTACAGGCTTAATTGGATAGTTTCCAAGAATAAACCTTTGAAATACTTTGCAGTTCAAAAAAAAAAAAAAAAAAAAAAAAACCCTTTGAAATACTCCGTATAAAAGATATTGATTTCAACAGTACAACAAAAATATGTGATAATTTTCATCATATTTTAATAGCAGAACATATACCCCTTTAAACTACTGATAATTTGCATCATATTTTAACTTCCATAATAATTTAAAAATAAATACAAACAATAAATGACTAAATGTTGATGGTTACCTTTCACATGGCATGGTTTTATGGTAAGTACGAAAACACGCATATTTTGACCAAACAAGATATAACATTAACTTTAAGGGAACTCATTTATCCAAGGCATCTTTTGTTGATATACATCAATTTGAATCATACGATAAGAGTTTCAATTTTAAACCGATGTTACATCTGACACGTATATTAAAAGGTTTAAATAGAAGGACCAACCTATTTTAGCCATGTGTATGGGTTATCATGCAAGATTGTGATTCACAACAAATCTTATAATAGCATCTCCAATGGTAGCTTTAGACGGGAGGTAGGCATGCGTTTCTCCAGTCATGTTAACATGTGACGCGTCCCCATCCCATTATGCTCAAATTGAGCGACGCGTTCCAAAGGGATTTTGGTCGAGTGGACGATCGCACAAGGTCGCGGTGAAAAGGAAGGGAAGTGGTTTGGCCGCCGGCTACGTGAGTTTAGTCGAGATTTTTGATGTGTTTAGTCGCAAGATAAAAAGCTGATATGGCACTGATGTGTCAAGGGTAACCAAACTGGGTTTGTTCACCCATTATACATATTTTTACAAAACTGTATCAGCTCTTGAATTACCTATAAATAATATTTACGAATAATAAATACTACTCCATCCGTCCCATTTTTATTGTCCACCTTACTATTTTAGTTTGTCCCAAAATAATTGTCCATTTCATATTACAACCAATCATATGAATTATAAGTGGGTAAAAATGAGATTTGATTGGTGGACAGTGCAATAATTGCACTTTCTTAAAACTGTGTGCCCTTTGTCTAGTGGATAATTAATTTGGGACGAAGGGAGTATGATTCATTTATAATGTTTTAATATATTTTGTTATAAATATAGTGCAATGAACAGTTTAGTTTATAAATATAGAGAAACGTTTAAGAAGGTCTATCATTTTTGCGTAGTCCCAAAGAACAAATCTCAAGAATTGATCAATAAGATCTAATGGTCAAGATTAATCACATATTTTATCCATGAAGGAGTATTTTGGTCATTTGGCACTTAAAAAAATTAATATTATTTATTTATTATTTAAATTTTTATTTATTTATTATTTTTTCCATTAAAAAACAATATTTATTTGATATTTACTTAATCAAATGTGATTTTAGTATTTGTATATTTAATCACATTTGATGTTTGTATTTTCAGTAGTGCGGGTTGATTCCTAAAATGCAGGGGGTGGTTATTAATTATTGTATAATTTTTTGATACGTGTCTTGAAGTATTAGTGACAGCCCTTAGGGCTGTCATTATCAATTTTCATATTATAATTGTTGGAAAAAGTTGTGATAAAATAATTTCTCACCAACTTTGGACCTATATAATTGTATATATATTTGTTATATATAGTTATTGGTTGGTAGCTTTGTGTTCTCCTATGTGAGAGCTACGCAACGGTATATAGCGTGTCCAAAGTCGAGTTGTGGTGAATGAGATATCGACTCTCAAAGTAGGGTGTTTGAAACAAGAAATCTTGGAAGTGGGATGTTGGGAGAGTATCCCACATTGGAAAAAGATCAAACCATTTGTGTTGGTTTATAAGGTTGGAAGTATGATGGAAGATTAAATCCTTATACATGGGTTTTACCCGCGCGTAGGGGGGGTGCAGATAATTTGGACCGAGTGGCCCGAAATGGCTTGAACTCATGTGCGCCCGGGCGACCTGCGTACACGAATGCAGCTCCGAAATCCCGGGCTCGTGCGGGTCAATTTTTTGCATGTTCGACTGTACTGCGCTGCAGTACTAACCCGTAGGCTGCGCTGACTACAGTCCAATACTGAGTTCCTGCACTGACCTGCTGTGCAGACTGCTGCACTGACTTCCAATACTGACCTGCTGCGCTGACTTCCAATACTGAGTTGTTGCGCTGACTTCCAATACTGAGTTCTCGGACTGACCAGAAGGACTGACCAGGCAGTTACGAAAATTCTGCATTTACAGCAGATTGCAGTTTTGATTTCTTGTTTAATGACATTGAATGCATTTAATGTTTTGAGTAAACATTAGTCTTCATTCTACACTATAAATAGAGACCTTGAGTCTCATTTGTAGACACACATTTCCACACCTCTCTTCTAAAATCACAACTTTCTTTCTTGAAAACACTCTCTATTTCGGTGAGTGTTCTGGCTTGGATTATATCCGGTAGTGTAAAACTACTCGGTTGTTTTACCCTGGGAAATAGACAACGAATCTATTTTAAGGGGATCGTGAATTTCACGGGACTCAACCAAAACCTTGCTCTTGCTTGTTCTATTTCTTTGTTTCAATCTTTTGTAAACGTTATTTAGTCAATTTCCCTTATTGTAATTGTATTTTATTAATGAAAATTGGTATTAGCTCCTACAAACTTAAAATAGATTTTTCCTCTCTTTGCTAATACCGGTTGGAAAATACAAAGTCTTTTTTTCGGTTTTTTGCTTCTTAATAGCATAGATTCGGAAAAAGTGGTAATTGAAACGTTTTATAGAACAAAAATGTTCAATTGAGTTTTAGAAAAAAAAATTCCAATTTTATTTTGTTTAAATTGTTAAATCAAATTTTTGGATTTAAAGTCTATTATATCAAGTTTTTTAAAGTTTGATTTTAAATAACTTTATATATTGTTTAAAACAATTTTGGATTTAAAATTTTTGGTAATCAAGTTTGCCTTGGCTACTTGATTTTTCTCATACTTGTGAAAAAGCTAAAATTCTTCGGGATTTTTATCTATGGATTGCTTTGGCATCTAGAATTTTGCTTTCAAAGTTTGAGAATTTTTGGAGTTTCTTATGAAATTTGTGATTGATGGTTATAGACTTTTCTTGGAAAATTTTTAATTTCCATTTTATACATATCAAGATTACTTTGTTTTCTTGAATATAGTCTCATAAGGTGAGATATTTGGAAATTATAAGATTTTGAAATGAAAATGTTCTATTGTTTTAGCTTTTAAGTTAACTTTGGTTACTTGAATTTTCTCAAATTTGGTAAAAGTTAAATTCTTCGGATTTTATATCAATGGATTGCTTTGGCATCTAGAATTTTACTTTTAAATTGTGAGACTTGGGAAAAATGTTGGTTCATATTAGTGAGTAAGATACAAGATAGTCTTTGGCTTCTTGAGTTGATTCTTGAAAATATGATACTTGAAATATATCTTACTACTAATTGGAACATTTTGATTGTTAAGGCTAATTGGTCAAATTTGCATTTTATTTGAAAAAATGACAAATGTTGTGACAATGCCTAACATGGAAATGTACATGAAGGAAGATGTGCATAATGCGGCCATGATTTCCGATTTGTCGGAAGTGAATTTGGTGGGAACTGATTCAAGTGGATGTTATGTCGATATGGGTGATACCCGTCATGTATGTTTCGATAAAAGTATGTTTATCAATTTCAAAGATGTTGAAAATGAGCAAAAACATTTTATTGGAAACAAGACTACCACATATATCAAGGGTGAAGGAAATGTTATCTTAAGGATGACTTTCGAAAATGATGAGCAACGTTTTGTATGTTCCGGAGATTCGTAAAAATCTTGTGTCCGGATGGTTGCTTACTAAATTTGTTATGCGGGTTGTGATTGAATCCAATGGGATTGTGTTATCAAAATATGGAATTGGTTGGTAAAATGTTAGAATTAAATGTGACAACTTTTAACCGCGATTTTAATAATTGCTAATAAAGTTTGTTCATTTAATTTTGAATTTTTAAATATTTAACATGGTTGATTATGCCATATAAATTTAATTAAATTTGTTTTAATAAATTAAATTGCATACCACCAACATTCCATATTGTTTCAACTCACAAACATAACATATTCATCCTTCCATTTGGTTGAAAGAAATAACCAAAACTCCTTGATATACACGAAAGGGTGTAATTTTACTTAATAGAAAGTAATTGATACATTAATTTGTACAAATGTGGGGGTACGTCGTGTGTCGACTAATTATCTTTTATATAAGATACCCCGTGAGGATAAATGAACATTGTACAAACTTTGGTTTGAAATAAAACCGTATTATAAGTACGTACAAATGTGGGGGTATGTCGTGTGTCGACTACTTATCTTTTATACAAGATATCTCGTGAAGGATAGATGAAACATCGTACGAATTTTGGTTTGAAAGAAAATCGTCTTATAAGTACGTACGAATGTGGGGGTGCCTTGCTAAGGTATTTATTCATCATCCTAAAGTTACATCAATTAAGGAAGATATTTCAAATAATTGATGTATGAATTGGCATATGTCGTTGTCTTACATTTACATTAGTCAAAGTGTACAATGTATAATAGTATAACATAATACGATATGATACTACTCTCAATTGATGTTATCAAGATTAACTATCAAAAGTTAAATGATAACATCACGGATCCGCTTATGAAAAAGGCTTAAGTAAATAGTTAGTTATGGAATGGGACTAAAGCCCTTGGAATAAAGTTTATGCGAAGGAAACCTAACCTAGTTGACTGGAGATCCCAAGATCTAGGTTCAATAGGACAACCTAATTGTATAAACGAAGGGATGTCACTGTGGGGGTAACGGAATTCCTCCAAACATTCTTAAAGGGAGTAAATTTTACTACTTCCTAGTCCATTCCTAGTTCAGTGACAATGAGGTTAAGCACTATGGCTTTTAATGATTCGTGATAGAGAATCACCTATGAGAGAGAGAAGTGGGGTCGCTTCGAATGGAATTGTTGGGGCACAATTCTTAGTAGCTCTCGCAGAACCAGGCAGTGTCCATGACCAAGACGGGCACGATAAGAGGATATGAACAAGTTAGGGAGAGTCTTGTGAGAATGTATACTGTCGTCTACACAAAAGGTGGATTCAGGTCAAGGACATCGCGTCTACTGACTGCTAGGAGACTAAGTGTGCTTCTCAAGTGAGGGTTTAAAGGCTAACACCTACATATCCTTTGTGAGACTTAACTGTTGAACATTTATCGATATTTTGTGGTGTTTTCAATCGATCTCTATTCATGTGGGGGATTGTTGGAAAAAGTTGTGATAAAATGATTTTTCACCAACTTTGGACCTATATAATTGTATATATATTTGTTATATATAGTTATTGGTTGGTAGCTTTGTGTTCTCCTATGTGAGAGCTACACAACGGTATATAGCGTGTCCAAAGTCGAGTTGTGGTGAATGAGATATCGACTCTCATAGGGTGTTTGAAACAAGAAATCTTGGAAGTGGGGATGTTGGGAGAGTATCCCACATTGGAAAAAGATCAAACCATTTGTTGGTTTATAAGGTTGGAAGTATGATGGAAGATTAAATCCTTATACATGGGTTTTACCCGCACGCCTACGCGCGGGGGGGGGGGGGGGGGTGCAAATAATTTGGACCGAGTGGCCCGAAATGGCTTGAACTCATGTGCGCCCGGGCGACCTGCGGACACGAATGCAGCTCCGAAATCCCGGGCTCATGCGGGTCAATTTTTTGCATCTTATCGACACTGCAGTAAGCTCGTACTGACCTCCTCAGTACTGACTTTTTCATACTGACCGCCTCAGTACTGAACTGGTCAATACCGACCTCCTCGATACTTAGTGTTCGACTGTACTGCGCTGCAGTACTGACCCGTAGGCTGCGCTGACTACAGTCCAATACTGAGTTCCTGCACTGACCTGCAGTCTCATACTGACCTGCTGTGCAGACTGCTGCACTGACTTCCAATACTGACCTGCTGCGCTGACTTCCAATACTGAGTTGCTGCGCTGACTTCCAATACTGAGTTCTCAGACTGACTGGCTGGACTGACCAGAAGGACTGACCAGACAGTTACGAAAATTCTGCATTTACAGCAGATTGCAGTTTTGATTTCTTGTTTAATGACATTGAATGCATTTAATGTTTTGAGTAAACATTAGTCTTCATTCTACACTATAAATAGAGACTTTGGGTCTCATTTGTAGACACACCTTTCCACATTTCTCTTCTAAAATCACAGCTTTCTTTCTTGAAAACACTCTCTATTTCGGTGAGTGTTCTAGCTTGGATTATATCCGGTAGTGTAAAACTACTCGGTTGTTATACCCTGTGAAATAGACAACGAATCTATTTTAAGGGGATCGTGAATTTCACGAGACTCAACCAAAACCTTGCTCTTGCTTGTTCTATTTCTTTGTTTCAATCTTTTGTAAACGTTATTTAGTCAATTTCCCTTATTGTAATTGTATTTTATTAATGAAAATTGGTATTAGCTCCTACAATAATTACCTTCATATCCTTCCAAACATTTAAAACTCTTTTTTATCTCCAAAAACCTTTAATCTAATCTAATTATAATTATAATCAATTATCTAAAAAACATTATACCAATAACATATCACTTAATTTGAAATTTGAAACCAAAGAAGTATGATATTTTACTCCATATTTTATCCTAAAATAAGTGAGATGGTTGTAATGCACAACTTCAATTGCGGAAGGTACGGATTTGAAAGAGATGCATCACGTATAGTTATGATAGAAAAAGTGTTCATTAATAATGCTGTTTTAATAAAGTATTTCACCAACCTCTCATTAAATTGGAAACCCAAATTCCATTAATTTTGTAGTTGGTCACCAGCAGAACCTTGTATTTGTCATTTCAATTTATTAAGCTAGAAAATTTTCTTTTTTAACCATAAATAAACATAAAAAAAACTGGAATTATAAGAAGAAACTGACAATTCGATTTGACATTATCTTAACAATAATTGAGTTTGAATAAAGTCGATAAATGGACCAACAATAAACAAATCACTACATCAAATTAAATTTTTGGTTTCCTTAAATAAAATGGGAAAGATTTTTTTTGGGGGAAATTATAATTTTTTTTAAAGGCTAACTATATTTACTATGTCCCAAAATATACAAAAACCACACAAAAATTGTATATGAGCCAACCAAAAAGATGGAAATGAAACACAACTGCTATTCTTTTATAATGTAATTTCATTTTATATTTGAATATTTGTATACAAAATATTACATGACTTAATGTTAGGTAACACAATATTTAAGGATCCATCATGTTCTTAGTTGGCTAGAATTATGTATACGTACTATTACACAAATACACAACGAATATATTTAGTATGTATAAGACAACAAAAAAGTATATTGTGTCTGAAATTAGTTCCAGTAAATTAAATTCAGACAATGATAATGTTGTTTATCTACATTTACGAATGGGAGCTGATTGTACAGAGCAATTTTTATCTGTGCAGAATAATTTTATATAAATAATATTCATGTCCTTAGTGAGAGGGATGAAATGAAAATTATGAAAAAATGAAAGTAAGGACATAATTGTCCATTGGTATAAATTTGTTTTGCATGTATAAAAATTTCTATGTACGAATTAGATGATAGATTTTAAGTTTATATTAGTTAATTATATATAAATGATTAAAGATTGCTCTGATATTATAATTAGCTAAAGGTCACTAAAATGCCTGATTTATAAGACTTTGTTTTGGCCTATATATCGAGACTCGAGTGATATTTACTTATTTAGTGATGGCTTCAATTATACGGAGTAATTTTATGGAACACGCGTCATTTTTAAAATAAAAAACTGATGACAACTTTTGTTTCAGGGGGGAATATGTGAAAACCGAAATTGAAAGGGCTTGTTTTGCCAATGTGAAAACAAATTTTGTAAAATAAAAGAAAAAGGATTTTGACCGACAATTGAGTCGATACCATCGAGTTCACTTTAAACAGCAATCCTAACCCCATTCAGATTGCGATTGCAATTGCAATTGTTTTTCTCTTTAAAAGCTTTAAAATTCCAAGGAAATCAATAATACAAGTACAAGAATTGTAGATCGAAGAGCGTCGACAGGATTGAGGTACGAATGGATTTAGTTGGTGTTTTATCAATCAATGATTTAGAATAGATTTAGAGTTTGTTTACAACTCAAACCTAATCTGCCGTAGGCGGCAGTGATTCGATGCCGAAGTACCGAACAACTCAAACCTATATATATTCAAAGTTCTGTTTTTTTTTTTTTAAAAAAAAAAAAAGGAAAAAACCTATATTTAGAGTTCAATAATTCGAATTGAATTCAGATGGTATCTGATAGACGAGGAGTAGATTTATGGAGATGTTGGGTCCTGATTTCTTTGTCGTTGTTAGTTAATTGATCTGATCTATTTCATAGCATATAATACTCTAAAATTGAAACGAATTCGCAGGTTCATAAACAATGGATTTGTCAGAGATGTTGCCTGAATTACTTGATACAATAGCAGAAAAACGTATTGTTTTCTACGAAGATTATAACTCTTTCGGTGGTGTGTGTAAGTCTTGGCATTCAGCAGCCATGAAGGCTGCAAGAAAAATCCGGAACTCCAACGGACCTCCTTCGCGGTTCCCATGTTTGATGCTGTCCGAGAAAACGGAAGATGGCGAGTTTCGTGAGCTGTTCTTCCTCTCAAACTCGAGTATTCGTAAGATTCGACTGCCAGAAATACGTGGGAAGCTATACATGTCTTCTTTTGGATGGTTGCTAACCGTTGGAGAAGATCTTGCGACACAACTCATCAACCCATTATCCCGTCAAACCATCGATCTTCCTAAGATTCACACCTTTCCAGAATTCGTAGAGACTAGTGATCGGGATATTGGATTATCCAAGTTGCTGTTCCTAAACCAATCATCATCAATGGTGGTGGTATTATGGGGATGTTCGAGCAAGCTAGTGTTTTGCCGTATTGGAGATAACAAGTGGACACACGTTGAAACGGGGCGGGGCGGGGCGTTGTTTGATATCACTTACTACAACAGAAAAGTTTATTCTTTTGATCGTAACTACCATATATGCGTATGTGATGTTCATGGGGAATCGGATCCGAAACACATAGATAAAGTTTCAAGGCTGTCGAAAGATGTTTATAATGGCGACATGCGTGGAGCATATATTATTGGGTTGGACGATGATGATGGGAGAAAGAGATTGTTGGTTGTTATTAGAAAAGGAATGTTTGATGATATACAAAATCCGCTATGTAGTGAGACTTACAAGACAAAGAGTTTTAAAGTTGTCGGGTATGATTTGGAAAATGAAAAATGGTCGAAAGTGAATGATTTGGGCAGGAAAACTTTGTTTGTGGGATATAATTCATCGTTTTGGGTGGAGGACAATACATGGGTGATAAATAGCAACTGCATATACTACACGGATGATGTTTGTCAAATGTACTTTGAAAACCAAAGCGGAGGAGGAGGGAGGAATATGGGGATTTATCACATGTCAGACGAAACAATTGAGACTCACTTCACCGGAGTATCATGTAGCTATCTTAACCCTCCAATATGGCTTCAATCAGTGTAAATCTTTATGTCGTTATGTTATTTTTTTTAATTGGGAATTTCTGTTTTTAAACCTTATCTCGTGAGTTAGTTTAGGGATTTTGCTTATCTCGTGTGCCATTTTATTCGGTGATTTAGAAAATACCCATTATTCAGGTTTTCAAGCTCTGCAGTTATCAAAATTCTAGCAGGTACCAATCTTCTTCAATTGTCTAGTTCATAATTGTTTTCTGAATTCCGATTGTAGGTTGTCATCGGGCTGCATTCTTCAAATCTGCTTTATTTTTTTAATTTGCAACACTGCAAATCGGGAATCTGCACATTAGTTGTTTTAAAATTTTGCAAATTACAATGCACAATGCAGATTCTTTTTTGCAAATTAGTTGTTTTAAAATTTTGTAGGCACATTTGCATATTATGGATTGTGGTATTTTTACAATTTTGTAGACACATTTCTATATATCTCATAATTATGTCATTTTCATATGCAAATCTGTGTAAGGGGTACTAAGCTAAAAAAAATTTCATTATGGAGTGAGTACGCAGTCCAAATGAACGACGCTATTGGTGACCGAAACTCAAGACATTTATTGGTATGAAAGAGGTTGGTTTGCAATTTTATTTTTTATTATTATAAATGGCTAATTTTTTATCTTATGAACATGAAGAGAATGAAATGGACCGTGTTCTTGAAATTGATGGGATTGAACTCATCGTTATCAAAAACCGTAACCTTGGTAAGAATATTTTAAAGTTTTAAACATTTAAAATTCGCTTTTTTAGTTTTCAACAATTCGATGCGACATGAAAAGAAACATTTGAGGCTTATATTAATAACTTGAAGAATGTAAGGTTTTCTTATTGCGGAATGGAAGCATGGCACCTCATCAGGTTATTGTTATTTGTTACCATGATCCAAATTATGGTTTCTAAATCAATTTTATCCCCAAATTATGAGGATATGGTTTCTTATTGTGGAATGGAAGCATGGCACCGATACTTGAGGTACACATTATCCCCAAATCAATTTTTGTAAACTTCAATTTTAATTTTTTTTTCTGATCGAGAAAATTGAAAACAGGTAAGTGGGTTTTTGTTGCTGCTGGTAAACTTTATTCACTTGGTCTTTCTTCATTGCTCGTTAAGAAAGATGTTGTGGTTATTATGTATACAAGTGGTAGTGTCGGTTTACCCAAGGTTTGATTGAGCTTCTTCTTTCTAATTCTTTTTCTTTTCCAGTGTTTGATACTTGATGGAAATATAAATGCCCTAATAAATTTCACATAGGCAGAAAACTATCAAAATTACGTTTTTTGTTCAGATGATATACAAATACCCTGTAATTGCACATCGGTTTTAAATATGAGTAAATATTCTGGCAAATATTTTTTGCTGATTTTTGTTCTTTTTCTTTTAGTCGTTTAAGGCTGCAGCAATGCATGCTCGGTATTGCATAAATGAGGGTGAGCCAGTGTTCTCAATTGCTCTTTATATAGGAAATTAAATCATTATTATTATTTTATTTTATTTAGAAATTTCATGCGGATTCATTTAAGATCTTCAAATTTTTTGAGATCCTTCACATTTACCAATTGTAATTGTGGAACTGTGTAGTAAATGCATGGTTACGTTCACATAGTGGAAATTCTTATTTCATAAATATCCAGGACAAGCTAATAATGCCTTCATTTCAGAAATATGCACCAGCTAATCAGTAAAAAGCCCTTATTTTGAAGATAGTTGTATTTGTTCATGGTTTTCACACATGTTCAGCTATGTATTTTCTCTCGTCACAATTTATCACTATATTTCCTGTACGGTTTTAGATGAAACTTAAAAGTCAGAAGTAGCACTTTCAATCGATTTACATTTGAATGGGTCAAACATGTTAAATAAAATAAGATCTCCTACAAAGGGGAACAATGTAGTTACAAAAAGTTGATCATTATACTCTTATGACATGTATGGGAAAGTTTATCTAAGTTTAAATACGCTTACAAATTTACGCTTATGTTAAGCTAATAAGCTTATAAGCACCTCAAATAAGTTTTTCCAAACAACCCTTTAAAATATCAAACTTTCAAATTAAGCGGGGTCAAGACCAAAAGAATTGGAGCTCAAGACCAAAAGATCATAGAGGCTA
The DNA here is from genome assembly GCA_963853835.1 of Calendula officinalis. Taxonomy (NCBI): domain Eukaryota; kingdom Viridiplantae; phylum Streptophyta; class Magnoliopsida; order Asterales; family Asteraceae; genus Calendula; species Calendula officinalis. The sequence goes on along the minus strand of OY970830.1, from coordinate 3,173,761 downwards.
TCATGGTTATATTTTTTTGAAGAATTTATTGATTGATACCAAAATTTTGGTCCATCTTTGGTGATAAATTGCATAGGTTGATGAAATTAACATACACCACTTAATCATGGATGCATAGTTTGTTACTTCTTTAAATTTTGCGAACATTCTAATGATTAAGGGAGCGTTTGTTTGTTGCTTTTGAATTTTTATTCTCTCTATAGTTAATATTCTTTAAATTTCATCACGAGTTATAAGCTAGTTTTTTATTACAAACATCTTTCTATTTTAAAAAACTGACAAAAACAAGACTCACTTATAACCTAATGGTATGTGAGTGGTCTTTCATGCAAGAAGACTTGGGTTCAACCCTAGAAAAATCTTTATATATAATAAAAGAAAGCGTTTTTGAATTCTCGCCACGTCACTCATTTCATGTCATAAATACGTCATAATTCCATGCAACGTAGGATGCCACATAGGTTTTTGTTAAGCGTTTTGTCTTCCTCTTTGCTTTAAATATAATTGTCTCATGGATGGCATCATTTCCCTTAGTAACATAATCGTCTTTAATATGGCAATAATTAATACTTGCCTTGAAAGGGTGTATCGAATAATTCAGGTGATTTCTTCTCATTGCCATATGAAGCCGATATGTATAGTAAGTGAAACCTATTGCAAACAAAAAGTACGGTTTGTGTATTTTTTTATGAGAAATGATATTTAGTCCTACCACTTAGACCTACTCATAGGCCTACCCACTTGATAGGTTGACATGTGTATTCCACTAATTCTCTTTCCTAATATTATCCTTTGATTTTGACACGTATCTTCATCTAATGAGTAGGCCTATGAGTAGGTCTAGATAGTAGGCCTAAATACCATTACTCTTTTTTTATTAGCCGATATATGTATTTTTAGTCGATATATGTGATTTCATTATATAGTAATAGAGGATATTATTAACCTTTTTGTTTGAGCCGATATATTTTACCCCTTAAAATTAAAAAATACATGAGAATTCTTGTGTATTGAATTTTTACTACTGTGATTCTTTTACCAATTGAAACCTGTTGCAAACATTCTCAGCCGGCAAGCAAGTATACAATCAGGGGTATCTTTGAGGAGGTACAGGAGGTGCAGCTGCACAATGCCCATATTTTTTACGGGGCCCGATTTTTTTTATATATCTTATAGTAGTGTATGTAATATTAAAATTTTAAGCCAATTTAATAAAATCATAGAAAAAAATTAGAAATTTTAATTTTTTTATAGATATTGTATTTAGGGGGTCTATTTTCGTCTATTCGCACGGGATTTAATAGAAAAAAAAATTAGAAATTCCAATTTTTTATATAAATATTGTATTTAGGGGGGTCCATTTTCATCTATACGCACAGGGCACTCAAAATCTCGGAGACGCCCATGTATACATTTCGTTTTTTGTTATTCATTAACTGCAATTCGGTTGTATATATAATATCCTCTATTTGCTATTATACATAATGTGCAGCGAATATCTTTCAAAAATTGAATTATGGCCGTGTCATCATAATTGTGAAAAGGAGAGTGTAAAAATGGAAGAGGGTAGCATTTTGCTTAATGCCACTCTTGTACCTTGTAACAAACCTGTACATCTCAAATTAATGGTAAATACTATTTAATTCTTTAGTAAACTATCTATTGATTCAATTTCTTTGCCATTTTAGGGATATGAAGAAGAAGCAAGCGACCTAATTTAAGATATCTTATCGGCTTTATTATCATCAATTTCGGGTAATTATGTAAGTACGAACTTTACTTTTCTAAATATCTTGAACTTTTGCAGGTAGTGGTAGACCATAACCAATAAAATATTTTACCATACCAAAATGACCTTGTGCATATTTCAATGGGTTTTTGACTGATTTTAAATTACATATTAAACATAAACAGTTAAACCATAAAATCAAGAAATATAAAGCTTGAAACACAATTCGTCAAAAAAAATAAATACGTAACTAAAATTTTTTCGAACACCATTTTGGCAAAAAAATAAAAACTAGAAAAATTGATTCCTTTACTTCAAAACATAAATAAAAACGGTAGATAATTACGAAGACCTTTTTTGTATGATAATGAACGATTAAATTATATGAAACAATTAACAACCACTATCACTGCCCTCCAGTACTAAGCAGGTCACCGTCAATTAAGATGATGAAGCCATTTTAATTTTTTAATTGTTTTTAACAGTCTATAAAATCTTACTATACTACATGTGACAGTTTCACCATTAAATGGATTGGAATTAACATTAAGTATGAGGGACGGGCTAGGGTTTAGGTTTAAAGGCACTTTGATACACTAATGGATTTATATGATGAGTTGTAATTATTTTAACCAAAATTAAAAGTGGTTCCATACCTAAATTTAGATATTGACATCCACAAACTCACTTTTGTCTTTAATAAAATGGTGATTTTAGTAGTTTGGCAAATGATTTTAGTATAAAAAGATTTTAACTTTATGGTTTCCATTTTTTGGATAATTTTGTTGATATTCACAATCATGCTCTTGAAATGTTGAATAAATCGAAACTTAGTTGCATGTGTTGGAATAGTTATTTTATTATTATTAAATTTTTTTGTTTTTCGTTTCAATTTTGAGAAGTAGGAAGTGGTCAAGCGGTTTTTCTTCATACCGAGCACGAAAGGAGAGCATGCGGCATGTATGGTCTATTGCCTTTTATAAAGTGGACCCCACAAAATTAGCAAGTGGTAATGATGATTGTAATGTTAAACTTTAGAGCATTAATGTGTTAATTCCAGCTTAACTATATTTCTGTTTTTAGTAAGTGAGTTTATAGAAAATGTGTATATCAACAATTAGAACAAGATACTTTGCTCTTTGCTAATTTGCTATTTTTTGGGGCAGCCGATTATAAAACATATTGTTACGATATTTGTAATGTTTATAACCTATTTTGTATATTAGCGGGCCATGAACGCTGTTAGTTATGTGCAATTATAACAAGAAACTTTGGGTTCTGGACCAAAATACATGTATCTTTTATCTATAAAGAGTTCATGTATAACATTATGTAATTAATATTTGCCTAAATGAAATAATTATTATCAAGAACATGCAGTATGTTTGTTTCTTTTACGTATTTGAACTTTTGTTCTGAAAATTTCTACAAATCACCTGTGATTTATCACGGGTTATAGGCTAGTTGATTAAATAAATAATAAAATTGAGTAGCAAGTAGCAACCAATATCATATACGTCATTTGTTGGGTTTTTCTTTTCGGAATAGTAGGAAAACTTATCCTTTTTGGAGTCGTGCTCCCACATTCATTTGTTTGATGGCTTCTCACCAACAATGGTAGATATTTTCTTCAATTGTAATAGCTGTATTCGAAAAGAAAACATTAAATGCAATTGAAAAACGCATGCATATATATATATATATATATATATATATATATATATATATATATATATATATATATATATATATATATATATATATATATATATATAGTGAAGGGCTAGTTACAGAACCCATTTTAGGCTACAGAACCTGCAGAACTCAATCTAAACCAATGAATTTCAAAATGAAATGATCATGGAACATACATGAAGTGATTTAATGAGGGACCCCATGCATGTATGTTATTCATGCACGAAAACATATATGTTTTTGTGCATGTATGTTTTCATGTATATATACATAAGTGTTATTTTTGCATTATTTGAACATATATGTTTTTCAGTATTTTTGATGTCTTTCTTAAAGTATATGTTTGATTTGGGTTAAATGTTATTGTTTTGCATTTTTTTTTTACTAAATTCTAATATTCTTAGATGAGTTCTGCTTGGTTTACGTAAAAAATGGGTTCTGTAAATAGCTCGCCCCTATATATATATATATATATATATATATATAGTGTCCGGATCCGGTGAGGACTCTTTTCCCTGTGAGGACTTCAAAAAAAACTCTAAAAATGATCCAAAACAAACTTTTTTCAAAAAAATCTTTTTTTAAACATTAAAATCGCTATGTATAAGATCAAAAAAAAAAAAAATATTCCAAAAATGATCCAAAAAAAATATGGATCATAATAATGATCCACAAAAAAATATGGATCATTGTTATGATTCGCTAAAAAAAGTGGATCATAATTTTTTTTTTGAAATTTTTATTTTGTCAAATGTAGTAATAATCATGGTGGGTTATATATATTTTTTTCGGAATTTTTTGAAATTTTTATGAGGTATCCTCGCGAGTCATCACCGGAAAAAGAGTCCTCACAGGATCCTACTTCTATATATATATATATATATATATATATATATATATATATATATATATATATATATATATATATATATATATATATATATATGCATACATACATAGTGCATTACTTGTAAGCTTGTCGGACAAATACGTACGTATTGTTGCCTTATTGGAAATCATAGTCTTTTAAATAGTAAATGGGTTTTGATAATGCTATCAATAAGAATGGATATGAATGATCATTCTTGATTTTGATTGAAAGAGGAGTTTGAATGTTGCTTTAAAGATGAAAGACAATTTGACTAATAGAATTAAAATGGGGTAAATAGTATGTATTTTTCATTGTTATTGACAGCCCTAAGTACTATCATTATCAAAATCTATAATAAATACTCGTTCACTAATCAAATATATAAAGTATACTTCTAAATCTTGTAAGTTCAATTATAAAAGCAACGTACGTTTTACTATGCTCTTTGAAATTGTAGCAAAATATAAAAGCGATTTCGTCGCGTCATATTTCGTTTTTATTTCTTTTTTATTTATTTTTTTGTTTCATGAAAGGTGGAACAATAGACTAATTAATATTCAAAAAACCAAAATCAACATAGACAGCTCTTAACATAAATAAGATTGTGAACTTGCTTTGAATACCATTGTGGTTGAGAAAATTGAAGTACGCAACGCATTACGTAGATATTACATAAATGCGAAAAATGAACTACTTGACTTTAACAAAAAACGGAATTTGTAACCTACTAAAACATAATATATATTTTTATCTAGCGACACAAAATATGAACCAATAACGCGTTCGATACTTAATCAAGTACGACTACAAAATTATAATTTGAAAATTCTCCGAGTCTCGATTCAAACTGGCAAGCATGGTTCATAATTTTGCTGTAAACTTGGCTACATTCTTGAATATATATAAAATCTGCTGCAAACTGATCTGAATATCCGTCTGTTAAGTAAGCATTATTACAAATTCCATAAAACTAATACTCAATTTGCAACAAAAATCCAAATAGGGTGGTTTAAAATGTAGATTATTCTTTATTGTCCGGGAATGCAAATAAATGATACACTGTATGTAGGAATTACGTACCGTGAAAAGGTTGGAAAATGATTACAGAGATATTATGATTATATTATAGTGTTTATCTGGTCAAAAACTCACTCTTCGAAATAACCTCAACAGAGAAAAAAAAAAAAAAAAAAAACTTCATCAATTTACCCTTCCATTTTAATTATGCCTCTAAAGAGAAACTATAGATGTTAGATTTTTTAGTTTATCATCATTTTTTTGTTAAAAGTTGCTCAAATAATAAAAGTTCTTTAAAGGTCACTTGAATATAATGGTTGCAGACTGTTTAGGAACGACAACAATATAAATTATAACTCGTTAGCTAATCATCTAACTATCTAAGTATAGTTCTGTCTTTTGATTTTGTGCCGGTATTTTTACCATCCAACGTTTCTTAACTAGAATTTGCATAAACCAATCTAAATAATTAGGTGGTCCTTAAAAACAGTTTCGATATACAAATAATGTTGAAAACAAAACCAACAGTATTCACCAACAAAATTATTGTCATCATCATCGTCATCAGCAAAACATCGATGCCAAAATTTGGGTACCAATAACCTAAAAAAAACAAAAAATACCAATCACACTCGCAACACAGACCAATTTTACAATAAATAATACTCCAATTATATATTCGTTCCAACCCGCAATAATAACAATTAAATGTTACCTTTTCCACAACAGTCTCATAGTCAAGAAGATGAGTATATAGGAGCTGGTAAAAAAGGAAATGGGGCAACTGATGCGTATGCAACAGGCGGTTGTGAACGGGTGGATTTCACTCTTTTGGGGTTTTCGGTGTCTGTGTGTGAAATTACCATATTGCCCTTGGTGTTTTCTGTTGTGAGTGAGTGGTTATCATTGTTGTTATGAACTCGGTGAAACATAAGTCCAGACATGAATACTGGAAGATAAAGAAGGCTTGCATGAAACATTCTTCTTGCGGTTCCTTTTGTACGGTTTAGGAGAAACGAAACTGATGTTCCACTAATTGCTAGAGCCAAAAGTGTTGATTCTAGACAGAACCATCCGGAAGTTATACCCCCTGCAAAATATTTTAAATAAATAGTAATTTATTATTTTCATTATATTATTTTAAATTAACTTACAATCGTAGGCTAAATATCCCAATGGAATCAGATATATGCAATTTCGCAGAGCTACTAAAGCTGTTCTTCTACCCGACGGATCAGCAAGAGAGAACATTTTAAACCTGAATATTACACAAAGTTAGAATTTATTAAATAATAATATAATAAAAAATTAAAAATAAAATTGGTTAAATAATAAATACCCTCCAGCTGCATAGTCATCCCGGCATAAATATGCAAGCGCCATAAAATGCGGTATTTGCCAAAAATATAGTGCAGCAGGAAGGATCCATCCGTTCAGTGAAATCTCACCAGAAGCTGCAGCCCACCTTTAAATCGAGAGAAAAAAAATAAAAATAAAAAACAAATTTGAAATTAATTACAAAATATAAAAATAAAAAAGTTACCCGAGAAGTGGAGGGATTGCACCAACAACAGCACCAACCCAAGTATTAATAGGATGAATCTGTTTTAATGGAGTGTAAACAAATGCATACAGTACAAGATTTGAAGCTCCTAATCCAGCTGCCAATAAATTAGCCTGCACAAACCTTGCCATAAATGTTCTCATTTTAGTATCCAAACGGGTCGGGTTGGATCGCCCCGTGAATATTTATTATGAATTAACGTATTAATAAAATCAGTTTCCCACCTTGCTTGCAAGTAGAGCAGTGCCAGCAAGACCAGCAGTTGAAGCCCATGTAACTGCATGAGGAACTGTAATTCGTCCTGAAGGTAATGGTCTTCTTTTTGTTCTATTCATCAATGCGTCATTCTTAACCTCAAATACCTAATAAAAAAATTATTTAATCTTAGTGAATAATAAATATTTAAAAATGTAAAACTTCACAATTAGTTAATGAATAAGATAATTATTGTATAATTTATTAACCTGATTTAAGGTGTTAGCAGATGCTGCAACCATCATGGTTCCCGCACAAGTGTAACAAAGTCCAAATAAGTCAACTGTACTACCACTCCCAAGAACATAACCAGCTCCAGATGTAGCAACAACCAGCATACTAAAGAATTATAACAAGGACAAAAGTTCATATATATATACACATATACATATACATATAACCATCATAGGAGAAAAGCACTTGCTTTCTAAATTGTTAATAGAAACAAAAGATTAATTTAAAATTATTAATCAGCCCCTTATAACCTACCTGGAAACATAAGAATTCTATACACGAATAAATTAATCTATTTGATCCGAAGGATATAATGACATATATAAAAGTTCATACAAACATCAACAGTTAATCACTATTGTAACATAAATCATAGTGACCTGATCAGTAATTGGAATCCAAAATCACAGATTTAATGAACATCAGGGCAATTATATTGATAACATACGTAGCATAAACACGAATAAGAAAAGAATTACAACTAACCTAAGCTTAGCTTTGGAGAGCTCCCAATAGCACCGACCATAATGCCTTGCCAAATCAACAACTTCCCTCGCCCCTAACGACGTCGCATCGACGACATCAGCAGTCGACGCGCGGACACGGCCGAGTCCGGAAATACCTAATTTCGCTGAACCGGAAGATGGTCCCACGGCGGTGGAGCTGGATCTACTGATTGATCCATAGCAGTGGTCAACGTCGGAGATTTGCAATAGACGGAGAGATGTTGGTTGAATATTTTGATGGCAATTAAACTTGGGTGAAGCGGAGGTGGCGAGTCGAGTGAAGTGACTCAGAGAGTTTCTTCTTCTCCACATGGCCTCAGGTTCCGGCGAACACGGCGGCGAATCGCCTGAAGAAGTGGCGGAGGTCAGCGGCGATGGCTCTGGTAGACGGAGAGGAGACGGAAATCTTGAGGTCGTTCTTGGTGGATAAAATAATTGTCATTAAGACCTTAAACTTTGATTATTGTACTAATCTAGTACACGGGTTTTGAGAAGTGCTATTTTGGCCTCTGATTATTGCACTAGTATCTTTAGATATTAGCAAAATGTTTAATTTGTTCATCTTACATGTTTACTTACATAAACATGATATATTTGATTACTATAAAGTTCTCATGTAAAGTAATGCTTTACTTTTAAAACTTTTTTTTTACTATTTTGGTACCTTAAAATTAAATAAAACGAACATTTTTAAGAATAGAGGTGCGTATTTTAACTGAAAACCCAACTCGGTTAGACTCGGTGTTTGGTCAATTACCCGTCCCCTTTTTATCTTTTTCGTTTCTCAATTCTTTCAGTTGAGTTTTTAATTTCATTTCTGTTCTAGTTCGATTATGGTATATATATGGTGATATATCCTGATAAGTTCGAGTTTAATTCAAAATGTAATTTATGTTGATGGTGTAGTTTTCAATTTTAATCAGTTCTAAATTCAAAATAGTCTGACCGAACCAGAACTATTATTTCGGTTCAGTTATTAGTTCCTTTTTTTTTTAGTTTTTTTGGTTTGGTATCGGAACCAAACACACCCTAATTATGAAGGAGTACTCCAAAAGTTTTCATTTCTTAACCCAAAATGTTTATTTAATCAGTCTTGAAATATTACAGCTCTAACCAACCTCTTACTAATTAATTTAAGCCGAATATTACTGAATGAAATTAGCCTGGCGGGACATGGGCCATCTTGGGCTTTCTTACACGATTCCTTTATTTCTCTCTTTCTTACATGGGCTATTTGATATCAGCAATTGCATTGAATGATCAGCACAAAAGATTTTATAAATCAAAACATGTATAATAGCATTGTATGAAGACATAACACGTAAATTTAGTCTTATTAAAAGATATTTAAGTATTTTTATTTTTAAATAAATAAAATTATTTGATCCTCTATCGAAATAAATGTAATAACTTTATTGGATAGTGATTTTTATCTGATTTTTTATTGCATGTACATGTACCACAACCTTTGCTTTATAAGATTGTACAGTTACCTGTAAAACTTATACTGTATGGTGCATGAGCTAAAAATTATGGTGTATAAATAAATTCCCGACTTTATTAGACCAACATAGAATTAAAATAATATTTAACTTATTTGCAAGTACTCTTTAATAGATAAAAAAAATTACGAGACTACATCATTACTGATTTTGGGATATATGTCCCTTTTTTATGCTCAGGTCAAAAGGCTTTTAGTCAGCAATGTAGGTGACGTCATCAGTTCAAAGCAGGGCGTTACCTTTTCTCTTCTGACTAACACGTGTCGTCTTATTAGTGGACAGTTCAATTATTTAAAATTACTAGTTAACAATATTTTACTAAATTATAAATTTCGTTAAATTGAATTTTTAAGAATAAAAAGTGACAAACAATAATGAGGGTCTTTTTCAACGTAGCGTCTTTTGGCCTCCACGCAGCTTAAAACACGCAGAAGAGCGCAAGACATGGCTATTCCTTCTGGCACGTGCTGTGCAAAGTTACGCTATACTCCCTTATACTTTTATATAAGGAACACTCTAGCTCCCAATACTTTCATTTGGTAACACATTTAATCCTCGATTGGGAATGGAATGACTGATGACATAAGCCTAAGTGATATTGTTATATCCCTTCGATTGGAAACCGAATGGACCGGTCGATGTCACATGCCTAAGTGATATTGTTCTGTCTTTTTTCTTGATCTTTTTTAATTAATTGACATTTTAGATAATTTAAGCAACACACAAGTCGCCAAAAAACCTTCTTCTTACTAAATTATTCTATTACAAACACACCTAATTAACTCATCAATTTTAGAAGTCAGACATGAAGGGTTTTACTAACACTGATTGACCATATGGGTCAACCTCCTAGTCACTTGGTTCGAACCATACTGACCAAGAACATGAACTTGTTATTGACCGGTTAAAACCAACTAGCTGATTTAATCCCTAAATGCGGAACTGAGATTAAACATAATCCTTAAACCCTAAAGGATTGGGATCTTGAAGATCTAGATTAGATTGACAAATTAAAGAAACCTTGTACGAAAAACCTGAACACACACACATCTTGTGTGTGTTCGTCGACCATCAACCAAAGAACCCTAGGGTTCTTTGGTCGAAATTCGTCCAGGAGGGAGAAGGAGGAAGAAGGGTTTCTCAAAACATACCTTGTTATTTGCTTAAGATAGATCCACTGATGATGAACAAATCGAGTGATCTTCTAGTTGATCCTTGTAATGATCTTGGATCTTCAAGACTTGAAGAACACGAAGAACACGAAGAACGAAGAACGAAGAACACCAAGACTTGGTGTCTTGCTTTATTCGGCCGAACAAGGGAGAGGCAAGGGGAAAGAATTCGTGTGATGTGCAAAGGATTCTAGGGTTACCCTATGCCTCTTATTTATAGATAAATAAGTTGCGCTTAGGACCCTCTAGTTTAATTAATATCTATTCTTTAATTAAACTTTCCTTTTTGCGTTTCCTTCCCTTATAGTTTATTATTCTTTTATTATTGCACTTAACTATTAAATGACTAGTATTAATACACTTAATAATTCGGTACCCATATACACGAATTATATACTTGTATTTATACTTTTAATAATTAATTATATAATAACCTTTATATAATTTATACAATAATATTATCCAATTACCATATGATTTAATTGCTTTAAATCATATTATGGATAATCTATAATTAACACATTGTATATTTACTTAACTAGTAAATGTACAAATACTTGTATTAATTAGTTAGATAAACTAATACAGTAATAAGTCAAACTTGACTTAATACTTAACTTGATTCATAAATGACTATTATGAATCAATCCTCTTCCAAGTATCATTACATATCTTACTCGTATTACATGCACTCACCGGTGTGACCCTTAAGTGTTTCGTAGGCATGGATGTATCATCATAGGTTGACTAACTGTGCACATAAATCCTTCTAGACATATGTATCTATAAGCAGTGTTTTAAAACCCGGGTTCGACCGGCTGGTCCGACCGGGAAATGGAAATTTTCCGGGACGAATCGACTGGTTTAACATCCATTTATGAACCGCTTCGATCGAACCAGCCGGGTTAACTGTGAACCCCGGTCAAACCGTCCGGTCGAACCGGCCGGTCGAACCGGCCGGTCGAACGGTATTTTTAAATTTAATCTCATTTTTCTAAAATTAAAGTGAATATTTTGTATTATTTTTTTATACGTTTGAAGCTTATATGTTTTAAAATTTAAAACATAAAGTTTGAAGTTGAATTTTAAGTTTTATGTCTATTTCTTATTATAGATTACAAACTCAAAGTGTTAATTTTATTAGAAAAATAGTTTTTTTAATTTTTTAGATGTTTATAATATTTGTTTTGTAACCTTTTAGGATTTTTTTTTTCATTTATATACTTTTTTCATAACTAATTTAACATAAATATTCAATAGCATTGTAATCCGGTTGAACCCGCCGGTTGAACCGGTCTAACCGGTCCGACCATTTTTAGAGCATCGTCCGGTTCGATTTAAAATCCGGGTTTTAAAACATTGCCTATAAGTTACTAGTGTCATAGCCCGCCCCGATGGGCGGGCTAGCTTCATGAAATAAAATGCATAACGCCGAAAAACGTAGTAAATCATAGAGTTGCTTTTGTTGTGGCTTGTGAAATTTAAAATCTTGCTATTTACTTGAAATGGAACCAGATGGTCCACATCTTAACATTTTTATTGAATAAATGGTGGTTTCGATCTCTAACTTGCATGCTACTTTCGTATTCAATCTATGTAGCTATGTAATTAATACAATTACTTGGTAAATTGATACATTTGGTTAGATCAATCTAGCAGTCTAAAGGATCTTCTTTGCTTTAAGGTGCGAGTAGGTGAGCAAAAATGCAACTCTAACACCAAATATAGTTCCTCCTGTGGTAATCCAAAACGCAAACTGCACCATTTTCGGTTGAAAAGCTTTAACCTGTCCAAAACATTGGGTTCTGTTTCACAATTTCCTCTTATTTCACTTTCTTGTGTTTATTTTTCCGTTCTTCAAAAACTCTGCACAAATTATCCTAACAATTGTAAATTGCTACAAGTGAAATAAATACTTAATTTGTAGACTTAAACATGTATCGTTTCAAAATCATTGGCTAGCCTGAGGTCAGAAAGTGAATGTTCTGAAAGTGAATGTTCTGAACTTCTGATATACAATTTACATGCACGGTAACACCGTTTTTCATGTTCTTAACTTTACCAGTTATAGTATTTAAATATGTAGCACCTTAAACATCCATTTATTCCTTTGTTGACTATAATAATCATTCTCAACTTTACCACTTATAGTAAATGAGTTGAGATAATTGCGGAACATAATGATAAGAGATGTGCATGAATCTTCAACTACAAATCACAATACCCAAATATTCACTACTGTCCAAATTAATGTAAATTAAACTTAAAGATCACAACTTTACCTGAACTCCAACAATGCATCATGATTTCCATTAAAATTGGACATGAGCTCATCATGGTTACTTACCAGTTCATCTGCAAAATCGTTTTTACAAAAAGATGTTACACAACAGAAAAAGTTGAAAAAGGAAAGAATACATCTAAGGCGGAGGTCATCAAGGTTATTTACCACTACATATGCAAACCATTTGGTATACACAAGATGTTGCAAAGTAGAAAAAAATAAGAAAAACGGAAAAAATACCTTTAAGGTAGACGTGTTGCTGACTCTTTACAATACGAATAAAAGCGCAAGTATAAATTGACTTGAACTAATAAATAAGCTATGTGTAAATGGATCTGTTTTTGATGATTATAGCGCAAACTTCTCAATAGCTCACAGATGTCATGTTTTGGCTCCTCTATAGTTCATCCTGCACATATTAAAAATAAATAAATAAATAAACAAGATGATTGAATGGTGGTTTTGTTAATAAGAAATTATAAAAATCTTGATAAACTTTTTTATCATCTTTACCTTGACATCGGTATCTTCAGACTCATCTTCATCCTCTACTTCTTCGTCATCATTTTCGGCCTGAAATAAATGTCAAAATGTTAATAAATTTCCGTAATTAATTAAGATTTAATAAACGGATTTTTTTTTTTAATTTTGTTTAAGTAGAGAGAGGAAGACTTACATCAGACTCAATTGGGTCATCCTTTGATTCCTGAAAGGGAAAAAGGTAGAACGTTAGTTATATGCAAATCATGTTTTGATAGTTTCCATTTTCAGTAGTTTTCTCAATTTTGGTCAGATTCCTTGGTTTGATGTTCTTACATCTCAAAATTAATGGCAGGTAATGGTTGACTTTTGTGATGTTTGGGACGCCAAAAACATATTTTGCCCGTATATTTTAGAGTAGTTTTTTATATATAATTTACAGAACTACATTGTTGCAATTCAGACAGCTTTTAACCCTTTACCCTGTTTCCTTAATACATAACCCAAAATCGACCCATTTAAAGTAAATGGGTCGAAAACTGCCACTTTCAAGATAAATTTGAGAAGAATGATACCTCTTCCTCTTTCTTCTTTTCTAGCTCTTCAAATAATGGTTTCTCAACCTATAATAGAAGCAATATAATTGTAAGAATTAAAAAAAAGTGGTAATATAAAAATAGAAACTTTATAGAAACAGAATGAACATACATCTTTTTGTTTGCCCCATGTTTCTTCTGCCACTTGTTTGGCATATTCAGGATCATCACATATCAATACATTGTCAAACAAAGTTCCAGATTTTACCTAAAAAACATCAAATTTTATTTAAGCATTCAAGCTTTAGAAATAATTAATAGCACACACTAAACACAACCAAAAAATAATTACGTGCCACAACTCGATACCAACATACTTCAACTTAGGGAAAACATACAGGTCAGGGTCGTCCTTAAAATCTTAAAAAAGTAATAAAAAAATTGTCAGATATTATACATAATAAGATATATGAAACTTAAGAAATAAGAAATGAAATGAGATATACCTAGGCTGTCAATCATTGGTGCCTTCCACTTTCCTTTGTAGTTAGGGTTCTTGATTTTCTGTAAATAGGAAAGCATATTTAAGAAAAGATATAATATATTTAAGAAAACATGCAGTACTGAAAAAAGTCAAAAGTCAACAAACCTTTGCCTTCCATGGACCCTTGTACTCGGGGTTTGGAATAGTAGGGACTGTCCACTCACCATCTTCCTCATCTTCCCAATCTTCTGGCTGAAGTTTTATTTCATTTTAATCAGAAACTAATCAATTGCATAAAATCACAAAAACTATAACAAAAGCAGAAAATTATTACCTTTGTGGCTTCTGGGTCTGTGATCTCCTTTGGGATGTCGTCATAACCCTGATAATCAGTAAAACAAATTCATTTTTAGGTACCCATTTGAATTTTGGAAAGAAAAACAAAATTTTAAGGTTTTAAACTTTTAATACCTCAGGTTTCTTGTCTTCAGGGTCAGCAATAAACTCCTTCTCATCCCAATCTTCGGGCTGTAAATATGAATTTAAAATCAAGTAAATATTACAAGTGACAAATTAAAATCCCACAAACAAAGTATTTACCATTTGTTTAAAATTTGAAATTACCTTTTTGGCCTCAGGGTCCTTAATCAGTTTTGCTGGGAGAAGATCCCAATCAGAGTATAAGCTTCCTGTTGTTTCTCTACATTATCAATGAGGATAGAGTAGGTAGCATCAGGGTGAAGAATGAAGGTGTAAACATGTGTAAGTTGGTCAGTTTCACAAGGAACATATTTCTTTATCAATTTGTTTTCCTCATTGTATGTAAGGATTGCATGAACCTTTTTTGTGGAATACCCACAGATATCATGTCCAAACATGATGCTACAATTAATAATAATATTATAAGTTATAATAAATGGAAAAAAGAAAGATGAATCTATATGGATAGGTTTATATGTAAATAACCTGTATGGGGTGTCACCACCAAACTTCTTTTGATCAACATCACCACTGAGCAACTTCGTGTAGACACCACCAAATCAAGCTTCTGTTCATGCTTAACAGAAAATTGGAAAACCAAAGTATTATCCTTGTTGCTGAATTCGGGGTACTCTGCGGAAATTGCATAAAACCTGTAGTCTTCACTTGTTTGGATGCCTATTAACCAGAAAGGAAAGAGAGAGAGAAAAAAGTTTATATTAGTTGCTTATAAACTTCATAACATATGGGACATTTACATTGGTAAACAGTAAACCAATTAACCAAACGGCCAAAAAGGCTACTTTTATCATTAGCATCTCCATTCCATTTTCCAGAAGTGTAATTCCACTCCCCAGCCATGTTGTCATCTCTCTTCCAGTCAGATTTAACCCACCTGCTTTCCCATCCGTCTGACATAGAACATTGAACCAAATGCATACATCAGCACAACAAAATTTCATGAAATATCAAAATTATTAGCTACATTGAAGTAAAACTTAATCTATAAAGAAACTAAATTTTGCACAAGCAACATGCTAAATGCTGATCGGAAAAAGGAATAGAACCGTAATGCGAACACATGAAACAGAGACCAATGGAGCATGCTCCAGTTGTTGATCTATCATAATCATCAAAAACACATGCATTTACACATAACTCCGATCTGATCATACAATCATGTAATTAGTAATTAGCACATGAGCTCTTCCTGGCTGTATAAACATTTTTCAGGGAATCAAGACAAGCATTCGTCTAGAACACAAATAATTATGATAACTTATTTTCCTAAAAGAACCACAATCCATTGACTTAGTAACTTGTACTGAAAGTCATATCCAATTACTAACCGCACAATTTTGGATTACATGTGTAAATCAAAATAAGCTTCCAACCTGCAACTGAATGTATCTGTGCGTCTTACAAATGCTAAAATTATCATAATGTGTTTACCTTATGTGAGAACGGTTGCGTCATCGCTGGACGTTTGCATCAGCACCGATTGTTAGAACGCAGACGATGTTACCGTTGATGCCGGAAGATCAAAATTGGCTGGGGATGTTGAATTAGGGCTAGCGACTGTGGAGAAAGGGATACCTCGAGATGGATGTCTGGAGAGGCGGATGAGAGAAAGTGATGAAATTAGGGTTTCAAAAAGCTGTGATATGGTGAACGAATATGTTGAGTATTGTGGCCAGCCAATAGTTGAATTACAGGTGGCATTCTCCAGCAATGAGGGAGCTCCAAAGTGTATAGTTGTCAAATCTCAATCAATCAAATGTAGCCTCATATATAGGAGAAAATATATAGGAGAAGATATGGAAGTTTGACTTGTTTAACTACACTTAATACGTGTCATTAGGCCACAAGTTAGACCAATATTTTCTTAAATAACACTAAAAGGAGATAAGAGAGAAGGGAGGGGGTTGTTTACTCAAAATGAACAAAACAAGGGACTTAAAATGAAAAAAATAACCAGACGGCTATATCGCATGTTTGCTTTAATCTGAGAGTTTGCTTCTTCTCGCGTGCCTTTAAAGTCTCTATTTTCTCTTCTTCTTATAACACTCGTATATCCACAATCTCCAGATACACAAATTACACACAGATCCACCAAATTCACTCTCTCCACTTCGATCACCTTCTCCATGCCCTAATTAACTAACTATGCGAACCTAAAATTCGTTAAAAAATGAGTGCAAATCCTAGCACTAGCAGCACCGGCGGAAGTGGTAATAGCGGCGGCGGTGGTGGAGGTCCGTGTGGAGCTTGTAAGTTTTTGAGGAGAAAGTGTGTGGCGGGATGTGTATTCGCACCGTATTTCTCCTCCGAGCAAGGAGCAGCTCACTTCGCGGCGGTGCATAAAGTGTTCGGCGCTAGTAATGTTACGAAACTGCTGATGCAAATTCCGGTGAGCAAACGGCTTGATGCGGTGATCACTATCTGTTATGAAGCTCAAGCTAGAATCCGAGATCCTGTTTATGGATGTGTTGCTCAAATATTTTCTCTTCAACAACAGGTTCTGACTTCTCATCTCTCTCATCTCTCTCCAGATTCTGCATCACGCTAATCACAGTAATATCGTAATCGATAATTGACCAGTGATGCTCAATTCCTTCGTTTTTTTTTTTACTGTATTTTAATACCTAACAAATTATCTTCGATCAGTAATAAACGTCATATTATGTCTAAATTAATGTGACTAAAAATGAATAACTACGTCAAAATTTACTATAATTAGATTAGATTAAAATATGATTTTGCATTTGTCATCGTTTGCTTTATAGAAATGTGTGAGTTTGATACTCGTTATAAAATTACTTACTAATTGTCATCACTTTTGTAGTATTATAATTACATATAAGTTAAACATTGAAAGCAAGAGTAGGATGATTTTAAACGTATCATTATTAGAATGGTGGTATTCATTCTTTATTTCATGTCATTTTATTGAAAGCAAGAGTAGGATGATTTTAAGTCGTTTGTACTAGCGGTCTTTAACCGTAAGGTTTATACCACCTTTGAATTGCCTGCGTCATCATTTGTGTGTGTGTACTTTAGAGGTGAGCTGCCATATTTAGCCCTGTCAGTAAAGCATGTCGGTTTTCTTCTTTAACAAATAGAAATCTATCAAATTAATGGATAAATTTTAATCAGCATAAATCTGCGGATTTCCAAGTGGTATTAAATAACATCGATCGGTTAAATCAAACAGAGGTTGTTTGTACACCAACAAAAGGAATTTAGAATATTGCTTCTGGATTTAAATTTCTGGTTGCGTCCAAGCAACCTCTCCTTCTATTTTTTTTTTATCTTTTTCTTATAGCGTAATACTATTTATTTCACCATAAGATGACAAGCTTAATAGTGCACTTTAGTAGTTTTATTTTGTTTCTCGAAATACAGTTAGAAATATTTTATTTAATTCCTCTTATATATGTTAGGTTGTAAATTGCTCAATCGAAACGTAAATCGATTAAAATGCTTATCCTTTTTTATATTTTATAGGTTTTCATTTTAATCCTTTTTTATATTTTATTCAATGTGATTCTAATTTTGTAAATACTTCCAATCAAACAGGTGGTAAATCTACAGGCGGAACTGTCCTATTTCCAAGCTCACTTAGCAACCCTGCAGCCGCCGCCGCCCCAGATAGTACTGCCGACGGCCGGATTGTCCATCACCGAACTTCTAACCACCACATGCATGCCCACTACCTATGATTTGTCATCGCTTTTCGATCCAACTCTGCAACCTGCTTCATGGACCATGCAAAGGGTGCATCCTCGTCAGTTTAGTGGTGGCACCACCACCACAGATCTGCCGGCTGACTTGTCACCACCGCAGGGAGGTGGTGGTGCCGGCGATGGTAGTGTCCAGGATTTGGGTACATGGGAAGTGCCATGTAGTAGTGGGTCATCTTTGACACCGCATGATAGAGGAGATGAGATTGTTTGACTTTTTTTATTTTGAGTAATTGTTGACCGAAAACTATGTTAGAAACTTCCTTCGATGTATATGGAGAATCTAACCTTTTATTTTCTTTGTTAATTTCTTATTTTCTTTTTCTTCATTTGAGTTATGACTAAAACAATTCACAGTCTAATTTGATTTTGATTTTGAAACCTTTTATCCAAAGTAGTAACGAGTTAGAAATGTTGAATATAAATTATGTTTACATTTCCAGTTATACGTATTGGCGTATAAATATGTTCAATTCATGTTAATCGGATTATTATTTAAAGGATCTTAATAAGACAAAATGATACGTGTTAAAACTTAAAAGTTATAGTTATATGGAATATTTTATAATTTTAGACCCGGTAAGAAATGATCGAAACATAACTCCACGATCCAAACCCGATAACAGACCACTCTCACTCTCCGACGAGATCATCACTGCAAACCACCATAGTCTCCGTCGGATCCGCCACCATCGTTCACCGCCGAACCATCACCAATTCAGTTCAACTGAACCACCATAATTCACACAATTCAGTGTAGATCTAGCCGTATAAACCTGGGGGATGGCTTTTTCGGAAGCCGAATCCCGCCTCTTCAAACACATCCTAATTCCAGCTCTAGATAAAATCATCAAAAACAGTTCTTGGCGCAAACACTCAAAACTCGCGAACGAATCCAAATCAGTACTCGAACGCATAACTTCCGCTGATAAACTCCCTCATCCGCCACCTACCTCCGACCACAATCAGTCAGATGTTGACGCATCATCACAATCACCACCCCCAGGCGTTCTACATGATTCCGGAACTAACGAACTAACCCTAGCCGAATCAGAACTCATCTTAAGCCCTATCATCAACGCGTGCTCTTCAGGAAACATTAAGATCGCCGAGCCAGCTCTTGATTGTATACAGAAGCTGATAGCTTTTGGATACTTACGTGGCGAAGCGGATCCCACTGGTGGACCAGATGCAAAGTTGTTAGCGAAATTGATCGAATCAGTTTGTAAGTGTCATGATTTAGGGGAGGAAGGAGTGGAATTGTTAGTGTTGAAGACAATTTTATCAGCAGTTACATCAGTATCACTGAACATACATGGTGATGGTCTGTTGCAGATTGTAAGAACTAGTTATGATATCTATCTAGAAAGCAAATATGTAGTTAATCAGACAACTGCAAAAGCATCATTGGTGCAGATGCTTGTGATTGTGTTTTGGAGGATGGAAGCTGATTCATCAACGGTTCCAGTGCAGCCAATTGTGGTTGCAGATCTAATGGAGCCTTTGGAGAAAGGTGGAGATGGTGATGGAACAATGACTGTGTTTGTTCAAGGGTTTATCAGCAAAGTTATCCATGGGATGGATGGTGTTTTAAATCCAGGAGCTCCTGCACGATCCAGTGGGGTCCATGATGGAGCATTTGAGACAAAAACTTCAACTGTTGAGTCAACTAATCCAGCTGATTTGCTAGATTCTACTGATAAAGATATGTTAGATGCTAAATATTGGGAGATTAGTATGTATAAAACAGCATTAGAGGGGCGAAAAGGGGAATTAGCAGATGATGATATTGTCCCTCAAATTGGGAATAAGTTGAGAAGGGATGCTTTTTTAGTTTTTAGGGCTCTTTGTAAACTATCAATGAAAACACCAGCAAAAGATGCATTAGCAGATCCACAACTGATGAGAGGAAAGATTATTGCTTTAGAATTGTTAAAGATTTTGTTAGAAAATGCTGGGGATATTTTTAGAACTAGTGAATGGTGCTTACTTATGCTCTCTTTTCTTCTTAGATTTTGATAATTAGGATAATGGTTTATTAAGTTATACCTTATTATTATGGAGCAGGTTTTTGGGGGCCATCAAGCAGTATTTATGCTTATCTTTGCTAAAAAACAGTTCATCAACCTTTATAATCATACTTCAGCTATCTTGCTCAATTTTCATCAGTTTATTGTCAAGATTTAGAGCTGGATTAAAGGCAGAAATCGGTGTGTTCTTCCTTATGATTGTTCTGAGAGTTCTAGAGAATGTTGCTCAACCTAATTATCAGCAGAAAATTATAGTATTACGATTTCTTGAAAAACTATGTGTTGATTCACAGATTTTGGTAGATATATTTGTCAACTATGATTGTGATGTCAAATCATCTAACATATTTGAAAGGTATGTTTCTCTAATTCTATGTGCTGATTTATAGTAATCTTAGATTTTAAATTTTATGTGGATTTTGTTTGACTTTTTCACAGAATGGTCAATGGACTTCTTAAGACGGCCCAAGGGGTCCCACCTGGAGTTACAACTACACTTTTACCACCTCAAGATATTACCATGAAACTGGAAGCTATGAAGTGTTTGGTAGCTGTTTTAAAATCAATGGGTGATTGGATGAACAAACAATTGAGAATTCCTGATCCTAATCTGCAAAAAAAGCAGAATTTGTTGGAAACGATCCTGAAATTGGAATTTTTCCAATTGAAAATGGAATTTTGAATGAACACGAATCTGTTGAAGGTCAAAACTCTCAATCTGAAACCTCAAGTGAAGTAATGCATGCATATGTTGACTCATTTGACTTTAATGGTATTGAATTTGATGAAGCAATCAGAGCCTTTTTTAAGGGATTTAGGTTACCTAGTGAAGCACAAAAAATAGATCGAATTATGGAAAAATTTGCTCAACGTTATTGTAAATGCAATCCAAAAGCATTCATCAGTGCTGACTCAGCATACTTTCTTGCATATTCTGTTATAATGCTTAATACCGATGCTCATAATCCTATGGTCAAGAATAAGGTATCATAATTCTATAATTCTTTATATTGATTTTGACCAAGAGTTTAGCTAATATCAAATATAATTCTTAATTATTATAATTACAGATGTCAGCAGATGATTTTGTAAGAAATAATCGAGGAATAGATGATGGGAAGGACTTACCTGAAGAATACCTAAAATCATTATACGAACGCATATTAAATAATGAAATTAAAATGAAAGAAGACGATTTTGCCCTTCAACAAAAACAGTCTGTAAACTCAAACAGTTTGTTAGGTTTAGACAGTATATTAAATATTGTTGTCCATAAAAACCATGAAGAACAATTTAAAGAAAAAGCCAGCAAATCAGAGTAAGATTAACCGATTAACCATTTATTTCTCTTATATTAATAATTATCACTTTATTATTTTTATTATTTTTAATTTTTTTTGTAGGTCAGTTTATTATGCTGCAACAGACGTATATATACTTACATGTATGATAGAAGTATGTTGGGCTCCTATGCTAGCTGCATTCAGTGTTCCTCTTGATCAAAGTGATGATGAAATAATGATTTCAAAATGTTTAGAAGGATTTCGTTCTGCCATTCATGTGACATCAGCAATGTCTATGAAAACTCATCGGGATGCTTTTATGACATCATTAGCAAAATTTACGTCTCTTCATTCACCGGCTGATATAAAACAAAAAAACATAGAAGCTATCAAGGTTTTTAATTTTTATTAATTATATAATTACATTACAAATTTACAGATTATGACTATTTTTTGTATTTTTTTATAGGCAATAGTTACAATTGCAGATGAAGATGGGAACTATTTACAAGAAGCATGG
Organism: Calendula officinalis; assembly: GCA_963853835.1. Classification (NCBI taxonomy): domain Eukaryota; kingdom Viridiplantae; phylum Streptophyta; class Magnoliopsida; order Asterales; family Asteraceae; genus Calendula; species Calendula officinalis. The sequence goes on along the minus strand of OY970830.1, from coordinate 3,151,376 downwards.
GAGCATATTTTAACATGTGTTTCTCGGTTTGAGCATTTGCGTTCACTAGGAGAAGGGGGTCCATCAGATGCCACTTTTTTTGCTGTTACTCAAAATGAATCTGAAAAGTCAAAGTCAAAGTCAAACATTCTTCCTGTTTTGAAGAGAAAGGGAGTTGGGAGGATGCAACAAGCAACAAAAAGAGGTTCATATGATAGTTCTGGTAATATTTCTGGTGGTATTACATCTTCACAGGTGAATAATTTGGTTTCTAAATTAAATATGCTGGAACAAGTTGGTGAAATGAGTCGTGTTTTCACAAGAAGCCAGAAACTTAACAGTCAAGGAATAGTTGACTTTGTCAAAGCACTTTGCAAGGTTTCTATGGAGGAATTAAGATCTTCATCTGATCCACGTGTGTTTTGTCTCACCAAAATCGTTGAAATTGCGTATAAATCTTAATCTTTTTTTTTTCCCTTTCAGTTGGTTACTCTGTTAAAGGTGGCAGTTTTGACCCGTTTTCTTTGGATGGGTCGACCCGCCCAGTCTGCTGTACATGACCCACTTTCTTTTTTCTTTATGCAGTCACTATAACATGAACCGCATCAGGCTTGTTTGGACAAGCATCTGGAATGTTCTCTCTGACTTCTTTGTGACAATTGGTTGTTCTGAAAACCTCTCAATTGCAATATTTGCAATGGATTCTTTACGCCAGCTGTCAATGAAGTTTCTAGAACGTGAAGAATTAACTAACTTCAATTTTCAAAACGAGGTCATGAAGCCTTTTGTTATTGTCATGCGAAAAAGTAATGCTGTTGAAATTAGAGAATTAATCATCAGATGTGTCTCTCAATTGGTTTTATCTCGTGTTAATAACATCAAATCAGGATGGAAAAGCATGTTCATGGTATTATATAATATATATTTATATTTATTTAATTATTTATACTTCGTCTAGTTTCTAATTATTAAAAATTATCAGGTGTTTACAATAGCAGCTTATGATGACCATAAAAACATCGTTTTTCTTGCTTTTGAAATTATTGAGAAAATAATACGAGATTATTTCCCGTATATTACCGAAACAGAAACCACAACTTTTACAGATTGTGTAAATTGCTTAATTGCATTCACCAGCACCAGATTTGATATAGAAATCAGTCTAAATGCTATTAGTTTTTTGAGTTTATGTGCTGCAAAATTGGCTAACATCTCTGAAAAATCTCCAAATTTAGAAGATAAAGATGGCCATTTACACTCCTGGTTTCCATTATTAGCTGGTAAGTAAAAAAAAACTGTACTTTAGCACCATTTTCAATTAATATTCTAAATTTTAGTTTAAATATATTAAATTGTAATTTCTCAGGTTTATCAGAACTTAGTTTTGACACAAGGCCAGAAATTAGAAAAAATGCACTTGAAGGACTTTTCGACACATTACGAAATCAAGGTCATCATTTCTCATTACAATTATGGGAAAAAGTGTTTGATTCCGTTTTATTTCCAATCTTTGACTATGTTGACCCAACCGGTGACATGTCATCGCCACACGAGTTTGACCATGATGCTGACGTGGATGAACTCGATCAAGATTCTTGGTTATATGAAACATGCACAGTTGCACTCCAGTTAGTTGTGGATATTTTTGTAAATTATTATAATACCGTTAATTCGCTTCTGGAAAAAGTATTAACATTATTAGTAAGTTTTATAAAACGACCTCATCAAAGTCTTGCTGGAATTGGAATTGCTGCATTTGTTCGGTTAGTGACTAATTGTGGGGAATTGTTTTCTGATGGTAAATGGTTTGAGGTTGTTTTGTCGCTAAAAGATGCAGCAAATGCGACAGTTCCTAATTTTTTATTTATTTTAAATAGAGATAATAGTTTAGATGTAAATTTTGAAGATGAAGATTCGGTAAATTTAAGGAGGGATCTTTCTGATGCTAAATGTCGTGCTGCTGTTCAACTTTGGTTGATTAACGTTAGTATATTTTATAGAGTTAATTTTCATAAATGGCCCTTTTACTAATCACATATTGTGACTTTGATCCTTTCTTTTTCCAAGTTTCAAACTCTGTACTTCATAACGTTTAAAAGGACTGTTCATGCAATAAAAAAGTTCATAAAGGATCAAAGTTGCAATATGTTGCTAGTTAAAGGACCATTTATGAAATTCACTATATTTTTAAATTTGTTTTGAATTTTATTACTTTAATATATTACTAGTTTTTATAAATTTTGATATGAACTTATGTTAATTTTTCAGGCAATTGTAGAGATCTACAACATGTATAGACGTCAATTATCAACAAAAAATACTTTAATTATCTTCGATGCAGTACACAAAATCGCAAATCACGCGCACAAAATAAACGCTGATACGAATTTACGTTCTAAATTACAAAATGTGGGCCCAATGGCCCAAATGCAGGACCCGCCATTGTTACGCCTCGAAGTTGAATCATACCAAACATGTCTTACACTTGTACAAAATCTTGCAGTTGACAGACCACCAAATTACGAGGAGTCAACAGCTGAAAGTCAACTTGTTGACTTATGTCAAGAAGTTTTGAAATTTTATATTGAAATTGCACGACCTCAACGTTTGACTGAGTCAACCCCTAACCGGGCCCATTGGTTGATACCGTTGGGTTCGGGGAAAAAAAGGGAAATGTCTTCACGTGCACCGTTAATTGTTGCAACTTTACAAGCTATTTGTAAATTGGGAGATTCTTCATTTGAAAGGGCTTTATCGTCTTTTTTCCCGCTTTTTTCGAGCTTGATTAGTTGCGAGCATGGGTCTAGTGACGTCCAGGTGGCACTTAGTGAAATGCTTAGCTCATCGGTGGGTCCCGTTTTGTTGCGATTGTGTTAACACAATGTGAGATATGTAGTGTCTTTTTGGTTTTCGTTTTTTTTGTTTGTTGGAAATATTGTTCATAGTGTGTGAAAGAGTCAGGAACATTTTTATTGTTTGGTGTCTGAAGGCCCGTTGGTAGATAGTATTGTATATGTTTTATAAGGAATTTTGTTGTATTTTAATCGACTGTGATGTGTTCAAGTATAAAAGAGTAATTTTATGTGATAAAAATTAAAAAGTTACAAATGTAATGCTTTTTTGCAGTGTTTATGCACAAAGGAATCAGTCAACCACTGAAATCTGCTGTCCTGGAATGAAGAAGACATTAATGTGAAAAACGAAGTAAGAATTTTCTTGAAATAGGAGAAGAAATCAGTCAATTGGTGAAATCAACTGTCACCGAATGAAACTGGTTATTAAAAATTAGTTATCAACTTTTTTGCTCTATGAAACTGGTTATTCAAAATTAGTCTTAAAAAAAGCTCATTATTTAAAATTAGTCGTAAAACTATTTTCTACTTCCAAAAAAAATTTCGGTACTGACACATAGAAAAGGGACACTAAACGTAATTAGTCATAAAAAAATCATTTGTCAAAATCATACATAGAAAAGGGACACTTAACGTAATTAGTCATAAAAAAATCATTTGTCAAAATCAAAATAGTATGATATTAGGAAAAAAGATTAGTAAATTCTACGTGTCACACTCATTTTGTATGAAATATAAAAACTTAATAGAAAGAAAATACAAATTTTTTTGATTTTTTAAGAAAGAAATGTAATTGGTAGAATGATTGATTGATTACTGGTCCGGCACATAAACCAACAAAACAAAACAAGTACCAAGTCAAGTGAATGTTAATATGAAATTGCCGGCACTTTTCGTTTCTTTCAACTTGCTTTCCTTTTATCTTCCGTAGCATTATTCATCCCATACCATATATAAATCACATTATGATGGACATATACACCTATTAATGCATACGTACTTCAGTTTCATCTGCCTAAAGTTATCAAGGTAACATATCTTCGTGTTTAAATTTCATGTTTTGACCAAGTTTACGCCATCGATAAAAACTGTCTCATATTGCTTGAATTGTACGTTTTTAGATAAATTGTATATAGTGTTCAACACTTTGTAGCCTTAAATTACATACAGTGATTATCAAAATAGACAACAAAAAAATACCCATTTTCACATAGACAACTTAATGACTCCAATTTTCCTTGCGGTCTTGATGTTTTCTTGTACGACCAGACTATTTTTTGTGTGAACAAATGACACTTGCCAAAAAAAAGAATAAAGTCACACAAGTCGTACGGCCTATGTTGAGAAGATTTGAAAGTGAAGTCTCTTTTGAGAATTTTTAACTTCACTATATGTATTATGAAAATCACTACTTAATCAATGCATTTTCACTGGTTGGTGACATTTCTTTCATAATTTGTAGATCTCTCGATATGACGATGGTAATTGACATTTATGTAAGTTGGTGCTTGCTCATTATCATTTTTTTCCTCAAGTAAATGACAAAAGACCATAGCAACAACATTGTATTTTAACCCTTTTACTTCTTTAACATATACACTGTTGCCTTTCTTTTTACCTTTTCTTATTTCATATTATTATTCATAGTTATTTAAACAAATTTATCGATAGTCAATGTTTTTTTTTAAATACGTGCACAGCCAAGTATTATAATCAAGTGTCTATTCATTTAAATATTATCTTCTTTCTCCATTATTCATTTTCCAGTCATTTTCTTGACCTTTTCACGTAAAATTAATAAAACCTATTAATACATTTTCAATTTATTCACACACAAAAAACATAAAATATAAGGTACAAATAGACACTTAGATGAAAATAGTGATGAAGTACATGGAAACACAAGATGCCACTTTTTTGCTTGCCTTTTCACATAATAATCTACCTACCCCGTTACTATTTTCTTCCATACAACTCATAATAACCATTTAATTTCATTTTCATTTCAATTTTTCTAGCTACATCTCCAATGCCTAATTCTTTGCAAACCAACATAAGGAATTTCCTCAAGAAAGTTAACTTCTTGACCAAAGTCAACAACTTCAAGAACAAACCCCCGAAGAAAGCATGTGTTCTTGATTTCATATCATCTTTCATTGCCATGGATGTCTCAAATCAACTCAAGCAAGTCTTCAAATTCTTCGATATTGATGGGGATGGCAAGATATCTCAAGTGGAGCTCACAAATGTTTTGTTGAGTTTTGGCCAAGAAAAGTCAAAGGCCACCATTGAAGCTCAAGGAATACTCCGAGAGGTTGACTTTAATGGAGATGGGTACATTGACTTGGATGAATTCATGACTATCATGGATGCTTCCAAGCCATTTTTTGCTAGTTCCATGGAAGATAGTGGTGATGATGATCTTAGAAATGCTTTTTTGGTGTTTGATAGTGATAACAATGGACTCATTTCTGCCAAGGAGTTGCAAAGGGTGCTCACTAGTCTTGGATGTAGCAATTCCAAGCTTGGACAATGTAGAAAAATGATTAAAGGTGTTGATAAAGATGGGGATGGTTTTGTTGACTTTGAGGAATTTAAGTCCATGATGTCCATTGGAATCAAGTAGCTAGGTTTATATTTGAGAATTAGGTACAACTTTTCTTGTTTAATCATGCATTAAAGACTTGTAAATCATGCATTATTGTAATGTACTTACACTACATATGTATTGAAAGCAAAGTATAGATGTTATATTGCACCTTATCTTTGTTTACCTTTTGGGTTTGTTCTAAAAACTAATACAAAGTGGAATTTAATTTGTAGTCTCGGGAATTAGTACAAAGACTCCTAAATTCATCCCGAGCCTTTTCTTCACCTCTCAGCAGTGTCAAAACAGGCTCGATCCAAACTTGAACCCGAACTTAATTATGCTAGTCGGGTCGGGTAATTGATAACCTTTTGTTTTTATTTATTTAAGGTGTGAACAGAAATAATTATAAGTTTATAGGTAAGTTTCCAAACTAATCGCCTTCTAGGAAAGTATAAAATAATCGCCTTTCTATAATCTATCTTTGTTATAAAAAACATTTAAGTATATCAAATTGACTTTATGTTAGACCTTACTTGTTCTAGCTCCGATTTCTTGAGGTCTTTTGAAATCATTTCAAAAGGTTCCCTGCAACATAAGTTTGATATAATAGGATCTATCAAACACACCCTAGATGTCTTTTTCTTCAATTTCATCTATTAATAAGAGCTTTAAATATGATGTATTTTTGAGCTTTAGAGGTGGAAGAACTTTACTGATCATCTTTATGCTGCAGAAAAGCATTCACACTTACAAAAATCTGGAGAAAGGAAAAAGAATGAATGATGAGCTCATCAAATCCATTGAAGACTCAAAATTGTGGGAATTATGCGTCTTCATCTTGGTGTCTGTTGTGAAGATTATGGAATGCCACAAGAAAACCGAACATACCCTGTTTTCTATGATGTGGATCCATCTGAAATACGCAAACAAAATGGAGAAGCTTTTGCAAAACATAACAAGGAAGATGTTACAAAATGGAGAAATGCTATGGAAGATGCAGCAAATCTTGTTGGGTGGAACACTGCTGATGGGTAATTATATATCATATTTCTGCAGTATTCCTTGCAATATAAAAGAAAAATGAAAATTATTATAGAGTATGGATCTTATTAATTAAGCCATCATGGATAATTGCACTGCTAATCTTCTTAAATAACTCATAAAGTGCCTGACTTACACTAACTGCATTAACCAAAATATAATTTCAGGATCTTGAGGGTTGTTTGTATAATTCAAGATCATAGCAATTTAGTAGGGTAGCAAACAAATGCCTGAGACTTGCAGATTACTTTAACCAGAATTTAATCTATACTTCAGATTTAAATTATCAGACTTGTAGTTACAGAATCACTTTAATCGGAATTTAATTCAAGATCACACCAGTTTAGTAGGGTAGCAAACTGGTTGTTAAAATTATCCATACTTTAATATTAAATGTCGCATACAAGAGATCTCAATTTAATCAGAATCACTTGCAGACTTGGAATTAATCGAGCAACATAATAAAATTAATAATTAGATGTAACAGTATATTGATAGACCGATTGTAAAACCCACAAACGTTCATACATGTTCCGAAAATCTGAAATTTGATGATTGAAATCGGATAATAACTTGTAATTTCCTGAAAATTAGTAAAATCAAAATCGAATTTGTTTAAGGTCAAAACCATAGTCACACGATACGCTGGTTAGGGTGCGAACTGCGTACCGGACGCCGCGTACCGAAACGCGATACGTTGGTGTATCGAACGCTACAGGGATCGCTCTTTGGTACGTCAATTTGGAGTTCCCGATAAAAGAAGGTAAATGAATTGGTACGTCGTAATTCGCGTTCCCATTAGGTGGGAACCTCATACCCGATTAATATGGATCGCGTTTCCCACGAAGTCAGGAATGTATTGGCATAATTTTTAAATTTCAGGATCGATTTTGCATATCTTTTTTATTATATGAATGATTCAAAATCAAATCACTCCTATAGTTTTGGAAAAGATCGTTATCTCTGTATTTTTTTTCAATATATTAGATCGATTTTGGTATATGCTTAAGTATTTTCGTTAATGTATTTAAAGTTTTATGGATTTTATGCTATGTTTTTATTATTTGAAATTTTGAACTTTGAACTTTTATGTATAATTATATATATGTAAAAGAAACTTAATTTTAAGGGTACATCGTTCCAAAATGTAAAGTACACCGTACCGGACACGTACCGAAATGAACCTACCCCACTGCGTACCCGATACACCTAAACTAGTGAATCGCGTACCCGTATCGCGTACTCGTTCTGGAGCGTACCGCATCCTATGTTACTATGGTCAAAACAAGTAACACACACCTGGTTTGATTTTGGATTTGCAAGGTGAGATTGAAAGTAATAGAAGATTGGAATTATGGAAATCCATTGATTAGCGTCCATATTTCTATCGCCCGTTTCAAATTCCAAAATTTCTTCAGTCCCGCCCCAATCAGAACTTACATTATTTACTTTTCTGGGCCTGTTACCTTCGACCTTTTCACCTTAATTTAAGTGGGTTTACTGGGCTTACCAGATTTGAATGTGGGCCCTGAATTTTATGGGCCCTGGGTGGTTGACCCGGTGGCCCAGGTCGGCCCTCACGTGTGGGGTCTTATTTTTATCGCGCCTAACAAGTGGATATTTATGAGTTACATGGAGTCTGTGTGACCTTTGACCAACCACGGTTGAAAGTTGCTCTGATATCATGTAAGTTCGTGGGGTTCAGAGGAATAACGTAGCACATTATAAATTCATTGTTTGTCCAATATGGGACCTTACTCAAGAGGGTTGTGGACCGGTTCTAGTATGTTCCTTTGACCATTTGTGCATTTTCTTCAATCTACAGGCATGAAGCTAAATTCATTAGCATGATTGTTGAAGAAATCTCACTCGAGTTACGTTCCATAAACTTGAGGGTAGATGACAAATTAATAGGCATGGAGCCCCGTATAAATGCGGTTGTTTCATCATTAGAAGTCAGTTCTAATGAAGTACGCATGATATGGATAAAGGGGATTGGAGGTGGTGGAAAGACAACTTTAGCCAGAGCTATTTTTGACAAAATATGTTTCGAGTTTGAAGGTGTAAGCTTTGTTGAGAATGTAAGAGAAATTTCAAAAGCATCTGTATCTGGATTAAAGTCGTTGCAGAAACAAGTTCTTTCAGATGTATTACATGATCAAGGCATTATAATCGGTAGTATAATGGACGGGAAAAACATGATGAAAAGAAAGTTGTGTGGTAGAAAGGTTCTTGTTGTTCTAGATGATGTGGATAACATAGACCAACTTGAAGCATTAGCCTGATTGGTTTAAGCCCGGAAGTAGAATTATTGTTACAACAAGAGATGAACAAGTGTTGGTTGCTCATGGTGTGAAATGCATTCATAACGTCAATTTACTATCGAAAGAAGAAGCACTTTGCCTCTTTTGTAGATATGCATTTGGGAGAGATGTTCCAATTGAAGGGTATGAAAAGCTATCAATTGGAGTTGTACGTGTCTTCCCTTAACAATTAGAGTTCGTTTTTATGTGGTAAAGACATGCTTCAATGGAATGATGCACTAGAAAGACTAAAAACAATTCCGTTGAAGGAAACTTTGGAGAAATTGGAAATAAGCTATACCGGTTTAGAGGATGATTACAGAGAAATATTCCTAGATGTTGCATGTCACTTGAAGGGGGCACACAAAAAATATGCAATTAAAATGGTTTAAAAGTTCTTGAGCAAAAATCTCTCATAACTATTACTCAAAATGGGTATTTGAGTATGCATGACCATATTGAGGAAATGGGTATGAATATTGTTCGCCCCTGATGACCCAAACAGACATAGCCGGTTATGGGTTCGTGAAGAAATACTGGCTAATGACTTGGTAAGGATCACATAATTTACTTTTTATTAGTCATGACTCATGTTAATTTGTGCTTTTGGATTACAGGGTACTAAAGCAACAAGATGCATACAACTGTACTGAAACTCAGTCCTAAAATTGCTATGAAAGGTTTTGGAAACATGGAGAAACTTAGATTTCTTTCAATGGTGTCTTTAAAGATTCATTGTGATGTGAAGATTGATCAAGTTACTCAAAAGTTCCCAAATTCATTACGATTTTTGAGTTCGATGTTTACCCAAAACATTTGAAGCAAATAATCTTGTTTCACTTGAAATGCCTTACAGCAGAATCGTACAACTTTGGGAAGGGGGAGAAAGAAAGGTACAATATTTAATCTATTTTTTTTTCATGATTCCTTATAATCACTACAACGAAATCACCCTATATAATCACCCTATCGCGACATAGTTTCAGAAACCCGCCTAAATTATTTCGTTTTCCACCAACTTTATAGCGACCATATATAGTTTATCAGTACGTAATTCTTGTAGTGTATGCTATATATGTACTCTCTAATTGTAGGAACAATTTTCAAGTTTTTTTTTTTTTCTTTTCTTATAATAGGTTCTCAACAAGCTCAGATTTCTCGACCTCAGTTATTCACAGTTGAAGACCATTGACCTAGGGATTACTCCAAATCTTGAGAACTTAGATCTTAGTGAATGCCATGAATTGGTAGAAGTTCTGACGGATGTCTAAAAAGGCTTGTCCACTTAAACATACGAGGTTGTTATAAGTTTAATTCTATTTTGTTTACGAAACGCCTGGACTTACTTGAGCTTCTTTCTTCACCCGAGCTACATATCAAAGTTAAGATTGATAACGAAATGCTAAATTTCTCTGACTATGGTTTGCAAAAAATTTGGCTTACATTTATTTATAAAGAAGAAATACCCTCACTCATTGGAAATATTCACAAGTTTGTTTCTCTAGATATGATCCGTCCTTGCGAGCAACTTGTGACATTTTCAGGAAACGTTTGTGGTTGGCCATATTTAAGAAAACTTAAAATCGATTCGAGAGGTACCCAAAGATCTTTCCCAATTAAAATTTCTAGTGAAATTATGTTTCTTTTCTGCACATATCAAGTATCTACCTGATAGCATTTGCATGTTGAAACAATTGAAATATCTCAGCCTTATATCTTGTCAGCTTCTTGAGAAGTTACCCGAGGACATTGGTCAATTAGAATATGTTTAGAACACCTCATCTTAATTAAGAAGATATATTCCCAATAGTATTTGTAAAATGAATATATATTTGTCTCTCCAAATCTAGTCAGGTTGAGAAATTGCCTGAAAAACTTGGATGTTTAAAATGTTTACAAGAGCTAGATGTAAAAGGTACCAGCTTCCAAAAAGCCTTCATTTGTTGAAGCACGTGCGTATTGTAGGATCTAGCACACTTCTACAGTCCTCTGTTTTTTTATTAGTTGTCTTAGGTTGTTTTGAATTATGAAATTGATGTAACAGTTAAGTTCTTTGCACAAGTTTACGTGGAAGCTTCATAAACTATCTTAACACGTTAAATCATTGTGAACATATGTTTGTTTTTCTTCTTTGATTTCATTTATTACATTTTGCCTGACATTATAACTATTGATCTGATTTTGCATAGAACAAATTATTGGTGGGCCAAAAACTAGCATGTAATTAGAGGTCTGCAAGTCCAGCCCGTAGACTCATTGAACCCATCAAAACCATGTGAAATTGTACCTGACCATTAGATTTGATTCAAAATAAGTGACACACTTTAAAAAATTACCTTATTTGACAAAAAATAGTAGGACTCACACCCACTAACTATCTACTTTAACAAAGTGAAATGACTTATTTACCCTTACTTTTTACTTTTAAACATCATTAACCCCACTTTATAGTTTATTCAAAAGGTGTGGGACCCATTATCCACTAAACATTCAATTAATCTAATTTAACAATCATTATAATCTTTTGCCTCAAAAACCATGAAACCTAAAATGTAGCACTTATTTTGAATCGGAGGAAGTATATTTTATTCTAACATGCACTCTTTTGGTTTTTTATTAGTTGTCTTAGGAGTGGTTTGATAGTTGCTAATTAAGTTAGTGTTATCTAGGTTAGTTGCTGATTGAGTTAGAACTTATGACCGATACATGCATTTGATTGTATAGATTATAGCTAACTGAAACCATGTGTTTATTCACTACAAAAGCTGAATGTACCACCAAATGAATTATATATACAAGTTTAAACCAATAAACAACAGAAGAGTCAAAATGTTTCAAACTGAGAAAAGTCAAATTTGACGGACCAAATTCACATCACTAGAAATTAGTCAAAATCATGCATCATATTTTGTTGAAACCATGAATACACTTCACTATTACGGTGAATATGATAACTCTAATCGGTTAACATGATTTTAATTAGTTTCCGCGTTCCTAACTAGGTGGGAAACCAGGCAAAAATCAACGTATAAAAATGGAAAATTAGAACGTCATAAGCAGAAAATTGGATATACATATCCGACCGACCTTCGTATTTACAAGTAATTGCTTCAAGATACAAATCTCAAAATTAATCAAAAAAACCCTAAAACAAAATTAAATCACCCAAGCAATAGAAATCCAGGTCGCGTTCAATTATTCAGTAATCGGAAGACGACAGAGGGTGGGCTGGCCTTGGTGGAGCCGTCGAAGTTCTGGAGGCTGCTTTCAATAGTTCAGGCTGGTTTTTACTAATTATAATGGATAAGAAGATTAGTAGGAACAAATAATATCAAGTAATGTAACTTCTCTTTTCAATTAGACCGAATCAGAAATTTCATTTGGACCAAATCTAAAGTGAGTAAGGTGCTGTTTGATAGCATCTAAATGATTAATATCTGAATGATGAAGATGTCTGAATGATTCAGACTTTCACTGATATCTGTCCGATTAAGATGTAGAACATGTTGAATTTTTTATTAAGATGCTAATTAAGAAGTCTTACCAAACGCTCTGAATCTGTCCAATTAAGAGGCTGACCTATTAACTGAATCATTAAGAAGTTTTCTAAGAGAAAAAGTGACGGTATCAAACGAGCTGATTTAGATCGAGTATGTAATCAAAGTCAGAGTCTATCCATATAATAAATAAATATATAGGGATAATATTCGTAATTTTGAGCAAATCATATGGACTAATTTTTGTAAGTTACTCTTTTATTTATTAATTTATAGCATAAGTTTATGAAAAAATTAATTTGGACAATCATGGTAAAATTAATCCGTAACTCGAATTAATTTTGTTTTGAGTGCTGTCATTAGATGCTTCACAGCAATATGCAAGTTGAAATGAAGAAGTAGACAAAAACACCGTAGCAAACTTTTGGATAAATTTATAGCCTCAATGAGTTGACTAATCAATTCAAGATTCCCGACCCCAAACACAAAGTTAATTAGCATAAATACACAAAACTAAACAAATTAGAGTTCAACACAACGATTGAACACAAGCAACTATTTGAGTGAAAATGAAAGCCGTTGACAAATGCATTATTATTGATAATATAAGTTGGTTTCACTGAGAGAAAATATCGAGCGTTTGGAGTGGATGAGTACTCCAGCAAGCACAAACAATTGCAAATACATCACCATCACCCAAGTGGTAAGCTAGACAATATTACATCCAAAGGCATATGTGGTAATCACATGAAATTAAGTAATTAGTGTGTATGTGTTCTTGCTTTTTAAAGTGGTCCATGAGATTAGCTACCTAGCAAGCTCTTGTAGTGATGTTAATTATGCTTAATTTGTTTATTTATGTTATCAATTAATATTGACAAAAGGTATGGGTTTAATTAAATGTAGGGGATTCGATTAGGACAAGCAATACCTAATTACCCTTGTCACTTTCAGACAAAAATAATGCATACAACCCATGTAATTAAGTTTTGATAAAGTGTCCTCCTATTCAAACACCCCAACCTACTAAAAAAACACCCCATCAAACTTCACATGTTTTTTTCCTTGGAAATTGTGTTCAAAGATTAATAAATTACATTTAAATCACAAAAATATTTTTTTAAACAGTAAGAAAAAAGTGCAACGACAACAGCTTTTTTTAAAAGTAAAAATTAACAGATACATAATTTATTAAAGATTGTAATCAGAGACTAACAATTTACATATAAATAAATTGAAGATTAACAAAACAACCCATAAATTGACGACATGGTTTTGAATTTTATTTTTATTTTAAACATTTTTATTTTAAACTTATTAACCTCATTTATGATCATCGTTTTATCCTTTTAAATAATTTTAAATAATTGTGACTTTTACTCCTTTTTTTCTTCTTATTTATAATTAAATATTATTTTTTATAATTATATATTATTTTTTATAATTGTAGTGATTACTCAAAAACGTTAATTTTTTTTCGGAGAAATATCGTCATCATTTTTTACGAATAAGATATGATACTTTTTTTGAACTGCATATAAGGTATGATACTTATAAAGTGATTTAATTTTTCTTAAGTTTTTACGTACAATTTATTAACATATATTATTTGAATTTTAGGTGTTCGTGTCTCTTGAAAAGGTGATGGAATTTGTTAATAAACTTGTCATATTTATTGTATTTTTTGTTTTCTTATTATAAAATTTAAAATAAATTTACAAATTAGAAATTACAAAATAAATTATGAAATAAAAATTATAAAATACAAAATAATCAACCCATAATAAATAAAAGTAATAATAATTAAGTAATTATTATATTGAGATGTTAATAAATAAAAGTAATAATTAGATTAGGATGTTTGTATAGATTAAAGGGGTGTCTTAATAGACAACCCCTTTGATAAAATAGTAACCAAATTCACTTCAGACCAAGTGCAAACTAATATTTTAAAATCCAGATTGATCCGGTCGGTTAAACCCAATTAACCCGAAACCTGAAAAACAGAGCGGGTTGAAAACCTACTAATTTTTTTTTTCTTCCAAAATTGTATTATATCTCTATAAAAGGGAGGACCAATTAATGTCTTCCTTGAAGACCCATGCAACTTATTAGTTCACAAGTTTTCAAAACACCTATGCTTACTTTGGCTTCTGTTCCAATGGCAATTAGACATTTGGAACTACTCTCTAACTCTCTCTAGTGCATCCCACCAAATCAGGCAAATTAATTTAAATGTTCAGTTTTTTAATTAATATCTAAGTATCTATGGCCACTTTAAGTTGTTGATTAATAGACGGTTTTAATAATGACAGTCTTAAGGGCTATCATAAGACCTGCATAAAATAATTGTACATTCATCTATAACCGATTCCTGAATTTTAAAAAATACTCATCCATACTATTTTTAATGCATTTAGAGACATTCCTAAGAGATGTCATTATAAAAACCTATTAATATATTACCAATGTTAAGAGTAGTAACTTTTGAGCTATATGGATAGGGAATACCTAAAACTCCAACCATTTTATATAATAGTAGTATATAAATATAAATACAAATATAAACCGAATCATCCAAACTCACGGGCTCACGGGTGATGCAAGAAAAGGGTCGATGCGATGATTAAATGTGGTTTGGGCATATTGGAGGTTTTGGAATTCTTGAACTTAATTATACATATCATTTTCATTATATAAGTAATTTAATAAAAACGTACAAATTTTTAATTCGTGTTATATGTTGTTGGGCATCTTCGATTCACGTTATACATACTTCTTAACAAAATAAAATTTCAGATCATATTGCTAAACATATAAAATGTTGTGTCGTTAATATATTTTTAGTTTCAGAATGATTTTAAATTATACTTCCTCCGATTCAAAATAGGTGACACACTTTGAGTTTAACGGTTTTTAAGGCAAAAGATTATAATGATGGTTAAATTGGATTAATTGTATGAATAGTAGAGAATGAGTCCCACTTCTTTTGAATAAAATGTGGTTAATGACGTTTAAAAGTAAAAGTAAGAGTATACTAGTTATTTCACTTTGTTAAAGTAGATAATTAGTGGGTGCGTGTCCTATTATTTTTTTTCAAATAATGTAATTTTTCAAAGTGTCACTTATTTTGAATCACCCCAAAAAGGAAAGTGTGTCACTTATTTTAAATCGGATGTATACATTTTTGAATATATATTGTTCAAAATAATATGTGAAATATTTTCCATTTAAATAACCTCTAATTAATTAAGGATAAAATTAAATTAAGGTTAATTATTCTATAAGGAATATATAAAACAAACACCCTGAACACACACAAAAATGTTATTCACTATCTAGCTACCATTTGTGAAAGAAAAGGACTTGTGAGTGTGAAGCTTAAAATTGGTAGGTTGCTTGCCTTGGAAAAGAGCCAAGTTCAGAGTTATTGCATTTGCACGTGTGACCCGAATATTCATGGCTCTGAATTGAAAGAACCTAAATACACAAAGCCTTTAACTACCACTTAATTCCATACTTCTCACCCAAAGTTTGTAACCTAGTGGTATCCAAGGAGGTTTTAAGGTATTGCCCATGACCTATTGGTCATGGATTCAATCCCGTCGTGAACGAAAAAAGGTGGAAGGTTCGAAGAAGGCATACTGCCCTTGTAGATGTCACTGTCTAGACTCGAACCACTAACTTACTAACTTTCCGTTCAAAAAAAAAAAAAGTCCATACTTCTCTATTTTCTTCTTCATCGCCCATTTCTGTAAACCATTTCTGTAATTTGGTTGATTGGGAATGTAATCCTTTTCTTTTTTATTGTAATATGTACTTTTGTTTTTGTCTCCTCTTAGCTTCTTGCTAAGTTCGGAGTGCATCTTTTTATATCGTTTGCTGTTTCTAAAAAAAGAATCTTCCCCACCAACTTATATCAGGTTGGGCAATTTTGTATTTTGATGCTTAATTGGGGGTTCGAATATAATAAGTTAATTAGAATTTAAATTGTTAATTATAATAAATTATGTTGGGACAGAAAAAGATGCATGACAAATGCAAGGGAAAAAAGATAATATCAAAGACATAACAATTAACAAATAATGAATCGATTAGGTACATTATTAGTTCTTTTTTTTTAAACTTGTTTTTATCTTATATTTTTATATATTTTTTAATCATTACACTTACTTATGATGGAAATAATAAAGTATACAATCATAAACTGTGAGATTTCTAAAATTATAAGTGTTTAAGGTTATTTTTTAAGTTATTTTTTGAGGTTTTTATGGATGATGTTTCAAGAAAAGGAAACCCATAATAAAAACACCTAAAGTAGATAGCTTTTTTCACCTTAGTTATATTCATTCGAGATTATCCATTTATGATTCTAAAGTCAAGAAACAAAATATTATTTCCTTCTTCCCATTTTTATTATCCATTTTTCCTTTTTAAAATGTCCAAAAATAACTGTTAACTTGAAAATTTTAACCAATAAAAAAACACTTAGGTGGTAAAGATAAAATTCTATTGGTTACACAGTTTAAT
This sequence comes from Calendula officinalis, assembly GCA_963853835.1. Lineage (NCBI taxonomy): Eukaryota > Viridiplantae > Streptophyta > Magnoliopsida > Asterales > Asteraceae > Calendula > Calendula officinalis. Next base: position 3,134,584 of record OY970830.1, on the reverse strand, counting down.
AAATGCACTTTTCTTAAACTGTATAATATTTAAATGTGGACAATAATTTTGGGACGAAGAGAGTATTAATTACCATAAAACACTGTGATGAGAGTCCAGGAACTGAAATCTTCAATTTTTTAAGATGAAACCTAGAAAATCGCACCAAATTTGATGAGATATTGTCACTTGTTTATTGGTGTTGCCTGTTGTTTAACTAGTTAAAAAATTAAGCAGTTCAAAACAAAAAAAAAGTTAAAAAATTACTCGTAACATTTTGAACTCGAGATGTATTTAACCAAAACAAGACAGACCAAAATATTTCTCATACGTACTGATTACTGATAATCCATATATAGCTTTAAAGCCATAATTCTAGCAAATTGAAAACCATAAAGAAGGATATTTCACAAACTTTTTACACCCTTAATTCTAAAATCAAACATGCTATTAAGTAATTAACATCACAAAGGCAGCTAATTTATATGAAATCTGAAAAGAGACGATCGATGATTGCAAAAGTGAAAGTAGGATCGATGAAAGAGATCGAGGTTTTTGTTACACTGCTTCGTTTTAGAAAGGGGGGCGATTTGCACCCCAATTATAAGCATCCGTTGGCAATGAATTCAGCAAATTGGGTGGCAACCCATGAAATAACGATGGATTTGGCTCATTCAAGAGTTGTTGGCTGCCAATTCCGGTTGGTGATCCTAGAGGTCCGTTTCCTGAGCCAGGTGTCGTCTCTTCTTCTTCAAGAGGAAGTCTCTCGTAAGCAGCATTCCCAAAAGATGCTGCCATAATTACCACGGGGTCTGACGCTAACAAAGGCCCCACTACTCCTCCTCCAACCACCTGCCCTTGACCACCAGCTAAGTAGATGGTCAACCCTGAAGCAGCAGGTGGAGCTGGAGGAGGAAGAAACGAACCTGATAAAGATAAGATCTCAAATCGCCCGTGCAGCGTCACAACCGCCCCCGGGGCGGCCGGTTGTTTTAGGGTGACATTGGTGACCGTGCCACTACCGCTCAAAATACACACCCCTCTTTGTCTCCTTGTTGCAAAGTTTGATATACTTTCTTGAATATCACATCCATTAGCCACCTCCATCACATGGGACCTTAGCGCGTTAGCGCTATCCCTAGTGATAATTATAGGTGGCTTTGGCTTGTTTTTTGAGCCAGCTGGGCGGCCACGAGGCCGCCTAGAGCCACCACTACCACCGCCACCGCTGCTATGATCTCCATCGCCACCGGTGACAACCGATGCTAATTCTCTATTACCATCATGATTATTGTTGTGGTTGTCTTCACGCTCTCGCTTTTGGCCGCCATGGTTGAGGCTGCTACTTCCACCACTTTGCTCATCCTCCTCAGAATTCGGTGGTGGCGGCTGATGGTGGTGGTGTTGTTGTTGATGGTGGTGGGTATGGTGTTGCTGAAATTGTTGTTGGTGGTGGTGGAGCTGAAGATCTCTGGTATGAAAAGGAGGAGGTAGGTGACGACCATGAGCAGTTACTGGATCCATCTTGAGTTCTTGATCAAACGCTCTCAAAGAAGCTTAAATCTTGGCTGGTTTTAGGGATGTTTTGTTGGTTTTCTTGAGAGGGTTTGTTTACTTGCTAACCTTCACCAGAAAACTCAACCAAATTCTGAGCTGAATCTTCCATACTTGCAACTTCTTTCTGTCTACTTTCTTTTGTAATCAGCTAATTAATTAAGAAAGAAATATATGAAGACTTTGGTTGCTGTTGGTGAAGGTTAGAGATAGAGAGATGTTGTTTGGGTTAGGGTTAGGTCATGAGGAGAGAGAGTAAGATAAGTTTGCGTGCGCATGGGCGGTGAGGTGGGTCCTATGTTTGTCCCCCATTGTTACTCATGTACTCCCCCATTTCTTGAGTTCATGTTTCCATTTTTAGTGTTTTGTGCAGTAATTTTCATGTTTTATATGCTCCAAAACTTGTAACAATTGGTCAAATTTAAGGGTAAAAGACGACCTTTTTTGTGAAGTGTTTGAACTTAACATTTAATCAATGGTACTCAAGTATCTATTAAAAAATCAAAAACATTTTAATCAGAAAAAGACTAATTAAAGGAACATGCAAACACTAATTAATTAAAGTTTAGTGTAAAGTGTTGTCCATGACTTATAAGTCATAAGTTTAAATCTCGTTGTAGATTAATTGAAATAGATTAAACGTAGCTAAAAAAAAGTTTAAAAAAGACAAATTACATAGAATAATATCATATTGTTTTCTGTTATTGAAAATATAAGTTAATAATATAATTTCTTTAGAACATCACTAAAACTTAAGGTTTTTTTGTTAGCAAAACCCAAAATTATAGTAATACAGTATGTTAACAATTAGTGAAGCTCATCAGGAAACAGACAAAATCACAAAATAGTACTCTCTCCGTCCCAATTTTATTGTCTATATTTCTATATTGGTTTGTCTTAAAATGACTGTCCGCTCATAAGTTTCAACCAATCAAAAAAAACTTAAGTGGGAAAGAGAAAATTTGATCGGTGACATAATGTAATTAATGCACTTTTCTTAAAATATGTGTTATTCTCTAGTGGACAATAAATTTAGAACGAAGGGAGTATAATTTAGAGTGACGGCAAAAGTTAAAGTAAAACACCAAAAGAGACGTAACTAAACGACCAGAAAATACGCAGTTTAACTCACCGAGCCAAACATATATTTCCTTGAAAAGTACGTGCTACGTAATAAATTCACATGTTTTATATTTTTTAAAATGAGATATAGCTCTATGCAATGTGGCGACGGTACCCTGTAACTATATATTATGACGATAAACTAATGGATCGTGATGGTGATATTGACGATGGCTAGTGGTGGACGGTGGTTATCGTGGATAGTGGGTGGTGGTAATGCATGGTACGTAGTGATGGTGGGTGTGGTGGTAATTTAAAGTTTTAGATATAAATAAAGATAACTATAGTCAAGAAAGAAAAGATATAGTCTTATAGCTTAGTTGGTTAGGACATTGTGTTAATAATGTCAAGGTCACAACAGGCCCGTCTATGAGGCTGGGCGGGCTGGGCGATGGCCCCGGGCCTCACAATTTCAAGGGCCCCAAATTTGTAGTACATTTTATAATAAACTAGGCCTATTTTCTTTAAGTAAAAAAAAATACATTCATAAAAATATAGGTCCAATAGAGGGTAGCCCATTGTAGTCAGCCCAAAACCCAATTAATTGACTGAGCATTTGAGCCAATTAACGTTCAAGAGGCCTCCATTACACGAATCATCTTCACGACACTTCTAAAAATTCAGATTCTTAACCGTCTCTTTGATTTCTCCGATTCCCCATTTGATCTCGCAACTTGCATCTTTCTTTCTCCTTCCAATCTAATGATTTAGGCATAAAGTTAAACAATCAAATTAAGTATTATGTGATTCTGTCCTTATTTTCTTTAGCTGATTTTGATATTGCTTGATTGATTTAAGCATAAACTCATCCATTCAGTTCATTTCTATATTGCTTGATTGACTTTAGCAACTATGTAGTTTTATATGCATATAAACTGTTTGATGAAAAGTCTAAATGAATAATTATATTCTTTTTTACAAATTGAAGGCATTTTGACATAATGAATGTTTCTGACTTTGCATCTAGATATACTCGTAGAAGCATTTTTTACATAAAAGTTTATTTCTTTTGTAGTTTATGTATGTAATGTGCAGTTGTTAGGTTATTTGGCTTCCGTGACTTTGTAACCTTGCCCCGGGCCTCGAATAAACTTGAAACGGCCCTGGGTCACAAGTTCAAGTGTTGCATTGTCCATATTTTTTATAAAACATAAATACGTCCCGTAATAACCCATTATTGGCCGAAAATTAAGCATTCTAATTATAATAAACCACTTTTGATTTAAATCTATCCTTGATTGTTTAAATTCATAATCTTGATTTTTTGCTAATATGTCCTATAAAGACATAGTTGCAAGTCATGCTCATGACCATACTAAAATTTCCAACTGTGCGTACACATTTCTTTTCTTTCAAGTATCATCTTTTTTTAGTTAATCAATCTATTAAGACAAACGTTGAAATTTGAAAAGGATTAATATTGTATTGCAATTTGATACATTTTATATAGTGAAAATACAAATATTTGGGTAAGATAAGGACATGGTCCTGGTAAGATGCCAAGTTGCCATTTGGATGGAAGGTAAATGACACTATTATAGAGTTGCCATGGAAAATGGCTTTATGCTATATTTTTTCTTAACCCCACTGCTACAATAACGATACACAATCCAACCAAATGCGCAACCAAATGCGAGATATGAAGGTTGTGAAATTTACAATTTAAATTTTTTTAATTAAATTTAAAAATGAAGACCGGGTTCTGTAACCAGACCAGGAAAACCGAGGGTTAAAAATGAGGTTTTATTTGAGAAAGGAAAATTAATTGTGATGAGATAAATTGAGGGGCATGTGGGGGTTTCCATTGGAAACTGAACCGGACCCATAACCCAATCAATAAGGTCTGGGGCGGTCAGACCGTGTCTTAAGGGCGAACTCAAGCCCCCCACCCACACTCTCACTTCATCCAGACGTTTGTGCATTTTTGGCATTACCATCAACCGGCTTATTATGTCTATGTGACATCAAACATTAGCTCCCATGTTTTTTTCACAAAAGGATTTCAATCACATAAGGTGATCAACTACTATAAGAACGTCTGAAATGATATCTTATGAGTTGCGGATGAGATCTCTTCTTTAGGTAAACATTTAACAGATGTCTAAGGGATTCGGAAATGCTACAAAAACAGTTAGGTCTCGCATATCACGAGTAAATTAGTTCGACCATCCGTTATAAACGGGACATTTTAATCAGAGCTTTAATTCTTTTTTAAAATCCAAGTCGAAGGTATGTCATTTGGAATTCAAATTCAATTCGTCTAGACTATTTATTTTAATATAAGGAAATTACTCTTGTCTTTACTTTTATTTTTAAACATAATTAACATCACCTTATTCAAAATGTATTATACACATCCTTCACTAACTATCCAATTTAATGATTCATTTATTATAATATTTTATCTCAGATATATATAACCAACAATGTATCCATTATTATAATACAGAGGAAGTATGTTGTTTAATTTAATATTATAATCACATTTTATGAAAATGACAAATTATTGACTCTTTCACATCTTTATGTACACAAGAAAGCAACTTGGGTCGAAAGGCCCATAGAAACATAGAACGATATTAACGATTGACCAAATAACTAGTGACTATAAGTCTATAAACATAAAAATAATACATACCCAGACATATTCAAAATAATATACTTATAATTATCTGTTTGCAATTTACTTCATCTCTATACGTAAGCGTCGCATTTCAGATAAAAAGGTTTGACTAGAAGTCAAAGTCCGGCGAGCTTCATAATTTGCATTTTGAACAATCCATGGGAGTGCACCATCTTCTATCAACAAAGACCGACCATTTTTTATAAAAATATATAAAAAAACATGAGCTTTAATTTTGACAAATGGTATTTCGGGTCGACCCAACCCGTTACCGTTTCCACAAAGATTTGCAATAGCTCCAGCTGTCTTGGGTAAAGTTTGGGTCTTGGGGGTCTTCAGCATCAACTGCAGTCATTGCTAAAAGATCAACAACTAATTTGCCTTTTCATTTAACAGGTGGCTTGAAATTTTCACTTGCTGACTCAGACTCTGTATCAGGAACAGAACTCTTGATATGCACCTAAATTAGGGTATAAAAAATCATTATCAGACATAAATGATAATTTATTTACATAAATAACTTAAATACATATTACATGATCAAAACTCATTCAACAGGTATTTTATAAACTTACCTTTACAACAGGTTTTGCAACAACTTCATAGACACGATTTTGGGATGCAAATTCAGTGAGAACTTCATCAAATTCATAAGCATCTGAGTCTCAACTGTTCTTTCGAAGTTTCAATCGTTTAAGCTGAAGAATATCACATTGTGCAATCAATAAAATTTCAAGTGATTGATCAAATCAGCATTTTGAGAATTTTGATTGATCAAATCAGTTTAATATAGAATTGTTATACGCAATAACATTTTTATCCCAAACTTATATTGAAGTAAACATCTATAATTTGTAAACAGTAAGAAAATTCATCATTATCTTTTGAAAATTAGGACCAATAGAGTTTTAGTTCTACAATTTCATAAGACCTATGTAGCTTACAATGTGTAATCATTGAAATATTTCTTAGCTTCTTTCTCAATCTATTACAGATGTTTGATGAATTTAACTTTCTAAATTAAGGATGTCTTGGTCTTTCAGCTGAATAAGTTGTATCAATAATGCTACAAGGCATCATCAATAAGCCACGTTACTAACTATATCATAGAATTGAATAAATTTGACTTATACTGATTGTGAGAAGATGCATATAATGGTGATACAATGCCTATACGATACATATTACTGTTTGTACCACACAATTATCTTAAATTTCACTATTTTTCTGCAATTTATCTGGAAAACTACATTTATCAATTAATCATTACTACTTTTAACTAAAACGAACAGAAAAACAATCATTGCTTTTATGTACCCCAAAACTTCAAATGATCAATAATATCGTTATGATAATTTGTACGTTACACAACAAAATTTGTACATTAAAGTGCATCTAATGATTTCACCTCAGTAAAAATGACTAGATTATGTGAAATCCACAAGCAATTTCAAATATTATTACTATGATCTCATGAAAAGCATAACAACCAATACATCCTTTCTATATTTACAAAACAATTTACAGCTTTCTTGGGGGGAGAGTCTCAAAGAAAGAGAAAAGGAGTCATCTATATTGCTCTAAAGTAGAAATATTAATAAACTGTAAATTATTTCACTATTAATATTTTTTTAATATAAGTAGTAGTTTAAATAGTACACTAAGTAGTAATTTGGGCGAATATGACTATGACAATACACATATAATATTTTTTCACTAGACTATGACATTAGTGTCGAAATTTTATATTTGTTGGTTAATTTTGACATTTTGAAGTTGAGAAGACAAGACTTGGTTTTCTTGATGAAGCAATAGTGCCTTTCTTCTGAGCTTTTCATTCTCTTCAATAATGCATTGGTTTTGCATGTACAACTTCAAGTTCTTGATTACCATCTTTCTTTTCAACATCACAAATAAGACCCTTGTTTTATTTCTTGGGTATTTTGTACCCATGACTCTTTTCCTGTTACATTCAACAAAAAATATCAAAAACCTATTGCATATGTTATAGAAACACATGGTTGATGGTTGCATAGCATACACATATTTCATGCATATTGAAACTTGTGAACTACGAAACAATGTATGAATATGAAATTAATTATGCTCGGTTTACATAGTTAAATTTTGCAAATATAGCATAATTTGACTAAAATGACATTTTAAGAACAAAATAGAGGGATCGAGATAACCTTTGTAGATGGTGAAAATCAAGGCATAACTTTTTTAGTTGTTCTTGATGAGGAGTGAAATATGAAGGATGATATAGGTTTTCTTTGGAGTTTTCAAGACACATCTTTTATTAAAGAGAGTGGAAGGTTTGGATCAAATGGAGATAATGAGAAAACAAGTAGTTACATTTATATAGGCCAATTGGGCAATGGTCATTTTATCATGTGTGTGTGTATGAGGGGTAAAATGGGAATTTGATAAACAAAATGACACTATTTCTAAATCTCTCAATCACACATTTACATGTTTGACCACCACTTCTCTTGGACCAACCTAAAACATAATGATGAAAAGAGGACTCATAATTACGAGGACCAAATGAAAAGAGGATCAATCTCCTTCCCATTCCCATCTAACAAATCACAAGTAATAGTTAAAAGAGATCATATGTAACACTCAATCACACACAATAGAGAGTTCTTATTTGTACTTTTAGCCTTTCTTGATCAAAGTTTTCAATCCAAAGACTAAAAAACATGTAGTGGGACCCAAATAAAGATATACTTTTTTCCTAGTAGATTTATGAATCTTGAACAACAATGTTGTTGTAACATGTACTTTATGCAATGAAATTTGCACCTTGTTTTGAATTCGTCAATTTTTTAGCCAAGTAAAAATTAGGCTATCCCAAATGACCCAACAATATCCTTTATTCTTGTTTTGGATCCTAAAACTTTCCCTTTTAGTTCCTTATTTACCATGAGTGATCATGATGGGGGTCTCATTTTAGTCTTGTGTAATCAATGAGATGAAATCATGATGGTAACTAAAGACAACTCCTTACATTGTTGAATTCAAACTTGGATGGTTGCTTAGTTACTTGGTGAGCAATTTGAAGAATATACGTAACTGATAAAGGGTATTTTTGTCTTTTCAGACAAAGCAACTCAACTTATCTACTTCCTCCGATTCAAAATAAGTGATACACTTGGGGTTTCACGGTTTTTGAGGCAAAAGATTATAATGATGATTAAATTAGATTAATTAGATGGTTAGTGGGGAATGGGTCCCACACCTTTTGAATAAAATAAGGTTAATGATGTTTAAAAGTAAAAAGTAAGGGTAAAGGGGTCATTTCACTTTATTAAAGTAGATAGTTAGTGGTTGTGGGTCCCATTTTTTTTGCCAAATAAGGAAACTTTTCAAAGTGTATCACTTATTTTGAATCACCCCAAAAAGGAAAGTGTATCACTTATTTTGAATCGGAGGAAGTACAAGATAAAGATATTAGTAGACTAATCAGTAAGCAAGGTATGAACATCCTATCAATTCTGTTAAAGAAACATAAACAATTGAATTTGTCATTTACCTTCTCTAATGAAATTGAAATGTTCCTTTAAGTGGGGCAAAAGGTAATTTGATAGTTAAAACAGTAATTGTAATTAACATGATTAACATGTGTTATGCAACTAAAACTAACCACTGATGGTGGCAAGAGTTATCCTATGACTTCCTAAAGGTCATGAGTTCAATCTCTCACCGGGTAAACAGTTATCAGATGGCCAGAGGAAAATTTGAAAATAACTATGACAATAGTTAGGTTACGTACAGAGTTAAAGTACGTGGTTAGGAATGTGGTTGGGGAGTCAATAAATTAGTCTCTACTTTTGTCTCTTTTGTACATGTAATTGAGTACCCATGGCCATGGCCTATTCTCATTCAACTGGAAAACGAACTCTGTTTTGGCTTCATCTAAAAGCTAAATTATGGTAATGATGATGGTTGTGGTGTAAAACTGTATCTTGTGACCTTACTCTCATTCAAATCACACGGTTTTTCATCGACATTTTTTACTTTTCTAAAGTCTTCTATACCTTTCTATTTTAAAAAGATTATAGCATTTTAAAAAGATTTATGTTCTTCAGTTTTTCTATTTTACAAAAATTGTTGAAGTGGTTTGGTAAAGATATTGGATTGTTCCTCAAGCCAGAAGAGAACTATAGGACACACATTGTAGTAGAGTCCAAGGGCACCAATGTGTGTTTACAAAACTCAGATTCATAATCGAAGTGTTTTAATTACTCGATTAATAATAATATCTTATTTTTGGAATTACACCGTTGTATGTCTCGTGGTCCCAAACTAGCATGGTGACAAATAATTCACATATGACATGCTATCATTGTTATTCGACATTTATCCTAATATTCATGTATCCGCAAAAAACAGCAGTATTTAATAGTAATTGACGTGTTTTAATCTTTTTGACAGTTTTCAGAGGGAGAAAGAGAGTGTATATTTTTCTTTATTAGGTGGACGATTCATCAGGTGGAAGATGTTTAAGTTTCTAATGGCATCATAATAACTTCAAGTTATAAAATTGTAAGAGAAAGAATGTCAATACTTGTATAGTATACATAAATGGGAATAAAAAAACATTAGCTCATCGCACAACAAATCAAAGCTATATATGACATAATTCAAACAAAATGGTATCTAACTTTTCTGCAAACTAATGACTAATTCTATATATATACACGTTATATTGCATCCAAGATTCTGAGTGTAGCATGGTTGGTAATTCTGTTGAAGGCTCGTTTCGTATTTACATTTCAAAACTATGGCAAATTAAAGAAGAAAAATGGATAGGTAGGGTGCATTTCACTTGACCCCATTGTTATAGCCCCAGGGGGGTGATTAGTCTAATCTCGGGGCCCTTAACGTAAAAAAGGAAGGTTCTATATATATAATCATGGTGTCAAATTCATACAATCGTGTCTTTTTGAAGATGTCGCTTTTCCAATAGTTTCTTGAGGGCAGAGGAACACCTTATTAGAACAAATAAACTTACTATTAGTATACACGTGGCAAAAATGATGTTTTAAGATGATTTACCTCCATGGAAGGTGATCAATAAACATGGAAGGTGAGACCATCATATCCATAAAAGCTTCCCTATTTGCCACGTAAGCTTCATACCCACACGGTGTAGCCCATCTTTTGTATATTGGTACATCAATATTGTTTTTTTTTCTCGGGAATTATATGAATAACGGTACCGGGTAAAAACAATTCCCTGCATGAGTTGTCATCTTTTCGTGATGGCAAAGCTTCCATAAACCGGGATACAAGATTATCACGTGAAGGATTAGAGAGTCTGTATGATGATGTATCATGGTTGTTACCATCATCATCTGAACTATGGTACATGTGCATATCACGCCATAGGTTGAAATCTTCATCTGCTTCTTGGCTTCTCACTACAAAATGAAAGGTCAAACTGGGTCAAACAGGTTGAAAGTTGTCCAAAGTGTATTTTGAATGCATACAACATACCTCTTAATCATTTAACTAAAAATCTAGGTTACATTTAAAGAGTAAATTACATATATTGTCCCTATGGTTTGTATTATATTGCAGATTTCATCCCTCGACTTCCTATATTACACGTATAATCCCTAATTTTGAAACTTGTAATACCAACGGTAAAGGTCCCTAAAAGGTTAAAAAATTAAGGAATGTTAACATTACAAGTTTCAAAATTAGGGACTACAAGCGTACAAAATAAGTTTATGGACAATATCCACAGTTGCATACAAACCACATGGACAATTTATGTAATTTACTCTTATATAATGAATTTAAGTTTTTTCCTAGTCATAATTAACACATTAACTATTTCTACAAATTTTATAAAATGGGACAAAAAGTGTTTTAGGTCAACCCATCAATTTTTCCATATCTACTTACATTCATAGTCATTATTAGGATTCCGAAAATTATAAATCTGTGAATTTAGTAATAAATTTAAATACGTACCGTGTATACCTTCATCTTGATTATAATGCTCATTTTCTCTTCTGCGTAGCAATGAAGAATCTTGGTGAGGTTTGGTTTTGGTCCCCAAAGAAGTGCTCACCGAAAGAAACCGCCGTGCAAGTTTCTGCATAATTGCTGAGTCAGCATCTGCATCATTTGATAGCGCCAGCATGGCAGCTGTTTGTAACCTCATGATTGAAGCAACCGAAAGGCGTGACGAAAATTCATCATCATACACAAGGCTGCAGAATTTTGAATAATATGAAACTTTATAAATAATTAATTTTATAAAATAAAGACAATAATAATACTAAGGTAAAATAGTAATGTAGTGAATTTATTTACCTTGTTACAAAACCCGAACATGCATTTGCTAAGATTGAATCTACACATGGAAGTGGTCCATAACTATATACATGTAATCGAGGATATCGTCCATATAACTGATCATAAGTATTAAAAAATCATTTTATATTCAGATTTATAATTTTAAATTATATTTATATTTAATACCCTCAATCCTAGCATTGCAGCAATAGCTCCTCCAAGAGAATGGCCCACGATACGAAGATTATATCCGTCACATTCACAATCAGCTCCCAGTAATGAAGTAAGCAATCCACCTTCCTGAAATTCTGCTTCAAAATTCATAATGAAAATCTTCCAAAAAAAAGAGATTATTTGGTTCCAAATAACAAGTAACTGCCAGTTTTGTACCTTTATTTTCAGGATTTCCATCAATTTGGTCATATAGATCATGTGCAGCCTCCACTACACCAGAATGCCCATAATGTGTTGAACCTGGCGCAATAAGATTATCACTGTGACAAGTATTACGGATTTTGGTCATGAAAAAAATCATAAATTTTATTTCTTTTGTCAAAATAAATATTTAAAATAAATTAAAAAGGGAGAGAGAACAGAACATACTATATTAGACCACTTATATCTTGTGTATCAAGCATGCATTCGCGACTTAAACCATCGGTCAGTAGATCTTCAGGGGTTTCAGTTCCACGAACACAAATAACAACTGATTTTATATGATGGAGAACAGCAACAAAGTATGCTGATTCACACTTTGCCTGCAATGCATGTGAAAACCTAAATTTTGCTCATTGTGTAAACATAGTCTTAAATTCTGGCCAAATACTTTAAATTATAAAAAATAAAAATAAAATTAACCTGACAAACACGCCCTTGTCGAAGTGAATCAGCAGGCAAATTTACATATTTTAGAAAAGCTTTTGCATGACCTCTCCACCAATTGTCACCGTTGAGTTTTGGGAGACTGCAGGAAGACGGAACTCTTAGTCAAAACTCAAAAGGTATATATATATATATATATATATATATATATATAGTGTCCGATTCAGTGCAGAACCCATTTAAGGTACAGAACCGCAGAACCCAATCTTAATCGTTAGATTTTAAAATTAACGGTTAAGATCAATCGTTTGATTTTGTAAATAAAACTCATAATATTTTTAATAAAAAATAAATAAAAGGGTACAATGGGCATTTTACCCAAAAAAATATATATCCTTTTTAGTAACCGTCCCCCCTTCTCTCGCTCCTCTTTACTCTCTTAAGTTACTAACCCTAGCCCCCATTTCTTAAATCTCCTTCTCTCTCTTCGTGAATGGCTTCAGAATCAGAGGTTGAAGCAAACATGGTTGTGGCAGTTGATTTCATGAAATCAAAGCGTATTTACAAGTACTGTAAAACTCCAATTGTAAAGGAATCCCACGCGCATAGAGGTAAGAGGTAATGATGGCTTCATCTCACTTGATGATTTGAGCCGTATGTACAACTTTGTGATATGGCTTTACCTATCACTTTATAATTTTAGCAACAAAGTAGACATTTGCTACTTTGTGTTGTAATTTTGTAGAAATCGTTTATTTTCTAAGTGTATTGCAGGGCTCAAAAGTTTGTGATTATAACATATTATTTACATCATGCTTCTAATTATTTCGTAATTTTTCACACATGATAGTAGATATTGATGTCAATTTTTAGCTCAGTGAAAATGGACCATGTGAAGATATATTCTTAATTCTGAAATAATATTTATTTTATAATTTGATCTTTAATTCTAAAAAAATATTTTTGTTAAAAAAAGTATGATGTTGTATTTAATTTATGTCTCCAGGTGTAAGAAGAAATGGGAGAAAGAAGTCAAGAATAAGAAACTACAATGAAAGTCAAGAACATGTTTAAAAGTCTGTAATTTTTATACCATGTAACACATTTGTAGTGAGCATTCATGTATGCAACATAGGATGTTTGTTATTTACACATCCAATGTTTTCAATTTTTTATACACATAATGTATAAATATACATTCTATGCATTAATAAACATTCAATGTAACACATTCCATACACTATAATTTACACACGTAATGTAAACATCGAATGATTTGTTTAGTATACATAGAATGTCGTAAACATTGAATGATTTGCTTAGTATACATTGAATGATTGGTCGTAAACATTGAATGATTGATCCTAAACATTTGGGCGTAAACATTGATGTATGATTCACATATTATACATAGTATAAAAAAAATATTAATGAAAAAATAATTATAACAAGAAACTTTTTATGAAAAAAAATATTAAATCATGTATAAAAAAAATTTAAATCGCGTATGGACAATTAATGAAAAAAAAATGGAAACAAAAAACCCCACATTATTAGGAATTGCTTAATTCATGGGAAGTTACCATCTATAACCGATTTAGGTGCATTTACCAATACACCCCTATGATTTAAATTAGAATTAAATTTAATGAATTTATTTTACTTGCTTCTGATTGGTTGAGAAAAGGTTCTGTGGTTCTGTCGCTAAAAATGGTTCTGCGCTGAATCGCACCCTATATATATATATATATATATATATATATATATATATATATACATACATACATACATACATACATATGTATATATATACGGTCAGGTTCATACAAGAACCTTATGTTTGCAAGAACTGTGAGAACTACAAAATTATGTGTTAATGACTTAATTCACATATCTTAAAATTCATTCATAGATGAATTTTAGTAAATATTCAAATATGGACAAAAAAATTTAAATAGTTGAGTATTAACCGACATTCATCTATGAAAAAATTTTAAAACTTGTGAATTGACATGTATATGTATGTGGTTGGTGGGTGGGTGTGTGGGGTTGGGGGGGGGTACCTATTCCGAGTCCAAGGTGTCAAAACCCCCTGCCTATACACCCATGCACAAAGAAACAACATAGGATTCCTTCCAACATCAAGCAAAGGACCCTGAACCAAGAAAATAGTTAGCACCTTTAAAATATAATTGTATGATAATAAGCTACAAAAAGGTGTTAATTTGAAAAATAACTGTATATGCAGCTTCAGCAAAAGGATGAAAATCAAAAGCTCCTTGAATTAATTCCTCAGGTGCCTCGATGGTTTCCTCTTCACATTTAGGCACTAGGCTTTCCCTTCGCATCAAAGCTAATCCTGATTAGACCAATTAATTAAGTTATACAATATAATTACTAAAACATTAATCTTTTTTCATTTAATAGAAAAATAGGAGACCGACCGACCTGCCAAGAGTTCTAAATGTCCTTTTCCAGATGCACGATAAGAAACAAGGTCACCTAGTAACTGTGCTACTGAGAAAACTTCATCTTCCTCCATTACAGCCCTAAAATTTGAAGCATTTAAATAAATAAATAATAAATAAATAAAAATTAATAATATGCTAAGATTTACTAACTTACAAGTATTTAGCACGTCCCATACAGCACAATGCCTCACGAATGCCATGATCAAATACCTCCCGATAATGTCGTTTCCATGCTTTGTTTTCATTTGTGTAAAAAGATCTCCACCTTAACACATCAGATCCTGAAAAACATTGTAACAGTGTGGCAAAACACACCATGATAATATACACCACAACCGTACTTTGCAACCATATGTTGTTAGTTGTAAGCAGGCCTGCAAAAAAAAAAAGCAACAATTTTTGGTGATAATAAGCTGCTGGTAACACTTGATTAGAACAAAACGAGGCATTACTTTCATTTATAATTTTATATTCCCATTAATAGGTAATTTCTTGAAGCATTTGTATAGTACAAGAAAAAAAGCTCAAATTTTACCTAATATACATGCATTTGGAGGTCGATTTTCAAAAAAGAAATTGGAAACATTTACTAGAAGGTAACTTGCTCCCAGAAACTGCAGCACGGTAATTACAAAAGCAAACCGGGTCCACCGTACCCACATCGTGTACCTAATCTGTTAAAGTAATAACAGAACTTTAAAATTAGGTGAAATCTCTACATATGCCGATCCAAAAAGAATGAAAGAATAAGTGTATAAATATGAGAATAGACTCATAAAGAATTTGATACTATATTATTTTATTGAAATTACTTATCTAAATTACGAGAACACTGTTCCAAACTTTTAATCATACAATTACTTATAAACAATCAGAAACATTACTGTACATCGAAAGCCTAATTGATGAACATAAGTTCAGGAAAGTCATTTGGTACCCTAATTATTTGTTTATATGCATAATTCAACCATTAGTTACTAATGTAAGTGAATTGGTAAGGTTTAGATAGCTAATTAATCATTCATGTTCATTGTTTCAACATTTACTTCAACAAAACTGTTATTGTATTATTAATCTTAATTAATGACTAACAATAAAAGCAATGAATTGCTGTAAAACCGTACCCGCTGGTGACGCCGAATTAGGGTTCCGGCAGCTTGGGTTTCGGTAGGAGCATTAATTATCGTCAAAGCGGTAGCTCTTTGCGCAATTGCGATCGGAATCATCGTGGCCATTCTCAAACACGAAGCAAACAAAATCACAACAAATGAAAAAGCGTCTCGAAATACACAGTCTGAATAAGCTGCAATGATTAAAATTACGCTCGAGATTATCAGAAACAGATTCGAAATCCCTGAAAATATAGCGCTCCATCTCAGCTGCTTGATGCTAAAACTTAAGATCATTGTGATGTTAGTAAAATAGGATTCGCATTGATACGATCAGCAAGAATAATGATTAACATTGACGAGCAAATTGGGGATTTCGGGAACGATTAAAGAAGGAAGTAAATATGTTCGTTTAATTCGATTGTTTGAATCATTAGAGACCGTGAGGAACCTTGTTGCTGGAAGCCGATTGATCGTTCGGGTAGAATTAGAAATACTCATTTTTGGTTAACAACTTTTGTATTATCACAAAACTAACTTATCGCATTTAGGTAATGAAATAATTTTCATACCACATTTTTTAATACATTTACCATACGTTACAAGTATTATTATATAATGTACAAACATATAAAATGACTATTATGATGTATAAGTTAAAATGTATGGTGTAAAAATTACCACATTTATGTAATGAGAATTGATTTTGCTACCACAACTTTTAATGGTTATACCACACAGTATAGATTTTACAGCTAACTGTACAAGTACAATAAGTATTGATTGTGGTACATATCTTAAAAGTTGTGGTAGGAAAATCAACCCCTTTATGTAATAGATGTCTCAAATAACCTATCTCATTATCTACATCTTACATCATCATACCCCTCTCTTAAATGGATTATGTATCGTTATTGTTATTGTTGTCGTTTTAGGCCTCAAATAACCCGCTAGAAGTCATGGGTTCGACTCATTTCCTACATTAATATTCATCAAATGGTGAGTGAAATGTTTAGAAATGATCACAACAATGATGATGTCATTTACACCATGAGCAAATCTCAATTTAACCTAAAAGAACTCCTTAGAAACTGAAATACCCTTAAAAGGAAAGATGAAAGCCAATGTCAATAGGGAGTTAATATTATCAATGTTGACAAATGAAGTAAAATTGATAGAAAATACATTAAAATCGATCTAAAATATGAAGCTGCATTTTTTCATGAACCCCAAAGATGGAGTATACATGTTCATTTATGGTCCAACAACCAAATTTGTAGTTAACTCTATCCAACATTGTATTTTTAAACTTTGTTTAATTTATAATAATTGCAAATATTGTCCATTTGGACTTCCATAAGATGTTATCGGCTTATCGCATTCATATGTGTAGGGAACGCTCAGAGCTTCTTCACGTGCTGAACACTGACAGCAACAACACAATGCTCCCCTTGGAGTTTCCAACGCCACAAATCTTAGAAAAGAAAATTACCTAAATCCCCCTAAACTATTAGCCAACGTGCAATATGAGCCCAGATTATATCTTTATTATTGTTCGTCCAAAATATTCGAGATTTATATCATCTTGATCTTTACTTAACTTATGCTAGATTTTTCTGCGTAACCATATTTAATAATTTACTAATTACGTTTGTGTAAATATAACACTTGAAAGCAGCGGAAAATACCAAATCCAACAATATAAAAGACAAATTATGAAATGAAAGCCAAAGCATTTATCGGTAATCAGTATCACTCTCAAATCACCCAAAGTCACACTCTCAGATATCAAGGTTATTAACTTAACTGAACAAACCCTAAACAATAATTTAGACATAAATTCAAAATTAAATGAAAAACTAAACAAAACCGCAAATACTTAAAATGACGATTTAGGACATAACGTATGACATCATCATAACGGACACATACACGGTGGCTAGGGCAAGGATCAATGACGGAGCTTTAACGCCGTTAGCATCGTTACTGCCTTTACTATTTTGGGAGTCTGCGGTAGGGCCATCTGAGGGAGCAGGACCGCCGGTCGGAGATGACGTCGGAGGAGCTGGAGGAGAAAGGAATGGTGAAGGTGCAGCTGCAGGTTCCGGAGATAAAGTAGCAGGTGCAGGAGAGGACGCAGGTGAAGTTTCCGGTGAAAGCGATGGTGCCGGAGATGGAGATTTGCCGAATAATTCGGTCGGAAGAAGTACATTGTCGACGGTGAAAATGCAGAGCGGTGTTGAATCGAGAACCGTACTAGCGAGACGTGAAGTTCCGGCACCAGAATCCAGCGTGACCGAATCTCCGGCGGTCTCAACACTCAGATCGAACTTTCCAGCACCGTTCGTCGCGAGTGTGCTGATAGGATCCTTCGTTGTCTTCAACGAACCTTTTGGAGTGTAACTCGCAAGTGCATGATACTGCAACAGAGCAACAAGCTCAGCATTCTTTAATTTGCTCAGATCTGGTACACCAGCAGCCTTAAACGCCTCATCCGACGGAGCAAACACCGTCAATCCTTTCGCCGCCGCCATCTGGAAAACCTTCAACACTCCGGTATCAGTAATCAATTTCACAAACGTCTTACAACCTGCCTTCTCCAACAAACCAGTAATATTAACATCAGCCGACGGAGCCGGTGCCGTCAAAATTCCCGGCGCAATTATAGGCGCGTCGATCTCCAAAACCGATATGTTATACGGAATTTGTTTAACAGATTTCGTGTATGACGAATCGAGCTTCGAGCCAGGAGCTCCCGATCCGAATCCGACCTTACCGCCTTTCAAATCTGTTATATTAACAAATCCGGCATTTCCTGGTGCATTTCCGGTGGTCTGGTACAAAGTGGCGGAGAGCGTGGTGCCGTCGGGGACGGCGTGAAGCTTTTTGTTGTCGAAGTAGTCCAATAGGATATGCAGGCTCAAAACGCCTTTGACGACGGAAAGAGGATGTTTCGCGGCGAGTGCAGAAACGGCGCCATTGCTCATCACGAGAACGGTGATCGTATCACGGCTGTTGATTTCATCGTCGAGCTTCGTCTGCGTGAGGTAGTTGTTGAACTCACTATACTCAGGAAACTGAGACAAGATAGCGGTGATGTTGTGGGCGGTGACGACGGAGACGGTGGCGATAAGAGAGACAATGAGGAAGACGATCCGTAATGCACCCATGGCGCACTTGAGCACTGAGCAGAGGACAGTGGAACCTGAAACAGAGGTGTATGGAAGTGGGTGGGGTGTTATGGGTTTACGAGAAAGTAGAAACGGGATCAGAGTTTAATAGTGAATTAACTTAACTATAGTTCGTTTAAACTTTAACTAGGGTTAATTCAAAACCTGTGGGAAGTGAGCTTGGAAATCAAAATGCCCTTATTTGGTTAAAAAGACAAATAAGTCCTTAAGGTTAGCCATTGCACTGGTTTTGTGTTTTTTTGGCATTTAAACGTAAACCCGTTTTTCCATGGCCAGATTTGTCATATCTAGAGGGTTATGCTTTAAAGTCATGTACTTAACACATTTAAAGTTGTACATATCTCAATGGTAATAGTTAGCCACAAGCTAGTTATCATTAAAGTACTGTGTGAAAGTTTGATAAACATTTGATAAAAACGTGAAAGAAAAAAACGTGGATTGTTTATCGGCTAATATCGACCATAATGGTTAACCAGCAGGGTACCCGCGTGATGCGGCGACGGGTACCCTGGAACTATATTTTGCAGCGGCGATAATGGTGGAGGTGGCGGAAGATGCCGGTAGTGATTGTTGTGAAACCTCTTTTAGCTTCTTCTTCGTTATCTAGACTGATTGTAACATACAAATATTGTGGCCTTCCTCAACTGATGCTGCAACATTTTGAATATTGTGGTATATTCTATCAACAATAGTTCCCTGTTTTCACAAATAAATCCAGTTACATACACACCATATGATATAATATAATGAAAATTTTAATATTTTCAGACCTTGTCTTGCTTTGTGTTAGCTCGTTTACTGATTCCACAAGCTGTTGAATCTCGTTTTCCCTTTCGACTGTGAAATCCTCACTTTTCTTCAATTTCAACATCTGATGTTCATTGAAACCCTACAAACTCATAATACATGATTTTAATGTCACAAAATTACATATTAACAATCAAAGTTATTTACTTACTTTTAGTTGCTATTAATAAATCATTTAGGAGTGATAAAATAAAGCTAGCTTTGGATTTTTTTCAGCAACAAATCTGAAAATACATGTATCATACCGGTTATTAGGTATATGTAGAATGACTAAATAATAGCAAATTCAGCATACCATATCATTAAACTCGTCATCATCCCTTCTAGATTGCTTTATGTATAGATTAATTTCTAGATCAACCCCATTTGGACCCTAGAACAAAATTAAAAGAATCATCTTATGAATCTCACAATATGTATTATATTACCACATTCAAACTATATTTATAACTAAGATACTCCGTAATTAAAAGAGAGTAGAGACCTCTTTCTGCAGTTGCAGGAGTCTCAAATAACGTGATAGCTTCTTCCTCAGTTCTACAGAAAGGCTCTGAAGATCAGTTGCAAGAGACCGCTGCAATAAAAATTTGAAAAAAGGGAAAAAAATACAATAAAACTTATCTGGTATTAAACAAAACATCAATAATGAAAACATATAACTTCTTTGATAATTTATTTTCCAATGAAATTCAACTTTGGTGGGCAAAGAAGCCCAAAATATGTTAGGTTACTATAAAAATTCAGAAAGAAAAATAGACAAACGCAAATCAACATAAGCAAGCATATTACTACCAACTTTCATTGAGTTAGCAAAAATTAATTACCTGCAACATACGAAAAAAAGACCACAAAACCTTAAATTATCAAACTTCCGCTGTGTTCTCAGTCACCCCGTTCTATATTCACATAAACCCTAATCAAAACACGATCGGAAAAACCCTAATCAGGACACAATCGCAAAAAAAAAAAAAAAGATAAAAGGAAGAAGAGGGGAAAATCGGAATGTAGCAAACCTTTGTAGTTAAATTAGCCAGAAAAGGAGTGGGTGTCGGATGGTGCGTCGGCGGAGGGGCGGAAGATGGGGTGGCCGGTTGGCTGTGTGAACTCAGGAAGAAAATCGCTGCTATGGCGTGTCAAAGAGGTTGTTATGTGATTTTGCCGTCCTTTCAT
The DNA here is from genome assembly GCA_963853835.1 of Calendula officinalis. Classification (NCBI taxonomy): domain Eukaryota; kingdom Viridiplantae; phylum Streptophyta; class Magnoliopsida; order Asterales; family Asteraceae; genus Calendula; species Calendula officinalis. The sequence goes on along the minus strand of OY970830.1, from coordinate 3,113,418 downwards.
ATCCCGATAAGAGACCGTTCAAATGCTAAGAAAGATGGTGGGTTTAATATTTCCGATAGTTATATAGGGAGATGTTCAACATGTAAACAGAAATCCTCCGTGGTTCAATTGGTTTGAGGCTTCTGCTATTAACCAGAGGATCCCGCGTTCGAATCCTATGTCTCTCATTTTTTTAACAAGCGCAATAAATTCTATTATTAGTAAGTATTTGGTTGAATTTTCAGCTGGCTATTAATAGAAAGGTCCTAAATGCATTATAGATAGTAGAGATTGAAGACTAACATTAGTTTTTTCTGTCAAAATAAGTAAAGTTATACGCTCATTTGGGCGAAAAAACTGAATTGAATCGAAAATTGATCGAAACCAGACCAAACCAACACTAGTTAAAAATTTTGGTTCGGTTTTTGGTTTTGTAATTTTATGATTTTCGGTTTCGATTGTATTTGTTTCGGTCTGGTCATCCGATATTGGTGAACATTTTGGCATAAAAACCCGAACCGAACCGAAAATCAACCACAACCAAGCCGAAACCAAACCAACACCGATTATGATTTTCGCTTCAATTTTGTAATTTCATGATTTTCGATTTCGATTTTATCAGTTTCAGTCCGATCCTCATACCATGCTCACCCCTAACATAAGATATGATATTATGTTAAAATTATGTTAAATACATTTGTGCCTATTTCAAATAATTTTAATACTCAATTCAAAATTATCATATTCTATTTATATAATATACTTATAATATCATGAGATCAAATTTTCTTATACCAAAAATACTACAAGACAATCACAATTTTCTTTTGAACAGTTTAACTCAGCATTGAAACTACAACTTAATAACGTTTTTCATCATCCAATACGAGAAAGTTTCGTAACTTACAAATTCATCACCGTATTTTGCAATATATATTCTCTAACTTCATTTAATATTGTGTGATTAAAGTTGTCGTACCTATAATATTCTCTAACTTCATTTAGTTTTATGTGTTATATATTAACTTTGTACGTTATCTTATTTCATTGACTTTCGTACGTTATTTTAATAACTTAATTATCTCAGAGGTTATGTTATAGGCTTCATTCGGTTTAAAATAAGTGACATATTTTGGAATTCACAATTTTTGAGGCAAAATATTATAATAAAGGTAATTAATTAAATTAGATAGTTAGTGAAATATGAGTCTCACAAATTTTGATTAAAATGAAGTTCATAGTGTTAAAAAGTAAAAGTAATGACAAATGAGTCATTTCATTAGGCCTCTCCCAACCCTTCCCCATCACTAAACCCATCACTAGCGCCACGTCATCGCATCCTTACTGACCTGCTACTGACACGTTCGTGCCAACCCTACCCATCACTAACCCATCACTAAACCCATCCTTTCCACATCATCATTTCCACATCACCATTTTAATTAATATAAAAACACATTACATTAAATAAAAAACATTACATTAATAATAAAAATAATAATAAAAACATTATGATTAAAAAAAACACACGAAAAAAATAATACGGAAAAAAAAAATACGGAAAAAAAAAATACGGAAAAAAAAAATTACGGAAAAAAAAAATTAACGTTGACGGTAGTTCGGCGGGAGGGTCCAAATGTGTTCGATTAAGGCATTGCGAAGTTTATGATGCACAACTCGATCACGTATCTCCTTTTCAATACGCAATTGTGCTGCAACCCGTTCATGCCATGTACGTTGTGGGTGATTATCCGGGTTAGCGGTATAGTCTTCTTCGATTGGACAAATTGCGCGGCCGTTATCTTCCGTAATCATGTTGTGTAATATCACACAAGTGTACATGATCCGTCGTATTTTGTTCACACTGTATGGTCGTGCCGGGTTTTTAATGATTGCCCACCGTCCTTGAAGCACTCCGAAAGCTCGTTCGACATCCTTCCTAGCGGATTCTTGGAACCGCTTGAACTTCATGTTCTTTTCTTCAATTGGGCATTTAAACGACTTGACAAGCGTTGCCCATTCCGGATAAATCCCATCAGCTAGATAATACCCCTTCGTAAATTGCTCACCCGAAATAGTAAACGGAACTACGGGAGACCTGTCTTGCCTTATTTCATCAAACAAATCTGATTCGTTAAGGACGTTAATGTCGTTATTCGAACCCGCCGGGCCAAAGTACGCATGCCATATCCACAAGTCGTATGACGCAACAGCTTCAAGCATTATTGTGGGACACCCTTGATCACCACGTGTGTATTGGCCTTGCCATGCTGTTGGACAATTTTTCCAAGGCCAATGCATACAATCAATGCTACCAAGCATCCCAGGAAAACCATGTATCTCTTGATGTTTGGCATGTAAACGTTGTACATCTTGAGTGGTTGGTTTTCGCAAAAACTCAGTCGAGTATAGATGGAATATACATTTACAAAAGTTGTCCAAACAATCGTACGCTGTTTGTTGACCCATGTGTAGGTACTCATCAAACATATCAGCGGCACAACCGTACGCCAATTGACGTATGGCAGAGGTACACTTTTGAAATACATTAAAACTGGGGTAACCCGTAGCGTCTCTCTTTTGACGGAAATAATCAAAATACGACGGTAGTTGACCCGGTGGATTATAAAAATGTATAGCCTGGCATATACGGATGAACAAAGGTTTCGACATGCGAAACCGTCTTCGGAAGTAGTCCGGAGGGAAAACGGCATTGTCGGCAAAGTAATCATTCCATAAACGTTCAGCAGCCGCAACGCGATCTCTTGGTATATATCTTCGTGGTGCTCTTGGCACGGTGGAATTTTCGGCTTCTTCTTGATCCAGATAATCAAGCGTTTCAATAGTTTGGTTCAAATCGAAGACAGCTGTTACATTGACATAATCTTGCCAGTAATCATCGGCGTCATCGTTTGGATCCATTGAGTGGAAAAAAAATATGGAAATTGGGAAGAGAGGAAGTATGTGATTGTGAGAGGAAGAGAGGAAGTATGTGATTGTGTGTTTAAAATGGTAGAGTATAGTGGGTTTTTATAGAGGTGTTGTGTAGTATTAATTATTTATATTAAAAAAAAAAAAAAAAATTTTGAAATGAATTTCGGACGCTCCACCCGGACCCACACCCCCTCGACGTGATTCCCACACCCGTCCTCGGCACGACGAAGTTCGCACGACGCCGGCCACGACGGCTCGGTGCCAACGCCGTCGTGGCTCGACGGTGATCGACGGGGCGTGCCGACGTGCCGTTGGCACCGGTCTTATACTTCCTCTGATCCAAAAAGGGGGTGATTTTTCTATCACATATTTTAATGCATCTACCACAATAGTTGCATCACATATTTGTACAGTATGCAGAAATACTTGTACAATGTGGTATACACATTAAAAAGTGTGGTAGCAAAATTAATTCTCAATCCAAAATAAGTGATACACTTTCCTTTTTTGGTGATTCAAAATAAGTGATACACTTTAAAAAATTACTTTAATTGGCAAAAAATAATGGAACCCACTAACTATATATTTTAACAAAGTGAAATGATTCATTTACCCTTACTTTTTACTTTTAAACATCATTAACCTCATTTTATTCAAAAGTTGTAGGACTCATTCCCCACTACATATCTAATTAATCTAATTTAACTATCATTATAATCTTTTGCCTCAACAACCGTGAAACTTAAAGTGTATCACTTATTTTGAATCGGAGGAAGTATTAAATGAGACTGTTAGTGGGTGTGGCCTCACTATTTTATCAAATAATGTAAGTTTTTAAAATATATTACTTATTTTAAAATAATATAAAATAGAAAATGTATCATTTATTTTGAAATAAAGAAAATACATTAAATAATGGTGCCACAAGCTTCATTATTAGCTGCAATTCCATGTGGCATTTATTTGTATGATATATTTTTGGATGTTTGAAATTACTATGTGTAGTAGATTATATGCTCATTTATTTTAAAAATGTAAATAATTTTAAATTGGTGTTTGGCAAAAAGTATGGAAAATCAATTATTTTCCTTTTAAGGCAGTCAAAATGAAGTTTTAAAAAAGCATATGGACATGTGGTAAATTAGCAGTGTGAGACATGCAATATAAATTCTCACTATTTACGCAGAAACTATTAGGGGTTTTTGTGATTGCTTAATTGTAGATTATGCATTTGTAAATGGATAAATAATCATCAGTTATAAAACGTGATTTTAAAAATTATTTTTCTGGTTTAGTTATGTTTCTAGAAATCGTAATAATCAGATTAATAATTTTTTTTAATGTTTGACTAATCTGATTATTTATTTAGTTAACAAATAAAATATAAATTATTTCAAAAAGTAATATTTGTTTTATATTTGTGAAAATTTAGTAGTGTTATAAATATTTTCAAATTAAAATACGATAACTATTTTTTTTTTTCATTAGTAAATTATGAATCAAGATATAACGTTTAAAAGATGGGAATTCATTTCTGTACCACAACTTTTACTTCTTATATCACACAATATAAGTTTTACAACTAACTGTACAAATATACCAAACATAAATTGTGATAAATGCATTAAAAGTTGTGATACCCCTTTAAAAGATATGTATAAAGGACCGACAAATGGGTTAACCCAGGGTCCAAAATGGCATATGATAATGGCATGATAAATTTGAGATGAATGACATTGGTGTGGTGACTTGTCATTCCATGCTTAGACTGCATGGTATGGGACAAATTTGAAGGGGCGTGGGGGTGAGGTGGCGAGCAACGGCGTGGTGGTGTGGTTGGAACACCCCCCCCCCAAACGGCGTGGGGGGTGGGCGTGGCGGATCTGGCAAGCATACGACGGGGGTTAACGGGCGTGGCCGGTCGATGTGGCAAGCATATAGCCGTTGAACGGCTATTTTTTTATCCGTTGGAGATTTAAAAAAAAATAAAAATTAATTAATTAATTTTATTCATTTTTTTCCTATATAAACACACTCAAACATTACCAAAACACTACCAAAACACACCACAACTCTACCAAAATACCCCAACTCACAAATAATGAATTATCTTGGTTCATCATCTGACGACGATGATGCGTTTATGCTAACAATATACGCAGAACTCCTCGATGATTTATCCGACGATGATGAAAGTGAAGTCTTTGACACTAGAACCGCGAAGCTAAATAGAAATCGAGAAGCTGGACACGACATGCTATATCGAGATTATTTTGCGGATGATCCTGTTTATGACGACAACGATTTCAAACGAAGGTTTCGTCTGTCCAGAAATTTATTTATGCGCATATGTAGCGCATTAGAAAACAGGTATCCTTTTTTTCAATTGAAATATGATGCTAGAGGTAGGCGGGGATTCACTGCTTTGCAAAAATGTACTGCAGCAATTCGAGCTATGGCCTACGGGTCATCCCCTGATTCTCTTGACGAGTACCTACGCATGTCTGAAAGAACTGCTAGGGAAAGTATGTATAGATTTTCACAAGGTGTTTTGGAAATTTTCGAACCTATTTATTTGCGAAAACCAACTGCAACCGATGTTGAAAAATTATATGAGGCACATGAAGAGAGACATGGTTTTCCTGGAATGCTTGGTAGCATTGATTGTATGCACTTGGATTGGAGGAACTGTCCACAAGCGTGGAGAGGTGAGTACACTGGTGGGCATCATGGAGTACCGTCATTGATATTAGAAGCTGTTGCTTCCCAAGATTTATGGTTTTGGCATGCTTACTTTGGGGTTGCGGGTTCTAATAATGATATTAACGTGCTTGATCAATCACCAATATTCAACGACTTGTTATCAGGAAAGGCACCCGATGCTCCTTTTACGGTGAATGGCAATCCATATAGATTCGGTTATTTCCTTACCAATGGTATATATCCTCGTCATGCGACGTTTGTCAAAGCCTACCGACATCTACTTGATCCAAAAGAGGTATTGTTTACCAAAAAATAAGAATCCGCACGTAAGGATGTGTAACGGGCTTTTGGAGTTTTAAAGTCGAAGTGGCACATTGTCAAAAACGCAGCCCGTTCATATGACCTTGAAAGATTAAGATATATTTTGTATGCATGTGTTGTAATGCATAATATGGTTGTCGAAGATACAGGTCAGATGATTTCTCCATATGTGCCGGACGGTCCCCGACATGCTTTGTATGTACCGGGAACTGCAGAATATTTGCACAGGGTTGTCGACATTCGAGACGAAACAACACACGAACGACTTCGACGGGACTTGGCGGACCATCTCTACAACAACGCAAATGCCGACGATGAAGAGTAATAATTTATTTTAATTATTGTAATTTTTAATTTAATGTTTAATTTCTAGTATTTTAATATTTAATTTATAGTATTTTCATTTTAATTTAAAAGTATTGTCATTTTAATTTTATTTAATGTAATGTAATTTTAAATTATACTCCCTCCGTCCCACAAAAAACTTCCCATTTCACCTTATATTTTTGTCCCACAAAAAACTTCCCATTTCATACACTTGATGGGCTCCACATAATAAAATACTATTAAAACTAAGGACCCACCCTTAACTTATCCAATAACTATCTTTCTCTCTCCAAACCAATCTTATATTTTAATCAAAACTATTACCAATTACCCTACCACTAACTATTACATAAAAACTTGTGCCAAAGTGAAATGGGAAGTTTTTTGTGGGACGGAGGGAGTATAAAATGTTATTTGTGTGAAAAATAAATAGAAATGAAATGATGAGATGAAAAATAAAATGGTGTGGTGTGGTGTGGTGGGTATTTCCACAAAATGATGTGGTGTGGTGGTGTGGTTGCTGAGGTGACGATGATGTGGCAGAAAAAGGCACCACCACATGTGGTGCCCATACCCAGGAGCTTTAATGATGGTTATAAATGGGTGTCATTATTTTGAGCACTTCCATGGCCCAACGGTCCAGCCCAGTGGGCATGTTGTCTAATTACAAAACACAAATATAATAGTTTTAAATATACTAATTGTGATATGCAATATATTTATGGTAATTTTATTAATTTCAATTTAATGAGCGAAAAATTATATGATTTTTATGTAGCTGTATCTGCCATTGAGCATGAATATGATTGAAAATTATACATAATAGATGTGAAATGTTAATTCAACTTGAATTTTAAATAAATGGATTGTTACATATCTTGATTTTTTTTATCGTAGACTTTTAGTGAGTATGAACATTAATCATTATAAAATAATAGAAACCTACAAGTTAATGTATGGCAAAAGTTCGATTTTGGGTATGGTTGTAGCTTAAATTAGTAAGTTCAGAGCCGTAGAGGGTTGAAGACTGAAGAGTTTTTTTAAAGGTTTTGTTAATGATTGTATTTAAGACTGTTTCTAACATGCATAAAATAATTGTACATTCATTGATAGAGCTAAAATTTAGAGGGCAGTTTTATAGTAATTTTACCTTTTATTGGCAACCCTAAGGATTATTATTATCATTTTCCATTTTTTAAAAGACTTCTAAATCTACTTTGATTTTGTCAAAGGGAGACTTAAACTAATAATCTTAATCATGAGCAAAACTAAACAATAATGTCCATAAATTTTACATATGTCCATAAATAATAAAAATTAGGAAAATGATAATAACAATCCTTAGGGCTGTCAATAAGAAGGTAAAAATAGAGTAAAAACTGCCCCCTAAGTTTTAAGAAAACTACTCCATCAATGAATATATAACTGTTTTATACACGTAGAGACAACCCTTTAGACTTTCATTAACAAAACCCTAAAAATTATACTAACTGTTATCGAGTTTGAACTTTGAACGATTATGGTCCTTAGGATTAACATGTGTTAAAATCGGATGTTAAAAATCCTTGTGTGACCATTGTCGCACTTCACCATCGTATCACCATTGTATTCCGACACCCACAGTTCGCCTCCGATTGTCGCCTCCATCTTTCAATTCTCTTCAATCTAATCACGGGTTTGCTTTTCAAATCTGTTCTTCATTCAATTTCCGACCGTACATTGACGAGGCTGCCTGTGAGGCTGTGATTTCCAGCAGCTTCATTTTATTCGGTAATTCTTCCTCTGTGCATATTTCTGTTTTGTGTTCGTTTGGTTTAATCGGATGACTGATTTTGATTCGGTTCCCATAAAGGCACAACTGGAATATGCTTTGTTGCTTCATGTAATTAAGAATTAAGTATCCTTTTGGCTTTTAATGTTAAAGTTACATCATTATTAACTATTATTAACAACATTTTTATTTCTAGCTGTAGAACTTGCCATTAAGATTCAGTGTTGGTGACTCTATTTTCTATCAATTATAACATTAACATGAAATTGATAATGAGTTGGTGCTTTGGCATCTAACGAATGGTGCATGAAATTGACTAATTAACATTATTGCCCAACAACTGTTTGATAAAATGCTCGATAGAGATGTATGGTCTTGTAAGATCATAATTACTGCACACAAGCACAGTAATCAACAAACGACTATATTTTATTGCATTCTATAAAGTCTTATATGCATGCCATTTGGCTCACAGCTATCTTAAAGTACTAACTATTTTTTTGCTTCAGGTCACATGACACATATATCGTCTAACATTGGGAGCTTGTGGGTTTTCCTTGGTGACTTTTTGCTAGCAACCTGATTACTTTCAGTCAGGCATTTCAACAAACACCTGATCGACATTCTCATTCCTCTGATTTTAATGGCAAACCAGCTTATCAAACCACCAACCAACTTCACAAATTCATTAAAAAATCTTCACTATGCAGCCTCACATTCACGATTAATGACAACAAGCAAACGAGTCCAAGATCGAAGCCAACAGAAACGAGTTCACGCTCTCGAAGTTGCTGTCGAAAAGCACAAAATCGCCTCAAAAATCTTGTTTTTATTAGAATTGTTAAAGCATGAACCTGAACAAATCATACCCATTAGGTCTCTTGATCAACACAGGCGCCCATTAAACCTGCCAAAACCCCACAAAATATCAGATTTCATTCGTAAATCACCAAAATTGTTTGAGCTTTATAAGGACCAAAGGGGAACCACATGGGTAGGGTTAACAAAAAAAGGTGAAGAATTGGTTGAAGAAGAAGAACAATTAATTATAGAAAATGACGAAAAAGCCCTTGAACATGTAACAAGGTTGCTAATGATGTCAGTGGAAAAGATCCTACCTTTAGACAAAATCGCACATTTTAGGCGTGATTTAGGGTTACCATACGATTTCAGAAAAAATTGGGTTCATAAATTCCCCGACATTTTTCGGGTCATAAAAAACGAAGATGAAGTCGAGTTCTTGAAGCTTGTTTCATGGAATCCATCTTGGTGTGTAACCGAAGCTGAAAAAAAAGTTCTTGGTATAAAAAAACCAGAAAATCATGTTCCTGGAATGCTTTCATCACCATTTCCAATGAAATTTCCTCCCGATTACAAAAAAGTATATAGATACGGTGGCCAAATTGAAAATTTTCAAAAAAGGGAGTATCTTTCCCCTTATGCAGATGCTAAAGAACTCAAAGCCGGATCTTTAGAATTCGATAAACGAGCAATTGCAGTAATGCATGAGGTATTAAGCTTTATGAATGAAAAACGGTTGGTTACTGATCATTTAACTCATTTTAGGCGAGAATTTGTGATGCCTCAAAAGCTGATGAGGATATTGTTAAAGCATTTTGGGATCTTTTATGTTTCTGAAAGAGGGAAAAGATTCAGTGTTTTCTTGACAGAAGCTTATGACGGGTCAGAATTGATTGAAAAATGCCCGTTGGTTGTTTGGAAGGAAAAAGTTGTGGGTCTTACTGGGTATAGAGGAAGAAAGAAAAAGATTGAAACTTTTGATGATTTGCATGATTTGGAAGATGATGATTTGTTTAAAAGTGATTCTGAGGATGAAAAGATTATCAAAATTAATGAATCTTGTAAAGTAGATGATATTATGAGCGATGTTGAAGATGGATTAGATCCGGAATGTTCCGAGATGGAGATTGGAGATGCTCAGAATGCTTATAAAGATATGTAAACAGAATTTTTAGCATAGTTTTTTAGTTACTTTTAGTTCACCTTTTACCTTGTATTGGATTATTAAGTTTTTTTACACAAATTATTCACAAATGATGTTGGAAATATGGAATATATACTTGAAACAAATTACCAGTTGTGCGAGTTTCAGAATAAGTGCAGGGAAATTGGTTGGAATTGTTTCTCAGTTTTGCTAAGGGCAATAAGGTCTTTTATATACAAGTAAGTCAACTGTAATTTTGGGTTCTGGTATATAGTTGGTTAGTATACTCTTTTTTTGCCTTATGATCCTATAAAATTTGTGAAAATCTTTCATATAAGCGGGTCATGTTCGGGTTGGTTGTTGATAAACGGGTCAACCTATCAGCCCGATTATAACATGTTCAGCCCGTTTACAGCGTGTGTAACAAGTTAGCCCACTTAGCCCACCAACCGGTTTGATCTGTAATGATTTATATGAAATAGTAAAGTTTCTTAAACGTGTTTTTGTTTTTTTGAAGGATGGAAGAGTGGCAGAATCAGATGATATCCTTCCTGAGGGTTATGAGTTAAACTAAAAAAGGGGACGGTGTATATTATATATCGTATTGAATGGGAAGAATGTGTTATTTTGGGAGATGATCGTGAAGATTTTAAAGCTGAAAGATGGATCATTAACTTAATTATCTGGTTCTGTTTCAAATATAGGATATATGCTATGTATTTTTGTGGTGTGGCATAGAGGATTTTAATTTAAGATAATTGATTGTTTTGTCATGTTTTCAAGCTGGTTCTAGGATTTTAATTATCTGATTCTCCCGCTTACCACCATCACCGCCGAAAACCAGTTTTAACTTAAAAAAACGTGTATAACCATATTAATTAATTGTCTATAATTATTGTTTTCAATATTTGACTTTAATTAGAGTATTTATTTAGAATTGATTGGTGTTCATTAGTAACACTCATATGTTATTCACAGTTGTTCTTGAGAAGAGGGGTGTATATGGATCCATCATTTGATTTAGTTGACTTTTTGGGTTTAAGTCCCCAGATTGTCAAACATTCCAAGTAGCTTTGGAAACAAGCGAAATACATAATCTAAGATGAAGAAATTTTAGATGCGTTAACCTACAAATGCTCCCAGGATTATCTAATAGGCCGACGCAACTTCTCAAGTTTCGTACAATTTAATACTTACACCATAAAAATTAATTCTCTCACTACAGTATACAAATTATAAAGTAGATTGTACAAACATAAGAAAATAGATTTTAGTGGGTATACAACACAACTTTTATTGTATATACAATAACTATTGTTAGAAATATGATGTATGAGCTAAAGATTGTGCCGCAAAAATGAATTTGATGTAAAAATCATTTTCATATGAAATTTTATGGGCGCATTTTCATAAAAATATTAGGCCCAATTGTAATTTTCATAAAATTGGTCTGAAGCCCAAATCCATTTTCAAATTTAGGGAGTTTTCGGGAATTTTGGAATTGTAAATGACAACTCGGCGGTCACCGATATAGGGGCCAAATCAAATGGTTGATGAGTTTGGTTCCTGACAACAAATCCAATGCTCAGATACACTCTCCGTACGACTCGCCTATATTCTCTCTTCCACCACCGACTCTCAATCCACCAATCGATCCAGCTCCGGGACGTTTCCGACTTGACCCGACCCGAATTGGTCGACCTCATTTGCCGTCTCCTCGTCCTCCGCCGCTATAACGCTATGGCCACCCTCTCTTTCGATTTTTCCGACGACCTTTTAAACCAAGTCCTGATCAAATTAAAATTAAACCCAAATGCGTGTTTACATTTCTTTGAATTAGCTTCCAAGCAGCAGAAGTTCAGACCGCATGCTAAATCATATTGTAAATTAGTTCACATACTGTCGAGGGCTCGGATGTTCGATGAAACGAGAGCAAATTTGAGAGAGCTAGTTCAGTTTTGCGAGGAAGATGGCCGTTTGGGTTTTTGTATCTGGAATGAATTAGTCAGGGTTTATCGGGAATTTGGGTTTTCTCCTACTGTGTTTGATATAATCTTGAAGCTGTATGCTGAAAATGGGCTGATCAAGAATGCACTCCAGGTGTTCGATGAAATGTCTAGCTTAGGGAGAACGCCTTGTTTACAGTCTTGTAATGCTTTGTTGAGTGGTTTGGTTCAAAAACGAGACTTTCATTCCGTTTTTGTAGTGTATGATCAAATGAATAAATTCGGGATTGTGCCCGATGTTTGTACGTGTAGTATTATTGTCAATGCATATTGTAAAGATGGAAAAGTGGGTAAAGCTGTAAACTTTCTGAAAGAAATTGAGGATGATATCGGTCTGGAGCCAAATATAGTAACATACCATAGTTTGATTAATGGTTATGTTGGTATGAATGATATATGTAGTGCAAAAAAAGTGTTGAATTTAATGAAGGATAAAGGTTTATCACCAAATACGATTACATACACGATATTTGTTAAGGGATACTGCAAACAGGGGAAAGTGGATGAAGCAGAAAAGATGCTTAAAGATCTGAAATTGGATAATCCATCATTAGTCTTGGATGAACAAGCTTATGGTGTTTTAATAAGTGGTTATTGTCGAATAGGAAAGATGAATTATGCTATTCGGATTCAGGACGAAATGTTGGAAACGGGATTAAAATTAAATACTTTTATTTGCAATTCCATGGTTAACGGGTACTGTAAACTCGGTCAATTTGATGAGGCTAAAAAAGTGGTAAAAAGTATGAGTAAATGGAACTTAAGACCAGATTCTTACAGTTACAACAGTTTAATTGACGGTTATTGCAGGGAAGGTTATACAACTGAGGCTTATAACCTTTGTGAGAAAATGGTATGTGATGGCATAAATGTAAATATTATAACTTATAATACATTATTAAAAGGTTTTTGCTTAATTAACGACATTGATAAAGCTTTACAACTTTGGCATATTATGATAAAAAAAGGTTTAATCCCTAATGAGGTTGGATATTGTACTCTGCTTAACGGGCTGTTTAAAAATGGTGATTTTAAACGGGCTTTAATGTTGTGGAAACAGTTTTTAGCTAGAGGATTCTATAAACCTGTCATAGGGTTTAATACAATGATTAATGGATTATGTAAATTGGGAAAAATGGTTGAAGCAGAGGAGATTTTTAATAAAATGAACGAAATCGGTTGTCCACCGGATAAAATTACGTATAATACCCTTATTGATGGTTACTGTAAAGTCGGGAATATGAAAATGGCTATTGAAATCAAGGGTATAATGGGAATTAATGCGATTAAAACATCTGTTGAGACATATAACTCGATCATTACCGGATATTTTAGGTCTAAAAAGTTAAGCAAAGTTGCAGAAACACTTGTGGAGATGAAAAACAGAGGAATAATCCCTAATATTGTAACTTATGGTGCCCTAATTTCGGGTTGGTGCAAACATGGGATGCTGGATAAAGCATTTGTTACATATTTTGAGATGAAAGAAAACGATTTAATTCCTAATATTATCATATGTAGCACAATGATTAGTGCTTTATATAGATTTGGTATGAACAATGAAGCAAACATGCTACTACATAAAGTCATGGATTTTGATCTTTTACACGGAGAAAAAAGTTTTGAAAAATTCTTTGACCGTGACGTGAAAAAGTCAAACATCCAACAAATTTCAAATTTAGTCGATGGGATTGTGGAAAATAATGTTCTTCCTAATAATGTGGTGTACAATGTAGCTATTGCAGGATTATGCAAACTTGGAAAAATCGATGATGCAAAAAGATTCCTTTCTTTATTGTTGGATAAGGGTTTTAGGGCTGATAATTTCACTTATTGTACCCTAATTCATTGTTTATCGACTAATGGTGAGGTTAATGAGGCGTTTAGGTTACGTGATGAGATGATAAACGAGGGTTTGGTTCCTGATATTGCTACATATAATGCTTTGATAAGTGGTTTATGTAAATCAGGGAATGTTGATAGAGCAATGAGGCTTTTTTATAAGATAAAGTCAAAGGGGGTTGACCCGAATGTTATTACTTATAATACATTGATAGAAGGGTGTAGAACGACAGGAAATCATCACGAGATGATAAAATTAAAAGAGAAAATGGCGCGAGAATTTGGTGTCAATAGTGTGTATAAGAATGATGAAGTGAAAGAAGTTGTTTTATGAATTGACTTAAATATTAGTGATTTGATGGACAATATAGCCACCGGCTGGTGACATCCAGCTGATACAAAAAGTTTTATCAGCTGGAGATATGTCACCAACTGGATGTTAACTACCAAATACAGAAACATTCTTGTCAAGACCAAGACCGAAGGACGAAGACAAAGATGAAAGATTTCTCCAACTTGTGTGGAACAGCATCGGCTGTAAGCAAAGATTACTTGGAGGGAAAGTTTTGACATTTCAACTTTCATCTCCTTTTCCTGCTCATGAATCCTGATGAAGATCTCAATTGTAAGGATTCATACAAGCGAACATTTGTATATGTCTTGCACGTAAGACAATCACTTTATTAGTATGTCAGAAAAAGTGATATGTTGTTGATGGACATATAAAAAATCTTGCTTGTAAATTTCAAACACACAACTCTTAATTTACTATTTGAGATCTAATGATTTTATCTTTGGTACTTTATGTCCTTAATTGTGAGCATGTTTCGTCTCTGCACAATATGGATTAATTCTTTATCATCTTCACTTCTTTTGCTAAGAAGTTATAATTTTCATTTCAGTGATACTTTAGTATTTCATAAAAAACGATATAATTATAGAGGAGTGTGAAAATGCACATAAGTTGACTACTGGATAGAGAGTGACTAATGTCTAATGTGTATACTTTTCTTATTCAACAGAGGGGGCCAATCACGCACGAAATCAAAGACTACAGAGAGTGACTAAGACCGTCCGTTATGCATGACCCGGCCAACTCAGCCTCGGCGACGCGTCCCCGGCGTTACGAGCTCGAACCTGCGACGCGTCGAGGTGCCCAACGGTCGACTACTCGACCGTTCAAGTCGACCGTTGAACGGCTCTTTCTCCCCCTCTCCAACGGCTAAAAACTTAAACCAACACCCATTTTTTACCTTATAAATACCCAATTCTTTTACCAAACAATTCACAACTCTCATTTCTTTCTAAACTCAAACACACACTCAATTCTCTCAATCACCCTCTCCAAAAATGTCTTCCTCCAAGAACAAAGGCAAAGCTTCAAAATCTCGACGCCAAGCAAACAATCCCACACCCTCTCAATCACCCATAATCAACTTTCAACAACCAAGTTTCGTACACCAAACAAGTCAACCAATCCCACAAGGTTATCAAAATAATCCATTTTCTCCCCCTACTACCAACAACCATACCGACCACAATATCAACAACCACCGCAACAATACCAAAATTATTTTGGTATGGACCATCAAAGTTTTGATCCTTTCGCCGGCCTCGACCAATACGACTACCAACTACGAACAGAAAGTGGTTCCCCCGCCACTCCCGCCGCTCCCCTCGACGTTGAGTCTTCCGCGTCTTCCGACGAGCCCGTTGTAGCGCCAACCAAAAACAAGGTACCAAAAAGGCGTCAACCACCGACAAAGGGGGTGACTGGCGGAAGCACGACATGGTCGACGCGCGAAGAGGTAGCCTTATGCAAGGCTTGGATCAACACTTCCGAAAATGTCGTTAAGGCGAACTACAGGGTGCGTACTGGATTTTGGCAGGATGTGTTAGTTTACTTTGCGAGCGAAATGGGTGAGACGAACCGAACATACGACTCACTTAACTGCAAGTAGAAGAATAGGCTTCGTCCTAAAATTGCAAACTTTTCTTATATTTATGACAACCTCGTACGAAGAAACCCAAGTGGGGCGAACGACCAAATTTTGTACGAGCGAGCTTGTAGTGAATTTAAGGCTCAACATACAGGGGAGTTCACAGAGGTGGAGTGCTGGAGATTATTGAAGGACCATCCAAAGTGGAAGGAGGTTGAATACCCAAAACAGTTGCTCAAGTTTCAGGGGTTGAAGGGAAAAAAATCAAGGACGTCGTCATCATCAGCTGCTCAAGGTTCAGGGGTCGGTGATGAGGCTCAGTATGATGAAGAAGTGGAAGTTGCACCCCATCGACCAATGGGGCGGGACAAGGCGAAAAAGAAAGCAGCGGCATCGTCATCATCAGCTCAACAAGGTTCAGATGTCGGTGAACCGCCTATGGCTCAGCAATTAGTCGGGCATTGGAAAGAGGCCACAGAAGAATTTTTTGACTTCCGCAAAGCTTCTTTAACTGATTTCATGGAGATTCAAAAAGATAACCAAGAGCTCAAACACATAAAATTCTACAATGAACCGCATGACCACTTCACCGGGCAAAAAGCTTGAGTGAGTTTTGGCGAGGAAAGTAAAAATCAAGGCCAAATATAATTTGGATTTTTAGTTTTTTTTTTTGTACGTTTTAATTAATTTATGTAATGTATTTTTTATTATTAATGTAATGTTATTTTTTATTATTAATGTATTGTTTTTAATTTAAATTAAAATTAAAAAAAAATCGAACGGTCACCCATTACGGGCTATTGGTCACTGTCTGGTCATATGTTTGATCAGGAGAAAGAAAGCTGATGTGGCGCAGAGGTGATAGGGGTGACCAAACTTAGTTTGATCACCTATTACGGGCAGTCTAATGTCATGTGCATACCTTTCTTACAACTTAATTATTCAACACAGATGGCCAATGGCCCGCTGAAAATTCATTTCTACGCAATTTTCATCTATACTGATGCTACATATTTTTCATGTATTTGTGTTGAAAATATAAAATTTGTACATTTTTATTTATTAATTATTATAAAATAAATTTTCATCTATACTGATGCTACATATTTTTCATGTATTTGTGTTGAAAATATAAAATTTGTACATTTTTATTTATTAATTATTATAAAATAGGATATTTTTATCTTTAATACTTCGTATATATATAATGGATTTAAAAATCTTCCCAAATTAGTCTACATTAATTTTCTGGCAAAACATTTGCGTTTTGAAAAAAACTGACATTGCCAAGACTAGAATGTACGACCTTCATGTTACTAGTAACGGGACTTTAACCAACTGAGATGCTAGAACATATGTTGATTACTTGACTGCAATTATTTATGTATCATATTTTTTTTTATTAATCCTTAAATCCTTATACTATTCTATTGACCATTACCCATCACCACTCACAACGACCACCTACCATCACAATCACTACCGCCGCCACTCACAATCACTACACACCACCATCACTATTGCCGCCACCCACACCATCACTAATACCACCACTAACAATCCACCATCACTATCACAATCGTAAAATATAATTACATGCCGTTGCATTGCGTGGTAGATATAAATGCTTGGATGGAAAGATGAAGTAAATTAGATATATTTTCTTTGGTTGGAAAATTATTATGGACGGATAAAGTGTTTAAATTCCCTACCATCTTCTATTGTCTTCCACATCACATAAATCATGTTAATAATGCTTGAAGGAAAAGTGCTCCCATGGTTATCTATTACTATTATTTTCATGTGTATAACCACCCAAGCTCAACCCGAATTTATTTCCTATTTCTGCAAGTATTCTAGTAACTACACCTCAAATAGTAGCTACGAAAGTAATCTCGACGCTACACTTACCCTCCTGCCGATCACCAACACCGGTGAAGGTTTCTACTACCGTGTCAACACCGTAGGAAATGAGACTGTAAATGCTGCCGCCCTTTGCCGTGGCGATGTAGACCAGGACGTGTGTCGGGGCTGTGTGGAGGCTGCCATTTTTAATTTGCGACAAATTTGCCCTTACGCAAAAGAGGCCGTAGGATTTCACGTATGGGAGCAGTGGAGGAAGAATTCTTCTACCCATGTGTAATTGAAGGTACGAGATATATCGGTTCTTTAATGGGAGTACCCTCGTCATTCCTCCCAAATCCTCTTCCTCCACCATCAGGTATCAATTGAATTTTCTGTAATATCTTAGGCCCCTATCATTCTCTTTCCCAGAGAGATAAAAATGAAAGAAAATTAATATAATAATTAGAGTAATGGTATTAATTTCTAAGTTTTGTCCTTCTTTTTATCTCTACTCACTTAATAAAATGAAATATATAATCCACTAATTCTCTTTCTTAATATTATTTTGATCCCAAGTGGGTAGACACGTAACAAAAGATAGCACCAATACCATTACTCTAATAAATATAAAGATATTATTAAAAAATGAAAAAAGGAACTCTTCCTCCCTCGTCCTATCTCTTCATACTCTTCCTCTATCTTTCCCCTATCTCTCGATCTCTTCCTTTCTCTTCTCTTTTCTCGTCAGTTAACCGAAGAGAAGAGAGCTGGTGACGAGAACTAACAAGACCATTTGGAGAGGTCTTTAATCATTATGGTCTATGTTAAATAATAGGATATTGACAATTTTGGATAGACCTTTAAATCGTGTGAACTAGGGGTGTCAAATTTGTACCGAATAAAACCAGCCAACATGCTACCAACCATACCAAGAATAGTTGGTAGCCAATATGTTGGTAGCCAACATGTTTGGTTGGTAGTACCGTACCAATTGTGTAATCATGGTACGGTAATGGTACAAAATTTTTAAATACCATGGTATACCGTACCAACCAAGATATATATATTATATGATTTTTAGTTTAATACATTATGCCAAACTAGCAACCTATTTGCCTAAGATTCCAATTAAATATTAAAGTATACGATATTTTATTTAAATTATAGATGTGCCCAAAAACATATTTCTGAAACTAATATAATATAATAACACATACTTATTTTATCATTGAAACTAAAAATATCTTTGAAAATATAATATTTTATCTCTACATTCACATAAATCAGTGATTCAGTTACGACAAGATAGCTACATCTTTTATTACTTTATCGTACTAGATTATTTCTATATAGCACATAACATATTATATCATTTTCCTTATTTTGTTTCCATGTTTGGAACACTTGTTAATATGTTTAACTAATCGATAATGATAAAATATCATTGTTCTTTTGTTATTAATTTTTTTAATTTCATATGAGTTAGTGATGTTGGTATATACCATTACCAATTTGTACCAACCAAGATTATTGGTAGCCAAACAAATTGGTACCAAGTAAACTTGGTATGATAGTGGTAGCTAAATCAGTGTACCAATTATAGTTGGTACGGTACACAGTATGAAGAAAATATACGTGGTACCGTACCATATTCACCCCTAGTGTGAACTACTTTTACAATAATATATTTTGACCCTAGCAATTGACTACGGGCATAATAAAATTGCTTGTAGTTATTACCCATTTCAATAGATTCCGGAAATCAAATATAACCTAAGTCTTTTCAAAATTATGCCAATAAAATTGAATTAAAAGAATGGTGTACACGTCTCGATTAATCACATCATGCCACAATAAATGACTTTGAACCATACCCAAATGTCTATTCCAATACTCACGATTTGTTCATGTCTTTACTCTTGGATTCTTTTAAAATCAAATGGAATCAATAATCAACAATTACAGTAAAACTTCTTTAAATTAATAGTATCGAGACCGGAGAAATTTATTAATTTAGAGAGTTATTGATTTATCGATAAATTAATAATTATTAATTTAAAGAGTTTTTAAAGTAATTATACAATACATACCAAACAAAAAGACATATTAGTCTATATCTCTAAGAATTATGTTGCAGCGAACCTTGGGACTCAACGTAAATTAGTAATTACTGTGTTCATATGCATTGGCAATCAATAACTGAATCATATTTCAATAGAGTGTAATATATATTTTTTCAATTTCTATGAATTATTAATTTATGATTTTCTTGGGACCGAAAATTATAAAGGGATCTCCAAAAAATTTATTATCTTATTATTTTATCGATTTTTTCAATTTTTTACATTGGCCCAAGTCGGGATCGGATAAATTTATTATTTTAGAGGGTTTATTAATTTGCCAAGTATTAATATAAAGAGTTTTTACTGTAAAAAGTATTTCATCGTTATTACTGATTTATAGCATGCAATATAAATAATTTATGAACAAATCCGTGAAAGGCTTTGCACCATACAACCTATGTTTTGGTATACTTATACAGTTTGTTTTAAAACTTGTACAGTGTCATATGTAAATAAGCTTTGTGGTATAGATATCAGGTCCTTTTTAGAATTGGCTGGTAGCAACTATACACAACATAACAACAAACTTTTGGTTTTTTTTATATGAATTGAGTTTTGAATTTTGACTATGCGCTAATACTTGGATTTTTTTAAGATTGATTTGACTATTGCTTAGATTTTTTAATCTAATAGTAGCACCGTAATACAAAAAAAAAAAAAAAAATATCCCACGTAAAAGTATTTGAGTAGCATGGGGCTTGTGGGCTCTTATATAGGTCTGCACATGTCCTCTATTTGATCTAAATAAATCAAGGTTCTAAAAAACGCACCATGGCGGAGGCCAAGGCGTGATGCGTGTCGTCGACGTTACGAAACAGGTCATGACAGTTGGGCAAGGCGTGGCGAGAGATAAGGCGTGATAAGGCGCTTATGACGAGTTTTCTGTAAGGCGGCTGTCAAAATTATATATTTTTTTTAAATGATGATAAATATAATTATAAGTTTGGATGTAACACTTTTTATGAACTTTATATATGAATTGTTATATAAATCAATAAATCTATAATATTTTTTAATTTAATATTATGTATATATATAAATTATATAAAAAATTTGTCACGCTTTGAAAAACGTCATTCCTCACCATGACTCGTCATAGCTTGAGGCTTAACGGGTACCGCGACGCCACGCTTTACGCTTTTTAGAACCTTGAAATAAATAGTTAAACATTTTAATGCGTTAAGATTTTATAAGCAAACCTTTCATGTTTTACACTTTAGTGAGTATATAAAAATAAAAAGGGTTTTGCTAACTAGTGTCCTTAGGGCAATGGTTAAGAGCAATTAAAGTAGTTAATGTACAAGTATTTATGCATACCCACTACTAGGTGGTTAGTGAAATTTAGGGGGTGATTTTTTATGTAATTAATTGTACACAATTTTTAAGCATTGAATTTTTTTTAACCATTGCATTAAGGGCACTTGTTAGTATTTCCCAAATTGACTAACTTTTTACAAAATCATCCGTTATTCAAAATTTTTTTTTTTTTTTTTTTTTTTGAGTTCTTTTAAGATTAAATATCATTGAATTTATAATATTTATTCATCAAGAGTTAAAACAAATACGATGATTACAGGAAAAAAATATTCATCAATAGTCCAAACATATTCAATAATCAGATTCTTCTTATTTCACCTTATGGAATCATAAGATGATTTGCTTCATCTTTTTTTCTTCTTAGCATCTCCACTACAGGGCAACAATACACACACAAGAAGAACGGTGGTGATAGTAATTGTTGTGCTAATAATTAGCTCCATCACAGTAACCGCTTCAATCTATATAACCTTCGTAAGAATGAGGAAGAAGAAGAAGAATCAAACGCAAACAGAAAATGAGGGTAAGTTCCACATTTGTTACTTAATTAAAATTCATATTTATAATAGGAATGGGTAATCTCAGGCTTTATGCAACTTTTAAACATTTTAATTTCTCTCTACTAGATGAAACGGCGGACATTGGCACTGCTGAATCTTTGAAATACAACTTTAGTATAGTGAAAGATGCAACAAATGGCTTTTCCGAAAACAATAAGCTCGGAAGAGGTGGATTTGGAGCAGTTTACAAGGTATAAACAAATCATTATATATTAATTTCAATGCTAGGCATAAAAATAAGAAACTAATTAACCTTAATTAGTTAAACTTTAATTGATATTTCGTATGGTATTTAGGGTGTGCTTAGTGACGGACGTGAAATAGCAGTGAAGAGGCTATCAATGGATATAGAATTCAAGAATGAGGTTTTGCTACTCGCGAAGCTTCAACATCGTAATTTAGTTAGGCTGCTTGGTTTCAGCTTAGAAGGAAGCGAACGCCTTCTCATTTATGAGTTATTGCCAAAAGCAAGCCTTGACCACTTCATATTTGGTAAAATTTTTAAGGGCAAACAAGATTTTGATATTAAAAACTAGCGGGAATTGAAGAACTCTTATGATCGACTAACGGGGTGTCTGGGAATGTTTATTAAGGGGGCTTATTAGCTTAATAAGCCCAAAAAAACTTGAAATTTCAGGCTTACTAAGCTAATAAGCACCCTTAATAAGCTTTTCCAAACATGCCCTTAGTCAGGAATTTCTCAAATTAAGCAACATGTTTTGAGTATTAAATGATGTTTCTGTCATAATGAGTACTAAGCCGATTGATGCCTAATTCTTGATGGTGTTTACAGATCCAATTAAACGTACACTTCTTGACTGGGAAATGCGATATAAGATCATCTTTGGCATTGCCAAGGGACTCTTATACCTTCATGAAGACTCTCGTCTAAGGATAATTCATCGTGATTTGAAAGCTAGTAATGTTCTCTTAGACGCAGAATTGAACCCTAAAATTG
The DNA here is from genome assembly GCA_963853835.1 of Calendula officinalis. Lineage (NCBI taxonomy): Eukaryota > Viridiplantae > Streptophyta > Magnoliopsida > Asterales > Asteraceae > Calendula > Calendula officinalis. Next base: position 3,090,847 of record OY970830.1, on the reverse strand, counting down.
CAGATTTTGGCATGGCAAGATTGTTTACACCTGAAGAAACTCAAGGTGACACAAGTCGAATTGTTGGAACTTAGTAAGTATTCTTTTTGCCCAAATTCATTAGGGTTAATTTGTCAAGAATTACTTCATTTATACATACTCAATAAAAGACAACATAAAGTATATATATCTTTGCAAGAAACCCAAAACTACAACGAAGTCACCCTATAACGACTAATCATTATTTCACCATATAGCAACGAAATATCATCACCATAGGGCACATCTATACCGACGACAAGTTATCTACATTAATAGTTACTGTGCAAATCCTTCTTTCTATCTCCATAAGGTTATCACCCCGCTAATTGCTAATGGTATAGTATATTCGTCGTTCTACAGTGGTTATATGGCACCAGAATATGCCATGCATGGGAATTTCTCAGTATAATCAGATGTTTTTAGCTTTGGAGTATTGATGTTAGAGATAATAATGGGTGAAAAGAACCAATCTTTTCGGAACGAAGATAACATCGAAGACTTCCTAAGCTTTGTAAGTAAAATTGCTTATAAATAGTTAAATCGATCATAATTTTAAACTTGATGTTTTAGGCTTGGAAAAGTTGGCGGGGTGGTACATCCTCAAATATCATAGATCCCACAATGAATGCGGGATTAGGTTCATTACCTGACATCATGAGAAGTATCCACATCGGGTTATTATGTGTTCAAGACAATGTTAATGATAGGCCGACCATGGCTTCGGTTGTTTTTATGCTTAATAGTTTTTCTGTCACTTTTCCGGTACCATCACAACCTGCATTCTTCATGCATAGTACAAGCAATCATGAAATGCCACTTCTGCCTGAGTACATTTCATCGGCCTCCAAACTTTCGGCAAATACTGATTCGATGTCTGAAATACTTCCTAGATAGGTTTCTAGTATGGACTTGATCATGATATATATGGTACTACATTTCTATTTTTCCTTTGTGGAGCTTCATTTGATTTTTAATGATGTATCTTATCTTATCTCACTTTATAATGCATTTATATCTTCACTTTTTAAGAGTATAGTGACACTTTTTAATAAAACAATGGTGTCACCAAAAATTAAAAAATCTATACCCACATATTACAAAACACTTGGACAATTTGTGACTGATTTTTGACCTTCAGTGACATTTTTCGACTTTTAATGTCATTTTTTCTAAGTGTCAATAATGCCAATCTTTTGTTGTGCATGTCCTATTTGGCTATTTAAAAGGTAAATGATCGTTTCAGCTAATATTAATTAGAACCAGTGTCAAAACATGTTAGAGTAAAACACAACAATTTTGGTTCAAATTTACGAAATCGTCAGTCCACTTGGCCTAATAACTATAACTAAGAAATGTAATGTTTCCATTATGATCTTCTAACATCTTAATTACCTCACATCATAGAATTCGACATTACCTAATTAAATAGTAACTCTTTTTTTTCCTATAATTTTTTTAAAAATCTTCTTCCCTATAAAACGATTGATTTTTAGAATATGTCAATTCTCTTTCTTAACTGCATTCTTTAATTTATAAATTGTATTGATCATTCTAACTATAAATAAGTTGAAATGCATAATACTTCCTACGATTCAAATAAGTGTTACACTTTTCTTATATGGGTGATTCAAAATAAGTGTTACACTTTGAAAAATTACCTTATTTGGCAAGAAATAGTAGGACCCACACCCACTAACTATCTAATTTAACAAAGTGAAATGACTCATTTACACTTACTTTTTACTTTTAAACATCATTAACCCCACTTTATTCAAAAGATATGGGACCCCTCATCCACTAACCATTCAATAAATCTAATTTAATCATTATTATAATCTTTTGTCTCAAAAACCGTAAAATAAGAGGAAGTATAATATTTTCATTTAACTACATAAATTAAGTCAACTCTTTTGCTAATTCATTAAAAATAAAAGAAATGGACGGGAACCTTCTTTACCAAACCCCTAATTGAATAAACACACAATTGTTTCGAAAGCAAAAGGAATTTCGAGATCAGATCGCTGCGTCCAATCACCGACCACCGATTCAGCCGCATCCAATGGCTCCGGCGCTGCATTTGGCATTATTCGCACTTTTCATCACCAGCGCCGCCGCGTACACTAATCACACTGTCGGAGGGCCCGCTGGTTGGCTTTTCGACCCTACCACCAACACTTCCACTGCTAATTACGCCTCTTGGGCCAAGAATCAAACCTTCGATCTCGGCGATTACTTAAGTAAGTGCGATCTCAAATCGATGGAAATTTCTACAGATTTTTATTAGATTTTCGTAAAATCGATTTCAATTTTTGATATAATTTTGATTAATTTGTAGTATTTAAAACGAACACGAATCAGACGGTAGTTTTGACTTACAACGAGACGACGTTCCGAAGCTGTAGCATTGATAATTCTTCGGATAGTGATACGTTTATCTACGGAGAAGGAAACAGTCAGTTCGGTCAGCCGTTGACCGTCGCGGTTCCGTTGACGATCGAGGGATCAAACTACTTCTTTTCCGATGCAAGTGATGGTATTCAGTGCCAGAACGGGATGGCGTTCGGAATCAACGTCAGTCACGGCGTCGGACTTCCTCCGAACCTCAATCAGCCTCCACCACCTCCTTACGTTGAGCCTCCATCTAACGCTGATGGAAGCCTTACGCCGCCGGTGACCGGCGTTGGTAACCAGCCAAGTGGCGCTGGATTAAGTGTTACTGCTAACGTGCGCACGGCGGTGCATTATGCACTCACGTTCTGTGGAATCTTTGCTTTATTCCAAGTGTGAAAGGAAAGAGGATAGAGAATGTAGTTGTTATTTACTGGGGGTAAATTTGGTATTGCGGTATTTATTTTGACTTTTATGGTGTTAGAATTAGAAAGTGAGTTCATTGATGGACTGGGTTACGTTTTACAAAATTTTAAGCTTATGTGGTTAAGAAATTTGTTGAGAATACGAAGTTGAATATTGTAGTTTTTACTGGACTAAACTGAAATTATTAAAAAATGTGTTGTTCTCATTTTATAATTTGTAATGTTTTGTGTTACATTTTAGTAATTTTTTTAAGTGTTGGTATCTTAAAGTATAAAATAGCTAAATGTATTCACTTTGGGAATTGTCTTGTACTCTTGTAGATGAATGAAGTAAAAGGTTATAGAAATTTATATTTGGATATTTATCAAACAATGATAATCGTTTATATTTTATAAATATAAAATAACGTTGCATAGTTTGCAATCATTATTTAAGATTTGAACAAAATATTAATGAGATATTTTTGTAAACACATGGTTCACGATTAAAGTTGTAATTTAATCCTTAATATACCCTACATCATCGTCCAAAACCTCGAAATGTAGCTTTTATGGGGTTAGGGTAGGACACATGCCACTCGATATGTAATTTACTATAAAAACAAATTATAGCACAAAACAAAAAACTATAAAGTAAATTTTAAAACAAAAGAAATATTATATTTTAAAAAAATTAATATGGAAACGATATGAGGTATTGTGTTCCATCCTTATAGTCGAAGATTCAACTTTCATTTTGAACCTATACAGTATCTAAAAATATACAAATATTAATATTTGTTATTTAAAATAATCATTCATTTTCATTTATATATTACCTCCATTACAAAAGTCTAGATGTAGGCTTTACATCATAGAAGTGGTTGATGAGATGGATGATATTTGAAAGAAAGTTTATGGAGAGGATATGTGTAGCTAATAATTTACATATTACCTTATATATATAATTGTGATAGGAAGTTACTGTTCACTTTCTTTTGATTGGTTGGAACCTTTCCTTATTTTAGATATATAGGATATCTGTTCATTTGTAAACAGAAAATGTGTCTTGCCAAAGTGGCTAGATGCTCAACCATATCATTCAGGCTCTGACTATTTTTTTTCTTTTTATTTCTTATTTACTATTTATATATATAGTTTTTTATCACAACAATTTGATATCATATTATATATTGGTTATTTACCTTAATGGTAGTCAAACTACTATTGATTATTAGAAATTATAAGACGGGGTTCTACCATATTAGAAGGAAATACAAAACGGGATTTGGTGAAACTCAAGGCAATGTTTTTACTTTTAGATTAAATTTTTTGAGAATATCAAATATAACGCTTTCAATATTCACCATTCATACTTTTTAAACCATAAAAACATAGGATGACAATGACATCTATATTAATGATTTTTCTTCTTTTAAATTGAAAAGAAAAGCTGTTAGTATTTTAAATTTTAAGAAACCATAAATAATATTAATATTGTAATTATAATAGACATGATCATATATCATTTTATTTTCATAAATAAAAAAAGACGATAAAAAATGAATCTTAATCTTAATGAAAAAATAATTACGTTTAAAAACCCGCAACAACGTGCGGGGACCCACAATGCTCGTTTGAAACATCAAGCGTTTGCTTCATTGGATTCCTTAGAAATTTAAAGTAACTGAAAATCAATTTTAATGGATTCTTATATTTGATTGGATGGAATTGGAATATATAACATTTCATCGACCATGGAAATGTAAATTCCTCATAAATAAACAAAATATGAAATTAGAATCTAATTCTTTCCTAAATTACAATTTCATTAGAAACATTTCAGTGAACCAAACACTCATTTAAGTTCATATAGGCATGCACAAGAGTTTTCTATAAGTTCTATATAATCACGGCTAAAATAACTCAGTGGTAGATACTTTGACCTCCTCTCACAAGTTCTTTCGTCAAACTCCACCAATGATAAAATTTTCGGTATTACCTAAGAGAGGCTAGAAACGGCTACGAAATACTTCACTTAGACTGTGTATATCTAAGTAAAAAACGCACATCTCCGGTAAACTAGATATGGAAAACCTCAACTATTTACTCGTTTTAATAATAGACCATCTTAAATTTAGTTTGTTAAAATAATTGTAAGTTATTATTTAACTTGATTGCAGGATGGGCTTTTATTAAATAAACTAGCAGGTACCCGCGCAATGCGGCGGCGGGTACCCGTAACTATATTTCAAAGTGACGATAGTAACGGTGGTGGTGGCAATAGCGATGGTGATGAGTGGTGGTGCGTAGTGATGGTAGGTGCCGACATTAGTTATGGTCAAATGTAGTGATGGTAGGTGCCGACATTGGTAAGAGTTGATGATTTACACCGTCGTATATTTAATGTTATTGGGATAAATGGTTATAATAACAGCCTAATGTATTAAGTGTGAGTGGTTTGAAATAAAGTGTAATGTATAGCAAGTGGTTAACACATAGTGATAACTTAGGAGAGGTCCTGGGTTCGAATCTTATAAGCCGCGATTTTTTTTTTTTAAGGTAAAGAACTAACTAACAAAAGTGTAAAGGTCCTTAAAATTAAGTTTAAGGAGCTCCTTAAACTTTCTTAATGTGGTAGGCCTAAATACTTTATATAGTAGTAAGATATCATAGTTTTTTGACATCATATTTAAAGGTTGGGTTAATGAAACAATTTTATTAAATCACATCTCCACTTAAAATTTGTAAATTTATAAGTCTAAGCAAAAAAAGTTGTACAAAAAATTGAGAATTTTCAGGGTGGCAAAACAGGTAACGGATAGAACAAGGCAAGAATTGAACGTTACATTTACCTCTCTTTATCTCTCTCAAATTCATCACAATTTCTGCAACTCAAGTTACTAAGCAATTGGATTACACCGACCCCATTTCCCCCCATCATTATTCATATGTAAAAGCGATCTCTAACTACAAACAACGAAGCCGATCGCGACTTCTAGAGAGAGAAAATCACTCAAACAAATACTACAAAAGTTACTTTCATTTGCAAAGGGTATCCAGATGGAGTCGATTTGTTGATTAATTGATTGTAGCTTTTGTTTTTGGACGGATAGTTGAAGTTCAATTGATACATAATGGGGTTGATTTCTGGAATTCTGATGGGGACTATGTTCGGACGTTAATTAAAGTAGTTAAACCCCCATGTGCACATCACATGATGGGTAGTATGGTAATTGTCCACCCCTTCCTCATATTTAAACCCGAGTAAATTACATGGAAGGTCCCTGTGGTATACTACTTATTACAGCCTTAGTCCCTGAACTACATTTATTACACCGGAAGTCCCTGGTGTGTGTACACTTTGTTACACACATGTAGGCATGTACACGAACGAATGGTTAGTGAACTAGGGTAACAAACATGTGTTTCTTTATGTTCGTTTATGTTTATTAAGAAAATTTAGTGTTTACGAACGGTTTGTGAACTATGGTAACAAACATAAACGAAAACAAACGAACATAAACAAACACAAACGTACACGAAACAAACACAAACGAACACAAACAAACATAAACAAACATAAACGAACACGAAACAAACACAAACGAACATAAACAAACTTAAACGAACGTAAACAAACGAACACGAACGGATGTTCACGAACATAAACGAACTAACGGACCTTTGTTCGTGTTCGTTTGTTTAACTAAACGAACACAAAATCTTATTTGTGTTCGTTTGTTTAGCTAAACGAACGAACATAAATGAACTCTCGTCGAACGGTTCGCGAACGATTCGTTGAACGTTTGGTGCGTTTACAGGCTTACATGTGTGTAACAAATTATATACACCAGAGACTTCCGGTGTAATAAATGAAGTTCAGGGACTAAGACTGCAATAAGTAGTATACCACAGGGACCTTCCATGTAATTTACTCAGGTTTAAGTATGAGGAAGGGGTGAGCAATTACCATATTACCCATCATGTGATGTGCACATGGGGGATTTAACGGCTTTAATTAACGTCCGTTTGCTTCAGGGACTACGGGTGCAACAAAGTGTCAACACCAGGGACTCCCAGTGTACTTAATGAAGTTTAGGGACTATGGTTTCAATAAGTGGTAAACCACAGGGACCTTAGATGTAATTCGCTCTTAATTCTGTTACTAGATCTTATAATTCTTGTGTGTTGAATGTGTCTCATCTTCATATCATGATACTGCAGGTGAAATGGCTGAATAAACAATTAAGCAAACTCTGGCCATATGTTGAAGAAGTAAGTATTAGTTCCTTGAGCATACATTATTTATAGCTATATATATCTAATTTTGTTAAATACTATATGTGTAGGCAGCTTGTATAATAATTAAGGAATCTGTTGAGCCAGTATTGGAAGAATATCGACCAACAGGAATTACATCATTGAAATTCAATAAACTGTCACTTGGAACCGTACCACCAAAGATTGAAGGTATCATTGTTCCCTACAGTAAAAAAAGGAAACAAACATTAAATATAATTATATAAAATTACTGAAACTTTGCAGGTATTCGTGTTCAGAGCCTTAAAGAAGGCCAAATAACAATGGACATAGATTTGCGTTGGGGTGGTGATCCAAATATTGTATTAGGAGTTGAAGCTGCACTTGTTGCTAATTTACCTATTCAGGTGGTTATGTTTGTAATTCAGTTAATCATTTGTGTTTAATGATTCATTGTTTTAAAATTGAAATTATATTGTGTTTTTCTACTGTTTACAGCTGAAAGATCTACAAGTTTTTACAGTTGTCCGTGTTATTTTCCAACTCTGTGAAGAAATTCCTTGCATTTCTGCTGTTGTCGTTGCTCTACTCTCTGAGGTGAATCCATCAGTTTCTAGGCGGTACCCTAAATTACCAAGGAATTTATATTTTAAATATATAAATATTAGCAACTATGATCGATTTTGACCAACAATGACTGAATTGACAGATATTCACCGTTTTTGACCGATGTTCTCGAGTAGAATTTGACCGACTTGACCGATATTCACCTATGTTGAATGATTTTGAGCGGTGTTGACTGAATTTGACCAGGGCCGATATATACAACTCTGTATATTTGATTTCATAACATGTAAAACGTAATGTTTATTTTTCATTTCTAATGATCCATATAATTATAATTTTCCAGCCACAACCAAGAATAGATTATACATTAAAGGCAGTTGGTGGAAGTTTAACTGCCATTCCCGGACTTTCCGATATGATTGATGTAAGTTTTTTTATTATTTTATTATTTTTAATGCTAACCTAATTGTTGATATGTGTAGGATACTGTAGATACAATAGTTAAAGATATGCTTCAATGGCCCCACAGGATCGTCGTTCCCATTGGTGTACAGGTTGATACAAGGTGATAATTAATTATTCTTAATTCATTAGTTATATTTTATCATATGAAATATTACATTTTTATACATTTTTGGAAGATGAAAATTGTGATTTACGGTTTGCAGTGACTTGGAGCTCAAGCCACAAGGGGTAGTGACATTAACGATCATGAAGGCAAATAATTTGAAAAATATGGAAATGATTGGAAAATCTGATCCTTATGTGACTGCATATATTCGTCCACTTGAAAAGTTCAAAACCAAAGTTGTTGATAACAACTTAAATCCCGTTTGGAATCACGTGATGTCATTAATTGCAGAAGACAAAGAAACCCAATGTGCTGTTTTTGAGGTTTTGGATGAAGATATCGGGCAAGACAAGCGTTTGGGGATAGCAATATTACCTCTGATTGACCTTGAACCCGAAACCGAAAAAGAAGTCGAATTGAGACTGCAACCGTCACTCGATATGCTCAAGATTAAAGATAAAAAGGACAGAGGAACTCTTACAATCAAGGTAAACTATTGAGTAAATTACTATTTTACCCCTAAACAATTTTTTTGGTGATTTTTGTCCCTGTGGTTGTCAGATTTCATTTTTTCGTCAATTTTGACCTGAAATTACCAGAATACCCTTATTTTTAATTTCGCTGGAAAAAATTGACCTGCTAAAGGAAAGGAATTAAAACAATAGATAAATTAAAATCAAGGGTATTTTAGTAATTTTATGTCAAAATGGACAAAATTCACAAAATAATGCAGAATTTGAAACACCATAGGGACAATTTCTGTAATTTACTCTAAACTATTAATATTAAAAAAATAAACTATTAATATATATTCGTTCATATAGGTTAAGTATCATCATTTTACAAAAGAAGAGCAAGATGAAGCAATAGAACAGGAGAAGAAGATTCTAGAAGAGAAAAAGAGACTTAAAGCAGAAGGAGTCATAGGAAGCAATTGATGGTGCGGCCGGGTTTGTTGGTTCAGGTGTTGGGCTTGTGGGCACGGGTGTTGGGCTTGTTGGAAGTGGGCTTGGGGCTGTTGGTAGTGGGCTCAGTAAAGCTGGAAAGTTTATGGGCCGAAGCATCACTGGAATCAGTGCTTCTAAAAAGAGTGGTGCATTGACCCCGGTTAACTATGTTGAAGAAAACGGGGGTGCTAAACCAAGTTAGTTAACCGGGGTTAGTTGTTAGTATATATGTTGTTTATTAATGTGAAGAATTGTTTTTCTTATGATCTGTAAATCAATTGATGCTTCAATTCAGTGTAATACTATTTTGTTAATGTTGATATTGAAATGATGCTTTCAAATTTCTGGTTTTCTGTACTAATTGTGTGATTATCTGTTACATCTATTATAATAGAGAATTGATAATGGTACCACAACTTTTAATGCTTATACCATACTGTACAGATTTTACAGCTAACTGTACACGTATTTAAAGCATTAGATGTGATACATGTATTAAAAGTTGTGGTAGGAATATCACCCCCTATTATAATATTTTTAAAGTTATGTTATTTGTCTCGATAAAATACCATTTTAGATGTGAATGTATATCTAAACATTATGCAATCTTTAAATCATATGTAGAGACAAGAAGAAATGAATGCGATAACATATAGCAACATACCTCTGTTTTTATAAAAGGTTATTCTTATTTATAACAGGCTCCTCGGGTGACCGAGAATTGTTCGTGATGTACGAGATCTAATTGTTGATCGAACTCGTGAACATTAGGAGGTAATCAAATATATCATACAATGGCTTCATTGATTTAGAGTTTGTTAGCTTGAATTTGCTTCAAAGGTGCTGATAATATTTTGGGAAGAATGAGTGATTGAACGATGGCTTCATTGATTAGAGTTTTTTCTTTCTTCCTATTAATAGGTTTAGTTAAAACTGCAAATGAAGAATCATAGGAATTAAAGGGTTTCTCCTATAAAAATGCATAAAAGCCGACCAGTTATAAGATTTTTAGTAGCCTATCTCCTAATTGGTGGCGGATCAGGAAAAAAAAATATAAGGGGTGTAACCAATTACACATTTTTTGTCGGGGTGTTATCTGCACTAATAAAAATAAATTAAAAATTTTAACATCATTTTAACACTTTTTAAAAAACTTTAAGGAGTTGCACGGGCAGGTCCTAATTGTCATTAACATTAACGTTTGAAAGCTTCATTTGAGATCGAACAATGTGTGTCAGATAAAAGAAGTGTTTAATTAATCAGAAAAATAAAATAAAATAAGGTTTTGAGTATCTAGTCCCTCCTTCATAATAACACAAAAATCCAATAGTCGTGATATTGTTAATAATTTTGTTTTGGATTTTTTTGTTGCATGATTGTCTCTTTTGTTAAATTATAACATGTCTGAATGTTATGTTTCACTGTTTTTTCGGTTGTTTTGTTACCAAAATAAATATCTTTTTAATTATACGGACAATAGCTGTGACAAAATTGTATTTTATGGGAAATAAAGTGTGTAATATTGTAGTGAAGGATAAGATAAACATATAGAGAAAATGTATATATTCCTAATATTAATGTCTACTTGTATTAATGTTACTCACTTAGATAAATATAAAAATTAAACAATAATATAATATCGTGAGAGAAAATGGGATTGACTATTAGGAGTTTAGGAAACCCTATAATTCTATTGGGACACCCCATAATTTCATAATTTCATAATTAGTAATTATTTTTGTAGCTGCCACTAAACTCCGGCGCTAACCACCACCCTACCAACTAACTCACATTGGAATCAACTGACCGCCGTCACCGCTCGCTCCGCCACCACCAACTCGCCCCACCAACTAACTCATCCACCACCATCGTATATTCCGCTCACCACCACCACTGTCGACCACTAGTTTTAAGTTAAAAAAAATCTAGATAACCATGTTAATTAATTATCTGTGATCATAATTTCTAAGATTTAACTTTAATTGGGATGTTTATTTGGTAGTGACGGGTGTCCAAATAGTAGCACTCAGAGAAAATTAGTAGACTATGTATTTCAAAAAACATATTATTACCTCAAATTACTCTACCCTTCGATAATAACAATGTTTTAATTTGGGTTCAATATCAAATTAGTTCTTTACTCCGAGCCCACCAGAAATCCAAGTCGGAAACTATTTTTTTGTCTGGCCGGGTACGCCTCTCCTTACGTGTCACGTACACACACAATGTGTCTATGTGCTACATAACTTTATTTAAGGTTCTAGCACGTCAAGACACGTAATATATATGGAAATCAATTAACTGTACAAACCAATTGAGTGATCAAGCTACCTCGAGTCTAGCTAGTAACTGCTAATTAACATGATTTTTCTGCATCCTCATGGGATAGATTGATTGAAAACTAAGTGATTATTAATTAATTTGTACAAAAATATTGAAACTGGATGCTTTAGTAAGATATTCATTTCAAGTTCTCTCATTATGTAATTAACTTTCATTGTGGAGCCAATTTGAGAAGGCTTCAAGGGTATTCATGTCTGCTCTATAATGTTTCTGAGTGAACTCTAGGAAACTTGACCATGTAAAATCTGGATACATTCTCATCATCTGGTTATCGAGCAATTCTTTTGGCGGGCAGACAATTTTGTCCATTCTTGGAGACAGAAAGAACGCGAGAGACTTTCGTGTTGTATGGTTGTTCACAACCGCTCTATGTAAGCAACTCTTGTATATTCCGTTTGATAATGCCTACGAGAAAAAAACCCTAATTTCAAGATCCACATTTAAAACTATGGCATGGATCGCGAGTTTAATATATATTTAAAACTTCTAGCTAGTTATAATTTGGTATTGTATACATGCACTTAATTACCATGAACGTGTCTCCAATATTGATGACGAAAGCTTCGGAACATGGAGCAATGGAGTGCCATTTTTCATCCACAAAAACTTCGAGCCCGCCAACATTATCTTGATGAAGAATGGTTAGAGATGTCGGATCACAATGAGGACCAGTTCCAAGTGTTTGATCGGGTTTTTGGCAAGGTGGATAGTAGTTTAATCTCATTATGGAATCATTTTCTTCGTAGAAATCCCTAAAAAAGGATTGACCGACTCCAAGGCTCATTCCTAGAAGCTCCATGATAGCGAGCGAAAGTTTGTTCATAGCGTCACAATATTCTTGACAAACTCTCCTAAATAAGTTAGTATTAGTTTTCATATAATTAAGTAGCAATTATAAATTAGGGAGTTGATGCATGTTTTGGTACCCGAAATGGCTAAAATCTTCTCCCATCACATTCAAGCAGTAATTTTGAACCAAGTCTTGTGGATCCGATGAATACCTAAAAGAAAGTGTTTCTTTCCATGGAAGCTTGGAGGAGAATCTATTAGTGAAGCTACTTGCATATCCACAATACTCGCCAACTTTTCTTTGAACCCTTTGCTTCTCCAAAAGTGGCATTTCAAAGAAATGATCCACCATCTTGTGAGCTTCATTTATCAACCTTGAATCGATACCATGGTTAACAACTTGAAAGAACCCGTGTTTTCGACACGTGGAGTCAACTACTCGAGCTGCATTGGACATTGAAAGCGGTTCGCCGGACAGGAAGCCGTTTAGGTCAATGGGAGGAACATGAAGTTGCGGTGGTGGTAGCTCATGGCGGGGCTTTTCGTCCTCCGGCCATACGAATTGTTGGGGTATGCTTGTTTCATTTTGAAGAAATGATGCATCAAAGATTAAAGGGTTTTGTCTAAATTTTGTTTCTTTTTTGGGCGAAAGAGATGGTGAAGGAAGAAGAAAAGGAGGCATTGGTGTGTTTTTTTTCCTGAATTGATATAATCGATCAATATATTTGCTGAAATGGTTAGTATGACCTTATAGGATTCATCATCATCAATCTATATATACATATACGTGTGTACATGTATATTTTGAGGAGAGAGAGACGTGTTAAGAAAAAGAATGAAAGGGGATTTGAACTTTGAAGCAAGTTTGAGAGAAAGAAGGAGAAAAGGCCAAAGACCGTTCATTGGGGAAATCATTAACAAAATTAGGTATATTTCTAGACTATCATCTTGCAATATTTTACTCATTTTTTTTCACTTCATGTATGCATAATTGTTGGAACAAAAACACAGATCAACTTGATACTGACGCTGCAGTTAGTACTGACAATAATTAGTACTGATGGGGCAGAACATGTTACTACTGATGAAGTTGATACTGGTGTATACTATAACTAAAGTTTACTACTGATCATGCAAAGATTGAAGATACTACTGATCTTAGTAGTTACTACTGACGATGGTTTCTGGACTTACTACTGATCACCAGACTTACTACTGATGTTACATATTTACTACTGGTGATGAGTTTTACTACTGATACGCGTTTTTGAATAATATCAAGTCCAAGATCTTCGTAGAGATAGTTATAGAATGTAAATCAATGTATATTTTATTATTCGATGTAAATCAAAGTCCTAGAATAACTAGGGTAAATAGTTTAGCTTCAAGGACTATTATAAATAGTTCCTTACGAATTGTAAACGTACGTGTGTATTGTTAACTCAATAATATACATTGAAGCTTTTTGTGAAACTGTGTTCTTAATACTTTCGCATATTATTTACAGTTCATTGTTCTTAATTACATTGATATAGTGTTGATCCCCTGCAACTTCTATATTCAATTAGATCTAAAGTGTTTATTAACTTGTCTATAGTTAATCGATCCTGACAAGTGGTATCAGAGCTTATTGGTTCTAGATCTACTATTTGTTAAGAACAACAAAAAGTTTTAATCTTTAAAACACACACATTGTTAATCATGTCGGATAACAATGAAAGCACTCAGGCCAATAAAATCCCTATACTCACTCCCAACAACTTTGGGATGTGGAAGAATCGTATTAAGCAATACATGCTTATTACAGATTATTCTATGTGGGAAGTTGTCCTTGAAGGAAACAAAACTGGTCCTGGTCAAGCAAGCAGCTCTGCAACTGAGGCAGACAAACTCAAGTGTGAGAAGGAAAAGAAGGACAAGGGCATCGAACTCAAAGCTCTAAGCACTCTCCTACTGGCCATTCCTAACGATTATCAACATCTCTTTATTGAGTATGATGATGCTAAGGTACTATGGGAAGCACTGGAGAAGAGATTTGTTGGGACCAAGAGCACCAAAAGGAACATGAAGTCTGTTCTCAAACAAGACTTTGAAAATTTCAAAGGAAAACCCAATGAAACACTCACTCAAGTGTTTGACAGATTCAACAAGCTAATTGGTGAACTTAACCAGGTTGGGGTTAAGATGGATCAAGAAGATGTCAACATGAACTTCCTAAGATCTCTTAGTGAAGAATGGGCCATGTATACAGTGGTATATAGACAAAGAGACGCTCTAGAAGAAAAAGAGTTGGATGAACTCTACAATGATCTCAGAGTATTTGAAACTGAGGTAAACCAAAAGAACCCTTCTATTTCTTCTAATAATGCTGCATTTGTCTCTAGTACAGGTCAAGGTCAGGAAACCTTCACAGGAAAGGCTGCAGATTCTGAGGATGCTGCAAGAGAATCCTTCTTCACTAGTCATGTGCATACTGCATTGATTAGTGATGACTTGGAACAATTGAACCCAGATGATCTTGAGGAGATGGATCTTAAATGGCAGATGGCTATGCTGAGCCTAAGGACAAAAAGATTCTTAAAGAGAACTGGTAGGACAAGCCTCAACTTCAACAAAGGTGACAAAGCCGGATTTGACAAAACTAAAGTCAAATGTTACAACTGTAACAACCTTGGTCACTTTGCAAAAGAATGTCCTCAGCCAGACAAAATATCAAAATCAACTGCCCTTGTATCACAACAAGGACAAGGCTATGACTGGAGCTTCCAAGCAGAAGAGCATGCTCAAAATCAAGCTCTCATGGCCTTTACTGACACCAAAACTGAGGTAAAACCTAAACCTTGTACTTCTGAATGTGCTAAAATTATTAAAAACTTAGAAAAAGAAAACACTAAATTAAATGAAGATTTAGCAAAAGCAGTGAGAAGAAATCATGAATTTGATGGTGTGATTACTGATCAAGAACATCAAATAAAGGTGTACCAGATGATTGATCAAAGGATAAAAGAAGAATTGCTTCAGGCTGTGGATGAGAAAGAATTTTATGAAATAAAAAATAAAGAACTAACAAGTAAATTAGAAGAATGTCAGCTTGAAATTGAACAAAATAAATTAACAATTAAAAAGTTTGAAAGAAGCACTAAAATTCTTGATGAATTAACTAATAATCAAACTACAGAAAAGGTTGTTCATGGGGTGGGATATCATGCTGTACCACCTCCATATAAAATCATTCCACCACTTAAAAACAGCTCAGAAAGAATCATTAATGAATTAAAAACTGAAAATCAAACTGAATCACATAATGAAACATCTGAATCAAATGATTCTTCTGATGATGATCAATCAATTGAATTTACAATCTCTCAAACTGAATCACCAAAATCAATTGATACAAGTTTTCACACAGCTCAAAGTCCAAATGAATCTCCTAAATATAATGCAGAAAATATACCTAAAATTCTAAAAAGGGGAAATCAAAGAAACAGAAATCAACTTTTAGAACAAAGAAAAATCATAAAGGCTCAAGATAATAAATTAAAATGTGTTATTTGCAACAAAGTGAACCATTTAGCAAAGGATTGTCATTTCAATCCAATAAACTGCAAAGAGTTAAAGGAATTTAAAATTTTTAAAGAAAATGCAAAAACTCAAAAGTTAAAAGATACTACTGGTCCTTCAGTAGTAAATAAAATTAAAACTCCAATTGCTGAAACTCCAAGATTTGGAAGAAGTGCACCAAGATTTGTGCAAACCAGAAGAGTTGGAAGCCCAAAGAACATCAATTACTTCAAGAACAATGGAAAATCCAATCAAAATAAACAATATTTTAAATTTTCCAACACCAGTAAGAACTTTAACAACTTTACTACTGGTGTTAACCCTAATTATAATGCTGTATGGTACCAGTACAAGAATACTACTGGTAAAAACCCTAATTACAAAAATACTACTGCTCCCAAAACAACTTTCAAAAATACTACTGGTGTCAACCCTAAAAACACTACTGGTCATTCTAAACATGGTAAGTACCCAAATACTACTGGTCCATCAGTAGTAAAGCATTCAAAAGCAAAAATTCACGGGTACAAACCAAGATCAGTAGGAAATTCTCACACCAGTAATACTTTCAAAAGGGCAGTAATAAAACAAAACACCAGTAATAAACAAGTATGGGTACCAAAAGTGTTTAAAGTTAAATCTCCCAAAGCTTATTTCTCAAAGGATGAACCCAAGACATATAAAGCTTGGGTTCCCAAACTTAACTAATCCTTTACTCACTTGTGCAGAGCATTCAGATCCCAGAAGAAGGAAGAACATGACATATTGATAGTGGATGCTCAAGGCACATGACTGGAAATCTGCAAATTCTTAAAGATTTCAAGTCATTTGATGGAGGATATGTGGCTTTTGGTGAGAATCCCCAAGGAGGTAAGATTACAGGTAAAGGTACTGTTACTAATGGAAAAATTACCTTTGATGATGTATTTTATGTAGCTGAACTAAAATACAATCTTGTCAGTGTGTCTCAAGTTTGTGATAAAAAGAACAAAATTCTTTTCACAGACATTGAGTGCATCATTCTTTCTCCTGACTTTATTTTAGATGAAAAATATGTTGTTTTAAGAACTCCAAGGAGAAACAATGTGTATTGCCTAGATATAGGGGGAGAACTCATTTCTACAAATGAGGTCAACTGTTTTATATCCAAGGCAAACACCACTGAATCAGAACTATGGCATAGAAGGATGTGTCACACAAATTTTAAAAACATGAACAATTTAGTAAAAAGAAATCTGGTCATTGGACTACCTCAAAAACAATTCATGTGTGATCATCACTGTGTTGCATGCCTAAAAGGTAAACAACACAAGACTTCTCATAAGTCCAAAACTGTGAACTCTATTTCGGTTCCTTTGCAGCTCTTACATATGGACCTATTTGGACCTACAAATGTAATGAGTATTGAAAAGAAACAATATTGCCTTGTTATTACTGATGACTTTTCCAGATATACATGGGTTTTCTTTCTCAGGACAAAGGATGAAACAAGTGAACTCATAAAGAACTTAATTGTCAAACTGGAGAACACATCTGATCAAAAAGTTAAAGCCATAAGATGTGATAATGGCACAGAATTTAAAAATGCTAACTTAATTAACTTTTGTGATCTTAAAGGTATTGACAGGCAATACAGCTCTCCTAGAACTCCACAACAAAATGGTGTAGCTGAAAGAAGAAATAGAACCATCATTGAAGCAGCAAGATCAATGCTTGCAGACTCAAAATTACCAATTACTTTTTGGGCAGAAGCTGTTAATACTGCTTGTTATGTTCAAAACAGAGTATTAATAGTGAAGCCACATTTTAAAACACCATATGAACTTTTTAATAAAAGAAAACCTTCCATAAGCTTTCTAAAATCATTTGGTTGTCCTTGTACTATTTTGATTACAAGAGAACAAATTGGTAAGTTTGACTGCAAATCTGATGATGGAATCTTTGTGGGATATTCTACTCAAAGCAAATCATATAGAGTATTCAACAAAAGACTAAGGATAATTGAAGAAAGCATCAATGTATCCTTTAATGAAAATGTACCTAATGAACAAGGAAATGATCCAGATTGGCTATTTGACATAGACAACCTAACCAAATCCTTTAATTCTAACATGAATTTCAATGCAGGTAATTCAAATTGTCACAATCAAAAGGAAGGAACATCATCAGTTAATACTGGTCAAGAGGAAATGAGATACATTGTAGTTAATACTGCTCCAAAAGTTAATACTGATGTCAGTAATAACTCAAGTTCTGGAACCAGTAGTAACTCTGAGAATGAGGACAGTAGTAATTCAAATACTACTGATACCAGTAATAGTACTCAAAATACTACTGGTCCCAACATTAACCTAGATTCTCAAGATACTACTGATGCCAGTAACAACAATAATACTACTGATCTCAATGAAGACAATAGCAGTAGTAACACTGACCAAGATGATGATGAACCAAACTTCAATGACAATGAAGGATCACCAGAAGAACAATTGCTTGAGACAAATGAGTCAAATCTTGAAAATCAACTAGTAGTTGATAAAACTACAACCACAAGGACTCAGAAAAACCATCCATTAGACCTTGTTCTAAGTGATGTTAACTCACCACTTCAAACAAGAAGCAAATTAAATAAAAGTCTAACTGTAAACATGTGTAATATAAGTCTTATTGCTAATGAGTGTATGTTTGAATGCTTTTTATCTCAGGATGAACCAAAGAAGATCCAACAAGCAATGAAGGACTCAAACTGGATTGAGGCAATGCAAGAAGAACTCCTTCAATTCAAGTTACAAGCTGTTTGGACACTTGTACCTCTACCCAAAGGAAAAAGAGCCATTGGAACAAGATGGATCTTCAGAAACAAGAAAGATGAAAGAGGTATAGTGATCAAACACAAAGCCAGACTTGTAGCACAAGGATACACTCAAGAAGAAGGAATAGACTATGATGAAGTATATGCTCGTGTTGCTAGAATTGAAGCTATAAGAATATTTCTAGCATATGCTTCATTCAAAAAGTTCAAAGTCTATCAAATGGATGTGAAGAGTGCATTCCTATATGGGAAGATTGAAGAAGAGGTCTATGTTTGCCAACCTCCAGGTTTTGAAGATCCAAAACATGGTGATTATGTGTTCAAATTGGATAAAGCTCTGTATGGCCTACATCAGGCACCAAGAGCATGGTATGACACATTATCATCATACCTATTGAAGAACAAC
Source organism: Calendula officinalis (assembly GCA_963853835.1). NCBI lineage: Eukaryota > Viridiplantae > Streptophyta > Magnoliopsida > Asterales > Asteraceae > Calendula > Calendula officinalis. The sequence continues at coordinate 3,071,775 of OY970830.1, read as the reverse complement.
TTTAAAAGAGGAGCCATTGATAAAACTTTGTTTACAAAGAAAGTCAAAGATGATATACTACTGGTACAAATTTATGTAGATGATATCATCTTTGGCTCAACCAATGATTTATTATGCAAAGAATTTGAAGAACTAATGCAAATTAAATTCAAGATGAGCTCTATGGGTCCAATGAACTTCTTCCTTGGACTCCAAGTTAATCAAAGAACAGATGGTATTTTGATAAATCAATCAAAATATGTAAAAGACATCTTGGAAAAGTTTGACTTGAAAGACAGTAAGAGTGCAAGTACACCAATGGAAACACACAAACACGTACATCCTGATGTTGAGGGGGAGGATGTAGATGAACACTTATATAGATCAATGATAGGCTCTTTGATGTACTTAACTGCATCAAGACCTGACATTATGTATAGTGTTTGTGTGTGTGCAAGATATCAAGCAAGACCTAAAGAACTACACTTGCAAGCTGTTAAAAGAATATTCAGATACTTGAAAGGCAAACCATCACTAGGTCTATGGTATCCACATGACTCATCATTTGAACTCATAGCCTACACAGATAGTGACTATGGAGGAGAATGTCAAGATAGAAAGTCTACTACTGGTGGATGTCAATTCTTTGGATCAAGACTGGTGTCATGGCAATGTAAGAAGCAAACAAATGTATCAACATCAACTGCTGAAGCAGAGTATGTAGCTGCATCTGCTTGCTGTGCTCAAGTACTGTGGATTCAAAATCAGCTTCTAGACTTTGGTATCTCTATCCTTAAAACTCCTATTTTTATTGATAATCAAAGTGCTATTAGTATTGTGAATAATCCAGTAAAACACTCAAAAACTAAACACATTGAAATAAGATTTCACTTTATAAGAGATTGTAATGAAAAGAAATTAATCAAAGTAGTTAAAATCCATACTGATGATCAATTAGCAGATCTTTTTACAAAAGCATTTGATGTAGGAAGATTCAACTTCTTGGTTAGCAGTATTGGAATGATTTTGATAACTTAAAATCTCACTTAAAATCATGTGTAAAGTTATTGTTGTAAAATATTATTTATTTACTTAAGTGTTTTACTACTGGTACATCTGTACTACTGGTGTGTAGGCATGTGCATAAAATACTACTGGTAGTTAAATACTACTGGTGTGTATTAGGTATACATGAATACTACTGATGTTCAGTACTACTGGTATTCACATATACTACTGGTCTTGGGTGTTAGTAGTTACTACTGATGTCTATAGTTACTACTGATGTCAAAATCCTTAGTCACTACTGATGTTAGTAGATACTACTGACGTTTTACTACTGATATCTTACTTACTACTGGTCTTTCAGAAACACAATTACCAAACTAACCCCCATGAAAATAACCGTTATGTTATGATTCGAAGGACATTTTAGTAGTTTTGCAGGTTAAATCGAAAGATATAAAAGGCGGCAGTCGATTAGTTTAGCATTATCTTCACTTCGATTTGCTAAATCCTCTCGATAAACCCTAGCTTGCGATCAAAAACCCTTCGTCAATAACAAAATTCACTCCTGTTCTTCACAAAATTCAACAAAAATGGCAACTCTAAAATCTTTAAATATTCAAACCGAGCTTAAATATTCAGAATTTCACAACATGTGTGCCTTCCTAAAGAATCCCGACGGCACAAAAGATTTTCGACCGGTCGTCAAGTTCTTGAGAAATTCCTATATACAGTTTGCTTTAACTGTAAAACCAACATCATATCAACAGCACTTGGTGGATTTCTGGACCAATGCTGAGCAAACGGAAGGAACAACCGCATCAATGATCAAATCACAAGTAGATGGCAAGCATATCACAGTAACAGAACAATCAATCAGACACCATCTACAACTTCACGATGATTCAGGTATGTCTACTCTTCCTAAGGAATACATTGCTGAAATTTTACAAAAAATGGGTTATGAGGGAAGACTCAATATAGTAACCTTTCAAAAGGTTCTTCTCTCCCCACAATGGAAATTCTTAGTTCACACTATTCAGCATTGTATTTCTCCAAAAAGAAGTACTTGGAATGAGTTTAATAAGGCAATAGCCTCTGCTGTTGTCTGTTTATCCACAGACCAAGTATTTAATTTTTCTCAAATGATTTTTGAAGGTATGTTGGGAAATCTTAGTTCTTCCAAATTTTTAATGTATCCCAGATTTTTACAACATATCATAAATTGTGAATTACAAAACTTGTCAACTCCTAAAAACATTTTCATACTACCTGAGTTGAACAAGAAAGTTTTCTCAAATATGAGAAAACATTTTAAATTTTCGGGCAATGAAACCCCTTTGTTTCCTAACATGATCAAAGATCAAACTCAAATTGGAGATGGTTCAACCATTGCTACAACCCAAGTTGAACCTCAACCCACTCCATCACCCCCAAATACAGCCCAAACACCACCCCAACTAGCCACTCAATCACCAGCCCAAACAGAAGTCCTGAATGTGTCCCAGGAACTTGATTTAAATCTGCAGAGTGCTACTCTTCACTCTGTGGAAGACCTACCAGATAAAACCAAAAATATTTCCACACTTTACAAAAGAAAGAAATCTTTAAATGACACCAGGGGACACATTGAGTCAAACCCCAGGCTCCAAGAGTTGTCCTCCAAGGAGGAGAGAGGACATGAGGCGAGGGCTTTCACTACTGATGCCCCAAAGGTGGGTGCACAGGACAGTGAAAACATCTTTAGGACCCAGACCTCGGCAACTTTGAGTGATGACTCATTTGAGGAGTTACTCAAAGGACCCCGGTGCCAAGAAACCACAAGGGGGGCATCTCTGCTTCTTCTAGGAAGAAGAGAATGTCTAAAAGACCCATTTCATCACCAAGAAGTGATGAGGGCAGACCTATGGATTTGACGGACAGGATGGAAAACCTTCAAACCAATGTACCTGTTAGTGAGCCCGATGATCTTGCTAGATGGAGTGAGGGCAGTATTAAAATCAACCAATTGACGGAAAAAGTGGATTCTCTTGAATCCACTGTACAAGATTGCCTTACATATCTTACAAACCAAGGAAAAACCATGGCTGCTATGAAAAGACATGTCAATACCATCAACAAGAGAATGAGATTATATGAGCACAGGCTTCATCAACAAACCAAAATCATCAGAAAATTGAAGAAGAAAATTGATGATAGTGAGGCTCCACCAGTTGAGCTCACTAAGGGGGAGAAGGATAACATACAAACCATGATTGATGAATCAATTGCAGCAGCAGCATCCTCTCTCCTCAATTTAAAAGAAACAAAAGTTGATGAAGGCCCAGAAATGATGGTTACTGAAGATGAGCCAATTACTACTGCTCCTATGGAAGAACAAGCTGATAAAGAAGTATCACTAGTAAAACCTACTACTGATATCATAGCAGTAGTAAATGAAGAAACGGCAGCAAACACTACTGATGTCCTATCAGTAGTAATCTCTGAAGACATACCAGCAGTAACTACCTTAGTTACTACTGATGACATTATTGAGCTGCCACCACTACTAGAACCTAAAGTGATACTTCCACCATCTCCAAAAAGAAAAACAACACAAATGGTGGTGAAAGATATTGATGATGGTGTAAATTGGTTAGAAGTTGATGAATGCTCCCTGCATCCACATCCTAAAATACTTCCCATATCACAGATACATTACTATGGTCCCAAATTTGTCCTTGAATCTGAACCAGATAAAAAGAAAGATAACTATATAGGAAAGGGAAAGGAAGTTGCTGATGAAGACCAACCTAACAGAGCACAAGGTCATGAAATGGTCAACAAAATCAATTATGCCAAATCAGCCAAACAGGATAGGTGGAAGGTTAAGAGAACAAAATACTTAAAGAAGGTTGAAGTCTCTCTAGCACATGAAAACAAAAGATTAGCAGAAAGGGCTAGAATATTGAGACAACCATTCACAGAAATCAAATTGGCAGATATAGCAGATATATCAAAACTGCCACAATTTAAGCAAAAGATCAAAACTAAACAAGTTGCTGAAACAAGAAAAGAACTACAAAGAAAAGAACTAGACAAATTTAGACAACTTGAATATGAAACACTAGAACTTCTTGAAGCACAAGTACAAGAATGCAAAGAACAGAAGGCTGATATGCCAGAACAATTTGCAGAGAAAAAGAAAGAAATGATCACATTCTTGAAATCAAGAGGTCACAACATAAAGGCCTTTGGAAGAATGAAGTTGATCAATTTAATTGAAAAGTACTGTGTAGAGAAGAAGAAGGATCTTACTGAGCAAGATATTAATGAGAAGTACACCACTAAACTTGAACAGATAGACTCCAAAGAAATGAAAGAAAGAAAAACAATAACTGGAGAATCATCTGGTGTATCCTCTCAAACTTCAAAGAAAAGGAAGACAATTTCTACTGAACTTGAACAACCAAAGAAGAAATTACAAATGGTTCAAGTTTATGATCTTCCTGTTGCTCCCCTACAAAATAATCCAATCATCAACTGGAGATATATAGATGATATGATTGAGATTATCAGAGAAGATAAGGTCATACAAAGATTCAGAGCTTGGAAACCTTTGGTCATGTCTCTAACCAGAAGTGACATTATCAAGATGTTGATCATTGGTAAACCAAGAATGACTAAAAAGAACAGGAAGAATTCAGCTGCAGGCTATCTTACTGAAATGATTGATGCTGCTTTCTATCCAGAAAATTATTCAGAGAAGTTTACAAATCCAGAGAATGTTCAAGCCTGGAATGTGCTGCCAACTGTCAATATGTATTTTTTTGAATATACAAGTAAGAAATGTGACCTATTCCTTTATGAGAAAGAGTATCCTCATTCTGAGAAAACTCTTTATCAACTTTGGTGCATGAACTTTATTAAACCACATGATGCTGTGATGCTCCAAAACAAATTGAATGAATTTGTTAAAAGAATCAGCAAATATATTATTGCAAAAAGAAATAAAAGGAACCAACAGACTTTAGAAGGTGATCAGAAAAGAGCAAAGCTGTTGGAAGAAAAGAAAAAGAATAAGTAAAAAGAAACTTAGTTGATTGAAAGATAATCAATAAGTTTAGGGGGAGATTGTTGGAACAAAAACACAGATCAACTTGATACTGATGCTGCAGTTAGTACTGACAATAATTAGTACTGATGGGGCAGAACATGTTACTACTGATGAAGTTGATACTGGTGTATACTATAACTAAAGTTTACTACTGATCATGCAAAGATTGAAGATACTACTGATCTTAGTAGTTACTACTGACGATGGTTTCTGGACTTACTACTGATCACCAGACTTACTACTGATGTTACATATTTACTACTGGTGATGAGTTTTACTACTGATACGCGTTTTTGAAGAATATCAAGTCCAAGATCTTCGTAGAGATAGTTATAGAATGTAAATCAATGTATATTTTATTATTCGATGTAAATCAAAGTCCTAGAATAACTAGGGTAAATAGTTTAGCTTCAAGGACTATTATAAATAGTTCCTTACGAATTGTAAACGTACGTGTGTATTGTTAACTCAATAATATACATTGAAGCTTTTTGTGAAACTGTGTTCTTAATACTTTCGCATATTATTTACAGTTCATTGTTCTTAATTACATTGATATAGTGTTGATCCGCTGCAACTTCTATATTCAATTAGATTTAAAGTGTTTATTAACTTGTCTATAGTTAAATCGATCCTGACAATAATGCACCCATGCGTATATATGCAACCTTTTAAAAGGAAGGAACTTGAGGAGCATCAAATACATGCATTGACATTTGCCGTTTATTAGTCCTAAGCTATGTTGTGTATTATGATTAGTTTAGGGTTCTAAGGCTGTCTTGTCTTTAGTATTGATTTTTGCATATGAACAAATACGTAGGAGTTTATTGTCTTGAAAAGTCTTATAATTAAATTATAATAAATGTGCCCGAGTATCAAAATCTTGAAAAATAAATATTCGAAATACTAACTAATTTTGTACTTTTGTTGGTTTAATAACGAATAAATGATAATTAGAAAGTGGTGACTTTATTTGAAGACGGTAAATATTCTGTTGGGGGGGGGGGGGGGGGGGGGGGGGGAACAAATTCTTTCATAAGTGAATACATTTTAATTCATAGTAAATGTGACATTATTTGCGTGTAAATAGACTCAATCTATAGACATTTTCAATCTTTCAGATTTCATTAATGGGTCAACTAGGGAAAAGAAACATTTGGGCGTAGTCATCCTTTCGACTTTCGGGTCAATCTGGAGATACAAAAACGCCATGGTCCTTGAGTCCAAAAAGGCGAAAAGCCTCGCATATAATGATTTACTAGGAGATGATGTGAAATTAATTTATAGCTTTCAATTAATAGTAGGGATAAAAATGTAAATTTAGATTGGATAGATTAGATATCAATCCACGATTCATGTAATTTCTTGTTAAGACTTTTTCTAGCTCATTGCTAGATTTTTAACAATTCTTTTTTCCATTCAAAAAAATATATATGCAAAATCGATGTGAAAGGAAATGCGACATAAATGTTTGTGAAATTGCTAAATTTTGAACTCTCTTTGTTTAAAATCAATCATTAACATACTAATAATTAAGTGAGTGCCATCCCTATACCACTCTGTTTACCTTGTACCTAGATGGTCTACCTACGGAAAAACAGAATTATGGTAAAATTCCGAAATGTAGCATAGACATCAAACCAACAAGTTCGAGCTTGGTTGATGTATTAATGGTTTGCAATTTCCTTCAACCCAATAATTGAGAGTTTTGTGGAAGACAGAGCTATATCAAAAGGTTGTGTATAATTTGCTTTAATAAAAGTTGCCATAATGAGACAACTAAATCAGAAAAGGACCGTGAAGAAAACAAGAAATGATGTCTACTTTAAGAATTCTTCATAGGGATGCAAATTTGACCCGCGGGTACCCGAGTCTTACGGGGCGGGTATTACCCGTCTAAGGGGGTAACGGGTCGGGTATGGATTTAAATTTCATACCCGAGAGCGGGTACGGGTCGGGCACGGGTTTTATAATACCCGCACCGTTTATACCCGACCCGAATATATATATTAATTTGTATTTTTTTTAATACAGGTTTAGCCCACTAGTCACTTCTCAAACTTAGCTCAACTTTTAATCTCTCATTAGCCCAATCTAATAGTGGTTAAAATCTGACCCGTCTCTCGTTAGTCCATTACGTATTGAATGAATTAAGCCCGAACGAACTAAGAGTATTAAAAGTTTTAGCTATTTTGTTTAATTTTTTTATTGAACGGGTACCCGTCGGGTTCCCCGTACCCGGCGGGGATTTTTCTACCCGAACCCGATGGGGATTTGACCGGGTACGGGGCGGGTACGGGTATGTAAATAGCGGGTCAGGTACGGGTACGGGTTTTGCGGTACCCGCTATTACCCGTACCCATTTGCATCTCTAATTCTTCATCGTACAATCAAGACTTTACCCATAATCAGTACGTACGTCAATCACCGCTGATTATTGACTGGCCCACAAGATTTCATATTACCTATTTACATGTTTTATAAACAAAGTATGTTTAAATGGTATATTTAGAAAGGGAAAAGTGAATGGGTAGTTATTACATACGTAGAATTATTCAAAACTAGGTTTTTTGTTAAATATTTTTTATAACTCAACATATAAACTCATTAGTATATCAAATGTATTAAAGCCCATCTAAAACTCATCACTTATCTTGAATCTTAATTATGTTTTTGTTAAAATCATGTTTCAAGTTTTATGTTTTTTGAAATGGTGTTTATATTGAATGCATTTCATGTGTGTGTGTATAGTTTTTTTATTGTATAAGTATTCTAATATGGTGGGAAAGTGACAAAACTTTCATAAAAAACAATTGTTTCAAGTTTTTTAACCAAAATTATATATTTATGGGTGGTTCCACACCTAAATTATGTACATGATAACCACACTCCCTATCCCCATTTAGGAATGATCCATGCGGATTAAAATTGTTTGGAAGTTAAGTTAAGAACTCCATACCTGCCAAGAGGGTGTGGGTTTTATATTATATTCTCATTGTCGTTCCCTCTCATAGCAATTCCAATACCCATAATTATTCCCGACAACAAAAAAAAACAATTGTTATTCATTTATACTCCCTCCGTCCCACAAAAAACTTCTCATTTGGCTTTTGCACAAGTTTTTAGGTGATAGTTAGTTGTGGGGTCATTGATAATACTTTTGATTAAAATATAATATTGGGTTGGAGAGAGAAAAATAGTTAGTCAATATTAGTGGTGTGGTCTTTAGTAATAATAGTTTTTTATTGTGTGAAGCCCATCAAATATGAGAAATGAGAAGTTTTTTTGTGGGACAAAAAATTAGAGTGAAATTAGAAGTTTTTTGTGGGACGGAGGGAGTATAATGAATATAAGATCTCCATTGACGAATGCATACTATAAATTACGAGTTTTTCTAATATATGTAATAGGTAAGGCGAGCGTGGTGCAGGAATCGAACTGAACCAAACTGAAATCGAAAAATGAAGAATTTTCAAAACCGAACTGATTACATGTTTTCGGTTTAGGTTTAGTTTATTAGCCCAAATGTTCATCCATATTCGAGGACCGGACCGAACCGAAACAGAAAATGATGAATTCAAAACCGAACCGGTTACATGTTTTCGGTTCGTTTCGGTTTGGTTTTCGGCCCAAATGCTCACCCCTAGTTATAGACTTATAGTGGTATACATTATGATAGATTTAATGAAGTATTTATTTCTATATAAACAAGAAATTGTATTTAATGCATCTTTAGAATGACAAGTACCCTTAACGAGAAAAGATGCCTTACTTTAAGTATTTATTTAATTCAAATTAGCTTCCATTTAACTTTTTAAATTGCTATGTTATTACTTATATGTTTTTGATCTTGTACGATTTTTACGGGTTCCAAACTTTATGGCGTGTCGTTTTTGTAGTGGTGATATTTCATACTTTTAAATATCTTTTAATCTTTTGGTTTATAACATTTGTCTTTTCCCAGTATAAATATTTTTTCATAGAATGTGACTTTGTCGACTAGCTATTAATCACATTTAATTATTTAGTTATACTTCTAAGATCCTTGGTATTACCAAAAGAAAATGTGGTCAAATGAATTGTGGAGAGAATTGGTCCTTTTTTATGTATTGGGGAGCAGAGATGACTTACTCTTGTCATTTTCACATCTATAGCATTTGATTCAACTAAAAAGGCATGATGTGATTGTGGTGGAACAAAAAGGTTGTCTCTATGAAAGTTTTTCATTTGGTACGTGAGATAAAGACAAAGCATGCGGTAAAACGTCAAATGTTTAAATGAAAATCATCATAACATATAGCATGACCATTTCTCAATTTGAGTCCAGTTACTACTTCGATCATAACTTAACAAATAGAAGAAATCAAGAAAAAGTTCCTCTAATTCCAAACAGGTGAAAATGCTTTTGAGTGAGGAGGTAACTTTTAGTTGGGGTTAAAAATTACGAGGATGGGTTGGTGTTAGGATCAAATATTTTGTATCAAATAGTATAGGGATTAGTTGTGTAACATTGTCTAAATGATAAACTAGTCTTAGGCTTAGTTAGTGCTTAATTAAGCATGTTTAGAAGGGAGGTATAAATACCTTTCATGTTAACTTAACTTGAAAGCTTTCCTCTCATTTGAATGAATTAACATTTTGAAAGCATCATTCCCTCCATCTTTCTCTCTCAACTACACACACTCAATACACCAAGAACACACACACTTAAGCTTCAATTCTTCTCAAATCATCATGAATTAGCTTCATTTCAATCACATTAGATCTCTCAATTGGTATCAGAGCATAAACTCTCTAAGAGTAGATCCAAATTCGTGATGATTTGATCAAGATCTGAGAATTTTTGAAGAAAAAGTTTGTTCGTCACTTGAAATTTAATCTGCAAATTTTTCGTTTGGAATTGATGATCTGATTGAAGATTCATGTTTCTCCATTGATTCTAATAGGAATAGAATCAAATTTCGATCAATTCCATCAACAATTGATCCTAATTGAGTGATTTTTGTGCAAAAGTTGAAAAAGTCAAAAAGTCTCTGAAAATCGAAGAATTCGAGCTGTGTTGTTATGGATTGAAGGATATTATCGGATCAAAGTGTTAGGAAATCATTTTCGAGCATTTAGGGATTGGAATCATTGAAAATGGTCAGGAATTGAGCGAGATTGGATCAAAATGGTGAGTTTTTGAAGCTGCGAACACGAACAGCTCAAGAACAAGTTCGGCCCGAACACTACACTCTTATCGGCTCAGTGTTCGGCTTGAAAGTGTTCGGCTCGAACTCATCACTGTTCTCGGCTCATCAAATAGTTCGGCCCAACTGTTCAAACTTAAGTTCGGTTTCATTGTTCGACCCAAATTAATCTTCGGCCCGAACAAAATCTTCGACCCGAACAGATCACTGTTCTCGAACTCCATACTAGTTCGGCTTCAAACTTCGGCCCGAACTACACTTCGGCCTGAACTACACTTCGGCCCGAACTACTCATCGGCTCGGCTCAAACAAGTTACTGTTCTCGGCTCGAACAAAGTCTTCGGCCCGAACTTAACAAGCAAGTTCGGCCCAATCAAATCTTTGGCCCATTTTAAACTTCACTTCGGCCCGAAAACCTTCTTCGGCCCGAACTTAACAAATCAAGTTCGGCACGAACTTCAAAAGTGTTCGACCCATCAAATCATTTTTAAAAGAGCGAATTACATCTAAGGTCCCTGTGGTTTACCACTTATTGCAGCCACAGTCCCTAAACTTCATTAAGTACACTGGGAGTCCCTGGTGTTGCCATTTTGTTGCACCCGTAGTCCCTGAAGCAAACGTCCGTTAAAAAGCTCTGTTAAATCACCCATGTGCACAGCCCATGATGTGTAGTTTGGTAATTGTCCACCCCTTCCTCATATTTAAACCCAAGTAAATTACATGGAAGGTCCCTGTGGTATACTACTTATTACAGCCTTAGTCTCTGAACTTCATTTATTACACCGGAAGTCCTGGTGTATACACTTTAACCTTTATTGTCGCGCCACCAACCCCCTGAAAAGTCAATCCGAACGGACACGAATGGGGCCTTGTTCGTGTTCGTTTGTTAAGGAAAAAATGTGTTCGTAAACGGTTCACCAACACTTCTCGAACTGAATTTTGTGTTCGTGTTCGTTTGTTAAGAAAGTTTAGTGTTCACGAACGGTTCGTGAACGAGGGTAACAAACATGAACGAACATAAAGAAACACAAACAAGCATAAAGAAACACAAACATACACGAAACAAACATAAACAAACACAAACGAACACGAAACAAACACAAACGAACGTAAACAAACTCAAACGAACACTAGCAAACGAACGTAAACAAACGAACACGAACAGATGTTCACGAACGTAAACGAACGAACGGGCATTTGTTCGTGTTCGTTTGTTTAACTAAACGAACACAAAATCTTGTTTGTGTTCGTTTGTAGGCCTGTAAACGAACCGAACGACCACGAGTGGGGTCTTGTTCATGTTCGTTTGTTAAGGAAAAAATGTGTTCACGAACGGTTCGCGAACACTTATATATCGAACGGAATTTTGTGTTCGTGTTCGTTTGTTAAGAAAATTTAATGTTCATGAACGGTTCGCGAACGAGGGTAACAAACATAAACGAACATAAAGAAATACAAACGTACACGAAATGAACACAAACGAACACAAACATATACACCAGGGACTTCCGGTGTAATAAATGAAGTTCAGGGACCAAGGCTGTAATAAGTAGTATACCACAGGGACCTTCCATGTAATTTACTCGGGTTTAAATATGAGGAAGGGGTGGACAATTACCATACTACCCATCATGTGCTGTGCACATGGGTGATTTAACAGGGTTTTTTAACGGACGTTTGCTTCAGGGACTACGGGTGCAACAAAATGGCAACACCAGGGACTCCCAGTGTACTTAATGAAGTTTAGGGACTGTGACTACAACTTTGATTTAAAAATATTTTTAAAATGACGTCAAAAGATGCTCTTTCAATCGGAACCGATCTCAAACCTCCGGTTTTATACCGAGGTGAATATGCTCAGTGGAAAATACGATTTCTCCACTTTATTAAACATCATGAATTGGCAACTGAAATTCAGGATTCTCTTGAGAATGGGGTGACTGTGTTTTATGAAGATGTTCTTGCTATTCCAAATGGAAATCCTCCAGTTATTGGTAGTCGGACTCCACTTCCTCCTACTCGATATAATGCTCAACAAAAACAACGAGTAAATGCCGATCTACATTCTTTTTCATTCATGCTTCAAAGTTTACCAAATGAGATCTACAACAGCTTAGATAGTTTGACAACCGGTAAAGAACTTTGGGATGAAATTCGGAAACAAATGGAGGGTACTGTTTTAGGAAATAAAGCGAAAATGGTTACCACTTTAAATTCCTATCAAACATTTAAAGCTAAATCAGGGGAAGATTTGGAAAGCACATATCATCGTTATTGTAATTTGTTGAATGACCTTCGTCGAAACAATCTGAAAAAGGAAAATATTGAGATCAACATTAAGTTCATCAACAGTTTACTTCCCGAATGGGCTACATTTGGTAACAGTGCAATGCAACATAAGGATCTTCACTTGATCGATGTTCATGAACTTTATGAGTATTTACTACAAAATGCCCCCATGGTACAAGAGATAGTCAAAACGAGACAAGATGCAGCAAATACTCAGGATACACTTGCACTACTTACAAAACAACACAAATTTAATGCATCGGGTAAAATGAAAGAAAAATCTGACGAACTTACATCAGATTCGGATGACGATATGGAAAAGGAACTACAACAAGTATTGCAAGCTATGTCTCTTATCTCAAACTATCAGAAAAAATGGTATCCAAAACCCACAAATAACAATCTGAGGTCTTCATCAAACTTCAAGTCTGCTCCATCTGCTGCAATTTCTAATGATAAACCAACGATCACACCTTTGGATCCTAAAAAGAAATGCTATAATTGTGGAATTGCTGGTCATTTATCCCGTGATTGCAAGAAACCTAAAGTTCGTGATTCTGAATATTTTAAACGGAAGATGTTGATGGCAAAGCAAATCGAAACAGGAAAGGTGTTAATAGCTGAAGATCTCCAGTGGATGGAAGATTCAGATCCTGAGGATGAAGAGCATTCAGCAAATTTATGTTTTATGGCAAGGGAAAATGCTGAGATTTCTGATAGATTTAATGAGGAAGCCAACAAGAAAATTGTGGTAATCAACTCTCTCTTATCAAATTCAGATTCAAATTCTGATATATCCACAGATCCTGATACTGGTTTTGTTAAAATTCTAACATCTGAACTTGATTCTTTAAAACAAAACTTTTTACTTGAAAAAGATTTAAATATTCAACTTCAAGAACGTTTGAATGATTTAGAAAAAGAACGCGAACAATTTGTTCATCATGGTGAACAACTTGCTCATCGTATTAAACAAAATCAAATTTTCAAACAAAAGAATCTCGATTTACAAAATCAAGTATCAGAATTGAAAATTCAGTATGAAAATGAAATTCAAAATTTGTCTCATACAATTTCTGAAAAAGAAATTGAACTCACCAATCTCAAAAATACACAAAATTCAACATCAAATGATCAAAATGATAAATATTACAAGCTGTACATTGAAGCTTTTCATGATTATCAAATCACAAAAAACTGGTTGGAACGTAAACAAAAAGAATTTGATGATAATGAATCACAGTTTAAATCATTAAACAATCAAATAAAATAATTATCTGAAACCTTACATGAAAATGACATTAACACATCACGAGAATTAAACAACAAACAACATGTCATAAATCAAATTCAACATGATAAAACTCAATTGTCTTCTCACATCAAACACCTTGAAGAACTAATCGCCAAACGAGGACAAACTGATCAAACTATTCACTTGAACAAGCCTAAAGATTTCAAATATTTCAATTCAAGAGAAGGACTGGGAGCCAACAATCCAGAATATCTTAAGAAGGCTTGCAATGTGCTTCCAACATTGTATGATTCTAAATACATTCATGTAGATGTTTGGCAGAGTTTCCTTAGGATGACAGATGAGGAAGAAGAAGTTGAGGTTTTCAACAGGGCCAAAAAGGAGAATGCACAAATTAGTTTCAATTACACTGAACTAAATCAAACATATGAAACTAAAAAGGCAAATTTTCAAAATGATGATTATTTTCCAATTATAACACCTAAAGAATTTGAGATAAAAGGTGCTGTTGTACTTCAACAGAAGATAACACCAAAGATTTATGTTCCTTCTCTCATTCTTGAAAAGAAAATTTGTCAACTTGAAAAGGAAATCGATGAAACTCATAAGACATTTGACAAAGAAAAATCTGATCTACAAACTAAAATTCATGAATTAGAAGTTAATATTATCGCAATAAAATTTACTTCAAATCAAAACGTTTCTACTTCAGATGTTTCTCCAAAGCCTACGTCTCTCAAATCTAAGATTTCTTCTCTCCAAAATCCAGTTCTGTTAAGAAGAGATTCTAATTCATCTGTTTTAAAATTTTCAGATTGAAATTTAAAATCCACGCGTTTGAAGACAGTGCATGGGAGAGTTAAAGAAGTTGAGTAGTCGAAGAATTCTAGTTCGAGTAAATCTAGTATGCTTAAGTCCAATGAGCTTAAGAAGTCTAGATATTTTTTATTTTTAGCTTCTTCTTTTTCTAATTCCAATAAATGTAATAACTCAACAAAGTTTATTTCTCCTGCTACACTTTATGGAATTGTGTATGATTCTGCAATGTATCGTCCTGTTAATCATTCTGTTAATGGTGTAAATTTGGTTGTTAAAATAGATAAAAATGGAAACAAAGTTTATTTTGATAGAAAAACTAATCAGCCAATTTCTCAATATGATACACGATATTTTGTAGGAAAAGATGCTTCATGTGGTCGTCGTCATGATGTACTTCATAAAAATGGTTCAATCATTCATTCTTGCACAATTTGTTATCCAGAACCATGCAAAACCATTCTTGCTAGATCTCAAACACCTCAAACTACACGTTCTTCTCCTACTTCTTCAAAATCAGTTTATCGTGTAGTTTCAACACCTAAATTGTCAAAATCAGTCGATCGCGAGGTATCTACACCTAAATCG
Source organism: Calendula officinalis (assembly GCA_963853835.1). Classification (NCBI taxonomy): domain Eukaryota; kingdom Viridiplantae; phylum Streptophyta; class Magnoliopsida; order Asterales; family Asteraceae; genus Calendula; species Calendula officinalis. Next base: position 3,056,558 of record OY970830.1, on the reverse strand, counting down.
ACAAAATCCGTCTATCGAGTGGTTTCAACACCTAAATTGACAAAATCCGTTTATCGAGTGGTATCAACACCCAAATCGACAAGATCAGTCTATCGCATTGTGTCTTCAACTAAATCGTCAAAATCCGGTTCTACGATTTCTTCTCCAAAACCATCCAAATTTGTTAAATATAAATGGATTAAAAATGAAAAATCAAACTGGATTCTACATTCTCCTGAGAAATCCTTAATATGGTCCATCAAATCAACTAAGACAGAACTGACTCCTTGCAGTTCCCCAAATCTCTAAATTTAAACCGAATTAAATATTCTTCATAAAACATGTATTACTAATCGTGTAGGACCCATATCTGATTGGGTACCTTTTTGTTTTAATTGTTTTATGTAGAATATATGGTATCTTGATTCGGGTTGTTCACGACACATGACCGGAAACAAGACTTTGTTAACAAATTTTAGAGATAAATATTTGGGAACTGTTCGGTTTGGGAATGACCATTTAGCTGCCATCATGGGTATTGGAGATATAATTCGTCAAAATTTAATCATCCGAAATATGACCTATGTTGAAGATCTTGCTCACAATCTTTTTAGTATTGGTCAATTTTGTGATAAAACATTGGAAGTCAATTTTCGCACGAAGAAATGTGTTGTTCGTACCTATGAAGGCAAAGAACTTCTTAACGGAAAGCGTGAGACGAATCTTTTTACGATTAATCTGAATGACGTGGTCCCTCTTGAAGAAGTATGTTTGTTGTCCATAGCATCATCGGATGAATCCTGGTTATGCACCGTCGCCTCTCTCACCTTAACTTCAAAACCATCAATAAATTGGTAAAAGGTGGTCATGTCTCTGGTCTTCCGGACGTTAAGTTTGAAAAAGAACATCTATGTTCTTTGTGCGAAATGGGCAAAATGACTAAAAAGTCTCATAAATCCAAACCAGTTCAAGATACTTCAAAACCGCTTGAATTACTACATATGGATTTATGTGGTCCCATGAGCGTTCAATCAATAGGTGGTAAAAAGTATGTCTTAGTGATAGTTGATGATTATTCACGATATACTTGGGTTCATTTCTTACGTACAAAAGATGAAGCAGCCGATATCATTATCAACTTCATTAAGAAAACTCAAACAAATTTGGAGTTAAAGGTTCGTACCATTCGTACTGATAATGGAACTGAATTTAAAAACCAAACTTTAGATTCTTTTCTTGCTTCAGTTGGTATAACCCTACAATTTTCCGCTACCCGTACACCTCAACAAAATGGGGTTGTTGAACGAAGAAATCGTACCTTAGTTGAAGCTGCTCGTACCATGCTTTCATATTCTAAACTCCCACTATCTCTTTGGGCAGAAGCCATAAGTACGGCATGTTTCACTCAAAATCGTTCAATCATCAACAAAGCATACAACAAAACTCCATATGAACTAATCAATAACCGCATTCCAAATGTCAAATTTTTACATATTTTTGGTAGTCGGTGCTTCATCCTGAATGATAAAGATAAATTGAATAAATTTGATGAAAAAGCTGATGAAGGAATTTTTGTGGGATATTCAAGAGAATATGCTTCCTATAGAGTATATAATCGGTCAAAACGGATGATTAGAGAAAGTGTAAACGTTAATTTTGATGAGACTTTTCCGATTGACTCACTCACTTCAGAAATCGAATCTCCTTTACCTTTGTCGTCATCTCCTTCAACATCTGAAAATGATTATGATATCTTGTTTGAACATTTTTATGATGAATATCATAACATTCGACATAAATTACTCGAGGAAGCTGGCGTTCCATTTCCAACTGTCGTTGAAGTTCAATCTATTACTGTACCTGATATACAAAATTCAAGTTCAACGGATTCTCCTTCTCCTACTTCTGCTCATCCAAATAACAATTTTTCTTCGTCACCTTCTGTTTCACAGAATGAAGTCCCCTTATCTCCGGAACATTCTTCACCTTTGCAACATCAATCATCTCCGGATGATTCCTCACCCACGGATAATCAATCATCTCCGGTCAATTTGACAACTTCTGGTCAAGCTGCTACTACTTTAGATCTATATTTCGTTCCAGCACAACTTCCACCTTTGGTGATTGATTTTTCAAAATTCAATGTTAAGCGTGTTGATCCCCCACCTTCTACATCAAATGTTCAAACTGCAATAATCCATAATCCATTATTCACTGATACTTCAAATCTCAATCCAGGTCAACTACCACTTCCACATTCTCTTAAATGGACAAAAGATCATCCTCTTCATCAAATAATCGGTGATCCCACGTCTTCTGTCCAGACTCGTAAAGCTACTGCTGAAGAATGTCAGTTCACGGCCTTTCTAAGTTCTAATTAACCAAAGAAAGTAAGTGAAGCACTCTCGGACCCAGACTGGATTCTTGCTATGCAAGAAGAAATAAATCAGTTTGACAGATTAAAAGTTTGGCGTCTTGTTCCAAAACCACCCGAAAAATCTGTAATAGGTACGAAGTGGATTTTCAAAAACAAGAAGGATGCGAATGGGATTGTAGTTCGTAATAAAGCACGTTTAGTTGCTAAAGGCTATGCTCAACAGGAGGGTATTGACTTTGAAGAAACGTTTGCTCCAGTTGCACGAATTGAAGTCATTCGAATATTTTTGGCCTATGCAGCACATAAGAATTTTACTATCTATCAAATGGATGTAAAAACTGCATTTTTAAATGACATACTCAAAGAAGAAGTGTTCATTCATCAACCCGAAGGTTTTGTAGATCCACACTTGCCTAATCATGTTTATATTCTCGACAATGCTTTGTATGGCCTGAAACAAGCTCCTCGGGCGTGGTATGATGTGCTATCCAAATTCTTGGTTGATTCTAGTTTTTCAAAAGGTAAAATCGATACAACTCTTTTCATCAAACGCCAAGGGGAAGATATTGTTCTTATTCAAATTTATGTGGATGATATTATCTTTGGTTCTACAAATCCCAAATACTGCAAAAAGTTCTCTGATCTTATGGTTAAACGTTTTGAGATGAGTATGATGGGTGAAATGAATTTTTTCTTGGCCTTCAAGTTCGCCAATTACCTACGGGGATCTTCATCAATCAATCCAAGTATATAACTGATCTCTTGAGGAAATATCTTATGGATGATTGTAAACCAATTCAGACACCGATGTCACCTGGTTCGAAATTGCATGCTGATCCTGATGGCAAACTTGTTGATATTACAAATTATCGGGGGATGATCGGATCTTTGTTATATCTGACTTCAAGTCGACCAGACATTATGTTCTCAACTTGCATATGTGCTCGGTATCAGGCTGCTCCTAAAGAATCACATCTTCAAGCCGTCAAACGTATATTTCGTTATCTGAAGGGTACTCGAGATCTTGGTCTTTGGTATCCTAAAGAAACTTCTTTTGAATTGACTGCATTTTCTGATGCTGACCATGATGGATGTATGTTGGATCGCAAGAGTACATCTGGAAGTGTCCAATTTCTGGGTGATAAATTGGTGAGCTGGTCTTCACGAAAGCAAAATTGTGTATCTCTGTCAACTGCAGAAGCAGAGTATGTTGCTGCTGCAAGCTGCTTATCACATGTAATTTGGATGCAATCACAAGTAAAAGATTATGGCTTTTCCTACAGCTGTATTCCTTTATATTGTGATTCACGAAGTGCAATTGCAATTTCATGCAATCCTGTTCAACATTTCAAAACTAAACATATCGATCTTCGATATCATTTTATCAAAGACCATGTTGAACTAGGTACTGTGGAATTGTACTTCGTTTCAACTGATTATCAATTAGCTGATTTATTTACTAAGGCTTTAGACGAAAAACGCTTTAATTTTCTTGTGTCTAAGCTTGGTATGCTAAATCTCAAAACTTAACCGCTTTACTGCTTTATTTTTTTTATTATTGTTTTTGTTTTCAATTTTTTTTTAATAAATAATAAAATGGCTTTCAAGTACATCACCTTGAAACCCGTTCTTAAATGCATTAATTGGTTGAGGGGGAGAATTTCTATATTCACTTGTCAAGGGGGAGAAAATAGACATTCTTGTGTCAAGGGGGAGCGTAACTGCTTTATGATTTTTGAAGTTCAACTGTCGAGGGTGAGCATCTTTTTATAATCGCTAAATACTGTTTCAATGCTCCTTTCAAATTTGTTTTTTGTATTATCAATATGGAGTATCAATTTTTATAATATTCGTAAACGATCTCATTACCAATCTCAATTGGTACTGATTGCATCTGTTTATTACAAATTTTCTTATTCTATATTGATAATAAATTTTTTTTTATCTCAAACAGTTTTTCAACCTCTTACAAATTTAAAATCACACAAGGTTATCAATGTTGAGTATTAGCTTTTGCAATATTCGTAAACGATCTCTTTACCAGTCTAGGTTGGTACTGATTGCATCTGTTTATTGCAAATTCTCTTATTTCTCATTGTTACCTTTGTGTTCCTTCATTGTCGAAATTCTTCAATTGTAAATCAAATTTTTCTCCTTTCAAATTTGATTATCATTTTTCAAATCGATACTCAATTACAAACATTTTCTTTTACTCACATTGAGTTGTTGACATCACAATCTCATAAATTCTTTATTAATCTGTGATGATCAACATTCCAAAAAATTTTATTTCACTTTGTGCTCACAATGATGTGTTTACAACGTCGGATACAAATTTTTGTCATATTCGTAAACGATCTCTTTACTAGTCTCGAGTAGTAAAGATTGCATCTGTTTATGACAAATTTTTCGTCTCTTGCGTTGTGGCTCAATTTTTCAAAACCCTGATTTTGCACATAATGGTTTTCATTTTTAAATGACTTGTTTGCAACACTCAACACAATTTGCTGTTAAATTCGTCGATCTCTTTACTGATTTCAATCAGTACTGATTGCATCTGTTTTTAACACCATCTTGGATTGATTGTTCTTACTATTTTTCAAACGATTTTCATCCTTAAAAGATCAATGGAGAAATCATTTTTCATCTTCTCTTAAAATGCTCAGATTCAATTCTGACTTTCTCCAGTTCTCACACACTCAAAATCGTTTTTATTGCACTGGTAAATTATTGATCTTTGTATATCCGTAGATCTCTTTTCTGCACACGTTCAGAGAAGATTGCATCTTTGTAAGTGGTATACTTCACTGATCTTTAATATACCCACACAAATTGATCTCTTTTAAATTTCAAATATTTGATTAACAATGTCTCTAATCATCGTGTTTGTCATATCCGTAAATGATCTCTTTACTGAAGTTCTTCAGTAAAGATTGCATCTGTTTATGACTCCACGTGATTATTGACACTGCTATTCTTCATTTTCAAATATTTTTCTCCAACATTCTTGTATTAAATCAATTTGTCCATGGTTCCTTTATGAGTACTACATGTTTCTGGTTCTCATTCCGATATTGGCTCTCGATTTTCACCGACCCACAATCCCTCTCTCCGTTTCCAAAACGCAACTATTCAGCTTTATCATGAGGACCCTGGTCATGATCCTCATGAGGGGGAGAAAAAGAGCAAGAAATAGTTCAAATATCGGATGTATAACTGAACAACATCAAAAAGAACCACAAACATCCCATCAAAGAAGAATATTCATAACTCATGTACTCAAATCAACTTCAAAATCAGAAACATTTTAGATCAAGTAATTAAGAAAAAGAGAAAATGATAATCAGTGTACTAAACAGAAAAACAAGTGAAGAAGAACAAGACCGATTCATCTACAGAATTCTCTCTCAAAATCTCAACCACGTTTATCACAAGCTTAACCGTAAAAAATCATTCTTTCCAAAGTTTATAAACAACCATATCCATACAAAATCTTAACTGTTCAAATCTTTTGTTCCATACAAAATACAAATCATCCACATTCATCTAAATCTTAAATGTACATATCATTCTTTCCTACATTCAAACCATACACATGTCAATTCAAAATTTAACCGATACAAATCATTATTACATTTAACACACACATCCAAAATCTTTAACTTTCAAATCATTCTTTACATAATTCAAAACATTATCATCCTATCCAAACAAAAACCTCTACCTCAATATCTCAGAATTCAAGTCAACTCCTTATCAAACTGATGTTTCATTTCCAGAATTTTCAAATCTTTAATATATTTCTTTGAAGAAAGACAGGGATATAGTTCTAAAGCTCAAAAAGAGGGAGATTGGATAATGATAAAGACATATTAAGTCAACAATTCATGAAATCTTCTGAGATACTTTATATTGGTTGAAAAGTCAATAAAAAGTATTATTTTTCACTGTTCAATCAAAAGCTGAAGCTGATACAACATCAAAACTATTCAACGGATAATTCAGTCTCAGACTTTGCTAGAGAAGAAGATTTCAAGAACCGGCTAATTCAAACTATTGATACAAAGGGAGAGATTGTTAGGATCAAATATGTTGTATCAAATAGTATATGGACTAGTTGTGTAACATTGTCTAAATGATAAACTAGTCTTAGGCTTAGTTAGTGCTTAATTAAGCATGTTTAGAAGGGAGATATAAATACCTTTCATGTTGAATTAATTTGAAAGCTTTCCTCTCATTTGAATGAATTAACATTTTGAAAGCATCCTTCCCTCCATCTTTCTCTCTCAACTACACACACTCAATACACCAAGAACACACACACTTAAGCTTCAATTCTTTTCAAATCATCATGAATTAGCTTCATTTCAATCACATTAGATCTCTCAGTTGGGCTAACTCGGAAACACTTTTTTGTCATTTTCTTTATTTTTTATAACATTTAATGTGTTGAATATGATTAGAAATTTTTATTATAACAATAATAATCTAGGTATTTAATACGGGCCAAAACAACTCGGGATGGGTTAGGTTGCCCTCAAACACTCTTTTGTCCATTATTTTGAAATTTATTAACGAAAACAACCTAGAAAAATAATATTATTGCAAGAATATAACTTTTCATGATATAGCGATTTAACAGGTTTCACGCATTTGAATACACTTTGGATGATTTTCAACTTATGCACCCAATTTGACTAATTTCCTTTTAGCTTAAGCCATTTGACCCGTTAAAGATAAAACATAATTCTCGACCCATTTGGAACGAATCATATTTTGCCACCTAAATGCCGATTATATCCCACTTTTTCCATTGCTTGAGATCAAACACATTCATCCCATAAGCCCATCCGCACTCATTCGGGTCAAAGTGTCAGGCAATATGAGGATTTGGGAAATTTAAATACTTATCAAAACGATGGTCAAGTTTGACTTTCTCATTAAGGTCAACTTTCTACAACCTTGTCAAATCATTTTGGACAACAATATCATCATCAAGAAACATGATTTTATTCAACTTAGGATAAACTTGCGGAAGATAAAACCTCAGATGATTTAACATTGACAGATATTTCGGATTTGTATATTACACTTTAGGAGAATTTAGACCCGTTGAACACTTCGATTCATCTCCCAGTTCAGCCCATTTGACCCGTTAAGAATAGATCATAACCCAATATAATAGGAGAAATATAATATTTTTACCTTAGCATTCTTGATTGTAGAATTGACAACAACCGACGCAGCCATTACATTATCAGAAAACAGAGCTTGGTGATATAAACTTGGATTCTCAAGGTTTTCAGTTTTAGGGAATTTTCTTTTTTTCTAAGGGAAGAAGATAATATTCAATTGTTAATCGCATTGATAAACAATGAATTCCATTCGAAATTGTTATAGCTGCTAATTGGCTTACAAACGTGCTCTGTTTTTCAAGCTATGAACTTGTTCATCTGCCAATTGAAGCATTGCTCTTAATTGCCCAGTAACTAATTTGCAGTCGTAAAATTGGCCCAATGCTTTTATTTTCTCAGGGCCACTATAGTCATTACATTTAGAAAATTGAAGATAAAATTAGAGTACAGTGAAGAATTTCGAAGCCCTAGAGATACCAGTGCGCTATTGATGGTGACTTTGGGGAGAGTATTAAGGGCAAAGATCTGCAATGGCGGACTAATCCAAATCTAATTGAAGATTTTCAACCAATTTTGAACGATTTGCTTGACTGTGATTCGTACAAATTTCCTGTTTATCTTCCACATCACTACGACGCCATTTTTATGTTTACACTTTGATCAAGTTTCTGAGTTATTTCCATTTGCACCCCTTAATTTTACAGTTTGATTATTTTACCCTTGTGTTATCTTGATTACATTTAGAAGATATGGTTTACCTATTGAGTAAGGATGTGATCGGGTCCATAACCGAATCGCATGGATCTGAAATACTAAGACCCGATTTCAGAAGATTAATAGACATGAGAACCGCATTGTTTTACACAACACAGTTTTGGTTTTGTTTGGGAAAATCAGGTTTAGACCCGATTGGAACCGCAATAGTAATTGGAGTTGGTTTCGGTGTTTGTTTCATACTTCGTATTTGTTAGTTTATACATGTACTATTAGAATGATTTACGAATAGCAATTGTATAAATTATAATACACATAAACCGAACACTAACAATATTATTATATCAAAACAAATTCCAATTACATAGTTAATTAGATTTTAATAATCGGATTCCAGCGGTTCCGGTTCGATATAGGTACGGGTTCGTATGTTTGGTTCTATATCTCATCCATACTATTGAGTATTGTGTAATTGCCCTTTTTTATTTTTTATTTTAGAAGAAAATAAAACTTTTATTAAACTAATTGAAGCGGGCTGCCCCAAATCAATCTCTTAATTAATTATACATGTTATGCTAATTAACTTAAATCTCAATTAAACTGTTCAATAATTTTCTTTTGAAATAGTTATAATGATGAACAATTAACGGGTAAAATAATGAAAGTACCTAGTTGATCCATGGTCTCAAGCTATAGCTATATTTAGCAGTAAGATGTCAACCATCGGTTGATTGTATACCAATCCCTCATAACAGGAATCGGAGAAGCAACAAACTCCAACATCTAACTTTTAAATTTTTCGGTGGTTACATTTTTATGGGTTCTTGATCAAGTTTCAAATTGTCACCGTAAGTAGATTTTAAGACCAACAACAAACTTCATTAGCAAAATAAATTAAAAATGTCCGAAGGATATTCCACTAGGGATGCGAAGCGTAATAAGAGCACCGGTCATGGATCCGGTACCTCGAGTAAGTCATTATTAATTTAATTAATAACCTTTGATTTCCGTTTTCTGTAACCATCATGATTAAATTTCTTGATACTTTCATTTCAATTTTGATAGGTTGTTAAATTTTGGTAATGTAGGTTCAAGTTCGACAAAGAAGAATCCGGATGTGGTGTGTTTTGGGGAACTTTTGATTGATTTTGTGCCGACAGTCGCCGGAGTTTCGTTGGCGGAGGCTCCTGGATTCAAGAAAGCTCCTGGCGGTGCTCCGGCTAATGTGGCGGTTTGTATCGCGAGATTGGGAGGATCTGCGGCTTTTCTTGGCAAGGTACATTTGATTATATCTTGGTTTTATTTATTGAAAAGGAAACATAACCTATAATATGAAAATAAGATTGAGATATATAGATTAAGGTGTTTGGAATTGCGTTCCATAGTAGTATTATCTTAATATCTTATTATTGAGGTCACATTCGCACAAGAACGATTAGTTTCATATACACGATTTCATATACACGACGTGGTACAAAAATTGAATCGAATCGAAGTTAGAACTGAAACTGAAAATAATTAATTTTAAAACCAAACTGATTAGATATTTTCAGTTTCAGTTCGTAACTGTTTTAAAGTCAAATGCTCATCTATATTCTAGGATCGAATCGAACCGAAACCGATATAAGCGCACCGGAAAGAATGAATTTTCAAAACCGTACCGATTACATGTGTTCGGTTCGGTTTGGTTTGGTTTCAGTTGATTTTCTCGATTTAGTTTTTTTTTGGCCAACGACAAAGCTGATTATAGGTAAACCAATATTACGTAGTGACCCTTCCTTTGAACCTCGTCCTTATCCTATTTCATAAGGCGGTAATTATCAAAATAAACCAAACATATTTATCTTTTCTTAAAACAACTTGTGAGACTTGGGTTTTTCGAAAATATACCGTGCAATTTGCTTTTTTTTTTTTTTTTTTTTTTTTGCGACTCTATAAAAATGATGTCGTGCCAACATTGACCACTGTACTTTTTGTCTTTTTCGAAAAAGACAAAATTTATGAAAACCTAAAAACAAATTTGATTTTTCAAAAAACAGTTGTCTTTTTTGAAAAAGTCAAAAAATTTCTTGAAATAAAAAATACTACGCATTTTTTTTTTAATTTCTCAAGGAAATTTTGTATCTTTCGAATATGGCAAAAAGTTTACAAAAACATAAAAAACTGATTTTTTGAAAAAAAAAATCACGTCTTTTTCGGAAATGACAAAAAAAATTATAGATAAATTATAAAAAATAATAAACAAAATCTTTTTAGTTTCTCGAGGATTTTTTGTATTTTTCAAGTAAGAAAAAGGTTCGCCTGAAAACATAACCTTCAATTCAAGTTTAAAACCATAAAAATTCTTATAAGAAAAAAACTGTTTATCAGTCGTACAAATCAACTTAAGACGAACAAAAAAATTCTATGAACAAAACGTAGACACATGTGAAATTTTGTGTGGAGTCGTTCAATTTATTTGAGAAAAAATGAAAATGAGATCTTTTTTTAATTGTTGCTTTTATTAGGTGCATTTTTGAAAATCGCCAATTTATAAAACATCTATTTTGGTTTCACAAAAATATCTTCTTGATCATTATTTATATGAGTTCCTTCATCAAACACTAGATCTTTTGATTTCATTCTTAACTAGGTTGGCGACGATGAATTTGGGTACATGTTGGCTGACATCCTCAAACAAAACAATGTGGATACTTCAGGAATGAGGTTTGATAAGAATGCAAGAACCGCACTCGCATTTGTTACCCTGCGAGCCGATGGAGAGCGTGAATTTATGTTCTTCCGTAATCCTAGTGCTGACATGCTTCTTACCGAAGCAGAACTCGATACAGAATTGATCAAAAAGGTATTCTTGCCATAAAATAGTTAGTTTAAAACTGATTATATATAGTTATCACTTTTTAATATATTGTGTTGTTTGAGCAGTCAAATATATTCCACTACGGATCTATCAGTTTAATTGATGATCCATGCAAATCAGCTCACCTAGCTGCAATGCAAGTTGCCAAAAAGTCAGGTTGCATTCTTTCATATGATCCCAATCTAAGACTCGCTCTCTGGCCCTCTGCTGAAGCTGCAAGAAAAGGCATCATGAGCATTTGGAATCAAGCCGACATTATCAAGGTACAAACGCTCATATAAGTTGACTTTTGTTGACTTTTTTGATGTTGCACAAATGTGAATTATATACTTCCTCCGATTCAAAATAAGTGATACACTTTGGGTTCATGGTTTTGAGGCAAAAAATTATAATGGTGATTAAATTAGATTAATTGGACGGTTAGTGGGGAATGGGTCCCACACCTTTTGAATAAAGTGAGGTTAATAATGTTTAAAAGTAAAAAGTAAGAGTAAATGAGTCATTTCACTTTGTTAAAGTAGATAGTTAATGGGTGTGAGTCTCACTATTTTTTGCCAAATAAAATAATTTATTCAAAGTGTGTCACTAATTTTGAATTACCCAAAAAAAAAGTGTGTCACTTATATTGAATCGGAGGAAATATATTACTTTAGCAAGGCGCTAGTGAAGAAAAGATACAAATAATGTTAGTCTAGAAAGGGATTACAACATCACTCTAACCAAAGTTGACTTTTGTTGACTTGGTTGACTTAATAATGTAACATTTTCTTTTTTGGAAATGATGCAGATTAGTGAGGATGAAATTGAATTCTTGACCTGTGGCGATGATCCCTACGATGACAAAGTTGTCCTGAACAAGCTTTACCACCCAAATCTTAAGCTTTTAATAGTCACTGAAGGTCCAAATGGTTGCAGATATTACACCAAGGTTACTAAAAACTTCATAATTTAGTCACATTGCAATTTTGGCATTTTTGGAAATTGGAAGTTAGGTTCTTTTAAACTTTATTCACTTGAACTAATTATGCAGGAATTCCATGGGAAAGTTAGTGGTGTTAAAGCTAAGTGTGTGGACACAACCGGTGCCGGTGATGCTTTTGTTGGAGGGCTTCTTAGTTGTTTGGCTTCAAATCTTCAACTTTTCAGGGTAAAATTATAAAACAAAAATCAGTTTATATTTTGTGGGTCTCATCTTTATTAGATCTAGACTAGAATATGAATATTGTACGTTGTGCATTAAAAATGATTAATTATATACACATAAAATACATCTAATTTCTTATATTTGCACCCCAATTTAGGATGAGACGAAGTTGAGGTATGCACTAAAGTTTGCAAATATTTGTGGTGCCATCACGGTGACGGGGAGAGGGGCAATTCCGTCATTGCCAACAAAAGAGGCTGTTCTAAAGATGTTGCCGGCAGTCAAAGACTGAAGTTGTACAACATATTTCCATCATTTTTTGATATTTTTGTCTAGCTTGTACATTGAAGATGATGCCTATAAATGGAAGTGTACGTGTTATTCCTTTCTTTGGTGAGTATGCATAAGTTCACTATACCAAAATTATTTGTTTAGTCGCTCATGTCACTAAGAATAAAAAAGAGTGTCGATCAAAAAAAAAAAGTGCCACTAAAAAGTTAAAGGAGTTTCAATAATTTTTTTTTATTAAAAAGTCACTATAATTACACAAAAATATCAAAATGTATACATTTTTTATAACATCAAGCAAGAAGCTAGATGATAAAGGTTACAAGAGAGTGAAAGGGTTACGATACCATTCATGCCAATTGCAATGAGCATTTTCCCCTGTTAACATCATCATCTAAATTGTTTTTTCTAGATTTTTTTAATTGAAAAGTCATCTTCTTTCTAAAAACATAGGGTCCAAAAATTGAGAGAATTACGACTCTAAAGTGAGTTCTATTTCGGGTGGGAAGATCAAGAGAGTCCGTAAGGTTAAGGGCCTCCAACATTGAATAACGAATTTGTGCCTCGATTTTCCAACAATCGAGGATAGTAGTCCACAATTCTTTAGCCACTTTGCAACTAAGAAAAAGGACAAATGATATTTCTTCCTATCTTTTCTTCCTATCCATTAGCCCACTCACTTCTAAATTTGACATGTGTCATCCATTAATTCTCTTTTCTCATATCATCCCTTGATTTTTGACACTTGTCATGATCAAATTGATAGGAATATGGGTATGAATAAATGGTAGGAAGAAATACCATTATTCAAGAAAAATGTGAGGTTCGTCTTCAAGTTCATCATTACAAGTCGTGTACCTAACGGACCCTAAGTCAATGCCTTTGTTTTCAAGATTAATTTTCATTGGAAGTCTTTTTGTAACAATCCGCCAAACCAAGATATTCACTTTACCATGGACTAATTTATTCCAGTGAGTCCGTTCCTCATCCAACCGGGAATTAGAATTGTCATACATAAGTTTTTTCCTCATTCCATTGACCGTAAAATTTAAAGTTGGGTCAATGGTACAAACCCATTTGTCTTGAAGATTTGATAAAGATGCCGTTTGGGTAAACATGTTATTAAAAAGAGCAAGGGATTCGAGTTTATGGGCTGTTCTGGGCTCCTTGCGCCAAGCCCAAGGGTGAAGGAAAGTTGGGCTTTGATTACAGGTTAGGTGGGTCAAGCTAGGCTGCTGAATTAGGCCATCAATGAATGGGCTTTGCAAAGGAGCATGGGCCGAGACATGCATATTAAAAAGTTGGTAAAAATGAGATGTCGGTAAGGATTTATACATAACGACACGAAAAAATTTTGCTGGTCAAAAAAAAACGACACGAAAAAAGTGTGAAATCAAACCTCTTTTAAGACCGAAAACTTTATCCTCTCCGTCTTTAAATAAATTTCTCATTTCTCCTTCAAATTTTGTCCCTAAATAAAATTATCATTTCTCAAATTTAAAGGACCCACTTAATATAATAATATTATTACCAATAATTTCACCACTAACTATCTCTTAAACTACTTTCTCTATCCAATCTAACCTTATATTTTAATCAAAAGTATTACCAAGTACCACACCATTAACTATCTCCTAAAAATTTATACCCAAGAGAAATGAAAATTTTATTTAGGGACGAATGGAGTATAATTAAAAAGTATCCATTATTGTTTAGTGTCACAAAAAAAAACTCAGATATAGTAACACTTTTAAGTTAGTTAATAATATTTGTGTTACTAGATAACAATACAATTATTATTCATGTTCGAAATTAAGTTAATAACATAAATACAAAAGCCAACAAACTATGGGCATGTTTTTTTTAAAGTGTTTCATTGATTTATTGGCTTCTTTAGAAGACAAAATCAAGAAGTAAGAAGGTCCTTCAAATCTACATACGAAAAGAAAAATATGAAAAGGGACATCAAAAGGATTGAGTTAAGCTTCTTAAAATCCACAAAAGATGCAACCAACCAAGACAACAATGAGATCCATGACACGTACGATTGTTCATATGTACAGGAACCAAACTTAGATTAGTTTAAGTTCTGCATGAACACTTTGTTGAAGATCAATGATAAGACATATAAATAAAACCAAACACACATAAGATCTTAGCATATCTAGATCTCAATCTCAATAGATATATAAATGTGTGTTTTTTGTGTTCAAATCATATCAATCATTTTGATCTATCTTGCTTGATCCGCTTTTCAGGTAATCCAATGAATAATTCTGTTTCTACATCAGAACTCTCTCCATATTCCGCAATTTGCAAATTTACTCTTCCTTCGTCTATCCTTTCTTTGGTTTGGACCAGAAGCTGAAACATCGATTCAAGTTTATTTACGAAATTTGATTTTTAGTCCATAACTTTACGAGACTATATATATGTATATGGAACTTTCAAGGATCTTTTTAGTGTAATATATAATCAACCACTTCATCATAAAAAATATACTTACCTTTGCATCATAATTTAAAAGACAATGGCCGGATGGATATAAACATACTTACCTTTGCATTTAGCATTGCATTTTGAGAAGCTAGCATTTTCTCCTGAAATTTTTAAACAAAAAAAATGAATAATTCATAGGTGTACGTATATAAGAAACAAAGTTATTTTGTTGATTTTATTTAATGAAAATAATGATAATTTCCCACACAAAAATATCTGATTAGCCAGTGTGTCGATTAAGGTGTGTAAGCGAAATGAAACTAAATTGTACCAATCACTTTGTTTATTTTGTCAGAAGATTATGACCATCAGTGGATAGGTAAAACGTACGTAATTGTTATTTTGTTTTCAATGGCAAATTGAAAAATAGACTTACAAAATACTACTTCCTCCGTTACATAAAGAAGTTTACATTTATCTTAGGCACAAAATTTTAGGTGATAATTAGTGCTGGGATCAATAATAATATTTTTAATTAAAATATAAGGTTGGATTAGAGAAAGAAGATAATTAGTGGATATTAATTGTGAGGTTCTTAATAATAATAATATTTTATTATATGGAGTCCATCAAATGTGAGAAATGTGAATTTTTTTCTGGAATAAAAGTTTAGTGAGAAATGTGAACTTTTTTATGGGACGGAAAGAGTACTTTTTAGATTTATATTTTTTTAAGGCAATTTATATTGAAAATTAGCAATGAGCTAAAAATAAGAATACATGCAAGACAATTATATGGAATGCAGATTATTATTGAAGTAAGTCCTCATTCCATTTAATTTTCTATTATTCTTATTTCTAGCTTCTTGCTAATATTCCATATAAATTGCCGTTAAAAAAATACAATTAAGATGCTTAGATTTTCTCAAGAATCGACAACTACAAAAACTACTATTTAGATTAACAAAACTCAAAAAACTTATCAAATCATTTTATATAATTTAATTTATTTTGTCAAAAAATTGATCTAAACACATAAATTACTTTGCAAAATTCTAACAATGTTTTAGAGTCTTAAAACTTCAAGATTGATTGTACCTTTTCTTGCAGCTCCTTAATCTGTTCATTATAAACTTGCATCTGTTTCACCAAAAGATCAAACTAGTATTATTATATTTTGAACGAAACCAAAAGAAAATTAATTAATAAAAGTCAAAACTAGTTCTTGAGAGTCAAAATACTATTTTATTTTCTTTAAATATTAAGGCGCCAACCTTTCGAGCACGAATGATGCCTGCGCTCTTCTCCAGTTGCTGTTCAATCTCCTGCAGTTCCTCAATCGTGCTTGATCCGAGACCTTCTCCCAAAAGTTTCCTGTTAATTTCAAGAATTTATGATGCTTTAATTAATATCGATCTTGCAGCTCTAAAGAATATTTACAAATTTAGAACACGTAATTAATATGAACCTTTTTGCAAGTTCAAGGACCTCTATCTTCTTTGCCATACTTACTGTTACATGCTTCAAATGCTGCCACTGATGCAAAATACAAGTTTATTAAGCTCATATATATAACACATTTTTTTCTAATCATCTTGTCTTTTAAAAGTTAACTTTGGCATTATATAACAAATCGTTTTTCGGGTTATTTTTTTTAATATATATTTAACATCAGATCTGCAATGGAGAACTCTACAAGAATATCTTCAAAGTGAATAATTTGAAAGTCGGATTAAAAACCGCTCAGTTTTAATTTGTAACTTTAATTTAGTGACAGAAGTTACATGGTCAGAAGAAAAGGGTCATGCCGGAAGTATATATAGGATAAAGAATATAACCGTTAGAAGAGATCGAATTCCAACCTGAGCATCTTCTACACTTGAAGAATTCTCAGTTTGAACTTCTTTTACGTGATTTCTGTACCGTTTAATGGTCTCCTCCATGCTGATCGAACACATTCAAAACACCAAAATTAATGTGATGACAAATGCGTATTTTTGTGGTGAATTAATAATGTTAGACATTTCATTATGATTAACATATTTTTGTTAAGCTATAGTATATTTAGTGAAAATGTAAAATGTTTTTACATAATCTGAATAGAACAAACAGCTATTATCAATTTATCACTCAAGTACATTGTAACGTCAATCATTCCAAAAGTTGTAGATATTATTCAAACCTTCTTCTCATTTCTTTGGATCAATAGTAAATGTAAAAATTGTATCTTTTGGTTAGAAGTTGTAGCAATTGTATTGTAGCCTAGCAGTATAAGGTATTGAAAGGTATTTTCTATTGATATGTAGTCATGGGTTCGAGTTCAGTTAGTGTAAATTTAGAAGTAATTAAAGGGTGTGTGTACGTCCTGCTTTTCAAAAAAACTTGTATATATTCATGTAATGTTTCTCTTTATTCTTGGATGACAGATACGGTTAAAAAATTGAGGATACGTACTGATAGTCTGATATGGTTATATATATAGGTGCATACGGATCTAGCTATGTACAAATATGAAACCATAAGAATCTAATATTATGAATCAGTTTTCTTATTGCCCAATGCCGTAAGCTGTCATCATTAATTATAACATTACTGTGACCAACTAACTAACTAACTAACAACATGACGTACATGTTAATCGCTTCTAGTGTTTTTTTTAACGACGGAAAGATCTCCGGAAGAGCTTCTAGTTATTACTATGCTTTTCCACTTTGATTATTAAAGTAAAAGTATCTCATTGCTAAATTTTTAATTTGTTCTGGCGTATTATCTGTTAATTTTGCTCTATGGAACTTGATTGAACAACAACAATGCATTTATTTTTTATTATGAGATATACAAAAAATATTACTAATATAAGTTAATCCTCTCTAAACTTACAAAAAATATTACTAATATAAGTATTAAGATATGGCAAAGATACTTGATCCAGAGGTTGAAAGTTGAAACACTAACATTGTCATTTTTGTACTTTTTTCTATAAAAAAAGTACTTGATTAATTACAAACTATCTTTATTTGTCAGGTTTCAAGCTACATGCATTTGCCTGTTTTGCTATTATGGTCATTATGAATATTGATTCTAGTGGTAACCAGTTATATATGACAATCAGAAGATATTAATAAAAAAATAATTAGGTAATTTTTTAGAATTATACATTTCATCCAGTACATAATTTTTACTAGCTATATGTTGTACTATGATCATAAATATATTAAGAAGTTGATTCTTTTTATGGCAAAAATCTGAAGAAAAGCAAAAGCTGATCACTTTCTGCATATGAGTAAAAAAGAAGTTGGAATATATGAAACAAACCACTTCATGTTATGATCTGATAGAAACATGCCTGGCAAAGAGTGTTTGTGTTTGTAGATCTTTTAATTGCCATCGAAAAACCACACCGATCGAATATGTGAAATTATATGTCAGAAATTTTCTATTAAATTATAAATGTATGATATCTGAATTTGTCAGATTCGAAATAAATATATATCTCAAAAGAAGCTTGTTCAATCGGTGCGATTCAAACTCATAACTCGGTGAAAAACATCTATTTATATCACATAAATATTAGTGTGTGTGCTTGTTAATTTTCTTCACGCTAAATTGTTCTTACAAGAAAATAAGGTGTGCAAGTTAAACTAAGAAGAACATATATATATATCCATAAAGATTCCTATTCATAATTAACCCTAAAAGTAAAAAAAGAAAAAAGAACCAAGTTTCAGATCTAAATGAGTGAGTGTCTGTGTTCTCTTAATATGTTTCTGTGTGCGTGAGAGAGCGATGAAAATGAAATTAAGAAGCCCTAAAGCAAGAACACACGCAAATTAAAGAACACACATATATGTGTGTGATTGTGTGTGTATGTATATGCATGAAGAATTCAGAAGGAAAAGAAAACCCACAAATTTAAATCGATCAAGAATTATATTTGGAAGAAAAAGATGAAACCTTGAGCTTGCAAATTCACAGAGTTTGCCTCTTGGTGAGAAGATGATCAAAGCAACTTCAGCATCACAAAGCACAGAAAGCTCAAAAGCTTTCTTCAATAAACCATTTCTCCTTTTGGAGAAAGTCACTTGTCTACTTGTAGCATTCTCTATCCTCCTCATCTGGGTCTTTCCTCTCACCATCTTAATCAGGTTTCTTGAAATTGATGTACCTAATAATATTTCAAGAAAAACAACCCATATATAAACCATATCAAGATCCATCAATAAACTTAACCCTAGAAGCTTAATCAGTTTTTGAAGCAAAACATAAGTTTTCACAAGTGTTAAAAGATGCAAGGCTAAAAAAAGGTGCAAACTTTGTTGCTAAATATGGGTATTTCTAGAAACAAAAAGAACTTACAAGAGAAGCAAAACCAGATTGGTGTTCGTGTGTGTGTGTGTGTGTGTGTGTGTGTGTGTGTGTGTGTGTGTGCAGTGAACTTGTAGAGAGAAAAGTGTGATTGGGGGAAGAGTGCTGGGCCTTTGAATAGCTATATACAAAGGTTTGTGGAGTTTATTGATTGGTTTATTCTCTTTAATCTTTATAAAGAAAGAAAATTGAAAGCTAAACTCACCCAATTTAGGGATAATCGACTTTTATTGAGCGATCGAGGAATATCAATATTAATGTACAAATGTTAATGCATTATTTACAATTTCATTGTATGGATGTGTACAAAAAAGTCAACAAAACAACTTAAAAAAAGTACCTTACTTAAACCACTTTCCCCTTAGTTTATAATTAGTAAAGATGAGTTAAATGAAGTCTTAATCATCCACGATATCTTAAAAATTACTACATTATTACAACTTTTCTTTAAGTATTGATGCATACTTTAAAAATTAGGCAGATAATTTATACATTACAAAAACTATTCTATACATCATAATCATTATGTTACAATCTTTGGATAACTTACTTGTATAATATGGTTCTTTTCTATGGTATGATAATCACCTCCCTAAATATTAATGAAACCCAGTTTCACAGTTTCGAAAAAATCTAATCAAATTTGATACCACCTTAAATATTAATCAAATTCGATCAATAACATCAGGGAAGCATTCATATCGAATAGACTCTTCAATTTTCTTCAAATCTTCAATAATTGATCGAAAAAATAACTCCAAAACTTACAAACACCCATTTTATACTAATTTGATGCCTAGTTACCCATTGATTTAAGTCATTAGAGAGTTGGATCTAATTTAATACTAATTGTAGAACCTTGGATTCTAGGATCTAAGTCACGTCATTAGAGAGTAACTATTATAGATTATGAATTTATGATAGTTTGAGTGGAGAGAAAGTAGAGAGAAAGGATTGGTGATTGTATTAGATGAGATCAAATGTAATTATAAGTCTTAGTATTACATGTTTAGTCCTTTGACTTAATAGATTGTAAAACTAATTAGTTCAACACATGTTATAGGACTATAGGAGAGATGGTATAACTTTTTGTGCTTGTGTTATAGTCATATACAGCAAAAATACTTACAACGTACATTGCTATAAAATCACTACCATGCCAAGCATTTTATTCACTTAATCATGTGATTTGAACTTAAATATATATCAAATAATATAATATGATATATGAGTAATATTAAGCTTTACAAGATATCATTATTTATATAAAATATATTGTAGAAATGCATAGACAGATATGTGTGTGCATACTCGACTCCCAAAACTATGATAATGATGCAATGAACCCTTCCTAGAAAAATAAAAAAGGTAATGATGTTAGTAGTAATAATTTATTACATATGGTGATCGAGGAGAACCTCACCTCATTCCTTTTGCTTATTTTGGTAATTACGGAGAAGCCACACCCCAAATAAGAAAAATGCGTCATATTCCAAATATAAAATTATGCAAATAACGGAATTCCAAATAAAGCCATACCGAGAGAGGGGATAGAGAGAGAAACAGATAAATATGTTATAGACAGAAAAGCTGGGAGAGAAAGATAGAGAGAGATGCCACTCATATAGAAAGACATGCTACTAAAGGAACTTGCTAAGAAATTAAAGCTTTGAGATGGCCAAGAAATTTTTTTTGGAAACATCACATTTTTACCCCTTGTAACAAAAAAGTATAAACTTTACAAAAAACCTTGATAAATATCTATATATACTTAAAAATTGAGTTTCAAAATTGATGTTGTATTTATTATCATGTATTAAATTTGCAATGTATTTATTGATGTTTAAATGTTTGGGAAGTTTTACCGAAAGACAATCACTATTTCACGTTCCAATTAAAAAAACGCATTTATGTATTAATTGATATATTTAAATGTTTGGGAAGTTTTACTGAAAGAATAACTATTTCACATTCCAATTCAAAAAACGCATTTATAAAAAATAAAATTGAACGGCCGCATTTATTAAATGATTAAGTGACTAACCTCTTCCTTCCAATTCAAATAACGTATGTAATTATTAAGTGATTACCGATCCAATTCAAAGACATTCTTCAACGCACCCCTTCGTTTCTTCAATTAACCGGCACCTTCTTCACCATGGTTAAGTGATTAACCCTTCCAATTTGACCTATAAAACCCGTATTCTTCGCACTCATTGACATTCTGGTTCGATAATCCACCGCCGAAACAACGCAAGTTGCTTGGTTAATCCCATTATTCTTCCTCCGAAATCACTGACGTTTCAGGCTAACGCTCCTGATTCGTTGATCCCTGCAATGTTGCAAATTGCCATTAACACAGATTTTATTCCTTTATTGTTTTTTACAAAATTGATTTCGTATGAGTTTTGACATATAAAATTCCTTACGATTTGTATTCTAAATCCATATGAAGTTTTGACATATTTATTCTTTTTTGTTGTTGAAGTTTTTGTTTTTTAATAGGTATTTCAAAATTTCTTTTTTTTTTACAATCTTCATGTCAATAGGATTTATATTTTAGATTCAATTCAATGATCATTGTTAAAGTTTAGAACATGTATGTATACGCTTTGTATTCTAAATCCATACGATTTATATTTTAGATTCATATCAAATAGGTAAAAATTCATCCATATTTTATTGAATTAATTTATTTAGGATATAACAATTACAATAGGCTTTCAAATTACTGTTATCATATATTATTATAAAAAGTTCTAATTTTTTTTTTTTGTATATTTGATGGTTTAAACCTACAGGTGTCAAATCATGGTGGTGGTAACTAAGGGGAAAAGGGCTCTGTGGCTACCTTTTGTATTAGTATTGTTTCTATAACCATATTTAACATGATAATTATTTGAAAAGTTGAAGAATACGCAAGAAGTGTTCAACAGTTCTAAATTCCGTAATCAGTTAAGTGGCTGTTGGTTTCTATTATTTAGGTAAACATAGTTAAATTTAATTAAAATTCTAACTAATTCATTTACTGTTATATACAAATTTCTATGATGTTAACATAGTTAAATTTCATTTAATAATATACAGCAAGTAATAATTGTGTTAATAATAGATGTATAGAATTCATAAACAAGAGGTATTACGGTAATTATTCTTATCCTGACTTGACCAAAATCCTTAAGTATATTGGTTCACATGCTAATTGGGAATGATTCATTAATATGGTTTAAACAAATTAGTATTAACCATTTGATCCGTTGTAATGATGATACTTTAGGTACTTTATCCGTAATATTATTTCAATGTATAAAATTTACCTTCAAAATTATTGTTTGTTGTGAACAAAACCCGTGCATCGCACGGGTCATGTTACCTCGTATTAGTATAAATTTAGATATTTGTGAAGTTCATATATTAATTATCATATAAATCAACAGATTTATAATTTTTTATGAAATTGATATACCTACATACTCCCTCCATCCCTTAATAAAATTCTCATTTCAATTGGACACATGTTTTTAGGAGTTAGTTAGTGGTGAGGTCCTGTTAATAAATTTGATTAAAATATAAAGTTATTCGGAGAGAGAAAGTGTTTTTAAAAGATGGTTAGTGGTGAAGTACATGGTGATAATATTATTTTATTAAGTAGGGTCCCTCTAATTTGAGAAATGAGAACTTTATTTTGGGACAAGTATTTTGATAGAATTGAGAACTTTATTAAGGGACAGAGGGAGTATATAACTTGTGGTATAAAAAATAGTATCACCTTAAATCACACCTTAAAAAATAGCATGAGTGCTAAAGCTTAAAGTTTGATTGTATCGCCACGCTGTCTCTTATATTTTTTTAGAACCTGATATTTTTAAACCTATCTAATCCTATCTAGGCCAAATGCATACCAAACTCACATCATACATCAAGAAACTACATCAAATTAGATATTTACAAATACATGCATATTCTAAATAGAAAAAATTATTGTTTTCAGTTAAACTTTAAAAAAAACTTGATTAAAATGTTTTATGTACGTAACACTAAGATAAGACAATATATGATCCTTATACATCATATGAGTGAACCCAAATTAAACATATCAAAACCGATTTAATGAAAAATATATAATTAAAAATGTTGTGGCAACAGGTACTTGATGTCGTGAATAATATTATTGATTTGTAGATCGAATTATAAATCAAAATAGTATAAAGTAATGTTATTTTCATAAAACTTGTGCTTAGAATAAATATCGTTCACTTGTAAGTTACCAAAACCACATCTTATTTCTTTTAGAAACAAATATTTATATGCAAAAAATAAAGTTAGTTTAGAACTCTTGGAATTATTTGGTTGCAAAGAAAAGAAAAGAAAAAGGGTAAAAAAAGGAAAACATGGGATAGTTGAGGTGTTCAAAAAAGGGAGTGATTTTCATACCACATCTTTTAAGTATTATACCACAATATATGCATTATATGGTTATACAGTTTGCAGGAATAATTATATATTGTGGTAGAAGTATCAAAAATTATGGTATGAAAACTAATTCCCGTTCGAAAATGGTGTGATCCGTACAAGGAAAATAAAAGGAGGAATCTGGAAAAAGGGTAACAACCAATCAGAAGCCGAAAACACATTTGGAGGTTATGATTCCCATACCAAAAAGCCACTTCTACCCCTGGGACCCACCACCCATCAAATTCACTTCAGTTTTTTCATTTTACAATTTAAAAAAAAAAAAAAAAACTCTGCTGTATTTTATGTAGAGACAATAACAAGAACACCCCACCCCCACCCCCCTTCATTGCCCGTGTCCCTATCGGTGAATAATTGTACATCTCAAGCTTGGATCGGAGATCCTTCACAAAAATTGGAGATTTCCCTGCTCCAAGATTATCTTTAAAAAAAATGCAATAACCATATCAAAAAACATACTACTTCGTATGTAAGTTTATTTTATTTGGGTATGTTTGACAAAATGAATCTAATCTTAAGCTGAAAATATAAAATAATATTGGGTAAATTACAGAAATTGTCCATGTAGTATTCGTAATGCATATGGTACAAGTTATTTAATGCACAAGTTACAATTTTTATACAACAAAGAAGAAGAGGGGTTAAAAGACGAAATTACCCTCACGTTTTACGCACGTGATGGGACTTAACGGCTAAAAAGAGACAGAATTGGACGGAAGGAAAGAAAATTGAAATCAAAAAATCTTTAGGGACAAAAAAACCGAAAAAAAAAGTTTAGGGACAATTCTTGTTTTACCCAATAATATTACAGGGCTAAATTCTGTTAAGGATATTCTGTTAATTTTCATTTGAAAAGCTCTAATTCTTATTAAAATTTTAATTTTTTGTTTTAGAACTTTTTCTCGTACTAATCCTACCCTATATATGAGGCCTAAATTTGAAGAGAGTTTGACACCATGGCAATTCCAAGCATTCCTATTCGTCCATAATGCCACTTGGAATTCCCTGATTGATCCACGTCATTTGCACTAATACAAACGAATCTGGTACAGCTTACGGTCTACATTCATACGCTCCATATACGGCAAACGAATCTGGTACGGCTTACGGTCTACATTCATATGCTCCATATACGGCTTCCTACATACAAGGAAACAAATAAATAACTATTTAAAAGATCCTACATACAAGGAAACAAATAAATATTTAAAAGATCAATCAGCGACTCAATCGTATTTATTCAGAAGTGATACACGACTCAATATAATTTCCATAAAACCGGCATTCTATGATTACGCCATAAAAAGCTGGATTGTGCAACGGAACCAGACTTCAGATATTACGGATTACGACATAAAAAGCTGGATTCTTCATTTAATAAAATGCCCGTGTAACATTTCTTCATTTACCGTTTTTTTTGTACAAAATCATCATCACATCTATCGATTATTATGTCATTTAGAAATATATAAAGTTTTTGGACATTTTTCTGCATACTAAAATTTACAGCATACCCGCCCATCGGGCGGGTTTTGTAGCTAGTAACTATTATATTCAAACAAAAATTTATTTACTTATTTTTCAAAAAGCTTTTTGCCACATACTCTTTACATGTACTTCCTCCGATTCAAAATAAGTGATACATTTTGGTTTTCACGTTTTTTGAGGCAAAAGATTATAATGATGGTTAAATTACATTAATTGAATGGTTAGTGGATAATGAGTCCCACACCTTTTGAATAAAGTGGGTTAATGATGCTTAAAAGTAAAAAGTAAGGGTAAATGTGTCATTTCACTTTGTTAAAGTAGATAGTTGGTGGGTGTGGGTCTTATTATTTTTGGTCAAATAAGGTAATTTTTCAAAGTGTAGCACTTATTTTGAATCACCCATATAATGAAAGTGTAGCACTTATTTTGAATCGGAGGAAGTATTAAATATATTTTACAATATAAATGGCAAGTTTAAGTTTATTCATAATCACTTATCTTAGGCCTTTAACAACTCATTTGCAAATTAACTCATCGACATTTAACAAATCATTTATTAGAATTTAAATTATACAAATCCTTCAAAACATCTATAGTATTGTTGGTTACCACCCATTATTCGGTCCTCATGGTGGATGTTGTAACTTTCGGCTTCATCGTTCGTATCTATGTCCAAAACTTTCATAATATTTACCATTTCGGCCCGATCGAAACAAGCGGTTATCACAAAGAAATCTTTGATACTGAAATCAAAATCCATTTACGATATGATAATTGTATTGTGAAACAAGGTTAGTATGAAAGAAGGTTGTAAAGTGAAAGATGGGCAGTGGAAGTTGTGTGACAAAAAAATATTTGATAAGTATTTATAGTAGTGAAAGAATTGAAAACAATGGATAATTTTTATTTTTTTAAAAAATACAAAAAGCGAGAATATAACCGTTTGGCACTTTTTCTTAAAATAATACTATTTTTTTTAATACTATTGATCAAAAGTTTAAAAAAAATATATTTTTTATTCATTTGGGGCCCACACATCTGACACCTTCAACTTTGTCAAACCAACACACGGAACAAATAATGACAACGAAGGTGTCTCAAAAGTGACGGGCATCAGTTTGCAACAAACGGACTCGTTGGCTGTGGTCTAAAGCAAAATTTTATAGAGCATATGAGAGAGTGAATTAAGGGGGACCCTTAGGCGTGCAATGCAATTATTCCATAAATAATTAGGGTTTAGATCTTGTAATTTGATTAATATGTGGTCCTTGGATCATTGAATGGAGTGGAAATTTTGAATTCAATTTCTTGTTTTTTTAAATATTTTTTATTTTTATTCCCCCAATTTTTCTAGATATTCGATTCCAGAAAAACCCTCGAATAATCTACCTACCATGTTTCTCTCATATATCTATACTGTACCGAAAAAAAAGTCATTCTTGATTTGGAAAAAACTAAAATCATTTTTGGATTAAATAAGTATGTGAACTAATCTTTAATTTCTTTTATTTCTTACTAAATTGATAATTTATTGTTTCCGAAAGATTTTTGATATCGAATTAGTGTTATAGGATGATCTGATGGTCGAAAAATTAAAACCAATTTTACCGTTGATTCTTAAATTTGATATTTTTTACTGTTGAAGAAAATTAACAGTATCAATACCGATACATTAAATACACATTTATGGATTAATGAAGGAAAACGTTATTTTGTGTTTGATCAATATACTATGGTGAGCTACGGCCCAACTATACACCCTAAATTTTAGAAGTTTGGGCTTATAGTGGCCCAAAACATAGGCTAACAAGAAGCTTTGTCTAACCAGATTTTCATACTTCTTTCTTCTAGTTATATAACTAAAATTGGTTATAAACAATATTTTTATAGTCTTTAAAAATCATTACTGTCTTTGAATTTGATCAAGGAACATGAATAATCAGTTTAGGATAAATGACAACGGTTGACCTTTTTCATAAAAAGAAAAAAGAAATAAATATGAGAAATAATAATATAAAAAAAATGACTAATAAATATGACATCACTTTATATTGATGTTTATACTTTATAGCATTGAAATAACCCAGCAAAATTACACAATTGCCCATCAATAATCACACCATTTCCTCTAAAAGACCAGCTGCTGCATTTGTATCCAAATCTTTATACATAATATGGGGAGAAAAAAGTGCAAGGAGCAATGAGTTTCTTCTTAAGCAATTTACGAAATCGCCCTTGCTGATTCGACCATCACCATTAAAGAGAACGAACAGTTCATGTACCTGCAAAATCGTAAATTTAATATCAAATATGTTTTTAAGGGTATAATTGTATAAATTTGGTATTTAAATTGGATTAGGAGAAAAACTCACCTCATCCCTACTCAAGATGCCCAATGAATCAGCAAGTAGACAAATTCAAGATACCAATTATTCGATTAGTTAGATCATATTCTAGTGGTAGCAAAACGGTTCGGGTGGGCGGGTAGTGTAACGGGTCAAGACACTCTCATCTCAAAACGGGTGCTTTTGGGTTTGGGTAGGACCGGAACATTTTTTGTTTAGAATTATTCATTTTCCTATAAGTAACTTTCCAGATATAATTTTTAATTAAAAAATGAATTAAAAAGGTTTGGATCATCTTTTGAATTTTGTTAAAAGGGTTTAGATCAAGGCTGATTCATTAGATATACACTTCATTGTTAGGTCTGGTTGTACATATGCAATATACATTTCAATTTTTGAACACTTAATGACTTTTAAAGGTATTTTATCTATGTAACAAAATGATAAAGCAATTTGACATGAAACATTAAAACTACGAATATAGACATTCTCACTTAGGCATTATTTCATCATCCCAAATACAGTGCAACTTCACAAAATAAGTCAAATACCCATCAAAAGTATGCAACTTTATTATAAATCAAATGTGAAATACAAAGAGTCTGACTAGCATTTGTGACAAAACTAGCTTATTTCTTGTAACACATCATATGTTAACATCATATATTAACTGATTTTTTGTTATTTTTCTTCATGATTCTAAACTTTTTAGTGAAAACCCGACGAAATATGCCAAATGATCGAGGTTGCCTTATTATTGACACTGAAACCACCCTTGTTACGACTAAAGGTCTTTCCGACTTGATACCGGAAAAACTCCAACATAAAGATAACAATTTTATTTATTAGTTTTTCCATAATAATAAACCATATAACAAAAACCCAACAATTATGCCAAAGACCGAGGTTGCCCTGTACTGTAACACCCTTGATATGAATCAAGGCCATATCCTTCTCATGAACATCTCATCACAAAAAACACCACCACCACCACCCGCCATGATGCCATGTTTCACCGCCTCTAGTTGCCGCCTAGGGTGACAACTAGGGGGTTATGACATCTGTTACATCTTGATTTTTATGAAAATGATGTTGGACGAATTGAAATTGAGATCATATGAGCGATTAAATGGTGTCGTGATTACATGTATAAATAGTGATTTTGTTTTTGAACAAGGGTTGTAATATCTGCGCTCCGCTGCAGACATATAATACAAAAACTTATGAGTACAAAATTTTAGAATAATGATATTTAGTCTTACCATTTGGTCTTACTTATAACCCTACTCATTAGATGAAGACATGTGTCAAAATCAAATAATAATGTTAAGATGGAGAATTAGTGAACCACACATGTCATCATATCAAGTGAGTAAGACTGTAAGTATGACCAAATGATGAAATAAATATCATTTCTCATATTTTTACACGCTTAAAGCAATAATAATTATTTTTAAAATTTAATCTACTATAAATTTTAAATTGAAAAGATCCTTAAAAACATATATATAATTGACTGCATGTTACATAAAAGTTATACAAATAAAAAGTTATACAACTAAAAAAATGAAAATAAAGTTTTTATTTTTTATTTTCTTCTAAGACATAGACAAATACAAAAATAACATTAAAACATAAAAGATAATTTAAATTTAAAATTTTGTTATTTGAATAATTTAATGTTTATAAAGAAAATAATGAAACATAGTATCATGAACTAAATTTAAAAATGACAGTATGCAAAAATGGATCTAAATTTCGAACCTAATTAAACTAATAAATACGCATTTGTGAAAAAACTTTTGAATAAGATTAAAGTTATAGATTATAACACCTTCTGTGAGAAAGTGTTTTTAAATGCCACGAATTAAAAAAATATATAAAATGACATATAAATGTGAATCATACAAATTTAAGTGTTATAAATAGACATATAATATATTAGTGAAAAATTGTAAATAGCAACAAATTTCAAGGGCTAAAATGAAAATATGTGTGAACAGTAAGTTTTGAATCACAAATGTATATATGTAGGAATGTGAAAAGAAAGTTGGAAAAGAGCATAGTTTAGCATCTTCAAAGGATATGCTAATTACAACATATAAAGTTGAACTAACTCTATTGGTGCCCATGTTCCCTCTTGCTGTCGTAAAAAAGTGTCAACTTTTTATATTAAAAAAAAAAAAATAGTTAAATAAGAGCATGAAAGTCTCTCTGAAAGTAATCTCTCTCTACATCAACAGGCACAACTATCTAAATTTTTTTCACCAAAACTACCCACATAACCCATCAAATCCTACCAAAAAAATCTTAATTAAGAAAGAGTTTGATCTCCTCTATCAACTCGAAATTATTCCCAATAACACAAAGGAATTTCAGCTCGGGAAGTCAAACAACGATCATAAGTCAACACAACAATCAGACCAAACAACCTTGTACTACCACAAACTATACACGATAATACACAAGAACAAAGTGTACCAAGTTTACTTAAATTATGAAAACCGGATCAATCTCATCATCACCGTCCATTTCAAACTCATCATCATCATCAACCCATTCATATTCTACACCATCTTGATGTGCATGTACCATGTGCATAAAGTCTTGTAAATTTCCCCAAGCTAGTTGTCTAGGAGGTTGTACTGGAAGTAAACTGGTACTAAGTGACACACTGTTTCCACTTGAAACACTTTGCATAATGTGTTTGAATTCATTCTTGTCATATATGAGAGATACTGTTTTTGATGGTTCAAAACATTCGACACTAAATGCAGGTGACAGCTGGCGTCCTATCGCTTGGACATGAGCCACACTGTATAAAACCCAAATTTATTATATAATTATTAAATAAATAATAAATGTATTTTAATAAATATTACTCGTATATGTTACTTACCATATATAATATTTGCCATCAGCTGCTTGTTGTTGAACCCGACCCAATAACTCGATTTGCAAAAAACCACCAATGCAGATTACAGGCTCTGGTAACGTGAATCTTTGTAATCGATTTTCCTGTTGTCATGAAGTTTGTTAATTAAATAAATACTCAAAAGATAAATGAGTGCAAGAGGGTTGAATTTATTTAATTAGAAAAAGACTACATTGTCACGATTTAAATAAAGTCATTTAGGAGGTTTTATGCATAACAATACACTTTCATGAACTTTCAGCCCATTCAACTCACTCTCTTTTTAGTTAGTTTAATTTATTTGACCTATTTAAGATAAAACATAACCAAATTTGACCCATTTATAAGTAAACGGGTCAAAATTGCCACTTCTAATATTTTTCCATATCCGGAACATGTAACTTGTGCACTGAAAGTTGTATCTAGCATCTTTTAAGACATATAAAATGATTTATGGCATTTTATTTATTTGGTAGTAATAATAAACAAAAAAAAAAAAACTCACCTGAGCAACCGGGAACATTTCTGATGTGTATGTCCAAATAAACTGATCATCTGCACATTCTTGTGCCTCCATAAAATCATGAGCAATTGCATCCCAAGATTTCGGATGACCCATTCGAAACCGCACAAATCTGGATGAGTATATCGGGTTATCCATCTGAAACAAAGCTGTATAAACAAACATCAAAGTTAAATAATGCAAAAATCGAAAAAGAAAATAATATAATATAAATATAATAAAGAAAGAAAAAACAAACCTTGAAATGGATGCAGGTTAATTTCTGTTATAACACAAAAATTAGCTGTTAAATTATAAATCAAAGTTTCGGGTGTTTCTGTATTATCACTTCCTTTACTTGACCAATAAGAATCCCGATGTAAGATTTTATCCCGTGGGTCGAGAGTGTTCATGATGCTTTCTTCAGGGTAGTTATCGGTGCTTGATGCACTCACGGGATCAGCAATGCAATAAGTTTCTGGAAATGATGAAAGAGCTTTCAAAAGAGATGCATATGCTCGATCACCCGATAGATCGTTGACAGCTGGCGAATTGTGATACTGTTCTGTTACATGAGTTATGCGAGCGAGCTCAGGGAATTTTTTTATGCAAAGTTGCTTACTAAGCCCATTAGAGACCACTGCAGCGAACAGAGATTTTCATGAGTTTATATAGTTCTATAGTTTATAGGTTAAAAATAGATACACAAATTAATGAATGTATAGGTTGTTAGAGATGATATTTACCAATATTTTGCCAGTATCGAGATACAGCTGATGCGCGAATGAGGTCAGCTGAATCATCCAGATACATAAGTATTTTGAGTGCCATATCAGGATCAAGCCATTGTAAGATGTCAATCTGAGTCTCCATTTTCTGTTAAGAACAGAGAGTCGGATTAATGATAATTGAAAACCAAAAAAGAACAAATGCACACAAAACACTATAACGAAGATAACGAAAGAACAAAGTTATGCTAACTTTAATTTATGATGTCATGTATCAATTACAGGAGACTTTTGGGGTTCATCATCATAGCAACATTAGGGTTTAACCCTAACTCATG
Organism: Calendula officinalis; assembly: GCA_963853835.1. Taxonomy (NCBI): domain Eukaryota; kingdom Viridiplantae; phylum Streptophyta; class Magnoliopsida; order Asterales; family Asteraceae; genus Calendula; species Calendula officinalis. The sequence continues at coordinate 3,024,470 of OY970830.1, read as the reverse complement.
AATCCTTTCTTAAACGTATCATGTATCAGTAAAAAACAGTTTCATTTCATAAAAATTAGGCATTTCCCCCAAAGTAACACAATTAGAGGACAATTCTCGTAGGTATAATCCATATTCAATCAAATTCCAAAAAAACTGATTCAATAAACTGAATATTAATTTAAGCTCCAGAACAACCATACGACTTCGAATGTCAAACAGGTTCACTTTCAGCTTCTTAATCGACGTATATCGTAAAAATCTCTAACTAACACAGATCTGCTAATTAGCGCTAAGCTTATAGCAAGTGCTTAAATTAGCACAAATTTGATTTCAATTTTGCATCCGTAAGAGCTACTACGCTTCAATATAAAATTTCATAAAGGATCGACGACATTACCATGAAATTTCAGAATAACGAGATATACATTAACGAAATAAGCAATTTTCCACGACCAATTGAACGAAAACATTTACCTTTTGTGGTGATTGAGGTATTCTATGAACGAATCGGTTGAAAAGAAACCCTAGAAGAAATTAGGGAAATTGGATTGAATAAAGTGGCGGTGGGAATGGCGTTTGTGGGAGGTCTAGAAAACTCTGGTGATTATTAGGAAAACTCACGCTTTCCAAAAACAAAAAATAAGATGGGGGCTGGATATTACCACGTACATGTACTTCTGCACCAAGTACAACTCTTAACTGCATAAAAGCATCAGGTCATGCAAAATCTCCCTAAACGGCTAAACCCATGTGCTTCGGTGCTCATACATATCCAATATCTAATTTCTGGATATCAAATTTGGGATATCACTTTCGGACACTGATTTCTAAATTTTTATACATCTGAAAAGTTATGCGAAATATCCAAAAGAGTAAATTACATGAATGGTCCTTTAGGTTTATAGCAAATTTCGATAATGGTCCTTTAGTTTCAAAAATTACACCGATGGTCCTTATTTTAGAAAGGTTTTTCACCAATGCTCCTTTACGAAAAAGTCCGTCTATTTTTCAAGTTAACTAACATCACATGTGATGCACATGGGGGTATTTTGGTCAATTTGTCTTTCCTAAAGGACCATTGGTGAAATTTACTATAAACTTAAAGGACCATCCGTGTAATTTAATTGAGAAGGGGAATGACATATTGACCAAAATACCCCCATGTGCATCACATGTGATGTTAGTTAACTTGAAAAATAGACGGACTTTTTCGTAAAGGACCATCGGTGAAAAACCTTTCCAAAATAAGGACCATCGGTGTAATTTTTGAAACTAAAGGACCATTCATGTAATTTACTCTATCCAGAAAAAATATAAAATTTCTAAAAATATTTGAATAATTTATATTTTTCGGATAGTGGATACGAGGATTTTGCATATTCGAAAACCAAACTCCATGTCATATAAAATTAAATTCAGGTGGCATTTGGTTTGCAAAGCTTTATAAGTAGGATTGGTACGAATTTGAAAGAAATGAGAGAAATTGAGAAAATATATAGTTATTTTAAAGAGTAAATTACATGAATGGTCCTTTAGGTTTATAGTAAATTTCACCAATGGTCCTTTAGTTTCAAAAATTACACCGATGATCCTTATTTTTAAAAGGTTTTTCACCGATGGTCCTTTACGAAAACGTCCGTCTATTTTTCAAGTTAACTAACATCACATGTGATGCACATGGGGGTATTTTGGTCAATTTGTCTTTCCTAAAGGACCATTGTGAAATTTACTATAAACTTAAAGGACCATCCGTGTAATTTAATTGAGAAGGGTAAAGATAAATTGACCAAAATACTCCCATGTGCATCACATGTTCTGTTAGTTAACTTAAAAAATAGACGGACTTTTTTGTAAAGGACCATCGGTGAAAAACCTTTCAAAAATAAGGACCATCGGTGTAATTTTTGAAACTAAAGGACCATTGGTGAAATTTGCTATAAACCTAAAGGACCATTCATGTAATTTACTCTATTTTAAAAAATGTTTGCTGTAAATTAGAATGTGCAGTGGAATTAAATTTTTAATTATTTTATATTAAAATTAATGAAAAGGATAAAAAGAAGTTACAATTAAACACATGTGAATATGTGATCGCGTCATAATCCTACGACGATAACTAAACATCCACTTGCTCATTTGGTCGATAATAAAAACTTCATAAATTAGCGTAACTTTTTTTTTTATATATAAAAACTTATAAAATACATTCTCTTATAGTTAAAATTTATTTAAAATATTATTTATTTTCCAAAATTAACTATAAAATATTTTTTAGTAATCATCTTATCTAGTTTTTTTTTTAATTTTTAATTATTTTTTTATTTTGTTTGAAAATTTAAATCTGTATGTTTTATTGAATTAAAATTAATATAAATTATTTATATAATCTAAATACTCAACAACTTTTATGATACTTTAAGTTCCAATCTTTTAATCAAACATAAAAATAGAATATAATACCATTTCATTCCACTACTCATTTCACTGCTATATCCATTTTTGTCATTCCATCAATTCACTCATTTGGGCAAAGAACGTTTTTTCACACTAATGATTTTATACTGATCTCCCCATATCAAAACTATCGATAAATGTTAGCTTTGTTTATATGTCTTCTTTTATCTGTTTAAGCTAATTTTCATTATTTTTCCTTTCGTAACATCTCGATCTAAATACCCTCAACTAAATTAACTCAAACTCAAATAGGAGATTAATAGCAAATGAATAATTTACAAAAATGCAATAATATATTTCACATGTCAAGCATAATGAATAATATACAAAAAATCTAACCAAAGAAAAATCACCAAACGATCATTAAATCTTACAATTGACAATATAATTCCATGTGGATCTTTATATCTTATAATCACGTTTGCTAGGGCATATAAGAACCGAGTTTATAGAAAGACCACCCTTCGTATGAGTGCAATCAATCTGTGTCAAAGAAAACTTCACCTTCGTTGGCGTGTTAGAATCACTCACGGTGAATTCTCCGACATGGCGGTGTTCCCAATTTCTGGTTGTCTTCAAGAACCGTTTGGTGACATTGCTGACCGGTGGTTGTTGTGAGCTTGAACTCGCCCTTTATTTTGTTTTGTGATTTTTGCTAGATGGAGTTTGAATGATAATGAGTAAGTTCCGGCGGGAAAAGGGAACTCTATGTCGCCGTCTACTTCTAGCCACCATATTTTTTTAAGGTATGCAACCGTACGAAATCTGGCAAAGAACGATTTAAAAACATATGTAAGGTTATGTAAGAGATACCATGTAATTATAGCAAATTCCATTGAACAACAACTTATTTATACTTTTGTCATCTATGAGTTAGTTATTATACTATTTTTGTTCTTTCATAAGAGTCATTAATAGTTCTATTATCCATTTTGATGATCTGAAAACCTGTTCACCAAGTGATAAATTAAAACCCGTTTTAATTACGTGATATTAACCCGACCGAAATTGTGAGTCCTACTTTTATGCCAGGGTTTTTTTTCCTGGTCAACCATGATCAAATTGAAACAACGAAAATGAAAAATATTGAATGACTATTTGTAGAGTATTGTAAAATATAAACCAAATAATATACAGTAATAGAATAATAAAACAAGGAAACCGATTAATGAGACATATATAAAGTAAGAATATATATATTTCACCTTGACTCATCGGAAGGAATATGATTCCAGTATCTCCGATCATCAATTCCGGTAATTGCTAACGCCTTTGAAGAAATCGACACACAAACACCTCCCGTTGACTTGTCCAGCCAAAATTCCTGATCAAACACAATGTTAAATCACATCTCAAACACTAACTTAATTATAGTAATCGTTAGTGTTCTGGAAAGAAAAAAAAAAAAACAGAGATATCGAACCTTATTACCGGCATCAAAGGACACAGGTCGACTCAATCTTTCAAAAATCTCCTTTTCGCATAGTTTTTTCTTTTCATTAATCAACAATTTTCCGACGAGATGATGATAATTAGGCGGCAATTTGGAGATCCAGATGAAATCGGCAGAGGAAGCTGCTCGAAATGCATGGTTGATTCTAGCTAATTTGCAGATCTCAGGCGGTTGTAAGTAGAACAACACTAGAGCTATACATGATTCCGGTATATCGCCGAGATTAAGCTCCGATGGAGTGTCCAATCCGTTTGAGCTCTCCGAGCTTAATAATGACGTACTAGCACCCATGCTTTTGTCTTAGAGAGCGAAACTAGGTTAGGCCGGAGTTACGACGTGGTGGTTGAGGGCGGTGGTACGACGGTCGTCGGAGATATTAGAAAGAGACAGGTGGAGGTGGTCAGGTGGTGTGTGAGGGAAAGAGAGTCCTGTGTGTGGGTTTGAGGTGGAAGAAAAAGGGTGAGGTGTTCTTTATCCATTCCACAACGGTAATGACGTGGATATTATTAATTTGTAATAAGATAATATAATAAAAACTTTTTATAAGTTGTTTTGTAATAAGATTTCAAATTAGCAATATATTATGACAAAATAATATTGGTGTTTACTTGTTTATATTTATGTGTCTATTTATTGGAATAAAATAAGTATTAAAATCAAATGATAAAATAAGAAAAAATAATTAATAAATTATATATGTCATTATATAATAAGTAGCAATATAAATAATAAATATCAATATCATTTCTCATATATTATTATAATTTCTTTGTTAATAGAGATAAAAATAGATGTGTTTTATAAGTTTTCTAACGTGCATTTATTTGTCATCTTCATCACAACCTATAAAAATATTAGTTTATAATTTCAATTAATAATTCTTATCTTATGCTTTAAAAAAACACATAAAAATATTAATATATTAGTAATTTGTACTTTTATTAAGGGAATTAATTTTTGCATCACATATTTTAATATTTATATCACAATATACAAGTATTATAGCATACTGTACAAATATATAAAACACATATTATGGTGTATAGATTAAATTGTGTGATGTAAAAATCACCACATTTTCATTAATAGTAAATAATACTAAAATCCAAAAGGTGTTATTAGCTAGTGTGCAAGTTTTTAATATATGTTTTAACAGTTTTATCACAGTTTTTAATGATGTCATTATATACGTCAAATGTTTTCTTAATATATATAGCTTTTTTACTTTTATTTTGTTTTGCTGAAATCATTAATTAGGTCATGATATAATGTTAAATCAACAAAATAAGTCATCAATCTTTTTTGTAATTAGTCTAATTTTGTTTGCTTAATTAATATACTAACAACAATATTTTTCAAACCTTATCCACATCCACTGATCCACAATCAAGAATTTTCCTTTGCATATTTGCATGACCCAGTTTTTATTTTGTGTAATTATGAATACGTAAATAAAAGACCCCACAGGTTTGACCTTTTGAATATATTCTATGTTTAATCATTGAGAAAAAGTGACATTTCTTTAATCAAGGTTCTTTTTTATTTACGAAAAAGTCTTAATCAGTTATTTGGTACACACTAAACAATCAGATAGTCACCCAGTCAATAGTTAGTTAATTACAACATAAACTATAAGAAAATTTATTCATGAAAAATAAATCTAATCATCTTATGTGTACTTTTATACAATTAAAAATTTATATTTTCTGTAAAAAGTTACAAAAATAAGTATAGTCCCATATGAAAGTGATCGATTTTAACCAGATTCCAGTAATTGTCTATTAATACATTTGCCATTCAACTAATGTACGCTATGAACCGTACTTATAAGCTAACATGCGCAGACATTTTTTTGACTAAAAGGCATCAAACTTGAAGTTTTAATTAAAATATATGTTTGGTGGAGTGGCAACGGTGAAAAGTTAATACTTGCATATATAATTACCCAATTTTGATTCTGGTCGCTTGGCCATTTTTCTGAGTGGTTTTCTTTAAAGATCTACAAATTAATAAAAACAACCCCTTTATTCCTTCAGTTTTAAAAATTTTCACCCTACACTTTTTATAATTTATACTTTCAATCTCATTTAATGTATTTTGTTCTTTTTTGATTACTAAAAAAGACTTTTGCTTGACTCTAATAAGACATGTTTTGATTATATTTGGGTTACTTAAATGTTCAGAAGTGTTGCCAATCAGAAAAGAAACATTTATAAGTGTTATTTATGAGACTAAAATTGAAAGGCCAATAGTGTTATATAGGATTCTTTTTATTCAAATTACCTATACATATATAAAAGTAATATAAAATATTAAAGACCTATAATGTTGTTTTATAAGTAAAATGATGTTTAGAGTTCCGTCTACTGTTTGGTTGATTAGAATTACATACACTTAAATATAAATTATTTTATGTCAACCATAATTTATATAAATCAAATCCGATAAAATTAATACTTTATATTGACGACCAAAAAAGAAAATTTTAAAACCCGCAATGCGCAAAAATACTTGCTTTACATACCGCCGCAACGCGCGGACATATTATGATTGTGGTTTACAATTATAACTGAATATTAATTAATTTCCAAATCTTTTTGTATTTCGTTATCATAAATGTATATAGAGTACATGAATAATATGGGCCTTAGCTTTGCATCATTTAATGGGGCTAAATACCAACTATATATAGATGGCTCTATATATCGACTAATATTATTTCCTCTTAGTTTAAGCGGTAAAGCAACGAACATTCAATTACTGTGAAAGTCATTCAAAAGAGAATACTGAAGATCTTTGGTAAAGATGTCAACTGTTGGAACATGAAGAACTCGAACTTGACCATTAGCAACCTTGCGTCCAAAAGAATAGATGTAACCCCAATGTGTTTAGTACGCTGATGTTGAACTGGATTGGCAGACATGTAGACAATGCTAGCATTACGAATCCACAAGGTTTTAGCCACAACGTTATCTGCCCCATGATATTTAGCCTCGACACTAGACTGAGAGATTTTGTGTTGACGTTTCGAATATCACGAAAGTAGATTGTCACGCAGGAAAACTCAATAAACAGTAATGGACCGACGAGTATCAGAGCAACCTGCCCCAATCCGCGTCTGAGTAGGCCGTAAATCGCAAGTGGGGTGGAAAATAACTGCAATCTGAGATTGATGGTGCCTTGTACATACCATAACATAGGCTTAATTGCATTAAGATGAGGCTATGTGGATCATACATAAAAAGACAAATTTGTTAAACAACGCAAGTGAGCAGGGCTGTCTCAAGCCGATTTGGGGCCCGGGGCGAAATATAAAATGACGCTCTTAATCGGAAATATGTAGAGAGAAGGTCGGAAGGAATTAAAAATTTCAATTGAAATTTGGTGATGGAAGAGATGAGGGACTGATGATTGATGAAGCAACAATTAGTGTTTAAAGGAAGAAGAAATCGGATTCCAACTTCCACGATGCCGTTTCGACTCTCCATGAGAGCAATCAATGTTAGCGTGCTTCTTGGATACCAAAACATGCGTCCCTTTCCCTAATGACCTAATATCAATCAAATTTTATTTTGGGTTAAGTTTGGGCCTTTCTAGCAATGTATGATTCTTTTATTTTTTGCGCTAAATATATAGAAAACTACTAAAATAGGGGGCCTTTAGTATTTGGGGCCCGGGACGGTCGCCCAACTTACCCAGCCCTGCAAGTGAGAGGCCTAGTGAACGTCAGATATTGAAGAGCATTTGTAAGACTTATGTATAACGAAAACCGGTGAACAAGAGGAGCCTCGTTTGGAAGATTCACGAGAAAGTATTTCTAAAACATATCAATATATCATCGTTAAGCTCATTCTGAATATAATCGGAAGCCTAAAACTTTCTTTAAATATTTATTTTCTGTAACTCCCCCACCCCCCCCCCCCCCCCCCCCCCGGTCCCCCGTCCGTATATGTAGTTGATGTGTGTTGTATGATAGGATATTATAATATTATATTCAAACTTTAAAACTAAACGCTAACACCTTACTACATATAAATATTAACTTAAAAAAAAACACTATATATGCATTATATGTCAATTTTATTGCCACCCGTTGCATCACACCTTCGTCACCACTCACCACCACTCCAAATTGTCGATTAGGTGGGTCAAGTTATATTGAACTGCTTCCACTTGTACATTTTTTTGTAATATTTTATTTTTCTAAACTTAACACTACAGTCTACAGGTAAATTATATTTGTATTTTACTATAATTATGTTTTAAACTTGTGATCTTGAAAATTGGGTCAAGAATATTTATTAAGTTTTAATAAATAATAACCACTAACACGGTGACACGTGTAAAATGGATAGATATATATTGCTGCAAACGTGGAACTGAGTCATCTAAAAAACACCTACGCCACAAAGCGCATTTATGCACATCCTCTATTACAGTCACCAAGTTATTATGATCACAAGACTATATATGATCACTTGGTATCTTTTTGTACTTTTAGTTTTATTTTTTCTCAAAAACAATTACATATATACATATAATAAAGAGATAATTTCATATACGTCCTTGTAAACTTCCAGTATTACATATATATCCTTGTAAACTTTATTATTACGTATATATCCTTCTAAAACTTTAAAACTCTCAAATATATCCTTTATCCTAATTTAATAATATTTAAAACTTTTACAAATTTAAAAAACATATATCCTAATCTAAATGCCCTAAATACCCTTAACCATTCATTGGTATTAACCTTCTTGGATGGCATAACAAAACTCCTTTGACTTTCTTCTCGTGTGTGGTTTCCTAGCGACAAGCATAAGATTAGACAACCATGATAATAAAGCTTACTATGTGAACTTAATCTCAGAGCTTAATTAATGATATAAAACCATCGAACAATATAACAAAACGAAATAAGAAATAATTCATATTCAGTTTTTGCTTTTGTTCTATGTCAGCAAGCTTACCTTTTGTTCACGTATCGATTTGGCTAATTGGCTTCATATTTTAACCCATATAAATCACCATAGATAACTTCAGTGAAACGTTTTTCATGCTTTCCCCCAAGCAAACACACACAAGAAGAAAGTGAAATGCCAACATCATCCACAAAGTTAATGCGTAAATGGGGTATGAAATCACCAAAGGCGGTAAATGAGTTTTATGATTCCGTCCAAGAAGGTTAATCACTGATGAAGGTTAAGGGTATTTAGGGTATATTATTATTAATTTAAATTAGGATATATGTATTTTAAATTTTTAAAAATTGTAAATATAATTAAATTAGGATAAATGATATATTTGAGAATTTTAAGGTTTTAGAAGGATATATACGTAATAATGAAGTTTACAAGGATATAGTAATATTGAAAGTTTATAAGGACGTATATGAAATTATCCATATAATAAATGGAAAACTGCTCACATGTTATGTGTTCCTTTTATTTAAATTGGATTTTTCTAACATGTGCCCCTTTTAATTAGGCACATGTTTAGGTGCATTAATTAACCTCAACTTTCCAATTGAACCATAAAATTCATTTAATACATATTTTCAAAATGTAAAGTATGAACTTTATTAATGAGCAATACAAATTTATTAGGAAACTTTAAAGTGAATTAATGCACCTAAACATGTGTCTAGGGCACATGTTAGAAAAACCCATTTAAATTTGTCACCCAAAATAAATTTCTGAAAAATGTCACGTAGTTCATCAAATGGTTAGCGAACTTAGCACTTAAGAGGGGTGAGCATAGGCAGATATCCACTGCTTCTGACAAGAACTGGAACTGTAACTGGCGGTTCTTGCCTTCTTGGAATCTCAGTACCAGAACCGGAATTTGTAGTAGTGGTTCCTCAATTTTTAGAACCGGAACCTCCGGTTCCGGTTACCCACAATGTCCTCTAAATATTGGGGGTGAGCAAGGAGGCAACTAGCCAAGCACATGAAGCGTACACGTTATTAAAGCAAATAAAAAGTTAATTAAACCGAAAATGTAAAATGGGTGACAAAAGTTCATATTAGCACATAAGTAGAATGTTTATAATGGTACTTGTTCGGGTAAAGTTTCTTATTTGGGAACAAATTTGAAAGTAGGTTGCATAATACTCGTAATGACATTTACCTATAATAAACCGTTTAGAATATCTTACCAAAAATAATTTTAAAATATAAAATATTTACACACTATTAGACTATCTGTCATGCTGACAACCCCATGTCGCGACCGAGAGGGACGTACCATTTGATCGCCCCATTAAGCATTGTATCAAGTCTACAATTGTTTGAGTAAATAATTGGTAGAAACACATTTTTTGACTTTAAAAAATTTGAGATTTGTATAAATCTTAAGTCCAACTTCTTGAGTATCCATATTTCATTCAAGGTACTTTTTTTTTTGGGACAGATGATATATTAGCCGCATTGTTTTTTGTCTAATATATAAAGAATATTATAAAATATAAATATACTTAATAACAAAGACAACGAACATTTTTTTTCTTTTAATTTTGGTTTAACAATATTTATGTTAGTTAATTGGATCATGTCCGAATAGTGAAGGGGGCTTATTGGGTACAACTCATTTTAGAAAGAAAACTATTTAGGCTTTTTAAATCCCAACATTTACGGGCCTGATGGCCATCTAACAAGCCCAATAGCTAAACGTCACCGTTTCAGGCACGTAGAATGTAGAAATCAGTCCATCTTTACTTCCCAGGACAACAACCTTAGTGAAATTGTGAAAGCTTCGAATCCAAATCCCTTCGTTGAAACAAAACCCGGTGTGATTATGGAGATCGAAGAGGAAGCATCTGGACAGATGACCGACGAGATCTACACAAATGGTGGAGACGATGAACCGTTGTCACAGCAGCAACAACGGAGACCGATCATCAGTGGGGAGCAACTCGACATCGAGGCGTACGCCGCCTTGTACACCGGCCGGACTAAAATTTCGCGGTTGATATTCATCGCCGACAAATGTAACAATGTTTCGATGCAGTTAGAGGCGCTTCGAATGGCGTATGATGAGATTAAGAAGGGAGAGAACACGCAATTGTTTAGGGAAGTTGTTCAGAAAATCGATGGACGATTAGGTCCGAATTACGGTGCGGATTCGGGGTGGATGGATTCGGTGGATCGTAGGGCTGATCAGAGGAAGGAGAAGCTTGAGAATGAGCTTAATGCTTACAGGGTAATAATTTGTTATTCATTATTTGTTTCAAATGTTATGATTTATTGTTTATAAGCTTGTGGTTTTAATCATCAATATTTCAATATCGTTGAAGCTTTTTGTTTCGAGTAGTTTAGCCAATCGTATGATTTTGTTACTTTTCAAGTAGCAAATTTAGCAGTTTTTGTGCTACTTCAATTCTTTTTAAAAAGAAAACAACAGCAATAGAAACCTAGGGTTTTTGGAGTTCTTAGTTCAAAAACTAACTTTTGGTTCATAGGCTGTAAGTACACTGTATGATTTAGGGTTTATTAAACTGAATCTTAATGCTATTGGCTAACTTTTTTTCTAATTCTACAGACAAATTTGATCAAAGAGAGCATAAGAATGGGGTACAATGACTTTGGAGACTTTTACTATGCTCATGGTGCACTTGGGGATGCATTTAAGAACTATGTCCGCACACGTGATTATTGTACAACTGCAAAACACATAATACACATGTGTTTGAATGCAATTTTGGCCAGTATTGAAATGGGTCAATTTGCACATGTTACAAGCTATGTCAGTAAAGCAGAGCAAAACAAAACTGATTTAGAGCCTATTGTAGTTGCAAAATTACAATGTGCTGCTGGATTGGCTCATTTGGAGGCTAAGAAATACAAGCAAGCAGCTCGCAAGGTTTTTTTACCCACATTTTAATATATTATTATGTGTGTTCTTATTGGTGTGCTTTTATTGTTGTCAGTTTTTGGAAACATCTCCAGAATTGGGAAATAATTACTCAGAAGTTATTGCAGCTCAAGATGTTGCAACATATGGTGGACTTTGTGCACTTGCTACTTTTGACCGTGCAGAACTTAAGGCAATCATTTTATATTTTATTATGGGTTTTTCTAACATGTGCCCCATAGGCACATGTTAAGGTACATTAATGAACTTCAAATTTTCTAAAAGTGTAGCAATAAACAATAATAAAGTCAAATTTGAAGGGATTTTGGTAATACATTGAATGATTTTTGTGATTTTTTTGGAAGATTAAAGTTCATTAATGCATCTTAACATGTGCCTATGGGGCACATGTTAGAAAAACCCATTTAATTATTCTAGAGTAAATTACATTAATTGTCCATGTGGTACTCTGGATTCTGCGTTTTTGTCCTTAGGATTATTTTCTTGGGTTTTTTTTGTCCATGAAGTTTTCATTTTTCCTTTTTTTTTGCCCAAATGACCAAAATACCCTTTTTTAAAGTTATTTGGTTTTTTTAATTTTTTTTTATGTGGCCGGAAGTTCACCAGAGAAGATGGCCTGAAAAAGAAATTAAAAAAATCAGATAAATTAAATATAAGGGACGAGATAAAGGAAATATAAACTTCATGGACAAAAAACTCGAAATAAAGCCTAAGGAAAAAAAATGCAGAATCTGAATACCACCAGGACAATTTATGTAAATTACTAATTATTCTATTATTGGATTGTTTGACATTATTTTTATTATTGATATAATAATTCAAAATTGACAGGCAAAAGTGATAGACAATATTAACTTCCGTAACTTCCTAGAGTTGGTCCCTGAAGTTAGGGAGCTTATTCACGATTTCTATTCAAGGTATGTTTATATATAAAATCCTAAAACTATTGCTTAATTTTTATTTTTTATTTCTATTTATATTAAGGCAAGTATTTGTGCAGCCATTATGCTTCTTGTTTAGAGTACCTTGGAAACCTTAAGGCAAATCTGATGCTGGACATCCATTTACACGACCATTTAAAGAGTCTTTATACTCAAATCCGTAACAAAGCCCTAATTCAGTACACTCATCCCTTTGTTTCTGTTGATCTCAACATGATGGCTAATGCTTTTAAAACTACTGTACCTGGATTACAAAAAGAACTCGAGGCTTTAATTACAGACAACCAAATACAGGTACTTTTTTATATGATTACAAAAAATATATTATGTGAGTGATAACATAAGTTATTGTATAAAATGATTTTTCATTTTTTGTTGCAGGCGAGAATTGATTCACACAACAAAATCTTGTATGCTCGACATGCAGATCAGAGGAAAGCAACTTTTCAAAGAGTTTTGCAGACTGGAGTTGAGTTTGATCGAGATGTTAGGGGTATGTTACTCAGGGCAAATCTTCTCAAACATGATCATAATCTTAAGGCTTCCAGGAAGATTTAAATCCCTAAAATTGCAACAATTATCATGTTTTTTGGGAAATATTTAACAAATTCAGGATGTTTTGGTTTTTAGGGTTCTTGTTTTTGATGTTGTAAATCTCATGGAACTAATTGATGAATTTTCTAAATTATCTGTTAGTTATTCCTTACATATAAAATTGGCATACATCCGCTGAATTGTTGTCTTTTAATACCTGTTCATTGGGGACTATATAGTAATAAACCACCAAATCAGAATATGATACATACAGGTTTGTGTGAAATGCATTGTCCTAGTGGCCATTTGACCTGTGCACCAACTATTCGAATCTACCCTCAATCTTCTTCTTTTTTTCCTTCACCTACAATACCATATACACTAATATTACTAGCAATAAGTTATTTACCTAATATCACTAGCTACAAGTTATTTACATTAGGTGTATGAATTATTACTGAGTTAAATTAATGCAGTCATTAATCTGTATAGATTATTTCCATTAATCGGTATAAATTATTACCGAGTTAAAAGGTCATTAGTCTAGTGGTAAGTTGTTTGCTTATGTTTTATGGTGGTGTTCAAGTCCCAAAATTAACTATGTGGTATTTAGAAGTTTATTAGGAATTATTGTTAAAAAAATTGTAATTAAATTTTATATATCTATATATTATAATATAAAAATGAGTTTCAATTTGATGTTGCATTAATTGCATGCTTTAAATTCCAATACAATATATATCTATATTAACATAAAAAATATATATTAACATAAAAAATGAGTTCCAAAACTAAAGTTGCATTTAATTTCATTTTCATTATTATACACATTATTGTCATTATTACCATGTATTAAATTTAGCCTTTATTCTTTGGTGATGATGTGAAACGATTTGCAGTTATACCATCTAATTGTGCAAATATATTAATGATATTTATTGTTCGGTACTTGATTACTTAACGTGGGCATGTAACCCAAAAAAAACGCCATACATATATACCAAGTTCTTTCACGAAATTCTGAAAAATAAAAACAGGAAGAATCGGGTTCACGGTTTGACAATCAATGGTATTTGGATTAATGACCCGGACCAGATCAAGTTGGAAGCTTTCAGATTTTTCTCAACTAAGTTCACGGAACAGTGGCCGGTGAGACCTACTTTCCTTAATCCACATTTTTCTAAAATATCAGATGAGAAACAGTTGGATATCGAGCGGCCCTTCTCGGTTGAGGAGATAAAAAATGCAATTTGGCTTGTGGTGGAGAAAAAGCCCCGGGACCCGACGGCTTTACGCTCAAATTTTTTAAGGCTCACTTTGAAGATTTATTGGTGGATTTAATGTCTTATGTTAGACATTTTGAGGAAACCGGCACAATTGCTAAGGGTTGCAATTCCTCTTTCATAACTTTACTACCAAAAATCAAGGACCCGGTTAATTTATGTGATTTTAGGCCAATATCTCTCATTGGATGTATGTATAAAATCCTTGCAAAAGCGTTATCTTTTAGATTGAAATCGGTGATTGATGATGTCGTTAGTGAACCTCAATCGGCATATATCAATGGTAGGAATATATTGGAGGGCCCTCTTGTGATAAATGAATTATGTTCATGGGCGAAAATTGCAAAACAAAAGATGTTTATGTTTAAGGTTGATTTTGAGAAAGCCTTTGACTCAATTAATTGGGGTTATTTGGATTCCGTTTTGACACAAATGAACTTTGGTGTCAAATGGAGAGGTTGGATTCGTGGTTGTTTATCATCATCATTTGCTTCGGTTCTTATTAACGGATCACCAACTAAAGAGTTTCATGTAACTAAAGGGGTTCGTCAAGGTGATCCTCTTTCTCCTTTTTTATTTATTATTGCAATGGAGGGTCTTAATGTGGCCATGCGCTCCGCTTGTGAGAAAAAGTTATTCCGGGGTCTATCAATCGGCTCTAACGGTCCCACCATCTCACATTTATTTTATGCGGACGACGCAATTTTTGTGGGTGAAGGTTCTAGTAGTAATTTAAAAAATATTGCTAGGATTTTGAAATGTTTTCACGTATCTTCCGGTTTGCAAGTTAATTTTCACAAATCCAAAGTTTTTGGAATTGGTGTGTCCTCATCTCATTTGAACAATTGGGCCAACATTGTGCATTGTGTACCCGGTACGTTCCCTTTCACATATCTTGGGGTTCCGGTGGGAAATAATATGAATTTAAAGAAAAATTGGTTACCGGTGATCAATCGATTTAATTCAAAATTATCCGGGTGGAAAGCAAAAAATTTATCATTTGGTGGTAGATTAACTCTTTTGAAATCGGTTTTAAGTAGTTTGCCTCTTTACTACTTCTCATTATTTATAGCGCCCGATTGTATTATTGATAAGCTTGAACAAATTAGAAGACAATTTTTATGGGGTGAGAAAAAGATTAATTGGGTTGCTTGGACCACCGTTTTGGCATCTAAAGTTGATGGTGGTCTTGGTGTTGGATCATTAAAAGCTCAAAATTGCGCACTTCTCTCTAAATGGTGGTCGAGGCTTAGAGACGGTCAAAAAAGTATTTGGAAGAATGTAATTGTGGCAATCCATAAATTACGTTATAAACCATTCCACAACATGGCATCAAGTAAATATGTGGGTGTTTGGCGTAATATTACTCGTGTGGAAGCTGAGTTTAAAAAAATTGATCACACTTTTTTCGATGTTTTCTCCCTTCGGGCGGGTTCCGGTACCAATTTTCTGTTTTGGAAAGATGCGTGGATTGGTAACACATCACTTCAGCAGCGGTTTCCTAATTTATATAGACTAGAAAATCGAAAATCTTGTGTGATATCGGATCGCATCACCGATAATGGTTTTGCATGGGATTGGAAAAGTGGTTTAAACAGTGAGATTCTCATCAATGAATTTTGCTCGCTATTACACACAATTAATGACGTTGAGCTTATCACCTCCCCTGATCGTTTATATTGCAATATTGCTCCTGATGGTGTATTCTCGGTGAGTCTTGTTCGACAATGGATGGACAAAAAGCTAACTACCGTCGGCTTTGTCAATATGCCTTGGTCTAGTATCGTTCCTCTCAAAGTCAAATGTTTTGTTTGGAGGTATTAATATCGATTCAAAAAAGCTTGAATCCCGGTTGCAAAAAGCTTGGAAAAAAGAGGTATTAATATCGATTCAACCACATGCAAAGTTTGCAACAACGGTGATGAGGACATTGTGCATGCTTTCCTTCGATGCCCACGTACGGTGGAGGTTCTATCATGGATTTTTCATTGGTGTGGAATTTCATTGCCTAATTTTCATTCGGTGGTAGAACTTATTGAATTTGGCAAAGGTTGGGGTAATTGCCCAAAAAGGAAGAAGGTACTAAATATGATAATACAATGCTCAATTTGGTGTTTATGGAAGGAAAGAAATGAGGCGGTTTTCAGCAACATTAAAAAGCCATTCTCGGCCATTGCGGGTGATATTACTTCAACTTCGTTTTTATGGTTGAAACATAGAAGTAATTTTACATGTAATTTGGTGGATTGGGGAATTTCTCCGTTTTCGTCTTGTTTGTAATTGTCTTTTGCTCGTCTTAGTTTCTTGCTAAGTCGGGTTTTTCCTCTTATATATATTTGCCGTCTCCAAAAAAAATATATACCAAGTTCCAAGATTAACCATTATTCCACCCGTTACAAAGAGTGTTCAATAGAATTGCCTTTAATGTTGCCTTTAATTATTTCAATATATATTTATTAGGCCACTTAATATCCTCGACCATTTACTTAATATCCCCGAATACGACCCTTTCACCCCATCCTATAACGTTTCACTGCTACATTCCAACCGTTTCACAGCTATATTTAACCCGTATCACCACCAGCAAAGGTTTCGTACTACAATGACCATTATAACTTGCAACGGTCCAGTAAAAAAACAATGGCAAATTCATCAAGAAACCCGCATCATGGTCCTATTGTCGTGATGATTTGCTGCAAATGGGATGCTCACAACATTAATGGAAAATACCTCAGTACCGACTTTGTTGTTTCCGATGAAAAGGTGATATTAAACATACCTGTTTTCATTTTCTGTTTTCTTTTCATATGGTGTTAACGTTACTCAGTTAATTGCTTTTCGGAGGATTCGTTGGGCAAAGGCAAGTCTAAATTAACTCAGTCACTCTTCATATCTGTTGATAGATTCCTAATATTCTTTGTAAATGTTTTTTCTTTTAAATTCAAGAGGGAAATAAACATTTCAAATAAGAGGAGTGTGTTTTATTCAAAGTAATAATCTTACTTGATTGATGTATCAATTTATACGGAATTCAAGTGGTTCATATCTGTTGATAGATTCCTAATATTCTTTGTAAATGTTTTTTCTTTTAAATTCAAGAGGGAAATAAACATTTCAAATAAGAGGAGTGTGTTAATTTTATTCAAAGTAGTAATCTTACTTGATTGATGTATCAATTTATAGGGAATTCAAGTGGTGGTTTGTCCTAGATCTATTATTTGTGAATTTTGCATTTCTGTTACCTTTTCAATATGTTTTACCAATTCCAATTACCATCAACTTCCATCATGTTTGGTATGTTTATGCATTTGACCCCACTTTATGTTCATCTATTAAGGCTATGCATTTGTTCAGTGCGTGAGTATATATGTATATTAATTAAGCAAATTTAACTATTAATTTAGGCTTTTATCCATTACACTAACGGCTATTATAAGCAAACCGCAAAACCTCTTAACTAATTAAGCAAATTTAATTGTTGGTTAATGTTTTTCGATTGATATTCTTAACCTAATAAGTTTATAACTTTGTAACAGGTAGATGTGGTTGACTGAAAATTTTCATGCACCGATCTTTGCTCCATACTGCAGTACCATTACAAAGTTTCTCAGCAATACCAATTTGATTGCTAAACTCCATGAAACAATGTTGGCTATGTTATAACGTTGGTTTTCATTGTAATAATTAATGTTTAATAACTTTTTATTTAGTATATTCTTAATTAGATGATAATATGAATCTGTATAACAACTTTAATTAGAGCATTAGTACCATTACAATTTTTCTCAGCAATACCAATTTGATAGGCAAACATGAAACAATGCTGTCCATGCTATAACGTTGGTTTTCATTGTATTAGTTGATGTTTAATAACTTTTTATTTAGTATATTAATCTTAGATGATAATATGAATATCTGTGACAACTGTTTGAGGAAGTTATCTTTCATTGTATTTGTTTTTATATGGAAACTAACGTTTTGACATGTCTTTCTAATACCACCCATTTTGACCCGTTTTAGTTATTGTCTTTTCCACTATCCTCCAAATATCCTACACTATATTCTTTGATGATGTTTTCTTACTTTCCTCTTACACCCTTTGCTTATTTAGTAGAGTATCCACAAACAAAGCTAAACATGTTAGTGACCGTGCTTTATGTACTTTGTCCGTAACACTATTTCAATGTATATGATTTACCTTCAAAATTGCTGCTTATTATGAAGAAAGCCCGTGCATCGCACGGGTCATGTTGCCTCGTTAATTAAAAAAATGACATTGTTTATGAGTAACTAGCCTATAACCCGTGATAATCACGGGTGGCTTGTAAAAATTTTCATGAAGTTTTACTTTTTTAACAATACTTTAATCATTAAAAAATTTATACTCTTTAAATAATTTCATAGTTAAATTAATATTTCTAGAACATCAACTAAAAGATTACAAATTTAGTTTGTTGTCAAAAAGATCACTAAATTATTACATAACACTTTGTATCAATTTTAAGTACCCTTTTAGGTGTTGGTTTGTCTTGTGAGGCACCATCTATGATAAAACTGTCGAAAGAAATTGAAATCCCATTAGTTCGAGTCTTCTCATTTTTCAATAAAAAGATATTGCTAAGATGTAATTCTACACACGTGTCACGTGTGTTGTTCCCAAAAGAGTTTCTGGAGCTATCTTATATAAGGCATCAATCTGCATTTATCATGGTATTCAATTTAACCACATAAAACAGAGGAACATCGTCAAAATTGTCAATCAAGTCTATTGTTTCGACACCCGACTTCTTGGATACATCTTAATAACTTACCGGGCCAATTTGGGACCCCCACCATACCTGCATTCCAATACTTATAGTCCAAATGTTTCAAATAAAGATAACATTTAAAGAAAACAAAATTTAAAATATCACATTTTTATGTTACATAAATCAAAGATATGACATAATTTTGTACACTGTCATTTTGTACATAAAACAAATAAAGTTTCAATATATGACATATTTTCAAACTTCAACAAATACCAATTTCATATTTGAAGTTTCAGAAAGAGGTTGAGATGAACTTTCAAGTCAACTCACCATCTCCCTTTAGCCATTTGGTAGCAACTTCTTTGGTTGTAGTGTGGCTGAGATGCACCAATCACTGTTTAATGAAGTTAAATCCTTGATAAAGTTAACATTGGCTGCCAATTTATTGAGAGAATTCAATTCCTAATTTATAAGTAATCTGCAAAAATAAAACAAATATTGTTGTCATTCTAATATTTGTATTGAATATGAGGTAGACAGAAAAGAGATCAATATGATCAATAACATTGAAACAACCCCTCAAAATAGTATTTTGTACAATGTTCATAAACAATAACACTAACCTGAAATTTGGCAAACTATGTTGATGGAAGAAACACCAACGACATGGATGTAATCATGATGTAATGAGGTGGAAGTATATCGTTCACTAATGTTATTAGTTTCGTTCCTAATTAATCTAATTCTACGCAATGTGAGATGAACTCTACAAATTAAAGAGCCAGAATAAAATTTAATCTTTCGAGGGTTATTAAAATTACCAACCCGTTACCTTATAAGACTCAATTGGATTAAGCAGATCATGTAATAACTGACCCATACGTTCTTTCACAAATTTGCTCCAATTTCTCGAAACAATAGACACTTGGGGAACCCCAAGTTGGGAATTCGGTTGTGTTCAGCTGCCCTGGTGCTGCTATAGACATGGCTACTCCGGTATGTGGATCAATTATTACATATGCAAGAAATTAAGCCAAAAAAGGGTAACCAAATTCCAATAAGTTCAATTATTGAGCCATCTCTTGTTCAAGTATACTTCCAGATGTACTAATTTATGGTTTTAAACACAGCGGGTAATAACTACAAAAATCAGTCCAACTAATAAACAATCATAATCTTTTATATACTTGAAATGTTGCACTTTCTGGTAAAAAGAAAAATAATTTTGACACAGGCAAAACATCAAACACTTGGTGGGCAAAATACGTATTCACACTTCCTCATAAATATGAACATCAAACATTAAAACATTCAATTTTAAGAACTCGCAATTACACCAAAATTTTAGAAATGGATAAGTTAAACACAGAGACAGTTAAAAAGCAGGAAAAAAAATGTGAAACGGTGGACATTTTTGTACAACGATGAATTGCAATTAGAAGGAAAAAAACATTTTACTTCATGGAAAGCCGATTCTGAAAATGAATGTGATAATTAGGTTAAAGTACATATTGAAAAACTACTACATGTCTAACCTTGTAGCCAATTTTCAGAATTGGCGCATAGATTCTTCCTTTTACGATCTATAAGACATGGCTTTGTTAGGGTTAATTGTCGGTGAAGAAATCCCTTACGTTGACTGGAAATTGAATGGTGGTAGATGGTTGTAGCGGTGAATGAGAAGAAGAGTTGTTTCCGTCACCGCCGTTTGGAGAATGAATGCCATTAAAGATGGTGAATAAGCCGTTTGGAGAATGACTGAGCTGGCATCCTACATGGCATAGAATAATGACGTATTTATGAGGTGGATTGAATGAGGTGGCAAGAATTCAAAATTCTTTTCTTTTATTATATATATATAAAGAAAAGATAAAGATTCATAGTTAATACATTTATTAAATGATTAGTGCTACATTGATCTCCTTCTTCCTCACTGTCCCCTTTCACACACTCACAAGTCACAACTCCGTTCACACCCTGCTCACAATTCTACTGGTAAATCTATAACCAGATCTTGATTCTACACCCCAAATCTCTAATTTCCACAATTCACCATCCTCCAACAAGTAATCAATCATAATAATGGGGCATATCAATCTCACTTCACCCAAACAACGCAACAATCCCACACGAAAATGGCAACTTCTGGATTTCATATCCATGGTGTTCTTCGGCATCGTAGTCCTCTTCTTCCTCCTCATATTCACTCCTCTAGGCGATTCCCTTGCTGCCTCAGGTACCCAAGCTCTAATTCGTTCCAACGCTGCCGATCCGAAGCAACGGCACGGTCTCGTTGCTTTAATTGAAGCCGGAAAACATCCAGAAATTGAATCATGTGCTGCCGACACTGTGGATTACATGCCGTGTGAAGATCCAAATCGGAATAGTCAGCTTAGTAGAGATATGAATTTTTATCGGGAAAGGCATTGTCCGTCGCCGGATGAGACGCCGTCGTGCTTGATCCCGCCACCTAAAGGCTATCATGTTCCGATTCAATGGCCTGAGAGTTTACACAAGGTGAATTACTGAATCTGATTCATAAATCCTCATTTGCTGCTTATTTGATTCTAATTAAACTTTTAATATCTTAAATTTGAACTTGAGAGTTAGCAGATTCATAGTAACATATTAAGATAACTTCATTATACTATTGCTTGAGTAGTTACATTTGATGTATACCAGCTGCTTTAAGAATGCCACACACTGTCTATGATTATTAAATAGGATAGGGGTTTGATATATAGCAGTTCATGCTAAAATATGCAATCATTATCCGAATAATGAAATTCCAGGATGAATAAGAGGTATAACTGAATGATACCTGATGAGAAATTGATAACTGATTTAAAATTAGGTTATTGATACATGATTTGTTTCTTGAGCTACTTAGGATATCATTTAACTTTATTTGTGCTTGGATCTTAATTCTTAAATTTTAGGGTTCATGATATCCTTTATTCTGTTGGGTTGCAGATATGGCATGAAAACATGCCATACAATAAAATAGCAGATAGAAAAGGTCATCAAGGGTGGATGAAAAAAGACGGTCCATACTTCATATTTCCAGGTGGCGGCACCATGTTTCCAGATGGAGCTACACAATATATCTCAAAACTTAAACAGTATATCCCTATTTCTGGTGGGACCCTCAGGACGGCTCTTGATATGGGCTGTGGGGTAAGAAACTAAGAACCTTGTATATTACCTCACTCAAATTGTTGTCAAAAATTTATTATTTTTAATATATTTTTTTCAGGTTGCGAGTTTTGGAGGTCACTTATTAGATGAAAACATTTTAACACTTTCTTTTGCTCCAAGAGATTCACATAAATCACAAATTCAATTTGCTTTAGAAAGAGGAATTCCCGCACTTGTTTTGATGCTTGGAACTCGTCGGCTTCCGTTTCCCGCATCTTCATTTGATTTCATGCATTGCTCTCGTTGTTTAATCCCTTTTACTGCATACAGTAAGCGTATTTTAACTTATTGCTTATAATATATATATGTAACATTTTATGTATATCTATATGTATATTTTCCAGATGCGACGTATTTTATGGAAGTTGATAGATTACTTAGGCCCGGTGGGTATTTAGTAATCTCGGGCCCGCCAGTGCAATGGGCCAAACAAGATAAAGAATGGGCTGATCTTCAGGCGGTTGCTAGAGCATTATGCTATGAGTTAATTGTGGTTGATGGGAACACGGTTATCTGGAAAAAGCCCGTTGGTGATTCATGTCTTCAGAACCAAAACGAACTCGGGCTCGAATTGTGTGATGAGTCTGATGACCCTAGTTCCGCTTGGTTTGTAATTTTTGTCTATAAATGAGGCTGATCTTTGTGTTTTGTGCGGGTCGGGTGGGTTTTGTCAGGCCACTTTTTAAAACAAGTCAATATGGGCTGGGCCCAAATGGAACTTTTTGTCTATAAAAACAATATAATTGCAGTAATAATCCAAATTAGTGAATAAAAATGATTTGGTTGACTTGCAGCCCGTTTGACCCGTAACCGCTTTAGCTTTTTTTTTATTTGACCCTTTTGAGATAAAACACAACCCGAATCTACCTGATGCAGGTATGTGAAACTGAAAAAATGTGTAAGCCAAACATCTTATATCAAAGGAGAATTTGCAGTTGGTGCAATTCCAAAATGGCCAGAAAGATTAAGACAAGCTCCATCACGGGCCACTTTAATTAAAAACGGGAACGATGTATTTGAAGCCGACACACGTCGTTGGGAAAGACGGATTTTTTACTATAAAAAAACATTAAATTTAAAACTCGGGACTCCCGCAGTACGAAATGTGATGGATATGAATGCGTTTTTTGGTGGTTTTGCTGCTGCATTATCAACCGATCCTTTGTGGGTCATGAATGTTGTTGCAGACCGAAAACCTTCAACTTTAGGTGTTATTTATGATAGAGGACTTATTGGTGTTTATCATGATTGGTAAGTTTTTATACTCTTTTGTTAGTTTATGGGTCGACGGGTCGGGTCGGGTTGAACCATTCTCAAGTTGTGTAACTTTCTTTTGATGTGATGTCTGCAGGTGTGAACCGTTCTCGAGTTACCCTCGAACTTATGACTTTATTCATGTGGTTGCACTTGAATCATTAATAAAGGATCCACTTACCGGCAAAAACATGTAATTTACTACATCTTTTGATCAACTAATGTTTATAAAAACTATATATTATAGGCCAAAAAATGCATTTTAGTAACCTGAACTTAGCTGACTAGGTCTTCTACTACCCTGGATTATTAAAGGTGCAACATGGTACCCTGAACTTGACAAAATGGTCGATTTAGTACCCTAGCTCACTAATCTGGTCTTGTTTTCTCAAGCAATTGCTTCTGTTATCAATATATTGAGATGAACGTATATTTTTTAGTCCGTCAAAAGCTCCAAAGAAAATACGCCTAGTAAGAAAACATGATCAAATTAATGAGTTAGCCAGTCGGGGTACAAAATGACTATTTTGTCAAGTTTAGGGTACCATGATGCACTTTTAATAGTTCAGGGTAATAGAAAACCTAGTCAGTCAAGTTCACGGTACTAAAATGTACTTTGGCCTAAAAACTATATATTATAACTGGAATATGACTTTTATGCAGATGTAATATAGTGGATGTGATGGTGGAAATGGACCGTTTATTACGCCCCGAAGGAACTGTTGTGGTTCGTGATTCCCCTGAATTTATTACAAAAATAGACCGAATTTCTAGTTCCATAAGATGGAAATCTACAACACATGATAAAGAGCCCGAATCACAAGGAAGAGAGCGAATTCTAGTTGCAACAAAATCGTTGTGGACATTGTCTCATTAGCACACTGCAATTATAGGTATTTTTCAATCTTTTTTATAATGTTTATGTAAGTTATAAGTTATTATTCATTTTTGATATTATTGTCGAGGTAATAGTTATGTTAGGAAATTTATCAAAGCAAAGATAACATATAGATATATGTTTCATTTGTTAGTATCCGAATGACCAACGAAGGTGATGATGTGGCACTATTCGAATAACTCATACATGATACACAAAAATGACATGTCACTTGTCACTAGCAGTTTATTGCCATGTCATCGATGTATTAGTGATTATACTAGTGATTAGTGATACTAGCAGGGTACCCGCGCAATGCGGCGGCGGGTACCCGTAACTATATTTCAAAGTGACGATAGTAACGGTGGTGGTGTCAATAGCGATGGTGATGAGTGGTGGTGCGTAGTGATGGTAGGTGCCGACATTAGTGATGGTCAAATGTAGTGATGGTAGGTGCCGACATTGGTAAGAGTTGATGATTTACACCATCGTATATTTAATGTTATTGGGATAAATGGTTATAATAACAGCCTAATGTATTAAGTGTGAGTGGTTTGAAATAAAGTGTAATGTATAGCAAGTGGTTAACACATAGTGATAACTTAAGAGATGTCTTGGGTTCGAATCTTATAAGCCGCGATTTATTATTTTTTAAGGTAAAGAACTAACTAACAAAAGTGGAAAGGTCCTTAAAATTAAGTTTAAGGAGCTCCTTAAACTTACCTAATGTGGTAGGCCTAAATGCTTTATATAGTAGTAAGATATGTAGGGTTAGAAACATTTACAAAATTATTGGTTTATGTTATAAACTATTTATTGTTAGCCATTTTTATAACAGCGACTACTTACATGTATTAGTAACGGAATAAAAGTTTGTTACTTCCTGCGTTTCAAAATAAGTGAAACATTTAAGGTTACACGTTTTTTAAGATAAAATTTGATAATGAATATTAATTAGATTAAATTGGATAGTTAGTGAAAGATAGGTCTCACATATTTGAATTAAAGTGAGTTTAATGATGTTTAAAAGTAAAAGTAAGTGTAAATGAGTCATTTCACTTTATTAAAGTAGATAGTTAGTGGAGAAAACATCCTACTTTTTTACCAAATAAGATAAGTTTTATAAATGTATCACTTATTTTGAAACACCTCAGAAAGAAAGTGTATCACTTATTTTGAAACGGAGGAAGCATTTTAAAACGTTAAAACGATGGTTCATTAGATAATCAACAAGTTTGGTTGTATTTTAATGCATCTTCAAGGGTGTATTGAGACTTTAAAAAATAAGCAAACAAAGTGATTGAACCTAAGAACAAGGTATGAAGGTGGAGTTAAAGGCTTAAAGCCAACTTATAGGGTTTTTTGATATAAAATATTGCTATACCGTTAACCTAAAAAAACATTTTCCTCCTATAATATTACAACAAAAATATACTTCAAACTACTCGCATTAAAAAAAAAAAAAAAAAAAACTTTAATCAAGCCGTTGGCGGGCGTTAAACCATTAGTAACATACCTTTAGCGTGAGTTGGCACAGCCTCTTGTTTTGGTGATTTACAATAATCAAGTTTTCAATATTAAGTTATAAACAGAAACAACTATATCTATTTCTTGTAATCTAACTTAAGTTGGTAAAAAGTTAAAAAAGTAAAGAAGAAAAAAAAAAGAAAAACGGATTTTATGAAGTTAGATCGAGCCTTTACGGTTGGAATTTGGAGGATTAGGTATTGGCCCACAGTCCACACTAGAGATGGTCACGTGGGGAACACATCTAACATGGCTCCATACTCTTGATCGGATATTTTTCTACTTTCGTACTAAAATGAATAGAATATCTTTCAGGTTAACCTTTTTTACATATTTTTTTAAATTTGAATAATCAGTACATTCTGACAAAAAGTTTATTACTGAAAATTCCGCCTCATTTCAAATATGGAATAATCAGTATATTGATTTTAGTTTTTAAGTTACTTTTATCCTGTCTTCATCAGGATAGGAAGCCTTTTAAGTAATTTGATTGATATTAAAAAAAAATGGTTGATCGTGTGTTCGGTTATAATTAGGGGCTTTTGATTATGTATTTGTTATGTAGAGTGAAGCCAATATGATCAAACTTGGATTTTATCACCAACATTACTAGTCTATAGTTTTTATTAATTTTTGTATCAAATTAAACACAATTATTTAATTGTAATTCGAAACAAACAAATACAATGAGAATTAATTTTAAAATGGTTCACTTTGATAATAAATAGAGCTTAGGCCTCGCAAATTACACTTTAAGGCCTGATGTTAATTTCTCTCTTAATTGGCCCTTATTCCTAAATATTGCCATGACCACTCTATTGTACTAGGGTGGATGATCCAAGCCCCTACCATATCTTTTGTGGTTTGTAGCACATTTGTCACTTTCAAATTCTTAATTACAAAATAATATCATAAACAACCTTTTTATTATATTAGTCATTGGTACCCTTGTAAAAATAACGTTTCTAAGGAACTACAATTTTTAATAGCCTCATAGATGTTGTGATCTACCACCCTTACCCCTGGTAATTAGGGGACTAGAATGCTATTAATTTCTTAATGTATATCCTTACTTTTAGTTAAACTTTCATGAGAAAGTATGTACTTCCTCCGATTCAAAATAAGTGATACACTTGGTGTTTCACGGTTTTTGAGGCAAAAGATTATAATGATGATTAAATAGATTAATTGGATGGTTAGTGGGGAATGGGTCCCACACCTTTTGAATAAAGTAAGGTTAATGATGTTTAAAAGTAAAAATTAAGGGTAAAAGGGTCATTTCACTTTGTTAAAGTAGATAGTTAGTGGGTGTGGTCCCATTTTTTTTGCCAAATAAGGAAACTTTTCAAAGTGTATCACTTATTTTGAATCACCCCTAAAAGGAAAGTGTATCACTTATTTTGAATCGGAGGAAGTATATATTTTATGAATAAAAAAGGTCGTATGGACAGTCAACAGTTTATAGCCTAATAGTTATGTTATGCAAGTAGACAATGCGTTTATCTAGTCAACAATTATGGCTAAATAGTGCATTGAAAGGATAAACGATTGTGAAATAAGATGTCACGTTTAAATAAACGTCGATAAAGATTCCTCTGTATATTAACACGCAAAGTCTATTGAATTAGCTGTTTAATTCCAAGGAACCATTGATGTTATCAGTTTAATGAAATGCATTTAGAAATCTTAAGTGCTAGTCATCGATGTTTAATGAGATATAGGGCACCTTAGGCCCTAGGGTTTACGAGTGTAATTACAAGTCATATCATTCAATTTGTTACACATATTAATGCATTTGAATGCAAAGATGTTGAAGCACCTACTTCTTTCGAGCTCCAAAATAATAGACCCTAATGACTGGTCATGGCCGCGACACGCTTGAATATTCGAGCAATATAGTCCTTACATTTTCCAATAGTAGCCATAAAACTAGACTCTTATCGTTTATATATACAATTAATACACGGTACTATTTACGTTTACTTTTCGGGCACATTTTGTTGTTGCATTTTCGATTGTGTTTTCGAACTATGTCGATACTTTTGAAATATTTATAAAACATGTTGTAATCAGTCTACTATTTAAATTCATATGGTTGGTTTTATATTTTTCCTTGTATTATGAAACTCTTTGTTGTTAAGCCTCGTGTTTCTCCTTTAGCAAGGTGTGACTTAGTTATAAAGCTTTTGCAGAATAGTTTAAGTCTTACAAAATTACCACTATAAAATCTTCTTCTATATATGAGCCTACATTTGACATTGGTTTGACAACTAGGTAATTCCAAGCTCCCTCATTGGTCCGAAATGTCACCTGTAATCCTCTGATTGGGCCACGTAATTCATCAACAAATTCCTTTCGGTTTCAAAGCAATCCTTTTTGACGGATTTTCATAATTGGCTTTCCCCTTTCTGATGCCCTAATTTCATTCAACCCACCGCAATAGACCGCTATCACATGGAGAAATCACCTTCACGATTCCCGTCGACAAGGCAAGCTGGACTAATGAACTAAATGTTGTTCGAAAGGAAGTATTCTGTACATCACCGGAGATTTGTGGACAACGATGATTTACCCTTCCTCAAGATTGCATCTACAGCTTAACGAAGTAATTATGCGGGTAATCATTGAACTATCTGTTTGATTGCAATTCTTGCACAATGGTTCTTCTGATTCACTTAAATGTAATGACTAAAATTGTTGATTTTTAACACATGTGAAAAATGTTTGTTGATTTGTATAGGAAAGTGCACACCAATTGTTCGATGAAATGCATGAACAAGTTTTTTGTGGTTTAAGACCATGGTACATTAGGGTTTTTGCATCTCACCTCAATTTTTCATCAACAAGTGCAGCCCGTCATTATGGGATTTGAACCCACAGTATAATACAAGTTCTGTTAATTTCATAAATCTGATTTAAGTTTTTAGCGATTTACCATCGCCGAGCAATTTGGATTTGCAAGACGTGAATTGAAGTTGAAACTGTTGTTGTTCTGAATAATTGCATAATATTGAAAAAATGAACAACATTGTGGACGAAGGCAATTACTATGACGCTCAACAGATGTACAAGACTACTAGCGCAAGGTACACAAATTTAAGCTCTGTATTTACCCCAATTTGTTCTTAATTTTAAGCTCTTTATTTAAGAAACATTTTTTTTTTTGATTTTAGATATGCTTCAGTGGGAAGATTTTGAGATGCCTTAATCTTCTCCAATCAAGTGCCTGCCTCCAATTCCGTTGTGCTACTTCTGCATATAGATAGCAGGTTTACACAATTCCCGGAGGACTAAGTAATTTGTGATATACTTTTACCGTTTTGTGATGCTTTTGTTTTGCGATTGTAATGGAAAGTGTAGAGTATGATGGAGCAAGAAAAGCAAGAATATCAACAGCGTTCAATTTGAAAACCTCACATTGTCAATCTTCTTGTATTATTTTACCTTTAATAGCCATTTAGCCTAGATCTAAAATGATTTTATTTATTATTTGTTATTCATAATATTATACTCCTAGGTCACCCAAATCTGTTGAGTTTTTAGGGTTATTGGGCCTGCAATGCCATCTGCTGAATTGCTTGCTGCTGCTGCTAAATTAACATAAGCAGAAGCCGAGTTAAGGTATAATAAAATAAATATCAATTTCTTGGTTTTTTAAATATAATAATATCATAAGTGCTACCTTAAGTTATGTTTATTTATTTAGGGTAGCAGAAGTTGGTGAAGATGATGAATTATTTATTGGACCACCACCTCCTGCTGTCGTCAATGAGGCTGCATCTGCTAATGATGCAGAACATTTTGAAGAGGTCTCATATTTTTATTTATTAGGTTTCATATTTTGAAAATAACTTGTTTTGATATCTGTCAATATCATTTTTTGAAAATAACTAAAAAGTGGCAAGAATTAGTACTTGACATCTGAATATTATCATCTTTGCAATTAGTTTTCTTTCAGATGATATGTATTTGTTTTATTTTGATGTATATTTATGTGATTAGGTGACAAGAATTATGGGAGCAGAGGTTGATAATCCATATGATATTGTTGGAGTCAATAGGAATATGGCAGCTGATAACATTAAAAAAAGGCAAGCTTTTTGTCAACAATGTTAATTATTCTTGCAATAATGTTAATTAATTACTGTAGTTTTCATTTGTTTTCAGATATTGGAAGCTATCTCTTATGGTTCACCCTGACAAGTGTACTCATCCAGAAGCCCACCAAGCTTTTATTAAATTAAATAAAGCTTTTAAGGATTTACAAGATCCTGTCAAGGTTACTATTATGGATTCTTTTATTTTGGATTTTTTAATCTATTGTATCTTATTGTCACTGAATTTTTATTTTATAGCGAAAAGCAATGGATGATAAAATTGACGAGAAGGAGGAAAAGGAAAGATTTAAGGTACATGATTTTAGCATAAAATTAAATTATTAATAATTACTTTTTTTTTTTAAATCTTAAGTTTGTTGCTTTTCTTTTGTAGTTGGAGTTGAAAGCTATGCGTGAAGCTGCACAATGGAGACGTTTACAAGGTGACTTCTTTTTTATCTCATTATTTACTTTATAGCAATGTAATTAACTTGATATGAGCATCCAAATAACACAACGTTTTTGAAATATAGGGTGCTTTCTGAAAATTTTGAAAATTTAAGAACAAGTTTTAAATAGCTCTAGGTTGACTTTGCAATTGATAGAATATAGAAGGTCTATATTATGATTTAAAAGTCTGGTGGCTAATTTGATAATACAAACCACATTGTTGTATCAACATCTTGCAAGCCATGTGAGCTCATTTCATTGACTTTGTTGACTTCCTTTACTATTGAAGTTTACTGATTGGTTCAAAGTTTTACATTTATTTATTTTTAAATATCTAGAAGGTTATTATGAGTACATGTTTTTCAGGTATTTGTATTAGGGTGAGCATGGGACGGTTTGGGCGGTTTTTAACTAAAACCAAACCTCGCCCCAAAAGTTCGGGTTCTAAGAATTACGCCCCGTTCGGTTTCGGTTTTGGTTTCGGTTTTTCGGGGTTTTTCGGTTCGGTTTCGGGGTTTTTTTGGGGTTTTTTTTTCCCTTTAAATTTACTAATTTGTTACCTTAAAAATTAATATTATGTTATTAAAACAATATAAATATTTTGTCATTTTCCTACATCTCTCTTGAAGCACGCCCGTCCAGTCGGGCGGGCTTTGAAGCTAGTATGTATATATAGAATTTAATTATGTTGTATTTGTGGTAATAACAGTTGCACTAATTTGAAAATTGTGGTTAAAGTTTATAGTTTGTAATTTGCTCTCATGTATGCCACATGCTTAAAAATAGTACCCTTATATAGTGTAAGGATATTTTCATACTCCATGTTTTTGTTCTGTGTATACTTTATAAGCATGTATACACATTTGTATTTTCACCCTTTTTTTTCCTCTCTTTTTTGTCAGAAGTTTTATTAAAAGTAGTTTCTCTATTTTTTGATAAAATATAATTATCTACATTTTACCTCTTTCATATCCCTCATTTAAAACGATTAAATATAGTTGATGATTAACTTATGACACACAATACTTCATGTTCTTCAAATTTAGTAAATCTCCCTAATAGCCCTCTTCGTGTTCATTTCACATTTGAACTCCAAATATTAACTACTCTCTCCGTCCCACAAAAAACTTCTCATTCCATCTTAAACTTTTTTTAACTTGTATTGTTGTGGTCGGGTAATTACTTTGCCGAAATTTGATCCGGATTTTCTTTTTGTTACCGTTCAACAAAAAAAGTTTCAAGTCATAAATAAATAACCATTAATAATAGTGTATCTTTACCATATTATTATACTTATATTTTTAGTAATACTAATTAATTAAAAGTTATCTCACTTGAAACGAAATCAATAAACGCAAAAAAAAAGAAGAAGATATTTTTATGTTCTTTTGTATGGTTTGTATAGGGCCTGGCCAATGGGCACTTCAACTTGCGGTTTGGTTGTTTTCGGTTTGTTCTAACCGTTAGCATCATGCTTTTGATTGGAGATAATGCTGTTGGCTTCGTTTAGTCGAATGGATTGGGGAAGTAAAACAAAGGTATTTTAATAGGATATAAGTATTTTGTGTGAGTAGAATTTATAATTGTGGACCCACAAATTAAAGAGAATGTGTATTATTAGTATAAGTGTATCAATTGGAGTGTCAGCTAGCATTTAAAATGACAAAAACAAAATGTATCAGTTGATACAACAGTTAACACGAATCTAACATCTTTAAATCCAAAGTCACTCATTAATCGTTTGACTTATTCTGAATAGAGAACAAAAGTAATAGTCACAAAAGCCGTCATTAAATAAATATATGCTATACAATGACTACGTTTTTTCCACACATTAAACATATGGTACAGATATACTTTTAAAATTATTTGTTGTACAAAAGTCACTTAACTTTATGAAATAATACAACAAAAATAAATATACATAAACTTAAATGGCTGAAACAATTAATGAAGCCAAGTAGATCTCCATGACAACAATTTTAATGTTCATAACTCAAGCCCTCCGTGAATAATACTGTAGCTCTTTATCCATTGAATGTTTTGTGTTCTTTTAAATTTGCCAAAAGAACACTAATAAGACTCTGAGTTCATTAGGGTCCCTAGTCGAACATTGATTTTGGTTCCTTATCTTAATTGTAAAAATAAATATCAATGCAAAAGGTATAAAAATATTTGCCGAATAAGTTACGCATTTAAAGGTGACGCATTTCTAAATGGTTAAAAAATCACCCTAAAAATATAAATCTATAAATGGTTAAAAATCAAACTAAAATTCTATTAGAAAAACTCAAAACACTAACAAAATAAGTAAAATTAATAACTGAGAGTTGTGAAATTTGAACATGTAGTTAGAGGTGCACAAACCGGATTTTCCGGAAAACCGAACCGGTTTAAAAACCGGATCGGTTTTGGTCAACGCCGGTCAAAACCGGTTTGGCCAAAACCGGTTCGGTTTTTAAACCGGTTTTAGCATCGGATTAGCTAAACCGGTCCAAACCGGTTCGGTTCGGTTTGAAACCGGATCGGATCGGTTTTTCCGGATCGGATCGGTTTTCGGATCGGATCGGATCGGTTTTCGGTTTAAAAACCGGTTTGAACCGGTTTTGACGGGTTTTCCATTTTTTTTTTTTTTTTTTTGTATTTTTAATTCACACAATATGTAAAAAGACAATATAAATCGACTTTTAATTAAAGGAAACCATCCAAATACAAGAGTTCTAAATCCAAATACAAGAGTTTTAAACATAAATTTAAACATAAACATAATACAAACCAAACGATAATTAGTCTTCATTCTTCATGTCTTCGTCGTCATTCGCCGCCTCCATTTCTTCATTCTTCATCTCGCATGACATTGTTGCGTAGTTCCATGTCTAATGCAAGTTCTTCTTGTGTTAGAGGTACCGACATATGTCCCTCTATTTCCAAGTTATGTAATCGAACTTCCACGTCGCCCAACTCGGTCTCAAGTGATGAAATATGTTGTAAACGTTCTGCTGCATCGAGATGGTCTTTCAAACAAATTATAACTTCAACCGACAAAGGATTAAGCTTCGATCTCCTGTTTGATATAACCCTACCGCTAAAACTAAAAGCGGATTCCGAAGCTACCGTAGAAGCTTGAACACTTAGTAGGTCACGAGCCATAGCGGAAAGAATTGGAAATTGGATACCCTTTCCTTTCCACCAATCCAAAATATCAAAGTTTGGAAATTCTTCTACACTTATAGTTGACAAGAAATCGGTAAGTGTATACCTCCCAAGCTCGCTACTAGTGGTGTTATCACGAGCTCGTTTGCTATTTTCATTTTTCAAAGTGTTGTAGAATCTAATATTTTCATCATAATCCCTATGACCCGAACCAGAGGCCCCCTCGTGCATCATGGTATGAATGTGTGTTGTTGGACCATATTTTTCCAAGTAAGCATTAAACATGTTCGTTAAACAATTGTTGAAATGTTTAATGGTATTTTCCGCAAAATGAACGTCTTCGTCACACAAATTCAAATCGCTACAAATATTGTTAATTAACACCTCAACCCCTGACGTGTTTATCATGGGGTTTAAAGCAGCGGCTATTGTTATAACGGGGGGCATTTCGGTAAAATATTTTCTAAGTTTTTCTTTCATCGCTACCACCATTTCGGTAAATGGGGACCCCTAAATTCAAAGTCATTTATTTTTGAACACATTAAGTAAAGTTGTTTTAACACCAATGGACTTGTAGGATAGTAAACCC
Organism: Calendula officinalis; assembly: GCA_963853835.1. Lineage (NCBI taxonomy): Eukaryota > Viridiplantae > Streptophyta > Magnoliopsida > Asterales > Asteraceae > Calendula > Calendula officinalis. The sequence goes on along the minus strand of OY970830.1, from coordinate 2,990,052 downwards.
CCGACAAATAAGTTGTTGCATTTTTGAAAACACAAAGTAATTCGGTAGCTTGTCTAATCGTTTCCCACATAGACTCCTCAAATCGTACAACACGGTTTCGATAGGCTAACATATTATGGAAAATGCTTAAAGATAATTTTTGACGCAAAGCACACTCAAACATGTGGCAAGTGGAATTCCAACGCGTAGGTACGTCCCAATTTGGACCTAACCAATCTTGCCCCGCATCGACACAAAATTTCATATACTTATTATGTCTTAAACCGGTAGTACCAAAAACATCTTTTAGCATTACTCTAAAAGCGGTTGTTGTGGGTTCGATAGAATGTAACCCATCTTGCACAACTAAATTAATAATATGTGCAACACACCGACTATGGAAAACAATGCCGTTACAAATCGGTTTATATTTAAGAATTAGTTTTTTAACCGCATTTGTATTGTTGGACGCATTATCAAAAGACATAGAAAAGATTTTAGACTCTAATTTATAACTTCTTATAACATAGTCTAAAATTTGGTACAAATTTTCCCCCGTATGTGGAGTCCCAAATAATTCAAACGCAATCGTACGCTTCATCATTACCCAAGTATTGGGATCAATCCAATGAGCGGTAACGCAAAGGTACGAGTCGTGTGTAGAATTTGGGGCGGTCCAAACATCACTAGTTAAATTAACCCCCGTTTGTAAATTTTCAAAACCTTTTTTTAAATCATCTTTAGCAAGTTTCCATAATTTTATAGCATCACGTCGTAAGGTAGTACGACTTACATGGGAATAGCGTGCTTCCAACTCTTCTTGGATCATGCTCGTCAACCTTTTGTTGTCGAAAAAGCTAAAGGGCAACGCCTCTTGAACCACCAACTTCGCCATTCGTTGACGAAGCCTACTAGCGTCGAAAGTTTGTATATTGCCGTCATTTCCCATGGTTGTTTGGCCACTCGTCGAGCCCATTTTTACAACGGTGCAACTTTTATTCTTATGATTCTTCAAACTTGTATTTCCATCTTCTTTAAAGAAACGCCTACATCTTTTGCACCGAGCTTTTTTCGATCCATCCGACATCAAACATAAGTCGAAATTGCACCAAATTTCTGGATTTCTCTTTGTAGGAAGTATCTTCTCTACGATAACGTCGGTAGAAGATTCACCCATACCAACCGAAGGTTGAGATTCCGAATCCATAGCAAAGATTACTTGCGTTTTTGAGTGTGGTGTGAGTTTATAAGCTAGAAATGAGAGTGTTTTGAGTGGTGATTGATCCTTAACACCTAAGGGGTATTTATAGGTGAATTGTGGACACTTAGAGACAAAAAAAGGGCAGAAATCACCCCCAACGGTCAAAAAAACGGTAAAAAAAACCGCTATATTCGATCAGCCCGAAAACCGGTTAAAAAACCGGTTTTTAAACCGGTTTTGTGTCCGGTTTTTAAACCGGTTGGGGCAACGGTACTTAACGGCTATATTTTTCGAACGGTAGGATGCAACGGCTATATTATTGAACGGTAAAAATCGGACGGCTATGTTTTGGTTTAAAAACCGGTTTAAAAACCGGTTCGGATAAATCCGGTACAAAAACCGGTTAAAAAACCGGTTCCACGAAACCGGTTTTAAAACCGAACCGATCGTCAAAAATGTAAACCGGTTGGGAACCGCCTGTTTTAGACCGAACCGGTATTTTCGAGCGTCAAACCGGTTTTAAACCGGTTTTTATACCGGTTCGGTTAAAAAACCGGTCCGGTTGTGCACCTCTACATGTAGTAGCCGATTGAGATAGAAAGGGTATAATTTTTTTGGATTTTAAAATACACAAGGAGTATAAAACAAAATGGGCCCCCAATTTTTTATTTATGGTATAGTCCTACGCCTACTTTGTATTCCTTGAGGCCCGGTACTGATTATATATTATAACAATTATAAAATATCTTTTCTATCCTTGTTTAATTTTAGAGTAATGGTGTTTGTGTCTACTAAATATGTCTATTTATGTGTCTACCAATTTAATCATAATAAGTATCAAAATCAAGAGATGATATGAAGAGAGAGAATTAGTAGATAACACATATCAAATTTAGAAGTAAGTAGGCCTATGAATACACACAAATTGTAAGTATAAATATCATTTCTCATAATTTTATAGAACCTGAATTTCTCAAGTGTAGTAAGGGTGAATTTGGTATAACATAAAAAAAAAATTTAATGCATCATTAATATCAATTTATATTAGTTAAGGTTAATGTAGTTTATTTAACGTTTGTTAATGTACGTTTTTCAGAGACATATATTAACAAAACCCTAATATAAATATATTTGCTTTAAAAATATAACTAAAATTAAGATAACAATTACTAAAAATTTTAAATGAGAAATTATATTTGTGCCTATTAGTATTTTTACTCACTTGATCATAATAAGTGTTAAACAAGATGGGGAAATAATTAGTAAATTACACATATCTCTTTTGATGAATAACAACATCAATACCATTTATTTAACACGTGATTTTAATTACATTCTCATAAAATCTGAAATAACACCGGGTATAATAATTGTCGCAAATGTTGGTATTTAGATTATTAGATATACTCATGAATAAATTGCCGCATAATTGATTGGAAAATCAAATTTAAACCCATTTAAATCTAGGTTTTCTGACAATTTATACATTGTATATTCCATAAACTTAACTTCATTATGAAGTTAAATAATTAATAAGCACGAAATTGATGTTATCCCTTTTGTTATAATTAGAACCACCACTAAGTTGTAGCTTAGTCGTAGATCACCTGACCTCTCACAAGAAGCATTGAGTTCAAATGTTACTAGCTAGTGACGAATCTTGGATATATGATTACAGAAGTGTTAGAAAACGGTTATAGAGATATCACAGTTAAACCGAAACATTTACATTTGAATCAGAAATTTGCCACCAGGTCCATTTATTCATTATTCCTTATTATTATTGGAATAATGAGATTCTAAGTTTAAATTTTTCAAATTAATCAATATAATATTGATAAACGAGTCGAGTGAGCTTGAAAGTATCGATTATTTATTCGATTCGAACTCGAAAGTGTCATCAGTTTGAAATTAATAAATGCTCGATAAAGTTGTAGTCGAATTTCGAACTTCAAGTTTTAATGTTTTATATCGAGCTTGAGCTTGGCACTATATCGACTTGAATTGGTACACCCCTACCCCGCACACAATATGCTAGCTCAAGGCTTTAGTTGTTTGTAAACTTTTAAAATACTCTTTCATTTTCATATAACATCCTTTGGAAAAAAACACCCCATGTGACATGTATCAAATGATTTTTTCCTAAATAAAACTTGACACATTATTTCTTCAATATCAAACAGATGAATAATCAACACCCGATACACGATATTTTCGATTTTTTGGGTTCACAAACTATCTGTTCTGTTTATATAATCCATTTTAAGTATCTAATTTATTTGCAATAACTTTTAATTAACACAAAAATAATGTTAAAGGAGAAAGTGATCAAGAAAAGCAAAATAAGATAATAAATGAGAGTATTACTTCATACGAGTATTATTTGTTTACTCTCATATGAGGCGTGAGGTCGGAAGTTCGATTCCTGTAAACACCTCTTGGGCTCTTGTGGTGCCAAGTATGGGGGATTTTTCCCTGTAAATCCCTATGGGGGCTGAGTTTGCCCTGTAAAGGAGCTCGAACCTGGGGTGCTCGTTGAAATATTGCGAGTAGGCTTCCGTTGATATTATTTGCTGTTTCCAAAAAAAATATTATTTGTTTACATTTTATCTTCCTACTCAGTACAAGATTATATATGTCTTCTATTAATTCTTTTTTTCGTATAAACTCTTGATTTTGATATTTGACTTCATATAATGAGTAAGAAAATTAGTATGAATAAATATAGAAAGTAATACTCCATCCGTCCCACAAAAAATTTACATTTCTTCTTAAAATTTTGTCCCATAAAAAAGTTTACATTTCTCAAATTTGGGGGACCCACCTAATAAAATAATATTATTATCAATTATTCCACCAATAAAACACTTTCTCTCTCCAATCTAAAATTATATTTTAATCAAAAGTATTACAAAGGACTTCACTACTAACTACTCTCTCCGTCCCACAAAAAACTTCTCATTCCATTCTAAATTTTTATCTCGCAAAAAACTTCTCATTTCCCATATTTGATGGGCTCCACACAATAAAAAATTATTATTACCAAAGACCCCACCAATAATATCCACTAATTATCTTTCTCACTCCAATCCAACCTTATATTTTAATCAAAAGTATTATCAATGATCCCACCACTAATTATCACCTAAAAACTTGTGCAAAAGTTAAATGAGAAGTTTTTTGTGAGACGAATGGAGTATGTCCTATAAGATTATATCTAAATAAAATATAAAAATTTTTATGGGACGGAAGGAGTATTATTTTTTATTGAAAAAAAAAGAAAAAGAAAGAGAGAGAGAGTGTGAGAAATAAGAAAAGACTTTTTGAGAGAGAAATAAGAAAGAGAGAGAGTCTGTATGAAAAGAGTGAAGAATCAACCAACCGACCCCTTTTTACTGTAAAACCTTTTTTCTGATTGTTTTGTATTTGTAAGGCTTCGAAGGCTCCACACACATTATCTCCTCCCTCTTCTTCCCCCCCCCCCCCCCCCCCCCCCCCCCCCACCCCCAATCTCTCTCTCTCTCACACACTTTCTCTCTCTCCCTCTCTACAAAATACAAGAAATCTTTTTGTTTTTCTTTAATATCTCCCTCTCTCTCTCTCTGAGCTCATGATCCAAAACCCAAAGTCAAGCATGCAGATAGCTCTCCTTCCCCTCACACACTTTTAGGGTTTCTTTAACAATTCTTAATGACCCAAAAACTCTAGAGAGAGAGCCACTAAATCCATTTCATTCATCCGATACTGTCACTGTGTGTGAGAGAGAACCCTTTCTTATTTTACCACCCATTTTTTCTTCTATTCATTTTGTGTCTTGAAGCCCATTTTTTGTTCATATAAATATTTGATCATATTTTGAGGGATTTGTGTAGTGGGTAATTGAAAAAGGTTGAATCTTTGAAGTGGGTTTTGATTTTCCTTATATATAGAACCTGGGTTTTTGGCATAAAGTGTAGTGGAGTGTAATTTCATGAGTTTTGGGGGTTTTCTTGATAACAGTCACGGCGGCGACGGTGGTGGTGGGGCTAGAATAGTCGCCGATATCCCTTATAATTTGCGCGGCGGCGCTATGTCTCAGCCGCTTTCCAAATCCATGTTCTCCTCTCCCGGCCTTTCACTTGCTCTTGTAACCCTCTAATTTTTATTTTCTATAGCACACTAAACTCACACAAGTTTTTTGTGATTTTTACTTTTTTTGTTCCATTTTCAGCAAACGACGATGGAGGGTGGAGGAGGAGGTGGTGGGGCTGGTGAAATGGGAAGAATGCCGGAAGGTTACGACACCGGCGGTGGTGGTGGCGTTAGAAGGAGCCGCGAAGAGGAGCACGAGAGTAGATCCGGCAGTGATAACATGGACGGCGGTGGCTCCGGTGACGATCCCGATGGTGACGACGGAAAACCACCGAGAAAGAAAAGATACCACCGTCATACACCTCAACAAATTCAAGAACTTGAAGCGTAAAGATTCAATTTTTAATCAATTTATTAACCGTAACTCTCCTTTTATTTTAAAAATATTTGATTTTTTTTTCCCTGGGTTTTTCAGATTATTCAAAGAGTGTCCTCATCCCGATGAAAAACAGCGATTGGAGCTTAGTAGAAGATTATGTTTAGAAACTCGACAGGTCAAATTTTGGTTCCAAAATCGTCGTACCCAGATGAAAGTAAGAAGAAATTTTATCCAATTTCACGTTTCTAATGCTAATTATGCCAAAAAGATAAAAACTTTATGCTAAAATTTCGATTTCAATGTTGTTAGACACAATTAGAGCGACACGAAAACTCGATCCTTAGACAAGAAAACGATAAACTTCGAGCAGAAAACATGTCGATTCGAGAAGCAATGAGGAACCCAATTTGCACAAATTGCGGTGGTCCGGCAATGATCGGAGATATTTCATTAGAAGAACAACAACATCTCAGGATTGAAAACGCTCGATTAAAAGACGAATTAGATCGTGTTTGTGCACTCGCCGGAAAGTTCCTTGGCCGCCCCGTCTCCTCCATGGCTCCGCCCATGCCAAACTCCAGTTTAGAACTCGGTGTTGGCGGGAACCATTTTGGTGGCGGTGGTGGAGTTCTCAGTTCAACCACCTCCGGAATGCCTTTAGGACCACCGGATTTTGGTGTCGGGATTTCTAGTGCATCATCAGTTGTACCATCTTCACGAGCAAGTAATAATGTTATGGGGATCGATCATTCTCTTGAACGGTCAATGTATCTCGAGCTCGCGTTAGCCGCTATGGACGAGTTAGTCAAATTGGCTCAAACCGAAGAGCCACTTTGGCTCAGATCCTTAGAAGGCGGTCGAGAAGTTATGAACCAAAACGAGTATTCTCGGGTTGTCACTCCTTGCATTGGGCTTAAGCCAAACGAGTACGTTTCCGAGGCCTCGAGAGAGACCGGAATGGTGATCATTAATAGCTTGGCTCTTGTCGAAACACTCATGGATTCGGTAATTAAACATCAATTATGTTTCCGTTTATGTTAATGTTTATTAATTGTGAATAATGATATAATCTTTTTCCGCGTTTAATAGAACAAATGGGCAGAAATGTTTCCATGTATGATTGCTAGAACTTCAACAACAGATGTGATTTCAAATGGCGTGGGAGGAACAAGAAATGGCGCACTTCAATTGGTAATTTTCGGTTTAAAATCCTTTCTTTTCAGTTGCATATCTTTGCAATCTTTTAATTAATTAAATAATTGTAAATATATTTTTAGATGTATGCCGAGCTACAAGTTCTTTCCCCATTGGTCCCGGTCCGTGAAGTCAATTTCTTACGGTTTTGTAAGCAACATGCAGAAGGCGTGTGGGCAGTGGTTGATGTGTCGATCGATACAATCCGAGAAAATGCATCGGCTTTTTCAAGTTGCCGGAGGCTTCCTTCCGGTTGTGTTGTTCAAGATATGCCTAATGGTTACTCTAAGGTAATATCTAATCACTTTTGACATTTTAAAAGTTCTAATTTAGTATCGATGTTTTTAGTATATTTAGCCTGAAATGTGTTGTAGTATAAACGACTTTCTAGAGAATAATGCGATTGTCGTTCCTTTTTCATAACTACAACGATTTGCTATTGATTCTGAAGTTAATAATCGAGTAGTTTGACTTTTATAAGTCTTAAGTTTTAAAGTTTCCTTGGCATTTATGGAGTTTTTCAAGTAGGTGTGCTTGGCCTCGGTCTTTAATGAGTTTGTTGACATATCTCATCACTCAAAACCTTAAAACTTAGTTCAGAAATATGAATGCTTACCTAAATATGCAACTTTAAATGCACATATTACAACTTCTAATGCATAATGTACAAGTTTTGAAATACGATTGTTTAGATAAATTTAGATGCTCTATGTACAAATTATCTTGCATAATGAACACATTTGTTTTTTTCGAATCTCTTTGGAGTATTTAATCACAAACTTGTTACATCGAAACACTTGAAAAATAGTTGAGAGATTGGAGTGCCCACCTAAAAGTACAACTTTAGATGCACAAAGTGCAAGTCTTCTACCGATCCGCTTGCATATATGTATTTATTTTAGTCTAGTGGTTAATCACATAAATTGACATGCTCAAAAACTTGGAACTTATTAGTCGAGAAATGTAAATATGCACTTAGATGTACAACCCTACATGCATGTAGTACAACTTGTTTCAAAACCTCTTGATTTGTGTGACGTCTAGTGATTAATCACATAATAGCCACACTCTCATAGACAAGATTCATTTGCACTTGAATTTTATAACACGAAAAGGAACCTTCTCAAATGCTATTTTATTAATCTTAGATGCTGTTTTTGACTTATCGAAGCATCGGTACTCCTTAAATCAAGCATACGAAATCGGATTTGATTAATTTATATCGTTTCCTGCAACTTTTTATTATAATATTAAATAGAAACATCTAACTACTTGATTTTCCGAGCCTTGAGACACATTTGTTATTCAAATCACCTTGATCTCGATTACTTTTAGTAATTAATATCATCGTTCTTATAAAACAATTGTTTTGATGTTTCTATTCCTACTTTTGTGAGTTTATTTCTGTCTCGTAGTAGATCCTCTTTGACAATTTTCATCTCATTTTCCCCGTATTTTATTGCATAAATCGTCATACGATATATATAATATTCTTATTTGTGGTACTACGAGAATTGATAGTAAGGCTTCTATGAATATATTATGTCTCTCATCGAGCCCATTCCCAAGATCTGTCTTCTACTCTTGATTCAGCTTATTTTAATTTAAGGATTATTTAATTGTTTATAAAAAATTAATTATAGCCCCCGAACGCAGCAATATGTACCTGCTAGCTAATAATTTTTCGATTTCCCTCCACACTCCATTGACTGTATGCTAAATAAGTTAAATAACGTGATAATGTGACACATGTACAAAATGTCATTTTCTTGGTATTTGATAGTGTACTTCCATCGTATATTATAGTTAAATACATAAAAATTCATTAGAATTCAGTTTTTGTGTGTATGAATTCATGTTTTTATTTTTTTGGGGATCTAATTATGGGTTTGATGTTGAAGGTCACATGGGTGGAACATGCGGAATATGATGAAAGTGCGGTCCACGAGCTTTACCGACCGTTGATTCGTGCCGGGATGGGGTTCGGTGCACAGCGTTGGGTGGCTGCACTTCAAAGGCAATGTGAATGCCTTGCTATTCTTATGTCATCTGTACCTACTAGAGATCACACATGTAAGTATTCATCTTCATGCATGTGATATAAACATTTTTGCACACTACAAAAAAAGTTACACACAATCCATACAACTTTTGTTTTCTTCATGCAAGTTTGTCTATTCATACATTTAAACATGTCTAATGGAGAGGCTTTTTATGAATACATTTTTGTTAATTAAAAGTTAGTGGAAAGCTGATATGACAAAAGTAATAAATTTTATTATACCAATAGTACAAATCTACATGCATGTCGTACAACTTTTTGAACATTATTGTGACATGCAGCGATAACGGCAAGTGGAAGAAAGAGCATGTTGAAACTAGCACAACGGATGACGGACAATTTTTGTGCGGGTGTTTGTGCATCCACGGTATATAAATGGAACAAACTTTGTGCAAATAACGTGGATGAAGATGTTCGGATCATGACCCGACAAAGTGTGGATGACCCGGGTGAGCCACCGGGTATTGTTTTAAGCGCGGTTACATCGGTTTGGTTGCCCGTTTCTCCTCAAAGACTATTTGACTTTCTTCGTGATGAACGGTTAAGAAGTGAATGGGACATTTTATCTAATGGTGGGCCCATGCAAGAAATGGCTCATATAGCCAAAGGGCAAGATCACGGCAACTGTGTTTCTCTTCTTCGGGCTAGTGTAATCATTCTTCACCCTTGTTATATTATTTTTGTTGTGTACTTGTGTATGTTTTATTTGCAAAAATAGGTCGGCTAGAAAAGTAGTAATATGAATTAAAGAACAAGGGCAAAAAGGTAATTCTAGTCATATAAGATAGAGTAAGGGTCTATTTCAGATCTAACGTACAGACTGAACCTAATATTATAAAAAGCTTTGCTAATAAGTTATTTTCATCTGAAAGAAAATCCAGAAAGTCAAAACACACACATACACACACACTGTGTGCATGTGAGAGGGGACAGTAGAGACCTTTCTAGGTTCAGACCGTACGTTATCGTTTTGGATTTTAGGAAGATTTCCAAAGTAGTTGACTCAATTCGATAGTGACCATACAATGACCTTTTTTTATTTTTCTTTTTTCAATTTCTAATATCAACAAAATACTTTTTAATGTTTACACGTAATTCTTAAATCTTAACATAATTCATAATCTACTTTTAATACAGGCGATGAATGCTAACCAAAGCAGTATGCTTATTCTACAAGAAACGTGTATCGATGCGGCAGGATCACTGGTGGTGTATGCTCCGGTGGATATTCCGGCCATGCACGTGGTGATGAACGGTGGTGATTCTGCTTATGTGGCACTTTTGCCATCAGGGTTTGCTATAGTACCGGACGGGCCCGCTAATCGTGACGGATCAGAGGCGGATAATTGCGGGGTTGGTGGCGGCAGTGGTGGTGGTTCTCTACTGACAGTTGCGTTTCAGATTCTTGTGAATAGCCTTCCTACAGCTAAGCTTACTGTGGAGTCGGTGGAAACGGTTAATAATTTGATATCATGTACGGTTCAAAAGATCAAAGCGGCCCTTGCATCTGACAACTAATATTATGGTGTTTTAGGGTTTCTGATGAGACAAGAAAATTATTGGGTATGATTGATGATAAAAGATCTGTCATTAGTAATAATTTTCATGGTGGTTTATGATGGTGGTGTGGTTCTCCGGTGGCGGTGAAATGTGAATTATGATATTTTTTTATATAATTTTTGTGGTGAGTCAAGAACGAACCGTGCTTTGTCAACCACTTCTTTGTTGTAAGAGTAGGCGAGTCGATTGGGACATGTTGGTCTTTGACGGCAAAGTGAGAGTGGTGGTTCGGGTATTGACTTGGTCAACTTGGCGATAATGTGGCTATGTTGAAGTCTGATAAGAAGGGCTTTTCGGTCTTTTTGGTTTTTCTTTTGTATGAAAGGCTTACTCATCATGGTTTTTTGATATTAGAACTAATCTTAAATTTGGAAATTATCACTACTTTGTGTGTTATATTTGTATGGGATTAATTCCTATTTATTTTTCCTGTAAGTAATTTGATATAGACGAGGTTTACATTATTCACGCTTTGTGCTGGGATGAGATTACTGTTTTACTTTTGATTGATTTATCATTGTAATGTAATTTTAGTAAAATTTGTAGGTTTGAGCCCAATAATTTTATTTTATAAAATTTTACTGTTCATTACAGCCAATTTTACTGTTCATTACAAGCCTAGACGGACGGAAGGAGAAAAACGGTTGGAGACAACGGTGTTTTAAATTTTTTGTTTTTTTAGTGAGGTTTATTAGGGGTTTATATACATAATAAAGCTTGATAAAGAAATTCATAGTTTTATTTGTATTTAAAAGCCTATTGGAAAACCATGTTCAAAACTTGGATGGCTCAGATGTTAGGACGTGTCCTTTCTAAACAAACACACAAGGTTCGATTCCGGCCAGTTGCAATTTTTGCAGTTTATTCATGGGCTTATTATTAGGGTAAAATAGTCTTTTTCTTTCATGTGCCATAGATGGTAAAACAACATTAATATCGCGCACTATAACACTCGTTTTATATAATTTTAGTTAGGAACTACTTCAAAAATGTTTTTGGTTCCATTCCTGCTTGCATGTAATATTGTTGAAGGGCAAATAGTCCTATTTTTGTCATAAAATCTTAATAGCTTCGATCTGTTAAGTCTGATATAATTAATTTAGGTTATTTATTTATTAAAAATTATTGGATTTTTTTAATTGCATTAATCATAATTAGGGGTGGCAATTCAGGTCGGGTTCGGGTTGACGGGTTCGGGTTGGCGGGTTGGTGGGTCAGAAACGTTCAACCCGAAACCGACCTGTTTATATAAACGGGTCAGATATCTCAACCCTAACCTGTTTAACTTCAACCCAAACCTAACCCATATAACCCATTTAATAAAACAGGTTAAACAGGTTATCAGATCAAACAAGTTAAATGGGTCAAACGGGTCAAAATGTTGTTACACAAATTCATAACAAAATACTAAACACCAAATTCCTAAGTAACATTTTTAATTTTTATCTAACTATTAATTACGTTTTAACTAGTAAACTATAAATTAAGTATAAATATATATGTTTTAAAATATATTTTAATAATTAAACGGGTTGGCGGGTCGACCCATTTAAATTATCATTGACCCGAACCTAACCTGTTTAATAAACGGGTCAGCTGACTCAACCCGAGACTGACCCAATTATTTTTTACCTCAACCCAAACCTGTTTATTTTCATGTCGGTTTCAGGTCGGGTTTCGTGTCGGGTCAGAAATTGCCACCCCTAATCATAATATTATGGAGTTTATAGAATAAAATACATAAAAGGTAAAGGTAATCATCAACGTTATTTAAGCCAGTTAAAAACTTTTAAATAGATAACCGCATCGCTCAAAATATTGTCAAACTCAATATCTAATGTCTCTATAATGAATTTTATTATAGTTACTTAATTTACATTACAAACAAGAAATACTATATAAAAAGTTATAACTAAATTAAACCTCTGAAACTCGCATTTTGCCGAAGTCTCTCTAAAAGCAAACTTTACCTCACTATAAAAGTATAACTATCTATATCTTACCTTATGGGTGTGCATGAGGCGGTTTGGGGTGGTTTTAGGCGCAAACCGAACTCAATCCGCTAATTTCGGTTTTAAGATTTTCAAAGCCAATGGTTTCAGTTTTAGCGGTTTTTTAGCCTTTCACGGTTCGGTTTCGGTTTTAAAACCGAATCCACTTCGTTTTAAACATAGGTATATAATTTCATGCACTAATTAATCTTCATTTTTCCAAAATTACATACAAATTTCAGTAACAATATCTAATTTACAGCATTAAGTTCAATGTCTAATAACATATTTCAACAATCAATATCATTTTCAGCTTAAAATTCAATCTATAAACGTATTTTGTAGCATATAATAATGATATAAACATTAATGAACCGTAGATGGACTTTTAGATATTTAAATAGGTCAATTTCTATTTAATAAATATAAAATTAAAAAATATATATAATATATTAAATATTAGTGGGGCGGTTTCTTAATGGGGTGGTTTTTGATTAAAACCGAACCGAACCGAATCGAATCCGTCAGTTTTTTCAAAATCTAAAACCAAACCGTCGGTTTTGAAAAGGTTTCGGTTTTATCGGTTTAGTTTTGTCAGTTTTAACGGATTGGTTTCGATTTTTTGGTTTATATGCTCACCCCTATAACTTACCTTACTTATATCTTTCATTTTAATAGACGAATCATTACTGAAATAAAATTTTTAAACAAAATATAAATTTGTAGTTTGTAATATGTACATGTGATAATGAAAGGAGTGAGGTGGTCGGGTGGCAAAGGGAATGGGGGTGGGGGTGATGCAATTATGAAATAGATGAAGCTGTATCTTGGCACCATGCATTTAATGCATCACTAACAGTTCAGAACATTTCTTCGCGTTCGTTTTTTTAACTAATTCATTAATGTATCTTGGATAAAAATTTATTAAAGTTCATGTGAAACCATGAAAATGTGAGAGAACTATGAATTACGTGTTAATTCACATGTAATAAAGTTAGTTCAAATATTAAGTATTAATTGTCGCAGTAGATATTCAAATAAGCTAGTACAAGAAAAACTTAATTAAGAAAACATAAAATTCTTTCTTAATTCATATGTGATTGATTTGTTTACCTATGAACATGATTGCATACATTTTGATTTTTGATCGTTCATATATGAATTACCGAGTGGAATCACATATGAATTAAAAGTTAATTATTTGTGAACGAATATAGTTGCATGTAAATACTTCCTCCGATTCAAAATAAGTGACACACTTTTCTTTTAGGGGGTGATTTTTCTACCACAACTTTTAATGTATGTACCACATCCAATGCATAATATACTTGTACAGTTAGCTGTAAAATCTGTATAGTGTGGTATAACCATTAAAAGTTGTGGTACCAATATCAATTCTCATTCTTTTTTGGTGTGATTCAAAATAAATGACACACTTTAAAAAATAACATTATTTGGCAAAAAATAATAGACCCACAAATACTAACTATCTACTTTAACAAACTGAAATGATTCATTTACCCTTACTTTTGTACATTTAAACATCATTAACCTCGCTTTATTCAAAAGCTGTGGGACCCAATCCCCACTAACCATCCACCTAATTAAATTTAATCATCATTATAATATTTTGCCTCAAAAACCGTGAGATCCCAACTGTGTCACTTAATTTGAATCGGAGGAAGTATATGTTTTTTCTTATAGTTCTAACATTCTTTTTTTTCATTGTTATTGAATTAACCTATAGTCCTATATATGGTTAGTAAAGATCTTTTGGCTGTCACTTTTACTTATATTTCATTTATCATTAATACCTGGAGGTGGAAAAAAACACACATTCGTCATCTTAGACCGGTTTGAAAACCGGATTGAACCATACTGGATCAAATCGAATTTGAAACCGCCATATTGAGATCGGTCGAGCATCCTTGAGAAAATTGGTTTAAAAACCGGATTAGTGATAAGCGGTTTAAAAACCGGATTCAAGTATTTGTAAGTGATTTGTGGTGGAAAATGCACAAAATAAGGATCCATCTGTTATATATCGGTTTCTAACTTTTTTATCCGAATCCGGTTTCCAATCCGAGGTGGTTTTGACCAACTTTGACCCCTGATCCGATACTGTTTTGAATTGGATTCGTTTTTATAATCCGGTTTGTGCACCTTAATCAATACCCAATGATTTCTGATCGACGCCTATTCTAATTCACTTTACACCTAACGAAACTTGAAATCATGACCTTTAAGTAATGTGAAACACCATATATATCAATACCACTAGAATACAATACCCAATGAATTATTGAATAGAAAAATGACAATAAATTAACAAGATTTTTTTTGGCATATTGTCATTTCCATAAGAGTTCGAAAGATTTCAAATTGTGGACCATTTGGGTTCTCATTTTCTTTTCTTTCTTCAATTATTTGGCACACATTTCACTTTTCCATGCGTCTACACCTCTATTTTCACATTTATTTGTTTGCTAGTGTATTTTGTTATTGACATAATCCAAATACATTTTATGCCATTAGAAGATACTACCAATTTTAATAAATAATTATAGATAAAGCTAAATAACAATTCATGATAATTATTAAATGAAATAATAAATAGTGATATTTTATTAGAATCTATCAATAGAATGTTATAATTATTCTAATATAATACAAAATAAAACTATTGATATGATCATATGAGAATAAAAAAAAAGTTTATATGTTATCAAGAATCTTTTAAGGTTGAAAAGCCAAAATTTGGAGGTATTGCCGGTTAAAGTGGGAAGATTGACTTTTTGATACATACTTTATTCTCTAAAGTCCTCTATTATTTCAGTTACTTTTTCCAAGTCAATTTGTAATAATTTCAATGAAAAACAGATTCACTGTCTTGATATATGATGATACACATTATTTATTTAGTTATATAAATAAAATTTTGGATCAATTTTAATTTTCATGAATATCTCCGTTAACACTAAAAAAGTAGGGATAGCAAAACACCCGAACTTGACGGGAAAACTTGAAAAACAAACTAAAAGGGGCGAGGCGGGGCAAGCGTATTTGGGCAGAGGACGGGGATTTTTCGGAGATCGGGCAGTAACTGGGGTTCCCCACTCACTCTGATTATAGGATATATATCTTTTTTATATATTTCATATATATACTCAATTTAATATTCAATATATGAATAATACAAATATATTGTATATTTGTGAATGGGTGAAATTATTCAAGACAAACAGGGCTAGAGGCAGGGTATGTGGTAGAGTTCGGGGCACGTCGTAGCCCTAATGGGACACTCTGATGAGAACTCCAACATGGAACGGGCTAGAGACGACATGAGTTTTTCTTATCAGATTCAGACAAGGATGGCTTAGCAAACTATAAATCCGTCTCATTGCTATTCGAGAGCATGTATATGTTATTGTTTATACAAAATTCTTAACCAAATACCAACAAGGAGTTTATTTATCTAACCCGGTAGAAAAGTAAATACGAGTACAATTTAAGCTTTGTTTTCAAACACTACGCATACTCAACGTATTTCAACTAAAATATTTCACTTATTTTTATATAAATAGTTAAAATCACACTATATAATGGGATTTTGAGACACCAAAATTTTTGAGGTCATGTGATGTTGCCTACTTCGTACACCTCAACAACAGCCCCACTGATTTGATTTAAAAATAAAGAGATAATATTGATTCTTATTAAATTTTTTCTACTTATTTGATCAATACGTGTTTTCAAACCAAAGAATAAGATTAGTAAAGAAAGTTAATGTATTTCAAATGTGCATCATTTTATGATTAAAAAGATGAAGTATAAATATCTAGAATCAATATAATTTTTCTTTAACTAAAATGTAATTTGTCTACGTCAAACTGTGTTCCACTTCCACATATACTTGAATTCTGCAAAATTTGTTCTCATGGATGACTGACGCGACCTACAATAGACCCGTCATATATTCGTATCCATCGAATTAAATATTTCCACGTTTTGTCTCACAGAAATTACATAAATACCAATTAATTCGTCACGCTACGTTTATATAGCTAAACATCATTCCCTATTTGTCTAGTGTCGTTAATATAACTTATTGACTAAGTCGGTTCTTATTTGTAAGATCTTCGTATTATAATTCCGGGTTTTGTTGATCCCTTAAGTTGTCTTTAATGGAGAATATTTTAATTACCAGGTTAAAAAATAGTATTCTAAATACTACATGAATTTGATTTGTTAACTAAGTCGGTTCTTATTTGTAAGAACAACAATAATGTGAACTAAAAGTTAATTTTGTATTTTTATTTTTTTTTCATTTTTTGTTGTTCTTACATTCTTAATTTCTTATGTGAATAACTTAATCACAACTGATTTAATTTAACGTGTAATTTGTGGTTCTCACAATTTATCGTAAAAATAGGGTTCTCAAACCTGCTTCATTATTGTTGTCACTGCTACTGTTATTACATTTTATTTTGAAATTCCTCTACTAAAATATTTCTATATCATGTCATTTAAGTTATTTTAGTCAAAAAGTAAATTGTCCCGATTAACAAATTCTAATCTAATTTAAGAGATTTCCGTAAATTAGTTAATTGAAGGAAGAAAATTGTTTGTGAACAGGCACATTAACAATCAACTATTGATCTGGAGAGATAGTGACAAGAGAATGGAGAGATAAGTGTTTAAAATACAAAACACTTATTTCTCATCATGTCTTTCAAGTTGTGTTAGTATTTCATGTTCTTCTGAAACAAACACAACACAAAAAAAAAAAAAAAAAATCTCAAACACAACACAACACTCCAAAGCCATGTGTTTCTTTTTTGTAACAAAAACACAACCCAATTAAGAAATAACAAATACAACACAATAAATATCAAAAATATCAAATTGATTACTTGTTTTCTTAAACACAACTCAATTGAAAAATAACAAAAACAATACGATAAATAATTAAAATATCAAACTGATTACAAAGCGCATGCTTAAATGTTGGATATTTGGGTTTGGGGATTATCGGATAAACTTTTGAATCGTGTGATCACTTTCGCAATAAAGTATATGGGCCCTACCAATTGCTTTCGAGTATCACAAAATCATTATTAGGATAAGATAAAGGCACACCTCAAATTCAAGGTAGTATGAATTTGAATCTAAACAAAGAGTATGTAGTTGTCGTAAATACAAATGATACCAAAACCCTATATAAAAAAGAGGGTGAAAGATTACACACTAATTCAAATAGAATTGATTCAGAAAAACGAAAAATGGAAGTTTGAATTTCTTCTGCCAAAAAATCTTTTACTCGGCAACTTCCTCCATTATTATATATCAAAACTTGAGATATTATGTATGTATATATATGCTATTTAAATTTAACTCAAATTCCATCGGTCTCTAGTAAATCAAAATTACACTAAATCACCGATGACACTAAAATCACCAACATTAAAAACATGATAAAATATAACATGAAGTACTACTAAACGTTACAAAATTATAATTATTATGTTTATTTCGTATTAATATCTGAAAACAAACATAACCTAGGGTTTGTTTTACACAACACAAACATTAAATATGCATGAATTCGAATTTCAATTTCGTGTATTCTGTCACCGTCCTAATTCTCATATTATCAAATATTCACATATAAGATCTAGAATCTACCTTTGGGTCCGAACGTTATCTATTTACAAAAAGATTGTAAACAATGCAACTGCAAATGATTAGAATTTAAACGAAAATAATGAGATTCAACATTCACCATATCTGCTCAGAATTATGAAATGTAATCTCACTGATTCCTTCTTCAGAAAGGATCTCTGAAGTCTGACATGTGATTAGTTCATAATGTCATCAAAGCAGACACAATTAAAAAAAACACAAACAAACAAACTTTAGGTTTTTACAGAAAGCTGAATTAAAATTGTAAGTAATTAAATAAAAAATTTGTTTCTATGAAAATAACAAATCACGAGATAGAGATCAGAATTTGGTTAAATATATATCAATCACAATTAATTCAGTAACACGGACCAATTAATTAATCATCATTCCTCCAAATCAACAACCGCTAAAACTAAGAACAGTAACAACAATGATTTATTCAGCATCAGACACTTAAATACAAGTAATCACGACAAAAATCGATCATTTTGTTGCAGTTAATTTCTCATCATTTGATTGAAAAAGAATATAATAATCTGCACCAATAAAATTGAATTGAAACAAATGGTTACAGGCAAACTGATAAATGAATACATTGATGCTCTGCCAAACAACTGTGTGAGATTGGGTTTTATAGGTGATTGTATGGGGTGAATAATATTCGGAAAGGAGCCCTAGAGGGCCTAGAATGCTTTTAGAATTCGGACTTTTGGCCCATTTTATGTTGGGCCCTCTTTTCCAATTATTACCTGCGTGTTTAATTTCTTTTTTAGCAGGCTATGGCCTATGGGTTCAATGGAAATGCATAAATTAATATTTTCATAAATAAATGCTACTCCTATGGTGCACGGGGTTGTCCGGATAACCCCTCAAACTTTTCGAATTAATGTTAATTCTGTTCTTTTAAATGTAGGTGACACCTCTAAAAAAATGCAAGGGATATTCTTATGTAGTAGAAAAAATAATAATATATGTTCTATTTCAATATTTGTTAAAAAGATAGCTAAAGAAAAATATAATTAAAGTTCAATATAAAAATTAAGTAAGGTCTATTACTCCTTATTTATTATGCTTCTATTATTTACTGATTCTAAAACAAGAAAATTTGAATTTTCCCTTTGCTATATATTTTTCGAAATGAAGCTTCTAAAGACCGATTTGCGCACTAAAAATGGGCGATATTTTTTGAATCAAGCGTTAATTTGTGTAGTAGAAAAAACATGTTTAGATGTTACAATTAAAAGTGTAATCTATCGTTTTCTGAAAATGAAAGAACGAAGATGTCAACTTTATAATATAATTTATAGACGTTTTTTTGACATATGTAATGAAATCGTACTTTCCAATTTCTTTTTATGTTTTTTATATAGTATGAATAAAAAATTGTGCAACCTCTCAAACTTTTTTCTGGGTCAATGGAGTTTTAGTGAAATGGGTTTTAAGTTACTGGTTGGAATTCGATGAAAGAGAAAGGTAGTACTAAGTGAGTGAAAGAAAGTACTCTTATATTTTATTAAAGAGTTTTGATAATGACAGCCCCAAATATAACGCCCTGAAATTTTATAAATCAAATAATATTAAATTAATCGATATATTTAAATTTAAAATAATTAATTATTAAATTAATTATAATAAATCAGTCGGTTCGTATTATTTAGACGACATTTAACGTTTGATATAATTTAGTAGTGTGCGCATTTCGAGTTGAACCAGTTCGCTATTTTAAGGAGTCCGGTTTATTTTGGGCCGGGCCGGCCAAAGGCCAAAGCCCCAGATTTTTCAAGTAGTGGGCTTGATTAAAAATAATAGTGTAACACTTTAAACCCTAAAATCCCTTTCTCCGCTTTTTGTTTTCGGCCGCAAGAATGGGGTTTCAGTCGACGAAGAAATTATTAAGCACACACGTCAATAGAGTAAGCAGGCAGGCACACATGAGAATTAATTTAAGCTAGCAAGCAAGCTGCTGAATTAATTTAAGCTAGCAGGCAGGTGATTTTATACGTTTTCTTATTCTTTTGTTAGTTTTCGATTTGGTTCCAAGCCAAGCTTGAAGAACCAATATTCATGACATTCCTTGAAGTCAGGGTAGATTTTCGAGAGATTCGTGTCTGGTTCTGGTGCCGTATTGTTGTTAGATTTCGTTTTAGTTTTTGGCAGATTTATGCGTTGCCTTGTGGGATGTTTTTGACAGCCTTAGATTCGGGTTTAGGAAAGGGCCGTCTCACAGAGATATGTTGCCCTCTGAGTTAGCTTTCCGAATTCACCGAGCGCTCGTTAATCGGGTCTACTGTTTGTGAGTTATGGTTAAAATGGTAAACTGTCACAGGGGCACTTAGTTGTGCGATGGCTCAGTGTTGTGGGCTGATTTCGAGACCCCTAGGGTCCGAATTGGACAGAGATCGACTCACAATGATTTGTGGACCTCGGAGTCTAGTTTTTGGGGTTTAAATTTGGTGTCAATAGGATTAACGGTTTATGAGTTATGACCGTTACGGTGAGCTGCCGCGTGTCTGGCATATTTGATAATTTGGGTTTTTGGGTGTCGGGTTATGAGTTGTAGTTATCAAAGTGGTTAAACTGTTTTTAACACCAAACCGTTTTATTGTAGATTTATTTCTTTGGGCACCCGAGGCAAGCCCTCGAGTCACATGAGTGTCGGGTTAAAGGCTGGGTGAAAATCTTTTGTTGATGACCTAGACGTTTTATTAATCGAGAAACGGAAACCGAACCTTAGGGTTCTTGGTTTCCTAAACCGGGAAAGATTTTAAAATAAAGAGCTAGATTATTCATAAACAAGTTTCAGAGGTAAAAATGAGTTTCGGGGCTGTCGGGTGCCTCGGGAATTAACGGGTTGATGTCGGGTTTCTAAAACGGGTTTTAATCAACAAGCTGAATTTTTGACAGAATCTGTCCTCCATGTTCGGGTCTGTTTTTATCATTGTTAAAATACGTTTCTGGATTTTTGGCCGGCTATGTTCTCTAGTTTTCTGAGTCCTCTTTCCGTTGCCGCAGACGGCTCGTCTATCTGATTTTTCATTTAAAAGTTATTGCTATTTTTGTAAACCATCGCAGAATAGTTTTCGGTTCAGCTATTCGGTCTTGTGGATCTGTTTTGAGCCCCTTCTGTTTGGATTTAAGCCCCGAAGTCTTCTGACGAATTATAGTCCTCTGAATTATTTAGCTACTATAAAAATTTGGGACAAATCTATTGAACGGTTTAGGAGTTATGGTCGTTCCCGTGAGAGTGCTGAGTGCTGTTAAGTTTCTGCTGAAACTACTTGCGAGTCAAATTTTAATCCGAGCTTCCTTGTGCTATGTAGGACCTTCTAGGACCTGATTAGAGAATCTCTATGGTGCTAAGGATGTCTAGGAGCATACGTCTATTCGAGGTGAGTGATCTCACTATAAACTTGCATTTACATTCACTTCATGATTATGTGCTATATGCCATGAATTGCTATTGCTTTGAGATGAGCTTATTATTTGTTGATATACTATGTGTTGTTTATTTTAATTCCATCCTGAACTGAAATATGGATGCTGAGTAACCGAGCTGGGTACCATATCATTATGTATTTGATCTGAGTACATGAGTTTTGTTTATGAGTTATCATGCATTTGAGATGTGCTAATTGTTTACATATTTGTTGAGATGATATGTGTTGAGTATGTGCTGGTATGTTTTATATGAGTACCTGTTGTATGAGTCAACACGTAAATAAAACTAACCTAATTATATATGAGATTTAATTACCGTTCGCAAGAGGCGACGGCGAGAGCCAACTCTTCCCTGAGAGCCAAGTACAATACACGACTGTCAGCGTGGTACTTCGGGACACCTAGAGGACGGGTGTTGGAAGAGGGTGTTGTGACGAGCGTATGGCGGTGGGCGTACGTTGAGCATCGTCACAACCCACGGCGAACCTAATGAGATTTAATAAAGGCCTAATAACGAGAAATGAGTAGAGGTTTTTTTTAGGGATCATGTATGTGGCATGAACTGTTTGTTTGTGCATGTTTATTTTGATATTATTCACTCAGTGGTGGCTGACCCCAAACACTCCCCTCTATTTTGCAGGTACTAGAGCAAGTGCACTGGATGAGCTGTTACTCGATGAGCTTTTATGGATTTGGATTCCAAACGTTTATTTGAGTCAAATGTTTTTAAAACAATTATTTTAATTATTCCGCATTTAAAACCATGAGACGGTTTATTTTTATTTTAATGAGACGGGACCGTTTGTTTACTTGTACTTTTGGGGGAAAATGTTTTATTTTATTTATTAATTTTTTTTTAAATTCTCCTAATAATTGGGATGTTACACTAAGGGCTGTCATAAGACATGCATAAATGATTTGTACATTCATTTATAACCGACTCCTGAATTTTAGAAATTATTCATTGTACAATTTTTAATGCACTTAATGACAGCCCTTAGGGCTGTCATTATCAAAACCCTTTATTAAAAGATGAAAAAGGCTATATACAGCCATACACATAATCTGCCAACTAGAAAGTAAACAAACTAGTCCTAAAGAAATGGTAAACTATGACCTTCTAACGTGCACATTCCAACGTGCATGCTGAATATCCGGTTAAATCCTAATACCATTTCAACCCTTTAACCACTAGTTTAAACTCTAACAATTAATAAAGACCATAATATAGAAAAACATAACTAACAAATTATTTCTAAACTCCAGCATGTCACGTAAACAAACTTAAATAAACGAATAAACCCAATAGGGTCGCCTCTCGGTTCCTCTTTTGTATCTTTTGGTTCTTGATTTTTTTGCGGTTCTAAAATTCAAATTTGATAATTTTGAGTGTAAATCAAAATACATATGTTGATGATGTAGTTTTCGGTTCCAATCGTTTCTAAAACTGAAATAACCGGACTGAACCGAACCGAATCAGAAATATTATTTTGGTCCGGTTGCCAGTTTTCTTTTTGTATTTTTTGGTTTTGGATTTTTCAACTCCGGTATGATTAACTTATTTTTTCCAGCTTAAGTACGTGGTACAATTGCTAAATTGGAAAAAAAATCATATTAAAATTTAAAACCAACACACCTAACTTTGATTCCAAGACCACTTGTTAATCAAAAGTTAAACGATGCCAAGATTAACTAAAATAATTAAATTAAATAATCATTTATAAAACAAATACAAAGTGCTTCCAAAATCACTTGTCATGTTTCATTTGGGACTACTCCAAAAAATATATTCTCGTAATACATCTTCAAAGTTCAAACCACCCTTACCCACCCCAATCCAAGTGGAAACTCGAAAATGGCGATTAGAGAAGAGGGCTCAAACTTTTTTGCTGTACAAAGGTAGTTGAGTTAACATGTGATAAAAGTGTACATAATCATTTTGTAATTAACACGTGTTTTAATTATGCCTTGTGTTTGAAGGTGTGCAATTGTTACGGGATCAAACAAGGGGATAGGTTTGGAAGTATGCAAACAATTGGCTTCGAAAGGGGTTCTAGTTGTGTTAACGGCTCGGGATGAAAAAAAAGGCAAACATGCGATGAAAACTCTTAAAGATACTGCCTTTTTTGGATACGAGAATCTGGTTTTTCGTCAACTTGATGTGTTAGATCCATCTAGTATCTCTTCTTTGGTTGACTTTGTGAAAACTAAGTTTGGGAAGCTTGATATATTGGTATGATATGATTTTTAAACGTTTATTTATTTATTTTGTATATATAAAAATGTTTACTTATCGATTAAAACTATTCATAGGTGAATAATGCGGGAATTTTAGGATTGAGTGTTGATACAGATGCATTACAAGCCTTAACAAGTAGTGAGGTAAGTGTTTGGATTATTTATTCTCACTTTGAAGTTTTATAACTTCTTAGGATGGTGCATGATCCAGTAGTTGAACCGGATCACTTGGAACCTAACCGAGAAAATGGTCTGGATGGACCGTGGACCAAATCGATGACGTATTGGACAATACATAACCGGACCGAAACCATGGTGTTCCGGTATTTTTTTCGACTTTTTTTGGGGGTTTTTGGGTTTTGGACCGAATCAGACCAAGAATTGATTTTACATGAATATTGGAACCGAGAACCGAACCAGTATCCCTTGGTTTCGTCCGATTCAATTTACGGTCCGATTCGATAGTTCAAGCCACTTCTCGGTCCAATTTTCACGAGCCTAATTTAATTGACTATCATAATAATTCTTTCTATTATCCATTATTGTGATGACCTACACAATAATCTTTTCATTGATATATCATAAATTCATAACCTTATTAAATATACTACTACTCATATTTTAGTAATATGATTTTTCTTACAGAATTCGGGATTTATAAAATGGGAAAAAGTTTCAACACAACCATACAATTTAGGAAAAGAATGCATTCAAACAAATTATTATGGAGCAAAAAGGATGATCGAAGCTTTCATGTATCTCCTCTCGTTGTCCGACTCTCCAAGAATCGTCAATGTTTCATCCAGTTCTGGAAAATTGAAGGTGAAAACCAATTTTTTTTATTATTTTTTTATTTTATAATTTGTCCTTTGTGAGTGTGAATCTTAACATTAACATTATTTTAGCAAGACACACTTGTAATGTAAACTTCTTTTCCAATGTTTTAAGATCCGGACAGATGAGGAAACAAGAAGGTAGATGGTCGGAATGAGACACTTAGATCATAGTTATAGTTTGATTGGAAGCAACCAGTTGTACATAAAAATCTGCGGCTGGTTGCACATAAATTTCTTGTCTAACCGGCCGATTGGACATAAAATTTATGTCGAATTGGCCGGTCGAACTTAAAAACCCGATCAAATCGCAAAAAATAATTTTTTTCTAAAAAAATTAGACAAATAAAATAGACATGTTTTTATTTTTATATAAGTTTTAGAACTCAAAAATAATAAACGTTGTTAAAAAAATAGGTTTTGGATTTTTTATTTTATACTCAATGCGTCCCACAAAAAAGTTCTTATTTCTCCATAAAAGTTTGTCCTACAAAAAAATTACCATTTCTCCAATTTGAGGGGTCCACTTAATAAAATAATATTATTACCAATTACCGCACCACTAACTATTATCTAAAAGTACATTCTCTCCAATCTAACCTTATATTTTATTCAAAATTATTAGCATTGACCCCACAACTAACTATCTTCTAAATACTTGTGCTCATTAGAAATGAGAATTTTTTTGTGGGATGGAGGGAGTATTATTTATTTATTTTTCCCTTTATTTATTTTTTTTGTACGTCATTTACATAATTATTACATTATAAATATTAATAATATTATCAACCATTTCAACAATATTTAGAAATTGACCGATTCAAACCAAAACCCGACTAGAATATAGGGATGTTAACAATACAAGTAATTTTCGTTGTAGAAATGTAGAATGGTCAAAAGGGTTGTTAGTTTTTACAAACTAAATAACTAACATCTCCATTGTTTTGCAGTTTGTAATTAACGAATGGGCTCATAACATCTTGAAGGATACTAAATCTCTAAGTGAAGAACGAATCGACGAGGTTCTTGAAGTTTTTCTTACGGATTTAAAAGACGATTCTTTAAAAACAAAGAATTGGCCTTCATTTTTAGGGGCATACACGTTATCAAAAGCGGCCATGAATGCCTACACAAGACTGTTAGCAATGACGCACCCAAGTTTTATTATAAACTCTCTTTGTCCAGGGTATGTGAAAACAAGTTTAAGTTTCTTTTCAGGACACTTGAATGCTGAAGAGGGTGCACATAGTGTTGTGAGGCTTGCTTTGTTACCCATGGATGATGGGCAAGGGCATTCTGGTCTTTTCCTTTTTAGAGATCAAATGTCTTCTTTTTGATGAAAACGATTGAGATTTTAATATTATTGTGTAATAGATTTTGAATAACTTAACGGGATGTAAAAATAAGTTTCAAAATCAGAGTTGACCGCATCTTTGACAATTAGGGCTTGAAAAGTAGAACTAGCAAATGAAATCACTAATTTTACTAAAAAAAAAAAAAATAATATCTAAAAAGATATAAATGAAAACTATACAGTGATGACATAGATTTCATGTTGATTTTTAATGACAGATCCTAATGCTTTTCAGAAACAAAAGATTATTCAAATTCGTTGTAAACTTATTGCATATAATTCGAATAGTCATATAGTTTAATCTAGTTAGAACTGTTTATAATTATTTTACCAAACACATTTGTATAATTACAAATTTAAAAAAAAAAAAAAAAAAAAAGTTACTAGGATTTGTCAAACATAACCTATGCTTGCGTAGTTAAAAGTACTAAAGTAGTGCCTTTGACTCCACAACAGATTAAGGTGTATATGGTAAACCTTTTAAAATTTAGGGGTAAAATGAACACTTCTCATTCTTGTAATTTCCGATCGTCGGAGTAGCGCCTTTCACAGCTCACTTTCACGTCCACGGTATATTCCGTAACCGGAGAACTAATGGCCGTCTAAGTTTCTGATCATACCAACTGGAGATTCTTCATCGCCGTCCATGTCGGCGCTGGTTACCACTCACCGGTTAACGAAAAGGCTCTCAGATCGGCGATGAAAATTGCCTGTCTCGCCGCCGCATCTGTTCTACTAACGGTATCTCTCTCTCTCTCTCTAAGTACACATCTTGATAAAATTTGGCTCTAATTTTTGTTTGATTATCTTATTAGTATTTCGGCTTTACATGATTTCTGTAATGCCGGATTTCGAATTTACAGTTACTTTTCAACTTTAAAATTTGTTAATTTTCAATTTTTAAAGAGCTACTTTAAATACTTCGTAGCTTTTTATTTGAAGCTTTTTTCTTTAAAATATAAGTTAAAAGCTTCCATGTCCAATCAAAACTTTTAATTTTACAAAAATTCTTTTCTTCAAAACAAAAAGATATCTCATGAAACCCTTGCTAACCTTTTATTTTCTAGAAATACTAGGAAACCGGAATTTGTGTCACTACATGATTGATAATTGTAATTGTTAATTATTAAACATAAAATTTAAGCATAAAACATCTAATTTATCACTTGTGAGTCTCCATCAATATCGGATATTAGCCTCAAAATTATTAGGATCTCCAATCAGATGTTAGTATTTCACCATTCAATCTAATTCTGGTCGATAAACGATCTCAAAAAAATTGAAAATTCAAATGAAATATATTTTCAACACAGACTTGATATTATTTTTTCCTTTGATTCTCATTTAACAAACTATTTGCCAATCCAGTTTTGTTTCCTTTTCCTCTCGTGAAGATTTATATGAGAAATAAAATTAAGAAGAAAAAACAAAATGTCATTTACAGGAACTTTGGATAAATGCAAAGCTTGCGATAAAACTGTTTATTTTGTTGATTTATTAACGGTTGATGGGGTTACTTATCATAGAGCATGCTTTAAATGCAGCCATTGCAAAGGCACTCTTACGGTTTGTTTCCTAAATCTTCCTCAAGTTCTTACGTTTTTGTCACTTGTTCGACTGTTTACATCAAACGGAAAGAAATATGAACAAATTAAATTAAATTAAATCCTTTCTTGTTTGTTTTTGTTTACCATTCGTATACCTTATTTCAATTGTATGTTAAGATGTCCTAACATTAAAAATTTGTAGATTAAAACTATTTTTTCATTTCAATTGTAATGTTAAAAATTAAATGGTTTGACCTTCAAAAGTCAAACATCAACATTTTGATGTATAAAATTCTATTGCAGATGAGCACCTACTCATCCATGGATGGAGTCCTCTACTGCAAGACTCATTTTGAACAACTTTTCAAGGAATCTGGGAATTTCAGCAAGAATTTTCAAACATGTGAGCATTTTCAATGATTCCAAAAATAGATCTAACAAAAAAAAATTAAAATTCCTAGAAAAAAACTTCACTTTCAAATCTTCCTAAAATAGACCGTGCGTCTTTTGCGACCCCATTCAAAATTTGACAAGTGCGGTTTGGTCGTAAAAAGAAATAGTCTGGTCGCACAAAAATATGGTGTGGTGGCACAAAAGAACGTTCGGGTTGCACAAACATTTACCTACCACATAGAGTCGCACAGTCGAATATAAAACATCAGTTCGCACGATGCATTTTTAGAAAGTTAAGTCGCACAAGTTGTTTTGTGAAAAAGTTTATATTTTTGGTCTATTTTTAGGAATGACCTCTATATGTAATTATCTTGTGTTATTTCTTTTTATGGTTACTTGTATTACAAGCGATTTTGATTTTCGATTTTGTCTCCAAATTTTGCAGCAAAGCCGGATAAAGAAAACACGGTATGTTGATCACATAATTGTATTACTTTGGAAAGAAAACAATAACATTCTACATTTATTATTATGAATAAAATATTGAGTATTTTGAAATTAAATTGATGCAGTCAAGGGGTCCAACCAAAGTCTCGTCTATGTTCTCTGGTACCGTAGACAAGTGTAGACAATGTAACAAAACAGTGTACCCCCTAGAAAAGGTTAGTACAATTTCGTATATTTTTTTTCATGATAAATTTAGACGTATTAAATTGGAGTTGTATATAAACCATTTGGTTTGATGGCCTAGCGGGAAGGGCAACCGAACTGCTCTCCTATAGGTAACAGGTCGCCCACTTTCCTAGTCAAACAACCAGAAGGTTCGGAAACTATCACATAAATTGTTAGATCGCGTATATCACGAGCAAAACTTGACCACCCTGAGAAAGCATGTTATAAATAGAAATATCCATTAAAAAAATTAGAATTGTATAAAAGATGTTATATAAAAGGATCAATAAAACTCAACCGAGAATGATTCGTATGGACGCTCTAAAATCATGTGTATATATTTCCACTAAAAAGTTAATTAATACACGATTAATCTTGTAATTATTTTTTAACAGCAAAACATACACTCTAAATTACTCTTAAATTTATATCATATTGTCCACATGATTCGAACACATGACCATATGCCAATAAGAAATTACTTCCAACATTTTATACAACTAGACTATAAACCTTTTGGTAATCTTGCACTTATTCTAAGTGGGAAATGCTTTTTTATAGGTAACAATGGAAGGCGAACCGTACCACAAATCATGCTTCAAATGTGCTACTGGAGGTTGTCCTCTTACACACTCGTCATATGCTGCCCTTGATGGTGTTCTTTACTGCAAACATCATTTTGCTCAACTATTTATGGAAAAGGGGAATTACTCACATGTCCTCGAGGCCGCTAGAAAGAGCAACGCAAAGCCGGAAGACGTTGCACCCGAGCCGCCACCACCGGAGGAGGAAAGTGGTGGAGAAGCGGAGGAGGAAAGCCAACCGGAACCACCCCATGAGGAGGAGCAACAACCGGAAGATGACTAGTCCTAAATATATATACTCAAATACATTATATATACACACACGTATCTTAATTTCTTTGTTAATGTAATTTTCTCAAGACCCTTTATGTTATTTCATTTATTTTCTTGATCGCCATTGAAATTATGAGTTTTCGGTGGTTTTACTTTCGAAAACTTTTTTTTTCCTTCTTCTTCCAGTTGGTTTATTTATAATGTGTAATTTTAAACTTCAAATATAAATCAAGGAACTATCTTGAGGATATGGTGTAATATGTGTGAAGTATCATAATTGTAGGTGTTGCATTTCTGCAATGAAAATGTGATACGCTTGTTGTCGTTTTCAATCTCCATAGTACCCAAAAAACATTTTTCACGGGGTGTTTGGATAAGATTATTTTCTTAGTTTATGGACTTATTGCAAATTTGATAATCGTATAAGCTCATTTTTTTCACTCTGACGTTTATGTGTCACAAGTTCAAGTTGATAAACACAAGTTGATAAAAGAGTTTATCGGCTTTTCAAAACCACAGTAACAAAATATTACTCAAATCAACTCGTACTACAATTACGGGTAAATATATACCCCGTCTACATGTACATAAAGAGTCTGACTATAAAATTGTATCCGATCACTATTACAATTAAAGATTTTTTGTAACACAAAAATTGTAACAATCTTTTAATTCGTTACAAAAGGTAAGGTATGTCTAATGTGGTCACAATGTGAAGAAACAAAACTCGAGGATTACAAACCAATAGTACAACTAAGTTCAACATGATGATATTGTCAACACTTCATGTTTTGATTCTTCCAATATTCGTCTTCCCACATTTCAACTTGTTTTATTGCTCTTGTTTTGTTATCTAGAATAGCTTTAAGAGTTGAGGGATCGTACGGTGGAGGCATAGTACATGGTAATGTGTTTGTAGGGTACCGCACGAGTGATTCCTCCATGAACTCCCTCCATTTTCCGTCTGCAAAACACGCCATCGACTCTGAACATAACTCCATGGCATTTGGGAAGACCGTTGGTTCAAACTTCAGGAGCTTAGCGTATTCGGTCAATAGATGTAGCATGTAGTCGTAAACATATTCCATGTTCATGTCCTCTTGAATGAACCGGCTTGATTCCTCCCCAATTTCTTGTGCCTAATGAGGTTCATAGTTATAACACATGTTTAAAGCAAAATTATGCATTTTCAACTCATTTTTGCACATGTGTGCTCAATCTTGATGTAAAAGACCAAAATACTCTTAACGAAAACAATATATACACACCCCTGAGTACGGCTGCCCAAAGGGTCAACCTAACCGGGCCAAACCCGATTATGATAGTTGGGTCAGGTGTATTTGGATCTTATGTTGATATTAGATTTTTTAAGCCGACATGACCAACCTGATTCCTTGCCAGATTGGGTATCAGGATATGATTGTTTACCTTAGTCGAGTTTCGGCCATTAAATGAATAAATTAGCACATAACTATACATAAATCAATAAAAATCAATTAATAATTATAATTGTTAAATCAAAACTTATAAGAGTCCTACCAACCCGAACCCGACTAAACCCGACAGACCCGACTTGATAAGACCTAACCTGACTCGACAACCCGATGGACACCCGACCCATGAGACCAAAAGTGTATTATGGGATGTAATCTTACATGAGAAGTTTGATTGTTTCCCCACTCGACGGCAAATTTAAGAGATTTACATTTATCAGTGTCTCGAATAGGCCAAAAATGCTTGAGTGGTGTCAATCCCCTTGTAAGGAAAGAGTAGTAATGCGGGGTGATGTATAATGTTGGCGAATCACAAGCCAATATGTATTTCTCGCTTGCTGACCATGCCCATCCTTCTACATATATCTTATATCTGCCAATTAATCTTGTCAAATTATATTGGGAGGTGACTTGTGTATTACAACTTTTACTTCAAGCTACAACTATTAGTTGGTATAGTTGTACAATTTTTTGTAAAACTTATACTTCATTAACCCAATATAGTATGATGTATGAAGTAAAAGTTGTGGCACATAGATGATCACATCCCAATAATATTATGTGAAATAATATTTTGTTTAAAACTTATCATGGTCACTTGTCTCAACCTGTAACTACATTGATCTCCGATGCTTGATTGCTTGTACCCATGCGCAGATTCATTAACCCAATCCTATTTCACACGTGCCACTACTATTAAGTGTTAAAACGCGAATAAACTTACTTAATACCAATCAAACAAGTTTTGGGAGAAATGTTAAATGATTCTTATGAAGACTTGGCAATAATTAATTTACATGTAGGATCACAATCACGTGGGTTCAGGTTCGCGGGTCGGAAATATTCAATCCGAACATGACATATATATACAAGCAGGTCAAAAATCTCAACTCTAAGGGGCCATTTGTGTAACACCTCAATTTTTAATACAAACATTTGCCCAAAATAAATCATTTTTCATAAATAGAAGAACTATTCCCAAAAATATGGATTTACAAAAACCTTTGGTATGAAAATCAGAGTATAAAGTTTGGTGTTACAAAATAGATCAAAACCAAAGCTAAGCATAAATCCAATCTAAAGTTCTTCTACTCTAGGCCCCGCATCTCTATCCATGCGTACCTAAACCTTCGATCCCGAACCTGAGTACATAGCAAAACAAAACAAGGAGTACGTGAGACAAAAACGTCTCGTGAGATACATGGGTTTAGACCCAAAGTTGGTAATAACAACCGAATGGCAAACAACAAACATATAAGCGATCACCCATCTATCTAGTCACCCTATTGTGACTCTAATACTTTGCTTTCCTAGCAATCATATCTAGTTGTCGGGACGTCCCCAACCAACTAGAACCACATTAACTTATTAACCGGGGATCCCCCGCATTAATAAGCTTCAAGGTAAAGGCAAGAGGGAATTGCCCAATCTACCAATACCTGCCTTACTCGCCGGACTACTTCCAGTTAGCAAGACTACTATCATGGAATGGGCCGATGGGGATCCGCCCAAATGCTCCCCATTCCATACCTCATGACCGGGGATCCCCCGCATCATCACATCATCTCACCATATCATAACTCGATGGTTATGTCAATCTAGCTCTCGGCTATCACGTCTATCATCAAACAAGTTAGTTCAATACAACTATCGGTATAACTAACTACTAGCTACTAGTCTACACAATTAAGCAAATAGACCATAACACAAGTAATAAAAATATATTTCATAGGCTATGTACTCAGTAAAGTCCACACGTACTCACCTTAGCAACAAGGATGCTTTAACCGTATTCTTGACACCAAAGCTCTTGCTTCACAATTTCACCGACTTTCCAAGATGTCACCGAAAGCCTAAAACAATGATCATACAATGTTCAACATCATAATCTACTAACAATGTGTTCATCTACCTCTAGATAACACCCAACAATCCATTTCCCCCAAATGTGGTGATTTACCAAACCCTAGGTTTAACCAACCCTTAAGATTCTTACAAATCTTAACCATACACTTGATTTCCTTGTTAATATACCATCTATTAAGTGTATACACCATTTATATCACCATAATCCATAACCCCAAGAACTAGGGTTTCAACCCCAAGCTTCTAAACCCATAGATCTAAAGCTACAACTACAAAGGATTGAAGATATACCTTAAATCTTCAACTAGGAGTGAAGAATCACAAGATTTGACCAAGAAATCTGCTCCAAATGATGATTTACACCCAAAATCGTCCACAAACTCGAGAGAAGAAACTAGGGTTTTGATATGGCTCCAAATGAGCCAAAACCCGATTTTAATGCTGCCAGACAAAAGATCACGACGTGAACATAGTTCGCGTCGCGAACTCTCCCCCTACACGCATACTTAGCGATCGCTAACTTATCGTGACTACATCGCGATTGATTGTCCAATTCCCTGCTAACAGTTCCCGATCGGGAACACGACTTCGCGTCGCGAACTACCCAGTGCAGCAGGGCTGCACTTTTCGGTTGTTGCCTCGACCCGGTTTCGCCCATAACTTTCTCGTACGATGTCCAAACGACACGAAACCAATTTCCACGTGTTTTATATGATTTATCCATAATTATCATATTTTTACATATTTTATTTATTTACAAATTTCGGGTCGTTACAACTATCTACCCCTTAAAAGGATTCCGTCCTCGGAATCGCTAAGAATTTCAATCCACATTCTACCGAGTATCCATTCTCCTTCTCCCGCGGTTATTACCGTCAAACTTTTTCTCATCCCGAATTAGTCAACAATATGTATGTAAACATTCAATTAATCCCGTTAGATCCAAACGGGTCAAAAATCAATCTTAAGCCTTTAGTGCCCAAATGGGCCAAACTTGCACAATTTTTGACCACAAGACTTTCAATCCTTTAACCGATCATCTTATACACATAGAAATGACATGACCCACGCATTATAATCAACTAATTGACCAACACCAATGTCAAAGTCTAGCTTCGGCCAAGTTACCATATTCCAACATCTTCTAACCCTTGACTTAAGAACAAAGTCAACTATACTTTAACAATTTCTTTTACCATCGACCTCTAATTATGATTTATCAACCATTAGATACCCAATTCCAAATTCAAAAAAACGCCCAACGGGTCAAAGTCCCATAATTTTGACCATAACTCTTTTAATTATTTCATTACCCTTTCTCATACACACAACTAATACATTATACTCTCATCATCGCGAGTCATTCGAAACGAAAGTCACAACCCATCCTTAACCAAGTCAACTAATCACATGTTGACTAATCTTGACTTTTGCATAAAGTCAACCATACCCCCTTTTTTTTTCAATTAACAGTTTCCCTACACTCGAGATATCATTCTCGACTTATCACCCCCAATCATACTCATAATTGTTCCCTTAACAATCGTTCATATCTCCAAATTTCAAATCTTTTCAAATTTCCCCAAGTTCTCACATTCCCTCATGGTCACATCACCCTTTACCGTTTCTTAACTTTCATTTGGTCACCTATACCATTTCTTAGTACTATTTCAATCATCTTCGCCTCCCATACCATAATTTCACACAAGTTGACCATATCCTGGTTCTCAATAACAATTGCTTTCTAACGACATCCTTTTTCTCATATTCTAGAAGTCGTAGGCATCCCATACCTATACGTGACCTAATGCAACCCGCATTTCCAACCAAATTTTCATTTACCATAACCTAATAGCAATACTCATTAACCACATGGTGCTATCTTCGTCATATAAACGCATAAGCATACACACCTACATATATATATATATATCACGCCAACTCAATCTAAATGTATCTATTGTGCACATATACGGACATGTGTATATGTCACCAATACCATCTAAGCATCATCACATGCGCATACACAACCATATGTATATGTCACATCAATGTCATCTGACATTCATCTTTTCGCATCGCGTAGCCTTGCTGCTATCTTACCCATTCGATCATTAAATCGCTCATTGTGCGTTCTAGCACCTCTCCTATAAAATCGCATTATCGTTTTCTTCTCCATTCATATGTCTCCCATCGAACATAGTACTTAGCACATTTTTCCCACAATATCACGTTAACATTTTTCGTTCATATCCAACACATTTCTCATTGAACATACAACTTAATACTTTTCCTATAACCCTCCATTTTCATTATCATATGCCTTCAAAGGCCATCACATAATGCACATGCATTGAACCCCGCGGGTAACCAATAAAATTTTCGATTACCATTTACCGTTTCACTTACACATTAATCACCCTTAAACGGTTCATTTCCTTATTACCACTTTCCAAATCTTTTGTCGCCACCGGGGTAATCTCCAATCCATTCCATTCACCATAAATTGCCGGTCAATCCGGTCATCCTTGAGTCAACCAATCGACTCCGGTCTACTCTTGCAACCTATGCTTTAGCGCCTAATAGCTCAACACTCAATGTTCTACCTTTATACATCGCGGTACATTGAAATATTTATTTTCCATTTGTAGTATCACACTACCCCATGCCCCATACCGTCGTGCCATTCCCATGACATGTAACCAATAATTGTTTTCTTACCGTTATCGAATCCATCATTATTGTCACAAAACTTGACATAGCTATATGCCAAAAATTTTTAATTAAATTTTTTTTTTTTTACTCAATCACCTTTGACCATCAAAATTCGACGTTCCCGACACTCATTCATTTCCACATCTTTCCCATTTATGAGTTCTACGACATCACTATACCTTAGTCATTCTTGTCTTTACCATTCACGTGTAACAACCATTATGTTACTTATCCGGCTTCTCGCCAACCTCAAAGTTCCATTCCCCAAGGTTTCTATTTCTAGAATTCCAATTCACACTAACATTTTTACCAACGCTTAGTACTTCCTTGTACTACTATCCTTTGTTGAAACACATTTACCGTCCTTGCGGTTCATCTTTTGATACCATATAATAACATCAATCCCTATATCCATACTATCTGCGACACACCGCACCATGTTCCTTTCTAAAAATATAATTTCCATACACATAACTAACCGGGAAAATCACTCCCCAATATAAATATCCACGTCATATAACTTACCTCCAATTCCTATAACCACCAATCCGTGCGATAATCCAACCATTAAGCTATAACCACACAATATCTTGGCTTGGTGCATACCCAACCAATCCATACCGATAACCACATCAAACGCCCTAATTCCCATGGGCAACAAATCCACCTTAAACTTTCTACCGTCTATTTCTATTTCACAATTTCTATAAACACATTCAACCATAGACGTTTTCCCGTCGGCTACTTCTATCTCATAAACCTCATCTAACATTTCGGACGGCACATTCAATTTACAACCGAACTCATAAGACACAAACGAATAAGTAGAACCCGAATCAAATAATATAGAAGATGGCATGAAGTTAATGAATAAAGTACCTGATACTACATCGTGCACCTCTCCTGCTTCCTCTCGAGTCACCTGAAAGGAACGTCCCTTCACTTGAGCCGGTTCCTCTTTCTTTTGAGCCGCGGGCACCTTTGGCTCGATCCTCTTTTTCGGGCACGCATTGCTATAGTGTCCCATTTCATGGCACGAGTAACACTCCACCTCGGAGAGCGTCTTGGATCTACAATCCCGTGCTATATGCCCCGTCTTTCCACAATTATAGCACACCTTCGAAGCTCCTCGGCACCTGCCGGCATGGTTCTTCCCGCATCTCTTGCACGGGACAACGCTTCCTTGCTTGAAGGAATTTGATGTGAACTTCCCCTTTTTAGAAGTTCCCGAGCCACTCTCGGCTTTCCTTTTCTCGATCACATGGGCCCTCTCGGCATTCCTTGTCGCATCCACCTCTTCCACACCATGGGCGGCACCAATGGCCTCATCGAGTGTGACCGCTCTCCTTACCTCCAATTGGTAATCCCAAGGTAGCCCACAAGCATATCGAACTACCCTCGATCTTTCCTCAAAATAAGTTCTTGCAACAAACGGGAGCAATCCCGTGAACTCCCTTGAGTACTCCTCAACCGATCTATCACCCTTCTTTAGGTTTACAAACCTCTCATGCATCTTCTCCAAATCCTCCTCGGGACAAAATTTCCTCTTCAACCTCGCGGTGAACTCATCCCATGACATTCTCTCTATCACCTCCCTCCCGAGGGTCTCATAAACTATGTCCCACCAGACCATAGCATTCCCTCTTAGCAACTGCGATGCATACAACACCATATCGGCTTTCTTGCACTTGCTACTTCCGATGACCCGCTCGGTCTCTCGGATCCACCTCATAGTTACCTTCGGGTCCGAACTACCCGTATACATGTTTGGCTTACAAGCCATGAATGTCTTAAAAGAACAACCATAATTTTCATCGGGTCTCGCCCTTGCATCACTACAACCACCTGTGGAGGATTTCTCCACTCGAGTGCCACCATCCCTGGTTTTCTCATCCGATCTATCTTCGGATACACGATCTCCACCCGACCTCTCACGGTCCCCAATGATGCGGTGCACCTCATCGGCCACCACTCCCCTGAGTTGCTCAATAATAGTTTGGAGGTCCGCCATGGTCACCGGAGTTCTATTAGCTCCGACCTCCGCTTCACCCATCCGATGCATCGACGGTTGACTTTCCTGTTCAACCACAACCTCGACATGAGGTATTTCTTCCTCCCGGCCCTCCGGGGCTTTACCACTTCTATGCGTGGTCACCATTTCTTTCGATCAAGACTTAACGAAAGACATTAAACATTTAGTACCTTATGTACAACCCATTAGTCTCAAAGACTCAATATCCATAATCATATCAATTCTCATCGGTCCCCTAGGTTCAACCCTAAACTTATTATAAAGTCTCAAGGTCAAACTATGATCTCAAGGAATCTTACATTCCTAATGCTACAGTCTAAGACTAGGATGGACATCCAACCTAATTCACTTAAACTATAGCTCTGATACCAAGTTGTAACACCTCAATTTTTAATACAAACATTTGCCCAAAATAAATCATTTTTCATAAATAGAAGAACTATTCCCAAAAATATGGATTTACAAAAACCTTTGGTATGAAAATCAGAGTATAAAGTTTGGTGTTACAAAATAGATCAAAACCAAAGCTAAGCATAAATCCAATCTAAAGTTCTTCTACTCTAGGCCCCGCATCTCTATCCATGCGTACCTAAACCTTCGATCCCGAACCTGAGTACATAGCAAAACAAAACAAGGAGTACGTGAGACAAAAACGTCTCGTGAGATACATGGGTTTAGACCCAAAGTTGGTAATAACAACCGAATGGCAAACAACAAACATATAAGCGATCACCCATCTATCTAGTCACCCTATTGTGACTCTAATACTTTGCTTTCCTAGCAATCATATCTAGTTGTCGGGACGTCCCCAACCAACTAGAACCACATTAACTTATTAACCGGGGATCCCCCGCATTAATAAGCTTCAAGGTAAAGGCAAGAGGGAATTGCCCAATCTACCAATACCTGCCTTACTCGCCGGACTACTTCCAGTTAGCAAGACTACTATCATGGAATGGGCCGATGGGGATCCGCCCAAATGCTCCCCATTCCATACCTCATGACCGGGGATCCCCCGCATCATCACATCATCTCACCATATCATAACTCGATGGTTATGTCAATCTAGCTCTCGGCTATCACGTCTATCATCAAACAAGTTAGTTCAATACAACTATCGGTATAACTAACTACTAGCTACTAGTCTACACAATTAAGCAAATAGACCATAACACAAGTAATAAAAATATATTTCATAGGCTATGTACTCAGTAAAGTCCACACGTACTCACCTTAGCAACAAGGATGCTTTAACCGTATTCTTGACACCAAAGCTCTTGCTTCACAATTTCACCGACTTTCCAAGATGTCACCGAAAGCCTAAAACAATGATCATACAATGTTCAACATCATAATCTACTAACAATGTGTTCATCTACCTCTAGATAACACCCAACAATCCATTTCCCCCAAATGTGGTGATTTACCAAACCCTAGGTTTAACCAACCCTTAAGATTCTTACAAATCTTAACCATACACTTGATTTCCTTGTTAATATACCATCTATTAAGTGTATACACCATTTATATCACCATAATCCATAACCCCAAGAACTAGGGTTTCAACCCCAAGCTTCTAAACCCATAGATCTAAAGCTACAACTACAAAGGATTGAAGATATACCTTAAATCTTCAACTAGGAGTGAAGAATCACAAGATTTGACCAAGAAATCTGCTCCAAATGATGATTTACACCCAAAATCGTCCACAAACTCGAGAGAAGAAACTAGGGTTTTGATATGGCTCCAAATGAGCCAAAACCCGATTTTAATGCTGCCAGACAAAAGATCACGACGTGAACATAGTTCGCGTCGCGAACTCTCCCCCTACACGCATACTTAGCGATCGCTAACTTATCGTGACTACATCGCGATTGATTGTCCAATTCCCTGCTAACAGTTCCCGATCGGGAACACGACTTCGCGTCGCGAACTACCCAGTGCAGCAGGGCTGCACTTTTCGGTTGTTGCCTCGACCCGGTTTCGCCCATAACTTTCTCGTACGATGTCCAAACGACACGAAACCAATTTCCACGTGTTTTATATGATTTATCCATAATTATCATATTTTTACATATTTTATTTATTTACAAATTTCGGGTCGTTACAATTTGGCATGCCATGATCTTCCGTAATAGAATTCAATTACGTGTTTTGTTACAAATTTTTTAGCTGTAATTCATATCCGTACTTTATGCAAATTCTTTTAACTTTTTAATATTCTTTTTATTAAATATTATTATTTTTTATATAAAAAAATTATTCTTTATTTTTTTAAATTTTTTAAAAAAAAATTAATTTTTTTTATAAATTAAACTTTTTTTATTTTTTAAAAAATTTAAATTTTTTTATTTTTTTTTTAAATTTAATTTTTTATAATTTTATAATTTTTTATAATTATTTTGAACGATTTTAAAAGTTGAAGAATACAAAATATTCAAATTTGTTAGTTCACTAAAGAACTGTAATTGAATTCATAGGGTGTCGGGACGGATTTCAATTACAACGAATATCGTATTTCGAAATTACGTCGTAATTGAATTACGAAAAAAGTCGATTCAAACGTCCCTCCGTAATGTAATTGAATTACAATTACAGATGATACGTCAAAACAAACGGGGCCTAGGTTGTTTACTTTCAACCCGAAAACGACCCATGTAACTGATTTAATTAAATGAGTTAAACATGTTAGCGGTTTGAATGAGTAAAATGGGTCAAACATGTCGACTTTTTATCTGAGAACCTATAATAGTATTTCTATTTTTTAAATATATCTATAAAGTATAAATACATATATTTTTAAACATATTTTAATAATTAATCGGGTTGTCGGTCGACCCATTTAAATTATCAACACAAACCTAAGATGTTTAATAAACGGGCCAGTTGAGTACATCGACCCAAAACTGACCCGAAACTTGTTTGTCTCAACACAAGCTTATTTATTTTGGTGTCGGACTCAAGTCGGGTTTTTTATCGGGTCAAAATTTGTCAACTTTATTAATAACATCTCAGAGTTATTGTCAAATGTTGATTAATAACTAACTTTAAACAAAAGATAGGAGAAAAATTACCTGAAAATACAAACGGGTATCCCAGTCATCATGAGAGGTTTGATTGAGATTGCACTTGACAAGGTCAGCCCTAATAGGGGACACATGAGGATTACCCCTCCAATAAGCGTAGGGTACCCTGTCCTTCCATTTTACTCTTTTGTTTCCTTCTTTAATTTCCTTTAATGTAATTCCCCATGGTTTTTGATTTGTTTCTGGCCTATAACAATATAATCAAACCATATATTAACCAAATAACTACCCTACACTAATGCAATTGGTTCAAAGTTCAAACTCTAAACCCCTTAACTTTTAAATTCTAGAAATTACATATATGCCCTCCTAATAACTACTACACCTTACTTTATATATATTATGGAGCTTATGGAAAGAAAAAAAACAATAATTACTAGACAAATTACTTACCACCCCCAAAAGGACCAATCCGGTGAGACAATATCTAAGCTCCACGGATCAGAACAATACTTGAACAACGGTGGAGGCCCAGGACTGGGCCTCCTGAAAGCACGCTTGGCGTTGATTGTTGGCCGATCATCGCAATCAAACATAAGTTCAAGATCAGGAACCTTACCCGGATACCGTCTTAACAATTGTTGAAACCCCCACAAAGTGAACAAATCTCGAGTTTGAAGCGATTTTCTAAATTTTTCTACATATGCTTTTCCGTCGAGGATAACTAGCCTAAAATGCGCGCTAAGTCTTGCTACCTCCACCATCTCTCTTGTAACACCGGTACTTCTCCAATGTCGTAGATCTTCATGGATCCAACGAAAGTAATCAGGACACGTGTTGTTTAGTGAACGGTCTAGATCTTCTTGTGTTGTTGGGTAGTTTTTGGGACATTTTAAGGTTTGATTCCATGAAAGGCAATCAAGAGGGAAATCACGAACCTCTTTTATATGAAATTGGAGGATTGATTGACCTGAAAACATGGACTACGTACATGCATAAAAATAAATACAAGTCAGAATGCCCTGAAAATTAACTTATAAGTTGTTTTAATCTATTAAATTTTGTTGCTAAAGTTACTACGGAGTATATTGCTAGCAAAATGCTACAACTTTTTTGAACGGTGAATTATATTTAAAAAAATCTGGCAAAAATCTAGAAAATTACAAAGGAGATATTAACTAATCATTCTAGTTACTAAACTTACAACCTCTATATTTAAGTCAAGAATAAAATAAAGATGAATGTTATAAAAAAATGTCATTCTTTCTCATGCATGCAGTGAGAGTTAAAGCTAAATTATAATGTTGTTACGTTTGATGGATACTTACAAATTCTAACCAAGATGAAGTGATCAAGAAGATGAAAAGGAAAGTAAAGATCGTGACTAAAAGCAACAAATTCGAAATTTTAGTAGTACGATAACGCCGAACGAATGTTGGCCTTAGCCAATATATGTTCTTACACTTCTCTTCGTGTAAGTTTTTCATATTTTTAAGTTGTTCGAGATAGTCTCCAATTCTATGTATCCACAAATGTAAATATATAACGATGTGGGGGGGGGGGGGGGGGTAACCCATGAAAGCATGCATGGAGTTACATGTGAAAACATGCATCGGGCACGAATCTAAATGCGAGAACTTTGTGATCTTAGTAACTTTAATCATGTGATATAAATGGTATTTAGAAAGATTCCACAAGAATAACAAACATGACTAAGACATTGAAATATCATGGGATCGATCTTACTCATGTAGTCATGTACCTCATGCCTTAGAATATATGTAACATATAACTTAGAGTTGTA
The DNA here is from genome assembly GCA_963853835.1 of Calendula officinalis. NCBI lineage: Eukaryota > Viridiplantae > Streptophyta > Magnoliopsida > Asterales > Asteraceae > Calendula > Calendula officinalis. Next base: position 2,947,662 of record OY970830.1, on the reverse strand, counting down.
CGTATTATTTCGTCTTATAAAAGTTATATTTTTAACAAGTTTTAAGGCTAAAGTTACTTTTTTCTCATATATATTTTAATTATTGTTATTATTTTGATCAATAAGATGTTCCTATATAATGCTTGGGAACTACGTCATATGTAATAGCTTTTGTTTCTTGTATGCTAGTGTCTCACTAGCTGTTTTTTCTTTCTATGATATGATTTCTTTTTACAGTTATTTCTGGGAGGATGATTACATTGCCGAATCTCTCTTCCGTGTTTTTTTTACCATAAAAAAAACGTATTACAAATTAAATTGACCCCGTATGAAGATGATAGGATTTTAATCTGATATAATGACATGATTAAAAACATCGCAGAAAGTAATAGAAATAATTCCTTACAGATTTTTCACCTACGTGTTACAAGAAAATGTGGTTAACGTTCCGGCAGGTAAGAGACCAACATATATAATAAAAGGGTTTTGATCAAGGTTCTAAAAGGCGCGCCATGGCGGCGCCAAGGCGTCGCCAAGGCGTGAGGCGCGGCGTCGACGTTACGAAACAGACCATGGCGGCTAGGCTAGGCGTGGCGTGAGATAAGGCGCGATAAGGCGCGCCTTATGGCGAGTTTTCTTGAAGGCGGCTGTGAAAAATGATTTTTTTTAAAAAAAAAATTATAAAATATATAATTATAAATTTAAATGTAATATTTTTTTATGAGCTTTATATATGAATTGTTATATAAATCAATAGATCTATATAATTTTTTAATTTAATATACGTATATATATATAAATTATATAAAAAATTTGCCGCCTTAAATCACGCCTTGAAAAACACCATGGCTCGCCTTGACTGAGGCTTGATGGTGCCGCCACGCCACGCCTTACGCTTTCTAGAACCTTGGTTTTGATAATGACATAAGGGCTGTCACTAAGTGCATTAAATGTTGTACAATGGAGTAGTTCATGAAATTCAGGAGTCGGTTGAAAATTAAAATGCAAGTATTTAATGCATGTCTTATGACAGTCCTAAGGGCTGTCATTATTAAAACCCATAATAAAAAGGATTAAATTACAAAAATTGTCTCTGTGGTAACAATTCTGGATTATTCGTTTTTGTCCGTAGGCCTTTTTCTCGAGTTTTTTTTTTGTCTTTGAAGTTTTTATTTTTCTTTCATTTTTTTCCACCAAATATATGGCTAAAAAATAAAAATATTTATAAATATTGTATTTAAATTTTATTACCAATATTAAAAATATTTAATGTTACATACAAGTTAATAATCCAACATAAATTAATATGATATGATGTACGTATATGATATGATGTCATATACTTATTTTATTTTTACAGCTGTTACACATAAATACCTCCTTTTTTATAACAATAAAAAATAAATTGTACCAACGTTTGTCGGTATTAAAGGGTTGTCAAATTATGCCAAACCTCTATTATTCTAAAGGTCAAAATATACTTTGAATTTGACTAAGTGGGTGCTCTACTACCCTAAATTATTAAAGACACACTATACTATCCTGAACTTGGCAACTCAGTTAAATACATATTAGTACTTTGAATTTGACTAACTGGATGCTCTACTACCATGAATTATTAAAGACACACTATACTACCCTGAACTAAGCTAAACTAGAACCAAAAATTGTACAGATTGCTTATTTATCTTTTCTTTTTTGTTTTGTTTCCTGGGACAGATTCTTACCACATTGTAAAAGCATAAATTAAAACCAAGATTTGTGACAGATTACAGAAGCTTAAACAATTGCAACTCGGTTAATTACAGAATTGCAAGCCTGACAGATTGCAAATTTGCAACTCGATTAATTCTAAACAGATTGCAAAAGCTTAAATTGGAACCAAAATTTGTTACAGATTGCAACCATATTGCACTAATTGTGACCGAGCACATCAAAAGCAGAGCACATCCAACGTTTAAATACAATTGACAAATTAAAAAAACTGCAAACGGTTCAAATGGTTGCAATTGCAACTGCAATTCCACTACTTGATTCGCTCGTTCATAGCTAGGGTTTGGTGAATGTCGATTGAGAATTGGGGTTTTGTTTTATCGCTCGTTCGTATGGGGTTTTTGATGAACGTCGATTGGGAAATTTAGGGTTTTCTTATTAATGTGTTATGTGATCATCTGGCTCGTCAAAATCTAAAGAAGTGAGTGATTGGAGAGACTTTTAAGTGAGTTAAGGCCTAAAATTAATCGAGTTGTCAAGTTTAGGGTAGGGTAGCATAGTGTGCATTTAATAATTCAGGGTAGTAGAGCATCCGGTTAGTCAAGTTCAGGGTACAAGGGCATCTCCAATGATAGCTTTTTCAAAAGCTTATTACTATTCTAATAAGCCTTTGAAAGACTTTTTACCATTGGAATGCCTAGCTTTTTGAAAAGCTTATTGCAAAGACTTATTATCTACTAAACTTTTAACCATCTTTTAATGTTTGTCATTTTTAGCTCCTTATGTTTAATAACATTTCAATTTAAACCTTAGATTTAATTTGTTATATATAAATTCTTTATTATATTTTTATTACTTAATAAATAAATTATATAATATTTAATGTCAATTAGTATAATATTTTTATATTAGACATTTTAAAAGATATAATATTTAGTAAGATGTCAAAAAAATTGTCAAATTATATATAGGGTATTTATAAAACATTTGAGATAGATAAAGGTAAATTAGAAATATTATAAAAGAATAAGCTTTTGGAGAGGTTAACCATTGAAGATGTCATTTATGAAAAGATTTTTTATTCGTAGAACGTTAATATGGCAAAACTAATAAGCTTTTATGAGGTTAACCATTGGGGATGCTCTAATATATATTTTGGCCTATTTTAAAATACGTAAGAGAAGTTCAAAACAATCAACGACATGGAAGCTACTTTTTAAAATACGATTTAAAAAGGAAATTACGTATGAAAATGACCGACTCGTCTTCATTATAGTAGCTTTTTTTAATGTTAAATGTACCCTTGAAGACCTTGACTTCATTTCCCCGGTTAAGTTGACTCGTACTAACAAATACCGATCAATGAAAATGACTTTTTGTCGTAACTCTAATTTAAAATAAATAAAATATTATAAATTGATGAATAGAGTAGACTTTTGTATTAGATAACGGACTTAATTATTTGTTTGGTAGAAAATTATAAATACTGAGTTTTTAAAATAAAAGAAAAGAAAAAAGATAAAATTTATAAGGGAAAAGAAGATATCTTAAAAGATATACTTCGTATTTCTATTTTTAATTTTTTTTTTTTCAAGTTGGAATGAAAAAAGTATTACAACATTTTCAACACCCTCTATGTTAATTTAGAGTATCAAGAAAATATCGTGTTCGAGTAGCTTAAATTTTGACACAAAAATGATCATGAAGCATCAAAATCAAATTGTTCAATGGCGTACGAAACTAGAATTTGTCTTTTGAATTTATGAAAACGTTCAATTAGTTATCTTTAACGGTAATGACATTACTTATTTATATCACCTTAATCTTTATGTTAGACTTTTCGTGAAAGAAGTGATTAATCATGGATCTTGATCTGAGGTTAAACTTTCCAATAACATATGACCTCTAGAAGCAACTTTTTGAGAAGAAAAAGAAAAAGATAAATTTTCTACCATCCGGTTGAAGAAAGATTGTCTATATGTCACCTATTCAATAACTCGACTTTTATCAGGCTTATATATCCTAGGTTGTTGTAAGAACACCCTGATTCCATGACCTTTCCTATACAAAATAAATGTATAATCAGTAACAAAAAAGTTAATAATCTGATTACAATACAATATATATGAACACCTTTACGAATATTAGTTGGCCACATAGATATTGCTATGATATCTTTCTTTATTTTTAAAGTTGATTTGATAATTAAAATACAAAATATATGAGTTATCTTGGGACCATAAAGACAAGTATAATGCCTAAAAATCAATCTAAGAATAAAATGATAATATGTAGCAAAATTAATGGGAAAAATAGCTAGAGCAAAATGTTATGTTTCAATCATTAAGTAAAATAGACATATTCAAGTTTATTTTCTAGGTCTAAACATTACACTCTATCTAATAGAGTGTAATCAAAAGTTAATAGTAAATTATACCAAATTTAGTGCAACACTATCCACCACATTATATACTATTCAGTAATATAAAATAATTAAAATGCATTAAGAATATACAGTATATTTTTTACTCATTTAAATTTACTTATTATAACAAACTAGTTTTTTCTTATAATTATATAAATAAAATACTCCGTAAATGATAAGATATTCATAAAAAAACAAAATATATTACGTAATGGAAAAGTGAGTGTGTGGCTGTCAAATACCTTAGTTTAGGTGTGGAACCATACAAAAACATTGTAGTTTTGGGTAGAATAGTTAAAAATCATCACATAAACTCATTATTGAATCAAAGTATGTCTAAACTCAAGCCATAGGTGATCAAAACTCATGTAAATCCCCATCTTTACAATTGTCTTAATTATGTTTTTTTGTAGTGATATTTCAAGCTTCATGTTTCTTGAAATGGTGTTCATATAAAATGCATGTTAATGTGTGTGTATGATTTTTTTTTTATCGTCCAAGTGTTTTAATATGATTGGAAATTGATAAATGTTTGTAAAATTAAGTGTTTAAACCGAAAACTACATAGTTTTAGGTGGTTCCACACCTAAGCTTAGGTATGTGACAGCCACACACTCACTATCCCCATTACATAAATTAGAACTAAAACAGATTACTAACATATTTAATAAATTTGAGATTGTCACATGTTATAATCACCGTCCTATTAGATAAGTCATGGTCTCCTTAAAGGTGTGTTTGATAAGAAGAAATGATACTAAACAAATGGAAATGGTTTCAATTCCATTGTTTGAAAGAAGGTGAGAAATTAAATGACGGATAATTGCTTTACCAATTTAACATAACCTTATTTCCTTGCCTTTTGAGGAGATTTCAAATCTCCACTTTGTAAACTTGAAATATCCTCAAACCTTAGCCCCCTTTTTTTTTCTCTTTGGCGATTCAGGCATCGGCTAGTCTCGACAGTTGCTTTAATTGGTCGTCAATTCTAGCACCGTTCCTCAATCCTCACCACTGATTTGCTTCGCCGTCAACAACATCTCCTGCTGATTCTAGTGCTTGTCAAATCCACTACTTCTCGTGGTCACCAAATCCGTTGTTGCTTCTCCTGATGATATTGAAAATATTAAGATTGATGCAACTTAATTATCTATCTAATTATTAGTTCAATTAGAATGGTAACAAAATGAATCTAACAAATTTGAATTGATGGCTCAAAATGGAAGGAGAACCACAATATTCATATTTTAATTGTTCCTTAATATGAAAATATGTGTATGCTCTAGTATTGCTTTTTTCTTTACTATTGATGCAATACCAAAATTGCAATATAATTTAAAATTTTGGTAATTACTTGTTGGATCAAAGGGTACCAATTGTTGAATCAAAGATTATTAACTTATGATTCAACGATTGATATTCTTTTTTATGTGATTTACTAATCTATTATTCAGTTATTGATGTTCTTTAATTAACATGTTGAATATATTAATTCTCTTTTATAATCTCATCATTTGATATTTGTTTTATACATTTATATTAATTAAAAAAATAAAAATAAAAATAAATATATTTAGTATGAAGATTTAGTAAAAACTAATATCATTTTTCTTTCTACAATTATTAACTCTTCATCTATTTATATTTTATTTTTCATCTAATTATATTTTATTTATAAACTTACAATTGAAAATCAAAGCATCCGTTGGAGAGGTTACATTAATCGAGTTGAAACGTTGACCAAAACTAATGTGGTTTAAATATAGAGTTAAATAAGTGGGTCGTGTGGAATTGGGATTATATATAGGCACGAACCGTGTTCTTCTCTGACAATAAAATCCAAAACCAAAACCGGTCGTCTTCACGAATCATCGCAGAAATTTACACCCACTCACCAACAAATTCACATCTTCTTCTTAATCTTCTTATTTATTTCCTTGTGTTATTGCATCCTGCACAATCTAATTTTAACCAGCCAAAAACAATGGTTGCATCAGTTCTCACATAAAATTGTAAACAAACAAGAATTCTTCAGATTATAGACGCAAAAACATTGGAAGTGAAGCTGTTATACAAGGCGAAAAAGGTGATTTTTTATTATAGTTTTTTTTCCTCTTCTGTTTACGGTTTGACCTTTTTTGGTTGATGTTCTCTGTGCTTAATGTTTTGCTATTATAATTTATATACATACAGTCGCGCACACACACACGCACACGCGCACACACACACACACACACACACACACCATGGATGCCTCAATTGAGCTCCGATTTGAAGAATTAGATGTTAATTTTGACTTTTTGTTGCTTGATTGGTGTTTAGTTTTAGAATTTGAATTTTTTTTTTTCTCACGGAAATTTACTCTGTAATTTAGGTTATTTTTTGGCTTGATCGTGGAACAAAAATTCCAGTTGCTGTTTATCTATCTTATTTTTGAGGATTTCGTAATTAATTCAAAAAAAATTCTGGATTTGGACTTTTAGCCTCAAAATGCTGTTTCAACTTTCAATTGATTCCCCCTTTTATATCTCTAGAGATTTGATTCTTGTACTTGTTTCTCATAAAGTAAATTAAACACCTTTTTGGAATCCAATTTTGTCATTGTTACAGATTCAATTGTGACTCTTTGTATATACACACCTGTTCGGCTGTTCCTAATATCCCATTGTTTTTCATTGCAAATTTTAATTTCCAAAAAATAAATAAATTTTGTCATTCTATTTTTGTTTTTGTTTATTAAGATCATTGTATTGCATAAAAATTAATTATTGGATGTCAAATTTATAGACATACAGATATTAATTCGCAGAGTACAATGACCAGATTGAATTTTTTTTCAGAAAATATTTTTATATTTTCTATGTAGATATTTGTTACTGGTTGAAATACATATAAATTGAAATTGTTGTATTTAATGTTAATAAATGAAAGTGTTATTCGTTACAGGTTTGGAATAAAGTCAAAAATATCAAACAATGAGCAACCTAAAGCTAGGAGTTGAGGTTGCAAGCGCCCATGGTCTTATGGCAAAAGACGGGCAGGGTTCAGCTAGCCCGTATGTCGAGCTTCATTTTGACCATCAAAAGTTCCGAACCACTGTCAAAGAAAAGGATCTTGACCCGTATTGGAACGAGACATTTTATTTCAATATTTCCGACCCAAAAAACTTATCTAACCTTACACTTGATGCATTCATTTATGACAATACTAAAGGAAACATCTCAAAATCCTTCATGGGTAAGGTTCATATCAATGGGACATCATTTGTACCTTATTCAGATGCTGTTGTTTTCCATTACCCGTTGGAAAAACGAACCATTTTCTCACGTGTAAAAGGCGAGCTCGGGCTCAAAGTGTTCATCACGGATAACCCGTCAGTTAGATCCTCAAACCCGATCCCTCAAATGGATACTTATTCCCAAAAAGAACCGAAAGATTCTAGAAGAACATTTCACCATTTGCCAAATTCCAACTTTGTTCCTCAGCAGCAACAACCATACATGCAAGCTATGAACCAGCAACAACAACAACAACCGTACGGGTATGGAATTGAGGACATGAGAAGTCAAAGTCAAAGTCAAAGCCAAAGTCAAATTCAAAGTCAAGGTCAACCGAAGGTTGTTCGGATGTATTCGGGCTCTTCATCACAACCGATGGAGTATGCTCTAAAGGAAACCAGCCCGATGCTAGGAGGTGGTCGGGTTATCGGGGGTCGGGTTGTAGGTAGAGATAATAGGCGGGCCAGCACTTATGATTTAGTCGAGCCAATGCAGTTTCTATTCGTTCGGGTCGTGAAAGCACAAGATCTTCCAAGTATGGATTTAACCGGAAGTCTTGACCCGTATGTTGAAGTACGGGTCGGGAATTACAAAGGAGTCACACAACATTTTTCAAAAACATCGAGCCCCGAATGGAACACGGTTTTTGCATTCTCGAGAGAGAGAATGCAAGCAACGGTTTTAGACGTTGTGGTTAAAGATAAAGATATGTTAAAAGACGATTTTGTCGGTATCGTTCGGGTCAATCTTCATGATATTCCCACACGGGTCCCACCGGATAGCCCATTAGCTCCCGAATGGTATCGGCTCGAGGACCGAAAAGGTGACAAAAAGAAAGGTGAGTTAATGCTCGCGGTTTGGATCGGGACACAAGCCGATGAAGCTTTTCCCGACGCTTTTCTTGCTGACTCAGCAATGAGTAGTGTCGATAGCTCGGTTTCTTCAATGTACACTCGATCAAAAGTCTATCATTCTCCTAGACTTTGGTATGTTCGGGTTAATGTAATCGAGGTGCAAGATCTCGTTTGGGCCGAAAAAACCCGGTTCCCGGATGTACACGTGAAAGCCCAGATTAATAACCAAGTATTAAGAACCCGACCCGTTCAAGCAAGGAACTCAAATGCATTATGGAATGAAGATATGATGTTTGTAGCTGCAGAACCGTTTGAAGATCATTTGGTTCTTGTAGTTGAAGATCGAGTGGGGCCCGGTAAAGAAGAGATTTTAGGAAAAGTGTTTATCCCGTTAAATTCAGTTGAAAGACGGGCAGATGACCGGTTAATTCATTCCCGATGGGTTAATCTTCAAGACCCAAGTGATCACGATCATGTTGATGAGAAAAAGAGTAAAAAAGATCACAAATTTGCTACTAAATTACACATTCGTGTGTGTCTAGATGGCGGGTATCACGTGCTCGATGAGTCAACTCAGTACAGTAGCGATCTCAGACCGACAGCAAAACAGCTTTGGAAACCGTCAGTTGGGATACTGGAATTGGGAATTTTGAATGCTAGTGCTCTTCATCCTATGAAAACTCGACAAAATAAAGGAACGACAGATGCATATTGTGTCGCTAAATATGGTCACAAATGGGTTCGAACGAGGACAGTTATCGACAGCTTGATTCCACGATTCAATGAACAATATACATGGGAAGTTTACGATCCGGCAACGGTTTTAACCGTCGGTGTTTTTGACAACTCTCAGCTCGACAACGACCCTAATTCTAAGGATGTCAGAATCGGGAAAATCCGTATCAGAATCTCGACACTTGAAACGGGTCGGGTTTATACCCATTCTTACCCGTTGCTAGTTCTTCACCCTTCGGGAGTCAAGAAAATGGGGGAATTACATCTAGCTATTCGGTTCTCGAGTACTAACATGATGAATATGATGTATATGTACTCAAAACCGTTGTTACCGAAAATGCATTACGTGAGACCGTTGACAGTGGTTCAGCTTGAAATGCTCCGTCACCAAGCCGTCGGGATAGTGGCGGCTCGGCTGAGCCGAGCCGAACCGCCGCTAAGGAGGGAAATTGTTGAATATATGACGGATGCTAATTCGCATTTATGGAGCATGAGACGGAGTAAGGCTAATTTCTTCAGGTTAATGTCGGTTTTTAACGGCGTTTTTGCGGTGAGTAAATGGTTTGGGGAAGTGTGTTTGTGGAAGAATCCGGTGACGACGGTGCTCGTTCATATCCTGTTTGTGATGCTCGTGTCTTTCCCAGAGTTAATTCTACCGACGGTGTTTCTATACATGTTTCTGATCGGATTATGGAATTACTGGTTTAGGGCACAATACCCTCCTCATATGAACACTCGATTATCATACGCTGACGGTGTTCATCCCGATGAATTGGATGAGGAATTCGACACGTTTCCGACATCTCGGAGCTCGGAACTCGTCCGGCATCGGTATGACCGGTTACGAAGTGTTGCCGGCCGGATTCAGTCGGTGGTTGGTGATATAGCGAGCCAAGGGGAACGGTTACAGGGGCTGCTTAGCTGGCGGGACCCGCGTGCTACACTTATATTCATGGTGTTTTGTCTGGTGGTGGCGTTTGTATTATACGCGACGCCGTTTCAGGTGTTGGTGACGCTGATTGGATTTTATGCGATGAGACATCCGAGGCTTCGTCATAGGTTGCCGTCTGCACCGTTAAACTTTTTCCGACGGCTTCCGGCCCGCACTGATAGCATGTTGTGAGTAAGGTTTTTTAAGATTTTTGTTCACTGTATATGTGAATTGATATATGTATTTGTGGTTTCTGTGTTTATTTTCTTTTTTTTTCTTTTTCTTTTTTGTGATTTTGGTGCTTATGAAAGCGTTGAAGAATAGTTGGATTGTTGAAAAACATGATTTTGGGAGGTGTTTGATGTTGAAATGATTCGAAAATTAGAAAAATGTTTGTTTGGTTTTGTAATTTGAGGATGGTTTTGTAGATTGTTTCCATTTTCTAGGATCAAGTATGATATTGAAGTTTCACTTGGAAATAAAGTGATTATCATGAAAATAAGTTCAAACCTTAGATAGACGAAATAGTAGGGTTGTTGTAAGTATCCCATTAGATCATTAGGTGTGGTCACACCAAGTCGGATGCCACATTACATCACTATTTTACATTTCACATTCAAAACCTCAAAATACTCCTTCTACCATCACTAACCAATAATACTCTATTGGGACCCACCAAAATATCCAAACTTACAAAATACCCATAAAATAATAATAATTCACTCTCTCTCTCTCCTCGCCGGCTTCGCCATTACTCCGGCCAAATGCCCCACTCAACCCACGAGGGGTGTGGTGGCGAAGGCATGAGGCTCGCCAAAAGATGCCACATCGGCATAAAATTCGTCCGGCGGAGGTGGCTACGCCACTGCACCGCATGCTCTTAGTAACCCAACTCAACTTTTTTATTAAAATAAATTTCTCTCTTTACCCAACTCAACTTAATATTTCACACACATTAACAACCAAACCCAAGTTAAATTTTTATAGCCATATACATAACTAGTTTAGTAACCCGCCCTGAAGGGCGGGCTAGCTTCGAAAAATAAAATGTAAAAGTACATTTCAAACGTATGAAATCCTTAACCATTTATTCTTGAATTGATGAATATGATGGTTTGTTATATACAATAATTATTGCAAAACAAAATTATAGACGAAATAAAACTTGTTTCTATATAACATTTGTTGTTGAGTTAGTATAGTTCTCATCTTGGTTATAAAGTGAATCATGGGTGGTTTATACAAATTTTCATGATTATTATTATAACCGGTATGATTATTATTATAACCGGTGATAAATTACCGGTGGCTCATAGAAACTTTCATAATATTTTATGAATCCACAAAAATTAAGTTAAAATGAACATTTCAAATGAATGTAAAAAAAGCCTAGATATGTAATAAGTTTAGCATAGATTTATATTACCGGTTAAAAATATCATAACAAAAATTGTTGGAAGTTAAAACATAGATTAATTGCGAAACTGTTGGAAGCTATCTATTAACAAAATGGCTTTGAAAAAACTAAATTTGACCTATTTCAACACTTATCATAAATTACCAATTTTAATAGATTAACAATCATATTTTCTGCAAGAATGACACTCATATTTTGCAATTTTATATGATGGTAAACTGGCGTATAATATAGAAAATACATTTGAATAGTATTAACTGCACCATTAAAATCTTAGTCCCTAAATGCGATATCACCAACTTCTTCGTTTTAAGCATATGTAGCACTTGTTTTGTCCAATCAAAATTTATATGAAGTTGTCTGAAAAAACCAAACCTGGCCTAAACTGCATGAAGACCACATGAGTGAAATAAGCATCATCTTAAAGTTTGTAGTCAATAACCAATTAACCATTCAATCAAATATAAAATGATCTCAAATATTTTACTGATTTGGCGTTTTAACCTTTATATAGGGTTCTATTCAAATATAAAATGATCTTAAAATACAAACGCTACATAATTAAAACATAATTAATACTTGCAATAATACTATGAATCTTCGAATTAAACGATTTAGTAGGTTATATGTATTAAAAAATTGAGTTTTAGAGACTTTCAACTTATACCCTTTTAGCTATACTTATTTTTATTTGAGCCATTTGACGAGTTTAAGATAAAATACAACCTAAATCGACTCATTCATAAGTAAACTGGTCAAAAGATCGTATTCGAATCATGCTGGAAAGTCCCGTTGATGTTGACACATCTAGCTATTGCCCGTCGACTGATTTCCCTCCTAATAAAAAGGAAAAGACTACTTTAGTGATCTGTCACCTTGAATTTGTTGTTGCAGGAAATCTATTATTATAAAGCTAATATTCAAGTGAATCAGCACCTTTATTAGTCTCAACAAATACTAAGTGGTTGCTGCAAATAGTTATTAAAATGACAAGTTTAAAATTATAGTCTTAGATTATATTTATTAGTTGTTAATATATAACAGAATTACCTTGTCATCGACTGATATGGAGACCTTTGGACCAATCTGGGCAAATTTATCATATTTAAAATCCAAAACAATAATATAAAAATATTTAAAAATAAAAAAGTAAAAAAAGGAGGCCCGACCCACTTACTTTTGCAGTTCAGATGGATGAATGTATAATGCAAGAACTCACTGGTAAGCAATTTCGACCTGTATATTGCAAGAACACATACAAAAGTTTCAGGTTTCTCCGTATAATGCAAGAACACATTGGTAAGCAATTTCGACCAGTATATTTAATCCTTTCCAACATTAAATATCTATTTATTGAAATACTTTTTTAAGAAATAATTTAGGCGAGTTTTCTTTTAAAAGTATGTAGAATAGAGGTGATAGTTCGACCACTTTACTTACGAACGGGTCAAATCGGGTTACATTCGATCTATAACTGGTCAATTAGGGTTACTATTTTGAATGATAACATTTTTATAATTATACTTGACCAACTATTTTGAATGAACGTCTGTATGCACTAATAATTTTGAGTAAATAAATAAAATATTTTTTTGCAAATGGCTGCTGCAATCCTGTTTTTACATGAGGCTAGGAAACCTGTGCTTTAAGGGCTGCTGCAGTCTCGGTAACTATTTGCCAAAACAGAATTATATCAATCTCAGTAGTCGGTATACTATTTTCCAAAACAGAGGTTTTTAATAAGTTCATGAAGAAACTTGATTGATTATATTGTACCACTTGCACATAACAAAAAACTATTGTAACAACATACACAAACCAGTTACTCCAGTTGCTATTGCAATAAGCCCCACCACCATGCCATCTGAAAATTTATGATAAAATTCGTAAGAAATTTAGAGAATAACAATCATGATTGCAATTAGGACAGTGATGAACTGACTAAGGGAATATCGCCCTAATTATGAAAATTTATACATTCAGTAAGATTTATCTACAAATGAAGCGTAATTAAGAAAAAAAACCGGATTGTATTTTCACAAATTCAGGATGGAAAATACCTAGATTACATCAATTCTCGTTCAATTAAGTCTCGAACAAGTGCAACCAAAGTTGAATCTTGATTTTGGTAATGTAAGTATATTACCTCCATTCCTTCACCAACGACGGGGGACTATCCCCGTTCGCACCAAAATGATGCAGGTGGAAAAATCGAGTTCAAATACGTAGAAGTATATCGGCGATGGAGGAAGGGAGCAGCCGGATTTCGTTGATGGAGGAAGGGAGCGGCCAGATTTCATTAATGGAGGAAGGGAGTCGCTGGAAGGAGGAAGGGAGTAGCGTAGTTTGATTTTTTTCAAATGTTTGAAGTAACCCTAGATCCCATGACCTCCTATTGGTATACCTGGCAATGGAGCGGGTTTTGACCCTGATCCGGTCCGTACCCGTAAGAATTAAATGGATTTGAATCATAGTTTGTGATTCGTTTACCCGCTAGCGACCCATACCCATTAACCCTTTTATTAAAAGGGTCGGGTATGGATCAACATCGATCCAATCCATTTATAACCCGCCCCGTATTTACATTTACATGTAGAAAATAACTATTTTATATCTACATATTTATGGTTTATTTATTTGTCCTATTTAAAAACTAATATACATTTAGGAGTTAGAAGTTAGAAATCACTTCAAGCGTTTCAATTTCCCAACTTTTTCATTGACTTGTTGCCGACTACTAAAACCATTTATAAAAAGTTTTTCTATAATGTGGCATATATTAAAATTAATACTAGCTTCATAGCCCGCCCAATTGGGCGGGCATGCTTCGAGAGATAAAATGAAAATACCGAAAAAGAAAAATTTAAGAAATACACATAGTAATCTATTATTGAGATGATATTAAACGTGTTGTTGAGTTAATGTATAACAATAAAAAAAAGCGAATGAAATCATATACTAATTATTATTGAATTTTTTAATAAACGTTTAGTTATACATGAATAATGGTTGACAAAAAATTAAAGACGAAATAAAACTTCTTTATATACTATGTTTATCGTTGAATTAGTGTAGTTGTCATCTTTGTCACAACAAATAACTTCCAAACTTTTCTTGCTCTTCACTCTTGAGACAACGACATACAGTTGACCATTGAGATAATTAACAAAAAGATGATCATCAACTTACTTTGTATTTTTCATGGATATGATATCACCCAAACCTTTATCTAGTTATAACTCATTAGCAGCACCTAGATACACAAAATCAAAGAATCCATGACATGTTTACTACTTCTCTGAACTTTGCATATTAAAGTTTAATACATTATTGCTATGATAATTATATGTATGATTACAACAAACATAAATGAGCAATGCTGATTTGGCTAAAGAGGTGTGGTACCTTTCTTCTTTACCCTTTGGACTCTTAAAGGAAATTATTAGTTATTTTAAAAGAAAAATAATGAGCTTACCATATACAATGCTTAAAAATTGTAATCCCACATAGCCTGACTCTAAGGACTATTTTTAAGCTCTAAAGTGATAACAGGCAATCCGTCCACATTTTCAGAATCAAACTGACCACTCACAGTTCCTTGCAAATCCATGCTGTCAAAATTATTTTTTAGAGTTAACACTCGATTTATTTTTTACTTAAGTCAACATCCATGAATATGATAATTAGTTAAGTACAGATGTGGAAATTAGCATAATAAAAGTGCACCTGTTGCATTGGGCCAGGTCCAAATTGTGGGAAACAATACGGGATCCCTTCACTCTTCGCAAAAATAAAAAAATAAAAAAATAAATGAAGGAAACAACAGTCAGTAAGATGGTATAAAAGTTTGAAACTCAAAGTTATAAATCAGGTAACAAGTATAGACATCACTAATTAAACACAAAACTAAATTTCAGACGAACGAAATTTAACATTTTACATATGGAAGAACATTAACCTTGTTGGCATAAGTTACACTTGAAAACTACGGTCAAATTTGATTCATGCACTTTAAAGTAATTAAACTATACAAATTATCATCAAAATGCATTAAAATGCATGTTTTGTATTATTCATTCTATGTTGAATTATTGTTTCTTTTTTTAATTTGAATTAAAGTCAAATGCATTGACTACTATAGTCAACGTATAGTCAAATGTAATGACTATTATAGACTCAACATATAGTCAAATCGAGTTTGAATTTTTATTTTTTTAATATTAAAGCCTTCTTATTTTTTTCCTTCTATTTAAACAATAATGATAGTGTATTTTTATATATAAAGTTCACTTATTGAATATTAAAGCCCTGTAATATACCAGAACTTACTCTTTTTGTTTTTATTTAATTTAATTGAAGTCAGAATGTTGACTATTAAATCAAATTAGGGTTTGATACAAATCAATTAACATTTGACTATAGTGAACACTTTCAAGTTTCAATTCAGTTTGTGTTACTCAATACTTTCAATATAAACCAGTAAATGAAATCTGATATGGACTCCAACCGGAAAATACTTTGAATCCATATAAGAGTCATTATGTCATCTTCTTTATCTACTTCTATATGTTCACTGGTTTTATTTTAGAATTTTTTATTTACCACAAACAATCAACCAGTATGGTAATTAATTAATGGGGGATTTGTGACAACAAATAGATTCGACGCATGTTTGTTGACTCAAAATTTGTGACAACGTTTGCTACCACACATATAATTCTTCACGAGACAGGGCAGCAAGTCTGCGATAATGTTGATAAACCTATGCTCCAAAACCACCATAATTTAACCAATCAGCTGATGCATCATTCACAGCTTTACACAATTCAATCAGATGATTGAACAATTATCCAATTTTGATTATTTACATATCAATAATCCTTAGTTGTCAATAAATTTATTTTAACCTAAAATAATCAAATTAGGGAAATCTAGTTTTTTAACCTAACATTTACTGAATTTCACATAAATTAGAAAGATGGACTGACTGAATGAAGGCATGATATCATGAACAGAGTACCGCGAGCAAGCAAAAGCTTAACGATTCATGATGATATAAATCTGGTGGTCGTAGCCCAAATCTTAGTGGCGGATCAAGAACACTGATTTATAAACCCTAAACGTATCGCTTACAGGCGGCAGATGAAGATGATGTGATTTCCGATTGAATATGATGCCGTAATTGATCGATCGAGAATCTTAATGGTGGATAGATGTTCGAAGATTGGTAGGAATCTGGATATTGAAGATAATCTTGCCGATGAGAATCTTAATGGTGGATAGATGTTCACAGATGGATTTGATTATTCGTATGCCAATTAATGCCGTCATTCACATGAAGTTTGTTGAACTGCAGGAGGAGAATGTAACACCTTAATTTTTAAAACATCTCTCAAAATACATTTTTGAATAAAAATATTACAAAGTCCAATATCCCAAAATACGATTTAACAAAAACCATTAAAAAGTTTATCAGAGTTTAAAACCGGTGTTACAAAACAATATCATAACCATAGGATAAACGGGATCTACCTACGAGCTCCCGAACTGATCAACACTAGGCCACTTCTAACGAGACCTTCTAATCCATCGATCCTGAACCTGAGTACATAGCCACAAAAACAAAGTAGTACGTGAGACAAAATAGTCTCGTGAGATACATGGGTTTTTCGACCCATTCTCAAAAGATTTAAAAACAATATTTGAAATATTATAAATACTTATCTTTATCAACTTTATTAGCTCATATAACAACTTCTATCTCATTTTCTAATCATTTATTCATAATAGCTAATAAGCTTACCATAAGCTCATTTATCACATAATCACATATATGTAAGCTATCTCCAAGCTTACTCTTTCTTTATCACATATGCAACGGACCTCTCCGAAGCCAACTCTCCCGATATGGGACGTCATAGGTAAACTATCAAGGTAATTGGGAACCCCCATCTTACCGAGATTCATAAGCTCTCCCCGTTTCCGGGTCGTCATGCTCACCCAACACCGGGTGTCGTAAACTGTGACATTCTACTCTTTGCGCAGGGAGGTACCACCCCAAGTAGACGTCTCATGCTCCCCCATCTCTGGGCGGTCTTATTCCGGATATCTTATTCATCACATATGAGCCTCAGCTCCATTCATCAAGTTCATCTTTAATTAGAATACACGTACTCTAATTATCTCATCATTTTCGTTACTTAAGCATTTTCAATATTGACTTTACCAAGTCCTTTAATAAACAAACACATTTATTACTTATCAAAAATCACTTTACTTTAACTTTACTTTGACTAAAATGCTTATCTCTTACTAGTCACTTTATACACATCCTCTTACCAATTCAATCACTACTCTTATTAGTATAATTTTACTAATAAATACTTATTACTCAAAAATCATCATCATTAGTTTCATTAATACATTTACTAATAAAACTCTATATCATATATTTTCAAACATTATCTTTACTAATACTTCTTATTAATAAAAACTCATTAATAATTTATATAATCATACTTACTCATCAAAATAGTCAATTATATAGACTATAACTTAATAGCATATCAAACACATTTTCCTTATCTTCCAAATCTCTAACTTTACAAGATTATTTCTAAGGACTCCATAAACATCGTTTTATTTCAAAATTCATTTGCTATGTACCCAGTTAAAAGTCACATGTACTCACCTTAGCCAAGCTTAATCCTCTTGAGCTTCTTGAACCAAATCTTCACTTCCCAAGACTTGTGAACTCCAAGTCTTTCAACAAATGCCCTAATCATGAAACCACACAAGGTTTAACATCAAACATCACCATTGACTACATAATCTACCACTAGTTTACAACTAGTATCATTTTCCCCAATTTGACAACCCATAAAACCCTAGGTTTTCATAAATCTCAATATCATCATAAATCCATGTTATGAACATGTTTTCCTTGTTAAAATACCATAGGTCTAAGCTATACAATCTCATTTCACCATTTGAAGTAACACTTCAAGCTAGGGTTAGCAATAACCCAACTAAATTCCCCAAATTTTACATCTAGAGGTTGAGAAAGAAGAGATTTACCTTAATCTTCAACAATGGAAGCAAAATCACTTGATTTGGACCCCAAAATCGACTCCAAACGACCTTTTACACTCAAAATATGTATAAGAACTCTAGAGAGAGAGTTAGGGTTTCAAGTTTGGCATTTAATGGCCAAAACCCGTATTTAATGTGTTCCAGGCGACCTCGCGCGCTCGACCACCACCTTGTCGCGCGCTCGACACGACCAGAAATGGCTCTCGGCCCCAGATACTCGCGCCCCTCGACAACCTCCCGCGCCCCTCGACAACCTCTCGCGCCCCTCGACAGAGGTACTCCCGAACGCGACACGGGTTCTGTCCGAATCGGGATTTGTTTGCACTTCGCTCGCGTGCTCGACAGCCCATGGCTCGCGCGCTCGAGCAGCTGATTTAGTCTAACTTTCGACCCGTTTTCGACCTTAACCATATCAAACGATGTCCAAATGACACGAAACCAATTCCCACGCCTTTTAAATGATTTATCCTTATTTATCATATTTTTCCATAATTTATTCAATTCAAAATTTCGGGTCGTTACAGAGAAGACCACGGTAGTTGCTCTGTAGAATATAGGGTGGATTTCGTTGGCCAATCGTAGAATTACACGTGGCATTGTCAACGAATCGGATAGCTCCAAACTGCCTAGTTGGCAAACGTAAATCAAACTTAGGGTCATATATAGGAGAAGATGCATTTAATGAGTTAAATTTTCCTTAAACTAATGTGCCTTAGCTAAAACTGAGAAATAAAGAGAATTAATGTTTAATACAAGATCAAATTAGATATTTAACATTTCTTATAATATACCCTTAGAGCAAATATTAGCAAAAGTAATATATAAAATATTCAAAATTTTAGAACATTAAAATAACTAAATCAAATGAAAAAATATCAAATTTCCCATAAAGAAATTCTTTGATTGGTTCTTCCCAAAGGAATGATCTATTTTATTTGACTGATGGGGTCAACAAACAATTAATTAACATGCTATGCAAATTAAAATCAAGAATCGTCTACGGTAAATGGGTCGGGTAAATGGATCGGATATCCGCTGATTCGATGGATAAGGGTATGGGTTCGATTTTTTAAAACCCTGCGGATCACGGGGCGGGTTTGGATAATCTTTTGGAATTTGTTAAAAGGGTCTGGATCAAGGTTGATCCTCTCCAAACCCGCTCCATTGCCAGGCCTACCTATTGGCATTGTGCCTGATGTGTGTAAAATACCAAAATACCCTTTGAGTCATACATGAGTCATCATTTTAGTGCTTTCTGATTGGCTGGTCATGACAAGTCACATTAACATGTCATCAAGCAAAAATCAAACCCTTGTGTCATATATAGGTGGGAGATTACACCTTTTATATTGAATAAAAAGGAGATATTGAGTGACCCTAGGCATGTGACCTTCAATTGACCGAGTCTCCTTTACCAGCTCAAGGTTGCTCAATATGGTGACCCTCATCTTTTTTTATCAATAAAATAATAAGGCAACCCAACCCCCATCTAACTGATGGGGATAGTCTAAAGAACCACTACGGAGATATTTTGAATAAACCACATACATTTTAGTTAAAAACTCGTTCTCTATAGTTTATTCCTCAAAATAATTTCTCTAAATATATTTTAAACAATCGTTTTTAAATAAATGTATTTGCGATTACATAATAAAATTAATTTACGATACACAATTTACCGTTATACAAATTATTAAATTTTGTAATTTTTTGTGTGTTATAAACTCAAATTTGATTAAAACTAAATTAATTAATTAATTTAACACATAAAAGAAAAAGGGCAAAAAAGAAAAAAAACCGGGTATAGCGTTAAGATGCTTTACCTCAAAACAAAACCCTAATTATCTTCCCTTCTCTCCGACATACACTCCTGCTAGAGCTTCCACTGGCCTCCTTCGCACACAGTAACGCCGTTCCCGTTAATATCACTCTCTCCGTTAGTCAGGTTTGTGCTGTCGATGCCTCCATTTTATGTTTTTGGATTGATTTTGAACCGTTTCTTCAAAATTAAGTAATTAACCAACGATTTGTGTTGATTGATTTCATTTTCAGTATTATTTATGTTGCTTGTTGAGTAGACGATTGTTATAAACCAAAAAAGTCATTCATTACCCATTTTTCATCCTTAGATAATCACGACACACAAATCTGATAAAGTTTTATAATTTGATTATATTGTGGATAAGGATTAATCAAAAGTGGTAAATTTGATTATATACATATGCATACATATAAAATCACAAACCCACAGTCATGAATTGGAAATTTGGTAACAAAGGAAATCAAAAATTTCGAATTACACAACAGGAGTGAGATAACTAGATTTTTCCCAGTATAATCTTTTAATAGAATTCACCATTATATATTGTAACTTTTATAATCACATTATAAAATCCGGTCTGGCTATGTTCGACTCTATAGGTTCTTGAGATGTCAGTAGTGACAAGTGACAACATATGGTTAGCAAAACCCTTTTAAGTATTTACTTGTAGAAAATCGACCAGTTAAACAAATTAGGTAACCAGTCAAATGAATAATTTTTTAAATTAGTATTAAAAAGGGATTAATATTAAGTCACACATTTTTTCAGCACTACAAAGGCTAGATTTCGGTCTTTTTTATTACCATAGCACTTTCTAGTATCCAGTTAGTATGGAGTTCTTATTTTTTGAGCAAATTCTGCTAATTCCTTTTAAAACTTAGACTAGTGTTAATGTTGACTTTGCAACATGAGTCTAATATTGAATTAATGGGTTTTATGTTATTTAAAAATGGAGTAGGCTGCCTGCAAAAATGAAGGTCCGTTCATCAGTGAAGAAAATGTGTGAATTTTGTAAAACAGTGAAACGTCGTGGCAGAGTGTTTGTTTTGTGCTCTGCAAATCCCAAACACAAACAGAGACAAGGTCTCTCAACTATTTCTTATGAGGAAGCTTCATTCACATCCAGGTATTTACTTTTATTTCATATTAATTTAATTTCTATAATTATTATGTTTTAATTCTATTATGTATTTCCCAAACATAAGTGTGTTTGTTTGACATATGTATTTTATTTTAATTATTTTATTCTATAATAATCTCTTAGTTTGTTTAGTTTTATGTTTATGTAAATTAAGCATTTTACTATTTACAAAAGCACGCATTAGTTAGAACTGAAACTAAATCCGGATTTACATATTGTTGTGTGAAAAAAATAATTTGGTGTTCGTATCTTGCAAATTTATTTAAATTTCAAGACAATTTTATCATACAGTTTTATATGTATATCTGATGCATTTTATTCAGTTTATTTAAAATGGGTTTTTTTTTTCTTTTCAGAATATCAGAAATGCAGGTGGCTAGAAGCAGTTATCAAGCTAAGGATACTTCAAACCATGGTGTTGGGTTGGCATCTTTACTGACTGAGAGAAAGGTGCCTGCACTTTTTGCTGGATGGAGAGTTAGCCTATCTTCACTTTTAGGGAAGTGATGTCGCTAATTGTTACTTTTGATTCGAGCAGATATTTTATACGCTTACTCGGTTTCTGTTTCTTGCTGACATAAAGTTTTAATCTTTCTTTATAAACAAGGGAATTACAATTGTTATATTGACTAATAATGATGTGTTGCTTAGAGCATGATTTATGTTGATCAAAAAGTGTAATAATCTGTTTTTGGATAATAATTAAATGTTACAAGTAAATAAAGTCAAAATGGTTTGGTTGAGTAACTAAACAAGTTAAAGGTGAATCGAACGATTAATTAAAGCAGGGAGGTCATTAGGATGCTAAAACTCTTTAGTTATTGAATAAAACTATCATTATTTTGTATAAGATTATAATTAATATCAAAATAGACTAGACAATAATTGCCATAATGAGACGCTTAATTTTAGTAGGATATATTTGTGGTTTTAGTGTCATTGTTTTAGGCAATTGTGAATTACCAAGACTAATGAAACATTAAGCTCACATACGGGTTTAGAGGTTTACACCGATAGCGGTGATTGTTTAAAATATTAGTATTATATTTTTAATATTAATTCGAGTTGGTAAGTTGAGTTAAAGCTTGAAAATACATGCTCGAGTCAAGTTTCAAGCTTTATAACTGAGTGGAGCTCGCAAAATAAGCAAGAAATTAATTGAGTGAAAGAGAAATGAAACAAGTGGATTGCATGAAAATAAAAAAAAGTGATGATATGTCCTCCATCAAGAAAATTGTTACAAGATAATTTGAAACTTGATTTCCAACTCGAAAACTTTCAGATAACATAAGGCACATGCACAAGCCATTTCGACAATGGCCTTGCAATGTTACTTTTTCCTAAACGGTATATGACCTAAAAACACCACACATAATAATCCACAACAGGTTCAGTTTTGCACATGAGTGGGGGTGAATTAGGGCACAAACCCGATATCCTTGAAGTATGCATGCTCCAGTGCACTTCTTGCTGTAATTCTTCTGCTCGGATCCAAGCACAGCATTTTCTGTAATAAATTGCTTCTTAGATTGTTATAATTTGAAATAACAGGTGGCAAAATTAAATATTATATTATTTCAATAACAATTACTCAAACATTTTATTTAAATCGTCATGTTGATTATTTATTAATTACATTCTAATGATGTTTTGAAGTGCATAATATTCCGTAACAAGCGAGAAATTAGATTAAACTTACACGTAGGAGATCGAGACCAGTTTTTTCAAGATTCAGGACCACAGTTGCCAGGTCCTGAAGAGTAAAGGACAGACCAGTTAGTCTTTTCTTTTTCTTTTTTCACTATTTATTATAAAGGAAAAGAAAAATGAAAAAGAAAAGAAAAAGGAAAAGAGAGACTTATTTACCTTTGAGGACCACTTTGGAAAGGCAGACTTAAAGTCGGGGAGAGAAGTCACACCAGGCCATGTATCTTCAGTTGGAGTTCCCATGATTCTATAAATTAAGAAACGTATAAATACAATTATTCTAATTATAATTGGAAGCAGTTATAAATAATGAGATGTGTTCAAGCCTCAAGGTAGTCTTTAATTTTTTTTGTAATCCTAAGGGACAAATCTCAACCATTGATCAATAATAACTAATGGTCAAGATTAATCTCATGTTTTATGCATGGAAGGATATTTTTGTCATTTGACACTCACACAAATGTTTTATACATGGAAGGATGTTTTATACAAAAATAACCCTCTTTGTATAAAGCATGTGATTAATCTTGACCATTGATTATTATTTATCAATGGTTAAGATTTGTGCCTTGGGACTACAAGAAAATTAAGGACTAATTTGAACAATTACTTATAAATAATACTCCCTCCGTCCCACAAAAAAATTCTCATTTCTCTTGGGCACAAGATTTTAGGAGATAGTTAGTGGTGGGGTCCTTGGTAATACTTTTGATTAAAATATAAGGTTAGATTTGAGAGAGAAAGTGTTTTAGTGGTGGAATTATTAGTAATATTATTATTTTATTAAGTGGGTCCCTTATATTTGATAAATGGGAACTTTTTTGTGGACAAAATTATAAGGAGAAATGGGAACTTTTTTGTGGGACGGAGGTGTGAGGAACTGCTAATGAGTTGGTTAAAACATAACAATTTGCACCTGAAAATCTTGAAGAGTTCATCAATCTCAGAATCTCCTGGAAAAAGTGGTCGTTGGTTGACCATTTCAGCAAATATACAACCAACTGACCACACATCAACAGGAGTGGAATAGTGGCGGGACCCAAGCAGAATTTCTGGTGCTCTGTACCACAGTGTCACCACCTAAAAATCATTAATTAAGCAATCAAACAGATATAAATTAAGAAACATAAACCATGAAATTAAGAAATTAACCTCGTGTGTGAATGTCCTGACAGGGATACCAAAAGCCCTAGCCAGTCCAAAGTCTGCCAGCTTTAGAGCATTCGTACGCCGATCAATCAACAGGTTTTGGGGCTTTAGGTCTCTATGGAGAACTCTATGAGAATGGCAATAAGCAATGCCACGTAGGATCTGGTATAGAAATGTCTGCAAAATGTAACAAAATGTTAAAAAAATATTGATTTCTTGATGTTCATATAATATATTTAATTACTTTTACAAGACGAGGATCCTTTGAAAACTCTGGACAAGAATCCATGTGCTTCTTCAAATCGAGATCCAGGTACTCAAAAACCAGATACAATCGTTTGTCACTGTGCACAACATCCTGTAACCTGTCACCAAGAACTCATCATTTGTTCCATATACATATACATATACATATACATATACATATACATATACATATACATATACATATACATATACATATACATATACATATACATATACATATACATATAACATACAAATATATTTGTATCTTCTGTGTGTATACCTGACAATATTGCCATGTTGCATTTCTTTCAACAGTGAGATCTCTCTGATAGCTGTACTTGGAACTCCCTCATCTTCTTGCTCCAGACGAATCTTCTTCAATGCAATAGTTTCATTGGTGACTTTGTCACGAGCCTTGTAAACCACTCCATATGTTCCTTCACCGATTTTCTCAACCTTCTCATACTATGGTTATATGAAGAATATATAAATATAAAGCATTGGAAAAACATAAAATTATTATTATTATTATTGAAAAACATGAAATGTGTTATACCTGGTCCATCAGAAGTCAACTCAGAATAAACAATTTCAGAAACTTTAGTAGTACATGGATACACAGGCATTAATCAAACAGAACAGGTGTAATGAATACAGTTTACACTAAACTAAACAGTAATTTCAAGGTAATTAGTGGATTTTTGTCTGTTATCATCAATCAAACCGAAGTTCAAAACATCTATTGATCCTGCAATTAGATGAAAAAGCAACTAGAAGTCTCACTCGAATCAAGTAACATGAAAGTAACAAAAGAAACTATGAACTCTGAAATCACTGTGCCTTAAACAATCGCAAGCCTCAAAACACTTCGATAAATATCTCCAACATTTTCCCCAAATAACTCGATCTTCATTTTTCAGGTGATTCAACTGAATCTTCCATCGAAATCAGTAAAAACAGTGACAATTGTTGCGATGAGCTTAATATCTACAATCTACGTTACTCGAACTACACTTCAATCAAGTCAAAGCAAAGTCAACCATCGCGTGTACGTTGTGAATCAACATCTTGTGCTATCATTTTCAAAGTATAATGTAGTATAATTAACAAAATTCCATACTATATGCAATTTCAGAGTTGAAATGGAAAGCAATTGCGCCAAATAGAACGATGATAAGCGTATATGCTATTGAAAATGGAAGCCTTAATTTCAACAATAAACTGAGGCTAGTTAGAATACCTGTGATGTAGAATCGAAGCTTTTTGAGTGAAAGAAGACGAAAACTCCACAGTCTACACTAGGTTTTGGGGAAGAACACGTTGTTGTGGGAGAAGATATATGAAAATATTGTATATTTAATCACCAAAAACCGTATATTTTTATTTAGGTTGTGCACGGTATGGTTCAATAATCGGATCGAACCATTTGTGCGAATTGAACCATTCTTAGGTGTCCGGTGGTAAAAAAAGATAAAAACAAAATTTCACTTCAATAAACTTTATAAAGTGGTCTGTTTAAAACTTTAAATTACGCATTTCATTAATTGATTATTTTATTTTGAAACTTGTGGCATTTGTAGTCCCTAAAATGGATTAAAATGAGTTGAGCCAAGGTAAATATTCACTTGAAGAATTTAGGTTAAGCTCAAATTTGATAACTTAATGAGTTTTTATGATGCAAGACTGAGAAAAATACATAAAAATAAAAAGAGCAAATATTTTGGAATATATCATTAGAAGTCATGTTTGATAAAGCAAACTTGATTTGAGCTCCGAATCCACTAAAATTCAACTCAAACGAGTTTACATATAGGTTAAACATGAATAACTTAATAAATACTAGTATGCTTAAAATGTCCCATTCATATGTATTAATTCATATGTATTAGGGGATTGCATAATGGTTTAATAAATTTGATAAAAATGAAGTCTTTTTTAAACAATCTAAACCGGCTCTTTATATGTTTAAAAGTTGCTATTTACTTATTTTTATTGGAAAGTCGACAAAATTGGTTCAAATCAAGTCAAATTCGAGCTCAAATAAATCAATAATAAAATGACCATTAACTGACATGCACATATGATTAATAAAATTTTAAATACAATAAAAGTGTATCCATGCGGACTGAGAATCGGTAGGAACCATCGAATCGAACCGAGAGATATTAGTATGATTCTATGTTCTAATTTTCATGCAAATTCGGTTATTGGTCTGATCATGTTTGGTTTGGTTCGGTCCAAAACAAGAATAAAACTGAAAAAAATGAAAATAGAATCAAAAAGCACGGCTCTCGGTTCGATTCGTCAAGCCTAAGATGTCTCAGTTCAATTCTCGGTCCACCAAAACCAATTTCTCTATCCACCAAAACCAATTTCTCTATTTAGTTCAATTTCGAATATTTCAATTTCATCACAAACGGTTGAATCTAATAATTGGACCGTGTCCACATTAGGCTTGTGCAGATTGGATCGGAACCGACAGAACCGAACCGACACCGTACTGTAGCTACTGGTCCGATCCACGGTCCGTATTTTTCGAGAACCGAACTTTCGGTCCGGTTCGGTTTTTAACCGAATGAACCGAATGGGACCGACCTGTCCCGTCAATTTTTGCCTTTGCGTTTTTCATTCCGCAGTCATGATCCAATTAGCTAAGCCCAACAACCTTAAACCAAAGGCCCTTTGGTAAATACGTATTATTTTCAAAATTATGTAACTTTTATAACTACATAATAATAAGTTACTTCATATATATCTCATGTTACAAACTTTGACCGTAATCCGTACATTTATTATTTTTACAGTTAGTTCTTTATTAAATTATCTTTACTTAAGTGAATAAATAATTACGAATTTAATTAAAGGATTTTGAGAATGACAGATGTCATTAAGTGCGTAAAAAGTTATACATTAGTTTATGAGGAAGTTGTACATTATAAGATATCTATGGCATGTTATACAAACTATACTACTCATTTGATAATGAAAAGTGTCAAAATCAAGGAATAATATGAGGAAAGAGAATGAGTGGATTACGCATGTCAAGTTTAGAGATAGATAGATACATAAGTAGGCATAAATAGTAGGCACAAATATCTTTTCTCTTATAAATATCTCAACCCAGATACTAAAATCTCTCATTGTGTGTGTTCTTTAATTCGAATTTGTGTTCTACACATCAATCTAGGATCTTGTAATTGGGTTTTTGTATTCTCAAAATTTTATCTACTTCCTAAAAACCCCAGTTCTTTAATTAATTTTCTTGTTTAATGTTTCCTAAAATCACAAAAATTTTAATCTTTTGTAAAAGGGTAATCCCAGAATTCAAAGTGGGTGTGTGTATGGAGCAATCTTGATATTTGATGTGAAAATGTGGATCTCGAGGGAACCCAAAATTAGGGTTTAAATTACTTCCTTTGATCTAGAAAAAGGGGTTGTAATTTCGACTTTTTGAAAGGTTTAAAGTCCCCAGTTAGGGTTTTTTTTCCTTAACAGAATCATAAAGAGGTGAAAGTTGTCCCTTTTTTCTTTTTCTTTTCACTCTTTGATCAGAAGGTCAAACAAGAAAAATTGTTCAACAAAAGGAAAGATTTTTATGCTAATTTTAGCTTTTCCCTTTTGGGTTTTTATCTTTCTGCTTCAAAGATTATTGGTAATTACATTTAGGTTTTTTATGTTTTAGATACTGTAATTAGCTCAAAGGTAAAAACCCTTTGAGTTAATTTTTGGCCCTTTTACAAATTCAAGATCCTTTTGCCTGATCATATCTGAAATAAAAAATCTTTCTTTTCTGTTTGTGCAATCTACTTGATTTTATGTTAATGCTGATCATACATGATACCAATTGAGGATTTAAACATATAATTGAAATTACACTGAATTTACTGATTTATATATTGTTTAATATATTTTTTATAGTAAAATTTTACCAACGTTTGCAAATTGCTACTAATTGTGATATATTAAGGTGTTATTTACATTCGATAAAATGGGTTCATTTTGCACGAAGCTAATTCCGTGCCTAGTTTCTCCAAGCAAAGCATCAATTATCTAAAATCCAAACGGTGGTATATTGGTATTGTATTCCATAATAAACCATTAAATTAAATTATTAATCATTAATTCGAAAGAAATTTGAGTAAAATTTATTGTTGGATTTG
This sequence comes from Calendula officinalis, assembly GCA_963853835.1. Taxonomy (NCBI): domain Eukaryota; kingdom Viridiplantae; phylum Streptophyta; class Magnoliopsida; order Asterales; family Asteraceae; genus Calendula; species Calendula officinalis. Next base: position 2,919,010 of record OY970830.1, on the reverse strand, counting down.
GTATAGGGAACAAAGAAGAAGTTGGTAAATTGAATGCTTTTAACGTCGGGTTTTGCTGTTGAAAATATTGTATCTGAACATGGTGAAAAGGCTCCAAATGTTGTTTATAAAGGAAAACTCAAGAATCAAGTGAGAATAGCGGTTAAACGGTTTAACCGTTCTGCTTAGCCCGATTCCCCACAATTTATGGTAAAAAAATTATTATCATGTTTTCTTATTGAGATTGCTTGAATTGGTCCTAAATGTGTTGACTTTTGAAAATCAGGAAGAAGCAAAATCTGTTGGTCAACTGCGTAATGCCAGGCTGGCAAATCTTCTTGGTGGTTGTTGTGAACATGATGAACTGTTACTTTGGCTGAGTATTTACCTAATAACACACTTGCAAAACATCTTTTTCACTGTAAGCAATCATTCTTTGTTATAAAATTATTCACAAAAATAATTTATATTATTTTATTTATTTAGGGGAGTCACAACCGATGAAATGGGCTATGAGATTACGTGTGGTGTTACATTTAAGTGAAGCTCTTTAGTATTGTACTAGTAAAGGGTGTGCTCTTTATCACGATCCTAAGGCTGTGCGGTACGGGACCAACGCAGGCCCGACGTGGGGGGTGACATGGAGGGCCACGGCGTGGCTAAGCAAAGGAACACCGCCCCCCCCCCCCCCCCCCACCCCAACGGCGTGGGGGGGGGGGGCATGGTGGAAGAAGGGAACGCAGCACAGGGAGGCACGGGCGTGGAGGGGAGCGTTTTGGTCGAAAGTAGCCGTTGGCAACGGCTATAATGCCGTTGGAAATTAAAAAAAAAAAACTTGTTTTCTTTTAATTATTTCCCTATATATATTTACATATTTTCACTCATTTTACACACAAAATTAATCCATTTTACTCTATACAAACTCCAATCTTCATACTTCTCTACTTACAATGGATCCACACAACAACTCTCCACAAACACCAAACCAACCTTCACAACAAAATATACCACCGAACCTTGGATTTCGTGGCTTCGAGCAATATATCAACATCCTAAATTCCGGTGTTGCCCCACCTCCACAATTTTATCCACAAAACGCACCTCAATTTCAACAACCTCAATTTTCACAAAATGTATCTCAATTTGCATCCACATCACAATATTTTCAACAAAATACACTTTCTCAACATACACCCTATCAAACCCAAACACAAGAACCACAAGCGGGGGGAGCACGCGAAGGGGGAAAGGGAAAGGGAAAGAGAAAGCAAAAGAAGTTGTTGAAGAAGACGTGGAAGTTTTAATATTATGTTTAAAAAATAAATGGAAATGAAATGATGAGATGAGATGAAAAATAAAATGGTGTGGTGGGTATTTCCTAGAGATGATGTGGTGTGGTGGTGGTGTGGTTGCTGAGGTGGCAGGAAAAAATGGTGTGAGGTGTGGTACCCATACCCCATAGCCTAATACTTATAGGATTTTGTTCGATTGTTCGATGAGGTGATTTTTTTTTAATTTGTATTAAATTTCACAAATTTTTAAATATGGATTTGGATATTTATGCATTAGATTCTTGTGGGAAGGTAATCCTAGGCTTTCGTGTTTTGGATTGATGAGAAATAGTCAGGGATGAAAAAAGCTATAGCATAAACTTGCATTTACTCCTCCTGAGTATTTAAGAACAGGTACGTACGTTTCTATTGAATATAGTTTTTTTTAAATTATACTCCCTCCGTCCCACAAAAAAGTTCTCATTTCTATCATAAACTTTGTCCCACAAAAAATTCCCATTTCTTTTAAATAATATTATTATTATGGGCCCCACCACCAACTATCTCTTAAAAACACTTTCTCTCTCCAATTAACCTTATATTTTAATCAAAAATAGTACCAAAGACCCCACTATCAACTATCTCCAAAATACTTGTGCCCAAAGGAAATGAGAACTTTTTTATGGGACGGAGGGATTATTACGGAAAGAAAATGCGTTTTGACTTTTGGTATCAAAATGACCGATTTTGACTTTAAATCAAACAAATTCTTGAAATTTGTTATTTTAATGTTTTTTTGGAAACTTGTTTTTGCATCCCGTAGGAAGGGAAACACATTAAATCTCATGATTATGTTTATTAAAAACGGACTTTCAACTTTCAACTTTCAACCCCTTTGACCATTTGACTTGTTTTCATTCTTGCTAAAATTAATAATTTCACTCGTTAGGGATAAGCCAGAACCCAAATATGCAAATATCTATGCTTGCTATTTAAAAAATTCAGATTCAAACATTTTTGGATTGTAAAGCATCATGATTGAAGGTTTGGGTAAACAAGAAATCCTTTTCTCCCTCCCTCATTTCTACGATCACCACACACACCCTCCCTAGATGCTTTTCTGAATTTCATTATTCACACTCCACAGACTTTGCCATTTTCATGTATGTGCACTCTCCTCCACTTCAAACCTTCAACCCATGATGCCTTACAATCCAAAACTGTTTGAATCTGAATTTTAAATATCAAGCAAAGATATATCAATCGAACGATTTTATATGCATATAAAATATAATATGATTAATATCTAATTATTTTATGAAATATAAAAATGGACAAAAGTACATATGTGTTAGTTTTTATGCCTATTGTAAGTTTTTAGGTATAGCCAAGAATTGTTATTTTTAAATAAAACATTTTATTATACATAGTAATTTTTCTCATCTTGAAGTATTGGTCTAGCCAAAAATTATTAGCTCAGTGGTTAGCGCCTCTCTTCCTTATAACATGTAAGTTGCGGGTTCAAAACCTAGTAGTGTGTGCAGAAAATTCCTGTTTTCAAAGGGTTAATATAATGTATAAATATTTTATACATCCATATTTTGGAGTAGCATAACATTAGGAATGAATAAATCAAGCATAAAAATAATAGATTTAGTGTAAAAAGGTCAACGAAAGGATATACCAACAATGGTTTTTGGTATAAAGAAGATGATGGTAGTGGTGTTCTTGCGCTTGCTCAAGACCTTAAAGCTCCTTTTTATAGCTTCATGTGGACGATTTTAACTTAAGATATGGTATGTATATTAATTAAATAAATAATTAAATAAATATTAAATAAGTAATTAAATAACTAAATTAATAATAAAGTATTAGTTAAGAGAATCAGATTTTTTTAAAAAAAAAGATAAAAGAATTTGGGTTTAATGATAATTGGGTTGGGTTAAAATTTGTATCTTATGGGCTGAAAAGTTGATGCTTGTCCCGCTAGAGTTGGCTGGCTGGGTGGCTACACGGGGTGTTGTTCGGGCGTCCAGTGTTGGGCCCGGGATCTGCTAAGGAGGCTCGAAATCGAGACCTGGAAGCAGGGGCGGAACTAGAACTTTTCAGTAGTAGTAGCACAAAAAAAAAATCGGATACAAAATGAAAGATAAAAAAAAAATTCTAAAAATACGATTGCATCAAATATAAAAAAAAAGTTCTAAAAATAATATTGCATCAAATAAAAAATATAAGTTCTAAAAATACGATTGCATCAAATATAAAAAAAAGTTCTAAAAATAATATTGCATCAAATAAAAAATATAAGTTCTAAAAATACGATTGCATCAAATATAGAAAAATAAGTGTAAGATCTTGCATTCTAAAGTTAATATCTCTGTATAGACATTATTTTAAAGCGATCATTTATATCAACACTTGTATTTGGAATACTTTTAGATAATGGATTTTGTGGTCTTTGTGGAATTACATTAGAAACCGAAGGGAATGGTTGATTTGATTCATTGGAACATGGTTCTTTAGAAGATTTTACTAATTGAGATAATTAAATATTATACAAATGAGAAAAAGTTGTATGCATTAGTCAAGGTACATAGGACTCTAGGAGATAAAAAATATAAAGAATTACAAATTACCTAGGCCTCTAGGAGATAAAAAGTACTTAAATAAAGAATTAGACCCTCCGTCCCACAAAAAAACTTCTCATTACATCCTAAATTTTTGTTCCACAAAAATCTATTATTTCCTACATTTGATGGGCTCCACATAATAAAATACTATTATTATTAAGGAACTCACCACTAATTATCCACTAACTATATTTCTTTCTCCAAATCAATCTTATATTTTAATCAAAATTATTACCATTAACCTTACAACTAATTATCACATTAAAACTTATACCCAAGTCAAATGGGAAGTTTTTTGTGGGACGGGGGAAGTATTACTTACAAAGTTCGAAGAACACGGGACTTTCGAAAAGCACAGAACTTTTGAAGAACACAATACAGGCGGCGTGTCAGACTGAGACTAGGAGGAAAAACATTTATTTAATTAGGTTTAGGTTTGGAGTTGGGCTTTTTTTTGGACTATTGCTAATATATGGGTTTTTATTTTAATATTATTTTATGTTATTGGGTAGTTTTTAATCTGATAATAGCACTATAATAACAAAAAAATTAAAACTTTTGTGCTATCCAAAAAAATTTGAGTAGTGGCCCGTGCCACCGTGTGCTAATGCACACATCCGCCCCTGCCTGGAAGATAGGATGTGCGGGCGATAACCAACTCGACTGCAGGTTTCCTTGCATTATTAACCATTTGAGTTACAAAACAAAAATAAGGGGTAAAAATGTAAAATGCTGCAAATGAAGAAAAGAAAATAAAAAGAAAATAAAAGAAAAAGGTGCCGGACTCGAACCGGCGACCTTACTCTGCGCAGACAATAGCCATTTGATCTACTTTTACAACCAAGAGTATATGGATTACATGGCGGCAACATTTTCTTTCAATGCGACTCATGATAATGTCGCACAATTTGTCCAATTGAAAACGCGTATTTAGCTGACGCCACTAGGCCTGTGCAAATTGGACCGAGAACCGACTGAGACCGTATAACCGGACTGAACTAGATCGAACCGAGCTACATCGGTTCGGTTCTCAGTTTTAATTTTTATCAAAAATCGGTTCTCGGTTCTAATTTTTATCAAAAAACGGTTATCGGTTCCAATTGGTTCGGTTCGGTCCAAAACCGAGAAAAACTGAAGAAGAAAAAAGTCACAGAAATTACCACGGTTCTCAGTTCGGTTCCGGCCGGTTCTATGTTCGGTTCCTAGCATTATCGGTTCGGTACTCGGTCCGGCAAAAACCATTTTTCGGTTCTTGGTCCTAGTAGGTTCGGTTCGGTTCAGTCCGGTTCTTGGACCGTGCACAAGCGTAGACGCCACTATCATGTGCAACATTCATGGACTTTATGGGGTGCAACAAAATTGCGTATGAAAAGGAAATACGTGATCGATTGGTGCATCATAAACTCCGTCGTGCCCTAATCGAACATATTTAGAACCTTCCCACAAACCATCATCAACTACTTTTAATGTTGTTTCTTTTTATATAGATATCTTTTAATGTAATTTTTTAATTCCATATGTTCATTGTAAGTTATAGACTTTTCATTTTGTGGTGTTTTAAAATATGTGATACATTTTAAAAACTTTTTTTATTTGGTTAAAATTAGTGTGACTCACACTCACTAACTATATCATTTAATATATTGAAATTACTTATTTACCCCTATTTTTACCAATACTATTGAACTCGTTTTAATCAAAATGTGTGAGACTTAAAACTATTCAATTTAATTTAATATTCATTATAACTTTTTATCTCAATAAACATAAAACCTCAAATGTATCATATATTTTAAAATGGAGGAAGTATATAACTTTAGTTATTTTATCTAATTAGAAAATGATTTTTTTTTAACGGCAAATCATAATTTAATCCTAAAACCACCTATATCTACTATAGACTTGAACCCTCAACTTTAATATTGTGACAAACACCTGATTGTGATAAACACCTTTGGTATCTAATTAGAAAATGAGAATGTGTTAAAATTGACATAGAAAGGGAAGGAACGAAGAAGGTGATCTGATATATAGCAAAACTGAAGAGTTATAGTCTAATAGATGAGATAATGGATATAACTTGTTACGACTCGTGCAATTTACCCCACTAGTATAGTATAACTCAAAGAATGACCCTCCATCCTCGATTCATTATCATATTTACGTGATCGGAAAAGGAATCAAGGTTCCGGAAAATCTCGATTTTGGATTAATTGATCCCGATTGATCCGTTTCAAGTCAACGATTGTAAGGTTTCTGCTTACTAATTCGATATAATTTGTGCATATGGAATTACGATTCCTTTTCTCTTTTGTTTAATTGATGTTTTAGGTAACATAGGACTCAATTTTATCAAGATATAGTAATCAGCTGTTACTGTCATTAGCTCGATCATTCACATATTGTTATTAGCTCCACATAGAGAAACCCAAGTTTGTAGCCCTAGTAATTAGTAACTTTAGCAATTGCTCTCATTAGGTTTGAATTGTTTTGCTTTAAGTGCATCAAGTTATTAAGTATATGTTAGCAAGAGTGTTGTAGACTGCTTATTGTTTCAGTGTAATTTGCTTATTCCTGTAGCTTTGTGCTAATTTTATAAGCTAGCTGATTCTGAAAAGTTGTTGCCCGATTGCTGCATATTAAATTAAAATTTAAAACCCATGGATTTATTTTTGTTTTTGTTGATTATATTTGTACTTATGGTCATTAGTTTTCCTGTATTAAAGTTCCTAATATCTGGATTGGTTTATAGAATTTAGAATTATTTTATTGGAGTAATGATTAAATAAATCTGGTGAACAGAAAACACAATGGAAGATGAGTGTTCTTTCAATAGCCCTAGAAGGACCCTTAATTATTCAAGAAGAAACAGGGGTGCCACTTTCTCTGTTTTTGAAGCAGAAGCAAACAAAAAGGCGGCTTCTTCTGGTGTTAGTGTTTCGGGTCCTAATCCTTCAGAAGTTTACGGGTTTGTTGGAGCCATTTCAACTGTTGTTGCTACAGGTATTCATATTCTTCTTCTTCTTCCATTATACTTTAAGTTATATTTAATAATATTTTGGTTTGCAGTTATATTCATTGTATGGGCATACGTTCCCGATCCTTGGTTACATTCTATTGGTATCTTTTACTATCCTAGCAAGTACGTTAGTGTGTCACATGACTCATATCATATATGTTAAGAAAATTTTCTTATCTTAACTGTTATTTATTTTTTAGAATAAAATTACACATCACTTAAGCGTTTTAATATTATTTTACGTTTCAGATACTGGGCATTGGCACTTCCAGCCTACGCCGTTGTGACAATTGCAACAATTTTTGTATTTTACATCGGCATCAACTTTATGGCAACCCCATCTCCAACATCCCTGAATTCAATATATGGTGAGTTCATATAATGATTATTGTAATAATACTATTGAAAAGAATTGGACAAAATTGCGTCGTTTTTAACTAAAACCCTGTACTGTAAAAGAAGTGGACAAAAGTGTGTTGGAAATTTAGTTTATAATGGATAGATATTATTTGCAGACGAAAACAGCAAAGATCCTGTTTGCCCTGATCCTAATTTAGATGAAGATGATCGACCAATCGAGCCATATTCTGATATCGGCATTGACCAGATTAATAAACTTATGTTCAAAGAGTGGAAATGACGGTTATGTACGAGATACGATGGTTGTTTTGAGATGTACCTGTATCTAATTGCATAGGTTTATTTTTGACCAGATATTCATATAGTGTGTATCAAGTATTAACCTGTCTTGTCCGGCCTGATAGTACACCCAATTCCTGGTCCGACCAGGTCACAAATGGGTTAGACAATTTTACTTGTTTTTTCATTAATAAATTTCGTATAATAACTTGTTAAATTTGATATTTACGTTTTACAAATACTTAAAAGTCAATTTAATTATTACGATTTGTAATTTTACGTTTTATCAAATATCAAAAACTGGAGAGTTTTTAACTAATTTTGGTAGTTGGACAAAAAACTATAAATCATACCAAAGTTTCAAGAGTCTTTGGATACAACCTTTGGACCGAGCTGTTCTCTACTTTCATTATGGAAAAAAATATAAATACTTACTTTCGGAAACAACTTTTAGAGCCTTACCTTCATGTGGTCACATTTTCTTTCATCTTTGTGGTTCCTTTTGAATCACATTATCTATCTACAATCTCAACTCCATCACTATGGATCCGGTGTTTAATTTATTTTTTTGTTTAAATTAACTTTTAGAAAAAATATATATTTTTGGTTCTACCCGGTTCTAATCCGAAAATTACTTGACCCGGCCCGGAAACCAAAACAAGTAATTCGGTTCGATTCTCGGTTCTCGATTTTCTAAAAATTCAGTTCTCGAGTTTACCAGTTCCGGTCCGCTTATGGAACCGAACACACCCCTCCCTTGTAACTTAGAAACTAAGTTAGGGGGTAATATGCAACTAAGTGATAGTCTAGGGACTATTAAATATATTTAACGATAAATGTGTTTTGACTCATGCATTTTACAGAATGGCCTTCACGTCGATTCATTTTCATATTTAGGTGATCGGAAAATCTCGATTTTGGATTAATCGATCTCAACTGATCCGTTTCAAGCCAACGCACACCTTCTCGTAAGGCTTTTGCTTGATCTCAATTCGATATATCCTTTTGTTTAATTGGTGTTTTAGGGAGTTAATTTTATCAAGATATTGTTACATTTCGCTGAGTGTTTAATTGGGGATTTTATGCTTTTCTAGGTTTCCCTCGAATTGAAATTAATGGATAACAAATCGGCTTCGATTCTGATCAAAGGATGAGTGATGCTTTGAAGGCTATAGGGGAGAACGGTATCTTTGGCTACAAAGGACGTGGTCATGCCCAAGTCTTTGGCCCCGATTGAGGTTCCTTTGTTACCAGAATTACTAAAGTTGCCAGAAGCAGATGTAATTTGTTACTCATTTCATTTGTCTTGATATTTGTTAAACGATATTTGTAAAGGCAATATTTTTCTAGTAATTGACACTTTAGGGGCGTTAGAGTGGATATTTTGAATTATTTTCCTTCTTAAATCATAATGTACAAACCCATTTATCTATATCTTCATTTAAATTCAGTTGGCCCATTAAACTGTTTAATTCCTCCAGGTGGGCCGCCAAGGACCAGGAATGACGTCAGGCCCAACATGATCAGGCTGTAAAGAATTGATAGGCCCACTAGGAGACGATTTTGAAGCGTTATCAGGCCCACTAATGGGGAATAGTATAGTAAATATTATTGGTATTACCGATTCAACACCGGATCCTCCCAAACCTAACCAGTTTCAAAATCCGTTCACGTCGAGTCAACACCGGTTTAAAACCAGTTGGGTATAAAAGCGGTTTGGAGACTTGGCGTGTGAAACCGGTAGAAATCAGACCGGACGTAAAGCGGTTTTGAATAGGATGGACAACAAGACTTGTGTCACAAGGTCCAGATGATTTCTAGTGGCAAATCTGCACACACTTAGATCTCTCACAACAGTGATGTGTTTCCTAACTCGTCAGTAGCGCCCTATTACCTTCTTCCCGACAAGGACACATTACCGATAAGTATCGTCGAGATAGATGCCACCTATACATATGGTTGGGAAAAGTCTTGTCGTGACAGTTTTCCACAAAAAGAAAAAAGTGTTTTGTTATATATATTTAGTAATCGTTGAATTTTTAGGATTTTATTTATGTAGTTACAAATTATGGCTCCAATCAAAACAAAACAAAAAACACACCCGCTCTCACTCAAACCAACTTCTAATATATTGTTTCCGTGACTCAAACTAAGTAACACTATTTATTGTTTTAAGGCTAATTAATCATAATTTATACATTAAGCTCAAAACGGTATCATCAATCACATCTTCAAAAACCAATTCTTCAGTTTCCCTAACTATTTCTTGTTTCTCCGAACAAAGATCCATCCATGTTCTCGATGCTTCGAGATCTTTCTTAATAAGTTGATCCAACGATCTAGAATACCGACAATAGATACGAGACTCAATTCTTTCCCATACTTCATTTATCAAATCCATTCCCTTCGGAAGCATACAAATATGTGTTTTATGATATGATAATCCGGGAAAGAAACCCAAAGACCGGTCACAAATTTCCTTGAGAATTTCATTAGTGGTATCAAAGAGGAGTAGTTGGTCGTGATCGGGCCGGTTTGAAAAGATTTGTAATTCATGGTATAATGATGGATCGAGTATTTGGACTGATGAAATCCACCTTTTTGAGAACTCGTCCCAATTTAGATCGGAAGCTAGAAGCAAAGCTTCAACGTATTCGTATACGGATTCTTCATTCTCGACATGATTATGAGCACACGTTTCTTGATTTTCTTCAAACCGGATTCGTAGTGGTTGAAGTGCAGATTCGGCTGGAAAATTTTCAAAAATTTTAGCGTTAGCATGAATTAGAGGTGATAAAATGCACGGGTGGCCCATGAATGTTTTAACTTTTTTGTACATGTGGGGTTAGAATGCATGTTAGATACTTAGATTAGGCCCTACAAACACTTTTTTGTTTATAAAGTTTATAAGTAAGGAACAAAACATGATTTACTTACTGGATCTAGAAATGGTTCGAGCAGGGCTCATATCATCATCTGAGAACAACGGCTCGAGAACGGATACTGGACTAGGTTTCCCGGTTTTATCGTCCGAGGTACTCTCAACTTCTTTTATCTTTCTATTAATAGAAAGTGAAGATCCCGAAGGAGACGGTATTGGAGAACAAGATAACTCATCTTCTTCAGTTAAATCCTACAAACCATAAAAAAGAAAGAAAAAACATTTTCAAAAACTTCAAAAAAAAATTGGTACCGATGAATCTGAAATAAAAAATGTATACTAGTGAAATTTTTTCTTACCGACACATCAAAAACTTCAATTACTTCCGATGAAGGTGGTTTTATGATCTCTAAAACAGTACCTTTAGCATTATCAACTTCATCTGAAACCTCCATTTTTTGATGATCATCATTCGTCACGAGTGGTTGACTTTCATTGACCATCAATGAATTCTCACTAGGAGACATGGTCAAGGCGCCGTCTTCTGACTTGTGTCTAGGACCGATAGTTGTAATTTGGTAAAGATAGAAGGTTTCCTAGAGTTCTGGAATGCCTCTCGGCCGTCAATTCGGTATCTTCATCTCCATCATTTAGCAAGTCTGATAGATGTTTCTTTGCCTCAACATAAATGTTAGATATTCTATCACTCATATCTCCAAATTCCTCGTTTTCATTTGGTTTTCTTTCAACACAAATGTTAGATATTCTATCACTCATATCTCCAAATTCCTCGTTTTCATTCGGTTTTCTTTCAGATCTACAGAATCTTGAAACCTCGTCTTGCCTTCTAAACCCGTTAGAAATTCTAGAAAATCTTTCCGAGTAGAAATGATCTCTATTCGGAGAACTCCAACCACTATTTCCATCAACAACGGGTTTTTCGCGACACCGCGAAACCCGTGGGGATCTTCCAATAACATTCTTTAACTTTTTCTTGATTCCCGTGAAAGAAAAGTGGGAAACACTTCTTTCGTGACGAATTCCATTAGTTGTATTTGAATGTAGAGGGGTATCGTTGTCATATAACGATATACATTCGTGTGACTTGCTTCTTCTTTTGAAGAAATTTCGGTTTTTACGGGTGACGGGTTCTCCTGATATTGGATTGTGTCTTTCATGATCTAATGAGTTTGATCTTTCTAGCGACTTTGGATGTTGTTCTTCGTTTCGTTCTTGATGAATTATTAAGAGCTTGTTCATTAGATTTTCAAGATCACGATATTGTGGTGTTTTTTGAGATGAAACTTGTTGATCGCTAGAGATTTCATGACTATCGAAAGATTGATTTGATGTTTTTAAGGCTTCCTCAAATTGCATTTCGTCTTCCATGAGTTCTTTCACTCTTGTTTGCACCGTTTCACTCTTTGCATTGTTTAGAGATTCAACTGCTTGATGCATTTCTTCTGAATCCGTGATTGAATTCACATCAGATGTAGGACACGAAGGACCTGCAAGAATTAACCATGAGCGTAATGAACTAGTGATCGACCATAACATACACTAGTGCACCAAATGGCACTATAGAAAGGTTGTATTCTTTAACATAAGGATGGTGGTTTAGTTGTTACATTTGGTCTCCTAAAGGTTGAAATTCTCAAGATGTCACATGTTCAATCCCTATGAGAAAAAAAATCTTGTGGCCACAGAGATTCACGTGCGCCAACTCTGGACTACCCACAAAGCGGATGGTCGCCTTGAGATTAGTTGGCTCGCAAAGTGAGTCGGAACTCAGGTTAAAAAAAAAATGTGTGTTCTTTTTAACTTATTCATTGTAAAAACGTATCATTCACAATTATAAATGTCCAAAAATGTTTGAAATTATTAGCACGGAGACAATATACCTAATTCAATGAAAAGAAATTGCATTTATGCGCATAATACAAATTTTGTCCGGTCAATTTGTGACAACCAATTTCTTCACGCAAATGTACGGACTTCACAACTTTAAACTAATTTTGGCCGTTGAACATGTTAAAAAAGGTGTACAATTAGCTAATATTGTTGGCCCTTATTGGCCATGGTGCACCTTGGCTCTTTGGATTTGATAAGGTTATAATTATAGGGTCAAACCCACGAACTTACCCGTTGTACTTTCGGTCATATGTGTTTGATTATCTGAAAGAAGACGTCTAGTAATCCGGCCATGTCGGAAGTCGAAAATACTTACTATACCCGACATGCAACCTGATCGATCGTTATTTTCTTGAGCATAACGTCGTTTTAATCTTTTTGCCATAAGGAAGTCGGATTTTTTTAACTTCAAGTTCATCTATGCCTCTTTAAAAAACGACCACAATAAACCTGATAAACAAGAATACAAAAATATAATAAAAGCGAAGTCTTGAAACAAACATATATCCAAACATTGACCATAAACCTTACAATTAATATGTTCATTATGACATGCCTAGTGTGTTTGCCCCCAACCTTGAGGTTGTGCGTTCAAGTCTCATAGTGGGCATAGGTGGATTTAGGAGTAGATTAAGGGGGTGTTTGGGAGAGCTTATTTAAGGGGCTTATTAGCTTATTTAAGCTTAATAAGCTCATATTAAGTGTTTGGATAAACTTATGAGCTTGTGCTTATGAGCTTATTTAAGCCCCCTTAGATAAGTCATTTTGTTGGGGATTATTAAGGCTTATCTAAGAATATCAAGGCCTTTACATTTTTAACCTCCACATCATTTTCTTTTCTTCACAACCTCTTTACTCATTAAACCCTTTTCAGTAATTTTACAATATCCTTATATAAGCTAAAACAAACACTTTATTTAATAAAAGCTTATTAATTTAAATAAGCTTATAAGCTAATAAACTAATAAGCATAAGCTATTTTGAATAAGCTTTCCCAAACAATCCCTAAGATTCGCTTTTAAAAAAGAAACACCCCGAAATCTACTTCATTTTTATCCACAACAGAACTTGAATTCGCAACTTTGCAGGACCAAGAAAAAAAGAGAACATGGTATCCAACTTTACAAGAAAATTGTTTTTATAAGTATCAGAATATGAAACTTACATGTTGAAGTACTGGTGTACTACATTCGTTCCTTAATAATTGTCAGCCAACCAAAAAAACTTACACGTTCATAAGAAGTGTGCAATTAATGCAGTTTTATTTAGCTAAATGATAATTTTAACCTTTCTAGTATTTATACTTAATGTTTGTTTTAAATATTAAGCATTTTAGGGGTAGAATGAGAAGTGTTGCAAACAAGTAGATAATTATTCGGATAAACTAAAATTTAGCGTGGACATATTTTGGGACAAAATGAGTAAGAAACTTACATTACTTTTAACTTTTGATGAAAATAACTTTCATTTAATTTTTACAATTCTCATGCCACCATATTTATCTTTTTTTTACCATTTAATTTTAAGCAAAATAATGCAAGGAAAAAGGTTGTCTTAAAGAACACACCATTTCTATTTTAGATAAGTTTAATCACATATTATTCCTATTTTCCATTTTTCACCATGCATGATTACCTAAAGAGTAAATTACACGGATAGTCCCTGTGGTTTAACAACATTTTTGGATTTGGTCCCTAAGTCTCTGAAAGTACACTCGTGGTCACTGTGGTTTGTACTTCGTATTGATTTTGGTCTCTAATACTAACCGCCGTTAAAATTTGCTGTTAAACTTTTTTTAATTGACAATTTTACCCTCACCCTCATCATCTCCTTCCTTTTTTCCTTCATCTCTGCACACAAGGTAAGACACGGTCCGATTATTTAGCTAATGGATCTGATTTCGAACGAGTTAATGGATAATTAATCAAATCAAATGACTAATTGATTCAAATTTGATCCAGCACTAGCGTCAAGGTAAGACACAGTCCGATTATTTAGCAAGCTTTAAACATTTGCAAATAGAGAGTTAGACATATACATGCGTTTTGTCATTTGAAGTTGTATTTACAACAACAGAAACCTGCATATGAACACACCAAATAACAAATCACTACGAAATCTACAAAATTAAAGTAATATATGTATCGTATATTCATATATCAATTACGCATTAAGACCTGCTTCACAGCAAGTAGCTCCCCTGAGTCTAGATTCATTCCCATATAAACTCTATCAAACGCTCCAGAACCGATCAATTCTCCTTTCCGCCATTAGATCTGAGAACTGGCCTCTTCTTTCTTCATCTTCCCGGTAGCTCGGCTTTTGTCAATCGGAGGAGGTAGTGCCTGAAATGAAGACTTGGAAAACAGTCTGATTTTCGATTTACGGATGCTCGAACCGATCTTCTCGACAAAGCCACTGAAGGAACCACCGTCTTCATTTCCGCCGCGGTCACCGGCTTAGGGTTTGAACACTAGAGATCGACGGACGGAGCCGATGAAATCCTGCATCATTCGGTCTGAAGTGAAGAAATTGTGGTTATGAATCGATGAATTCGAACATGAAATTGTCTTCTCTAATCTCTTTCACTTGATGCAATTGACCGGGGAGAGAGGAAAGAGACGGTGAAGGTGAGGGTAAAATTGTCAATTTAAAAAGTTTAACAGCAAATTTTAATGGTTGTTAGTATTAGGGACCAAAACCAATACGAAGTACAAACCACAGTGACCACGGGTGTAATTTCTGAGACTTAGGGATCAAATCCAAAACTGTTGTCAAACCACAGGGACTATTCGTGTAAATTACTCTTACCTAAATTTGTAATATACTAACTTTGTCTATATTCTCAAGTTTCATTGCCCTTTGATATTTATCAATTTTAGGCATTCAATTAGCAAATAATCAGCTGATTATATTATACCTTATTACCTTAAGTCAAATCTTGCAACGTTATATTGCAAATGGATGATTTTGTACGATTAATACTATGATCCTTTAGTGAAATTTATGAGATTATGGGCGGTTTGGGTGCACCAAGACTCAATCCAGGTAACTTTAGAGAAACTTGTACATTATGCATTAAAACTTGTACATTGATCATGTTCATAAATTTCGTATCTGTGAAAGACTGTGGCCTAAAGTAGAGGCATATAAATTAAAGAAAACAAATAAAAAGGGCCCAAAATTCAAGAATGAAGATGCGATACCTGAAAGGCTTCTGAGTTCTGATGATGTTAAGAAGAACTTAACAGCAGCTAATTAACCAGAAGTACTATTAATAAAGTCAAAATACGTTCCAATTTTGACTGGTCAGCCTCAAGATGTCTAACTGAGCAAACTTCAAAACTTGTTGCCCCTTTTTTCTCTTTTGATCTAATGTGGTTTGCAATCCAATTGCTTGAAGTATGTGTCATCAAGATTCAAGATTTTGAGACTCTAAAAAGTCAAAACTTAAACTAAAAAATTCCAAAATGAACATACAGATAAACATGCAGGGATGTTTTTACCAAATTTTGCAGTAATTGGAACTTAATTCAATTTGGGTATTTGAAATTTGCAATCTTTTGTCAAAGTACAAATGCCCAGATGAAGTTTTCTGCAAAATTGTTATAATTTGGTCAAATCTTGACTTTTCTTCAAAGAAAATGTCAAAAAGACGGAAGCTTTATGGTTCATGGATACAAAAAAAATTAAAAAAATTTAAAAGGATATCTTAAACCGACAAAAAAAATAAAATAGACCCCGGATGGATTAACACCACCCCACTTATTTGCTTAGAAAATTAAAGTAGTTATGATCTAGTGACCATTAAAGAGTGTAAAATTTAGCAATGGTGGTGGTCCGGCCGGTGGTGGTGGCGGACTGCCGGAGAAAGATTGAGAGAGAGAGAGAGAGAGTAATGACAGGGGGTAAAGGTGTGGGTTTGAGCTTTTTGTGTGAGAGTGAGAATTAAGATGGTGATGAAAATGGAAGAGGAAAGTTGACACCTGGGTAGTGCATTGGGTGGGGCCATGAAAAACATAATACACATTACACACATACACACACTAGAAAACACACAGGTAGTATTCTTGAAAAAGAGAAAGCTTTGGAATAAAGTTTGCAATGTTTTCCAGCTGCTTGTATTTGCAGGTATTCCCATGTTCAATCATCATCAATTTCACCACCACCACCCCACTAACCATCCATCTCATTTCTCTCATCATATAACATGCATACATACATGCATGGTGCATATACATATGTATATACATACTCTCTCTTACACAAAATATTTATGTATATTTTAGGTAAGGTAGAAAGCGTAAGGCGTGCGCGGTGGTAACATCACGCTTTGACGAGCCATGACGTTTTTCAAGGTACGACTTAACGCGACAAATTTTTTTATATAATTTATATATATAGGTATATCAAATTAAATTTTTTTTATAGATCTATTGATTTATATAACAATTCATATATAGAGTTCATAAAAAGTGTTATATCCAAATTTATAATTATGTATGTCATAATTTTTTTAAAATTTTAATTTTCACAGCCGCCTTACAAAAAATTTATCATAAGGCGCGCCTTATCTCACGTCACGCTTAGCCTAGCCGCATGATCTGTTTCGTAACGTGGACACCGCGCCTCACGTCTTGGCGACACCTTGGCGCCGTCATGGTACGTTTTTTAGAACCTTAATATTAAGGGAGGGGATTTTTTTAAATCACAAATAAGGATGTACGCCAAACAACAATAACCCAAAAGACTTTTGCATTGCTTAGGTGACTCTATAACAAAGAAGTTGTAGAGTTGAAGGTTAGTGAAGACATATGAGGTGTATATATTATGTGTGTTAATTAAAATATTTATTTTTATAAAATATATACATTGCAAAAAATGATTTCAACCTTACGAGTATGCATATATAATGTTATTACATATATTTAATAAAATAATTCTATGAGATGCATAGAATTTTTTTTTTTGTGATACATGAATCACCTACATTAATATACTCAATATATTTTATTATAAACTACTGTTTTATCTAGATTTTTAACTTACTATGTATTAAAAATGTAATTGTTGGGTTGCTTTTAAACTAGAAGCTTGAAGTTTTTTTTTTTTTTAAAAAGCGTGAAGCCTAAAAACTTTATTTATCCCATTAAATACTACACAAAATCAAAGTAAGTTCACAGTTGTTGGTTCAATATATAATTTCACAAGAATTTTATGAAATATTTTACTTAGATCAAAATATAAGGTGAAAGTTTTCTTATGTATTTAAAGTGGAAAAAAAAAAGTTGTTTGTTTATGACTTATTTAGACTTTTAAACAGTTGGTGACTTATCTCATAGTTTGGTCATTATGCAAGCGACAAATTTCCGGTCTAGTAAGGGTAGAACTTTAATGCAATTAATTTTCTTTCGAGTATGAATTAAATGTCGTAACATAAGTATTGGAAATATATGAATGCACAAGTTATATTATAAGAATCAAGAAAGGGAAATGTGCATCAGTGCATGTCAAATAGAGATGGGAAAGGCCCCTACCAAACATTTCAATTGCTTCATTATAGGGTAATGATATATCCCTCAAAAGTATTATTTTGATAATCTTTTCTAAATAATATAATGACGATAAATATTTAATGAATAACTTATGTGATACCTAAATATCTATAAGAAAATAAGAAATAATTTTAAAAAAACAAGTAGACATTTCTTGGCTTGCTTTTTTACCGGAGTCATAACTCCTACAAAGTTTTCTAAGAAACCTATGGTTTATGACTTTATATACACAATAAAATAAAAGGCATGTATAATACTTTTATGTTATAACTACACATAGTACTTCTAAGAGCGCGCATAAGGTGTTAAACACATTTTTGCTTCTTTAATGTCTTTCAAATTCACCATTCATATAATATTCTTTTAGGTTCTACAAAAAAAATTCGAAACTAATTACAAATTAAAAAAAAAGTTTTTCTAACGTATGCCTCAGGGGCATATGATAATGTGCATTTAATCAGTTGATAATTACCATTTTAACATAAATTCGAATTTAATGCATCTTGTAATATGGTAGTTTTTAAAGTGCATTAATGTCAATAAATGAATATTTAGGAAATTGTCACTTCATTAATGGACGTTATTGTACGTCTCTGAGGTATACGTTAGAAAAACCCTTAAAAAAAAGGAAAAGATCAACTTAATTCACGTTAAACCGATGGAGCCGAATCATTTAATTCCACCACCGGAGTGGTTTTGCGAGCTTTGGCGCCTCAAATGAGCTATAGTGTGGCTTCAACATCGCCACATTGATAGCTCTAACAAGTTATTATTGTTTAAGGCAAATAAAAGTTTTACAAATTTTATGACATGAAATGCAAATCAAGTTAATCACTTTTTTGGTATGTCAAGATCCGAACCTAACAAAGCCAAAGTTTTAACCAAATTATAAGACAACTCATCAACCTCCGTCCCCGACACGCATATATGAGGACATTGTAAAATGTTCAAAATTAAAAATTACAAAGTAAGATACCACCAAACAAAAATGTTTGATGAAAACTTATCTATATATTCATGT
The DNA here is from genome assembly GCA_963853835.1 of Calendula officinalis. Classification (NCBI taxonomy): domain Eukaryota; kingdom Viridiplantae; phylum Streptophyta; class Magnoliopsida; order Asterales; family Asteraceae; genus Calendula; species Calendula officinalis. The sequence goes on along the minus strand of OY970830.1, from coordinate 2,900,104 downwards.
TTGATTATAATTACTTCAAATAATACCTAATATATAATATATAATTGTATTATAAAAAATGCTATAAATTGGACATGCCCATTAAGCTTTTAAAATGACCTTTATGAGCTTCTAATATACAATTTCGATCTTTTACTACGGTTGTAATTGAATATGTGTTTAGATATCAAGAAATGATATTTATGTCTACATTTTAATCTTACAAATCAACCTACTCAATAAGATAATGACGTGTAATTTTCAATTTCTCTCTTCGTCTTCTCCAATTATTTTACAAAATGTCACAGTTACACGAGCATGTTGATTTTTAGGCTTGAATTATACGTCTAAATAATATTTCTCTAAAATATCACGTAGAAAAGCAAAGTTTGATATATCAAAAAAGCCCCTCAACAAATGCAATCTTATCTATGTTTGTTGGTTAGGAGGTTTAGTTACCCTAATATTTTGTTAATGTATCATAGTCCATGATTGGTATAACCTATTAGATAAACCAGCATTCATCTAACACCGATTGTCACAATTAACAAAGTTGGATTAGTTTTAAGATGTCCAATTACATTAGACAGTCCTTTCTTGCAAAACACATTTACGTTAGTATCAAAACGATTTTAACACTTATGTATTGGGGAAATTATAGGTGATGTAATTGACAACACCTATATGTGCCATGAAGGATGAGCACAATTTTTTTACATGTTTAACTCTTAAACTTAATTAAATATGTATTGGATCATTAATTAACTATTTTTTCCCCATTATTTATTTATTGTTATTCAATACTGATTAAATGTAAATGAAATGACACATAGATTACCAAATTAGCAAATACTATACATGTGTCCGGTGGCCAATCCAAAATCAAATTTAACCGAAGCTTTAACACAAATTTAAGTGGACATCATGTAAAAATTCCTACTAGCTAAAATGTTCTTTTACCCTGTTTTTTCCCACATGGGGGCCACCAAGTGGTGGCCATGCACCCCCTTTAAGTGAATGCAGGATCGCCCCTACATGTGTCGTCACATCATTATTTTACATCTTATAACCCGTTAAACTGTTGTTCTAATAAGTAAAACACACTTCGTGATTAAATTTCGGTCAAAAAACTCGTAATGAAAACCACCAAATATGTGAAAATTTAAGAATTAACCATATTTAACGCATTTATATAATCCGGCTGCATTTATTTATCATTGCACATAAAAGGTACACTCTTTTTTAGTGCTTAGTTAACTGAACCATATGTATTCTAATTATGAAGTACTGGGAAAAAGAAAACAGAACAAAGGAAAAAAATACGATTTGAGGTGACTTTAGTAAAGTTTGATAATATGGTTGTGGGTTTCCTTGAAATTTAAGGCATTCTTTTGACTTGTGAGTTGTTAGATATCAACTTGGATGCTCCTTGTTGTCAAAAAGCCTCAACCACATATTCAATTATCAAAAGTAAAACACCTCTTTAACTTTTCAAATTTTTTTATCATTCCCTTACTTTACTAAATCCATTTGACGTTAACCGAGATAGAACAATATACATAGAGATGATATTATTTTTTACTAAATATTTCTACTTTATCTTCGTACTATTTGATCAATAAAAAAATCCAAAATAAATAATGAGATTCAAAATAAGAATTAATGGATTTCGTATGTCAATTATTTTAAACAAACATTTTTATTTAACAGGAAGATTATATAATATAATAAATCTTATATTACCGGATGTGTTTAATATTTTATAGTAATTTTTTTAGGTAATTTTTAAATAAGATAATTTCTAGGATGTGGAAAGTTAGCAAATAAGCCCCGTTATGGATTAGTTTTTTTTGTTCACCAAGATTCGACATCCAACTCTTTATAAATATTTTACAGAACATTATTTATCTATATAAATCAATTTTATTTTAAATGACAATTATGTCATTCCTTTCTTTTTACCAAATTTAGCATTACACCCCTTTATAAAGAGATATTTGTAATTCATTATTATTCAATCAAATCATTTATCCTTTTCTGGCTTAAAGAAATGAATTTGTGTGAGTAGGCTTTCATGTAAACGATCCATCGTGAAATATGTTCTCCATATTGCATGCATAATTAAAAACTTGTGTAAAGCTCACTTAAAAGACAAGAATATCTGATTAAAATCTTCTTTAATAATTAAGTAAATAATGGTCATGCAATTATTAGAGGAAAAGAAAGTGAGAAACGATGGAATGATGACTTTAGCTCATAATGAAGATCCAACAACCATCCTTAATTCAAAACTAAGTTCCCTCATACATTTTATTTATAATTTTAAAATGACACAATATATAAAAAAATAGCAGTCTATCATTTGACGAAGCTTGTACAACAACTGAGACTAAACATTGTAAAACGAGTAAGGTTGGGTGTATCAACAAATATATACAATCGATGCATGGAAGAACATGTATAAGTACAAAAGTACCCTTCAGTATGATTGTATGAGTGCAACTGTGCAGCAATATCCGTGACTACTATGATAAAAGTACCTACATAAGTTGTCTCTTTGCTTTTTGATGCAGCCCAAGCGTAAAGGACTGAATTATTTTGTTTATAGAAGCCTAAGATTGTATGTGTAAAAATTGTTAGAATATATGTAAATATATTATTCATTATTGTCATTATGTTGATTTATTAGACAATATTCGGTCAATATGTATAAATGGGAACCATTGAATACCGAATATTGATAGGCTTAGATTAAGGCTAGAATAGCTCCCTTTTGTGTATATTTAAAGTCTTGGTGTATAATGGAAAAGGCAACAGTTTGAATTCTCTTAATACTCTAAGTTCACATCATATTATTCAAAATAATGTGGTCGCAGTCTCGCCGGTGCTCTACAGTATCTTACGTTCACCCGCCCGGACATTTCATATGCGGTACAACAGGTATGCCTTTTTATGCATGACCCACGAGATACTCATATGGCAGCCCTCAAACGCATCCTCCGGTATATACAAGGCACGTTAAAACACGGTTTACACTTGTATAAGTCTACTACCACAACTCTCTTGTCTTATACGGATGCAGATTGGGGCGGCTGTCCCGACACCCGCCGATCCACTTCCGGATATTGTGTCTATCTTGGTGATAATTTGATCTCTTGGTCAGCAAAACGGCAACCCACGTTATCTCGGTCTAGTGCCGAAGCTGAATACCGGGGCGTCGCTAATGTGGTCGCCGAATCGTGTTGGCTACGTAACCTATTACTTGAACTTCAATGCCCGGTTCAGAAAGCTACTATCGTGTACTGTGATAATGTAAGTGCAATCTACTTATCCGGTAATCCAGTTCAACACCAACGTACAAAACATATAGAGATGGATATTCATTTTGTTCGCGAAAAGGTGGCACGGGGTCTCGTTCGTGTATTACACGTTCCGTCTCGCTATCAAATTGCTGACATTTTTACAAAAAGTCTACCTCTAATTTTGTTTGAAGACTTTCGCAACAGTCTAAGCGTCCGACCGTCTCCCGCTACGACTGCGGGGGGGTGTTAGAATATATGTAAATATATTATTCATTATTGTCATTATGTTGATTTATTAGACAATATTCGGTCAATATGTATAAATGGGAACCATTGAATACCGAATATTGATAGGCTTAGATTAAGGCTAGAATAGCTCCCTTTTGTGTATATTTAAAGTCTTGGTGTATAATGGAAAAGGCAACAGTTTGAATTCTCTTAAAAATGCTTCACTAAAATGGATATAACTTGGGTTACAAGGCTCCATTTTAAGCCTGCTACCAATCAAATAGAAGTTTGAAACAAGGAGAGCGCTTTATTTTATGAGTTGTTTGCATATTTAGTTTTTTTTTTATATATATATTTACGGACTTTGTTTATGAACTAGTCTACATGTTTATCTTTTTAGACCCATTTGAAAATTTTGGTCTATTTTAAGGTTTCATTTTGATGCTAGAAGCCCATACACTCAGTTTTGGTTTTGTAAGAAATTTCACCTTTTCCTCTCGATTCACAAAATCAATATTTGATTGTGAGATCACCATGATTATAGGTATTGGATTAATGGTAATTAGAAGAATTATCCTTTGTATCCGTGTAAATCAACATGTACAATTTGTATTTATCTCATTTTTAGTCTACATCACTTATTTAACATAGAATGGAAAAAACTTGCTTAAGGTTGTAACAAAATAGCAGGGACCATCACAATGCTTTGTTTTAATTAACAATCGGATTCCATTTTTTTGAAAAAAAATAAAAAAATAGCAGAAACGAAAGTTCATGAAATTACCCAAATCTTTTGACAAGTTTGTTTTCTGTCATCGGTCTAAGTTACATAAGTAGTCTCTATGCTTATTTTGGAAGATTATTTTATTACACTTGAAAGAATGTAAATGTAAAACTACTATAAAAGTTGACTAAGAATTCAATGATATACTACATGAAATCCTTAAATGATTGAAACTTGTATGTAAGCTTTAAACTAACATATCCAGTTTACCCTTATAAGCTTATTCACAGTTGAGCTTTATGGCTAACGTATATTGATATGAACATTGGTGCATCCCAATTCTACCTGCAATAAATGGCTAACTGATTCATTAATTAATAGTGTTGTAATTTTCCTGGTAATTAAGTATTAATTAAACATAATATTAAGATTAAGCATATATGGGCTCACCATCTTCAGTTTATAATTATAGTATTGCAGAGTTTTCTCTTTCTTCTCCTTGCTTTCCTTAGAATACGTTCAGTTTCTTCCTTTGCATTCTCAATCGAATACCTCCCTAAATCACACCACAAAAGCCACGTCATCAGAACCGACAAAAAACATCTTTTTTGAATATCGGTATGTTATAAGTAGATCAAATACAATGAGACAAAAACCTGTTTCATTTTCCTCAGAAAAGAATGTGAAACGTCCATCAATATCTTCATCAGATTCGATGTTAACTCTGAATTCTTTTTCCTACATCACATAAATCACAATTCTTTGATTGTGTGTTTGTAAGAAAGTGTAAATAATAAAAATACCAGTTCAGTCTGAGATACTCTGTTGTGATTGTGTTCACGTTTTACTGACTTCCAAGTGCCCTTTTCCACCTTGGGAATTTGAGTTGCCAGCTGGACTTTAGGGATCTGAGTTGCCAGCTGGATCTTGCGAAGCACTGCTGGACTGTAATTAGTAAAACTCGTTAGTTATATTTGACAATATTCTGTTATATTCCACATAAACAATCAGAGTTAGAAAACCAAAAAACAGGATAAAGGGACATACATCTTTTGTGTGGTTGGATTCTTTTGATCCAATGCTTTAAGCTTGCATCCCAGTGCCTGCAAGTAATTAAATGATCATTAAATCCGTTATTTATAATATATTATAATTTATTAATTTATTCCCATGTGAATTAACATACATTATATTTGCATACAAGATCGTTTACATACCTGCATTTCGCTAGTGAATGACTTAGAGAGATCATTACGTAAGTTTAATATGAACACTCCAAGCTTTTCTTGTAAACCAGATAGCAAGATAGAAATATCTTTTGAGTTTTGGTGACATTTATCTTTATTAATCTGATCAGAAATTGACTTTAATTCTCCATGGAGGCTAGATTTTACATCTTCTTGCCCCTTGTTCTGGTTATGGTAATTCATTTAAGTTAGAAAATATAAATCATTTATTTTAAAATAATGAGAAGTTGAAAAGGTAATCTAACAATTATCTGAAGGGAATCATCCTGTGCAATCAACTTCTGACGTATGCTTTCCACTGAATGTCAATAAAAATAAGGAGAGAGATGTTAAACTTAAAAAAATTGATAAATTGAACATATGAGTTCATTTAGTAATTTCTCATTTGTTAAAGAAATTAATAATAAACTATGAGATTTATGCACTTACTATCCATTGCTAATTCCTTTGTTCCTTTACTGACTTGCATTATATCCGTCTGAAGAGATTCCAGCATCAACCCAAATCTGCTTAGTGAGCTTTCAATTGTTCCTATTCTGTGCTCAAATTCTTCACTCATGTGACCTGCACATGCATTTCAAAACCATGAAGCAAAAAAGCAAGACTCAAAGCCAAATTTTACACTTTATAAAATACTCACATCTTTGTTCTGAAACCCTAGAGCCCCATTTACCCATTAGATTTGTGGATGATCTTGATATTGGCAGTTGACTTTCTTCTCGTGTGTGGTTGACTGGGGGCAAGCATGAAAAACGTTTCACTGAAGTCTCTCTTTCTTGAGAATTAACCAACTGTGTAGAGACTTAGATGTATTAAACAACAAAAAACACTAAATAACGTACAAAAATATCTTAAAAACATAGATATTTGATCCAAATTTGGATAAACCTGGTCATTTGTCAGTGTCTCGTCTTGAGAATTCTGCGAGAATTGGGAGAAAATATTTTGCTGAGATGAAATCCCTTGAGAAAATGATTGCTGTGACCGTTGCTGCTGCTGTGATGGTGGTTGGCTGTGCCTAAAAGTTGAAGACATATCTGGCAGGCTACATGAGATACCTGATCTCCTTCTAAATTTCATAGCATCACCAAATTAAACACAAATATTTATAAAATTAAAAAAAAAAGAGACAAGAAGTCTCAATCCTTCACATAGAAAAAGAATCCTCTCAATATCACACAAACACGCACAAAGACTCGTTTGGAAAATACTTAAATATCAGTTCTTCATGAAAATACACACACATGTAGGTGAAATCGCATTACAAACATCAGCAATCATATACAAGTCAAAACAGAATGTGTCCTGGATGATCAGCACACATACAAAGTCAACTGAATTAAAAAGAGAAACAAGTTAAACCATAATATTTCCTGTATGGCCTAGAGTTTTTACAAAATCTTCTACATTGAGTTCAGTTCTTCACTAATACACGCATATTAAGCATTTTTTAAAGTAAAACTCAGTTTATAACAATCGAAACACAGATTTTGCACAAAAGAGCCTATCCTGCTATTCATGACGTACAAGTACACACTAGATCATAATCAGTTTATTAGCTAAACAAGTACAATTTCATCACAGAGTCGCCTGAATGTCAAACATAATAAAGCTGTTAACAGGTATATAATTTAAATTCAACATTTCAGCGAAAACACAGAAAATCAACTGATGGATGGCAGTGATTTACATCTTAAATTCCATATCATCACAAAACACGCAGTTTTAGCAAGTGAAATCTCTCGATTCTACTCACGCACTTAATATTCAGTTCATCACAAAGAAGAGCACAATTTTGCTACAGCAGTCACCTGATTACCAGTTCGTCACTATGAGGCAAGCAAATGTAGGTCGAAGATCACACATTTTAAAATAAAGCTGTTAACAGTAGTATATAATTTAAATTCAAAATTTCACCGAAAACACAGAAAATCAACGGAAGGATGACAATGATTTACTTGTCGAATTCCACATCGTCACAAAAGACACAGATTTAGCACCTAATATACCTCGATTCTTCTCAAATGCACTTAAAATTCAGTTCATCGCAAAAGAGAACAATGTAGCTACACATATAGGTCAAGAAAGTAAGATTCGTCTGATTACCAGTACGTCACTGTGACGCACGCAAATGTAGCTCGAATAACACACATCGAATTCGTTAAGATGCAAGCAAAACAACCGAGATTTTGAGCTAAAAATAAGAAACTGTACCTTGAGTGAGGTGGAAGAACAGAAATCGAGCTGAGATCACAGGCCTTATTGATCTTCATCTTCTTGATCTCCGATCAATTGCTGAAAGTTTTCTGACGAGATGTCCCGTTAATCGAATTGCTGTAGGAATTTGAGGGAAACTTATAGAAGACACTTTGATTTTGATCGTTACAACTTACAAGTGTATACCTTTTATGCGTGAAATAATTTAGACGTGTTTACACAGACACCCCCTTTTCTATTATATATATACACACAAACCTCTCAGCTTTTGATTAATGTCGTTGAAACAATTTTTGGGCACATTGGTTGTAATTTGCAAATTGTTTCACAACTTTATAACTTTTGAAAAATCGTAACTTCTCCTATGAGTTAATTTGGTTAGATGAGTTACTTCACCAAAAAAGAAGAAGAGAGAGACATGTTAACTTCACACTTAATACTTAATGAAAAATTGTATTAACATAAGTTTATAGGTAAATATGTCATGAGTGCTCACGACTAACGATCTGGTGCTGACCTAGTGACAATAACTTTTGAATGATTTCTTATAGATTATGAGTTTAATCCTTCTCTGGTAAATATTTACCAGATGGTCATGGGTGATTCAAAACGGTCGCGACAACATTTTAGTTCATGTATATAAAATGATTAAAATTTAGGCGCCCTGCCTTAAAAAAAGTCCCTTCTTAATATAATATATATAATTTTTCTTTTTAATTGACTTATTTTATATGTGATTGTTTTTTTCCAGTAGCAATAACTTCAAGCATGTGAGCTATTCTGCTAAAGATGTCATAAGCATGTTGTATTGCCTCATCATGTCCTAACTCTTACCTAAAACTTATATGCACATATAACATGTATCTGAAGCTACACTTCACTTGTTCCACCACAAAAGTGGTTGATATATTTTTAATAATTTATAAATAATACGCAAAGTTGGATTATATCATCGTAATTAAAAAAAAAACATATTTTACTACCCTTGAACTTAGTTAACCGGATACAATATTATATTGAACTATTAAAAGTGTATCATGATAATTCAAAACCAAATTAGTGAGTGGGAGCTCTAAATTAACAATTTCTCAAGTTCAGAGTATCATATTATGTCACACCCCGCCAAAAATAGTTTTGCGGAAGAACGAGGTGCGACTAATTAGCAACATTACACATCAATAATAGTAAACTTTGCATAAATTGAAAAATGGATTGTCATTGTCGTTACAGAAATTCATAAAGAAAGGGTTTCAACATAAACCAAAATAAATGTTTGTAAGTGAGAAACTTGTGTTCTAAAGACTTATTCTTGAAAACCAATGTATGACAAGCCTTGACAAAAATGAACCTTGAAATGACTTAGTTTCCGTTACCTGAGAAAACATATATAAAAAGTGTCAACACAATGGTTGGTGAGTTCACAGGTTTTATGACTCCATAAGTTGTATCATCAAAATCGTTGTGTACAAATCATGTACAAAAATAGTTTTAGGTGCAATGCATAATCCCTCGCAAGCTAGCTAAGCAAACAAGTTAAAGTATAATCAAGGAGCCGGTAATCAAACCATAAATCTAAAGTAGTTAGAATATAAAGCTCAAACCCAGTTGGACTAGCGCGACTAGTCATGAGCGGGGGATCAATTCCGATAGTACTATCTCTATATTCCTTGGCTAAAACGCATAGTTAATGATTACGGTTAAACGAGGACATGTATTGTGGCCCTTAAACAGTTGATACGTGTACACCACAATGATTATACCAAGATCAATTATTGCAAAATAGTTTGAGTAGTATATGTTTTCTCCCCCAATAAAGTAGTTATAAAACAGTAAAAAGTGGGGCCGTGAAACTCACCTGGTGCGAAGCTAGCAAAATGCAATCAACCAAAAGTTGAGGTTTCCAACCAAACAATCCTAGCGTCCTAAACGCATAGAATTAAACAAATAAGTGATGGTCCAACTGACTCACCTAAATTATATGATACACAATGATTCACTCATATGGACTTAGACGGGAGCGATACGTTGGTAACACGGTTGGGTTGGTCTCGTATTTGAATACGTTAGTTTGGATTTTAACAAGATTTGGGCATATGTTACTCTTTGATTGAAAATACACGAATTGTAATACTAACAGATAATTATTTAATAAAATATATTTAAATAATTTAGAAAAATATTTATTTATAAAAAGTACTCCGTATTAAATATATAATACTTTATATATTTATTAAATCATAATATAATGTCTGATTTTGTTTTCTTATAGAAAATGTAATTGGGCTAAATTTCACTTGATTAAAAACGAATTGGGTTCAATTGGTGATGATGGGTTAAAATGACTAATAGGTTAAGGAATTTAATAGGATATTGATAAATTGTTTTGGGCTAAATCTGCATTTGTCTGATGGATCATCACAAAACAGAAAGTCCAGCTGAGTTTCATGATCTTGCGACCATTCATCCCAGCAACGGAAATCAGAACGGAACGCCGGCAATTGGCCGGAACCTCGCCGGAAAAAAAAGTCTACATCGGAATAACGGTTGGAAAAGTATTCCCAATAAACCCACACCAAAACTCACACAAAACCCGAATATTAGTCACGTAAATATTAAGCTACACCGGTACGTTTCCAAACCCAACCAAAATACACACACCACCGTGTGTGGGTCGCCGGAGTGGCGACTGTCAAATGAACAGAAAACAAACCTTCGTCGGAGACGAGGGTTGTACAACCGAAACGAAAACTCACGCCAAGATGCAAACACACACACACACACACACACTCATGCTTGCATGCTTAATATAAAACGAGGAGATAGTAAGAGGTTATACCTAACGAAATGAGAGAAACCGAGAGCAAGAGAGATGAAGGAGGTCGTCGGGGTGCTTCTGCTGCCGGAAAACGAGCGTTTCTGCTGGGGACGTTTCTAAAACGGATGAGAGATATGGAAAAGTGATGGAGTTTAGGGTTTAATACGAATGGTTTTAGGAAGATGATCGAAGGTTGGGTTGTTTGCTTGCAAGTTTCTGTTCGACAAGGGAGGATTGCGAGAGATGGAGTTTTTGTTTCTCTGGTAGTTGTTTGCATACAGGGGGAAAGTGAATAAAACAAATAAATGAATGTAGCTTATCTCAATTAATTCCCCTTGGTCATTCAAATCTTTATTAGATCATAAAAAGGAAAACAAACAGGAAAGTTGTTGAGGTTGATAAGATTAGAGTTTAAAAATTATATAAAAATGAGCATAATAATGTACGTGAGTGGTGGGGTTCCGACTAGTGGGGAAGTAGGGTGGAAACAGAGGTTTAAAATATTTAAGATATACATTTAAGTCTTATGTTTATTTGGTTGGTATTTGTGATAAGCATATACTCAAACGATTTCCTAATAAAATATTGCATTCAAGGTTTTACTTAGTTTTTAGCGGTGATCATTTACTGATAAAAAAGAAATATATCACTTCGGATATACTTAGTTACCTTCGATATTCTCACGTTATATATATACTGCGTAGTTAAGTGATATTACTTATATCCTTAATTTTGTAAGATGATTCGTACCGATTACTTTGGTTTAACTAGAGTGTCATTATAAAATATCAAATTTATATTTTTGGTTCCGGTTTAAGATTTACGTTTAGTCACCAACTCGTTAAATTACAGTTGCCACTATACAAACATAGACAAAACAATTATTTGCATCAATTCTGATGTGTACATAATATTAATGTTTCGCTAGACTTAAATGCAAAAAGGGTACTTTATTTATGACATAAAAATTGTTTTAAAATTTGTTTTATTGAATTAAGTGTCGGGTCAAACACCCAAATTTGAGGGTTGTCACATATTACACCTTTAAGATTTTAAGATAGTAGAGGATCTGACCAACCAAATTCAAAGTATTAAATGTGGTTTAACCTATTTTTTAAACACGAAGTTCATCATGCCATTTCACATGACGGTACCTTTTTCTCATTTTAGGTGATGTACCAACCACTCTTTCTCAATAATATGCCCGATGGATATCAAACTTGCTTCACCCGTCGTTACAAATTTTAGTTAAAGATATCATATATTTAATTGTATTAAATTATAAATATTTGATCAATAACATTACACGATTTAAACTCCAAAGTTGCTATAGTCTCATTAATGATTTTGTTTAATACTTCCTCCCCAGAAAAAATCTTATTTCTCACTAAGTTTTTGTTCCACAAAAATATCTCATTTCTCACATTTGATGGCCTCTACATAATAAAATTTTATTAATACTAAGGACTCTGCTACTTATACCACTAACTATTTTTCTCTCTCCAAACTAACATTATATTATAATCAAAATTAATATCAATGACTTCATTACTAACTATCACCTAAAAATTATGGCAAAGAGAAATAAGAATTTTTTTTGTAAGATGGAGGGAGTACTATGTAAAAACTGCTGGATATCAAAATATTACGGGAAAAAAAGTTTAGAGCTTAAACAACTAATATTTTAATAGTTTGATGATTTTACACTGAAAAATGGTATTACGTCTACTATTTATGCATAATTCATGATCTTACTCATCAAAAATGACAAGTGCAATGATGAGGTTAGTAGGAATTACCTTTGTATATATAGGCTAATTCCCCAAAACCTAAATAATGATAAAGTCATGACCGCCTGTCAAAGTCATGACCGCCTGTCAAAGTCATGACCGCCTGTCAAAGTCATGACCGCCTGTCAAAGTCATGCTCGCCTGTCAAAGTCATGCTCGCCTGTCAAAGTCATGCTCGCCTGTCAAAGTCATGCCCGCCTGTCAAAGTCATGACCGCCTGTCAAAGTCATGACCGCCTGTCAAAGTCATGCTCGCCTGTCAAAGTCATGCTCGCCTGTCAAAGTCATGCTCGCCTGTCAAAGTCATGCTCGCCTGTCAAAGTCATGCTCGCCTGTCAAAGTCATGACTGCCTGTCAAAGTCATGCCCGCCTGTCAAAGTCATGACCGCCTGTCAAAGTCATGAACGCCTGTCAAAGTCATGACTGCCTGTCAAAGTCATGCTCGCCTGTCAAAGTCATGACCGCCTGTCAAAGTCATGAACGCCTGTCAAGTTATCAGGTCAGGTCATCACCGCCTGTCAGGATGGTCAGCGTGTGTCTTATTGGCCGTCATAATGGCGCTTCATGACTGCTTTATTGCAAGGCGTTACACGATCATTGACGTTGTCATAATGGCGCTTCATGACTGCTTTATTACAGTCATAATGGGCCAACGTTCCATGTACCTGGCCATATAAATACCTGGCCTAACTCATTGTCAAGGATATACTCAGACAGATAAAAGAAGCCTAAAACACAGAGATAACATACTCTCACTTTCACCTTCGCACTCAACCTCGATCACCCTAGGTTCGCCAAGAGCTTGTTGGGTTTGCACTGTGATCATCCAGGAGATTCAAGGTTGACGTCGCCTGGTCTTTGTGTTTGACAATCGTTGTTCGAACATTGGCGCCATCCGTGGGACACGTTTTTCAACGGCGTTTCACTTTTCCAAACTTTTTTTTTTCTTCCTCAATAATCACACCTATCCTATGGCGGATACACAACCATCGCTGATCACTTCTTCATCGCCATTAATAACCACTACCGTGATTACCACTATACCCGAGGCGGTGATAACCTCGCCCAGTCGTATCATGGAACCATACGTCGATTCTGAGTGGACGGTGTCGGATGTCAGGACACAAGGGTATCCCTCTTTAACAAGTCCACTTTTCTCCACAAGGCTTGTTGGATCAAGTTCGTTTACCTCACCACAGCCAGTGACGCCCATCCCTTCATTTCAGCCTCTTTTGTCCCACGGGACAAGCTCTCAGGAGGATGGCACGGATCCGGTCAGACAGCCTGTTTCCACCTTTCCACAAGCCGCTACGCCAGGAGTTCGGGAGGATCCAATTGTGGAGTTACTCCGAAGGTTGGCTCAGAGTGCCCAACCACCACCACCTCCTCCACCACCTACTTCATCGGACTTGTTGTCTCAGTTGGTAGCGGCGTTGCGCCCAGCACCGCAGCCACCGGTTGTTCAACCAGTCGATCCGTTGTCACAATTACTGGAGCAGTTACGACAACCACCCATTCACATCACCCCACCACCACCTCCACCACAGGATACATCTATTGATATGTTGCGAGTGTTACAAGCACTCGTGGCAGCAGCTGCACCACCCCGAGCGGCCACTATGCCTTTGTCGGTGGTTAGTTCGAAGTTTTGTGACTGGGTGGCCAGATTCCCTCTCCCAGATAAACAAAAAGTTCCAACCATAGTTGGTACTTACGACGGTACACGAGATCCTGATGACCACCTTGCTCTTTTTGAACAGGCCATTATGACAGAGAAATGGCTAGACCCGGTCGCTTGTCACATGTTCCCTGGCACGTTGCAGGGTTTCGCTCGTGATTGGTTTGCTGACTTACCGGAGAGGAGTATTCAAGACTTTGCAGATCTAAAGGCCAAATTTGTGACTCACTTTATCCAGCAAAAGAAGCAGCAGAGAACTCATATAGAAGCACATTTGCTGCGACAAAGGGAAGGCGAGGGGTTACGCGACTTCATTCAGCGTTACACGCAGGAGTGCAAGAAAATTGTCGCCTTACCCGAAAGTCAGCAAATTTCGGGTTTTACCCTCTCCTTGCTTCCAGGACAACTGCAAGAAAAGTTAATCAAGAGAACTCCAATTACTTTCAAAGAAGCCACGGACAGGGCATATGACTATCTAAGGTCAAAAGAAACTGTCTCACTGACAAGAGAGGTAGGCGGCAAGTCATGGACTGACACGTCAGATCGCAGGCATGATGCTCTCACTGGTGATCATCAACGAGATGAAAGGAGCAACCGGAGGTTTGGCCCGTACGATAAACATCCGTCTGAGCGTGCTCTTAGCAAAACACCAAAAGAAATCTTGATAACAGAGCAGGTGTGCGCTACCTTCACACCTCCACCCCAGATGGAGCATAGGTCGGGTACGAAAAACGTGAATAAATATTGTGATTTCCATGAAGATCATGGACACGACACGAATGCCTGTAGAGAGCTAAAAAGGGAAATCAGGCGGGCTTTGGAAGAAGGCAAACTAGAACACCTTGTCCCTGGCGCTAAGCAGCAAGCAAATAAACTTCCATTTAAGAAGAGTTATGCCTGGCAAAAGAAGGGGGAAGACACAGAACATCCCGGACCACCTGATGGTCATATCCTCATGATACATGAGGGAGCCAATATTAACTGACCTATCAAGGTGCGATACTCTTTACTGTCATTTCTTCCTTTATGTTTTCAATACATGTTTCCAAGCACATGGAATGTCATGGTCATGCATGAAACTGGCGATAATAACATTTGGTCTGATCTTGTATCCCAATATTATCTCACAATATCATTTTTCTATGGTTTTTGCATAAACAAATAAATATTGAAGTAAGGATTCAATACAAAAAGCATAAGGCCACAATAGACATCTCAGTCTAAAGCCAAACATGCACTTTCATTACGTACAATGTTACAACTTGAGCATGCATGTGCATGTACACAACTAAGAACATAGTTCAATACAACATGTATGAAGCCAAAAAAGACAACCTTGTCTGGCCAAATAACATACAATCATACTCGTCTTTTAATCTACTTGATAAAAGATAAGCACTTCTCACTGGGAAGCGACAATCCTCGCGAGTAAACAAAGTAACGGTTAACCAACAAAAGTGCCATTGGTACAGTGTCACAGGCACAATATAAAGCATACATCAGAGATACCCAAATCTACCCAGGTCATTGGCATACACCGTCATGCACACCCAAGACGGTGTCATGGACACAACATCCATAATAAAAAGATAAAAAAATGTGTTATTGGCTTGATCATCCAATAAAACATTATTTTTCAAAGCAAAGCAATGGACAAGCAAGTACGTGTAACGTAGCGAGCAACTTATACACTTACAATTAACAAGGAGTTAATTATTTAAGCGTGCAAAAAAGTTGGCTAAAACTCTCGGCCTAACACCGCCGGTCACCACCTACCGCCGGTCCATGGCTACGCAATGGCTACCACCGGTCGGGACTTTTAAACCGCCGGTTCGGACGAAACCCAATGCCGGCGGACGAAACTCAAAACCGCCGGTCGGGACCTTTAAACCGCCGTCGATCAACACCAACCCTAACCCTACGACCGCCGGTCTCTGCTTGCCCCCTACGACCGCCGGTCTCGACTGCTTGACGACCGCCGGTCTCGACTGCTTGACGAACCGCCGGTCTGTGCCGGTCTGCGTGAACTAGGAAAGCCTGCATGAATGTGACCGCCGGTTCTGCATGAATGGTGACCGCCGGTCTGCATGAATGGTAATCGCCGGTCTCGCTTGATCGCCGGTCTGTACCGCCTGCCCTTCGATCACTTTGCGCAACTTGTACCGCCGGTCCAACTAAACCGGCAGCCGGTCAAACCCTAAATTGACCGCCGGTTCCCAACGAACCCTAAGATCGAAATCAAATGACCGCCGGTCTTAGGCTTCTGACAGCCGGTTAACGATCGTCTGCGGACCGCAACAAACCTCACATAAAGTGTTGAAGCTCTCCCTGTTTTGCGATAATAAAGAAGCTCTGTAGATCATCGAATTAAACCTAACCTTGCGGACCGGTGTGCGGATTGCACGAACCGCCGGTCGTTACCTCCGCCGGTCAAGGACAGCCGGTCATAGTTAGGAGTCGAACAAAAAACCGGTCAAGGACAGCCGGTCATGGTCAAGGACAGCCGGTCAAGAGCAGCCCAAAAAAAAAAAAAAAAAAAAAAAAAGCGAAAAACCGGAAGAAGACTTACTTGATAGTTACGACTTGCAAATCGACTTTTTGGCAAATCCTAACTCGGGGGCATGATGAGGTTAGTAGGAATTACCTATGTATATATAGGCTAATTCCCCAAAACCTAAATAATGATAAAGTCATGACCGCCTGTCAAAGTCATGACCGCCTGTCAAAGTCATGACCGCCTGTCAAAGTCATGACCGCCTGTCAAAGTCATGCTCGCCTGTCAAAGTCATGCTCGCCTGTCAAAGTCATGCTCGCCTGTCAAAGTCATGACTGCCTGTCAAAGTCATGCCCGCCTGTCAAAGTCATGACCGCCTGTCAAAGTCATGACCGCCTGTCAAAGTCATGCTCGCCTGTCAAAGTCATGCTCGCCTGTCAAAGTCATGCTCGCCTGTCAAAGTCATGCTCGCCTGTCAAAGTCATGCTCGCCTGTCAAAGTCATGACTGCCTGTCAAAGTCATGCCCGCCTGTCAAAGTCATGACCGCCTGTCAAAGTCATGAACGCCTGTCAAAGTCATGACTGCCTGTCAAAGTCATGCTCGCCTGTCAAAGTCATGACCGCCTGTCAAAGTCATGAACGCCTGTCAAGTTATCAGGTCAGGTCATCACCGCCTGTCAGGATGGTCAGCGTGTGTCTTATTGGCCGTCATAATGGCGCTTCATGACTGCTTTATTGCAAGGCGTTACACGATCATTGACGTTGTCATAATGGCGCTTCATGACTGCTTTATTACAGTCATAATGGGCCAACGTTCCATGTACCTGGCCATATAAATACCTGGCCTAACTCATTGTCAAGGATATACTCAGACAGATAAAAGAAGCCTAAAACACAGAGATAACATACTCTCACTTTCACCTTCGCACTCAACCTCGATCACCCTAGGTTCGCCAAGAGCTTGTTGGGTTTGCACTGTGATCATCCAGGAGATTCAAGGTTGACGTCGCCTGGTCTTTGTGTTTGACAATCGTTGTTCGAACATGCAATATACTATTTATTTTTTCTTATATCATCTATTGATTTTGACGTTTGTCTTAATCAAGTGATCATACACATAAATATACACAAATCATAAACATCAATATCATTTCTTTTATAATTTTTAACTCTAGAATAAATCAAAAGGTTAAAACTGGAATGCAAATCAATTATTTCAAATAATAACAAAACAAAATAGGATATCAATTTAACATAATTTCGTTTGTATTTTATTGGGTCGCAATAATTTATTATGTGACACATAAAATATCTTCTTTCCATAAATATTTGTTAAATGATTGAGTATAGTAATCTTTAGCCAAACCGTAGTACCGTACTACCAAACTCGATAAATGCGCCGTCTCATCAGTACGGATCTGTACGGAAAAAGTATAAACTGGTCTGGCCGGTTCCCGGTTAACGCAATTGATACCATCTCCACGCGCATCTCATTTTCATCCTCCACGCAGATTGATACCATCTCCATGTTCTCATTTGTTTCCTTTCCTTTATTTTGTTCTTTGTTTTGGTCTAGCTCCTTGCTAGTTTTTGTTTTTCAATGCATGCTGTTAAAAAAAAAAAAAAAAAAACTTGCCGTGTGTCCCACCTACTTTTGATCCACATATAAAAACGGACCAATGGTTGCGCTTTGGTAATTAAACGTCTCTAATTTCATATCCAGTTTCATTAAACGAGTATTAAATTAAGAATAAAAGTAGTGGATTCTGGTCGGCCGCTTCGTTGAAAACGTGTCCCGCCCATTCAAGCCTTCCGCTGAATGCGTACCCCCTTCTCTTTTTGCATGGTTTGGTCGCCAGCTGGATTGAATGGGGTGAAGATTGGTGGTGTTTGATTTGATCACCAACAAGTGTTTGATTATAGAGGAAGTTGAGGTGGCAAGGGTACGTGACTTAGGTCACCTGGAGGTTGGAGTCACCATTACTACTAGGGGCAATTTCTAACCGACCCAATATTGACATTAAAATAAATAAGTTCGGGTTAATGTAAGTAAGTTTCAGGTCAATTTTGAGTTGACTCAACTGTCCCGTTTATTAATTGGGTTAGGTTTGGTTGATGATAAGTAGAAATATTTAGTATGAATCAATGTAATTACTCTATAAAAATTGAAAGTTTACTAACTTTTTAATCTATATTATAAGGGAATTAATTTTCACACCACAGTTTTTTATATATCTACCACTCTGTACAAGTATTTATGTAAAGTATACAAACATATAAATCAATTAATATGATATATGGATTAAAAGATATTGTGGTGTAAAAATCACCTTCTATATATTTTAAAGGGTTATTGTCAACAAACCATATTATCAAATTTGACTTTTTTAATTATTCTATTTACAAGGCCTTGTGGGTCGACATGAATCAATCACCAGGGTTTAAACTCCAAAAATTCTTTTATCCTAGGTTTGTACATCATTGTAGTTTTTTATAGTATATTTAAACAACAAAAGTTATATTTACTGAACTTATAGATAAATATTTATCTTACCATTGGATATGGTATGCAATAACAATTAAGTTGCATGAGTTTGACTTATTTTCTAAGTAAATATCACCAAATACTCAGTAGAAAATTTAAAAATACCTATGACAATGATTAAATTATGTAAATCACGATAAATGCTTAACCACCTTAAGAGTCCGTCATTGATGGAAATACCGATTTTGAATTTATTTATTGGGTTTTGATAATGACAGCCCTTAGGACTGTCATTAACAATGGATAAGATATGCATTGAGCAGTTTGGATTTTGATTGGTGGAGGAGATTGAATGTTGCTAGAAAGAAGGAAGATAATTTGACTAATGAAATTTAAGGGGATAAATTATAAATATTATCCATTATTAGTGACAGTCCTAAGGGTTGTTATTATCAAAATTTTTATTTGTTTTATAAAAAGTAGAAACTTTGAATGTGCGTTGGCATTCACTCTATATGTTGCGCGTGTAGAAAAGAACAACAAAAAGAAGCTTGCCTATTAATGGAAGGAAGTAAAAGAATCACATATACATACACGCCTCTTGTACGTACATATATTTCTCATTTCGTACCATGTTCATCTCCACCATCATCTAATTTTGACTTTTGGTTGAATCAGTTTTCTCTTCTTCAACTGATCTCTGTTTTCAGTATCTCACTAAATCAACAATCCTTCAATGGAAGGAGCTACACAGCGACACAGAGCTACGCTTGAGGTAGTTGCACTTTCCCTAATTTGCAGTGTTTCGTTGGTCTTCGCCGGCGATATTGTTCATCAGGACGATATAGCACCTAAGAGACCTGGATGTGATAACAATTTCGTTCTGGTACACTTCAATTTCAGCTCAATTTTAAATTATTTCCATTATCGTTATTATTTTACTCTCTGCTCATGAAATTTCTATATATATGTAGGTTTTTCATTTTTGTACGCAAACAGATTGATTGTCAATTACATTTATTTTAAATATTTTATGTTAATATCTGCAACTTGATTTTAGAATCTAATTTCTTGTCAGTTTGCTAGACTAGAATTTGTGGTTTTAAGGATCGATTTATAATTCCTTTTTTTGTTGCATTGGAGTTCGATTGAAATTGAAATCTGTTAATTATATGGTTATAATTTCCGTTTCATGTATTTCTCCTAATGTATTCGGATAATAAGACTGAAAATTGTTAACCTGTTAACCATGATTCAGATTGAAAAGTGGAACTTTAGTTGATCTAGGTTATTTTGGTAAAGTGTCTAGATGCTGTATGCAATATTGATCTGTTATATAACAGGTAAAAGTTCCTACTTGGATTGGTAATAATGAGGAAGAAGAGTTTGTAGGTGTTGGTGCACGATTTGGTCCTACTTTGGAATCAAAGGAGAAGGATGCTAATAAAAGCAGAGTTTCTCTTGCAGATCCTCCTGACTGTTGTAGTACACCTAAAAACAAGGTTCACTTTTCTTTTTAGTTTTTATTCCTCAGTGTGTGTCCATATATAATATAGATATAGATATGTATATATATATATATATAGTCTGATACATGTGAGTGAAGGTATTTGAGTTTGCTACTTATATCAGAACTCAGCATTCGGAGGTGTTATTGTCTGTAGCTTACGGGTGAAGTTATCCTGGTGCATCGAGGCAATTGCAGTTTTACATACAAGGCTCTTGTTGCTGAAGCTGCAGGTGCTTCAGCAATCCTTATTATTAACAACCAAACAGGTACTTCATTTAACACACATTTTTCTCATCTTTTTATAAAATAATGCTCAATTTTTTATTAACACATTTCTTATTATTTAGAAGCTATAACATGATTTATCCATCCTTCTACAGAACTCTTCAAAATGGTGTGTGAAGAAGATGAGCGTGATGTGCATATTAATATCCCTGCAGTTATGCTCCCACAAGATGCTGGTGCGAGCTTGAAAGAAGATCTCCAAAACAAATTAGATGGCATGTTCACTTTTACCTAATCGTTCGTTTTTTTTTTTTTTTAAATTTTTATTGATTTTTTTTTTTTTTCAGTTTATGTGCAGCTATACTCCCCAAAACGCCCACTGGTTGATGTTGCAGAGGTGTTTTTGTGGCTTATGGCTGTCGGTACCATATTATGTGCATCTTACTGGTCTGCCTGGAGTGCTCGGGAAGCAGCTATCGAGCAAGACAAAATATTGAAGGTCATTTTCATTTTTAAGCTTATGATTTGAATGTGTTTATTATTACAAGTGTAAATTACAGAAATTGTTCATGTGGTCTTTTAAATTCTACCATTGTGTACCTGTACTTTTTGTTTCATTTTTTTGTCCCTGTGGAAAATGACCAAAATGCCCTGACATGTTTGGGCAACTTAACGGCCCAATTTAGACGGATAGACAAAGATAGGAAAAATCGGAAACCACAGGGACAAAAAACGAAGAAAAAAAAATAGGGACAAAATCGTAGAATTCGGAAGACCACAGAGACAATTTTTGTAATTTTATAATTTACACTTATTACAAATAACCAACCCTTACAAAAGTATTTTTTTCTTCCAGGATGCTTCGGATGAATACTTGACTACAGAATCTTCTAGATTCAGTGGTGTGGTGGACATTAACACAACATCTGCGGTTCTTTTTGTTGTGATTGCATCATGTTTCTTGGTTATGCTTTACAAGCTGATGTCATACTGGTTTATTGAGGTTCTGGTTGTCCTCTTTGCCATTGGAGGTGCTGAGGTGTGTTTTCTCTCACATAATAAATAATTTACATTTTACTGAAGGATGATATTTGACTCTTTATCATTTTTCAGGGTCTGCAAACTTGTTTAGTGGCTTTATTATCATGGTATGCAAAATTCTTAACTTTTTTTCATGTAACTATAAAGCTGTTACATGGCTCACATTTTGGCGGTTGAATTTTTCAGTTTCAGATGTTTTGAACATGCTTCTGGAACATTCATCAAGGTTCCATTTTTAGGAGGTGTGTCTTATTTGACTCTTGGTGTTTCTCCATTCTGCATAGCATTTGCAGTTGTATGGGCTGTTTATCGCAGAATTTCGTTTGCTTGGATCGGTCAAGATATTCTTGTAAGATTATTATTTTTTATATAATCAATTTTAGCCTTCTATATAAAATTTATGAAAAATGACTGAAATTAAGATTCTCATTTTCTCCCCCTTAAATCAGGGTATTGCACTGATAATCACAGTAATCCAGATAATACGAGTGCCTAACCTTAAGGTACTTACCTAAATCCATTATAATTGACCTGAAAATACTATGTCTATTTTGTGTTTTTTCCAAGAGTAAATTACATAATTGAGCTGAAAAGATTGTGTCTATTTCAACTCTGACTTTTTTTAATTACATGGATAGTCTCGAATTTTGGAACTTGTAACATCAAAGGTCCCTAATTTTGAAATTTTTAGCATTACGGTCCCTAAAAACTTAATTAGGGACCATCCATGTGATTAAGAAAAGTCTAGTGACAAAATCTATTATTTCATACAAACTACAAGGGGGCTATTTATGTAATTTACTCTCTTTTTTCAACTTTGATTTTTTTCCTTCAAATTAGGTGGGAACGGTTCTCCTGAGCTGTGCATTCTTGTACGACATTTTCTGGGTATTTGTTTCCAAATGGTGGTTTCATGAAAGCGTAATGATAATGGTGAGGTTTTATGGCTGCTGAACTGCCATTAAAATTTTAAATATTTCTGCATTATTTATGACTGTTTGTTTTTGTGAATATTATAGGTTGCTCGTGGGGATAAAAGTGGAGAAGATGGCATCCCGATGCTACTGAAAATCCCACGAATGTTTGATCCTTGGGGCGGTTATAGCATCATTGGATTTGGTGATATTATATTACCAGGGCTATTGGTAGCCTTTTCTTTAAGGTTTTTCCTTTAAATAGGCGGGTCGGGTCGGGTGGGACAGTTGGGGTCAAAATGGGTCATTTTTAATACGGGTTAAAACAAGTTGGGTTGACCCACAAACATTTTAGTTCCTTTAATTGGACTTCATTTTTGTTGACTTTTAGGTATGACTGGTTATCAAACAAGACTCTGAGAGCTGGATATTTCTTATGGGCAATGCTTGCTTATGGATTAGGTATTTGTTTATATTTTTTATTAATATTTAATTAATTGATAGCTCTACTTTTGGTTCTGCAGGTCTTCTAATCACATACCTAGCCCTAAACTTAATGGACGGACATGGTCAACCCGCTTTGCTTTACATTGTTCCATTCACAGTCGGTAACAGAACGGTCAACCTTCAAAAAGTCAACTTGAAACTCTGTTTGAATTTTGCAGGGACATTATTGGTATTGGGAAAGAAAAGAGGCGATTTAAGACACCTGTGGTCAATAGGAGAACCGGACCGGATTTGCCCTCATGTCCAACTTCAACCTTCAGAACAATAAAATAATGTTCAGAAAGAATATAGTTAGATTGAGAAAGAATATAGTTAGATTAGAAGACTTTGAAATGATTATCATTGCGATTAGTTCCTCGATCTCTTTCGTATATTCATACACCAACAACCTAATATGTTTCCACTACTATCTAATTTAACCCGCCGGTGTGCTCAACTATAGTAATGGTTACTTTATCTTAGATCCGATAATGTGTTTTCAAACAACCACAAGTTCAAAACCCTGGTAATTGGACCGTTACTGATAGGTCAATTTGATTTCTTTTCGTATGTATCATCCTCTTCCCCTACTGATAAATTCATGTCACCGTGTCTTCCTTCCCTCATTTTAGTTTTTCCCACATCACTGACAATTTTTTCAATAAAATACACATCTTAATGTTTATTATTATATTAAAATCTATAAAAAGAAAAATATTTTTGTATAACACGTAAAAAGAAAAATATTTTTTGGGAGGGGAGAAGGTGATTGGAATAGAGATCGAGGACAAACAGAGCTACCGGATTTGTGAAGGAGGCTGGCGATTTGGTTGTTAAATTAAAGAAGGTTGTGATTATGAAGGAATTCGGTGACGAGTAAACTAATCACGATTTCATGTCCATTTGCAAGGTTATTAGGTAAGTCCAATATACTTACATTTTATGTATGATTATTGAGTTATAAAGAATATCAAATTACATTGTAGTAGATTCTTAGCATTCACTTAAACATCGAGATACATGATTAGCTTATGGAAAAGGATTAACCATACTAAAATGTAATCACTATGATTTAAAAGAAATCATGAAAGTTAATATTGCAAGCAAGGAAGTACAAAATACTGTTAGATTATAACTCATCTTTCTCATTATCATTAATTGAGGGATGAATGCATCCTTGTTATTGTCTCTATAATCATTGGCATGAATTTCTGCAAAAAACATCATCGAATGAAGGATCTCCTGCTCTTCGGAATAATCGATCCCCAATCTTAATCTCATATGCCTCAGGTTGGCTTAGTATAAATTCTTTCAACTGAACAATCAAAACAAAAATTAGCCAGTGAAGAAGAATAATAAAAAAAAAATGGTGGAAAAATATATTGATCACTATGAGTATTGTTTCATGGTTTTCAAAAAAATGATTAATATGGTGATTTGTTCATAATTTGTTAACAATAGCATCATTATTAGAAATGTTCTTTTAATATTTAATATATTTTTATAACAAAATATGCAGGTGAATGTGCAATTAAATTGATTCATAAACAGAGACATATAATTTCAGTTGCTATTTGGAACGAACCTCTGGGGTGTCTTGGCCATTTTCCAGAGTGAACATGATTGTGCTCACATCAACACCCATAAATTTCACCTCTATGGCTCCTGTTCTTGCAATTTTGCTCCATTTCTTTGCAATATCTGTTATCATATCCTGCAATTTATGATCCAACTTTCAGTTAAGCTCAACAAATGAGACCTTTTAACTCAATGCATTGCTAAAAGGACCCAACAAAACTAATAAAGAATTTGAACCAAAAATCCAAGACCTAAAATCTACATTGCTGGGAAGAAAATGTTGACCATAAATTTGTGCTATAGGTTGCTTTGATTGCACGGTTCAAGTAAGCAATACATAGTGAAACACATATAATGGCAGCATATTTTCACTAATTTTGACTGAAATTTTGATTCGAGACTTTTAGATCTATAACCTAGCCAGTGATTAATGATCACATGAAGAGCTGCATTTTGACGTTAAAATCTGATCAATTTTTCTAGATAAGATCTGAAATACTTGTAAATGATATGAAATGTTAATATCAGTTTCTAACAACATATTTGAATTAACGAATTTAATCTTAAAGTTAATTAACTGTAAGGGAAAACTTGTAGTTTGTTAATTCTCAATCAGAAAAAGAATTAAGTTACCGTAGTTCGCTTAATGCCTAATCGAAGCTTAACGAAACCAAACGACGGTCCGTATTGCCGTTTCATCATCTCATCCTGCATCTGAGCTAAATCGATCTCCGAGAAATCCGACGGCGGCGGATCAAATGAATCCTCCGCTTTCTTCTTCTTCTGTCCCCATTCCTTCCATGCCTCATCGTCCACTACATCATCTAGCTCATCAGGGATTCGCGCTCTTTTGGAATATAATTTCCAACTGTAAACATTCTTCTTTACGTGCGCACCTCTTGCGCATATTAGCACTTCACAAGATATGGATAATCCATACTTAAAAATAACATAAAAATTAAGGGTATCACGTGTGAAGAAAATCATGTACGAAGTATGTTAAAAATAACATTTTAACGATTATACTTCCTCCGTATCAAAATAAGTGACACACTTTCCTTTTTGGGGTGTATCAAAATAAGTGACACACTTTGAAAACTTTCATTTTTGGTAAAAATAGTGGGACTCATACCCACTAACTATCCACTTTAATAAAGTGAAATCACCCTTATACCCTTACTTTTACTTTTAAAACTCATTAATATCACTTTATTCAAGAAAAGTGGGACCCATTCTCAACTAACTATGTACTTTAATCTATTTTAACCTCTACTTCAATCTTTTACCTCAAAAAATGTGTAAGCCAATTTGTGTCACTTATTTTGATACGGAGGAAGTATGAGAAATGTTAATTTTTTCTATTTATAGACCTATAATTTTGATGATAACACAAGTGTTAAAATCTAAAGAATTAGTAATTTGACACATATAAAAATTAAAAATAAGTATAAATATGAATATGAATAGGATTAAAAGCTAAAAAAAACCATTACTCATCTCAAATGATTGTTAAAGCGCCAAACAGTTAATTTGAGGATGTATTTTTCTAAAAGATATATTCTCCCTTTTACGTTGGAGATAGAAATATGTTTTCCTATGATATTAACCGGCATCCGACCTTAGCTCAGTTGGTAGTTTGTTATTGCTGATATCCTTAGGTCGCTGGTTCGAATCCGGCAGGTCGGACTTTGTTTTTTATTCTTTTTCACTGTTTATAGCAAGTAAACTAGCTCTAAAAAAAATGTCAAAATGAGTAAATTCATACATAACTTAACATAACATTTTAGTAATTTGATCTACAGTCACTATACAACCAATAAACACTTGTAATAAAAAAAATTACGCATGGTTCCTATTAGACGTAAAATTGTATATCACCAACAAGAAGTGAACGAAACCAGATGAAATTAACAGTGGGATTGGGATTTCCTTTTTCATCCCTTCCTATAAATTTAACTACAAATTGTTCTTTTTTCTTAACACAGATTTAACGACATGATTAATAGGGTTGACTAAGGGTCAACGGCCCCCACTGCCATGTCATCATCTCCCGAGTCATATTCGTCTTCACTCATCGCTTGATTTCTCCTCTGGTAGGGCACCCACATCTTCTGCTTTGGCATACTTTTCACGGTACTCTATCAAATGTACAAGCTCCAATGCATGGGTACAAATCATTATAGCACGGGATACTAAAAAAAAGCAGAATCATATACCTTTGACCCGTAGTTCATAAGAAGATTTATCACGCATCAAAAGAGCTGCAGCCTCTCCATTCAAAGGATCAGAAGCATTTGGGTACAACAAAAGTTGCGGAAGGAACACATTAACCAAGTCTATAACCAAATAAATCATGTCGGTTAAATGTCTATAATACCCTTCAACAATAACCAATATTCACATATAAGACTAGAAAATGTTTTGTATTACCAAACATAGGGCTCCACGTTTGGTTTATCACATCCAAGCAAACCGAACCAGACCTGAAAAATCAAGCAATATGTAATCATCATGAATCCAATCATATTGTTTCAAAAACGAATTCAAGATCACTCACATTTCATCGACATTTGGATGGTAAATTTTGTTAATGAATCCAATGGATGGAGATTTATAAGGATAAGCATCTGGAAGCTCAACCTTTAGCTTCCACACACCTCCATGGTGCACATAATCCATAATCAAATTTCCGAAATTTGAACATAAGGAACGAACCAAGAATCGATAAAATTGTTTCGGCTAGACCAGAACGAACCGATTTTGCATGAAAATTAGTTACGGACAGGTATATATTGGTTCAGTTTGATTCGGTTATCGGTCCAGTTGCACATGGACTATATACATATATATGTGGCCCATATATCTAGCTAAATTACAAGAAACACCCACAAAAGCTTACATCATAGAAAGCAAAAAGCAGATGAAAAAGGAAAGGAACCCAATTCACTTTTTTAGAAAATACGAAAAATTATGTACAACAATACCCACTAAATAACTTACTGTCAGCAGGTCCATGTAAATGCACATAAAATTCTTGCATCCCATCATTCAGCATCTCCACTTTGTAATCACTCATCATCCTAGTTTTTATCATAATCAGTTGAAAAATTAATTAATTAATTAAATAAACTGAGATAAGATTAAAAAGGACCGAAATAGGTATCCATGAGATATGAAACTAATTTGTAGAACTGATAACATCGAAGAACTTTCAACTTCATCAAGTCCATCTCTCTGCGTTTGCTTGGAGAAGACATAGTTTTTTTTTTTTTTTTGGGTAAATAATGCGAGTTCTTCGGTGAGAGAGATAAGAAAGGAGAGATATATTGAAATGGGGTTGCACAATTAAAACTTATTGAAACAGAGGACACCCCCTTTGTGCTAAAGGCCATAAAAGTCTCAGTTTAAAAACAAATGAAAATAATAAAAAAAAATATTTATGTTTCTAATTATTTAACCAATACAAAATATTCATATGAAACAATAAAATTAGAAAAATAAATTAATAGAATATATTTCTCAGCAAAAATCAATAAAATTGTTCAAATTAGAGATGAAACTATGTTTTTTATTTTGATTATTTATTTATCTATTTTGACCAATTACTATGATTTATAGTGTACCGATATTAAACATTGCATATTTTGTTTCTATAAATGAAACTATTAAATATAACGGTTCTAAAAAATTGTTGTCGTTTTCCCGTTCAAATAAATAGATAGGAAAAACCTTACTTTGAACTATTAATAGGGTTTATTTGAATACCCACCGTATTATATTAATACTTAATTACTCGGAGATATACAATATTACAATTAGTCAATTATAAAAGCTATTGTATAATTTAAAATCACATCTTGATGTGGACTTGCCACCATTGGAAGGTGGTGGGATATAAAACGTATTGTATTTTAGTTGGATTGATACAAACATGGATGAACTCATCCACTTTGATTAATTGCTCTATTGAATATATACTAGCATAGTATATATGAAATATATCATTATATTATTATCTTGTATTTTTATTATTTTGAGTTGTATATTTTTCAAATTTTTTAGCTTCATATTATATACTCATATGTGGTTACATAATATTTAAACTTATCAATTTTATTATTCAGATAGATTTTAAATCGTTGTTTTTTAATACAATTTATTTTGAATTGCTTTTAGTTTTGTATTTAGTATTTGACCATTAGAAATTTAAAATGAATTGAATTGTCATAATCGTTTATAGAAGAAGTAGTTGTTAATAGGGTAAAGACGTAATTTTAATCAGGCCAAAATCCATATTAGTACACTTAACATGATCGGTCTGGGCATGAGCCATCAGGGCAATCCAGTTAATTTTGGATCTTGACTCACTTAAATCGGCATGTGTCCCTCACGTGACTTTTATTCCGCTCAAAATCAAAAATTTATATAATCACGTTACTAAGAAAACCCTCAGCTTTCCTATCGACATTCATCAAACCCTAGGTACGAACAAGCGAGACAAAGTGATTCCAGATATACTATTCGTTCTATGTCTGATACAGACAACAACATTTATAAGTAATATTGGTACAAAAAAGAAGTACGTAAAAACTTTGAATAATGATCATGCAGTGGCGGACTCAGAAAAAAATTTGAGGGGTTGCACAATTTTTTATACATACTATATAAAAACATAAAAGAAATTGGAAAGTACGATTTCATTACATGTATCAAAAAAATATAAATTACATTCTAAAGTTGACATCTTCGTTCTTTCATTTTCTGAAAACGACTGATTACACTTTTAATTGTAGCATCTACTAGAAACGAAATAAATAAGGAGTAATGGACTTTACTTAATTTTTTTATTGAACTTTAATTATATTTTTCTTCAACTATCTTTCTAACAAATACTTATATAGAATATAATATTATTATTTTTTCTACTACATAAGAATATTCATTGCATTTTTTTCTTAGGGGTGTCACATACATTAAAAAGAACAAAATTAACACTAATTCGAAAAGTTTAAGGGGTTGTCCGGGCAACCCCGTGCAGACGTGCACCATACTAGGTCCATCCCTGTGATCATGTATATTTTTGTTATCACCTCAAATGAATAGTATACTTAGTATCTTGTAAAGCATATAGTAGTATTAAAAATCATAGATATGTATAACTTTTAAAAAATGTAATCTTGCCTAACCCTTTTGACCCGAAACTGGTTCAACTTCTTCCAGAAGACGTACGGAGAAGAGACTAAGGTGGTGTTTGTTTTTTGACAAAAAGTCTTTTTAAGGTCTTATGTCTGTAGGCGGGAATACATTTCAGGAAAAGACTGTTTGTTTTTTGGAAGTCAGAAGAGCAAGAAAAGTCTTTTTGAGATCTTCTTGGAGAAGACTTGAACCATACTCTTTCAAGTTTGGAAGACATTTTACTTAAACTTTAAAAACAAGTTTATCCACCACAAGACCACTACCACCCCCACTACCACCCCCGTCGCCACCACCACCTACCGCTGCCGCCGCCACCACCTACCGCCGCCACCGCCGCCTACTACCATCACCAATCGCCGCCACCACCTACTACCACCACCAATCGCCACCTCCACCACCACCACCACCACCACCACCTACGGCCGTCACCACCACCACCACCACCACCTACTACCACCATCAACCGCCGCCACTAACCGCCACCACCCACCTCCACCACCACCACCACCTATCACACACTACCACCACTACTACATACCACCCACTTTCACCCACCGCCGCCACGAACCGCCGCCGCCACCTACCACAACCGCCTCACCACCACCACCAATGATGACACTAAATATTTTTTTATCAGCCTGCAGACATTAAAAAACAAACAGTCTTTTTCT
Source organism: Calendula officinalis (assembly GCA_963853835.1). NCBI lineage: Eukaryota > Viridiplantae > Streptophyta > Magnoliopsida > Asterales > Asteraceae > Calendula > Calendula officinalis. The sequence goes on along the minus strand of OY970830.1, from coordinate 2,869,525 downwards.
TATGCACTGCAGATGTTTGGTCCACATCATCTCTGCAGATGTGGTCCGCAGACCGCAGACCTTTTACCTCTTAAAAAACAAACAGCACCTAAAGGTGTCTTTTTCAACAAAGTCATATGATGCATGAACATGTATTAAGAATATATATATATTTTTTAACCTTTAATTGGAAAATATACAAAAGTCATAAGATTTGAAAAATATAACCCGAGAAGAGTTATATATTTTTTAACCATTCACATTGCCCCTTCAATCTATTTTGGGAAGGTTACTTTGACTTAAGCAAAAAAAAAAAACTATGGTTTGAGATTATGAGTTATATTAATAAATTTATTGATATGTGAATATGTATTATATACATATGATTATATAAGACACGTTTATTTTATTCAAATATGATTATTCTGAATATTTAGCTGATAATATATATTACAATCTCTAAAAAAAATCAACTAAATGGAAGCAGTTAATATAATCATTGGAAAGTTTCAGACCTTTGAAATTAATGTTAGCAATCCATTGTTGAATGTTCATTAAAGGAACTATTTAAAAAAATTCAAACACTTTTGACAATTTAATCCCCATGTTTAAACCTTACTGGCACCTCGTCGACATGAATGAATAACTATTACAGATTGTAGTAGATCTATATACTAAACGTATCCTGTAACACGATTGGTTCGTGAAACCATCCTACATATATTGGCATGAACATATATTTTAATGAAGTCTTATAATCGGAAAATATCTAGAACTGTATCAATTTTGACCAAAGGATAAAAATGGAGATCAATTGATGCCCTGATCGATGGACATGTAAGCAACTGATCGAGGGAAGTTGAAGGCCTAATTAGGACACGTGGAAAAGGACCCGATAAATTAGGATTATTAAAAGTGTATTTTAGAATGCTGTCAACGGCAACTTTGGTTTGGCGTCGGTTTGGAGAAGTTGATGGCACGAGGCCGTTGGTTGAAAATTCAGTAAAGCGACGAAGAAAGCGACTAGAGGGTGTAGCTGGTTTTATTTTGAGTGTGTATTTCATAATGTGTAGGACTCAAAAATATTAAGGTGAAAGTGCATCGTTAGTATGGATATCTCCGCTGATATGTGATATGTTGTTACGTTGAGATCAAACTAAAATTTCAGTTTATGTCAATATTAGAAGAGATATTAGAGGGATAGAGGGAAGGGAAATTGAGAAGAAAGTTCGTTGTCTTGATTAAACCTTAACATAATATAACGAGGTAATAAATTTTATAAATTATTCATAGGTAAATAAGTCTGAGTTTAATCCAATTTTTTAAGACCATAAGCGGAGAATAACAAGCAAAATTTGTTAAAAAGTAAAAAAATGATAACAACATGCAATAGAAGTATAGAACAAGTTTTACTAGTCAAAGTTTGACACCCACCCCGTGAGAATATATCATATATCTGACGTCACGGTTTGCGAACCCTTCATCAGCTGTGACGTTAGCAAATCTTTCCGGTTGTCGTCTTTCCATCACAACACCGCTCTATATATACCCCAACGCCCCAATAGATTCTACACAATTTCTTTATCGCTCACATTTTGCATTTTAAAACTTGTCTCACGCACACATATTTCACGACACATATTGCCGATGGGGAGTTCACCGGAAACGGAGCATCCTGTGAAGGCTTTGGGATACGCCGCTAGAGACCCTTCCGGCGTACTCTCACCATTTAACTTCTCTCGGAGGTATAATTAATTCATAATTTGTTTCTTCATGTTTATTTAGATTGTAATTCTTTAGTTTTATTTATTCACAATAAGCGTTTACTACTCATTTATAATCATTAGCAGTAAATGAAGCTAGCTTAAACTAAGATATTGTGTAAATCAATTACAAGGATAAGGATTACAAACAATTGCTTAAAATACAATTCTTATAATTAAGCTAAAGTGAATCTAATTGGTTTATAGAATATTTTAATTTAGGCTAGTTTGATTTACCACTAATAATAATCTACTAACTTGGGCAAAAATGCTACAATGAATAAGTTATGAGATCTTTATCATTTATATATGAAAAATTATCTTAGCCACAAGTTAGAAAAATCCATTTAACTATTAGCTATCTAAGGATGTTTTTGGCAAACTTAATATATATATATATATATATATATATATATATATATATATATATATTAATTTTAAATAAGCTCCTAAAATCCCGTAAATATTAAGCTTCTGAAACGAATGTTTCAAAAAAAAAAAAAAACTCCCAAGTCCAACACGTAGCTTCAGTTTGCATTGCTATACATATCCTAATTGATTAATCGGTTTACCTATAGTTTTATTGCGAAAAATATTTGTACATAGTTTCTTGTTTTTTTTAACTTTCATGTTATATGTGCTATGTACGATCATCATATGGATTATGTGATTTTGATATATCAGAAGATAGTAGAGATTTTAGAGGTTATATTCAATTTGTTACACTATTGAACAACACATATATATTCACATCTATACAAATTATATGTCACACATGTTCCAAATGTGACTTTATCGCACAATCTCTTGGTTAATGGACACATACCAATAGACTAAAGACCATTTGGTACATTTTCATGAACCTAGTTATGTATTCTATGGAAGTTCTTTTTAACAGCAATACTAATATACTTTTAAATACCACATATATACACAATGAGATTTGAACTCCTGAATATAAGGATGAAGGGCAACATACCATACAACTGCCCTTTGGTATTTGTGTGGAAGTTCTAACTTCTAATTTAAGTATACTTTTAAGGACATATTCATGAAATTAGTTATGTTGGCTCAGGCCGGGTTATTGTTGAGTTCATGTGGATTACTCTATAAGATTTAGGTAAACAATGTGACGAAATAAATGCCCAAACTTTTGTGTACGTCGTTGGATTAATGATAATTAATTTTCGATTTGTGATGAACGATCGATGATTGCAGGGAGACAGGAGATGAAGACGTGAGGTTCAAAGTGTTGTATTGTGGGGTTTGTCACTCTGATCTTCACACTGTCAAGAATGATTGGCATAATGCCGTGTATCCTGTGATCCCCGGGTAATCCTCCATTCATTATGTTACTTTTAATTATAACTAGTGATAAATTATTATAATGATTGTTAATGAATCGTGTATATCATTGATATTCTTTCCTTTTTGTTTTTCCTAATTAAGATTACAGGCATACATTATTTTTTGACGTGAAAAGAAAGCAACACACACGAAAGTGAAAACACATGCTTATAGAAAAGATTAATATTTCTAAATGATTAAAGTTATAATATGTTGCCTTTTATAGGTGATTCCCTTTTTGATAAGTTTCACGATATTTCTAAATTAAAAATTGAGGGATAAAACATCAAATTAAACAGTTAGCAAACACGTGAATTTATGGTATCCCAAATTTCATGTGATTTGCAAGAAAATACAAACAACATGAATTTCAGGATACCACAATTTCACACACATCTGACAGAATCTTGAATTTCAAAAGTAAAACATGAATCTTGAAGCTAATAATATTTCATCCATTTTACCGAAAAGTTCAGCACATAGTTATGTTCCTTTTCTTGTTTTGAGTAGTATAACTTATTAGTACATAACTAATTAAGCTGCTTCACTTCATTGTAGCCATGAGATTGTTGGTGTAGTTACTGAGGTCGGCAGCAAGGTCAAAAAAGTCAAAGTTGGAGACAAAGTCGGGGTTGGTTGTTTGGTTGGATCATGCGGTTCATGCGATCAATGTAGCACCGATCAAGAACAATACTGCCCACAATTAGTGTTCACATACAATGCATATTCTGAGGTAACTTATGGCGGTTATTCCGACCACATGGTTGTCAATGAACACTTCATCATCTCATGGCCCGAAAACCTTCCACTTGATGGTGGTGCACCGTTGTTATGTGCTGGAATCACTGTTTATAGCCCAATAAGATATTATGGGCTTGATAAGCCCGGAATGCACGTTGGTCTGGTTGGTCTTGGTGGGTTGGGTCATGTGGCCGTTAAGTTTCTTAAAGCTTTTGGTGTTAAGGTTACTGTGATTAGTACTAATCCCAACAAAAAAGAAGAAGCCATTAGTAAACTTGGCGCTGATGCGTTCTTGGTCAGCCGTGATCAAGCCCAGATGGAGGTAACATTCCTAAATCATTTTATTTAAAATAATTGTTATTTTGATAGTAGCACTTTAGTAATTTATTTAACTTTAAAGAAAGTGACGAAAAGTGACCACTACCGTATATGGCCTGTAAATTCTTAAGCACCTTTCTAGTTTGTGCTTATTTGGACCGTTGGGCATGTTGTTTGACTTATGTGCCTAAACAAAACAAAAAAAAAAAAGCCAAAATTGACCAAGTTATGTCCAAATTCGTTGGTTCTAACTTCTAGTCAAACATATGACTTCTCTGGCTATGGGTGTTTGGAATTATTTATTAGATATAAGTGATATGTTTTGAAAATTGATAATTAGCTGTGATTTTGAACAATAGTATTTGGATTTAATTATGTTGTTTGAGATTGCAGTAATTATATAATTAATTTTTTTTTTGGAAATCTAATCATTTATTTAGTTAATAAGTAAAATGAAAATAATCAGTTTTCAAAACGCAATACGCATATCCCTACCTGCTTTTCCATAACTTTGTTTTGGATGCCCTAAAATGCAAATAATTGAAAATTTCATACTTTTGTCAGACACTCATTTTAGATTATTTTTGTTTTTCAAAACGCATTAAGCAGATAACTATAATAGCTACCAGTGATCCATTTAGAAACCATTATTTATGGTCAAATAAATTGATATTTTATAATAACTCAATTTGTATAACTATTTCAACTGTTTGTATATAGGCTGCTGTGAGTACTATGGATGGTATTCTCGACACAGTTTCTGCTGAACATCCACTCGTGCCTTTGATTAGCATCTTAAAGCCTAACGGGAAATTGATTTTGGTTGGTGGTCCACCCAAGCCACATGAATTGCCAGCTTTCCCTTTACTAGTTGGTAAGAATATGCTAATTATCCTAAATGCATTTATATTATAGATAATGAAATAAATATTACTAGGTGACTTATAAAGTCAAACTCTATGATTGAAATCTAAAAAGTCAACTTTCTGGTAGTAACATAGATTTGTGATGGCAGGGAGGAAAATGGTGGGAGGAAGTTTGATTGGAGGAATGAAAGAGACACAAGAGATGATTGATTTTGCAGGAAAACACAATATCACTGCATCAATTGAGGTCATCCCCATTGACTATATCAATACTGCAATGGACCGTCTTCATAAATCTGATGTCCGTTATCGCTTTGTTATTGACATTGGTAACACATTGAAAGCCGAATGATTTAATATCTTTCATCTCCGGAAAAAACTCATCATTATCGTATACACTAAAGTTTGTAGTCGTTTCTATACGTGTGTATTTTTTTATATTAATTACGCAAAATAAATAGGTTAAGTTCATGCGAGATACACGTGATTAGCCGATGTTTTTCCATATAATTTTAATTTGGTAATGTGTTACTATAACATTAGCAATATATTATGAGATGTTGTAAGTTTAAGAATGTCATTTGTTGTAATAAATTTAATGAGAGTTATTATATATTATGTCATGATACTTAGGGGTGTTCGTTTGGACGGTTTGGTTTTATCCGAACCAAATAGGTGAAACCAAATAAAGTCCGGTTTTTAAAAGTTCAAACCGAACCGTCCAAACTAATTCGAAAACCAAACCGATCCGAACCAAATAACAATTTGGTTGGTTTGGTTTTATCCGTTTGGTTTTCCTTCAAATTTTCAAAATACTACAAAAGTATATAACATAAATAATATTAAGTTCGATATGTAAAATTTCAAAATGATAAACTACTTTGTACATAAAATCAAGTCTAATTCGTAGCTTGTGACATTTACAATCATATATGCAAAAATGTTGACATCCACTTTATCAAAAACTCCAAAAAGATTGGTACATCACCAACATACAATATAAAATGGAACAAATGTTAATATATAAATCAATTTACAATAAGAAATGTAAAGAAAATGAGTATCATAATTGCTTACAATGGAAACCAACAAGTGTTAGTATATAAATCAATTTACTACATATTACTATTCGGTTTTTTTGGACAATCCGGTTTTTACTACGGAAACCAAATCCAATCCGAAATCCAAACTATTATTTTGGTTCAAGTCCGAACCGATCCAAAAAACCAAAAAACCAATCCAAATAGTCCGATCCAAAATGTCCAATTGGACAATCCGGTTATATCCGAATAGTGAACACCCCTAATGATACTAAGTTGGTATATGTTGATTGTGGAATCTATATTTCGTAATTTACTTATAAGTCACCTTATAGTAAACTTGTCTAAAACTTTATATATTTTTCATGTCGTATCACTTTATTAGCTCACGAACTTTTAACTTTATAAACTTATCTCTACTTTTCACAAACTTATTAAAGTTGTATAAAAGAATATTCATAATCATGGATCTCTTCACTCCAGATAAGCATAAAACGCAAACTCATTGAATTTCCATGTATACGGAAATGACATATTTTTATATGGCTAATAACTCAATATTTGTATTCATTTTTCCATTTCGACATTTCGTAAGAGAGAACATTTTTTCCTTAAAATATTTTACCCTTTAAAAGCAAATAATGTGCTATTGCCTTGGCTTTAAGATTAAGCATCTAATAGCTAATGAATTATTGATCAAGACACTTTGGGGTCTTTAACATTCGTAAACCATCTTATAAATGAAGTAAATAAAGTTACCAACTCTTGGTTATATCTTAAGGGTTTTTCTAACGTATGCCCAGGGGCATACATTAGAAAAACCCATATCTTAAAACGCATTATTGTATATATTATACCGTACAGCCCCTTAATGCAATCTAGTGTGGGCCCCTTTATGTATTTTGACTATGATGTGGCAACCACAATTTCATATGTTGAAGTGGCATGTAAGAATCTCCAAAATCACCAACTTCGAATTTGACTTCATTAATCACTAACTGGTTGTTTAGCTACTATATGTTGCTTAAATCATAGAGTTCTCCAATTATAATAATTAGCCATATTTAACATATGAGTCATGTGATATATCCTCTAAAATGATGTAGCGTGGTTGTTTATGTGACATCTGATGTGTCAATATCAACAACAATTTTGATATAGTCCACATGATCCATATCGAGTAGCTTTATATATCAAATGATATAAATAACATAACGGCTTTTATGCTCTCAATGTCCTTGGCTCAATAATACCAAAGAGTTTATAGTCTAACAGTAAAATGTGTTATAAGGTGTTTTTCATTGACCAGCGGGCTTCGAGTCCGCTGTGCATAATATGATATAAATTTAGGAGTAGTTTAGAGCATGTATATGTTCTATTGTTAAAAAATGTAGGTATGATAAGATTGGCTTATGAGTCAATGGAAGCGTCTCAGATAGTCAAATGAATTGACTCGTTCTGAAAATGATCCAGAGTCCAGACCAGTTTACAATTCCTTGCAAACTATCTCACGCTTGACCAATTGAAATAGCCACCTCCTATATTTAGGTTACCTTTTTATAGTTAGTATCTGAATTGTCATCGATGCTAGAAAATCGGATAATAGTTGATATTCTGACAAGTTTGAGGGTTTTGAGCCTATTATTTCAAAATATGAGAGTCCTTTGCAATAAAACAATATTTGGGGGCTCTTTACCCAATGTTTTGATGACTGGGTTGTATGACTTGTATCGTCCGGTTAAACTGTTAGAACCGGAAAAATGGTATGGTGTCTGTTGGATATAGCCGGTTAATATGCAAGATGTGAGCCGGATTAGTTTTGACCTAACCGGGTTGAATCGGGCCCAATAAACCGGATTGGGGCGGATATTTTAATTTTTTTAAGTTTTAACCTGATGTTATATTATACTATATCCGTATCAAAATAAGTGATACACTTTCGAATTAGAGGTGAATCAAAATAAGTGATACACTTATGTATGTCGTGAAATGCTTTAACTTAATGCAACATTCATGAACATTCTTTCTTTCTTTATCATCTTTTCAAGATTGATTATATTCACAATCAGTAGTATTCTGAATTTCGATTACTTATAAAATTCATCATAATTAACTTATCATAAATAATGACTAATTTTGTAATCTGGTTCACCTGGCATTCTGGCAAGGTCAACCAATTTGACCATTTTTAAAACATCGACCGGTCCAATTCAAAATCCGGATTTTATAACATTACTTTTACCCTAACTTTATGAACAAAATATGATAAGTTTAAGTACATCTTTGGCTTTTTTGCCATTTCTATTTATTTATCGCCTTAAAAAAAACAAGACAGTTAAAAGTTGATTAATTTAAAAAGAATTAACATGTGTGACCCAGAATACATAATATTCAGAACACTTATTAAGTTATGTCATTCAATACCATATTTTCATTCAATACCATTAGATAAAGAAAACGATTTTTGCTTGTTCTAGTTGGTATGTGTCAATGATATTTTCATTCAATACCATTTAATAAACTTGTTTGACTAGTATTCAACTTGCCAAAACTTTAATAACAGTATGATAGATTCACTTAATATATTCATTTTTTTTTTGTTAACAACGAGACTTGAACCCATGAACTATAAGTTATGGGCAACATCTCACATCATTCTCCAATACCAAAGAACTACAAGCCTTGAGTTTTTGCGGAACCGAAAAATATAATATAGAAAATTAGTAGTTATTCATATCATATGACAATCATCATACGATCTCCTGATGGATGCATCCGATTTGATTCACTAATGGTGAATATGAAATTATGGATGAACTAAATGGATGATTGGTGGATATGAATATAGATGTTGAATGGATGAATTGCAGCTAAATAGATATCTATATGGATGCCGAAAATGTTAATAGATATTAATATAGATATAGATATAGCCTCTTTCGAACTATATCCGATTCTTTATTTTTCATTCAAATGGTATTCCTGTTTATAACGAGTTCCCTCGGAGTGGTCGATGTTTATTTGTGATTTACGTGACTTGACAATTATTATTGTCATTATCATTTTTAGACTTTCCACCGATTAGACTTTCCACCGACTATGTGGTAAATATTTTTCTTGAAAATAATCGAACCTGTAACTCGTATTGCAATCCATAATCTACCGGCTTGTAACATATGATGTCAATTATCTAAAATAATTCTAGAAATTTCAACAAATAAACGGGTGGTCGTTGGTACGTAATAAATGACGCGCAAGTTAGCGGCACCCACCATTACATAAAAATCAAAGTCTTCGCATTTAGCCTATACGTTATCACCCCTCCCCGCCATTTCTCTCTCGCACATACAGCATGTACGGTGGCCGGAAAGACAGCTCCGGCATGCGCACACCTGACCGTTTTAGTTATCCTCCTTCCCCGTCACCGAGCTCCTATTCTACTAACTCAACAAAATCCTCGTCGGAGAAGTCAACTTCTAGCCGGAGCCGAGTTAAAGGCGTTGCGAGATCCGTCGCCGGAGTTTTCGTCGCTTGTTTCACTCCACCAGAGGAGGAGACGAATCATCAAAGCTCCTCCGCATTTGGTGGTTCTGATGCATTTACCTCAACATCAGGTAATTGAGCATTCTCCGTTTCTTAAACTCAACACGAAGCAGCGCTTTTAACGAATAATTTAAGTAAAATCGTTTTTTGAGCACGGATTTGACGAGATCTGATGCAATTATGCTATGATCACTTGTAATTCTTATAATACAATTTGTATGATTCGATTTCGCACTCATTGTCAAACATGAACAATTGTTTGATTTCATTAACGAATTGGTTGATTTCACAGATGTTTCGGGGGCCTCTGATTCTACTGAAGGCAAAAAACGAGGCACAGCTCGAGGTATATACGCAACCCGAAACGATTCAACTCACATGAGAGAGCCCGGAAGTACAAAATTCACCATGGATGAAATCCACAAAGCAACAAAGACCTTCTCACCGGTTCTTAAAGTTGGTCAAGGCGGATTCGGGACTGTCTACAAAGGTCAACTTCAAGATGGAACCCTAGTTGCCGTGAAACGTGCCAAAAAGGTCAGATTATATTCATACTGTTTGTAGCTTATCAAATTACGCTAAATTAAGCATAAGATCCCCAAATTTGTAGCGATTTTGATTCATTTTGTGCAGAGTATGTATGACAAGAATCTAGGAGGCGAATTCCAGAGTGAAATACAGGCGTTATCAAAGGTGGAGCATTTGAATCTTGTAAAGTGTTACGGGTATTTGCATCATGGAGATGAAAGAATCATTGTTGTCGAATACGTTCCTAATGGGACACTTCGAGAACATTTAGAATGTAAGTTAGTATTTCTTAAAATTCATATTTTGGTTAACATTTTGATTATTGTAGTTTTGAATCAATTAATGAGTAGTAAATTACAAAAAAATGGTCAACGTCTCTCAATTAACAACTGTAATGCAGGTTTCAATGGCAATGTTCTTAGTCTTGCCTCTCGTTTGGATATTGCTATAGATGTAGCACACGCTATTACCTACCTACACACTTATACAGGTGCTCCTTTTCTTAAACCGTTTATTTTGTGTTAAACCGTAACAGATTAATGTATGAGTTTAGAGATTAATAAATATAATTATAAGATACATAAGTTTTTGCAAACAAATATTTATCATCTGCCCTAGTAGCTCAGTTGGTTAGAGCCCCTTTTTAATAGCATGTGATGTTGCAATTACTTTCTGAAATAACAAGTGTGTTGGCTGAAAATTAAGCCTTGCTAATTTAGGAAGGTCTCAAATACATACATTATATATAGTAAAGATAAAGATAAAGATATTGATTGTTATATTTTATTTGATGCAGACCACCCTATAATCCATAGGGACATCAAGTCTTCAAATATCCTACTAACTGAAAAACTACGGGCCAAGGTTTCTGACTTTGGTTTTGCACGGTTAGCAGCCGATGCAGAATCGGGTCAAACCCATGTCTCGACTCAAGTCAAAGGGACTGCAGGCTACTTAGATCCTGAATACCTTAGGACTTACCAACTTACAGAAAAAAGTGATGTTTATTCATTCGGTATATTGCTTGTAGAGCTAGTTACCGGTAGGAGACCTATTGAAGCAAAAAGGGAACTTAAAGAACGTGTAACGGCTAAATGGGTACGTACTCAAAAAGACTAAAATACCCTTTTTCGATACTAGGGTTTTCAAAATGTATATTGTGTTTAATAACAGGCGATGAAGAAGTTTACGGATGGTTTTGCAATTTCGGTGTTGGATCCAAAACTAGAGAAATCGGGTGCAAACGGTTTTGCTCTTGAGAAGATTCTAGAACTTGCTTTACAATGTGTTGCATCTCATCGACAAAACAGACCGATTATGAGGAGATGTGCTGAGATCTTGTGGAACATTCGAAAGGACTACAAAGACTTGTTGGTTTGATATGGTGTTGTTTTGAATTTGTGGGCCCCATTGTTTATATCGTGATCGACACAGGAAAATGACATAAAAATATGATATTTTTGTGAAGGATTGATTGAGGTGTAACAAATAAAAAGATTGTGGTTTGAATTGGTGTTTATTAGTTTACCATTTCAACAAATGCAAATTTAAAAGGAAAAATATAGATTGTTTAGGTTTGTATATTTGGTAAGAGGACAGCTTTTGTACATATAGTCATTGTTATAAACAGTTGTATTTTATATTGGATTTAATAAGTTTCTTGTTCTACGTTTTATTAAATAGTCAATGACTGCATTCAAAGGTACTTCTTATATCAGATTTTGAAAGTTCAACGTTTACATTAATGTTATAACTTACATCATACAACATTATCCCAATGAAAACATACAAATTATAAATGATCATTAATACATCTATATGATATTTTAACATTCAAATTTTGAATTGAACCTTAAAAATGTTTTTTAGTTGCTTAGATCACTTTCATCCGTGACGCAATCTGACATTAACGTTGTGTTCCCGAGTTTAAATTAAGAGAGAAGAGAAGAGATTTGAGAAGATAATTAATTTTTATCGTGTTCCAGAGTTTGTTATTAAAAGAAGAGAAAAGAAGATGAGGGAAATTTTTTGTCATTATTTCTTTCCTAATCTTCCTCCCAAAAGTGGGAAGATTTGGAGAGAAATGAAGTTACAATTAATGGGAAATAGTTGTATTTACTAAATTATCCCTCATATTTCCTAATTAATTTACTTTTTAAGGATAAAACTGTAAATTTAATAATTTTCTTCCTTTCTTTCCAACTCGGGAACACACAAAAATATTATTTTCCTTCCTTTTCTTTCCGACTCGGAAACACGAAGAAGAACATTATTTTCTTTCATAAATTCCTTCCTTTATCTTCTTTTCCTTAACTTTCTTTTCTTTTATTTCATTTAAAAACTTGAGAACACAGTGTAAGTTTTGTCAAATTAATATCATGTCAGCTGACATACTCATTTCATCAACAACTAATCTTTTCAGTTTTTTTAGATCTTAACATTATAAAATACCAACATAATTTTTTTTAGTCAAATACTCTACTAAATTACCCTTGGCCTCACTATTTTTCTTGCCCAATCATCGCTTGACCGATGAAAAAACCGATGATCCTAAACCACAGGCCATGCCATCTGTTGCGGTAAAACCTTTTGCAATCGACCAACCACTCGCAATGGGATCACAACCAAGCAGCCAATATCGAAGTTTTTCGATTTCTCTACTCTGTATCCTCCAACCTTCTCCGACACGGCGGCACAGGCATGGCGTTTCCCTACATGGAAGCAGTAGTCGGTATATGTTCATCCACTATTCCTTCTCACTATGCTCACTCACTTTCTCTATTTATGGGCTGATTTTCAGAAATCACGTGTTTCATTTCATTATTTAGGGTTTTACGATTACTGCTACGACCTTAACACCAAAATCTATTCGACTATCTGTCTTCGGATGTCAGATATCTTGCTTGTAATGTTGGAGTAATTGCTAGGGTTTATCATTTCGTACTAAATTATGGAGGATTTAGTGCCTCTGTTCTGTTGTATGAGAGATTTAACTTTGCTTGTACAAATTGAGGACTAATAGATGATTAAACATAAAAACAACTTCTAATCTCAAGGAATTGAAGTTCATCGTAGCGTTATACTTCGAGAGTGTAGTAATTAGTACCGCTGCTACTCATATGTTAATGGCAGTTTAAATTTCAGGTTTCTTATGATTTCTGTATTGTTGTTGGCGACTTATTTCCTAATTATTAGCTAATAGCTGCTACAATTTTGTTTGTTTTGAAATCTGGAGGCTTTTTAACCTCCTTTGTGCAACTATTAAGTACGAAGTATATGATATGGTTGAAATGAAATGCCTCTAACAACCGTTACAATTGATTACCAGGATTCATGATACTGATTTACATCTTTGAGACATATCTTAATTTGAGACAACATGCTGTTCTTAAGTTGCAAATGATATTGATGTTTTTAAACACGTTCAACCCCGTCAATATCACCTATTTTGAGTACGTTTTGTGAGTAAAAGTATGTGATATTACTCAATATAGTGTTGGTTTTGTATTTCAGGTGGTACGTTAGAAATGAGGCCGGAAAAGACGAAAAAGAGAACAAAAAAAAAAAAAAAGAATTTGCAAGAATGGGAGTTCGCGCTGCGAGCTTGGCCGCGAACTCCTCACGATCGAGGGTCCAAGTCTCTGTTTGATTCTCACGATCGGGAACCCGAGTTCACGATCTCGAACTTCCCTTGTCAAGGGTTCGCGACGCGAACTTATGAAGTTCGCGACGCGAACGTCACGGCCAGAAAAAAGGTTAAAACGCAGAATCAGGTCAATGGGGGCAGTTATCTTTTACATTGTGCGTTTTTGGGCAGTTAGAGGACGATTTTGAGAGCAATTCTTCAAGGGTTTCACCAATTATACAAGCAATTATTGATTTCTTATCATTTGGGAACAATTTTATGGTTGTAATTCAACTCTTAAACTCTTGTTTTATGATTTCTAGCATGTCTATGTGCTAGTAATCTTCATATTTGCTATGTTTGGATGATTCTAGGTTTAAGTATGGTTCAATTTTAGGGTTATGTTTATGTTTAAACAAATTGTTGATGTTTAATTACTCTTTTAGTTTAATCTATGAATTTTCGTTTCTTTATCGTTGGTAATTGATTTAATTAGGTCTTGACAACACTTGATTGATTGATTATTTCCCCAACTTTTCACTTGTGACCTAGTTGGTAATTCACTAGAAATAGGGATTAGAGACAAGATTCCAATAAGTTAGATTAAACAAGAAGTTCAACCCTAGTAATGAAAATTCTAGGTTAGAAGACTTTGGTAATCCAAGTCGGTAATTTCAACAAGTAGGAGTGTGATTAATTATAACTCTTGAGAGAAGAAATTCCTATTAGTTGTAATTAGTTTATTAAATGGGATTGAGAGAAATCTAATACTGTGACTTCTAGAACATTAGACTAACCGGTGCTTAATAACCATACTTAGAACTAGATGAATCCAGACATAGTGAATATCTCTTAATTATCAAATCAACGTCCATCATACATTCGTGTTGACTTAAATTCTATGTTTACAAATTACAAAAATCAAACCATGTTTACAAAAACTTTCTTAATTAATTCTTTGACTTTCAGTTGCTGGATTACATAATCTATTCCCTGAGGATTCGACAACCCGAAATACTTGCCTAACCTATATTACCCACGATTAGGTATACTTGCCTATGAATGTGGTAGTCTAGATTAGTAATATTTAGGAGACATAATTTTATAACTAGATCTTGCACATCAGCAAACCCTTCCCAAAATTTTAAAACGGGTAAGTCAAGAGAAATTTGAAAAAGCTAGAGCTTATAGTATTGATAAAAGGTAATTTCATTCTCTCAATTCTCAATAAATATATATATTTTCTTACAAGTTCATGCTCCTTATACTCATCGATTTCTGTTTTTGTGTTATTTATTTTCTAGTAAATTCCACTTCGTTCGTTCGTTTGTAACAATAGTGACGGACTCTGCAATTTTGCTCTTTCGTGTGTTGCCTTGGTTTTGGAAGGTGAGTAGTAACAGTATATAATTGTAGTTTTTAACAACTTTTTAATCATATTTTTCTTAAAAATTGTAACAGAAATCAGGTGATATTTTGGAATCCACTGGTGTTGATGCAGATAGTGAAATATATCTTACACTTGCATTCCTTGCTGGTGTTATGATTTGGTCTCAAATCACAGACTTGCCCTTTTCTCTCTACTCCACTTTTGTAATTGAGGAGCGCCATGGTTGTAACAAGGTTTTAAACAACATTGACTTTTTATTATTTATATATTTGACCTTCTGGTTTATGTTAGTTATTATGTTGGTAACACATGTTATTTATGGTTACAGCAAACATTTTTGCTGTTCATTACAGACATGATTAAGGGAATGATATTGGCTGTTATTATAGGACCACCAATTGTGGCTGTTATCATTCTGATCATACATGTACTAGAATTTTTTTTTTATATATTTCTTATGATTATGTTGGTAGCTAAATTCCATTTTTATTTCTTGCAGAAAAGTGGGCCCTATCTGGCTATCTATCTTTGGGGATTTATGTTTGTTTTCACTCTTGTCATGATGCCGATTTCCCCTGTTTTAACAAGTTCACACCAGTAAGTATTCTAACTCCAATCTTTTATATTTTATATTTATAATAATTTTTTATTATTATGAAAAATAGCTACCAGAAGGCGAACTTAGGACAAAAATTGAGACCCTTGCTTCTTCTCTCAATTTCCCTTTAAAGAAGTTGTTTGTTGTGGATGGATCTACAAGGTCAAGCCATAGCAATGTGAGCCACTAATTATTATATTATAATATTAATAAATTAAATTAAATTAAATTAAATTAAATTAAGTAATCAAGAAATAAATACTGATTTCTGATATCGAGATAACTTTTTGTTGCTATCCAGGCATACCTGGAAAACAAGCAAATTGTTCTTTACGATACTTTGATTCAGCAGGTATTATATTTATAAACATATTTGCTTATGAATGTTGTAAATATAGGAATTTTAAATATTTATAAAATGTGAAATGTTATTTTTAATTGTAGTGCAAAAATGTGGAAGAAGTAGTTGCTGTGATTGCTCATGAACTTGGTCACTGGAAGCTGAACCACACAATGTACTCCTTCATTGCTGTTCAGGTGTGCTATAATTTTCTCATTTTAATGGCAGCTTATAAATAGTTGCAATTGTTGACTTTGAGGAAGTATGCAGTTGACTTTGATAAGATGTGCAGGTTCTTACACTTTGGCATTTTGGAGGTTACACACTTGTAAAGAACTCAAAAGACCTATTCCTTAGCTTTGGATTTGATACTCAACCCGTTCTCATTGGCCTCATATTATTTCACGTGAAATAAATAAAAATAATATCTATTATCAAATTTAGACATTATTATAATCATGTTTAATTTCATTGCAGCTCACTATAATTCCTATCCGACATCTTGTAAGCTTTGGCCTTAATCTCTTCAGGCGTGCTTGTGAGTTTCAGGTACCTTTTTAATTTCCATATTTCAGATGCTTTTATTTGATATATTCTTTTATCTAATTTTTTATTATTATTATTTTATTAATTTCTAGGCCGATGCTTTTGCAAAGAAGCTTGGTTACTACAGACCACTTCGAGCTGTACTAGTTAAGCTTCATGTATTATTATTTTTTTTCTTATAATTTTAGAAAAAAAATGTTTATGGATTTATAGGAGGATAATTTTTTTGATTTGAACACGGATCCATGGTACTCTGCATATAACTATTCTCACCCTCCTGTGGCTGAAAGGTTAGCAGCCTTAGGGGATGTTTGTTTTTTCAGTCATTAAGTTCTGTCTGGAAAAAGTGTCTGTCTGGATATATTATGTCTGTCTGGATAAATTAGTGTGCTCGTTTGTTTTTCATGCTGAATGAATAGTCTAAATAATAAAATCTGACATTTTTTCAATTTCTGATGTTTCATTATTGTAAAGAAAACATATTAAAATGATATATAATTTTAAAATAGAACTTTCTGATAATAAAAAAAATATTGATATATAAATAATAAAGTTAAAATTTAAAATAAAAATTTATTTAAAATAATAACATTATAAACTAAACACTTTTTTAATCATACCATATAAAACATGAAATTATAATTAATATAAATTTCATAAATATAAAAAAGAAAAAAAAAAGTTATGACTTAATGGGGAAAGCATCATCTCATGGCTTTTTCGGTTAAGTCGTGCTGTCTGGATTAAGTCATAAACAAACAAACTCCTTATGACTTTTCACATATAGGTTTTTCTCCATTAAGTCGATTAAGTTAAAATCAAACACCACCTTAGATGCAGCTGATAAGAAGGCTGATTAACAACACTACATGAAGGATTACTATTTAAATAGTAACTTTTTAGTATTTATAAAAAAACGTTACATTTCGGTTTTAGTTTTAGACGAGAAAATTGTCGGGGATTATTAGTCAAAGTCACGTATTGAATAAAGTTCCTGGAATAGTTAGTTTTTCTTTTCAAGTATTCTAGTCGTTCCTATTCATATTTTGGTTAACAAATTGTGAACAAGATGAAAGCAAACAGATGAGAGAACATTTAGAATGTAAGTTATTAGTTACTCGTAATATTCGTATTTAGGTTAACAAATTGATTATTGAATCAATTAATGAGTAAATTACAAAAAAATGGTCAACGTCTCTCAATTAACAACTGTAATGCAGGTTTCAATGGCAATGTTCTTAGTCTCGCCTCTCGTTTGGATATCGCTATAGATGTAGCAAACAATTTTGCTCTCGAGAAGATTCTAGAACTTGCTTTACCATGTGTTGCATCTCATCGGCAAAACAGACCGATTATTAGGAGATGTGCTGAGATTTTGTGGAACATCCGAAAGGACTACAAAGACTTGTTGGTTTGATATGGTTTTGTTTTGAATTTGTGGGGCCCCCATTGTTGATCGACAATTCGACACAGGATAATATCATAAATATGATATTTTTGTGAAGGCTTGATTGAGGTGTAACAAATAAAAGAATTGTGGTTTGAATTGGTGTTTATTTGTTTACCATTTCAGCAAGTACAAATTTAAAAGGAAAAAAATAGATTGTTTAGGTTTGTATATTTGTTAAGAGGACAGCTTTTGTACATATAGTCATTGTTATAAACATCTGTATTTTATATTGGCTTTTATAAGTTTCTTATTTTTTGTTTATTATATAGTCAATGACTGCATCCAAAGTTAAGTCTTGTACTAGATTTTGAAAGTTCAACGTTTACATTTACATTATAACTTACATCTTACAACATTATCCCAATAAAAAAAAGACAAACTTATAAATAACAATTAATAATCTGTTAAAGATGTTTTAAAACTCAGATTTTAAATTGAGCCGACCAATAACTTAAAATGGCTGGACAAAAATGATACCAATGTAATCGTCTAACTATAGTTTGCGGTGGATATAATGATCGTGGTGCTGGCAGTAGTAATGGTGTTGGGTTAGTGGGCGGTGGTGCATAATGATAATGGGTGGTTATACGTGTTCTAGTCTTACATGATGCATCTTGCATGTTCAATATGGTTTCCGTATCAAGAAAAGGTTCGGTAAACACATAAACTATGAACAAAAAGATCTATATGTGCCTCAATATTTGATAACAAATATTTCAATACTCGCATTACAAATATTAATTAGATTGGAACTGAAATCAGCATAAGCACAAATCATACAATTAATTTGTAGTATTCTATGCATAAATAAAGGAGGTGATATCTACTCAACAAAAACTACTTTACTCAACACATTTGACAAGTCTTAGTAGACCCAAAACAAAATATTCAATCATGTGTTTAGAGTGACAAAACTAATTTATTATCGTAACTTTATCCTTTATGCGCGATATAAGCTTGAACTTTTCCTCAGCCTCAACTTGCTGACGCATATCAGATCCCTGAGCTCGGTCTAGATGAAACCTAAGTAATGCTTTTTTATAAGCTGCACGCACCTGTAATAGTCACACAAATGAGACGTTTGTTAGAAAATACTCACATTAATGTTTTCATCTCTTATCACTACTACAAAATGAGCCTAATGCAACCTTTTAGAAGCAACATTTTCAAATAAGTTGCATTTGATTACAAATTCACATTATTTAATATAAATGTTGCATTAGGGTATCATATGCAACCTTTTTATTAAAAGGTTGCATTAGTATAACTTAAAGGCAACTTTTATTTTAAAAGGTTGCATTTCTATAAGTTAAAGGCAACTTTGAATTAAAAATGTTACATTTCTATAACTTAAAGGTAACTTTTAATTAAAAGGTTGCATAAAGCATAATTTATTTAATATTTATGTTTTAAATTTAAAAAAGTTACAAATATAATTTTTTATCATTAAATAACAAAATTAATTTAATATAAAGTTATGATAGTATATAATATAAAAGAAACTTTTGTATATCTATAACTAAATTGAATTGATGATTAAACTTTCACATTTTATTAAATTATGTTTTGGAGGTAATTTGAAATTTTTAAAAATAAATTTAGATTATTTTGGAGGGTAACTAAAAATTAGGTCAAATTACCTTCTTTTCTCCTTAGCCACCATTGTTGTAAGGGACTTAAAAAGGTATCGTCATTTTTCATTGAGTCGTATAACGATCGATGCCCCTAGCCTTCTTCTTCAATCGGCTCTTCCTCAATCGATTGCTTCCATCTCAGGTATCTTTACACGTTTCGCCTTAACTGTAATCGTCTCCATCGCTATTTCTTCCCTTACCTATTAACGTCTCCATCGCAGGTAGAAGTTTCTGCAATCGATTGACACTAACTGCTGCCATCTGATTTTTGAACTGAATTTCGGTATGTTTCTTGACTGATGCTAGACTCGATAGTTTAATTTCGAACTTCAGTTGAACTTTCTGATTCAGTAACTCAAGCCCTAAATATGAATTTCGAAGTTTCTGATTTTTTTTAAACCTGTTTTTTAGGTTCGATCTTTAATTGAACCATAATTTTGAACTGCCATTGCTTGATTTCGAACCTAAACCTGATATTAGGATAAAAGTTGAACGTGATAGAACCTGCAGTTCTGATTTTGAACCTAAACCCGAAAATTAGTTCTTGATTTTGAACTTGTGATTTTTAGTCAATGTGTAAGAAAACTGGAATAACAAACATTAATTGAGATTGACTATTAATCTAATGTGTTAGTTTATTTTAGTAAAACATAATTAGGATACATATTGAGATTGACTATTACCTGTGTAAGAAAACTGGAATAACAAACATTAATTAGGTGAACCTAGGACAAAAATTGAGACCCTTGCTTCTTCTCTCAATTTCCCTTTAAAGAAGTTGTTTGTTGTGGATGGATCTACAAGGTCAAGCCATAGCAATGTGAGCCACTAATTATTATTATTATAATATTAATAAATTAAATTAAATTATCAAGAAATAAATACTGATTGAGTGATTTCTGATATCGAGATAACTTTTTGTTGCTATGCAGGCATACCTGGAAAACAAGCAAATTGTTCTTTACGATACTTTGATTCAGCAGGTATTATAAACTTATTTGCTTATGAATGGTGAAAATATAGGAATTTTAAATATTTATAAAATGCGAAATGTTATTTTTAATTGTAGTGCAAAAATGTTGAAGAAGTAGTTGCTGTGATTGCTCATGAACTTGGTCACTGGAAGTTAAACCACACAATGTACTCCTTCATTGCTGTTCAGGTGTGCTAAAATGTTGTACAATTTTCTCATTTTAATGGCTTATAAATAGTTGACTTTGAGGAAGTAAGTATGCAGTTGAGTTGACTTTGATAAGATTTGCAAGTTCTTACACTTTGGCACTTTGGAGGTTACACACTTGTAAAGAACTCAAAAGACCAATTCCTTAGCTTTGGATTTGATACTCAACCCGTTCTCATTGGCCTCATATTATTTCACGTGAACTAAATAAAAATAATATTTATTATCAAATTTAGAGTGCCGTATCGGTGGACGACGGAGGAGTAGACCCTAGGCATGCCCCCGCTATTGAAGAAATTAGCTCCGAAGGAACCGTTTCTGTTGATCCTTCTGAAAAGGACGTTGTTGTTGGGTTGAGTGCAGGTGAAATTAGCTCTCCAATTGCTTCTTTCGGCCTTGATTTTACCACCGAAGGCACGATGATACCTGACTCGCAAACCGAAGTCACTGCTCCCCCAAGGGTTCGCTCTATTACTGCCCTGACTTCTACTTCCAAAGGCCTCCGTAAGAAGAGGAGACGGGAGGATGTTTCGTCCTCACCGCAGAAGCAGTCTCGGACCTTACCAGAAGGTACAAAAAACCTTTCTTCCGCTTTCTTTATACTTATCTTATTTATTTATTTATTTATTTATTTATTTATTTATTATTTTTTTTTTTGACTCTTGGTTTTCGTTTAGTTTCAGCTGAACAGATTCCAACACCCCCACCACCGACATCTTTTGTTGCTCCTTCATTAGTCATTCCTACGGCTGCTTCCACAGGTGCCCCTTCCTCCACCTCTTCTGGGGGACCCGTTATTCATAGAAGGATGGGGCCTGCTCGACCAAGTTCTTCTGCCGTTGCTAGATTCAGCAGCCGATTGTTTAGTTCTATGGCTCAATCTGTGGCTCCTGAACAAGGTTCACTATCTCCCCATTCTGCTAAAAGTCAATCAAATATTCCTGCGTCTGCTTCTTTAGGTACAACCGACTTTCCTGATTGTTTTTTTTTTTTTTTTTTACATTTGATTGTCGTCATGAGTTTGTTTATCTATGCCATGCACTATAGGTTTTGCTCAGTTCGCCAGCTCTTCGGCGATTGTAACCACCACATTGGCCGTTGAGCCACCAAAGGATATCACCAAGAAGGCCACAGCAACCACATCCTCAACTCCTTTCGGTTTTACAACTGCTCCTGCTCCGAAACAGGTTATTATTTCTCAGGCTCCTTTTACAGGAGGAGCTATGGAGCTTGCTCCTGATGATGCTATTTTAAGGGCTAAGGCTGGTTTGTTGAGCACTATCGAGCTCTTGACTGATCTTCAAAATCAGAAGGCTCGTCAAGAACAAATTTCTCAGAATCAACATGCAGAGTTCACTCAGATGTCTAGCCTAATTAAGACTGCCAAGGATCTTTATGAAAAAGAGAAGTCTGAGAAAAAACATCTTGAAGGGTCCATGGCGCAGCTTACTGCAGAACGTGATGGGCTCACTCGTTCATTGAAGGATAGGGAGGAGGAGCTTTCTGAACTTAAAAATCAAAACCAATCTTCCGCCCTCCGAATTGCTGAACTAGAGGCTTCTCTGGTCGAGAAAGATTCCCAACTTATAGATGCTAACCGCCGCCTGGCCATGATGGAAACATGGAACAAGTGTTTGCATGAGGAGGTGCATGGTTGCCGAGAAGACATGCTGTGGGTTCTTCAGAAGGGATTCCCTGGGGCTTTCGAGACGTTGCTCTCTTCCGATGAGTTTGTTAATCGGAATACCGCCCTTCAGGAGGAAACTTTAAAGTTCGGTCGTTACCAGGGTTGCGTGGATACCCGAGAGGCGTATCCGGATCTTCTGGGTCATGCAAAGCTAGTGCATGATCACCCCGGAGCTCAAGAGAGCATTATGAACTTGTTCGAAAAACTGGTTGCCCCCGATTATGAGCTAATCCGTTCTTTTGAGAACGGTACCATGGATTTGGAGAACTTGCGTGTGCTTGCTGCTAAACTGCCCATTGGAACGGAGGGGGTGGGAGAGAGTTCGGCCCGTCCCACCTAGTTTATTTGATTATATTTGCTTAGGGTTACATTGTTTTTTGGTTTCTTATGCCCTGTGGCAATTATTGTAACCTCCTTTTGTATTGAACGCAATCGTATCGTCTTTTCTTTATGCTATGCTTATATGTATTTTGCCTTTGTTTTGCTTCGTTGCATTGTGAGTCCCGTATTGTTACTTGTTAAAGAGGCGTCCCTCGTTAAGGAAGTTACAAACAGGCGAACTCTTCGTCGTTTATTAGGGTTCCGGTTTTCGTCCGGACTTAGATTTATGGTACCTTCCGGTTACTCATATAAACCTTTCATAGCTATGATCATATGCATGCGAATTTGCTATATGTTTCGTTATTTATCGTTATATTCGTTTGTTATTTATGCAACTTATGCGACCGATATTTTATGACAAAATATTCTGCCCTTGGCAAGTTCATTCGATTCGTTTCTTACAAAATGTGTCTCTTAAGAGAGACCTTTAACACATCGACAATCTTAACTAGAAATGGAACCTTCGCAGGTTCCTCATGTTCCATGTTCGGGGAACTGAGCTTCCGTCCATTGCCTCTAATACGTACGAACCATTCATTCTTGCTTCTCTTATGCGATACGGACCTTCCCAATTTGGGCTCAGCTTGCCCGGCTTTACTTGCAAACTTGCTTCATTTTTCCGTAAAACTAGGTCTCCGACTCTACATGCCATGCCTCGAACCCTTTGATTGTAGTATTTTTCCGTTAATATCTTGTATGCTGCCTGACGAGTTGCTGCGTTTGCTCTACGTTCTTCGACCAAGTCCAGATTGTGCCTAAGAGCTTCTTCGTTGCCTTCTACGCATAAGTTGTTTACCCTTGAGGAGGTTAACATCGTTTCTAAGGGGATCATCGCTACCGTCCCGTACACGAGACTATATGGAGTTTCCCCCGTTGCACTCCTTGCTGTCGTCCGATACGCCCATAGAACACTTTGCAACTCATCTACCCATCCCCCTTTCGTCTGGCTCAAACGCTTCTTAATCCCCTTAACTATCGTTTTATTCGTGGCCTCCGTCTCGCCGTTTGCTTGAGGATGTGCGACGGACGTGAAGCTTTGACGGACGGACATTTTGGCACACCATTCCTTGAAAGGATTATTAGCGAACTGTTTTCCATTGTCACTGACAATTGTGTGGGGAAGACCAAACCTGCATATGATTTGCTGCCGTACGAACTTCACGATGTTAGAACCGGATATACACGCCAATGCTTTTGCCTCTACCCACTTCGTAAAATAATCCACCGCCACGACAAGGAACTGTACCCCTCCTGCTGCCTTTGGGAAAGGACCCACAATGTCGATTCCCCACTGGCAGAATGGCCATGGACTCGTAATGCTTACTAAGTTTGTCACCGGCATTCTGGGAACGTCCGAGTATATCTGGCATTGTCTACACTTCTTGACATATTCCTTCATGTCCGCCGACATGCTTGGCCAAAAATATCCTGACCGGAAGAGCTTCTGCGTAAGCGCTCTAGAGCCGGAATGCGAGCCACATAGACCTTCATGAATCTCCTTCATCGCCAAAGCCCCTTCCGCCTTGCTCAGATATTTAAACCACGGGGTTGAGTAGCCCTTCCTGTATAAGGTTTCCCCTTTAACCATGTACTTTCCCGCGTTGATTCGGATTTTCCGTGCCTCCTTCTTGTCTTCCGGTAGCGTCCCCTCCTGCAGGTATTTCCATATTCCATAGGTCCAACAGTTTTCCTCCGGACCTATCTGCATTGCCTCATCACGTCCTCCTTCGATACTTCTTTCCGCTAATATTTCTACTAGCACTTTTTTTGTCAAATGGGAGTATAACATGGATGCTAACTTGCTTAGAGCATCCGCCTCCTTGTTCTTTGTTCTGGGGACCTGAGTAATTTCGAACTCTTTGAACTCTCGGATCGCTTCCTTGGCCTTCGCTAAGTATTTCTTCATATGGACTTCCTTAGCTTCGTATAGCCCCTTAATTTGATTTACCACCAGCATTGAATCCGTGAAAGCTTTCATTTTACCAATTTCCAAGCTTTTTGCCAGACTAAGACCTGCCAACAATGCTTCATATTCGGCTTCATTGTTTGAGCATTTGAAGCCGAACCTTAAGGCATACGTTATCCTTTCGTCATTTGGACCCGTTAAGACTACTCCTGCCCCGCAACCCTCAACACTTGATGCTCCGTCTGTATACATGTTCCAGTATAAACTGGACGAAGCGTTTTTGGGCAAGGTTCCTGCACCCTCTGCCAAAGATACAATATCCTCTTCTGGCATTTCTACTAAAAAATCAGCTAACGCCTGACCCTTTATACTTTGCCTTGGCCGGAAGATGATATCGTGTTCTCCTAACTCGATCGCCCATTTTGTCAATCGTCCCGAACGCTCCGGTCGGAGCAGGATGGCGTGGCCGGGTTTTGATAGGCTGATTAGTTAGCACTGTTATTGTGTGTGCTTGGAAATACCTTTTTAAACGTCTAGCGGAGTATACTAAAGCCAATATCAATTTTTCGATCATTGAGTAATTCAGTTCCGCATTCTGTAGAGCACGACTAACGAAGTATACATGCATTTGCTTTAGTACTTTGTTCCTTTCTTTTCTTGTGCTTCAAACCTTAACTTTTCCGCACTTTCTTCTTCTTGCTTTAGTACTTTGTTCACCGTATTAATCATATCATCCGCCTTGACGAAATCCCTTTTTGATAGCTCGCGAAATAACTCGCCCTCCCTTAACCCGTACGTGAAGGCAGCGATAATGAGTGAATCCTCCCGCACCGGCATCTTCCGGCTCTGCTCATTGAATCTTTTGAAGTAGGATTTGTTGGATTCCCCTTCACGCTGTCTGCACGCCATTATGGATTGAGAACGTTGCTAGTATTTCTTTTGCTGGATGAAACTGTGGCAGAACTGTGCAACTAGCTCCTCGAAATTAGCTATACTTCTCCGTGGAAGGCTAGACAGCCAATATCGTGCGGAACCTTCTAACGTCCCAGCGAAGTACAAACACCACAACCTGGGATCCATAGGGATCATCCTTACAGCCCACCGGAAGCTTGCTACATGATCATCTGGATCACCCGTTCCGTCATAGGACTTGACTCGTGGCCCTTTGAGGCCCTTCGGAATGGTCATCTCGTTTATGTCGTCCACGAAGGGAGACCGGACGCTTCGAGTGACGGAGGAATGATGTGGTGGGGTTTCACTTCTTCCTCGGGCTTGGCTCCTTGTCTCTATTCTTCTTCGAGGCCTTTCCTCCGTTGTTCGGGCGGAAGGGGTCTCGTCCTTATAAGCGCTTCCCGTGGTAGGGTCGGCAGACTCTTCTTCACTCGAGTAGGTTAGTGTTCTTACAACTTCGACTGCTCGTTCTCCATCTCTTCTTTCCCTTCGATTCTTCTCCGCATCCCTCAACTTTCGAAATTTACAAAAGAGCCTGAACTCCTCCAGGTCCTCCTTCGTTGGTTCGCCTCCTCTAGCCCCCGAAGGAGGGGGGCATACGGTAGTGTCAATCAGCGTCGAGGTGGAAGGTGTCAATCAGCGATTCCCTCCTTATGTCGCAGATTCGAAGACCATTTTGTTCTAGGTCCCACGGATGGCGCCAAATGTTGCGTCCTGATTCGTGAGCTTCGGTCCGGATGATCTAAACCTGCTTAGCACCTGAAACCAAGAGCAATCCTAAGTCAAAGGCCCTCCGGAAAAGGTTTCCGGGAGGACACTCCGATGCTCAAGTAAGTCAAATATGGTCGACGTAAGGTCGTATGTAAGTGTAAGTGAAGATTGTAGGTGAGAGTAATAAATGAGATCCTCCCTGCCTTGGAGCTCCCCACCTATTTATGGACCCATCGCTTTTGAGCGGGAAACGCTATGAACCCCCAAGAGCGGGAAATCGAGATATTACCTTCAGTCCATAAGGCGTATTGTCCTGCGGTCCGTTGTAAGTAGGCGACTCATAACCGTCGGATAATGTTCCTGGTCATTGTCAAGCCTTACCCTCATTTAATGTTAGCATGGCTCGAGGTTGCTTTCCCTCAAAACCCGGCCACGCCTTGCTGCTGGCCTTGGGACTTGGAATATAATGATGGTAACGTTGCGCGGCCGTTCCCGGTTCGTGTACGAACAATATGTTCGTCATTCATCCATCCGGGCGTCCGGTCGTCCGTACCTAGGATGGTCCGTACCATACCTCATTAGACATTATTATAATCATGTTTAATTTCATTGCAGCTCACTATAATTGCTATCCGACATCTTGTAAGCTTTGGCCTTAATCTCCTCAGGCGTGCTTGTGAGTTTCAGGTACCTTTTTAATTTCCATATTTCAGATGCTTTTATTTTATATCTAATTTTTTATTACTATTTTTTTTTTTAATTTCTAGGCCAATGCTTTTGGAAAGAAGCTTGGTTATTCCAAACCACTTCGAGTTGTACTAGTTAAGCTTCAGGTATTATTATTTTTTTTCTTATAATTTTTTTTTAAAAAATTGTTTATGAATTTATAGGAGGAGAATTTTTCGTCAATGAACACGGATCCATGGTACTCTGCATATAACTATTCTCACCCTCCTTTGGTTGAAAGGTTAGCAGCCATAGATGCAGCTGATAAGAAGGCTGATTAACAACGATACACATACTTTACAACACTACATGAAGGATTACTATTTAAATAGTAACTTTTTTCTATATTTAAAAAAAGAAACGTTACATTTCGGTTTTAGTTTTAAAAAAAAGACGTCACATTGTAGAAAACCGTCTATACATAATTTTGGTAGTCAGTAAGTCAATGAATAAAGTTGGGAATTTGAAACTCTTGAAGTGATTATTAACTTCTAACTCTTAATTTCTATTGGTTTTTAAAGAATTCAATTAAATAGTCTATAAATATGGAAAATATTAATTAGTTATTTCTAAATTTAAATGCGGGACGGGTCATAACCGGATTGGATCAGTATTGATCCATACCCGACCCTTTTAATAAAAGGGTTAACGGGTGCGGGTAGTTAGCGGGTAAACGAATCACAAACTATGATCCAAACCCATGTAATTCTTCGGATCGGATCAGGGTCAAAACCCGCTCCATTGTCACATCTAGTTAAAAGGGTGGGAAATACGATGTAGATTGTGTTTTTGACATTATAATCCGGTGTAAAAACATGCTTCTTAGAGCATCTCCAATGGTAGTTTTTTCTAAAGCTTATTACTATTACAATAAGTCTTTGAAAGACTTTTTACCATTGGAATACCTAGCTTTTTGAAAAGCTTATTGTAAAGACTTATTCTCTACTAACCTTTTAACCATCTTTCAATATTTGTCTTTTTTAGTCCCCTATGTTTAATAACATTTCATTTTAAACCTTAGATATGTTATATATAAATTATTTATTATATTTTTATTAGTTAATAAATAAATTATATAATATTTAATGCCAATTATTGTAATATATTTGTATAAGACATTTTAAAAAATATTATATTTAGTAAGATCTCCAAAAAATTGTCAAATTATATATAGAGGGTATTTATAAACATTTGAGATAGATAAAGGTACATTAGAAACATTGTAAAAGAAAAAACTTTTGTAAAGGTTAACCATTGGAGATGCTATTTATGAAAAGGTTTTTGGTTAGTGGAATGTTGATGTGGCAAAAGTAATAAGTTTTTGTGTGGTTAACCACTGGGGATGCTCTTAGTTTTGTCTTCTGTATGTCCATGCTTTTTAGGATTCTAGTCATTTTCTAATGCATACGGGCCTTTTTAGGATGCTCTTAGTTTTGTCTTCTGTAAGTTTTTATTCAAAAGGTATGGGACTGTGACAACTCGATATTTCGGGTATGTAACTTCATTTCATTTCTAGAACTTTCCTTATTTAGAAAGTTTCTACTTATAGACATTTCTATTTTTTGGCATTCTTTATACACAACAAACATACATATTTTTACACCATACATTAGTGTTTGACTATTTTAGTCAACACAACATTTTTACTTTCTTATGGTGACACACTTCGAGCTAAAACAATTCTAAAAACAATAAGTTTCCCGGTTAGGTAATAAACGTAACAAACTATTATAAACGTGACTCGAATTGAACGAACCATCGAACCCGACACAAAGGGTTGACCGACCACTTAAGTGGCCGACCTCCCCTCTTTGCTTGACCCATTCGGCCGAACACCCCTAGGGTGTGAGGTTCCCTTGCCTCTAAATCTTATCCTCATCCCTTTGAAAGAGTCCTTGTTTGACTCAAACTCCAATTGTAAACCCTAGCAAGCTCCCTATAAATACATTGCTAAAGCCAACCATTAAACCCTATTTGCCCCCTTGAAGCCGTCGACCATACCCCACCATAATCCCCTTCGTCCGTCGTGTTCAAGCAAGCCGAGCATCTCATTGCTCGATCCAAGCTAGGTATACCGAATCTCTTCCTTGTTTTGTTTGTTTACTTGTGGATTTGTCCCTAAGCTCGAACCCGAGACCATGGCCAAGGCCATATGGTCTCGGCATGCATCCTTGCCCCATAAACCCGTAGCCTACATGCATGCATGCGTACGGTTGTGTGCGAGTGTGTGTGTATGTCTTGTGCTCGATAATGATCTTGTTGTTTTGTTGCTAAATCCGTGACTTCGAACCCTAGATCTACACTAGGATGACCGAAAAGCCTTAGATCTAGAACTCTAGACCCGATCTAGACCTCTAAACCCTTGAACCAAGCCGATCTAGCCGAACCTAGAACACAAACCCGTAGGGTTTTGGCCTTCGGCCAACCCTAGACCGAACCCTAACCCTAATTGAATTGCATGTTTGACTATTCGACCAGTTGATAGCTAGATTGATCATAGTTGACTTTGGTTGACCAAATTATAGTATACCTTAAACCCTAACCGAAATCTAGAAGCTTTAGTTGACATTTATTGACTAATTTTGACCAATATTGACCAATAAGTCAAACCGGGTCAATACCGGATCTTGACCCAAACCGTGGACCCAAAACCCGAATAACCAATCGGGCCAAGGCCTGTACTTGGCCCATATCAATCTACTTTAGTCCATCGGGCCCAAACCTTGATTGGCCCAAAGCCCATTTGGACCAAAGCCCAAACCTTTGGCCCATACCCAACCAAACCGAACCCAATTGGGACAAGCCCAATTCAAGGCCCAACCTAAGTGGACCTAAGCCCAATAAGAGGCCCAAGTGGCCCAACCCATTAAGCCCATTAGGCCCAATCTAGGCCCAATAAGCCTAACCCAAGCCCATTTCATTTCGTAGCCCATTTCATTTCATTTCATTTCATATCAACCTAATAAGGTCCAATAATCTAAGTTCGTTCGATGTCACGAAACATAAAACATAACATGTAATACATATTGCTTAACTTATATCGTATATAGTATCGCCTGTGTTAGCTTAGTCTAATCAGTAGTTAAATCATTTAGGAAGCTAGGAGTCTCCCAAGGATTTCTCTGTCTTAAGTCTCTTGTTGCTAAGCTTTGCCAGGTGAGTACACAGACCCCTTTTTCTCTTTTAACTGTTTTATAAACTTTGGGGTGGAAAACATAAACACAACTGCTACTGTTTTGCTATGACTGTACAACATCTATAGATTTTCATTATCGCGTTGGCATGACAAACAATTATTATACCGGACTAAGGTTACCAGCAATCATTAACTAGTGGATCTAGACCATGGATATGCAGATAGTACTATTGGCTGACACTCATCCTCCCAACGAACGTTTGATCATTACTTGGTTTATCCAAGACATCTCCGGGAGTGTATATCCATAAAATAACATAACATACTGGAGTTGAAGTGTTGATTGTGAACTTAGGGGTTGGTATATTAACTCAATAGACTAGCTACCTGTTGGGGATAACAGTTCATGCGATGTCAAACACAACATTTTGTTCAACACTTTTTCATAAACATAACTAGTAGTTGTATACATTCTACAACTATACTAAACATTTCATACTTATTACTCATATCATATGAGTGTTGAACCTTATACATTTTCAGTCATAAACCATTTTCTTAACAAACATTTTGGGTAGCAAATCACTTTACTTTCATCATAAACATTAACCCTGTGGATTCACTCAACATTATTGTTGACCCTTTTACTATTTATGTTTTTCCAGGTAATTAGGTGCAGTGGAGTTGGAGGATATGAGCATTGAGATTGTCGTGAGCCATGATTAAAACATTAAGTTTACGAACAATCATTTCATTTCAAACAATTTCTATTTTAGGAAACTTGCTATTTTTGGAAACTTTCTACTTTTGGAAAGTGAAACAAACGTTTATTTTTCGTTATTGCGTGGTTGTTTGTTTACTTAATTTTTGCTATGTTGTCATGAACGTTACACCTTCGTTCTTCCGCAAAACATTTTAAATGAAGTAAAACTCATTTTTGGCGGGGTGTGACAGGGACCCTCACCCACTAGTTATTTACTTTAACAAAGTGAAATGACCTCTTTACCCTTACTTTTTACATTTAAACATTAGTAACCTCACTTTATTCAAAAGGTATGGGATCCATTACTCACTGACCATCCAATTAATATAATTTAACCATCATTATAATCTTTTGCCTCAAAACCGTGAAACTCAAAGTGCATCACTTATTTTAAATCGGCGGAAATATTTATTTTTGGTCTATTTTGATAATTACCTCTTTATTAAAAACACATCCATATAAAACTTACTATATGAGTATGATGACTTAATTTATTTTATCCCGTAGAACTCATCCTCAGACACATGCCTTTCTCTTGGAAATGGATCTGGCATTAAGAATTGATAAATCTTCTTGGAAATTTGTTTCAAATATTTTAGTCACAACTTGTTCAATTTTTCTAATGAATATTGGCAGTTAAATGTTGAATTTGTGCTATACTTTATAGAGAAAATATTAATTAACATATTTTAAAATTTCTTCATTGATAAATCTTAGTAAATATTTACCTATGAATAAATTTATTTTTTAAAAATCAACTCTTAGTTATATGGCATTCTTTTTGTTTGTATATGAACAAATATTTGTGTTCCTTGGCGAGAAATGCTTGGGATCTAATTTTCCAGTGGTGTGGCATTGACTCAAGCTTGATTCCGTTTGGTTGTGTCAAAGATGTGATTGAGTTTGTCAATAACTGGGGGCAATGTTCAAAGAAAAAGGAGTTACTTTTGTACATTGTTTACGGATCTTTTTGGTGTATATGGAAGGCAAGGAATGGTCGTATCTTTAGAGGCGAAGCAGTTCATCTTGCAAAGATAGTGGACTCAATTAAGTCCCATGGTCTTTTGTTGGAAGAAACATAGGGGCCGAGGTTTGAATTATAGTTGGGAGAATTGGGGTTTACACCCGCTTTTATGTATTTAGTCTCTCTTACTTATTTCTATTTCCATGTTTTTGTACTATGTCGCCTAGCTCCTTGCTAGAGGCCTTTCTTATATTATATTTGCTGGTTCCAAAAAAAAAAACAAATATTTGTGTTCCCCAATGAACAAATATATTCCATGTAATTAAAATTTAATTTTGTGAGTTTTTAGCGTTTTCATTAATACGTTAATATTTACTAACATATATTTATGAATTAATTTTGAAACATATGAACTAACATTTTCTTGCATAGTTTTCGCAATTGTTCTAAAAATAAAGTTCTCGCATGAACATACCTTATAGTTACTCTGGTAAAAAGTTAATATAAATTATATTTCATATTAGATTTTTTACAACGTGTTATGCATGCACATTTAATATTAGTTGATAAATATAGACAAAATATACACGTCGTATTACATTAACATATACATTACAAATAAAAGTAATTAAAATGTTAACTTAAAAAAATCATCCAACTACATATAAAGTAGTTTAAACATAAGATATTAATGTAACCTTAGATTATAAATTATTACCAGAACTTGTATACATCAATCTTAACATGAAACAAAAAAATCTAATCTACGATGTTGAACTTTTCCTCGAGCCTGACTCGGTATCTCCACTATTATTTTCTTAATATTTTATAATATTTTTTGTTCCATTTGGAATATATTGGGTCTTAAAATTTTG
Organism: Calendula officinalis; assembly: GCA_963853835.1. NCBI lineage: Eukaryota > Viridiplantae > Streptophyta > Magnoliopsida > Asterales > Asteraceae > Calendula > Calendula officinalis. The sequence continues at coordinate 2,836,537 of OY970830.1, read as the reverse complement.
GACACTACAGAATACCTTTAATTTGTTTATCACATGAATAATGGTGGTTGGTAGTTGTAGTTGCAATTATTAATTTCCTTTTGATTCCAAATAAGATCATTAGCATACAAATTTATAATTTAACGAAGAATATTAATATTATTTGTTTTAAATTTGTCATTACTATTGAACTCTAACCCCTATTTTAGGGAGTATATGAATATGGACAACTACATCTATAATCATCAAATGATTTGCGTAAAATAATATAATTTGCATTTCCATAAAAATTGTCCCACTTAGAATTCACGCTTGAGGAGCACAAGCGAAATGTGCAAGTAATTTCAAAGTTCATTTGTAGCAACATACTAGTTATGGGTGCCAAACAAAGCCATTTTTTTTGTTTTTGCAAACCCTTACATGGAAATATATATATGAAGGCTACACGTATTTATGATAAATGAATTAATAAACTTTAATATTTAATATTCAAAAAGAAAATATATATAATCTTTTGTTTAAATGAAAAGTTTATATTTATTAAAAGTATAGTAATGATATGACATATATTAGAAAAAATAATAAAACACTAAGAGTTAAACAATTCTTAACATATTATGATAATTATGAAAAATTATGATTATGATATGACATTTTTTTGGCAACATCTTTCATTAAACAAAACTAGCAAAAGCTAGAAAAACAACCATTCAAATATTACAAGGTAAAATTAACCACTTTACCCAACTAAGACTAAACTTTTTATTACGATTACTAATCCAAAAGAAAGAAATTTCTTTAATCGTATCCATCAAGAAACTCTTCCGAGTATCACCATTTTTAAACGTCACCGCATTTCGAAATCTCCAAAGAATCCAAATAGTTGTCAAACAAACCGCTTCCACGATGACCATCACACTATTTGGAAGATTGGCATCCATTGTATACATCAAATCATCCAAGCTCTCGACATTTATATCAAGCACTTGTAACCACCTACTAATCGCCAACCAAACATTTTTCGCGACTTCACAACTCCAGAAAATATGGTCCGTATTCTCCCCAAGATGACCACAAGAATCACATTTAGGGTCCTCAAGCAAAACTCCCCTCATAACCAAGATAGACTTTGAAGGAATACGATTTAAATCTATCTTCCAATACAGAATATTTACCTTACGGGGAACGAAGCGATTCCATCGAGTATGAGTTACTGAAGACGGAAAAAACAAGGTATCCAACCACCTTCTAGTCGGCCCGACTTCAAAAGTTTCATTGGGCCCAATCTTCTACGTCCATCGGTCCGGCCCATCGTTAAGAATTGTCCCTTCAACAATCCCCGAGAGCTTGGATTGTAGGGCCTCCAATCGACCACCCCTCATCACCCTTGACCATGACCACCTCACCCTGTTATCCACCAAACGGTCGACTACCATACAATCTCGGTTTGTCTCAAGCCGATAAAGACGAGGATACAAAGAAGCTAACGTATCATTTGATACCCACACTTCATTCCAAAACAATGTATTTCTCCCATTACTGACCTTCTTCGAAAGGTTATTAAGAAGATTGATTCCTCGTGCTTTATATTTACCAATCAATCTTATAATTTGGGCCCATGGTTGAGCACCACTAAGCCCACGAGCATTGAGCCGGCCTAGCCCACCGTCACGACCATAAAGCTTTGTAATAATTCTAACCCACAGCAACTCTTTATAATTTACAAACCGCCAAACCCACTTAATAAGGAGAGTCATATTAAAAGCATGCAAACTACCAATACCAAGACCACCATTCTCTAAGGATGCTAAGACCGCATCCCACTTGACCCAATGGATTTTCTTATTGTGTTCGGTACCGCCCCCAAAAAAAAGATGATCTCATCCGTTCCAAAATAGTGTTAACGTTTCTAGGCAACAAAAACAATGACAAATAGTACACGCCTAACCCACCAAGTACCGATTTAATAAGCATTGATCTTCCACCGCTAGATAGCCCTATTCTTCTCGACGGGAACCGTCGACTTATCAGTAACTTCACCACCTGCATCTCTATTTTTGTTCTTAAAAAGATCTACAAATTTTCTATTCGTAGGTCTAATCGGCTCTTTAGGAGACAAAACCTTTTGTGGTTGATGTGAACTACTCACATTATCTTTCACAACCTTACGTGAAAATCTAGAGATGGAAGCAAAAAAATGATAAGGTTGTGTTTGTTTGCAGCTTAATGGATCCATTCAGCTCTTAATGCTGAATCATTTAGCATTCAGTGTTTTGTTTAGCGCATCTGAATGAAGTATATGCTGAATGAGACAACAAAAAACTGTTGAATCATTCTTCCTTAAAACATATGCTAAATCATTAAGCAGTCAAAATTCTTATAAAATTGATTTTCACATTGAAAACAAATTTTGTACAAAACCTCTTAATCATTCAGGTTATTGAATCATTCAGCGCTTAATAATTTTGTTTTTTTTATCAAACAACACCTAAGAGTTAAACAAATCTTAACATATTATGATAATTATAAAAAATAAATATCCAATGAGAAAATAGTCAAATACAACTTGCGCAAAAATAAAAAAAAAATAAAATAATAAAACTAATACTACAATAAATAGTTTTCTAACGGTCATTTATGTGTCAAATGTCAATGTAAGTAAGAAAGGGGCAAAAAGTGTAACTAAACGAAACCCATAAGCCCTATTTGAAGGAGATACAGAAACACGGCTTTATGGCGCAGACTTGTCGGAAAAATTAATCGCCGGAGATCATTAATTTCATTTCCGGCTTATCGGAGACACAGTTTGTTTCACACACATGTTCCGTTGCTCGTATATCTTACTTCTAACAATTACAAAATGTCACAAAATGATAAAGCATTCATAAATAGCGAGCTCTCAAAACCAACCTCGATATTCGGTCTCCGGCTATGGGTCGTCGTTGGCATATTTGTCGGAGCTATCATAGTTCTCGTGCTATTCCTTCTTTCCCTCTGCATCACCTCCCGCCGACGAAACTCACCGTCGAATAAAAGGAAGAGGAATTTTGAACAATCCCAAACCCTAACCCCTGTCGTGTCAAAAGATATACAAGAGATAGTTCATCATGATTCATCAATGGCGGTGGATCGCCGTGCACCTGTGGCGGATATCCAAATTGACATAGGGAAGTCGGAGCACCGTGTGGTTTTCTCCGATCGGCAATCGAGCGGTGAGAGTAGAGCTACAAGCATCGAAACGGCGTCGTATGGTGGGGGTAGTGGTGTGTCTTCGTTGCCAGAGGTTTCTCATCTAGGGTGGGGCCGGTGGTACACGCTCCGGGAGCTTGAGGCGGCGACAAATGGACTTTCCGATGAGAATGTGATCGGAGAAGGTGGTTATGGTATCGTATATAGTGGTGTGTTGGGCGATGATACTCGTGTGGCTGTTAAAAACTTGTTGAATAACAGGTAATTTTGTTCTTATCATGATCTGATGATCTTCGAATATATAATTTGTGATCTGATAATCTTCGAATTCATGATAAAAAGTTTGTGCTTTTGTGCTATTTGTTTCAAAGGTAACAATCACTAATATAAGAATTAAACTCAAATTTAACTATTAAAGGTGATTATAGCATAACTAATTCAAAATTGTAAGTTACTATTTACTCAAAATTCAGTATTTGATATATTGCCTTTGTTTTATCTTCGTAATTTACAATTAATCTATGAAATTAGAATTATTTATGATGTAGCTCCAATTCAAGTTAGTCTAGCTTATGAGAAATATATGATTACTTAAATAGTTATAATCGAAAAACAATAAAACATATGTGTTTTCAAGTTTCAACTGTAACAATTTACATGCCCAAATTAAGAACAAAAATGTAAAACTAATGAAGTCAATTCATTCATATATTCTGAGTTATTTATTTATTTTTGTGTTTTTTTTAATCTCTTTATGATTGATTGAACAATGAAATATCAGAGGTCAGGCTGAGAGAGAGTTTAAAGTAGAGGTAGATGCAATCGGTCGTGTAAGGCACAAAAATCTTGTTCGTTTGCTAGGATATTGCGTCGAGGGAGCCTACAGGTAATTAAATTATATATATTTTTTATAATTTTAATTCATAATTACCATAAAGTATTATGCTTTTTTAATTCTCATAAAACGTCTATTTCCAGGATGCTAGTTTATGAATATGTAGATAACGGGAATTTGGACCAGTGGCTTCACGGAGAAGTTGGTGATGTCAGCCCTTTAACATGGGCCATCCGTATGAATATCATTTTAGGAACTGCTAAAGGGTAAGCTTTATATAACAATAATACAAGTAATAATAATAATAATATAAATTTGTATAAAAAAAAATCATTTTTTCAGTTTAGCGTATCTTCATGAAGGACTTGAACCGAAAGTGGTCCATCGGGATATTAAATCCAGCAACATATTGTTAGATCGTCAATGGAATTCTAAAGTTTCAGACTTTGGGCTTGCCAAGCTTTTGAATTCAGATAACAGTTATGTGACGACTCGTGTGATGGGAACTTTCGGGTAAGTCTTTGACTTTTTTGAAGTCAAACTTATTTCTTTCTCAAAATTCACGTGACAAATTTTCAGCTATGTTGCACCGGAATATGCTTGCACGGGTATGTTGAACGAGAAGAGTGACATATATAGTTTTGGGGTACTTATTATGGAAATAATCTCGGGAAGAAGTCCCGTTGACTATGCTCGACCACCAGGGGAGGTTAGTTTGACTTTTTTTAGTCAACTATGAACTACATGAGTACATGTTGTCATGTTATCAGTCTCAATTTCCTTAACTTTTTTTTTTATAAAAATGAGTGATTATTACAGGTTAATTTAGTGGAATGGTTGAAAACAATGGTTGCAAACCGAAAAGCTGAAGATGTGGTGGACCCTAAGATACCCGAAATGCCATCTTCAAAAGCCTTAAAACGAATACTGTTAGTTGCTCTTCGATGTGTAGATCCAGATGCACAAAAAAGACCCAAAATGGGTCACGTTATTCATATGCTCGAGGCTGATGACTTGCTCTTTCACGAGGTAAACATTATTTTATTATTTGATTATAAAATTATAACATAAGTTTTTTTTTTTTAATTTTTTTAATTTGCAGGTACGACATACGGGAAGGGAATCTTTGCATCCTGTTCGAGATCATAAAGATGATAATCGTAGATTAGGTGATAAAAAGTCTAATGAAGAAATTTCTGATGCAAGTGAAGTTGATAGTGTTAGGAATCAAAATTGTAGATAATAGTTTTGCAAGCTTTTTAGGGTTATATTTGTTGTTTGTTTGTTTTCTTGTATGTTAATCTCCTAAAGCGCACATATATATTGAAATTCAAATAATTTAATTAGATTGTTAATCCAATCCTTCTTTACGCAACTAGTTTAGAAGAATTAAGAGTGGGTTGTACTCTTGGTTGAATAACTTGTACCATTGAGATGGTTCATTTTAACTATTAAGTAGAACTGTAGAAGATTGATCATGCACGCGAGTGATGGGTTGGTGGACTAACTTGCCAGCTGTTTTGTCTAAAGAAGGCAGTGAATCTTTTCTTGTCTGAAATAATGTTATATGAGCTTGGACATCGTGCAATTAAAGTTGTACATTATATCATTGGCTGGGGACCGGATGGCGCATTTGCCAACTATTTTGATTTAGGTATTAGAAAAGACATCTTATTGGACTAGTGAATAGTGTTTAAAATGTTTTTTTCGATTTTACATGTTTATTTTATAATTAAACATTTACCAGGCAATGGTTATATTGCACAAATCATGAGTAAAAAGCTCGGGTACCGTCTGTTTATACGGAAATACCTTTAAAAAAAGCAACTCTTATATTCAGAAGCAATAAAGGGTATGCTTGTTGTTTGTACACAACGCATGAATAGTTGTACACTGTAGTCCACAAAAGAACTTGACGTTGTAGAAGCCTTTTTCTGTGTTGGTCTGGTTTTGTTGGACAAACGGAATAGGATAAGAAGCTGCTATGCATTATACCGTGTTCCATATTGGGACATTGGGGTCATTTCATGTGGGAACTGGCTATGTATAATTACTTGTACATCATGCAACAAAAGTTGTACATTATCGTGTAATGTTTGTATGGATACATGAAAGGCCCACAATAATTGAAGTTTTATTCCTCTGCCACATGCTTCCTTGTACTAGAGTAATAATTTTGGTAAACTCACTAGTGCTTGTAGTCAGCTTTACTTGTACATTGTGCGGCTTTGCTTGTACATTACTCATTCTACTTGGCTAAATCTATAGGTCCCCCCGTCCCCATCACACCATCCTCAAAATGGCAATGCTTTATGAGGCAAAACCTTTCCAATTTTCAAATAAATTTGAAACGCATTAACAGTTGTAACTTGTGCAGCAAAGATCGTATATTCGTATTTTGTGCATTATTACTCGTAGTAATCAGGAAAATGTGACGTACGAAGTATTTTAGATTCGTTTTAAAGTAGAGTAATGGTATTTAGGCCTACCATTTAGACATACTCATAGGCCTACTCATTAGATGAAAACACGTGTCAAAATCAAGGGATAATATTAGTAGAGAGAATTAGTGGAATACACATGTCATCCTATCAAGTAGGTAGACCTATGAGTATGTCTAAATGATAGGAATAAATATCATTTCTCTTTAAAGTATATACTTCTACATCTTAATAGTTAAAAGTAAATAGAAACTACAATGGATTATGGGCCTAAACCAAATACAAACGGACTGGACGTTATAACAAGGGCCAAACTATATAAACAACAACTACAGTTACATTACATAGACAAGATCTATAGTCTCAGGTTTTTCACCCATTTAACTTACACTTCCCCCTTTAGCCTACAATTTTACAAGTCTTCCTCTGAGAGAAGCCAAATTATATATATATATTGTGTATTAGGTTACATACTTACATGAACAACAGCCTCTTTTGTTCCGTTCTGCTACTAAGATATTGATATAATATATACGTGACTTGCCATATTTTAAACATAGGTTCTAAAAAACGCGATATGGAGGCGTTAAGGATCAAAACGCGATCCCGGTGTTATGAAATAGCCTATGATGGTGGTGTTATGTGTGACGAAATAGCCTATGATGGTGCACCTTATCACATTATTTTACTTTTTTGTGGCACGTTATGATATCAATTTAAGATGGGCTGGATAATGAAACGATTCAATTTAAACTCGTTTTATATTTACTAAAAGAGGGCAGAGAACTCCATGACGATGATTTTATGTCAGATGATGAACAAATGGAAGGTATTCGTCTATTTACCAATTGCTCTAACAGGGAAATATTTATCTATTTATCAGTAGCATCCTCTTAAATCACCACTAGCAAGGATATAGAACCGGTAATTTAAAAAGCTTTTTCACATTTCACTATAGAAATCCAATGCTAACCCGACTAACTCGGGCAGGGGTTGTTTGGTAAGCCCTCTTCATGATTTCATTATAAGGCAACAACTTAATCCGTCTCTGAATAAAATATTTAAATTCCTGTTTTTAATAAAGTTTGAATCATTCATACATCTAAATTATACAAATATTAATCATCCAGAAAGTTAACAAACAACACCCTAAGTCGTTAGAGGTATAACTGATAAGTGATAACTCTTGTAGCAAAGAATTACAATTTACACGAAACCCTAAACCCACATAAAATTAAGCAGTGTACAAACCAGTTAACCCGAAATAATCAGGGTCGACCGGATCATCAACCCGATGTGACTTGTGAGTAAAGTTATTCAAACTTTAAAGGACTAAACCTTCATAGTAAAAGATAGTTGAGGGGCTAAAGTTGTACTAACTTAATACTCTACACATATCCCTTTTTGTTTGCTACCAAGAAAGAGAGCCTCTCTCTCTCTCTCTCTCTCTCTCAGAACGTTCTCTTTCCAAAATTATTTTATCTTCGAAAATGCTCTAGATCATCAGCGATCAATCGAAGGAAAAGTCGATTGGAACCCTAAAAAATGCTGTGTATTCATCTATCATGATTCGGTTAATTCTTCCAAATTTTCATTTCTCCGATCCAATTTATCGTATAAACAAAACCCTAGCAATTTTGAGCCCTGTGATCCTAAATTACGAACCAAAACAGAGAATAAAACATAGATTTTAGATTTATGTATTGAAGAGTTCTGTTTTTAGATGAATGCGTTTTGAGAGAGTTGTATAATGTGTTCATGTAGTATGAAGGGGTGACTTAGTTAGTCCTTATTTGTTCGCGTTCCATAAGTGATTTTGAGATTAATCTAATGGAAAAGAGTAGCTTGTGTTGATAGATTTTGTTTTAGGGAAGGATTTTTTTAGCTTTAATTAGGTTTAACCGTAGTAGGCAGTTAGATTTTGTTTAATACTGCAAAATGAGCTTGGAAAACGACGATGGTAGCTCAGCTATGGAGGTTTCTGAATCGATTAATGAATCTGAAAAGTAACTATTGTTTTTTACGGATAATTCTTCTTTAATGTTTGCTTCTGCTTTGATGTTAATTTGGGTTCAACTTGTGTTGGATGATTCAGGAAACCTAGGATTTCGTATACCAGAGATCTCCTTCTTTCATTGAGTGAACTGGAAATCTGCAAAACGCTGCCGAGTGGATTTGACCAGTCAATTCTGAGGTAGATTCTCATAGAAATTCATGAAGATTTATGCAATCTATCTGCCAATTATGAACTATTTGTTGCTGTTGTTGTATCATGTGCTTGATTTAATGTTTCTTCACTATAACTAGTGAATTTGAAGAAAGCACCATCAGAGAACGGCCAAAACTTCATGGCAGTTTGCCGACACAACGTTTTCTTACCTATGATTACAGCTCTTCACCACCCACTCATGGTGATTCTAGAGGCTATGGAAGATGGGATAATCGTTCTTCTGGATGGAATGATAAAGATGGTGATTCTCAATCTGATATGGATCCAGGTTGCTTTTTTAATGCATAACATATTAACATAGTATACATACTATAATTGATAAATTCACTATCATGATGGCTGTCACATGTTTAGAGCGTGCGGTTTAGGAAGTTGAAAGATATTAATTTCCTAAAATAGCAACGCCGTTTCTGATCGAGCAAATCGACAATACTCCCAAAATTATTTATTACATTTAATTTGGCTTGAATGACATTATTCCAGTCTCTTGACCTATATGATATATGATCATATATCTATGATTCTATTTAAGCATCTGTATAAATCATAATTTTTGAAATTTAGATTCCGGAAGATGCGGTTTTGGGAATCAATCTAGGAGACCTTGGCATAGTAACTCAGAACATGATGGACTTCTTGGTAGTGGTTCTTTTCCGAGACCCTCGGGATTTACAGCTGGCACTTCTGCTCCAAAGGGCCCCAATAGGAGTAATGAAGCTTATCAGCCCCCTCGCCCTTTCAAGGTCAAACCTACCAACTTTGACTTTTCACCTATATATATATATACTAATGTGGTTATGTTTATATCTATTATTTTGTTCAGGCGGTCCAAAACTCACGACCGAACAATAACACACACGACTCGTTCAATGATGAAACGTTTGGTTCCAGTGAGTCAACAAGTCATGATAAAGCAGAAGAAGAAAGAAAGAGAAGAGGTAGACATTACACATTTAATAAACCCTAATTTTTTGTTGATCTGCAAGATTGAATTAGGGTTTTTAATAATGTTTTGCAGCTTCTTTTGAGCTGATGAGGAAAGAACAACAGAAAGTGCTACAAGAAAAGCAGAATTCAAGTGGAAATAAGCTTAAAAATGACCCATTTACAGACCTGGAAACCAAAGAAGACGATTCTGGGAAATCGTCTATTCTGTTACAGTCTTCCAAACCCCGACCACTTGTGCCACCTGGATTTAAGACCTCAACTGTAAAACCAACCTCTTCAATCGATAAAGAGGTAAATATTTAAACTAAATTGAAAAAAAATCAAAACTTTTAATGCATAATTATTATTTAGCAGAATCCTAAACCGGGAACAGAGGAAATCAATTTGCTTGCCAAGGGTAACCACACTCAAACTGGAACCCTTGAAAACCAGATTTTGGGGATTTCTGGTTTTCCAGAAGGTGTAGACGATGAAGTTTTGGGAAATAAGAATAAAATTCTCAGTAATTCCAGTGAAGAAAGTAGTTCCATTTTTGGGAATTTTTTTGGCAGTGGGCCCACAATTAAAGATGGTGGTCCCACAGACTTTCTTGAGGTATTACATGTATAAAATATAGTAAAAAATGCATTAACTTAATTTATTTCTTGAATAAGAATCGTAAATATTAAAGAAATGAATTTTTATTTTTTATTTTTGATCTTGCAGCAGAAGATTAAACCGGATGTCCAATCTTCTAGATTTGCTCAATGGTTTAATGAAGACGGTATACCTATTATTTTATTTTATTCTTTTTGTGTCGTGTAATAAGTACTGAAATTTCCTATATTCTTGAATTATTATTTCAGAAAAGAAACCGGTGGATGATCTGTCATCTAACCGACCAACCGATTTACTTTCATTAATTGGTGGTGGTGGTGATAAAGCTATTATATCAATAGATTCCATTGCACCAGAATCATCCTACACCGGATTTGGAATTACCAAAACGCCCTCAGACTCCAATCATTTGTACAACAGTTTTATGCAAGAGTCTGCACCTGCACCTCCAGTTGCTGCAGTACTTACATGTGAAGACCTTGAACAAACTATATTATCAGAATATAGTGAAAAAAGCTCGCCTTTAATGCCACCTGTCCCTGATTGGACAGTTTCCCGCCAAGAAAACGTGGATAATCATGCAACCAACCACTTGCTTTCTTTGTTACAAAAAGGAACTGCAATTGACGATACTGCCCCTGATACAAATACCAGCCCGTTGGAGGACCGTTCTGAAAAGTCAAAGTCAAAGTCAAAAGATGGTAATCAGGAAGGTAATTCGGGTCAAAATCTTCCACTTGAAGCACTCTTCGGGACTGCTTTCATGAAAGAACTGCAGTCAGGTCAAGCACCTGTTTCTGCCCAGAGATGGTCAGCCCGAATTGATATATTTGGCCCGAACGAGTTATCCGACCCGGTGATAAACGGGCCTTTGTCTTCTACTGTCGATGGAATATTACGCAACATGAAACACTTTGATGGTCAACGGGTCAATGTTGACCCACCAAGAATGGGTGAATTCCACCTGCCCGAAGAGGAGAGCTTGATCATGGTGGCTGATCCCGCCAACACACATAACCAAAATATAGGGAAAAATCAGTTACCATCTGATGTGGCATTTGATATTTCAGAAAAACTTGCAGCCCTTAATTCGGGTAACCGTTTTGTACGCGGGCCCTACGACATGTTGGAGCCAGAAAGACAATTCAACAACAATCTTATGAATAATAACAGGCGACCCGTGTTTCACCCGATGGATCCTATGATGAGATACCCGGGTCAACAATTTCCGACCCGCCCGGGACCGTTTCAGCACCCGGATGCTACTAGGGTTACTGGGTTTGATGTTCCTCAAATGTTGCCACCTCAGATGCGGATGCAAGGAAATTTCCCGCCACCTCAGCAGTTGTTGCATGGTCTTGCTAGACCTTTGCATCCAGGAAATAGGGAAGCTGTAATGCATGGATTCCCATTTGCTCATCACCAGACTAATATTGGTGGGCTCGGTATGCCGTTACCTGGTAAAATTACTAATTTACCCTTCTGTCTGTGTTTTATCTACCAAATTTAATAATATATACAAGTATATAACTAATGAATCTCAACCATGTAACTGGTAAGATTCTATGTGTACTTATTTTCTAATATACTTTGGATCTAATATAAAATTATGGCAAATAACATTTACATAAATTGATATCTTATGGTGGAACTTCACATTATAATTGTGAATTATAAAAAAATACAAGTTATGGTTACAAGATCTTTTAATATTTACTAAAATTTTCAAATTGTTTCATAAAAATGACATCACTAGGTATTAGTGATAAAACTAAAAAAAATTGATATGCGGGTTTGCTTTAATGATACTTTTTCAGAATTTTGCTAAATAATTCCTAATTTTCACCCATGCTTTAGGAAAATGTGAGTAAAAGGTATAAATCTTATTACTAAGACATTTCAAGAAAAAAGTGTGACAAAAAATAATGTTTGGATGGATTTTTGTGCAAGTGAAATGTTTGATGATATATTATAATTAGAATTGGTGGATTTTGTGTGACAGTTGGTGATGGTAGCAGTGGTCATCCGGAAGCATTTGAGAGAATGATGATGGAAATGCGGGCCCAGTCAAAGCAGCATGAGCTGGATATGGGGTTTAGATACAGATAGATATGATATGATATGATATGATACGATAGTTGTTTGTGTACATGGAATGTCTGCTTATGAGGTTAGCGTTTGTCTTAAAAACCATAAGAAAACAGAGACGTTGAACTTGTTTTTCTTTTTCTTCCTTTGTTGGTTTTAGATTGTTGAACAAAGGATTCTAGTTAAAATTCGTCTTTCATACCGTTTGCCCCAGCTTTGGAATGTAGATTTTTTTGAGATTTTGATGTTGTAATGCACATTTTTACACGTTACTTATGTTTGTTGGGCACCTGGGCGTTTTCTTGCATGTCCGTAAAATTTGGATCAAATTAGTTGGTGGAGGTTTGGCCGGATTCAAATTGGGTTGCACAAGAAACTCTTAACCTAATTAATGATAAAGAAAATTTCAAACGCTGTAATTCTATTAAAAGTAGTGATGGTGTATGTCGACGGCAGTGGTTGGTGGCTGATGCCTGTGGGTGACCGACAGTAGTAAGCATTGATGGTGGTGGGTGATGATTAACATAATGAGTATGGATTAACAAAAATAATGGGTACATAAGTTGTTGCAGCCAATTAGAATATCAATTTTTTCAAACCACAAATATTCATCAAATTGTAAATATCATGACAAAATTAAATATTGCTAATTTGAGATGGTCTATTCTACCTATAATACAATTGTGATATAAGTTTACTGTTCACTTAGAGCTGATTGGTTGAGAGCTAAGAATGTGTCTTTTTGCGAATTCTATTTAATAATATATAGGAGAATAATGCAAGAAGGTTTGTTTGTCATAGTGGTTTCACGTGGAAGTCTAAAGTCAAGCGGTTCATGCAGCAGCCACCCGTGTTCAATTCTTGCTATGGCTTGACTTTCGTTTTACATTCATTTTATTTTTTCTCCTAAACTTTCCAAGTTAACTCTTACTCATGAAACTAATATTTTATATTTTAGTTTTACATGCTGACAATTATAATTTAATATTTATTTGATTGATTTTGAAAGATGTCTTTAGTTTTATTTGTGAGTTTGATCAAGGATCGAGTTCAATATTACAATACTTTTAATTTATACATCATTTATATAAGATACACATATTACATAAAAACATTACTACGAAGTATAAAAAATCATAAATTTTATAATACTATAAAATATTATAAATGACAATACTTCAAATGCGCTATGATCAAAATGAAGAATATCTATATAATCGTGTTCTTTATTCGCCAAAATTAATATAAAACAAATCCGATCTATATAATAAGAGCGCCAGTGCGAAGCCCGGGCATCTAAAATCCTTATTATTATTATATACAATAAAATAAAGATTAAAAAAATTTATCAAGTAATGTCGACTTGTCATTAAGATGCTAAACAAGAAGTCAAAAGTATCGTTCACAACAACTACAACAAAAGCATGTCACAAAAGTCAAAAAGCAAACACACCATCTTCACATGGTTATCAAATCTTTAGACTACATTTAGTGGTCACACCACTTCACCATCCACCTCAACGCGACATCAGCTTTCTCTCTCCATTTACCTTAACTCACTATTTCTCACCTTTTACCTTTAGTGGTCACACCACCTCACATTTCAAACTATTTTTTAAACATATTTAATTAAAAATTAAAACAAACTTTTATTTGTAATTATAAATATTACATTTAAAAATGATTAATGATACATATTTTGTTTGAGTTGTAAGAAATTAAAGTTTGAAGTTTTGTATAAAAGTTATGAATTTTAGGGGTATTTATAGGTAAAAAAATGATAAAGTTTAAAATGAATGATTGTATTATAAATATGGATATATAAATTAAGAATTTATATTAAAAAATATTTAAAGTTTAGAAGTATTATAGCTGATCAAATGATAGTTTGTATATTAATAAAGAAGGGCCCACCACTTTCATACAAATAGAATGGTGAGTGCAGTCACCTTTGGTGATCTTGAATCTCCCACCTGACGCGTGAGTTAGAAGGATTTAATGGGCTTGGCGCGTCAGACACCTTCTCACCGAAGGCTCACCTCCCCCACTAAATGTAGCCTTATAACCAAAACATGTTATATACAAAAGTCAAAGCTTCCCTCCATTCTTTGTAGTCAATAAAACACCTACACCTGCCTGCAAAACATCACACATTTTGTATAATTGAAAATTTGATTTTTATACACGCTACCTGTTGTTCACTGTAACATCTAGAGATGCACAGTAACCGGTTATGCCAAAAACCGGTTTCGGTTTTGACCATAACCGGTTTTGGTCAACGCTTCCAGTAACCGGTTTCTCCAATAACCGGTTTCGGTTAGTAACCGGTTTCGACCCTCGAAAACTATAACCGTGTAATGGATATTGTAACCGGTTCGGTTCGGTTATAAACCGGTTAACCGGCCAAAACCGGTGTGTTGACCAAATTTGTGGTCGGTTATGGTCAAAACCGGTTTCGGGTAACCGGTTACTAACCCGTTCGAACCCTAAGAACCCAAACCGGTTCCTAACCGATCGGTTATTCAATAACCGAACCGGTTACGGTCAAAACCGGTTTTGACCGGTTACGGTTTCGGTTCGGTTACCGGTTTCGGTTTCGGGTATTTTGTGCACGACTAGTAACATCCCAATTTTCATTATTCGATTACCAGGCAAATATAGTTACCGAAATTGGTTATTTCCGTTAAATGAATAAAATATATATAGAGGTTCAATTTAACTAGAGGTTAAATATTAGACTTAAGATGTTATTAAGAGGTGAATTATGGCTAAAAGTGAAAGACTTAATGGTATATATAGACCCAAAGTGCATTTTTGCATAGTAAAAGGGCTAATTTTGCCAAATGATGAAATTTTGGGTGGTGACTCACCCAAAACCGGGATAAATCTTTTGACACACCTTTCAACCTCCCACTTTCACCATTTTCATCTTCTTAAACTCTCTCAAGAAGCTCTCAAAGATCCATGGTGAATCCATGCTAAAATCTTACCAAAATAAGAAACTTTTGGTGTTTTTGAGGAATGATCAAGGTGTAGAACTCAAATCCAAGTTCATCCTTGCTAGAATCTGAGTTTTCTTCATATCTCAACAAGGTAAAGTTCTTAAACTTCATGGATAATGACATGCATGTTAGTTTTAAGCTTGGAACTTTAATATTATGACTTTTAATCACTTTTTGATCAAGAAAAGAAAGCAAACAAGTTTATGGAACTTTTTGATCAACAATCATGGTTTGCATGTTTGTTATTTGATCTTAGATGAAGTTCCAAAATAAGTTTGTAGCCTAAAAATGTCAAAAATTTGATAAGATAAAGATATTGACACTTTTAGACAAAGATGATTTCAATAAACTCAGCAGATTGTAAAATTCGTATAAAATCAACCGTTACTCTGATTCATCTGAAAATCGCGAGTCCTGTAGTTTTCGGTGTTCTGTACACTTTTCATGTTTTAAGTTTTGTCCAGTTCGGAATCTAAATGGGTCAAAACTGTGATTTACAATCTGGACAGAATGTGAAAGAATAAGAAAATAGTTTCTTAACTATTAGGAATAAAATAGATATTCATCTATTGAACTAAGAATTATTTATGAATATATAGGTATTATATTAAGGAGATTTAGGGAAGTTTTGTCATTGACTTGGAGCTTCCGAATCATCACTTGAGGTGAGTTTTTCTTACAACTCACTTTGAACCGATTTTTATACTTTTATATTAAGAATCATTTACAAGTTTAATTGAACTATAGTGTTCATATGATTATCTTATGGAATGCATTTTATATGAAGAATAATAAGTTACTTGCAAAGTATGTCACTTATTTGATAGCAAATGATATGTTATATGATTTAAGGAGTAAGAATAAAATTGCATTTATATGTGACATATTGTTTGTAAAAGTTTACTACTATTTGTATGTATAACTTGTATGTCAAACATGTTAAAGAACTATATGATCAAAGAATTAACAGAAAAGATACAAGATTTATAGATTAAAGAAAGAATTGAATTTGGATAAAATATGAGATTTTTGATGTAAAAATTCGTAACTAAAATTCTGCATAATTGTAGAATTTTGTTGATTTTGTAAAAATCATAGAAAATCAACCGTAGATTCGTTTTGGGCGTATGACCAGTCATTTAAAAGGTACAAGAGTCCACTTTCATTATATCATATCATCAAGAGATTATCTGGGCAGAAAAATATTCAAAATACAGGTTTTATAACAGCTGGTTTGATAACTTAACTACAAAGAAAGAAAAAGAAAAGAGAAGATGTTTATGAGGGTTTATAAAGATAACATGCTACTTTCTAAATTATATGATTTAATTATATGTTATGTGACAATAATATATGATTTCTTCACTTGTTTAATTAGTATGTTTACGATTAAAGAAAAGAATTAGAAGGATTAGTGGGATACGGGTAGAATAAGAAATGAGAATTCTACTTACAGATTTAAGAGTCCTAGTAGGATGAACCTCCTAGGATAAGTGCTAGCCGAATTGGAGTTTACTTTGCCTTTCTAGTGGGCGGGTGACACATGGTCCATATATACTTTATTGTATGTGGGCTGGAGCGGTATTGACCATGAAGAGGTCTGTACAAGTATCGCGTTGGGAACTGGAGGAGTGTAAGAATACTCCGTTTGTACAGCCCTTAACGACACCGTATTGTATTGTTCGATACAAAGTCGGAGTAGTGAAAGCGGATGGACCTTAATAACTTCTTATCAAAACGGGAGTAGCTACCTGAATTGGACTTGAGTTGTTTGGGCACGTTATTAGCGAACCATTGGGATCACTTGGGTTAGGATTATTACTTTACTCATAGATCCATCCACTAAGAATTATGAACGACATGAGATTAAGGAACGTTAAAGATAAAGATTATGAAAAAGATAATGAATAAAAGATTTAAGATTTATGTGTATCATGTATGAATATGCAATTTATATGTTTTGAATGAATGACATTTTTGGTCTATATTATGATTTGATATATTTATGTTATTAAGATATGATTACGACTCTTACATGATTCTAACACTTGTTCTTGCTTTTTGGGTTGCCGTGTATGCGGTATAGGTTAAATGATGGTGAGGTGCGAAAGTGTTGGGACTCGAAAGGGTAGTATGCGTAGAATCAGTGATACTCTTGGGACATAATGGTTTTTGAAATATGGTTGTAAATATGAAAACTTAAACCACTTTTGTTGTCTAAACAATTATGTAACCGTTTAATGTTTTTAAATTAAGTAGTTATTATGAAAAGAACTTTACGAAAAGAAAGTGATGCTATGATTTACAAAAGAAACTCTAAACCTACTGCTTTGACTAAGTCTTCCGCTAAAGATTATAGTTATTTACTATTAAATAAAAAGTTTTTGAAATGGGTAAAAATCATGGTGTCACATTCACAAAATAAAAACCGAGCTTTGAAACTTCTATGAAGACGGGATTGCGTTCCCTAACGGTGCTCTGAGACCGCAACTTTTCCAGTTCCCGCATCATATGAAGAGAATAATTTCCTCTGTATGTCATTAAAATGCAAAATAAGTCATTAATTCATTTATAAAAATGCGTTGACTTGTTCAAATTTGAAAGAGTACTTACATAGTCTTCAAACTCGGGGCTTTTCAAGTTAGCACAAAGATTTTTCATCAGCAAAACTACCTGAACAAAAAACCCTCAAAAAATAATAAATAAAAATAATAATAAATAATAAAAGTCGTACCGTCTCAACATCTACTGGATCCATCATCTTGAGTTTTTGTAGGCGATCAGTTTCCTCAGTAGGGTCAAAGATTCCACCAATGAATCTGTAGACTTTTGGGAAATCCGGCGTGACTGGATACGGGAGCATTTAGAGAGAATAAAAGTTAGTTAAAAAATAAACAAACAACCACAATCTCTAACCTCGTCCTACAATTCTCTGATTTACTTCATTTTGATTATTTGTTTCACCAGTTGGCGGCCATATCCCTGGACCACTATCAATGCTGCTACTGATGACATCATCATATTTTATTAAATCAGCAGTTGGCTGTGGAGTTCCTCCTGCTTTAGGAACATCTAAGCACCAAAAGGTATATAAAATGTCATTTAGATCCCATTTTTAAGTTTCTTTTAGTTTAATTAAGATATGAAACTTCAATAATGATTGGAAATCAAACCATTTTTATGTGGGTATGGATGAGCTGCTTTCCTCTTTGGGCGAGGGGGTGGGACATGTTCATTTGTCCCACTTTTTTGGACCTTAAGAAAGTATTTCTGGGCATGGCTTCGTATCTACAAGAAATTGATGATATATTTATTTAATTGAGCTATAAATGATGAAACTAAACCGTATAATGACATTTTATTATATTCTTAAATAATGTAAACAAGTACCAATTTGATCACATTACCTGAATACCATTCTTGGACCCAACAAAAGCTTCCAATCACGATCAAAGCTGCAAATTATTAAAAAAAAACAAGCAAAAAGGTCAGAATATCATCACTCAATCTATGTTTACAAAATTTGGCTCTTTATGGTTATCAATTTTGTTCTACAACCAGAACTCATATACAATTGAAAGCTTGATGCAGAAGTAAAATATAAAGTGCCATCAAATGTTTCCAAAATGCCAATGGTTTGCATATTATCCAGAATTTCAGTATCACATAACAAAATGCAAGCAACTGGACACCATGGATGTACACAAACCAGAGCAGATTCGTATTGTGTGTATGATAATCGAAAAACTTATTTCTTCTAGTATTTCTAGCATATCAGATTCAAATAAACTCTCAGTCTAGAAACAGTAATGGCATCATACATCTTCAATTCAGTTTAACATTTGCCCAAACAAACAATTCAACAACAAATTCATTCGATAAACTTGGAATACATACACATACAGATGCACACGCAGAGAAGACAAGAGATACGTACAGATGAAGCGCTTCGAGAAACTTATCGTGTTCAATATCAGTCCAGTTTTGTCTCGATTTAGTAATAGTATACGGCTTTCGAAACTTCTTACTCGCATCATCGAACAACGAATTCGGAAAATTAACGCCGGCAACAGAGTTATTAGTAGTCACCGGCGCCGGCAACAGAGAATCAACCCCCATAAAAGTATCAACGACTCGTAAATAGTTACGAATCTAAAGTAGAGGTTATTTTCAATACAAAATTAAGGATGGGAAACAAATTGGGGATTGCGTAAGAGACTGATCCAGGGTTTTTTAAATTAGGTTTCGAGTTGATTTGAGAAAGTTCTCTAGATTTGTAAAGAAGCACTGTGTAACATTTGGGGTTTTATATACAGAGAGATGACAGAAGTGGACAATGGATGGCCAGACACGTGTCCCAAGTCGAATAAAATATGAAATGCTTGTTAGTTGTGCATTTCCAATGCAAAGCTTTTGTTACTGTGTGTCTATTTTTAGTAGAAAGTTTTTGCTTTAAAAACTTTTTATTCTATAAATCTTTTGTAGGATATAAAATTAGCTTTATCTATATTTACATGTATTAGAGCAAAAACTTTTTTAAAAGCTATTTATTAATATTGAGTGGAAAGTCTATGTGGCAAATTCAATAAGTCTTTAGAATGACTTATCCATTGGGGATGCTCTTACTTTGTTAGGCGACATCGTTACACTCGATTCCATCCACCGCCGCAATAAGATAGGTGGGAGTGGTGATGTGTTAGGTATTTCTTGAGGTGGCGTGATTGCTGATGTGGCAGTATAAATGATGCGGTTAACACAACCCACACCCAATAGCAAAGCATGAATCCGACAATATACCACTTAATTTGAATTGGAGGATGTATTTGTTTTTACTAAATCTTGTTACTTTAGTTTTCTACCCACTAAATGTTTTATAGTAGAATTCACTAAATCTATTTCATAATTATCTTTTAATTTGTATATTTATATTGATAAATAAGCGAAATTTTTTAACAGGAACCATACCATTACCACTATTGTTAATTTCTTTTCTTTTTATTTATTATAGCTCTCTTTTATAAGTATTTTGTTAATCCTCAAGTAGTTTATACTAAAATGAAGACATTTAACAAGTTTAAAGTAATATCTTTTCAACATCTGAGCTGCTTTCCTCACGTGTCAACATATCTAAAGCCATAATATATATTCATATAGAAACTTATTACAAGAAATGAGAAAAAGCATTGACAAATACAAAAGTCAACCCGCCACAGGGACATTTCATGAAACAGACATTATAAAACACTTCATTCCGCCAACCCAATCCTATCTACAAAAACAACTTTTTTTCGAGCAAAACCCATGACCAATACTTAAATAAATATATATGTCAAATATAGTTCATTTGATGGGTAACTTGCTCTACAAGAACTGGATATTAATATCCACATTATGTTACTTTTGCCATTTTTCAAAGATTTTTAAACAGAAAAAACCTCAGAAGAATCTTCTCCTGAAATTCCTAGTGGTCGCTTGATACGACCGCATGAGCAGACCGACCCCGATCCCGACACCCAGACACATCCCGAGCCCGATCCCAACACCAACTCTTACACCAGCATTAAACCATGTAAGCTCACCATCTTCATCATAATACATTTCATCTGAATAGTAACTTGTTCCAACTTTCACTTCTGATTCATATTCATCATTTTCCTCCCTTGTATGCTGGAAATACAAATCAAGGAAAGATCAGTCATTTATTTTATTTTTGTTTACAAAATATATATCCTAAATCTCAATGCAATATGCTTCCTAAACTTTAGCCTGCAAATCAACCATCTGATTGATTTGCAGGCATTAGTTTAGGCCGATGCTATCAGTTTTTTTTGCTCCCATAATCATTGCCATTAAGATTGATCAAATTTCTCTCTCCTCATATTAGTCTTTGATTTTGCCACTTGTCTCTGTCTCTTTTTTTAGGTTTATTATTAGGCACCCTAATTAGGTCTCACATCGGAACTGATTCGTAATAAACAATTTTTATTTATGTCAAAGGACAATTATGTGTGGTAAAAGAAGAGAAATAACATAATTGTCCTATGACATGAAATTAATGAGTAAAAACTATTTGTGTAAAAATGCAACTCATCAAATTTGTTAAAAGCATAAAATAACATGTTCAGATACAGCTGCTATTACTGGTGGTACTTTCAGCTGCCGGAGAACCCCATTATCAACTTCTTCATCCTCCGGGATAGCATCAAGCGTCACTTGCCTTGAACCACGTCTCCGGGGACTAACTTGAACTGTTTTCGTCAATATCACCGGTACCGATGAACAACATCCTGCAATATAAACTTCAATCGACGGCAAAGAAGTCCCGAATTTTGACAAATTCGCAGTGTGGAAATCCATACTCCAACCTGTTTTCGATCCACTAGTACGGTGACCGTTTTCTACACTCCCATTGCTCCACGTTGGATCAATTCGCTCCAACGACCCACACAAAATCGTATCCCTATCGTCTGATTCGTTATCAATCACCTCAAATTCAATCGCTCCGGTGACCCTAATGTGATCGGTGCTGACATACGTCACTTCTGACGACTCTTTATCAACACGGTCCTTTCGTAATGTTACCAGAGCAGTCTTAGATGAAGGATATTTAAATCCGTTGATCTCGAGTGATACACCGATTTCCCGGCGAAGGGTTCGCAGCGTTAGTTGTTCCGGCACGGCGTTCACAGCGCACGGGGTGATTCGGACGTAGAACAACCGGATTTCTAACCAACCTGATGTCGTTTGATGATGATTGAGAGGTTTGTATTCTGCTATTGACAAATTATTGTTATTATGATTATTATCCTCTCGATCCATTGAATTGAAATACGGTGTTTCAAATTTCAAACAACCAATTTCATCCTAACCTCCGAAAATTAAAGTATTTCCGTAATACAGAACAGGGGATTGACGATTTCGAAGGGGTTTGTGAAAATTGGGTGAGAACTGAGAAGAAATCCAGAAATTAGGGCAAATTTGAGGGATAATTGATTTGGGATTTCGAGATGGAGAATGGGGAGCATGGAGACTTTTTGGACTTAAGGAACTGTTGGATGTACACGCGCCACTCCACGCGGCGAAGATGCATTTGACACGTGGGTGAAATGTGCCATCAAGGACGTAACATGTCAACAACGTTAACAACTTCTATAAATTCGTATCTATATACTAACCGAGAATTTTGTATTTCTACCCTATAGTTTTAAATTATGATACTTTGACCCTTTTAGAAACTGTTGTATAACATTGTCGAACAAAATTAAATTGTTCCTAGTGGAGTTAATATTCTATCAAAGTAAGCTTTTGTGTTTTCTATTTTGAACTTTTCAACAGTGTTATGAAGGTAATCTATACTAATATTTTTATATTAGTGAATAATGACATTAGAATCAGTTTGCTTATGAAATTTTTTTGACGTAATGCTCTGTAATTTTCCGTAATTGTAATTCAATTACATTACGTAGGGGTATTTGGATGGACTTTTTTTCGTAACTCATTTATAAAATAAAAAATAATAAAATAATAAAAATAACAATAAATAATAAAATAATAAATAATAAAATTAAAAATTAAAAAAAAGAATCTAAAAAAGTTTTTAAAAAAATGCATAAGTATTGATTTGAATTCCAACTCAAAATTTTGTTAGCCAAACGCGTAACCGTATTCAATTACAACCGAATTCAATTCCGACTGAATTTAATTCCAACCGAATTCAATTCCATTACGTAAGATTACGTCATGTCAAACGCCCCCTAAAGGGTGTTTGCATTAAAAATAGATTATGTATTTTGAAAATGAATAATAATATAATCAGTGGTTACAAAACGTGATTTTGAAAAATAATGTTTGGATTTAATTTATGATGTTTGAAATCACAATAATCAGATTATTAGTCTTTTAGTGTTTGACAAATCTGATTATTTGTTCAGTTAATACGTAAAATTCAAATAATCAGTTTTCAATAAGCACCTACCAACCTACTTTTTTAAAACTCAATATTGGAAGCTCCAAAACGTAAATAAGTGATTATTTCATACTTCTTGCCAAACACTAATTTAAGATAATTTGGGTTTCGATACGCAATAAGCAGATAATATGTTCCAAATAGCAATCCCAAACACACTCTAAGACTAAACGAAGTCATCAACTATTAGCAACCACAACCGAACCCGGAGACAACATCCTCCCATTACGGAAACATGTTAGACGCGTCCTCCTTTCATTCGGTCGTCTTGGCGACCGATGTAGGTCGATGTGTGTTGTGTATTGATGGCTTGTACATTATGCACGTTAAGTAGTACATGCATTAATAAAATATAAGGTTTGGTCGAGTGTTTATTCACTATTACGGATATTTGGTCGGAATTTGACATATATTGATATTGAGAGAAAAAACAGATGTAGTGTTAATATGACACTGGTGACCAAACATGTTATAGCCAGAGCATCACAAAATATTTAAATGGAGGCCAATTGTGTTCTAATCAAAGCACAAATATGTCGTAAATCTGTAATTCATTATATCAACGGCTTACTTGTTGACTTCAAAACTCGGGGCATGCCAATGTGGAAACATGGTGCAACAAGCCAACAAAACTCATTACTTTATTATACTACACATGTATGCATGTATGGTGTCGGGCTGTCGGCCAAATCGTGAATCCTCCTAATATTACAGTCAGCAAACTAAGGACCTTTTTGAAATACTAGTAAGATTTTGAGGGCTAAAATGCAAATACTCTAAACGGATACGTGATACTGAGACAAATAGGGGTGTAATCGAGTCGAGACAGCTCGGGAGTTACTCGAGACCGACTCGAAGAATACTTGGAATCGACTTGTAATGAACTGAGTCGAGCTCGAGCTACTCGAGTAGGGCTTCGAGTCGAGTTCGAATTCCAAAATACACTACTCGCTAGGCTCGCGAGCCCTATCGAGTTTTTACATCATTACCTTTTTACCCCTTTTCATATACACAATTACCTTTTAACACTTTTCCATATACTTATTTACAATTAAAAAGTGAACTTTTAAAAAAATCAAAATTTTTTGAGCCGAGTCGAGTCGAGCTTGAAAGTATCGAGCTTTCACCGAGTCGAGTTCGAGCTTAAAAATTGAAGCTCGTCGAGTATCAAGTCGAGTTTTAATTAACGAGTCGAGCTCGAGCTTGATAGTACTTGGCTCGACTCGACTCATTTACGCCCCTAGAGACAAACCGCAAGCCCAAATATGCACTGGCCAGGCCCTGTTAGACTGTGCATCACAAATGTTAAAGATTGATTTTTGAGATTAAATAGAATAATAAAATATAATGACTTTATTTTTACACCATAATTTTTATATTATACATCACAGTGTACTAGTTTTACAGCTAATTGTACAATTATATAAAGCAATGAGTGTGGTAGATGGATTTAAAGTTGTGATGTGAAAATCACCCCCTTAAAATATATCTATATCAATTCCGAATAAATACTTTTTTTTTGTTAAAAAATCGATTAAAGATCATTTTTTTTACATTGATAAAGAAGGTAAACGGGCAACAAGCTGCGTCGCTATTACTTTTTGAATTGCAGAACTAATTGTTTTAAAAACAATATTTGTGAAATCGTTGATGTTATAATCTCGCTGAAGATGACAAAAGAAAAGGTTTGTATTCAAACTTATGAATGTATGATCACAAAACAATTTACGTACAAAGAGATATGTAGTTGGATATTATGACATTAATTGTTTATTAATTAATATAATATTTTAATGACTAGATAAAGACTTTGCTCTTCGAAATATATAATGAATAAATGATTCCATTTTGACGAAAATAAGAGGAGAAAGTAAGACAAAGCCAGCGATCAATTTCTACATTGTACGGCGGCGGGCTGGCGGTGGCCTGTTGGCTGGATGAGTGACTCCCTCTTTAATGTGGTGTAGTTTTTCTTCTATCTTATATCCACTTCCTTCAATTCTGTCACTAATATTGATCTCCTAGGTAGCTATCAGTTTTGCCCTTTATTTAATTAATCAATTGTCATAAAATTATGCATTTCTCAATCATGGAAAGGGTAATTTTGGTAGAGCAGACATAATTAAGTGACCTTAAATATTAAGGTTTTGCTAATATAAAAACGTTCAAGGTAGTCTATCTTTTTTGTGAAGTCCTGCGGGATAAATTTCAGACCCTGCAAAAAAAAAAAACGTCAAATGGTCAAAATCAATCCCCAAACTACCACCACCATCACATGTGATTCAATACATCAACACCACCACCACCCCACCCACTACCGCTGCCCACCGCCCACCGCCACTGTCGGCCACCGCTGCCCACTGCCCACCGCCACTGTCGGCCACCACCGTCGTCGGCCACCGTCACCACCACCGGAAACCTCCCGCCACCTCTGGCCGCTTCCAGTCACATGTTATTGCACACTGACGACCGCCACCAACACCGCCAACATTTGTCGGCCACCGTCTCCACGATCGGCAACCAACCGCCACCGTCGGCCGCTTTCAGTCACATGTGATTATGTATCCAATCACATGTGATTGGGGCAGCGGGTGGTGGCGGTCGGCGGCGGCGGCAGTAGCTGAAGATAGTGGTGGTGGGCCGGTGGCCGACGGTGGTGGTTGTGTATTCAATCTCGTATGATTTGATGATGGTGGTGATTAAGGGATTGATCTAGAGCGTTTGACTTTTTTTTATTCAACGGCTAAGATCCGTCTTTTGAGACTTTGTTTCATTGATGGACTTATTAGAACACATATCTTTGCTAATATGTGCTAATAAATTTTATCAAATATTAAATGTTATTTTTGACATTGTATTAATTCCTAAAATTCTTTTTTTTTTCATATATAGTAAGGATAAAATTGGTATAACACAAAATACTTAATGACTCAATTAAAAAAAGTATACATTAATTAAGAAAATTCAAATTCATTTGATACTTTATATACGTGCATCTGTGACATCTATTAGAAAAACACCAAATACTAAGTAAGGTTTATAATGAAATTCTGGCCGTTGCCGGTCGTCTGTCCCCAGTGACGCGTCTCATCCTTGACACCTCTCCTATATGACGCGTCTTTTTCATGCATTTGGTCACCATAGCAACCGATGAAGGTATGGTATGCTGTTACCTTGTACAAGAACTGAAAAGATGTGCCAACTAATTCACTCACCGTTAAATATTTGTAAAAATATTATTCATTTCTCTCTCCTAGTATGCAAAATCTTGTTTTGATTCTAATTGTGTCCATAAATCTTCTGCCTTTCAACAAATCATTATTCATTTTCAATTCCACTTTCATTTCTCTCTCTATCACTAAACTTTTTCTCCTTTCTGGGTTCTGATCCCCAATTCTCTCAATTTCAGGGACCCAATTATTACCACCCACATGAAGGTACAATTCCTTTGATTCTTCAAATTTAGTTTTTCTATTATTCATTTTACTTTACTTTCTGTTTTCATGATTCTCTAGTGACTTTAATAAAGGGGGTAATTTTTCTACCACATATTTTAATACATCTACCACAATAGTTGCATCACATATTTGTACAGTATGCAGAAATACTTGTACAGTGTGGTATAAACCTCAAAAAGTGTGGTAGCAAAATTAATTCCCCTTTAATAAACCTTCTTTTTGTTCTCAAGGTTATATTGTTGATTGTTTTCTAATTTAGAACCTGTTTTCAGAAAACTTTGCATACAACTTTCTGTTTATTTCCGGAGCATTTTCATGATTTATGTAACACTTTTCTTGATTTGAATTTCAGAAGTTTATACTGAGATTGGATTTGCATGATGATAAAGACAAGAGAAAAGCATTGAAGACTGTATCTGCTCTCTCAGGTAACCATACCATAATCATGACACTTTTGTTGTTTTAATCATATATGTTCATAAATTAAGTTGGGTTTCAATAGATTTTATGTAGGCAACATATATATTTTAGTTAATTTTGGATTAAAAAAAAAAAAAAAAACTAATAATTTTAACTCATATGAAAGTCAAAAGACAATATGTTCTACAACATTTACTTCATGTTGAATTTATAGACAAAATTAACTTTCTAAGATTTAGTTGAGTTTCTTTTTCTCACTCCACATGGACTTGTCATTTCTTGATCTTATGTCTCATTCCTACAACAAACAGTTGTACTTTATGCAGTACCAATGGTACTGTTACTATTGAAACATGAATTTCCAGAAAAGCAAAGAGAAAGGTAAGAGCAAATATTCCCTTTTTCTGTAAGATAATACCATTTCGTCCAAAATATACATTATTTTCTATTCTTTTTTGATGAAAAACTTTCTTTAAATACTTAGTTGTTAGCAGCAGTTAGATTACATCGGTGAGATTTAACTTACGATCAAATGGGTTTTTATGTTTTTTTTTTTAAGAAATGTTTAAAATATTTGATTATTATGCAAAAATATTTATCGAAATATTCATTATCTTAATAATATATATTATTTTGAGATTGAATAACACAATAGATTAATAAGGTATGTAAATTAGCTTACCTGTGTTATTTTTTGTAATGGTTACTAATAACATTATGAATTTATGATAAGCATGTATAAATTATGACGGTTTTTAAATAATTATATATATTTTCATCTACTTTTATTTAATAAAATGATGTGGCTCGGTGGTCCTAGTTGGCATTCTCTTTTGGCCCCTACCTTAATGGGTGGTTGAGGTTTGTTGGTTGAGAGTTGGGATCCATCATCCAAGGGGTAAATTCGTCAGTTTCCTTTATAATTTTTTTGGCCATTAAACATGATTAAAAAAGATTGTGACAGTTCAAAATATTGTAGTACATCACAAGTAAATAAACTTTTATTGAAATATAGAATTGTGTTAGATATATCAAATTGCTTGTAACCCAGTGGTAGTGTTTAGATATAACCCAAGTTTGTAGGTTGAAGTTATGTTGCGGACAAAAATAATGTGAATTAATTTAAGCGTGCCTGTATTAGTGGTTTAAAAATAATAGTTTTGCAGGGACCGATAATGAAGGTATAGCAATTAGCATGGTTATGGAAATTGTTTTAGTAATAGGAAGCATGAACACAATTTTAACAAATTATAAAAGGTTAATAGAACTAATTAATCGTGTATTTGTAGGGGTGGATTCAATCACTATGAACATGAAGGAAAGGACATTAACGGTCATTGGAAGCGTTGATCCTATCAATGTTGTTAGCAAACTACGAAAATTTTGGTCAACAGATATAATATCAGTTGGACCAGCAAAAGAACCAGAGAAGAAAGAAGAGAAAAAAGAGGAACCGAAGAAGGAAGAAGGTAAGAAAGACGAGGCAAAGAAAGAAGACGGGAAGAAGGAAGAACCGAAGAAGAAAGAAGAGGGTAAGGAAGAAGAGAAAAAGAAGGCACCGCCACATCCTGCAGCCGGGATGCTTATGCCATATAGACCTTTTTACCCTCCGGTTAACGCGTATTATAATAACTATCAGCCATATCAGCATCATTATCAACCACAACATCATAGTTATCGACCATATCACCACAGTGTTGAAGAGAATCCAAATGGGTGCGTTATTTTTTAAAATAACTAAGCAATAAAGAATATTTTCTCAAACAAATATTTCAAATCTAGAGCGTAAAAGTTATATATTGTCCGAGGATCGTTATTATGTTGGCGGGTTTCCTATGTTTTTTTTGGGTAATCGTCAATATGCATTATCTTAATGCAAAAGATGCAAAAGAATGCAGTAACGACCCAAAAGGTAAAATGTTAATTTCTTGTTTTGTATAAAAAGAATGTATGCTTTCAAATTTTGATTTGTATTGTAACTATGTATGATATAAAATGTAAATAAATAATGTTTGATAGTATTCAATGTTTCAAAAACCGGTTCTTTCCTATTCAAGATACGGCTGAACCATTTGAAAAGGTAGCCAACCGATTGAACCAGATGATAATAGTGTTGAGTATTTATGATGTAGACTTTTAAACTATGTTGAATATTATAAAGAAATACAAAAATTGACACGCAATAAGAAATTCCACACTTCTAAATAGTACATCGGTTATTTATACAACATTGCATTCGTCACTGCAATAGACAAGAGTGAATAATTATTATATTGAATGAGTCCATGTGAGAGATAACGAGAATGAGTTGTGTTACTTGTTTGATACTAAAAGGCGTGTCAAATGCACACAAGACAAATATTCTTATGTACTCATAGTTTATTAAATGAAATAGTGTTAGAATTATTATATAAATGAACAACAATTATTATTTAAAATGCAATATTTAAATCCTACTAAAAGAGTAGTTATATATGTAAAAAGGTGTTTTGTGATGTGTAATTTAAATGTGTGCTTTTGGAAGTTTCTACAACGACAAGTAGGGGTGTGTTTTTTGAGCTAAATTTTGCGTCAACCCATTTCCATTTCAATGGATTGACAATGTTCGACTGGGAAAATCATATGATCTAACTCAAACTAAAATCTACAAGCCTTACAAAATCAATTTGCAGTTTGAAAGTTGTCAGCCACCTCTGCCGCCGCCTTATCCAACCCCATTTTCTGCAATTCCTTCAACATCTGTTGGATTGATTTTGTACGGACTATGCATTGCCCCTGGAAACGAGCGGTTTTCAACTTCTTGTTTATAATCTGATAAAGCTTTGTTGATCACTTCTCCTACTTGAGCAAACTGCTTTTGGAGTAACCTGTATAACAATCAAACACCATTTACAAGTGAAAGGTCTAAAATACCCTTGATTGAATAGAGTATAACTGAACCTTTGCATGATGTGGATGTAGCATCATGCCCAAAAGATCATGGTAAACAAGGACTTGCCCGCTGCAAAACGGGCCCGATGGTGGGTATCCGAAGAACAGAAGTGGCGGCTATTCAAGAACAACAGAGAAACACCCGACTTCCTGTAATGCTAGTGCTGTCTCCACAACCTAAGGAAAATTTACTTATGAATAATATGTTACACGTATATCATAAGGAGGTGCGGTTTGACCTCAAAAAGTCAAACCTTGAAGAACATTCTTTCCTTGAGGTCGAAATCCACCAAGAACAACCCATAACCGCAATTCCGGCTTCAACAATGTGTTTTGCAGCCGTGATGGTGCACCGCCTTCTAATTTAATTGCATCCATTCCTCCTTCTTTCAGTACCCTAACTGCTGTATCAACCGCCTGCTCAAACGGTAACGGTCAAAATCGATTTTGACTTTTCAGGTAACAAATTTTGGATCTTTTATAATCTGGCCTTGACACATAACCATTAAAGACTAAAGCTTTTATGTTAACTCAATACTATCTCTATGAGTCGATTTCTAGTATATTAGAATAGCTAGTTTGACCTCAAAAGTCAAACATGCAGTTCTTGCAAACTGGATTCACATATAACCCTAGAGTAAATGGCTAGGAAACACAATTCAAAAAATTAATTCAATTAAATGTTTTTGTAATTAAATTATTAAATTAAAATGTACAAAAAGAAGGTGAAAATGTACCTGTTGATTCATAAGTACCAAAAGCAAGATCCCCAACAAGTAACGGCCGTTTAGCTCCTCTAGCAACAGCACGGCAATGCATCAGCATCTCCTCCAATGTGATCGGCAACGTCGTATCGTGGCCATGAACCACCATAGTCTCCGACGAGTGCAATATCTATTCCGGCGGTATCTAAATGCACCGCCGACGGGTAATCGTAAGCGGTCACCATTGTTATCGGTTCGTTTTTCTTGTGCTTTGCTCGTAGAGTGGTTAGGGTGATTCTCTGGTCAGGGTTTGGGCCACCGTAGACGGTGTTTTCCGGCATGTTTTTAACATAACGGGGGATTTTGAAATTGTGTTTTGTGATGGTGGAGCATGATTTCGAAAATCTATTGAAGAGTGTAGCCATGGTTGATTAAGTTAGAGAAATGAAGATAAAGTTAGTGGGTTTTGATGAATTTGGAATTGGATTGTAATCAGGGAGTGGGTGGCCGAATAGCGATCGACTGCAGAGTGATAAAGCAAGCTCCAAAATATACAACATTTTTTCAACTTTTATTCATTTTTTCTAAATTTTGATATGTATTCTTGGATATTAATTTGATAAGATAATAATGTTAAAAATATTTACTTTCTCTCAGAATTGATGCACTGAACTGGAGCAAACGAGCCATATGGTTCGATTCGTGTTTCCCACACAAAAATGCGATTTGATCCGGTCCTTTTTTTACAAACAGCTTCGGCAATGTCATCACCCGCACCGAAGATACACAGGAACCATATATTAAAAAAATAAAATACTAGCAAAAAGCTAGGGTACACATTCCACACCACAAATTTATACGATTACCCCAATTAAGAACATGCTCCAAACAATTTATACCATTCATTCACTCGATAGAACTCATCCCCAATCTCTTTAGATTTCCGGGAAGAGAATTAACGAGGAAACCAATGAGGTGTTGGGATTAGACTTATGCAATTTTTGATACTTTAAGAGACCAAATTTATAACTTTTTGCAAAGCATGTTAACCACTTATGTAATTTACTCTAAAGTTTATAATTATTAACTCACAAAGCCTTAAATTTGATACTCGAAATATCATATTACAATTTTGTAAGATGGCGAATGTTCTTGTTTTAACGAAAATGTACGGAATACTTGTTAAAGTAGCAAAGAAATCTGTACTACAAAAGTAGCAACACGTGTCAACCCGGGTCACACAGCCCACCCACGGATCATTCCCATTCCCATAATCTAATATTCTAATCCCCACCCAAACCCAATGTGGCAACGTAATCTTATATATACTCATATCTTGATCAAATTGGATAAATCAAAACACCAAACGAAAACTTTATTTTGTTGTTTTTTGAGATCATAATTATCGCCGGACTGGATTGGTTGATAAGGCGAAGGAATTCGTGGCAAACATGAAGAAACCGGAGGCCACCGTGAAAAACGTCGATCTGAAAGATTTCAGCTGCGAGTGCATCACCTACAAAGCTGACGTCAATGTTTCAAATCCTTACAGCACTCCGATTCCGATCTGCGATATCTCTTACACCTTCAAAAGCGCCGGCAGGTTTGTCCGATCTCAATTAATCATATTCTACGTTCAAATTATCTCAAAGTAGTAACGATTGTCACAGATTATACACAGAATATATTTTCTACAATTAATGGAAGCAAATCAATACGAATATATTTTCTATTTTATATGCGAAGCAAAAAATGTCATAAAATACTATGTGAATCTACTAATTTTGGGTGAAATAACGTTAAATCGATGCTCATCCTTTCATTATGATCAACCGAAGCAAATTGATCATGATTAATACGAATATATTGTCGGAAAATTTTGGACATATATAATTATGTTGGAATAATTCGAATAGTAGAAGGGGTATTTTGCAACGTCTATGTTAGTTGATGGGTGTAGTTTAAAGTTTAATACCAGTTGAAAAGATCAAGTCAAGTTAGACGTGGGGTGTTTAAGTGTTGCTTAAGTTTAGGAGTGATAGTTAGGTTTGTTCATGTTTTAGTATTTAAGTAGGTTAAAGTTGTAGTATTTTAGGGTGTGGAATGTGTGTATTTTCTATATATTAACATGGAGGCAGACGTGCATTTAGACCGGTGCCAACGGCACGCCGGTTGGCCGCCGGTTGGCCGCCGCCGGTTCCGACGCCGTTGGCACGGACCGCCGGTTGGCCGCCGGTTGGTCCGCCGGTCGCTTAAGCGGCGAGAGAGGGAGCGGGAGTGGAGCGTCTGTGGTGGGTCCCGCCGTACCTTCCAACCAATCACAAATTTTCCTTTTTTTTTTTTTTTTTTTTTTTAAACGGTAATATTACCAAATTATATATTAATAAATTAAAACGGGGCCCAAATTTGGTGAAGTGACGGAGTGCTGTTGGCACGGGTACGTCAGTTTAGTGTTAGTTAGTCTGTCTGCTGACGTGGCGCTGAGTTGGCAGAAACTGACGGCGTCAGTTTGCGTCACCATTGGCACCGGTCTTAGTGAGTTTTGCATGGAATTTACTTTAATTGTTCCACCAATTATATGAGTGTGTGTTTATTGAGTGTTAAAAGGAAGGCTGAATTCCAACAATTGGTATCAGAGCCTAGGGCTCGTTGTTCGAGTGAAGTGCCGTTTTGAGAGTCGGTTTCAAGAGACGGCATAGTCGTCTCTGTGCACGAGAGACGCAGCAGATGAACCGGGTTTTGTTTTTGAACGGGAAGTTATAAAACCGAGTTCATATATACTTGGTTCGTAGCAAGAAAGAAAGAGATGACCGGTTGCAATACTTTGCAACAGGTTGTGAAGAAGATAGAAAGTAGCAAGAAAATTGGTTGAATGGATGAAAGAATCAGCAAGATTGATCACGTTTGGTGATCACAAAAAAGAGGCATCAAGAAATTATAAGCAAGTAAGTAGCATGCAATTATTGAGCATGTAGCAAGTAGAGAAAATAAAGAAAGAAAAGGTATAAGCAAGAGGGCATGTTGCAAGAAAGAAAAAGAGCAAGGAAGTCGTAGCAAGGTTTGTTTCATGAAAACAAACAACAAGAGTCTGTAGCAAGTAGCAGGCAATAAGTAGCAAGATTGATCACGTTTGGTGATCTTGAGAAAGAAAGCAAGTTGTTGATCACGATTATTGATCAAAATAAGGTACGTAGCAAGAAAAAAAAAAGTGGCAAGTTTGAGTAAGCAAAGAAAGAAAAGTAGCAAGAATAACATCAAAAATTAAGGACGTTTGAGGTTTATTTTAAACTTAAAAGTTAAGCAAGGAGCAAGGAGCAAGAAGAACGTTCGAGAAGAAAGAAAGACCGAAGGTGAGTAATTTCACCATGAAGACCGACGCCGTCGAGAAGACCGAGAAAGCTCCGGCGTGTGACCGAAGACCGGAAAGACCGAGACCGGCAAGACCGAAATAGTCCGGCGTAGACCGAAAAGACCGAAGCTAGCAAGCGAAGACCGAAGACCAGCGCATGCAAGCAAAGTCCAAAGACCGAGGAGCCACAAAAGACCGGGTGGTATCCAGAGTAAGATTAGTCCGAGACCGAAGGATACAACCGAGACCGGCGGGTTGTCTAAGGATGAAAGCAAGACCGAAAGTTCACAATATGGACCGGGCAAAGATATTCGAATTACGGGGGTGAATGTTGGAATAATTCGAATAGTAGAAGGGGTATTTTGCAACGTCTATGTTAGTTGATGGGTGTAGTTTAAAGTTTAATACCAGTTGAAAAGATCAAGTCAAGTTAGACGTGGGGTGTTTAAGTGTTGCTTAAGTTTAGGAGTGATAGTTAGGTTTGTTCATGTTTTAGTATTTAAGTAGGTTAAAGTTGTAGTATTTTAGGGTGTGGAATGTGTGTATTTTCTATATATTAACATGGAGGCAGACGTGCATTTAGTGAGTTTTGCATGGAATTTACTTTAATTGTTCCACCAATTATATGAGTGTGTGTTTATTGAGCGTTAAAAGGAATGCTGAATTCCAACAAATTATATGTATATGTATATTATTATATATAATTAATGGTTGACATGTCCAAAATGTAGTTGTGGTGAATGAGAAATCGATTCTCAAAGTGAGGTGTATGGAAAAATGAAATCAAACTGTTAGGAATATTCTAGATGATATTCCTTGAGATTTGATGTGTCAAAACTTGGAAACTATAAGGACCTAAATTGAAGATATAGAAGTTCAAATTTAAATAAAGATTTAGGAGATAATGATAATTGTAAAAGATATAGTATATCTTGTTTAATTTAAAAGATTTAGTATTATCTTTTCCTTGTAAGTCTTAGGTTTTCTAGTATATAAAGAAACCTAATGACATAGAATTAGATGTTCTTGTAACCCACGTTTTAACGTGTTTGTGTGTAAAACCTAAGCCTCAAGGTCGTATGATCCTGTTAACCAAAACCGTTCTACATATTTATGTGTAGAATTGGGGCTTTTAGTAATCATTGTATATAAAGATGATGATGAAACCTTGTTTAGCTATACAAATATGTTCGTTTAATTCCGCAATATTATGATTTGTATATGCTTATTCCAGATAAGAACTAACTATTCTTGAGCCTAAAGATCGACGTTTATGAAGAGTTATTCGATCTTCACAATTGGTATCAGAGCACGGTGGCTCAGATCTGGAATGAAACAAGGATGGTTAAAGCTGTGTGGAATATGTCTTCAAAATAATTATTCTGTTAGGGCTTGGTACGTACAACAAACTTCTCTCATATCTCCTTCTCATCGAATTGTACAAAAAGAGAAACCACTCTACCACCGCCCCCTTGCTATCTCTTTCGATTATTCAACCGGATCACCGAACTGCTTTCAACAACTGATTCGCCGGAGATATCAGTGTTTTATTCATCTAATTACATAAAAGTCAGTGGCAACAATGGGAGCGAGTAACGGCATCGTAGAGACGTTGATGTCTGATTTCTTCCGTAAATCCGGTGGTATCGCTATCATCGACAGCGGACTTGCGACGGAGCTTGAACGACATGGAGCCGACCTTAACGATCTTCTCTGGAGCGCAAAGTTCCTACTCACTTCTGCAGACCTTGTTCGTCAGGCAACAATTCAAGGGTTTGAAGCAAAAGGCTTTTCTAAAGAGGAAAGTGAGGGTATACTTAAAAGAAGTGTAGATATTACTCGTGAAGCACAAGATGCTTTAGAATTGCTAATTGAATTAGCAGGCACCGAACCTAGGTTTTTAAGGAAACAAATAGCAGAAGTTGTGGGTGCAAGTTTACTACTTATCGCATGAGATCCTATTTCTATTACTGGTAATTCTAAAGATTTACTACTGCTCCTTCAACATATAAAATTCCTACTGCCAAGTTCCGATTACTACTGATCTTAGTATCACAATATACTACTGGTCAGTAGTATATTAAAATACTACTGCTAGGTCAGTTTCAATTACTACTGGGCAGTAGCAAAACAACAAATTCATTACTGATTCATACCAACATTACTACTGATCAGTAGTATGTCTCGATTACTACTGATCCGATGCTTAATTCAGATTTTACTACTGATCCTATTTATCAAAGTTTACTACTGATCAGTAGTAAATAAAAAGCAGTGTTCGAATTTGATTAATCAGTATTGACCGAAGAAAATTTTGAAGAAATTTTTTACTGATTTCTTTATTTGACCGATACATCATACTTTGGAAAGCATGTCACACACCATGTTCATTCCATACCACGGTTTATTGATCGTATCTGATAATAATGTGAAACGAATCACATTATTCACACACACAGGTTGAAGGCTTGATGAAGATAAAGGAAAGTTTTTATTTGCTACATATTTGATCTTTATCTATTGATTACAGAAGATAATTGATTATATTTTATTTGAAGATGAAGTTGAAAGTCTTACTACATAAGATGTTATGTATTGTTGTAACTGCAATTCAACCGAATCTTAACGAAAAGATCTGTTGAAGGCTAAGATAAGAAAGTCTCTCATACAAGATATGATGTTGCTGATTACTATATTTAGACGGAATGTGATGCTTAGTTTGAGTTTCTACTTCAACTTCAAATAGAAGATAGTTGATTTTCAATGTAATTAATATAGTCTTGAAGAACACAAGAATGATATCACACTTTTAGGGGAAGAAAAAGTGTTGATCATTCAAGGGGAAGTTCAAGTTTCTCGGATTTATTTGATTATGTCAAAAAGGGGAAGAGACTTGAAGATTCCTAGCTAATTCTACAAGTTATAAGTTTTGTCAAATCAAATAGGGGAAGATTGTTAGGAATATTCTAGATGATATTCCTTGAGATTTGATGTGTCAAAACTTGGAAACTATAAGGACCTAAATTGAAGATATAGAAGTTCAAATTTAAATAAAGATTTAGGAGATAATGATAATTGTAAAAGATATAGTATATCTTGTTTAATTTAAAAGATTTAGTATTATCTTTTCCTTGTAAGTCTTAGGTTTTCTAGTATATAAAGAAACCTAATGACATAGAATTAGATGTTCTTGTAACCCACGTTTTAACGTGTTTGTGTGTAAAACCTAAGCCTCAAGGTCGTATGATCCTGTTAACCAAAACCGTTCTACATATTTATGTGTAGAATTGAGGCTTTTAGTAATCATTGTATATAAAGATGATGATGAAACCTTGTTTAGCTATACAAATATGTTCGTTTAATTCCGCAATATTATGATTTGTATATGCTTATTCCAGATAAGAACTAACTATTCTTGAGCCTAAAGATCGACGTTTATGAAGAGTAAACAAATGAACTAGTGGAAACTCGAACCTATCCGCACTCGTCTCCCGGGTTTCATGGTGGTTCGTTTTTGTCACTCGGTTTAATTGATTGTATTCAAATAATATTATTATTAATAATATTATTTATAATTTTAATGTGTGTCATTAAAATATACATTTGAATGAGTGGTTTTGATTTTTGTAATGAATTGGCTTAATGACAATAATGTATATCATTAACCCACTTGACCATCTTTCATCCATCTTCTATTATAAATAGTGGGTTTGGTCATTTGGAAGAATACACACAAATTCATATACTTTCCTACTCATTTACAAGCATCACAATTTGCTCTCTCCATTGTTAGTGTTTCTTAAACACAAGAACTTTCGATAAATGTTCGGGCTTGGATTATATTCGGTAGTGTAAAACTACTCGGTTGTTTTACCCTGGGAGATAGATGACGAATCTATTTTAAGGGGATCGTGAATTTCACGAGACTCAACCAAAACGTGTTTCTTCTTTGTTTCTACATATTCTTATTTCAATCTTGTATTTGTTTTTCGTCAATTTCCCTTATTGTAATTGTGTTGTATTAATGAAAATTGGTATTAGCTCCTACATATATATAATTTTATAAATTAACATCTATGTCGAACGAAAATGATACCGTAAAAATAACGATGAAATCAATGCTTCATCCTATCTCCATGATTAATCGAAGCAAATTAATTATGTGCAATACGAATATATGCGATCTAAAATTTTCAACGTCTATCTCGAGCAAAAATAATGATTATAACTTTGATAGTAGCAAATTTCCTATACGAAATTAGGTCAGATTTGAGATAATTACTACTATGTGAAATTACTAATTTGTGGACCAAATGATGTTGAAATCAGGGTGATGGCACAATCCCTGGGTCGCTAAAGGCAAATGATGACACATTGTTAGATGTGATCGATATGGATTTCGTGACCATATATATGATATTGTGTACGTTATGAGTTTACTTTTAACTATGGTGTAGTGTGTACTTACTTGAATCTTGAAGGATGAGATGTAATTAAATAATCTTGTATAGTAAACCTTTTTCTTGGTCTTGTGTATATTTTGGATTTTAGCAAGTGGTTGTGGAGGTAAATACTAAGGTATATATAATTGTAGTTAATCGGTCGCATATTTGAATTTTGGGACTAGTAATTTTTTTAAATTTTTTGAAATAGCAAATGTTTTGGTTGAAAATTAAGAAGCATGAACGAGGGAATTCCGGGATTTAGATATATGAATGTTTGGATTAAACCATGAATTTGGGCTTGGCAACTGGGCCATATCATCAAACGTTATTTAGGCCATGAGTTTATTGGAAACAAATCACATAGCCACCGTAATGCTAATTTTTAGTACCTTGATCAAATTTTACTATGATACAAATATGCAATCAAGCCGATTTTTGCAGAAAACCGATGAAACTGTTTGATTGCCCAGAAACTCAATGCTCGAGATCACCTAGATTTCAATAATTTATGAAATTATCAGCTACAAATTAAAGGTCGTTTTGAAGTAACTCGATGGGTTGATATTAGTCTTCTGATCCTCATTCTGGTTTCACAAGGTAGGATGCCCATGTTTCATCACCTGGTGGAGGTGGTTGGACCCAATGACCTGGTATCCGACTGCATAAAAGTCAACATCAAAAAGTCAATAATTAAACCTACAACTTAGTTTAACAACAAAATATAATATCTACTCACCTTCCTCCAGGTCTTAAATATGCATCCCATGTTCGTCTGACCTGCATTTAAAAAAAAAAAAAAAAAAAATCCAAAATCAACTCGTTTTCTTTTAAGAGAGCAAGAACAAGTCATAAACATGTTATAATTTCACATAAATTAAGTAATACAAATCACAATGACATGTAATTTACCTCAATTAGCGTCCCCATATCAGTACTGCTGCCATGATAGTAATGATAAAACTCAAGGGGTAAACTTGCTGAATAATCATAACCTCTGGTAGGAGTAGGACCCACACTTATAGATCCTTGTTTATCAGAGGCTGCAAGCGAGCTTTTTTCTTCAATCTCGGTTATTTTTTCCTCATTTATTTTATCCACATTTTCTTGATTTTCTGAATTTAAAGTATTTGCACCCGTTATATTTCTAGATTCTTCAGCGGTTGCAATCGCATCTTTGGCGGCCCCTGTGTTGGCAGCCGCCAGTGCTTGCCGCTCTTCTTCCTCAATTACAGCACGAATTTTTTCAAGAAATTTGTCGTCTTCTTCTGGGAGAAAATGGCCTGCATGATTATAAAACAAAAACATTATAATTAAATGTTAATTATTCGTTTGGTGACAGTAAATTCTACTACAAAGTACAGACCTTGTTTTGTTAATTTCTGGATCCTGATGGAGCGTAATTCTTGCAACTTCTCCACTATTAACACTAGCTCCAGCTGAAATACAGCAAATTAACATTTAAATTTTAATTAAAAAATTATGCTTTCTCGTATTTTTAATGAAATCTGTGGAGCTTCAGCTAGCAACCTCTGATTCTACTTTCCTTCTTTCCTCTTTAGCTTTTTGTTTAGCAATTTCCTTCATCTTCTCAACCTGTAAACATACTTTCTCTAATTAGATTAGGAAAATTTTATGGTTATTAATTTAATACCAGAAATTTAAAACATTACCTTACGCTGTGCGATTTCCTTTGCAATTTCCCTAGCCCTCCATTCATCAGCTTCTTGGTCAGCATGGTCAAACTGCTCACGTTCCTAGCACATCACAAACAAAGTAGGTAAGCTCAACTGCTCAAGCATTGGCATTATAGGACCTCATAGTTTCACCTAATTAAAAAGCCAAAAATAAAAGAAAAAGAGAAAATTAAATTGAAAATGTAGGAACACCTTTGCAAGCATTTCCCCAATACGTCGTCTCTTTCTTTTCCGCCAAAGTTTGTTTCGTTTGTGTTTCTGTATTTTATTTGATAATCTAACTGCTGCAGATTTCTCCTCCCATGGTGTTTTATCATCAGTTATAATCTTAAATGGCTCTACCTCATTTTTGAGCTTCATAATTACACCATTTGCTGCTTCAAATGACATTTTCTCTTGAGTATCCAATGTTATCCTATTATTTTCCAGAAACTTTAAAAACCTTCTGATTGCAGCTTCATTTGGTTTGTCCTCTGTTCCTTCTAAATGCTGGTTGTTACCTTTCGTTGCTATAAGCATCTCCAACTCTTTCTCCCTGAAAGATCGCACCACCTTTAATCACATAGATCCTAAATTTCTATACATTTAAAACAATTGAAGCATTTCGTTGTTTACTACAATAATTTCAAATTTACATCTCAATGGTGATTTAAGTTGGAATTAGGGCAAAATCATAGTAAACTATGAGCTAAATGTGGTTCAATTTCAATTCCAGACCTAGAATTTCATAATCTAAAAAACAAGCTACATTACAACCAAAACAGTTCACTGCTTCTAAATGGTAATCTTATACTCACATTGCTTCTGCAAGATCAAGAGTATTTTGTAACTCCTTGAGGGTTTCTTGAACATTTGTTGCGTTCCAGAAGCTACTAGTCATCGGTGGCAACGGTGGAAACCATGGTGCAGGTGCAACCGGCTGAAATGGAGGTGGATTCATCGGACGCATCATCGTTTTCTATAAAATAAATAAAATAAAAAGATTACTGTAAACACATCACGGAAACATGAAATACGAAACATAACTATTGAATTCCAAATCGCGTGATAAATTTCTGATAACCGATGTGTTTGCCAGATTCATTCGAACAATCATATCAAACGAATCGAGAAAAAGGAACAAAACTTAGAAAACCGATTGAGTACCTGCAATACAATTCTACGCGATGATGAACTAATTAAGCAAACGACTTAGAGGGTGTTTGGGATTGCTTATTGAAAATAGATCATGTGTTTTGAAAATAGTAATCAAATAATCAGCGGTTACAAAACGTGATTCTGAAAAACAGTGTTTGGATTTGATTATGTAGTTTGAAATCGCAATAATCAGTGTTTTAGTGTTTGGCAAATCTGATTATGTGTTTAGTTAATATATAAAATAACTAAAATAGACATCTTTACTCTTTTAATATTTGTTGAGTTACTTAACTGTGAATCTGTGATTATAACTTGCTCAAAGACAAATCTGCTTCCTACAAATTAATTGTGATTCTAACTTGTTCAAAGTCAGATCATGAAGTAAAATCACGTGGTGGTCATGGATGCTTCTCTTTTGCAGACTATAAAACAGGAATCCTTCTTAACTTTTAAATTTTATCCATTCAGGCATTTCTTCAAACAGTTGGTGTGCATCAGCTATTTGGTGTTTAACAAACAAAGTTTATACAAACTCACACATGAATTTCCAGAATCAAATCTATGATGGCAATATTACACAACATAGAAAATTGTTATACCATCAAACATCTAACATGATTGAAACAAGCATGTTAATTCATTTTTCCTAGGGTTTTATCATGTTTCACATAATCAGAAAAAGATAATAAGGAAGCATTGAGAAATTAGAGATACCTAACGCTTGAGGTGAATCTGATTTGTTGCAATCCCAAACACCCTCTGAGTGCTTTTACAAAACCACGTTTTGAAGCCCAAAATAAGCAGATAAGTGGTTTTGGTTTTTATTTTGCCAAACACTAAACTTTGATTTTTAGCGTTTTGAAAACGTCATAATCAAAGAATCAGGTAGAAAACGCAATCCCAAATACCCCTTACTAATGGTTTGATGATTCACCAATATGAGATCGGAAGTACAGAATCATATATTGTCGATAAACCCTAGCGGTTGTTGAGTATGAATAATGATTTATATGAGTTGTGAGAGTAATTACAAAAAGTCAGGATGGCCGAGTGGTCTAAGGCGCCAGACTCAAGTTCTGGTCTTCGAGAGAGGGCGTGGGTTCAAATCCCACTTCTGACATTTTGCTAAAGCTTTTTAAAAAATTTAGAGAAATTTTGCAAGAATAGTCCATCTTTTAGAAAGGAGTAGTTTTTTCGAATATAAAAAACCACAATTCCATTCACATTTAAAAATTATATAAAAATGCTAATTAAGATTTTAGTAAACAAGGTGCAAGTCTTTTCTCTCAAGTATTTTAAATACTCTCAATGCGCCTTCCTTATAACGAGATTATGACTTGAAAAAAGATCATAAAACAGATGAGATAATGAAAGAAAAATGGTTTGATTTAGATCGGATCAAATCCATTTATATCATTAAATTGATTACAAAAATTGTTAAATTCATTAATTAACTGATCGGAGCCAGCGAACCGGACCAAATTGATCAGCAATACTAGTACAATTCACGATTTTTATTTTCATGCAAAACATGTTCTCGTTCTGGTTCGGTCCAGTATAAAACCAGAAAA
Source organism: Calendula officinalis (assembly GCA_963853835.1). NCBI lineage: Eukaryota > Viridiplantae > Streptophyta > Magnoliopsida > Asterales > Asteraceae > Calendula > Calendula officinalis. The sequence continues at coordinate 2,793,553 of OY970830.1, read as the reverse complement.
AATCAATTTTAGGTCTGGTTCAAGATGTCTTCGAATCTGTCTGTGGTCCGGTCAAAATCATTAAGCCGGTTCTCGGTCTAGTCTGATTCCGACCGATTCGGTCCAATTTTTGAATCACATGCCTACCAACTAGCACTTGCCACCGTCCAAATATATACTCCCTCCGTCCCTAAATAAAGTTCTCATTTTGCCTTCAAATTTTGTCCCTAAATAAAGTTCCCATTTCTCAAACATAAGGGGCCCACTTAATATAATAATATTATTACCAATACTTTCACCACTAACTATCTCTTAAAACACTTTCTCTCTCCAATCAAACCTTATATTTTAATCAAAAGTAATACCAAATACCCCACCACTAACTATCTCATAAAATGTTGTGCCCAACATAAATGAGAACTTTATTAAGGGACGGAGGGAGTATATAGTTAGTCATACATATGTTTTTTTATTTGTGTCTAGTTGTTTCTTTCAAAACGTGGGGAAATGTTAACAACACAAACAAAAATAGGAGTTGTTCCTTTCGCCAAGAAAGTCCCTAGCTTGTAAAATTAAAATTGCGAAAATAGACACGTGTCCCCAACTAGATTGTCGATTTGCAATATAGATAAATGTCGGCGGTTAATACAATTTAAGTATGACAAATCAGAGATGATGACATACATGTAACGTCTCTCAAACAATATGAGTAGTCACTTAATAGACATACACATGTGAAATCATTTTCAGCACACCCTTTTATATAAGCTCCATAGGTTTATATGGACGCATATATATTTAAAATACTGACATAATAATGCAATATGCATTGTGAGATGTTGCCAGAAACATGCAAGATATCGACTTTAAAACATACTTGATTAAAGAAAAAATGTTGATGGTAAGTGCAAACAGTTACGGGATATTTCACATACATATATAAAAGAACAAGAGAAGGAAACAACGCACCATAAGCGCTGTGATCTAATGATTGGATTTGATTTATATAAAGATAAAATTTCTAAGAGATCTTAGATTCAACCCCTATGAGTAAAATAAAATACTCCATTGTGGTCACGGAGGTAAATCAAGATTCAATCAAAGTTACTCGCAAAATAATTATGGTCGCCTTGAATTTAGGTGGTTCGAGGGAAGGCATACTGCCCCTTGTGGATGTTACTGTCTAGGCTCGAACCACTAACTTACTAACTTGCCGTTCAAAAAAAAATAAAAAATAAAAATTGGAACCATGTTTTAAAAAAAGAAAAAAAACAAGGCCACGTGAAGAATTGCATTAAGGATGACTTGGCTGAGCATATACATGTTATGATCATGCACAAATGTCCTACAAGAAACGTACTATATAAAAATCTAGATTTTTATTCTCGAGAAATATTTCAAAACGTTGAGGAAAAAAAAATGATAAAAGGTCGATTATGAATGTTAACCTATTCAAGCGTAATGCCTAGACGTATTTAAGTAATGGTTGCATTCAGCACTACGCCTTGGAGTATGTTCGCTCGTATTTTGTAACTCTCTTCTTCTAATTAATATGTTATTGTTTTGCCATAACTAAACAGATAAACGAATGTGGTTTTCAATGTTTTTTGTTACATGGAAAGAACGGGTATTTTGACTCGGATATATGCAGTCCAACCAAAGTATCTATGTGGGTGTTTTCAAACTCATTCACACCCCAAAACTTGTATCTAATGAATTCTGAAGACTGAAACCAAGATATTACGTGAGGAAGTCAAATCACCTTACATTTCTCCATAAATATAAGTATATAACACTAAAATTGATGCTAATATAGCCTTTACCACTAAGTTATATCTGTCGATAAATGTAACACTAAAATTGGTGCTAATATATATAGCCTTTTAGAAAGAAAAGTGTGTGTCATGTACCTAATGCATTAATAAAGAAAAACATGTTACCATGTTAGTAATCATATTCTCTAGAGCTACACTTGTTAAGAGTAATTTGTGGAATGTACAACAAAGATTTAATTTCTAGCAATTATTTGAATCTTAAAAAGCCAACTTAAAATTACTTAAATATGGTCAATGAATTAAACAAGCATCATAGTACTAAAATATGCTTCAAGTGGTAATCATCCGTGCATGTTCATCATTTTTAATATATGCCTTACTGATTTTATGAAGGGTTTTTCTATGTATTAGAAGCATATATTAAGCTGCATTTAATGAAGTGATTATTTCTTAAATATATCTCGAATAACATGAATAATTAACTTAAATTTATACCATTTTAATTATAAGATGCATTAAATATAATTTTTTTAATTTAAATAAAATTTTTATGTTAATTAATTGTACATTAACATGTGTCATTAAGATATACATTAGAAAAGAATTATTGATTTGCACCCCCTCTATATATTTATAGATAAGATTGTTATATGTAAATAACTAGCAAGTTTCACCCGCGCGATGCCTGCGGGGGATTTTAATACTACCTCCGTATCAAAATAAGTGATACACTTGAAAAATTGCGTTTTTTGAGGCAAAAGATTGAAAAATAATTTAAAATAGATTAAAGTGAATAGTCAGTGGATAATGGGTACCACTTCTTTTGAATGGAGTGATATTAATGATGTTTAAAAGTAAAAGTAAGGGTAAAAGAGTAATTTTACTTTATTAAAGTAGATAGTTAGTGGAAAATGGGTCCCACTTTTTTGCCAAATAAGGTAAGTTTTGCAAGTGTATCACTTATTTTGTTCCACCCCTAAATAGAAAGGGTATCACTTATTTTGATACGGAGGTAGTATAATATCCAAAATATTATTTACAGATAATATTATCAATTAAAAAAATTATATAAGATTTAAGTCTTAATGGTTAGTAGCAAAATGCATATTCTCACAAATTGCATCAATTACAAACATTTAGAGACGAACATTAAAAAGATAATATTCTAAAATTGAAAAAAAAATTAAAAGGAAAAAGACTGATAAAAAAAGATCAACAAAGACGGCAGAAAGAAAAAAAGGGAAAAAATAAGGTTTGATAATAATTAATATATAAATAAAATAATCTGACCACGCTCAAACAAAACTATGATTAAAAGGAAAAAGAAGACTTCAAAGTCAGTGACCAAGGTTTGAACTCGGGTTGGACAGGAATCACGCGGGGACTTTAGCCAGCTTGACCACAAAGAAGTTTGGCAAACTGAATGGCTAGAAAATATATATAATATATACGAATACTATTTAACTAAAAGACAAAATTTACTGTTTATCTTAAGGTAGATGTTATATATATATAATAAATAAATAATATAACAGTAATACTTCCTCTGTTTCAAAATAAGTGATACAAATTAGCTTTCACGTTTTTTGAGGTAAAAAATTATAATGAATGTTAGATTAGATTAAATTGGATAGTTAATGAGTGAGGGGTCACACATATTATGATTAAAGTGAGTTTAATGATGTTTAAAAATAAAAGTAAGGATACACTTTATTAAAGGAGATAGTTAGTGGGTACGAGTCTTACTATATTATACCAAATAAGGAATGTTTTAAAGTGTATCACTTATTTTGAAACACCTTAAAATGGAAAGTGTATCACTTATTATGAAACGAAGGAAGTATGAACATAAATTTTTTGCTTTAAACTTCCCTTGTGTATGTATTATGTCGGCATTTTGGCACGTAATCATTATAAAACACAACAGTCACATAAGTTGTAATGCCACGTCAACGTTATGTTTGTCAAATAGGCTACATAATGCAAAGATGTGATTAGCAGATTACTGATTAGTATACTTCTTGTTGGATGTAGAAAAATGTAGAAATACAATCATGTTTTAGTTTATTATTTATTTGATCATTAAACTGTGCACTAGACAAGTATCGATGTTACGCAAATCCTCACAAGATAAAGTCTCCAAAAATGGACTCTTCAAGCATTCTTTAATTTCTTTCGTATCAACCAATGTTTTAAAACCCGGTTGGTTCAATCCAGTTACCCGGGAGTCAGGGAAGACACCAGTTCAATAGTAAGCGGGTATTTGATGAGTAATGATATGTTGAGACTCGGACGATTTTGGTAAAACCCGACGACCCGGTGACCCGGGTTGACCCGGCCTTTACTACTTTTACTAAAAATGTATAATTACTTCATGAGGTACAAATCATTTATATAATATTTTTTTTTATGTTCTTAGGTGAACCGGGCCGCCGGTTGAATCGATTGACCCGTGACCCGGCCATCGTACCAGGTCGAGTAATAACCCGGGTTTTAAAACATTGGTGTCAACTCCACATCACATCCTTAATTATTAACAAACCAACTTACATATTCATATCAACAATACTTATTCCTTTTTTTCTTCAATTTCGCCAGGTAAGCGTCATATCAAATCTTCTTTACTGACAAATTAACTGACTCACTTCTGATAACAACATTTCTTACTTCTTTCTTCAGTTATGTCACATCAACGTATGTCTGTACAGAAATTACCGGAACCGAGAGATTCAAGCCGCGGTCCCCGGCCCGTTCATCGGTTATAAAATCTGGAAAATCGAAGCTTCGGATGACCAGATCGGTTTCGATAATAACTGATAAAACCGAATAGAACTGGCCCAAACAAAATATTAGCATGATTTAAGTATTGTAATATGTGGTGCGCTAAAAAAATATCTTAAATAATACAATTAAAAAAAAATCCAAAACATGTTTTTTTTAAAACTAGATTTAATACTTTTAGGTTACTAAATCTATATTTGAAAATTTATATTTTTATTTTATTTACCTAATTTTTTTAGAAAAATTGGTTATTATCAATTCGACCGCCTGGCTCAACCGGATTTTTTACGTCCATCCGGCATGCTCCGACCGAGTTATAACCACCAATCTAACGGGCTCATTCTGATTGGCTACCTTCCCATTTCCCTATTCATCCGGTACGACAAGCCGGTCCAACCAGGATTTTTAAATATTGGTTTCCAGCTCTTATATCAGTACTGTGTATTTTATTGATTCAGTTGATCCTAATCTATCAGACATATTCATTAGAGAATTGATAATGATAGCACAACTTTTAATGGTTATACCATACAGTATAAATTTTACAGCTAATTGTATAAGTATGTTAAGCATTGAATGTGATACATATATTAAAGTTGTGGTAAGAAAATCATCCCTTATTCATTATGATCCCCGACATATTTTACTTTTTTTCTATTGGTGTCTTGTCAATACGTACAGTAAGATGAGAGTTGCTTTGTAAATGCGATTAAAAATGAGTGTAAGTTTTTAAAAAAAGATGACAAAATATGAATTAACTGTTTAAAATTTTGCTTGTTATACTTTGGTACTGTGATAATTGAAATTGAAATTATTGTTTTAAAAGGTTTACAAGTTGCGGATGAAACTGCACGGTCGGGAATAGCCCGACTGTGTATTGGTTTGTGTTTAAAGGATTTTCGAATCTTGTGAATGTGAAACCGGTACTCATAAATAACACATCAATTATACATGATAGATGTCACTTGACACATCAACAAGCGATACAAAATATTAATATGTCATCATGTAATCCCAATTACATCGGATTATATTTCTAATTTAAAGTATAACTCATTTTACACGGTCTTTAAAAAATCGACACTTTATTTCTTCGATATTTCTTCTTAGATAAGGGCTTCATACGCTACATTCTTCATTTTTCTGCATATGAAAATACAAGTTTGAAGTCACATTAGTATTTTGATTGTGATCGGTCCCAAAAAGATAATATATATTAATGATAAAAAAAAATTTTAAGTTGCAAATCATATATAAATAGAGAAAATACTAACCAAATGATCTTTTGCAATGAACAATGGCCTCATGAATTGATCCTTCGTTATAATCAAACGATTTGTTTTCCGAGCATGAAGAACGAGTTCCACAATTTGTATTGTGACTCCAACTCTTTGTTCTTCGGAATGTGGTCTTGCAAACCTCGATTCTCGTACTCGGCTTTTCATTTGTAATCATAGGAGATGACAAACAAAATGAATTACTTGAACTATCCACAACTCTTCTACTTTTTCGCCATACGAGAAATTGAAAACACTTCCCAAATACCCTTTTGGACGAAACTCGCCAATTTGCTAAAAGTTGAGTACATTTTTTCATACATTTTGATTGATTCTTGGGAGGAAAGTGAACTAAAGGAGTAGTGGGATACGAATAAAGTCTTATCTGATTGAAAGATTTTGGTATAATACGACCATCAGAAAAGATCTCATCAGCGTGGACAAGATTCGGAGCATATGGAAGATCAAAATGAAAATTTTGGGATTCTTCAAGGAATCTTGGTGAATTTACAACCGAATTTGTGTTTTCTTCTCGATTGTAGTCGTTGTGATCGAATATGCTATCAATTGACGAGTTTTGGTTGATTAACCAAGAGTAGGAGAAGCTTTCTATGGTGAGAGGTTGAGAGGTTTCCATGGTTGCCGAGGGAAGAATATTAGTTTTGACATATGATCATGAATAAACATTTAAATAGTCGAATATGGAAATAGTGAGGGACCAGCTTTGATATTTTCAATGACGTGTACAAATTTATAAATATGTAAAAGAATATTTTTTCCGTGTTTTAGTGATTTAAAAATCTCAATCATTTCAATAATTTAGCTAATATGTCTTTTGTGTTATAAACCATAAGGTATCAATATAAAGTTACAATTTGTATATTAAGAGTGTAATAAATAATATTATTGTGTATTTTGACTTTATATGTAAACGTATTATTTTTAATTCCAAAATTCACATAAACATACTATTTAACATAACATGAGTAATTATATCAAAATACACACTTACTAATATGATAGACAAAGTCATGATAACCAATATAATATTACAAACACTAGAATTATATTATAAGTGTACCATAGACAAAACTTGCCAACTTGGAATGTTGGTGTCTTTTCGCCGTAGCCATGAACCGAAGTTGATAAAAATATACGTATGTATTATAGGAAGTAACCCTTTGACTTCTTCCATGTGGATTGGTAGATTACAACTGAATTTAGGAAGTTATGAGAATGAGAGCATGTTTCAGCATCTCGTGATGGATTTATAAAGATATGTATGGTATTTATAGTATTATATTTTTTTGGGTTTTATTAATGACAGTCCTTAGGGCTATCGACAGTCCTTAGGGTTGTCATTAAAAAGTGGTTATATGCATAAATCATTTGTACTTTCAGTAGTGGGGGTTGATTCCTAAAATACAGGGGGCGGTTATTGATTATTGTACAAGTTTTTGATGCGTGTCTTGACGTCTTAGTGACAACCCTTAGGGTTGTCATTATCATTTTCCTATTTTTTATATATTTATAAACAGTTGATAAACAATAACATTTTCACATGTAGAATGTTGTTATTATAGGTAATTTGTTTTATGAAATTCAATCAAGGACAAGATTGAATTTAACATATATTAAACTGTTCTTCTATGATACATTCTTGTGAAACTATTTCTAATTTGAAAATTGAAATAGTAATCAGCAAATAAAAATCTTATTTTCTTCAAAACGTACCTAAAAAAATTGTTTTGCGTTTTTTGGGATGAGTTGAACACCGTATATTAAATTAGTAACATAGATTTTTAGTCTACTTTTTAATATTTGTCTGGGGATATTTATTAATCATTCTTATTAATAAATTACCATAACTTACGTCAACCCATGGTTTTTAGTCCAAGAGGGTAACAGACCATAACTTACAAATAATTTTTTATTATAATTCAACTTGTGTGAAATTTAATTTTTAATAAATTACCAAATTAACCACTAATTAACTGTCTCTTTATCAACGGACTAGACAGTTCACATACAAGTAACAAAGTTATAAAACACCAACTTCAACCAAAGTGATTTGCATTCTAAAAAAGATATACTCCCTCCGTCCCTAAATAAAGTTCTCATTTCTCCTTCAAGTTTTCTCCCTAAATAAAGTTCCCATTTCTCAAACATAAGGGGCCAACTTAATATACTAATATTATTACCAATACTTTCACCACTAACTATCTCTTAAAACATTCTCTCTCCAATCAAACCTTATATTTTAATCAAAAGTAATACCAAATACCTCACCACTAACTATCTTCTAAAATGTTGTGTCCAATACAAATGAGAACTTTATTTAGGGACGGAGGGAGTAGTAAATAGACAAAATAATACATTTTTGTTCAATTTTGAAAGAAGAAAACACTCGTAAGGGTACTATTATCAACCCAATATCAAATTAGCCTATGCAAAAATCCTTTACTTTCGGGCCATCTCTATCGGCCCAAGACTATACTCAAAATCTCAAATCATTTTAACTTTGCATATGGGCCCTATAGGGTAATTTGGTTCAAGGCATTGCTTTTTTTACTTTGCATTCCATTCAATACATAACGACCAAATATAGCTTTATTTGGTTAATTCGACCAATTCAACGATGGTTGACTTGTAAAACCAAATTATCCTCATCGATCTTCCGCAAGTGAATTTCTCACTAAAATTATTCACAACAACAATGGCGAATATAGAAACCTGAAGTTTTCCTAGATGATCAGTTGGTCACTAAAAATGTTAAAAGTATCTTGAAATCAATGTAAAATAACATTAAAATACAGGCACATTTAGCATAAAATAGTAGTGTTAAGACATTTTTGCGTAATTAGTCATGGCAAATTTAAATGAGTGAAGAGGTGTATAATGCACATCTACTAATGAATTAACATATTGAGGCCAAAATAGAGGGTTTTTCCCCTTGCGTGATCCTAGAGGCGGACCCCCATAAAAATTGAGGGGTATCAAATGGTTACACGTTTTTTGTTAGCGGTATCTGTTATGATGGGAAAATTTTTAAATTTATTTAAACACTATACGAGAAATTTTAAGGAGTTGCACATGACTACCCATACTACATAGTAGGTCCACCCCTGCAAAATCCTAAGGACAACTCCCCGTGTGATCCGAGGGCGAAACAACAACGAATTTTGCTAAGTATATTGCAAGCTGAAAATGTCAACCTTTGTGTTTTTTGCTCCAACTTTTAGCTATTAGCTTCCTATACTTCGATATCATATGCTTCAAAATAAGTTTATGACCATCGACTTTGTGGTTCAGCGTGCCAAAGTTCAGATTCGGGCAATGTTCAGAATCTCAATACAAACTTAAGCGTATGCAACTTCTATAAATCATTTTTTGACCGTTATAATTATTGGTAACTTCGATAAATCTAGGAAACCTATAATTATAAGATAAACAAACAAAAATTACGACCATGAAGTTTCTTTGTTTCTCAATTTCTTTGCCAAAATACGAGAAAACCATCTTTATTTTACCGCATAACAATTTTTGTGTAAACCTAACTAAGGTGGTGTTTGTTTACAGCTTAATGGAACCATTCAAGCTTAATGCTGAATCATTCAGCATTCAGTGTGTTTGTTTAGCGTCTCTGAATGAAGTATATGCTGAATGAGATAGTAAAAAAGTGTTGAATCATCCTTCCATATAACATATGCTGAATCATTAAGCAGTTAGAATTCTTATAAAAAAGTTTCTCACAATTAAACTAAGTTTTATATAAAACATCTTAATCATTCAGACCGTTGAATCATTCAGCGCTTAATTATTTTGTTCATATCAAACAATACCTAACAATACCTAAGGGACAAATTACTACTTCGAAAAATGAATTTTCAAACAGGATTCAAAGAAAACACCCCGTCATTAATTCGAAAATGATAGTATTGTTGGTTCTTTTGTGCGTTTGTAATTTTTTGTTTAGTTTATTACTAGTGTTTTTTAATATCAAATATTCGTTAAAAAAAATATTTTGGTTGGTTCATGGCACATAAGAAAAAATGCAAAAGCAAATCTTTTTTTTTTTTTTTTTTTAAGTTTGTCTGTTTAACTAGCTACTAACTAGGGGTGGTAATTTCTGACCCGACACGAAATCCGACCTGAAACCGACACGAAAATAAACAGGTTTGGGTTGGGATAAAAAATAATTGGTTCAGTCTCGGGTTGAGTCAGCTGACCCGTTTATTAAACAGGTTAGGTTCGGGTCAATAATAATTTAAATGGGTCGACCTGTCAATCCGTTTAATTATTAAAATATATTTTAAAATATATATATTTATACTTAATTTATAGTTTCTAGTTAAAACGTTATTAATAGTTAGCTAAGAATTAAAAATGTTACTTAGTAATTTGGTGTTTAGTATTTTGTTATGAATTTGTGTAATAATAAGAGCATTTTGACGTGTTTGACCCGTTTAACTTGTTTGACCTGATATAACCTGTTTAACTCGTTTTATTAAATGAATTATATGGGTTAGGTTTGAGTTGAAGTTAAATAGGTTAGGGTTGAGATATCTGACCCGTTTATATAAACATGTCGGTTTCGGGTTGAACGTTTCTGACCCGCCAACCCACGAACCCGAACCGTCAACCCGAACCTGACCTGAATTGTCACCCCTACTACTAACAATAATTAGAATATAGTATAATGAGTTTTTTAATATGTGTTATGAACATATGATATGAAGTATTAAATGAACCCAAATTTTCTTGATTAATGCAAAAATATTATTAATTATTTTGTGTTTAAACCAATTTTGCCCTTACTATACATGAATAAGGGAGATTTTTTTGAAATTAAAGCAATGGCAAAAAGGATTTATAACATTTGATATCATGTGTTTTATATATTCGAAAAACCAACCATCATTATATCTATTGTCAAAGTTATTATGCATAAATGTTACAAAATGATATGTTATATTGTAATTTAAATAATTTTTAATCGTTTTTATCTTTGCAAAAGTGACTTTATAAGAATTTATACTTCATATTAAATAAAATCATCGTCCAGTCGTCCACTATAGGCGTGCAGTTTTAATGCTCCTGGTGGTGGTAAAACTTGGTCCACGTCGCGTGTTAGCATGTCCATGATTTCTACATGAAGAAAAACTTTGTAGAATAACATGTTGGGCAAATTATTAATTCAAATTGTCTTAAAATTAAATATCTATTACAATGATACTCTTTATTAAACCTTAGCTTTCTTCTATTTAAACTTATGAATTATGATATAGTATTAATGAAGCTTTTAAAACCAGGAGCGGTATAATTTTGCCAAAAGTATTTGGAGGTTTAAGTTGGAGTTGTGAGCTATAAGATCTAAGTCAAAATTTTCTATTGTATAGAAACATTTTATAAAATGTATAAAGTTGTAGCTTAAAAATGTAAAATAATATATAGCTATTTTGTTTTTAAGAGTTAATGTTCTGTTTAAATAGTACAAGCTTTGTTTTTCAAATAAAATTTTTGCATGTCTAAACAAAATTCATATTATGGTAAAAGATTTATTTTTAAATGTAAGTTTAGACTTCTAACATGCAAGATTTTAATCCTAACAAATATAGATGAAAGACTCGGTCTTTTTACATTCGTTGTGTTTCCTAAGTCAAGACAATTATAAGGAAGAACTCAAATGAGATATTTATGGGTGGACACCATTTGAGACCATACTTAAGTAGCGAATCTACAGATAAGACTTTGTCACACATTTAACTTCTAGAATATAAGTGGTTGCCATATTCCACCCCACTTGTGAGTTGTGAGTTGCAAGAACATGGATAAATATCTTTAACTAATTTATATAATACGACCAATGTTTTAAAAATTGAGTTTTACATTAAATTGGTCAGTATCGTGGATATGGTTAACTAGTTGGACCATATAAACCAGTCAGTCGAATCGAATGACGATATTGAGTATTTAAGATGCAATAAATATGTAAATGATATAGAATCCTAAAAAGGTATAAAAATATAAAACAGATATGATAAAGTATTCAAAAAACTTAAAACATATTTTAGCTAAATTTAATACTTTTGAAAAACTATATTAAAAGGATTCTACGTAACTTCGATGGTAATTCTATAAATTTTTTGTACATGTACTCTTATTACACTTTTAAAAAACATGGTTGACTTGTAGTTTTATGTATTTGAATCCTTACCCCCAACAAATAATGAATTTGAATTTAAGCACCTCGGCCTAATATTGACAAAAAAACAGAAACTTAATAGATTATACAGAGTATTATATATAACGACACTGCCCATTGCTTGACTTGGCGAGGTGGTCTTTGCTCCATTATACTGCAAGCTAAGCAAAAGGAAGTTTCCATGAAAGATACCTTAAAATAAAATTAGTCTTGCAACAAATTTTTTTGACTTTAAAAACGTTGTTAGGACTCTTGCTAACATATGTAGAACATATTCATTAAATGTATTTTAATCTATAAAGTGTTAAAAAATGTATTTTGTATTAACTTATAATTATAAGTTTGAATCCCAATTGATATAATAATGTAGATTTAAAAGTATGCAAATGATGTATGTTTTGACACTAAAGACATATTTATCAAATCACTATATTTATTTAAGGTTCGGAGAAAAATTTATTTTCATCTAACTTGTAATTTAAACCTGATGTATGAAAAAGCGAATCATAATCCAAACATATATATTAGGGGTGAACATGATACGCTACCACGTATATTTTTCTCATACCGCGTACCGTACCAACTATAATTGGTACACTGATTTATCTACCATTACCATACCAAGTTTACTTGGTACCAATTTGTTTGGCTACCAACAATCTTGGTTGGTACAAATTGGTAATGGTATATACCAACATCACTAACTCATATGAAATTAAAAAAATTAATAACAAAAGAACAATGATATTTTATCATTAGCGACCAGTTAAACATATTAACAAGTGTTCCGAACATAGAAACAAAATAAGCAAAATGATATAATATGTTACGTGCTATATAAACATAATCTAGTACGATAAAGTAACAAAAGATGTAGCTATCTTGTCGTAACTGGATCACTGATTTGTGTGAATGTACATATAAAATATTATATTTTCAAAGATGTTTTTAGTTTTAAAGTTAAAATAAGTATGTCTTATTATATTATATTAGTTTCAGAGATATATTTTTTGGGCACATCTATAATTTAAATAAAATATCGTATATTTTAATATCTAATTGGAATCTTGGGCAAATAGGTTGCTAGTTTGTTATAATATATTAAACTAAAAATCATATAATATATATCTTGGTTGGTACGGTATACCGTGGTATTTAAAATTTGTATACCATTACCGTACCATGATTACACAATTGGTACGGTACTACCAACCAAACATGTTGGCTACCAACTATACTTGGTATGGTTGGTAGCATGTTGGCTGGTTTTGTTCGGTACAAATTTGACACCCCTAATATATATGACACCAATTAATTATAACAATTTGTTTATCATTCATATAGAATTAAAGGTAGATGATAAGTATTGAAATGTAAGAATAAGAAATATTCTAAAAGTAAACTATAAATATTAGAAATTAATTATTACTCCCTCCGTCCCACAAAAAATTCCAATTTCCCCTCTAAATTTTGTCCGACAAAAAAGTTCCCATTTCTCAAATGGTGAGGGACCACTTAATAAAATAATATTAAAACTATGGACCCCACCACTAATTATCTTCTAAAAGCACTTTCTCTCTCCAGAAAACCTTATATTTTAATCAAAATATAACCATGGACCCCACCACTAACTCTCTCCTAAATACTTGTGCCCATTAGAAATGGGAACTTTTTTGTGGGACGGAGGGAGTACATGATAACCCAACTCGAACCCAATCAATAATACTAACTACTATTAAAAATTAAGCCATAAATCCACGTATTGCCGCCCCTCAATGTGCTGTTTTATGTACGTGGGAAGGCTGTAATATTGCAGGGGAGGAGGAGTAATCCGCTACATTACGCGCTCACTTTATCAATTCCACGGACCGTTCGATGTCGACCGTTGATTTCTTCTCCCCCAAATAATCCTTCCTCCTTCCTATATAGCATTCCCCATTAAGGTTAAAAAAAACCCACAGAATCGCATCAGTTTCATCCACAATCTGCCGATTTCCTCTCTTTCCGTCGATCGACATTGTGCCGTTTCTTCCGTGGAAATCATCGCTGTTGAGGTTTGTGGAGGAGGATTCGTATGGTGTGTGAAGATTCAAAGATGGTTTCTCCTTCTATTCCCGTCGTTGAAGGTTAATCCTTGCTTCCACTTAACATTTATCCATTTTTTTATCTTTTTTTCTTCGATTGCTGTGTAGTTTTATATGCTTATAGACGGTTAAAGCAGATCTGTTTGTAAAATTGGCATTTTTAATCGTTCTATAATCATCAATTTAGCAAAATTGTTAAATCGAGCTAGGATTATTATTATTTTTTAATTATTTGAAACTACTCACGATCCGCATCCAGCTGAGCTACAAAACTTACTAGAATGCAGCGAACTTCCTCTGTTTCTGCATCGTTTTTGTTACACATATGGTGAAACTGATACAGCTGATTTTGTTGTTACTGAATTCTGTATGTGGAGTCGGGTCGGATCTGGTCTTGAGATCCGTTCTGACATTCTTTGTGTTCCTAAAATATCACTTTCATCATCAATCTGGATCCAGCCTCTTCATTTTTCCCCCTTCTAGGCAATCAATACTATATATGTTTAATAATTTATGTTTTATCTTTTTAGGGAAAGGAAAATATATTAATCATTGAGTATTATCATGTTTAATAATAGAACTATAGAAGACAGTATTGTTTTTTTTCTTCCTAATTATGTGCTAATCATCTCTACCTCTCTGCTTAACTTTATGCTACTCCAAAATGCAAATTATAAGCAGTAGTTGTTCCAATTATACCAAAATAGTGGGATTGGTTGATTAGCTGTGTAATTTCAACATTAACAGAATAATTTTTCAACTAATTCTGTAATTTATAGATAGTATGTAATTAAACTATGCTAGCTGTGAGCTGTGAATTTGTCTACATGATCATGACTTATCATGATAACCTAGTGGTCACATGTTCAAAATTCAAACCCCACACAAACGCAATTTAAATCCACTTGCAAAAGGTTAATAACCTAATACTTTACTTATTAAATATTTAATCACATAAGATATTCCGTCCAAAGTTGGTATTTTAATATTTTATTAAATCCGAGTCTTGTCTCTTTTTCATATTCGATTGTTTTCTACTTTTGGGAAATTGATCGAGTCTAATTAAGGCAAATAGTCATGTTTAACCTTTAGAAAATTTCATCCCAAAAATGTCATTTTCAAATTCTTGTCCTCATATTTTTCTACTAATTAATTTTTGTCCGGGTTACGACTTCCGGGCCTGCAAAATTATCTAATTAAAATTATGTTAAACTTGTTTAGTCTAATGCTAATTTTGCTTAATTTTTTCTACCTTTCAGTTACGAATTCAGTTAGTGACGGAAAAAAGTACATAACATCAGAAGAATTAAAGAAGCATAACAAACCTAGTGATCTTTGGATCTCAATTCAGGGCAAAGTTTACAATGTAACAGAATGGGCCAAAGAACACCCGGGTGGCGATATCCCACTTCTAAATCTTGCGGGCCAAGATGTAACCGATGCATTTATTGCATTTCACCCGGGCTCTGCTTGGAAACATCTAGACAAATTATTCACCGGGTATCACTTACAAGACTACCGAGTTTCAGAAGTTTCTAGAGACTACCGGAAACTCGCTTCTGAGTTTGCAAAAGCCGGCATGTTTGAGAAAAAAGGGCACGGTGTGATATACTCACTTTGTTTTGTGTCGCTTTTGCTTTCGGTTTGTGTTTATGGCGTGTTATGTTCCGGAAGCTTCTGGATGCATATGTTCTCGGGTGCGTTGTTGGGGTTGGCGTGGATGCAAATTGCTTATTTGGGTCATGATGCGGGTCATTACCAGATGATGGCGACCCGCGGGTGGAATAAGTTCGCGGGTATTTTTATCGGGAATTGTATAACCGGTATTAGTATCGCGTGGTGGAAATGGACACATAATGCACATCATATTGCTTGCAATAGTCTCGATTACGACCCCGATTTACAACATTTGCCGATGTTAGCGGTTTCGGCTAAGCTTTTTAGCTCGTTGACTTCCGTATTTTACGGGCGACAGTTGACTTTCGACCCGTTGGCCCGTTTTTTTATAAGCTACCAGCATTACTCGTATTACCCGATCATGTGTGTGGCCCGTGTTAACTTGTACCTACAAACGATCCTTTTGCTTATTTCAAAACGGAAGATTCCGGACCGAGGGTTGAACATTCTTGGAACCCTAATTTTCTGGACATGGTTCCCGTTACTTGTATCACGCTTACCGAACTGGCCCGAACGGGTTGCGTTTGTGTTGGTTAGTTTCTGTGTCACGGGTATTCAACATGTGCAATTTACATTGAATCATTTTGCTGCAGATGTTTATGTGGGCCCGCCAAAGGGGAACGATTGGTTCGAGAAGCAAACGAGTGGGACCATTGATATCTCGTGTTCGTCTTATATGGATTGGTTTTTTGGCGGTTTACAGTTTCAACTTGAGCATCATTTGTTTCCTAGGTTGCCTAGGTGTCATTTGAGGTCGATTTCTCCAATAGTTCAGGAACTTTGCAAGAAGCATAACTTGCCTTATATGAGTTTGTCGTTTTATGATGCTAATGTGACGACATTGAAGACACTTAGAACTGCTGCATTACAGGCACGTGACCTTGCAAACCCAAATCCTCAGAATTTACTATGGGAAGCTTTTAACACTCATGGTTAAGTGTTTTCTTGTAACCTTATTTATCGCGGTATTTGTTTTTAAATAGCTCGTTTTTGAGCAGTAAGAATATGATGCTTTTATGTATCGTTGATTTTTTTGTTTTTTGTTTTTCGATTTGTAAATTTGTTTGTTTATTGGCTTATTGTTGTAGATGCATTTGACTACTTAGATATATGTTTTCACATACCAAAATGCGAGTGACATCATCAATGCACCACCGATCTCTAATCCATACATTTCTTGATAGAAACATGCAAGATATGTATGGATTAGGGTTTGGTGGTGCATTGATGAGATTACTTAGTCATGTGCCCGTAAACACATTGAGTTATTTTCCATACGGCTTGTTTACCCCGTTTTCACAATTGAATTAGAATTTGGTGAATAAATGTTTGTGTGAATGGATGTATGCTTGTAAACGACATATACAAATGACTGAAATATTTCACGGAAATACATTTAAAGTTTAGTTTTTTTTAAACTTGGTTTCAACTCGTTTTGCAAGTAGCCCGAGAGATAAACATGGCTTATTACTTTATGATCTATTTAATTAATATTTTTCTAAAACAGATTATCAATTCTTCTTGATAGTCATTATTAAAAGGAAAATGACATGTGTGCCTAAGATAGCCTAAAACCAATTGGTCTAGACTCTAGATAAATTGACCATAGGCTGTAATTTTTCTTCAAAAGATCTTAGATTCAAAATATATAAAAAAGGAGGTGAGTTTATTCCCCAAAAAAGATTATAGGTTTGAAGAAGACATACTGCCAACTTGAATGTTATTGGATTACTCGAAGCACTAACTTACTAATAGATCACTAAAAAAAAATCTTTGTGAAAATCTGTAACTTTGAGTTTCTAAAAGTGATTAAAAAGAATTAGTGTGGTGTAAAAGGGGTTATCCAAGAAAGTGCATGTATGTAAAACTGAATTAAATGTTAATCGCAATGGCCTAAATGTAAACTTAATGTGTTGTAATTACTTATAATTTTCCTAATTCATTAATATTCATTACATTTCTAAAGTGAAAAAATTAACATGAACGTAATAAACTCATTTTTATAATCAATCGTAAGATCAATAATAGAGCAACTCTTATGGTAAATTTGTAAAAAGGTCTATAAAGTTTCCATTCATGTCACATTAATAATGTAAAAATTGTTTTATTTTTGTAAATCTTGCATAAAATTTCAAAAAGATCCAAAATTTTATTCATTTAATTTTGAAGCCAAGTAAAATTAATCAAAAAGAGATTCATAATCTTTGGTGTGTTTATGTCAGAAGCTTTTGATAATCGATAGTAGCTATTGATCATTCGTCACATTACATGTGTCATGTGAAGTTATACATTTGATCGTATTTTTTAGGATTATGATTAAGTTAAAAATATATCGGGTTAATGTACCATATTTTTATTTCTATATTTGTTTTTATGTCATAAATTTAATTAGTATTAGTATTATTAGTATTAGTATTAGTATTAGTATACTGAATATAAGAACTTTTTAAAATTCAATTAGAAGATTATAACTAATCCATTTTAAGCCCAATTTTAAATGGGTTTCTAGTAATTTTAAAATTGGGTATAAAAGTCTCACGCAACTCCAAACAGACTGTGAGAGCGAAGAAAAATATTATCACGCCGCTCTTTCCCTCTCAAAAAATAACCGTTTCAATTCTTGATCAGTTTGATCTTGAATACAACACTCAAAGTCAATCGAACAGCATCTCGTTGATCTCGATTTCACATCATAATCAGTGTAAATAGCACCTGATTTCACCAAATTTGCTGTTTGTGTGTGAGAGTGAGAGTGAGAGGGAGAGGGAGATACTCGCATGGCGGACACAAGGATTCTAGAGATCAACTTGATCTCAGCGCAAGGTCTGAAGATTCCCCCTTCTGCTAAGATGCGCCGGATGCACACCTACGCCATTGCATGGGTTGATCCCACCGCAAAACTCCGCAGCCATCTCGATCGCGTCGGCGGCGAAAACCCTACCTGGAACGAGAAATTCATCTTCCGTGTCTCACCGCATTTCATCTACGGCGACACATCCGCCGTACAATTCGAAATCTACGCTTGTGGATACATCAGAGATTACCTAATCGGAAACGTTCGTTACCTATTAAGTAGCAGTTCTCTCACTTCTTCCAAAACCGGTGCGACAATCGGAACTCCGGCGTTCTCCGCCGTCCACATCCGTCGGCCGTCTGGCAGAGTACAAGGTGTCCTCAACATCGCTGCTACAGTTTACGAGAGCTCAGATTTTCCAGCGTTTACCAGAATGTCCGCTGTGTGTTTTCGAGATCTGATTGGAGAAAAGGAAAATGATGATAAACAACGCCGCCGTGAACGGCGACTCTCATGGCATCCGAACCTCAGCCGTAACGGATCAAAGAGGAGCGACCTATCATCTGGAGCAGAGTCTTGTGATTTTCCGATTGGTGATGCCATTGATTTCTCCGACGGAAATGAATCGACGACGTCGTCTTCATCGTCATCTGTGACTACAGCGGCGTTCAAAGACGTGAATGGCGTGAGATCAAACGGTCAAGTGGCGGGAAAGAAAGAGTTGAAATCGGACGGTTCAGGTTTGTTGTGTGGGTTAATGTTGCATAGGAGGTTTAGTTTCTGTCCGTCGGATCAAAATTTTTTGGCATTAGCTGGATTTCATGGAAAGAAGATCTAGATGGTATTTTCAACGGCTGAGATTGATCTTTTGTGATTAGTTAACAGTTTGTTACAGATTCGGTAAGTCTCCAAATTACAATTCTGTCCTTTGCGGGATGCGATGCTTGTGTTATATGCGAGAGAACTAGAAATTCGTTTTTTCAAGTTGATTTGAGTTATAGAAATAAGTTTTGATTTCCATTTTTTAGTAATTAGGTTTTCAGTTCTTGACATCAAAATCTTCGTAATTCTCTTTGTAAAAGACTAAGTTTTGAATTCATCTCTTGTAGATTACACAAAGAACAAGGCTTAATCATTTAACAAAATCATTTTAATTGTTTTAGTTGATTCCGTTTATGGTCATTATATTCTAACATCGTTTGCAAAGAGAAATTTGTTCTTTGAAGTATAACAAAATAGAATTCAAAACCATTACTGGCCCAATTAAAGTGGGCTCAAACATTAAGCCCATTAATACTCTTTTCAGCCCACTGGAGGCGGCGCTTTGAGATGCTGAGTGACTGACACCTGTTCTGCCGATAGCTATGTGACAAGAGTGATATAACCAATCAATTATCAACACCCCTATTAATTATTATTTTTAATTCAAAATTATTTATTATGTTTATGTTGAAAAGTGTAATTCATGGTTAAAACTGTAAGATCAGAAGTTCAGGGTTAAAAGTGTCAATGTTGGTAAGTTCAGGTTAGTCATTTTATATTTTTATATATATAGTTGTTGTTTTGATCTGCAGGTGTAACCTTCTAGTAGTGTAGGGGTCTTAATGTAACTTCTTAGATATTCCTGTATAAAAGAGGTTAGGTGGGTTCGATTGTCATTAACACAAAAATCTCATTCGTTCTCATCTCTCCTCCGATTTAGGGTTTACTCTGAGATCATCAAGGTTTGTTTGATTGATCTCTTTCTGCCTTTAGGTGAGATCTTCAAGGTTTGTTTGTTGATCTCTTTCTGCGTAAGAGTGAGAGTGTTGTAGTGAGTTTTCTATTGTATTCGTATTGTAACAGTTCTGTTGATATGAAATATATTTTAGTTTTGTGATTGTCGTTGAGTTCTTGTTCTTAGATCTGTTAGATCTATAGTTTTCTACAGTTTAAAAGCAAACGACGGTGGCTGTTCCTCTGCAGTCCACCCTAATTGCCGGTCTGCTGAGCATTTATACAGTGTGGTGGCAGACCCACATTGTTTGTGGTGAACCACCATTCGCGGCTTCACATAGTTGACTTTTTGTAAATTGTAGATGTGACGTGGCCTGTATTGTTACTTCTGATTGGACCCCTCGTAAATCTAACAGTATACGTATACCATATAATTTGTGAAAATAAAAAATAGTGATGCTCGATGAATAAATTATAAGTGTGTCCATCCGGTAAAGAGTTCGATTTCTCTATTATGTAAAACTACAAGATGGGATGATCATCATAATAATTATAATTAGATTACATACATTAAAAGAAAATGATATTATAAACAAGAAAACTCATTGAAAAAAGTGATAAAAAATGATATATTCAAATTTATTATACCTTTCTAAAAGTGAAAAAATCTAAATACACCATACTATCAAATTATTTACTGTAATACACAGACTGTCTACTTTCCTATAAATAACACAAATGGTGAGACATGAGTTCGTATGTCCAAAAGTTCGACCATTACTGGAAAGTTACGAACTTGGTTTATAGTGGGTTACATATACTTTTTTTAATGGCAAAACAAAAGACTAGAACGGAGCTATTACATTACCATTAACACCTCAAGAAATAATGGGTTACATACTAAAAGGGTTGAAAAGATTTATAATTAAACATACTAACCACAGCTTTTAACACACATTTGCTAATCATATGGTGTTAATTGCATTGGCTAAAATTCTTCATTTTATTATATTGGCAATGAAATCATCCTTTTCAACCTTTTAAGATCTTAATTATAAAGCTTTCCATATTTAAAATGTTATACTATTTAAAATCCTAATTATAAAGCATTTTCAACCCTTTTAGTATTCATATTGTGGATGTCTTCACCTATTCGGGGATGTCCATTGGTTCAAATTTCTTTCGTAGGAGTTCTGTTTTGTGTCATATGTCATGAACAATTACTGTTTAAATAGTAGATAGTTTGCGTATTTTAACAAATTTACAGATATTAATAATTGTATTTAGTATTGTCACACTTTTTTCTTACGAGTTCACTAGTCTATAACCACACACAATATAGACATGGTGGTTGGATTTCATTTCGTAAAGATGAAATTCACAGGATGTTATAAATTCAGTCCATACGAATAAAAAAAATATCTCTTGTGGCCACATAAGTTCACCAGCGTTGACTCTTTACTACCCGTAAAATAGGTAGTTAGACCTGAAAATAGAGCATGTGTCCATGTGATGTTGCCTTTGTCTATACAAGCTATGTAAATTTTAGTGGTATAATATAATAGTATAAAAGATGGCAACAAGAAACACACGAGTGGGACATTAGTTAGGTAAAGGATGCCTATTGGCCATGGTGCATTTTCATGTAACGAACAAATGGCCCATTAATATCTTTCAATGTCTTCAATAAATGGAGAATACATTAAAAATGTCAATAAAAGAAACAAGTAAAAGCTAAAAGGGCCAAGAGGGCTGAGGTGTAAAGTAGATGAAACAACACTAAAAAGAACTTAATTATGTCATTACATCAATATATGATTACAACTTCCATCATAGTAGATCTGAACACCTTCTGAAATATATCATCTTAAGAGTTAAGACTACCCATAAAAGTGACCAAACCAAGTTTAATCACTATAGATACATCAAATATTAGTTTTTTTCTTCTGATAAAACACATGATAAACTCCGACCAAACCCACGTAGCAGTAACCAAACCACTTCTATTTCGAAATTCGGCGACCTGGTCGCTGGGACGTCCTAATGCTCTGGATGAACGCGTCGCCGGTGAGCTACATAGTGGAGAGGACGTGTCTGAGGCTGAGGGACAGACTACAGAGGGCGGCGTTCACGTGGAGATAGGCTACTACGAGTAGTCTATGATGTCATAATGGAAAAGGAGGTCATTTGTATCACAAGAGATGGATGTTCAAACTTTATTAAGTAACATTTTAGGATAGCTAGGGAAAATAGTCTGAAAATAATTACGGAAATACTGATTAAGATGTGTACATCAGAATTAAATAATTCGACTTTTTCCGAGTAGCATGAAAAAAAATCCCTCTCCATTTACCTTCTAGAATATATACTCGTGCCATTTTATTGAAAACTTTATAACAAATAACACTCTCAATATAGAACGTGATTAATTGATAAAAACACAGGTAATGTAAAAACTGTGGTGTTAGTGTTACTCAAATGAATAAGGTAAAGTCAACCAAGTACTCAAATGAAAAGTGAGATAGCATTACATTTTACTCATTTTGTCTTGGAATTTATCTTCGTTTAAATTAAATATATTATTATTTATTTTTCTTATTTCAAAAATATTGAGTAATACATAAAATGTCTTGAGTAGCTTTAAATAACAATGGTAGTAGTATATGTGGATCAAGCATGATCCATATGAGCGATAGCAATTTCTTTTAAATGTTAAACGAAATTCTTGATTGAAATAATTACTTAATAACTCAATATACAAAGCAAGTGTTTAACTAGAGATGCTATTTACAAAAGCATCATTAGAATATGTTTATACTACTTTTTGACGACGGTCGCAGCAAAAAGATCAAGCCTATTAGAAGTCAAATAGTCAAGGACTAACCAAGTCTTTTAAGTCCGAATTCATCTTGCTCGTTTTTTTAAGCCCGACACAATCTTTCAAATTTAAACACTAGTATGAATGATACTCCACAAATATTTAAAGAAGACGACATGTTTCAATTTTTTATTAAAAATACTAAGTCATATCGAAGGTACATATATGAATGTATTGTTAGGTACTTTTAATCAAGAAAATAGATTTTCATGATGAGGTAATGAACATACAGAGTAGAAGTACATGAAATATGAAGGAATTTACCAATTTCTCCCACAATGCATAAACAACTTTCAAAGTAATGTAAAAACTAAATATTTTGATTAAAAGAATTCCGAGACACAAACATTCACACTTAAAAAACATTTGGATTCGTCATAATAATTGTCATTATAGATTTGGTGTATAAGTAATTTGGACCATAATTCAATGACTAAATGCATTTAAAAAGAAGGGAAATTATATAAATGCTTATGAAATGGATCTTTAGAGATTACAAATTCTAACTATTTTAAGTAAATATTTATCAGATGCTAAAGAAAGGTTCAGAAACAGCTAGATGAAGATTCATATATGATCATGACAATAGTTAAATTGTATAGAACAAAACTCCACCGTCTCATAGATACCCATTATAAACATGAATATCAGTTAAAACTATATAAAAAGAATTAAAAATATATTTTAAAACCATTTTAATAAATATACATAATAGCATTCTTAAAGGACAAAAAAAAGAAGCATTTGATTTTGTTTGTTTCCATTTGCAAAATCCCGAAAGAGTTGTCTTCTCCTTCGCCCACTTCCCCATTTAAAATGCACCAAATTATCTAAATAAACACGCTTTTCAAAACCATCCCTACACACAAATAGTAAGGAGCTGTTTGATAGGAACAAAATGATTAAGTGCTGAATGATTCAACGGTCTGAATGATTAAGAGGTTATGTATAAAACTTGTTTTGAATATGAGAAACGTTTTGATAAGTATTCTGACTGCTTAATGATTCAGCATATCCTTTAAGGTTGAATGATTCAGCACTTTTTTGCTGTCCCATTCAGCATAATCTTCATTCAGAGGCGCTAAACAAACGCACTGAATGCTGAATCATTGAGCGCTGCATGGCTCCATTAAACTGCAAACAAACAACACCTAACTTTTCTTGGTTACACTCCACTACCCATTGTTTTTTACCCAAAATTAAACAAAAAACCCTAAAAATACGAAATAAGAACCCCTTTTA
This sequence comes from Calendula officinalis, assembly GCA_963853835.1. Lineage (NCBI taxonomy): Eukaryota > Viridiplantae > Streptophyta > Magnoliopsida > Asterales > Asteraceae > Calendula > Calendula officinalis. The sequence goes on along the minus strand of OY970830.1, from coordinate 2,769,145 downwards.
AATCCATACTTTAATTTTCTGTTTCGTTGAAGAACAATCAAGAAAGAGATATACGACCGGACCCATTTCCTCTCTCTCTTTTTTGATCAATCTTAAAACAGTGAAACACCTTTTTCATCCAATTTTGCATTTTCATAGAGTAAATCAGTTTAGGGGTTTCTTTCCCCATTTCAAATCTTGAAAACCTTCATCTTTCTCACCAATCTTGAAATACCCATTTGGATTCTGGCATTCAAATACAAACCCAAGAATCCTCAGAGTTGATAAAGGTATTTTCTTGAAAATTTTTACTATATTATTCAAAGTATTACATGTGTCACCATTGTTTATATATTTGGGTATGTTCTTTTAGTTTACGATTGGTATGTTCTTTAGATTTAGGTGGCTTTTCTTGATGTTTGATTGATAGCTATATCTGCTCTTGGTACTTTACCTAACTTCTATTATTATATCATCATTTGATTTTGATTCTGATTTCCCCTCTTTTAAATCGCATTTTTAGGGTTTAATTTCCAAATCTTCTAAAAAAAAAAGTAATTTTTTTTTCTAGTCACACATTAAAATCCCATTTTCAGGATATATTGTCCATCTGCGTAAAAATCTTGTAGAGCTTAAAATAATCAAAATCATAAATTTTGATGTGGGTATTTTTTCTTGATTTCTTCACAGCAAAAAACAGAGTTTTAAGCGATTTAAAAATATTTTCTGAATTCTGACAATGGTGTATTCTCATGTTTGTCCTGATAGTGACTGTCGTGTATCATCATTGTCAAGAATATGCCTTTAGATGTCTTTGTATGCCGTATTTTGATTATTTCTTTTTTGGCTACGTGCGCAAAGAATTCGTTTCCGTGATTTAAACCCATTTTTCTTTTTAAAAATATTTATTTTTTCAGCTGATTTGAGTTTTTAAGCTGGTTTTGATCTCGATTTGGTTTCAGGTGAGCGATTATTTATTTAATTTTCGAAAATGACGATCGATTTTGACCTTGGTTTGACCTAATTTGATTACATTTCTTGATCAGGTTTGTTTAAATTCTTGTCGATCATGAAAGGGGAAACATCATGGGTTAGTCATTGTCTAGATGATAATTCTAAACAAAATAAGGAAATCGATTCATTCTCAGAGGCTAATGACGAGGCTAATAAGAACGATTCAGCTGTGATTTCAGTTGACGTAATCCTGCCCGATGATTTATTAGAACGAATTCTAGCTTATCTACCAATTGCAAGCATCTTTCGGGTCGGTTGTGTGTGTAAAAGATGGTCCGAAATCGTGAATTCAAGACGTTTTCTATGGAATTTGTCACCCGTTTCATCACAAAAACCGTGGTATTTCATGTTCACGAGCTCAGATGAACCGATCGGGTACGCGTATGACCCGGTTTTGAGAAAATGGTACGGGATCGAGCTCCCATATATGGTCAAAACTTCTAGATGGTTCATAGCATCATCAACTGGTTTAGTTTGTTTCATGGATAACGATTCTAGAAGCGAGCTTTACGTGTGTAATCTCATCACAAAATGTTGCACCCGTCTTCCCGAGCCACCTGGTTTAAGGTTCTGTGACTATAGTGCCCTCTCGATCTCGGTTGACCGGTCAACGTACACCGTGACAGTTGTGAAATCGAGGCAAGTGCCCGAGAATTACTTCCAGTGGGATCTCTCGATCCACGTGTACGACTCGGTGACGTTGACGTGGACGACAGCTGTCACCGAGATGCTGACCGGGTGGCGAGGTGGCGACGAGAGCGTGATATGTAACGGGGTTTTGTATTTCTTGATTTACTCCACGGGCCCGTTTCAAGAGAACCGACACAGGCTCGTGAGTTATGACATTTCGGGCCGGTCAACGGTTCGTGATTTGTTGACTCGGGGTTTCATTTTGGTCCCGTGTTCACTCACTTGTGGGCGGTTGATGAACCTAAAAGGGCGGTTAGTTATGGTGGGTGGGATCGGGAAACAAGATCGGCTAGATATCATCACGGGTATCGGGATTTGGGTTCTTGAAAACACAAAGGAATGGCAAGAAGTGGCCCGAATGCCACATAGGTTTTTCCAAGGGTTTGGGGAGCTCGATGATGTTTTTGCTAGCAGCGGGACAGATGGTTTGATCTATATTCAAAGTTATGGTGCACCCGCGCTTTTGGTGTTTGATTTGAAAAAGAATCAATGGAAATGGTCTCAAAAATGTCCCGTGACAAAACGGTTTCCTCTTCAGTTGTTTTCGGGATTCTGTTTTGAGCCACGGCTTGAAATCTCGCCTTAATGGTGACCAATTATTCTTGTTATTGTAACCGTAAGGATTTTCTTGGTATTTTTGGGGATAGTTTGGTGTTGCAAATTATGTGTTACACAAGGAAATTATGTCCGATTATGTGCATTTTATAACACTAACCTGTGGTTTTTGGAAATGCATTTGCAAAATATTTAATTGTCTATACAAAAGAAAACAAACTAATTGCAATAATAAATGCACATTATTTTAGTAGCAGGAATGGACTTTGCTAACCCACTATCGTAAAAGTCGTAACCACGCCTGGCCCAGTTTTGAATGCGATGTTTAAGCCCGGTTATGGCTACACCCACCTAAACTCGAAACAGATAATATTTTGTCCTGGGCCCTCTTACTTTATCTAACTTTTTTGTTTATTTAACAAATATGAAAAAGTGTATATATAAATATAAGAATTGTCTAAAATTTCCGTTAAATTTTGTTCTTTTTGTCTAAAATTAAAACAAGATAGTTAGAATTATGAAAATATTTTTGTAACAATTTACTTGTTCTAAGAATTATTTTTTTTTTCTTTCAAATTCTCGATTTAGTTTTATAAAGCATAGAAAAATTAGTCAGAGTATTAATAAAAAATTAGTGAAATAAAATATAAATATGAAATTCATAAAATAAAACATTATATTTGTGTATTTGCATATCCTTTTTCGGGTCCATCAAGATTCAAGGCATCAATAACACTAGAAGACCAATATTGCTTTTATGCTCGTTAACCATTGAGCAATAAATACATCATTAAGTCGTTCCACGAATCTATCGGGCCGGGCAAGCACCAATGCAAACAATCATATTGTACTTTTGCATTCCTAAACGGGTTCAACTCACGATACGGGCCCGGGTGACCATCGGGTCTCAACAACGACAAATGGGTCATATCAAACAATCTCAAAGTCGACCCATTCATACCCTCTCTGGCATTCTCAAATTCTTCCAACTCGATATCTCTCATAATCGTATCTATATCCCTCATATCAATCTCTCCGTCTCTAAACGGAACCGTCCGGTTACAATACCCGCCCGTATTCCACTCACCATTCTCAAAGTGATCGGGTATCGTGGTCCTTAAAAAATGCAAACATTTCATGGTCTAATCTCGTGCCCGTGATGAATTCGAGAACCGTGTGTATTGCTTTCCGATACGCGTAATCAAAGCCAACCTCCGATACGTTTTCTTGGTTACAATTGTGACACCCGATTATTGTGTTGTTTTCATAGTATAATGCGGTTTTCAAGAACCATTTTCCACCCGCGATTATGATGTAATTGAAGTTAGTGAGCTCATTAACCCAAACCGGGTCGGGCTCATCGAGATGGAGCTCGATTGGACCCGATGAATGCCCATTGTTGTCCTCGAATATATTTGCTTTTGTAAGAAAAGGTGACCAAAACACCGAGAGTGTGAACGTGTGTGACTCGAAGAACCATCTTCTGCTTTTGTATTCCTCATCGTGATACACCTCAATTGGTTCGTCAACCTGAAAGCACTCATTACAAGTATTGGTATCATTAACTATTTTTTAACCGAATAACATAACTTTCAGACCCAAATATGAAGGAATAAACTCTTTTGTTTCTTAAAGTACAAGACTGTGTAGAAAAATTGGCTGCACTTAAATGGACATATTTTTGGCTCGAGTCTCCATTTCAGCCATGTGATCAACCAAATCGAAGTTTGCGACGAAGACTATGGTGGTTTATGTAACTTTCGGGCCCAAAACGCTGTTTTAGGAGTTATTTGCATTTTAAGTATTTTTTGTTTTATTTTTGGACTTTTCAAGTTTCAATTCGTTTGTCTATTTTGACTCATTTAAAAATCTAGGCCTTATTTAAGTTTGTTTGAGACATGCAATTTATGATTTTACGAAAGTTGATTTTCTCCCAAAACTTATGTTACAGATTTTGAAGATCAAATCAACGATATTCTTTGAATATATGTGTTTTTGGGTATTCTAAAAATCAACATTACCAATCTGTGCTCTCGATTGTGAGTCTACATCACTTTCATATCCAACAAAATGACCTTTTAAGTTAGGGATGCGTACAGAATGCAAAGCAAGGACTGAACGTGATTACGTGAGATTGAATCCCCAATAAACGCCATTGATTTGTTCCTCATGAAATGAAGAAACATTTTCGGGTCAAATGTCACACTCAAACGGGCTCCACCGCCAGTAGATGTAGTCGGAATCTGGCCGGCCGTTTTTCATACAGTTTTGATGGTGTTCGATGCTGTAGTTGGTGTACCGTCGGATCCCTAATCCATTCTCCGGTGAAAACATCACATAGTTCCGTTGAACCTAAATTATTCAACATGATTCTTATCTTTTTCAAACTAATACCGTTCCTTAATTTACAAAAAATAATGATTTTGTCACGATATATATGATGATTCAATGGTTGAAAAATTCATGTCTATTATTTTGTGTCTTGTACGGCATGCAGCACAGGTTGTACTTCCTCAATTCAAAATAAATTAACCAACTTTTTTTTTTTTTTAATGTTCCATATGATAAATGATTTCTGAAAAATGTAATCTGGAAATGACTTTACTTGCATGTTAAATTATCACTGGTTTCAGTGGACAAAATTAGTTTAATTTTTCTTGTTACACTATATTTGACTAAAAGATTAGATTTTTATTAAATGTATAAAAACATTACAATCTCATGGTTACTGGACCATGCATATATGATTGATAATTATAATTATTACGGTAACTGTGAAACTTATGAAATCAGATACCTTCCGGTATTATTCACCGGAAATTGGTCAAATAGTGTCAGATTAGCCACCATCGGCGGCGGCAGTGGTAGTGACGATGGCAATTTGTAGTCGTCATCACCAACAATGACGGTGGAAGTATGAATCAAACTTGAAGCGATAAGCAAACACGATTAGTACCAAACAAACAGCGATCTTAACAAACACTAAACTTCATCTTCTTCATTTTCTCTGGTAGAATTTATGAATTTTAATTTCACATGGAATTCATAGTTTTCTGTGTCTGAAAATGGTGGAAAGAGAGAGGGTTTTTGGGTGGGTGCAGTGTTGTATTCAATTGTGGTGCGTTGGGTAAAAGGTGACTAAAGTTTTATGCATTACCAGTTGTAAGTTATTTATTAGTGGTTGTACATTTTGCATCTTTTTCATTTCTAAATAAGGATATTCTCCAGAGAAAGGTTCTTACGACGTGACCAGATTTTACTATTTATATACACGACTTAATTGTTCTCATACTCATTTTCGAATCTTTCTCTAAAGTTATTACTGATAAATGTTTATCTAAGATTGAATGTAACTTCTAAAGTCATTTTCAGAAGTAGAATATTATACATTTTGCATTAAATAGTGTTATTTGATATGTATTTTCATTTTGTTGTCATTTTCTCATCCCAATTAGGCAATTATCATTAAATATGACATGTATATAGAAAGTATGATATATGTTTTATGTTTACATTTTAATTTACTAAATAAATATTAGCTTATCTATCATTTTTTCGTCATCTTATCAAAAAGATTATTCTAAAAATAGTTACATGACGTTCAACTTCAAATAATAATAAAAATGTTGGTTACGGATACGTTGTCGCCTAGTGATCAACAATCGCATTTATGAAATTTAGTTGAAAAGTCATCATCGAAAAGTAAATTGACGTCCATTTTTGCCAGCTTTAAATTCCAATCCACAACTTAAATTTGACATAATACGAATTAAATGTCATTATTATTTAAATAATAAACTTCAATAACCAGTAAAATATCAGTGGCCCAAAGTCACATATCCAATAATCCAAATGGTACTCATGGGCCCATTAAATTTTCCTCTAAATGCATAATATTGTCACAAATAAAAATATATCCATGTTATTATCTTGCATAAAACTAAATAAAAAATACCATCACAATTACAGTTACAATAAGGACATGTTTAACAGTTCAATATGCAAACTTGTGACAATAAGGACATGGAACAGAAACACATGAAATGCACCTTCGAAAACGAATTCAAAACCAAAAATTACAAATCAACCAAAAGACGAAAATATATAAAAATCCTACATCTCAAAATCACATACACATCGATACACAAAAGCCCTAACCTATTACAAAGAATTTACGCGATGTCTAAAAACAAAACAAAAATCGGGAGCCGATAAGTCCATTACACGGCATGTGTTCTCGGGGGCTTCATCCCAAACCCGTGCTTCTTCCGCTCCACTCTGTTAACAAACAACAAATTATAATTAGAACGGGTCTCTAAGGTTTCTATATTGTTAAAAAAAACCAATATAGTTAACTATATTTCCAATTATTATACCTCAAAAAATTATCTAAAGTGCAATGATAATGGAAAGTAAATAAAAACGGGCACTTACGTTGGGGCAAGTTTACCGAGACCTTCGAGTTCTAGACCCGAGTCTTCATCCAACACTCTTCCCGAGATCTCAATCACATAAGATCTATCCGTATCGGCCGGGAGGCCTCTACTTGCAAGCAATTCCAAATCTATTTGATGAAGCTCTCTCCCGTTTACAAAAACATTCGTGTTTCCATCCGCACATTTTTCCGGCATTGGATAATTAAATTCTTCAATATACGGCTGCCAAAACAAATATACATGTTTCACATTAGATACAATGTTGTAATCAGATCTACAGTTGAGATTAGATGTTCAAGAAAACTAACCGGAATAATGCCACGACACGGGCCACCCATTACACCCCAGAATCCAGCTTTCATATCATACCTAAATAAATAAAATAGAAATAAATTAAATCATCAAGAAATGTGCATATTTAAATATCGTATTATCTTCTTTCACGGGTACTAATTACTAACCAGTAATCACCGGGCTGTACCGGTCCAGCAAGCTTTTCAGCTTTTTTGACTAACCGATCCGGTATAGGATGCCCGTTGACCGTCACGTTGACAATTTCCTGGTCGACATGTTGACTAGACTTCGAAAGTTCCCTGAAACTTTTCTTAATCTTGCCCACAAAGAAAGATCCGTTTCCCCTTTGTTGATCTGTACTTGCATCCCCTGATTCTTGAGAAGTGCCCGTATTGACACAATATTCAATATCGATCTCACTCGCAACTGCAGCATCTTTCATTACGGGTATTGCAGCCTGTTCTATGTCGGCCCGTTTGCTTACATTTCCTTTTCCAGCCCGATTGTATTTTGTTGAATAGTCAAAGTGATCCTGTAGAGCTGAACCCGAAGGTGGTGGAGATGGTTTATTGGCTTCAACTGGTACATCAACCGGATTTTCGTCTAATATAATATTAACTTTTATTTCGTCTTCTGATGTGAATGAAAGTGTTGACTTATAAGAAGTCAAAATTGAGCCTCCTGATGGTTTATCCATTGACTCGTAGTCAAAATTACCCGAATTATCATAATCCTCAGAGGAAAATTCAGTAAGAATCTTGTGATCAACTTTTGATTTCTCATATTCTTTTTTAGTTTCCACATAAACCGAAAGAACAAGTTTTTTGTCAACTACCGAAAGCAACATGACTTCAGAACACGATGCACACCTCATTTTCTTTGTATTCTTTTTGGGTACTTGAAGCAATTCGTAGCATTTTAAACACGCCACAAACGGAGAACCGCCTGCCACCGGGCAGCACTGCCGCCCTCCGGTGGCCAAGATTCGCTGCGGTGGGCGGCGAAGATCATTAGACCATCTCGTGTGTGGTTCAGAGTTATGAGAATTCATAGAAAGATTGGAGAATTGACGGTTGTAATCATGGTGGTAGAAAACCGGATCAGTTGGCGGCAAAACAGGCGGCCGTGGTGGTGGTGGAGATTGTTGGTGTTTATTGTAGCAAACCAAACAAGAACAAGACGGATGATGAAATAATCGATTATCAGTCATTTCGTTGCTAACATATTGCCCGGAATAGTAAGGATGATACGGGTTTTGTTCAAAAGGCATAATCGGGGCCTGTCTATGATTTTGTGACCTAAACGGGCCGGTAAAGATTTGAACTTGACCCGAATTAGGCAATAAAGAATGACTCTTATGATGTATATTTGCATAAGGAGTGGGCTCAATATAAGATGGAATATGATGATGAATCATTGGAGCTTTTTCTTTAGATTTATCACGAGACCGAACAATTTGATCTTTGAGTTCGTCTAATTTCCGTAACAGTTCATCTCGATCATCTTCAACTTTTAGATCATTTGTGTTTTGAACTAGCTCAGCATATTCATGGCGAGGGGCATAATTGTAATTTGATGAACCCTCTTGAGGATCGGGCTCACGGTATCTGTAATTCGAGCTTCGAACCGATCTTCGTGAACCCGTTTTGTTGATTCCTAAAACGGGTTGTGGTTCCTCAAAGTCTTTACTAGAACTTGCATTAGATTTGAACCCATTTTCAGACCCTAAATTCATGTTCTTGACACTTCTATTTGAGAAATCAAGATTCACCGATTCTTTAGAGATTTTGTTTGAAATTGCATCACTTTCATCACCGGATTCAATGTTTTTATTCCCTGATGTAACCCAATTAATAAATATGAAGATAACGAGTTAAAAGAAAAGGTCAGCAACACTATTTTGAGTTTATTCAAACGACACACAACCTTGATTTGACTGAAAAAGTCAACAATGAGGATATTACCAGGCAATAAAAAGTCATAATTTTGCAAACCCATCTAAATTTCTTCACAAAATCGCATTAATTTGATTCCAATTCACAAGAAAACACAACAAAGAGTACAAATTCATGTTTTCACGAAACCCCATTACAATCCCACCACAAAAGTTCAAAAAATCACATTTATCCACAAGATCAAACACGCCCAAATCATTCCAGCATTAACCCATCAAGAATAAACACATAAAACACAAAAAAAATTATACATTTATGAACCCCATCTGAGTTTCTTGAAAAAAATGAAACATAAATGGTAAAAAGGAACGAACTTTACCACGAAGAACAGCACCACAACCACCACACTGATAAAGTTCATAACCACTAACTTCAGGGAGCAAATTTTCACATTTGGGGCATCGAACTAACCGGACTTTTGCTGGACTTTCAGACATTTTGGCTCAAATTAATAAAAACTTTTTATTTATAATTGCAGAAACTATCGGCAAAGTTCAGTACGCGAGAAAAAAAGAGATAGATAGATTTTGTGAAAAAGATCCTGATTTGGGAAATTATGGGTGAAATGAGAGGAAACCCATGAAATCTTACATTGACTGAAAGTGAAAAAGAGAAATTGGGGAGTTTTGTGAAATAAGAGTATAATTCCAAAGGGGAAAGAAGAACACGTTAAAAATCAAAAGCAGCTGAGGCTTACGGTGTACTTTCTTTTACTTTTCTGTTCAATACTTCAATTCCTTGGGGGTTGGACTATTTTTGTGATTACCCAACCATATTACTTAAATTTGATTGGACTTTTATGTTTGTACAATGTTCCAGTTTTTTTACTAATACTAATGAACAAATGTTGCGCCTCGATTTATAACATCTAAGTATCATGCTTATTAAAAGTTAATCTCATATGAAATGAATAAAAATCATGAGTTTGTGTTTTAGCTTATCTCTAAACTACTTCAGTATTCTAGTTTTCAACAAGAATTAAATTCAATGGCAACTCTTTACATATTATCACGAATTACACGATAAAAACCAACCAAATTGAATCATAAGGGATCTTCTAGTGGTAAGAGTTTGGTCTTCAATACCAAAGTAAAAAATACCCTTGTAGCCACGGTGTTCACCTACGCCGACTCCAGTCAACTCGCAAAGCGAGTGGTCACCTTAGAATTAGCCGACTCTTAAAGCGATCTAGAACACGGGTTTCAAAAAAAAATCGAACCAAATTTTTACGTAGAAAACAAATTTTGACCAAAAAAATCACGGCCCAAACAAAACAAGAATCCCCCGTTGCTACTCCAAAAAAACCGATCAAACATTCACTATTCACATAATTAAAATACGCAAGATTTTGACCAAATGGCCAATGCCCTAACGATAAAGGTGTTTGCCCTCAATCTTGAGGTTGAGAGTTCGAGTCTCATAATGGACATAGGTGGATTTAGGAGTAGATTATGATTGCCGTTCAAAATATAAATAAAATAAATAAATAAACGCAAGATTTTGAATGAATCCTTAACACGGTGTTGTTCGATTATTCCATAAATTACCAAAGCGTTTACCTGTGCCAAAAGCCTCCTTATTTGTTCTACTGGAAGATTTTGAATCACATTTTAAGTCAAATAAGAACTTTCCATTTGTTATTCCTTTCTATTACCTTTTTTTTAGCAATTATTACATAATTATTAACAATATAATACAACGACCTTTTAGAGTTCAGTGAAACATACCTTTTTTCAAGTTAAAGTGATACCAATAACAATATAATAACTCCATACTATGGCGTAACGCCGTAACCACTCAAGCCCTCAAAAATATCGTTCTTCCTTTTCACTTCGACATTTCATAATGGTTAAATGTCTATAAATACATTCAGGTTGTCTCAACTTTTTATTGTGTTGATCTAATGATCATTATTCTACTCAATGCAACAAACTTCCAATTTTTACCATATAGTTTAGCTAACCTACTAAAAAGAGGTGAAGAGGTGACGTCACACTAATTATGATGACATGGCATCTTATACAGTTGTCATGTCAGCAAAATTACCAGTGACTTAATGAACATGTAATCGTGTACATAAAATAGCAAAGAGTTCGAAGCTTCCGTACACGTAGAAAAAATAAGAGTTAGATACATACGATTCAATATTGAAACGAATATATGCATTTCTAAACATTTAATTTTAAGTTTCACTATATAAGTTAACTTTCTCACCAACGTTTTAACTTAATGATAAATCATGAGTTCATGTCTTGTTATGAATAAATTATGATAGATTTAGAAATAAGTTAAAAAATATATATAATCTAACTTTTTCATTGGACTGTATCTTTGATACTTCCTCCGTATCAAAATAAGTGACACACTTTCCATTTTGGGGTGTATCAAAATAAGTGACACACTTTGAAAACTTTCTTTATTTGGTAAAAATAGTGGGACTCATACCCACTAACTATCTACTTTAATAAAGTGAAATTACCCTTATACCCTTATTTTTACTTTTAAAACTCATTAATATCACTTTATTCAAGAAAAGTGGGACCCATTCTCCACTAACTATGTACTTTAATCTATTTTAACCTCTACTTTAATCTTTTACCTCAAAAAACGTGTAAGGCAATTTGTGTCACTTATTTTGATACGGAGGAAGTATAATATTTATTTTTCCATAATAATGGAATAAATACAAAAAAATAAATAAAAATAATGATTATTTGAAATATCTTTGGATTATTTAAATGGTCTATTTCGAAAGAAGTTCAAAGAACTATTACCGAAATGCCAAAAAAGAACCAATAATAACTAAAAATTTCCAAACACATAAAAGATAACCAAATCTTTTCAGTATCTTGACCAACTATTTAAATAGTTATTTATTGGTGAGATTTCGTTGTATATACAGTGTGGGGGGCCTGGAAGGCTGGAAGCCAATGAAGGTTTAAGTAAATACATATGCAACCCTGAAGTTTGACATATTTACTGGAACACTCCTCTGTTTTGGAGTATTTGGAAGTCAGTCAACCCCTTAACCATGGGAAAGAAGCTTGAGTTTGACAACCGATTTTATTTGAAAATGACCAATACGATACTATAATACGTTATTTATCATAGCTAAGCAAAATACACATCGACATTATTTATCAAGTTTGATTGCTACTAAATGATAAAAAATTTATTAAGGGATGTCTGACAACTTTGACCAGATATATATATATATATATAGAAGTATTTTGTTTGAACCTATATCAGATTTTATTATTCTTGAAAAATTACACATACACTCTTATCATATTTAATTAACTAGTTGTGGAAAATCACTAATACTTGTATTCTATTTCCATTATCATATGTGATTATCATTATATTTTACCATCCATGCATCTCATCATAACAACTTAAATAAATTAATAAACTTATGTTGTTTGATTTCATCCAAAAGATCAAAAGCAGTTATTAGTTACACTAAGCTAATAAGCAGTTTAATACTAATATTCTAGGTAAATAAAATGTCCAAGTAAGCTTACTCAAACACCTCTAAAACCCAAGGACTAGTTTTGTAATATGATAAATCAAGAGGGATGGTTAATAGAATTTATACTTCATTTTAATTTTCAAAAGACATTTGAGAAAATGACATCACTGTTAGGCTTACGGAAGTTACGTCTATAAGTTAACCACACGTTTTAAAAGACTTAGTAAAAGTCAACCTTAGAGCATCTCAACCAATAGAACATTTGGTATTAGTAAAGATAGTGACATATTCTTTCTCTTCATTTTAAATAATTTGTAATAAGAATAAAAGCTTAGGAATATATGTAATTTTTGAAAGACCTTCATGTAGAGATAATTTAGAAATGATGCATATGAAGATTATGCAAGCATTCAAATTTAAAATGGACTACGATGAATAATTAGGTTAGTATATTGTTGCTCCTGTCATTAAAATAACTTTTAGTTTTTTTAATTTGTTATTCTATATGGGAAATTAAAAAAAAAAACTTTTATATACGAAGATAAATATTAATATGAATTGCAAAATTCTATGAAAGCAACTTCTAAGAGGATTGGAATAATAGTTCACTTAGTCAACTGTCAAATAAAATACACTGGTTTTATCTTCTTTTTTTATTTTATTTATAAAACAAACCTTATATCAAGAAGTTAGCATGAATTACATACGAAGTACTTTTTAACTAATCATGTTAATTTGATATTTAGCATTTCTACATTTTAATAAGTACAAAAAATGTTAGATATCTAAAATGTCACACTGTTCCAATGTATATATTTAGGGTATGAGGGTATCATTTAAGTCTAATGTCTTGATATACAGAACCATATTTAGAAAGTTCAAAAGTTTGTGGTTATTTTTAATATTTAGTCTAGTTGTTCATCTTAATTCTTAATACTTCGTATTACTAAAATATGTAACGTCTCTTATGATAGGCGTAAAGTTGCTAAATATCTTAAAAAGTTGTATTTCTTTTTGTTATTGTAACGTGTAACCCGAGCTTCAGTTCTTGTAATACTTTTGTTCACCAATATTATAAACTCGTAAAAATTAAGCACAAATAACCATATGAGCTGCTTCACAATTCTCCCTTAAACACGAGTTGTTACTAAAGAAATAATTTCACTGAAAGACAATATCCACAAAAGTATGCAAACCACATATGATCATTTATGTAATCGACCCAAAAAATCAAAAGTGAAACATAACTTTTTTTTAACTCCTCCCTTGAGTTTACTCGTGATTTATGCGACCTAACAATTATCATGACCGTTTTTTAATATTCTCTAACCATCTGATAAATATTTTCTTAGGGAAGAAAATTCAACCCGAAACTTCTAGTAGATCATTTCGAGCACACTTACTGCTATATTATTAAAACATAAACATTAAAGAAAAAAAGAGAGAAAAAACAAAGTTGTTTCGATCTTTAGCAGTAGGCTTGAAAAAAAAGCCCAAACTAATTTTGTGCAGAATCTAGTAGAAAAGGGGCCAAATTTAATCAAAGTTTTTGTTTGATTTATCCTAAAACGGAATGGGTTTAAGGCGCCTTCTCGTAGAGGTTTGTTAACTTTTCATAAATCTCTAAAATTTCATTAACGTGTGAATTTAAGTTTGTGCATTTTATTCTCTGATTCATGTTAATTTGGAATTACTTATTGATACATAAACCCTAATTTAGCTCCCCATTCGGTTTAAAACTGATTCACTGTTTCGATTAGCTAAAAAACTGTGAATTATCTGACTGGGTTTCGCAAATCTCCCCCGACGCAAAAGGGTTTAAGAAAGGTTTATCTTACATTTTCACGATAATTCAAATAAGGAGAAATAGAATTTGATTTACATTGGTGTTACTGATTTAGTGTAATTATTCAGCTGCTGATCATTGATGATTTGGATTGGAAGGTTTTGGATTAAAATTGCTGAAAATCCAAAGCAATTTAATACACAAAACATATAATGTTTGTTACTGGAAATTTCTTATTTTTTTTTTTAATTTCTTATTGCTTAATTCTGTTACTCGGTCTCACACTATGTTTGTATTAATAGGTGTGGAGACAGCAGTCAAGATCGAGGCCGGTTAAAAACTTATTCCCATGTTCTTATCATACTTCACTTAAATTTGCAGGTTCACATTACCATATCAATTGAATTAATTAATGTATTTATTTAATTTTCTTTTGCGTGAAATATACAGGAACCACTAATGAAAATGTTTTCCCACATTCATTCAACAATCAAGAAAGCAACTTTCAATATCCTTCATGCTCAATGATGTTGTCAAGGGCATTTTACTCTTCAGATGCCACTTCGATAGAAGTGGGTCCCACAGGTAGTTAGTTATCTTGAGTTATTACCTCTAATTATAGGTTCAGAATTTTGTTCCTGATATAAATGGTATTTATTTGTTTAATTTCAGAGGCTGCTAGGAGATTGCATGATAAACTGTTGAAATCGGTTAAAGATGTAAAAACTGCACCTCCAAACAATTTGTTGTGGGCCCTCATAGAAAAATGTGACAATCGTGAAGATATCAAACTTCTATTTAATGTCTTGGAGAACCTTCGCAAATTTGTTAGTTATAATATATATTTGCTTTATAAATATTAGAAATTCGATTCTATAGTTTTCATCATATAATTATATAATTATATGATTTTATTTTAATATTTTTGAATTGCAGAGGCTATCAAATCTTCGAATTTTTGAAAATTTTAACGATAATCTTTGCCGGGAAGTATCCAAGGCATGTGTACGTGTAGAAGCTATTGACTTTGGTATGATAATATGATATATACATTTTTTTATATTTGCCATTTTTCTTTTGTGGGTCCCACTTAAGGAAATCGAATAAGGTCTAATTCTTTTTATTATTTTTAATTTTCACATTTACAATAGGCAAGAAGACGTTGTGGAAACACAATGTGTATGGATTGACTCCTAGTGTAGCATCTGCTCACAATATCCTGGTATTTTAATTTTTTAAAATCTTTTTTTAAGAGTATTCTTGATGTAGGTGACCTAACCGTTGCCGTGACTGTTTCTGAACCTTACACTAGCCATCAGGTATTTTGATAATTTAATTTTATGTTTTTGCAGTTGTATGCTAAACAACACAATAATGTCGATCTTATGGTGGACATAATGAAACTTTTGAAAGAAAATGATGTGCCCCTGCAACCTGGTACTGCTGATATCGTTTTTAGGTATGTTAGTTAATCCCCACCAATTTGTGATTCAAACGTCTAATTATTTTTATTTTTATTTAAGGCATGTAATTTATGAAGAAATGAGTGTGTTATTGTTGCTTTTGTTATATTCAAATGAAATTTGATTTATTTATTAATTTAATGTCATTTATATGTTTGTTGCAGTATTTGTTACAAAGATGATAACTGGGAGTTAATGTGCAAGTATGCAAAACGATTTGTTAAAGCTGGAGTTAAATTGAGACGAACTTCGTTTGATACTTGGATGACATTTGCTGCCAAATTAGGTACCAATTTACGTTCATTTTATTTTAATTATCATTTTCATGGGGGTAATTTAGTCAATTTCTTAAAATTAAGACATAGTTCCCTATGATACTTTTTTTTCTTTGTTCAGGAGATGTTGATAGTTTATGGAAGGTTGAGAAGTTGAGATCGGGTTTGATGAAAACACACACAATTGGTAGCGGTTTTTCATGTGCTAAGGTATTAATAATAATAATTATTATTATTCAGATATTTTTATTAAATAATCAATTAACTTTTTTTGCAGGGGCTTTTGCGTGAACGTAAACCTGAAGAATCAGCTGCAATAATTCAAGTCGTCACCCAGGTAAAATTTAGGTTTTTCTTAAAATTTATATCAAAATCTATGTTTCTTGAACTTATAATTGCTGGGGGCAATACTGTCTTTTACTTGATGACAGACATTACCAGAGGCTAAAAGGCCAGATATAATGGCGGAACTTGAGAAGTTGGTTAGCGAATGGCCTTTGGAGGTTATAAAGAATCGAAAAGATGAGGGCAAACTGGTAATTGAACACCACCATATTACTTTTTTTTAAAAGGTGAGTACTTTTTTGCTAATTACGAATTTCATTTAATTCGTTGTTTTTCGGGCACTGGCTGCTGGTTTGCAAGAAGATATCCCTGCAATGATCGATAGTCTTAGAGGCTTAGGTGTAAAGACAAACCTGAAAATGGGTGATTTGACCAAAATGCCCTTTTGAGAGATAATAGTCGAAAAATAATAAATAACATATCATAACATTATATGTGCTCAGTTAAAACACATACACCATGAAAGCTGCAGGGTTAATTTAATATTTCATAAAATTGTAAACATTTTCTCGTGTTTTTTATTTTGTGAATCTAATTTAAATTATTGAATTAAATTGCGAGTGGCCAGTAAATGTGAGTGCGTGATGAGATGGAAATACAACTCACTAGGCATAAGTGGACAATTCCACTACTGCACTATAAATGACTAATGACAATTTCGTTATTGATGTATTATATATTTAATATTTTATCGTAAAAGCTTACTTACCTTCTTGATGTTGTGTTTTCATGCATAGATTTAAAAAAGGTAAAAGTCATTTTCACTACCAGTTATTTTTTTAGTCCCGATCTACCAAAAAACTGTTAGTTGCAAAGGTTTCACATTTTTTGTCCTTTAAAAAAATATATATAATATTACAAATAAGTCAAATTAATTAAAATTGACATTTCAATCAATTGAACAACTTTATTGCTTTATATCAGTATAGTTCACACTGGTTACAAGTATATAAAATAACCTATACATATTTCAGTCTAAACTAGATAAACTGTAAAAAGATACACTTTTATACACAACTTAAATATATTAGTTCAAGCCCTCAATCAAACCAAACTACAATACCAAAACACACAAAATACCTTAACCAAAAGTACTACTAACATAACTCTTCACAGCATTGTTGCAAAGGATTTGCAACACTCTCGGGTTAGTTGGGCCCACACACCGTGGTGTCTTGAACTGGTTCAATGCGGACCCTAACCCGACATAGTGATCTAGAATCTTCTGGAAGGTTCCCTTTTGTAAAACACGGAGCTCCAAAGGCCCGATTGCATTGACTTTTCTCGAGCTCACATAGCCCGCATCAACAAACGACTTATCCAAGCAATTACAGCATTCTTTCAAAATCGCATCACTTGCTTCCCCACTAACTTCCCAAAAGATCACATAATGTCCCGGCTCGGTGGTCAAGTCAACATGGCTCGTGAAGTCAACCACTTCGAGTTTTTCGGCTGTTAAAAGCTTTGCGGCTGCTTCAACGGATAACTGTAAATCTTTTTCAGTGTTTTTGTCAATGTTGATTGTGAGCATGAGGTTTCTTCTACAAACAAATTGTAGTTCGGGGGTCGAGTTATGGAACCCGATTACCTTAACCACATCACCTAGCCTATACCGATACAAACCCGCAAAATTTGTGACCACAACCTCGTATTCTTCACCGATTTGGACATCGGTCAGCCCAACCGGTTTGGGCTCAACCGGGGCCGCCAAATCCACCTCTCTCAACGGTAAGAATTCAAAATACCCAATATTTGGAAGCACCGTGTAAGTGGTCATCTCGGGTGGCAAATTCGGGTTGACATTTGCTCCAATCCACCCTTCCGATGACCCATAATCGGCACTCAACAACCGTACCGTACCGGCATACTGGCGTAGCTTTTTCAAATACGGTTCCATTGACCCGGTCATGATCCCGTAAATGTACTTACAATTAGGAAACAATTCGGGAATCATCCCGTTCCAATCGGTCAAGCCCGAACATATCTTGTAAACCTTGTCAGCCAGTTCAGGGTTCGCGGTCAGAACCTTAGCCATAGCGGTCCTGATCGATGGAGCCGTGATCCGGGCTGACAAAACACCGGTCCTGATATCGTTACATAGTTCCTCCCACACGAGCTCAAAGGTTCTAAACGAATGAACGATGCTATGGGCGAATGTGGATGAAATGATTTGAATTTCCTCACGAAAAACGAGCCCGCATAAGAGATGACAATATAAAGATTGATGAAAATCAGGCCCGAATATGACCTCATCCGGGCTGCAACACGGGGTTTGCATCGCTTGCATTGTTTTCTTGAATTGTGCACTGCGGTATACGTTAGTCGTTGCAGTTCCGGCTAGCAAACAACCTTTTGTTGTAAATTGTTTGCTTCCAAATATGAAACTTAAAGCTTTTCCATTTCCAATGGGAAACGCCCTAAAAATACAAATATAATTAGTGACCATTGTCAAACAGTCAGTAAAAACTTTGTTGACCTAACATACATACATTTGTTATACTTCCTCCGATTCAAAATAAGTAATATATTGTTTATTTCACAGGTTTTTGAGACAAAAAAAATTATAATGGGGTTAAATTAGATTAAATTTGATAGTTAGTGGGGAATGAGTCTTACACCTTTTGAATAAAGTGAGATTAATGACATTTAAAAGTAAAATATAAGGGTAAATGAGTCATTTCACTATATTAAAGAAGATAGTTAGTGGGTGTTGATCAATGGGTCACACTACTTTTTATCAAATAAAATAAGATAAAATTTTAAAATGTATCATTTATTTAAATACACCTAAAAATAAATAGTGTACGACGACTTTGAATATCAGGAGTACATATTGTTTTATAAGAATACCTGTTTCTAAAAGCAAAAGAGGTCCGATATATTTGCATTGTGGTTTCGGTCATAGCATCATTGTAAGGTACAAATTTTGGCTTCCCTTGAGTAGTCCCCGAGCTAAAAAAACAAAAACAAACAATTTGTTAAATTACGAAAATATTCGAGAATAAGATATTTGATGGCCGGAATGTGTACCTTAATGTAATGGTGGTGATTGGTTTTCCGGTGAGCACAGGGTGGGATGCACCATCGGCAATATTTTGAATATAAGGTTCAAGATCTTTGTGGGTAACAACAGGAACACAAGAACTATAAGTTTGGGGATCAAATTTGCCATCAAGATTCCATTTTTTCAAGTATTCTGCTTCGCTATTTTCTTTCAATATTTTATGTAATGTTTCAATTTGAACCCTTTTTGCATCTTTTGTCATTGATTCAAATTCTTCAATCACTTTCTCTGAATCAAATCTGTTGTTCTCCATTTTCTTGATCCTGTAATCAAATGACAAGAAGTTAAACAGGATAGAAATTGTCATAAAACATGAAAATAAAAATGAAATTGTGAAAGAGGATTAGGACAAGTATAAAGTAGAACAAAAAAGAGTGTTTTTTAAAATGTCAGTGTCTAAATAATGTAGTTCGACAGTTAAGTCAACAAAGAGTTAGCAAGAATGGCAAAGTAACTTTTATTTTGTGGACTGCCAAAACGAAAACGATATCCAGTCCTTTTAAAACAGGATATATGAAGGTAAGAAGTAGACATTCATATATATCTCTACACGGAGATACCGATACTATTTTCAAAGAGACCAATTGACAAAAATGCAAGTAAGAATATATGTGTATATAAGATGATGCTTATAAAAAATATTACATGTCAAATAAAATACACGGTTTAAAATTTAATGTGTACAATTCTGCACCAATATAACTAGTGATTGAGAATGAGTTATAAAACATTTCTTGATAGATACAAAAAAAATCTAACTATATTTTGGTTTTGAAAACAACAAAATACATTGTCTTATAATATGCATATCAATTTATATCATTTTCAATAGTAAAACGTACATAATGTTTATTTAATTTACCGGAAAGATAAAGCTATAAAACAAAAGCAAAATAATGAATGGGTGGAAATAATTTCTTCAGAAAAATAAATGAATTTTTGAACATTTTAGATAAATGAACCTTAGAACAGAGATATAATTTCAAATAATTTTTAATAACTTCTGTTTGTCTAGTTATATAAAATAGTATATTGTAGACTATAAAACTGAAAGTTTTGAATTGTAAAATCAGGAATCGGATATTTTAAAAAGGATACAAGAAAGTTATAGGGAGATTCGTATAAGATAATCAACAATGCATAAATTCAATAACTATAGTTTAAAAAAAGGATGATTAAAGAATAATATATAACAGGTTATACTATACAGTATACACCATGCCAGCTGCAAAAATGATGTGATGGTGTATAACACACGCTCAAATCGCCAAGAAACACACAGTTTGAGGTTTGAGGTTTTTGATGATTTTTGTCATATTAAATTTTTTTTAAAACAATTCACTGAGATCAAGAAACACGATCGAACACACAATCGAGATAAATGGATGATGATTTTGAAGCACTCTCGATCAACTGTGTGTTTCTTGGTGATTAATTAGGGTGTGTGTGTGTGTTTGGTGTGTTGTAGGGAGAGAAAGAGATGGTGGCATTACCTTTTTGTTTTGATTTTGAGTGAGTAATGGAGTACAGGAGCAATGGAAGATTCTCTAAGGTCATATATATATAGATTTTTATTTTTATGTATGTATGAGCATGTTTACTATTACGACATTTAATGCAACTAACAAAATTTATTGTAATATATTCCGTCCAAAATCATATACTCCATAATATTTTTCTCTACTTTGAAAACAATATAAATATTTTTTTTGAAATACAATCTTCAACACCTAATTAACCATTGTGATAATCTAGCGGTAAAGATGTCCAAAATTATTTATAAATATCACGGATTCGATCACTGCGGTGTGTAATTATCTACCTATTAACATGAGGAAGGTTCTATAACAGTTCAAAAACAATCATTGTAATAATTAGTTCGTGTTATTACTAACATAAGCCCGATCACCCCGAAAAATGTTAAATAACTTTTGAAAAAGATATAAAATATATTCTAGTTGATAAATGATTGGTTATAGTTCTTTCTTTAATATAACCAAGTTTTGTGGAACTTTTTGTTGTATGTTGAAATTATAAATTTTATATTAATAAAAAATATCTTGGATATCTAATTAATACTATAATAATGTAATAAATTATATTTTTGGGGTGTAAGTGACAAAATAGGCAGGGTGGGTGATACGTATTATTTATAAATTTTCTCGTAAATGATTGTATAGTAATACGATTATAAAGCAATTATATACGTATATAAAATTTAAGTATTATAAATAGTTAACTATATGAGATATTTCAAAATAAGTGATACACTTTTCATTTTAAGGTGTTTCAAAATAAGTGATACATTTTGAAAGATAATTGATATTGGTACCACAACTTTTAATGGTTATACCACACAGTACAGATTTTACAGTTAAATGTACAAGTATATCAAGCATTGGATGTGGTACATACATTAAAAATTATGGTAAGAAAATCACCCCTATTTTAATAACTTATCATATTTGGTAAGAAAGTAGTGGGGTCCATACTTACTAACTATCTCCTTTAATATAGTGAAATGACACATTCACCTTTACTTTTACATTTAAACATCATTAAATTCACTTTAATCAATATATATGAGATTCATCCTCCATTAACTATCCAATTTATAATTAACCTTCAATGTCATATTTTATCTCAAAAATCGTGAACTACAAAGTGTATCAGTTATTTTAAAACAGAGGAAGTATTAAAGTTTTAACTAAATTTGTTAGTTAGTGTTAGTATATATAGTTAATTATATGAGATATTAAATGTATTCAAGGTAGTCCTTATTTTTTATAGTCACAACTTTCAAGGGACACATTTTATACATGGAGAGTATTTTGGTCATTTTTACGTATATTTTTTTAGATTTTTTATTTTTTGTTATTATTATACTTTTTAAAAAAAAATTAAAAAAAAATCGTTAAATACACATCATGTGATATCACATGTGATTGTATAATTAATCACATGTGATTATACAAAAATATCATATGAGGTCTGCTATACAATCAAATGTGATTATACAAAAAAATCACATGTGATTAAGTATATAATCACATGTAATTATCACATAATATTGTTTTATAACGAAAAAAAATTTAATTATAAAGAATAATTAAAAAATAAAATAAAAAATAAATTTTTTTAAAAAAATTTATAAATTAATTTTTTTGAATTAATTTTATGTAAATGTCAAATGACCAAAATACCCTTTTATGTATAGAATATATATGATTACTCTCGATCATTAGATATTATTGATCAATGGTTGAGATTTATTGGAACTGAACACGAATTAAAGACTATCTTGAACATTTGCATAAAGTTTTAACTAATTTGTTAGTTATACCAGGTGACTCGTTATCAATCCGATCCAATCTAACATAAACCTGTATATTAACAAAATAAATTGTTAATCATCAGTAATCATAGTATCATACGAAGTATTTAATTATCCCAAACGCTTACAATTTATAACTCAATATTATCATAAATTCATAATAATAATAATAAAATGAAATCAACCCCCTTCTAAACAATAAACACATTTATTTGGATGACAAAAGAATATTGATTAAATAAGAACTAACGTAAGATTAGCTGCATTTAAACATATATATAAGCTAACACGATAACGACAATAATAATAAAATATAACAAATTGCCAAAGAAGAGGTTAAGAGCATAAAAGGACAAACATAAAGATATAAATATAGGTTAAATTCATCATTAATTACTATGTACGAAGTATACTTTTTTTAACTGAAGAAGATTAGATAAACAAAATTTTAACAAGATACTAGAAGATAGTATAAGAAGAAGAAAAACAAGATTACAAAATAAAATACACTATGAAATTAGAACACCAATTCAATCAATTAACACATTTATTTGTTAGAAAGACTAGGGGTGATTATCGGGCCAAAACCGAACCGAACCGAACCGATAGAACCGATAACCGATAACGATGAATTTTCAAAACCGAAACCGAACCGATAACATGTTATCGGTTTCGGTTCGGTTCGGTTTCGGTCGGTTTTCGGTTCGGTTCGGTTATTTTAGGCTAAATGTTCATCCTTTTCCGAAAACCGAACCGAACCAAACCGAACCGATAGAACCGATAACCGATAACGATGAATTTTCAAAACCGAAACCGAACCGATAACATGTTATCGGTTTCGGTTCGGTTCGGTTTCGGTCGGTTTTCGGTTCGGTTCGGTTTTTTCGGTCCATATGCTCACCCCTAAGAAAGACAGTCTTCAAACTATAGAGGAAACAAATAAAATTGATTTCGAGTTGAAGACTTTATTATTTCTGCAATCACAATATAATCTGTAAAAAGTAATAATTTTTAAAATATTTGCTGGGTAATAGCTATTTAAAATAGGGTTTTGTCGATTTGTCCCGCGGGTATATAATAACGTATATTTAATGAACCAAAGTTTTACATAATCAGTGTAAAATGATATTAATGAGTCACTAATGTTTTTATGTTAAATGATTTTACCTTCAATCATTATTGATTTTTTTATAAATTAAATACATGGTGATATGTATATATTTTTCTAAAGGGAGCTGATTCATACATAACAACTTTTATTCATACAAAGTAAATTTATCATAAATGACAATCATGTCATTTATTTACTTTTAACACATTTTACATTTCACCCCTCCTATTTAGGACATGATTGTCATTTATGATGAATTTGCTTAGTATAGATAAAAATTGCTCTGTACGAATCAACTCACTTTTTTAAATGTTCAATAACAACCATTACAAAGAAAGATGAAACTGATGGTGATATGTAATTAATTTTACTTTTCTTATTAAGAACCCATTCAAACATTATACACGAGCTTTTAATAAACTAGGTAATAATCAAATATTTCATTTTTGTAGTGAATAAAGTATATACTCCGTATAACTTATCTATAGTTTCAATGAGAGAACAAAATATTAATTACATATAATAGAACATGTTGACTTTTATGACTTTTATGTTTAGTAAATTGGCCAAATTTTAATCATACAAGCAGTTCGACCTTTTTAACGGCTGAATGTTATTATATACAAGTAGTACGATTTATATGATTTTTAAGGGATTATTAATAAATATTTACGATCGAAATATATAAGAAGAAAAATAATATTGGTTGGGAAAAAAACAACAATGATATTTTATAGAGTAAATTACATGGATAGTCCCTGTGGTTTGACCTGAGTTTTGGATTTGGTCTCTAAGTTTCAGAAATTACACCGATGGTCACTAAGTATCGGACTTCATATTGGTTTTGGCCCTTAAGCGTAACGGACGTTAAATCTCACCGTTAAATCTGGGCATGTGCTATGCGCATGAGGGTAAATATGTCTATTTACCTATATCCTTCGTTTTTTCAAATGTTCACCCATCCACACATTCACACGTGACACTCTTCTCCCCTTCTCCCTTCTTCTCTCTCTATTAACAAAGTTACGGAAAAAACTAAAATTACTTTTGGAAACAAAATTGATTGCAGAAACCAAAATAGTTGAAACAACTCGCCATGTGTGGATTGATTTGCGTTTGGATCGCTGCACACCCACACATCACATTAGGGGTGAGCATATGGACCGAAAAAACCGAACCGAACCGAAAACCGACCGAAACCGAACCGAACCGAAACCGATAACATGTTATCGGTTCGGTTTCGGTTTTGAAAATTCATCGTTATCGGTTATCGGTTCTATCGGTTCGGTTCGGTTTTCGGAAAAGGATGAACATTTAGCCTAAAATAACCGAACCGAACCGAAAACCGACCGAAACCGAACCGAACCGAAACCGATAACATGTTATCGGTTCGGTTTCGGTTTTGAAAATTCATCGTTATCGGTTATCGGTTCTATCGGTTCGGTTCGGTTCGGTTTTGGCCCGATAATCACCCCTACATCACATCAAATCTGAAACATTTAAACCCTAACATGAAATCAAAATTCCTAGATCGAACTTCTGAGAGTGCATTTTGAAACTCGTTATTCAACAATCGGAGAAGGTAGAAGCAACCCCCGCCGTTGTTAGTGAGAAAGATGAGCCGACGGTGATTCACGTGTTGCGGGTTTGATGATTCAAATCCCGCACCAGCGAAGACGGAGTTGTGGAAGCTAAGGCTCGTGATGATTCGACCTCAACCTCGACGCCGGCGAAGACAAATTCGTCGGAAGCTTTGGTTGATTGCCGGTGTAGTCTGAATATTGTTTCTTGAATTTCTTAATGTTGATGATGAAAAATTATATCAAGATTTGGTGAGTGTGGTTTAAGCAATTAGTGTGACTAATTTCTTCATCTTCTTCAACTGTGTTGGGTTCGTATTAGGGACTATGTTTTAAGAGTTTGTCAAAATAAATTCATGTTCGAGTATCAACATAAACTTATTATATCCGATAATTTTATATCATCCCACTGTGTATTCAATTTAAACAAGAACACAGACCACATTTATGTTATCCCACTATGTATTAATTGTTTGTCAAGAGAAGAGGGAAGACGGTGAATTGATACTTCGAGAATGGTGAGAGGGATGAGATGTGTGTGAGAGAGAAAGAGGGGTTTGTGATGATGAGGAAGATGAAGATGATGAGGAGGGTTAAAGGACTATATTACCCCCATGTGCTTTGCATATGTCTAGATTTAACAGCCATTTTTAACGACAGTTAGCGTTAGGGATCAAAACCGATATGAAGTCTGATACTTAGTGACTATCGGTGTAATTTCTGAAACTTAGGGACCAAATCCAAAACTAAGGTCAAACCACAGGGACTATCCGTGTAATTTACTCTATTTTATATTGAATTAAATACTAAATTATACAAGACACTACTGATTCACGTGGGAAGTGGTAGCTGTCTTGCGTCTTTCGAGACTTTGGGCCATCTTCTCTTCTCTACAATTTTTTCTTTGTTCGGGAAAAAAACCAAACCTTTTATAAAATAAATATAAGTATATCAATATAAACAAAGAACTTCATGAAAACCCGAAAAAGGATTTGGAGAACAGTGTAATGTCTGATTAAAGTGTATATAAATGTGTAACGATATAGTTTACAAAAACTATTTTACACATCATAACTATTGTGTTAGAGCAAAACACAGATCAACTTGATACTGATGCTGCAGTTAGTACTGACAATAATTAGTACTGATGGGGCAGAACATATTACTACTGATGAAGTTGATACTGGTGATACTATAACTTAGTTACTACTGATCATGCATAGATTGAAGATACTACTGATCTTAGTAGTTACTACTGACGATGGTTTATGGACTTACTACTGATCACCAGACTTACTACTGATGTTACATATTTACTACTGGTGATGAGTTTTACTACTGATACGCATTTTTGAAGAATATCAAGTCCGAGATCTTCGTTGAGATAGTTATAGAATGTAAATCAATGTATATTTTTCTTATTCGATGTAAATCAAAGTCCTAGAATAACTAGGGTAAATAGTTTAGCTTCAAGGACTATTATAAATAGTTCCTTACGAATTGTAAACGTACGTGTGTATTGTTAACTCAATAATATACATTGAAGCTTTTTGTGAAACTGTGTTCTTAATACTTTCGCATATAATTTACAGTTCATTGTTCTTAATTACATTGATATAGTGTTGATCCGCTGCAACTTCTATATTCAATTAGATCTAAAGTGTTAATTAACTTTTCTATAGTTAATCGATCCTGACAAGTGGTATCAGAGCTTTTTGGTTCTAGATCTACTATTTATTAAGAACAACAAAAAGTTTTAATCTTAAAAACACACATTATTAATCATGACTGATAATAATGAAAGCACTCAGGCCAACAAAATCCCTATACTTACTCCCAATAACTTTGGGATGTGGAAGAATCGTATTAAGCAATACATGCTTATTACAGATTATTCCATGTGGGAAGTTGTCCTTGAAGGAAACAAAACTGGTCCTGGTCAAGCAAGCAGCTCTGCAACAGAGGCAGACAAACTCAAGTGTGAGAAGGAAAAGAAGGACAAGGGCATCGAACTCAAAACTCTAAGCACTCTGCTACTGGCCATTCCTAACGACTATCAACATCTCTTCGTTGAGTATGATGATGCAAAGATACTTTGGGAAGCACTGGAGAAGAGATTCGTTGGGACTAAGAGCACCAAAAGGAACATGAAGTCTGTTCTCAAACAAGACTTTGAAAACTTCAAAGGAAAACCCAATGAAACACTCACTCAAGTGTTTGACAGATTCAACAAGCTAATTGGTGAACTTAACCAGGTTGGGGTTAAGATGGATCAAGAAGATGTCAACATGAAGTTCCTAAGATCTCTTAGTGAAGAATGGGCCATGTATACAGTGGTATATAGACAAAGAGATGCTTTAGAAGAAAAGGAGTTGGATGAACTCTACAATGATCTCAGAGTATTTGAAACTGAGGTAACCCAAAAGAACCCTTCTATTTCTTCTAATAATGCTGCATTTGTCTCTAGTACAGGTCAAGGTCAGGAAACCTCTATAGGAAAGGCTGCAGATTCTGAAGATGCTGCAAGAGAATCCTTCTTCACTAGTCATGTGCATACTACATTGATTAGTGATGACTTAGAACAATTGAACCCAGATGATCTTGAGGAGATGGATCTTAAATGGCAGATGGCTATGCTGAGTCTAAGGACAAAAAGATTCTTAAAGAGAACTGGTAGGACAAGCCTCAACTTCAACAAAGGTGACAAAGCAGGATTTGACAAGACTAAAGTCAAATGTTACAACTGTAACAACCTTGGTCACTTTGTAAAAGAATGCCCTCAGCCAGACAAAAGATCAAAATCAACTGCTCTTGTTTCACAACAAGGACAAGGCTATGACTGGAGCTTCCAAGCAGAAGAGCATGCTCAAAATCAAGCTCTCATGGCCTTTACTGACAACAAAACTGAGGTAAAACCTAAACCTTGTACTTCTGAATGTGCTAAAATTGTTAAAAACTTAGAAAAAGAAAACACTAAATTAAATGAAGATTTAGCAAAAGCAGTGAGAAGAAATCATGAGTTTGATAGTGTGATTGCTGATCAAGAACATCAAATAAAGGTGTACCAGATGATTGATCAAAGGATAAAGGAAGAATTGCTTCAGGCTGTGGATGAGAAAGAGTTTTATGAAACAAAAAATAAAGAACTAACAAGTAAATTAGAAGAATGTCAGCTTGAAATTGAACAAAATAAATTAACAATTAAAAAGTTTGAAAGAAGCACTAAAATTCTTGATGAATTAACTAATAATCAAACTACAGAAAAAGTTGTTCATGGGGTGGGATATCATGCTGTACCACCTCCATATAAAATCATTCCACCACTTAAAAACAGCTCAGAAAGAATCATTAATGAATTAAAAACTGAAAAGCAAACTGAATCTAATACTGAAACATCTAAATGAAATGATTCTTCTGCTGATGATCAATCAATTGAATTTACAATATCTCAAACTGAATCACCAAAATCAATTGATACAAGTTTTCACACAGCTCAAAGTCCAAATGATTCTCCTAAATATGATGCAGAAAATATACCCAAAATTCTAAAAAGGGGAAACCAAAGAAATAGGAACCAACTCTTAGAACAAAGAAAAATCATAAAGGCTCAAGATCATAAATTAAAATGTGTTATTTGCAACAAAGTGAACCATTTAGCAAAGGATTGTCACTTCAATCCAATAAACTGCAAAGAGTTAAAAGAATTTAAAATTTTTAAAGAAAATGCAAAAACTCAAAAGTTAAAAGATACTACTGGTCCTTCAGTAGTAAATAAAATTAAAACTCCAATTGCTGAAACTCCAAAATTTGGAAGAAGTGCACCAAGATTTGTGCAAAACAGAAGAGTTGGAAGCCCAAAGAACAGCAATTACTTCAAGAACAATGGAAAATCCAATCAAAATAAACAATATTTTAAATTTTCCAACACCAGTAAAAACTTTAACAAATTTACTACTGGTGTTAACCCTAATTATAATGATGTATGGTACCAGTACAAGAATACTACTGGTAAAAACCCTAATAACAAAAATACTACTGCTCCCAAAACAACTTTCAAAAATACTACTGGTGTCAACCTTAAAAACACTACTGGTCATTTTAAACATGGCAAGTACCCAAATACTACTGGTCCATCAGTAGTAAAGCATTCAAAAGCAAAAATTCACGGGTACAAACCAAGATCAGTAGGAAATTATCACACCAGTACTACTTTCAAAAGGGCAGTAGTAAAACAAAACACCAGTAATAAACAAGTATGGGTACCAAAAGTGTTTAACGTTAAATCTCCCAAAGCTTATTTCTCAAAGGATGAACCCAAGACATATAAAGCTTGGGTTCCCAAACTTAACTAATCCTTTACTCACTTGTGCAGAGCATTCAGATCCCAGAAGAAGGAAGAACATGGCATATTGATAGTGGATGCTCAAGGCACATGACTGGAAATCTGCAAATTCTTAAAGATTTCAAGTCATTTGATGGAGGATATGTGGCTTTTGGTGAGAATCCCCAAGGAGGTAAGATTACAGGTAAAGGTACTGTTACTAATGGCAAAATTACCTTTGATGATGTATTTTATGTAGCTGAACTAAAATACAATCTTGTCAGTGTGTCTCAAGTTTGTGATAAAAAGAACAAAATTCTTTTCACAGACATTGAGTGCATCATTCTTTCTCCTGATTTTATTTTAGATGAAAAATATGTTGTTTTAAGAACTCCAAGGAGAAACAATGTGTATTGCCTAGATATAGGGGGAGAACTCATTTCTACAAATGAGGTCAACTGTTTTATATCCAAGGCAAACACTACTGAATCAGAACTATGGCATAGAAGGATGTGTCACACAAATTTTAAAAACATGAATAATTTAGTAAAAAGAAATCTGGTTATTGGACTACCTCAAAAACAATTCATGTGTGATCATCACTGTGTTGCATGCCTAAAAGGTAAACAACACAAGACTTCTCATAAGTCCAAAACTGTGAACTCTATTTCTGTTCCTTTACAGCTCTTACATATGGACCTATTTGGACCTACAAATGTAATGAGTATTGGAAAGAAACAATATTTTCTTGTTATTACTGATGACTTTTCCAGATATACATGGGTTTTCTTTCTCATGACAAAGGATGAAACAAGTGAACTCATAAAGAACTTAATTGTCAAACTGGAAAACACATCTGATCAAAAAGTTAAAGCCATAAGATGTGATAGTGGCACAGAATTTAAAAATGCTAACTTAATTAACTTTTGTGATTCTAAAGGTATTGACAGGCAATACAGCTCACCTAGAACTCCACAACAAAATGGTGTAGCTGAAAGGAGAAATAGAACCATCATTGAAGCAGCAAGATCAATGCTTGCAGACTCAAAATTACCAATTACTTTTTGGGCAGAAGCTGTTAATACTGCCTGTTATGTTCAGAACAGAGTATTAATAGTAAAGCCACATTTTAAAACACCTAATGAACTCTTTAATAAAAGAAAACCTTCTATAAGTTTTTTAAAATCCTTTGGTTGTCCTTGTACTATTCTGATTACAAGAGAACAAATTGGTAAGTTTGACTGCAAAGCTGATGATGGAATCTTTGTGGGATACTCTACTCAAAGCAAATTATACAGAGTATTCAACAAAAGACTAAAGATAATTGAAGAAAGCATCAATGTATCCATTAATGAAAATGTACCTAATGAACAAGGAAATGGTCCAGATTGGCTATTTGACATAGACAATCTAACCAAATCCTTTAATTCTAACATGAATTTCAATGCAGGTAATTCAAATTGTCACAATCAAAAGGAAGGAACATCATCAATTAATACTGGTCAAGAGGAGATGAGATACATTGTAGTCAATACTGCTCCAATAGTTAATATTGATGTCAGTAATAACTCAAGTTCTGGAACCAGTAGTAACTCTGAGAATGAGGACAGTAGTAATTCAAATACTACTGATACCAGTAATAGTACTCAAAATACTACTGGTCCCAGCAATAACCTAGATTCTCAAGATACTACTGATACCAGTAACAATAACAACACTACTGATCTCAATGAAGATGATAGCAGTAGTTACTCTGACCAAGATGATGATGAACCAAACATCAATGACAATGAAGGATCTCTAGAAGAACAACTACCTGAGACAAATGAGTCCAATCTTGAAAATCAACTAGTGGTTGATAAAGCTACAACTACAAGGACTCAGAAAAACCATCCATTAGACCTTGTTCTAAGTGATGTTAACTCACCACTGCAAACAAGAAGCAAATTAAACAAAAGCTTAACTGCAAATATGTGTAATATAAGCTTAATTGCTAATGAATGTATGTTTGAATGCTTTCTATCTCAGGATGAACCAAAGAAGATCCAACAAGCAATGAAGGACTCAAACTGGATTGAGGCAATGCAAGAGGAACTCCTTCAATTTAAATTACAAGCTGTTTGGACACTTGTACCTCTACCCAAAGGAAAAAAGAGCCATTGGAACAAGATGGATCTTCAGAAACAAGAAAGATGAAAGAGGTATAGTGATTAAGAACAAAGCCAGACTTGTAGCACAAGGATACACTCAAGAAGAAGGAATAGACTATGATGAAGTATATGCCCCTGTTGCTAGAATTGAAGCTATAAGAATATTTCTAGCATATGCTTCATTCAAAAAGTTCAAAGTCTATCAAATGGATGTGAAGAGTGCATTCCTATATGGGAAGATTGAAGAAGAGGTCTATGTTTGCCAACATCCAGGTTTTGAAGATCCAAAACATGGTGATTATGTGATCAAATTGGATAAAGCTCTATATGGCCTACATCAGGCACCAAGAGCATGGTATGACACATTATCATCATACCTATTGAAGAACAACTTTAAAAGAGGAGCCATTGATAAAACTTTGTTTATAAAGAAAGTCAAAGATGATATACTACTGGTACAAATATATGTAGATGATATCATCTTTGGCTCAACCAATGATTTATTATGCAAAGAATTTGAAGAACTGATGCAGATTAAATTCAAGATGAGCTCTATGGGTCCAATGAACTTCTTCCTTGGACTCCAAGTCAATCAAAGAACTGATGGTATTTTGATAAATCAATCAAAATATGTCAAAGACATCTTGGAAAAGTTTGATTTGAAAGACAGTAAAAGTGCTAGTACACCAATGGAAACACACAAACACCTACATCATGATGTTGAGGGGGAGGATGTAGATGAACACTTATATAGATCAATGATAGGTTCTTTGATGTACTTAACTGCTTCAAGACCTGACATTATGTATAGTGTTTGTGTGTGTGCAAGATATCAAGCAAGACCCAAAGAACTACACTTGCAGGCTGTTAAAAGAATATTCAGATACTTGAAAGGCAAACCATCACTAGGTCTATGGTATCCACATGATTCACCATTTGAACTCATAGCCTACACAGATAGTGACTATGGAGGTGAATGTCAAGACAGAAAGTCCACTACTGGTGGATGTCAATTCTTTGGATCAAGACTGGTGTCATGGCAATGTAAGAAGCAAACAAATGTATCAACATCAACTGCTGAAGCAGAATATGTAGCTGCATCTGCTTGCTGTGCTCAAGTACTATGGATTCAAAACCAGCTTCTAGACTTTGGTATCTCTATCCTTAAAACTCCTATTTTTATTGATAATCAAAGTGCAATTAGTATTGTGAATAATCCAGTAAAACACTCA
This sequence comes from Calendula officinalis, assembly GCA_963853835.1. Lineage (NCBI taxonomy): Eukaryota > Viridiplantae > Streptophyta > Magnoliopsida > Asterales > Asteraceae > Calendula > Calendula officinalis. Next base: position 2,736,089 of record OY970830.1, on the reverse strand, counting down.
AAAACTAAACACATTGAAATAAGATTTCACTTTATAAGAGATTGTAATGAAAAGAAATTAATCAAAGTAGTTAAAATCCATACTGATGATCAATTAGCAGATCTTTTTACAAAAGCATTTGATGTAGGAAGATTCAACTTCTTGGTTAGCAGTATTGGAATGATTTTGATAAATTAAAATCTCACTTAAAATCATGTGTAAAGTTATTGTTGTAATATATCATTTATTTACTTAAGTGTTTTACTACTGGTATTTCTGTACTACTGATGTGTAGGCATGTGCACAAAATACTACTGGTAGTTAAATACTACTGGTGTGTATTAGGTATACATGAATACTACTGGTGGTCAGCACTACTGGTATTCACATATACTACTGGTCTTGTGTGTTAGTGGTTACTACTGATGTCTATAGTTACTACTGATGTCAAAATCCTTAGGCACTACTGATGTTGGTAGATACTACTGACGTTTTACTACTGATATCTTATTTACTACTGGTCTTTCAGAAACACAATTACCAAACTAACCCCCATGAAAATAACCGTTATGTTATGATTCGAAGAACATTTTAGTAGTTTTGCAGGTTAAATCGAAAGATATAAAAGGCGGCAGTCAATTAGTTTAGCATTATCTTCACTTCGATTTGCTAAATCCTCTCGATAAACCCTAGCTTACGATCAAAAACCCTTCGTCAATAACAAAATTCACTCCTGTTCTTCACAAAATTCCACAAAAATGGCAACTCTAAAATCTTTGAATGTACAAACTGATCTCAAATATTCTGAATTTCACAATATGTGTGCCTTCCTAAAGAATCCCGACGGCACAAAAGATTTCCGTCCGATCGTAAGGTTCTTGAGAAATTCCTATATACAGTTTGCCTTAACTGTAAAACCAACATCATATCAACAGCACTTGGTGGATTTCTGGACCAATGCTGAGCAAACGGAAGGAACAACCGCATCAATGATCAAATCACAAGTAGATGGCAAGCATATCACAGTAACAGAGCAATCAATCAGACACCATCTACAACTTCACGATGATTCAGGTATGTCTACTCTTCCTAAGGAATACATTGCTGAAATTTTACAAAAAATGGGTTATGAGGGAAGACTCAATATAGTCACCTTTCAAAAGGTCTTCTCTCCCCACAATGGAAATTCTTAGTTCACACTATTCAGCATTGTATTTCTCCAAAAAGAAGTACTTGGAATGAGTTTAATAAGGCAATAGCCTCTGCTGTTGTCTGTTTATCCACAGACCAAGTATTTAATTTTTCTCAAATGATTTTTGAAGGTATGTTGGGAAATCTCAGTTCTACTAAATTTTTAATGTATCCCAGATTTCTACAACATATTATAAACTGTGAATTACAAAACTTGTCAACTCCTAAAAACATTTTCATACTACCAGAGTTGAACAAGAAAGTTTTCTCAAATATGAGAAAACAATTTAAATTTTCGGGCAAGGAAACCCCTTTGTTTCCTAACATGATCAATGATCAAACACATATTGGAGAGGGTTCAACCATTGCTACAACCCAAGTTGAACCTCAACCAACTCCATCACCCCCAAATACAGCCCAAACACCACCCCAACTAGCCACTCAATCACCAGCCCAAACAGAAGTCCTGAATGTGTCCCAGGAACTTGATATGAATCTGCAGAGTGCTACTCTTCACTCTGTGGAAGACCTACCAGATAAAACCAAAAATATTTCCACACTTTACAAAAGAAAGAAATCTTTAAAGGACACCAGGGGACACATTGAGTCAAACCCCAGGCTCCAAGAGTTGTCCTCCAAGGAGGAGAGAGGACATGAGGCGAGGGCTTTCACTACTGATGCCCCAAAGGTGGGTGCACAGGACAGTGAAAACATAATTAGGACCCAGACCTCGGCAACTTTGAGTGATGACTCATTTGAGGAGTTACTCAAAGGACCCCGGTGCCAAGAAACCACAAGGGGGCATCTCTGCTTCTTCTAGGAAGAAGAGGATGTCTAAAAGACCCATTTCATCACCAAGAAGTGATGAGGGCAGACCTATGGATTTGACGGATAGGATGGAAAACCTCAAAGCCAATGTACCTGTTAGTGAGCCCGATGATCTTGCTAGATGGAGTGAGGGCAGTATTAAAATCCAACAATTGACGGAAAAAGTGGATTCTCTTGAATCCACAGTACAAAATTGTCTTGAATATCTCACAAACCAAGGAAAAACGATGGCTGCAATGAAAAGGCATGTCAATACCATCAACAAAAGAATGAGATTCTATGAGCACAGGCTTCATCAACAAACCAAAATTATCAGAAAATTGAAGAAAAAGATTGATGATAGTGAGGCTCCACCAGTTGAGCTCACTAAGGGGGAGAAGGACAACATACAAACTATGATTGATGAATGTAACATCCCGAGACCCGGCCTAGCAATTTTAAGGCTGTCGGTAAGTTTATTTTATTATTTATAATTTTATAGAATTTTATTAGATTTATTAGAATTTTTAACCACGGGGTTAAAAATTAGCAAAACTGAGATAGATATATATTAGTATGATTTTTATATATCTGGGTCCACTTTTGAATCAGGGTTCTAGTGGTATTTTTAGTTTTGAGATCAGAGTTCGTTTAGGGTACCAAATTAAACATATTAGTTTTGTATTATAATATAAATTAAAAAAATAAAATAAAATAAGCCCTTTATGGCTATACACGTGTGAAGAATTTGGGCATTAGTCAAAGTTGTGTTCACAGCTATCTCGATCTCTCACTTTCATCTCTGCCTCACGCACACAACATCAAAACACACACACACAAGATTTGAGAATTTAATCTTCTAGCTTATGTTCTTGGTGATTTTCAAAATTGAAGCTTCCATTTAGTAAGTGATCTTCTCCTTTGAATATGGTTAATAGTTCTTGAGTGTTCTTGTTTATTTGAAGAATTAGGGTTTAGTGTTCTTGGTGGGTTTTGATCAAGAACCGAAATTAATGATTCCTTTAGGTTAGGATATGATTATGAAGTGTTATGCTTGCTAGATAATTGATTGAAACATCCAATTTGAACATAATCCAAAGTTTGTGATTTTTGGGTCAAGAACCCTAATTTAGAAATTGAAGAAATCTGTGATAATTGTGTTTGTTTGGATTGTAATTAGTGTTATAATTGTATTAATAACTAGTAGTAACATTGAATTGATAAATTGGTGGTATTTGGCAAAAGTTAGTAAGTTTGGCAATGGTTAGCTTGACTTTCATAAAGTCAAATATGGATTTGATGATGATGGAATTTGATTGTATATACTTCTTAAATTAGTTGTGGTGTTGTGATGTTACGTAATCATATGTTGATATGTTTTAGATAAGAATCGGGTTTTGACCCGTTTGGGTCAAAATAATACCTTAGATATGCATTTGCAAGTTAGATGTTAAATTTGACTTTGAAGTAGTCAAAATACTTGATTGTGAAGAATTGGTGTTATGTGTATTAGTTTAAAGTTGATTTAAAAGTTTATGCACATTTGATTTGAATTCGCACTAATTCGGGTATTGTTTCGCTTAGCAGGAAAAGGAAAGGCGAAGACTCAGTGATATAAGACAACTGAGTGTGGATTCGTGTACGTAAAGGTGAGTGGATTTATAACCTTTGTACTGTTTATTTGCAATGGTTTAGGTTGCAATTTGTTGGGTTTGGTTTTGGAAAATTTTGACTGGGCAGAACTTTTTGGGACGAAAGGGCAGAAAATTTTGGGACAAAAAGGGCAGAAAGTTTTGGGACGAAAAAGGCAGAAATTTTTAGGACAAGCCAAAACCAAACAGAATACCGAAATAGCGAAACTTTTCGCGACGCGATTTTTTTTGGCGTGGGCAGAAATTTTTGTCATGGGCAGAAATTTTTGTCGTGGGCAGAAATTTTGTGACAGATTGTTGTTTGGCTGCAAAACTTTGTGTTGTGATTTATACAGTATGGTTTAATGTTAATTAACTGGCTATGTGTTAATTAATCGATATGTGCACATGAAAAAGTATAGAGGCAGCTTGACTGGGTGGCTGGGCTTTCGTTTACTGTTAGATAACGGTAATTGTACCTTGGCATATTCGTTGTGTCTTAAGGAAGCTTTACCATTGCTAATGAGTAAAGGGCTATCGGTAAGCTGTTGTTCGGCCCACAACAGTTGTAAGGTTCCGCAAAACCGCCGTACCTCTCGTTATATGTGATTAAGTGATAGAGATTGTGAATCGAAATTGTTGGATTTAGACATTATAAAATGTTATAGGTTCAATCACTTAGCTTTGTGCTAATCCCCCACTGTGTTGATTCTTTTGTAGGTTTTTGGGAAGCTCTGATTAGGAATGGATGACCAAATCATAAAGATAGTTTTTTGAAGTCGAGCCCGAAAGTTTATAACACCGTTTTGTAAATATTAAATTACTTTACTTTTACATCGTCTGTAAATTAATTAGTTTAAACGCTTCCGTGTTTTCTACAAAAAAAAAAAAAAAATGGCATAAAAATTACGGTGTTACAATTTGGTATCAGAGCATTGGTTTGGCAATGTGTATACATTTAGGTGTACATTTCCAAATCAAGGCTCGAGTTTGGTCATACATTCCTAGAGTGGGGGAATTAGGAAAGACTGGATAGATGGGGATGTTAGTATGTTAGGTACTAACGAATTTAAAACTAATGTTTTGTGAGATGATGTGTTGATTACAGATATGGCCGATAACGAGCAGAATATTCATGTGACCCTATCAACGACTGAACCGGGTAATGTTGGAACTTCGGGTAATACAAATGAGAATCGGGAGGATTACATTGTCAGAATGGAAAATGAATTACAACATCTTCATAATTATATTGAAGAATTGCAACGAAACCAAGCTAATCAAATACCAATCCCAACAACAATGCCTACATTTTCAATACCAATTCACACTATGCCAACCCCAATTATGTCAACCATCTCTATGCCACCACCCACACTACCCGAATCATTTCGATTCCAACCTCCGATCCAATCACAAGGAGTTCCTCAATATACTTTTATACCATATCCTATGTCTACCGGGGTCAAACCTCAATGTACTTATAAGCAATTTCTTGACTGTAAACCACCAGAGTATAAAGGTAGTAATGATCCAACTGTGACTTTAAATTGGTTGAGGGAAATGGAAAGAACTTTAGATGCAGCAAATTGTGAAGATCGAATGAAGGTGAAATATGCTTCGAGAATGTTAAAAGAAAGGGCTATGGAATGGTGGGATGTTTGGACGAAACAAATGTCCCCTGCCGAAGAAGATGCAATTACTTGGAAAGAATTTTATGATAGAATGTGTGATTACTTTTGTAATGAATTCGAGATGAACAAAATTAGGAAGGAGTTTATGAATTTACAAATGGGAGATAGGATGTCGGTTGATGAGTTAATCAAGCAGTTCAATGATAAGCTTAGATTTGTGAAGCAGTGGGTGCCCGATGAAAAGTCACAGTTACAACACTTTGTGGAAGCATTGTTGCCTGATTATAGAGGTATAGTTCGAACAGCAAGTTCATTAACTCAAGCTTTTAATTTGGCAAGATCTGCTGAGGGTGATCATAAAGCAAAGGAAAGAATGAATCGGGAAAGAGGAGGTTCACAAAGGTCCAGATTCGATCAGTCGGGTTCTCAACAAAATAGAAGGTGGCAAGGGAACCAGAGACAGGGTTCTCAAGGGTCAAATGTTAGAAGACCGAGTGAAAGTGTGTCAAGTCAAAAGTCACAATGGTGTAATCGATGCAAGTCTTATCATTCTGGGTCGTGTACGGCTCAGACGATGAAGTGTATTCGTTGTGGGCAGATGGGGCATGAGAGTAAGGATTGTAGGTTTCCTCGGAACGTGTGTTGGAATTGTCATAAGGAGGGACATCGGGTTGGTGATTGTCCAACGGGAAAGAGGTTTGGGCCCGGTTCAGGATCAGGGTCGGCGGGTGGTTCGTTATCTTCAACGGGCCAAAAGAGAAAGAACCCTCCTACACCCGAGGGTAGAGCCTTTCAGATGACGGTAGATGATGCTATATCTACCGATGACGTTATCACCGGTATGTTCTTGATAAATAATATACCTGCACGTGTACTTTTTGATTCCGGTGCTAATCGTTCTTTTGTTTCAATAAAATTTTGTGATAAATTGAATTTACCTGTTAAAAATGTGACAATACCATTAGAGATTGAAGTAGCAGATGGTAAGGCGGTTCCGGTCACAACATCTGTGTCCGGGGCACGTATAGATATTGATGGTGTTTATTTTGAGGTATTTCTTTTAGTAATGCCGATATCCGGCTTTGATGTAGTACTTGGTATGGATTGGCTAAGTATTAATAGAGCAAATATTAAGTGTCATAAGAAGTTAATTTCTTTTCCTTTATCTGACGGGACACGTGTAGTGGCCCGTGGGGAACGAGCCAATTCATTTATTCCATTAATATCTTTTATGAAAGCTAGAAAGGCATTAGTCAAGGGGTGTGAATTATTTTTGGCATATGCAATTGATGCCCGGAAAGAAAAGAAGACGGTTAATGATATCCGGGTGGTATCGGAATACCCGGAAGTGTTTCCCGATGAGTTGCCTGGGTTACCTCCCATTCGAGAGGTAGAATTCAAAATTGATCTTATTCCCGGAACTAGTCCAATTGCTCGGGCTCCGTATCGATTGGCGCCGTCAGAAATTCGAGAAATGATGACTCAAATTCAAGAACTTCTTGATAAGGGTTTTATCCGGTCAAGTTCCTCACCTTGGGGAGCTCCGGTTTTGTTCGTGAAGAAGAAAGACGGTACATTTCGTATGTGTATAGATTACCGAGAATTAAATAAGAGAACCGTGAAGAATAAATATCCGTTGCCTCGAATAGATGATTTATTTGATCAACTACAAGGTGCTTCTTGTTTTTCAAAAATTGATTTACGGTCCGGTTATCATCAAGTGCGTGTACATGAAGATGATGTTCACAAAACCGCTTTTCGTACCCGATACGGTCATTATGAGTTCCTAGTTATGCCTTTCGGGCTAACAAACGCACCCGCGATATTTATGGATCTTATGAATCGGGTATGCCGACCTTTCTTAGATAAATTTGTCATTGTATTTATAGATGACATATTGATCTATTCTAAAACCGAATCGGATCACGAGGATCATTTGAGGCAAGTTTTAAGTACTTTGAAACGTGAACAATTGTATGCTAAATTTTCTAAATGTGAGTTTTGGTTACGAGAAGTGCAGTTTTTGGGCCATGTTATTTGTGCAGACGGGGTGAAAGTTGATCCAGCAAAGATAACAGCGGTTATGAATTGGAGTGCACCGAAAACACCGTCAGAAATCAAAAGTTTTCTTGGATTGGCGGGTTATTATAGAAGATTTATTAAAGACTTTTCGAAGATTGCGAGTCCATTAACCAAATTAACAAGAAAAGATGTACCGTACCGGTGGAATGAAGAGCAAGAGAAGGCGTTCCAAACTTTAAAAGAATTATTATGTCAAGCACCAATTCTCGCGTTACCCGAAGGTTCGGAAGATTTTGTAGTTTATTGTGATGCATCATATTTGGGTTTGGGGTGTGTATTAATGCAAAGAGATCGGGTGATTGCTTATGCTTCTCGACAGTTAAAGAACCATGAAAGGAATTATCCTACTCACGATTTAGAGTTAGCGGCGGTAATTTTTGCATTAAAACTGTGGAGACACTATTTGTATGGCACCAAATGCATTATTTGTACCGATCACAAAAGCCTACAATATATGTTTTCGCAAAAAGAATTAAATATGAGACAAAGACGGTGGCTAGAACTTATTAAAGATTATGATTGTGAAATTAAGTATCACCCGGGAAAGGCTAATGTAGTTGCGGATGCATTAAGTCGAAAAGGATCGTCAAATATTGTTCGGTTTATGAGAATCGAAATTGTATCCGAGTTGATAGATCGATTAAAGATTTGTCAACAAGAAGCTTTATTAGATGATAATTTAAAAACTGAGATCATGACAAAGCGAAAAGATGAATTAGAAGATGATTCCCGAGGGTTAAAAACTTTTCATTCACGTGTGTGGGTGCCTTTGATTGGTGGGTTACGTGATCTTATTATGACTGAGGCGCACAAATCACGGTTATCTATACATTCGGGTAGTACAAAGATGTATAACGATTTGAGGGTGTTATATTGGTGGCCGACAATGAAGACCGATGTGGCGCAATTTGTAGAAAAATGTCATATTTGTGCTCAAGTAAAAGCCGAACACCAAAAACCATATGGGTCTTTGAAACAATTAGAAATTCCCGAGTGGAAATGGGAAAATATAACTATGGATTTCGTTACTAAACTTCCTCGTACCCAAAGAAATCATGATATGATTTGGGTGATAGTAGATCGGTTGACAAAAAGTGCCCATTTCTTAGCTACTAGTGAAACCGCATCACTTGATAAACTAGCTAAATTGTACATTGATGAAATCGTGTCTCGACATGGTATTCCTTTATCGATTGTATCCGATCGAGATCCTCGATTTGTTTCTAACTTTTGGAAAGGATTACAACGGGAATTGGGGACTCGAGTTAATTTGAGTACCGCATATCACCCGCAAACTGATGGGCAAACCGAGAGGACGATACAAACTCTCGAAGATATGCTACGAGCATGTGTTTTGGAATATGGTGGATCTTGGGATACACATTTACCGTTGGTGGAATTTGCTTATAATAACTCATATCATTCGAGTATTAAAATGCCACCGTATGAAATGTTATATGGTCGACGTTGTAGAACTCCTACTTGTTGGTTAGAAGCCGGGGAAAAACAATATGCCGGACCCGATATTGTTGAAATGACCGCCGAGAAAGTGAAGATAGCCCGAGAGAAGTTGAAAGCGGCTCGAGATAGACAAAAGATGTATGCGGATCCCCGACGTCGACCGGTTACGTTTGAACAAGGTGAGTTAGTATATTTGAAAGTGTCACCGTGGAAAGGGGTTATACGGTTCGGGAAACGTGGAAAGTTAGCACCACGTTATATTGGACCGTTTCCGATTCGCCGGGTAGTTAATGATCAAACGGTTGCATTAGATCTTCCTCCGGAATTAACGGGTATTCATGACACATTTAATGTATGTTATTTGAGAAAGTGTCACGTTGAAGATGAAAATCAAGTGTTACCGATACGAGATTTGAAAGTTGATATGAAAAGAGGTTAGTCGAAGAACCGGTTGAGTTATTAGATCGAAAAGTTACTAAGTTACGAAAGAAGCAGATTCCGATGGTATTAGTAAAGTGGAAACATAGTTTAGGTTCAAATTTAACGTGGGAGACGGAAGAAGATATGAAGAATCGTTATCCGGGTTTATTTGAACGTGTTGAGATTCCGAGGACGGAATCTCTTTAAGGAGGGGAGATTTGTAACATCCCGAGACCCGGCCTAGCAATTTTAAGGCTGTCGGTAAGTTTATTTTATTATTTATAATTTTATAGAATTTTATTAGATTTATTAGAATTTTTAACCACGGGGTTAAAAATTAGCAAAACTGAGATAGATATATATTAGTATGATTTTTATATATCTGGGTCCACTTTTGAATCAGGGTTCTAGTGGTATTTTTAGTTTTGAGATCAGAGTTCGTTTAGGGTACCAAATTAAACATATTAGTTTTGTATTATAATATAAATTAAAAAAATAAAATAAAATAAGCCCTTTATGGCTATACACGTGTGAAGAATTTGGGCATTAGTCAAAGTTGTGTTCACAGCTATCTCGATCTCTCACTTTCATCTCTGCCTCACGCACACAACATCAAAACACACACACACAAGATTTGAGAATTTAATCTTCTAGCTTATGTTCTTGGTGATTTTCAAAATTGAAGCTTCCATTTAGTAAGTGATCTTCTCCTTTGAATATGGTTAATAGTTCTTGAGTGTTCTTGTTTATTTGAAGAATTAGGGTTTAGTGTTCTTGGTGGGTTTTGATCAAGAACCGAAATTAATGATTCCTTTAGGTTAGGATATGATTATGAAGTGTTATGCTTGCTAGATAATTGATTGAAACATCCAATTTGAACATAATCCAAAGTTTGTGATTTTTGGGTCAAGAACCCTAATTTAGAAATTGAAGAAATCTGTGATAATTGTGTTTGTTTGGATTGTAATTAGTGTTATAATTGTATTAATAACTAGTAGTAACATTGAATTGATAAATTGGTGGTATTTGGCAAAAGTTAGTAAGTTTGGCAATGGTTAGCTTGACTTTCATAAAGTCAAATATGGATTTGATGATGATGGAATTTGATTGTATATACTTCTTAAATTAGTTGTGGTGTTGTGATGTTACGTAATCATATGTTGATATGTTTTAGATAAGAATCGGGTTTTGACCCGTTTGGGTCAAAATAATACCTTAGATATGCATTTGCAAGTTAGATGTTAAATTTGACTTTGAAGTAGTCAAAATACTTGATTGTGAAGAATTGGTGTTATGTGTATTAGTTTAAAGTTGATTTAAAAGTTTATGCACATTTGATTTGAATTCGCACTAATTCGGGTATTGTTTCGCTTAGCAGGAAAAGGAAAGGCGAAGACTCAGTGATATAAGACAACTGAGTGTGGATTCGTGTACGTAAAGGTGAGTGGATTTATAACCTTTGTACTGTTTATTTGCAATGGTTTAGGTTGCAATTTGTTGGGTTTGGTTTTGGAAAATTTTGACTGGGCAGAACTTTTTGGGACGAAAGGGCAGAAAATTTTGGGACAAAAAGGGCAGAAAGTTTTGGGACGAAAAAGGCAGAAATTTTTAGGACAAGCCAAAACCAAACAGAATACCGAAATAGCGAAACTTTTCGCGACGCGATTTTTTTTGGCGTGGGCAGAAATTTTTGTCATGGGCAGAAATTTTTGTCGTGGGCAGAAATTTTGTGACAGATTGTTGTTTGGCTGCAAAACTTTGTGTTGTGATTTATACAGTATGGTTTAATGTTAATTAACTGGCTATGTGTTAATTAATCGATATGTGCACATGAAAAAGTATAGAGGCAGCTTGACTGGGTGGCTGGGCTTTCGTTTACTGTTAGATAACGGTAATTGTACCTTGGCATATTCGTTGTGTCTTAAGGAAGCTTTACCATTGCTAATGAGTAAAGGGCTATCGGTAAGCTGTTGTTCGGCCCACAACAGTTGTAAGGTTCCGCAAAACCGCCGTACCTCTCGTTATATGTGATTAAGTGATAGAGATTGTGAATCGAAATTGTTGGATTTAGACATTATAAAATGTTATAGGTTCAATCACTTAGCTTTGTGCTAATCCCCCACTGTGTTGATTCTTTTGTAGGTTTTTGGGAAGCTCTGATTAGGAATGGATGACCAAATCATAAAGATAGTTTTTTGAAGTCGAGCCCGAAAGTTTATAACACCGTTTTGTAAATATTAAATTACTTTACTTTTACATCGTCTGTAAATTAATTAGTTTAAACGCTTCCGTGTTTTCTACAAAAAAAAAAAAAATGGCATAAAAATTACGGTGTTACAATGAATCAATTGCAGCAGCAGCATCTTCTCTCCTAAATTTAAAAGAAACAGAAGTTGATGAAGGCCCAGAAATGATGGTTACTGAAGATGAGCCTGTTACTACTGCTACAATGGAAGAACAAGTTGAAAAAGAAATACCAGTAGTAATCCCTACTACTGATATTATAGCAGTAGTAAATGAAGAAGAGGAATTGAAAGCACCAAATACTACTGATGCCCTATCAGTAGTAACTCATGAAGTCACACCAGTAGTAACTACTCTGGTTACTACTGAAGAGGAAGAAATACAACTACCAGAGCTAATTGAAAGAGAAAGATTTGAAATCATCACCAAACCACCTACACCTGCTCAACCACTTATCATACCTGACATTGATGATAATGTGAATTGGTTTGAGGTTGATGAGTGCTCACTTCCTCCACATCCAAAAATACTTCAACAAGATGAGCTTAGGTTATTTTCTCCTTCAATAATAATCAGTGGTGTGCCTGATATGAAATATATTCCACCTCCACCTTCAGCACATATTAGAAAGGGTAAAGAAATATATGATGAAGATTACCCCAACAGAGCTCTTGGTCATTACATGGTAAACAAGATAAATCTTGTTAGAGCTGTTAAACAGTCTAAATGGAAGGTGAAGCACAAGAGATATTTGGAGAAGGTAGCTAAGTATCAAGCTCTTGAACAGAAGAAGGATCAAAGTGAAACTCCTGTTCAAATACCTGCTCAAATCAAAGATGTTCAGATAGAAGCCCAAGAAGCAGAATTCAAAAGGCTCAGAAAAGTAGAAGAAGAACACATACAATGCCTTGAATATTTGGTATTTGAATGCAAGAAAACTAAGAGTGAATTGACAGATGATGTGTTTAAACAGAAGGCTAATATGATTGAATATCTGAAGACAAAAGGGCACAGTGCAAAATCTTTTGGAAGAATGAAGATGATAACTATAATTGAAAAGTATTGCACTGCTAAGAAGAAAGACTTGGCTGAACAAGAAACTGAAGAAACAAAGAAAGCCAAAGTATTAATCCCAATCAGTCCAAAATCAATCAAGGAGGATAGTATCTCAACTACTGGTGAGCCATCAACAAAGAAAAGAAAGATGGTCTCTCAAGAACAAAGTGCTCAAAAGAAGTCAAAAACAGAGCAAGTAATTCCAGTTCTTGATCTACCAGTTGCTCCCCTACAAAATAATCCTATCATAAACTGGAGAATTTTGAATAATAATGTGATAGAGATCATAAGGGAAGACAAAGTTGTACAGAGATTCACTGGATGGTTACCATTGATCATGTCATGTTCAAGAAGTGATGTTATTAAATTACTGATCATTGGAAAACCAAGAATGAGAAAGAAATCATGGAAAGAATCTGGAGCTGGATACTTAACAACTATGATAGATGCTGCACTTTATCCAGACAACTATCCAGAACAATTTACCAGTGAAGGAAATGTTTATCATTGGAATGTAATTCCAACTGCTCAAATGTACTTCTTTGAAAAATCTAACAAAGTATGTGAGCTGTACTTGTATGAAAAGGAATATCCACACTCTGAGAAGACAATGTATCAGATATTCACAAATACTATGATGAAGCCATATGATGCTGTTATGTTCCAAAACAAACTGAATTACTTTACAAAGAGGAACATCAAATATATTATTGAACAAAGGCTTCAACAGAATCAAAGAACTCTTGAGAAAAGAAGAAGAGAACAAGAAGAGCAAAAGAAACTTGATTGATTAAAAGATAATCAATAAGTTTAGGGGGAGATTGTTAGAGCAAAACACAGATCAACTTGATACTGATGCTGCAGTTAGTACTGACAATAATTAGTACTGATGGGGCAGAACATATTACTACTGATGAAGTTGATACTGGTGATACTATAACTTAGTTACTACTGATCATGCATAGATTGAAGATACTACTGATCTTAGTAGTTACTACTGACGATGGTTTATGGACTTACTACTGATCACCAGACTTACTACTGATGTTACATATTTACTACTGGTGATGAGTTTTACTACTGATACGCGTTTTTGAAGAATATCAAGTCCGAGATCTTCGTAGAGATAGTTATAGAATGTAAATCAATGTATATTTTTCTTATTCGATGTAAATCAAAGTCCTAGAATAACTAGGGTAAATAGTTTAGCTTCAAGGACTATTATAAATAGTTCCTTACGAATTGTAAACGTACGTGTGTATTGTTAACTCAATAATATACATTGAAGCTTTTTGTGAAACTGTGTTCTTAATACTTTCGCATATTATTTACAGTTCATTGTTCTTAATTACATTGATATAGTGTTGATCCGCTGCAACTTCTATATTCAATTAGATCTAAAGTGTTAATTAACTTTTCTATAGTTAATCGATCCTGACATATTGTTTTATTGTGTTGATATAGTTTGTTTTAAATGTTATACAATATTATACATGAAGTAGTTTTTATAATGTAAAAACCACCTCATTCGTCAGGGACGTTTGTACTACAAAAGTGTATTTATTGTCATGCTTTATAACGCTAAAATGATAATTCAAAGAAGGTTCGACGTCCATGTATGATAATCAAGTTTGGAATTTGCTTATCAGACGTCTAATATTTTTTTTTTTTTTTTTTTTTTTGTAAAGGAGTGTACCATTGACACTGGCCACATATTGTGACCGGACACCCGACCCAGCAACATGTGCATTCCCCGGTAAATCACCTAACAATGATATCCACACCTCTGCTTGGGCTCGATATACGAGACCCAGCATTTTCAGCATAGAGGGGGACCCACGTTTCAACGGAGGCTGGTGGCCACAAGGGGGGTTTCACGGGGTTCGAACCCGGGACCTCCCACATAGGAGGCCCAAGTCTTACCAACCGCGCCCACCCCTGTGGTTAGACGTCTAATATTAAGATCATTGGTGTAAATCGATTTTCAAGAAGAAGACCGACATGTATGAGAATATATACACCTTCAAGGCTATGTTGGTTGCAAAGGTTAAACTTAGACTCAATGGATTTATTATGAAGAAATTTTTTCACCAGTAGCTATGCTAAATCTATCAGAATATTACTTGTCATAGTCGCATTTCACGACTAAATTGTCATCATTAAAGTGTTAATTAATAGGTATAAAATCCAGGGTTTTATTGGTAATTAATGAAAGGTGATTAGAATTTAACTCTAATTAGATCTTATCATTAATACACTATAAATATAGGCATTAGGGGTAAACTCTAACCACTTAATTCTTGTGCCCCTCTTCCTCGTGACTGAACATTATTGCCACCACCACCATTGTACTACTAGTCGCCGGATATTAGTTCTGGAGTTGTAGCTTTGGTTTTAGGTGTTCAGGGTTTGGTTCAGTTTTATAGGGATTCTTATTTGGGTCCTCACTATGCATTTTGCACACTAGTGTGTTCAAGTTCACAAGGAATTAATCAGAGTGCAAATATTGTGAGTATTCTTTCGTTAGTAACAATAGTGTTTATAAACATAGCGGTTCTTGATAGATTTCGTATGCATAAACTAGATTATAATATGTTGACACCGCTATAATTAAAAAACTTAATGTCATTAAAACCTAAAACTCTGTTTGAGTCCTCTCAAGCCGACATTTTCGTTACGAAATTAAACTTAACGTCGGCAGGTTAATTTTTGTTCTTCCAAATTCAGTACAAGAAAAAATATTGATTATACAAACAATGTATGGCCAATGGCACCCGGTGAGTGTTTTAATGACCAAAATGAGTCATGCGTGACAATAACTCCACTCCTGTATTGAATTATTCAATATACTCTTTAACAATCAACATTTTGCAATTTGTATGAAAACAATTATTTCTCCAATTGAATTTGATATATTTTGGAAGAATATGGAAAATCCAGTTATGTTGAGATTAAATTTTCACATTTAAATTGCATTAATTTCAGTAAATACACAAGAGTAAATTCCGAACAATAATCTAAATGGTTCAGGTATCTTAGTCATAACTTATTTACTTTTACCCTAAACATGATCTATATAACTCGTTTAATTAAACGGATTAAACATTTTAGCGGTTTAAATAGGTCAAACATGTCAAACAAATTGACTTTGTAAATGTGTATACAACATATACTTAAGTATATCTTTTTTTTAATGTGTATATTCTTCAATGATATCTATAAACTACTAAAGTATAAATATATATCTATTTTTAAGTAAGCTTCAATAATTAATTGATTTGTTGGATAAACTCATTTAAATTATCATTAACTCGAACCTAACTCGTTGAACAATTATATTAGTTGAATCGACATAAAACTAACGAAAAACTTATTTGCCTCAATTTTAATTCGTTTGTTTTCATGTCGTTCTCCCGTTGAATTTCGGATTGAGTGGAAATTAGTCTCGTGAAAGTTTTAATATTTTATTTGAAAAACCAATGGGAGAATAAATAAAAAAAAAGAGTTTGTGATGGCATGCTATCAAATGAAATGGGTTTTTGTGTTTTACTTGTTGATTGGAAAATTGATAAAAGTTTTGACTACAACCTCAACCCATTAACGATTACTAGATAACCACTCCCATTTTTTTTTTTTGATATATAATAATTGTCAGTTACTTTCCACTACAATGAACTTTTTATATACAAGACCTACTAAAATTTATATAAACACATGTAATGAAAATTTCTTTGATATTTTACTTTTCAGAATTATGAATTATATATTCTTTTAACAAATAAATTCTTTTTACTCCTCAATACCATACATGTTTACAATGAAATTTGAATTTCGACCACAAGGATAAAAAACTAAACATCATACTAGACTTAAGACTTATTTCTGTTAAAAAATTAATAATGTGTTTCCATTAATTAGCATATATCTCTATCTCTTTGCCAAAGTGCATACAGCATACCTACAGAACACCCGATGGTCCCTTGCAAAGGGGAAAAGATAGAAGCCGAAAAGGGAAAATCGACCCCATGTAAGATCGTTCATTTCTAATATTTCATCTTTATTTTCCTTTTAAAAGTAAAAGGTCATTTTGCTTTTATTATATTAAGAGTGTTTGGGGTGCATCTTAAGTATTTATCTGCTTATTATATATAGAAGTAAATTACTAGTGAAAGGCAACAACAACAAAAAATATTACTCCCTTCGCCCTAAAATTATTGTTCACTAAACAAAAACACATAGTTTAAGAAAAACTATATTAATTATTTTATATCACCAATTAAATTTTCTCTTTCTTATTTAAATATTTTTTTAATTGGTTGAAACTTAGAAATAGACAATTATTTTGGGACATACTAAAATAGAAAAGTGGACAATTAAATTGGAATGAAGGGAGTGAAATTTTAGTTTGATATTTTTAAGTTTAGAAATCTATAAGTTTACTCGGCCTAAAAATAACTCAACTCGATGACCTATCCTAACGCGTCACATAATACAAACCTTGCAAATGAAGTATTCCAAGTCTCGAATAGTTTTTGAACGTACGTTTGTATTTATCTTAAACTACATGTTTTTTTATTTATGCACAATAATTTTAAGACATATAGAGTTTTATTTACCACCAATTAGCAATTATACTTTAAATGCGACTTCAATTTTTCTTATTTTGGCCTGTTGGTATTTTGAAAATGGTTATTTACACATTTCTCATTTGTGTAAACTTCACTAGTTACGAGTCAAGGGTAAGGTTTAAGTGATAGAGTAATTAATAAAAGTTGAGAACCATAAGAATTTCAAAATGACAAAATTACATCTTAATATTGATAGGAGGTTGAAATAAGAACCATACACACAAAATAAATGTTACCTTAAATCATAGATTGTAAGGCTAGTTATCTAAAACAAAAAACCTAATTGTTTTTCAAATTAGAACTTCTTTAAAAGAGATGTGATTTGCACATTATGTATTTTTATTTTTATTTTAAATGTCTTCTAAATCTACTTCAATTTTATCCATAACAAGCATCTCCAATGGGAGCTTTTTTAAAAGCTTTTTACTATTTTATTAAGTCTTTGAAAGACTTTTTACCATTGGATTATTAGCTTTTTCAAAAGCTTACTCCAATGACTTTTTTTCTACTAACCTTTTAACTAAGTTTTAATGTTTATCCATTTTAGTCCCTCATGTTTAATAACTATTCATTTTAAATCTTAGATATATTATATATAGATTGTTTATTATATTTTTATTAGTTAATAAATAAATTATATAATATTTAATGTCAATTATTATAATATTTTTATACGAGACATTTTAAAAAATATTATATTTAGTAAGATGTCAAAAAAGTGTCAAATTATATATAGGGGGTATTTATAAAACATTTGAGATAGATAAAGGTATATTAGAAATATTGTAAAAGAAAAAGCTTTTGGAAAGATTAACCACTGGGGATGTAATTTATGAAAAGCTTTTTGGTTAATGGATTATTGATATGACAAAAGTAATAAGCTTTTGCAAGGTTAACCATTGAGGATGCATGATCTTAGGTTATGAGCAACATCAAACATCATTACTATCAGATTTTAAAGCTTGTAAAAATTTTAATGTAAAACCACTTCCACTCTTTAAAGAGAAATTATATTTAGTCATACCATTTAAACCTACTCATAGATCTACTCACTTGATAGGATAACATGTGTATTCCACTAATTCTCTCTCCTAATATTATCCTTTGATTTTGACACGTGTCTTCATCTTATGAGTAGGCCTATGGGTAGGTATAAATGGTAGACTTAAATACACATTAAATCTACCAAAGAATCTAACACAAAATGTACTACAAATTCGTTGTCGGTGACTAGGAAATCAAAGGGGGTTGAGATTTGATACTATTTTGGATAAGTGACGGCACGGCACGTGCGTGGTTAAAATACACCGACTGTTTTGCGGGCGCCGGGATAACGTCCGGGAATATGACATCATAACACTCGTTATCACTTCCTACTTATTTCTTTGGTGTTGTTCGATCATGCACCCTATATTTTTGTGAACTCATACTTGACGCGACATGAACACTGCCTTTACCACTTAAATAAGTCAACGATATTAAATGAGAGATATATAGATATTGTGCAATAAATATAATTGGTTGCTTATTAATATATTACCTAAAATCGATTTTTTTTTTTATTGCTCGAACCAATATAAAAAAAATGATACATGTTTATTGAAATATAGGATAGGAAGTTTTTGTTGATAAAACAGACAAACTGTCATTACGTTTTCTTTTTATTTCCAATTATATGCATAAATGCATAATCAGAAACTTATAAAATTGAAGTATCTTCAGTTTCATATCACGACATGGCTCATTAAAGAGCTATTGGCGCCATCAAAGGATATCGCGGTCTGCCACCAACGATCTTCATTTTATGTCACGATGTTAAACATTTTTTTCCCGTTGGTTGTAGTAGTTCGTACAACCATTAATAGCTAAGCAGTTCCAAATTAACGAATAAATTTGGCAATTTCGATTTAAATTGGGCCAAACAATACATCGAGAAGATTTCTCAACATTCATGCTACCACTAAACCTCCATGATCATGCATGTTTCACCTATATATTGTGAATATTCTATTATAATAAGAAATTATAGACAATACTTTTCTTCTTGGAATAATAATTATATAGAATTAAAAATTTTCACTACCAGCTTCAACTATTGTCACATCCTTCTTTAATACCACATTCTAGCGCATACTATATGTACTTGTAAACGTATGATATACAATTCATAAATATTAATATTAATTTTATTTTAAAAAATATAATTTCAGAGATAATAAGCCAAAAATATGATAATTGCAAAATTAATTGAAGCACATGTAGAACAAGGACGAAGAGACATTACGGCTGCCGTTGGAGTGGACCATGACCGTCCTAACCTTTTCTTCAAACGAGGCAATTGCATGGGCTTCGTTCACAATAGTGAGTTATTTTGAGTGCATATCGTGTAAAATTTACTGGTATCACCTGAAAAATACGAAAAACATGATCAGTTACATGTTTAACTTTGATTGCGTGTATTCTACTAAATGAGCAAAGTTGTTCTTTATGTGTATTGATGTTTAGTGTTTGTTGTTCTTTATGGAGTCACATGAATTGTGTATGTTAATTGCAATTATTTCTATCTTGAAATAGATTTCATATGCGTAAGTAGGCCTGTGCAAATTGGACACCGGACCGAACTAAGATCCATCAGTTCGGTTCTCGGTTCTAATTTTTATGAAATATCAGTTCTTGGTTCCAAGTTCGGTTCCGAGCTGTCCGATTCGGTCCAAAACCGAGAAAAAACCGAAGAAATTGCTTTGGTTCTCGGTTCGGTTCCGACTGGTTCTCACTCCGGTTCGGTTCAGTTCTGAGCATCATTTGTTCGGTACTCGGTCCGTCCAAAACCAATTTTTCGTTCATTTTTGGTTTTTTTTTTATAAATATTTGTCATCGTGCAAAACCCTTTTTATTTTAATTGATTTTAATAAACTTATAAAGTTTGTTGCTATGTAATTTATATTTAACCATAATTTAAATGTTCAACTATTTTTGTGATTCAGAAGTGAATGGACATTATTTTGTTGTGTTTATTAAATATTATTTATGGTAAAACTTTTGATCTTATAATTGATTAATTTATTATTTTTTATAAATTTATTTATATAATATAATATTATTATTAATATTAAATGCATGGTATTAATTGCAACTTCAAAGTTGGAACTCAATTTTTATAAATGGATGTTCTGTTAGGGTAAAAGATAATATCATTTGAAAACTCAACATTAATTGCATCATGATAGTGTGTTAATTAAATTTACTACTATTATTTTTCTGTTAAATTCTTTGTCTTATTTAATTAATATGTAACTTTTAGTTAAATGAAAAGACTATTATTTAACTAAATTTACTACTATTATTTATGTTAAAACTCTTTATATACTCTATTACATTTATTCTTGAGCATCATTTATAACAAAAATTTAATTTTTTAATATAAAATTCAATTCAACATAAACCATGAAGCTCATTTTTTTTTTATGATCTATATATGTAGATATAGAATATAGATATAGATGTTAAGATATCAGTAAGTTATATATACTTGATACAAATCAATTAAAGAAATTAATAGCGAAGAGAAAGAACAAAATCGCTAAAGGTCTTTGTTGTTACTCTACTTGTTAGATGTTTCTTTATTGTTTGCTAAGTATTTATAGATCCTAATGTCTAAGATTCATAAACTTTGAAAAGTCTCTTATTTTATTGAACTTTTTATTATTATAATTATTTATATTTATTACAAAACTCATGGTCTTACAATTTAATAAATTTGTCAAATTGTTATTAAAATAAATTCATTACTATAATTTATGTTAAAAGTCTTGATTTTATAAGTATTGAGCTTCTGAATCTTTATTAACATGATTTATTTAATATTATAATAAATGCAACATTAAAATGGAACTCAATTTTTATATTTTACGAGACAAGATGGCCCGTGCGATGCTCGGGCTTTGTTCATGATAATAAATTATAATTTCGAAAACAAAACGTATACATTGTTTTTGTGTCACGGGCGAAATATAAAATTATGTTCAATAACATGTTTAGCTTTAATTGTGGGTACTTTACTAAATAAGCAAACTGTGACGGAAAAAAAGATAAAGTAACAGAACCATCATCGTTTCTATTAGCGTAACACAAAAAAAATTATTCATAACATAAAAGTTATACTACGAAAAAATTTATGCTGTGACTTGTAGAAAAACAACTATAAATGAACGACGATATATCTTCATTATAATCATTTATTAATCTTATTTATGACAAACTATAAATGTGTTTATCAGTTATAATTATCTACCAATAATTATTTTAAAACTCTAGATATGTCGATTTATTAGTTTATATTATAAAATGGTTTTTCTTACTTATATTAATTTACTAATAATTAATGCAATGCTTTTCATATGACAATTTGAATTTATTAGTCATAATTATCTCTTCAATTTTCAAATATATTAAACAAATATATTTAAATGTACTTCTTTTATTATAAAATGGTTTTATTACTTATATTAAGTTACTAATAATTATTTCAAGACTTTTCATATGACAATTTTAGTTTATTAATCATAATTATTTCTTATTTATTTTTATGACCAAAATTCAACTTTTATTTATATTAAATAAATGTAATTAAATGTTACATTAGTTTAGACATTATTTCACGACTTTTGATATGAAAATTTGATGAAGTTATTAGTTTTTATTATTTTTTTTACTACAATAATCTTTTTCATTAGAGTAATTTATTAATCATGTTTATGACAAACTATACATTAGTTTATTACTCATAATCATTTTCTAATAATTATTATGTTAATATATTAAACAACTATAATTATATGTACTTTTTTAATTATAAAATGATTTTTATTACTTATATTAATTTACTAATAATTATTTCAAGACTTTTCATATGACAATTTTAGTTTATTAATCATAATTATTTCTTATTCATTTTTATGACCAAAATTCAATTTTTATTTATATTAAATAAATTTAATTAAATGCTACATTAGTTTAGAAATTATTTCACGACTTTTGATATGGAAATTTGATGAAGTTATTAATTTATATTATATTTTTTTTACTACAATAATCTTTTTCATTACATTAATTTATTAATCATGTTTATGGCGAACTATACATTAGTTTATTACTCATATCATTTTCTAATCATTATTTTATAACTCATTATAAGTCAATTTATTAGTTTTTATTATAAATATACATGAGTTTATTACTTATATTCATTTACTAATAATATTATTTCAACACTTTTGATATGAAAATTTGATGGAGTTATTAGTTTTTACTATATTTTTTTATTACATTAATTTCTTATTTTTATGACCAAACTCAACTTTTAAATATATTAATTTATTTATATTTACAAATATGTAAGCGAGCACTTATTTGAAAATGAATGATCTTGTTTATTATGAACTTTGCTACATATTGATTTTTAAAGTAATGTACAATGTGACTTGCCTTCACCTCCGATCATAATTTATTCCTTTTGTTTTCCCGTTTGCATTGTCGTCATGCCTTTTGTTGCCTAACGATCGTATCGTCAACCCACATGTTTAGCTTTTGGTGTGTGTCATATATACTATCTAGACTTTAACACTTGAGTATATAAGATATAATCAAAGAATTAGACGATATAATCAAAGAATTATGAGTAACTGAATGATACCGATTTGAGTATAAGATATTGTGTAATCATGAGAGTAACACCGCTGGAGATAGTCGATCCTATAAAATAAACAAACCTAAATTAAACGGTGTATCATTACACAAAAATCACTTAAAACATCAAGACATATTTGATTCATGAATTCACCAAAATGAAATTCATAATAGGAGAATAGATGAATGAGATTAACCTTACTTACCTATTTATACTAAATAATTCATTTTTTATTTGTATGAAAAATTAAAAATTAATTAATACATTTAATATGTGTCTTTACATTTGCTAGAAACTAAAACCTATATATTAAATATAACAATTTAATTTAACTTTAATATGTGTCTTTACATTTGCTAGAAACTAAAACCTATATATTAAATATAATAATTTAATTTAGTTTAATTTAATTAATCTTATAAATGAATTTATTACATTATTAATATTATTAAATGCAAGGTATTAAATTCAACTTAATTTTTGAAACTCATTTTTTATGTATACGATATAGATTAATTTATTTATATTTACAAATATGTAATCGAGCACTTATTTGAAAATGAATGATCTTGTTTATTATGAACTTTGCTACATATTGATTATTAAAGTAATGTAAAATGTGACTTGCCTTCACCTCCGATCATAATTTATTCCTTTTTGTTTTTTCGTTTGCATTGTCATCATGCCTTTTTGTTGCCCAATGATTGTATCACCAACCCACATATGTTTAGCTTTTGGTGTGTGTCATATAAACTATCTATACTTTAACACTTGAGTATAAGATATAATCAAAGAATTATACGATATAATCAAAGAATTATGAGGAACTGAATGATACCGATTTGAGTATAAGATATTTTGTAATCATGAGAGTAACACCGCTGGGGATAGTCGATCCTACAAAATAAACAAACCTAAATTAAACGATGTATCATTACACAAAAATCACTTAAAAACATCAAGACATATTTGATTCACGAATTCACCAAAATGAAATTTATAATAGGAGAATAAATGAATGGGATTAACAACCTTACTTACCTATTTATACTAAATAATTCATTTTTAATTTGTATGAAAAATTCTAAATTAATTAATACATTTAATATGTGTCTTTACATTTGCTAGAAACTAAAACCTATATATTAAATATAATAATTTAATTTACCTTTAATATGTGTCTTTACATTTGCTAGAAACTAAAACCTATATATTAAATATAATAATTTAATTTAATTAATCTTATAAATGAATTTATTACATTATTAATATTAAATGCAAGGTATTAAATTCAACTTTATTTTTGGAACTCATTTTTTATGTATATATATAGTTTTTTATGTATATATAGATTTGTATGAAAAATTCTAAATTAATTAATACATTTAATATGTGTCTTTACATTTGCTAGAAACTAAACCTATATATTAAATATAACAATTTAATTTACCTTTAATATGTGTCTTTACATTTGCTAGAAACTAAAACCTATATATTAAATATAATAATTTAATTTAATTAATCTTATAAATGAATTTATTACATTATTAATATTAAATTAAAGGTATTAAATTCAACTTCATTTTTGGAACTCATTTTTTATGTATATCTCTACTACTTATAAAGCATTTAGGACCTTTCCCTAAATAGCTGGCTGAATTTTCAGCCAAATTGTTTCTATTTTCGGAATCTACAACTTTTGCTGAAAAAATAAAGCACCCAGGATTCGAACCCAACACCTCAAGGTTAGATGGCAACACACGAACCAGCTGTGATGGCCTACGACCATGTCATTTACCCAAAACACAATTCTTTAAAGCTATTGCGGATTGGCCCACTAAACCTTTTCAACCTTTTCAAAATTAAAATTAAAAAACGAAAATTAAAAACCTTTTAGCCCTTTACGTATCAAAGGTAACGCCGCCAATTAAGTCAGTTCCTTCATCGCCTTTTCGAATACCCTCATCGAACCCACCATTGCAAAGTGATAGAATCGAAGAGCTCGTCGATTCAAATTAAGCCCACTCATCTTCAATCGTCTGCTGGAATACCCTCCTTTCAACTATGAGTATCCATCTTCACTATATAAATCCACAGCATCGACGATTTGAGGAAGCTTACAGAACCCTACGAACCAGTGATAACATACTCCAGGTATTCATGTTTAATTATCGTTTTGTTATCGTATTCATATATAATGCTTCGATTGACGAAGCTTACAGATTCCTACGAACCAGTGTTTTCGTTTTCGTGATAACATCCTTATTTTTCTTGGACTGAAATGTGCTTCCATTGTGTTTCGTGGTGTTTAAACAGGAACAAGTAAAGACCAATACTTTAAGAAAGTCAATTTCAGGTATATATTTTTCTTCTATTGTGCTGATTTCAGGTAAATAGCAGGCTGATTTTTGTTTTGATTTAGTTGCTAATAATCAACCTATTTTTCTCCTTTTTTTTGCATGAACTCCAATACAAATAAGTACGGTCAAACGTGTATGCCGGGTCAAATGATTTAAATCTGGTCAAAACGGGTCACATTCTGTATTGATAAAAACGGGTCAAATGAGTCAAAGGGTTGTATGGACTCAAATTATAAACAGGAACATTATTTTTAGCTATTTTTACTTGCTAGATAAACACAGATTTACACGTATATTTTTTGACGAAATTTTCTGGAAAATTAGTTTGACCCCATTAAACCCGTTTGATGTGCTCAAACATAAATTTAAGTGAAATTAACCCTTTTAAAATTGGATTACAGGCAGCTTGTCACATAGATGGTTTTACTTAATTACCTCTAGAGTCACGATGGTAAGAACCACTTCATGAAGCTCGGTTGCAGCACAATGTTCATTACATAGTTCACGGGTGATAATCTGCTGACTATATGGTAAACTCCTATCACTTTGTTATTTATTATGCAAACTGGTTGGATCTTGCATAAGGTGCACTTTATCATGAAAATCCAGATATGCAACTTACCAACTTTATGATTCTATAAAAACAATTGACTGATGATGTTGGGTTGTTTTTGTTTGTGTAATTTGTCAAGTCGGATTTGGGTCAAATGTGCAGCTTGGAGAAGTGCACCAGAGGGGTTATGGTCATAACGGGCTGTTCATAAAGAGAAGTGCACCCGACCCGACTGGAACCTGATTATGCTAGCCGGGTTGAGTGTATTCGGGTCTCATGCTGATATTGGGGTCTTTTAACCTGGCCGGCCAACCTGATTCCTTATTGGGTCGGTATCATGTTATAAATGCTTGCTTTTGTCGGGTTTTCAATTGACCCGATTGAAGTTTAATAAAATTCCCTTCATTTGATTTCACCGTTGCCCAAGTAAGGTGTCACGTGTTTGTGTTCATGTTGTTGATATGTATCTTTTTAATCAAATGAGTTATGGCGTACTAACATTATGCTTATAGTTGGTTTTTGTTGTTTCATAAATATAATAACCATTTATGATATTTCACTTCTAACTACAATTGAATCTGATTGTATTTTTTGGCATTGCTAGGAAAATTGCTTACTAAGGATGCAACCCCGTGTATGATAGTGTAATTTCAGGACAACAGATGAAATAAAATATCAAGCTGAAAACTTTTATTGAAACTTTAAATGTATCCTCTTGGACATATCCACATATTCATATATATTTTCATTTTTTGTATTTGTTTGAGAAATTTTGGTTTTAAATATTTAAACTGAATTTTGTGTTGTTTCTATCAAACTGAGTGTTGGAAACTTGGAATTACATGATTGGTTTCTCTTTTTGTCTTTGGGTGTAGCATAAGGATGCTGAAGCTGTAAAAAAGTTGAAGTGGAGATCAAGAAGCTGGAGTCCCAGCCAAGGTAAACACTTAGAATGTTTAATGGTGCTGGAGATCAATGAAAAGCATGACTGAGATCTTGTGAGGCTTATATTTTTGTCGATCTTACTTTATCAGTTTTCCCCCTTTAATTGGTATTGATTTGATTTAAGGCTGCTTAAGATTGACAAATTACGCCATTTGCAAATTTGTATAATTTGTAGTATATTTGATATCTATAGTATTATTAATATGAATTTAAGGCACCATTTTGTATAATTAAGATAGAAATTTGAGGCAAATGATGATCACTGATAGGGGAAGATACATGAATAATTGAGTTATGTGATTATTTCATTAGTTGGGACTTGTTAAATGCAGAGTAGTATTTGATTTCATTTCTCAACAATGA
This sequence comes from Calendula officinalis, assembly GCA_963853835.1. Lineage (NCBI taxonomy): Eukaryota > Viridiplantae > Streptophyta > Magnoliopsida > Asterales > Asteraceae > Calendula > Calendula officinalis. The sequence goes on along the minus strand of OY970830.1, from coordinate 2,709,049 downwards.
AGAATTGTCATCACAAATGACAACCAAATTTGTATATTTTGAAAGGATGTCAAGATTAACACAACGCCTTAATCAACTATTAGAATATATGTTCTTTAGTTGGACTATAATTATCTTTATAAATCTTTTAAACCTTAAAGACTTGAAATTACCACTACCACTCACGCGACCATCTCCCATCGCCACTACCTCTACTATCGCTGCCACCCACTAACTGGTCACTGCAAAATATAATCACAGGGTACCCGCCGCCGCATTGCGCGGGTACCCTTCTAGTATAGATAGATACATATACAAAAGAAGTAGACATAAGTTTAACAACCACCAATATATCTAATTAATATTTTCCTACTAATTAGAAAATCACAAGTTTGTGTTAAAACTCTTGATTTTACTACTATTGAGCTTCACAATCTTTATTAACATGATTTATTTAATAGTATAATGAATGCAACATCAACATGAAAATGAACAATAATTTGTGACCATTAACATCATGATAAGATATCCATCTTAAATAATTATGACAATATCATACACAATCTCATATATAATGATAACTATTAGATCATTACATAATACAAAATGTACAAAACAACGAGTAACAATTATATACATATATACAAAAGAGGTTGTGTAATTTTAAACAAAAACATCTAACTTACTCTCTTTAAAACAAAATCATAAAGAGTTCATCTTTATGACTTTTTTTTCAAAAAATACAAATAATAAAGATTATGTTGGATTACCACTTAATAGAGACGATAAATAACAAAAGCCCTATAGGTCTTTGTTGTTGACTCCACTTGTTGGGTATTTCTTTTGGATGCACCTTTAAAGTGTTAAAAATTTTGCAATATGAGAATAAGTATTTATAGATGCTAATGTGTAGGATTTATAAAATTTAAAAAGTCTCTTATTTAATTGAACCTTTTATTATTATAGTTATTTATATTTATTTCAAAACTCTTGGTTTTATAACATGAGTTTGTTTTTATAAATGAATTTATATATTATTATTATTATTATTATTATTGTTATTATTAAATGCATGATATTAATTACAACTTCAAAATTGGAACAAAATTTTTATAGATATATATATAGATGACGTTACAACATTTTTAACCGAATAGACTATTCAATATGAAAAATAAAGATATCCCGTTATGGATTTAAAATATGTCCAAATTATATTTAAAGGTTTTGTTAATAATAACTATAAAAACTAGAATTTTAAATTATTATATATGAGTTAATCATTTATATTTTAATTCATGGGGGTAATATTACAAATACCGAGATGGTTATTGATTAATGTATAAATCCTTAATAAATATCCTAACACCTATCCTTAAAGCTGTCATTATAATTTTTCATAATTTAAACTTTTTTTATTCGCCGGTGTTTATAATTACTGATTTTTTGAACTTCATATCAACGGCACATAATAATAGATAATGGGTAGCTTCATCCCCCATATGTGACCTGCAAAGGGGCTTGACCCCCTAGACCCTCCATTCTTTTAGTTTTGGCATGTTAAATACTTATAGACATGCATTCCGCACCTCCTTCAGCTTAATATATAATATCACACTAATATTTCTAACAATAATTATGTTTGAAGATGTTGACGATGATTGCTGAGTTTGCCTTATATGATCATAACGCTTACATTTAGGAAGCAAAAGATGTTAAACTAAGAATTAATAATCCCAAAAAAGGTGATCTTGCACAACTTATAATTCAAATGCATTTTTTTAGATGATCCTAGAAGTTAATAAATTAAGACGAACCGTGAACGTCAACAGTAAAATATAATCAAAAGTGTGTTTTCAACTCTAAACACAATATTATGAAATATTTTTGAATGGACACATTTGTATTCTATACACGTAACTGTACATATGCTTTTGAAATGGTCTCTTAGTTCCCATTAAGAAGATGCATATTTTCATATTAGTTTGATACTAACATATAGCACGAGTATAATTGAAATATCGAAAAAATCTAAAACACGACTTCAAGAAAACAAGTAGACGTCAACATCCGTCTTAAAACCACAAAGTCGTGCATTTTTCTCGTGATATATACATACACGTATCAACTATAACGGGCGCAACATGTAGGCCGCACACGAGATTATAACCTCGAAAAATTTGACTTCCATCTATAATTTTGATGCTTATATATAGAAAAAACACGTATTGTAATAAATTAAATATTTGGTGGTCTCACTAAAAATGTTCTTAGGGGAAATGGGGAATGGTATCACGCACATGTTTATAACAAATCATTTATGTTTACATTGTATAGTGTAGAGTTTTTTTTTTTTTTTTTTTTTTTTTTTTTTTTTTTTTTTTTGTAAATACGGTAAATATGTAACTCTATATATTGATATCAATACAACGCGTAATCCTAATGATTATATCCACAATCTCCAACACCAACATCATGATTATCATTTTTAACAGAACACGTACATACACATGTATATATGTGTAAATGTTAGATAAATACTGAAATATAATACAACAATTGGGTGTCTCCCTAGCTTTTTGACGTTCTTAAAGGTATTACATATACTTCGATATGAGCTATATAGAAGTGGCGAAATACGCAGACGTTCAAGATAGAGACATAATCAAACAAGAAGACATATGTTCATTAGGTCAAGAATCCTCTCTTCTTTGGATTAAAACAAGAACAAGAAAATTGTAGTGAATTGGTCAAACTCGGCTTCAAACCCTTTGTTGTTAGATCGAGGTTAATTTTGTTGCGTCGCTTTGTTTTTGTTTGTTTCCTTCTTGGTGTGTAGTTTCGGCTGCCTCTTGTTTTGGTGCCTTTAAGGGCAATTTTAATTTATGGTTTCTATATAATCATGATTCCGTCTTAGGTTTTAGTATTCCTATTTTTAAGGGGCTCGCTAGAATGGGACTATATTCCTTCGTATCGTTGTTATTGCATTCTTATTATTATTTAATTTTGTGATGTATGTGACATAAGCACTGTCGTGACTATTTCCTAACTTTTCATTGATTTTTTTGGAAACGGCAAATGATAACAACGGAATCCTACTCGCAATATTCCAGCGAGCACTCCGGGTTCGAACTCCTATACAAGGCAAACCTAGCCCCCATAGGGATTTCCAGGGAAAAAACCCCATATTTGGCACCACAAGAAGGATTTACAGGATTCGAACTCCAGACCTCACTAGGGGTGAGCAGAAAAAGAGGGTAACCGGAATCGGAACCGGAACCGCTTGGGAACTGGAGGTTCCGGATCCGGAACCTGCTGGGAGGTTCCGGTTCTGGTTCCTAAAATCAGGGAACCGGCCTAAGAGGTTCCGGTTCCGGTTCTCAAAATTAAAGAACCTGGAACCGGCGGATACCCTGTATATATTTATTAAATATATAATATATAATATATAATATAAAATACATTAAAATAAATGATTTTACCCAAATATATCAGACTATATCTGTATTTTTAACAATCCAAATTATATGGGCTGTTTTATCACTTATTGGGCCAGAAATTGGGGCTCTAAAATTATCCCTATTTACCGATTACATGAGTTAGAAATTAGAATTAGCCACTTAGGGTTTCATTTTATCTCGCCAATCGCCACTTCTGCTCTCGTACTTACCTCTCCGCCGCCATTCTCCAACCTCCGCCTCTCTCGTATGTGATATTTGTAATATTTAGTTAGTAATCCTTAAACCATATTTAAACTCGCTAAATGATATTTGTAATCGTTAGTTTGTGTAATTTATTGTCGTCTTGTTTATTTAGTTAGTAATAGTTAAATGTTTATGAATTTAGATAAAGGGTAACCGGAACCTGCCATGGAACCGGTGGATCTGGTTCCGGTTCCGAAAATTTAGGAACCTGTCTTCCAGGTTCCAAATCCGGTTCCTATATTCCAGGAACCTGCGGTTCCAATTTCGGTTCCGGTTCCGGTCGGAACCGGCGGGTACCCTGTTATGCTCACCCCTAGACCTCACGCCTCATATGAGAGTAAAATCTATGTATCAATCCAGCTGAGCTACACATCATTTGCAGAAGATGCAGTAGTCCTGTATCCAATGAATGGATCAAAACCGCAACCTGTATGAGATTATTTCAGTAGTCCTTACCAGTTGACATGTGATTAATTTAGCTGTCAATTAATTTATCTAAAAAAACAGAAGATGCAGACATAACTAAAAACACAAGTAAAAAGGTATTTTATAATATAAAAAATAATAATTTGATCATTATTACATACAGTTTTTGACTATCATGTACGTTTGTGGGAAAACGATCATTGTTTCTATTAAATGTTAGGATAAAATTTGTGATCACTATCCGGAGATAAAATATCATTAAACCTAAATAATTTAAATATTTGATCTTATCCTTCTGGTTGATCATTTATGTATGAGTTACCGTTGGTAGAGAATAGAGAATTAGAGATGCAGAATGACTGAGCCCAACAAAGACCCAACCCGACTAGGCCCGGCCCTAAAAGGTATTTACTTATTTGTTTTCTATTCGTCCCACAAAAAATTTCTTATTTGACTTTTGCACAAGTTTTTAGGTGATAGTTAGTGGTGGGGTCATTGATAATACTTTTGATTAAAATATAAGATTGAGTTGGAGAGATAAAGATAATTAGTGGATATTAGTTGGGGGGTCTTTAATAATAATAGTTTTTTATTGTGTGAGGCCCATCAAATATGAGAAATGATAAGTTTTTTGTGGGACAAAAATTTAGAGTGATATGAGAAGGTTTTTTTGGGATGGAGGGAGTATAATATACGGAAAAGCACAAGGATCATATATATAAAATTTATTCAAATGACAAAAAAAAAGATGACGACATTAATATTGTATTTTCTAGAATAAATTAGGTACACGAAACGACATTAATATTGCATTTTGTAATTCTTACATTTTACAATCATCTAATTATATAAATCTTAGGCCCAGTGGGTTGCAACGAGCTTTAGCCCACACTCTCATTAAGCCCATGATTTTAGATCTTTAATCCAAGCCCTAAAACTTTATTATTTTCTTTCCTCTACACGCACACAGAGCTTTCTGATTCTGCAAAAATGGAGTATGCGAGCCCTGAAGGACTTCGTTTAGATGGATGCCGTCCAATGGAGGTGCGTAATTTTAGTAACTTTAATTTAATTGTATTTCGATTTTATAATTTGGTTCATAATTTGAATATGCTGGTTTTCATCTCAGATTAGACAGCTTCGAGCAGAAATTGGCACTGTTTCCAGAGCTGATGGATAATTTCAGTACATATTCAAACACACATGACATGATTAACAATCCATTTGCCAAATTTGAAGGTTTTAATGAGTGAAATGTGCTTTTTTTCTACAATAATTTATAGCATTATGATTTTCAGGTGCAATGTAGGAGCCAACAAATTAATGATAAGCCACTGGTAATAGGAGTTTTTATCTCATTTTGTATAGATTTGAGTTGTTACACTATAATTTACATTATAATGATCCATTTCTAAATAAATTACTTCATGCATACTGTACCTTTTTTGCTGTTACATTTCTTAAACAAATTTTAAATTATCAGTATTAAATTATGTTGAAGATAGTGCTGGCTGGCCTGATGTTACTGTTGGAATTCTACCTAAGTTAGGTAAACTTACTCTTCTTCAGGTTATCATCATACTTTTTGTTAACATTTCTTAAAAATTTTGAATATTTTTTATTAACATTCTTAAAAATTTTAAATATTATTTTGTTTTTGGCAGATGGATGCAAAATTGCCTATGGATATATTTGAAAATGACATGCAACTAGCAACTGAAGGGTGTAAAGCAGTAGCAAGTTATATCAGTGAAGTAAGAAATTTGATTAAATTAATTAATGAGTAATGGTACTGAGTCCTACCATTTAGTATTACCCATAGTCCTACTCATTAGATGAATACATGTGTCAAAATCAAGGGATAATATTAGGAGAGAGAATTAGTGGATTACACATGTCATCCTATCAAGTGGGTATGACTATGAGTAGAACCAAATGGTAGGACTAAATATCATTTATCTTAATTAAAACTTTATTTTTTTCTTTCTTTTTGGGTAAGCTTAGAATATTAGAAAAATTAAGCATTAGAAGCAGCCGGATGTATGATAACATATATGATGATTGCTTTTATGTTGAAAATTATGTGTATTTGCTTTTGATAAATCTAATTCGAAAGTTTCTTACTATCATTCTTAATCAGATGGGTTGATTCAGGTTATGTTGTCTATAACGGTTCCAATCGGGGTATTTTATATGCATGTAATATATACACACACTGAATTTATCCATAAAGAAAATGACCCTGAAATTCATTCAAAGTCAAAGCAACCTAAAAATTTGTAAAAAAAGATGATCTTTTTTCTTTATAACACTAAAAAAACGCAAACCAAAACCTAAAATAAATAAAAAAGATGGAAACTTTAAAGAGATCTCAACTTAAAAACAGAGACCCTCACTGCAAAAACTTGAAGGAACCAAAATAATCTCCAACCGACCCGTCCATTCTTCTCCAGCCTTCAAAGTAACGGGCTTCTCAATCACTGCACCATCAACACACACCATCTGTTTGTAGTCTTCATCTCCCATATCCGCCATTGACTTTGACTTTTTCTCCCAAGGGTTCCACACCACTGTTAAAAAAGTCAACAGGGTCAATGGTTGACTTTGGAAGTCAACACAGAAGGTTTTAAGCAATCTTACCAACATCCGGTAGCCCTTCTTTTCTTATTACATACGTTCTTTTTCTTTCGTGATCAAGAACCGCAACACAATTTGGAGCACTAAGATACACACGCTCAAACTGAAATAATAATAAATGAAAATATTTTTATTTATAATAATTATTATTATTTCTTCAAATGTAAGATTTACCTCAGATTCAAAGGTAATAGCATCTCCTTGTTCAGTAAACCGTTTTCTTTGACAAAGGTTGTCCAAGTAATCCATAGTTTCTAGCCCTTCAACCCTCACTTCACTGTCAATCAACAACAAATTATAGTCAAAGTCAATATCAAAAAGTCAAAATTAGTCAAAGCTAACATCTTTGTGCATAATACCTGATATCAGAAACCGATAAATACGAATGATAAGCGAATGAGAAACTAAAAGGCTTCCCATTTATGTTTCTGACACGTGATATTAATGTCAAGTTTCCATCAATTCCTAAGCAGACTCTAAGAAGAAGTTCAAAGCTGGAAAAGATACGATGTTAAATATTTATTAATGATTAAATTGAGGATAAATATTTTTTTTTTAAATTGAGGAAAAAGTTTAACCTGTGAGGCCAAACTTTAAGGTCTTCTTCAGATGGTTTTAGCAGCAAATCAATAAATGATTTCCCGTTTGATTCTTTGGCAGGAAGTGATGGAGGATCTTGATCAACGGTCCAGATTTTGTTTCTTGCAAATCCATGTTGCTCAAGTGAACAACAGTTACTAAACTGCACAATCAGTTACTTTTAAGCGTAAACCACAAAAATAAAAAAAATAAAAATATTTTGGTAGATTTACCTGAGGAAAACAGATTGGAATACCTCCTCGGATTGCTTTCGGGGCCTTAATATTTGCCTGAAAATTGTTGGAATTTTATTATATATTATTTTGATTATTAAAATACTTTTTTCAAATTTAAATATTTTGATCCAAGGTTAAAAAAAACACCACCTTACTACTAGTAAACAACAGTTCTTCGCCTCGGTCATTCTTCCATGAAATTACCTGCCCACCGTACAAGCTGACCTGGAAAATCGACCATTTATTGTTAAATAAATTATTTTAAAATAAAAAAAAATCATTAATACAAGATTTTCTATCAACACTTGAACTTAAATGCAAAATCTTCAAATAAAGAAAGAGTTTATAAACAAGATCAAAATTCAAACCCTAGCCGATGCGCCTTGTGGATTCCTAAGCACAATTTGCTCGATTCCATTCCCGTCTTTAACTGGTTCTTTTGCAATCTTGGAATCCCAAACGGGTGCGGGATGACCCATATTTCTCCCAAAAATGCACAAGTTTATAATCTCTTGACCCGGCTTTTATAAACCCTAATCCAACATTTTTCGCGTGATAAATGTCCTCAGGTGATGACAAGTGTCGATAATTTTGCACAACTACTAATAATGCCTTTCTTGTGAACAAAAAAGGACAACCTTTTAAATCTTGTGATCAATCTTTAAAATCCCAACTACTTAATTCAATTCTTTTGCCCAATTCACCCCTGTTCATATAATATCAAATTAGTTGCTAAAAATGGAAGTCTGATGATGAACTCTTACCTATAATTCAAGAAAATTTTTAACCAAATAATACTTTCTTTAATGAACAAAAACCAATTTATTGAATCAAAATCTGAATCTCATATCAATCCATGCAATGTTTTAAAATCAAGTTTTGAATTGAACCGGTCGATATCCTATAAATAGTTGAACTGGTTAAACCAACCGGTTGATCTGAATTACAATATTATTAAATATTTATGATAAATTAATTATGTAAAAAGTACATAAACGCCAATAAAAACTTAAAAATACAAAATAAATATTATAACATTTTCAAAAACTATTTTCTATTCAACAACTTTGAGTTTCAAATCTATTTCAACTAAAAATTTGGTGTTCAAACTTCACATTATATCAAATAAAATAAATCTACAAATGTATCAAATTTAATTAAAAAAATTGAGATTAAATGAAAAAAAAATGAAAAAAAGACAGTTCATAGCTGGTTCAACCATCCGGTCCAAACCGGTTCATAGCTAACCCGTGTTACCAATCACAGCCGGTCCGACCCAAGTTTTAAAACATTGAATCCATGAAAAGAAAAGAAAAGAAAAAAAACGCATGCATCCCACATTACCAAATCAAAAGCTGAAAAAGAATCCGTATAATATTGCTTCCAGAATATACAGTTTCAAGGAAGTATATAAATTGAAAGTAATAATGGTAATAAAGATTAAAGAGTGAAACAATAAAATCAACAAGATTTTAATAATCAAAGTTAAAGATAGGATTAAGAACTAAAAGTAAAGAGAGGAAGAGAGGAGTTCACTTACCGCTTCAAGAAAATGAAAAATATTCTTCAAGAAAATAATTGCAACTGCAATGAAGTAAAAATAGGTGTACTTTTTAACTTTTGGGTTTCTAAAATTGAGCAAAATCAGGGTGGTCAGGATTTGAAAATGGCAGATAGTTGAAAGATTCAGAGATTTTATATTATTATTTATTTAATTTGAATTTGAATTTTGTGAGGGGCCTAAATGTTTGCAAAATGACTTACGGACCCTTGTAAAGTAAATATAGTATTCTCTTTTTTATATTTACCATCATATAGTTGTAGCTAAATATTCATTTTTAATCAAATAATATCTTTAATATGAAATCTAAGTCGAGATAAGACTTATCCATAACTTGAAACGGTTTCGATTTGGTTACGTTACATTATTGTTCGTTCAAAACAAACATACTTTATTGTTAAATTTTATCTAAAAAGCTTTTTTTTTTTAATTTGAAAGGACTTTAAACATTTGACGACCAATTAATTTAATTATTAAAATTTGGTGATAGCATAACAAATAAGAGATAACCCTCTCTTGAAAACTTTGAGCCACAATTTTATGATTACAAAATGACTTAAATGTTTAATTACTTAGAAAGACTGTTTAATTCTTAAGAAAAATCAACCTTAAATTTGTATAGAACTCGTTTAAAATACGCATTAAATAAAATTGCTTGAATAATTTTAGTTTTTTTAAATAATATCAAGAGAATCCAAGGAAATGTATTTGGAATCTTCTTGGAGAGATGGTTGCATGTGGGTCATCTCGTATGGGTCGAGGTTCTTTTGTGACATCAAATTTTATGTGGATACTTTTTTGGATTTTATTATTTTCTAAAAATAAAAGAAAAACGTTACACAAATGTCATATGACTTCCATAAATCCCTTCTCACTTATTTTTCATCCCAAATTTTATCACCATACTTTTAGGTTTATATATAGGCTCGTTTATATTTTTGTTAGTTATATATGTTTTGTATCATGATTAGTACAAATATATTGATGCATATTAAAATCAAATGAAATTATTTTCTATTAATACGACAATTTAAATATCTCATTATCATTTAAATAACATATCATCATAATTGTAACTATTGGTAATGTCATAAAACCCAAATTGAATAATTTGTAACACGTAGCTCGTTCATAAATATTTATATTCAACCAACACATATTATATATTACACAAACCATGTATATATATAGCTTCCATAAGATGATATATAATTACAACAAACTACCGAGATTAACCAATTTCAAAGCAAACTCTGAAACTAAAAACACATTTCAGTTTTGCTGCCAGATATTTCAAGCTCCAAGTTTTTTCTAAGACTTAAGTACCTATTTGGGATAGACTCATATTTTCTAGTTACTGTTAAAAGTAATTTGGGTCACATTAATAGACCCACCCGAGAGTTTCACAATTAACTTTAAATCAAGGTATTTGGAAGGACGGATACTTGGTCCGGGTCGGGTCGGGTTAGCCAGCAGCAACAGCATCCAGAAGCTGACGCAACGGTGCACCCGAACCGGTGGTCTCTCCAACAACCGAACCTGACCCGTTGTCAACTTTGGAGAGAAGGTTAGCCGTGCTCAGAGACGGGCCCGTTTTCTCGGCCCGTGGGTCTTCTTCAGCTTGTGCTTTCTTAAGTTTTTCCTGTAAATACAATTTTATTTCTTATTTTCTTTTAATATTAAGAAATAAGAAAAGGTAGCAATTTACCAGTAGTTTAGCATTTTGAAGCTTGAGATTTGCTGAATTAACAGTTAAACGGTTAATCTCAGATTTGAGTTGCAAATTTTGACTAGTGAGAGAGTCAACTTTGGTACCAAGTTCTTCAGCTTCAGCCTGTTTCCTTAATCTTGACCTCCTTGCAGATTCTCGGTTTGACTGCTTTCTTCTCTCCCTTTTCAATTCCCGCTCATTCTGAAAACAAATTATCCAATCTCTCAAATTAAATTCATATTTCACACACACACACACACACAAGAAACATGCAGTATGGACCTGAAGCATGACTGTACTGGGCACCAAAGCCATGCTAGGAGACTTCTTAAGATCAAGCTCAGAACCCGAGTCACCAGAAATAACCGCTTTAACTGTTTTACCTAAAATCATTCCAGTGGCAACAGTGCCACCTGTCACTTTATTGGCTGCATCACTTTGCTCAGTCTTGCCAATCTCAGCTGTTTGTATAAAGGTTTAGTATAGAACTATTAACTATAGATATATGAATCTACTGTTATCTTTTTAAAAAATAATTAAAAGAATGGAACTTACAACTTGTAGATGATCCCCCACGGCTTCTTTTCCGACCATTTTTAGCTCCCTGAAAGTAAAATTGGTAAATCAAAAAAAAAAAAAAAAATAGAAAAAAAAAAAAAAGGAATGGACAGATTTTAGTTGTTACCTCTGTTGTATTCCCATCACTTCCTTCACTAGAACCTTCAGTCTCCCCACTGTTTAAACATTAAAAGATTTAAGCTTTACTGACACTATACAGATATACATATACATACATATATACACACACAAAATTAAGCATATACCTATTAGAGTTTCCATTTTCAGCATTGCCTCCTATTGACATTGCCAAACCATCAAATCCTTTTAACTTTTTAACTAAACCTCCATCTGAATTCCCTGTTGACTTTGCAGGAGACTTAATATGCACAGGGTTAGCAGCCTGCATAATACAAACATGAGTTCAGTATGAGGCACATGCTATGCACATGCTAAACTACAATTAGGTTGTGACGTCTTACGACAGTAACTCCTGGATGTGCATAAACACCTCCATGTGGATACATTGCAGCATAAGGTTGCATCATATGCTGAATTACATATAGTCAAATACAAGAAAAAGTCAACAGAAAAAGTCAAAAGGTTATAGATGATTATATGGTATATAAGTATAAGTTATTACCTGCATTGGGCCCCACATATAAGGTGGTGGTGCATGACCGGATGCAACAGCTTGACTATAGTATGGTGGCATAGCTATTCTCGGGCAATAATAAGCCTGCACAAATAAAGTTAGTTGGTCAACTGAGTCAATGATTATTCACCTCAATTTTAGATTATTAACATAAATGGCGGTTAAAAATCAATAGAAACCTGCATGGCTGCCCAATCAGGATATACATTATTAGTTGGCTTCTGCTCCTTAAAAAAAGATTAAAATAATAAAATACCATAGATAATGCTATAAGGATGGTACAAGAAGATATCAAATGTTTGATAAACATCTTACTGGAGTAGGTGAAGTTGTTTCTTCGGGTTTACAATCCTTTGTTTCTTCACAGTTACCCATGGTTAAACAGTTAAACACTTGAAACTGTAAAATCTCTGTTTTGCTATATATTAAGATCACTCAGCTGTAAAAGGACAGGTGTCAAAATGACAGGAAAAAGAGGTTACATTATTAAGAAAATGAATAAACAACATGATTATAGTAAATATATTGATGATTATAGTAGTGATCAGTTATTAATAGATTAATTAAAAGAAGTCAAAACGCTCCAAGAATTTTTATCCAAAAACTTATAATCTGGCATCAGAAATGATAAGAGGGCCTTTAGATCTAACGAGTTTATCACAATTTCAAGCAAAATTTGCACCTCCATGTTTATTTCAGCTTCAATTACTTCCCCAAAATCAGTAACTTAATAAAAATTATATCAATTTTGACCTAAAGTCCTTCCCGATCCAGGATAAATTAATAAACCCACCCACAGTTACCAATTTAGCAATTCAGGATAACCTAGAAACTAATCGCCAAAAAATCCATGTATTATTTTCCAAAAATATATAGATCAAAGTATATTCAGCTACTAAAATCGGAAGCCCCTAAAATAATATTTAGCATAAATCGGCACAATGCTTTAAATAATTTTCAAGTTTTCAATCCAATTGTACAATTTAAATCAATTGAGCTTTTCGCTGTGTTTATTTTCCCCAATTCTCAATTCTGATCTCTTTGTATGAACATGTTGCTCATCAAATCCTATACATGCGTAACTACCAATTCCGATTAGAGCTAAATCGACTTAAAAACTTCAAAAACGGCATCCGGTAAATGAATGAATTTTTTACTCTAAACATCCGAACAAAAGTTGTAAAACGTTAAAATTTCAACTGATAATTATCGAAAATACAAGTGAATTGCGTAAGAAAAACGATTTGTAAATATCGAAGGAAATAAAGGTAGAATTTAGAGATACCTGATTTACATGAAGAATTCTGCTGCATTTTATTTTTCTGTGAAACGGAGGGAGGGAAGAAGTGGGGGGCTTTTCGCCTTTTTGCAGAATGGAAAGAGAGAGAGGGGCGACAAGGCAACATTCCACGTCATGAGACACGTGTTCTCGAATTAAATGAAAGAAATTAACCGATATTCCTACTAAATTAATCTACACATCTTATTATTGATTTAATCAATAGAAAATTTCAAATCAAGATATAATTAAAATAAATTTAATGGATTTCATATTCATATCATTTGATGGGTAAGATAATAAAATAATAAGATTTTTAATACTTCGTATAAAACATTATAACTTTTCTTGATGTTTATATTACTATCTCAATTTTTAAATTATAAGTTTATAATTTTAGTTTGTAACTTGTAATAATAAATTCTTACGAAGTATTATTTTTCTCACATTTCATGAGTTATTTTCTATATGAACTTATTCATACACAGAAAGTGATATTTATATATGTAATTTTTACTTTTATACATTGTACTTCCCCCGTCCCATTTTTATTGTCTAGTATACTATTTTAGTTTGTCCCACAAAGACTATATTACTTAAATTTCAACCAATTAAAAAACATTTAAGTGAAAAAGATAAAATTGAAATAAATATTGTAGTAAACTGTACAACTATACCAAATAATAATGATAATTGAAATAAATATTATAATGTATAAATTACTTTTCACAATTTGTAAATGTATATTTTCATTAAAACTCAAAAATCATCCACATGTTTAGTAACTATAAAAATATTCATAAACTAATATTGACTACGCATATAATGGGAGAATTAAGAAAAATAATTAGTAAATCAAATTAAAAAAAAAAAAATCAATTTGCCTCACATTGAACACACGTGGAACGGTGGAAGTGCCGTGTACAAGGTGCTGATTGAGCTGGCCCATTCATGACCGTGCTGGCCGTTGTGTATTATCTTAACTTATTATTATAGTGGCAAATTTTACGTTTTGGCCCCTTCATTTGTTTATTACACAAGGGCATCGTTGACAATTACACGTGTACGTCTGATACTTGATCTACGACTCATCAAATCCGGCCAATCAGTCTATTCCCATGTGGCTTGTGTGGCCATAACCCCACGATATTAAATCAAGGCAAGTACTACTCCTGACCTAACAATGGAGCGGGTTTGGAGCGGATAAGCATTGATTCAAACCTTTTTAACAAATTTTAAATGATAATTCAAACCCGGCCCGTAATCCGCAGGGTTTTAAAAATCTGAGCCCATACCCTTATCCGTCGAATCAATGGATATTCGACTCATTTACCCGACCCATTTACCATAGACGATTCTTGCTTTTAATTTGTATAACATGTCAATTTAAATATTCTATATATGAGTTTTGCTAATATTTTCTATAAGGGCATATTATAAGAAAAGTTAAATATCTAATTTGGTCTTGTATTAAACTTTAATTCTCTTTTTTTCTCAATTTTAACATTTGGTATAACACGTAATATTCATTAGTTAAAGGAAAATTTGAGTCATCAAATGCATGTTAATATACGCCACATTATAGAAAACCTTTTATAAATGATTTTGGTAGTCAGGCAACTCGGTATCAAGTCAATGAAAACGTTGGGAAATTGGAACGCTTGAAGTGATTTCTAAGTTATAACTCCTAAATTTATATAAACCATAAATATATAAATATAAAATAGTTTTTTTTTTTTACATTTAATTGCGGGGCGGGTTATAAACGGATCGGATCGGTGTTGATCCATATCGCCCCTTTTAGTAAAAGGGTTAACGGGTACGGGTCGTTAGCGGGTGAACGAATCACAAACTATGATCCAAATCCATTTAATTCATGTGGGTTCGGATCGGATCAGGGTCAATACCCGCTCCATTGTCATGTCTAAGTCTACTCCCAATAATAAGTTACATTGTTAAGAAAATCTATTTTAATTCAAATAAATGTAATAGAAGTATATAATTTGTTTAATCTTTTTTATGTTTTTGAAGATTTATCAGGAAATAAGATGATTTCTATAAGAAATTAACAACTTAATTTAATTTAAAAAAAATATTGTGACGGTGGTGTCCGTCATTTGATATACTAAATAAAATAACGATGTAATCAATAGAGTAATTATATAATCCTAAAAATTATTCTTACTAATTATTTTAATAATGGTATTAATTCATAGCTTTTAAGAGATAATGACATTAGTTCATGCAAAGATTATAGGTAAGCTTTCATGTCACGCGTATATGGTGACGTTTAAATTTAAATAATTGTATAATTAATGAATTTAGTCATGGATGATTGGGGCCATTGTGCCTCCCACAATCTATGTGGTTCAGGATATTTTAAGGTAAAAAAAGAGTCTAAGTGAATATAACCTTTATTTGGTAGTAATCATTTAACTTCAGTATATAATTATTACATTTTTTTTGAACAACTATAATTGTTACATATTAACACACATATATATATATAGACAAGGGTTCATGCGAGAACAATTAATATTGCGAGAATTGCGAGAACATGTATATAACCATTGGATTTGTGAATGAGTGGTCAAGATCTGTTGTGGTAAAATTGTAAATAAATAATCAAAAAATCAATTAAAAAAAACACAGAAGGGTGTTTATGTAAAATTACATACACTCTAAATAAGGAAGATATTATGAATCCTTATAATTGCGTATCAATTTTCAAAAAGAGGGCATAATCCCTAGTAGGGGTGAGCATATAAACCGAAAAACCGAAACCAAACCGTTAAAACCGATAAAACCAAACCGTTAAAACCGAAACCATTTCAAAACCGATGGTTCGGTTTTGAATT
Source organism: Calendula officinalis (assembly GCA_963853835.1). Taxonomy (NCBI): domain Eukaryota; kingdom Viridiplantae; phylum Streptophyta; class Magnoliopsida; order Asterales; family Asteraceae; genus Calendula; species Calendula officinalis. Next base: position 2,692,866 of record OY970830.1, on the reverse strand, counting down.
TCGGAAAAACCGACGGATTCGGTTCGGTTTCGGTTTTAACTACAAACCGCCCCATTAAGAAACCGCTCCGCTAATATTTAATATATATATATATATATATATATATATATATATATATATATATATATATATATATATATATATATATATATATATATATATATATATATATATATATATATTAATTTATAGTTATTAAATAAAAGTCGATCCATTTAAATATTTGAAAGTTCATCTTCTACGATTTATTAATGTTTATATTGTTATTAAATGCTACAAAATACGTTTATAGTTTGAATTTTGGGCTAAAAATGATTTTCATTGTTGAAATTTGTTTGCAATTTGGAAAAAATGAAGATTAGTACATGAAATTATACAATTATGTTCAAAACAAGTGGATTCGGTTTTAAAACCGAAACCGAACCGTTAAGGGCTAAAAACCGTTAAAACCGAAACCGATAGAAACCGAAACCATTGGGTTTGAAAATCCTAAAACCGAAATTAACGGATTCGGTTCGGTTTGAGCCTAAAACCGCCCCAAACCGCCCCATGCACACCCCTAATCCCTAGAAATCAGGTTTCTTCCTCCCACAAAAGCTTGGCAATTTCTACCGATTGATTCCAGCGACGAGGCGACAAAAACACAAAATACAGAACTAAAGTGGCGAAGACGAGTTCAGGAAAGGCTAATCGTACAGAAATCGATAAGTATTGTTCATCGTATACACTCTTATTTTGTGATTGTATTGCGTACGACTGTCGCATATTTGTGTTTTCAAGATTTTGCACGGTTAGGGTTTATAACGTCATCAATATTATTATTTCATAGTTAATAAACAACGTATTTGCTAGTTAAACTTTGTAAAAGGTGAAAATAGTGTAGAATACTGTATAAAAATTTTGTTTTGTAAGGATTAACACATGTAGTTTTGTCAATGGCGGGATTAAACTAGGGTTTTAAGAACAGAGAGTCTATATATATGGTTGTTATATTAAAATTGGGCACTAAGGTTTTGTTAAAAAAATGTGTAATTGGTTTTGAGAATGGGTGTGTTGTGGTAATGATTATTTGGGTTTTGTTTTACGCTAATAGTTGGGAAAAATCGAAAACTATGGAGAAGACTGAAAGTAAAAAGATCACTAATGAACAAACAAGTGTATAATATATTGTGCTAAATGAAGTGTTTGAATAAATGGCATAATTAAATATATCTTGTGAATAAATAACAAAATAAATAGTGTATAATGTGTTGTTGAAAAATAATTTTCATGTTTGAGATGTCAAATACATTTGAGAGGAGTACAATACATTTGAGAGGAGTACAAGTAACACGAGCAATAATGAACAATCTGGTATTCGATAAAATGTTATATCTTAAATTGTTTAATGTTTATGAATTGTATACAGTTTGAGCTGATAATGTTTGATATTACTTAGGTGATCTAAATCAGGTAATTGCAAATCTAATCGAGCCCAAACCAATACAATCAAAGATCAATATATAAGACAGTGATGTGCAATGATGAACATAGATTGATGTCAGTGATGGATAATGTTGAAAGATGATGAAATTTTGTTTCATTGGTTTGTAATTTTGTTCATTAGTAATCAGTTGGTTTGTATTTTTGTTCACCGGTCACTAGTGTTTTCTGATTTGTAATTTTGTCCCTTAATAATATGTTCAGTAGTGAACATGCATTATGTGTTGTTTATTAGTAATCTTTTCAACAATTCTTGTACATTTGTTCAGTAATTAATTATGGATTTAGTTGCATTTCGGTAAATGTATTTATTACTATGGTTATTTTTCAGTCGTTTGCTTATTAATGTTATTCATAGGTTATGTTTGTTCATTAATGTTATTCATAGGTTATTCACTGCTGAACATAATGAATGAATTCATAATGAACGCAATTGATTAAATAAGAAACAGAATTAGATCCATAAAAATATCAATTGGTAGTTATGAACTGATTTATAAAATTATGGAAATTATATTTTGAATTTATACAATTGAACTAAAAGTTGTTGCAAAGACTATATTACCCTTAAAGATTAAAAAGGTAACTAGATTAAATGAGTGGCCAAGATTAGTTCTCGCGGTTCTCGCAATAATAATGGTTCTCGCATGAACCCTCATCTATATATATATATATATATATATATATATATATATATATATATATATATATATATATAAGTGAGTTCCATTGAGAATTAATATATTAGGTGAGAATGTGAGAATAGATCTCTGCCACTCATCTCCTCCCCGCCCTCACGCGCGCGGTGATATTTTTGTAATTAAGTCCAACTTTCTTTCACGCGCGCGGTGGCATTTTTGTAATTAAGTCCAACTTTCTCTGTCCCACACGCGGTGGCATTTTTGTAATTAAGTCCAACTTTTCTTTAATCATCGATGATTAAACTTGGTTTTATTAAACTTTTTGAGATTGTTTTTAATCATCGATGATTAAACCCAACCCCAAGTTTAATCATTAATGATTAAACACATTATCAAGTTTAATCATCGATGATTAAAAGAGCATTTTATGATTATTACACAGATAAAGTTTAATCATCGATGATTAAACACTACACTCAGTTTAATCATCGATGATTAAACCCCAACTCAAGTTTAATCATCGATGATTAAACATATAGTCAAGTTTAATCATCGATGATTAAACACTACACTCAGTTTAATCATCGATTATTAAACCCAAACTCAAGTTTAATCATCGATAATTAAAGAGCATCTTATGATTATTACACAGATAAAGTTTAATCATCGATGATTAAAGTTTAATCATCGATGATTAAAGAGCATCTTATGATTATTACACATATAAAGTTTAATCATCGATGATTAAAGTTTAATCATCGATGATTAAAGTTTAATCATCGATGATTAAGCACTACACCCAGTTTAATCATCGATGATTAAAGAAAAGTTTAAAAAAATAATAAAGAAAGCAGACACGCTAATCATCGATGATTAAACAACATCTTATAAAGAATTAGGAATCTAAAAAACGGAGACAGGTTTAATCATCGATGATTAAACATTATCTTTGATTTTAAAGACAAAATTGTTGATGATTAAACAGTATCTTTGATTAAACAGTATCTTTGATTTTAACGATTAAACTTGGGGTTGGGTTTAATCATCGATGATTAAATACAATCTCAAAAGTTTAATAATTGATGATTAAAACACTACACCCAGTTTAATCATCGATGATTAAAAAAAAGTTGGACGTAATTACAAAAATGCCACCGCGTGTGGAACAGAAAAGTTGGACTTAATTACAAAAATGCCACCGCGCGTCTTTTTGCCTAATTCTCACATTCTCACCTATATATCAATTCTCAATGGAACCCTCCCATATATATATATATATATATATATATATATATATATATATATATATATATATATATATATATATATATATATATATATATTTGAGGAGATTGGATATTATTGTTTTTATGGATATAATCTTTACATATATTGAAATAATTACAATTACCATGAATTTTGTCATCTTTGTGTTTCCATTAATCAAAATAAACTAACAATGTGATATTAGACACGTATTCTTTAGTAAAGTATATGATTATTGAGGAAAAAGAATTTGGATAAAGTATTATATGCGGAGAATATGACATCCACCATCCTACTCATAAAGCGTACATAGGGTCGAATCACATGAATATATACATTAGGACTTTGAGTATATACTTTTCTAAAAAGTATTAAACTTTTAAAACTATCAATCACGGTTGTTCTTTTCATTAAAAGGCTACACAATGTTTATTTCGCTTTCTTAAGTTAGAGCATATGGTATGATTTAAATATAGATGATAAACGAGAAAAAAGTTGTGTTGTTAATTCTTTTTGTAATGTAAAATTAGTTCTTCTGAAAATAATATGTATGGATTTATGTATTATAATATTATTATGTTTAACTCGTTAGACTCTGTTGAAAATTTTCACCTCTTCAGGTTAAGGTGAGCATTTGAGCCAAAAGAACGAACTGAACCCGAGCCGAAAACATGTAAAATCAGTTCGGATTTCAGTTTTATAGTTTAATGATTTTCGGCTTCGGTCCAGTTCCCAGATAGAGTGAACATTCGGGTTAAAAAAACTAAAATGAATCGAACCAAAAACTGATTTGATTTTGAAAATTCATCATTATTGGTTTCGGTTTTGTTCAGTTCTGAATTACGCTCACCCCTACTTCAGATGCAAATAAACCAAAAGTACCAAACATGAAACAAATAAATATATATTACATTTTCAATATATGCTTTCTCGTATTTTAAAAAAAAAAACAATTGAAAATATTTGTGTCGATATTTATTTTTGAAACTAATTATAAGTTAAATAGTTACGTTTACATTTTTATATTATGTTACATATTTCTAAATGTTAAAACACATATCCTCTAAATTACTGTTAAATTTATATTATATTATCTAATATAAGACTTGAAATCATAACCACATACTAACAAAAACATCTTATAAATTGTAAGACTTTATACTGTTATATTATAAGCAATTTGATTATACATTATCTTCATGTACAAGACTACATTTTGGAGTGTTTCTATCCTATGCGGAAAGCATATCATATGTGACGCTTGGTTGTTTGACAAAGCCACTATCACTAAAAAACAATCCTAGCCGTCTATTGTACATTCAACAATCAACCTGCTTTTCCAAAGAAAGATAAAAGTATTGTGTAAAATTTAATAATTCAAAATTAGTTGTCAATAAGAGTATCTCTAATAGTAGTCTTTTTAAAAGCTTTTTACTATTTCAATAAGTCTTTCAAAGACTTTTTACCATTGGAATAGTTAGCTTTTTCAAAAGCTTATTTCAATGACTTTTTTTCTAATAACCTTTTAACTAAGTTTTAATGTTTGTCCTTTATAGTCTTCTATGTATAATAAGTTTTCATTTTAAACCTTAGATACATTATATATAGATTGTTTATTATATTTTTATTAATTAATAAATAAATTATATAATATTTTAATGTCAATTATTATAATATTTTTGTAAAAGACATTTTAAAAAATATTATATTTAGTAAGATGTCAAAAAAATGTCAAATTATATGTAGGGGTATTTATAAAACATTTGAGATAGATAAATGTATATTAGAAATATTATGAAAGAAAAAGCTTTTGGAAAGGTTAACCACTGGAGATGTAATTTATGAAAAGGTTTTTGTTTAGTAAATTGTTAATGTGGCAAAAGTAATAAGCTTTTGCAAGTTTAACCATTGGGATGCTCTAAGACCAACGTGTCCAGCAAAATGATCTGGTCACATGATCCAGCTCAGAGATCAAAAGTCAAAACTCACACGTCATCAGATACTTTCTGCAGATCTTCGGATGGTTCCACATGGCACACTGCTTTTCTCTACGTGTATCCATTTAACTGGTTTTTGTCAGTCAGTATCTTCGTGCGTGAAAAGTATATATACTGAAGTCCATATCGATATACTTTCTGTTGGAGCAAATCACAGATCAACTTAGTACTGATGCTGCAGTTGGTGATAATTATGTTTATTACTGATGGGGCAGAACATGTTACTACTGATGAAGTTGATACTGGTGTATACTATAACTAAAGTTACTACTGATCAATGTTTATTGAAGATACTACTGATCATTGTAGTTACTACTGACGATGTATCTGGACTTACTACTGATCACCAAGTTTACTACTGATCTTCATATTTACTACTGGTGATAAGTTTTACTACTGACAACGCATATTTGGAACAAATCAAGTCCGAGATCTTCGCAGAGATAGTTATAGAATGTAAATCAATGTATATCGTTTATAATTAGATGTAAATCGTATCCTAGAATAACTAGGGTAAATAGTTTAGCTTCAAGGACTATTATATATAGTTCCTTACGAATTGTAAACGTACGTGTGTATTGTTAACTCGATAATATACATTGAAGCTTTTTGTGAAACTGTGTTCTTAATATTCTTACATATTGTTCTTACAGTTCATCGTTCTTAATTATTGATATAGTGTTGATCCGCTGCAACTTCTATCATCAATTAGATCTAAGGTGTTTATTAACTTGTCTATAGTTAATCGATCCTGACAAGTGGTATCAGAGCATATTGGTTCTAGATCTACTATTTGTTAAGAACAACAAAAAGTTTTAATCTTTAAAACACACACATTATTAATCATGACTGATAATAATGAAAGCACTCAGGCCAACAAAATTCCCATTCTCACTCCCAATAACTTCGGGATGTGGAAGAATCGTATTAAGCAATACATGCTTATTACAGATTATTCCATGTGGGAAGTAGTCTGTGAAGGAAATAAAACTGGTCAACTTCAAGCAAGCAGCTCTGCAACTGAGGCAGACAAACTTAAATGTGAGAAGGAGAAGAAAGATAAAGGCATCGAACTCAAAACTCTAAGCACTCTCTTACTGGCCATTCCTAATGATTATCAACATCTCTTTGTTGAATATGATGATGCAAAAATACTATGGGAAGCACTGGAGAAGAGATTCGTTGGGACAAAGAGCACCAAGAGGAATATGAAGTCTGTTCTCAAACAAGACTTTGAAAATTTCAAAGGAAAGCCCAATGAAACACTCACTCAAGTGTTTGACAGATTCAACAAACTAATTGGTGAACTCAACCAAGTTGGTGTAAAGATGGACCAAGAAGATGTCAACATGAAGTTCCTAAGGTCTCTTAGTGAAGAATGGGCCATGTACACAGTGGTGTATAGACAAAGAGATGCTTTAGAAGAAAAGGAGTTAGATGAACTCTATAATGATCTCAGAGTGTTTGAAACTGAGGTAAATCACAAAAACCCTTCTATTTCTTCTAACAATGCTGCTTTTGTGTCTAGTACAGGTCAAGGACAAGAAACCTCCACAGGAAAGACTGCAGATTCTGAGGATACTGCAAGAGAATCCTTCTTCACTAGTCATGTGCACACTGCATTGATTAGTGATGACTTGGAACAATTGAATCCAGATGATCTTGAGGAAATGGATCTTAAATGGCAGATGGCTATGCTGAGCCTAAGGACCAAAAGATTCTTAAAAAGAACTGGTAGGACAAGCCTAAATTTCAACAAAGGTGACAAAGCAGGATTTGACAAAACTAAAGTCAAGTGTTACAACTGTAACAACCTTGGTCACTTTGCAAAAGAATGTCCTCAACCAGACAAAAGATCAAAATCAACTGCTCTTGTGTCACAACAAGGACAAGGCTATGACTGGAGCTTCCAAGCAGAAGAGCATGCTCAAAATCAAGCTCTCATGGCCTTTACTGAAAACAAAACTGAGGTAAAATCTAAACCTTGTACTCCTGAATGTGCTAAAATTATTAAAAATCTAGAAAAAGAAAACAATAAATTAAATGAAGATTTAGCAAAAGCAATCAGAAGAAATCATGAGTTTGATGGTGTGATTGCTGACCAAGAACATCAAATAAAGGTGTACAAGATGATTGATCAACGGATCAAGGAAGAATTGCTTCAAGCTGTGGATGAGAAAGAGTTCTATGAAACAAAAAATAAAGAACTAACAAGTAAATTAGAAGAATGTCAGCTTGAAATTGAACAAAATAAATTAACAATTAAAAAGTTTGAAAGAAGCACTAAAATTCTTGATGAATTAACTAATAATCAAACTACAGAAAAAGTTGTTCATGGGGTGGGATATCATGCTGTACCACCTCCATATAAAATCATTCCACCTCTTAAAAACAGTTCAGAAAGAATCATTAATGAATTAAAAACTGAAAATCAAACTGAATCATCTAATGAAACATCTGAATCAAATAATTCTTCTGATAATGAGCAATCAATTGAATTTACTATATCTCAAAGTGAATCACCAAAATCAATTGATACAAGTTTTCACACAGTTCCAAGTCCAAATGAATCTCCCAAATATAATGCAGATAATGTACCAAAAATTTTAACAAGGGGGAATGAAAGAAACAAAAATCAACTCTTAGACCAAAGAATACCTGAAGGTGCTAAAAATAAGAAACTAAGATGTGTTATATGCAATAAAATGAACCATTTAGCAAAGGATTGTCACTTCAATCCAATAAACTGCAAAGAGTTAAAAGAATTTAAAGTTTTTAAAGAAAATGCTAAGACTCAAAAGTTAAAAGTTACTACTGGTCCTTCAGTAGTAAATAAAATTAAAAATCCAATTGTTGAAGATCCAAGATTTGGAAGAAGTAAATCAAGGTTTGTGCAAAACAGAAGAGTTGGAAGCCCAAAGAACAGCAATTACTTCAAGAATAATGGAAAATCCAATCAAAATAAACAATATTTTAAATTTTCCAACACCAGTAGAAACTCTAACAAATTTACTACTGGTGTTAACCCTAATTATAATGCTGTATGGTACCAATACAAGAATACTACTGGTACAAACCCTAATTTTAAGAATACTACTGCTCCCAAAATAAATTTCAAAAATACTACTGGTAGTAACTCTAAAAACACTACTGGTCATTCTAAACATGGTAAGTACCCAAATACTACTGGTCCATCAGTAGTAAAGTATTCAAAAGCTAAAAATCATGGGTATAAACCAAAGTCAGTAGGAAATTCTCACACCAGTAGTAACTACAAAAGGGCAGTAGTAAAACAAAACACCAGTACTAAACAAGTATGGGTACCAAAAGTGTTTAAAGTTAAATCTCCCAAAGCTTATTTCTCAAAGGATGAACCCAAGACATATAAAGCTTGGGTTCCCAAACTTAACTAATCCTTTACTCAATTGTGCAGAGCATTCAGATCCCAGAAGAAGGAAGAACATGGCATATTGATAGTGGATGCTCAAGGCACATGACTGGAAATCTGCAAATTCTTAAGGATTTCAAGTCATTTGATGGAGGATATGTGGCATTTGGTGAGAATCCCCAAGGAGGTAAGATTACAGGTAAAGGTACTGTTACTAATGGAAAAATTACCTTTGATGATGTATTTTATGTAGCTGAATTAAAATACAATCTTGTCAGTGTGTCTCAAGTTTGTGATAAAAAGAACAAGATTCTTTTCACAGACATTGAGTGCATCATTCTTTCTCCTGATTTTATTTTAGATGAAAAATATGTTGTTTTAAGAACTCCAAGGAGAAACAATGTGTATTGCCTAGATATAGGGGGAGAACTCATTTCTACAAATGAGGTCAACTGTTTTATATCCAAGGCAAACACCACTGAATCAGAACTATGGCATAGAAGGATGTGTCACACAAATTTTAAAAACATGAATAACTTAGTAAAAAGAAATCTGGTCATTGGACTACCTCAAAAACAATTCATGTGTGATCATCATTGTGTTGCATGCCTAAAAGGTAAACAACACAAGACTTCTCATAAGTCCAAAATTGTTAACTCTATTTCTGTTCCTTTACAGCTCTTACATATGGACCTTTTTGGACCAACAAATGTAATGAGTATTGGAAAGAAACAATATTGTCTTGTTATTACTGATGACTTTTCCAGATATACATGGGTTTTCTTTCTCATGACAAAGGATGAAACAAGTGAACTCATCAAGAACTTAATTGTTAAACTGGAGAACTCATCTGATCAAAAAGTTAAAGCCATAAGATGTGACAATGGCACAGAATTTAAGAATACTAACTTAATTAACTTTTGTGATCTTAAAGGTATTGACAGGCAATACAGCTCACCCAGAACTCCACAACAAAATGGTGTAGCTGAAAGAAGAAATAGAACCATCATTGAAGCAGCAAGATCAATGCTTGCAGACTCAAAATTACCAATCACTTTTTGGGCAGAAGCTGTCAATACTGCTTGTTACGTTCAAAACAGAGTATTAATAGTGAAGCCACATTTTAAAACACCATATGAACTTTTTAATAAAAGAAAACCTTCTATAAATTTCTTAAAATCATTTGGTTGTCCTTGTACTATTTTGATTACAAGAGAACAAATTGGTAAGTTTGACTGCAAAGCTGATGATGGAATATTTGTGGGATACTCTACTCAAAGTAAATCATACAGAATGTTCAACAAAAGATTAAGAATAATTGAAGAAAGCATTAATGTATCCTTTAATGAAAACATTGCTAATGAACAAGGAAATGGTCCAGATTGGCTATTCAACATAGACAATCTAACCAAATCCTTTAATTCTAATATGAATTTCAATACAGGTAATTCAAACTGTCACAATCAAAAGGAAGGAACATCATCAGTTAATACTGGTCAAGAAAAGATGAGATACATAATAGTTGATACTGCTCCCATAGTTAATACTGATGTCAGTAATAACTCAAATATTGAAAGCAGTAGTAACTCTGAGAATGAGGACAGTAGTAATTCAAATACTACTGGTACCAGTAATAGTACTCAAAATACTACTGGTCCCAATAATAACCTAGATTCTCAAGATACTACTGATACCAGTAACAACTTCAATACTACTGATCTCAATGAAGATGATAGCAGTAGTAACTCTGACCAAGATAATGATGAATCAAATACTAATGACAATGAAGGATCTCAAGAAGAACAACTACCTGAGGCAAATGAGTCCAACCTTGAAAATCAACTAGTGGTTGATAAAGCTACAACAACAAGGACTCAAAAGAACCATCCATTAGACCTTGTTCTAAGTGATGTTAACTCACCACTTCAAACAAGAAGCAAATTAAACAAAAGTTTAACTGCAAATATGTGTAATATAAGCTTAATTGCTAATGAATGTATGTATGAATGCTTTCTGTCTCAGGATGAACCAAAGAAGATTCAACAAGCAATGAAGGACTCAAACTGGATTGAGGCAATGCAAGAAGAGCTTCTTCAATTCAAGTTACAAGCTGTTTGGACACTTGTACCTCTACCAAAAGGAAAAAGAGCCATTGGAACCAGATGGATCTTTAGAAATAAGAAAGATGAAAGAGGCATAGTGATCAAGAACAAAGCCAGACTTGTAGCCCAAGGATACACTCAAGAAGAAGGCATAGACTATGATGAAGTATATGCTCCTGTTGCCAGAATTGAAGCTATAAGAATATTCCTAGCATATGCTTCATTCAAAAGGTTTAAAGTCTATCAAATGGATGTGAAGAGTGCTTTCCTGTATGGGAAGATTGAAGAAGAAGTTTATGTTTGCCAACCTCCAGGATTTGAAGATCCAAAACATGGTGATTATGTGTTCAAACTTGATAAAGCTCTTTATGGCCTACATCAGGCACCAAGAGCATGGTATGACACACTATCATCATACTTATTAAAGAACAATTTCAAAAGAGGAGCCATTGATAAAACTCTATTCACAAAGAAAGTTAAAGATGATATCCTACTGGTACAAATCTATATAGATGATATCATCTTTGGCTCAACCAATGATTTACTATGCAAAGAATTTGAAGAACTGATGCAGATTAAATTCAAGATGAGCTCTATGGGTCCAATGAATTTCTTCCTTGGACTCCAGGTTAGTCAAAGAACAAATGGTATTTTGATTAATCAATCAAAATATGTGAAAGACATCTTGGAAAAGTTTGATATGAAAGACTGTAAGAGTGCAAGTACTCCAATGGAAACACACAAACACCTACATCCTGATATTGAGGGGGAGGATGTAGATGAACACTTATATAGATCAATGATAGGTTCGTTGATGTACTTAACTGCATCAAGACCTGATATTATGTATAGTGTTTGTGTGTGTGCAAGGTATCAAGCAAGACCTAAAGAACTACACTTGCAAGCTGTCAAAAGAATATTCAGATACTTGAAAGGCAAACCATCACTTGGTCTATGGTATCCACATGATTCACCCTTTGAACTCATAGCCTACACAGATAGTGACTATGGAGGTGAATGTCAAGACAGAAAATCCACTACTGGTGGATGTCAATTCTTTGGATCAAGACTGGTGTCATGGCAATGTAAGAAACAAACAAATGTATCAACATCAACTGCTGAAGCAGAATATGTAGATGCATCTGCTTGTTGTGCTCAAGTACTATGGATTCAAAACCAGCTCCTAGACTTTGGTATCTCTATCCTTAAAACTCCTATTTTTATTGACAATCAAAGTGCTATTAGTATTGTGAACAATCCAGTAAAACACTCAAAAACCAAACACATTGAAATAAGATTTCATTTTATAAGAGATTGCAATGAAAAGAAATTAATCAAAGTAGTTAAAATTCATACTGATGATCAATTAGCAGATCTTTTTACAAAAGCATTTGATGTAGGAAGATTTAACTTTTTGGTTAGCAGTATTGGAATGATTTTAATAAACTAAGTCTCTTAAAATCATGTGTAAAGTTTTTGTTGTAAATTATTATTTATTCACTTAAGTGTTTTACTACTGGTATTTCTGTACTACTGGTGTGTAGGTATGTGCACAAAATACTACTGGTAGCTTATTACTACTGATGTGTATTAGGTTTACATAAATACTACTGGTATGTCAGTACTACTGGTGTTCACATATACTACTGGTCTTGTGTGTTAGTAATTACTACTGATGTCCTTAGTTACTACTGGTGTCAAAACCATGAGTTACTACTGATGTTTGTGGTTACTACTGACGTTTCTTACTGGCATATCATTTACTACTGGTCCTTCAAAATCAAAATTACCATACTAACCCCCATGAAAATAACCGTTATGTTATGATTCGAAGGGCAATTTAGTCTTTTTGTAGGTGAAATCAAAAGATATAAAAGGCGGAAATCGTTTAGTTTATCATTATCTTCACCTCGATCTGTCAAAACCTCTCAATAAACCCTAGTTTACGATCAAAAACCCATAGTCAGTAACAAAATTCCTGCAAAAAAATTCAAAACGATGGCAACTCTACAATCTCTTGATGTGCAAACCGATCTGAAATATTCAGAATTTCACAATATGGTTGCCTTTTTAAAGAATCCCGACGGAACAAAAGATTTCCGTCCAATCGTCAAATTCTTGAGAAATTCTTACATACAGTTCGCTCTAACTGTAAAACCAAAATCATATCAAAAGCACTTGATTGATTTTTGGACAAATGCTGAACGAGTTGAAGGGTCAACAATGCCCATGATCAAATCAACTGTCGATGGAAAGACTATCACCATCACAGAAGAATCCATCAGAAATCACCTTCAACTACATGATGATACAGGTATGACCACTCTTCCTAAAGAAACTATTATTTCAAACTTACAAAGAATGGGTTATGAAGGAAGACTAGACATAGTCACATTTCAAAAAGGTCTTCTTTCACCCCAGTGGAAATACCTTGTTCACACTATTCAACACTGTATTTCTCCAAAAAGAAGTACTTGGAATGAGTTCAATAAATCAATAGCATCTGCTGTTGTTTGTTTGTGCACAGATCAAGTCTTCAATTTCTCAAAAATGATTTTTGAAGGAATGCTTGGAAACCTATCCTCATCAAAATTTTTAATGTATCCAAGATTCCTATCTCATATTTTCAACTGTGAAATTCAGGTTCTATCTGAACATAAAAATCTTTTTCTCTTTCCTGAATTAAACAAAAAGGTGTATGCTAATATGAGAAAACAATTTAAGTTTTCGGGCAAGGAAACCCCTCTGTTTCCTAACATGATCCAAGATCACACACAAACTGGAGAGGGTTCAATCATTGCTACAACCCAAATTGAACCTCAACCCACTCCATCACCCCCAAATACAGCCCAAACACCACCCCAAACAGCCACTCAATCACCCAACTTAGATGTCCTGAATGTGTCCCAGGAACTTGATATAACTCTGCAGAGTGCTACTCTTCACTCTGTGGAAGACCTACCAGACAAAACCAAAAACATTTCCTCAATTTATAAAAGAAAGAAACTTTCTTCAAAGGACACCAGGGGACAAATAGAGTCACACCCCAGGCTCAAAGAGTTGTCCTCCAAGGAGGAGAGAGGACATGAGGGGAGGGCTTTCACTACTGATGCCCCAAAGGTGGGTGCACAGGATAGTGAAAACATCTTTAGGACCCAAACCTCGGCAACTTTGAGTGATGACTCTTTTGAGGAATTACTCAAAGGACCCCGGTGCCAAGAAACCACAAGGGGGGCATCTCTGCTTCTTCTAGGAAGAAGAGGATGTCTAAAAGACCCAATGAATCACCAAGAAGTGATGAGGGCAGAAGTATTGATTTGACGGATAGGATGGAAAACCTTCAAACCAAAGTACCAGTTAGTGAGCCCGATGATCTTGCTAGATGGAGTGAGGGCAGTATTAAAATCCAACAATTGACGGCTAAAGTGGATTCCTTGGAATCCACTGTACAAGATTGTCTTTATTATCAAACAAATCAAGGAAAAACTATGGCTGCTATGAAAAGAAATGTCAATATCATCAACAAAAGAATGAGACAATATGAACTTAGGCTTCATCAACAATCAAAGCTTATCAGGAACTTGAAAAAGAGGATTGATGATAGTGAGGCTCCTCCAGTTGAGCTCACTAAGGGGGAGAAGGATAACATACAGACAATGATTGATGAATCCATTGCAGCAGCAGCTTCCTCCCTCTTGAATTTAAAAGAAACAGAAGTTGATGAAGGCCCAGAGATGATGATTACAGAAGATGAGCCCATTACTACTGCTACAATGGAAGAACAAGTTGAAACAGAGATACCAGTAGTAACTCCTACTACTGATGATATAGCAGTAGTAAGTCAAGAAGAGGAATTAACTGCACTAAACACTACTGATGCCCTATCAGTAGTAACTCATGAAGTAACACCAGTAATAACCACCTTGGTTACTACTGAAGAAGAAATTCCTGAATTTCCTGAACTCATTGATGCTAGAAGACATGTCATCATTACCAAACCACCAACTCCTACTCAACCACTTATCATACCTGACATTGATGATAATGTGAATTGGTTTGAGGTAGATGAATGTACCCTTCCTCCTCACCCAAAAATATTACCAGAAGAAGATCTAAAATTGTTTTATCCAAAGTTACTAATGACTGGTATTCCTGACATGAAATACACTCCACCTCCATCAATTTTGCCTGCTTGTGTTGGAAAGGGAAAAGAAATATATGATGATGATTATCCAAACAGGGCATTAGGGCATCACATGGTCAACAAAATCAACCATGTTAGAAAAGAGAAACAATCAAGATGGAGGATAAAACATAGAAGATTTCTGGAGAATGTAGCTATGTATCAAGCTATTGAGGAAAAGAAAAAGAAAAAGAAAACTGAAAAACCTCAAAAGACTGAAATACCTGAGTTAATGAAAGATGGTCAGATTGAAGCTCAATTGGCAGAATTTCGAAGATACAGAAAAGTAGAAGAGGAACATCTTGATTTGCTTGAAGAGCTAGTAGCTGAAAGCAAAAGAACTAAAAGTCCCTTAACAGATGATGTGTTTGAACAAAAAACACTTATGATTGACTTTCTGAAGTCAAAAGGGCACAGTGCAAAATCTTTTGGCAGAATGAAGATGGTTACTATTATAGACAAATACTGTACTGCCAAGAAGAAAGATTTAATTGAACAAGAGGCTGAAGAAGAAAAGAAATTGAAAGCAGCAAAAACCTTAATCCCAATAAGTCCAAATTTAATTAAAGATAATAGTGTGTCTACTATTGGTGAATCCTCATCTCCCCAGACAAAGAAAAGAAAGAATGAAGCTCAAGAACAGAGTTTTCAAAAGAAAGCAACACAAGAAAAAATTATACCTGTTCTTGAAGTACCTGTTGCTCCACTTCAAAATAACTCAATACTAAACTGGAAAGTCTTGCCCAATAATGCTCTATTAGTTGTAAGGGAAGACAAAATCATTCAAAAGTTTACTGGATGGCTACCTTTGATCAGATCCTGTACAAGAAGTGATGTGATTAAACTTCTGATCATTGGAAAACCAAGAATGTCAAAGAAATCTTGGAGAGAATCTGGAGCTGGATACTTAACAAGAATGATTGATGCAGCTTTTTATCCAGATAACTATCCAGAGTTATTTACAAATCCAGAAAATGTGTATGCATGGAATGTTCTCCCAACTTGCAATATGTATTTCTTTGAAAGATCAAGTAAAAATTGTGAGTTGTACTTATATGAAAGAGAATATCCTCACTCAGAAAAGGAAATGTATCAGATATTCATCAACACTCTAATGAAGCCCTTTGATGCTGTTATGTTCCAGAATAAATTGAATTATTTTATCAAGAAGAACAGCAAATACATAATTGAACAAAGACTTCAACAAAATCAAAGAACATTAGAAAGAAGAAAGAAAGAAGAAGAAGAACAGAAGAAACTTGATTGATTAAAACATAATCAATAACTTTAGGGGGAGATTGTTGGAGCAAATCACAGATCAACTTAGTACTGATGCTGCAGTTGGTGATAATTATGTTTATTACTGATGGGGCAGAACATGTTACTACTGATGAAGTTGATACTGGTGTATACTATAACTAAAGTTACTACTGATCAATGCTTATTGAAGATACTACTGATCATTGTAGTTACTACTGACGATGTATCTGGACTTACTACTGATCACCAAGTTTACTACTGATCTTCATATTTACTACTGGTGATAAGTTTTACTACTGACAACGCATATTTGGAACAAATCAAGTCCGAGATCTTCGCAGAGATAGTTATAGAATGTAAATCAATGTATATCGTTTATAATTAGATGTAAATCGTATCCTAGAATAACTAGGGTAAATAGTTTAGCTTCAAGGACTATTATATATAGTTCCTTACGAATTGTAAACGTACGTGTGTATTGTTAACTCGATAATATACATTGAAGCTTTTTGTGAAACTGTGTTCTTAATATTCTTACATATTGTTCTTACAGTTCATCGTTCTTAATTATTGATATAGTGTTGATCCGCTGCAACTTCTATCATCAATTAGATCTAAGGTGTTTATTAACTTGTCTATAGTTAATCGATCCTGACACTTTCTCTTATTCAAAATAAGTGATATACTTTTTATATTTGGATGATTCAAAGTAAGTAATATACGTTATAATTTTACCTTATTTAGTATAAAGTAGTGAGTTCCACACTCACTAACTACATACTTTATAAAGTGAAATGCCTTTATACATTTACTTTTTAACATTATTAACCCTATTTTATTAAAAAATTATGGGATTCATTCACCACTAACCATCCAATTAATCTAATTTAACCCTCATTATAATATTTTGCCTCAAAAACCATGAAACCTAAAATATATCATTTATTTTAAATCGAGGAAGTATTACCATTTCAAAATATTTAAATTACTTTATTTAGTAAAAAAAATAGAATTCATCATACACTATTATTTAATTTAACACAATGAAATAAATATTTTATTTTTACTTTTACTTTTAAACATTATTAACATTACTTTATTAACAAAAATAAGATTACTTATTAGCTATCTGTTTTAACCTTTATCTTTTTCCTCGTACTCATATAATTGTGATATGGATAGGGGTGTTCGTTTGGATGGTTTGGTTTTATCCGAACCAAATAGGTGAAACTAAATAAAGTCCGGTTTTTAAAAGTTCAAACCGAATCGTCCAAACTAATTCGAAAACCAAACAGATCCAAACCAAATAACAATTTGGTTGGTTTGGTTTTTGTTGGATATTTGGGTAGGAGATTACCGGATAAACCTTTGAATCGTGTGATCACTTTCGCAATAAAGTATTTCGACCCTACCGATTGCCTCCGGGTTTCACGAAATCTTTAATGGGAAAGACAAAGGCACAACTCTAATTCAAGGCAACATGAATTTGGAGTCTAAACAAAGAGTATATATGTTGTTTTCCATCTATACAAATAAGACCAAAACTCTATATACATAGAGAGTGAAAGGTTGCAACTTTTCCAATTTGGAAAAACTAGATCATTCCCATTAACTAATTCAAAAATAGAAGGGATCAAGAGAAAAAACCGAATGGTGATGTTTCTGTAAAAAGTTCTCTTCTTTTTCCGTCAACTTCAACTTCCTCCTATTCTTATCTATTAAAAACTAGAGAAGTTATCATTAAGTAAAATAAGTCCCTACCTCTCGGCCAACTTCTTGTTTTCCTTATATATCAAAAGTAAAGTACTTATGTATTTATATATGTATGCAGTATGCTATTAGTTAACGGAATGACTATATATTCAAAATTGTTTAAACAAAATATAATAATCATAAATGCAACCCTTCAATTTAATGAATCGATTTAATTAAAATCGAGTGTGCACTCCGCACCTCCGAACTCGTATTTAAACTTAACCCAAATTCCATTGGTCTCTAGTAAATCACAATTACACTAAATAACCGATGACACTAAAATCACCAACAGTTTTATCCGTTTGGTTTTTCTAAAAGATTTTCAAAATACTACAAAACTATATAACATAAATAATATTAAGTTCGATATGTACAATTCCAAAATGATAAACTATTTTGTACATAAAAACATGTCTAATTCATAGCTTATGACATTTATAATCATATATGCGAAAATCTTGACATCAACTTCATCAAAAACTCCAAAAAAATTGGTATATATATTACTATTTGGTTTTTTTGGACTATCCGGTTTTTACACCGGAAACCAAATCCAATCCGAAAACCAAAATATTAATTTGGTTCAAGTCCAAACCGATCCAAAAAACCAAATAACCAATCCAAATAATCCGATCCAAAATGTCCAATTGGACAACCCGGTTATATCCGAATAGTGAACACCTCTAGATATGGATGTAGCATATTTATTTATTTTTTAAGTAAAAAATATAAAATTGCAGTATTTCATTCGCATTGAGTTAAAGATTATGAAAAATAACTCTACTATATAAATCGTGTAAATCTCCTTCTTCCAGAACCTATAATTGATACCGGAAATATGATCATTTATATTTTTCGTTAAACCGGGAGTATTATCGGATGGTTGACGTGTATTGTAAGCATGTGGTAGTGGTCCAGATGACGTGGACTCTAATTAAATAGTTCAGATCTAAATATCTAATCCTTGTTTCCTTTTTTGAATTTCCTGATTTCGAGCCCCATGACGTGTGTTACCCCCATTATTATATCGTCATGATAAAGTCAATATTGATTAACAAATTTAGCTTGGAAGTTTACGAAAACGATTATAGTACCTAATTCAAATGAGAGATATGGGAAAGATAGGATATATACAAGTATATAACTATACATCTATGTAAAGGTGAATAAATTAATTTTAAAAAGACATCTGATAAAAGTACAAGTAAGATATATAGATTTATCTAAGATGTGTATGTATGCTTTTAAAAACATACACAAATGAGTACATTGAAAATATGTGCATATGACATGAGTGTGATTAAAAGATCAATAGTGTCACATCTATAGATCATATGTGTTAAATAACACTATATTACATAAAGCAAATTACTATTTTACCATTTTATCACAAGTCTTTTGTTGAATATGACATGCTATTAACTTTATAAAAACAACAATTACGTGTGGAAAGACGTATATTATATTTCACAAGTAACGGTGTCCAAATAGTCAATTTGACCCGACGCAAACCTGATTATGATAATCAGGACATGCATATTTAGATCTTATGACTCATGTTCAATTCTCATGTTTGAATCTGTGGGTTGGCGATTATACGCCAAATTTTTGTTGGCCGTTTCCAATTCGTATTTGGTTTCTGGCGAACTCCAAAGACGCGCGCTTAATCAGAAAATGGACGATTGGGCCTTTTATGTTTCTTCCTTAAATTTGAAAACGGGCTTTGGGCTTACAGTTTTAAGAAAATTCCAAATAGGCCCTATATTTTAAAGACCAAATTATGATAAAAATGGGCCCTTAATATTAGTGGGCCCTGGTGGCCCAGGCCCAAGGGCCCTGTCGAAAAACCGTATACAAGAGGAGAAAATGGAGAATTTGGATGAATGAATGAAATTAACACGGGGAGGTCGTGAGTCGTGACATATATACTTTGGGGGTGTGTATAAAGTGGTATTAGGCGGTTTTAGACTCAAATTATGAATGTAGTCCCTGCATCAAATTATTTACATATTTAGTCCCTAATTGGATAAATGTTTTGCACTTTTAGTTCTTGATTCATTTAAAACATGTCTACTTATGAAATGTGATGTAAAATATGAGCGTTGACGGTGATTTGGTGTGAAATATGGTAGTAAACAGTGATGGTGGTTGACATTGGTGGTCTACGCTGATGGTGGATGGTAAATATACTTCAATTCAAGTTCCCATGTGTAGATTTCAATTCAAAACTCGTACTATCATGACACACAAACATATTAGAGTTTATCTAGTTAAACTTGGCCCAAATGTATTTCTACATTGTACGCTATTGATATAATGTCATAAACCGAAAACTCGGATACATCCACATTATTATACAGGCCGGAAGAGAAGTTAACGTAAAACATGTTAGAACAATAGTACTACGGAAAAATACACTACTATATATATACACAATAAAAAGGATACACTAAGTTGTTATATTAGATTTACACCGTTAATACTTAGATAATGTCATAAAATATGTATATGAGGCCAGATAAACAATAGGTTTATTTGTTTTGTTTCCTTAAGTCGCTAAATACTTGACTCTGTCTCATTAACCAAAACCTCTCTATTTCTTCTGGTTTACGGCCTGGAATCCTGCCGGCAATCAAATCCCACCTGAAATGCGGCATCAAGTTTAAATCTTTTGTAGCAATAAATCGAGTTATACTTTTGGAAGTCATATAAATCAAACATTGTCATACCAAATTTAAGAACTAAACTAAACTTAACAAATTTTGAAACAACTATGAACTTTGATTAAACAAAACTCAACTACTAACAATGAAACCGTTTAGGATAAACATCATTTTTTTACATAGAGAAAGAATAACTTATTTTAAAAGATAATCGTGCAAAAGTTAGGGATCCACGATAGTGTTACCAGGTTATGTTACATGCTACATGTATTGTTTGTTCAGGAAAGTTATTTATAATAAATATGATGTGAATGCATTAATTAATATATTTTTAAAATAATTATATGAAAATGAATATGTGGTAGTCCGTAGTTTATGTTATTGGACCAACTATGAGATGTCGGGGTCATATATGGATGAAAGCTATATATTCAAATGGAGGCATGTGAACAAGGACTCGCAAATTCGCAATAGACTACGACTGATGTTTTCTCATTTGTACTAATTGTATAATGGTTAAAGACTAAAGGGTATGTTTGGTGAGAAATTTTTTATTTTTAAAGAAAAAACTTTTAACAGATAAAGAAAAAAAGGAAAAGACCATCCAATACCCATTTGAAAAGGGTTAGGGTAAAAAGTAAAAACCAATAAAAACATAAAGAAAGATATAAGCAAAAATGACAGAAAAAAATAAGCGAAAAAGAAAGAGGAGATAAGCAAGTACCGAACCTGCATTCCTAATGTCGAAAGACAAAAAGTCTACGACCGCTAAGGCAAATTTGCTTTAATTTAGTGTATAATCTTATACTACTATATCGAATATAAATTATACAATATAAAATGAAATTGCATAGTGTTTAAGAAGTAAAAGCAAAAAAAGAATTAAAAAAAAGAAACTTAAGCACGTTGTAGGAGTCGAACACAAGGTTTTCTTTTAGCGAAAATCTTCAAGTTTTCTTCTAGCGAAATCTTCAATAAAGGCATCTAGCCAACTTCACCGAAAGGATAATGAAAAAAGACGAAAGCTATTGTTCTTAGCTATGGTAAATCATTAATTATATATAATATGAGAAAATGATGTGAAGGTGAAATGATCGTTATAACATGAATCATGATAAATCGATATCGTTTACTTTGAGTGGTCCTTTGAGCTATTATGTTTGATCGATGTATGTTTATACTTGGAATTCTTTTGCACATAATTTTTAGAATTAATTACCATTTTAGACCCAAAAAAATGAAAGACTTCCATTTAAAACTGATAGACTTCAATCTTCCAAAAATACTCCGTGCGACTGAGAGACTTGGAGTAGTACTAACTGGGAGCAGCACTAAGAGGTGAGCAGTACTAACGAGCATAGTAACTAGGTTGAGCAATATTAACGAGCAGTCGTAACAAGGATTAGAGCAGTAGTAACAAGGTTGAGCAGTACTAACGAGCAATAGTAACAAGGTTGAGCAGCACTAACTCGGACACGTGGCGGCGTTCTAGTGGAGTTGTACGGTCGCACGCTCGCGGGGGTATAATCACACGGTCTATTTTGAGAAGAATTGAAACTAAAGTCTATTCTTAGGGAATTTTTGTTTCATTTGATCCAAATTTAATAATCACCCTAATTTTTATGTTATTCACATAAATTAAACATTTTCTTCTTGCATGACATGAGAATCTCAAAGTTAAAACTTTACTGAATGTGTACAGTATTAGAAAAAAAAAAGTTAATAAAAGGTCAAATTAGCTGTAATCAATATTAATATCAAATTAATGACAATTATATATCCTACATCGAAAATAAAATTTGACCTGTTACCGACAAGCTTGTGCATCCTGTAAATCAAATCTTCTTCTGCTAGGCTCATGTTAATGAACTCCCATTTTGTACTGCTCACCTCTACAAAAATCATGCCGTCAAATAAAAACATAATTCCACCAATTAATGATCAATTACTTTTCCATGATAGTGATTTTTAAGCAAGTCATGAATAGTAATTTCTCATAAATTACTTAAATTACTTACAGAAGATCTAATTGCATAAATTCATAATGAACATTAAACTCTTTATGTTTTTATAACATTTAACCATTTACTTGTCTTGATCACTTTAGTCTTAGAGAAGAAAAACATTGTAATTTCAGAAGAAAGTAACCACATGCATGAAAAACTAACATTCGTGTCACTTTTGCGTTCAATTAATCAACGCGGTTGTAAAAGAACACAAAAAATGTCAAACTTTTCAACACTCGAACCGTCACCAATGTTCACTACTTTCTTAGAAGATAAATTCAGATATAACTGAATATATTTACGTCAAAACTCAAATTAATCAAAATTTAAATACTTAACGAGAAAAAATAGATGATAACTTTATAGAGATGTCAAATAGAATCGTCAATAATTTGTAGATATAGAATATATAGAAAACAGAAAGCAATCAAAGAATATTTTGAGAAAAAAATCACCTTCAGACTCACAGTTGTGGTTCATGGAGGATAGAGCTAGTCTTCCTCCTCCAACCTCTATCCTTAAAATGAAGAAAAGAAGAAAACGCTAGGAATTTATTGGGTGTGGGACATATTGCTTTTGGATAACTATGTGCTGTAATTTCTTTAATATATATAATCTATTTGACATCTTCCAAAGTTAGCGACGTTTAATTTTCAAAACGAACACACTTGTTATTTCGTAAGTTTAATAAAAAACATGCATTATACGAGACTTGAACTTATTGCCCTATTTAAGCACCGGTAGAGATTAGGAGTTAGAAGTTAGAAATCGAGGAGTCATGACTCGTGCATTTCACTTTCCACTTCAAGGATTCTGATTTCACAACTTTATTTAATTGACATGTTGATCGAGTTGTCGTTGACTACTAAAATTATATATAATATACTCAAATTTACAACTAAAAATCAAGAGTCGTGTACGCATCAATGATTATAACTAAAAATAAAGTATTTGATCTTAATTTTAAACCCGCATCAACGCATGGTAATTATTTTCTGTTTACAAACAAAAGTTATATTTTCAGGGTAACTATACGGCCATCAAGCTATGTATCCAGCAACCTAAAGAGAATCATGGCGTGGGGCAGCTAATAAGAAAAGATGGGAGGGAAATTGCCTGGTCTCAATTAACTTCACAAATCCATAATTGATAAAAACATATGCAAATAAATGTTGGATAAAAACATATGCAATTAAATCACGGAACACAGAAAATAAATATATTAGAAGAGGGTGTGATTGTTTTAGTTAATTTTAATTAATAACTTTTTACCATAATTTGTTATTTGAGACGATTATCACACCTACCCTATTTCACATGTACGATGTAATTTATTTCTTGTCTGGTGACATCATACAAAGATTTGGGACAGACGATATGTTGGAAAATAATTTTTTACCAACCCTATATCGATGTTTCATTGTATTTTGAGATATAGTATTATTTTCTATTAAAATTTTCTATTTATTTTCTTACTCATTTAATCAATACAAGTATTCAAATCATATGATGAGATTACGAAAGATAATTAGTGAATTTCAAATATCAATCTATTTTATGAATAGAAGGATAAATTAATAAGATTTAGTATGAATCATACAATTTTTAAACCATTAAAATAATTTTTATTAAACTTGTATATCGGTTTTAGTTTGTTTGTTTCTTCTACCACATGTTTGTAAATTGTATATCGGTGTGCTTTTGGTGTTCCGACGTGTTTGTAATAGAGTTGTCTGTATCACCCACGTGAATACACCATCGGTGCACGAGGTCTGGTCCCTGCACATCCATCCATTTCGGTTGAATTGAGTTATCTTGTTTTCTAATTTCGACTTTGAACAACAACGTGAATTTTATGGATATATAGTGACCTCCAACCGACGGTACGTGATTTAATGACAACTATATGTTTAGAAATATGGAAAGGGTCCTACTATTTGGACACCCCTTACTACCAAATAAACACCCCAATTAAAATCAAAACTTGAAAATTAGAATCACAAACAATTAATTAAATGGTTATTCAGACTGTTTTTTTAACTTAAAACTAGTGGTCGACGGTGGTGGTGGTGAACGACATATGTGATGTGGTGGCGTAATTACTTGGTGGTCGCGGAATGAACGAAAGAGTGAACATCAGAGCGAGTTGGTGGTGGCGGAGAGAGCGGCGACGGTGAGCGGCCGATTCCAATGCGAGTGAGTTGGTAGGGTGGTGTTTAGCGACAGAGTGCGACATAGGCTACGAAATTTTTTATTTATTACTTATTATGAAAATTTGGGGTGTTCAAATAGAATTATGGGGTGTTCCAATAGTCAATCCCTTTGTGAAATGTTAAATTCATATCTTTATCCTTGGTTGAATTTAGTAATAACTCTTTTACTTAATATTTAGCATTTTTAAAAAGATTGTCTAATTTAGGGTCCGTTTGGTTCGCAGAATGTTTATGAAGGAATTAGAATTTATCAGGAATTGGAAAGTGAATTTGAAATCAATTCCATATTTTGTTTGGTTCATAAGGGTGTGTTTGGTACATAGAATAGAATTGCAGAGAAATGATGACAGATAATTGAATTGCAGAGAAAGAAAATTAGCCTGGAGAATGAGAATTGACTCTTTTGTTTGGTAGCACATAGACTTCAACAGAGAATTATAACAGATAATCATTTCTCTTGTTTGGTACAACAAAAAAAATTAGTAGAGAATTATACCAACTTTATCATTAAGACATAATTTTTTCTTTTCACAACAATCATTACTAAAACGCAAAACATACAAAAATATGGATAAATTAAAAATAAAAATGCATTAATAAAATCAATAATAACATCCAAAAACATAGTTTTTAATCAAACTATAGTCACATTAAAAAACATTACTTCGATCATAGTGTAAGAAAAAAAGTAGGTATAAGTAGTTCAACGATAGTGTAACAAAGAACAATATTTGAACTACTATAAACAATCATCCTATGGAGCCATCAGTGTAAGATTCTATCATGCAAATTACTCTTGTGTCATTCCAAGAAATAACTGGCCTAGAACATCATTGCCGATCAAATGAGGTGCTTTAAAATGTTTGGTCATTGTAATACTCCGTAATGCTTTCAACTCATCACTAACCGAAGAAACTTTAAAAATCAACCAGGGGAAACTCAAACAACTTTCATTAATCAATCATAACTTGTCAAAGATCAAAAACAAAACAAAAAACTAATTACAAGATAACAAGAATCTCTCATTAATTCAACACTAATAGGTGAGATCATTTACACTCAATCTAAGACTAAACATCTTAATTTTACCAGAAATTAACATATTTGACGAACAGAAGAAAAAAAATGAAGATGACTCTTGAATCCATTGAATCCTCTCACCATATGTGTGAACAAATTTGAGCAAAAGTTTTTTGTAGACATTATCCCACGTGTGTTGATTGAGGTATTACATCTAACACCTAACGTACTTAAACTCACTGTGACATAACATCAAACACCTAATATGCATAAAAATAGTCTATGATATGCAACGGTTTGAGAGTAACGTTGCCCGTTGCCATGAATCCCCGTTTATAATCACAAGATAAACAACATCCATAAATAAAGTTTACAATAAATAACAAATTTTTTGGCTTGGAACTCAATGAACTCCAATTCGAAATTAGCACGAAGAATACAAAAATGACAACTTTGCAGATGTGATAAATATACAAAATTAGGGCATAGAAGAAACTGGCCGATACCTTTGATGAATATGCGATTGGAAGAGGTGTCTGCTGCTTTCTGCCGACGCCGGCGGACTGAACGAACAGAAAGGATGAATGAATTGTGGACAATGGCAGCCGAAAATCGCAGGAGAGATCGAGATGAATACCTTGAAGAAATCGCAACCTAAACGAAGGAGTTGTGGAGAGGAGACAATGTACGAAGGTATTCTATGAAGAATCGCCTGTGTTTTCTTAACTCTCTACTTTTCGATTCTCATCTTTTCCCTTTATCTGATAAAGAATTAAAAGAAGAGAATTGGAATCGGTATTTCTCTCCCTTATCCTTTTCTCAATGCAACCAAACAAAGAAATTGGGTGCTAATTCCAATTCTCCCTCTTTAATTCTCTGTACCAAACACACCCTAAATGTCAAGATGAATTTGATTTCAATAATACAAAATGACTTAATTATCCGTTTTTGTTTATTTTTTGCTTTATTTTAGTATGTTTAATAACTTACATTGTATTGATTGAGCATTCATTTCGATAAATTATAAAAATCTTCTTAATACACATCTCAATCGAATGCATATCAATATATGTTAACAAATAACCAAAATACATATCAATATATGTCAACAACTTACCAAAAAACTTACAAGGCCAAAAAACCATTCAACGGTCCTAAACTCCTAACCGATATATGTCAACAAGTTACTAAAAAAGTAGAGTAATAATCGGAAAGATCCCAACTAAAGTATGTGAATAAGTTACCAAAAACTTACAAGTTCAAAAAAACATTCAAACATCCAAATAAACATCCTAATTGATTCAATTACCCCTCCAAAATATATTTCACTGGAGCCTCTCTATCGCCTTCTTCCAATTGCCAGCAGTCTTGCACGTTTACGGAATCGCTTCTTATCTTGCTTTAAGCTTTAAACTTCACCTGAAGAGGCGGAGGAAGCCGGCGACGGAGGTGAAGGAAGCCGGCGACGGAGGTGGGGGAAGATGGCGGTGATGAAAGTTGATGGCTGTTGGAGTCGATGGCTGCTGGATTCAATGGATGAATATATGGAATGAGATAGATTAGGGTTAAAATGTGTGTTTGAGGATAGTAAAGTAATATGTCACATTCTCTCACTCATGGGATTTTAAAATTGCTCCCTCAAGTGATGGAATTGACATTCTCTTGTTTGATGGAATTTTTTATCATGTTAAATTCTAATTCATTCAAACCAAACATATGAATGTATGGGAATTAGATTTCAACGAGTTTTGTTAAGCCCGCGCTTCGCTACGGGGTTATGTAATTAACATATGGTTCCTACAAATTTCAAGTGATATGTCGATTATTCATACTATAAAATTCAAAAACGAATATGATGTTAAATAATTGAGTGTCCTTCTAACAATGCATAATTACTAAATAATGAGTCAAAATATGAAAATGTGTATATGCTTATTTTTAACAAATAAAATAAAACTATCACATAGATGATTAGTCACATAATTAATATAAAATTTTATTGATCAATAACTTAGATAAGATTAATGAAGAATTAAAATCAAAGAAAATTAAAATCTTAAGCACGCATATTCCTCGAGCACATGAATATGATATTATGGAAAAGAAAGTACTTAAAATTTTAATAAGATTCAGATGGGTTGGAAGAATGGAACAAATGATGGCATACAAATTAAAAGCACAAAACAGCTACAATTAAAAGGCAGAGTTTCAGAGCATCACTTTTAAGTTTTAACCACCAAGGCAATTTACACATTTGATCATTTTTCACATAATAAATATATATTATTAACTTGACTTTCTTCCCTTAATGAACAGTAACTTCACAATGACAAATGTGTATATAGAGAATTTCTTGGAATTCCTAAGAATCCTATCAATCAAACAACACCTCATACTCTAAGAATATGAGATAAGAACCATTAATTAAATAAAATTTATTTTATATAAATTGTTAACTACAATTTTCAATATAAATAGTATTTATAAGTGGAAAATTCACAAAACACAACAAAATTAACAACCCTGGTAATAATTACATTTATAAGTGGAAATTTTGATTCATATGTTAAGATTTGTCCTATAACACATTCTTAGAAGAAAACCTTAAAAATATACATGAAATCACTTCTTTTACATGAACTATAAGTAATCATTAAAAATATTACTAAATAAACATTTTTTTTTTTTAAAATGGTATCCACATTTATAAGAGGCTATTCTGGTAGCTGAATTTTACTCGTGTTGTACATGACATAACAATTAGCGTTGCGATTTCCGAATTATAACCTAACTATCTAGTAAATGTTTACTAATAAAAAAATCGAACTCGTGAACTATAGAAGATTATTTCGTACGTCATTCTAGACTATTATTACATATGAACATTACTTAGTAGTCGATAACGAATATCTCCTACTTCTTCAGTTCTTTGCATCGACACTCGTCATCAAACCATTGGAAAATACTTATCATGATTTACATTGAAAATTACAACAAGACAGGGCACGCAAGTGACGAAGTGTCCGTATTCACAATTTGTATCCATACGACTATACGAGTTTAACTTTACTAATTTTGTTGCAGTTTTTCAGTCATGTTGTTTATATTTATTTATTTTGAACTATGTGTTTTGTAGTTAAAATTACTGAATAAAAAATTATAATGACCCTAATTATACTCTGTAACTATGTATGGTTTGCCCGGTTTTATAAATTGATCCCTTGGCAACTTTTTTATGAGAGGTAAAAAATAGGTTTTACCTAAATAGAAGTGTTTAGAAGTTGGAACACACAAGAAAGTAGAAATAACCTCGTTAAAGATTAAAAAAAAATATAGCAAATTACAAGGGGAAAAAAAGTTCCTATGATAATTAATATTTTGTTCTTTAACTTTTAAAAAGTATAAAAATTATCTCTACTTGTAAAGCTTGTCACGTGAAAATCCCTACATTGCATGGTCGTTGAATTGGGATGTTAAACTTTTCTAAAATAACAATTTTGTGATTCGAAAGATTAGGGATGAAGTTCATAATTTTGTATAAACTACAAAGACCACTTTTTGATATTTTCTAAAATTAAATAAAACTTTTAAAATCCCTGAACTTTGTAAGTTATACAGATTATCCCTAAAGTTTGCATGTTGCTTTTATCATTAAATGAAGTACATCATTAAAATAATCACCTTTAATAAGATGCAGTAAATCACCTCAAATAATAAAATTTCTCAAGACTGTTGTATTCCTCATATATAGGGTTGAAGATGATGTTATTCGTTTATTCGTTATAATTAAAGGAGGTGAAGAGGAATAAAAATTTCATTTCAAATCAGTGTTGGTTTTCATTTTGGGAAGTTATAGGCTTTCAAAGATAACCGAACAAATAAACTGACGAGCCCAGATGGTTTGACGATGAGAATGACGACGTTGTTGGTACGAGTCGAATACCTATTTATAGAGTGTTGGAATGAAGCAAAATCCATACAATCATTACAAAGTGAGTCACCAGAATTTTGCCCTACCCATATTTCCTGGTGTATAGAAAGCGAACTTACCAATTTACTATATATAATGCACTAGCTTCAAAGCCCGCCCGAATGGGCGGGCATGCTTCAAGAGATATGTAGGAAAATAACCAAATATTGATAATGTTTAAATAACATAGTAATACATAATTATAATAATGAGGAAACAATTTTTGATACATCAATAAATATTATATGAAATTTATAGACGAAATAAAACTTCTTTGTAAACGACATTTGTTGTTGAGTTAGCGTAATTGTCATCTTTGTCACAACAAATAACATTCAATCTTTTCTTACTCTTAACTCTTTAGACAGCGACATACATTTGACCATGTGAGAATACTGCAAACCAACTTGTGACAACGTCTGATAATTGCTTTTATTAATAGTCATAGCAAAACAAACTTGAACAGGAAATTGTCTCCGGTTCAATTTGCACACCATTATATTGTCTCTGGTTCAGTTGTCTATGGTTCAACCGTGTATGTGAAATTCCCAACAGCCATAATTATCAAAAAATCTTCATGTAACCACCTGCTAACCAATAAAAACATTTTTTTTAGCATATACACATCATATAACCGCTTTTTTTCTTTGAAAAAAATCTTGCATGCCACTCAGAAATCAAACCAACCACTGCAGTCTTCAGCAATACTTCAGCATCAAAAGCCTAAAAACACGAAACAAAATTAGGCTAAAAAATATAATTATTCTATAAAAACATTTTTTTTATATTACCTGCAAGACAAAGAGTATGGGGTATAACAATCATATTTGCCCTTCTACTCCAGCAATTTCTCCCCACACAACATCCATTCTTCTAGCATACAATCGAAATAATTTCATGAATATAAAACATGTTATATAATTTTAATTCATTTAAAAAATAATTAGTAAACATAATTCAAAATAAAACTTCTTTTTATACGACATTTATCGTTGAGTTTGTTTAGTTACCAAAGTCCTATTCCACCATAGGTCCCATCACATCTTATCACATCCATCGACTATCCTGTTTTCCCCTAAAATCATACAAAAAATATATATCAACTCAAATTCTACATCATGAATCACAATGGATTGATAGTAGGTTGTAACCCATATACCCAAAGTGCATAAAAGTCAACCTTTTGACTTGTGTAGTCAATGGATGAGAAAGTGAAAGATGATGGTGTACCTGGAATGACAACATGTGTTAGACCATCAGCATGAATTGCTTATATGTTCCCCCTCCTAATCTCTCTTTCCCCCTTCCATAAGAAGGTAATGGTTTAATAATAGACCATTATTCCATATTCTAAAATTCTAAAAAATATTAAAAATTCTAAATAAATTCAAAAATTTAATAAATAAGAAAACGTCATTTTAAAGTAAATCTTGTTGGTTGAAAGTAAAGAGAAAATAGGTAATTAAAGCTTGCATTTTAAAGTAAATCTTATCTCCCTCCTATCATCCAACCATATTTTTTGCTGCAGAAAGTCCCCAATAATCCAAGCTTGCATATTATGAAGCTTAAACTAAGTATTTTATTTTATCAAGAACTTTGACTAAAAGTAAACATAGCAATTAAAGTATGAAATGCTTCCCTCAAATTAACCAACATTATTGCTCAAATTAACTACTATTATCAGTCATTAACATTTGCTAAATTTCCCTTTTAAATATCAATCAGATGATGAGTTCCATATTGATGATGATTCTACGGTCAATTAGATTTAACTTTTTGTAATTGGCAAAAAAATTAACTTCAACGGTAGCAAAGTTCCATAAAATTCACTAAAACATAAATTATAATTACGATAATAGTCTAATTAATTTTCAAATTTTAATATTCAAAATGAGGAGGTTTTATGGATTAATAGTATACTTTGCTGGAGGTGGCAATTTCACTAAAACTTTTACATTGTTTTATCAATAATATTAAAATTAAATTATTATTGTTACTAAATAGTTTTTGTTACTACATTTATCAAACTAACTTATCACATTTAGCAAACTAACTACTTATAATAAGATTTAAATTATAAGATTTAAAACTGTACAAAGAGAGTGTTTCGGGTCAATCTAACCATCAACCAACCTGCCAATTTTATAACCTCTAGAAATATGTTTCTCATACCTTTTAGTAGAGATGCACACAAACCGGTTGTTGACCAAACCGGTTTCGGGTTTGACCAAAACCGGTTTTGGTCAACGCCGGTCAAAACCGGTTTTGACCAAACCGGTTTCGGTTACTAACCGGTTTCTCGACTCAAAAACTCTAACCGGTGTAATGGGTATTGTAACCGGTTTCAAACCGGTTAACCGGCCAAAACCGGTGTGTTGACCAAATTCGCGGTCGGTTTTAGTCAAAACCAGTTTCAAAAACCGGTTACTAACCGGTTTTTACCTTCAAACCCCAAACCGGTTCCAAACCGATCGGGTATTCCAAAACCGAACCGGTTTTGGTCAAAACCGGGTTTGACCGGTTCGGTTTCGGTTTCCGGTTTCGGTTTCGGTTATTTTGTGCACGGCTACCTTTTAGTAGTGTGTATATGATCTTCATCACTCAAACTGTCATCAGACTTCTGCAATGACTGTTGTATAAGGTGATATTTTGTCATCAAACTTCTGCAAAAGGTTTATACATAGTATGGCATGTTATGTTTTTATACATATTTATAAAAGTCCTTTATACAAAATGCATATATAGCTGCAGTTGGACGACCTCTAGCTGGAAAGTTAATTCTCACAAACCTACATTATCATTTCAAAATTAAAAAAAAATAAAATGATACATTGGGAAATTAAAAAATAGTTCATAAATTCTTACTTGAAGCTTTTGCTTGTAGCATCATCCAATTTGAATTCCCTAACTACACCATCATCACAAGCTGCATATATGCACAAACAACATCAGTTAAATAGTACAAAAACATGAATATAATTCTTGGAGCTACATTACTAATGTGCAGTTATGTTGTGAAGAAATTTACCAGTTGCCAAACTATGTCCTCTGATGAGAAGCATAAGCCATTGACAGGATCACCATAACCTGTTCAAAAGATTTATTTAAAAGATTGGAGGCAACATTGGAGGTTAGATTGTTCATCAGCAGTTATACTTCACAAAGTTTCTCAATTAGGGCTTACCATTTGAAATTGATGCAATTCTCTTATCTCTTCAATTGCGTATGAAGATGAGAATGACACAGGTTTCATGCTAGGGATTGCTTTGCGAGAGAAGGGGAATTCACCGAATCGTTTAGCGACTGTGTGTAGCGGCGAGTGTAATTAGACTTGGAAATGGCCGAATGAACCCTAACCTGTGATGACCCGTAATGATTTGTGAGACTAACGTAAGAGAGAAGGGGAATCCACCTGGCATCAAGGGGGGCAATTACAGGTGGTATTAGGAGCCAATGAAAAGGCTTTAAAGTGATGAGTTGTCATATAAATCTCAAAATTAGGCCTCATATATAGAGGAAGATTTGAATCATTCTTAAATTAACAAGATGTAATTTTCAGCCAACACATTTGCTATTTCAGAACAGATTTGTATTTATAAAAAAATATCATGCAAGACTTGAATATTTGACCTTCATGTTATATTACCAAGACACTCTAATCAACTGACAGATGTTAGTTACTTACCCTATTTTTATTAATCCCTAAACACGTATCTATTTATTGACAACAACCCACCATCACTACTCACCACAACAACCCATCACCACAAACACTACCACCACCACCCCGACACCATCACCATGCACAACCTCCCACAAGTCCACCACCATCACTACTATCACCATCATTATCACTATCATCACCGCAAAATATAATTAAAGGATAATCGTCATCTCATTGCGCGGTTAAATTAGTTTTATTTTAATTTTTTATGTAAAGTTTAATCATATATTACGTGACGTTTGTATTTGTTCAGGTTCTACTCACAGCAGTGGAGAATGTGGGCAGCTTGCTACGTACAACATATGTGGCGTACATACTGTAAACGGACACAGGAAAAAATAATGTTGCCGCCTAAGCCACCTCAGCCAGATTTTAGATGATAGGTTTATTAAAATTTTGTTATCGGTCTATATGACACATATTAGAGCAATATGTACGTGCATGACATTTTGATCGTATTATCGTTAGCCATTTAACCCTAAGTTTTGCTAAAAGTAGTATGTGTTTTATGACATTTAGCTTTAAATCTATAAAATCCTACTCTAGTGTAATAACCTCATGACCAAATTTTCTATCACCGTTAAATTTATAAATGATACAAGTTTAAAGGTAGTAATCAACCAAGTAAGTTATTTAAGAAAAGACGATCAAATTAAATGATGATAAATCAATTATTTTTATCAAGTTCAAGGTATTATGATCAAACTCTATATTGAGATTGGAGGTATAGCATTCATTAGACCGCTCCCAATGGTAAAACAAACTGATACCGTCAGTTGTTGTCAAATCAGCGCCACATCAGCTCACTCTCCAACCGATACTAAACTGACGTACTCATGCCAACAATACCACTTCCCTTTAATTTTTTGGGACCCACCATTACAAAACACACACACACACACACACAAAATACCCCTTTGGACCCACCCACCAAACTAACGCATTCCTCCATCCCCGTTTCCAAAGCGGCGTGTGCAAACTGGCGGGACCACTGACGTACCCGTGCCAATGGTGTCCTCAAACTCACGGTAAACTAACACAATGGTTGGCACCCGTCTTATATAGGGCAAAGTACAACAAAATCTTCGTAATTAAAGGAGATGATAAGAAAACGAAATAAATATAGTATTACAATATTGATAAAGATATACACTATAATTAAATCCTAATATCCCCTTAACCTATCATCACTTAAAAAATTATTAAAATATTACTATGTTGCCTTCCCTCATCTGCACGACGCATTCAAAAAGCTCCCCGACGGTTAGAAATTTGGTAAATACCTTAAACCCTATTTTGCAGAGGAGTGCCTAAACCCTATTCTCCGCTGCTAAATAAACTCTCCGGCAACACTTCTAAGAAATTAGGGCTCCATAATCTGATGACAACAGCTCACTCACAGCTACTGTCCGCCAAAAGCTTAATTGAAGATGAAGCTGAGCTTAGCGATCGGGCTAGTGAATTGAAATCCGATTCGTTTCAGAAATCTCAATTGCAAAGTGAAAGCGTTGACGGTGATAATGACTTGAGAGTTGGCAAGGGTTCGCCTGTGAAGAGGAAACGAGACAGTGATTCCGATGGTTATAATGGCGGATCTAGGGTTTCATTTGATCGTGATTCAGCTGTGAATCCACCTAGAGTTTCACCTGATGGAAGTGAATCATATCTAAGTGAAACAAGGTACATTAATTGAAAGTTCTATGATACTGAGTTTTTTTTATTAGATTTTTTAATCCTGAATAAACGCATTTGAATTTTCCTCAGGTTTGATCAATGTGCAGTTTCACCATTGTCTCTAAAAGCAATTGAGGATGCTGGTTATGAGAAGATGACTGTTGTACAGGAGGCAACACTTCCTCTCATTCTTCAAGGTTCGTATAACAAACTGAGTTCAAAATTCAAATCATAAATTGGAAATGGATCAACTTTTGATTCTGATTCTGATTTTGATATATGAATATATGATCATGTTTGTTCTAATTATTCAGGGAAGGACGTGTTGGCTAAAGCTAAAACAGGCACTGGAAAAACCGTTGCATTTCTGGTAACACACTTGAAAATTTGTTTTCTAACTAAAATCAGACATCTTTAGAAAGATCATTCTATTTACTAATATATTTTCAAATTTCAGCTTCCATCAATTGAACTAGTTGTGAACTCGCCATCTGTCTGGCGTCATCACATGCACCCCCCAATTCCAGTCCTTGTAATTTGCCCTACAAGAGAGCTAGCAAGTCAAGCTGCAACTGAAGCTAACAAGTTGGTCAAATACCATCACTCAATTGGTGTTCAAGTTGTCTTTGGTGGTACAAGTCTTGTTCTAGAAAAGGAGCGATTGCAAGAAAGCCCGTGCGAGGTCAGCAATGGTTCTGATTTCTGAAATAATAGTTATGTAATTGTCCATATCAAGATTTATATTTAGAAAAAAAAAAAACAGATCCTTGTAGCGACACCTGGCAGGCTGAAAGATCATATTAAGAATACAGATGGATTTGCAAATAGATTAATGGGAGTTAAGGTTTTGGTTCTTGACGAAGCTGATCGTTTATTAGATATGGGATTTCGTCACGATGTCGAAGACATCATAGCAACTGTCCCGAAACAGAGACAAACACTTTTATTTTCAGCCACTGTCCCACCTGAGGTTCTTTTTTAGAAGTTTATTTTCTCGTATTTTTTAGGCCAAAATACATTTTAGTACCTTGAACTTGGTTAACTAGGTCTTCTACTATCCTGAACTATTAAAGATGCAACATGATACCCTGAGCTTGGCAAAATTGTCGATTTAGTACACTGCCTCATTAATATGATCACATTTTCTAAATTGACTTTCTTTCGTTGGAGCTTTCGACTGACTAAAAAATATGCGTTTGTATTATAAGCAAATCACGTGAGAAAAGAAGACCAAATTAGCGAGTCACGATACTAAATCGACCAGGTTGTCAAATTCAGGGTGCCATGTTGCACCTTTAATAGTTCAGGTAGTAGAAGACCTAGTTAGCCAAGTTCAGGTACTAAAATGCATTTTGGCCTAATCTTTATTTCAAATTTTCATTTTTTAATAAGTATTTTTATATGTATAGGTTCGTCAAATTTGCCATATTGCTTTAAGAGTAGATCATGAATATATCAACACTGTGCCTAAAGGTAGTGAAGAGACACACACAAAGGTATATTATATTATTTATGATCTTATGTATTTTTATAAAATTATAATAAAATGTCATTTATAATGTGGTTTTGTTGATTTAGGTCCAACAAATGCATTTAATTGCTCCTCTGGGTAAACAATTTTCAATATTATATGCTCTCCTAAGAGATCACATTGTAGATGATTCCGACTATAAGGTTTAATTTCTTCAAATTTAAAAACTCTCAATCATGATTTTTGACTTTTTTTTTTAAGAGTAAATTACAAAAATTTTCCTTGTGGTTTTTCGAATTCTGCCATTTTGTCCCAGTATTTTTTTTTTTCCGTTTTTTGTCCCTATATTTTTCGTTTTTTTCCGCCTAACTCCATGTAAATTGGGCTGTTAAGTTACCTCACATGCCAAGCATGTGATGGCATTTTAGTCATTTTCGTGGAATTTTGAAGATGGCAGATTTTGAAGAATTAAAATTGTGGGTATTAGGGTTTAATCATGGAAGAAGAAAAGAAATAGTAAAAAGACCAAAATGCCCACGGAATTACGGAGGGACAAAAATAGAGGAAATCGGAAAATACAAAAAAAAAAAGTTTAGGGACAAAATCGTAGAATTTGGAAGATCATAGGGACTATTTCTGTAATTTACTCTTTTCTTAAACATGTTTAAATTACAGGTTCTTGTGTTTTGCACAACTGCAATGTACACAAAACTTGTTGCTGAACTACTCGGTGAACTCAAATTAAATGTTAGAGAAATTCATTCCAGAAAGACACAGAGTCACCGAACTAGGGTTTCAGATGAGTTTAGAAAATCAAAAGGTCTAATTTTAGTAACTTCTGATGTGTCAGCACGTGGAGTCGATTATCCAGATGTAACACTCGTTATTCAGGTACCACCTTTTCCCTCTCGACCCGTATAAAAATAAACAACTTCTTTTTGACCCGACCCGTTTGATTAGGTTGGGCTTCCGGCGGGTAAAGCCCAATATATTCATCGACTTGGAAGAACGGGCCGAACAGGTAAAGAAGGCCAAGGGATACTGTTGCTAGCACCTTGGGAAGAATTCTTTTTGTTAAGACTTAAAAAATTACCAATCTCAAAAGGCGAATCACCTTTGGTGGGCCCCGACACAGAAAAAGAGGTTAGTTATTTGACTTTGACTTTGACTTTGGGAGTCAAAAGTTGAGTTTGACTTTGATTTTGAGCAGGTGGAGAAAGCGTTGTGTAATGTGGAGATGAAAAACAAAGAATCTGCATATGAAGCATGGCTTGGGTATTATAGCTATGATAAAACTACTGGTAGAAATAAAAAACAGGTTGTTAAGCATGCAAATGAGTTTAGTAAAAGTATGGGGCTTCATAATCCACCTGCAATTTCTGAACATGTTATTGGTAAAATGGGCCTAAAGGGTGTACCGGGTTTGCAGGCTAAACGAGATTCAACAATTGGTTAGCCCGAAAACAGTTGGGTCAAAAAAAAGTTTGAAATTTTGTTGGAACTAAATATCTTGTTAATTGAGTTAATTATAATGGAATTTTGTGCGTCTTTATCCAACAAGCAATGTGCAAGAAGTTTGAATTTCATAAAGTAATAGTCTAATTGTATTTTTATTTTTTTTATTTAAATTAATTCGGATTACAAGATTTATTAGTGTTGTTTATTTTTCGTTTTTATATTTATAATATTTACTTTTTGACAAATAATAATAAAATCTTCTCAAGTACCTTTATGTTCTCTATGAGGTTCAGATTAAGAGGGAGAATATCGTAAATCTCAAAGTGGTTAGCTTAATGGTAATATGATGCATATATTACCATTGGCCAAATTACTTAAAACAATATTTTAATTTGAGACATGATTTAATTATTGGTCAAAGTTAGTTACTAAAGATAATGTATAAGGATTAATTAAAGGAAATCCAAAACCAAAACTAAAATTTATAAATAAAACTGGGAAACTAGAGATTATTTATAACTTATAAGTAATAAGCAACATATGTTGTATAATTATAACTTATAACATGAGGGTGGATGATGTCACAAAATAAGAGTACAAATATCATCGACACCTAAAAGTCGACGACAACAAATACAAAAACAAGCAAAAATGGAAAAAACCTTTCCTAAGCACCCCTAAAACTCACCAACTGTTGATGTACTAAAACATTAGCTTTGACAGTTTGACCTTTGACCATTGACCATGGGGTCAAACCCTCCTGTTATCATCACAAAACAACTTTCATAAGCTAATAGAAAAGTTCCAAATTTTTTAATAACAATAACAATAAGATAATTTACCTTTGATGACGTGGCGATGACGGTTGATCTGGTGAAGACCATTGTACAGAGGCTGCACTATATAACCTATGGTCCTCAAATGTACCCCTTGCCCGACTTCCATCATTCATCTGGGCCTGCTCGTTAAAGCCCACCGGGCCCAACGACCCGAACTCAAGTGATTCAGTATGTGAACCAAAACCAGTGTTATGCTCATATGGGTACACCATCACCATTGGAGGAACCGTTGACCCGTTTGATGTCGGTCCACCCGCGTTTGAATACATGCCATAACCCACATTGGGTTGACCGGTCTGCCCGTTTTGTGATTGGTATGTAGAGAATGAATCATGTCTGTATGAATTCACGGGCCGGTCTGCCCGATCCAACCGGGAGCTTGATTTATCCATTTGGTTGCGATTGTGGTTACGGTTCGACCCACGGGGCTTCGAATTAGCATTCCAGTTATTTTCTCTGTCAATATGATTCTCACTTCTGTCATGATTGTATCCGCCCCTTCGTGCGCCCGATGTATGTCGGTCCCTAACCGCAACCTTCTGAAAGACATGACGTTATTATTATTATTATAAAAATATTTAATAAAATATATAAATTTACTTACGGGATTTGGTAGATAAGTGCCAGTACCGCTACGATATCTCGGGATTTCTACCACGTAACGTTGGTAAACATTCGGGGGTCTATTGGAAACAGACTGAACGGGTGCAGAAACGGGCATGAGTCGGGGCCCGTAATTCATGAGTTGACTCACTACATTCATGTTTGGTACGGGTCTTCCCGGGCCATCCCATGGAACCCGACCCTGTAAATAAATTGGCGGGACCATAAGTGGTGACGGGTAACCAGTGGGCCCATGCTGACGTGGACTTTGACAAAACCGCCCAAATTGCAGATTCTGCCAGTGGCTAGCAAAGTCACTGTTAAGGATATCGGGCTTGTGTTCATCAGGCGTGCCACCTGGAGCAGGCCCTCTAAACGAATCAGGACCCAGACCCGGACCCGGGCCCAGATCACCATTTTCTATACTATCTTCACCAAAATGGCTAGTTGATGGGTCAGATGGTGCGGGCTGGGATGGAACGTTGTAGAACGGGAGCATTGTGAAAAATGGAACGGGCGGGCCAGTCGGGTAAAATGTTAAAGGCATGGCTCCTGAATTATCCATCATTCTTTGTCTAGAATTTGAACCCAAAATCATTGGACCCATAGGAACCACTGAATCAGACCCGGACCCACTTGTCTGAGCTAGTTCATAACCGGGCA
Organism: Calendula officinalis; assembly: GCA_963853835.1. NCBI lineage: Eukaryota > Viridiplantae > Streptophyta > Magnoliopsida > Asterales > Asteraceae > Calendula > Calendula officinalis. Next base: position 2,652,488 of record OY970830.1, on the reverse strand, counting down.
TGTTCAATCTTTGACCATGGTTCAAGGCCCGGTCCGTTGTGTCAGAGTCCAGATCATCATCCTCAGACATGGTCTTACCTTTGACATACCCGGTTGATGACTCAGCAGAAACAACCGATTTTTTCCCTCGTTTTTCCTTTGTTGACTTGTTGACCGTCGATGTTTCGTCCCATGAACTCTCTGATGAAGTCTTACCTTTACTATGAGCAGCAGATGAGAATCTTGAGCTTGTACTTCTTTCATCAGAAACGGGCTCACTGTCATCTCGCAACGGGCCACGTTTCTCTTTGTTATATTTATGTTGACTTCTGACTAGACCACCCGACCCACCTACACGACGAGGTGGTGGGACATAATTTAACCCGCCCGAAGAAACCGACCGTTTATCATCCGTTACAACAATTTCAGAACTCAACCTTTCGGGCTCAAACCCACCCACATCGGGTTCCCTCCCCAGATCATGGTCAGCATCCGGGTCAACTGAACCTGATTCTTCAGCATTTGAAGTCAACCCGAGCCCGGAAAAGAAATGTGGGACAAACCCGTGCGGGAACTGCATACCCGAGAACGCAGGATCAATCATCGGGATATTGGCGGGAATCATACCCGGAAAATTCCTTTGTGCATAACCCATACCCGCCAAAAAAGATGGTGATAATGGAAATGGTAAATGACCCGCGGGCATATGAACCGGCCCGTTGAACCCATGAAGGCCAGAAGATGCCATCATGTTCACAAGATCTTGTTCTTCTTGATGCATTCCTTCATGTTGATATGGGCCCGACCCGTTATTTGAATCAACAGAACCATCAAACCCGGGTGACTCGGGTTCAATGTTCTTTCTTCTGTTTGTGGTTTGGTTTTTTCCACTTTCGGGTTGTCGGGCTACCCTACCTTGAGAAGGACCATTATTGTAACTATCAGTTAGTTCAGGGCTGGACTGTGTTCTAGCAAAGGGAGACTTTTGAATGTCATTGACCAGTTGACCCGATATTAGATTCTTCTGTCCTCTGTTTAAATTTCCATGAACCTTTTGGTTCTGATTTCCACCAGTCCTCACACTGCTTTCTAACTGATTATTATTATTATTAATATTATTATTATTTTCACGACCAGTGAATTCCTTAAACTTTTTGCCAGTTGAGTTAATATTTGGAATATTATCAGTAACGGGCTGATTATCAGTAGCAGGTGCATCAGGTCGAATGCCACTACCATGTCGGTCCCACGTGTTGGTAAAAAACTGATTTACTTCAGAAACTAAACTTTCCTGGGGGCAATTTAGTAATCTTGCCAACCTTTTCGCCCCAAACGCAAATGCACTGCGTATTCTGAAAAAGTTACCTAAAAAAGGAGATATATTTATAAATCTATATTTTTTTTTATCAAAATTTCAGCCCGGTCTAACTACAAAAAGGGCAAAATTGGGAAATCTTGCACATATATCAAAGTTATATATAGCATGAAAAGGAAAAAAAGAATACCTTTACTGACACTGCGTCCAAGATTATTGGTGACACGTAAGGGATCAATAACATTAAAATGTTTTGAAAGAAAAACTTGGGCTTGGTTATCCTGACCACCAGGAAAAACAGCATAAACGGAGCTACAAGCATCAAGAAATACTTTATTAAGAAGCAATTGTCCACTGTCCTTACGAGGAGCCTCCGCTACAATTATTCAAAAAAATAATAAAAAAATTATTATTTTCAGCAAAACTATAAAAAATAATCTTACAACAAAAACACTATTACCAGTCACATCGGGAAGTGAGCTTATTGGCACAGGACCCCATAAGCTGACACAAAAATTTTCCCAATCGAAATTACTAAAAAACTCCAGAAAACGGTAAAGAACCTGCAAATGCAGCCAGATTATTTAAATGTAAACAAGTATTTATCAGATTAAATTACTGAAATTGTCTCTGTGCCTTTTATTTTCGTGATTTTTGTCCCTATGGTCTTCAAATTTCATTTTTTTAGGTCCATTTTTGACCTAAAATGACCAAAATACCCTTAATTTTTGACCTATCTATTTAAAATAAGGGTTTTATGGTCATTTTAGGTCAAAATGGACGAAAAAAAATGAAATTTGAAGACTATATGGACAAAAATCACGAATTTAAAAAGTGCAGGGACAAAATCGTAGAATTCAAAAAACCACAGGGACAATTTCTGTAATTTACGCTATTCATACATAATAAAGTATTTAAAAGATGAGACAACCTCAAGGGGACCTGCAAAAGAATTGTTGAAAACATGGAATATGTAGAGAACCAAAGTCTCAAGGGCATAAGTTGATATTAAACCGTGATGGGCACCAAGTATTCGGCTTTCATAGTAACACCATGCTTTGATCAGTATAATGCTACGTTTAAATAAATGGTTCTGGTTTATCAAATTATCAACCTGAAAATTGTATAATATAGTTATCATAATATATCGTTTTAATATTTGTAAAAAAAATATATATATTTATGATTTGTCTAACCTCCTCAAGAAAGCAAAGGGTGCACAATCCTCCAAGCTGATTAAAGGATATATCTACCACAATGTTCTCAACAAGACACTTAATAATCTTAACCTACAATTTAAACCTCAAATCATCAACAACAATAACAATAATTATAATTATATCTACTTATAGAAATCAAATGTAAAATGCCAAAATGCATTTTAGTACCCTTAATTTGGTTGACTAGGTCTTTTACTACCCTAAATTATTAAAGGTGCATCATGGTACCCTGAACTTGACAAAATAATCGATTTAGTACCTTGAATAATTTATTTGATCGTGTTTTCTTACTTGACTTACTTCTTTTGGAGCTTTTGACGGATTAAAAAATATACATTCATCTCAATATATTGATATTAGAAGCAAATCGCGTGAGAAAACAAGATCAAATTAGCAAATTCAGGGTATTAGTAAATGACCTAGTCAACCAAATTCAGGGTACTACGATGCATTTTGGCCAATGTAAAAAGTAATATTATAACATACTTCTGCTTGAATGTATTGAACTTCTTTCACACGAAACTCTGCATTTTCATTTTTCTCTTCAGTTTCCAACATATCCCGAACCTCACTGGCCCACGAATCTTTCAAATTTGCATCATTACTAAATGCTGTTAGGTCAATATCTCCATCTGGTAGATATGTTTTAAGCGGTACAGACCCGAAAGTAAATACCTGCAATACAAAAACAAACAAAATAACTAAAAAAGGTAACACCTTTTTGGCACACAGATTGACAAATATTGGCAAACAATCACCTGACATGGAAAGCATTTCATAATAAGTCTTTGAACATAATCAGCAACTGCATTTCTGCGTTCTTCAGACGGTTGATTAGGCTGAATGCAAGCAATAAGTTCAGCAGTTCTTTCTTCAGCTTTTAACCATCTAACTGAATCTAGGGTTTCCAACAGTGGACCTGCATTGGGCAATAGTCCATTTGGCAATAGGCCAGTTGACCATTCATCATGGTCGCCCATGCAAGATAACTGTATATGCTACTCCACTACAGTAGCTACTCAACACAATAAGCAAATCAATTTTCCCCTAAATTCACAGATGAATCGATCCCTTAATACTTAGAGTTCAAACTTCTTATTGTTCCGCAGATCAAACAACGTATGAATGCATATACAAATACAGCGAAAGGTGCAAATTAGGGCCAGAAACTGTCGAACGCAATAACAATTACAAACCCTAAGAACGGAAACTACTCGGGAACTTGAAGAGATCGGTAATTTGAGTGTTAACAAAACCCTAACAATGAAAGGGGTTATATTAGATAGCAATCAATCTGAATCAAACAAAATAATTGGATAAAATTCACGGATGTCGCTCGGAATTATGAGTAAGGATCACGGAACTTGAACAGATAGAGTGTATGTGTTTGGTGGGAGCGCCAATTTGGGGGTTTTTTCTATGTTTTTGGTAAATCGGATATATAGAGAGAGTGGGAGAGATTAACGTTGCGATTTTCTGGGTTTTTTAATCTGCAAAATTAAAGAAAAGGGGTTTAAACTGCGATTGGAAAAAGGAAAATGGTAAATTTTGACAAGTGATAGAGATATCAGATATTGATGATCGGAATCTTGAAGAAAATGGAAATTTTTTTAAATAAAAAAATATACTAAATTATAGTAATAAAAGATTATTACAATCAGAGATGAGGAAAAATGGTAATTTAATTATTATTTTAATAGAATTAGGGCTAAAAAATCATGGCAATTAATCGCGTGGGGTTCACTACGATAGAACCCTAATTTATGTATCCTATTGGGCCTACAATGCAAAGCCCGTCCTATTAAGTGAATGTTGGTTCTAAAATACATATTGTTGGTAGGTGGACATGCACATGCCATAACTAGAAATTTTAACATTTTCTATACTATCTTTAGGGATGTACATTTTATCTGAAACCGAACATTAATTAGAATAAGTTGGATTTGATTTTTGATTTTCGAGTTGGTTCTTCTTTCCCATATTTTGTCTTTTTTGATTCTCCATTTATTGTTTTCTCGGTTCCACTTTTTCCATTTCTAAAACTTGAATTTATCATTTCGAATTTAACTCAAGATATAGTTTATGTTGATTTAGTTTTCGATTCTAATTCAGAAATAACTCAGCCGGAACGATCTGAAAAGGAACCATTATTTCGGTCTGGTTCTAGTTTTTGTATTTTTTGGTTATAGAGTTTTTCGGTTCCAGTCTAATCTCGAAACCGAACACATATCTACTACTCTCTAGCTTCATGATTTCATGCGGTGAATAATTGCATAATTTAGGTGAGTTATTTTCATTCCATATTCATATCATCGATGCTATTTTGTGAAAGATATGTATTAAAAAAAAACTTATGTTTACATAATAAATAATTGTATTTAAACAAGTTTATCCAAGTGTTTTGCTACAATATTACTCTCATCACTACTTATAAACCTAGTTTCACATTCCTTGTCATTTATTAATTATTCATATCATTGTTTTCAATCATCGTTTCATTTGAAGATGGTGATGAATTTTCAGTCACCTAAAAGTATGCTGAAGGCGTGTGCTATGCAGATGTCTAAACTGAGATGCAACAAACATAAGATCATCTGCCATTAGAGCAAAAGCTTGAACATCTGTAACTGTTTTCACAGTCCTTAGGAAGTCTTGAAGTTGCAGGATCCAAAGAGAAGCTCTTCTCCACATAAGTCGCCAACTTGGAGAAGTGTAAAAGTCAACTCTTCCATCATCGGTTGTTTGACTTAGTACCTTGCCACGTGTGATGAAGAGAAGTTCATGTACTGGGTCCCCTTCTCGAACTATTTCTTGTATACAAAACTGGTCGCACATAGCATCCACCAAATGTTCATCACATTATTAATTTGAGTAATTTACACGGAAGCTCCATGTGGTATATCTCCCTTAAATTTTTTTAAATTATCAAAATACTCTTTTACGATTTTGTAATAAGTGAAGATGAAGGACTGTGAATGTAATAAGTGATAAACCACGGAGACTAACATGAAATTTTACTCTATTCATTGAATGTTTTTTATTGCAAAAGATTGAGCTTGTTCGTGATTACTAACCTTAGGCTCTGCAAGCCCCACCATGAACAATACAAAATTTTCTGGCTAAAGTCTCGTGTTTCTAACACACGAGTTTGAAGAGCATCAAGATATATACCAAAATCAAAGTTTGTTAAATCTTTAATTTCATTCCGTTCAAGAAGCGCACATGAAGTATTGAGGAATTTATAGTTTCCCACACCGCCTTCTCCACGATATAAATACTTAGAGTTACACTTATATTTTTCACAAGCAATATTCCAGCATCTGACTTCACTTTCTATTGCAAACCTGTTTTTTTTTTTAAATAAATAACTTTTATTAATGTAACAATATGCAGTTGTTTTATTAGTTCCGTTCATGTTTTAATACTTACATGGCTGGCTAGCACATAGAGAAAAAAGTTAAAAGCAGCTCCAGCCCATGCTTTTTCAGTTAGAAAACCAGAAACTTTGGTCACATTCTGATAGAATAAAGAGATCCGAATAACTCTGGGGGCATACTGAAAGAAGATAACAAACTTCAAAATATTTTTCGTCAGGAATGGGGATGGTCCGTCTAAGTTTGGAATGACTACCAAAATTGCAAACTGCACATTTGAATCATAAAGACGTTATGCACTAATAGATGTACGTTATGCATTAATGGATGTACCTGTGGCAGGGGAAGGGGCTGATAGGAACTTGCTTCCTATCTTGGAAATCATACAGATTACTCATTGTAATTGCCTTTCAATTCGAGAAGAAAGGATTTCTCCAAAAGTGTAAAACTTTTAATTCATGATTTTCATAGATGATGAGACATTCCAAAGGCAAGGGTTTAAATACACAAAAGGGCAGGCAAGGACTACTGCCTCCACTAACAGACAACTAGGACTAGAGTTAGTGCTCCCACCATAACTAACAAAAAGGAAAATAAACATAAAGACAAATAAAGACAAATAAGGATAACTAATTTAGGACTACTTAATTGATGGTATTTGTCACTCCCCCTTATTTTCCTTTGTTCCTCCTTTGCTAGACTAACCCCGGAATGGGCTTATCAATACCGGCGTCCCAAACTTTCACCTTGTCCTCAAGGTGAAATTCCGGAAATAGGCGGTTAAGGTTGGTATAATTTTCCCATGTTGCTTCACTTTCAGTAAGGTCATGCCATCCACTCAATACGTCAACGACTTCCATTTCGTCTAACCATCTCTTTCGTACCCCTTGAAGAGTGCCGGGTTGCATCTTTAGTTCCATCTCGTTAGTAAGCTGAGGTGGGAGTACAGTGGGTTGATTAGGTACGCCAGAAGTAGCTTTCACATCAATCGGTGCAAGCGGTACACCAATTGCTTCAAGATTCTCAATAAGCCGAAAGAATTGACCGTTGGCAAAGTCAAACCGTTGACCACGACAGTAGGTTTGACTTCTGTCTGCTGACGTGGCGTACACAACACACATCTCTCTTGGCCCGACTACCGCATGAAGAGGCCTGATACTTCCAAAAATATTAAAGATAAAAGTATGAAACTTAAACCTATTGCTAAAAGGTGATCTAGGGTTCATCCGAGTGACAAAAACATCGAGATCATAACGTTGTAAAACATAACGAAGTTGGTTATAAGTAACCACCATTGCTGCATCAACCATCATGTTAACATCAGATATTATGGTATTAGTAACATCGATGTCGGGCCCACAAAAGTAGCGGTTACAAAGTTGTGGGATGAACGGGAAAATGAGGTTTAAACGATTCTTTATTGTTGTTGCAAGATGATCTAAATCGATCTCGAGAATTGTTGTCCTCGTACATAATTGTACTGGTTGAACGTGTAATCGACCTGATGCAAGCATATCAAGCAATGTATCGATTTTTTCAGTTGACTTTTCGACTTGAACTTCTGGGACCTGATTTGCTTCATTGTTTTCCTCGGAGCATAAATCTAGATAAATTCGGTAATTTAAAGAATGCAGCCAAACAGTAACAATTCCTTCTTTATGCTCAGTTGATACAATGTGAGAATAAATATGTTTTAATTTGAATTCTTCGGCTCCTTTTTCATAATCTTTCAGTGATACATCTTCTTGAGTGTCTTTCCATTCCTGATTATATGACGAGAAAAAACATTCGTCTAAGTATGATCCGACCTCAGGAGTTGTAGGCACGTTGATTCTAACATCATGTTGTAGAGCTGTTTCCATCAACGATTCTGGAGCACAATTTCTCCTACCCGCAACAGCAACACCGATCATCTTCCGGATCTGATGACACATAAAACTTTGCCCAACAACTTCACCTTTCACAAATTCAATCCCGTCAACTGTAACAGTCGTATTAACATGAAAAGAAATGATATAATGATTAGCAGATGGATCAGCAGCCTTTGCTCTTATAGTGAATTTATGAAAATTGTGAGTTCCTTCATACTGTTTAAGAATTTTATTAAATCTCTCCTGTTTATCACTATAACAGAACCAATTCTCTTTTACAATGCTTCCGTTTTCATCATTTACAGCATCATAAGTGGAATTATTATCATCATCCTTGCTTAAAGAATATGGCATTTCCAGTGTTTTGCTTTTAACCATCAGGCCACCATCTAAAGATGTTAAATTTTCGTGTTTACCATCAGTTTCAGATAATGCAGGCAAGGTGTTCGATGAAATGCCTGACTGGGTTTCAACTTTCTGGCCTCTTTCAGAGCAATCTACTTGCTTAAGAAGCTCATTTTCAGACCCTAAACTAGTTAACACACTCTCTCTGTTACAGTGAGATGAAGGATCGGAGGGAGATGTACCGTACAACGTAGCGCCGGTTGTGGCAGCGGTGGTAGCCCCGAAGCCAAACGACGGTGGTGGAGCGGATTGAGCGGCGGAAGACGGTGTAGAAGATGAAGAAGATGACAATGAGAATCCAAATGAAGAAGTTGAAGCAGCAGATGATGAAGGAGCTCCAAATGTAGGGTTAGAGGTTGCAGGCGCGCCAATTAGTGAAAGGGGTGAGATAGGGTTTTAGGCGAATGAAAATGGAGATGGCGATGGTGATGAAGAATTCGTGGATTTCGAGTGAGCACTTAATTTCAGCAGCTTATTCATTGTTGATGAAAGCTCATCCATCTTATGCTTCATATAAATCAGATCTGTACCTCGATTCTGAAGCTGAGTGTTCATAGCTTGCAATTGGTCTTGCATAAGACCCAAATTTTCTTCCACATCCTCCATTCTTTTGCCAGCAGCCACGTTCAGATTTGTAGCTCCCATGATGTTTGTGCTCTGATACCATTTGATAGGAACTTGCTTCCTATCTTGGAAATCATACAGATTACTCATTGTAATTGCCTTTTAATTCGAGAAGAAAGGATTTCTCCAAAAGTGTAAAACTTTTAATTCATGATTTTCATAGATGATGAGACATTCCAAAGGCAAGGGTTTAAATACACAAAAGGGCAGGCAAGGACTACCTTGCCTACTGCCTCCACTAACAGACAACTAGGACTAGAGTTAGTGCTCCCACCATAACTAACAAAAAGGAAAATAAACATAAAGACAAATAAAGACAAATAAGGATAACTAATTTAGGACTACTTAATTGATGGTATTGGTCACTCCCCTTGTTTTCCTTTGTTCCTCCTTTGCTAGACTAACCCCGGAATGGGCTTATCAGGGGCTGCTAACACATCAATAATGAAGTGTGAAGTTATATAACGTCTTGCCACATAATACGGTTCATCTATGAATATTCTTTTCCCAAGTATATGATTATAACGAGGAACATATGCAGTCCGAAATTGGATTAAAATGTGAAAAATATATAACACGTCACTGAGCAAACATACAACGATCTCCAAATTGTGGTCAACGTCAAGGCACTTTTGGGTAGCGTCAACTATAGGAATATAGAAGAACAAAGGGTCGATTGATAGTGCTATCACAGAACACATTAAAAAGGTTTTGTTCCACTGCTGAATAAATCGTCCTTCTGGATCGAAAAACTCGCCTTTTCATTCCTATCATCACTTACAATTGAGCCTGCAAACATTACAATACAGGAAGCGTTGACTTGATTTTGAAATTGAGTTGTTAATTTAAAAGGAAAAACCAATTCGAAACCCTAGCTTTCAGCTTATCAAACAAGGCGCGAGTGCTTCAAATTAACAACCAAAAAGGAACACCAACACTGGAAGTAACGACAATCACTGGAAGAAATATCCGATTGCTAGCTAAAGGTAATATCAATTTCTGTGCAAAAAAAACACATTAAAATCCGAATTATAGTGTAAAAGGCTGAGTCAAGTATATAATCGATTGATTACAGCCATTTGTTCAATTTCTATTGGATGATCAGGATGAAGTTATCTCATATCTGATACTACGAAGGCCAAAGAAATTGTATTGATGCCCCTATTTGTGTTACTATATCAAAATAAGTGATAAAATCAAGGAATATATGTTGAAAATAGATTAAAATTATATTGCAGTGAGTAGCAACATAAAATAATAAATATTAATATATTTTTTTTTTCTTTTTTCCGGGAATGTTTTAAAGGGACACTAGGATATGTTAGGGGGGCAATGGGTTATAACTTAGACCACGCTTATCGTGAATTCAGTTTTAATCAAATTATCATTACGTCAATTGACATCACAGCTCACGCACACATGCCATAAATATATTTTCTCTTCAGTTTTTAGGCCTCTCGGCCTCATCAATATAAAATACACACAATACCCTATTAAAATACTCCTTGGGCCCACTTCAATCTTTTTCTTTTTGTCGGTTAAGCGCCAAATTAACTCCACATTCTCTTCAACCGACGGCACCATGGCAATCGGTTGTAGCCAAAAGACACTGTCGGTTTTCAAAGTGAAAGAAATCACTGGGTGTGGTCATATAAACTTGTATTTTAATATTATAGTTGACACTTTTTTAATGTGTGTAAAGCTGACTTTTGATCTAGTCGAACCCCTACGTCTTTGATCACAATGTTTTACCTGCTCTCTTACTTTGAATTTGTATTAGTCAATTATCTTGCCTTCTAAACGACATAATTCCGAACAGAACGTTGTTTAACTTTCTTCAACTAGTTTCTGTCCGTGATCTTGAGCTATTTACATTTGTTTAAATACAGTAAAAACTAATTTACCATATGATCCTCACACTTTTCAACAAATTAAGTATCTATAGTATTTACATCAATTAATTTACAAAATCAATCAACAAGAACAACAAAAAAACGTATATATATGCTACGATTCGACATGAAGAGAAGAAGGCGAATTCCTACAAATCGGGCATGTCCCGTTCATCTTAAGCCACTCATCAATACACTCTGCATGGAAACAATGGCGACACTCGGGAATGCACCTAACTGTTTCCTTAACATGGTAGTCCGACAAGCAAATAGGACATGCTGCATCATTATTATGTCCCGGGAGTCGTTTGCTTTCACCTAGGACTACTTTTGTGTAGGACTCTATGGTCTCTTGGTCAAGACCAACCACGGTTCGTGATGCAGCAGTGATGTCATCTGGGGTTACAGTCATGTTGTTAAAGAAGGTGGTTCTTCGGTTCATTATGTGTTCGTTCATGTGTCTATCTTTCGTGCACATGAAACATGCGATCGCGATGGAGGCTGTCATTGCTGCAGGTATAGCCATTGCAAAGGCTATGATTCTGAATACACTTGAACTAATTTTCTGACCACCTGAAAATATGAAAGTTAATGTTTTAAGTTTGTTTAACGAAGTAGCAAACGGATCAGAAAAGTGCTATTTAGTGACATAAAAAATTATTATTGTAACATAGTTTATAGCGAAATACCTGCATCACAAAAAGGTTCGGCCTTTAGTGCTTAGACTTTATCTTTTACTACCCTGAACTATTAAATGATGTGCGACATGATACTTGGCAAAATGGGTGATTTAGTACCATGACTTATTAATTTGATCACGTTTTCTAACTTGACTTACTTTTGTTTTAGCTTTTGACAGACTTAAAAATACATGTTTATCTCGATATATTGATGTTAGAAGCCGATCACATGAGAAAACAAGATCAAAATTGTGAGTTATGGTACCAAATCGACCATTTTGTCAAATTCAGGGTATCATGTTGCACCTTTAATAGTTTAGAGTAATAAATGACCTAGTCAGATAAATTCAAGATACTAAAATGCATTTTTCCGAAAAAAACCCTACTCCCACCTTTTTACTCACTTTTTCATATGCAGATGAAATGAGTAGGACACTTAATTTTCTGACTGACCTTTTACAATAAATGACACTTGTATGTGTCAAAGTTTTGTCGGATTATATATCTTACCACCAACATTGGAGGAACATGTTGTCTTGTGTGTGGTACTATTTTCATAACCACAGGCAAGACCAAATCTTTCACAACTTCCACAATTAGGTGTACTCCATGTTAACCTTATATCATTATCAAGCTGCGATGTAAACAAATCTTGATCAGGTTGATCCGTTACGGGCACCGTTAAGTTCTTGGTGATCAGACAACCTGTTTGATTACTTGTCATTTCTATTATGACACTTTCAGAATGAGTCGCTATTACCGAAAACGAAGAATTACCAAGGCAATCAATCGGTTTAAAACCCGATAACCGAGCACCAATCGGACAGCTCAAAAGAGTGTAGCTTCTAACGTAAGAAGTTGAAAAGGGTGAATTTGATAGGTCGAATTTTGAAATTAGCTTAGCGGGAAGGCAATTCTCGTGGTCGTAAATCCGTACGATTTGTTGACGGTAATCTATACTTCTGACAGCAAAGTCGCCGGAGATGAGGCGGAGTAGCATCGTGTTTGGGTGAACACATCGTAGATTAAACCCTGGAAACCCGCAATTTTCCGGTTGTTGGTTGATTAGCCGGAACGGGAATCGGATTCCGGTGAAGCTTTGACCACAGTAGGAAGTTTGGCAATCATTTGATGCTGCTGAAGAAAGAAGGGGAATTAGGATGAAATTACAAAACAGTATTTTGTAGGCATCCATGGATGTTCTTATTTGGAGATTTTCTTTACGATGATTCGAAAGTTTTGAATGATCGAAGAAGAAAGAACATGTGGTTGGTACGTGGAATCAGTTTATACAATAATTCGAGGTCATTTGATTGTGGGTTGTGACAGATGACGTGTTATGCACGTAACTTGTTCGTTAATTAGTATAAGGCGATAGTTGAAGTCAATGATAAATGGATTTGAATTTTTTTTTAATTTCTCTTTGATTGTTGTAATTTCATTATTTCTCTATGAAAGAATAATTCGAATATACAAGGGTTATCTGATTAAAAATACTTAAATATGTTATCAAGTTGTAGTTACAAATATGATAAGGATGTTGACCTTAACCACAAGTACCAAAGAAAAACGAATAACTTAATAAGTCGTACATGCTTTCGTTATCCGAATTAATGTCTTTAATTTACCTTTGATTTGACCGACTAATACTTTGGGTGCACGCTTCAATCATTGTTAAACACGAATTAATTGGACAAAAGAGTTTCTGTGGAAAATTGATTTTAATAGACCAACAAAGTTCAGAAACAAATTTTCGTTTATGAAACATGTAGGGTTGTAAATTGTAATACCACAGCTTAAGGTAAATGCATTATTTATCCGTTACAGAAATTATTTATTTGTTTACATAATAAGAATAAGGATAAAAAAAGAAGTATCCTTATTTGAAAAAGTTGAAGAAGCAATGCATTTTCGTAAAATATACATATATGTATACATATACATACATATATGTATATATACATATATATTCATACCATATATATACATATGTTCATATTTATACCGTATATATGTATATATATACACACATATATATGGTATGCATATGCATTTTCGTAAATGAAAATGCAAGTTCTGATTGAAAATGCAAGTTTCGACTGAAAATGCAAGTTACGTAAAATGCATGTGTATATATATGTGTATATATACATATATATCGGGTATGAATATGCATATATATATATATATATATATATATATATATATATATATATATATATATATATATATATATATATATATATATATATATATATATATATATGGTATGAATATATATGTATATATACATATATGTATGTATATGTATACATATATGTGTATTTTACGAAAATGCATTGCTTCTTCAACTTTTTCAAATAAGGACCCTTTTCTATTGATCCATACCCTAAATAATAACATATAGGATGCATTGCTATTTGCTAATATCACTTTTAAAAATTTAAGAAATAAAAGTCTAAATACTTTACATATTAACATAGAAAGACATATGCAACATTGATGAATTTGTATAGAACAAAAAAGTTACACTCAATCACACACAAATAAGAAAAAAAAAAGTATATGACAATGATATGAATCCAACCCAATATTTCCCTTAATTCTTGATTAAGCCCATAAATTGTCCACCTATATGTACAAAAAGAACCCTGCTCTTTAACAATCTTTAAGAAATAACCCTTTAACTTTCAAAATCACTTCTTCTTGGCTCAAACTTTCCTGTTTCACAAAACCGAAACGAATCAAACTTAGATTCTTCGATATTCCAACCATTTTTGAATAGATTGTAATCATTTCTAACCTCTAATGGATTGGATCCAGTGGATCCATTGGGAATGGTGGATTATCAGAAAATTTGATGGGTGTTTTTAGCTTCAAAACTTCAAGAACAATAGACGTAAGTATGACTGCAGCAAGAACAAAACCGTAACCAACTTTCCATGAATTTCCTGCATCGGCTAGTTGTATACCGAGAAGTATATTTAGTGCTCCAAAAAAGAGAGAAATTCTTCCAACATAATGATGGTACCAATTCCAGTATTTTCTATGCTTACTGTCCTTATCAGGCCTTAAGAAGAATGCCATAACCTGAAATAGAGGATAAATATAAGAAATGCGTAACTAGAGATAAACCTTTGACTTTTGAAGTCAAACATTCCTGATTTCAACTCGATAAAGGGTTTAAACTTTTTCACTTTTCCAACACCAATTTTTTTTGTATCATGTAGTTTGTATTGGTCTAATAATTCCATTAATCTTTTTTGATAATTCTTTTGATAATTTGTGCTGAATTTGGAATTTGAAGTTCAGGTAGTTTGACCGACCCTAAAGGTCAATTTAAACATGTAAATGAATTTTGAATTTTGAACCTGGAGAACACTGAGCACGATGGCAGTTACACCGATCCCTTTGTGTGCTGGCGCATGGAAGCTATATTTATTATACATATTTAATCCAACAAATCCTGCAGCAACTGCAAATATGAAGCCAACAAACTGAAAGGCTATATGCAGATAATACCACAACGGTTCCTTGTGCTTGAAGTATCTAGCCACAATAGCACCATATGGCAATATTATACCCCACCCGAGTAATCCCAATACCCCATGTGTCGTTTTTGAACGATGGAGATTGTTAGAAGGAGTTATTGAATTTGATCCTGATCCTGAACCTGAAGAACCTGCGGACAAAAAATGCGAAAGATTTGACTTTAAAAGTCAAAAAACTAGTCTCCGAAAAGTCAAAACCATTATTTTTTACTCGATAAACGAACCTTGAGAGAAATCCAAGTGGATGGTGGTCTTGTCATCGTGTACCGAGAGAAGGTGGTGCTCCGGGTACTTGCTTGAGAAAGCCAATAAAATTGGTTGTGTTCTGAGTTGACTCGGGTATTTGAGTTGATATGCTAAGTGAATCTTTGCTCCATAAACCGTGACAAAAGGTGGAATACCCGTTAAGGGTAACTCACCTTTATCATGTTTTACTAGTGAGGGCTTAAAGCCCTCAGCATAGTATTGTTTAATTACTGGATTACCCTTTCGGGTAATCCAGCCAACCATAGCACTTGAATTAAGCATCATTCCATCTCTTGAAAACCCCATTGCAACATATCCACTTGTATATGTTGCTGATAATACTATTGTCAAAACATTTTCTTTGCTCTGTGAGTACTGTAACAAAATTCGAATCAGAATTACTTATTTATCATTTCAAATATTTAAAACTCAAACTTACCCGAATAATATATGAATTCCAAATCGGTTTACACACCATATGTGACATATTAGCATATGGAAGAGGAAGAAATGAATTGATATCTTCATTGCATTCATCGCCTACAACCACTGAAATCGACACGAAAATGGCCAAAACCCAGAATTTGAAACTCGAATTCATTGCAAACTGGATTGGATCAAGAGAACAGAAGAAGCAAGAACAGAGATAGATTGAAAGGAATTAGTGGGTAAGAAGGTTATGATGTTTTTTTTTCCCAACAGATTTCTTAAGTTTGAAGGCTGCCAGGTTGGTGGTAGTTGATGAAGGAGTTGGCTAATCATCATCACGTTCATAATTTTACCGCCATTTTTTCGTACTAGTTTTAGTATTTTACCTTTACCAGCTCGATGAAAAATGCAAGTATTTCTATTTATTACATAAAGAATTGTGATATTTCGTTTAAGCTTTCAAAGTACATTTGTTTATTTCTTCGGACTTTATTCAGTATTATAGGGCAAAACATAAAATAATTACGATTAAAACTTGTACACTAAATTGTACGGTACAAATCAGTGATGCATAGTAGTATAATTCGAAAAGTTTTGTTGTTGTGCTGGGGTGATAATTGAGCATTGCGTAAAAAATGGCCAAAATCTTAGAAAGGGACAGCTTTTGAGGTTACGGGTCACCACAGAGTTTGTTGGCTTTTGTCTTGTGGCTTTCGAGTTTGCAATTTTTTGTTTTAGTTATAATTTTTTTTAGGATTTTGATAATGACAGCGGTCCTTAAAACTGTCATAAGACATGGATTATAAACTCATACATCTAACTATAACAAACTCTTTAATTTTAGAAATTACCCTTGTTATACAACTGTGATGCACTTAGAGCTGTCATTAACAAAAAAAAATTAATATAAAAATTTTTGCGAAATTTGTTTGATACCGACATTAAAACGCTATATTCAATTTATCATTATAAGATGGAAATGAACAAAAATCTAAAGTCAAATGGTCAATTTACAGCTTTATTTCAAATGATCTAACGGTCAAGTTAAATGGATATGTAAAAAAGTTACATGGTTAAAAAAAGTATTTTTTTCGGTCTTTATTGCTTATAACTATGTTAAGATGCAATTCAGTCGATAACATGCCAATTTGTGATCTTATAGAAATTGCTAAGTATTGGTTTAAACTCTAAAAGATTAAACTAAACATGAAAAAATATAACGACTCATTTATTTAGCCCAAACAACTGCATCGATCTAAGAAAACCATCATATCGACACTCTAATTAATATCAGCTTGTGATCGATTCACAGCACCAATCCAAGTAAATTTTAGCAACTATAAAAGATCAGAAATAAATTAGTATTTTATTATAATCAAGAGCTGCAAAAACTAAGACTACTGGTAATTTATAACAGATTTTGATGGTTACTAAACATATTTGTATCTCACCATTAGGAGAATAGATATTGAGATATATATGAGCAGATGAAAATGGACAATACTACAAATAACCTACCTTTAAATGTATACTACAGTGGTTTTCCAATTTACTTCATTACATCACAAAAATAATAAGCTTCAAACCTGACCATTTGACCAACCTAACGATGATCCATGAAATCGGTGTCAAATTGGCAATCCATTTCCTCACTTTCGCATGATGTTTCTTATTTCGGCATTTGATTCATGTTTAGTTCAATTTCAGTCATATACAACAAGAGCCTAAGTATATATTTACCCTGATGAAAAATTAAACACACAATTTCACGCTTCATTTACAATGAAAGTCGAACAAATTACTTGTGCGAATTGATACAACTTACAAAACAATTATATGTCAGTGGCTAACGATTTGGATATCTACCTGACCTCCGACGACGGCGATTGAAGGCAACGCGTCCCATAGAGGATCTTCACTGAATCGCCTAGGGCTGTGCAAGCTTTCTGAGTTTCTCTAGTTTGTTGACGAGATCAATTAAAGTCTCTAATTTGAACGTCAACAAGTCAATTACATATTACTCATTCCTTTCTCATTACATCTTAAATTTTTGTCCCACAAAAAACTTTTCATTTCATATTTGATGGGCTCCACATAATAAAATATTATCTATACTACTATTAAAAGATAAAAAAAGAATAAAAATACGGCTTAAAGGAATCAACCCCGTGACCATTTGAGATTTAGGTGTGTGTGTTAACCACTTCAACTACTTGATTACTATGATTTATTCTAGATACTAATAACTATAACCCTTAACGTCATCAGAACTCACATCATCATTTCTCTATTTAAACGACTCATATTTACTTCCACAAAAAAGATAAATTTCGGATCTGATCCTACCAGTAATAAAAATGTCCAATTTAGTTCAACTTTCATTTTTTTTACTTGCCGGAAATAACTTGTGATCTACAAAGCTCATATTATTATATGCCCCACTACATATTACCATCACTAATATCGGCACCTACCATTACTACGCACCACCACTCATCACCCATCGCTATTACCACCACCACCGATACTGTCGTCACTTCGAGATATAGTTACTGGTACCCTGCTAGTTATTATTAAGGACACCGCCACTAATTATCCACTAACTATCTTTCTCTCTCCAAACCAATCTTATATTTTAATCAAAATTATTATTAATGACCACACCACTAACCATCACCTTAAATATTGTGTCCAAGTGAAATGAGAAGTTTTTTGTGCGACGGAGGGAGTACTATTTTTGGTAATAAGAATTATGTTAATTATTAATCCTTAAAATCCGTTAAATAAAAAAATAACTTTTGCTTAAAATAATTAGGAAAATGATAATGACAGCCCTAAGGGCTGTCACTAAGATGTCAAGACACGCATCAACAATTTGTACAATAATCATTAACCGCCCCCTGCATTTTAGGATTCATCTCCCACTACTAAAAGTACAAACAATTTATGCACGTAATCACCTCTTATTGACAGTCCTAAGGGCTATCATTAACAAAACCCAAATAATTATTAGACAATAAGTTATAACTCGTTATTTTATTTCACTTACATTTTACTGCTATGAAATTAACGAACTTGCTAAAACACTTACAGAATATAGATATCGTGTAAAATATAGTAATTGTATCTAGAAATATACAAGTTAACTAATACTCCCCCCGTCCCACAAAAAACTTCCCATTTGAGTTGGACACAAGTTTTAAGGTGATAGTTAGTGGTGGGGTCATTGGTAATAATTGTGATTAAAATATATGATTGGTTTGGAGAGAGAAAGATAGTTAGTGGATAGTTAATTGTGGGGTCCTTAGTAATAATATTATTTTATTATGTGGAGCCCATCAAATGTATGAAATGAGAGGTTTTTTGTGGGATAAAAATATAAGGTCAAATGTGAAGTTTTTTGTGGGAGGGATGGAGTATAAAATTGTCTAGAAGCTCGCTTATACTCCCTGCGTCCCAAAAAAAAAGTTCTCAATTCCCCTTCAAATTTTGTGCCATGAAAATTTTCTCATTTTTCAAATTTGATGGGCCCATTTAATAAAATAACGTTATTACCTATTATTCCACCAATAAAACTCTCTCTCTCCAATCTAATCTTATATTTTAATCAAAAGTATTACCAATGATCTCATCACTAACAATCTCCTAAAAGTTTGTGTCCATGATAAATGAGAATTTTTCTATGGGACGAAGGGAGTATAACAGATACTCTGTGTTAAACAAATGTGAATATATAAATATACTCGGTATTTATAAATATTAAAAAGGAAAAGAAAATGAAATGAAATGAAATAAAATAAAATGAGACGAAGTAAAATATCAAGTTTAGGGGTTCTCATTAGTAGAATTTGCTAAAATAATTTTGGTTTCTTTAAAACATAGAAATACTTATCAATGTCCCTCTTAATGTCACTGCACAAAAGGTAAACAACATAAAACAATTATCTATATATACATTAGGCATATTAAGTGTACTATTCATAAGTTCACTATTAAAAATTTATTAATTTCAATTGTATGAAGAAATAATTATTAAATTCTTGACATTGCCGAGTGGTTTGTTGCGGACTGTTGGAGGATATTGCTCATCTCGTGACCCATGTTCGATTCCCAAACACCTAGGTATTTTTGTATCCTTTTTTTAGTTGTTTGAAATTTATAGTTATAAACCTTAAACTTTTAAACTCTTTTTATTTTAATCCCTAAATTCAATTAGATTGTATATAGTATCTTAACTTTTACAAGTTATTTTTCAATTCTTTTTTCTTTTAACCTTTAAATTTATGTAGATTGTACATATTATCTTAATTTTTATAAGGTATCTTCCAATCATATGTAAATATTGTTTCTTTGTTACTAAAGCTTTTATGGACTAACTTTTTGACATAAATTTACGTATATAAAATATTGTGAAAAAGTTATGTACATGATCTGAAATTTAATATTATTTAAAAAAATTAAATACCAACTATCCAAAATCGCTTTTATGGACTAACTTTTTGACATAAATTTACGTATATAAAATATTGTGAAAAAGTTATGTACATGATCTGAAATTTAATATTTTTAAAAAAAAAAATTAAATACCAACTATCCAAAATCCGGGTCGCATATAATATTATAATTCAAGGTTTTTGATATATTTGTATAATAAGTAGTAGGGCAAACGAAATATTATATGTGTTATATTTTTATCTTAAGAGTCACTAACCATTAAAAACATTTATATGATCGAAGATTTTATTGTTTGAAGTGTTTGCAATTATATGAAGAAAAAAAAAATAAAATAATAAGATTCAATGAAGTGATAATTCAAGTACGTCAAAAACAATTTTTTTTGTAGATATTGAAAGTAAAATATTTAAAAACATTTAGCAACATAAAAAAATTATTTATTTAGAAATGGTTTATATTCATTATATACATACTGAAAATTAAACTAATAGTGATAGATTAAAAACTGTGTACCTAAATTCGAAAGATGTAAAACTGAATACTACAAAATTGACTTTAAACATTTTATGTTCATGTTAGTAGTTGTTTTAAGAGGCATGTAAGAAAATAAGAAAAATATACAAGGAAAATTTGTGTTCCGTTTATATATATCAATCAATCACATTTATATTGTTAGATTTGATCATTTTTAACATAAGGAACTTTATGTTATTTAATAGTGGTATAAATGAACCAATTACAATCATTTATTGGTCAATATATTTACTTCTAACGACAACTCAAAGGACCGTTATCAGCAAATTCTAGAAAAAATAAATATTAAATTAAAAAAAGTATGATCTAAAGATCCGCAGCAACGCGCGTACACGAATTATACTCGTATAACATTATTCGTTATTTTTATTTAAAAGGATAATTTTCGTTATAATGAGTTTTCCCAAAATAGTCGAATTTTGTTCGTTATACTGTATATGTGATTTAATAGTTTTCATGATTGTTTTCAAATTTTCTCTGATTATCTGATAAATATTTACCAATATATGTTTATTCGTCTTACACCTAAATCAATAAATCATCATGGTTATAAAACAAGATCACATTATTATAAACTATTTTTAGTATATGTGGTTGCATAAGTCATGTGTTTGAACTAATATGTTCACACAATTCCTTTTGCTTTTTCTTTTAATGAAGAAGGTATTGCGGATATTTATCGACTTTTTCTTAAATAATATTCTTGTTATAAGGCTTTTCTTGAGTAATCGAGCTTTACTTGTGATGTACGCGATCTAATTGTCGCCATAACTGTTTCAGAATCTTTTCCGGTCATTTAGTAATATATATCTCGAACATTCCATTTACTACTAGTAAGATGTTATTAATTAAAAATGCTTAGAAGTGTATCCAATCAAAAGAATGTAATCAACGTAGTATTTAAAGATACTATGATGATTGATTTATTACCAAACCCTACCCGTCAAGTCACTTGGATTGCAATCATACTATGCTTAAATATGACATTTTTTTTTTCTATTAAAAGTTAAGATTTTACGAACGACAGTGAGTTTTAAAAAATTATTTAATGCATCGTTAACTTATATTTCCTAATAAAGGGCTTTTGACCTAGTGATATCATGTTTGCCCCACAATCTTAAGGTTGAGAATTCAAGTCTCGAACATAGATAGTAATTAAAGTGTAGAATAGGATTTACTATTAAAAAAAACACACACATATTTCCTGTAAAATCCCAAATTGGAAAAAAAATGGAGTAAAAAAAATCCCAAATTGGAAATGTAGAGATAAAAGAGGAGTTAAGACAAGAACACTCTTCCACAATCCTTAGACTCAGATTCAAGGAAATCGATAGATTGAAACCATGTACGAACCACACAGTCACCATAGATCCAAACGTGGCCACACAAATCTAGCTTCATGCATCGTAGCAACCATTTTCCTACTTCTAATCGCCGTAGCTGTAGTCATCGTCTACTTCCTCATCTTCAAACCAAAAAACCCCAAGATCGCCGTCGATTCCGTACAGTTTCCGACCTTTTCTGTCTCAAACGGCACCGTCAACTTCACCTTCTTTCAGTTCGTCTCCGTCACAAACCCCAACCGTGACGCCTTCACTCACTACGACAGCTCACTTCAACTCGCTTACTCCAATGCACCCGTCGGTTTCATTTTCATCCCTGCCGGAAAAATCGACGGCGGTCATACACAACACATGTCGGCAAAATTCGCCGTCCAGTCATTTCCGATTCCGGCAAGGCAGCTGCCGGTGACTGCGGAGAATATTGGTGGATCGGATTGGGGATGCAAGGACCGACAATGGAGATCCAGACGAGGATGAAATTGGTTGGTAGGGTTAGAGTTTTGAAGATATTTACACACAGAGTTGAGAGTGGGGTTAATTGTGGTGTTGCAATTGAGGTGAGAAGTGGATCTGTTTTAGGGCTTCACTGTTAGCTGTTTTAGGGTTGATTTGTATTTTGATTAATGGTGTTCTTGTTGCGATTCGGAATTTAGATCCTTAATTGTATATAATGATTGGAAGCAATTGTGGTTTAGATTAAGAATCTGCTTTTAATCCCAACTGAAAAGGTGATGTTTTTGTGCATAAATCGAACTGAAATTCCATTGATTTAAGACAAAATTACAGACTTGTTCTTTATTTGTTTATTCCATTCAAAGTTTTGAAGATGAAAGGCTTCAGCTACAAGATCTGTGCATATCTCACTTGTACTATTCAAAAAGATCTGTTCATAGCTACAAGATTTCTTGATTTCCCAAATTTGGAAGTAACCATCTTTTTATATTATGAAATTCACCAACTGATTTCATGATTAGAAACTAGATGTCAACTTGTAAAATCTAGATTAAATACACGGTTATTAAAGCCAATGATATGTTAAAGAATTTTATATTTATTGGAAGAGAGATGCTAGTCTTTACTATTAAATCTTTTATTTATTTGATCAATACAAGTATACAACTGATATTGATAGTAAGTGGTTATCAATAAAATAATCACAACGAATTCAGTACGCCTAAATCACTAAATTATTCCCAATATTATTGTCCACCAAATAAAAATACATGATTTAGAAAAAATTCAATGACATTTTGTAAATTCAATGACGATTTTTAAAAGAAAAATGCAATAACCACATAAAATACATATAGTTACTACGGGTCCGGATCCGGTGAGGACTGTGAGGACTCTAAAAAAACCCTAAAAATGATCAAAAACAAAATTTTTTCAAAAAAAATTCTTTTTTAAACTTAAATATCGCAACCTATAAGATCCAAAAAAAAATAAAAAATTTCAAAAATGATCCAAAAAAAAATGGATCATAATAATGATCCACAAAAAAATATGGATCATTATTATGATCCACAAAAAAAAGTGGATCATAATTTTTTTTTTAATTTTTTTTTGTCAAATGTAGTAATAATCATGGGGAGTTATATATATTTTTTTCGGAATTTTTTGAAATTTTTTTGAGGTGTCCTCGCGAGTTCTCACCGTTTTTGGAGTCCTCACCGGATCTCACTTCTAGTTACTACTTAGTCATTCAAGTACCATCACTTTAATAATAAATACCATCAAACTCAATTACTTTTTTTTTTTTATCTAAAGGGCAATGTGATAATGTACAAAAAATGTGTATCACTCTTATCTCTTTTTTTTTTTTTTTTTTTGTCATCGGACTTCCAACAAATTTAAACATAAGCATCGACAAAAATCTGCTGGCCTTGTACAAATTGTGGTATCCGTACTGTGCAAATATGGATCAATAAAAACGGCTATCATGGTGGACATTGAGAGAGTCTTACCCCTCATTCATTGGGCCTGTTTTCATGGGCTAAAATTAGAGGGTATTGGAAAAGCCGGAGTGTTGACTTGCATATTATTCAGTGAGAAAATTATTATAGTTAAAAATTATTTCATTTCTTTTATTTTTGTTATCAAACAGGATAATTGATTGTCTGCTAATGTATCATGTATATTACTTGACGTTATTAAATTATAGAATCAATTTTATCTCTTAGCCAATTTCATTTATCAGTATTTTTTTTTTTGCTTCATTTCATTTTTTTAAATCAACACATAAATATATATCCAAAATTTATATCTAATGAAGTTTGAATTTGAGATCTCTTGTGAGGTAGGTCAAAGCATATACCATTATAGGCTACCTTGATGGTGGTTTGGGTGGACCAAATGGATGAAATGACTAAAATGCCTCCAACTAACAGATTTGAGTTAACACTGTCTAGGGTGAGGAACCAAAATAATTTAAAAGTATGAATCATAGGGACTGCGCTTATACTTTCGTGACCATAAATACTAAATGTGCAATTTCATCAAATCAGATTATTCTTGTAACGTACTCTTTAGTTTAAAGATTTTTTTATATCAAATGCAACCATCGCTTGTTGTGAATATGATTATATAGTAAAGTAATGTGGATATTCTCAGTTTAAATAAAATCTTAAAAGAGAAATAATTATAATCGTATTTGGTTATATGTACACTTTAAAACAAACAAAAAAAGTAAGTATTTTACGGAATTTACAAGTCCAAACTCTTAGAAGTCACACTTGATTGATATAGATGTTTTAAGTACATAACATGATTTCTCATTCGATGATAAAAGAAGATACAACAACACTAATGATACTCAATGTAGACATATACGGCGTATGCGGGATTTAGAAACGATATATATCTAACCGCTTATAATTCATCGATCATAAAAACATGATTATATGCTTTTTTGGTATCAAGCATGGAAAATTTGTCAGCGAACACAATATATTTCTGATGGAGCTTATTTTAACTTGCATTTGACGCTTTATTTGTAAAGTTTCAGCAAATAGTTATCGATCATGAAAATTATTTTTTTTAATAAAAGCTGACAAATAAGTCAAAAGGTACGATAATTTTTATATTTTTATATGTACATGTAAAAATAAAACGTGGAACATTGTATATGATAATATTAGCGGAATAATAAGAAGAGTAAGAGATAGTCAAAGATCTCGTGGTTACAATATAAGATTTGATGGAAACATTTTTCCACTCTTTTTGTTCCTGTTTTCATATTTTACTCTCACAATTATTACATGTTAAGCTAATTAAACTTTAACTACAATAATTTTGATTGAATTTAGGAGTTAATATCAATTTTCATTAATAAAATATAATTTCAATAAGGGAAATTGACGAATACGTTTACAAAAGATTGAAATAAATTAAATAGAACAAACGAGTAACAAGGTTTTGGTTGAGTCTCGTGAAATTCACGATCCCCTTAAAATAGATTCGTTGTCTATTTTCCAGGGTAAAATAACCGAGTAGTTTCACACTACCGGATATAATCCAAGCCCGAACACTAACCAAGATTGAGAGTGTTTTCACAAGAGAGAAAGTAGTAATCTTTAAAAGTAGGCGATGAAGGTGTGAATCGGTGTCTCTACAAATGGGACCCAAGGTCTCTAAGTAATGTTTAATCAAAACATTAAATACATTCAATGTTATTCAACAAGAAATCAAACACTAATTACTGCTGAATTGCACGAGCCTGGAATTTCAGAGTTGCATTTGTGTCCGCATGCGTGCGAATAAACCCATGTATAAGGATTTAATCTTCATCATACTTCCAACCTTACAAACCAACAAATGGTTTGGTATTTTTCCAATGTGGGATACCATCACAACTCAAGATTTTTTGTTTTAAACACCCTACTTTGAGAGTCGATATCTCATTCACTACAGCTTTACTCCGGACATGCTATATATCGTTGCGTAGCTCTCACAAAGGAGAACGCAAAGCTACCAACCAATAATTATATATAACAAATATATATATAATTATATAGGTCCAAAGTTAGTAAAAAAATCATTTTATCACAACTTTTCTAACATGAATTGCACTTGATCATTATCTATATTATATAACAAAACACTTGCAGATTATTTTTAGAATCTATCATGCTATAGAACCTCTGTTCTATATCATTGTTTCTAGTTAGATTGGTGTCATTAGTTTTTCGATTGGGGCATCAATTGGCTTTCTTGAACCAACATCATTAATATTATTTAAGACCCTCCAGTTTAGAAAAGTGTAAAGTGATTAGAATGTGGATTATTTTTGTAGGTATTAGAATTTTTTGTGTCTATATATTTTAGTATAAAATATTATGTGAATGGTAGTGTTGGTATGAGTGTGAGTTGAGTGTTAATTAGAAGGGAATTAGTTTTCCTACCACAATTTTTGATTCCCCTACCACAATATACACATATTAATGCAAACTGTACAAGTATATAAAGCAGTTATTGTGGTACAATGCTTAAAAGATGTGGTAGGAAAATTACCTCCTTAATTAGAATATCAACTTATATGTTACTGATTTGATATAAACTAAAATATCAATTCATGTTACGGTTGAGAGCCGTATTGAAAAATAAACCCATGCCATTTTTATTTGCATAAAATAGTCAATAAAATATTTTTATTATTGTATCAATAAAATAAGGGAAGATTAAGGTCGGGAGGGGTAAAGTTGTAAATTTATATGTAAGGTTTTGCATGTGGTATAGGAACCCAACACAAAAGAAAAGTGAAAGCAAAAGGGAATCAAAGACTTATGGTCCCTATTTTGATGGCACGTTTTTGCATTTATACATGTTTTCCTTTATCGACCCTAATCTAACCTATTTTATACTCCTTCCGTCCCATAAAAAAGTACCCATTTCTCATGGGCACAAGTCTTAAGAAATAAGTTAGTGGTGGGATATTTGATATTACTTTTAATTAAAATATGAGGTTTGATTGGAGAGCGAAAGATAATTATTTGATAGTTAGTGGTGGGGTCTTTGAAAATTATATTATTTTATTGAGTGGACCCCCATCAATTTGAGAAATGAGAACTTTTTTGTGAGACAAAAGTTTAGGGAGAAATGGATACTTTTTTATGGGACGGAGGGAGTACAAATTATTGGACTTTATCCTTTGTCCTCTATAATATATGGACAAAAATATATTATATTATTTATAAAAATATAAATGTGGTACATAAAACAATAAGAATTATTATATAATAACGCGTCTTCATTAAACAAGAGATCACATGTATGAATCTAAGCACGGGTTCAATAGACCCTACATATGACTCGAATATAACCACACAATGAATAAATAAATTAGTACACGATAAGTTTCAGTATTTTTATTAGGAAAACAAAATGTATTAGGAACTTTTATATTAGTCATGACTAACGCTTGCATTTTAAAATTTACCTCCATTAATCATAGTATAAATCTTTTATATTAGTGAAGGATTGAAGTTGCTTTATTCCCAAGGGTAATGTAGTTAGCATTTTTTTCATGTGATTTTTTTTTTGAACGCCAGAATTTTTTCATGTGATACTTTAAACTTTTTCATCAAAGGGACACGTCATTAACAAAGGGCCTTTGACCTAGTGGTATGGTGTCCGCCTCTCAACCTTGAGGTCAGGAGTTCGAGTCCTGTCGTGGACATAGGTGGTAATTAGGAGTAGATTAGATTTGCCGTTCAAAAAAAAAAAAAAAAAAAAAAATCAAAGGGACACGTCACAGTGGCTTTTAAGAACAACCAACTAATGTTTTGAGTGTTTCCTTTGACCCCCAAATAGAAATTCCACTTTCCCAACATAAAAAGAAAAAACACTTTTAATCATTCTAACTCTTTCGTATGAAGACACAGTTTTGGTACACCAAAATCATGATCATCTATATTAATATAAAAATTGAATTCCAAAAGCAATATTGTATTTAATTCTTAACATTTAATTCCATTGTTATTAACCTTCAATTAATTTATTAAAACAACAAAAAATAAAGTTTTACATTCACTTACGTTCACATGCCTTAAAATTTTGAAAGTCTTTTATAAAACCATCAATTCATTTAAAACCAACCTTCAATTATTTTTTTTTTAAAACCCCAAGATGAACGAGAATGAAAACGTTCCATTCCACACGAAAATGAAGGCATCCAACTTTCTGCAAATGGGCATTTACCCCATTGAATGCAAAACATAGTTATTTACCCCATTCAATAATTGCCTTTATTACACGCGTTTCAAAAGTTAAGGAGTAGGAAACGGTTAAGTCTAAATTCCAGCCGTTTCAGAAACTTTCCAAAAGCCCTATTTCCTGCGATTAAATACAACCTAACGTAACCTACAAAAAAAATTAAAAGTGTACAATCACAAAGCAATCAAATAGCATTTGATTTCACCAATAAATAGGTATTAAAATTAAGATTTCTTGCCCAAAACTCATTTCAATCACTGCTCATGTTCCCAATTCAGTGCAACACCTTACCATTTTCTTTATGAATCATGGAAGTTTCAACCTTAGCGTTTTCTTTATTTTCAAATGTTTTTGACATTAAGCATAGGATTTGTCGCAGGCCTATTTTTTGGAACTTTTACCGTTTACTATTTTAATTAAAAGGCTAATCCCATTAATTCTTTGTAGGAAAACAGCAGGACTCAGGAGTGCATCAATGAAGGCTTGATCTAAACCAGATTCACGTAAATTAAAAGGTGTAATTGTCTATCATATGCATCACCATCACATTGGCATTTCATCAAGCACATGCTGAGCGATCAATGACGGCTTGATCTGAACCAGAATCATGTAAATCTAGAAGTTGTAATTGTCTATCATATGCATCACCATCACATTCGCATTTCATCGAGCACATGGTGAGCGATCAATCTATCGATGCTCACTGAACCACAACTTTTCAAATAAATGTTTAAACTTTATGTGAAAACTTTGAAATCAAACATATGAATACAAAGACGTATAATTGATATTATTATAAGCGGTGCGTATGAGCGTGTTGAAAACAGGTACTTACCAATATCGGAATCGTATGAGCGGCGGAGGCAACACATATTAATTAGATCAACCAATAATCACGAAATACGATTGTTGGTTCATGCTGCCATTAATATTTAAAAATTCTGATGGTAATAGTTCTCGAGGATGTGAAAACGAGACTCGATAAGTGATGTTTCTTGAAGCAACGGCCATGGAGACTCGATAAGGAGCGGGACATAATAAGCTTTCTAACAATTGAGGAAATCACAGAATAGCTTTGGACTTGAACGATAAAGAAGAACTGAATATTAGGGTGGAAAAATAATGTTTCTAAATCAAGGGCACAAATCACGGGAAGCATTTCTCTTTGATGGGGCACTCTTCTAAAATGTTGAAATCTTGAGTTCGTGACATCAGACGTGGATATGTGGTGATGAAATGTGGTGTCGAAAAAGGCAGGATTATTTCTGAGTTTGCAATGACTTGGATTAGGTGATGGTTGAGGTGGCCAAAATTCAAAAACTTTTTCTTTAATATATAGATAAAGATTCTAAATATGGTACATATTTATTAATGTATAGATAAAGATTCTAAATATGTTTTTAGATGTATATAGTTGAATGACATTCTAACTAAATAAATTGATATTAACACCAATACTTAAAATTCTCATGAATGAAAATAATAATAACAATTTAAATCACAACACAAGAAATGTTGTGTATAAAGAAGCATTTAACAACCTAAACAAGCAACCAAAATTAAGCATAACAAATCTATTTTCCTGGGAAGGAGAGGGGGGAAATGTTTTTTTTATAAATGAAATTAAATATAATAAAACAAAAAAATTAAACATATTCTCTTTTTTATAATTTTTTATTGTAAACACATAAATTGATTTTAAATTTAAATAAATTTTAGTTGAAACACATAAATTGATATTGATTTTTTATTAAATATTTAATTTATGTTGCAAATAGATAAGTTATAATCATTTATTTTTTTGTTAAACTTTTACACATTGCTTTTCTGGATCTACTAATTTACCAATGTTGCTTAAAGATATGTCATCGTTTATCCAAAGTTGTGTTTATAAATGACAAAACATGAAGATCTTCGTAGTAACACTTCCATGTTATTAATAACATGTTTTTTTTGTTATGCAAATATAATTATTTTACATTTTTCACACTTTGCTTATTTAGTAGAGTACCTGAAATTAAACCTGAACATGTAACCCATCACCCTGTTCATACTTTCCAGCTAAATAACTTCTTATCATGAATAAAGCCCGTACATCGCACGGGCCATGTTGCCTCGTAGTATAAAATTTTAACCCAAAACTGATATCAATATAACAATTGACGATATATTTCATAAGAAAAAAAAACATTACATATCTAGAATCTTCACATACTAAGGTTATTTTTCTACATTTAAACTTAATAAAACTATATATAAAACCTTAAAAAGAAGTGAAATTAATAAAAGTTTCTAAGTCGTTTTCCTGCTCTACACATATCCATTAACGAATAACCGCATAAAGTAACTAACTCTCTACGCCTCGGTTAACCGCATAAAGTAACTAACTCTCTTCGACTCGGTTTCCATCATGTTATGACGAGTTTGTTTCTCGTGAAAACACGGAAATTAACTTCTCCTTAGTCAACGGTTCGGGTCCTTGAGACTTAACAACAAACGTGTGGAACACCATATCGTTCATTGCGGTTATTTTCGATTCCATCACTTTAATCTTTGATTCTTCAAATGTTTGAATCACTTTAGATACAGGATGTGTATCTAACGGGCAAGTAACCCTAACGATAACTTCATTGTGAGCCGTTTGGACTTCGATTTTCTCCAAAACCGAGTTGTGATTTGGCGATTGTTGGTCGGTTTCCATCTCTTTAAGCTTCTTTTGAAGATCAGTTATGTATGTGATTGCATCACCCAACAATGAAGCTTTATCCATTTTTGAAATGTTGGGGACCACGGCCCGTAAGGCGTAAAATCTTTGGTTTAATTTCTCTCTTCTTTGTCTCTCGGCTTCCACATGATTGAGTGGCTCTTCTCGCCCGTTTGCGGGTTTTCTACCGCGTTTTCGGGGTCGTTTTTCGTCGATAATTGAAGTTATTGTTTCACGGTCATCTCTCCCCGGAGATTCATCGGAGATCTTGGAATCGGGGGTAACCGGACCAGATGTAATTCCGGTGAAATCAATTTGCAATTGTGATGTTGGCTTTTGTGGATTGTTGAATTGAGCCCAATTCGAAAACGGGACCCGCGGGTCGTCTGGTTTCCGGACAGTTAGTTTCTCGCGGAATTGTGACGGGTTTAAACCCAAACCCGAACTCAGATCCTGCCCGAAAATCTTGGAAACCCTAACATTATTCGGTTTCTTTATTACCGGAATCGGTGTTGGTGTAGGTACTACGCTGGGTGCCGGATTAACGGAAAACGAAGATCTGATTGACTGTAAAAGCTTAGGGTTTTCCGGTAACGACCGAATGGAACCAACCTCAACAACGCCGACATCGGTCGGAATTAAAACGACGGTCTGAATGCCGGCGGATTTAGCAAGATATGACCGGTAACAGTAATCGGTAGTCGAATTCAATGCATCGGAGATCCAGACGTGACGGCCGGAAGAAAAACATCTCCCCGGACCTCCTTCAGATTTCCGAAACGAGAAATACATCGAAATTAAAAAAAACATTTCAGTGTCGGTTACCTTATCTAATCCGAAAGCGTAACTATCTTCATCTAATCCACCAAATAGCACATGGATTTTTTGGAGAACTCTTTTTCTAATTCTCTGTTGATTTTCATCTTCTAATCGAAAGCTTAAAATTCGAGCGATTTCGAATTCTTCGCCTTCTTTTGGTTCTCTGCAAGATCCATCTCCCCAGCCCAAAACCAAATCCCCTGTTTTTGACTGCGAAATCTGCCAAAAAATTGCATAATTCCAACTGAAATTAGCCGAATTTGGATTGTCTACAAGATCTGAGAGTTTGTTATTCAGATTCTCATCGCTGCCTAATGAAGTTAATGAGCATTCATTAGAAACAGAGCTTGAAATCAAGTAATCAAATGCTCTGGACCCTAAAACAGCAGCAACAATTGCTTTATCTTCATCATTCCAGCTTTCACCACCTCCCATATTATCCTCTGTTTTCATATCTAAAACTTTTAAGGAAGTCTTAAAATTTTTCAAATAATTTGTATTCTAACAACAGCAGACACAAAACCCAGAAGTTTAAACTATTCAATTCAACGAAAAAACATAAAAAGGTTCCGAATTTGACCCATTTTCAATCAGCAATTTATTCGGTCAAAGTAAACAGAATTGCCACATACCCGAATCCGGAAAACTACCAATTTCTACTGTATTGATAACAAAATCAAAAACAAACACCGCAGAATCCGTACAAAAATTCAGAGAACCGGAAGAAAGACACAGAGCAAGCGAAAGTTTGTTTCCAAATTTGAAAACCTAAATTTTTTTATCAAATTGTAGCAAATCTGGGGGAACTTTAGAGAGAGAGAAAAAGGGTGTTGGCTACTGGCTTGTTCTTGTGCTGATCCTTAATCTAAACTGCGCGTGTATAAACTATGGCACGTCGTTTAACAGGAGTTGAACAATTTAACCATAGTTAGGTTAATATATCATTGGCCCGTTTCATTGTTTTCTTTCCATTTAACATAAAAAACGTACTTCTAATATAACACGTAATTAAAACATGTTTGCATTATAAAAATGTGATAAAAATATCAATATCTCGTAATTTTTCTTTTTTATTGATTTCAGCAGTTTATTTGCAATTTATAAGATATTTTAATTTAATGTATGTTCATTTTAACATGTTAATACATATTTCTTTCTAATATTATTAGTGAATTTAAATTATTTGAGGTAAAGCTATATATTTTGTGAATTTTGTTTGATGGGATTGAGAAGCACGTTGGGTACATGATATTTTGGTACCATTTGTTTTATTGGTATCAGTTATCTAAATTAAAAGTCATGTAACATGCAACTTGTGCTTTCCTCATGCCAAAATAGTGATTATTAATTATTAATTAGGAGATCCTTTTCGCTAACTGATTTCACTAATCTATTATATCTATATCTATATCTATCTGATGTAAGGTATTGTTATAACATGTATATCTATCTGATGTAAGGTATTATTATAACCCGTGGGTTCAAGTTTTGTTGTGAACAAATTAAAGTAAATTAGTTGCCGTTCAATTTTTTTAGTATCTATCTAGTATTAAAATTGAGTTTTGCATAAATAATTGTAATGATTTTTTGTTAAAGAGGGCAATAATTACATATCTTAAGACTATGTGGTATGGGATTGTGGTGTGGTGTAGTCCCATGTAGTAACCCATCACACCATGATAACCACATTGAACACTACCCTGCCTCTACGATGTGAGTGAAAAGTGAAAAGGGTCCCACCAAATCAAAGTTTTTGTCTCACAACCACGCCGTGTGAATTCGTGGTCGTGGCCACGACAAACAACACCATGGTGACCACATGTTGTTAGATAATTTATTAGCCATTAATCATATAATAAAAATCTACTCTCGTTTCTACATCTTGTTAGATAATTTATTTTTTTTTTGTTTTAGGGTGATGAAAATTCTGAAAGACATAATTAAAAAAATAGATAAGAAAAGTTTGTTTATGGGAACTAACGGTGTCGACGAAGGTTACCTACTTTCGGTGGACGTGGAGCCAATGAGTTCAGTCGAACGGTATAACAAGTTTAAGGTTACACAAGTGTTGCCAACTTTGATAGGCATAACATTGCAAACAAATAGAGCAAAGAGCTTATCTTCTTTTTATTAGAGTCGTGAGCTTATTGTAGTCAGTCCAAAAGGTCATCTTGTTTGTAATCTTTCTTTTACCTTTCAAAAAGAAAATCAAACAATTGTAATATCAATTTATTTTATGATATCTAAAAAGAAATTGATATTGTTTTAACTAAACACATTTTTAACGTGTGGATGAAATTTATTATGGGGGACAATTAGATGATAATAGGCCCCTCTTAAGGAAGGACAAGGACATTTGTCACAACCAATATTCTCATCCTTTACTTAATTAATTAATTATTTTTTATATGATGTCTATGTTATTTTGTATTTGATATTGTTTCATAAGTTTTTAAGGTTTATTCTGCAATTTATATTCTTGAACAAAAACATAATTCACTTTGTGATAAATGAATCGTTTTCCATAAAAACAGATAAAAGAATTATATCAATTATAAAAGCTATACATGTTTCAAACATGAGATGTTAGATACGTAAAGAGGCAGGATGTGACGATTTAAGTAAATGGTTGATGAATTATGAATCATGAAAGACGTGTTGGCTTTCTACCTCATATTGGGAGACAATAAAGTAAAATTACACCCAAAATCAAACAACTTAAATCTTAGTAAAATACATTTTTATATTTTGAACAAAAACCTGATATTTTGATAAAATATGGTATTATATAGTATATACTGATATTATAGTTAAAAAAAAAGTTAATTTGTATTTAAATTTTCCTAATATGTGCACTAAAATCTATCATAAAAACAATTACTTTCTTCAAAATATTTCTATTTCATTTTATATTAATAAAATAATTGATATTTAAAATCTACGCATTTCCAATGCAAGCTTTTTACAAAACTATTTTTAAAGTTATTCATCTTTTATGTATGTTATTTAAAGTAATGTGACCTTATAATAAAAAGTTTTTACTTTAAAAGCTTTTTATTATATAAATCATTCTCAAGATACAAAATAAGTTTTATATAAATATATTGCATTGGAGTAAAGCTTTTCTAAAAGTTTATTTATCATATTGCGTAAAGAATATAAGTGTAAATTTTAATAAGAATTTACAGTGACTTATATATTAGAGATATTCTTAGAAAGTTTTTTCTTAAACAGCAACAAAGAGATACTCTTAGAAAGTTAATATTTCTCTGTAAAAATAAATGAGGTGGGTGAGGAGGCGTTTGATTGGATGAAGTACGGCGAAAGGCACGTGGTGGTGGGACGTGTGATAAATCAGTTAATAGACACGTGATGAGAACGTGAATGCCGTGTGCGCTTGAAAGGACAACGTGAAAAAGGCATTCACATGAAACGCGCATTTACATTATACTCTTTCTACCCAAAGCTTGTAGCCTAATGATATCCAAGAAGGATTTAAGGTGTTGCACATGATCTATTGGTCATGGGTTCAAGTCCCGTCGTAAACAAAAAGGTGGAAGGTTCGAGGGAAGACATACTGCCCCTTGTAGATATCACTATCTAAATTCGAACCACTAACTTACTAACTTACCGTTCAAAAAAAAAAAAAAAAACATTATACTCTTTCTTTTTCTTTTTCTTTTTAAACTCTTTAAATCATCAACATGTATCCCTTACCACCCTCTTCTTTTCCGTAATTTATTATCCTAAAAACATTTTCTTTTTGACTAAATTTGTACCAATTTTACTCCACAATTATCTCGATATAGTGTATTTAACTTTCTAAATTACAATTTTAATAATTATTTTTTAAATTTTAATAATAACAGCCCTTAGGGCTGTCAATAGACATGCATCAAAAGTTTGTCCATTAACTTATAACTATCTCATGAATTTTAGGAACCACTTCCTCTCATGAATTAACTTACAACTTTTGTGTACTTAGAGACAGAGGTATCATTATCAAAAACCTATTTTTTATTATTTAGTTTTTAAATAACCATCAACCAAAGTTTTATTATTATTAACAGGCCAAATTATTTAGATATAGCTGTCACGTGTTCGGCATGCATCGGTATGATAGTCGTGATCCATATAAATAAATATAGTTCACGTCTTTTACTACCATCTAATAAAAAACGGTCACGAGTAAACCAATGTTGTCAAGAAGTGATTCTAAACAACTTAAAACTTATCTTTCTCTTAAATTCGCAATGTTAACGTTTTAATGGCATGAAAAAGATATATTTCGTATATATAATTGATGGTTAGATTTGATGTGGATGAAAGAGATTCAATTTAAATAAAAGGTTAATCTAAGATCGAAAGTATAATTGATGGTTAGATTTGATGTGGATGAAAGAGATTCAATTTAAATAAAAGGTTAATCTAAGATCGAAAGTTAGTTTTTCCCGAACATAAAAGATATACATATACATATAGATAGCGAAGAAAAATAATGTAGGGGATGACGAAATATGAGTTGGAGACGATGAGGAAACATTTGAAGTTTTATTATGGATGAATTGGGATCGAGTGAAGACTCAAATTTTGATGTCTACTATAAAAGTAATTTTCAACCAATCATTTAAAATAAGAATATATATTATGATTTTTTGCAATTTTCCCTAGTAAAAAGATTAACAACTCCAATATTTTCATGAAGTCCACTAAACTTATAAAACTACTTTATAAGTCACTTATATAGGTATGTATTTTTGTTTATACTAGAATACGTAAATTCAACCAAGATGAGAATATAACCTGCATTTTTTTAGATAACAAGAATGTCTTGCTTGCCCTTTATATTTTATATTTTTAGTGCTATTAAAACATGTGAATATATTTTTAACAAGTATAATGTGGGCCTAGTTCGAAATACATAGCCCATTCCAGTCCAATTTTTAGTATTAAGATTATACGGTTCTTTGATGGCCCTTTTCAGTTGGGGCCTGCTTCTCGTAGGCATTGCTGGTCCGGGCTTTGTTTTCTGTTTTCTATTTTTATGAATTATTCTGCTTTCGAGAAAACAAATTAATATTGGTGTACTTCAGTCCAGAACTCGATTTTTTTTTAGTCTTTTAATAATTTTAATATAAGGGATAATTTCTTTTATAACTTTGTAAAACTCATAAACTGTTTCTACATCCTTATTAAATTCATAAATAATCTAAATATCCTTTTAAATTT
Organism: Calendula officinalis; assembly: GCA_963853835.1. Classification (NCBI taxonomy): domain Eukaryota; kingdom Viridiplantae; phylum Streptophyta; class Magnoliopsida; order Asterales; family Asteraceae; genus Calendula; species Calendula officinalis. The sequence goes on along the minus strand of OY970830.1, from coordinate 2,615,608 downwards.
TGTAATTGTCTCCATATCGTTCTAAAAAATATTTTAAAGGTTTTGAAGGTAATTATAAAGTTTAGAAGGACATAAAGATAATTTATGAATTTGAGAAGAACAAAAACAATTTATGAGTTTTAAAAGGGGCATGGCCGAGTGGCAAGACGGGGGACTGCAAATCCTTTTTCCCCATTTATCTATTGGTCTGAGCAAGATACGACTTATTTGAAATTAATTTCCTTTGTTCGGGACGACTGTATTTGTCGGACATTTTCTAGTAACGGACGGCTGCCCCATAATTTCCACCAGCATAACTATATGAAGAAAGAAATAAGGGTCGAAGTTTAGACCTATTGTTCATTTGTAAGAACTTATTTTTTGCATTCGATAGTTTTAATTCCAGAAAAAAGAATCCAGTAAACTTTTTATTTTACTTATATTATATTAAAAAAATTATCCCTTAATATAATGTTTATATAGTATATAAATATTTAATTATCAGTCTTATTTATGTTGCAACATATAGCCTTGATTAATAGACGTAAAAGAAGTAAAATAAAATATTTAAATACTTAGTTCCAACATTTGCTTGTACATATAATTCGTAGGATAATTTTTTTATAAGCAAAAAGTTTTATTGAACAAAGAGTCCAAGAGATGAAATGCATTAGGGGAACCCGATAACACAAACCAAAAAACACATGATGTGGGAAACAAGTCTTCATGCGATCGAGAACTTGGTCATGTCGTGATCGTTGACGTGAAAAAATAGCAGCCACATGATGAAATAAAGAATTACTTCCTCTAATTCAAAATAAGTGATACACTTTCCTTTTTGGGGTGATTCAAAATATGTGATACACTTTAAAAAAAAATTATTTGGCAAAAAATAATGGGACCCTCATCCACTAACTATCTACTTTAACAAAGTGAAATGACCACTTTACCCTTACTTTTTACTTTTAAACATCATTAACCCCACTTTTTTCAAAAGGTATGAGATTCATTCCTCACTAACCATCCAATTAATCTAATTTAACCCATTATAATCTTTTGCCTAAAAAACCGTGAAATCTAAAGTGTATCCGAGGAAATATAAACTAAGTAAATTACTAAATTATATCGCGTGCTTGTAATTAAAATACATTTATAATTTTCTTCTTTTTAACTAGCTTTATAAATATTTTTTCAAAATAAAGTTTATGGACAAAGTATTCAGCATATTATTGAAAATTTATAATTATATATTCAAAAGAGTATTAATAAAAAGATTTATTTATGTATTTATGATTTTGTAGTTACAGTAGTTGACAAAAAAAAGCTCGAGTTCTTATATTAAGTGTAAATTATATTGCTAGGTATTTTATTTTTTTAATGTAAATGGTGACAAAAAAGAGCCGTTTTCGTATTATTTAAAAACGAAAAGAAGCTCGAATATACTACTAAAATTGGATTTTACTAACTTCTTTTGGATGTATTTCAAGTTTCCACAAAACAAGAAAGTCAAAGAAAGAGCTTAACAACCACAATAACAAATAAAAGTAAATAGGCGTTGTATATCCTTGTAGAGTTGTAGATGTGAAAAAAGCTTTTGCATTTTCGCTTCTATTTCCTTTAGTTTGAAATGAAGCAGAAACAAATTGGGAAAAAAAAATGCTTCTATAAATTGATTTATAAATTCTTTAGTATCTTTAAATTTGTTTTCTTCCAACTTTATGCATGAAAAGAGTATAAAATCAATGGATGGTTTGTATGCATTTTCAGTTTTCAAAAAACTTCAAAATATTATTTGTTTTATCACTTTATGACTAGACAAATACCTTAAAATTTTAAATCCGAACGTTCTTAAAACAGATCTACACTGTAGTCCCTTTACTTTTGAAATACCTCGTTGAAAACTCATTCAATTTATGCCTTTTGCTTCCCATCCTTAGTGATCAGAAATTCAATTTTTATAGTGGACAATAGATGATATTTAGAAATGGGAAATGATATATGTGTCTATAATTGGTGTCTACCCATAGACATACTCACTTCTAAACTTGACATGTCCCATCCACTAATTCTCTCTTTTCATATCATCCATTGATTTTGACACTTGTCATGATCAAATTGGTAGGCACAGGCACAAATACCATTACTCTTTAGAAAAAGATTATGAGTTACCTTTAAAAGAGGGAAATAATAATGATATAGAGTATGATGTTCAGATATGCATAAATATTTGTATTAATTAATAACCCTCCTCAGTTTAAGGAATTCACTTTAAATTTTGAAAATATAAGTTAATAACGCATGTAATAATATTTTGGAGACCGCCTAAGAACCGTCGTTATTAACAAAATCCTTTAAAAAAAAAAAGAAAAAGAAAAAACTAACATGAGTGTTTATTATACTTGTATATAGTAAGTGATGATCAAATACAGTAAGTTGTTGCTGATTGTTGATTACAGTAAAATTATCTTAAGTATGATATCAGTTTCTAAAGAGTTACTAAATATAAACTAAAATTCTCACGCACGAGTCACGTGACTGGAAGTAAATTCTGTTTATGTGATTGCGTACTCATACTGTCACACTCACTCACTCACCCAACAACCTCCCTCCTATATACACTTTTTCTTTCCTTCAATTTCATTCAATTCTGGAGACAGAAAATGGGATCCGATGCAGAATCCGACCCGTATTCCATACCCAAACTCCCACTCTTCTCAATGGCACCACACCTCCTCGAACCATCTGGCATGTTAACTCCACCGCTACAAACCTCAGCATCCGTTCCCTTCCAGTGGGAAGAACAACTGTACGGACATCATCCTCGCTTCTGCCTACCCTACGACCCGACCCGAAAGATGTTTGGAGCTTCCTCCAAGGCTAGCCGTACTGGAATCCAACGTTATTACCAAAACCTCTTGGCCGACGACTGTCGTCCAGGTGACCTCGGGGGTAAATCGGTCTTTTCATCGTCTTCTTTCAGATTCTCGAAGGAACGACGTCGTGTGGGTCATTCGACAGTAACTGTAGCGGTGGGTGGAGTCCGACCGACGACAACGGCGGTGGTGGACAGCAGTTGTTGCTATCGAGTAGCAAACATGAACACCGGAACGGTGGTAGAGGCCTTTTCGGGTCCTTCAGGTTAAAGGGTACCCATAAAACTAAGGGTAGTTTTGTCATTTCGCCATCATCAACGTCTACAATGGATACTGGGTTTTTTTGATAAGGAAAAGAAGGGAAAAAGGATGAGGGGAAATTCAAGTTCGTCAAAAGTCACCCGGTCCTACTTTTGGGTAAGTTTTTCCTGGTTTTACGTACAACTTTTAATGCATATCGTACTAGAGCATATTGCATGTCTATAAGCAAGGAATTTTAAAATTACTCCCTCCGTCCCTAAATAAAGTTCTCATTTCTCATTTAAGTTTTGTCCCTAAATAAAGTTCTCATTTCTAAAAAATAAGGGGCTCACTTAATATAATAATATTATTACCAATACTTTCACCACTAACTATCTCTTAAAACACTTTCTCTCTCCAATCAAACCTTATATTTTAATCAAAAGTAATATCAAATACCCCACCACTAACTATCTCCTAAAATATTGTGACCAACACAAATAGGAACTTTATTTAGAGACGGAGGGAGTATTAGTTTATTGGTATATGAGACTTTAGATTGTGCACTAAATTGGAGTACCATATTTTTAGCGGCAACCATTTAATAAACCAAAATGAAGAAAAGTTATGCACTAATTACAATAATTACTCGATAACAACTAAGAGGTTGAGATTGTATCACGAAAATTTGTATTTACTTTATTCTCTTTTCTAATTGAATATGAAGATAAGTAATACTATCTCGGTGTCGTCTAAATTGACTATTTGCGTTTAATCAATACAATTAAAATTAATAGTAATATTAAATATTAGTGGACAGTCAAACAATAAAAAGGTTTAAAGCAAATATTCAGAAAATAATGAAGAAGCAGGGCCCATAAAAGAGTATGCAGATGGGCCCGCTATGTTTTAAAGCAGGAAATGACGAATTGTCAATCATATACGCTGGCATCGGCCGTGCCATATAAACTTGCGATTTTTGTCCCTATATTATACCATTATTGTCATCTTTGTCCCTTAAACAAAAATATAAAGTTAAAAGTGCTTTATTCCTTCTGATTAATGGTTTTGTATTGTGTAGGCGGCAATTTATGAAGGATTTAAACACGTCGTTCCATGGAAGAAGAAACCTAAGAAGGAACTAATTGACTCAACTTCCCGGACCCTTAATCGTTCGATTGGGTTCTTCTAGATTAAAAATGGTTATGTTCAAAAGTGAGATGTCTGTATTGGATTTTAATGAAAAATGTGTATGTGTAATTATCGCTATCATCTATGGTGTTGTGTTATGAGGTACATTGTCAAGAATTAAAGATTAACTACCCACCTATATATGCAAGCTATCAAAGAACCTAACTTTGTACACTATGAACACTAAATCAACATCCATCCAACGGTCCAAAATAACCTAGCTTAGTAGCTTTGTACAATGTACACTATCTCGGTTAGTTTTAGATATCTATATATACTTCCTCCGTTTCAAAATAAATTACACAAATTGAGTTACATGTTTTTTGAGGCAAAAATTATAATGAAGGTTAAATTGGATAATTAATGAGTGATGGGTCTCACAAATTATGATTAAAGTGAGTTTAATAATGTTTAAAAGTAAAACTAAGGGTAAATAGTTAGTGAGTATAGGTCCCACTATTATTTACTAAATAAGGAAAATTTCAAAGTGTCACTTATTTTGAAACAACCCAAAATAGAAAGTGTCACTTATTTTGAAATGGAGGAAGTATATCAAGTATTTTATATGATAGTTATATTTATACCAAGAATAATGGTATTTAATCTTATCATTTAATCCTAATCATATTCCTATCATGTGTCAAAATTTAGGGATAATATTAAAAGAGAGAATTAATGAAGTATACATGTCATCGTATCAAGTGTGTAGAATTATGAATAAGACCAAATAGTAGGACTAAATATAATTTCTTTTATACAAATAAGCACAAATAATAATATACAAAATGATTATATTATAATTTTTTTTTTGGTATTAATCCATGTACATTCGTTCATTTATTTTTGTATATCTTTTTACTAATCGTGAACAATTCAAAACTCAAATACAAAAATTTATCTCATTTAAAGGGTTTATGAACATTTCATGAACAATCTTTTTTTTTTAAACAAACACAAACAAAACTCATTTGCGTTCATTCAGTTCATTTACAAGCCGACTAATAATTATAAAATTTGTTCTTACACTCTAAACATAATCCCGAAGGATAAGTAATGTGAAATATGTGATAGACGATGAACTTAATGATTTAGCCTACATATATACAACAATTGTCTTAAAGAGCACGGGCCAACGGGCCATTTGGTTCATATTAAATCTCTAAGTTGAACCAATTTAACCGAACCATCGCCCCCACACGAAAGAAACCCATTAGGAACAACTTGAATATCTGTCACAGCAGCCTGCATTGTTTCAAACTTTTGTCATTAATTCAAGTGTAAACCCTATCATATTATATACCACAATAAAAATTTAAATTAAAAAAAAGATAGTAAGTACCCTAACAACTCCACCAAACCCACGTGAGCTAGGTTGAATAAAAGTATGTCTCTCATGCAATTTTGGCCAGTGAAATACCATTTTTGCCCTTTTGGCATCCCACAGCTTCACATCTCCATCTTTACTTCCGGTTAAGAAAAAACTAGTATTCGGAATAGCTGCTATTCTGGTAACACTTCCTACAAAACAAAACGGGTCAAAAGATATCCGACACACTAAATAACATCTTGACCCGACCCGACCCGTACCTGAGTGAGCCTTGGGAATATACCACAACATTCCATTTCGATCCTGATCACCATGTTTATTTTGCAATCCAGCAGTTGAAGATGCATTAAATTTTAGTTCATTATTATTATTATTATTGTTATTATTATTATTATTATTTAATTTTGGTCTTCCAGTTGCTATATAACGAAAATCATGAACACCAACATCTCCACCTTTTCCACCAGTTACAATAAGTGGAGAAACAGAACCGCTTCCAATGTCATTAGCAAATACACAAATGGAACGTGCACCGCCTAAAAATAATATAAATCATCAAGTCAACCATGGTCAAACTATGTAAATATATAAAATTTTACCTTCGTGACACATTATTGAAGCTCGAGAGGTCGTTGGTGGAGCAAGTGTATCCCATATAACAACATTAACATTGTTGGAACTGTAACCGACTGCAGCCACAATTGATCCACTTGATGTAACATACGTTACATCGCTAATAAATATAATAGTAATAATTAAAAAAGAGAAATTATATTATATAATATTATATAACAGTTAATTAGAAGAATTAGGTAATGAATATGTACGATGTGCAGTTGTTGAAGCAGAGAGACGATTCGGTTGGACAAACATTACTCCTTCCTCCAACTTCAAGTTGCCAGGTGCACACCGTACCATCTAACGCAGCTGTAGCGAATCGCTGCCCACAGTTATCAAATTGGACGGCTGAGATTGATGCAAGTGCATATGGTGGAGGCACATTTGCAGCAGGAAGAACACCGTAAGTAGCTGTAGCTCTACTTTTACCAAACTGTATGCATAATCCACGTCAGCAAATACCTTCTTTTTGTAATACTAAATAAAAAAGTAGGTTACGTAAATGGTCCCTATGGTTCGCAGATCTTTACAGATTTGGTCCCTGATTTAGTGCTTGGTCCAATTAAAATGAAGAAACTACCCTCATCTTCTTCAACTATGAACTTTTTCATGAATTCTGATTTATTTTTAATTGCATGCTTGATAACACTTGAGTTTGAAATAAAAAAAATCAGACATGCTTGATAACACTTGGTTGAAGAAGATGAAGGTAGTTTCATCATTTTAATTGGAGCAGGGACCAAGAGTAAAAGAAAAATTCAAAATCAGGGACCAAATCCGTAAAAATGAGCAAACCACAGGGACCATTTATGTAAATTACTCAAAATCTAATGTAACTTACCTCCCATAAGTATACGTGTGTATTACTTGAACCGACTAAAAAGAAGGGTCTAGAAGGATGACTTGAAAAAGCACGTGTTCTAATATTAGCAACAGTTGCAGGTGGATCAATGAATTCTTCAAAATCATCTTGAATTTCCCAACCGAGATTAGTTGTGTTGACTGGTCTTGCTAAACCAACCCCAATTGTGGCCCCACCTAACCCTAGGTGGGTCCCCTTTTTGCTTCCAAGACCAATTCCGGCTGAAACACATGTGGGTACGGGTGTGGATTCGGATCCAGCCCACCCGTCTGCTGGCCACTCCACATCTGTCCAAATGTAGTTTGACTTGTCAAACGAAGTTTGACTTTGACCTTCTTCCAGGTTAAAGAAAATTATCCCCTGAATTCATACAATTATTGAAAAATATTGTGTTAATAATAATTATTGAAAAATATATATATTTTTTTTTGAAATGACCTTTTTATTGGTAGCAATTGCAGCTTGTTGTTGATCAATGGAGTTGATACACAATGCCTCGAATAATTCTCCATTTATTTTATGTACTTGTTTAGGTTTCTGGAAAGGAATATGATCAACTGAATGGTCAACAATTTCTTGATTACCATTTTCAAAATCTTCATGTGGGACCCCTGTAATACTTGCATACGCATCAATCCATCCTCTACAATGTTTCTGTTTAATAAGTTGTGACCATTTCAAATATTCAACTGCAAAATCTCCACACAACATTTTTTGATCATTAAACACACTCCATAGCAGTTCGAAATTCGATAAACCGTTTTCATTATTCATCATTCTAGAAAAGTCAAAGTCAACACCTTGACCAAGACCCTGATAATTGGTTATCGGTGTTGACCTACATAAATCTTCTAACCACAAAAATGTGGATTCATTTGATTGATCCTGATCCTTCACTCTTTGCAACAAGTATGACGCCAGCTGTCTCGCACAATAAGATAATGCCTGCTCTGATTCCAATTTCAGCAATTTGGTTAATATAACTGTCATTAACTGTAATTGTTTCTTTTTTCCATCGTTATCAGATGATGAAAAAACAGAGTAATTAATATTATCTTCAAAATTCTCGGGTAATGAACAGATTTGTTGTTTCAAGAATCCCGACATCAGTCCCCAAAAAGAAGCTCGTATGATTTGCCATTTGTCGTTTTCGGGTATTTCGTGGGGCCCGTTTTGGTCAAAATTCATGACCCGTTCAGATATTTCGGGAAGATTTTGATTCAAATTTTCCATATTTGTCTCGAACGATACGGATTTGTTGGAACACGTAAGCAAAATCGGTTTCAAAACAAGAGTAAGACTTCTGAAATCCTTTTGAAACCAAGCAGATGCAGAATATATGTAATATTCACATAAATTAAGAATAAATAAATTTATTTGTAGAATATTAACATTTTCAGGATAATTACCACAGAGCAATTTCAGCCCGTTTCGTATTTTTGATGCCAATTGCAGCAGATCTTTTATATAAATCCTGCAGGAGCTTAACCGATGACAACTGTTTCCAATAATGTTATATCTTGAAAATAAATAAGAAAAATCTTGGATAGCTTTTAAAACGATTGTTGGCAGTGAAGGGTAATATGGTCTTTTGTACAATGCAAAATGTTTGTGTTGTAATATATGGCAACCGATGAACATGAGGCTGTGATTGTATAAATCAACAATAATCTGAAAATTAAAAAAAAAAATTAATTTTTTTTTTTGTTGAGATCATGAATTAAATTATGGCAGTTAAGTGAAGAATACCATGTTAATTAGATTGTGGCTGATTAATGAATATTTCTGCTCAAAATATGCAATCCCTGTGTTTAACTTGTTTTCAAAAGCTGATAGATGTGTGTTATACTGCTGCATTTCAGATGCTGATGTGGCGTTTTCTGGCCAGCTTGGATGTTCCATTAACAAATTTGTGATGTATTGCATTGCAAAATTGTGTTTTGCATGTGAGAGCATGTGCAGTGCCACGTCAGCAGATACCCAATTTGAAGAAGATGAAAATGGGTTCAATTTTTCATTCAGAAATTTAGGTTCTAGACTTGAACCACTGACTGTGGTCAGAGAAGATGAAAGACACTCCAAAGCTTCAACCTAAAAAGGAATATTCTATTTTATAACGGAAAATTTACAAAAATTAAAAAAATAATGGTTGGGGGTGTTTGGGATTGCGTTTTGAAAATAGATAATCACATCATCAGCATTTACAAAACATGATTTTGAGAAATAGTGTTTGGATTTGATAATGCTCTTTGAAATCGCAATAATCAGATAATCAGTTTTTTTAGGGTTTTAGTGTTTGGAAAACCTGATTTTTTGTTTGGTTACCAAAACTCCGTTTTGGATGCCTAAAACGCAAATAATAGATCTTTTCAGTCTTTTTGTTAAACAGTCATTTTAGATTATTTGCGTTTTGAGCAGATAATCTGCTCGAAATCGCAATCCCAAACACCACAATAGGTGAACATACGGGTAAACCACATCGGTTTAATGCAGTAGAACTCATTAAAATCGCCCATCTACCAAGAATCAGAGTATTTTGTTCTCCCATTGAATTCTTCATCTGGTTTTTGTTTGCCAGCATTATACAATACTGACCCACATTTGGATCTTTAAAAGCTGCATGATTTGACAAGATTGCAAATTTATTGCTTGAAAAGTTAACTTGGTCCCCAAGCATACTCAGAAAAGCTTTAGAGTAATTCCCTAATACCCACTGAAAAAACCAAAAAAAAAAATTAAAATTAAAATTTGAACCTAAAAACAAAGTTCATACGACAACTAATACTACCTCAAGAAAGCTTGATTTCCAGTAATCGCCATTTTCATAAGAGGATGATAACAAAATCTTTGAAATAAGATGGTGTTCCGAATGACCATTATGCCCTTCAAGAAGCCGGCAAATTACAAGTGCCAGCTGTTCATCCCCGAGAGTTTTTGTACAAACATTTACAGCAGAAGCAATATCACCACCGAGCAAGAAAAAAGCTACAGCAAGCTCTAACTGATGTTTTCCCATTAACACGTAAGCATTTTTCAAAGCAGCAGCTTTATTTTTCTCATCCTGCAACAAATTAATTAAATTCAAAAAAAAATAATTCAGTAATTAAATAAAATTAGGATATTATTATTAATTAATATTTAATAACCTGAAAATTGCGTGAAAGAAATGCGACCAGCGGTTTGTCTTTTTCGTCTTTACTGATTTTAAAAAGACCTGCTAAAACTTGCAGTCGGTTTAAGGCTATGTATAAAAGTGCACAAGCTTTTGGATCCCGCGTTTTTAAATACTGTTGTTTTGCTAGTCTTTCCATCTGCAAGAACGATAATTCGTTAAAAAAGTTGACTTTTTTGGAAATTAAAATCATGTTTGACTTTGACTTTGAATTTTGAAATCAGTACCTTTATTCGCAACTGTGATTGATTCGTGTACCAAAATCCGATACCCATGTTTCGCATTTCATTCCAAGATGAATCATTATTTAAAAAAGATTCAAATAAAGTTTCTTGACAATCAGAGTGGAAAGCCCAAGAAATTAGGGTTGAGTCAATGGTCAACTCTCCAACTGATGGCAAATTTCCTAGCTTTCTCACACAATAAAGTTGCTGAAACCTTACTGCAACCCAAAACCTTCAAGAAAATCAACAAATTATTATTATTAATATAATTAAAAAAATGTACAAATTATATAAAACTATAGTTACCTTCGGCCAGCTTCATCAAGACCGACATACGGTGAAGAAGCACTTGAATTACTAATTTCATCAAGAAGATCAATAACAGCAAGAATTTGCATCTTTTCAACTTCATTAATGGCTGAAAAATCTTGCAATTCCTTGAGAGAATCAGCGAGTTGACTCAGTTTAGATCTTGTTGAAGTTAAATTGGTGGAACCGTTAGAATCCCAAGAAGAATAACTGAATGAATCTAGTTGGAAACTGGAAGATGTGAATGTGTTATTGTTTACATTTGCTGAAGAAATTCCTTCAATGTAGTTTGACAAACCGATTTGTGGAATTTTAGGGCTAGATTTTGTATTATTTGAAGTAAGATGTTCAAAAAGATGCTCTAGCGCACTTCGTGCACGTTTCCAATTACCTGAACACATATAACTATATATAATGTACATATCTATATGTTAAATCGTTATTAAAAAAGTCAAATTGGAATACCTGAATAAATGTTGACCAAAAGAGCTTCAGGGTGGTAGGTAGGTAGAGATCCACCAACACGTGCTGCTAATTCCAAAATGCTCCCAAAATCGATCTCAGTATCGGTTCTTGAAAATACACAATTCTCCATGTTTATTTTTGTTGGACATTTTCCAAATTCATGAGTATCGGGATCACTATAAATTTCAGGAATCATACATTTAGACATGTGATTCTTATTGTTTGGAAGTAACCACTGGCTAAAAAGACAAAAATAGTCATCGTGAACAATCAGAAATGTTGCTTCAGGTCCCCAAATGAAGTCACGAATTGGAGTGCGAATTTGACTTTTTGCAAGACAAAACCACATGTTTGTATCTTTATTTTTTTCTGAATTTATACGTTTCATTGAGTAAATTCGCACTTCATTTTGCAAACAAATTCCAAATAATAACTGACCGTTTCCTATTGTTAACCAACTTAAAGCAACAACCTTTTCATCAAGATTTATAGTTTCCTCAAGTAAAAAACTGCCTTTTCCTCCAAGATAGACAGATTCCCAAATATGAAGGGTAGTATGGTCATTTGAGTCATTGTTACTGGATAAAGTTGCAATCTTTCTACCACAATCAGTTACACTTACTCTTGTAATGGGGCCCACATGAGCAGAAATCATGCCTACTAATTCCCATTCTTGATCCATACTTTTCCATAGCTTTAAACTACCATCCAAACACCCAGTAACCATATGATATGCAACATAATTAGCTGTAAACAGATTCATTACAGCAAAGCTTGTAACTTTATCATGTTCATACGCATCTGGAAACTTCCCAGAAAAATCACTTTCAAATGAATATGAACCAATTTCTGAAGAATTAATAGTAATATTCCATGATAATGCCTGAAAACGGCCCTTTCCCCATATAGCTAACACCATAAATTTGTTAGAAGTCAGCGGAATTGACCAGATATTGGGCCCGGTGGGCCCGTTATCATCAGTAAAATCAATAGTAAATAATTTATGACACGATATTAATTCTTCATTTTCAGAAATTTTAACTGAAAAACAATCTATCCCTCTTGCATACCCCATGAGTAGAACTCTATGATCATCTATTCTTAATGGGGCCCACTTTAAACTAGTGTATTTGCATTCAGAATCTTGACTTACAAAATGTCCAGAAAGCTTGCAACCTGAATTTAATGGTGAAAAACCCGCAATTGACCAAAATAAAATCATTCCGTTAGTATCTAAAGAAGCCGCAAGTGCAGGATAACTACCGTGAGGATGCACTGCAATTTGTAAAATCTTTCTGGTATGACCGTTTATGTTTATTGTTCCATTAGCAATAGAGAATACAGAATCTTGTGATGATGTATTTTTATAAAACTGTGACCATATTAAGTGATTATTTGGTAGTAAGTGAACCACAGATGATACAGCTGGCGGGCTGAAAAACCCGTTTCTTGATATAACAGATTTGTAAAGTGGGAAACTTGTTTCTGATTTAAAACCTGGTAATTGTTGTTTTTTCCATAAAGTGACCCGTGGGAATCTTAATGGTGAGAAATCATCAATACAGTGAACAGCCCAAAAAGTTACCAACATTTTTGGCCCGAAACATATTAACCAATCACATTTGCCCGATTTACCAAAATGATAATCTTCTGAAGGAAAATATTGACTATTTTGTTGACCAATATTAACAATTCCATCAAGCTCTGTGGCCCATCTTACAAACACATCAGAGCCCAAAACACCATTTACTGCTTGATTTATCTCAATTGTTGCAGAAACTCGAAAAGATGGCCCATTTTGGGCCTTCGAGGGCTTTTTGGCCCGCCCGTCATCGATCTCACTCCACAATCTTACAGTTCCATCAGCACAACATGTTAATAACACGAGTTTTAGTGGTTGTTTGGGTTTTTCTCTACATTGGTTTGCTACTAAAGGTCTCCATTGGATCATGGAAACAGGCACGTGATGATGGAGTTCAGATTTGATGTTTTTTGATTTTCCATGACAAATTAATACAGATGTTGGATTATTATTATTTAATGGTGCAGTTGCAAATAGGTCATCAATGGAGGATGTAGTGGAAACCAAAGATTGAGGAAATTCAGGTTTGAATTTCCAATAAATTTCCCAAGATGGGTCGTTTTTTCTCCATAAAACAACATTAATTCCAACTGAAATTAAACCATCCCCTGAACCAGTCCATTTAATGGCATCGATATTTGTGGTTTGCACAAGTATGGCATTCTGGCTCCAACAAAAAGAACCTGAATATGAGTAAGAAAGTTAAAATGTACAAATATTCATGTTTGAGAGTAAAACATCAAGTTTTTTTAGGTAATAATCATAGGCTGTTTACTGTTATTATTGATCAATAATGGTTGAAGAAAGCTGGAGATGATATGTTTAGTAAATCATATAACAAAATCTTATCTTTCTAGCATTTAACCTCCTAGTAGTATTGTTTATTGCAGTATATTGTCAACTTATGATCTCAATTTCATGATTCTAGTGACGGTTATTGTGTCAGTTAGGATCTTAATTCCATGGTTCTAGTGACAGTGTTCCAATTGCAGTCGATTAAAAATGTATCTCTGTTACTAGTAGCATCATGTTAAAGCTTCCAATTCTATAATTTTGCATATACAAAATCAAGGTTTTATAGCTAACTAACCTTCTGAATTATGTGAAAATATTCCAATACAATTGTCCAAAGAGACTGCTACTTCTCCACAAGACATCGCAGCTGGAGACCAGGAAACTGCGGAAACATCGCCGGAGCCATCTGAGGAAAGTTCGATGACTTGCCGGAAAAGGGGATCAACAGCGGTTTCACTGCTTTGAGACGGGGATGGGAAGTGAGAGATCACTAGAAGCGAAGAGGCTGCGTAGGCGATCCAAGCGTGGCCTAGGTATTCCGGTAACCAATCGATGGCGGATTCGGGTCGGGTCGGAGCAGGAGGGATCGTCTCCGATTTGATCAGTTGGAAGGGGAAGTCGAGTTGTGTTGAATCTAAGGCGGTATCTGATTTGGTGTTTGCTTCGGTTGCGGAGGCGGTGGTGGCTTTTCCAGCGCCACTAGCTCGCAACTGCATTGGTTTCCGGCAGTGGTGAAGAAAGCAGGATCAGGTTTTCTCCGGTGGTTTTGGTGACTCGTACGATTCGCAGTAAATGGATGTTTTGGAGATAAAAAATCAGTATTAACCAAAAGGCAAAAGCCCAGAAATTTTACCCTTAAATAGTTTTATTCTTGTTTAGTTATTTTATTTTGCGAAAATTCATTATAGTACTTTTAGTTGATCGAGTCACTACTACTATAAACTACGGAGTATTAAACATGTAAATAATAACAAATTTTAAAAATACTCAGTTTAATACTTTAACTTATTAATTTTAATTTCAACTCGTCTTGCGAGCCGACTAATCCCAAGATGATAACCCGCTCTGCAGAGAGTGTGGAGTCGGCGCTTATGAACTTCCGTGACTTTAAGGAGTTATTTTTTGCTTCTAGAAAATATCTTGAAATCTATATTTTGTTTAGTTACACTATATTATCAACCAATTTAGATGGATTGTGAATAGTAATACTAAATCGCCACTTGATATTATAATAGGTTAGGCACAAAAACAAACGACATTCATATTTAATGGGTATGTAATCCGAGTAGTTAGCAGATCTCGATCCAGTTATAGTCAACCCACTGTTCTCGTTTTTATAAGTAGAAGTGTAGTTTTTGATTGTTCTATCCAGCACATCTTCTTAGGGTGCGTTTGGTACTGAGAATGAAATTGCAGAGAAATGATTCCAGAGAATGGAATTGCAGAGAAAGAGAATTAGTCTGAGAATGAGAATTGACTCTTCTGTTTGGTAGCACAGAGACTTCAACAGAGAAATGTAAAACATAATCATTTCTCTTGTTTGGTACAAGAGATTCAATAGAGAATTGTACTAACTATATCATTAGCACACACTTTTTTTCTTTTTCACAACAATCATTAATAAACCAAACCGCAACCATTGTCAGATGCACGATCCTTAAATTTTGAGACTCGAAGGCACTGGTCTCGTTCGGTTATAAACCGACGGAACCGGAAAAGACCTAATTAAACCGTTTGTGTCTGTTTACACACTTGCAAACTATCCGGCAATCGTCTATAGGCCTGTGAAACTATGGAATTCTGTTTATGGTTGATTGATTGTATATATGGAATTTTGTATGTTAAAAATTGATTTTTAATTTCTAATGTTTATTAATAACGTAAACAGACTTGTAAATTGAATTGTACATGGAATTGTAAATATGATTTGTACATGGAATTCTTAATGCAAAATGAACTCTACATGGAAATCTTAATCCAAACACTTTTTGTTATTGAGTAGCAAGCTAGCATTTTGATACACTATGGCTTATGTTGAAAAACTACATTTTGCAGCTCAAAAACAGCAAAAGGGCTGAAAAATAGCAATTTGACAGCAGCTCAAAACAATTAAAACATACTGCATTTTTCAGCAGCTCAAACAGCTCAAAAACTGCATTTTGCAGCAGCTTTGCAGCAGTTTTCCAGCGTCCGGTTCCAATCGGTTCCACCCGGTCACAATGAATAAATTGTCGGCAATGAAATTTTAATGTTATATAAAGTGCAAACAAGTTGCTGGAATAGTCACTTGGTAACACGACTGTGTATTCAATATATTGTCAATTCTACAAGTTACGTAGATAACATACAATCATTTGTTGTCAATTCTACAAGTTCTATGCGTGCTCGAAAACCTGCAAAATTCAGTTCCTATTTGACCTAATCAGTCTCTGTTTAACCTAATCAGTCCTTAATTGACCTGAATTTTACTCCAAAACCTGCAAAATTCTCATCAATGGCAGCCCTATGCAAACCCCCAACATTCAATTTTGATCAATCAAGAACACGCAGGAGAGGTCGAGGCAGAGAACGAGATAAAGAGAAAGAGACGAATACCAAAAACATAGTTTTTAATCAAACCATGACCACATTAAAATACATCACTTCAATCATAGTGTAACAAAAAAAAAAAATACTTGTAACGGGCTTTTTCAACCCGAACATAAAGATAGTACATTTGTTTTATGACTGTGCATCATTTTCTAAATTGCATAATTCCAATAGTTTGTTCTCAAATTCAACTTTATTTGACAAAGTATTCGAAACATTGTGTGGGCTAGGTTTTGCAGGATCAGTTGATATGGTTTCCATATGCATTCCAGTCCTCTCAAATTCTTGTAATAATGAAAATCAAAAATTAAAAAAGTTATGGTTTAAGTGGAAATACATAGATAAGATTGAAGAAGACCTCCCAAATTGGTATCAGTGACTGAACCATTCTAACATCTGAAAGGGTTTGTGACAGTGATGACTAGATTTTATATTGCTAATGAATTCCATCCTATTGTAAGCTCTTAAACAGGTACAAAATTATGAAACTGAATAATGACCGGAGGCACAACCAGAGAGCTTTAACATACTAATATACTATGATCAAAATCAATACCTAAATCAGTTTAGCTGTCATATAAATTGCAATTTTAATCAAAATCAATACACAAACCAAAATCAATATTTAATCTAGAAAATTACACTAACCTTGTTCCTTGAAGAGAGAGACAAAGAGATAAACACATTAACCTAAATCAATACAGTTACTTTAATGAAGTAAATACAACAACCTTATACTTTGACGAGAGAGATAGAGAGACAAACACAGAGAGGGAGATTGAGGGGGAAAGAGAGAGAGACAAAGAAGCTTGTGGAGAAGAGCAGAGATTTGTGGAGATCGAGAGATATAGTGAGACAGCGAGATCGAGAGAGGGAGAGAGAGGAATACCTGCGATAAAGAATGAAACTGTGGAGAAGACAATTGAGGCCGATCGAACGTACGAAGCAGGGTTCGAAGTCTCGTCATTTTAACAAAATATCAAGTCTCCGTGTTTTTTTTTATCAATTCCCACTTTTTCAATTCTCACCATTTCTCTTTAATTAGGAGGGAATCAAATCTAGAGAATAGGATTTGCTAATTCTCTCCTTTTCCTTTTCTTAATGAAACCAAACAAGAGAATTTTTAAAAGATTCCATTTCTCAGCTCTCATTTCCCTATACCAAACACACCCTTAGTTTCTCCTCTAAAATCTCAGGTAATATAACTTGCCTTTTATTTGAATTTTGTGAATGCACGGGGTGTTTGGGATTGCTTATTAAAATTGATTATACGTTTTGAAAACGAATAATCAGTAGTTACAAAACGTGATTCTGAAAAATAGTATTTTGATTTGATTATGCTATTTGAAATCGCAATAATCAGATTATTGGTTTTTTAGTGTTTGGCAAACATGATTATTTGTTTAGTTAATATGTAGAATTCTAATAATCAGTTTTTATAACGCAGTAAGCACATACCAACCTACTTTTTCAAAACTCCATTTTGGAAGCTCCAAAATGTAAATAATTAATTATTTGATACTTTTTACCAAACATTATTTTTTGATTATTTGCGTTCTCAAAACGCAATAAGCAGATAATCTGCTTCAAATCGCAATCCCAAACACACTAGTATGCATATTGTTGATATAAGTATATACTCCCTCCGTCCCACAAAAAACTTTACATTTCTCCTTCAAATTTTGTCCCACAAAAAAGTTTACATTTCTCAAATTTGGGAGGCCCACCTAATAAAATAATAATATTATCAATCATTCAACCAATAAAACACTTTCTCTCTCCAATCTACCCTTATATTTTAATCAAAAGTATTACAAATGGCCCACCGCTAACTATCTCCTAAAATATTGTGCACATGAGAAATGTAAAGTTTTTTGTGGGACGGAGGGAGTATCTTTTAATTCGTCATCATTAGCATATATTAACATCTTTAAATTTACTTCATTCATGTTAGATGATAGTACCATCTGGTGATGGCCTAGTAGTAAGTACTCCAATATCTTTATATATGTTACGGGTTCGATCATTATCTAGGTAAATATTCACCGGATGATTATAGAAAGGTACATAAACGACCACGACAACGGTTTGGTCGCATATTTCTCGAGCATAAGCTCGGTCACTCTAGGGAGGTCATTATAAACGAGAATAATAAAAAATGCTAGTACGCTTCTTTTGTTATGTTTGTTCGGTAGAAACTCAAAAGAAAAAAAATTGGGTTTTTGATGAAATAACGAGCATTTCAAAATTCATTTTTAAATTGGGGGAGTACGCATTAATTTGGTCAAAGTTTAAGGTTTACCAAGTCAAGTGGTAATTGGGATTTGGAAATTTGGAATAGTAGTGATTATATATATATTAATATATATACTCCTTCACTCCCAAATTAATTATCCACTAGATAAAAGGTACACAGTTTTAAGAAAGTGCAATTATTGGACTGTCCATCAATCAAATCTCATATTTATCCACTTATCATTCATATGATTGGTTGTAATTTGAAATTGACAATTATTTTGGGACAAACTAAAATAGTAATGTGGACAATAAAAATGGGTCATATGGAGTATTTTCTTTGCATAATTTGGTTTATAATTAGAATCTCTAAATTGGTAAACTTTGATTAAGTTTGATGATAAGCCAGATTCGTAACCATTTGGTGGCGACGTAGTGGTAATAGCTCGTCAATGATTTCTTCACAAGACCCCTAAATCTTCTTATGTTTTTTATTTATTTATTTATTATTATCATTATTTTTTTAATTATAAAAGCAGAATCTCCTTGCAATGATAAATACACAGAGCATGTCATCGGCAACGGCTATCTCTTCACACAGAGCACATCGATCTTGGGCTCTGTCTGCTCTTCCAACAAGTAAGTTAATGATCAAATGCTCGCTAGAAAGAAGAGAATTACAAGCAATGTTAATTTTGACTTTTTATCATCTATTTTGGACAAGTTAATTTTGACTTTTTTCCTTAATCTTTTTTTACACAACATCTAATTACAATTTATAAATAATTGTAAGATTTATATCTATATTTTCAATATTGCATGGTAAGTGCATTATGCATATATATAATCAAGTTCTAACGAACTACTTTTCTTCCTCCCTGTGGCAATTTAGTTTAAGTTAAGAAAATACTTAAACAATAGACTAGAAATCTACTAATTAATCCGGGTTTATGTTCGAGCAGCTTCTTCACATGTTGGAAACGCTAATCCAACTGTTCTGGTATGATCGTCTGCATTTTCAGTTCTTAATGTATGTTAATTGATGTACTTCAAATAATAAACTAAATTTATGTTTTTGCAGACTTTTGATATGACCAAAGAAAGAATCAGAAAATTGTTCAACAATGTGGAGCTTTCGGTTTCTTCATATGACACAGCTTGGGTAGCCATGGTTCCTTCTCCTGACTCACCCAAATCCCGCTGTTTTCCTCAACTGGTTAATTCATAATCAGCTTAATGACGGTTCATGGGGTCTTAATCCTTCATTAATTAAAGATAATCTTTCTTCAACGTTAGCCTGCATTGTTGCATTAAAACGGTGGGATGTTGGGGAACACCAAATAAATAAGGGTATGTTTTCTTCTTACTCAATTTATGTTAATTCTCCCGATTAATAGTTTATAACTCTTGTTGCAGGTTTACATTTTATTGAATCAAATTTTGCTTTCGCCACCGACAAAAGTCAAAGTCAATTATCTCCTTTTGGTTTTGACATCATTTTTCCTGGTATGCTTGAGCATGCCCAAGAGTTGAACATAAAACTTCCTATTAAACAATCAGATTTGAGTTTTATGCTAAATGAGAGAGATTTGCAAATGAAAAGGTACGCTTTTTATCTTTATTTCATCTATTCCGGTCCCTTATCAAATAAAAATGTTTTTTTTTTTGTTTTGTTATCATCATATGATCAATTAGATGTAATCCAAATGAGAGAGGAGCTTATTTGGCATATATTCCAGAAGGATTAAGAAGTTTCCATGATTGGAATGTTGTGATGAAATATCAATTGGAAAATGGTTCTCTTTTTAACTCACCTTCAGCAACAGCAGGTGCACTTATTCATCATCAAAATGCAAATGCAGGTGCTCTTAATTATCTAACTTCACTCTTGGACAAGTTTGGGAGTGCAGGTAATTTTCCATATTTATACAAAAATCACAACATATCATATGCATCACACATCCGACATTAATTGTTGCTAACACATCTAATTGGTCGTGTGTGGTGAATCCCAGTCCCAACAGTTTACCCGTTCGATTTGTATGTCCGGCTTTCCATGGTTGACACACTCGAACAGTTAGGAATCACACGCCATTTCTTGGTCGAAATCCAAAATGTTTTGGATGAAACATACAAGTAGTTAATATTCATTTAATTTTTACTAAATAAAAACAATATGAAAGCATTTAACGTAAAATTATTACTTTTTTTTAGATGTTGGGTGCAAAGGGATGAGCAAATATTCATGGATGTTGCCACTTGTGCTCTAGCCTTTCGATTATTAAGAATCAACCACTATCAAGTCTCCTTAGGTATGTATGATTCTAAATTAAACCAACTTATGGTATTTCTTATTTTATCACTTGTCTTGTGTTGTAGATCCATTGGCTAAAATTACCAAAAAAGGGGCTTTAATGAATTCACATGAAGAGCCTTTCAAAGACATTTATTCAGCTCTTGAAGTACATCACGCATCACAGCTCTTGAAGTACATCACGCATCACAGATCGTATATCAAGACGAATTAATTACTTTTGGAGAAGAAAGCTTGAAGTCGGTTGAATTCCTGAAACACAAACTATCCACTTCTCAAATCCCTTCAAACATTCACAAACAGGTTCTAATTTTGGTTTTGAACATGTATTTTTCATATATGTTTGTCGTAACTAATCTGAAATGATAATTAAATCAGGTGGAGAATGCTCTTAAGTTTCCCTTCAATATTGGCTTAGAACGCATATCCACTAGAAGAAACATCGAGCATTACAAATTTACAATGTAGATGGTACAAGAATTTTGAAAACTGCATATCGGTTAGATTTTAATTGCAAATCTTAATCAAATAATAGATTTGCATATTTCTGAATAATGTATTTTAATGGCAGTTCATCAAACATTAGCAACGAGGATTACCTAGGTTGGCAGTGGAAGATTTCAATGCATGCCAATCTATTATTTATCGTCCAGAACTGGAAGCTCTTGAAGCGTATGTATATGAACTGAATTCTTTCTAACTCAAGATTCAAGGACGGGACGTAACAAATCATGTTACTCAAATTGTAAGATCATATATTAATTTCCAAATTTCAAACATCTAATCTTTTTTAATTAAGTGTAAGTGATTATATGAAGCTACCAAGACCTCAATTTATTATACTTCATTTATACATTTGTTTAAATATATAGTGGTTAGATGTGTTAAGGAGTGTGTTGAAAGAAGCCATATGGAGGAGAGATTCTTACGTACCAACATTAGACGAGTATATGGAAAATGCTCACATAACAATGGCATTAGGCCCAATTGTACTACCAGCTATATACTTTAGTGGCCCAAAAATATCAGAGGAGATTGTGCAAAGTTCCGAATATCAGAATATATTTAAGTTAGTGAGCTATCAGGGTCGCCTTTTGAATGATATCCAAACGTTTAAGGTATGTGTGTTTTCATTTGGTAAGCTCCTAATTATGTTGAATAAACATTCGATTACTAACTTACGCCATATGGGTTGTGTTAACAATGTTGATGCAGTTAGAATTAGAGGAAGGCAAAATATTCAATATTTTAACATTGCAAATGCGCCATCGAGAAAAGAGTGGGATTTTGGAAGAAATAGAGGTTGCAAAGGAGATAAAGATTATGGTCAGAAGTCAAAGGAGAGAGATGATGAAATTAGTTCTGGAAGAAAAGGGAAGCAGTATTTCAAGAGCTATCAAAGATGTATTTTGGAATATGGCCAACGTGATGGATTATTTTTACGGACATATGATGGGGTCAGAGGAACTGCAATTTTAGATACCGTCAAGGAAATAATTTATGAACCCATTGATGCTTGTAAATGTAACTAAATAACACTCGTAATCAATCAGCGTTGACATAATATACTACAATTGTATGACACGGTAATAAATACATACGAACATAGGTAATTAAGTTTATCTTTCATGGTATAATTACGATAGTGTTTGTTGTGTGTTCGATATGTTGTTTTACTAGTGAACATTTTATATTATTTTATTTTATTCCCCCCCCCCCCCCCCCCCCCCCCTCTCGTGTTTATGGTGTTGAATTTGTTTTTTTTCCTTTTGTTCCTCAATCTTGTTTGGCTCCAAACTTCAACAGTTCGGTCCTCAGTCTGGCCGGAACCATTTTCTTGGTTTTCGATTTGGTTCGATTCCAAGCAATTCGGTCACTCAATTTTCTCATCTATTTCGGACAAGTTAATTTTGACTTTTTCCACAATCTTGGTATATTAGTTTAGTCAAAATCTGCCGTTATAAAAAATGCCGTCTTTTGTACACTTATTGATGATTTCTTTGATATTCAAGGCTCTATGAATGAATTGGTCAACTTTACTCAGTGTCTCGAAAAGTATATCTATGGTCCTTATATAATATATCTTGATCCGTATTATTTTTTTCTTTTGTTTTTAATGAAAATTATCAAGTGCAGATGGAATGTGAATGCTGCTGTTCAGAGGAAGTTCGCATTCTATTTTTAGCACTAAAGGGTACAATCAGTTGGATTGGAGAGGCGGCTCTTAAATATCAAGGACGAGACATAACAAGTCATGTTATTCAAATTGTAAGATAATATCTTTCCAAATTCCAACAATTAATCTTTTCTTTACTACCAAGACCTTAATTTATATTTATTTGTTGCAATGTTGGATGTGTTGAAGAGTATGTTGCAAGAAGCTATATGGGCGAGAGGTTCTTATGTACCAACAATTGATGAGTATATGGAAAATGCTTACATATCAATGGCATTAGGCCCAATTGTACTCCCGGCTCTTTACCTTATTGGCCCAAAATTGTCAAATGAGATTGTTCAAAGCGACGAATATCATAATCTATTTAAGTCAGTGAGCGTTCAAGGTCGCATTTTAAATGATGTCCACTCCTCTAAGGTACTTGTTTTTCATTTGGTAAGATGTAGAATAAACGTACATTTTATTACTAACGTACACGTGGGTTGTGGGCAAATGTTGATGCAGATAGAATTAGCGCAAGGCAAAAAATTTAATTTTTTGACATTGCAAATGGGCCTCCGTGAAAATAGTGGGATTTCGGAAGAAGATCTTGTAAAGGAGTTAAAGATGTTGGTCAAAAGTCAAAGGAGAGAGATGATGAAATTAGTTATGGAAGAAAAGGGAAGCATTGTTCCAAAAGCTATTAAAGATGCATTTTGGAATATGGCGAAAGTGATGAATTTTTATTATGGAACGTATGAAGGGGTTAGAGGAAATGCAATATTAGGTACCGTGAAGGAAATTATTTATGAACCGGTATCTCGCTCGACCCATTGATGCTTGTAAATGGAACAAAATAAGTAATAACACTCGTAATCATTCATCGTGTGAAATACTATATAGGATTGTATGAGAAGGTAATAAATACGTACGAATATGGGTAATTAAGAGAGTGTGTGTTGCATGCATGTTCTACTTGTTTACTAGCAAGGTATCTGCGCGATGCGGTGGCGGATATCATGTAACCATATTTTGTGGCGACGAATAAATATTGTTTGATTACACGTTATTAGTGTGTCTGCTAATTCATTAAGGTTTAGAGTCGAATTAGTATTGTTGTAAACAAGTTAAAAGAGTGTTACTTGATATGGGTCAAACTGGTACTTTCTCAAACAAGTTAAAATGAAATGAATGTTAGAAGGCGTATATTTAACTTATCTTTAGAAACTTACTATGTAAAAACAAAAATAGACTTTTAACGAAGAAAAAAAACATAAAAATATTCAAGTAAAGCTATATATGTCGGACAAAAAGACATAACATATATAGGCCAAAAAAGCTAGAAAATAAATGTCAAATATTTCTATTAATTCGATATTGAGAACACCCTCAATAATGACACAGAATCTTACAAGCATAAAGCCTGTGATGATTAAAAAATAGCGACTAACTATATTAAAAATCTATATTTGATCACTTTGTATCTTTCAAATATCGTATATGTTTATTAAATTACGACTAACTTGAAATTTATTGAGATATATATATTATTCAATCAGAACCTTCCAGATTGCGGGGATAGCTCAGTTGGGAGAGCGTCAGACTGAAGATCTGAAGGTCACGTGTTCGATCCACGTTCACCGCAAACATTATTTTCCATTTTTTCTATACGAAATTTTCTTACATTTACCAGTTGTAAACAACGTTATACGGTACAGGTGTTGATTGAATTATGTTCTTCCGCCACCCACCTCTTCCACTCCATTCAAATCTCACAAAAAATTTCATTTCCCATTTATTTTATTTAATTTAACCTTTAATTAATGTTTCGGATAACAAACTATTTTCACCTTTAGAATTGGTAACGTACTTAAAAAATTTATGAATCAAGCTAGCTAACTTTCAAATTAATTTAAGATAACCTCTAACAGTTACCTGGTGAACGAGATAACTTTTAACATAGATCTTTTTTTACTTCATGAAGTTTGAAGCTTATTATCGCTTATTAAGTTAATAAGCTCAAAAGTCACTTAAATAAGTTTTCCCAAACATGCCTTTAATATAGAAAGAAAAATTATATTGTTTCCTACAAAATCCTCCTACCCATAAAATGATTGTCATGTGGAATGCACTGATTCATTATCTTTCTTAATCTCATCTCACAACTTAGACACTTATTATTTAATGACTAGTAAGATAAGTAAGAAATTTAGTATAAAGAAATATCAATAGAAATTCGCCAAACCTACACTACACTTCTTGTGCAATTTGTCGTTATTGATAAATAGTTTTCCTTGGTTATATAACTCACAACGTATATATGTTAAAACAGGAGTTAATTTCTTTTGATTCGCAAAGACATAAAAGGGTGAAGAAATAGAAGGGTTAAATTCAGATTAGGAAATGATATTTAGGGTTAATGAAGCTTTGTTTCTTCACAAATTATCATTTTGTGGGTTTTGTGTGTGGGGGGTGTTAGTGTTAGTCTTCACGCCAGCAGTGCATACATTTGTCGCAGGTGAAGTTTATTGTCATTGGTTCATCAGCTGACCTTGTTTGAAACTGGATGTATGCAGCCTTGTTGTGACCACAATTAGGGCAATGTGCTGCAACAAACAAAAAAATTATATAAATAATAATAATAAATAAAAAATTAAAGGAGCAAAAGTGCATCCATTGCAACAGTTTTTTGTTAAACTTATAGTTAGTTAATTACCTTGATCTGTTTTTGGGGCGTTACTCATGTCATCTTTAGTGATGATAGGATCGACCTGTTTTTTAACCAAACGTTGCTTCCTTTTGATCTTGACCTATATACGATCATTAAACATAAGGGAATGAGAAAAAGAATAATAATTATATCAATTTAATCGTGTAGTTTTTGAATAAGTAAGCAACCTTGGGCTCAATTTGGCTGACATATGGACATGTCGGGCAGAAGAATCGGGCAGGACGAGACATATGTGGCAACTCATACTTCAGCAACATCCCACAAGTTGGGCAGAATTCCATCTTTATAACCCGTGTAGCTAATGTTCTATAAAGATGCATATAATTCTCAGTTCTCAAATGTTGTCTATCATGTACTAGTCAAAACTTTGATTGAAAATTGACAAAATACGAAAGTTGTATACACGAACATGGTTTTACTTGTTCAGTTGTTTGTTTGATCAACCAAATGGCATTTCATCAAACACCTTACGTGCATAATCCATGTTCAGGTAAATTTGCAAAATTTATGTACAGGAAACAGGGCGAATTATACGTTTTTTTAAAGGTAATGAGATCCGATTAAAAAAAAAAAAAAGACATCAAGTCATCACTTCATACACAAAGACCATCATGATTAATTTATGTTGAATACACAAATTAATTGAGCAAGAGAACGGATAAATTGTAGTGCGTGTAAGCAAATGAATACATATATTGATGTATATACGGATACCTGTATCGTAGTGTATGACAGAATGAATTAGACAGAAACAGCGACGATGAAGGGGTAGCAGCGGCGGGGCGGCGGTCTGTCAATTTAGAAACGCGGTAGGCATAAAATATGTTTTTTTTTTGAACGGCAAAGGGGATATCTTGAGAGCTTCGGCAATGCCATCACCCCAAAACACCCACCCAAAATATATTAAAAAAGCTAGCAAGGGACTAGCAAAAGAAACAACCGAGTCAAACAACCAAACAAGATAAGAACAAAACAACCAAAGCCAAACAGAAACAAAACCAACTAAAAACAGTCCCCGGGATTCGATACCCACATCGGCCAACCGTTCACCAAGCAGGAGGCTTTAGAGCGATTCTTCAACCAAAGAAACGAGAAAGTTTGAATATCTGAAAACGCCAAGTCAGTCGAAGGATTCGCCAGACGACCAAAAAATTTCTCGTTACGGATTTTCCACAGCACCCAAAGGAAGACAAATATAATCCCATTAAAGGCTTTAAGCCGCGAACCAGAAAACCCAATACGGTTGCCCCAAGAAAAAAATGAGAGGAATCGAGAGAGAGTCGCACAAATCGATACCCCACCAGTCACTAATCTTACCGAGAAGAACCCGGGCAAAGCTGCAAGCTGCGAAAAGATGATCTTCAGAATCTTCATCAATATTGCAAAGCGGGCAAAACTCGGAGAGGAAAGTAACACCCCGTTTGGAGAGATTCACTTTCGTTGGCAAGCGACGGTGACCAATCCTCCAAGCATTGATACAAACTTTACTTGGCACCCAGTTATTCCAAAGAAAATGATCAATGCGAGCATTAGGGATAGTTAAATCATCGAACGCAGATCTAAGGGAGGAAACCGTAAATATGCCACTGCTCTCAAGAGCCCACGTCACAGATCGAGGAAGATCGGGATGAGACGGAATCTCGGTGAACAAGCTGTCAAGAGAAATATTAACCTGATGGAAAGCTTTATAA